>CM060919.1:660122159-665122159 GCA_030737875.1 Allium sativum
TCTCTTTCATCCAAACAAACCACCAAGCAACCAGTAATACAAAACTAGCCACAAACCACTTAAAAAAAATATTATTAATATAAACCGTATAGAACAACAAACATCCCTTTCATCCAATATTGTCCCTTTTCACAATAGCAAACAACGTTTGCATGTTTTTTTATTATTAAAAGTTTATAACGGCAAAGTCTTTGCCGTTATAAACTTATAACGGCAAAGAATTTGCCGTTATAACATCGAACCTCTGTTCACTCAACCAGCCAAGGACTCATACAAAACTAGCCATGGATGACTGAACAAGCCATACCTGGTTGCTCCGTGGCTTGTTTAGTAACTGAACAAGCCATTGTTGGTTGTGCTCTTATAAACTTTTAATAGTAAAAAAGAATGCAAACGCTGTTTGCTGCGGTGAAAAGGGGTAATATTGGATGGAAGGGGTGTTTGTTGTTTTGTACTGTTTGTATTATATAATTTGTTTTTAAAGTGGTTTGTGGTTGGTTGTGGCTAGTTTTGTATTGCTGGGTGCGTTGTGGCTTGTTTGGATGAAAGAGAAGAAGTGAACAGAACGGATTGTTGGTTATGGTCTTAGTATATCGGTTTGGGGGCTGTGTACTGCTGCATTTCAATCATTGTTCGATTGTGAACTTGATTCTTGGGTATATACGTTATAAAGGGATGAGGAGGAGAGTTATTAGAGAGGAACAATTGCAATTTTTATTGATGCAAAACATGATACAAAGAGCACGTATATATAGTGCTATGAGCCCAACGGCTAGTACAAAATATACCAAATATGTATGAGCCAACGGCTAGTATTAAATATACCAAGTATGCATGAGCCTAACGGCTAGTAGATAATGACAAAGCATGCTAAATATGATAAAAACGTGTTCACACTCTAACGGCTCTATTGTCTTCGTTATGCCCCCTCAGTTCGAACTAGGGTTTCCTTGCTCATTCTGGCTTCTGCCTGCACTGATAATGCGAAGTTCCCCTCTCATTCTGATAAAAAATTTGGTCGAAAGGGCCTTTGTGAGAGCATCTGCTCTCTGATAGTATGCGGGAACATGACATATTGCAAGTCTTCCTGATTGCGTTCTTTCTCTCACAAAGTGGAGATCAATTTCAAGATGTTTCGTCCTTGAATGTTGAATAGGGTTAAGAGATAAAGATACTGTGCTCTTATTATCGCACCAAATGACCGGCTTTCGTCTTGGAGTGAAACCAAGCTCCTCCATCAGTGATTCTATCCACATGATTTCGGCTGTAGCGCTTGCCAGTGCACGGTACTCAGCCTCTGTGCTAGATCTTGATGTGGTCTGTTGTTTCTTCGTACACCAGGAAATGATATTGGAACCGAGGTAAACGCAGTATCCTGAGACAGACTTTCGATCATCGATATCGTTGGCCCAATCGGCATCGCTAAAGCTCTGTAAGTTAAGTTCTTTTTCTGAATTTAGGCGTATGCCGTAATGTTTTGTGCCTTGTAAGTATCGTAACACTCTCTTTAATGCCATCCTATGTTCTGATAAAGGGTTATGCATGTACTGACTAAGTTTATTGACGCTGTAGCATATGTCTGGTCGAGTAATAGTTGCGTATTGTAACGCTCCTATTATGCTTCTATATTGTTCGGCATTGTCGATAGCTTCTCCTTTATGCTTAGATAGTCTTAGGTTACTAATCATAGGCGTAGGTAATGGGTTTGCTTTGTGCATATTTTCCCTTTGCAGTATTTCAGTGATATAATTTTGTTGGGATAATATTAATTCACCATTGTTTTTCCTAATCACTTGTATTCCAAGAAATTTTTTTAGTTCCCCCAAGTCTTTAATGGCGAAATTTTGATCCAGCTTGTGTACGATTCTGTTTATTTCTTCGCTGTTGTCTCCTGTTATTAGCATGTCGTCAACGTATACTAGAATGAACACAGTTCCATGTATGCCCTTCTTCATATATAGAGAATTGTCCGATTTAACTTGTGAGAAACCCATGTTAGACAAAGTTGACTTTAGCTTTTCATACCAAGCTCTCGAAGCTTGTTTTAAGCCATATATTGCTTTGTGTAGTTTGCATACTTTATCACCAGTACCATATCCTTCAGGCTGTTGCATGTATACCTCTTCGGTCAATTCCCCATTCAAAAAAGCATTGTTGACGTCCAGTTGCCTCACATTCCATCCTTTGTTTAGAGAAATGGTCAGTATAATCCTGATGGTTATAGGTTTTATGACTGGGGAAAAAGTTTCATTGAAATCAAAACCAAATTGTTGCGCGTAACCTTTTGCAACCAGTCTGGCCTTGTATTTGTCAATAGATCCATCTTCTTTTCTTTTTATTTTGTATGTCCACCTACAACCAATCACATTTTTGTGTTTTGGTTGAGTCACTAAGCTCCAAGTGTTGTTTTTTATGAGATCTTTATATTCAGTGTCCATTGCCTCCTTCCATTTGTTTGATCTTATAGCCTGAGTGAAATTCAATGGTTCGATCTCACTGGCAGAAATATTATATACTTTGGGTTTGAAGATGCCTCTCTTTGACATGGTGATCATGTGATGTCCAGTTGATTATGGTGGTGTTTGCTGTTGTGTATCATTGTTGCTGGTAGTGTCAACATGGTTGTTGTTTTCTGTATCTTCACTATACTGCATGTTTTGATTTGGTTGTTGTATGTTTGTATCTTCTGAGTCATTGTCTGTCTCATTGGTTTGCTCATTTGTTCGATCCATAGTTTCTTCCTGGGTGTTTAAATTGCTTGCGCGTTGTTGCTCTTCATTTCTATCAATTGAAGGTGGTTCAGTAATGAATGGCTCGAATCGTATGTTATTGTTTATGCTTTGTTCCCCATCCTTTTTGCCGATTTGCTTTTCTGCATAAGGAAACTTGTTTTCATCAAATATCACATGTCTCGAAACATATATTTTTCCATTTTTGTCCATGCACTTATATCCTTTTTGGTTTTGTGCGTACCCGATTAATGTGCATGGGCTTGATCTCATACTTAGTTTATGATTGTTATAGTCTCTCAAACATGGAAAACATAGACACCCATAGGCTTTCATAAAACCATATTCTGGTCTAACACTGTATATCATTTCATGAGGGCTTTTATTGTTTAAGACTTTGGTTGGAAACTTGTTAATGAGGAATACAGATGTGTAGAAAGCTTCATTCCAATATTTCATGGGTAATGAGCTTTGTGATAACAAAGTTAGACCAGTCTCTACTTTGTGTCGATGTTTTATTTCGACTAAACCGTTTTGTTCAAACGTATGGGGGCAAGTTAATCTATGTTTGATCCCTCTTTTGAGAAAGTAATTAGTTAGAGGTTTAAACTCAGCTCCCCCATCTGTCTGAACAACCTTAACAGTACTGTTCATTTGTTTTTTGACATGAGTTATAGATTGCATAACTGTATTGCAAGCTTCTGATTTAGTTTTCAGCATGTATATCCAAGTATATCTAGAATAAGAATCCACAAAAGAAAGATAATACCTGTGTCCCTGATATGAATTTAGAGGAGCGGGTCCCCACAAGTCAGCAGCTATAAGCTCCAGTGGCTCATTATAGCTGGTTTCAGAATCACTAAAAGGGAGCTTGTGGCTCTTGCCGAGTTGGCAGTGCGTGCATGTGTGTTTGATAGGTACATTTTTATAATGAATGTTATTATTACGCAGAACAGTCTTAACAGTTTCCAGATTAGGATGTCCTAATTTTACATGCCAAGAATTAATCATGTTACATTCACTGCTATTATTGTCATAATCAACGTTATTGTAACTATTCCTAATACAGTCATTGTCACTACTAGCATCTACATTATTGTACCAGAATTCTCCACTTGAGTTTGCAGTCTTGAATTTGTATAAACCATCGTATAGGTTACCTCAAAGTAATATTTCATGATTTAGGGAATCTTTAACTAAACAAAACTTAGGATGAAATTCAAAGCAAACATTATTGTCGTTGGCAAATTTTGATACACTTAACAAATTTTTATTAATCGTAGGTACCCTAAGAAGATTGTTTAATTTGAGTTGTCTTTTTCCAAAGATAGTCCCTTTGCCTATGTATGTGATACTAGCAGTACTACCATTACCCATATGCAAATTTCTCATACCTGAGTAATTTCTGCTCCCAATGTTTAAATTTTGAAGATTGCTAGTTATGTGGTGAGTCTCTCCTGAGTCAGGGTACCATTCTTCGAAGCCATTGTCTTCATTTTTTACTTCATCATCATCTGCAGCATTATGTCTTCGGTTTGCGTTATTATTATTTTGAGTTGAATTCCCTGTTGTTGCCATATTTGCTTGTGCTCTTCTTTATGAAGAGTAATTTTGGCTTGCCTGTTGTCTACTTGTGTCTGAATTATACCTGAAGTAACATTTGTTCGCCATGTGACCAAATGTTTGGCATATTTGACATTTCACATGATAGTTGTTGTTATCTCCTTGTATCTGCTTATTTCTGACTGTGGTATAATTGGCAGAGAACTTATTTTGTGTTGTTTTTCTTTGGTCGATTCTGCCTTCATGAGCAAGGAGTGCTGATCGAACGAACTGTAAATCAGGTAAGGTTTGTTGTGTGGCTTACACAGTTACTAGAGATTCGTATTCTTCATCTAATCCACCAATAATAAATAGGATTTGCTCATTGTCGCTGATCTTATGGCCAACAGCATTTAGTTTGTCACAAAGATTTTTATTTTTTCCTAAGTATTCTTTTATGCTTGCCTCCTTTTTTCTAGAATTTTGTAATTCCCTTCTATATTGCATGATTATAGCAGCTGATTGTGAACTGAAAATTTGTTCAACTGTTTTCCATATTTCATAAGACGTGCTACATCCAACTATTTGTGATAATAAATTCGAATTTACTGACGATAGGAGCCATGAGGAGAGGAGGCTGTCTTGTTTTTGAAACTTTGTGTAGTCTGTGTTAGGCACAATTTCTCCATCCGAATTGGTTATCGTCACTGGTGGGACTGTTATTGTCCCATTAATGTACTGCAGTAAATCATACCCTCTTAGAGCGATCTCTACTTGATATTTCCACAGAATGTAATTGTCTTCGTCTAGAGATGTGGTGATAATTTGGCTTTTTGGTTTAATCAGGTCATGATGGTTAGGTGGAGCGTTGTACCCCATACTTCCTGAAACAGCGGAGGTTACTTCATTGTTGTTGGCCATAAAACAAAAACAACTTTCTGCTTGATGATTAAGCCTTTCGGCAATTTGGCTCTGATACCATATTAAGGGATGAGGAGGAGAGTTATTAGAAAGGAACAATTGCAATTTTTATTGATGCAAAACATGATACAAAGAGCACATATATATAGTGCTATGAGCCCAACGGCTAGTACAAAATATACCAAATATGTATGAGCCTAACGGCTAGTATTAAATATACCAAGTATGCATGAGCCTAACGGCTAGTAGATAATGACAAAGCATGCTAAATATGATAAAAACGTGTTCACACTCTAACGGCTCTATTGTAACGGCTCTATTGTCTTCGTTATACGTAATGACCGTTTGCATATGTGTATATGTGTACCCTTGTATATGTATATATGTACTAACTACATGCATATACGCGTAAATATGTTTGCTGCCTTGGGTTTTAATTCAGTCATCGGTATATGGGAGTCTAGAACAATATTTGGGAATATATGTGTGGTCATTGCACATACGTGAATATATATACTATTGTGTATGTATACGCTTATCAACGCCATACGTATATACCTAAACATGCTCACTCTCTTGATTTGTAGTCGGTTTCCTAAAGGCTGCTTAATTAAATTATTGTGTATTTGGAGTACCTTGCCTGCTTAGTCAAATTGTGTGAATCTCGCACCCTGTAAGTTGGTACTAAATGTTGACTATCCATTGCTTCGGTACCCATTGAACCAAATGCATTTTGACCATGTTTACGATTAACCCGGAACATCTATTCACACACTTCTCCTATTTTACTTGCTATACTTACCTGCACCTGGTAATTTGCGGCTTGTAAGGGGTTAGTGATCCTAGAACCTATGTAATGTAAACACCTTGCGATATTTGAAACTTGTCACCCTCTCTCGTTAATTTAGGTTGTATTATTTTGTTGAAGACCAATATGTATATGTACACATATAAGGTTGTCGTGCCCCGTTAATTTCCGCAAAACCTAGGCTAACCTATACATGCCTATTGTCCCTTTCTATTTGGGATGAACCCTCATATTTTGTTGTTGTTGCTCGCGGTAGTATCTAGCACCGGGTACATGCCCATGCATGGATCCAACATACAACTGATATGCTTCATTTATGGCCTGTTATGACATTTGTTTGTGTATGCACTCCATTTGCTTGTTCGGGTGGTACTTGGCCAAGAACATATATTCACGTGTTAAATGAAATACTCATGTACTTCCCTGTTCCTTTATTTATAATGTTGTCCATCCAACTGGAAGATTGGTACCACCTAAAGCCTTGTGGCACAACTTTTTCAGATTTTGTTACCCAGGCCCCGTCGATTTATGAACTTGGACATGAATTTCTTTCGCCATGTTATTCTTGTTATCCACGTTCGCACGAGCATTTCACTACCGTGAATATGTTGATTTGCTGCTAACACTTTTGCCTTTTGTTATCCCTTTTTTTCTTCTTGTTACCATGCATGGTGTATGTATGCTTCTGTTTGTACTTGCTCTCACCGGTCCTAACACACCCATGATTTACTTTACACCAGGTTTTAAACAAGGAAACCCATGCCTACATTCAGCCACTTGTTGAGATTTCCATGCTGAAATTTTATATATGCATAGGCTGTCTCTATGTATTTGCTGCATATTTTGAGTTTGGCTACCGGGTCACCTCATGCGATTTGAATTTTGGCTGCCTTGTATTCCCATTCGGTTGGTCTCACTTGTTTATTTCTGGCATAAGTTTTATACAGTTTGTATGCTTTATTATCCTTTGTATGCTATGGCTAACCTATCTGCATGCTTTCGATCTTATCTCAGTTTACATATATTTAGCTGCATCTTGAATTTGAGATGTTGCTTGACCATGCAACGCGTCACCCTCTTGTTGCCACACATTCTATTGTTTGACCCATGTAGGTATTTCGTTTCGTTGTGGTATAAATAAAGTCGGCAGTATTTCATGGGTTGATGTACTCGAGTTATCCCTAAATAGTTTGATTTACTAATTATATTTTAGCGTATATTCGAAGCTAACTAACTTGATATAAGTTAATTGTAACGAACCAGAATTTTCTAGATTTAAATATGAATTTCATAACACATTTTGAGATTTTCTGAATATATATTTTGGAATTAATAGGATTTAATATTTGAAATTCCCTTTTTATTAGTTTAAATAAATAATTTTATTTTGTATAAGACTTATTTTTAAGATTTTGTATAGAAATGATTTTTGAAATTTTATATAATGGTTTTTATATTTATAGGTAATAATATTTTGTATTTATATAAATGTTTTATAATATGAAATTTTAATTGAAAGATTTGTTTTAAGAAATATTTAATATATAAAGATTTTTAAACAATTAAGATATGGATTTTATGTGGATTTTTAAATTTTAATAGTTGTTTGACTTGAAAATAAATTATAATTAAATATCAGTTAAAAATATTCATCCGATTTCTGTACGTGCTATTTTAAAATAATTTTTATAATTTTTCTGTAATTTTTAATTTGAAAAATAAGCAGATAATTTTTCAACGTATTTTGGGTATAAATGTGGTCCTTTAGACGCTTTACAAAATTGATCAATCAGACCGGTTTTATTGCTGTTTTCAAATCAGAGCGTGTTGTTGTTTGCAATGATGGTCTTATTTCAGTACAACTCGCGGTAAATAACTCTAAAAATCAAAAATTGGAAGTGGACAAAATGAATACACTACATTGGACTTGAAATGTGGGAGGATACGTTCAACAATAAGTGAGGCGCATGGATGGGCAGGTGGCTTTATGCATGCTCGAATTATGTAGAGAAAGACACATGTGCACAACGTGTAGTAATGCATGGCACTTGGATTTTAGCATGGACATGTGTCCTTGAGAGTCAATTTAAAAATAGACACATGCATTTTTTTTCGCTACAGCCTTCTTCTTGCTTCCCACCAGATCCGTACGCCATGTCCCCTCTCCCCTCCTTTTCCTTTTCTTTTCCGCTCGCCCTCTCTCTCCATATTCCTCTCCCCTCACCTGAACTGTTCAGCCTCTCCCTCCTTACTCCGCCAACATCAACTTCCCTCACTTTTTCCTCCTCTTTTTCCCTTCTTGCGTTCGCACCAATCAACCCTCTCACCTGTAGCGTCCACTTCCCACTTCCCCGCGTGTGAAGCCAGTCCACCCCAAAGCACCAGCAGCCGAACCCCTCTCAAATCCATTTGGTCCTCCCTTTCCTAACACTTGTCCGCCTCCTCTCCATTTCGCGTCCGCAAGCTAGTCTGTCCGCAACACCTCCATCGCGCCAAATGTTTTCACTTCCCTTTTTAGCACTTGCGCCACTCAGCTCGCGTCCGCCTCACCGCAGCCGAGCCTCCCGCAAGTCGTCCACTCGTCTGCAACAAACCGCATGGCCACCCAATTTTCGTTCATGCATGCGTATGTTTTGCCTGGAATTTCGGTCCGAGCTTACCTCTATAAAAAAAAAGGAAAAGTTGTTGCGCAAGTCAGAGCGTTTGTAGAGGAAGCGTGTGAGTACAAAGGAGATGGGGCACGCATGACGATAGCAGACACGATCATGCAGATTTGTTCGTTATTTCTTTGGATCTCGACGGTGAAAGTTTTGGAAAGCGCAAGGTGAGAACTTCACTTTAATCATTTTATTCTGGGTAGAAGTAATTTGTTATAACTTATTTATAATTATAATAATTGACGGAAAATCAGTGGTTGTGGATGCTTGAAATGTTATGGTTGTTTGTCGCTGATTGAGCGATGGATATGTATGCTGTAATAACACCGTAAAACACCGAGCGTTACTGACAATAACGCTCCGTACACACTTGATTATTTTGTGGTTGTGATGAATGGATGGTGCATGTTTGTTTAGTTAAGATATTGCATTTGTTCTGTTGAGTGAAGTCGCATGCACCATAGTTACAGATCTTACGGGTGACCGATTTTAATACTCCTTTTAGTTAAATAAATATTTTTATTTTAATAATGATTGAAAATTTGTTGAAATCGTTTGAAATCAAAATTTAAGATGAATAAATTTTGGAAAAATTTCCAATGAATTATTAAGCTTTGTTTTGCCTTTAAAATGATCTGAGATTTAGGGTCGATTTTATCGATAATACTAAGAATGATTGTTTAAGTAAAAGAAAAGAGATTTAACGAATTATTTTATCGATATCGGGCGTATAAATATGTTTTAAATATTTGAATTATTTAGATTTAGAATAAATTGGTATTTTAAATTTATCGCATCAAGTAATATATATTCTTGAATATCAATTGTTAATCTTCAAGTAAAGTGTTTTGAAAATAATCTTCAATTCTCATATATTATTAAAAAATTTAAATTTCGAAATTTGGAAATAATTCAAATACGGGTTTAATATGGATTTTGGATGCGAACAAATTTAACGATTATTTGAAATGAAACAAGTTTTGAAAAAGCATGAGAATCCATATTTCATTTGAAATGAAGATTTGGGCAATATGAAGTGATTTCGGACAAACTTGATTTTGAGAAATATAAATTTGGTTTTAAACTAAAGTTATGAAATAAATTTGTTTTGGAAATGGATTGAACAAATCATATAAAACATTTTATAGCGGAATCGAATTCGTTGTTAAGAGACAGTTCAACGATATCGGTTTCGAATTTCAAATAGTTATAACTTGAACATATGAAATCGAATTGACGTGAAACAGAAAATAACGGATTTATAAAAATAATGGGTTTCGTATAAAAGAGGAATTTTCAAATTCCATCGTAGGATTTTCTAGTTAGGTTTAAATTTAAATCTGAAAAGGTCGCCGTACATGCCGTTCGCCGACCGCAATGAAAGTCGAATAGAATGAATTTATATTATATTATTTAAAGGTGATTTATGGTTTAAATTTTGAAGTTAGAATGATTTGGATTTATTTGACTTAATAACCTTTTTCCCAACGCTTTCAGTAACGCTTTAACGTTATTTGAAATGATTTGAATTTGAAGACTTCAAACATGAATTATTAGGGAAAAGATTTGATTTTTCATATGATATGGAATTGAGATGAGTTTTGAATAAAATTGGTCGCCTGATATTCGATATGGATTTATAGGAATAGACAAATACAATCAGAAATACTAACATATCCATATCCTGATCGTGTTGCCTGAGTTTGTGAATCAATATCGAGTATAAGTCGATTGAGTCTATATGAACTGATATATGAAACATAGGTGTTTAAATGGAAATCCAAAATCCAAATAAAGATTTGGTTATTCAAGTGACGACGAATTAATTAAATTGTTTTGAAACGTAAGTTTGGGAAGACAAATGTTGAATTTGAGAAAATATTAAAGGGTAACGGGTTTCCGGGAATTGAATCCAACCGTACTTCAAAATATAACAATAATATTTGGAAAGGAGATTTGAATTAAGAAACCCGTGTGATTGGTAGCTATTGTTTTAAAATACGTTGGTTACTTGGAAAGTCCGGGATCGGATATAGGTCCGAAAACCATTCCAAGTAATATTACGACGTTATGATGAAATTCAGGACTTGGAATTGATAAATGAAGACCGGAAATATCCAGATTATTTGGATCGATTGCTGGTATCTCGGATCGGGCCGTACACCCGATACGAGGGTGGCAGGAGATCTGGGTATATTTGAAGATTTTCGGATTGTGTTCCGTTCAGACCCAGAACAGACTTGTATGGATGGCGTGTCTGACATTTGTAATTGACCACGTAGCACTGATTCGTGTGAATATATATATGATTTGTGGCAATTGAATATATCCGTCTCTAAGTTACGTTCTTAGAGAATATGTATTAATTCGAATCAGTGATATGTGGAGATATTGACGATGTGGCATACCCAAGTATGATATGAGCTAACGATGATCAAAGCATGGCTTATCGAAGCGTAGCTTTGTGTTTGACATGACATCGACAAACTTCACACATCGGATGATGAGAAACTGGCGGTTTGGTCTGTATATATATATGATTTGATGATGAGTGCTGCAGCAGTGGGGAACCACTTGTGAACTGGGGATGGGGTATGTTCGGGGGGCCGCGTCTGGTCGAAAACCGTAGATACTGCCCTGGCGATTTGTTGCGTTACACTTCGCTCAAGTCCCTGATTGATCTTTCGTGCCAGGAATCATCAAGTTGGAAATCCAAATACCAATACGAGCCATGCGATTTTGATTGTATTTATATATGGCGACATAGTGGTATGGGACACTCATGCCGTCTAGGATTAATACATTTAATTGCGAATTTGTTTTCCACACTATATGATAATATTAAAGAGGATTTTTACGTATGAAATCATGTTTGGTTATCATAAGACAAAACTCGCCCATCTGGTGTGCGCTTGCATTGTGTGATATGGGACGAGCTTATGATAGCTTCATTTTTCGAAAGTCATTGCGTATTTCTATGCACGGGAATTCATATGGAGTAAAACCCGTTCCGCATTAGCGGCGTGGTCCGTTGAATTACCCAACTTTAAAATGAAACCTAAATGATAACTGTTTTGAGTTCTCACACCAGTCCCACGACTGACCTGGAGTTTATTGTTCCTTCCTAAACTCTGGGTGCCCACTAATTTCCACTCGGGCAGCTAGTGTTTAGTTTGCAGTTATGGATTGTGGAGAAGATTCAGAGCGTTTCCGGAGTTAGAGTTCACGCTAGAGTTGGAGCTTCCGCTGTATCAGATAATGTTATTCCACTGAGAGTTTTATTTCTTCCGCTGTGTATATTTACGTGTAACTCTGATATTCATGTAACTCTGATGTAATATTGAATTATTCAATGAAAAGTTCTGTTGTTTTGTTCAATGTATGTAAGTACCCATAACAATTCGTCTTTATGAACGATTTGAGTCGGTTTAATTACCGGCGAGAGTCGGGCAAAAAGGTGGGTCGTTAAAGTTGGTATCAGAGCTTTGGTTATACAAAGCTATGGGGTACGTACATATTTGGACAAAAGAATAGGACTCCTCAGAGTTACAATATCTCATTAGAGATAGGGTTAGAAAATACCCTAGAATGAGATATCGGAATATTATGACGAGAGAGCGTATATTTTTGAAACCTATATAAGGTATTTTTGAACAGGTAAATCATTTTGAAACGATGATTATTTGAAATATAATTTGAAATAAGGATTTCGGGTGTTTTATTCGACGTCATGATTGGACTATCGAGTATGTAAGAATTTTGAATATACGTCTGATCAACGTATATACGAAGTTCGGTATATATTAGATAGATATAGAATCCCATTATAGTCGCTGGAGGATAATTCTGTTGATGATCCGGACATCGTCAGAGATTATCCTCGAGTTTCAAAAATGGGATGACCATATGATTCCGATTTAAACGTCGAGAATACTTGAAACCATTTTTATAAGTGTTTGAAATTGTTAAAGAGAGAGTCGATATAGTAACTTGAAATAGGAATGACATATAGGTTATATCTTCTTGAATGAAGAATATAAATGTAGTTCGCAAATAAACCAAGGTGAGTAGGGAATATTTATGAATCTAGAAATTGGATGAATAACTTAAGTATAAAACTCTTTAATAATAGTTAAGGAAGTGTTGGAATTGCATGGAAACTTAAGTAAAGTTATCAACCATTTGACTTCTGGATTGGTTTAGTAGGAATCAAGATGCCCAATTTGGACCCTTGACCATTTGTTGATCTTGGTAAAACCCTTTGCAAATTTTAAGAACCTTAAAAGGAGAAATTTTGGGTATAAGCACTTAATGTGAATCGTTTTGGTTAAGTTAATGATGAGTAGGTTTGGACGACCCATGAGCTTAAACTTTTAACTTTAAGGTAGTAAACGACTAAGTGTACGATAATAGCTTGCTTAGTCCAACCTAAGGGTAGCGGTAATCGAGATTTCAATCATTTCCTGTAACTAGGGTAACCATAGGATAATTGAGATCCCATCAAAACTCCAACCTGATTTAGGATCAGACCAAGTGCCCAAGCAGTAACATGAACTGTAGATCTGATCATTATCCTGTCATGTTAGGAAGAAGGCCCAACCCTGCAGTAGGATGACCCTGTAATAAGATATGAGTATGTTCTAGGACCTGTGATTTTGACTAGAGGGTAAGGGATAAGGCAGCAACCTACTTTGGATTCAATGACCCCCAAAAAAAAAAGATTAATAATGATACGTTAGAGTTTTGTGGTCGCAGATCCTAGACCAGAGGGATCAGCAGTTGTTAGGAGGTGCCGAACTAGCGCAGGTCGCACCAGAGGACATTAATTGGCCTATAGACCCTGTATTTGTTGAGCGGTTTAGAAATATTGATGCATGAAATGGGATAACTAGCAGTTATAGCTGAGGACGACCCGCTCCCAGAAACGGGAAATGGTGGATTTGACGATGTTATAGAAAAGGTGGAGAAACCCCAACATGGTGATGATGTCATAGTATACGATAATGATATTACAACAGATAAGGGTGATTTTGAATAACCTACATCCGAGGATGACCCGCTTCCAGATATGGGAGATGA
Organism: Allium sativum; assembly: GCA_030737875.1. Taxonomy (NCBI): domain Eukaryota; kingdom Viridiplantae; phylum Streptophyta; class Magnoliopsida; order Asparagales; family Amaryllidaceae; genus Allium; species Allium sativum. Next base: position 660,135,896 of record CM060919.1, read on the forward strand.
TGAGATTGGTGAGAAAATAGAGAATATATACCAGCCCTTAGACAAGGCTGATGAAGATGGATTTATGGGTAATGAGCACGATAAATTTATCGTGGGAGTAGATGATGATGGCCTCATGGCAGACGATGAAGAGCCATTAGCTGATGAAGAACCCGAGGAGATTGGCTGGACCGATCCACCAGATGATGGGTCGACAGATGATTAGTTGCGATGAGTCTGGACCTTGTATATATAGTGTTTATATGTTATCTTAAGTACCAGATGCATTAAGTTGTTTTGGGCTAGTATGGTTTTGAGAACTAGTAACGGATACCTAGGTACACCTTTGATGACTGTATTTTTGACTGCCCAAGTGCGTAGTATGTGCTCAGGTAGGGTTAGATGTGTTTTGTATGCTGACTTGAAAGATCTGTATGACATGATATTTTGGATTGACTATGATATGCGTGTCCCACTATTTTAAATCTGTTTGTTATAAAACCTGTTCCAAATCATATAGAAAAGTTTGATTTAGAGGTTTAAAATTTACTATCTTCCTTTTCGAGGACGAAAAGTCTTAAGGGGGGAAGAATGTAACGAACCAGAATTTTCTAGATTTAAATATGAATTTCATAACACATTTTGAGATTTTCTGAATATATATTTTGGAATTAATAGGATTTAATATTTGAAATTCCCTTTTTATTAGTTTAAATAAATAATTTTATTTTGTATAAGACTTATTTTTAAGATTTTGTATAGAAATGATTTTTGAAATTTTATATAATGGTTTTTATATTTATAGGTAATAATATTTTGTATTTATATAAATGTTTTATAATATGAAATTTTAATTGAAAGATTTGTTTTAAGAAATATTTAATATATAAAGATTTTTAAACAATTAAGATATGGATTTTATGTGGATTTTTAACTTTAATAGTTGTTTGACTTGAAAATAAATTATAATTAAATATCAGTTAAAAATATTCATCCGATTTCTGTACGCGCTATTTTAAAATAATTTTTATAATTTTTCTGTAATTTTTAATTTGAAAAATAAGCAGATAATTTTTCAACGTATTTTGGGTATAAATGTGGTCCTTTAGACGCTTTACAAAATTGATCAATCAGACCGGTTTTATTGCTGTTTTCAAATCAGAGCGTGTTGTTGTTTGCAATGATGGTCTTATTTCAGTACAACTCGCGGTAAATAACTCTAAAAATCAAAAATTGGAAGTGGACAAAATGAATACACTACATTGGACTTGAAATGTGGGAGGATACGTTCAACAATAAGTGAGGCGCATGGATGGGCAGGTGGCTTTATGCATGCTCGAATTATGTAGAGAAAGACACATGTGCACAACGTGTAGTAATGCATGGCACTTGGATTTTAGCATGGACATGTGTCCTTGAGAGTCAATTTAAAAATAGACACATGCATTTTTTTTCGCTACAGCCTTCTTCTTGCTTCCCACCAGATCCGTACGCCATGTCCCCTCTCCCCTCCTTTTCCTTTTCTTTTCCGCTCGCCCTCTCTCTCCATATTCCTCTCCCCTCACCTGAACTGTTCGGCCTCTCCCTCCTTACTCCGCCAACATCAACTTCCCTCACTTTTTCCTCCTCTTTTTCCCTTCTTGCGTTCGCACCAATCAACCCTCTCACCTGTAGCGTCCACTTCCCACTTCCCCGCGTGTGAAGCCAGTCCACCCCAAAGCACCAGCAGCCGAACCCCTCTCAAATCCATTTGGTCCTCCCTTTCCTAACACTTGTCCGCCTCCTCTCCATTTCGCGTCCGCAAGCTAGTCCGTCCGCAACACCTCCATCACGCCAAATGTTTTCACTTCCCTTTTTAGCACTTGCGCCACTCAGCTCGCGTCCGCCTCACCGCAGCCGAGCCTCCCGCAAGTCGTCCACTCGTCTGCAACAAACCGCATGGCCACCCAATTTTCGTTCATGCATGCGTATGTTTTGCCTGGAATTTCGGTCCGAGCTTACCTCTATAAAAAAAAAAGGAAAAGTTGTTGCGCAAGTCAGAGCGTTTGTAGAGGAAGCGTGTGAGTACAAAGGAGATGGGGCACGCATGACGATAGCAGACACGATCATGCAGATTTGTTCGTTATTTCTTTGGATCTCGACGGTGAAAGTTTTGGAAAGCGCAAGGTGAGAACTTCACTTTAATCATTTTATTCTGGGTAGAAGTAATTTGTTATAACTTATTTATAATTATAATAATTGACGGAAAATCAGTGGTTGTGGATGCTTGAAATGTTATGGTTGTTTGTCGCTGATTGAGCGATGGATATGTATGCTGTAATAACACCGTAAAACACCGAGCGTTACTGACAATAACGCTCCGTACACACTTGATTATTTTGTGGTTGTGATGAATGGATGGTGCATGTTTGTTTAGTTAAGATATTGCATTTGTTCTGTTGAGTGAAGTCGCATGCACCATAGTTACAGATCTTACGGGTGACCGATTTTAATACTCCTTTTAGTTAAATAAATATTTTTATTTTAATAATGATTGAAAATTTGTTGAAATCGTTTGAAATCAAAATTTAAGATGAATAAATTTTGGAAAAATTTCCAATGAATTATTAAGCTTTGTTTTGCCTTTAAAATGATCTGAGATTTAGCGTCGATTTTATCGATAATACTAAGAATGATTGTTTAAGTAAAAGAAAAGAGATTTAACGAATTATTTTATCGATATCGGGCGTATAAATATGTTTTAAATATTTGAATTATTTAGATTTAGAATAAATTGGTATTTTAAATTTATCGCATCAAGTAATATATATTCTTGAATATCAATTGTTAATCTTCAAGTAAAGTGTTTTGAAAATAATCTTCAATTCTCATATATTATTAAAAAATTTAAATTTCGAAATTTGGAAATAATTCAAATACGGGTTTAATATGGATTTTGGATGCGAACAAATTTAACGATTATTTGAAATGAAACAAGTTTTGAAAAAGCATGAGAATCCATATTTCATTTGAAATGAAGATTTGGGCAATATGAAGTGATTTCGGACAAACTTGATTTTGAGAAATATAAATTTGGTTTTAAACTAAAGTTATGAAATAAATTTGTTTTGGAAATGGATTGAACAAATCATATAAAACATTTTATAGCGGAGTCGAATTCGTTGTTAAGAGACAGTTCAACGATATCGGTTTCGAATTTCAAATAGTTATAACTTGAACATATGAAATCGAATTGACGTGAAACAGAAAACAACGGATTTATAAAAATAATGGGTTTCGTATAAAAGAGGAATTTTCAAATTCCATCGTAGGATTTTCTAGTTAGGTTTAAATTTAAATCTGAAAAGGTCGCCGTACATGCCGTTCGCCGACCGCAATGAAAGTCGAATAGAATGAATTTATATTATATTATTTAAAGGTGATTTATGGTTTAAATTTTGAAGTTAGAATGATTTGGATTTATTTGACTTAATAACCTTTTCCCAACGCTTTCAGTAACGCTTTAACGTTATTTGAAATGATTTGAATTTGAAGACTTCAAACATGAATTATTAGGGAAAAGATTTGATTTTTCATATGATATGGAATTGAGATGAGTTTTGAATAAAATTGGTCGCCTGATATTCGATATGGATTTATAGGAACAGACAAATACGATCAGAAATACTAACATATCCATATCCTGATCGTGTTGCCTGAGTTTGTGAATCAATATCGAGTATAAGTCGATTGAGTCTATATGAACTGATATATGAAACATAGGTGTTTAAATGGAAATCCAAAATCCAAATAAAGATTTGGTTATTCAAGTGACGACGAATTAATTAAATTGTTTTGAAATGTAAGTTTGGGAAGACAAATGTTGAATTTGAGAAAATATTAAAGGGTAACGGGTTTCCGGGAATTGAATCCAACCGTACTTCAAAATATAACAATAATATTTGGAAAGGAGATTTGAATTAAGAAACCCGTGTGATTGGTAGCTATTGTTTTAAAATACGTTGGTTACTTGGAAAGTCCGGGATCGGATATAGGTCCGAAAACCATTCCAAGTAATATTACGACGTTATGATGAAATTCAGGACTTGGAATTGATAAATGAAGACCGGAAATATCCAGATTATTTGGATCGATTGCTGGTATCTCGGATCGGGCCGTACACCCGATACGAGGGTGGCAGGAGATCTGGGTATATTTGAAGATTTTCGGATTGTGTTCCGTTCAGACCCAGAACAGACTTGTATGGATGGCGTGTCTGACATTTGTAATTGACCACGTAGCACTGATTCGTGTGAATATATATATGATTTGTGGAAATTGAATATCTCCGTCTCTAAGTTACGTTCTTAGAGAATATGTATTAATTCGAATCAGTGATATGTGGAGATATTGACGATGTGGCATACCCAAGTATGATATGAGCTAACGATGATCAAAGCATGGCTTATCGAAGCGTAGCTTTGTGTTTGACGTGACATCGACAAACTTCACACATCGGATGATGAGAAACTGGCGGTTTGGTCTGTATATATATATGATTTGATGATGAGTGCTGCAGCAGTGGGGAACCACTTGTGAACTGGGGATGGGGTATGTTCGGGGGGCCGCGTCTGGTCGAAAACCGTAGATACTGCCCTGGCGATTTGTTGCGTTACACTTCGCTCAAGTCCCTGATTGATCTTTCGTGCCAGGAATCATCAAGTTGGAAATCCAAATACCAATACGAGCCATGCGATTTTGATTGTATTTATATATGGCGACATAGTGGTATGGGACACTCATGCCGTCTAGGATTAATACATTTAATTGCGAATTTGTTTTCCACACTATATGATAATATTAAAGAGGATTTTTACGTATGAAATCATGTTTGGTTATCATAAGACAAAACTCGCCCATCTGGTGTGCGCTTGCATTGTGTGATATGGGACGAGCTTATGATAGCTTCATTTTTCGAAAGTCATTGCGTATTTCTATGCACGGGAATTCATATGGAGTAAAACCCGTTCCGCATTAGCGGCGTGGTCCGTTGAATTACCCAACTTTAAAATGAAACCTAAATGATAACTGTTTTGAGTTCTCACACCAGTCCCACGACTGACCTGGAGTTTATTGTTCCTTCCTAAACTCTGGGTGCCCACTAATTTCCACTCGGGCAGCTAGTGTTTAGTTTGCAGTTATGGATTGTGGAGAAGATTCAGAGCGTTTCCGGAGTTAGAGTTCACGCTAGAGTTGGAGCTTCCGCTGTATCAGATAATGTTATTCCACTGAGAGTTTTATTTCTTCCGCTGTGTATATTTACGTGTAACTCTGATATTCATGTAACTCTGATGTAATATTGAATTATTCAATGAAAATTTCTGTTGTTTTGTTCAATGTATGTAAGTACCCATAACAATTCGTCTTTATGAACGATTTGAGTCGGTTTAATTACCGGCGAGAGTCGGGCAAAAAGGCGGGTCGTTAAATTAATCCTGACTCAGGTGTTTTATGTTTTTGCATGGAACACTCAGGTCAGTCCCAAGTGTTACTGATTAATAGATTTTCAACTCGCAATAAAGAGAGGCACGTGAAGGCGCACGTGCACGCAAGCCCGACAAAAAATATAAAATTTTATTCATTTAGTTTTTTTGCATATATTTGTTCCGTTGTTCAAAATAATGTATAAACTCTAGTATTTGCATAAAATTTATTTCCCTGCAAATTGTATTATGTGATTCTGTGTCTAATTCTGTTTTGCACCTTATAAGCCATAACAATCTGTCATTTTGAATGCTTTTAATTGGTTTATTTAACGATTTGGAGTGGTCAAATGGGCAGGTCATTAGAATGTGGTACCAGAGCTTTGATTTATGGGGTTTAAAAACTCATTAAAGATAAGGTAGAATTACCCTACAATGAGTGGAATTGATGCTAGAATCACCGTAGAGAGAGTATTTTGAAAAATAAATTATTTTATTCGAAAAATATTTTTGAAAATAAAATATTCTGAAAGAAAATATTTACGAAATTTAATATTCCTTCTCGATAGCTCTTTGCGATAAAGATTTTCAAAATCCATCGTCAAGTTGTTCGAAATTATAAAAGAAAATATAAGTGACTAATGAATTGGTTTTACCAAGTGTTTTGAAGTTTTCCAAGTGATTTTGATAAGGATTTCTTGTTGAAAAATCAAGACAAGTGCTAAGTATGGATTTTTGAAAAGTACTTTGAAAACCTGATAAAATTGAAACCTGACGATACTTGATTGAGGAATGATTGTTGAAACAAGAGCTAAATCAATATTGAAATTGACTCGAATCGGAATTGGTATCACTTACTTTATCCATAAATTTTTCCTGTATTATCTAAACCATTGTATTTAAACTCAATTTATACTTGTTTACCAATTATTTCAAATCTATATCAAGTTTATTACTTTACTTAAACTATTTGTACTTAGCTATTTATTTTATTCATTGTTTGTTTAAACTATTTTTTGTATTTTGTACTTAGCTTTCCATTTTAAATTAGTTATATTTAATGATTTGTATAGTATTTAAGTTTTTATTTAACCTATCTAATTTATTCAGTTTCACTTTATTGAGCTTAATATTTTACTAAACCATTTGTATCTTGTATTTTTGTACTTATTTGACCTAAGTGATTTATCTATTTTATACCAAAACTACTTGTTCATTTCAAGTCCACTTTATTTAAACTATTCTACTATTATACCTAAATTATTTGTATTTAGTTATTATCTATTTTTCTTTTTATTCCAAGCTTTTTATTTTGTCAAAATTATTTGTATTTAACCATTTTATTGCAAATATAGTATTTAAACTTTCTATTTAATCATATCTTGTACTATACAATTTGTGTCTATCAAAACCCATTTTTCCAAACGATTTACTTATTTTATACCAAAATATCTATTTTGTTCAAAATAACATTACCGTTTTACCTAAACCATTTTACCTAAATTATTTTGTACTTAACTAGTTTATTTGGCTTATAATATTTAAATCTCTTATCCTATCTTTCACTCAAACTTGTTTGATTCCAAACCAGCTATTTTATTCAGACTATTCAATTATTTTGGAAAGTGTACGCATTTGGATCCGAGCAATTTTGATCCGAGTAAATTGAGTATGAAGATTTGTTTGAATAACGATATGCGTGACATATAAATCTAAATCAAATGTGATGTTTTGATAACAAGTTGATTTGAGAATGTGAATTTTGATTTGAAACAATATTGGATATTGAATCAATTTAGAAATCAAAATGATTTTGAGATTGAAATGAAAATTTCAAGATAATTAAGATAAAAAAAATTAAAACTTACATATATGAAAAATATAAGAGTGCAGCTAATTCAAAAACTTTTGATTTGGAAGGTAAGTGTTATGAAATGAAACCTAATATAAGAAAATGTATAAGAATGATATATTGAAAACATGATTTGGAAATCTTATGTAAATGGACATTTATATAAGTGTGATATATCGAAACGTGAAATGATGTACTATGTATATAGTATCCTATGTTTTCAAACCGAGATATGAAGAAGACTTTCCATCTAAAATCATAATCCAATTTGGTAGGAAGTGCATTGGAACTCCATGGTAATATCGATTGAAAACCACAATTGCATTAGACTCCAATGTTTGGACAATCCACGAAATTGGTGCCCATACGATGAGGACAAGTGTTATACGATGATGATGATTGATTTTCTAGCGTAATTCGAGGGGTGCGATGCCTACAGTACAAGCGACTCCATTGGGATAGCGGCGTAACTGACGAGTAACTGCGATCTAGATGCCATAGCATAATTCAAGGGGTCGTGATGCCTCCAGTACAAGTGACTCTACCGGGACCGTGTCACTGTGGTCTATAGCAAATAACCATGGCAAAATTCGAGGGGTGTGATGCATATGTTTACAACGACTCTATTGGGATAGTAGCGCAAGCACCGCATAACTGCGATCTACGGGGTAACATGCTTTCCATATCTTTTTTTAAAAGTATTTTCACTGAGAGTTGAAACAAGTATATTAAGCAATTGGAGATTATAGTCATGCGCCTGATCGACACATGCCTAAATTCTACAAGAATGAGAATAAACTTGTTAAATTTAAAGTTATCAAGTATTTTCAAACTCTAAATAACAAATCAATAACCTAAAGTTAAAACTTATATAACCTCAACCAAATAAATTAAGAGAGAGGATTTCTAAAGGTTTTTCCAAATCCACGGCTTATATATATATATCGCTTTACTTAGTCTTAAATTTTAAAAATTGAAAATCAAAGTTTGAAATTTTCGAGTTTTGAATATAAACCTTTTGTGATCTAATAAGTTTTAATCAAAGAATATATTATACTTACAACCTTTGCTGAGCGTTAGGATCGAATTGAACACGAGCTTAATATGAACAGTAAGTGATAAGTGCAAACCAACTATTTTGTCAAAAACATAAAAGGAGTGGACATCCAATTAAATCTTACTTGAGGGATTTGAAGATGATTTTGATAATACTAACTTAAGAAATCGTATAAAGTGATTTAAATCACAATAAATGTCTGATTGGGGGTGAAGACTAACTTGCCCCACTTGAAACTACATGCATTAATTAGATAGAATTTTCTTAACAAATAATCACTTATGATACATTGAAAATTGAATTATAGATTAGAATGTTATTCGAGTCCCCCATGATTGAACTGCATTGACTTTCCTATCTTGGCCATGTTTGAATATTTGGACTAAACTATTTGATCTTGAGTAGCGTTATCTTGTGAATTTAGGCGAGTATCCTGAACTTAAACCATCATGCTATCAACTGTCCACTTTGACACTAAACATTTTTGCTTGCCTAGATTTGGCTTGAGCACATAAATTTAATGCACCGAGCCTATTTTCCTCTGTCAATTCCCTTATGCCGACAGAAATCAAGATTCGATTTGAACTTTTATAACCATGACAAGGAAATATTTTCCAAAATACTATGTTAACGGAAAATCGACGAATGAGCTTTACATAGTAATTTATGTGGTTTGAAATACGGAATCTAACCAATGCATATAAATTGGATTTTGGAATATAAATTGTGAGAATTAGGTTCCAAAATTTTTGAAATTGATTTCAAATGATTGAATTGATATTTCGGAACAATACTAATTTGAAACATGTATACTAAATCAGAGTTCTCAACAAAAGCATAATGGTATTTTCGAATAAAACATTTCAAGAGATTTTCCGTCTAATTGAATAATGTGACCTTTTCAAACAAGTTTTGACACTATTTACAAGAATGAATAAAATCCTATATTATTTGTGCAGAGAATTTTGAATGAATTTAAATGAAAAGGTTACTTGATTATACAAATTGTATATGACTTCTAAGATATGGAATCAAAACTCTTGAATTTTTTTTTATCTTACGAGAATATAGAAATTATTTGGAAATTTTTAAATATGCAAATGAGATTTGATATAAAGAAATTTGCTACGAATTCTATGGATTATAAATGATTTGCTAAAGCTTTTGATTGAAGTTTGAAAAGCTTGAATTGTATAATACTAGTTTGAAAGATAGAAAATCATATTGATCCAATTTATGTTTCCAATTATTGAAAAGGAAATTTAACTTTCCAAGTTATTTGGATATGATGAATAACTTATAAAGTGGTTTATAAACGAAGAAAATTTCAACAACTTGAAATTCTGATATTTCATGTGTTTAAAAAACAATACTATGATTAAAAGTACTTGTAAACTATTGTCGCGAAATGATTTATAAACTTCGGGATATGAAACGATTTGTATGTACCATGGATTCTGGTAACCCGTGGCTAAACTGGGTTTGTGATGAAGGCATAATAAACATGAATTGCATGATGGGCAGTACTCAATAGCTCTGTTATAGGTGTAGAACTTCTCAAACGAATGGAATATGTATGTCAATACGATTCTATCATAGAATGTTTGAAACTTAGAAAAGTAATATTGGTTTTGAAATCCCGAAGTTAAGTATGTGTTGATCCCGAAATTAGAATCAACACCAAAGGTACTAAAAGTACTTCACAAAGTGCTAAAAATAAGAGAAGTGGAGCCACGAAATCGTAAAAATGCAAGTAAAGAAGGACACAGTGTTTTATAGTGGTTCGATCGAACTTGATCTACATCCACTTTAGAGAATGATTCTGTTATCGCATTAATCATTAATCTCTCTACTTTCCTCTTTTGATCTATTAGAAGTTGTAAGGAGGAATCGATGAGATCCTTCAAATGTAGAAATGGTGAGACAAATCTAGACTTTCTCGTGAGCTTTAGTGAATTTCCATGACTTCATAATGGATCCAGACTTAGATGTTCAGTTAGAGTTGGTTAGATATGATCAAATCTCTTAGAAAAGGATGAGAATTAAGTTGGGCAGCCCTTCGGGGTCATGAAAATCCTATCCTATTAAAGTGTAGTTGGTCCCCTATTTATATGAGTGAGGAACGGTTGAAATATAGCTTTTAGGTTTTGGGTCGGCCTATTGGGTATTTACGAAAATGCCGCTGCCAGCTGTCGCCAGTTGTTGCCAGCTAATTGTATTATTATTTTTGCATCTAACCAACCCAATTTGTCCCGACTGATCCAGTTCGAACTGATTGATCCAATCTAAACTGACTGACCCACTTCATTGTTAATCGACCGACCTATTCCTTTGCGACTAGGCCGACCCGCTCTTGCTTGACTAGATCAATCCAATGCTTTAAGACTAGGTCAACTCGCTCCTGCTTGACCAGGCCGATCCGATGCTTTAAGACTAGGTCGCCCCGCTACTTTATAACTAGGCCGACCCATTGCTATTTGAATGGACCGACCCGCTCCTTGTGGAATGAATGGACCCGCTCCTCAAGTGATCCAGTTCGACCCATACGTGATCTATTGTGTACAACTTTTGTGGATAACATTTTTTCCCTCGGAGTTTATGATTTATATCTAAGGAAAATTATAGGCTTCAAAACATTATAAATTCATCATGATGGGTCGGTTGCGATATTCTTTTGGACCGGGTCGGTTCACTCGTGATGAATTGGATCGACCTAATACATGGCTGCTATATAACCTTTTTCAACTCGTCACTTTTCTTCGCATTCATTTCTTCACACCAAAAGCTTGTCCAATGGAGGTCAAAAGATCTTGAGAGAAAATCCAATCCAAAATTCCTCAATCTATTTCCACTCGAATTTTCCATTTTGCTTGCAATCAGATAGCTTTCGACTTCAACTCTTCCAAGCCAGAAATTCCACGATGCTGTCGATCCTAATCCTTCCTTTAATACCCAAATCCAGTTGTCCATCGAAGGCTCAGGTATAAACCTTTTCTGAAATTTGCATCTTGTTTGACAATCCTCGATTTGGAATTCGAATTGGAGTGACTTATGCTGAGGTGATTATGTGAAATTTTAGATTTTTCGATTTGTGTTTTCTCTGGTTTGTAAGTTCTTTGTATTAGAATGATTTGAAACAAATTTGTTGTCACACATGACGAGCACGAAGTGTATCAAACCCTTTTTGAACTTGGTTTTGGTTTAACGCCCGCCATGTGTTTGTCGAAATGACTGAGATGACAACCCTCGTAGGTAGCTCATGTTTTCATACCCAATTTTATTGCTATGATCATGAATGTTTCTTGTCTTAGCCTTGAATTTGTTGTACTGATCACACTTGCTAAGATACACATCTCAAAACATCGGGTTCTGGTTACCGCCGACCCACTAAAGTACAACCATATTCACTCCGTCCTGAATGGTCAAGGCCGACCCAGCTTTGGGCCAGTCATGGCCGACCCAATCTGGATCAGTCATGTCCGACCTTTTTTTGGGTTAGTCACAGCTAACCCAATCTGGACTAGTCATGGCCGACCCAGTTTTGGGTCAGTCATGGCCGACCCAGTTTTGGGTCATTCATGGTCGACCCGATTTTGGGTCAGGTATGACCAACCCAGTTTTGGATCAGCCATGGCCAACCTATTTTTGAGTCAGTTATAACCGACCCAGTTTTGGATCAGCCATGGCCGACCCATTTTTGGTTCAGTTATGACTGACCATACCTGGTTCAAAATGGATCTTTCCACGCTTGGTGTTTTTTGAACATTTCTCCATATTACTTTCTGTCCTGCAATTCAAACATATGTTTTTGGGCTAATATACTATATTATCGATTGCTCATATCGATAATAAGTCAGATAATTAGTTTGGAAAACTTGCATGTAACTTTTTATGACTTATATTGAAGTGTCTTGTTTTAGAAGGCTCTACTGGCCATTACGCTTGAGCATTCAAATATAAGTTCATAATAAAGCTTGAAATCGACCAATCATTTTGTGATGATTCGTAAATCTCGAATCTTACTTTTATTTAGTCACACACAACATTTTCTGTTTTAGAAATGTATACCTATAGTTTGTTGTTAAACAAAGTTGTTCGCGTAGAGATGGACACTAGACAGAAATCGCGTCAACATCTTTAGGCAGCATCAAAGTCTGCACAAGTTGACACTTCTACCCAAGCTATGGATGTGGCTAACACTTCCGGATCCGATACCAATCCAGAATTTCCTATACCCAAGCCTTTGACTGGAATACCTGTGATAGGAAACCAAACAAATTAGGAATACGCGCATGCAAAAGCTTATGCGCTCAATTTAGAATATCAGAGACCAAGGCCAAATTTTCAGAAGAGAATGAGTTTGCAGACATTCCTCCCCCTGGATATGTTGCTGTTAATTGACATATGTTGACGATGGGTGGCGTTCCTCCATTTAATCCCTTCATAGAGATGTTTTTGAAGCGTTTAGCCATTGCCCTTATGCAATTACATCCTAACAGCTATGCCATCTTAACCCGTCTTTATATGTACTCTTTGTGAGAATAGAGGAATGTGCCCCTACTTTTAAAGAGGTCTGCTTGTTGTATACTTTCAAGAAGAGGTAAGCTACGCCATCGATTATCAATTTTGAAGGGAAATACCCCAAAATTATAACTGAACTGATGGATAGTGCCAAGGGATTTATAGAAAATTATTGTTTCGTACGTTGCCCCGGTAACTTTCATGGAAGGAGGTAAGAACATGCTCTCATATTTTTGCTTGTCCCTACAATTGGCTTCCAAATATTAAACCCTTCCTCTGTTTTGCAGTACTTACTTCCTCTGACTCAGATGATACTACTGGCCAAGAGTTGTTTAACGCTTTGCAAACTGTTAATGAAGAAAAAGAAGCAGGAGATATATGATCACGGAACAGTTTCTTCGCCAATACCATTTGCTTTACCCTTCTTGCACACTTAAATTGGATTTTCTTTTTAAGAAAGAGATTGCCAGCAAATCTCCTGCTAAGAAATTCCCTTTACAAAAATGCTCTGACATTGCGGGTAGTAGCAAAACATCTCCCAAACCCAAATTAACCTCCATTGAAGAAGAGGAATCTCATGAGCGTGAGGACAAAAGTAAGCAAGTTGAGAAGGAGAAAGCTTTATTGGAAACTCCTTCTGATCCAATAGCCAAACATTCTGGGGACATGGAATCTCCTTTTAAGAATGCTGCAGATACGACTGAGAAGGGCCCTATTGTTCAAGTTACTCAAGATGAGAGTTCTACGGATACCTATAGGAACTTAAGTGTCCTTTGTTCAACCAGAGACATTATTTTGGGTGAAGTTGTTACTCAGCCTCCCAGGCCTCAAACAATGAGAACAAGAAATATAGTTGGTGTAACATACCGTCTTTCTTCCCGGTTTTCGCTGGTAATTAAACCAACTTAAACCGTTCACAAAGGCGGATTGTTATGGGTACTAACATATATTGAACCAAACAACAGAACTTTTCATATCATGATACAATATTTCGTCAGAGTTACATAGAATATCAAACTTACATACATATAGCAGCGGAAACATAAATATACTCTCAACGGAAGAAGCGATGTGACATAGCGGAAACTCTAACTTTAGCTAGAAGCTCCAATTAAGAAAGCGCTCCAACTCTTACTCCAAGGGTCTATAACTGTAAAACTAAACCACTAGCTGCCCGTGTAGAAATTAGTGGGCACCCGGAGTTTAGGAAAGAACAATAAACTCAAGGTCAGTCATAGGACTGGTGTGAGAACATAAAACAGTTATTTTTAGGATTTAATTAAAGTTGGGAGATTCACCGGACTACACCGCTAATGCAGAACGGGTTTACTCCATGTAAATGCCCGTGCTTATAAATTCGTAATGACATTTGGAAAATGAAGCTATCATAAGCTCATCCCACATCACACAATGCAAGGGCACACCAGATGGGGGAGTTTTGTCTTATGATAACCAAACATGCTTTCATACGTGAAAATCTTCTTTTAATAATATTATCAGTGCGTAGTGTTGAAAAACATTTTGCAAATAAATATATTAATCTTAGCAAGCATAGTGACTATGCCCACATACATATTTTACAAGCAAAACGAAAGGCTCGTATTGGTTGTTGGGTTCCAATATGATGGTTCCTGACACGAAAGATCATTCCGGAACTAGGTGCAACCTCACGGTTCATGGTTTTCATCTAGGCTCAGACACCAAACACCAGGTAAATCACCGGTTAACTTCCAGAAATGGGCACCGAACATACGCTTTTTTCCACAAGTTTCAAAGTAGATCTACCGCCGAAGCTTTCAAGTTTCAATAAAATATATACAACCTAACCGCCAGTTTACCATCAATCCGGGGTGTGAGGTTCGTCGATGTCGCGATATACACAAAGCTACACTTCAATAAGCCATGCTTTAATTGTCATTAGCTCATTCCATAACTTGAGTATGAGACATTGTCAATTTATAACATGTCACTGATTTCTATAAATACATAACCTCTAAGCACGTAAAACTTAGAGATGGAAATAATTAATTGCCACAGTCCGGTATATATATATATATGCCAATAGAAATCAGTGTTGTGCAGTCAATTACAATGTCAAATACATGATCCGTACAATTCTATTCTGGGCTGAATGGAACAAAATCCGAGAATCCTCAAATACTTTCAGACCTCATGCCACTTATAACCTCGTATCGGGTGTACTGTCCGATTTGAGACATCAGCAATCAGCCCAAATATGTCCAAAGATTCCATGTCTTCATTTGCCATTTCCAATTCTTCAATTTCCTTCATAGCGTCGTATTATTACTTGGAATGGTTTTCGGACTTACATCCGATCCTGGTCTTTCCAAATAACTAACGCATTCTATAGAATATAAAATTTCAAATTAAGTTCTTTCCATCATATATATGCATAACTTAATTCATTCTACAATTAGAATGATCGTCAAAAATCATTTACAAATCAAGGTTCAAGATTTACATTATATCTTTAATTCGAACTCGTTGAGTTTATTCAATCAAGGATTGGTTATATTCGAATCAAAGGTTCCAGGACTGGAACAATTCCCAATTTAATTAAATAAAATATTTGAAATAATAAATTTGTTATGAACTAATTTATATATATATATTTAGAAAATCTTAAAATAAAAATGATTAAAACAATTACCTACTATATATTAAAGTTTGAAGAAATAAATAGAATGATTTATACATATCCTTTAAATCAAATAAGTCTTATTAAAATATTTGAAATTAACATACCATGTTTTATATAGTTGAAAACCTATATAAATATACAAATACTTTAAACTGGAATTGTTTCCTTTCCATGTCGATGACTTGAATTTATATTCAAATTCGAAAAGTATAACTGGTTTTGATAATCTTGAGTTCATCCAATCGATCTCAAAGACATTCAACTTATTTACTTTCGTTCACTTAGTTCCATATTAACTTCCATAATTAACCTAAAACATATTCGAGTAAACAATATTATCATCATAGCATTCAAGTTAAATCCAAACGATTTATATTAATATACAGTTTGTTAGAAATCAAAACTTCTTATATCCAATATATGTTTCCATATTAAACTGATACTATAAGCGAAATTATAATATTTCCACTGTTTAATTCCTCAAATTGTATTAGTCATCATCTACAGCACTTATATTAAATATCTGATGATCACTTCCAACAAATTTAACCTAATTTTATATTGGAAAACTATTTATTATAGTTTGTGTTTCACAATATTCGAGATTCACTTTCAATTTGCTCTCTTACCAGTCTAGATAAGTAAATGTTGTCCAGATAAGCTCAGCGCACTGGTTGCTGCATCCCTTGCCTTAGTTACACACCCTGTTTCCCGTTCCAGAATTGATAACGGAACAAACCTATTTGTGAACCTGAAACTTAAATTACATTCCTTATTTAACTTTAAATTCAAATTATTATCCAAAGCAATTTATAATATACCATTATAAACTTTATCTAAACATATATCGAATTTCATATTAAATAATGCAAGTTTAATATCTTTTCAACCAATTTTTATTTTTATAATATCATTTCAAGTTATTATCTAAAGTCATATTAGATTTCACAAGTCCAATAGTTCGAGTTTGCCAAATTTTACAATAATTTATCAATAAAATAGTAATTAATTTTAAAATCAACAATTTTAATTCAAGGCACTTTTAAAATAAATTTTAATATCAATTGACATTGATAATAACATGTTGATTAGTTTCCAACATCAAATTATATATACTATTCAAATTAACAATTTTCCTAGGTATTAACCAAAACATTATTTCATTCCATGTTTAAAATGTTATTAACATAACTTAGTTAATAAACCATTTTAATAACACCATATAATTAAATCAACATTGACAAATTTATTCAATGCCATAAAATGTTAATTAGGAAAATTATTCAAGGAATCAAATATTACTTTAATTAACAAATGTTATCGAACCAAAGAATATTGGTATTAGTAAACATTATTGAGTCAATAGTATAAAGTTAATAAAACACTACATAATCAATAAATTGTCATTTAGCCAATAAATCATTACTTAATTAAATTTAGAAAATTTCCTAATTTTCCGCTAGCAATTCATATAAGGTCGCAATGAGTACATAAATATATATATATATATATATTCACACGTTTAACCACCGTTTTATGCATTCATTTCCTATATGCAATCAACAAATAAATTTCCAAGTACGCGTTAAAGAAATAACATGCGTTGATATGTGTTTATTTTGGTAACCAACACAAACTATCAATAAATAATTAATCATTCATGAAACCACACATTATCAAATTCATTAACCATGTATAAAAAAATTAAATCGTATTAATAAATTTAAAGTGTTCTCACCTATATTTGCTTTCCAAACTTTCACCGTCAAGTTCCAAATCAACTCCGTCAGGCTCGGATGATCTATTATCTCTTAAACATGCGTCGCACACTGCTCCTCGGCTACTAACGCGTATATAGATGTATACACTCTCTACACTACTCTATGTTTGTGTTAACCTCTTGGCACAAGAAAAGGCCGCGACTTCTATAACGGACGGTGGACTGTTGGAATGGAGCTTGTTAGGGAGGACTTTTCGCAAGAAGAGTGAAGAAATAGGATTGTTTCTGAGAAGAAAAGAAGTTTGGTTTGTGCATAGAAGCAGGAGGCACACATTTATAATGTAGAGAAGAGGGGACAGAGAATATCGCGTGGTATTGGGTTCTATGAATGTGAACTGTTCACAATCTTAGGCCACTGTTTCAAAAATCTTGCACTGATATGGCAAGATTTAAAATTAGTTTTTCTCATATTTGGTTGTCTACTATATCTCCTTTAAAGAAGGAAAAAAATGATTTGTTTCCTATGAACGATATGTTAGGCTAACAACGTTGTTTATGTCATTATCTGAACATTATAAGCTTAACCATCATCCACCGAAAATTAAATTCAATTGGTAACAAATTTATTAGTTTCCTTTTATTATGCATTGCTTATATAAATGTGCATTATACTTTTAGTTTAATTACACCGTTTGTACATCAAAATTTCATTAACTTCATCACAATTAATACCGTAATAAATTTAGATTTTAACAGTTTATTCAAAACAAAATTTATTACTATTTAGATTAAAATTTTCAACTTGTAAATTTAAAACTGATTTAAGCATTTTATTACATTATTTAACTAACAGTTTAAATTGGAAATAAATTTATCCCAATGATATCTTTCTTTACAACAAAATTTTCTCTTCAATAAATTTGCTCCTTTAATTAGATTTTGAATTTACTTCAAAGTTAATTTTCATTGTGCCATTCATACTTATCAGTTTAATTGGGAATAGATAACGATATTTTATTATGCAAATAGATTCTTTATTCAAAACAAATCGTTTCTCAAATGGAATTTATTCCAAAATTGATTTTGGTTCAAATGTCAAGTCTTAAGTATTCCAAACAGCTCACTATTATTGGTATAATAATTTTTGACAAATGTTTATACTGATACCATACTCACAATGCGCCTTTATTTTTAGAATGAACACTACATTAAACAACGGTCCAAATTAAATTTCAAGCATATATTTTCTTATTATCAAATTGCATGATAAGTATTAAATTCATTTTTTACTTAAATTGCAAACTAAATTTATGATGGTACAACTCTTTCCATAATATTCATTTTTAAACAACGAAGGAATTTTAACGCTAAATATTCAAATCGGCTGGTAATGCAAATCACGTTTGTTTATAAATTTATGAAATGGTACACACCTGTTGTTCAAGAATTTACAAAATCTCAAATATAAATATTTATTTTACATTGAATCTTAATTTAATTTATATTTTTAAATGTCAAATTTTCTAGGTCGTTACAATCTCCCCTACTTAAAGCTTTTCATCCTCGAAAAGGAGGGCTGTAAAAATTTACCCAAGTAAAATAAATCCTATTAAAAAAAATTATAAAACCATATTCTCATGATATTTTCAAGAGTTTGGTTATATAAAATCGAATAACCTTTCAAATTTGAGTTAGTGTCTAAATTCTAGTATCTCATTTAACGAACTAAATTTTGAGAAATAAACTGGCAATAATTTTATACCAAGATTTTAATGGATACAACATTCGTACATTCATTCTTAACTCTTTTATACATTCATTCTGGATATTAATACATTCGCTTCTTAGCCTTGTATAACTTTTAGACTTATCTCTATGGATTGAATAATCTTCTTTCTTGTGCTGCCTGTGACGAAGATGGTGCTTCTACAGTCGGTTTTTCTCCCTTCTTCAGTGGACAGTCTCGAACTATATGCCCCTCCTTTTTACATCGATGACACTTCCTTTCCATTGCAGGGTCCTTAATTTCTTTCTTTGCCTTAGGGCATTTATTCATAAAATGTCCAATTATTTTACATTTGAAACAACGTATATCCTTCCGAATGATTTCCTCCTTTTTAGATTTATTTGGGCAGTTGACTGCAAAATGACCGTTTCTAAAGCATCTATAACACTGGATATCCTTAAGTTTCCCAAACTCCTTGATCTCTTCTTTCTCCTTTTGAGCTAGTGTTCTTTTTCCTTGCTTCTGAGTCATCCAAAACTCTCCACTTGATATTCCAAATTGCATTTTGCTTTAACCTAAAATTTCAGAATGGTTATACTGTTTTTCTCGCTCTCTTAATTTATTAACTAGCCTATTTATAATTGTACTATTTACTTCAAGTACTTATTATTTACCATATTCAAGTTTTAAATTCTTTCAGGTTCTAAAGTAATTTAAGCTATTTGATTTCATATTTTTCCTTGTTTGTTCTTTCACATTCCATTTTAGTTCATTTCCAAATTAAATTTATATACTAGTTTATTAAATCATTTTATTAATATTTATTCATTAAAATACTTAGCTAGATGATTTGAGTATTCCTCAACATTTCAATAGAACTATATTGTCATCCCACTTTCGAAACTCAAAAATAAATACTGATAATGATGCATCAATCATCAGAATCATCCGTGAGTGACTAGAGTGTGATTCTATATCTATCTAGTACATATAAGACTTCGTACATACACCGGCCAGGCATATATTCGAAATCTTCATATACCGATAGTCCAATCGCAACGTCGAATAAAATACTTGAAAATTTTGATTTCATGTTGTAATTCAAAATAACTTACTTAGTTTTCAAAGTAATTTGGGTATAAAAATACGCCCTCTCCATCAAAATATTCCAGAATCTCATTCTAGGGTGTTCCTAACCCTATCTCTAATGAGATATTATAACTCTGGTGAGTTCTATCCATTGTTCAAATAAGTCACACCCCATAGCTTTGTCTGACCAAAGCTCTGATACCAATTGTAACATACAGTCTTTCGTCCCGGTTTTCGCAGGTAATTAAACCAACTTAAACCGTTCACAAAGGCGGATTGTTATGGGTACTAACATATATTGAACAAAACAACAGAACTTTTTATATCATGATACAATATTTCATCAGAGTTACATAGAATATCAGAGTTACATACATATAGCAGCAAAAACATAAATATACTCTCAGCAGAAGAAGCGATGTGATATAGCGGAAACTCTAACTTTAGCTCGAAGCTCCAATTCAGAAAGTGCTCCAACTCTTGCTCCAAGGATCTATAACAGTAAAACTAAACCCCTAGATGCCCATGTGGAAATTAGGGGGCACCCAGAATTTAGGAAAGAACAATAAACTCCAGGTCAGTCATGGGACTGGTGTGAGAACAGAAAACCGTTATTTTTAGGATTTAATTTAAAGTTGGGAGATTCACCGGACTACACCGCTAATGCGTAACGGGTTTACTCCATGTGAATGCCTGTGCATATGAATTCGTAATGACATTTGGAAAATGAAGCTGTCATAATCTCGTCCCACATCACACAATGCAAGCGCACACCAGATGGGCGAGTTTTGTCTTATGATAACCAAACATGCTTTCATACGTGAAAATCTTCTTTTAATATTATTATTAGTGCATAGTGTTGAAAACCATTTCACAAATAAATATATTAATCTTAGCAAGCATAGTGACTATGCCTACATACATAGTTTACAAACAAAATGAAAGGCTCGTATTGGTTGTTGGGTTCCAAAATGATGGTTCCTGACACGAAAGATCAATCCGGAACTAGGTGCAACCTCACGGTTCATGGTTTTCATCCAGGCTCAGACACAAAACACCAGGTAAATCACCGGTTAACATCCAAACACGAACACCGAACATATCCTTTTTTCCGCAAGTTTCAAAGTAGATCTACCGTCGAAGCTTTCACGTTTCAATAAAATATATACAACCTAACCGCCGGTTTTCCATCAAACCGGGGTGTGAGGTTCGTCGATGTCGCGATATACACAAAGCTACGCTTCAATAAGCCACGCTTTGATCATCATTAGCTCATTCCATAACTTAAGTATGTCACATTGTCAATTTACAACATGTCGCTGATTTCTATAAAGACATAATCTCTAAGCACGAAAAACTTAGAGACAGAAATAATTAATTGCCACAGTCCGATATATATATACACCAACAGAAATCAGTGCTATGCAGTCAATTACAATGTCAAACACATGATCCATACAAGTCCACTCTGGGGTTGAATGGAACAAAATCCGAAAATCCTCAAATACATTCAGACGTCATGCCACTTATAACCTCGTATCGGGTGAACGGCCCGATTTGAGACATCAGCAATCAATCCAAATATGTCCAAAGATTCCCGGTCTTCATTTGCCATTTCCAATTCTTCAATTTCCTTCATAGCGTCGTATTATTACTTGGAATGGTTTTCGGACTTACATCCCATCCCGGTCTTTCCAAATAACTAACGCATTCTATAGAATATAAAATTTCAAATTAAGTTCTTTCCATCATATATATTCATAACTTGATTCATTCTAAATTTAGAATGATCGTCAAAAATCATTTACAAATCAAGGTTTAAGATTTACATTATTTCTTTAATTCGAACTCGTTGAGTTTATTCAATCAAGGATTGGTTATATTCGAATCAAAGGTTTCAGGACTGGAACAATTCCCAATTTAATTAAATAAAATATTTGAAATAATAAATTTGTTATGAACTAACATATATATATTTAGAAAATCTTAAAATAAAAATGATTAAAACAATTACCTACTATATATTAAAGTTTGAAGAAATAAATAGAATGATTTATACATGTCCTTTAAATCAAATAAGTCTTATTAAAATATTTGAAATTAACATACCATGTTTTATATAGATGAAAACCTATATAAATATACAAATACTTTAAATTGGAATTGTTACCTTTCCATGCCGATGACTTAAATTTATATTCATATTCGAAAAGTATAACTGGTTTTGATAATCTTGAGTTCATCTAATTGATCTCAATGACATTCAACTTATTTACATTCGTTCACTTAGTTCCATATTAACTTCCATAATTAACCTAAACCATATTCGGGTAAACAATATTATCATCATAGCATTCAAGTTAAATCCAAATGATTTATATTAATATACAGTTTGTTAGAAATAAAAACTTCTTATATCCAATATCTGTTTCCATATTAAACTGATACTATAAGCGAAATTATGATATTTCCACCATTTAATTCCTCAAATATTATTAGTCGTCATCTACAGAACTTATATTAAATATCTGAAGATCACTTCCAACCAATTTAACCTAATTTTATATTGGAAAACTATTTATTATAGTCGTTGTTTCACAATATTCGAGATTCACTTTCAATTTTCTCTTTTACCAGTCTAGATAAGTAAACGTTGGCCAGGTAAGTTCAGCGCACTGGTTGCTGCATCCTATGCCTTAGTTACACAACTCGTTTACCGTTCCAAAATTGATAACGGAACAAACCTATTTGTGAACCCGAAACTTAAGTTACATTCCTTATTTAACTTTAAATTCAAATTATTATCCAACGCAATTGATAATATATCATTATAAAATTTATCTAAACGTGTATCAAATTTCATATTAAATAATGCAAGTTTAAATATCTTTTCAAACAATTTTTATTTTTATAATATCATTTCAAATTATTATCTAAAGTCATATTAGATTTCACAAGTCCAATAGTTCGAGTTTGCCAAATTTTACAACAATTTATCAATAAAACGGTAATTAATTTTAAAATCAACAATTTTAATTCAAGGCACTTTTAAAATAAATTTTAATATCAATTGAAATTGATAATAACAGGTTGATTATTTTCCAACATCAAATTATTTATACTATTAAATCAAATTAACAATTTTCCAAGGTATTAACCAAAACATTATTTCATTCCATATTTAAAATGTTATTAACATAACTTAGTTAATGAATCGTTTTAATAACACCATATAATTCAATCAACATTGACAAATTTATTCAATACCATAAAATGTTAATTAGGAAAATTATTCGAGGAATCAAATATTACTTTAATTAACAAATGATATCGAACCAAAGAATATTGGTATTAGTAAACATTATTGAGTCAATATTATTAAGTTAATAAAACACTACATAATCACTAAATTGTCATTTAGCCAATAAATCGTTACTTAATTAAATTTAGGAAATTTCCTAATTTTCCGCTAGCAATTCATATAAGGTCGCAATGAGTACACACACACACACACACGCACACACACATATATATATATATATATATATATTCACACATTTAACCACCGTTTTATGCATTCATTTCCTATATGCAATCAACAAATAAATTTGCAAATACGCGTTAAAGAATTAACGCGCGTTGATATGCGTTTATTTTGGCAACCATTACGAACTATCAATAAATAATTAATCATTCATGCAACCACACATTCTCAAATTCACTAACCACGTATGAAAAAATTAAACCGTATTAATAAATTTAAAGTGTTCTCACCTATATTTGCTTTCCAAACTTTCACCGTCAAGTTCCAAATCAACTCCGTCAGGCTCGGATGATCTATTATCTCTTACACATGTGTCGCGCACTGCTCCTCGGCTACTAACGCGTATATAGAAATATGCACTCTCTACACTACTCTATGTTTGTGTTAACCTCTTGGCACAGGAAAAGGCCGCGACTTCTATACTGGACGGTGGACTGTTGGAATGGAGCTTGTTAGGGAGGACGATTCGCAAGAAGAGAGAAGAAATAGGATTGTTTCTAAGAACAAAAGAAGTTTGGTTTTTGCATAGAAGCAGGAGGCACGCATTTATAATGTAGAGAAGAGGGGACAGAGAATATCGCGTGGTATTAGGTTCTATGAATACGAACTGTTCACAATCATAGGCCACTGTTTCAAAAATCTTGCACTGATATGGCAAGATTTAAAATTAGATTTTCTCATATTTGGTTGTCTACCATATCTCCTTTAAAGAAGGAAAAAAATTGATTTGTTTCCTATGAACGATATGGTAGGCTAACAACGTTGTTTATGTCATTATCTGAATGTTATAAGCTTAACCATCATACACCGAAAATTAAATTCAATTGGTAACAAATTTATTCGTATCCTTTTATTATGCATTACTTATATAAATATGCATTATACTTTTAGTTTAATTACACCATTTGTACATCAAAAGTTCATTAACTTCATCACAATTAATACCATAATAAATTTAGATTTTAACAGTTTATTCAAAACAAAATTTATTACTATTTATATTAAAAATTCAACTTGTAAATTAAAAATTGATTTAAGCGTTTTATTACACTATTTAACTAATGGTTTAAATTGGAAATAAATTTATCCCAACGATATCTTTCTTTGCAACAAAATTCTCTCTTCAATAAATTTGCTCCTTTAATTAGATTTTGAATTTATTTCAAAGTTAATTTTCATTGTGCCATTTGTACTTATCAGTTTAATTTGGAATAGATTAATCTTAATGATATTCTATTATGCAAATAGATTCTTTATTCAAAACAAGTCGTTTCTCAAATGGAATTTATTCCAAAATTGATTTTGATTCAAATGTCAAGTCTTAAATATTCCAAACGGCTCACTGTTTATTGGTATAATAATTTTTGACAAATGTTTATACTGACACCATACTCATAATGCGCCTTTATTTTTAGAATGAACACTACATTAAATAACGGTAAACTTGAATTTCAAGCATATATTTTCTTGTTGTCAAATTGCATGATAATTATTAAATTCATTTCTTACTTAAATTGCAAACTAAATTTATGATGGTACAACTCTTTCCATAATATTCATTTTTAAACAACGAAGGAATTTTAACGCTAAATATTCGAATCGGTTAGTAATGCAAATCACGTTTGTTTATAAATTTATTAAATGGTTCGCGCCTATTGTTCAAGAATTGCCAAAATCTCAAATATAAATATTTATTTTACATTGAATCTTAATTTGATTTATATTTTTAAATGTCAAATTTTCTAGGTCGTTACAGTCGGGTCCCCTATCTCTCTCCCAGCCCAAGAACAAACTGTGAAAACTGGTTCGTCACTGGAGACATACTGACAATCTCTCACCTTTATCATTGCTTATAATTCTTCGTGTTTGCTTTTCAAACTTGCTTCAACCTTCAATGATGCGAACACTAAATTCTTGTCACATCTCTTTTCTCAGGTGCAAAAGCAATGCCGAAGCCTTCGTTCATGAGAGATTTCAATGAAAAGATAAGCGAGCATAACCCAAAGCGTTTTCTAAGCAAGTCTTGTCCTTCGCGATATTCCCATCGGCCCGATCCCCCTTAGCACTCACAACCTCCTCATCAGTCTCGACCAATTCCAGAACTTCCTGAGACCAATGATCAGAAGCGATAGAGGGAGGATCATGAAGCTTGACTAGAGGACCAGAAAAGGAAGGAAACGGAGAAAAAGAAGAAGAAAGCTAAGTGGAAGAAAATTGCAGATTATCGGAGCAAGAGTGACTCTCAGAAGCGTCACAAGTCTAATGATCTGCCAATGTCAGATACTCATGTTATTCTTGAAAGTGTGTCTTTAGCTTCTCCATCAGCCACTCCCACTCCCGCTGACCTTGACGATTATGAATAGGCCTTGCTACATTCTCAGTCCAGCCAACTTTGGCCTTACCGACCGGTTTCCGGGCTGGAATCTGAGAGGGACAAGTCATAACTTGGACATTTATCCCAATGACAAGCGAGATATCCTTGAAAAAATTGATGACTTGAAGGGTAGCATGTCCACATAGTTTGATGTGGCTCAGAATCAGTTGGAAGTGGCTAAGAGTCAGTTTGAAGTAAAGTTGGGTAAGATTAAAGGCCATGCCAGGAAGCAATTGAGTGAGTGGTGGACCTTTGCTCATGAACTTTCAAGGGTTAGCGGAGTCACTCTCGATCGTATTGCTACCTTAGAAAGTGATAAAGCCAAGCTAATTAAAGACATAAAATCACAAAAGAAAACCATTTCCTCTCATACCCAAAAGGATACAGAGTTATTAAGCTTAGAGGCAGAAAACAAAAAACTCAATGAGGAGCTTGCGGTTGCGAAGCAGAATGAAAATACAATAACAACAATACTCCAAGAAGCTCTAACTGCTCAAGAACTTGCTGAATCCCAATTAAGCATTGAAAAGACCACTTCTGCAGCCCATCAACAAGAGAACACTATCCTTCATGATAGGATTTCTTCCCTAAGTGTGACTCTTTCCACAATGTGATAACCCCTTGAGGAAGAAAAACTTGAAGCTCTCACTGATCTTGAAAAGGCCTGCTTGGAGTCCAAGGCTTCCTTTTTTAACTTCTACGTCTACAGCATTATGACAAAGAAAGTTTGTTCTACTTGGATGACAAATTCGAGATCACTTTGGCTCTTGTTTGGGAGTGAATTTTAGAGATTAACGAAGGCGACCACAATGAAGACGATCTCATCGAGGATCTCCTATACCTGGAGTCTCGTGATGCTTTAATTGTAGGGAAGGCTAAGTTGGAAAAGACAAGGGTCTTTCTTAATAGGAAGGCTGGATCTTCAGGAGAACCAACTCAAGATACAAATGTTGAAGTCCTTGCAACTACTGCCAATGTTGTGGCCTCTGGTTCATAGACTCCAGCTGGTCCCCCAGCTTCTCTAAAAGAAAAGTCGAAGATGACAATGACGATGATGCCTTTGATGCAGGCAGGTTCGAGATCGAAGAGCATAGGAATATGAAGCGAGTCTTACGGTAGCCGGTAAAATTGAAGTAACTTAAACTATCTATGCCATTCTCCTAGTACAACCGCATACTATGCTCACGGTTCATCTGTCCTAGGTCTGATTTCACCGACGCTTCCTTCTGGTGGATTTACCGCTATGATGACCGAAGCCATAATCACTGATTCGGCCCTGATATCGACACCTCTTACCCTAGCCTATATTCCCCGTCCGGGTGGTAAATCTTTGCTTGACGCTAAGACCCCAGGGTCATAGGACACCACAATTAGTGAAATTGTTGATTTGGATACTGATGATGATTATTTTCCAAGTGAGGAAGATTCTGAGCAGACCGGCGAAACTCCATCGCAAAACATTGATATTCAAGAAAAGCACGAAACATCATCAGGTCGTAAAGGAAAAAAGGTAATAACCAAGAAGAAGAAAAAAGGTGTCATCACTATATCCTCCAAGAAAGTCCAAGTGGTACGATGACCAAAGGCGGAAGCCAATCAGCTGACATATCCCCTCTTCCTAAGGTTGACAGGCAAGTTTGAGGCCAGGGGATCCGAAGAATGGAAAGAATAGATAACTCTTGTGACCGGTTTCCCTTAATTCTTATCATTTCCTTTTTATGTACTGTATTCAGACCGGTTGTATATGCGGGTGCCGGTACTCGCTCACCACTTTTATGCTTGTTACTTTGTCCACTTTTATGATGTCTGATACCTTGTACCTAACTTGTAATTTTGTGATCTGATTCTGTGTTGCTGAAATGAAACTGTGTTCTTCTTGAGCTTTGTCGTACTTTGCTTCTTTGTATTCTACACTTGTTTTCTTTTCACGCTTATAACACAAAATTTTTACACTGCAAGTCATTTATTATCGCAATACTTGGTATTAAAGTGGTTTCATAGCACTTTTGATTAATTGATTTTTCAATTGTAGCCACAAATCATTATTGTTTGGACCTAACTTGACCAATTTCACTAGATTTCTTCGATTTTGACTAGGGCAATATTTGAGATTCTCATGAGTAACCTCCTTTGTGCTCATCACAGTATCAGGGTTATGTACCTTGCCTTTGTTATTTCAAAGTTCTGTTTTGTTGGTCAAATTAGCCCTTTTTACTTTAAAGTTGTGACAAATTTGTGGTATGTCCTAAGAAGTGAGCATTGTTGAATATCTTTAATGCGGTGGTAATGCCCCCATATCACAATTTGTTACAACTTTTAAAAGTTAGGCGCAAGATTATGTGACCGACATTATTTGGAATCTTTTGATTATGAGTTTTTGCCATTGTTGAATCTTTTAGCATGATAACGATCAAAGGTTTCCAGTTTAGTCGATCCTATTTACGCCTTTTTGTGGAGATGAACT
Source organism: Allium sativum (assembly GCA_030737875.1). NCBI lineage: Eukaryota > Viridiplantae > Streptophyta > Magnoliopsida > Asparagales > Amaryllidaceae > Allium > Allium sativum. The sequence goes on from CM060919.1 coordinate 660,164,346, forward strand.
TCTATTTTTGTGCCCCTGCTCAAGAGGTCATATATTTTATATATTCAATCATATTTCTCGCTAGCTTGGTAACCCCGGCCCTTCGAAGATTAGATTTGAACATATGCCCCCGGAGAGGTCTTATTTTATGTTCCTCTGAAGTGGTATTTTATAAGCCCGTTATTTGTCATGATTGAATGACTCAATCGCCTGTATAATTTGTAGGGCGCCTTCGAGAAGGTCTTTGGGTCCGTCACTAACCGAATTTGGAAGACCCAGCATATGATCGGATGCCCCAGTAGGGGTCATTTAGAACCCAATGTTTATATTGCTATCCACCTATGTATGAATGGCATTGACGATTAACGGGGTGCCTCTTAGGGAGGTCTTTGGTTTTGAATCCCAGTGTCTATATCGCTATCCGGCCATGTATTAATGGCATCGACGATCACACGGGATCCCCTCGGGGAGGTCTTTGGTTTTAAAGCCCAGTGTTTATATCGCTATCCGTCCATGTATTAATGGCATCGTCGATCAACCGAGTGGCCCTCAGGGAGGTCTTTGGTTTATAATTTTGTTATTTCACTGGGCTAACATCAGTTTATTAATTAGGTTTTACCACGATTTGTTAGAACTAGGGCTTGAAACCTTGCAATTAAGAAGGTGCCCCTTCGGTGAAACTTGCAGCTTCATTTGTAGCTCGAACGCTGCTTCATTTGACCTCTTAATTCCTGGTATCCCTTCTTTACGATGTTATGCTTCACACCTTTCGTATTTGTTGCGAATGATGTTCTAAACATTAAGGAATGGGCATTTGAGCTATCCCAATTAGGATGTGCTACAACAGTCACCAGGTTATATTAGGTCATAGATGCGTCAGCGTTCTTTTAAGGGATCTGCAATCAAAATCGAATCTTAGCAAATAATTTGCAAATCGTACGATTTAGGCAAGTAAAGCAATTCCTTTCATTAATATGTACAAAGCTTGTAATAATGTTGCATGGTATTTACAATGCATAATATTTACAACTTTTTCAGAACATATGAAATAAACATTAAGTGAAGTAGTGACGGAGGTGTATAACATTCCATGCTCTCGGAGGTTGGATTCCATCCGTTGTTTTCAGCTCAAATGTACCATCTGAGAATTTTTGGCTAATTATATATGTCCCCTCCAAGTACCCCAGTTCCTGTCATGATTCTTTCCAGGACAAGGTCCCCAATTTGAAAGGTTCTATGTTTCACTTTAGCATTGAAATAACGAGCTATTCTTCTCCGATGTGCCATGACTCTGAGTTCTGCTTCTCTTCTTTTTTATTCAAGCAAATCGAGTGCTTCAAGTTGCAATATCTCATTCTCTTCTTGGTTGAACTAGATTCATCTATGAGTTGGAACCTCCAGTTCTACTGGGATCATAGCCTTGGATCCAAACGCAAGTGAGAATGGAGTGTGCCCTGTCGCAGTTTTATGGGTTGTATGATATGCTCATAGTGTAAGCGGAAGCTCGTCTACCCAAGCACCTTTGGCTTTTTCAAGATGCTTCTTGATGGTTGATTTCAGAATTTTGTTGATTGCTTCTACTTGCTCGTTGGCCTACGGATGAGCAATGGCTGAAAAGCTTTTCTTAATCTTGTACTTGGCACATAAGTCTAAGAATTTAGTCCTCTCGAATTGGGTTCCATTATCGATGATTATTTTCTGTGGCACCACAAACCTGTAGATGATGTTCTTTAGGACGAAACTGATCACCTTCTTTGAAGTATATTAGCTAGTGGTTCAGCATCAGCCCATTTAGTGAAATAGTCAACTACCACTATCGCATACTTCATAATTGATTTAGCTGTGGGCAATGCTCCGATCAAGTTTATGCCCTAGACAGCAAATGGCTAGGGTCTAACCATTTGAGTCAATTTAGTGGGAGGTGCTCTTGGGATTTTTGCGAATCTTTGGCATCTATCACACTTCTTAACGTAATTCATTGCATCCAGGTTCACATCGGGCCAAAAGTAGTCGTATCGTAGGATTTTCTTGGCCAATGTTTGATCGCTTATGTGACCTCTGCAATCTCCTTCATGTAATTCTACCAAAATCTCCTTTGATTCCTCATTGGTCACACATCGCAGCAACGACATGGAGAATCCTCGTCTATACAACCTTCCGTCTTGGATAAGGTACAAAGGAGCTTTACACAATATCTTCCTTCGTTTCTTCGGCTCCTCTGGGAGTGTTCTGTTGAGGATGTAGTCCCTGATTGGAGTCATCCAGGACATAGGTTCTTCAAATTTCTCCATGATCCAATCAACATCTTCTTCTACAATGGTGGGAGTTGAAAGGACTTCTATGGGAATTAAGCCCAATAGCTGTGCGTCTAAAGAACTGGCATATTTGGTGAGAGAATCTGCCTTTGAATTTTCTTCCCTTGGAATGTGGTATATAGTGTAGTGGTCGAGGTCGTTAAGAAGTTCCATGGCTTTGATAAGATAAGAAGGTAGATTTCCAAGTTTAGTCTGGAACTCTTACAGAACTTGACACACCACTAGTATAGACTCACTGAAAATTTGCAAAGTTTTTGCTCTTCGAGGGTGATAAGTGATGTCATACTGGCTAAGCTCAATATTCCACTTTAATAACCTTCCCGAAGTTTCCGGATAGAAAAGAACTTGCCTTAGCGGTTGATCGGTGAGAACTTTTATAGGATGGGATTGGAAGTATGGTCTTAACTTCTTTGAGGCAATAAGCAGACAGTATGCAAGTTTTTCAAACTTTGGGTAGTTTAACTCTGCCCCAGCAAGCCGCTTGCTAATGTAATAAACTGGCCTTTGGACCTTAGCATCCTCCCGGAGAAGCGCATCACTTAGGGCATGTGACGAGACAGCCAAATATAGGAATAGCTTCTCTCCATCTCTGGGTTTAGAAAGCATTGGTGGTGACTCCATGTGTTTAATCAGCTCTTCGAAGCCAGTTTGACATTCTGGTGTCCACTGAAACTCTTTCTTTCCCTTCTTCAAAGCATCGAAAAGTGGGATGCACCGATCCGTTGCTTTTGAGATGAATCTGTTAAGGGCAGCAACTTTCCCATTCAAGCTTTGAAGCTCCTTCTTTGTCCTTGGAGCTCGCATCTCCCGTAAGGCCGTGACTTGGGAAGGATTCGCCTCAATGCCCATAGCATTGACTATGAACCCGATAAATTTTCCCGATGAAACTCCAAATGAGCATTTAAGAGGATTTAGCTTCATGTCATACTTTCTAAGGATATGAAACATTTCAGCAAGATTCTCTAGGTGATCTTTGGCTTTCTTTGACTTTACCAGCATATCATCTACATAAACCTCCATAGTGTTCCCAATTTGGGATTTGAACATGGAATTCACAAGGCACTGGTAGGTTGCTCCTGCATTCTTTAGTCCAAACGGCATAACTTTGTGGCAATATAGACCTCTACCAGTTATGAAACTTATGTTCTCCTCATCTGGCTTATGCATCATGATTTGGTTATACCCGGAATATGCATCCATAAAAGATAACAGTTCGTTCCCCGTAGTTGCATCAACAAGTTGATCGATTTGGGGTAGTGGAAAACTGTCTTTGGGACATGCCTTGTTAAGATTTGAATAATCTATGCATACTCTCTATTTGTCGCTGGACTTCTTAACAAGGACAGGATTTGAAACCCAATCGGGATATGTAGATTCTCTTATAAAGTTATTTTTGAATAATCGGTCTACTTCTTCTTTTAATGCCACAGATCTTTCAAGTCCTTGAATTCATTTTTTTGTTTTACAGGAGTCAAACTGGGATTAATATTCAATTTAGGAACAATTACATCAGGTGATATTCCACACATGTTGGAATGCGTCCAAACGAAAACATCTAAATTTGCTTGTAAAAACAATATCAATTCCGTCTGCAACTTTAGGTCCGGTCGAGATCTTTATCGTGTACTGGAATAGAGATGGTGTCCTCGGCTAGTGTCGTTCTGTCTTCCCTCATACTGGTTTTTCTCGGATCGATTTCCTTCTAGGCTCCGCTATATTCGCCAGTATGAGGACCCCTCCCAAATTGCTATAAGGGGGATTCATGAATACGGAGCGGAGGCTCCACATCCTTCTTCACTTCCTTCTTCGTTGCCTTAGCAAGTTCAACCAGATAATACTCCCTAGCCGCCTGTTGGTCGCCTTTGACTGTACCAATCCCGTTTTCAGTTATTTCATTATGAGGCACCACGGGCCATTGTTATTCTAAACGATGCGAGAGTTGGTCTCCCAAGGAAAGCATTATAAGCAGAAAGCTCATCAATTATGAAAAAATCTTTTTTCAATGCAGCCTTCTGTTCTCCTTTACCAAGTTCTACAAGTAGATTGATGATACCAATTGGTTCAATGGCTTGCCCCTTGAATCCGTGGATTTTATTTTTGCAAGCTTTCACATCATCCATGGAGAGTTCCATCCTATGAATTGCATTGATGAAAAGAACATTGACGGATGCCCCACTATCAACTAAAACTCTTTTGATAATGGTTGTACCCAAGCCAATGGTTATCACCATTGGATCCACGGTTGGAGATATAAGTCCATCCGAGTCCTTATCTTTGAACATAACATCATTCTATGGGATTTTTGGCATCTTTGCTGAAACGTTCACGATCATGAGCTCTTCTGCTTTCGGAAGGTTCCTCTCTTCCTTAGTGTATTTCACAATGCCGCCCCAGCTTCTTCCGGCAGGGTGTGGTCCACCTGAAATAGTATTAATGATCAACCTTGGAATCACAACGACCAAAGCATTCTCATTCTGCCAAGGTTGTCCCGTAGATGTTCCCTAGCCTTGAGCATTTTGGGGATTCTGTGGGTTCTTTGCATACTGCTGAAGTCTGTTTTTCCTTATCAGTTCCTCAATTAAGCTCTTTAGGTGTTTGTATTCGTTTTTATTGTGACCTGGCTGGTTATGAAACCGGCAGAACCTCCCTGACTTGATTGCAGAATCACTAACTTTCACTTGCTTTGGTGTTGGGTACTCTTCAGTGTCTTTGGTCGCCATGTAGATGTTCTCTATGGTGTCGTTCAAAGGAGACAATTCCGAATTCTTAAAGAAGCGAAGCTTTTTGTTAGGCCGGTTATCTCTTCCATCATTCCCTCTTTTCTGACTACCGGGATTCTTCTGGCCGCCTTCTGCATCATTATTTTTCTTCTCGGGCTGTATGCTGCTCTCAGGAACATCTATAATATAGGCTGGATCTTCATCCACACCTATATATTCCTCGTCTTTGTCAAATAGTTCCTCAAGAGTACTTGGTTTTTCCTTCTTAATCCATCGTCCAAGCTTAGTCTTCTTGCATATGGCTCCCTTCAAAGCCACAAAAACCAAATGAGGCTTATAGTTTCCTATCTCGGCTACAGCGGTATTGAAGCGGGTGAGAAAAGCCTTTATGGATTCTCCTGGCCTTTGCTCAAGCTCGTTCAACTCCATGACATCTCATACTTTCGTCGCTTGGGGCCTGAATTATTCCCGAAATAGTTTGGCCAAGGTAGCAAAGTCATCCATAGATCTGGAGTGTAACACCCCACACCCGCTAAGGTCACTCACTATGGGAATGCCTTAACTTCGGTGGAGTATTTTAAGTGAATATAGAACAGAAAAATTACAACAAGATAGATATAAGTAATACTTGAAAATTTAAAACATCATTTCATTGCAGCGGAAAGTAAAACATGTTTGGTTTCATCACAAAACCATAAACAAGAGTCAAGTACATAATATCCATCCTGATAAAACAAAAGTACATAATCCCACTACATAACTAATAGCCATAAAAGAAAAGAAAACATAAGCTGAGCTTTACATCAACGGTCCAAGCCCCAAAAAATAGATAAGCGATCTGATCAAAGCCCACTAGTACTAGGCCCAACCTGAGGACCTGAGGGGGGAAAAGATAAAAACAACGGGGTCAGACACAAGTCTGAGTGAGCCCTATAACTTTAACAATACAATCATTAAAGTAATTAGGGTATGATATAAACTTGGTACGGTGATGACTGGGGATAAATGACTACACTAAGCAGCCAACTAGACATAGGATGAACTAAGATAACGGTAAAGACGCATCTACCCACCCAAGGATAATTACTAACTGCACCACACCAGTCATTCCTACTTAAAGGTTGATCCCACACAAGGACTTAGAAAATTTAACTAGTAGTTTCGTGTACCCCTAGCTGACCACATAGGTGCCGTCTGCCCCTATCTCCACTAGGTATACCCACTACTTCCCAAGCGATCGGCTCCCTACCGTAGATACCCGTGCTGACCCCACAGTGGGGTGTATCACTCCCCAAAGTGGCAACCCGATACAATCAACGCTGCACGGCTTATACCTACACGATGCAACAACGTCTTACCTACCAGCCCGGGTCCACACACGCATATGAAACCCGTTGGACTTGCGTTGCCACCGCTAACCCGTTTTGGCCTCTTATAGTCAAGCCCAGTACGCGTGTCCCGTCCTCGACATGGGTCGAGCCCAATAAGATACATATGGGTTACAGGTTGAAATGGGCCCCCACAAGCTACCCACCTAAGCTTGTCCCTTTTTCTAGTGCATCCCACTTAACCCTTTAATCATGTTTAATTACATGTTTCCACTTGGTTAAGTATTCTAATCGTATTTTCTATTGCCACCCAAGGCAACCCACTAGATTTCCACATGCCACCCAAGGCACTTACTTGATTTCCATATGCCACCCAAGGCACCCACTTAACCCCTCATGCCCCACTACATGCTTATCTGGTTAAGTGTTTCTTAATTGATTAAGAACGTAACCCTTGTAAAGACCTCTCACATTAGACTGTCTTTTATGGCAGCTGGATTTGCCGGTCGGGTCCGGGCAGCCTTACGCCAAAACAGAGTCTAACCTCGTGTCTTTACACTTGTCACGTATTTAGTTTATGCCTAAGACCTCTCACATTGGGCCAATCATTTGTAGCCGCTGGATTTGCCGGTCGGTTCCGGGCAGTCTTATGCTACAAAAGGGTCCAACCTCGTGTCTTAGTCGATTAATTACACCTAATTAATCACCCCCATAATTTGTATTAATTATCCCTAATTAATTACAAATTTAACGATGTACATAATTGACTCAATTATGTCCATCCACTTTATGGTATGCATAATCATACCAACTTCACACCATTTTATTAACATGAATATTAACCCCATCGTTTCCCACGTAATACGTTGACATGACATACTTAAAAGGGAAGATTCATCACAAACACAATGGGTTCAACTTGCATAACATTAGCATCAACATGGGTTTTAAAGGTGTCAACATGCATATATGACCATAGCATCAAACCCAACTAGCATAATCAACCCAAACTTGCATGAATCACATATGTCATAAAGAGGGTAACTTGCATAAGTTACTTATGTCATACAAAGGGGTAAACTTGCATATGTATGTATGACATATAAAGGGGTTAACTTGCATATGTATGCATATCATACAAAGGTGTAAACTTGCACATGTTACTTGCATATAATCAGACACCAAACTTGCATAACATGTCATATGTTAACTTGCATATAATCAAACACCAAACTTGCATAACATGTCATATGTTAACTAGCATATAATCAAACACCAAACTTGCATAACATGGTGTCATAATGGATCAATGTTTATCATAGTGATTTGCATAACTAGCATCATGAACATATAGCATAAATTACACCCAACTTGCATAACTAGCATCATGAACATATAGCATAAATTACACCCAACTTGCATAACTAGCTTCATGAGTACCTAGCATCCAACTTGCATAACTTGCATCATGAACATATAGCATACAACTTACATAACTAGCATCATGAACATATGGCATAAAACTTGCATAACTAGCATCATGAACACATAGCATATGATAACATAACTTGCATTGATCCACATACATAACCATAACCTCATTATATCCTATCATAATTAGTTTAGCAATTGCTTGCTAAAGGCATAGAAACTCACAACTTGTTGATTAGCACTCCTATGAAGAAGATTAAGTTGCAAGAGTTGATTAGAAGTTGATTTGAGAAGCTATCTTCCTCTTTAATTTGATGGAGGCTCCTTCAAGTTGCATTTTGACGGCATGATGGCATTGTATCTATTTTTAGTATGGATTAGGGTAGTCTTAGGGTGTATTTATAGATTAGTTAAGTATTTTAGGCCATTAGATTAACCCTAGGATGATTTAGAGCCATCAGATTTCGGAGCAACCATCAAATCCAGCCTAGAGACCCAACCCAGAGCACCCAGGCCGTCTGCCCTAACCAGGCAAGTCGACACCCGTGTCGACTGGGCAGTCGACACGGGTCGCATGGTGTCGACTGGGCAGTCGACACCCATGTCGACTTGGCCTGGCGGGAATTTCCCCGCCTAGCTCCATTTCTGCATTTGAATTCTGTTTTTTCGAAATTTGAATTTTCTGAAAACTTCTTCGGGCCTTAACTGGGTCAGACTCCGATTTTCGAAAACTCGGACTCTATTTCGCGTATTTTTCCGAGACGAACGCAATGGCATAGCCCGTTTCCCCTGATTTAGATTTTAAAATTTAATTCTGTCCTGATTTATATTATAACAAGTTATTCAACATACGGGGTGTTACATTCTCCCCTACTTAAAGGATTTCGTCCTCGAAATCTCTAAGTCAAGAAGAACGCATCCTATCAACCAAACAACCATCTACTAAGCCATCAACCACTGGCATCCATTGTCCTTAAAGTTTCTAATGCTATATGAACATATGCAAAGAGTGTGTGTATATGTTCCCTGTCTAATGCAAAATTAGACGGTCTACTGATTCAGTTGACCTCCTTAATGCAAACCATGATAGTGCCATGCATCCAATATGTATGCGAAAGAACCCTATCGACACATACTATTTCTACCTGTGTGCACAACCATACACCAAAATGCATCATCCATATGATAACACAACCATTATACATCCATTAATATAGCTACCTACACGCAATTATATGCAATATGCAATATGAAGTGATTGAGCCGATCTAGTGTCTAAAGTCTGTGTATATGCATCCACGAGCAACCACTAGCAAACACTTGCATCCACACGCATCCATCAATCATAACATGTCTCAAACACATGTTTCAACCATAGGTTTACCCTATCTAAAGGTCAAAGATACTAATGAAAGGACATACTAAAGATAAGATAAGTACTAGAAAAACGATAAAGGAGAAGTTAAAAGACATACCCTCAAAAAGGAATGGGTACAGTTAACGCATCTTCGCTTCTGTCTCCCAAGTAGCATTGCTCTCATCCTCTCCCCATTGCACTTTGACTAGTCGAACCTCTTTGTTTCTCAACTTCCTAACCTCTGACCCAAGGATGCGAGTAGGAGCTCGTCGAATCGTCGCATCACGCTCTACCTCCACTTCTCTAAGCAAGCTCGGCTCTACCACCTCTGCGGTCTCATGTAGGCACTTCCTCAAATGTGACACATGGAATATGTCATGTACCCCACTAAGTCTCTCGGGTAAATCCACTCTATATGCCATCCGTCCAATCCTTTCCTTAATAGGAAACAGTCCTACAAATCTTGGTGCTAACTTCCCAACGGACCCAAAGCAAACAACATTCCCTAATGGAGATACTTTAACAAGGACCATGTCCCCAACATCAAACTCAAGATCCGTCCTCCTCTTATCCGCTTAAGATTTTTGCCTATCTTGCGCTGCTTTCATCCTTCTTCGAATCAAATCAATCTTTTCCGAAGTCTCTCTAACCATATCGGGCCCAAGCAAGATCTTATCCGTAGATTCCCACCAACATATAGGTGATCGACAAGGCCTTCCATAAAGAGCTTCAAAAGGAGCCATGCCAATACTAGATTGAAAGCTGTTATTATATGCGAACTCCACTAATGGAAGATGCTCTTCCCATGTACCTCCAAAATCTAAGATACAAAGCCTCAAAAGGTCTTCCAGAACACGATTCACCCTCTCGGTCTGGCCGTCCGTCTGAGGATGATATGCGGTGCTCAAACACAACTGAGTCCCTACCGCCTCTTGCAAACTCTTCCAAAACTCGCTAGTGAAGATAGGATCTCGATCGCTCACTATGCTAGAAGGTACACCATGCAACCGAACTATCTCTCGAAGGTAAACCGAAGCTAGCCATGGAGCAGTCCTCTTACTCTTCACGGGTATGAAATGGGCACTCTTAGTAAGTCTGTCTACCACAACCCAAATTCCCGTATTACCCTTCCTCGATCTCGGTAACCCATCAATAAAATCCATCGAGACGCTATCCCACTTCCATTGCGGAACTTCCAATGGGTGAAGCAACCCACCGGGTTTCTTTTGCTCCGCTTTCACTTGTTGGCACACCAAGCATCTAGCGACATACTCGGCCACATCTTTCTTCATACCGGCCCAAAAGAAAACTCGCTTCATGTCTTGGTACATCTTGTCCCCACCGGGATGAATGGTCATCTTTGAACGGTGTACATCATCAAGAATAGCCTTCCTCAAACCCTCGTCTTGCGGTACATAAAGTCTACCGTCTCTACGCAAGCACCCCCTATCGTCTAGGGTGTACCTACTCAAATGGCTGGACGACTCCCCCCTTATGAGCTTCTCTACTAACTCAACCAACTGTTGGTCGTCCCGTTGTGCCTCACCAATCCGTCCCAAAAGAGTAGGTTTAACCTCTAAGGATGCTAGCAAACCGGGTATAAAATCAACAGAAGGTCTGAAATCAAACATCGAGATAAATTCCAAGCTTCGTCGTTCCACGAACAATGGACTCAAGGACAACCTTTTTCTGCTTAAGGCGTCCGCCACCACGTTACCCTTGCCAGGGGTATATGCTATCTCGAAATCATAGGATGCTAAGAACTCCATTCACCTTTGCTGTCTTAAGTTCAAATCCTTCTGAGAAAACAAGTACTTCAATGATTTGTGGTCAGTGAACAATTCGAATCTCTCGCCAAGAAGATAATGGCGCCAAGACTTAAGCGCAAAAACAATAGCGGCCAACTCTAGATCATGTGTAGGGTAATTTTTCTCATGCGCCCTCAACTGCCTTCCACCGTAGGCTATTACCCTTCCCTCTTGCATTAAGACTGCGCCCAATCCTGTCCCACAAGCATCGGTATAAACAACAAATGGCTTACTCCCATTTGGCAACACTAAAACTGGAGCTGTGGTTAAAGCTCTCTTTAACCGTTGGAACGCATCATCACAATCTACGTCCCATGTGAAGACTAGATTCTTCTTTGTCAAGCGAGTTAATGGGGCTGATATCTTAGCGAAGTCCTTGATAAACTTCCTATAGTAGCCAGCCAACCCCAAGAAACTCCTCACCTCGGTAGCATTCTTCGGAACCTTCCAATCTTGGATGGACACTACCTTCGCGGGATCCACAGCTATCCCTTCCTTGGAGACCACGTGCCCCAAGAACCGCACTTCCTTCCTCCAAAAGTGACATTTAGAGAATTTAGCCTTAAGGCTATGCGCTCGAAGAGTCTCCAACACTTCCCTAAGATGTAGGGCATGCTCTTCTTCACTCTTAGAAAAGACTAAGATATCATCCACAAAGACCACCATGAACTTATTAAGGTACTCCCTGAACACCCTACTCATCAAATCAACAAAGTATGCTGGGGCGTTCGTCAAACCAAATGGCATCACAAGCCACTCATAGAAACCATCCGGAGTCCTAAAGGCAGTCTTCTCTATACTATCCTCAGCCACTCTCAACTGATGGAACCCCGTGGCTAAGTCCAACTGCGAGAACACTGAGGCGCCAACCAACTGATCAAAGAGATCATCAATCCTCGGCAATGGGTGTCTATTCTTCTTTGTGAGCTTGTTGAGTTCTCTATAGTCTACACAAAGTCTGAGGGACCCATCCGCCTTCGTGGCAAAAACCACTGGAGCACCCCACTCCGATATACTTCGTCTTATGAACCCCTTCTCAAGCAACTCCCCTACTTGCTTATGGAGTTCCCTCCTCTCACGAGGAGCCATGTGGCGCACTGGCAAAGATACTGGCTTAGCATTGTCCACCAGATATATTCGGAAGTCTATCTCCCGCTTCGGAGGTAAGCCCTTCACCTCCTCAAACACATCCGAGTACTCCCGGACCACTCTAACAAATCGCAAACTCTCGACCGAAGCGTCAAGCGATTCAAGATAACTTAGCATAACAGAATTCATGGGATTACAAGAGATCTCGAGAGTGTTCCCCAAGCGGGTCATGAGCCTAACAACTCTCCTTTCGCAATCAAGAACGGCACCATTACTGGATAACCAGTCCATGCCCAAAATCAACCCATGGCCCGTGAAGCCCAAAACAAAAGCATCACATCTAAACTCAACGCTAAGTATAGAAATCTTCAAACCCAAACATATCATGGACAAATAAGTGGAGCCCCCAATTGGGTTTGAAACAACCAAGGGATCATCTACTAGACCGGTGTCTAAGTGCAGTGACTCAACTAATGATGATGAGATAAACGAATGCGATGCGCCAGAGTCGAATAAAGTACGGACAGGATGATCAAACAGAAAACCAGACTTTCAACGGAAATAGTTCTACCTCTTTCCTGAATCGGTGGAACCGCGAGAGCCTGAACTTGCCCCCTTGCCTGACCTGGTGCCATAAGAGCTTGCACCTGTCCTCCTGAGGTAGATCCCGTCCTTTGCCCCTTCTTAGGGCAGTCCTTCACTAGATGCCCTGCTTCGCCATAGTGGAAGCAGCCAGTCTTCTTCTTCTTCCGACAATCTTTGCTTAGGTGGCCTGGTGTCCCGCAATTGAAGCACTTCTTCTTTCCCTTGCCACCGTTGCCTTTCCCACCCTTGTTTTGCTGTTGAGGTCTCTTCTGATCTCCTTTCTTCTCGGGTGCCTTATTAGCATTGGGACCCTTCTCTTCCTCATGCATGAGTGCCATGTCTACTAGCTTCTCAAAGGTGGCCCCCATAGGGATGTGAGTCATAGCCAATCCATGCATCGGTTCATTCAAGCCTTTAACGAACCTCAAAGCCTTCTTCTCTGGTGTATTCACCATGTCTATGCCAAACCTTGCCAATTGATTAAACTTGTTGACATACTCCTTCACTGATAGGTTTCCTTGCTTTAGAGTCAAGAACCTTTCCATATACAAGTTTTCCTCCGCCCTTGAGAGAAACTTTGCCACAAACCTTTGCCTGAAATCCGCCCAAAAGTCAACAGGGCGCTCTCCATTAGTGACCTCCCACCAGAATGAGGCCTCTCCCTTCATTAACCAAGCAACTAACTTAACTTTCTTTCCTTCTTCCATCTCAAAGATATCTATCAACTTTTCCACCTCCTTAAGCCAATCCCTAGCTTCCACAAAAGTTTCTGATCCTTGAAAAGGTTTCCCTCCCATAGCCTTAAATTCCTTGCAAGTCTTAGCAAAAGTATCCGTGCGAGGAGGAGGAGGGGGAGGAAGATCGGGTGCTACTGTTGGTGGAGGAACATTTGCTGGACCCGCAGTGGCGGCCCTAGCCTCCATCAACCTCCTATACCATACTGGTATCGCTACGCCCTCCGAAAAGTTAAGATCTTCAGCCATGCTGAAACGAAAAAGGAAAGATTCGAAACGGAGAATTCGAAAAATAAAGATATGGCTATTGGGGATTATGCTTTTCTTTCAAAAACTTTTCTCTCAAAAGACATGTTTTTGAAAATACTTCTTCCAAAAATGTTTTTAGAAAAATAGTTTTTCTAAAAGTTTTATCTGTTTTGGTAACCTTCAGCTCTGATACCACGTGTAAGACCCCACACCCGCTAAGGTCACTCACTATGGGAATGCCTTAACTTCAGTGGAGTATTTTAAGTGAATATAGAACAGAAAAATTACAACAAGACAGATATAAGTAATACTTGAAAATTTAAAACATCATTTCATTGTAGTGGAAAGTAAAACATGTTTGGTTCCATCACAAAACCATAAACAAGAGTCAAGTACATAATATCCATCCTGATAAAACAAAAGTACATAATCCCACTACATAACTAATAGCCATAAAAGAAAAGAAAAGATAAGCTGAGCTTTACATCAGCGGTCCAAGCTCCAAAAGATAGATAAGCGATCTGATCAAAGCCCACTAGTACTAGGCCCAACCTGAGGACCTGAGGGGGAAAAAGATAAAAACAACGGGGTAAGACATAAGTCTGAGTGAGCCCTATAACTTTAACAATACAATCATTAAAGTAATTAGGGTATGATATAAACTTGGTACGGTGATGACTGGGGATAAATGACTACACTAAGCAGCCAACTAGACATAGGATGAACTAAGATAACGGTAAAGACGCATCTACCCACCCAAGGATAATTACTAACTGCACCACACCAGTCATTCCTACTTAAAGGTTGATCCCACCCAAGGACTTAGAAAATTTAACTAGTAGTTTCGTGTACCCCTAGCTGACCACATAGGTGCCGTCTGCCCCTATCTCCACTAGGTGTACCAACTACTTCCCAAGCGATCGGCTCCCTACCGTGGATAACCGTGCTGGTCCCACAGTGGGGTGTATCACTCCCCAAAGTGGCAACCCGATACAATCAACGGTGCACGGCTTATACCTACAGGATGCAACAACGTCTTACCTACCAGCCCTGGTCCACACACGCATATGAAACCCGTTGGACTTGCGTTGCCACCGCTAACCCGTTTTGGCCTCTTATAGTCAAGCCCAGTACGCGTGTCCCGTCCTCGACATGGGTCGAGCCCAATAAGATACATATGGGTTACTGGTTGAAATGGGCCCCCACAAGCTACCCACCTAAGCTTGTCCCTTTTTCTAGTGCATCCCACTTAACCCTTTAATCATGTTTAATTACATGTTTCCACTTGGTTAAGTATTCTGATCGTATTTTCTATTGCCACCCAAGGCAACCCACTAGATTTCCACATGCCACCCAAGGCACTTACTTGATTTCCACATGCCACCCAAGGCCCCCACTTAACCCCTCATGCCCCACTACATGCTTATCTGGTTAAGTGTTTCTTAATTGATTAAGAACGTAACCCTTGTAAAGACCTCTCACATTAGACTGTCTTTTATGGCAGCTGGATTTGCCGGTCGGGTCCGGGCAGCCTTACGCCATAACAGAGTCTAACCTCGTATCTTTACACTTGTCACGTATTTAGTTTATGCCTAAGACCTCTCACATTGGGCCAATCATTTGTAGCCGCTGGATATGCCAGTCGGTTCCGGGCAGTCTTATGCTACAAAAGGGTCCAACCTCGTGTCTTAGTCAATTAATTACACCTAAATTATCACCCCCATAATTTGTATTAATTATCCCTAATTAATTACAAATTTAACGATGTACATAATTGACTCAATTATGTCCATCCACTTTATGGTATGCATAATCATACCAACTTCACACCATTTTATTAACATGAATATTAACCTCATCGTTTCCCACGTAATACGTTGACATGACATACTTAAAAGGGAAGATTCGTCACAAACACAATGGGTTCAACTTGCATAACATTAGCATCAACATGGGTTTTAAAGGTGTCAACATGCATAAATGACCATAGCATCAAACCCAACTAGCATAATCAACCCAAACTTGCATGAATCACATATGTCATAAAGAGGGTAACTTGCATAAGTTACTTATGTCATACAAAGGGGTAAACTTGCATATGTATGTATGACATATAAAGGGGTTAACTTGCATATGTATGCATATCATACAAAGGTGTAAACTTGCACATGTTACTTGCATATAATCAAACACCAAACCTGCATAACATGTCATATGTTAACTTGCATATATTCAAATACCAAACTTGCATAACATGTCATATGTTAACTTGCATATAATCAAACACCAAACTTGCATAACATGGTGTCATAATGGATCAATGTTTATCATAGTGATTTGCATAACTAGCATCATGAACATATAGCATAAATTACACCCAACTTGCATAACTAGCTTCATGGGTACCTAGCATCCAACTTGCATAACTTGCATCATGAACATATAGCATACAACTTACATAACTAGCATCATGAACATATGGCATAAAACTTGCATAACTAGCATCATGAACACATAGCATATGATAACATAACTTGCATTGATCCACATACATAACCATAACCTCATTATATCCTATCATAATTAGTTTAGCAATTGCTTGCTAAAGTCATAGAAACTCACAACTTGTTGATTAGCACTCCTATGAAGAAGATTAAGTTGCAAGAGTTGATTAGAAGTTGATTTGATAAGCTATCTTCCTCTTTAATTTGATGGAGGCTCCTTCAAGTTGCATTTTGACGGCATGATGGCATTGTATCTATTTTTAGTATGGATTAGGGTAGTCTTAGGGTGTATTTATAGATTAGTTAAGTGTTTTAGGCCATTAGATTAACCCTAGGATGATTTAGAACCATCAGATTTTGGAGCAACCATCAAATCCAGCCCAGAGACCCAACCCAGAGCACCCAGGCCGTCTGCCCTAACCAGGCAAGTCGACTGGGCAGTCGACACCCATGTCGACTTGGCCTGGCGGGAATTTCCCCGCCTAGCTCCATTTCTGCATTTGAAATCTGTTTTTTCGAAATTTGAATTTTCTGAAAACTTCTTCGGGCCTTAACTGGGTCATACGGACTCCGATTTTCGAAAACTCGGACTCTATTTAGCGTATTTTTCCGAGACGAACGCAATGCCATAGCCCGTTTCCCCTGATTCAGATTTTAAAATTTAATTCTGCCCTGATTTACAATATAACAAGTTATTCAGCATACGGGGTGTTACATGGAGGGTAGCTTTGTGAACCAAAGTTGTAACACCCTACGTCCATTAATGTCACTCACTAAGGGAATGCATTAACTTCCATGGAGTATTATAAGAGTATAGAACAGAATATCACAAGATAGATATATAGATGGTACTTAAGAAAATTCAAACTTTATTCATTCCAGCGAAAAAGCAAAACATGTTTGGATACAACATCAAAACCATCAAGTACATAAATATCCATCTTGAACATAATTATTATCATAGTACATAAAAGTAAAATCATAATCCCACTCCAAATAGCCATAATGAAAAGAGATAAAGCTGAGCATTACTCTCGATACTTCCAAGCACTTCAAGAAGAAAGAAATCCAAGTCAAGCTTCGGTGTTTCCTCCCTAAGAACCCCGGGGGGGGGACGGAAGAAAAAGAGGCAAAAACAAAAAGGTCAGACATAAAGCCTGGCGAGTCCAGCTACTTTTAGCATGTAAATAAGTAAAGCAATATGACAGGAATAAACAGGATGGAAAGTATAACCATGACATAAGGTAAAGCTAGATAATAGGATGAATATAAAGGAATGTCTAGTGTGCTTCCATGATTTCTTACTTAATTTAATCTATGCACCACCTACTAGTAATTCTTAATGAAATGATCCCAACCCCGCAATTGGTAGCACTCAGGCGTAACATCTAGTAAGAGGTATCCGCCCCCATACAATCCTTGAAAGTCCACTTGCCCAAAATAGAACTAGATGTCCCCACACTACCCTAATCGATCGACTCCCTAACTTGTAGATATCTGTGCGGATCCCAGCTTAGGGTGTATCACTCCCTAAGTGGCAACCCATGGCTGCACAGCTTTATACCTACTAATGTACAATGGCTAAATCTTCCAATGCCGGGAACAACTTGTGCATGCTTAACGAACCCGTTGGAACCTACACTGCTACACCCTAGCTCTTATTTGACCGCTTATAATCAGCCCAGTAAGCGTGCACCAACCCTGCCTAGCTCAGGGTTCCCGATACCACTAAGTGGGTATCTGTCTAAAATGGGTCCCTACCGCTACTAGGGTTTTTCCCAGGGTTTGTCCTAAACCGACTTATATTGGTTAAGTGTTGTCTATCCGCCTAGTTGACTTAACCCCATCCACTTATCAAATCAATATGTATTATTGGTTAAGCTTGCCTTAACCCTATCCACTTTGTTCATATAATATTGGTTAAGTTGTCATCTTACACAGTTTAACTTAACCCCACCCACTTAAGATCTTTTAGGTATCATATTCATCTTTGATCAGCATTAATTTGTTATTAATGCACAGACCTCTCACATTAGGTCTATTGCTTGTGGCCGCTGGATGTGCCGGGCGGTTCCGGGCAGACTTCTGCCACAAGGCAGACCTAACCACGTGTCTAAGCATCTTTTAGTTATGCCTACGACCTCTCACATTAGACTGACCGTTTGCGGTTGCTAGTTAGGCCGGTTGGTTCCGGGCAGGCTTCTACCGCAAACGGAGTTTAACCTCGTGTCTCCACATGCTTATCTTAGCCAATTTATTCATTTGCCATTTATGCCAATTTCATGCAAATTATGTCAATTACCCCAATTTCATGTCATGCCCCAAATTTCATTTGTCATGCATATATTATGTCAAATTTAACATTTGTCATGCCCAAATCAACCCAATATATATTATGCCAAATTACCTAACGTTCCGTAAACTACCGTTCGTACGTTCATCTCTATGAGATTTGGCCTAGGCTCGCAGTAGCCCAGCTATAAAAACAAAATGGGAAGGAGGAAGGGACAAGATAAAGAACATGCATAATAATAACAATAAAATAGGCATAAGTATGAACTGATCATAAAGATATGATAAAACTGATGATAATATCAACATGGGCATATAAGAATCACAGATCTGATGTATAGGCTAATGGCATATAAGAATCACGAATCTGATGTATATGCTAAGATAGAATTGATGAGATTCAATCTTATTTTCATGTATAATTCCCAAATCAAATTTACAACATGTCATAATTGCTTTAGCATTATTTTAATCTAAAAATAATCAATGAAATCACAAAGATTGGATTAAGAAAGAGAATTAGGCATTGTAGTTGTTGTAGATTCGATTCCCTTTACAGAATTCCTTTACTTTGATTTGTTGAAGAAGAAGAACTAGTTTAGGTTGAGGCAGCATGGAGGCGCCATGAATTAGTGTAGTGAAATTAGGTTTAGGTCTAGGTGTGTTTATATAGGTGTAGTAAGTTAATTAGGGCCATTAGATTCGATCAGGAGCCATAGGAATCGTTCACGTCATCCGACCAATAGAAACTAGCCATGTTGCGAAAAAAACGATTATTAACCAATAAAAATGCGCCATGTGTGCAACATGATGCGCAGCAGCAGGTGTTGACACCCACACATCATATATATATATATGTATATATATATATATATATTCTTTTTAACCATTTTTCCAATTAACCCTTTTCACACTAAACTGCTTTTTAATTGAACTGCGTTCACACTAAGCCACTTTTTAGTCATTCCCCTAAAACAAAAATATGGCGCTGGCGGGGATCAAACTCTGTACCTCTTGTATGCAAATCACATGTTCTAACCAACTAGACTACTTAGTCTTTTGTTAACAAGACTTAGGACAATGGTATCCATTGTTTTTTCTCTTTCCTCTTTTTTTCATGTTTTGTTGCAATATTTAATTTAAAGATAACTTTTTCATCCTAAATAGGTTTTCTGCAAACCATAGGTCTAAATTGACTAGAAAATTGCCACGAACGCAATGACGCAAATTTCGTGACCTAATTCTTGAAGCTTCATAAATTTTCCTTTCTATTTCTATTTAATTGTTCGCATGCATTTCATCGCATTTCATGTATTGCATTTAATTTCTTTTATTAATCTTTTTCCTTCGTTTAACTGCATGAACTTATTACATGCAATTTTATTGTCATTATTTAATTTTTCTCTTAAATATATCTATGTATATAATATATATACATATTTCCACATTTTTAATTTCATTAAAAATGCGGTGTGTTACAAAAGTAATGCCACTCCCTCAAGACAAATTGGAAAGTACAAGCACTTCAACTCGTCCGTGGCATGTGCTCCGTCCATATGATGATCATATTTGAACAAGAACACGTTGGGATCACTTGTCCCATTATATGCTTGGACTGTCGGAGGTTTGAATTTATTCGGATATAGAGCCATCTTAATTCTCTCCGTAAGCGGGGTTTTGGTAGGAGCGAACCCCCACTCTTCCTCATCATCCTGCTTCTTCAGGCTTTTCTCCATTATTTTGCGCACCTTTTCCGATATGCGCTCTTCTTCATTGAGCAGGACCAAGGGGCGGACGCCGTCATCTTTACCAGATGTTTGCCTTAGCAAACAATCACAGTTCATATTCAGGGGCTCTGAACCTCTCACTTGGGAAGGTGCTCCTTTGGTGGTCCTAAGCGCTTGTCGAGAAGTTGCTTTATCGGTATGATTGCACACAAGTGACTTAGCTTCCTTACGTCGAGGATCATTAGGATTTGTAACCTCTTGAATAGAATCTCCTCGGTTTGGACTTGAAGAAGAAGAGCCCGAATTTTCTGTATGATTTGTTTGAACGGATTTAGCATGAGCAGCATTCGTGGTAACTTTCGTCGTAGCAGCTTGCATGGCGAACATGAATTCAAGTTTTTTCATCATGGCCTTATTTGCAATGTCCATTTTGCTTGTAAAACCCGCAACAACTTCATCTAACTCCCTTTTCGTTATGGCGGCCTAAAAACTTTCGCCAACTTCAAATTGTTGGTGAGAAGGGTATTTTCGTTGTTGGCGGCATCATCGGCATCTTCATATTTTCACTAGCGTTTTTCTTTGATGGTATACCCATAATTTCGGACAAGGACTTGAATTCTGATAGAAAACTCGTTGGTTGGATTGGATCGTAGTCATGTAGGATCTATGGTAGAGATAGGCTTAGATTCTCAATGCAAGGCCTTGAACCTTGTGAGAAAGTGTGAGAGAATGGAAGATCGAATGCAGCCCCACGGTGGGCGCCAAATGTTGATCCCAAAATTAGAATCAACACCAAAGGTACTAAAAGTACTTCACAAAGTGCTAAAAATAAGAGAAGTGGAGCCATGAAATCGTAGAAATGCAAGTAAAGAAGGACACAGTGTTTTATAGTGGTTCGATTAAACTTGATCTACATCCACTTTAGAGAATGATTCCATTATCGCATTTAGAGTTACAAGGCAAGTATATCCTCTCATCACATTCATCATTAATCTTTCTACTTTTCTCTTTTGATCTATTAGAAATTGTACGGCGGAATCGATGAGATCTTTTAAATGTAGTGAATGGTGAGACAAATCTAGACTTTCTCATGAACTTTAGTGAATTTTCCAGACTTCATAATGGATTCGGAGTTAGATCTTCAATTATAGATGGTTGGTTATGATCAAATAGCTTAGAAAAGGTTGAGAATTAAGTTGGGCAGCCCTTTGGGGTCATGAAAATCCTCTTCTATTAAAGTGGAGTTGATCTCCTATTTATAGGAGTGAGGAATGGCTGAAATATAGTCTTCAGGTTTTGGGTCAGCCTATTGGGTATTAATGAAAATGCCACTGTTACCTATCACCGGTTGTTGCCATCTAATTGCCAGTTTTTATTGCATATGACCGATCCAATTTGTTCCGGTTGATCCAGTTCGAACTGATTGACCCAATCTGAACTAACCGACCCATTTCATAGTTAACCGACCGACCCATTCCTTTGCGACTAGGCCAACCCGCTCTTACTTGACTAGACCGATCCGATGCTTTAAGACTAGGCCAACCCGCTGCTTTATAACTAGGCTGACTCGTTGCTATTTGAATGGACCGACCCACTCCTTGTGGAATGGACCGACCTGCTCCTCAAGTGATCCAGTCCGACCCATACTTGATCTATTGTGCACAACTTTTGTGGATAACAGTATGATTCATTATGAAAGAAATATATAGTATTTCAATGATTTGAAATGAAATGAGGATCCCAAGTTCGAAGAAATCATTTTGAGATTTTCAAATACTTTGCAAACAATGATCTTTAATTATAGAAAATTACAAATTTTCCTTACTTAATCTTTCAAAAAAAATCCTTCCGATATAACAATTTATGTTTTGTATAATTTAAGGTTTTGCTGTAATAAGTTTTAAAAATTCAGTAAGATTCTTAAGAATTATGTTGATAAGTTTTCAAACTTAATAGAAATGTGAGTATTTTGTTTCAATAAATTATATAAGTAAGATTTATTTTACTTAGGTATAATTTTACAACCTCTCCTTTTCGAGGACGAAAAACTTTGAGTGGAGGAGATTGTAGTGGCCCAGTAATTTTGACGTTTAAAAATATAAATTGTATCAAGACTTGATGATAAAAATAAATGTTTATATTATAATTCAGCTATGAAATCAAAATATAACCCATTTTGTACTGCTTTTAATAAAACTCTTTTATGTATGAATTTAATCCCAATATGAATGGTTTTGTCAAAACAAATATATCATAGCAAATTGGGATTTATATGAATACTTGGAATTTAACCATTGTGAATAAATTCGACTTTAAAATATATTTATATTTATATATTGAAACAACCATTTTCCATTTTTATATTTATATTAATTTTACAAAACTCATTTCCTTTTTGTTACAACTTCGTTCAAATTATTAGCAATCTCAAAACTACAATTTAAAATTTCAAAAACATTCACTTCAAATTTAACTTATATTTTCGAACGATTTACAAAATATAACTTTATTTATAATTTGTATATTTCTTAAGTTCACAATAATTTACCAAAAAAAATTCTTATTAAAAAAAATTCATTAAACATTTTCAAATATTAATCAAAAAAGTTGTAAGTGTTACTCAACGTCTCGATTGGAATTATATTTTTATCTCACTTTCGGAACCTGAAAATAAACATTTGTGATGCTACAATCATCACCAGAATCATTTTCAAGTGACTAGATTACGATTATTTACCTACCTAGTATATATAAGATCTTGTACATACATTAGCTAGGTGTATGCTTAAAATCTTTGCATACTCGATTATTCAATCTAAATATCAAATAATACTTGAAACCCTTATTGTTATTTTTAAAACAAAGGATATATACTTATTTCCATACATACACACACACGCACACACACAAACACACATATATATATAAGACAAAATAATATATTTTCAAAACATTTCTTATTATAAGACTTCACTTGGGTGAATCATATGCCTCCCCCACTTGTCTATTTATTGAAATTTGACTACTATTGCTCGTCAAATATAACCACCAGATTTCTCCCTGAATTCCACCATCTACATAAATACAATCAAATCTTGTAGTCCACAATTCGTGTATATAAATATGAATCAAATTTTGTGTCTCAATAGCCACTCACACAAACACACACACACACACACACACACACATATATATATATATATATGTGTGTGTGTGTGTGAGAGTGTGTGTTTGTGTGTGTATCAATAGCCTGGTACCTCAACCCGCGACCCGCCTGGTACCTCGACCCGTGACCTACCTGGTACCTCGACCCGCTCGGTACCTCGACCCGCGACGCGCCTGGTACCACGACCTGCAACCCGCATGGGACATTTTCTGCTCATAGATGAAGACCTATTCTCAAGGCATTCTCTACTCCTATGGACATGGATCAACTTACACATGGCATGACATGATGTGAAGAGGATTTCTCCATGTTTTCCACCTTATTTTGAATTCTTGGGATACGTACCACATGGTCTGCGACTCGGTACTAGAAAATAAGTATGAATACACCACTTAAAGGAAAATGAAGGGAATTTTGGCTAAGGCTTTTCTCCTACATCTCCATAGCTCATTCCATTACCAAAGTGCATGGACTTTGCACCATCACTCATATAAACTCCTCTCTTCCTACATATTTAACACGTGGATTACGTGTATAAATTCTTGTACTCTCATTAAACACACAGATTGTGTGTCTGCATGTAACTGATTCCTGTAATATGTTAGTATAACAATAAGATTATAAAGTTGATATAGGCTACATTTACAGCCAAACCATTATAAAACCTTGTGTGTCTCCTCTTTATTTATTATTTTCTGCATTCTACGACCTGTGATTGTGAGGATTTCACACTGCATTGGGTCTTAGTGCCATTTTTTGGTCTAACAGTATGTATCAGGCCCAACCCCAGGGTAATTGATGAACTTCATACTGAAGTTTGTTTAGGTATAAACTAGAAAAATAGTGTTTGTAATAAAGTAATTGGTGAAGCGGCAAGTGCTACTAACTTGCTGCTGTACAACCCAAGTTTGAGTCTATTTTAGATTACTTTAGTGAATTTTTTTTGTGTTTTTTTCATTTCAAGCTTCTGCTTGGGTTGGGGCAACCCAACTGTCTGGACCGGATCTGATATGTATGTATGATTTCCAACATAATTGATATTTCACTTAAACCTGTATGTTAATGATATTTTTCGTCAACACCGATGTTAGGTCTATGGAAGTGGACCTAGGGAGAAATAGGTGGTTTAGCCTATGCAAGTTTGAGTTAGTTCACCGTTTCCTAGGTATCAAGGTCTAGAATCCGAAAGAATAGTTACTCTTCGCTCGATGGGGCGAGCATCACACTTAAGTGATTCAAGAACCAACAGTTACCTTGGGATGATGGATTCCTAAACACAACCCTTGGTAAAGGACTTAATGGTTTATAAGAAGCAGTTCTGCACTAAGCTTGCAGAAGGGTCTAAGCTTGTAGGAAGGGTGTTTCATCTGACTTGCAGAAAGGCTCGAGTAAAGGTTCATGTACATGTAGGAAACAAATAGTATGTTGCAACAACAATAACTGAGAAATCATATAACAAAACCATAAAGAAATACTCTAAGTATTGATTCACACTTTATTAATCCTTAATTTATAATACATGAATAGAATAAAAGAAATCCCCAATTCGATCTAAGAATTAGGGTTTACTCTCAAGAAGAAGAATACAAGAATGAGAATGAGAAATATCATCCCCAAAATGTGACCCCTGAGGTCTTATTTATAGAGAATTCAGGGCCCCTTCTGTTGTTGTCCATTGGACTTGCAGAAGCCTCCGTCGGCTGCTTTTCTCCTTGATCTCAGATGTCTAGCTTTCGGCCGCCTTTGTGGTGCTGATTATAGCTTCCAGAGTAAGGGTTGGGGCTTTTTCGAGATTGATATAAGATCGTCGATGTAAACATCTTTCAAAAGGCATTTGTACTCCCGGTCGTGGCTTTCGGGTGTAGGCTTTTGGTTTTTTCATGAATACTTTGAGGAGCTTGCCCTTGCAATGTATGTAGATAGTCGCGGAACCCCTGCCAGTGTCGGCACAAGGAGCATTAGTATGCATAGCTTATATCCCTTCTGGGGTTCCGGTTTACCTCTCAGTGGAGCCTTTAAGTGTAGCATGGTCTCCTGCTTTCGATGATTTTCTTGTCATCGATCAATGTGACCTTCTGGTGGTTATGCAGTAGATGTCTGAAGCTGGTTCCGGATAATCTCTATGTGTTTTAAGTCTGGTATTCTTGATGACTTTATCTTCTGATGTATTGGTATTAAGCAGGTTAATATCGATAGCCCTTTAGTCTTTCTGTGTTTTGGTTATTGGGGCCCTTTCCTCTCCTTTTATCAGCTTCTAACTTAGATGACCTTTCGCTATAGAACCCCCTGCCGGACATACCCTGTCGGGTATATCTTACCAGATATACTCTGCCGGTATTTTATAGATTTTGAGCTCCTTTCTCATAAGAAGGTGTTAGTTTATGCAACTCTCGGTTCATTCTTTCATGCTCTCAGTTCTTCCTACTATTTGGCTCTTGCTTTTGTTGAATTCCTATGTGCTTTTGCTCATGTGATACCCCTTCATTGTTAGCTTGCTTCGGAGTTAATTTTGATAGTAACATTTGCCCCCCTCCCCCCACAATGAAGGGGTATTTTTGACTTTTCAAGTTAAACTTTTAAGCGGATTTTCTATCTCTCCCTCTTGCAGTATATATACCCCCTCCTTATTGGCTCTTTCCTTTCCTATATCATTTCCTAGAAAAAAATTCTCAAGGAAGTAACATCTATTTAGATAATCATATCGGTAAGGTATCCATATTTTTAGTTTCTTCACTACCAATTCTGGGTGAACAACTCCAAGTTTGATAGCTTAAATTAGCGTTTTCATTTTGCAACTGGCAGGTTTTATGTAGAATAGTAAAATTCATACACATCCGGATATTGATCGTACCTTGTTGCATAAGAATCTAATAGATCATACCTGGCATTATGGGAAAGAAGCACATTGCTTTCAAACCTGATAGGAATGGCCCTCTGCCAAATGATCTCTCTACCTCTAGGAAAGTTAGCGCTGTTTAGAAGCGTTCTTTGACTTCGTCTCAAGATCAAGTCAATGCTATCCTCTAGGATTTCGGGATTTAGGGTGTTGATGCCATCTTTCCTTTTGAAAAGGACACCATTTTCTCTCCTCCGGAGAGTTACTTTGCTTTTTCTGCAATTTGGCATGGAGCTTTTATTACTTTTTTGAATTTCCTTCATCGTTATCTTTAGCACTTGGGGATTGCTCCTATTCGGTTCTCTCCTTACATCTACACCTACCTTAGAACTTTTGTCTTTAGAATCGAGTAACGGTTCTCTAAGTCCTTCCACTCTTGACTACTTTGTTCATCCTTACAAACCTAGTGATGCCAATCCTTAAATTTTTCATGCAAATCCTACGAAGAAACTAATGTACAAAGAAATAATAAGGTTCAAAGATTGGGATAATCAATTCATCATTAGGCAACCACCTTTGGTTCTACTTAGCAAGGGGATTCCTTTTTTGTCAGTGGGGAGAGATGATCCTTTCTCTTCCATTTCTCCTTTATCTCTTGACAAGTCAGGTATGCCTTTTCTTATCTTCAAGACGAAATTGTAATTTATTTGTTCCTTCTCACTGTGTGTTTTCAAGCTGCTTGTACCGAGTCTAGTTAAACTGGTTCCGTTTCCATGGTTCTGGGAGTTGGGGTTTCTTCACTCAAGGATGCATTATTGAAATCTAGAGAAAATGTAAAGAGGAAACTTTTGGAGGAAGGCTTAGAAGATTCTCCACCGAAGAGGCCTAGAGGTGGGGGGGGGGGGATAATTGCTCATTCTGATGTGATTCCCGATATCCCGGAGATTACTTCTCCAGTTAAGGTTTCTGGCTCGAACCCTCGTTAGGTTGGGTCTTTCAAAGTCTCCAATGAATTGCATCACACAATGGGTTTCTCTTCTTCCTCTGAGGACATTGCCCCTCATGATTTTACCAGTCCCGCTAATGGTGATAAATTCGATGAATTGGTTGGCCAAGTTATTTCTTCTTCTTGTTTTTCCGGTGTCAACTCCTCATTTGATTCCCTCTGAAGCTTTCGAGCCTTGCTCGAGAAACTACTTATGGTATTATTTTTTCCTCTTTCCTATTTTCTTGTCTCTCTTTAAGTATTTTGTTCCTGACTGTTATGTCCTTTATAGGCTATCAAGCGGTGGTTTATGACACAAGAAAATGCTTCAGATTCTAGTTCTGAGCTGTTGAGGCTTAATAGAGAGAACATGACTTTGAAGAAGGAAAAAGATGCTCTGGTTCTTTAAAAACAAGGTTTAGATTAGGAGAAAAGAAGGTTGTAGCATGCTTTATCAGAAGCTAGGAGATCTGTTGCCTTGGGAAAAGAATCCTACTTGGCCCTGGTTGAAGAAAATAATGTTTTGAAGAGCTGCTTGGAGAAATCCAAAGAGGATATCAGCCTACTCGATTCTCGTTGTTCTTCCTTCCATGATCAAAATTCTCTTTTGGAAAAAGAGAATGGTTCCCTCAAGATCGAACTTGGTAAGAAGGAAGAATTGCTGGCCAGGTTTTCTATTGTAGTTAGTGACGCTAAATGGAGAATTTCTTGCTTCCTTCATACCACTTTGGACGAAATCATGGTTAACTCCTTCGAAAATGCTTTCCTCCTTATTTATGCAGATAGCATGGATAAATGTTCAGATTTAAACTTCTCTTCTCTTGACCCGTCCTTGGTGGAAAGGTTTATGTCCAAGATATCTTGTATGAGGAAGAAAGAAGAAGTTCCTGCGAGGAGGGAGATTGACACATATGAACTTTTGTTTATTGAGGATGTTCCTCTCGAGGAGCTGCATGTCGACAATAAAGGAGACCATGTTGTGCATCGCAGGCTGTTTGTGTCAATGATGATAACTTCAAGAGTATCAATGTTATTGTGGGTGAAGAGGAAGAAAGAGGCGATAATTCCACGGGTGTTGGTGGTGTTTTTTTAGCTTTTGATACCCTGGACGAAGCATGCGGCAAGGGTACTAAAGCCATTGAAGAAGACTTTATCTCAGTTTACCCCTCTAACTTTCCTGATGCGCGAAGGATGGGGAAAGGTCCAAATTTCCCGAGTTTCCTTTCCATTGAAGTCCACAAGTTTCTGTTCCTACTTCTGAGGTATGACCTCTTCTTTTGTGCATATATTCTTTTTCTCTTCTTTGACAATCAACCTATAATCCTTTTCATCTAGATGGGAGGAAAACGGTTAAGTTTTAGGAATTCCACCCTTAGAAGGGCTCGATTGGAAGTGATTCGTCTCACGAACCGGACAAACAGATGAATGAGTACAATATACAGTCCTACAAATATTATATCCTTGATAAAAGTGCTACAAATTTACTGCATTTTAAAGAGAAAGAAGTGGCTTCTAGGCTGCAAACGGTACGGTTGCGATGTGAGAGGCTCTTAAAAGAAAATTCCGAGCTTGTGACTTTATTTTGGATGTTAATCGAAGACAGGGATACATTAGTAAACTTTTTATATCAAATTTATCTTAGATATGAAAACATGGATTTCTCCGTTTTAGGTGACCATAGCGGGGGTCTTCTTAGACGTCCTCATGAAAGGTGCCTAGATGAATGCGGCGTGCACCTACACCTAAGCCAGTGCCGGAACCTTTCCCAAGTTACATCTGTTCCTAGAAAGTTAACTTTAGATAAACTTAAATTTAACAAGCATCGATTTGTAACTGAGACTTTTAAGAGATTATTCTTGTATAACGAGAGGAATATCCATGATAAATGTACTTGCTTGGTTGATGGAATAATGATTTATCTTTTCTCTGATTTCTTTTGACATTTTTCCTCAGAATTTGTCTTTTCCCTTGTATTTACTCTGTAGGGCCTTCTTAGAAGATTATGTTAAGTTGAAGAGAGACTATTGAGAGAAATTTCCTCTTATTGAGTCTTCTTCCTTGGCACGACATTGCTTCTTAAGGGATCTTGAGAAAGTTTATATTTGCTGTCCTCGGATTTGCCATGATTTCCTTGGCGAGAATAAGGACCAGCTTTTAAGAGAGGTTGTAACGACTCGGTGGAAATTCAATGCTCGAATTTCGACAATAATACAAAAAACCCATATGAACACCAGATAGTTATTAAAAAGAAAGAAATATCAGAATATAAGAAATAAGAAGAAGACCACAACCGAATCAGAATCTCACATCGCAGCTGAACAAAGTATAATATAGAAATAAACCTTTATTGAAATATCGAAATAATACTTACAATCAAAGTACATCAATACATCTGGACAGTTATAATAATATGTCTCCATATACAATACACAGCGAATAAATATTTATACGTATGAACTCCTCCAGCATGTCTTCTGAACTCGTAGTGTCCAATAACCTGAACCTGTACGACCCGGTCTAACCCGAGCATTTACAAACACTAGGTCAGTCTGGTGAACCAAAGTGAGAAAAACTCGTAAAGTTTAAGGAGGATCATCCAGCTTGATTGTAAAATTCAAAATCTTTTCGAAAGAAAAAGATAATCGTAAGACCAAATCCACACATAAATATGAACAATTTTAAACTTACGATAACCCGAAACATTTTTGAAATCAATATTTTATCTGACATTATGATAGTGTCTTAATACAAATAAATATCAATCTAGCAGAACGCTTGCATCTCATGCTCTACATACATAGTATACAATCAAAACCACGAGCGCTTACAGGGGATTGGATTTCCAACTATGACAAGATATTCAACCACCTTCCGATAGTGTATCTCTAGAGAGGAATACACTGGGTTCAACAAGAATGTCTTGCAATCCGGCCCAGACATGACCGGCCACTCATTTCTCTTGAGTGTATCGAATATATTGTCACCTTACGGCTGTGTAGCTACAATTTTCCGAAAGAGACAGAAATGAAAATAAGTAACAAATATGAATATTCTCTAGATGGTGACAATACACCCTAATGGGTGCGACCCACATAGCCAAGCTACTTGCCCAATTTTTGTCATTTCCCGGTTGTGAGGCTAGAGGTTATAATTTCCTTTTCGGACATCTGGCCACCATTCGCTTTGAATGTCATATCGTTGGATCCGTCCATACACGTTGTCCTAGTACTGGACAACCGAAGGCACCTTCCTACCACATCCTAGGAATCACCTTATAGATTAGTAGCGAGTAGTCCTTGCAACCCATATACTCCAATCACGACAGAACCACAGTTTATCTCTGGGAGATAACCAGAGATTATAAGCAATACTTCCGTTTTATGAAGATTTATGGTCTTCGATGCTCCATGTCAATCATCATCTAATATTTTCCACGAATACGTATTTGTTGGTTGGAATGGTTTTCGAATATAAATTTGATCCTGGTCTTTCCGTACCAACAATCGATAATTGGCTAGATTTGATAGTAGGTTATTTAACTATCAAATAAACAAGCATTTCATCCATAAAAATAAAATATATATACTGGTCCAGTATTCAATATCACTTGGCCTCTTTGATAATTAACAAATGGTTAATTTAAACTTATATCTTCAATACTAGGAAAACATTTCCATTTTCTTATATAATATAAGACTATTCAATTATCGTCTCACTTCTACTCTATTAGTTCCTCGTTGTAAATTGGTAAGTGAATAAATCTCTCTAAGTATCAATCCTAAAGCCTGAAACCAACATCAGATTGACTCCTCGAAAATTACTCAAACAACCAATGTACAACTGGTTCTGATTTCTTTTAAAACTAATCTCCCTTATCATACTTCATTTGTCTTTTAAACCATTATAAATAGGCTTTGATTCAAATATAAATCAAATATAATATAAAAACTTCATTTCAAACTTACTTAACATAATGTGGTTATATCTTACTAAAACTCCATTTCTTATTTAAAAATATGTGATTTTAAATCGACTCCTTGTCTTAATTTGTCCAAAAAACTTCAATTCACTTTGGTTCCTATCTCGATTCTCATTTCATGTCTCGTTTAAATTATCGAAACCCTTTTTACAACATATCCCATTAGCTTGGTTTTTAATATCTTTCTCGAACTTGGATTTAGGAATTTACTTAAATAGAATTCAAAAAGGGTTCAATTAAACCAGACATATATTTTCAATTTAAACACGCTTGAAAACTCATTTAACTATAATTAGTGCTTTATTATTTCATTAACCTCCATTACTTTGAATCCAAGATCATTACTTTAACTATTATTAACTTCAATATTATAAAAATGGTTTACTTCCTTATCATTAACAATTTCTATTTAAAATAGATTTAATAATCGATCCCATTTAAACAGTTGACTTATTTAACTAAACATAACTATCTCATTAATCCATTCCAATTGGTCCTTCCATTTAAATTTATAATAATGTAATTAATTTAAATAAATCCCAATCACTTTAATTATTATTAAATAAATAATCAATTCCAATATAATCCTAATTTTTATTATTTCTAAAAACAATAAACACCTATCTTAACTCTTCGGTAAATTTCTGCTTAACCGCTTTAAATCTCATTAACATATGAATTTTCTTTACAAAAACCGTTTGGTAATTCCTCATAAATTTAACCAATAAATAATAAATATTAATTCCCCTTATTAGATACTTTAATCCAAAATAATTGGTTTCAAATCTATTTCCAGTTATAAAATAAATTTTAGAACTTCGTTTATGTTGATTTATCTAACGGTAAATCAATATTTACAAAATAATGGATTCATAGGCCATCCGCTATCAACTACTCAAACGATATTGCCTATGGGTTAACAACACAACAAACGTTGAATTCAGATTCAACAATCAATGATCAAATCAATCGTCCAATCAAACTGGTTAAATGGTTCATATAATTGTAATACAAAATAAATAATAAATCTGGGGAATCCAGTTGGATCCCTTCCACCTGATTTACCTGCACCCAAATACATTATCTCAAATAAGAATTTTATGTTTTAAATAAACAGATATAATATTCAACAATCGACAACAATAACAATAATCCAGCGTTTATATTTCAATTTAATACGTTTATATTTTATAAATGTAAGTTACCTCATTTGGAATTAATTGTTAAAAATGACGATTGGTTTAACTTAAATTAAATAACCGTTTAATTTAATCAGTTCAATCTACACATGTAAATATATTCTGCATCCATCAAACAACTAATAAAGATAGCATACAAAAATTTAAACCCAACTTATATAAAATATAAGTGGGTAAAAAATGAGTGAGTTGAACTCACCTTGATTAGATTCTGCGTCAAAATGATTTGGTTTAATCAAATCAAATGGGTGTTTAATTTGAATAAAAATCCCAGTAGTTATCGACTCTGACCAACCAGACTCCATAATGTTGTGCTCTCCGTTACGGTTCCAACACTTTCGACCATGTCCGATTCTATCTACGCATGAGTACGTTATATAATGTATAACATTTACTAGTAAAATTAACTTACATAAACTAATTTTTAATTACCCTTAAAACCCAATTAGGCCTGATTAAAAATGCATAACCCGCGAAATGTCTTGCTTCTCTGCCACTTTACACACACATCTTCTTCCCATTTCCAAACATAACGGTGCCCATTTTCTTTTTTTTAAAGGCCTGAAAGCTAGGTTATGCGCCGTTATGAGCTCGTTTATAAAAGAAATATAAATTATGCGTTCAAACGTCGTTTAATAAATGAATTATATATTATAAATCCATATAAAATTCCAATTAAATATTTAATAAATAAAATATATTAAATGCTTGACTACCAAAAGCACTGGACTTTACAGAGGTTCACACATATCGGTCGAGGTTGGTTCATGGTTATGACTGTCTGCCTTCTGGAAAGTGGGACTATCGTAAGTATTCTTCGGTTTATACACCTAATGGATTTGAAATCCCCTTTGATTCCTCACTTGACATTACTGCTAACATCCTAGACAAAGTGAGAAAGGTTGCTTCCTTACCCTGGTACTCATGATAAACACTTGTAATGGTGCTATTATTGAGAGCTAGGTTATGCTCATATGGAATTTCAAGTATTGGGGTATGGGTGTTCTCCTTTCTGGAGACGTGTTTATTTTGCAATCTTTTTGTAAACAATTATTTGTGATGTGAAGTACTTAGTATATCACCAGTCGCGCGTAATATTTTATAATGATGGTGCTTATGAAAAGAGTCAGGACCTATAACAGTATTAATTAACATGCGATCAAGCATTTCCATGTAAACCTTTTTCTTTCGCTATGACTTTACCATGACATGGTGCACATATTCGACACACTTTTTTAGAAGTTTGCCTCATAGGCCTTCGTAAGTGCCACTCGCTCTCAGTAGGGTTAATAGAGCCAAGGTACGGGAGATATGAAATATCTATAGTGCTTACTTGTGTTTTATGTGTTAGTGCAAACATTTGACATACTTGGATAATAAATTGATGAATGTATAAGTTGAAGACACTTCCCTGAGCAAGTGAGAAGGCCACGAGTTTGCACTTAGTAATAGTGGAAATATGATTCCAAGCCAGATTCGGGTTGGTGAGAAGGTTGAATAACTCTTTGTTGTTTAGATTTGAGGCTCTGAATTAATCCAGATTCGGATATTCATGGTTAGACTAGAAATATACCCCTTGGTTGTGATTGGTACTTGATTCAATCCAGACTAGGGTATCAAGATAGGAGACCAGAAACCCACTTCTGCCCTTGGCTGAAAGTTGAATCAACCCAGATTCAATATTGAGATAGGACCGGGATCCCCCTTCCAGTATTTGTGAAGATTTGAACCAACCCAGATTCGAGTTATTAAAACAGGAGACCAGAAATCCGCTTTTTGTTTTCATTGAGAACCAAATCAACCCAGATTCGGGTATTAATATAGAAGACCCAAACCAACCCTTGTTCAGGTAATTAAAGATTGAGTATAAGGAATTAACTTCTGGCATCAATGTTTTGGTATCCCTCTCGAATTTGATTTGTGATGCAAAGGTTGTACGTGCTTCTTGAGCCACTCTCTGGGCTTTTGATTTCAAAGCAGAGGATGTATGTGCTTTGTTGGCCACTCTCTGGGCTTTTGATGTCAAAGCAGAGGATGTATGTGCTTTGTTGGCCACTCTCTGGGCATGTGCGTCCGGTGCGCTTGGCTAGCATAACCACAAGCAGGGCCCAGTGATTTACCAGACCTCTCTCCAGGAGGCACCTTATCCTTACCATCGTAGGCAATGATAAGGTCTTAGAAACTTAAACCGGGACATTGTAGACACATAATTAAGGTTAACTCTTTTGGTGCTCTATATTGACCATCGTAGGTACTGATAGAGGCTTACACACCACCCCCCTTCGAGGGATGCTCTATCCTGACCATTGTAGGCAATGATAGTGGTTAGCGTTACCTTCTGCGGCTAACGCGGAACATAAGCAGAGGTAGGACGTGCTCTTCTGCGAGTAGAGGTAGGATGTTCTTAGTTCATAGCAGAGGCAGGGCATACTTCTGCGAGCAGAGGCAGGGCATACTAATTTTAGATGCTCTGCCATGACCATTTCTAGTGTGAAACGGAGGCTTACGATTTTGATGCTTTAACCTAGCCCCCTATGATTTGGGCATGGAAAAAGACTAACACACCACCCACCTCCGGGGACTGCTTTACCCTAACCAATTTGTCGATGATAGGGGATTTTATCCATTTGTGATTTGACCCCTCTTGGGTTTCGTTGTCTTCAAAAGGAGGGTTTTCCGCACTCTTGTTTGTGCTTGATAATCCTTTCCCTAAGGATTTTCATAGAATTTAATATGATCTTTATAAACTCTTGTATTTGACCTTGGTTGATGAATTTGATGACCATTTCCTCAAGGATTTTGCAGTGATTAGTTTCATGACCATTCGTCATGTGGTAACGACAGTAGAGTCCTTCGGACTTCCTTTCGTATCAGGGTTTTTTATTTGTGAACGACCAATAGTTGAGTCCGTGTTTGGTTAGGAAGTAGATATTTTCCATCGGAGTGGTAAAGTAGTATCCCTTGGGTAATCCTGGCGTAATCCTCTCTTTTTGCCGCTGAGACTTAACCCTTTTGCAACCTAGTATTATTGTTTTACCTATACTTTTATTTCTACTTTCCGTGATATACTGAGATTGATGTGCTATCCTTTCAGACCATTTGCTGGTGAAGTGGTCAAAATCATCCATTATTTCTTGCTCAAACACCATTTCTCTGAGTTGCTTGCGTAGATTTCTCCTTATATGAGAGAAAATGTTAATATCCTTTGATGTAGAGCCACTTAGAGGAGGTGTTAGGGTTTGTCATATGTGGGAAAGACTATTATCCCAAGTGTTGGAAGCATGTTTCTCTATCCTCTTTTCCGCTTCATTATCCATAAAGCTTTCACTCTCAACTTTTGTTCTTCAATCATTCTTGGGTCAGTAATTTCTGACTTATCCATTCGAGATTCAAAAGACTCTTTTGTGGACCTCTTACCCATAACTTTGCTTCTTTAAAGCCTTAGTCCAATCCGGGATGGAACATCATAGGTAGATATGTGGTAAGGTTAACCACAAGATCGGAGGTTCAGGCCCTCCTTCTAGTGCCAAAATGTTAACGATATTTTTCGTTAACACCAGATATAGATCTATGGAAGTGGACCTAGGGAGAAATAGGTTGTTTTGCCTTTTCAAGTTTGAGTTAGTTCATCGTTTCCTAGGTATCAAGGTCTAGAATCCGAACGAATAGTTACTCTTCTCTCGATGGGGTGAGCATCACGCTTAAGCGATTCAAGAACAAACAGTTGCCTTGGGATGATGGATTCCTAAACACAGCCCTTAGTAAAGGAGTTAACAGTTTATAGTAAGGGGTTCTACACTAAGCTTGCGGAAGGGTCGAAGCTTGTAGGAAGGGGTGTTTCATCTGACTTGCGGAATGGCTCGGGTAAAGGTTCATGTACGTGTAGGAAGCAAATAGTACATTGCGGAAACAATAAATGAGAAATCATATAACAAACCCATAAAGAAATACTCTAAGTATTGATTCACACTTTATTGATCCTTGATTTAGAATACATGAATAGAATAAGAGAAATCCCCAAACTGATCTAAGAATTAGGGTTTACTCTCAAGAAGAATACAAGAATGAGAATGAGAAAAATCGTCCTCCAAATGTGACCCCTAGGGTCTTACTTATAGAGAATTTGGGGCCCCTTCTGTTGTCGGGCCATTGGGCTTGCAGAAGCCTCTGTCGGACGCTTTTCTCCTTGGTCTCGGATGTCTTGCTTCCTGCCGCCTTTGCGGTGCTGATTATAGCTTCCGGAGCGAGGGTCCCAGTCAGTTGGTGCTTCTTCGAGATTGATATGAGCTTGACGATGTAAACAGCTTTCAGAAGGAATTTGTGCTACCGGCCGTGGCTTTCGGGTATAGGCTTCCGATTTTCTCATGAATACTTTGAGGAGCTTTCCCTCGTGATGTATGTAGATAACCTCCGGTTCGAAACCCCTGTCAGTGTCTGCACTAGGAGGATTAGTATGGATAGCTTGTACCCCTTTTGGGATTCCGGTTTGCTTCCTGTTGGGGCCTTCAAGTGTAGCCTAGTCTCCCGGAAGGTGGCTTCCGGTGATCTACTTGACATCTATCAATGTGACCTTCCGGTGGTTATGCAGTAGATGTTTCGGAAGCTAATTCCAGATAATCTCTATGTGTTTATTCTTGATGCCTTGGTCTTCTGATGTATTGGTATTAAGTAGGTTAATTTTGACAGTCCTTCCGTCTTTTTGGGTTTCGGTTATCGGGGTCCTTTCCTGCCCCTTTCTCAGCTTCTGACTTAGATGACCTTTCGCTATAGAACCCCCTGCCGGACATACCCTATTGGGTATGTCTTGCCGGATATACTCTGCCGATATTCTATAGATTTTAAGTGCCTTTCTCTTAAGAAGATGTCGGTTTATGCACCTCTCGGCTCATTCTTTCATGTACTAAGTTCTTCCTAGTATTTGGCTCTTGCTTTTGGTGAATTCCTATGTGCTTGTGTTCATTTGATACCCCTTCACCGTCAGCTTGCTTCGGAGTTAATTTTGTTAGTAACACTGTGCTTCCTAAAGTTTTACTTCATAATTTTTATCTTTTTAGTAAACCATTTCATCGTTGAATACATCTTTATAGCTCACTATCAATTTCAGGTTACACTGTCACAGTTTTTCTAGTACTTTAGATTACATAATATATCCTCATGTTTTACATGTTTTACATGTTTTGCATATTTGCTCCTCATCTTCCTTCCGTAATATAAATATGAATATAAGCATGCAAGAATCCACCTATTTCAATAGCAATTTCATTAAATTGTGATTTATATAGTAGTCCTTCCAATAACCATGCTAACACGTGTAATTTAACAATATCAAAATTCTATGAACTAGCACACATATTGATATATTCAAGCTTACTAGTCGGGATTGAAAGAAAGAAAAATAACTGAAAGAACTATAGCCTCATTAGCTTATTGTCTGTGTAGTGAGTACAAATAGTTGGTTAGCGGGCCTGTATGTTTCTTATCCGGACACAATTAACAGCTATTTCACTTGATTTCTTAATTAATTTTTTTGTGTTTGGCTGGCTGTTGAAAACAACTTCCCAAGTAGCAGCAGCATAGCTGCTGCTTTTTTTTTACGAGATAAAACTTAGAAGTCTAGTGCCATATGTTCTACATGTTTCCTATTCTTATAGATATTAAGTACAGATATGTATTACTCATATGATATACATATATAGGGCTGCACACAACGCATATCCAACCCTACCCAACCCAACCTGTACTTTGTGCTTAACCCTAATACATAGTCAAGGGAGTTTTACCTTTTATCCACATAAACCACCACTATATGCACAAAAAGTATTAAAGCATGGGTTTATTAATTCATAATATGTTGAAATCTATTCGCTTATGTTTTACCATTTATATTTGAGTGGAAAAACAATTTATTGATTTATTTTATCTGCTGCCAAAATAGAAATGCTGAAAATGGAGCTTATCCTTGACTACTGTCTCTCAAACTTTTTTTATACTATACAAAGTTGGCATAATGTGGCCCGATACTTATGACTTCAATGAATAACCAAACATTTTGGTGATGAGATTGAATATCAACACCTGCTACAATTCTATTTAACATAATGAAAATACAAACCCTTAGTATATTGAAAATTGCGTGCTAAGCTAAAGGGTAGGAGAGGAGTGCATCCCTAGACTTGTAAATTGACCTAAATGATGTGGCTTGTTTATCGTCATTTCATTTTCTTGATATGTGACGTACATGGAAGTAAAAATGTATCTTGTTTATCTGATTGATTTTTATGTATTTGGGTTGCTTTAATAGTTCATTGTTTACAACTGAATAAATGATCAGGTTAGTCGATTTACAACCGAAAACGGATAAAAGATAGATCCACCTCCCTCGAAAAAAAAAGAAAAAAAAAGAAAAAATACGACTCTTTAACATTTACTTTGAAGATATGAGCCTACAACCGGTCTCTGCCCTTACCATAACAATGTAAACGCATGAAATTCCTAATTTGATGTACATATATTATTAGATTTACATAAATTTCACTAACTTATGAGAAGCATTTATATAAATCTATTCAGACATGTATGAAGATGAAACATAAAATGAAATCCAAAACCTATCTCTATTTATCGTACCATTCTCTTATAAATTCATAAGTGTCTTATCTAAAATAAATTTAGTGTTCCAATTTTATTATTCAAAAACCAAATTCATATTTTCATGCCTATTTAACTAAGGATTTCACAATTCAGATATTTATTATGAAATATAATTAATATTAAGCATGTACCATGTAGATTTATAAATTAAATAATCCCCCGTTTTAAAATGAATCCATTTATTTTGCAATTAATAACTTCTGGATCTTGTTTATCTTGGGTTCACTTAATATAACCTTTTTAAGTTCTAAAATCCAAGTTCTTTTTCAAATACCTTGAATCCCATTAATTAATTTAAGCCCCATGAGATAAAGTTTTGGTAAACCTCGCTTTGATACCACATTGCAACGGTGTATGTCCTTCTGATGGCCTCTGTTGGTACCTTTGATGTTAATTTTACGGCTAGCCTCTCGACTGCACCCAGCGCATCCGAGACGTCTAGAGGTAAGAGTCAATGCTTCGCTATGGATCACAAGGCTAGAATCCCCTATCAGACACAATAGAAACCAACTATCATATCGTTAAAAACAACAGATTATTATTACTATGGGGTTTAATAAAACCAAATTACAAAATTATAAACACAGAATAATTTAATATCTCAGAATGAAATAAATAATAATACATCATAGTTTAAATTACTTACACGTTGGAAGTTGAATACATATGACTTCGTTAATATGAAATCAAATGACTGAATTTAATAAATAGAAATGAATTCTTCAAACAGCCACTAGATTCCAAGGGTGTGATCTCAAAGCTGTAATACTAGGTCTGACCGAGCGTAATGCAAAAACAAAACACTCGAGTCAGGACTATCATTCTCATATATGTTAATCAACTCAAGTGAAATGTTCAAAAGAATGCATCAATAACTTTAAATGATGTTCGGGATTCCCTAAGGACCTATAAAACTAAAACATATAACATAATACACTATTATAATAGTGTCTATTTAGTAAAGCAAACTACTAAAATAGCATAAATGAATTACATGCTTACCCTTACACCATTTACATGTATTGTAGAACTGTATAGTCTACCGTAAGCTAGTAGCTATTAGAGGAAACTCCATAGGTACAATACAAACCAAAGTCATTGGGGATCAATTAGGATAAATATGACAAGGCACACGAGACAATACTTAAGGTAGAATTCTACCAGCTGCACTCCCGGACAGGTGGTAATGCATAGCCGCAACCACCACTCACATCGGAACACACTCTCATAATCAAAGGCGCACCCAAACTAATCAAAGGGATGGAGTCAAAGAAGCATGTTTAATAGGAGGAGTGATCTCACTTGGTCATGGTATAACTATTGTTTTAGTAATTTTAATTATGAGGTCAAGGCTATCCATAATCATTCTCTTTCTTTAAATCCAAGTAATCACCTCCAAACCATCTTACATCGTTTTGGATTCTCCACCACGTGCACAGTTATTAAAGCAATATTAGCAAAGAGTATGACATTACCGACTCTGATCTCTTTAACAACCTAAACGCTTATTCCACACCATTGTCATTAAATTTGAAATCGCGTTCCATCATCGTAAATCTATTAACATCAAGTATTGATTTTATCTATCAATTTTTAAAATCAATCCAATTATTTGATAACTTCTCAAATTTCAAATTTCAATTACATATTTACTAATCGGTTCATTATCAAACTTCACGTTTGATCATAAATATCATTATTCAATTGATTTTTTATATTCAATCGTTTTGAATTTAAATTGCTCCTCGATTGGAAACATATACTTCTATTTAAAAAAGTTAAGTTAAATATAAATAGTTTAAATAAAATAGATAGGTTTGATATAAAAGTATAGGTAAAATAGGTAGATTTGATATAAAATTAGTTTAAATAACTTAAATTGGTTTGTCATTATATAGTTTAAATAAAGTTACTAGGTTTGTTATAAAATAGTTAAATAAGATAGTTAAGTCTAATACCAATACTTAAAATAAAATAGCAGTAAGTTATATATTAGTTGAAATAATAGAATAATAGTAATTCTCCAAAAATCATCCAATCCAAATCAATTATCCAGTTTAACTTAAATCAAACTATATGCATTCCAAATTCAAAGCAAAGTGTTCAAATTGGGTTATAACTTTCCACTTTTAAATCCTTAACTTAAATTGGTTTGAACTTGAATTCTAAATTCATATCATTTTATTGGTTTTAGACTAACATTCAAATTTTCAAGTATTAAGTTTATTACTTAAACCAGTTCTTCAAAGTAAAGGTTTATCATTTAAAATCAGTTAGTTCATAGGAGCTTGATAAAATTTCATATGTCAATTGAGACAAATCTTTCCATTCAACATTTTTTTGACAAAGTCGATAAGTTTTTATAGTTGTCGCAACCACTTTTCATTACAGCAAATAATGAATGCATGGAAGTACAAAGTTAGAGTAATAGTCTAACTACTAAATCTAGTTTGAAGTGCCAAAACACTAAAAATAATAACTAGTAGTGAAGTAGAATCGCCTCAACTACTAAGCAAAAACCCTAATACACCTCCGGGTTGGAGGAAAGTGCACTTCCCTTGTCTTGAACAGGATGATATACATGACCATAGCCTTTAAAAATAAAGACTAGGTGAGAGGTAAAACCAACATAGGATTTGCCGTAAATGAACTTCCTATCCTACGTAACATCAAAGAAAGTCACCATGTTAGATTTACCCTCATCTCCATCAATATCCAAGGCACGCCCATCTCCATCAATACAGTAGGATAAACACCTAGTTTTCGCATCATCATCAGACATGTAGGCATAAAAGTTACCATCTTTAAAAGAGTATCTCATTTCAGATAGTAAATGACACCAAGCACACTGAAATGGAGACCAATAGATAGTAGCATTGTCAGATGGAGACGGGTCACTACAACAAAAAAGACCTTATTACAACTGTCATAAAATGTCAGTTGTAATAGAGGTTTTCTACAACTGTTTTATACAGAAAGTTGTAATAGATTAGTTTTCAACAACTCTTTTATTTTTCCACTTGTAATATATGCCTATTACAAGTGTTCATTTTGGCCAATTGTAATAGATACTTATTTTGACTACTTTTCTTTTTTCTACTAGTAATAGATGTCTATTACAACTCTTTTTGTCAATTGTAAAAGATACTTGTTTTTAACAACCTTTCTTTTTTGCTAATTGTAATATCTATTACAACTCTTTTGGCCAGTTGTAATAATTATAATTTTAATTTAAAAATTATAACAATTAATTATTAATAATTGGTAAATATATAATATTTAATAATTACATTTAATATTCAACCATTATACTTAATATTCAATGATTTAATTATTATTTTTAATATTCAATATTTGATAATTATTTTTTTATTTTCTAAACTATATTTTGAAATATTCACGAAATTCAAAATTAATATTTTAATAAATAATAATTGCTATTAAATAATAAATAAATAATACTTAATAATAACTATAAAAGTTTATAATTAATAGTTAATATATTTAATAACTAATAGTTTATAATTATTTTTATTATTTCTTAGCATAATATAATTAATTAATAATTTCTAATAATAATGCACAGTTAGTATATAATTCAATAATTATTTATGTTTGATAATTCATAAAGGGTCAATTTGTCTCAGGTCCCTATTAAGCTTCAAAATTAGGCTCACATTCAGTGAAACGTTTCATATAGATTACTATTTTTCGAAAAATCATCAAAAATCACCAAAAAAATCATGAAAATTCATAATTAAATAAAACACAAATCGTCATCAAATTTATCCGTTAAAACCACCAATACACGCACTAAAAACAAAAAAAGCGAAAGGGCGGTATTATGCATCAAGAGATGCACCTATTTGTATATAGTTGCATACATTCATGCATATATTTCAGTGATTCATCAAACTGCATTATAAATGGATACATGTATGCAGTTAAACTGCAATATACACATCCTTTTATGTAGGGGTGTCAAACGAGTCTTTTAGGGTCGTATGAGATTTAAGCTAAATTTGACCCTACCCATTTGCAACCCATTTATTCTGACCCGTTTAACGTAATGCTATACCTGACCCAACCCACATATTATCCGGGTTACCCATTTAACCAATCTAAATGTAGTCGGGTATTTTTTATATACAATTATGAGAATTAGTCTGTTATTTTCTAAAAAAATTCACTTTTTCCAATATGAAGGCCATTTTCATATGGCCATTTTGACTTTAAAAATCATTATTTTCTTCTTTTTCTAGTTTTCATTTCATAATTTTCTAGATTTTTTGAAATTTTTTTACTTTTTCCGAAATAAAGGGTATTTTCTTAATTTTGGCATTTTTAGCTTTAAAAATCATTATTTTAAAATAATTTTTTTACTTTTTATAACATAATTTTCTGGATTTTTTTCATTTTTCCAAAATATTTTTGTAATTATAGCATTTTTAGCTTTGAAAATCATTATTTTAAAATAATTCTCTTTTTACTTTTCATCTCATAATTTTCTGAATTTTTTTTCATTGTTTTCACTTTTTACAATATGAAGGGCATTTTGGACCTTTTAGCTTTAAAAAACATTATTTTCATATTAATTCATTTTTTTAATTTTCATTTCATAATTTTTTGGATTTTTTTCACTTTTTCCAATATAAAGGTTATTTTCATAATTTTGACATTTTTAACTTTAAAAATCGTTATTTTAAAGTATTACTTTTTTACTATCCGACTAAGTGGGTTACCCATTTGTAACCCATTTAAAAATGGGTAAACCTTTTATGACCCATTCAATAAAAAATTATAAATGGGTTGACCCAACAGGGTTGTAATTAGGGTAAAATGGTTTGGGTAAATGGTAGGGTCATATTTTGATAGGTCTACTTTTATGCATATATTCAATTCTGGCATTTTTTTCAAGCATTCACAGTTTTCCGACATTATTGCATAAGTTATGCACTTATGCAGAATAAACGCATACATTCATGCATATTTTCCTAAGCCTTCCTCCTTTTTATCTTTGTTGCATACATGTATGCACTTGTACGGAATAGTTGCATACATGTATGCAACTATTCATAACACATGCCGCAGCTTAGTTCAACTTTATATGCATACATGTTTGCAACTGTTAGTTAAAAATATAAATGGAAGGAAACCTATTATAAAACGAGTTTTAATGTGTATAATTATAGTTGACCTTAACTAAGGTCGGGTCGACCCAAAAAAGGTCTGGTGAACTAATAGGACGACCCAACAAATGGCCAAGTCGATCCGAAGGTGTTAAAATAGCATGTTTTGTGGATTTTTTTAATGGTTGGATCTTATTAGTTTATAAACAAACATATGACGTTGTTTCAGACATCGTTAAACAGACAAGTAGGGATATCCTAAACCAATATTTTTCTAAATAGGCGCAGAAGCTCTGTCATTTTCCTTTTCTCCTCCAACTCTTTAGAAAACAAATATTTTATATCTAGGCTAAGTTGTTTGAATTATGTCGTCTGTACGAGGTAAGTAATACAGATCTGATTTCTAAATCAATTTATTTTTATTTTTGTAGATTCGAATTTATAATCCAAGCAAATTCCGGTTTAAGGATCCAAATAGGGTTACTGTAACACCCCGAAATTAGATACACCATAACCATACTGTAAAGAAAATTAATTAAAGGGGTCAATTAATTAATAAAAGAAAAAAAGCGCATGCGAATTTAATTAGACTACAGTAAAAGAAATATTAGTGTAAATTAATATGTACAGTAAAAAG
The DNA here is from genome assembly GCA_030737875.1 of Allium sativum. Classification (NCBI taxonomy): domain Eukaryota; kingdom Viridiplantae; phylum Streptophyta; class Magnoliopsida; order Asparagales; family Amaryllidaceae; genus Allium; species Allium sativum. The sequence continues at coordinate 660,209,046 of CM060919.1, forward strand.
AGGGAAATTTATGCAGTTAATGCAATGCGATAATGCTTAAGAAAAGAGTGCATAAAAATAAGGAAAAATTAGCGTAATAATGCATGAGAAATGTTTTATGCAAGGAAAGAAAAGGATGGATGTAAGGGAATTTAATTACATGCAATAAATTAAACATATTATAAAATAAATAAATAAAAGGCTAACATACAAATGCTTGCAATCAATCAATTTGTTTAAAAAAAAGGGAAGGATTCATGCATGCGATTACATTAAGTGGCATGAAATAGGCATGCGTTAATAAGAATAAAGAAACTGATGCGATAATTAAATAGGTTTGCATGCGAAAAAATAAGGGGAATATGAATTAAAAGCTGAAACATATTCGTGCATGCAAGTTAGTGATGGGAGGAAATAAATATTTAAAAAGATAAAGAATATGTATGTATATATATACATACAAAAGAATGAAAGAAAAGCATGATGAAAACGGGAAAAACATTAATATAAGGCATGCAAACGTGTACGATGAAATTCAAATTAAAAAGTAGTATATTATTAATGCATTATAAATGGACATTTATTGCATTAGTTAAAGTGAAAGATAAGAAAATGTATATATATTTATATACAATTCAAATTTGGTAAAGGGAAGGCACAACTAAAGAAAGGCAAGACAAGGAATATATTGAGAAAAGGAAGCAAGGAATAAAGTCCCATTTATTTAGCGTTTAAACATAGACTGTTTTTTATGTTATGTTTAATTGGGTTATTTGCATAAGGAAGGTATGTATTATGCATGTATGAAATTAATGTTTGAAAGATAAGGGGATATATGTAGTTATACATACGCAATATTTAAAAAACTTCAAATGGATATATATATATATATATATATATATATATATGGTACCTAATTAATAAAAATGAGAAAGTAATTAAACGTTTTAATTACAAATATTGCATAGCTTTTGAATGTGGACTTGTTTTGTGGCTTCATTCATTGACCCTATGCTATAAGTATGGCTCCATTTCTCTTATTTTCTACACTGAAAAAATGGAGGCCTAAATTCTGATGGTGCTTTGACGAAATCAAAACTATATCTTCTTCTTCTATGAACAATCAAATCAAGTTAATCAAGAGATTCAAGTGTAGATCTGTGCTTCCTTTTTCTCCTTCTATTTTTCTAGATCCGAATATTGTGAGTTCAATTTACCTTTAGAATTGAATAATTAAAAGTAAGACATGGTATGACTGTAATTTGGGTATATGCTTAGGATTGAATCATATCATGTTGTAGTTGATTTGGATCTTAATCGTTATCATGTTAGATCTATTTTTGATTATAGATCTAATTTTATTTAGATCATTTTGTACCTATCATCCTGTAGTTGATTTGGATCTTAACTATTATCATATCAGATCTACTTTTGACTATGGATCTAATTCACTTTTTAGATCATTTTGTACCTATCATGTTGTGGTTATTTTGGATCTGCCATTAGTTGGACATGTTTTAGATTTAGATCTAAACTTTCACCTAATTGTCATGAGAAGTCTACCTTGGTTACACTGTTTAGATTACCTTGCTCCTATCATATTGCGGTTAAATAGGATCTATTATTAGTTTGACATCTAAATTATTATTTATATCTTATCATGCCAGTTATGACATCCCTATTATGTCAAGATTGATTCTAATATCACATGTTCACTAGATCCGTTCTTATATGTCCATCTTATCGTTATGTCGTTATATGATAATGCCACCACATGTTTATGTCAATCTTGTTAAAATAATCATTTTTGTCACCCTGCCCCTTTTATTTTAGCCTGGCTACTTTCTAGCCTAGGCATGACATTAAATTAGGCGAATACGTTAAAATGGGAACGAGGGGAAAAACAGTATAAATTGGACATAATTTGTAAATGGAAAGTTTGGCATAACTTAGTGTTTATAAACATGAATTTGGGCATATAATTAATTATGAACATAATTGGGGAAAAAGAGGCATGAATACCTATAAAGACATAGGCATAATTAATTAATAATTGAAATGCCTAGGATTACAGTAATTAGAAACTGTAATGGCACTTATCACACAAGGTTAGATTGCACTTGCGGTGGAAGTCTGCTCGGAACCGACATGCATATCCAGCGACCAAAAGTGGTGAATCTAGTGTGAGAGGTCTAAGTGCACAAACATGAGACATGCTAAGACACGAGGTTAAGCCCGATTTGTGGAATCTGCCCGGACCCGCCCGACATATCCAACATCCACAAGTTGTAGGCTTAATGTGGGAGGTCTAGCGCATTATAACCATAAATGGATAAATGGTAATGAATTTGAATAAACAAGAAATGATAGTAACCTATTATCATTAATTACTTTAATGAAAATGTTGTAGATAATAGGTAGGCTTGTCCTAGGGACAAGTGGAAATTATAACATATGTTACAATAAAAAGGAAAGAAAGCTTATCAGTAAACCTTAGTTAAGAAAACTAAGTTAATAAGTAAACAACGTCTAGTTGTAGCGATATGTTGAACAGAAAACAGGTGAACTGACATAAAGTATACTTAAACATGTTATTGTAACTATGGAATCAGACAATGAATAATACAAAAGGGATTGTAAGATTACTCCACTTAATTGCAATCCAGGGTAAAAGATTGTAAGATCACTTCTGCTAATTACAGTCTAAAGAATAACATGTAAAGGGGCTTATTAATAAACTTAAATGGATTAAGTTATATTTATATGAAATTAATAAGCAAGTAGAACTTTGGCAAGTGAAAAGAAGACAATGTGAATAGGGATAACCTATTAGTTTGTAATACTCAACCTAGTTGAATCCATAAGGGATTATATGAACATGTTAACTTGAGAAGGGGTTAAGTAAACTTGGTTAAAACAGTAGAATGGTTAAGTATATCTGGGTTGGGTGGGTAATATTTATATATAGGCCGACAAAACTTAACCGGTTGGGGTTATGAAATTAAAAACACCGTTAAGTAAGCATAATCTGTGGAAATCCTAGTGCGGATACAAGACAAGGGGGAGAGCTTGTATCATTTTGTGTGTGGGACCTGTTTCAGTCAGTAACCCATATAACAATATCAAAATGAGTACTCCGTCCTAGGTCGGAGTTGAGGCACGCTTACTGGGCTGATTGTAAGAGATCCAAACGTGGGGGACGGTGTCATGACGGCGTGTTCCATCAGGGTCATGTGCATGCATGGCTCTGCTTGTCCGGGAAAATAAGACGTTGTGACATCAGTAGATATGGTTGTGCACAACTGGGAAATGAATGCCACTTTAGGGAGAGATACATCCTACTATGGGGCCAGCATAGGGTATCTACGGAGTAGGGAGCCGATCGATTAGTGTAGTGGTTAGGGTACATCTATACTCTGGTAAATTTTAGGAGTTCATTTTAGAGGAAGCCTGTGGATTGTATGGAGTTTACCACCTCTCACCAGAAAGTACGCCAAAGTCTACCATCTTATACAAGTTGGGGATCATCACATTCTAAGTTGTACTAGTATTAGTGTAGAGAAATCATTAGAGAAGTGCAACATACTCTATCGTGTTTATCCTATTTACCTTGTCATACCTGCCTTATATGATGGTGTCTTTCTTATCCACTTTATGCTTGTCATGATACTTTTACTTATTTACTTGCTAAAAGTAACTGGACTCTCCAGACTTTATGTCTGACCCTTTTTGTTTCCTCTTCTTTCTTCCGTTCCCCCTCCCCCCAGGTTCGCAGGTTGGGAATTCTCAGGCTTAGTTAGGACTTAGTTACCATCTTTCTTGGAGAAGCTTCTGAAGTATTGTGTAACACCCCATGATTTTAAATATTAAAAATTAAATAATTTTAAGAATACTTAATTTCAAACGTGAGAATTAAGGGAAATGGGTTATGCCATTGCGTTCGTCTCGGAATTCTACTTGAAATAGAGTCCGAGTTTGCGTGAATTGGACTCCGTATGAAGAAGTTATGGCCTTCCGAAGTTTCAGAATTCAAATAAATTAAAAACAGTTCAGAAATTCAAATTCAAACAAGGGAGCAGGCTGGGCGGGAATTCTCCCGCTGAAGGGCCAGGCCGACCAGGGGGTCGACCTACCATACAGGTCGACCAGGGGGTCGACTTGGGGGTCGACCTGCCCCCCCCCCCCCCGGCAGATCTGAAAGATGACGTTGTTTCGACTCATTGCTGATTCATTAGGAAAACCATATCCATATATGCAAGTTCACATCTTTGTGTTTAGATCTATATTTAGATCCATGATAGTTTATGCAAATTTGTGTATTGCCTATGCAAGTTATTGGCTATGCAAACTTGTGTCATGATTCTTAGATCTATTTTATGTGTTATGCAAGTTGTGATGTTGTTTTTCTTTTTATAAGTTAGACTATTGCGAGTCTAACATATGTCATATTAAAACGTACGAATAGCGTGGGGACAATGGGAAAACATTAAATATACATAATTGTGAATTGGCATAAAATGGCCTTAGAAGGCATATAATTAATTTGAGACATTAATTGGTATAAATTATATACCTGAAATTATGGACATAATTTAGGTGACAATTATGGACATAAATTGATTTGGAATTTATTGACAAATTTGAATAGGGATATTAATCCAATTTGGGGTTAAATAATTATGTGTAATTAACCGCCTAAGACACGAGGTTAGACTCGTTTGTGGTATAAGACTGCCCGGACCCGCCCGGCAAATCCAGCAACCACAAACTGTAGTCTAATGTGAGAGGTCAAAGGCACAAATTAAATGTGTAACAATTGTAAAGACACGAGGTTAGGCTCGTCTGCGGTATAAGACTGCCCGGACCCGCCCGGCAAATCCAGCAACCACAACTGATAGTCTAATGTGGGAGGTCTTCACAAGGTTACGGTTCTAATGAATTAAGTAAAATGAATTAAGTAACACTTAACCAGATAAACATATGGTGGTACATGGGGGTTAAGTGGGTGGCCTTGGGTGGCTTGTGAAATACGATTAGAAACACTTAACCAAGTTGAAACATGTAAGAAGACATGAATAAGAATGGGGTTAAGTGGGAAACCTTATTGGGGACCAAGCATAGGTGGAAAGCTTGTGTTAGGCATGCGGGCCCTTTTCAAACCAGTGACCCATTAAGCATCTTTGTGAGCTCGACCCAAGTCGAGGACGGGACACGCTTACTGGGTTTGATTGTAGGAGGTCAAAATGGGTTAGCGGTGGCAACGCAAGTCCAACGGGGTCATGTGCGTGCGTGGGCCCGGGCGGGTAGGTAAGACGTTGCATCGTGTAGATATAAGTCGTGCATCTTTAGTGGTATCGGGTTGCCACTTTGGGAAGTGATATACCCCACTGTGGGATCAACACGGGTATCTACGAGTTAGGGAGCCAATCGCATGGGGGTAGTGGGTACAACTAGTGGAGATAGGGGCAGACGGCACCTATGAAGGCGGCTAGGAGTACATGAAACTACCATTATCATTATTATGTTCTGTAGGCGGGATCAACTTTTAGTGTGACTAGTAATGGTGCAGTATAGTAATTATTCTACAGTGATTAGGACTGAGATTAACGCTAGAATATTCCTCTTATTTGCTTTGTCATTGCCCGCTTGTTTCACGTTCATACCTTGTTTTACCAATGTATGCCTTATCCTAATTACTTTAATGATTATATTGTTAAAGTTATTATACTCGCCAGACTTTTTGTCTGACCCCCTTTGTTTTCGTCTCTTTTCTTCCCCCCCCCCCCCCCCCAGGTTCTCAGGGTGGGACTAGTACTAGTGGAGCTTGATCTTGGATATGTTTCTCTCTCTTTTGGAAGTGCTTGGATTGCTGAAAGTAAAGTTCAGCTCATCTCTTTTATGGCTACTTGTGTTTGGGGTTATGCTTTTTTACTTTATGTACTCAGAAAACAATTTGTCAAGATGGATATTAAGTGTACTTGGTTTTACTGTTGGTTTATGAAGTTGTTGTAATCAAACTATTTCTCCACTGCAATAAAAGTTATTTTAAAATTTTCAAGTACCAATGTATGTATCTGTCTTGTTATATTAGTTTCTATACACTAATAATGCTCGATGGAAGTTAATGCATTCCCTTTGTGAGTGACATTAATGGACGTGGGGTGTTACAGGTGGTATCAGAGCCAGGTTAGCAGAACAGGTAAGGGATTTTGAAAAATTGTTTTTCAAAAGCTTTTTGTAAAGAAACACTTTCAAAAGTATGTTTTAAGGAGAATATTTTCAAGAGGAAAGCTTGTTTTAAAAACATAACTTCCAAGAGCCATATATCTTTCCTTCGATTCTCTGTTTTGAATCTCTTCCTTTTTCTTTTTAGCATGTCTAGGGAACCTGAGATACCCGAGGGCATACCGATACCAGGATGGTTTAGAAGGTATTTGGAGGCTAGGGCCAATGCCGCAGGACCAACAAATGTTCCTCCTCCCACAGCTGCAGTCGCTCCTCCCCCGCCTCGCGTTGATACTTTTTTGAAGATATGCAAAGATTTTTGGGCAATGGGCGGGAAACCTTTTCACTGATCAGAGACGTTTGTTGAAGCTCAAAATTGGCTTAAGGAGGTGGAAAATCTATTTGGTATTTTCGAGGTAGAAGATGGAAGGAAGGTCCAATTGGCCACTTGGTTAATGAAGGACGAAACCTCGTTTTGGTGGGAGATCACGAATGGAGAGCATCCAGTGGAGACATGGATGGATTTCAGGCATAGGTTCGAGATGAAATTTCTCTCACGAGCAGAAGAGAATTTATATATGGAAAGGTTCTTAGCATTGAAGCAAGGAAATTTGTCAGTAAAGGAGTACGTCAACAAGTTCAATCAGTTGGCGAGATTTGGCTTGGAATCGGTAAACACACCTGAGAAGAAGGCCCTAAGTTTCATTAAAGGTTTGAATGAGCTACTACATGGGTTGGCTATGACCCACATTCCGATGGGGGCTACCTTTGAGAAACTGGTTGACATGGCGCTTATGCATGAAGAGAAGAAAGGTGCTAATGCTAATAAGGCACCGGAGAAGCAAGGGGGCCAAAAGAAACCACAACAGCAAAACAAGAAAGGTGGGAAGAACAATAATAGCAAAGGAAAGAAAAAGTGCTTTAATTGTGGAACACCAGGCCATCTGAGCAAGGACTATAGGAAGAAGAAGAAGACTAGTTGTTTCCATTGTGGAGAGGCAGGACATCTAGTTAAAAACTGCCCAAGGAAACAGGGGAAAGGGAAAAGAACAGGGTCCACTTCTGGAGGGCAGATTCAGGCTCTCATGGCGCCAGGACAAACAAGAGGGCAGATTCAGGCTCTCATGGCACCAGGATAGGAAAGAGGTAGAAAAATTTCTGTTGAAAGTTTGCTTTTTTGTTTGATCATCCTGTTCGTACTTTATTTGATTTTGTCGCTTCCCACTCGTTTGTGTCTACTTCGTTAGTTGAAATACTGCACCTAAATACTAGTCTAGTTCCGAATCCCATAGTAGTCTCAAATCCTATTGGTGGTTCGGCTCATCTTTCAATGATTTGTCGGGATTTGAGAGTGTCTATTTTGAGCGTTGAGTTTGAATGCAACGCCTTCGTTCTTGGCTTCACGGGCTATGGATTGATTCTAGGCATGGATTGATTATCCAGTAATGGTGCCATCCTCGATTGTGAAAAGAGAGTGGTTAGACTTATGACTCGCCTTGGTAAAACTCTCGAAATCTCTTGTAACCCCATACATTCTGTTATGCTTAGTTACATAGAATCTCTTGATGCATTTGTTGAAAACTTGCAGTCTGTTAGAGTAGTCCGTGAATACTCAGATGTATTTGAAGAAGTGAAGGGCTTACCTCCAAAGCGGGAGATAGACTTCCGCATATACCTTGTTGATAATGCAAAACCCGTAGCTATACCCATTAGACACATAGCTCCTAGGAGAGAAAAGAGCGCAGTAAGAAAGTCAAGGAGCTGCTCGAAAAGGAGTTTATAAGGCGGAGTATTTCTGAATGGGGTGCCCAAAGTGGATGGTTCACTTCGCCTATGCGTTGATTATATGGAGATAAACAAGCTGACCAAGAAGAATAGGCACCCACTTCCAAGAATAGATGACTTATTCGATCATCTTGTAGGTGCGTCTATTTTCTCCCAACTAGATTTGGCTACTGGGTTCCATCAGCTAAGAGTGGCTGAAGACAGCATAGATAAGACCGCGTTCAGAACCCCGGATGGTTTCTTCGAATGGCTTTTCATGCCTTTGGTCTTGACAAACGCACCCGCTTACTTCGTTGACTTGATGAGTAGGGTGTTTAGAGAATTCCTTAATAAGTTTGTAGTGGTCTTCGTAGATGATATCTTGATCTTCTCGAAGAATGAAGAAGAGCAGGCTTTGCATTTAAGGGAAATCATGGATACTCTTCGTACACATCAGCTGAAGGCCAAATTCTCCAAAGCCATTTCTGGAGAGAAGAAGTGACGTTTCTTGGACATGTGGTGTCCAAAGAGTGGTTAGCCGTGGACCCCGCAAAAGTAGTTGCGGTGCAAGATTGGAAGGTTCCACGGAATGCAACGGAAGTCCGAAGCTTTCTTGAGCTAGCAGGCTTTTACCTAAAATTCATTAAAGACTTTGCTAAAATTTCAGCCCCATTCGCAAGATTAATAAAGAAGAACCTAACTTTCGCTTGGGATTTGGATTGCGATATTGCTTTCCAGCATTTGAAAAGGACTCTAACAACAGCCCCAGTTCTGACATTGCCGGATGGGAGCAAGAAGTTTCCCGTATACACGGATGCATGTGATACGGGACTAGGTGCTGTCATGATGCAAGAAGGGAAGGTAGTAGATTATAGAGGCAGACAGTTGAAAGTACATGAGAAAATCTACCCAACCCACGATTTAGAGTTGGCTGCCATCGTCTTTGCGCTTATGTCTTGGCGCCATTATCTCCTAGGTGAGAAGTTTGAATTGTATACTGACCATAAATCGTTGAAGTACCTTTTCTCGTAGAAAGATCTTAACTTAAGATAGCAAAGGTGGATGGAATTTCTGGCCTCTTATGATTTTGAGATTTCCTATACCCCAGGCAAGGGCAATGTGGTAGCAGATGCCTTAAGTAGGAAGAGGCTGACCTTGAGTCCTCTCTTTGTAGAAAGGCAAAGCTTGGAGTATACAACAAACTTTAATTTTAGACCCTCCTCAGAAATTGTGCCTGGTTTGTTAGCATCACTAGAGGTGCGGCCTATTCTTTGGACTCAATAGGAACCGCGCAACGAGAAGACCCTTAGCTAGTTGATGTGATGGAAAAACTAGTTAGGGGTGAGACTTCTAGTCACCTCAATAGATACTCCATCGATGATAGGGGTTGGTTGAGATGGGATGGAAGGTTATGCGTCCCAAAAGTAAGGGATTTAGTGAAGACAGTTCTCAAAGAGGCGCACCATTCCAAACTGACCATACACCCAGGCGAAGACAAAATGTATAAAGATATAAAAAGGGTTTTCTTTTGGAATGGCATGAACAGTGATGTAGCTAAGTTCGTCGCCAAGTGTTTGATATGCCAGCAAGTCAAAGCGGAGCAGAAGAAGCCTAGTGGTCTACTTCATCCTCTCGAGGTCCCACAGTGGAAGTGGGATAGCATTTCGATGGACTTTGTTGATGGGCTGCTTAGGTCAAGAAGGGGCAATACCAGTATTTGGGCAATAGCGGACAGGCTCACTAAAAGCGCTCACTTTATACCTATTAAAAGTAGAAGGACTGCCTCCTCCCTAGCATCCATTAATCTCAAAAAAATAGTTTGACTCCATGGGATACCCTCCACCATAGTGAGCGATCGAGATCCTATCTTTACGAGCGAGTTTTGGAAGAGTTTGCAAGAAGCAGTAGGCACCCAATTGTGCTTAAGCACGACCTATCACCCCCAAACTGATGGTCAGACGGAAAGGGTGAACAGAGTATTAGAAGACCTCTTGAGATTTTTCATTCTTGACTTTGGAGGGACATGGGAGGATCATCTTCCTTTGGTGGAATTCGCCTACAACAATAGCTACCAAGCCACCATAGGCATGACGCCCTTCGAAGCTTTATATGGAAGACCGTGCTGATCACCAACTTGTTGGTGGGAGTCTACAGACAAGCTCATACTTGGGCCAGACATGATTAAAGAGACTCAGAAAAGGTGGACTTGATAAGAAGACGGATGAAGGCTGCACAAGATAGACAGAAGTCCTATGCAGACAAAAGAAGGACCGACCTCGAGTTTAAGGTTGGAGATAGGGTGTTCCTTAAAGTATCTCCTTTGAGAAATGTCGTTCGCTTTGGGTCCGTAGGAAAGATAGCACCAAGATTTGTAGGCCCATTTCCTATTATTGATAGGATTGGGAGATGGCTTACAGAGTAGAGCTACCCGAGAGACTGGCTGGAGTTCATAATGTTTTCATGTTTCTCAACTACGAAAATGCTTACATGAATCTGCGGAAGTGGTAGAGCCAAGCATACTTGAGGAAGTAGAAGTGGAATGAGAAGTGACTGTGAGAAGAGTTCCAACTCGCATCTTGGGTGTAACACCCCACCTCCGCTAGGGTCACTCACAAAGAGAATGCCCTAGTTTTGGAGGGGTATTATCTAGTAAACAGGCACAGAGATAACACAAGACAGAGCATAGATAAAATAGAGTATATATAGCAGTGGATATAAACTTTAAAACCAAATCTCATTATTGAAAAATAGAGTCAAAACCTCTTACATCAAAATGCCAAGTCATTATTTCATTACATCAAGTTCTAAAGAAGCAAAGTACTTAAAACAACATAAGTAAAATATTATTCCCCAAAAAGTGCATGAGTGCAGCCATAGCATAGCTCAAGACCAAACCGTACATGAGCTGTCAGGAAGCAAGCAAAGTCCAAGCTAAGAGCTAGAGTTTCCTCCCTGAGAACCTGGGGGGGGGGAACGAAATACAAAGAGGCGAAAGAAAATGGGTCAGTCAAAAAGACTGGTAAGCCCTAGTGACTATCAGCATAGAAACTAGTAAAATTAACAAGACATGAATAAACTGGAATTAAACATAGGAACGATGCTATGTCTGACATGATAACTAAGCTAACAAGATAACTCAAGTCTAACATTGCGTATTCAAGGTTTGCCATACCAACTATACTGGTATACTAATCCCGTGTCAACTATAAATCAAGAAATAATCCCTTGGCCCAATATCATGAAGTGACCCAATTCGGGGTCCAACGGTATGATCTAATCGATCGGCTCCCTACAAGTCTAGCTCATCGTGTGTCTGTGTCTTACGGCCCTATCATGAATGTAGTCACCTATGCTAGGTCCACCATAGGGTGTATCAAGCCCTAGGGTGCCAACCACCGACACGAATCAAGAATGCACAGATAATCCTACTGATTCCTAATGCCTGCTTTTTCAACTCCGGACTAAGTGCACGACCCTAGTCCGCCTGAACCTACAATTGGGCACCAACTCAGCCGTCGTTTTGGTCGCTTACAATCAGCCCAGCAATAGTGCCCCACCCTGCCTAGTCCCAGGGTACCGTGATACATGTAGTGGGTTACTGCTGAAAAGGACCGCGTAACTAGGGTTTCGTCAAATAGGTTAAGTTGTCATTTAAAATCTAGACTTAACCCCATCTACGTGTCATGTCAAATTGACTAAGTGTGTCGTTCTAGTTCAAGACTTAGCCCTACGAATCATGTGTCAAGTTGGTTAAGTGTGTTCAAGCCGTTCATGACTTAGCCCTATCCAGTGGCATTAATTTACTTAATGCACCCCTAACCTCTCACATTAGACTTGGTTATGGTTACTGGATGTGCCGGGCGGTTCCAGGCAGTTTTACACCATAACCTAGTCTAACCTCGGGTTTCGAGTGCGATATGACCAACTACTCACATTGGGTCCTATTGTTTGTAGTTATTGGACTCGCCGGGCGGTTCCGGGCAGATTTATACTGCAAACTCAACCCAACCTCGAGTTGGCCACGTTCAAGTTATCTAAGTGTCATGTCCCAAATTCATATTTTCAAGTATAATTTCATGTCAAGTTCATATTCCTATCCAAGCTCAAGTTATAACGATATTCATGTTTTCAAGTTCATACTAAATTCAGGTTTTCCTAAACTACCCAAATCGCATCCCCAACGCTCGTGAATTCGAATCAAGGCAATAGATGTAACTAGGGAATAACATAACAAGGATGGGTATAAAGTGGCAAAGGTGATTTCAAGGAAAGCATGGTGTAACTTGAGATATGATCATAACATCACTGGCATATGAAATTGGGTGATAAACATAGCAATAAATGACATAAGATGATAATCCTAAACTTGTGACTAGCAATAGTTTCAACATCACAGGCATGTTAAAATAATGGACATGATAGGGTTTAGGTTATGACATGAACAGGATCCTAAATCAAGTTCTTATTAGTATTCAACAAATCAAGGTTCAATATGAACGGTACTAGGTTCAAGGTGAATAGATCTAGGGTGAACAAGAGTAGATCTAAAATAATAGATCAAAAAGGAATAGTCATAGATCAAAGATATACAAGAGTAGGTCTCTAGTAGTTATTATGTTTATGTTCAACTTTAATTCACACATGTCCATATTAAGTTTAGACTTTAGATCTAAGAGTAACTGGGGCTTACAGATTATGGTTTTAGAGAACTAAGAACATAAATTGTTGTAGGATCGTTGTTGAGATGTTGATCTATTCCCTTGAATTGTTGTAGAAACGTTGGCCTTCGATTTGGATCTAGTTTGAATGTTTTAAGCTTCAAGTTGGAGGCTGCGGCCATGGTTCAAGAACAGCATAATGGTGTCATATGAATTTGTGATAGAGAGTCTAGGGTTAGGGGCTGTTTATATAGGGTTTAGGGAGTGAACTTGGACAGAAAATCAAACCAGAAACACCAGAAAGGATTCTGGCCCAAAAACAGATTCGGGGACCAGGTCGCGCAGTCGACTTGGTCCTTGGGATGTCGACTGCCCAGTCGACTCCCCAGTCGACCTGTGGTGCTGGGTAGGAAATTTCCCACCCAGTCTGTCTAGGATTTGAAATTCGAATTTGAACTCGAATTCGAACTGTTTTGAACTCTGAAAATTTCTGAAACTTCGGGGAGCCATAACTTGGTCATACGGACTCCGATTTTCGAAAACTCAGACTCGATTTCATGAAGAATTCCGAGACGAACGCAATGGCGCAACCCGTTTCCCCTGATTCTTATTTTAAAATTTAATTCTGCCTTGTTTTTAACGTGTTATTAAAATTCGGGTGGTTACATTCTCCCCTCCTTAAAGGATTTCGTCCCCGAAATCTTCAAGTTAGGAAGTATGTATCCTATCATCCATCGTCCATCTACTCAAAACATCATCCACAAGCAATCATTGTCCTTAAAAGATTTCTAGTGCTGCATGATCATATGCAAAAAGTGTGTGTATATGTATTTATCTAATGCAAATGATCAGGCTTGATTGATCTTTCTAATGCAAAATATGTTAAGTGCCATGAATCCACATGTATGCAAATAATCCTAGTCACGTAAACACTATATGTGTGCACAACCATTCATCCATATGCAACATTCACATGATAACACATTCAAACTCATCCATAAACAAGTATAAACACTCATGCATATGCAATATGAAAGGTGATTGAGCCGATCTAGTGCCTAATGTGTATTATGTAACCACGAGCTATCACTTGCAACCACTTGCAACCATTCGCAAACATCAACCATAACATGTTTCAAATACATGTTTACATTCATAGGATTCTACCTAAGGTTCTCAAGACAGGATCGAAAGGATATACAAGATAAAACAGAGTATCTAGGGAAAAGAAGTTAAAGATGTACCCCTAGAAGGTCCTTCTTGCGGGGCTTGCCCTTGCTTCTTAGGGCAGTTCTTGCTGATGTGTCCAGTTTCACCGCATTGAAAACATGCTCCTATCTTCATTTTCTTCTTCCTACAGTCCTAGACTATATGCCCGTCAATACCACAGAAGTTGCATTTTCTTTTCTCACGTGACTTGTCATTCTTGTTGTTGCTGTTCTTTCCTCCTTTCTGGAAGTCTTTCTTCTCGGTCTGAGACTCATCCACCTTAACTTCATTCTTATCACTCATACCTTTCATATGTAACATGTTAACAAGCCTCACAAAAACTATCTCCATCGTACGGAAAACCCTCTACGAAGCTAGAAAGAATATTAGCCGTAGGTAAGACTACTGCGACTATAGATGGAGAAAAGAAAGGAAAAGAGACTCAAACAAGGAAACAAAGGATAGTGCTAATGGATTTTGGGGAATAGCCTTTTCAAAATAAACTTTTCTTGAAAAATGCTTCTTTATAAATGGTTTTGAAAATAGTTTCAGAAGGTTTTTAAAAGCTTTTGCCCAGTCTGGTAACCTTCTGCTCTGATACCAGGTGTAACACCCCACCTCCGCTAGGGTCACTCACAAAGGGAATGCCCTAGTTTTGGAGGGGTATTATCTAGTAAACAGGCACAAAGATAACACAAGACAGAACATAGATAAAATAGAGTATATACAGCAGCGGATATAAATTTTAAAACCAAATCTCATTACTGAAAAATAGAGTCAAAACCTCTTACATCAAAATGCCAAGTCATTATTTCATTACATCAAGTTCTAAAGAAGCAAAGTACTTAAAACAACATAAGTAAAATATTATTTCCCAAAAAGTGCATGAGTGCAGCCATAGCATAGCTCAAGACCAAACCGTACATGAGCTGTCAGGAAGCAAACAAAGTCCAAGCTAAGAGCTAGAGTTTCCTCCCTGAGAACCTGAGGGTGGGGGAACGAAAGACAAAGAGGCGAAAGAAAACGGGTCAGTCAAAAAGACTGGTAAGCCCTAGTGACTATCAGCATAGAAACTAGTAAAGTTAACAAGACATGAATAAACTGGAATTAAACATAGGAACGATGATAAGTCTGACATGATAACTAAGCTAACAAGATAACTCAAGTCTGACATTGCGTATTCAAGGTTTTCCATACCAACTATACTGGTATACTAATCCCATGTCAACTATAAATCAAGAAATAATCTCTTGGCCCGATATCGTGAAGTGACCCAATTCGGGGTCCAACGGTACGATCTAATCGATCGGCTTCCTACAAGTCTAGCTCATCGTGTGTCTGTGTCATACGGCCCTATCACGAATGTAGCCACCTATGCTAGATCCACCATAGGGTGTATCAAGCCCTAGGGTGCCAACCACCGACACGAATCAAGAATGCACAGATAATCCTACTGATGCCCAATGCCTGCTTTTTCAACTCCGGACTAAGTGCACGACCCTAGTCCGCCTGAACCTACAATGGCGCACCAACTCAGCCGTCGTTCTGGTCGCTTACAATCAGCCCAACAATCGTGCCCCACCCTGCCTAGTCCCAGGGTACCGTGATACATCTAGTGGGTTACTGCTGAAAAGGACCGCGTAACTAGGGTTTCGTCCAGCAGGTTAAGTTGTCATTAAAATTCTAGACTTAACCCCATCTACGTGTCATGTCAAATTGACTAAGTGTGTCGTTCTAGTTCAAGACTTAGCCCTATGAATCATGTGTCAAGTTGGTTAAGTGTGTTCAAGCGGTTCATGACTTAACCCTATCCAGTGGCATTAATTTACTTAATGCACCCCTAACCTCTCACATTAGACTTAGTTATGGTTACTGGATGTGTCGGGCGGTTCCGGGCAGTTTTATACCATAACCTAGTCTAACCTCGGGTTGCGAGTGCGATATGACCAACTACTCACATTGGGTCCTATTGTTTGCAGTTACTGGATTCGCTGGGCGGTTCCGGGCAGATTTATACTGCAAACTCAACCCAACCTCGAGTTGGCCACGTTCAAGTTATCTAAGTGTCATGTCCCAAATTCATATTTTCAAGTATAATTTCATGTCAAGTTCATGTTCCTATCCAAGCTCAAGTTATAACGACATTCATGTTTTCAAGTTCATACTAAATTCAGGTTTTCCTAAACTACCCAAATCACATCCCCAACGCTCGTGAATTCGAATCAAGGCAATAGATGTAACTAGGGAATAACATAACAAGGATGGGTATAAAGTGGCAAAGGTGATTTCAAGGAAAGCATGGTGTAACTTGAGATATGATCATAACATCACTGGCATATGAAATAGAGTGATAAACATAGCAATAAATGACATAAGATGATAATCCTAAACTTGTGACTAGCAATAGTTTCAACATCACAACATCACAGGCATGTTAAAATAATGGACATGATAGGGTTTAGGTTATGACATGAACAGGCTCCTAAATCAAGTTCTTATTAGTATTCCACAAATCAAGGTTCAATATGAACGGTACTAGGTTCAAGGTGAATAGATCTAGGGTGAACAAGAGTAGATCTAAAATAATAGATCAAAAAGGAATAATCATAGATCAAAGATATACATGAGTAGGTCTCTAGTAGTTATTATGTTTATGTTCAACTTTAATTCACACATGTCCATATTAAGTTTAGAGTTTAGATCTAAGAGTAACTGGGGCTTACAGATCGTGGTTTTAGAGAACTAAGAACAGAAATTGTTGTAGGATCGTTGTTGAGATGTTGATCTATTCCCTTGAATTGTTGTAGAAACGTTGGCCTTCGATTTGGATCTAGTTTGAATGTTTTAAGCTTCAAGTTGGAGGCGGCGGCCATGGTTCAAGAACAACATAATGGTGTCATATGAATTTGTGATAGAGAGTCTAGGGTTAGGGGCTGTTTATATAGGGTTTAGGGAGTGAACTTGGACAGAAAATCGAACCAGAAACACCAGAAAGGATTCTGGCCCAAAAACAGATTCGGGGACCAGGTCGACACCCAGGTCGCGCAGTCGACCTGGTCCTGGGGATGTCGACTGCCCAGTCGACTCCCCAGTCGACCTGGGGTGCTGGGTAGGAAATTTCCTACCCAGTCTGTCTGGGTTTTGAAATTCGAATTTGAACTGTTTTGAACTCTGAAAAGTTCTGAAACTTCCGGGAGCCATAACTTGGTCATACGAACTCCGATTTTCGAAAACTCAGACTCGATTTCATGCAGAATTCCGAGACAAACGCAATGGCGCAACCCGTTTCCCCTGATTCTTATTTTAAAATTTAATTCTGCCTTGTTTTCTTGTTTTTAACGTGTTATTAAAATTCGGGTTGTTACATTCTCCCCTCCTTAAAGGATTTCGTCCCCGAAATCTTTAAGTTAGGAAGTGTGTATCCTATCATCCATCGTCCATCTACTCAAAACATCATCCACAAGCAATCATTGTCCTTAAAAGATTTCTAGTGCTGCATGATCATATGCAAAAAGTGTGTGTATATGTACTTATCTAATGCAAATGATCAGGCCTGATTGATCTTTCTAATGCAAAATATGTTAAATGCCATGAATCCACATGTATGCAAATAATCCTAGTCACGTAAACACTATATGTGTGCACAACCATTCATCCATATGCAACATTCACATGATAACACATTCAAACTCATCCATAAACAAGTATAAACACTCATGCATATGCAATATGTAAGGTGATTGAGCCGATCTAGTGCCTAATGTGTGTTATGTAACCACGAGCAATCACTTGCAACCACTTGCAACCATTCGCAAACATCCACCATAACATGTTTCAAATACATGTTTACATTCATAGGATTCTACCTAAAGTTCTCAAGACAGGATCGAAAGGATATACAAGATAAAACAGAGTATCTAGGGAAAAGAAGTTAAAGATGTACCCCTAGAAGGTCCTTCTTGCGGGGCTTGCCCTTGCTTCTTAGGGCAGTTCTTGCTGATGTGTCCGGTTTCACCGCATTGAAAACATGCTCCTATCTTCATCTTCTTCTTCCTACAGTCCTAGACTATATGCCCGTCAATACCACAGAAGTTGCATTTTCTTTTCTCACGTGACTTGTCATTCTTGTTATTGCTGTTCTTTCCTCCTTTCTGGAAGTCTTTCTTCTCGTTCTGAGACTCATCCACCTTAACTTCATTCTTATCACTCATACCTTTCCTATGTAACATGTTAACAAGCCTCACAAAAACTATCTCCATCGTACGGAAAACCCTCTACGAAGCTAGAAAGAATATTAGCCGTAGGTAAGACTACTGCGACTATAGATGGAGAAAAGAAAGGAAAAGAGACTCAAACAAGGAAACAAAGGATAGTGCTAATGGCTTTTGGGGAATAGCCTTTTCAAAATAAACTTTTCTTGAAAAATGCTTCTTTATAAATGGTTTTGAAAATAGTTTCAGAAGGTTTTTAAAAGCTTTTGCCCAGTCTGGTAACCTTCTGCTCTGATACCAGGTGTAACACCCCACCTCCGCTAGGGTCACACACAAAGGGAATGCCCCAGTTTTGGAGGGGTATTATCTAGTAAACAGGCACAAAGATAACACAAGACAGAACATAGATAAAATAGAGTATATACAGCAGCGGATATAAACTTTAAAACCAAATCTCATTACTGAAAAATAGAGTCAAAACCTCTTACATCAAAATGCCAAGTCATTATTTCATTACATCAAGTTCTAAAGAAGCAAAGTACTTAAAACAACATAAGTAAAATATTATTCCCCAAAAAGTGCATGAGTGCAGCCATAGCATAGCTCAAGACCAAACCGTACATGAGCTGTCAGGAAGCAAACAAAGTCCAAGCTAAGAGCTAGAGTTTCCTCCCTGAGAACCTGAGGGTGGGGGAACGAAAGACAAAGAGGCGAAAGAAAACGGGTCAGTCAAAAAGACTGGTAAGCCCTAGTGACTATCAGCATAGAAACTAGTAAAGTTAACAAGACATGAATAAACTGGAATTAAACATAGGAACGATGATAAGTCTGACATGATAACTAAGCTAACAAGATAACTCAAGTCTAACATTGCGTATTCAAGGTTTGCCATACCAACTATACTGGTATACTAATCCCATGTCAACTATAAATCAAGAAATAATCCCTTGGCCCAATATCGTGAAGTGACCCAATTCGGGGTCCAACGGTACGATCTAATCGATTGGCTACCTACAAGTCTAGCTCATCGTGTGTCTGTGTCATACGGCCCTATCACGAATGTAGCCACCTGTGCTAGGTCCACCATAGGGTGTATCAAGCCCTAGGGTGCCAACCACCGACGCGAATCAAGAATGCACAGATAATCCTACTGATGCCCAATGCCTGCTTTTTCAACTCCGGACTAAGTGCACGACCCTAGTCCGCCAGAACCTACAATGGCGCACCAACTCAGCCGTCGTTCTGGTCGCTTACAATCAGCCCAGCAATCGTGCCCCACCCTGCCTAGTCCCAGGGTACCGTGATACATCTAGTGGGTTATGGCTGAAAAGGACCGCGTAACTAGGGTTTCGTCCAGTAGGTTAAGTTGTCATTAAAAAGCTAGACTTAACCCCATCTACGTGTCATGTCAAATTGACTAAGTGTGTCGTTCTAGTTCAAGACTTAGCCCTACGAATCATGTGTCAAGTTGGTTAAGTGTGTTCAAGCGGTTCATGACTTAACCCTATCCAGTGGCATTAATTTACTTAATGCACCCCTAACCTCTCACATTAGACTTGGTTATGGTTACTGGATGTGTCGGGCGGTTCCGGGCAGTTTTACACCATAACCTAGTCTAACCTCGGGTTTCGAGTGCGATATGACCAACTACTCACATTGGGTCCTATTGTTTGTAGTTCTGGATTCGCCGGGCGGTTCCGGGCAGATTTATACTGCAAACTCAACCCAACCTCGAGTTGGCCACGTTCAAGTTATCTAAGTTTCATGTCCCAAATTCATATTTTTAAGTATAATTTCATGTCAAGTTCATGTTCCTATCTAAGCTCAAGTTATAACGATATTCATGTTTTCAAGTTCATACTAAATTCAGGTTTTCCTAAACTACCCAAATCGCATCCCCAACGCTCGTGAATTCGAATCAAGGCAATAGATGTAACTAGGGAATAACATAACAAGGATGGGTATAAAGTGGCAAAGGTGATTTCAAGGCAAGCATGGTGTAACTTGAGATATGATCATAACATCACTGGCATATGAAATAGGGTGATAAACATAGCAATAAATGACATAAGATGATAATCCTAAACTTGTGACTAGCAATAGTTTCAACATCACAACATCACAGGCATGTTAAAATAATGGACATGATAGGGTTTAGGTCATGACATGAACAGGCTCCTAAATCAAGTTCTTATTAGTATTCCACAAATCAAGGTTCAATATGAACGGTACTAGGTTCAAGGTGAATAGATCTAGAGTGAACAAGAGTAGATCTAAAATAATAGATCAAAAAGGAATAGTCATAGATCAAAGATATACAAGAGTAGGTCTCAAGTAGTTATCATGTTTATGTTCAACTTCAATTCACACATGTCAATATTAAGTTTAGAGTTTAGATCTAAGAGTAACTAGGGCTTACAGATCGTGGTTTTAGAGAACTAAGAACAGAAACTGTCGTAGGATCGTTGTTGAGATGTTGATCTATTCCCTTGAATTGTTGTAGAAACGTTGGCCTTCGATTTGGATCTAGTTTGAATGTTTTAACTTCAAGTTGGAGGCGGCGGCCATGGTTCAAGAACAGCATAATGGTGTCATATGAATTTGGGGTAGAGAGTCTAGGGTTAGGGGTTGTTTATATAGGGTTTAGGGAGTGAACTCGGATAGAAAATCGAACCAGAAACACCAGGAAGGATTCTGGCCCAAAAACAGATTCGGGGACCAGGTCAACACCCAGGTCGACTGCGCAGTTGACCTGGTCCTGGGGGTGTCGACTGCCTAGTCGACTCCCCAGTCGACCTGGGGTGCTGGGCGGGAAATTTCCCACCCAGTCTATCTGGGTTTTGAAATTCGAATTTGAACTCGAATTCGAACTATTTTGAACTCTGGAATTTTCTGAAACTTCGGGGAGCCATAACTTGGTCATAGGACTCCGATTTTCAAAAATCGGACTCGATTTCATGCAGAATTCCGAGACGAACGCAATGGCACAACCCGTTTCCCCTGGTTCTTATTTTAAAATTTAATTCTGCCTTGTTTTATTGTTTTTAACGTGTTATTAAAATTCGGGTTGTTACATTCTCCCCTCCTTCAAGGATTTCGTCCCCAAAATCTTCAAGTTAGGAAGTATGTATCCTATCATCCATCGTCCATCTACTCAAAACATCATCCACAAGCAATCATTGTCCTTAAAAGATTTCTAGTGCTGCATGATCATATGCAGAAAGTGTGTGTATATGTACTTATCTAATGCAAATGATCAGGCCTGATTGATCTTTCTAATGCAAAATATTTTAAGTGCCATGAATCCACATGTATGCAAATAATCCTAGTCACGTAAACACTATATGTGTGCACAACCATTCATCCATATGCAACATTCAAATGATAACACATTCAAACTCATCCATAAACAAGCATAAACACTCATGCATATGCAATATGAAATGTGATTGAGCCAATCTAGTGCCTAATGTGTGTTATGTAACCACGAGCAATCACTTGCAACCACTTGCAACCATTCGCAAACATCAACCATAAGATGTTTACATTCACAGGATTCTACCTAAGGTTCTCAAGACAGGATCGAAAGGATATACAAGATAAAACAGAGTATCTAGGGAAAAGAAGTTAAAGATGTGCCCCTAGAAGGTCCTTCTTGCGGGGCTTGCCCTTGCTTCTTAGGGCAGTTCTTGCTGATGTGTCCAGTTTCACCGCATTGAAAACATGCTCCTATCTTCATCTTCTTCTTCCTACAGTCCTGGACTATATGCCCGTCAATACCACAGAAGTTGCATTTTCTTTTCTCACGTGACTTTTCATTCTTGTTGTTGCTGTTCTTTCCTCCTTTCTAGAAGTCTTTCTTCTCGTTCTGAGACTCATCCACCTTAACTTCTTTCTTATCACTGATACCTTTCCTATGTAACATGTTAACAAGCCTCACAAAAACTATCTCCATCGTACGGAAAACCCTCAACGAAGCTAGAAAGAAGATTAGCCGCAGGTAAGACTATTGCGACTATAGATGGAGAAAAGAAAGGAAAGAGACTCAAACAAGGAAACAAAGGATAGTGCTAATGGCTTTTGGGGAATAGCCTTTTCAAAATAAACTTTTCTTGAAAAATGCTTCTTTATAAACGGTTTTGAAAATAGTTTCAGAAGGTTTTTAAAAGCTTTTGCCCAGTCTGGTAACCTTCTGCTCTTATACCAAGTGTAACACCCCACCTCTGCTAGGATCACTCACAAAGGGAATGCCCTAGTTTTGGAGGGGTATTATCTAGTAAACAGGCACAGAGATAACACAAGACAGAACATAGATAAAATAGAGTATATAAAGCAGCGGATATAAACTTTAAAACCAAATCTCATTACTGAAAAATAGAGTCAAAACCTCTTACATCAAAATGCCAAGTCATTATTTCATTACATCAAGTTCTAAAGAAGCAAAGTACTTAAAACAACATAAGTAAAATATTATTCCCCAAAAAGTGCATGAGTGCAGCCATAGCATAGCTTAAGACCAAACCGTACATGAGCTTACAGGAAGCAAGCAAAGTCCAAGCTAAAAGCTAGAGTTTCCTCCCTGAGAACCTGGGGGGGGGGGGAATGAAAGACGAAGAGGCGAAAGAAAACGGGTCAGTCAAAAAGACTGGTAAGCTCTAGTGACTATCAGCATAGAAACTAGTAAAGTTAACAAGACATGAATAAACTGGAATTAAACGTAGGAACGATGATAAGTCTGACATGATAACTAAGCTAACAAGATAACTCAAGTCTAACATTGTGTATTCAAGGTTTGCCATACCAACTATACTGGTATACTAATCCCGTGTCAACTATAAATCAAGTAATAATCCCTTGGCCCAATATCGTGAAGTGACCCAATTCGGGGTCCAACGGTACAATCTAATCGATTGGCTCCCTACAAGTCTAGCTCATCGTGTGTCTGTGTCATACGGCCCTATCACGAATGTAGTCACATGTGCTAGGTCCACCATAGAGTGTATCAAGCCCTAGGGTGCCAACCACAGACACGAATCAAGACTGCACAGATAATCCTACTGATGCCCAATGCCTGCTTTTTCAACTCCGGACTAAGTGCACGACCCTAGTCCGCCTGAACCTACAATGGCGCACCAACTCAGCCGTCGTTCTGGTCGCTTACAATCAGCCCAGCAATCGTGCCCCACCCTGCCTAGTCCCAGGGTACCGTGATACATCTAGTGGGTTACTGCTGAAAAGGACCACGTAATTAGGGTTTCGTCCAGCAGGTTAAGTTGTCATTTAAAATCGAGACTTAACCCCATCCAGTGGCATTAATTTACTTAATGCATCCCTAAACTCTCACATTAGACTTGGTTATGGTTACTGGATGTGCCGGGCGGTTCCAGGCATTTTTACACCATAACCTAGTCTAACCTCAGGTTTCGAGTGCGATATGACCAACTACTCACATTGGGTCCTATTGTTTGCAGTTACTGGATTCGTCGGGCGGTTCCGGGCAGATTTATACTGCAAATTCAACCCAACCTCGAGTTGGCCACGTTCAAGTTATCTAGGTGTCATGTCCCAAATCCATATTTTCAAATATAATTTCATGTCAAGTTCATCTTCCTATCCAAGCTCAAGTTATAACGATATTCATGTTTTCAAGTTCATACTAAATTCAGGTTTTCCTAAACTACCCAAATCGCATCCCCAACGCTCGTGAATTCGAATCAAGGCAATAGATGTAACTAGGGAATAACATAACAAGGATGGATATAAAGTGGCAAAGGTGATTTCAAGGCAAGCATGGTGTAACTTGAGATATGATCATAACATCACTGGCATATGAAATAGGATGATAAACATAGCAATAAATGACATAAGATGATAATCCTAAACTTGTGACTAGCAATAGTTTCAACATCACAACATCACAAGCATGTTAAAATAATGGACATGATAGGGTTTAGGTTATGACATGAACAGGCTCCTAAATCAAGTTCTTATTAGTATTCCACAAATCAAGGTTCAATATGAACGATACTTGGTTCAAGGTGAATAGATCTAGGGTGAACAAGAATAGATCTAAAATAATAGATCAAAAAGGAATAGTCATAGATCAAAGATATACAAGAGTAGGTCTCAAGTAGTTATCATGTTTATGTTCAACTTCAATTCACACATGCCCATATTAAGTTTAGAGTTTAGATCTAAGAGTAACTGAGGCTTACAGATCGTGGTTTTAGAGAACTAAGAACAGAAATTGTCATAGGATCGTTGTTGAGATGTTGATCTATTCCCTTGAATTGTTGTAGAAACGTTGGCCTTCGATTTGGATCTAGTTTGAATGTTTTAAGCTTCAAGTTGGAGGCGACAACCATGGTTCAAGAACAGCATAATGGTGTCATATGAATTTGTGATAAAGAGTCTAGGGTTAGGGGCTGTTTATATAGGGTTTAGGGAGTGAACTTGGACAGAAAATCGAACCAGAAACACCAGAAAGGATTCTGGCCCAAAAACAGATTCGGGGACCAGGTCGACACCCAGGTCGACTGCGCAGTCGACCTGGTCCTGGGGGTGTCGACTGCCCAGTCGACTCCCCAGTCGACCTGGGGTGCTGGGCGGGAAATTTCCCGCCCAGTCTGTCTAGGTTTTGAAATTCGAATTTGAACTCGAATTTGAACTGTTTTGAACTCTGAAAATTTCTGAAACTTCGGGAAGCCATAACTTGGTATACGGACTCCGATTTTCGAAAACTCGGACTCAATCTCATGCAGAATTCCAAGACGAACGCAATGGCGCAACCCGTTTCCCCTGATTCTCATTTTAAAATTCAATTCTCCCTTGTTTTCTTGTTTTTAACGTGTTATTAAAATTCGGGTTGTTACATTGGGTACGGAAGTCAAAAAATTACGCAACCGTGAAGTTAAGCTTGTTAAAGTTCAATGGAGTGATGCTAAGGAAGACACGACTTGGGAAACTAAGAGGAAAATACACGAAGATACCTCCTTGATCTCTTTTTCCATAAGTTCATGCATGCTTATATCTATCTTTCAAGTATATCTCCTCAGTCCTGTTCTTTATCCTTAGGTAGAAACCGATGGATGTAAACATGTGTTTGAAACTTGTTATGATTGATGGTTGCGAATGGTTGCAATTGGTTGCAAGTGGTTGCTCGTGGATGCATGTACACACACTTTAGGCACTAGATCGGCTCAATCACCTTCATGTTGCATATAAATGTGTGTGCATATCTAAATTTATGGATGTATAATGGTTGTGCCAATGGACGCTGCATTTTGATGAATGGGTGTGCACGCATGTAGAAATAATATGTATCCTTAGGATTCTTTCGCATACAAAATGGACGAATGGCACTATCATAGATTGCATTAAAGAGGTCAAATGAATCAGTAGACCGCCTGATTTTGCATTAGATAAGGAACATATACACGCACTTTTTTCATATGTTCATACGACATTAGAAATCTTGTAAGGACAATGGATGCCTGTGTTTGATGGTTGAGTAGATGGATGATTGGATGTTAGGATATACATTCTCTTTAACTTGGAGATTTCGGGGGCGATATCCTTTAAGGAGGGGAGAATGTAACACCCCGTGATTTTAGATATTAAAAATAAACGAATTTAAGAATACTTAATTTCAAACGTGAGAATTAAGGGAAATGGGTTATGCCATTGCGTTCGTCTCGGAATTCCACTTGAGACAGAGTCCGAGTTTACATGAATTGGACTTCGTATGAAGAAGTTATGGCCTTCCGAAGTTTCAGAATTCAAATAAATTAAAAACAGTTCAGAAATTCAAATTCAAACAGGGGAGCAAGCTGGGCGGGAATTCTCCCGCCCAAGGGCCAGGTCGACCAGGGGGTTGACCTGCCCACCCCCCCCCCCCCCCCCGGGCAGATCTGAAAGATGATGCTGTTTCGACTCATTGCTGAGTCATTAGGCCTAAGGTGTTATTCTATCTTGACTGGATGGTCTTGATTGCTTCTAGGGTTAATCTAACGACTCTAAATTAATTAAAATTCTATACAAGAAACCTAACTCTCAACCTAAAATCACACTAATTCATACCAAGAGCCGCCATGCCGTCAATAGAGAACCTAGAGTAGTCGTCGTTCTCTTTCAACTCAAAACAAGATAGAAGCAAGAATCAAAATCAAATCTAAGCTAATCCTAATAACAATTAGTCTACATCAAAGGCGAGCAATTCAGTTTCATAATACATATCCCAAAAAAACAAGACCGTTCTTTTGTTTGTGAGTATAATATCTTTCACAAAATAATTAATTAATTTAATTGTGATAAGTTATAATTGGGATTATGAGAATATGATTTTGAATCATGTGATGTGACGTTTTGTTATTGTGGATCTGTTTCATATGTTAAATTCTACATGATTAACTTGTTTCATCTTATGCAAGTTTGGGTGTTAAGGACATATGTATATGAATCATATGCAAGTTTGGGATGTTAAATCATATGCTAGTTTATGAATTTTATGCAAGTTTGGGATGTTAAAAACATATATGAATCTTATGCAAGTCTGTAGGTGGATTATACACAAGTTCATATGTGAATCATGTAGATACATATGCTAATCCATATGCAAAACATGTGACATTGATTTACATGTTTAGATCCATATGCAAGTTCACACCTTTATGTTTTGTTCTATATTTAGATCCATGGCAGTACACAGTTATGCAAATTTATGTTCTATATGCCCATTGCCTATGCTAGTTTATATGTGAATCATATGCTAGTTTGAATGAAATTCATATGCAAGTTATAGGAAAACCATATCCATATATGCAAGTTCACATCTTTATGTTTAGATCTATATTTAGATCCATGATAGTTTATGCAAATTTGTGTATTGCCTGTGCAAGTTATTGGCTATGCAAACTTATGTCATGATTCTTAGATCTATTTTATGTGTTATGCAAGTTGTGATGTTGCTTTTCTTTTTATAAGTTAGACTGTTGCGAGTCTAACATATGTCATATCAAAACGTAGGAATAGCGTGGGGACAATGGGAAAACATTAGATATACATAATTGTGAATTGGTATAAAATGGCCTTAAAAGGCATATAATTAATTTGAGACATTAATTCGTATAAATTATATACCTGAAATTATGGACATAATTTAGGTGACAATTATGGACATAAATTGATTTAGAATTTATTGAAAAATTTGAATAGGGATATTAATCCAATTTGGGGTTAAATAATTATGTGTAATTAATCGCCTAAGACACGAGGTTAGACTCGTTTGTGGTAAAAGACTGCCTGGACCCGCCCGGCAAATCCAGCAACCACAAACGATAGTCTAATGTGAGAGATCAAAGGCACAAATTAAATGCGTAACAATTGTAAAGACACGAGGTTAGGCTCGTTTGCGGTATAAGACTGCCCAGACCCGCCCGGCAAATCCAGCAACCACAACCAATAGTCTAATGTGGGAGGTCTTCACAAGGTTACGGTTCTAATGAATTAAGTAACACTTAACCAGATAAACATGTGGTGGGACATGGGGGTTTAGTGGGTGGCCTTGGGTGGCTTGTGAAATACTATTAGAAACACTTAACCAAGTTGAAACATGTAAGAAGACATGAATAAGAATGGGGCTAAGTGGGAAACCTTAGTGAGGACCAAGCATAGGTGGAATGCTTGTGTTAGGCATAGGGGCCCTTTTCAAACCAGTAACCCATTAAGTATCTTTGTGAGCTCGACCCAAGTCGAGGACGGGACACGCTTAATGGGTTTGATTGTAAGAGGTCAAAACGGGTTAGCGGTGGCAACGCAAGTCCAACGGGGTCATGTGCGTGTGTGGGCCCGGACTAGTAGGTAAGACGTTGTTGCATCATGTAGATAAAAGTCGTGCATCTTTAGTGGTATCGGGTTGCCAGTTTGGGGAGTGATACACCCCATTGTGGGACCAGCATGGGTATCTACGAGTTAGGGAGTCGATCGCATGGGGGTAGTGGGTACAACTAGTGCAGATAGGGGCAGACGACACCTATGAAGGCAGCTAGGAGTACACGAAACTACCATTATCATTGTTATGTTCTGTAGGCGGGATCAACTTTTAGGGTGACTAGTAATGGTGCAGTATAGTAATTATCCTAGAGTGATTAGGAATGAGATTAACGCCAGAATATTCCTCTTGTTTGCTTTGTCATGCCTATTTGTTTCATGGTCATACCTTGTTTTACCAATTTATGCCTTATCCTAATTACTTTAATAATTATATTGTTAAAGTTATTATACTCGCCAGACTTTATGTCTGACCACCTTTGTTTTCTCCTCTTTTCTTCCTCCCCCCTGCCCCCGTCGGTTCTCAGGGTGGGACTAGTACTAGTGGAGCTTGATCTTGGATCTATTTCTCTCTCTTTTGGAAGTGCTTGGATTGCTGAAAGTCAAGTTCAGCTCATCTCTTTTATGGCTACTTGTGTTTGGGGTTATGCTTTTTTACTTTATGTACTCAGAAAACAATTTGTCAAGATGGATATTAAGTGTTCTTGGTTTTACTATTGGTTTGTGAAGTTATTGTAATCAAACTATTTCTCAGCTGCAATAAAAGTTGTTTTAAAATTTTCAAGTACCAATGTATGTATCTGTCTTGTTATATTTTGTTCTATACTCTAATAACGCTCCATGGAAGTTAATGCATTCCCTTTGTGAGTGACATTAATGGACGTGGGGTGTTACATATTGCTCAAGTTCTTATCTCTACTATGGCTTTGTCTCTTTTTAGGGAATTATGCTTTTTATGTGCTCTGATGGAACAAGACAGAAAGTTTTATATATTTAAATAACGGCTTTTATGTAGTTTCAGACTTGTGATATTTTGGACTACGATGTTATGATTTATGTTTGAAATAAAAATTTAAATTCCGTTGTTTCTTTTATATCTGTCTTGTAATATTTCTGTTTCGATTTACCTATAATGCTTCACGAAACTTAATGCATTCCCTTAATGAGTGACATTAATGGACGTAGGGTGTCACAAATAGGGAAGGCTATAGGTAATAGAATTGGATTAAAAATTAGATCTAGAATTTGGAGAGCTTTTCTAGGAAAGTTGATTTTTATTATACATCTCTTCTGTTAATGGTACATAATATCGTTAGATTCCTGTTAAATTGTTGAATTTGGCATAAATTGTATTTGGGACAATTATAGAATTTGTTAACACTAGTTATTCCTAATTAAACCGTAAATAATTAAAAGCATACTTACATGAAAATGTTATTATTATGGAAAAGAATCCAAGTAAATAAATATAAGTAATGTTAGGATTGAGAATTATGAAAAAAAAATAAGCTTAAAAGTAAGAAATTTATAGTAAAATGTCAAAATTTGGGGATTAAGGTAAAAAGGGAATTCTAATGAATAATTTGGTTTAGAAGTTTGTAATAGATTAGTTGGTCGATTAAGAAAAGATGATATATTTCCATACTTTAATATGGTAAGAAAGATAATAAACGTAGTTGCAAGAATAAGGGTAAGAAAAGTGGGGTTAGTGAAAGCTATGGATAATGGCGTGTTTTTGCGCTGTTCGAAAATTGAGAAAAAAAAACAATGGAAATATCTTGCAATCATGTGTTACTTTTTATGATATTAATATCGAAATAAGAAAATAGAATTTAATGCAGTTTCTATGACCAACCAAGTGAGCAAGACTACTTCCTAGAATAGAACTTACCATAACTATAAATTAAGTAAATCTATAATGAAAAGGAGAAGAAAAAATGTAACATAAGAAAGTTCACAAGTCAATAATTTACAATTGTCTGCATTTACATGTTTTCTTAAAAATGCCTAGATCTGTAAATGTTAGTCAGAAGATTCAGATCTAATCCTCTTTTTGTGCATGAAAATAAAATAAAAAGTGTAACATTGCAAACACAGATTAAATAAAGAAGAAAGAAATTTACAGTAAACATATGTACAAATTGTAAAACTTAATAAACAGGAATTAAACCGAACTAGGCAAATTTGTAAGAATGTGCAATAAATTATGACAAGTGTTATAATTTAAGAAAGTAACGGAAAATGAGCAAATTATTATGATAAATAAGAACTGTATTGACATGTTAGAAAATCATAATAAAAAGAAAAGGAATGTAACATATTATGATAGATGTAAAATATTATAGGCTCGGGGTAAGAATTGAGTCATGGTTGGGCCCAGATTTAGGATTGGGTTAAGGTGAAAGAGAAGTAAAAGCTTATTAGTGTAAGTAAAATTATAATGCGAGGGTGGTAATTAAAAAAACGAAAAAAGTGGCTTATTATATTAGAACTTAAATCTTGGATTTAGTTAATAAGAAAATAAATAAGACCCTAATTAGGTAGAATTATGCACGAAACAAAAGCCGGTAGCACAATAAAAGAAATGTCAGTTAAATGCAAAATAAAAGGTAAGACATAGGGTATAATAAAATATTGAGGTGCGTTTAAAGAAGTCTGAAGGGAGTCTGGACGAAGAGCCTAATAAAGCGGATCATCGCAGATGATTTGGTAGTAGGATCACTAAGCAAATCCAGCATTGTTAAACGAAGTTGGAAAGAAGTGCGAAACTTCTACAGAACATGAGGATACTCTAGGATAATCCTCTGGGGTTAGCCTAACAAAGCTGCATATCTGAAGGTAGGTCTATAGAGGTTTCATAAAAAGAGTATACATTGACCGCATTTATATTATAGGCTCAACGAAACTTTCCTTTACTAGCAATTAGAAGGTTGATGGATGAAGGAAGAAATTTGTATGACACTTGGACTCATGGTCTTGTGAGAAGGCTTTTGGTGGACGAGATCCCATAAGGATGATCGCATACGAATATTGGCTATCATCGGTTAAAGATAAAATGGGAAAGACTCGAGCTAAACCAAAAGGCTAATGATCTTTTACTATCGAGAGATTCAATGAGGAATAACATCAATTGGATGTTTAGATTGTTTGTTGTAGGGCACAATCACTTATCTCTTAATGGGCCTTTCAACTAGTTAAGGAGGTGGCGTAGAGCCACATCTATGGGAAAAGGGATAGACCAAATAGAATAATTGTATTAGAGGCCTAACGTAGTTGTCCTTTTTAGATATAGAAATCCCCGGCTGAATTTCGTACAATGATGGGCCTTGTTAGCAGAGCTCAGGTAGTAGATGGTACGATTATGTGTAAGTCCTCAATGTATGCACTGGGTAGTGCATCGTGGATATACGAGCATCGGGGAGAGCTATTGCAGATGCAGTTTCACATTTTCCTTTTAGACGAAGGAACATCAGTATTATATGCCTCACGAAGTTGTCCTTTACATATGAAGTTGCAGTACTCTCTTATAGCGAGCTGACGGAGGCTTAACGGGGAGGGTACTATAGGTAGTTACTTAGGACCGAGGCAGTCTATAGGCATACAGCTACATATACATTGATTGTTAGGTTTGGTCCACTTTGAGGTAGACGAGTGTGGATTACGCACGAAGACGAGAGTATTGTAAACCCAAATAACCTAATATTATTTAAATGGAAATAGAATGGTATATGTAGTATTTAACTTAAAAGTATGTAATTTTTCCATTCACAAGAACTTCAGTTCCGACCCCCTCCTCATAACAATCCACTGGTTAGTTGGCATGCAAAGATTATTCAGCTTATTGACACTTATTTAGAAAGTATTAATATTTTGGTAAGTATTTACCTATTGTTATATTTTAATCATTTTCATTGTGAATTTCCTGTTTATTCTCTAATATATTTATCTTTTCCTATTTGCAGGATTGCAGATATCCAACTTAGGCTTTAGTGGACTTAGATTTTTTGCATTTTGCAAAAAATTTGGGTCCATTGGGTTTGGTTTGTTGAAAGAACCATCCGAGCAATTTTTTAAGAAGCATTTCTAGGTGGTAAACTAACAGAATGCCCATAATTCTTGGCATTCCGATCGATCATTGGACAAATAGGAAGAGAAGTAGCAACTCTAGAGGATATAGCTCCCAACCAGTTCAGTTTGGTTGCTTCACCCTGTTTTTGGTTGATGCTGATAAAGTCAGGGGTATGCCCTAGGGGCAATTATGTAATTTATTTGCATATCTAACTCAGTGACCAATCTTGTTTAATAAGTATTTTCTTTCTATTATATCCTTGATATAATATGTTATATTAATTAATCAATTTAATTATTAGAAATATATTAATTGAAAATCCTTAAGTAGTTACGAAGTGCTATATTCTGAGTAGTATATTACAACGAATTTGAATATACCATTTTAAATATTCATAGTTTAGATACATTGAGATTGAATATTGATGTATTAGTTGAGACTAGAGTATGTAATATTCTCCAAATATTGGGCAGTGTATCATTTATCACTGTTGCGGGGTACCAAGAGGTCACATGCTGATAATTATTAGACAGTTATGGAACGACTCGCTTGATAATTTTTTGTTGGTTAAAATAATTAAGGCCAAATAGAAAATATCTATGTGACCGATATATACGTTCTCTTGACTTTAGAATACTATGGATCTTCAATATGAAAACTCTGTTTTAATTATAGCCAAATCATGACATGATGTTCATTGGCTGACTGCAGTTGGCTCGAGCGAAGTATAGGAAAGAGAGGATCCGTCTCCTCAATTATGTGAGATTAGCATCATGGTCAACTCAAAGTCAAAAGTATATGGCCAAATCATTTTAGTTAATCATAATTGTTATTATTAAACCTATGAATTTATATAAGGACTATAGAGTTAGATATGGTCGATATTGGACTATTACTAAATTCCATAAATCCAAAGTGATATAAGTTTAGACGGAGAGAACCGATGTAAATAATTGACACAACTAGGTAATGCTTATTAAACTAACATGAGATTTTACTAAAAATGAGTAAGTGATAAATTTTCCTAACATGTCACTCAATCTGCTAAGTGACGTGTGAATGCTAATACTCGAATAGTTCGATTTTAGTTGCAGACCAAATTTACACCAAAAAGTCACCCAATCGAAGCGATGAATGCTTTACGACTAAACAATGTAATTAGTTTATAATTGCTATAAATTTATTAATATTTATGGAATATTAATTATAATATATTTTAAATATGGTTTGAGAATAAAATAAAATATTGCATATATTTATAATAGTTATAAATATATTAATCGATACGAGATATTGATAACATGATAATTAAAAGCAATTATATATTTAATTTGGGCCATACTGACATTTGACCCATGATGGTTACAGATAAATATTTGGCTGCTATAGATGGATAAAAAAGATAGCTAACACATGACAATATGTAGGAGATAAAGGATTGTGATTGTGAGAATGGTAAGCTGGGTTTTCCTTACCTATATAAACAGAGCTCTTTATATACCTATGTTTAGAACTTCTTTAATTAGTTGTTTTCAGCCGCCTATCTTTATCTTCTTACTGCTAAAACCATTATCTCTCTCTACTCCAAAATTCTCAAATTTAATTCTATTCAAAATATTATTATTCGATAGTAAAAGATCGACGATTACAGACTAGCTATCTAATGGATAGGAATAACATGAAAAGGAAATTCATTACTTTTACGTGGATTCAAAGACATCATACATTGGTATTTTAAATACATATTGAAATGACCCGAAATACCCCGATCTCCGAAGAGACGAGAAACAGTGGATTGCTTTGAGAACACGACTCATCAGAACACAAACAACAGAACATTTCATTGTTGTTACAACAATTACATCAGGGTACAAGAATATTCCATAGTATGAATAAATATTACACATTGGAAATACAATATCAGTGATTTAATAAATTACAAAGCCGCGGAAAATATAATACAATGCGTAGCGAAAAATACATCACTAGCACAACTAAAAGAAATATGGATACAAAACTTTCCGAATATAGCTCCAGATGTAATCCAGGATCCTATGAAAAGAAATATCTGCGCAAACCAAAACTATTAGCTACCCGTGCGGAAAATATGGGCGCTCAAAGTTTAGGTTAAAACAATAAACTCCGAGTCAGTCATGGAACTGGTGTGAAAACTAAAACAGTTATTAAATCTTTACTTTAAAGTTGGGAAATCATGAGACCACGTCGTATAACATGGAATGGGTTTAATTCACATGAATACTAATTTAAAACATGAAACAACATAATGCTTTTTGAATAATGAAGCTATTATAAGACTTAGGTACCATCACACAATGCAACGCAAGCCGGAGGATAGAGCTTTCCCTTATAATAGCCAAACATGCTTGGTACGTTTAAAACAAATCATTTTTGATATTATTATAAGTGCATAATGTCTAAATCAACTTCAAATATAAATGTATCAATCATAGATGACATAGGTACCATATATTATGCCGCCATACTAGTTCTACAATTAATAACGAAAAGTGGCATATTGAAAATTAGGTTTCCATCCATGAGTCGAGGCAAGGGATGGCTCCTCTCTGATTTGAGACACTCTAGCCCGTGCCTCAGGACACAGCCGCAACTGCATCTGGATCTTCAGGGTCGGTCAACACTTACTTTAGTGGATTAGTTATTCCTGAACACATGTTTCCCTGCCCTATGGGGCATAAAATCTAAGCCACTAGGGACTCAATATCCGAGGCGCCTCGCAATCCACCATCCACATAAGTAGGGGCATAAAATCTAAGCCACTAGGGACTCAATATCCGAGGCGGCTCGCAATCCATCATCCACATAAGTAAAAATGTCTAGGCTCCATACCATGACATCACTCCTAGCTAGAAAGAAATGTCGTGCACTCCCTGCAATTACGATCAAGTTTTTGACTCATACCGGGTGTGAGGCTCGCGAATTAACGCTACACACAAAGCTATGCTACTTAAAGTCGTGCTTTGATCATCAACCACAACACTCTGCTTTTAAACAAAAGCCTTGATCATTTGCATCTCACCATGCCACACTGACAATTCATGCCATACAACTGATGTCTGTCAATATATAACCTCTAAGCTCGTACGTTTCAGAGAAGGGGTTTAAGCAAGAGAATAAATTCTCCTCCACCAATCAGATATATATTTAATAGAAATCAACCAATACAGAACGAAATTCAAAGTCAGACACACATTTATTAACAAGTCCGTTCTGGGTCTGATCGAAATCGGAGGCACCTTATTCCTCATCCCATATATCCAATACATGAGAGAGGTCCTAGCACATCTGGTCAATCTCCAAGTACGTCTGGACAATCACCACTGATTACCTCGTCTTGGGTGTACAGGCCAATCAAGACATCAGTAATGATCCAAACGATGTGAAGAACTCCAGTCTTCAACCATCGTCTTCATCGTCGGCTTTTAGTCGCTGTATCAGTTATTCAAAATGGGATAAACCCGGTCTTTCTGAATAACTCACGTATTTTATTATCAATAAACAAGTGTTATAAAAACACATCATACGCCTCATTCCAATTCAAAATATTCTTTTATTCAAATATTCACATCTTATGGGAAAGGTTCCTATTAATTTTAACAAAGATAAATTCTTTTAGAATTATTCTTTAATCTTCCTTTGGATATAAATTTCAAAAGATTTTATTTTATCTTTTCATAATTCTGAACCAAATTAAGGTTTATCAATTAGTCGGGATTAGCGAACTTTACCAAAGTAATCATTTATTTCAGTATCTGAATCCCAACCTGTTCATCCCATGGAGCAAAACTAGTAGTACTCCACATATAACACCAACGGTGTTATCGGTAAATTTAATTACCCTTTCCACGTTCAAATCTAATTAAAGATTTAACTATCATCTCGAGTAAAACTAGTGGTACTCCATCTCGAAACATTTCTTGAATTTGGTAAATTAAATTACCCTATTCCCATTCAATCTAATTAAAGATTCATTAAAACTCTAGTTTCGTTTTAATCTCCAAAAATCATTATTTAATGATTATTCAAACTTATGAAATAAATCCTGTCTTTAACTGGGTTAAAGAACTAATGTCGTTTAAAACACAGTTCATGATAAACCCAAATATTCTTCCATTAATAATGGAATCTTCACGAAAATCATAACAGTATATAATTAATATTAATTTATGTATAAGACTAGTAATATAAATGGAATAATGACAAAGCCTTTTAAATTCCATATATAGTAACAGTCTTCATTAACAGAAGCTCATTTCGACTATTATCAAATCGATTTCCATTCAATTCCAATTTAATATATTAAATTGGAAAACTTTACTTTGGAAATTTTCCATTAAATCTTAATAAAAAGTTTCAAAATTCCAAATCATCTCTTCACTGTTAATTGGGTTAAAGAACAAGTGTTATTTAAAACACCATTCATGATAAACCCAAAAATTCAATTTCAATTCAATTCTAATTAAATATTAATTAATTGGTAA
Organism: Allium sativum; assembly: GCA_030737875.1. Classification (NCBI taxonomy): domain Eukaryota; kingdom Viridiplantae; phylum Streptophyta; class Magnoliopsida; order Asparagales; family Amaryllidaceae; genus Allium; species Allium sativum. Next base: position 660,245,509 of record CM060919.1, read on the forward strand.
ACTTCTCTAAATCTTAATTGAAAGATTTATTATTTTCTTCACTGGGTTTAAGAACAGTGTTATTCAAGACACTATTCACGACAAACCTAAATTTCAATTTGATATTAAATACAAGGCTCTGAATAGAAAATAATATCGTCTTACATTCAATATCAAATTCTGAAAACTAACGGACATCGTAAAGGGAATAATGGTATCTATATCTTCCAAATTCCTTAACAACATCCGTATAATCACGGAATCCAATATTGAAATATTCCGAAGATTATTTCCACTCAAATCCATCCCAATTTATTCAATGAAAAATTCTGGTTATTTCTAAAACCCCTTTTCAATCCAATTTATTTATTTAAAAACATTGGATTATAATTTTAGTTAATAACTAGTTTATTTCGATAAAAATATATTTTATCTTTTTATATATGGAATTTTTCATCCAAAATCTTTCCAAATCATTTATTATGATTTTACACAATTTTTCCATATTTTTAATAATTTTATTCAGGCCCTTACAGTAGTTTTCCAATAACGACCACCGAACTGCATCCATAGCGACCTTTTCTAAAATTAATTTGGACATAATTCCAAATCTAACCGTTCAAATTTGAATCTCCTATATTCATTGGAAAGCTCTTTTCGATACGAACCGAACGGTTTTGGTTTTTGGAGAATCCGACAGTCGGATCTCCCGTTACGTCCATTTGAATTTAATGGTCTAAATTCGCCAACGGTCACTGCGCGGCGCGTTCTATTCAGGCCATTAAATATTTATATAATATATATATATATATATATCATCGATTTCCATTTAAAACATACATTATAAATTCATTTCAAAATGATTTCAGTTTCAATTTTTAATCAAAATTGAATATTCCATTTCATTATGATAATATTTTCGAAATATCAGATTTTGAAATAAAATCTTTTCGATATTCATTATAAAATAAATAAAATCGATATAAAAATCATTCGAGTTTTAATAGCGTTTTTATACTTAACCCGACTTCATATATTCCAATATTTCCGTGTCCATCCAAAATTGGACATCAAAATCATATTTTAATTATTTGCTGAATATTATTTTAAAATATTCCTTATTTTAAAAATATTAGTTAAATTAAAGTATTCTTTATTTCTGAATCGGAATGGGACTCAAACAATACCATATAATATCAGTTATACAGATTTTATACATCACATGTATTCTACAATAATGATAAATAATCATCAAACAGTCAATTCACATCTAGAGTGCAATTTACAACTGTATAAGCATTAAATAATTAAATAACGCTTATCACAGTTCGTCGATGAATCGATTGACATATAATTAAATTCAGGGGAGATGTGAATAAATTATCGTCCTCAGACCCATGTGGGGTTTCCAAACAACAATAGTTGATTCAAAATAATCACTTGTTAATAAACTTAACCAGTTCTAATTCGATTTGAGTTATTTTTCTAATTAGCCAATTTTCACTGTTTAAATTATAAATAAATATTTATAATTTAATTTCAACTACCAGAAAATAATATTGAATTATTTTTAATATTTTTAAACATTTCAACATCACAAACAACACACAATACGGTGAATTTAAATAGTCCATGGTCTGTGGACGAGAGAGGTGAGCTAAAAGGCATAGTATACAATTTATAATGAATAAAACTGATAAAAGTCTACACTGGCAATTCTATATATTTTTATACATGAATACAATAACATGAGAGAATATAATTTAGTGAGAAGGAGTTTTCACATTGGTTTCCACTCTGTCATTCTTTGATGGATGGTTTTATTTTCTAATAAAATTAAACGTGTGTTTAATTTTATCGTTTAATTTTATCAAAAACTTCAACTGCTTTCGTTTCCGTTTTGGTGAGCTCCATGTCATAGAGTTTGTCGTTGCGAATCCAACGCAACTGGAATTGTCTAATTCTATTGATGTATGAAAAAGTTATAGCCAATTACACATTTACGCAATTCGATATTTAATTAATTAAATTAATGACTAAATTAGTCCCACCCCTTAATTTTCCCTCTCCATCATCTTTTGTCTGGAACCCGCTGAACCCACAATCGCCCACTAGGGCTTGTCATTGCTCGACGCTCAGACCGCTGGAGACATATCGAGGGCCACCACGAGGTCGGCCTTCGAGCCACCTCCCTCCACCAGCGACGGAGCCAGTCGCAGCTCCCCCATCCTCTCGAAAATCAAACCCAAAGCCGACGTCTTTCAGGAAGAACGACGGTGTAACACCCCACGTCCATTAATGTCACTTACTAAGGGAATGCATTAACTTTTATGGAGTATTATGAGAGTATAGAACAGAATATCACAAGACAGATATATAGAATGGTACTTAAGAAAATTCAAAATTTATTCATTGCAGCAGAAAAGCAAAACATGTTTGGTTACAACATCAAAACCACATACTAGAGTTAAGTGCATAAATATCCATCTTGTACAAAATTATTATCAAAGTACATAAAAGTAAAATTGTAGTCCCACTCCAAATAGCCATAATGAGAAAGAGATAAAGCTGAGCATTACTTTCAACACTTCCAAGCACTTTAAGAAGAAAGAAATCCAAGGCAAGCTTCAGTAATCCCACCCTTAAAACCTGGGAGGGGGGAGGGGAGGAGGGGAAGAAAGAAAAGAGGCGGAACAAAAAGGGGTCAGACATACGGTCTGGTGAGTCTAGTGACTTTAACAATATAATCAACAAGGTAACAGGATAAGAACATAAACTGGATATAAGAGATGACTGTAACATAAGCATATATGACAAGGCAAACAAGATGAACAAGATATAACGTTGATTGCGCTTTTAATCACTACAAGATAATTCCTGCACTGCACCAATACTAGTTCCATACTAAAAGTTGATCCCTCTTACTAAACATAATAATAATAACGATGGTAGTTTCATGTACTCCTAGCTGCTATCATAGGTGTCGCCTGCTCCTATCTCCACTAGTTGTACCCACTACCCTCCCCATTCGATCGGCTCCCTAACTCGTAGATACCTGTGTTGGTCCTACAGTAGGGTGTATCACTCCCTAAAGTGGCAACCTGATACTACTAAAAGGCACGGCTTATACCTACATGGTGCAGCAGCGTCTTACCTACCAGCCCGGGCCCACGCACGCACAAGACTCCGTTGGACTTGCACTGCCATCACTAACTCTTTATTGACCTCTTATAATAAACCCAGTAAGCATGTCACGTCCTCGACCCAGTTCGAGCTCACATAGATACTAAATGGGTTGTTGGTTGAAAAGGGCCCACCCACTTGACATAAGCTTCCCTCCTAAGCTTGTTCCCCACTAGGAATTCCCACTTGACCCCTCTTTATTCCCATATCTAATCACATGTTTCACCTTGGTTAAGTGCTTATAGTTATATTTCACATGTTACCCATGTCACCCACTTAACCCCCATGTCTTACTACATGTCTTATCTTGGTTAAGTGTTCATTAATTCATTATAATCGTAATCTTGCAAGACCTCCCACATTAGATTGCCATTTTGCGGTTGCTGGGTATGCCGGGCGGTTCCAGGCAGTCTTATACCGCAATCCGAATCTAACCTCATGTCTTTGCATTATTACGTATCAAATTCCTGCCTTTTACCTCTCACATTAGATTACAAAATTGCAGTTGCTGGATGTGTCGGGTGGTTCTGGGCAGTCTTATACCGCAATTCGAATCTAACCTCGTGTCTTAGGTGTTCATTATCACTTTCTTGATTCAAGTCCCAATTTTAAATCTTGGATTAAAATATATTCCAATTACCCATAATTTCCAATCTAAATTATGTATATAATTTTAATCCAAATTAGGCCTATAATCTTATGTATACATGTTATGCCAAATTATGCCCAAATCAATTTGCATTCATTGTTATTAACAATTTATGCCAAACCTCATGTATACGAATTATATCCAATTATGCCTACATCCAACTTATGTCAAATCTCATGTATACAAGTTATACATAATTATGCCCCAAATCAACTACGTGATTACAAATCATTTTATTCCCAATTACATATTAATATTTTCCCAAACATTTTTCACAACGTTCCCACGTCATTCGCAGGTATAATTCAACATAATATGTTAGGCTCGAAGTTAGCCTAATCTCATTTAAAAAAAGAAAAGAACAAGGGAAGAGAATCATGTCATCAAAACTGGCATAAAAGAGACATATGAAACATGAACTGGCATAGAACAATAAAATAGATCCAATTAGGCATATGATAACAGTGATTTGGGTATGAGTCTGAAAGATAAGAATTTACAAACTTGATATGATTCATCTTATAAGCATGTTCATAAAATCCAATTTACAATCCTATCACAATCACTTTTTAATCAATTATATGTGGAAGTAACATAGACTCACAGCGATAGGATTTAAGAGAGAGGATAGTACTGAATTCTGATTTTTGAATCTGATTAGCTAAACCGTTGTTGTAGAATTTGATTCTTATCTTCTAATTTGAATACTCTAGTTCTGATTTGCTTTGGAGAAGTGAAGAGAGGCTAGTTTTAATTTAGATTAGAGCAGCATGGAGGCGACATGGATGAATGACAATGAGATTAGGGTTAGGTTTAGGGATATTTTATACATGCTCTAGGTGAACTAGGACCCTTAGATTAGATTAGGATCCATCAGAACCATCCAAACCAGAAAGACACGTCATCCAGCCAATCCCAGAACAACACATCAGCCCTAGCCGTCAAAAACATGTCTGCTAGATCTGGGCAGATGGGGTTCGACACCCTATAGGGGGGTCGACACCTATGTCAACTCCCCCGGGGGGGTCGTCACCCTAGAGCGGGATATTTCCGGCTCACCCAGATTTTACTGATTTTGATTTTTGAACCCATTTTTTATTTTTAATTATTATTTTAATTTAAATTATGCTAATTCTTGAATTCTTCTAAGCTTCATAACTTCTTCATATAATATCTGATTTATGCAAACTCAGACTCTATCCCAAGCAGAATTCAGAGACGAACGCAATGGCATAACCCATTTCCCTTAATTCTTCTTATAAAAATTAAGTACTCTTTAAGTATCTCTTATGTCATGTTTTAAAATTACGGGGTGTTACATTCTCCCCTCCTTAAAGGATTTCGTCCCCGAAATCTTCAAGTAAAGAAGAATGTATCCTACCATCCAATCATTCATCTACTCATCCATCATCCACAAGCATCCATTGTCCTTAAAAGATTTCTAATGCTATATGAACATATGCAAAAGTGTTTGTATATTTCCCCTATCTAATGCAAAGATTAGGCGGTCTACTGATTCAGTTGACCTCCTTAATGCAAAACATGATAGTGCCATGCATCCATTATGTATGCAAAAGAATCCTAATGATACATATCATTTCTATATGAGTGCACAACCATTCATTTAAATGCAGCATCCATATGATAACACATCCAATATACATCCATTAATTTAAATATGCACACTCATTCATATGCAATATGAAAGTGATTGAGCCGATCTAGTGCCTAATGTGTGTGTAAATGCATCCACGAGCAACCACTAGCAAACACTTACATCCACTTGCATCACCAACATAACATGTCTCAAACACATGTTTACAACCATAGGATTTTCTACCTAAGGGTGGAAGATATAATCGAGAGGATACACTAAATGATAGAGCAAGTATAAACAAAGTGGTAGAAAAAATGAGAAGTTAAGAACATACCCTCTAAAAGGAAAGGGTACGATGCATGTATCTTGTCTTCAGTATCCCAAGTCACATCTCCTTGATCATCTCCCCACTGGACTTTAACCAATTTGACCTCTCGGTTGCGTAACTTCTTGACCTCCGATCCAAGGATGCATGTAGGAACTCGTCTAACCATGGCATCTCGCTCTACTTCCACTTCTCTATGTATGCTTGGCTCTACTACTTCCGCGGTATTGTGTAAACACGTCCACAAATGCGATCCCTGAAATACGTCATGAACACCACTAAGCTTCTCAGGCAACTTCACTCTATAGGCCATTTGTCCAATTCTTTCTTGTAATGGGGAATGGTCCTTCGAGCCTTGGTGCCAATTTCCCTACAGATCCAAAACGAACTAATTCCTCAACGATGATACTTTAATAAAGACCATGTCTCCAACACTGAACTCAAGATCGGTCCTTCTCTTATCAGCATATGACTTTTGCCGGTCCTGTGTTGTCATCATGCGTCTTTGAATCAAGTCTATCTTCTCTGAAATTTCCCTAATCATCTCGAGCCCAAGCAAAATCTTATCCGTAGACTCCCGCTAACAAGTAGGTGATCGACAAGGTCGTCCATATAGAGCTTCAAAAGGTGCCATGTCAATACTATTCTGATAGCTGTTATTGTAGGCGAACTCTACTAATGGAAGATGTTCCTCCCATGTCCCTCCAAAGTCCAAGATACATAGCCTCAAAAGATCTTCTAGAATCCAATTCACTCTTTCTGTTTGGCCGTCCGTCTGAGGGGGATAAGCGGTGCTCAAACACAATTGCATTCCTACCGCCTCTTACAAGCTCTTCCAAAACTAACTAGTGAAAATGGGATCTCAGTCGCTTACGATACTAGAAGGTATGCCATGTAGACGAACTATCTCTCGAAGATAAACAGATGCTAACCATGCCGCTGTTCTTTACTCTTAATGGGAATGAAATGGGCGCGCTTGGTAAGCCTATCTACTACTACCCAAATCCCTGTATTACCTTTCCTTGACCTCGACAACCCATTAACGAAATCCATGGAAACACTTTCCCATTTCCACTGTGGAACCTCTAAAGGGTGAAGCAAACCACCAGGATTCTTTTGCTCAGCCTTGACTTGTTGGCACACTAAGCATCTAGAAACGAACTCAACCACATCCTTCTTCATTCCGGCCCAAAAGAAAACTCGCTTCATGTACCTATACATCTTGTCTCCACTGGGATGTATGGTCAGCTTAGAATGATGTGCTTCTTCAAGGATTGTCCTTCTCAAACTCTCGTCTCGTGATACACAAAGTCTCCCATCCCAACGCAACCAACCTTTCTCATATATAGTATACCTACTAAGATGGCTCGAAGTCTCCCCTCTTATGAGCTTGTCTACTATCTCTCTCAACTGTGGGTCATCTCGCTGTGTCACACATATCTGTCCCAAAAGCGTAGATCGTACCTCTAATGATGCCAACAAACCGGGTATATAATCGATAGAGGGTCTAAAGTCAAAGGTAGAGATATACTCTAAACTCTGCCGCTCGACAAACAAAGGACTCAAGGTCAACTTCTTTCTACTCAAGGCATCGGCTACAACGTTACCCTTGCCTAGGGTATATGCAATCTCAAAATCGTAGGATGCTAAGAACTCCATCCACCTTTGTTGCCTTAAGTTTAAATCTTTTTGGGAGAACAAGTACTTTAGAGACTTATGGTTTGTATACAACTCAAACCTCTCACCAAGCAAATAGTGACGCCAAGACTTAAGCGCAAAAACTATGGCAGCTAACTCTAAGTCATGGGTAGGGTAATTCTTCTCATGAGCCTTTAACTGCCTTCCACCATAGCATATCACCCTTCCCTCTTGTATCAAAATTGCGCCAAGTCCTATCCCGCAAGCATCGGTATACACTGTGAACGATTTACTCCCATCTGGCAAAACTAAAACTGGAGTTGTCGTCAATGCTCTCTTCAAACGTTGGAAAGCATCATCACAGTCAACATCCTAAAAAAAGGTCAAATTCTTTTTCGTCAACCGTGTAAGTGGGGCTGATATCTTAGCAAAATCCTTGATGAACTTTCTATAATAGCCCGCCAAACCAAGAAAAATTCTTACTTCTGTAGCGTTCTTAGGAATCTTCCAATCTACCACCTTCGCGGGATCCACTTCTATCCCTTCCTTAGAGACCACGTGTCCTAAGAACCTCACTTCCTTCTTCCAAAAATGACATTTGGAGAACATAGCTTTGAGTTGATGTGCTCGAAGAGTCTCTAAGACTTCCCTAAGATGTAGGGCGTGTTCTTCCTCGCTTTTAGAGAATATCAAAATATCATCCACAAAGACCACAACGAACTTGTTCAGAAACTCCCTAAACACCCTACTCATCAAGTCTACGAAATATGTGGGTGCATTCGTCAAACCAAAAGGCATGACGAGCCATTCGAAGAAACTGTAAAAGCAGTCTTATCTATACTCTCCTTAGCTACCCTCAACTGATGAAAGCCTGCAGCTAAGTCCAACTGTGAGAAAACTGAAGCACCAACCAATTGATTGAACAGATCATCTATCCTCAGCAATGGGTGTCTGTTTTTCTTCGTGAGCTTATTCATCTCCCTATAGTCCATGAAAAATCTAAGTGAACCATCAACCTTCGTAGCAAAAACAACTGGAGCACCCCACTCCGAGATACTTCTTCTTATGAACCCTTTCTCAAGCAACTCTTTCACTTGTTTACTAAGCTCCCTCCTTTCTCTTGGAGCCATGTGGCGTACTGGCAATGCAACTGGCTTTGCATTGTCCACCAAATATATATGGAAATCTATCTCGCGTTTTGGAGGTAAGCCCCTAACCTCCTTAAAGATCTTTGCATACCCACGGACTACTCGAATAGATTGCAAATCATCAATGGATGTGTCAAGAGATTCTAGGTAGCTAAGCATAACAGAACCCTTAGAATCATAAGAAATATCGAGAGTATTACCCAAAGTAGTCAACAATCTAACTACCCTCTTTTCACAGTCGAGAATGGCACCATACCTCGTTAGCCAATCCATTCCTAGAATCAACCAATGGCCCATGAAGTAAAGCACATGAGCGTTGCATTCGAACTCAACGCCATACACATATATTCTCAAATCCTGACATAACATAGAAAGATGAGCCGTACCCCCAATAGGATTTGAGAGAACTACGGGATCCATAACCAGACTAGCATTTAGGTGCAGTGTTTCAACTAACGAAGCAGATATAAACGAATGTGAAGCGCCAAAATCAAACAAAGATCGAACAGGATGATCAAAAAGGAAAATCAAACTTTCAACAGAAATGTTTCTACCTCTCTCCTATCTTGGTGCCACGAGAGCATGAACCTGCCCTCCAGAAGTAGATCATGTCCTCTATCCTTGCCCTTGTCCTTGCCTCCTTGGGTAGTCTTTAATCATATGTCCTGCCTCACCACATTGGAAGCAACCTGTCTTCTTCTTCCTCCTACAATCCTTGCTTAAGTGGCCCTGTGTTCCACAACTAAAACATCTTTTCTTCCCTTGGCCCTTGTTATCCTTACCACCTTTCTTTTTTTGTTGTTGTGCTTTCTTTGGATCCACTTTCTTATTTTGTGCCTTAACTACATTAGCACCTTTCTTACTTCAAAAAAAACTACATTAGCACCTTTCTCCTCTTCTTGCATCATCACCATGTCATTAAGTTTCTCGAAAGTCGCCCCCATAGGTATGTGGGACATAGACAACCTGAAGCGACCCGAACTCCCACGTGAAGGAAAGCACGGATTGAGTTGATAACAAGCCACATCAGAACGCAAACAGAAGAACATTTCATTGTCAATTACAAAAATTCCATCAGAATATAAGAATATACGGAGTATGAATGAATAAAATACATCAAAAAAATATCAGAGATTACAATACATTACATAGTAGCGGAAAATAATAAAAAACACAACTGAAAGAGATAAACGGATGCAGAGCTTTCCGAATATCATTCCAGCTATAAACCAAGATCCTGTGAATATAAATCTGCAAAACCAAAACTATTAGCTGCCCATGTGGAAAATAGGGGCACCCAGAGCTTAGGTCAAAACAATAAACTAAAGGTCAGTCATGTGACTGGTGTAAGAACTAAAACAGTTATTTAAAACTTTAATTTAAAAGAGAGTAATTCAAGGGACCACGCCATATAACACGGAATGGGTTTCCTCCCAAGAATATCAGTGCATATAACAAAACAGCGCAATGCTTTTTGAAAAAATGAAGCTATTATAAGACCCAGGTCCCATCACACAATACAAGCAAGCCAGAGGATAGGGTTTTCCTTTATAATAGCCAAACATGCTTGGCACGTTTAAATAAAATCATTTTGATACTATTATAGTGTAAAGTGTATGAAAACAACTTCAAATATAAATGTATCAATCATAGGCGGCATAGGTACCATCTATCATGTCGCCAATACTAGGCTCTACAATCAACTCGCATATCCATTGATATTCAAATACGTCTGGACGATCACCAACTATTTCCCTCCTTTTGGGTGTACAGCCCAATCAAGATCACCAGTAATCGCCCAAACGATGTGAAGACCTCCGGTTTTCAACCACCGTCTTCATCTTCGACTTATCGTCGAATCAGTTATTCAGAATGGGATAGACCCGGTCTTTTCAAATAACTCACGTAACGAGTGCTATAAAAACAAAACATATGCATCATTCCAATTCTGAATATTCTTTTATTAAAATATTCACATCTTTAGGAATTTGTTCCCATTAATTTTATCAAAGATAAATTCTTTAAAAATTATTCTTTAATCTTCCATTGGATATCCTTTCAAACCATATTACGGTTTTCCAAACTAGTCGTGATTAGCGAACCACGTCGAAGTAATCATTTATTTTATTTCCCAGTCCTAACCTATTCATCCCATGGAGCAAAACTGCTATCACCCCATAACTAACACCAAAGTGTTATCGGTAAATTTAATTACCATTTCCCGTTCAAATCTAATTAAAGATTTAACTATCGCTCGGAACAAAACTGGTGATACTCCGTTCTCGATCATTTCCTATATTTGATGATTTAAATTATCAATTCACCTTTCAATCTAATTAACTTGGTTTTAATCTTTCCAAAAATCAATATTGATGATTATTTAACTTTGGTAAATCAAACATGTCGCATCGACAATCTACACCGCACTATTGATTTCTGCCGATATATAACCTCTGAGCTCGTATGTCTTAGAGTAGGGCGTTAAGCAAGAGAATAAATTCTCCGCTGCCAAACAGATATATATTAAACAGAGGTCAACCATATAGTTCGAAATACAACGACAGACATATAATCCTGTCTTTTACTAGGTTAAAGAACTAATGTCATTTAAAACATAGTTCACGACAAACCCAAATCCCATTCCATTAATTAGGGAATATTCATGGAAAAACAAATCAATATATAATCGATATCAATTTTCGTATCCGACCAATAACATAAATGGAATAACGGCAAAGCCTTTTTAAATTCCATATGTATTAACAGTCTTCCTCCACAGAATTTCATTTTGACTATTATCAAATCGAATTCCATTCAATTCCAATTCAATATATTAAACTGGAAAACGTTACTTTGTAAAATCCCATTAAATCTTTATAAATTTTTTTATAAATTCCAAATCATATTTCACTGTAAATCGGGTTAAAGAATGAATGTCATTAAAAACACAGTACACAATAAACCCAATTCAGATTCCATTTATAATCGGGTTAAAGAACGAGTGTTACTTAAAATACCGTTCATGATAAACCCCAAAAATCAATTCTATTTCAATTCCAATTAAATATATTAATTAATTGGTATACTTCATTAAATCTAAATAAAAAGATTTAATCTTTTCTCAACTGGGTTTAAGAACGGTGTTGATGAATACACCATTCACGACAAACCCAAATCCCATTTGATATTAAATACAAGGCTCTGAATAGAAAATATATCGGCTTATACTCAATATCAAATTCTGAAACCAATAAATATCACTTTTGAAATAACGATATAAAATAGATCTTCCAAATTTCCATAACAATATCCGTATAATCTCGAATCCAACATCGAAATATTCCGATGATAATTTCGATGCAAATTCATTCCAGTTCATATATTGGAAATTATGTTTATTTTTAAAACCATTTCAAATCCAATTTATTTATTTTAAAAATAATTGAATTATAATTCTAGTTCAAAACTAGTTCATTTCGATAAAAATATATTTTTATCTTTTCAAATATGGAATTTTTCATCCTAATTCTTTCCAAATCATTTATTATGATTTTACAAAAATTATCGCTATTTTTAATAATTTTATCAAGGCCCGTACAGTCGATTTCCATAAACGGCCAACGAACTGCACTTACAGCGACCTTTTCCAAATTTGATTTGGACATAATTCCAAATCCAGCCGTTAGATTTCTAATTTCTCACATTCTTTAGAAAGCACTTTTCGATACGAACCCAACAGTTCTAGTTTTAGGAGAATCCGATGGTCGAATCTCCCGTAATATCCGTTCGAAGTCAATGATCAAAATTCGCGAACTGCCGTAGCGCAGCGCGTTCTATTCAGGCCATTATATAATATATATATATATATATATATATAATATATATTTCATCGATTTCCTTTTAAATCGTATTTTATAAATCGTTTTAAATTCGTTTTCAAAACGAATCTAACTTCATATTCAATTTCAAATCAAAATTGAATATTCCATATCATCGATATATAAATGATAGTATTTTCAAAACACTATATTTTGAAATCAATTCCTTTTCTACATTTATTATGAAAATGAATAAAATCGATATAAATTTCGTTCACGTCAAAATGGCGTTAATCTAATCAACGCGGCTTTATATATTTAAATATATTCGTGTCCATCCCAATCGGACATCAAAATCAAATTTTGATCTTTTAATGAATATTATTTTAAAATATTCATCATTTTAAAATATTCATTATTTTAAAATATTCATTATTTTCTGAACTGGGATCAGACACAGTCAAATACCATATTTGATTTATATGGATTTCATACACACACGTACACTACACAAACACAGTCAACCATCATCCAAAGTGCATTCTCCACTGCATAAGCATCAAATATAAATATACAACGCTTATAACAGCCTGTCAATCTATTGATCGACATACAGCTAATTATTGGGATTAGTGTATGTCCAATATCATCTCAATACCCGTGTGGGGTTTCAAACATTCAAACATAGATTTATTTGTGCAGTTGGGCGATGTGTAAAATTTATTGTCCCAATCAATATCAGTCAAATGTGTGTACATAAACAAATCATCCGATTTGTTTATAAATATTTATTTTATTTTATATACACGTTAAAAATTATATTTTTAACCATAAAATATTTATTTTATTCATTTCACATAACACAATCAATTTTTACAACAAAATCAATCAATCAAACAAACAAGTCGTCCATGGTCTGTGGACGACGGGTGTCGGGTGCTGCTAAGCACCGTCTGCATCCTAGTATATATTTTAGCTAGAAAACGAAATAAAAGTGAGGAGTTCTCACCGAGGGTTCCACTACTCCAGTTCTACTTCTGAACTTCTGAACCGTTTGGATTAATTGAAATTCCAATGCAGTCCTTACCACGTTGTCCATAATAAAAATTATATTCTTATTGCTTCATTCCAATAAATAAAAATCATATTTTTATTTCTACTTCATATATTTTCACGACGCTAATGTATATATAAAAATCACATTTTTACATTGCCATTCAAAGGATAAAAATCATATTTTTACTTTGCTATATATATGATAAAAAAACACATTTTTATATTGTCACTTCATATAAAAAAAATCGTATTTTCATATCTCTACTACATATATAAAGATCAAAATTTTATTATTTATATATTATAAAAATCATATTTTTATATAAGCAAAGATTATATTTTCAAACAAATAAAGCTTACATTTTTAAACAAACAAAGTTCATCACTTTATATTGTTAAAATCATAACTTTACATACATAAAGATCTCATCTTTATGTTAATAAAAATCCATTCTTTTTATTTAAAAATCACTTCTTCATCTACAATAAAAATCCGATCCTTACATACAATAAAAATCGTATTTTTAATTCTAAAATCATTTCAAAAATCCAATTTTTTTTCATTTATATAAAAATCAAAACTTTTATTTATTTTATATATAGAAACAGAAAAGAAAATTAAATAAACAAAACAAAAATAAATAAACTAAAATAAATAAAGATTTACCTTTAAAATGGAAAGGGGGGCTGCTGCACCATCATCGGAGGGGGGGCTCGCTCAAGGCAGCGTAGATCAATGGGAGGTGTAGGCGGCTGTAGAGGAGGAGAAGAAGATGCGGAGGGGGCGCAGGGGTTTTTTGAAGGTGGTGCGGTGGTATGGGGGTGGCTTCAGGCGGTGACTCTTCTAGGGTTTGTTGCTTTTAGGGGGTGGAGGAGGAAGGGGTTTCGATTTGGGGATAAGGGGGAGGAGGACGTCACGAATGAGGAGGAGAAGGGGGATCGGAGTAGAAGGGGGCCCTCGCGCTGGCGGCGGCGCGCTGCTAGGAGGAGCGCAGCTCCTCCTTCCTCTTCCTTTTTTTTATATATTCTCAATTCGAAAAAGTAAACCGGGGGGGGGGGGCGCTGAGAGAGTATAAAGAGAGAGAGAGAGAGATTTTATATTTTATTATTTAATTTCAAAAAGTACCTTTTTATTTTGAACTCGAAATCGAACCCACCGACTATCGTTCCTAGCTAATTACCCCCATTCCGAACACAATGGGATATGTATCGTAAGATGATTCGATCGTTTCGATCAGTTTCCATCAACATCAAAATATAAATCTATATATTGAATTTGAACGCACATTTCAATTTAACGGGGCCACATATGAACTCTAAAAATTCCCGAAAAATATTTTATAGCTTCGTATTGACGAAACGGTTCTAACAAAACTAATTTCGTCAAATTTGGGGACCGTTTGAAAAATGGCCATTTTCTGGTCGATCGAAATTGACTAAAACACGTTTTATTTCGCCATGCTCACATATTGATTCGAAAAAATATGAATTTTAGAATATAGCAATAATTTCACATCTCAGATCCAACAAAAGTGGTTTCGTCGAAAACAGAGGTCATTTGCAAAATTTCCATTTTTAAGGGCCAGAATTCCATAGCGACTATTCTGAATTTTCAGTTAGACATAACTTTTTATTCCCGCTATGAAATTTCAATTTTTCGGATTCGTTGGAAAGATATTTTAAAATAAATTCAAATATTTTTGGTTTTGCTAAAATCCGGTTTATTTTAAATCCTGTACATTCATTTGAAATTTGAAATCAAAATTTCAAACTACCGCGCCATTTTTAATTCCTTTTATAATTAAAATAATATATTTTATAATCTAACGTCGATACAAATAAATATATACGTTCCAATTCTATTCGAAATAAATTTCTCGTCATTATTATTTAAAATAATTCATTTTAAATATTCAAAATTCATCAAAATTGTCAAAATAAAATTTTTAAATTGGTTCGGATTTTCTGGGTTATTACAATCTCCCCCACTTAAAATCTTTTCATCCTCGAAAAGGAACGGAGCTGAAAGTTGTTTTACAAACCAACTCAACTTTCATTATTTTGATTATGGCTTAAGTTCTTCAACTTTTCGGTTTCTAAGAACTTTTCAAATTTTCAAAAATTTGGCTAACACCCTAAATTTTCGAAAAATTTCGCCATAACCTCCCCTACACGGGAGCACTGGGAAAATCCCGAAATTGCCATATAGGCCTCACCAATCCAAAAAGAAAAAGAAACAGCCAAGCGGCTAGCCAATCGGCTCATAAAATCATAAAAACCCAAAGAAATATAATAAACATGCACCTATTTGTCGGGCATACAATTTTATTCTTCTGCTCTAGCCTCTTTGCAATGACCTGTTCAGTGGACACACATGTGTATGCATGCAATTTCAAACAATTTTCAATATAGTTCAATATTTGATAAAATTTGGCTAAATATACCGTTCATTCACATAATGGTTTAATAAATAATCACACAACACAATCATCAATCAATTAGTTGATTAGCTTTTCAAATTCATAACTTTGATACATAGTCCAAAAATCAGATTTTTGATGCCAAATCACAACAATAAGACCTATCTAGTTTTGGTTCTCACACCAGTCAATTGGAATCATATAGAAATCCCACTTTCGAAACTCGAACATAAATACTGATGATGTCCGGAAATCACCAGAATTATCCTCGAGTGACTAGAGTATGATTCTATATCTATCCAGTATATTAAAACTTCAAATATATGTTTGCAAGGCGTATATGCAAAATCTATACATATTGGATCGTCCAAATCAATTCAAAATAAATATTCAAATACGTATAATACGATTGAAATTTTCAAAACAAAAATTGTTTTCATTTTAAAAATATACTCTTCACACTCGTTCTAGGATACTACTGATCCCATCTCTAACGAGTCATTCTTATTGGATATTACTAATCCAATCTCTGATGAATTCTTTCATATGGTTCTAATGTGTCTTGTTCTCGAGCACTGTAAACCAGAGCTCTGGTACCAGCTGAAGCGACCCGAACTCCCCCGTGAAGGAAAGCACGTATTGAGTTGAGAACAAGCCACATCAGAACATAAATAGAAGAACATTTCATTGTCAATTACAACAATTCCATCAGAATATAAGAATATACAGAGTATGAATGAATAAAATACATCAGAAAAATATCAGAGATTACAATACATTACATAGTAGCGGAAAATAATACAAAACACAACTGAAAGAGATAAACGGATACAGAGCTTTTCGAATATCATTTCAGCTGTAAACCAGGATCCTGTGAATATAAATCTGCAAAACCAAAACTACTAGCTACCCGTGTGGAAAATAGGGGCACCCAGAGTTTAGTTCAAAACAATATACTCCAGGTTAGTCATGTGACTGGTGTGAGAACTAAAATAGTTATTTAAAACTTTACTTTAAAAGAGAGTAATTCAAGGGACCACGCCGTATAACAAGGAACGGGTTTCCGCCCAAGAATATCGGTGCATATAACAAAATAGCGCAATGCTTTTTGAAAAAATGAAGCTATTATAAGACCTAGTTCCCATCACACAATGCAACGCAACCTAGAGGATAGGGTTTTCCCTTATAATAGCCGAACATGCTTGGTATGTTTAAAATAAATCATTTTGATACTATTATAGTGTAAAGTGTATGAAAACAACTTCAAGTATAAATGTATCAATCATAGGCGGCATGGGTACCATCGATCATGTTGTTAATACTAGGCTCTACAATCAAAACCGAAATGTCACATATTGGAAATTGGGTTTCCGTCATGAGTCGAGGCCAGGGATGGCTCCTCACCGATTCGAGACACTCTAGCAAATGCCTCAGGATCTCCCGCAGAAGACCCCTGGATCTCCAGGGCTGGTCCTCTCTTACGTTTGAGGATTGGTTATTCCTGGACACATGTTTTCCGGTCCTATCGGACCTATATCCATCGGCTCCGAAGAGACCGATATATCCAAGGCGCCTCGCAATCCGACAACCACATAGGTAAAATAACAACAATGCCAGGGCGAGTAAAACGCTGACACCACCCATAGCTAGAAAGAAACGTCGTGCACTCCCTGTAGTCACGATCCCTTTTTTACTCATACCGAGGTGTGAGGCTCGCGAATTAACGCCATACACAAAGCTACGCTGTATTAAAGCCATGCTTTGATCATCAACCACAAGACTCTGCTTTTCAAAAAAAGCCCTGACCACTGCATCTCAGCATGCCACACAGGCAATTCATGCCATGCGACTGATATCTATCGATGTATAACCTCTGAGCTCGTACGTCTCAGAGAAGGGCATTAAGCAAGAGAATAAATTCTCCGCCGCCAAATAGATATATATTTAATAGGAATCAATCAACATAGAATAAAATCCAATGTCAGACGCACAATCCATTTACAAGTCTGTTCTGGGTCTAAACGAAACCGGAGGCACCTTAAAACTCGCATATCCATTGATATTCAAATACGTCTGGACGATCACCAAATATTTCCCTCCTCTTGGGTGTACAACCCAATCAAGATCACCAGTAATCGCCCAAACGATGTGAAGACCTCCGATCTTCAACCACCGTCTTTCTTTGACTTATCATCGAATCAGTTATTCAGAATGGGATAGACCCGGTCTTTCCGAATAACTCGCATATATAATAAACGAGTGCCATAAAATCACAACATACGCATCATTCCAATTCTGAATATTCTTTTATTTAAATATTCACATCTTTAGGAATTTGTTCCCGTTAATTTTATCAAAGATAAATTCTTTAAAATTTAATCCCCCTTTGGATATCCTTTCAAACCATATTACGGTTTTCCAAACTAGTCGTGATTAGCGAACCACGCCGAAGTAATCGTTTATTTTATTTCCCAGTCCCAACCTATTCATCCTATGAAGCAAAACTATTATTACCCCATAACTAGCACCACAGTGTTATCGGTAAATTTAATTACCATTTTTCGTTCAAATCTAATTAAATATTTAACTATCGCTCGAGCAAAACTGGTGATACTCCGTTCTCGATCATTTCCTATATTTGATAATTTAAATTATCAATTCACCTTTCAATCTAATTAAAGATTCATTAAAACGCCACTTGGTTTTAATCTTTCCAAAAATCAATATTGATGATTATTTAACTTTGGTAAATCAAACATGTCGCATCGACAATCTACACCGCACTATTGATTTCTGTCGATATATAACCTCTGAGCTCGTACGTCTCAGAGAAGGGCGTTAAGCAAGAGAATAAATTCTCCATGGCCAAACAGATATATATTAAGCATAGGTCAACCATACAATTCGAAAAACAATGACAGACATGTAATCCTGTCTTTTACTGGGTTAAAGAACTAATGTCATTTAAAACATAGTTCACGACAAACCCAAACCCCATTCCATTAATTATGGAATATTCATGGAAAATCAAATCAATATATAATCGATATCAATTTCCGTATCCGACCAATAATATAAATGGAATAACGGCAAAGCCTTTTTAAATTCCATATGTATTAACAATCTTCCTCCACAGAATTTCATTTCGACTATTATCAAATCGAATTCCATTCAATTCCAATTCAATATATTAAACTGGAAAACGTTACTTTGGAAAATCCTATTAAATCTTTATAAAAAGATTTATAAATTCCAAATCATATTTCACTGTAAATCCGGTTAAAGAACGAATGTCGTTAAAAACACAATCCACAATAAACCCAATTCACATTCCATTTATAATCGGGTTAAAGAACGAGTGTTATTTAAAACACCGTTCATGATAAACCCCAAAAATCAATTCTATTTCAATTCCAATTAAATATATTAATTAATTGGTATACTTCATTAAATCTAAATAAAAAGATTTAATCTTTTCTCAACTGGGTTTAAGAACGATGTTGATGAATACACCATTCACGACAAACCCAAATCCCATTTGATATTAAATACAAGGCCCTGAATAGAAAATATATCGGCTTATATTCAATATCAAATTCTGAAACCAACAAATATCGCTTTGGAAATAACGATATAAAATATATCTTCCAAATTTCCATAACAATATCTGTATAATCCCGAATCCAACATCGAAATATTCTGATGATAATTTCGATATAAATTCATTCCAGTTCATATATTGGAAATTCTGGTTATTTTTAAAACCATTTCAAATCCAATTTATTTATTTTAAAAATAATTGAATTATAATTCTAGTTCAAAACTAGTTCATTTCGATAAAAATATATTTTTATCTTTCCAAATATGGAATTTTTCATCCCTATTCTTTCCAAATCATTTATTATGATTTTACACAAATTATCGTTATTTTTAATAATTTTATCAAGGCCCATACAGTCGATTTCCATAAACGACCATCGAACTGCACTTACAGCGACCTTTTCCAAATTTTTAAAATTTGGACACAATTCCAAATCCAACCGTTAAATTTCTAATTTCTCATATTTGTTAGAAAGCTCTTTTCGATACAAACCCAACGGTTCCAGTTTTAGGAGAATCCGACGGTCGGATCTCCCGTAATATCCGTTCGAAGTCAATGGTCAAAATTCGCGAACTGCCGCAGCGCGACACTTTCTATTCAGGCCATTATATATATTATATATATTTCATCGATTTCCTTTTAAATTGTATTTTATAAATCGTTTTAAATTCGTTTTCACAACGATTTAAACTTCATATTCAATTTCAAATCAAAATTGAATATTTCTTATCATCAATACATAAATGATAGTATTTTCAAAACATTATATTTTGAAATCAATTCCTTTTCTACATTCATTATAAAAATGAATAAAATCGATACAAATATCATTCACGTCAAAATGGCGTTAATCTAATGAACGCGGCTTTATATATTTAAATATATACGTGTCCATCCCAAATCGGACATTTAAATCAAATTTTGATCTTTTACTGAATATTATTTTAAAATATTCATCATTTTAAAATATTCGTTATTTTAAAATATTCATTATTTTCTGAACTGGAATCAGACACAGTCAAATACCATATAATTTGATTTATATGGATTTTATACACACACATACACTACACAAACCCAGTCAACCATCATCCAAACTGCATTTTCCACTGCATAAGCATCAAATATAAATATTCTACGCTTATAACAGTATGTCAATCTATCGATCGACATACAGCTAATTATTGGGATTAGTGTATGTCCAATATCATCCCAATACCCGTGTGGGGTTTCAAACAATCAAACACAGATTTATTTGTGCAGTTGGGCGATGTGTAAAATTTATCGTCCCAATCAATATCAGTCAAATGTGTGTACATAAACAAATCGTCCGATTTGTTTATAAATATTTATTTTATTTTATTTTGTATACAAGTTAAAAATTATATTTTTAACCATAAAATATTTATTTTATTCATTCTTCATCACACAATCAATTTTTACAACAAAATCAATCAAACAAACAAACAAGTCGTCCATGGTCTGTGAACGACGGGTGTCGGGTGCTGCTAAGCACCGTCTGCATTCTAGTATATATTTTAACTAGAAAACAAAATAAAAGTGAGGAGTTCTCACCGAGGGTTCCACTACTCCAGTTCTACTTCTGAACTTCTGAACCGTTTGGATTTGTTTGAAATTCCAATGCAGTCCTTACCACGCTATTCATAATAAAAATTATATTTTTATTGCTCCAGTCCAATAAATAAAAATCATATTTTTATTTCTACTTCATATATTTTCACGACGCTAATGTATATATAAAAATCACATTTTTACATTGCCATTCAGATGATAAAAATCATATTTTTACTTTGCTATATATATGATAAAAAATCACATTTTTATATTATCACTTAATATAAAAAAATCGTATTTTTATATCTCTACTACATATATAAAGATCAAATTTTTATTATCTATATATTATAAAAATCATATTTTTGTACAAGCAAAGATTATATTTTTAAACAAACAAAGGTTACATATTTAAACAAATAAAGTTCATCACTTTATATTGTTAAAAATCATAACTTTACATAAATAAAGATCTCATCTTTATGTTAATAAAATCCATTCTTTTTATTTAAAAATCACTTCTTCGTCTACAATAAAAATCCGATCCTTACATACAATAAAAATCGTATTTTTTATTCTAAAATCATTTCAAAAATCCAATCTTTTTCCATTTATATAAAATCAAAACTTTTATTTATTTTATATATAGAAACAGAAAAGAAAATTAAATAAACAAAACAAAATTAAATAAACTAAAATAAATAAAGATTTACCTTTAAAATGGAAAGGGGGGGTTGTTGCACCATCATCGGAGGGGAGGCTCGCTCAAGGCGGCGCAGGTCAATGGGAGGTGGAGGCGGCTGTAGAGGAGGAGAAGAAGATGCGGAGGGGACGCAGTGGGGTTTTGAAGGTGGTGCGGTGGTACGGGGGCGGCTTCAGGCAATGGCTCTTCTAGGGTTTGTTGCTTTTAGGCAGTGGAGGAGGAAGAGGATTCGATTTGGGGATAAGGGGGAGGAGGACGTCGCGAAGGAGGAGGAGAAGGGGGATCGGAGGAGAAGGGAGGGCCCTCGCGCTGGCGGCGGTGCGCTGCTGGGAGGAGCGCGGCTCCTCCTTCCTCTTCCTTTTTTTTTATATATTTTCGATTTGAAAAAGTGAACGGGGGGGGGGGGGGGAGGGGGCTGAGAGAGTATAAGGATAGAGAGTGATTTTTTTTATATTTTATTATTTAATTCCAAAACGTATCTTTTTATTTTGAACTCGAAATCGAACCCACCGACTATCGTCCCTAGCTAATTACCCCCATTTCGAACACAATGGGATATGTATCGTAAGATGATTCGATCGTTTCGATCAATTTCCGTCAACATCAAAATGTAAATCTATATATTGAATTTGAACGCACATTTCATTTTACCGGGGCCACAAACAGACTTTAAAAATTCCCGAAAAATATTTTCTAGCTTCGTATTGACGATACGGTTCTAACAAAACTATTCGTCAAATTCCGAGACCGTTTGAAAAATGGTCATTTTCTGGTCGATCGAAATTGAATGAAACTGTTAAAACACGTTTTACTTTGCCATACTCACATATTGATTCGAAAAATTATGAATTTTGGAATCTAGCAATAATTCGACATCTCGGCTCCAACAAAATTGGTTTCGTTGAAAAAAGAGGTCGTTTGCAAAATTTCCATTTTTAAGGGCCAGAATTCCATAGCGACTATTCTGAATTTTTAGTTAGACATAACTTTTTATTCCCGCTATGAAATTTCAATTTTTCGAATTCGTTGGAAAGATATTTTCAAATAAATTCAAGTATTTTTGGTTTTGCTAAAATCCGGTTTATTTTGAATCCTATACATTCATTTGAAATTTGAAATCGAGATTTCAAACTACCATGCCATTTTCAATTCCTTTTATAATTAAAATAATATATTTTATATTCTAATGTCTATTCAAATAAATATATATATTCCAATTCTATTTGAAATAAATTTCTCATCGTTATTTTTTAAAATAATTCATTTTAAATATTCAAAATTCATCAAAATTGTCAAAATAAAATTTTTAAATTGGTTCGGATTTTCCGGGTTATTACACAACCCGTGTAATGGTTCATTCAGACCCTTGGCGAATCTCAAAGCCTTCTTATGTGGTGTATTGACTAATTCCATACCAAATCTTGCTAACTGGTTAAACTTGTTAACGTACTCCTTCATAGACAAACTCCCTTTGTTTCAAAGCCAAGAAATTCTCCATGTATAAACTCTCCTCTGCTTGTGAAAGAAATTTCAATTCGAATCTTCGTCTGAAGTCTATCCACGTCTCCATTGGGCGTCCTCCATTAGTTACTTCCCACCAAAAGGAAGCTTCATCCTTCAGCAACCAGGCAGTTAGCTGAACTTTCCTTCCATCGCCTATCTCAAAGATACCAAACAAGTCCTCCACTTCCTTGAGCCAATTTCGAGCCTCAAAAAACGTCTCAGTCCCATAGAACGGCTTTCCGCCCATCGCACTGAAGTCTTTACATATCTTAGAAAAGGCATTTGCATGCGGGGGAGGATGGGAGCGGCTGCAGCTGGGGGAAGAGAAAAATCTGTTGGGCCTGCGGTAGTAGCCCTAGCCTCCAGATACCTTCGAAACCATCCCGGTATCTGTACGCCCTCTGGAAGATTAAGATCCCCATACATGCTGAAACGAAAGAAAAAGAGATTCAAAACAGAGAATCGAAAGATAGATATATGGCTTTTGGGGATTATGTTTTTCATAATAAACCTTTCTCTTGAAAACACCTTCTTTAAAACATGTTTTTGAAAATACTTCTTTCTAAAAATGCTTTAGAAAACATTTTTTCAAAATCTTTTATCTGTTCTGGTAACCTTCAGCTCTGATACCATGTGTAACACCCCATGTCAATTAATGTCACTCACTAAGGGAATGCATTAAATTTCATGGAGTATTATGAGAGTATATAATAGAATATCACAAGATAGATATATAGAATGGTACTTAAGAAAATTCAAAATTTATTCATTGCATCGGAAAAGCAAAATATGTTTGGTTACAACATCAAAACCACATACTAGAGTCAAGTACACAAATATTCATCTTGTACAAAATTATTATCATAGTACATAAAAGTAAATCATAATCCCACACCAAATAACCATAATGAGAAAGAGATAAAGCTGAGCATTACTTTCAACACTTCCAAGCACTTCAAGAAGAAAGAAATCCAAGTCAAGATTCACTAATCCCACCTTGAGGACCTTGGGGGAAGGAAAGAAAGAAAAGAGGCGAAACAAAAAGGGGTCAGACATACGTCTGGCGAGTTTAGTGACTTCAACAATATAATCAGTAAAGTAACAGGATAAGAACATAAACTGGATATAAGAGATGACTGTAACATAAGTAGATATGACAAGGTAAACAAGATGAAAAAGATATAACGTTGATTGCGCTTCTAATCACTAAAAATATAACGTTGATTGCGCTTCTAATCACTATAAGATAATTACTACACCGCACTAATACTAGTTCCATGCTGAAAGTTGATCCATCTTACTAAACATAATAATAATGATGATGATGGTAGTTACGTGTACTCCTAGTTGTTGTCATAGGTGTCGCCTGCTCCTATCTCCACTAGTTGTACCCACTACCCTCCCCATTTGACCGGCTCCCTAACTCATAGATACCCGTGCTGGTCCCACGGTAGGGTGTATCACTCCCTAAAGTGGCAACCCGATACTACTAAAAGGCACGACTTATACCTACACGGTGCAACAACGTCTTACCTACCAGCCCGGACCCGCGCACGCACATGACTCCGTTGGACTTGCACTGCCATCGTTAACTCTTTATTGACCTTTTACAATCAACCCAGTAAGCGTGTCCCGTCCTCGACCTAGTTCGAGCTCACATAGATACTAAATGAGTTACTGGTTGAAAAGGGTCCACCCACTTGACACAAGCTTCCCTCCTAAGCTTAGTCCCCACTAGGAATTCCCACTTAGCCCTCCTTTATTCCTATGTCTAATCACATGTTTCACCTTGGTTAAGTGCTTCTAGTAGTATTTCACATGTCACCCATGCCACCCACTTAACCCCCATGTCTTACTACATGTCCTATCTTGGTTTAGTGTTCACTAATTCATTATAACCGTAATCTTGCATGGCCTCCCACATTAGATTGCCGTTTTGCGGTTGCTGGATATGTCGGGCGGTTCCAGGAAGTCTTATACCGCAATCCGAACCTAACCTCGTGTTTTTGCATTATTATATATCAAGTTTCTGCCTTTGACCTCTCACATTAGATTACAAAATTGCGGTTGTTGGATGTGTCGGGCGGTTCCGGGCAGTCTTATACCGCAATTCGAATCTAACCTCTTGTCTTAGGCATTCATTATCACTTTCTTGATTCAAGTCCCAATTTTAAATCTTGGATTAAAATATATTCCAATTACCCATAATTTCCAAACTAAATTATGTTTATAATTTTAATCCGAATTAGGCCTATAATCTTATGTATACATGTTATGCCAAATTACACCCAAATCAATTTGCATTCATTGTTATTAACAATTTATGCCAAACCTCATGTATACGAATTATATCAAATTGTGCCCACTTCCAACTTATTCCAAATCTCATGTATACAAGTTATACATAATTATGCCCCAAATCAACTACGTGATTACAAATCAATTTATGCCCAATTACATATTATTCAACATTTTCCTAAACTTTTTCCACAACGTTCCCACGTCATTCGTACGTATAATTCAACGTAATGTGTTAGGCTCGAAGTTAGCCTAATCTCATAGAAAAAAGAAGGGAAGAGAATCATGTCATCAAAACTGGCATAAAAGACATATATGAAACATGAACTGACAAAGAACAATAAAATAGATCTAATTAGGCATATGATAACAGTGATTTGGGTATGAATCTGAAAGATAAGAATTTACAAACTTGATATAATCATCTTACAGGCATGTTCATAAAATCCAATTTACAACACAATCACTTTTTAATTAATTATATGTGAAAGTAACATAGACTCACAGCGATAGGATTTAGGAGAGAGGATAGTTCTGAATTTTGATTTCTGAATTTAGTTAGCTAAACCGTTGTTGCAGAATTTGATTCTTATCTTCCAATTTGAATACTCTAATTCTAATTTTCTTTGGAGAAGAGAAGAGAGGCTAGTTTTAATTTAGATTAGAGTAGCATGGAGGCGCCATGGATGAATGACAATGAGATTAGGGTTAGGTTTAGTGGTATTTTATAGATGCTCTAGGTGAATTAGGACCCTTAGATTAGATTAGGATCTATCAGAACCATCCAAACCAGAAAGACACGTCATCCAGCCAATCCCTGAACGACACATCAGCCATAGCCGTCAAAAACACGTCTGCTAGATCTGGGCAGATGGGGGTCTTATGGGGGGTTGACGCCTATGTCGACACCCCTATAGGGGGGTTGACACCTATGTCGACTCCCGTATGGGGGGTCGACACCCTAGAGCGGGAGATTTCCGGCTCACCCAGATTTGACTGATTTTGATTTTTGAACTCGTTTTTGATTTTTAATTATTATTTTAACTTAAATTCTGCTAATTCTTGAATTCTTCTAAGCTTCATAACTTCTTCATATGATATCCGATTTACGCAAACTCGGACACTATTCCAAGCAGAATTACGAGACGAACGCAATGGCGTAACATGTTTCCCTTATTCTTCTTATAAAAATTAAGTATTCTTTAATTATCTCTTATGTCATGTTTTAAAATAATGGGGTGTCGTCGCCAGCTAAATACCCCCATTCCGGACACAATGGGATACGTTTCGTAAGCCAATTCAATCGTTTTGATTAGTTTTTCTTTAAATTAAAATATAAATCAATATATTAAATTTTAAATGTACATTTTGATTTACCAGGGTCAATACTGACTCCAAAAATTATAGAATAATAAATCTAGCTATGTATTGACGATACGGTCCTAACGAAACTAATTTCATTGAATTTGGAGGTCGTTTGAAAAATGGCCATTTTCCAGTCAATTAAATTCAAACTAAAATAGAAAAAACACATTTAAATTCAACGTGCTAACATATCAATTCCAAAAATTATGAAATTTGAAACCTAATAATAATTTGACTTTCCAGATCCAACAAAATGGTTTCGTCGAAAACGGAGGTCGTTTGCAAAATGGCTATTTTTAAGGGCTTTAAAATATTTTAAAAATATATATAAATTCCGTAGAGACTATTTTAAATTTTAAACTGGACATAACTTTCAATTTATATTATAAAATCTGAATTTTTCACATTCTTTATAAAGATATAATTAAACGGATTCAAACGTTTCTTGTTTTTACTGAAATTCGATTTATTTCGAATCCTATACATTCAATTGAAATTTAAAATCGAATTTTCAAACTACCGCGCCATTTCAGGGTCGTTTTATAATTAAAATAAATTTATACATTCTAACTTCGATTATAATAAATTTTTATCGTTATTATTTAAAATAAATTTTTAGTCGTTATTATTTCAAGCTCGCGACCAGACCTCGGCTCGTGAAGTCCACATCACGACCCGACCACCACCGCGAACCGCCTGCAGCTGCACACACAATTATGACCTATTCTCAAGGCTATTCGCACTCCTACTTTCCTGGATCAGGTGCCACGTACCTCGTCATGAACTGGTTATCCCAAGGGATCTTCTACAGCTATAAATGCACCTCTACATGGAATTTTGAGAGGACTTTTGGCCATTCTTCTTCGCGGCTTCCAACATTACGGAAGTGCAAGGACTTTGCACCTTTCTACATCTGAATTTTCCTCTTATAATCTCAACTAACACACGGATTGTGTGTCTGCATGTAACTGATTCTTGTAATCTGTCAGTATAACAATAAGATTATAATGTGGACATAGGATACGTCTACAACCGAACCACTATAAAAACCTCGTGTGTTCCCTCTGATTTTACTATTTTCTGCATTCTGTGATCTATGATCTGCATTTGGGTGTTAGTGCCATTTTTTGATCTAACATTTTGGCGTGTCAGGTCGGGGACACATGATACTACTTCAATTTCTAGCTCGGGAGGAATCAGATTGCTTGGCTATTGGATCAATGGCGATCAAACTGAAGAAAACTGGAACTTCCTCTCATGCTGAGGATGCTGATGCTGAAGGAACTAGAAACGAGGACAGCCATGGGGCATCCTCTCATGGAGATCTTTCAGAATATTTGACAAGAGAAGAGACGGACGGCATTCTCGCTGAATTGAGGAACCAAAGGCAAGATGACCTCCTCAGGAAACAACAGGAGATGATCGATGGATTCTTCTCTCGGATGGATGGAAGGCCCAGCAACGAGCAACGCATTGGAAATGAGGCCCTAGAAGCGGCTCGCGCATCACATAGACTCGGAGGCAACCCCCTCACACTTGGAAATGCTCAGAATCGACTGACTTCAGTTCCAATTCAGACGAACACTGGATCGTAAGCTCCCACTCAGCAGCAGCATGGAGCGGCTCGTGATGGGGACCCACGACCGGGTCGGGTCGCCCCCCTCGAACCACGAGCCGACCTACATGAACCTGGTTCACGAGCCGACCTTCATGCTCCTGGCTCACGAACCAACCTCCTCAAACCGCGAGCCGCTCCCAACAGCTCCCCGACAGCTTTCTCACTCTCCTGCACTCAACACTAGTGGCACCAACTCTGATATCGGCAATTTGCAATAGCTTTTTGAAGGAAATCTGCTAGCATATATGATTGAACACCTCTCGAGAGGTCAAACTTATCAGAATGACGTGGATGACGTCAACCACACTTCTTTCACTCGGGAAATCAGGAATTCCCGCAATCCTCTGGATTTCAAACTTCCATAACTAGAGCCCTACAACGGCAGGACAGATCCTACCGTGCACCTGATGTGCTACAAGCGTCATATGGAAGTCCAAATGGCGTCAGAAAACGTCATGGAAAAGTGTTTTCCTCTCTTTCTGACTGATATTGCTGCTATGTGGATTCGATGACTAGAAATAGAATCGATCAGCAGTTGGAACATGTTGGTCGCACGCTTCATTGAACAATTTCGGGTTCACATTGCACGTCCCAAGAACGTCATTTCCCTCACCATAATCAAGTAGAGGCCTAGAGAAACTCTACGTTCGTTCCTGGAAGGATTCAACGTTGTAGCAGCATCAGTTGATCGCCTTGAACCATCCATGGTATTGATGTCAGCAGTATCCGGCGTTCTAGATAACTCAGAGTTCAAAAAATCCTCGTACAGAGATCCACCACGAAATCTCGACGAATTCTACCTTGAAGCAGATAGGTTTCTGCGGGAAGAAGATGCAACTTCTGAGAAGCGCATCCTTGATGTCAACATGCTTAAAGACGGAGAACCGTTTGACTCTGGAAAAGGCAAAAGAAAAGCCGATGTCAAGAATGACTGCAACAATCATCCCCGGAGAGGACCCAAATATGAAAGATACGCCGAACTGAACGACAATCTGAGCAACATCTACATGGATACAGGGGGTGCTGCCTCTTATCCGAGGCCTCCCAAGAGGGAGCCAACGCTAGCACAATGTAACTTCGGAAGACATTTCATATTTCATGGCATGGATGGTCATAACACCGATGACTGCAGACATTTGCGAGACCTTATTGAGGACCGGGTCAGACGAGGAGAGCTACCCGAGTATGTCACTCAACCAACAGCACCTACACCGGCACTCACCTATTCCCCGAAGAGTGAACGATCATGGATTGAGCAATCGCGAGCTTATCATTAACTAACCCCACTCCTCGGATCTCTTCAGCATGCCGGACTTCAGTCCGCATTTCATGTTTTTAGGCTTTTCAAGCGACTCCTCGCCCTTCTTTGTTTTCTCTGCATGTAATAAAAGTGGCCACATCAGCCCACACGCATGGAACCGGCTTGTGGTCTCCAGTCGTGTTCGGTTAACGACCACTGCATTTTCATGAATCAATAATAAGCATTGGGCTCCAGCTCCCAACTGGATCCATCCAATATAAACATACATGAGATCCAGCTCCGAACCGGATCCGACTAGTATAAAAATTGAGCTCCGGCTCTGAACTGGATCCGTCCAGTACAAACAAACTCTCATATCTTTTCCTTGGTCATCTTACTTCAGTAAGGCAGTCTTGGAATCTCATTAGCTTTTCCTTGGTCGTCTTACCCCGGTAAGGCCGTCTTGGAAACCCATAGCACTTCCTTGGTCGTCTTACTCTAGTAAGGCCATCTCAGAACCATTTTTGCATTGTTTGTCTTATCTTTTTACAGGCATGGATTATGGATTTCATAGATTATCCAGAACACATCTTCCTTCAACCAGCAAGATATGCTCTGGGGGGCAACTTGTTGACACACTTTTTGGTCAAAGGTATCACACATGGAATTCCTGAATAGCAACACGCTCAAGTAGTGGAAACAACGTCAAAAGACATAGAGTGATTTGGTCGAAATTGCAACATCAACATAAATAGACCCGAAACTCCTATCAGTCGACCTCTCTTGGGCTCGAAAACATCAATTACGGAGCTTTTCTCTGTAACTCTTGTAGCCCTCTGAATTAGCTTCAAGTAGAGCTTTCGTTTGGCTAAAACGGACTTATGGTTTAAAAGTTATGCCTGTTTCCGTGAATGGACATAAACTAGCATCAAAAACTCGGACCATGGCATCGGCTCGCCTCTCCTTGGCTCGTGACGCACCCTCGTCTCACGAACCAACTCGGCTCGTGGACCAACATCTCCATCCACGACCCGACCGTGGACACCAACTTCACC
Organism: Allium sativum; assembly: GCA_030737875.1. Taxonomy (NCBI): domain Eukaryota; kingdom Viridiplantae; phylum Streptophyta; class Magnoliopsida; order Asparagales; family Amaryllidaceae; genus Allium; species Allium sativum. The sequence continues at coordinate 660,276,280 of CM060919.1, forward strand.
ACTCTAGCTCGCGACCAGACCTCGGCTCGTGAAGCCCACATCACGATCCGACCACCACCACGAACCGCCTGCAGCTGCACACACAATTATGACCTATTCTCAAGGCTATTCGCACTCCTACTTTCCTGGATCAGGTGCCACGTTCCTCGTCACGAACCGGTCATCCCAAGGGCTCTTCTACAGCTATAAATACACCTCTACATGGAATTTTGAGAGGTATTTTGGCCATTTTTCTCCGTGGCTTCCACCATTATGGAAGTGCAAGGACTTTGCACCTTTCTACATCTAAATTCTCCTCTTATAATCTCAATTAACACACGGATTGTGTGTCTGCATGTAACTGATTCTTTTAATCTGTCAGTATAACAGTAAGATTATAAAGTGGACGTGGGCTACATCTACAGCCGAAGCACTATAAAAACCTCGTGTGTTCCCTCTGATTTTACTATTTTCTGCATTCTGTGATCTGTGATCTACATTTGGATTAGTGCCATTTTTTGGTCTAACATATAATAACTTAGCAAAGCTAAGAGAAGAGTTGTTATACTTGAAGCAAAGTTGGAATCAAACTTGACTGGGATCTTCATTCTCCAATATAGCCATTGTCGCTATTGTTCGGTATATCTAGAAAGAATGTAATAGTAGAGGATTCAACAGATTCACAAGATAAACAAAATTCCTTAGTAAATTGATTTAGAAAGACATGCAAATTGGAGATTAAGTTGCCATTTTCTTGCCGTAACCGAGCAAGCAGTTGAGGAGGTACCAACGAACCTCAATCTAAGGCTATGCAGTTAATGCCCTGCTAAAGCCCATAAAAATCCCAGCTATAGCCCTTAACACTCTTCAACTACTACGCTATTTCATTTTAGCGCTGATTAATAGTAGTTCCGCTTTTAGCCCCACTATTTTCTGCTACACCCACTTAATCAACGCTATTTAGCACCCTCTTTAGCAATATTAATATGCAAATGATGACTTGGCCAGTTCTCTTTTAAAATAAATCAAAAAAGATAAGGCAAAAAGTTAATTTTAAGTCATAAATGCCTTATATAATTTAGATATGTATAGTAATCCTCAAATCTAGTGTGCATAAACATGATATTCTTTGATTTTGTTATATAATATTAATTGATATTAATTTCTTCTGCACAAATGATACGAGAATGATAATTAAATAATTTTGGTTATATATTTTTACATCTAAATAACATTTTTGCACCTCTGCTATATCCCCGCTATTTCCCCACTGCTACAGCTTTTAACACCTTTACAGCTATAAAACCGCTAAGTACTTTATATGCATTATTCTAAAGGTTAGAATATAAGGAAGCTCGAATTGCTTGGAAACTTCTATAGATCTGCTTCTGGCATTTCCCTTTCCTTTTTGCTTGCGAATGTGCTACACATTATCTCTCTTTAGAGGAGAATTCACTGAAAGTATTGTGTTGTCCAGGAAGTAGATACGGTTTTATATACCGTTGTTTAGATCTGATTATATTCGCTAGATCAACAAAGCCCATCTCACTAAAATGTTAACCCACTTTCATATGTATGTATATATACACACGCACACGCATGCACACACACATACACATACATATATATATACACACACACACGCACGTGCACACACACATATACATATATTATTGCATACTTCACTTTCATGATTACAGACATGTGTATGTAATGTATATATAGATTCTCAATTTTCTTTTACTATTATTTATATATAATATTAATGATGAAATTAGAAAATTTGAGTTTATTTTTCCTATATGTATATTTTTAAATTAGCAGTTATTATTTTTTGAACTTTTATTATATATAAAATATTCATTAAATTAAAGTTTAAGTTGAATATTTTTCAAAATTAGTACTTCATTATAGTAACTCTAAGGAAAAAAAGGTTTTTCCAATAAGTTTTATTATTTTTAATAATTGTTTTACTTTCAACCAAACAAGTATATTATTTATAAGCAAAAAAGGGTCGAGCTTCCACCACTCCAATGGGGACTAAGGTTTCCCGTCGCCTCCATATTTTCTTTTTCTACACCTTTTTTACATCGATCGCTCAAACCCCCCCTCCAACTTCTCTATTCTCCTTTTTTGTTTGTCTTTAGTTTCGATCCATTTTCACCGGCACTAGCTTTCCCCTTGCGGCATTGGTTTTCTCTTCATCCTCTTCCAGTAATCAGTAATTTCCAGTAATCAATCCTTTCCAACTTTAGATTTACTTCCCGAATCCTCCCATTTGTCGTCCCCTTGATGATTTTTGCAGTAACCATTAACTCCACTTGCAAGCCCAGTGTCGAGCTTTCTCTTCTCCTCCTCTTACTGTTTCCCTCCTGAGTTCCTTACCATTCCCCCACTCCCTATCTTTCTTGAAAATGTTCTTTTCTAGTTCGTGACTTCTCTATTTAGCCGACATATTTTCTCTATTTTGATCAAGTCCAATCTGTCACCACCGAAAGACATGCCAATTCTTAACAGGACTTCGGTTGTGGATTGAGTTTCTCAATGTGCTGGTTGTTGGTAGACTATCTTGTGTTGGTGCTATTGATGGTTCTGGTCTTGGAGGATGTTGGATAGTCTACTGGATTCTGTTGTTTTCAGGTGAGTGTTGTTGGAAATTTGTGTTCATCTTGGGTTTTTGGTGGTATTTGGTCAAGAGTTGTTTCTATGGTTGTTTGCTTTTGGTTTTTGGGGTTGTCTATGGTGATCATTATCTTGGTTCTAACTGCATTGTTGTCTCTTTGGTTTAAAGTTTGTGTATCTTGGCTATTTAGTATTTTGTGTGTTACTTGTTGTTGGCAGTTCGTTATCTTGTTTAAGTGAGGAAGTTAACTAGTGTAGTCTTTTGCTTCATTTGGTCTTTGTTGTTTACACGTAACTTTACCCCCTACATGAAGTCTGTAAGCCATCTTGTGATACCCTAGTGCTACCGTGGTTATTTTTGTGTGTATAGGGCTGTCAACAGATACTTTCGGACACGGATAGTGTTATATCCGTATCCGTATCCGAAATCATTTTCGGATATCGGATACCCGTATCTGCGGATACGGACGGATATCGGATAATTATCCTATCCGCCAACGATCGATAAAACAAGAAATATAAACGAAAATTTTTAGTTAAACATAAATATTTTCAGTTTCATTGATCACAAAAGTGTTAAAAATAAATATATATGATGAAATTAAATAGATTTGGGTAGCTAATATGCATTTAATGCATATAATACAAACATTCGACTTAGTAAAGCAATAAATAAATCTCATTTATTGTACTAAAATACATATAATTTTGAGCATAACATTAAAAAAAATTGGATGGATAATTTTCGGATACGGATATCTATGTATCTATAACCGCATCCGTTATTTCGGATATCGGATATTACCCGCTTTTCGGATACGGATGCAGACAGATTTCGAATTTTTCGGGTATCCATTGACAGCCCTATGTGTGTACTGTATTTTCTCTCCCTGCGTGGAAAAGGACTTCTACCCTACATAGTGATGTATGTGTTGTTTTAAGTGGATTAGGTAAGATAGTGTATCCTCTGGTTTAGTAAATTTTACATTGTGGTAGTTAGGTTCTCAACCTCACTCCTGAACATGTATTACTTATTACTTGCTATAAAAAAAGCAGACGTTTACTATAAAAACCGGTTGGTTTGCCAAAAAAGTATATTAATCATTAAAATAATACATTAATTCAAAAATTCAACAATTTTTTTATATCTTTATTTTGTGATCCTTGAACTTCAAAATTTTAAAGTTCAACTTTTTTGTATAATATTTAATTATTGTAGCCAAAAGTATACATACATATTACATATATTTAAAACAATTCAGACACCGACAATGGTGGATCTTCTCTTTCATTCCTGAACATTACAACGAGCTATGCTCTTTCACTCTATCTCCCCTACCATTCACGGTGTCGTTATCCCCTCGCCACACCTCCAATTCAGCCTCCTCCACCAGCTCTAGAAAGACATACGACACTTCCACTCCAGATCCTAAGCCGCCTCTTTTTGGGCAACATCAATTGATATTCCTCCCTTAAAATCGAGGAAGTGCTTATCTGTTGCCAAGGGTTGGGAATCATGTGTGTTGTATCTGAAAAACCTTTCTCTGCCTTGGTTGTTTCGGATGACACTGCTCCAATCTCAGGCCTTTTTACTCCAACTTTGCAATCACCTTCCACCTTGGCTGTTGCGTCTGCTAGTGTTGAGAGATATTCTGTGAATTTTATTTGAGTCTTGTCTCTGGTGAGTCAGCACCAGTTAAGCATGAAAATCAAGTTGGATCATGCAATGAGATGCTAATGCAAAATTTCCATATTGTAGCAAACGACATGAGTGGTGGTCATAAGAGTGATGTTGATTGTGTACCCTTTGTAGTTGGAGGTTGTTATGTGGCAGTTAGTGATGCACCATGTTGTAATGTTGCTTGCAAGTCAGGTGCTCGACAAAATTACCTTGAGAAGCCCGCTCTTGTTAAGCCTTCATAGCCTTGTAGCAAATTAGCACATGTCATCCCACAGGTAATAAACTGAAATGGTCATCTCTATTTGGTAAATTGCCTAGAAATGTTGGTGTCTTTGATATACGAGATTTTCCTATTGAGGAAGTAAATGGCACAGTGGTACCCCCTGTTAAACCTGAAGAGGATGCTGCTTATTTTGAGTCCAACTATTTAGTAGGATTTTTCTTGGACACTAACCCTCCTTTTCATATTGTGAAAGAGCATTGCGACAACATATGGACACTAAGGGAAACATACAGATGCATTATAATAATACAATGTTCTTCTTCAAATTTTCTAGGCTTGAGGATAGGCAGCAGGTTCTAGAGTTGGAACCTACATTCATTTTAAGAAAGTTGTTCATTATTACTCCTTGTGACCTCTATTAAAAGTGCCAGAGCACAAGTACTATCTATCCTGGTTTGGACATATTTCATTTATATTCCATCAATTCTGCAACCCCTAATTGGTATTAACTAGTTGGCATGTTGTGTCAGGAAACTTTGGTGTTTTAGTGATTACACCATAGCTAGAGAAAATTTAGTGTATGTTAAAGCTTTGGTTGAGGTTCCACCTAATAAACCGCTTCCAGAATAGATTAGGGTTCAGACTATCATTGGACATTATGAAGATATTAAGGTTCGTTATGGTTCGGTTCCTAATATCTGTGTGCTTTGTAAATCATTTGGCCACATGGTGGTAAGCATGGTAAGCCATCCTTTGTTCCCATTAAACCAATTCCTCCTCTTCCAATTCATAAGAAAACCTCTCTTCTTCGTTCCCACGTATGCACTGGGTTCCAAAGCCTCCCATTTTATCTGAACCATCTGAAGCTCCTCCAAGAGATAATGCCATTTAAATCCCTTTATCCCCAGTCAAACTGCCTCTTCAGATAGTTTGGTCCCAAATTGAAAATGCATGGTTGTAAGATGACCCAAGTATGATATATAATCCCAACTATGCAATTTTTTACAAGTATGTAGATGATGATAAAATTAAGGGTCGGTTGTACTATCAACTGTGAAAGCAGATCTATCTTTATACGTCCTTGTGTAGCTTAGAGAGAGGAATCATAATCTTTTAGAGGATGGCACGTGGGGTCAGAACTTTTTATACTGCAAAAATTCATCGACTTATATGCCATCTCTTGTCTCGATGTTTCAGGATTTCTACCACGACAGTGGGCTTGATAATGTTGTCATTGGCCATGGTCCCTCCTTTGAGTAGGGGGTTAGTGATTTTCTCTTTAGTACCAGAAGCGGTCTGCTTCTCACCTGTTTTATTTGTATAGTGTTCTGGCACTTAAAACCAGAATGTGTTGTTGATAGACAATCTATCTATCACATGTGCCTCATGTACTTACTATTCACTATAATAAAAATTGGATGGTCCGTTATAAAATCGGTTGGTCTTCCCAAAAAAGCATACATATTAGAGTTATACATTAATTATTAAAAATAATAATTTAATTCGGAAATTCACCTAACTTTTTTCTAGCTTGTATTTCACGATCATTTAATTTCCGCAGATACAAAATTAAATTTTGAAAAATAATTATTTTATATTTAATTATTATGAATGAAATAGATGTTATATATTAAAATATTCAATCAAACATAATTTTTAACAAATTAATCCACTTTCAGTCTGTCTATGATATAAAATTATATAAATATATGTATATATGAATGTATGTAGTTTTCAATATATATATATATATGTGTGTGTGTGTGTATGTGTGTGCGCGCACGCACATACATAATTTATTATATATTTGATTATATTATGTTATGTATGTATTATATGCATGCTTAATTATATATATGTACATATGATTTCATATATATATATATATATACACACACACACACACAAAATTTATGATTTTTAATATTAATATATAATTTCATGCATATATTTAGTGTAACAACCTGTTATTTTTAACGATTTAATTTCTGATTTAAATCAAATTTTATTTTGAAAATATTCTATGGTTTTTCATAATGGAAAATTCGAATTTGAAATACGTACAGTGAGATGTAGTAGCTATGAAAATTTCATTAGAAAATTTGAATGTTTGTCGGTCACGAAACTTTTTAGTGTAAAGCAGTGCGTAACAGCTCAAATTTTCGCAATTTTAAAATCACTTTGGAATCAATTCCAAACATGAAAAATATCCTATTCATTATCACGAATCCAATGGCGAAATTCATTTCACGTAAATCAGACGTTTTGACCTCCGTTTAATTGTTTTCCCGTCCAAATTTTACGTTTAAAGGGGTCTGTAATGCGTTTCGAATGGAGAACCATGACACTGCAAACTGTATACCGTTGCGTCAATTTCATCGCCTGATTACTGTAATATATTCATTTGTCAGTTTGAATGCTCGGTTTACGACGAAATAGCGAAAAAGCTTGCACAGTTCATTTTTGAAATAAAGCCTTTTGAGTTCGACGTGTCCCTATTCGGGTCCAGCATATTTTTCTAGTAATTTTGGGTCTGTAAAATCCGTCATTTTATTTTACTAAACCATTCATTCATTCTTTTATTTATTTCCGTATCTTAGCTAGTGATGAATCATGCACGCTTTTGGTTTAAATATATAGTATTATTCCTAAATTCATGTCGCACTCATTTTTTTCTTTTGAAATATAAACCACCGGCCACGTTCAGCTTAAAGATAGTGCTTTTCCCAAAGATTCGTTCAAATTATCTAACGACTTTCTTTGGTTGTTTCCCGTCTTTTAATTTAAAATGGGTTGGCCTTATGAATCGCTCCATTATTCCCACGTCACCTACTAGTCTCCTTTTTTTAGATCTGAAGCATTTCTACCCCATCGCCATTTTTAAATTCGTTACGAAAAAAAAAGCTGCTCATGCCCCCTTCCGCAAAACCATCGCCACTTCCCACCAGCGCCCACTTCCACCTTCGCCCATCACCTGACTGTCGCATCCTTGCCTCCACACTAGACCCACTCCTTGCTTCACGCAAAGCCCAACCGTGTCGCCTTCGCTGCAGCCCTCTTCCGATGCCTTAAGACAAACTTGTGTCGCGTCTGCTTTGTGACCACACTGACTTGCTTGCCCTCCTTGATCCGCCCAGCACTTGCTGAGCTCCTCCCCGTAGCCTCCGACCAGCATTAGCCGAGCATCAGCCGAGCCTCCTTGCATCCATCTACCCGCTGCCACACCTCCGACCTTCCCTAAAGCCGCCCTAGGTGCTTGTATTAGCATGATTTTTTTGTGTGTATAACCAGCGTGTATTGTTTTGTGGGTTAGTTGTTTGCATGCGTGTGTGTATAGCGTGTAGGGGCATTGTTTTGTTTGTATTTTTATGTGTTTTTGTTTTTGTGTGTTGCATTTTCTGTAAGTGCGTGCATGCATATTTTTCTGTGTGTTTTGTGTGTATGTGATTATGTGTGTGTGGGTGTATAGGTGAGGGGTTAGAGTGCGTATATATTGTGTTAGTTTTCTTGTGTGTGAAATATGTGTGTGTGCATGAGTTGGCGTGTGTGTGTGTGTGTTAGATTTGGCATGTGTGGGGTGTGTAGTTTCGTAAGGTGCTTTGAAATTTATTTGTTTTGAAAATATATGTGTATATCTATATATATTTGCTTGTTTGTGTGTATGTTTATATATGAACATATATATATATATAATGGTTTTGGGTGCGTTTATATAATTTATAATATATATATATGTTACAATTTACATTGTGTGTCTACGTTATATATATATATGTTATAATTTAAATTTGCGTTGTGTGTTTGCATTTTTTATTTATATCTGTATAATTTATATTGTGTATATATATATATACAGTTTCGGTGTGTTGTTTTAAAAACATAAATACGTTACAATTTTTGTGTATATACGTATATATATATATATTATTTTGTAAAAATTGTTGGGTTTATTATTTAGTCGAGTTTGTGTTGAGTTCGAAAACCCATCCAAAAAGAAATCCAATAGCCGTACTGATCCATTGAGACATTCTCTAACCTCTTCTTATAAAATAAAAATATATATTGAGTGGTTACCATGATTGAATCCAATCTAAATCGTGCTTGAAAGTCGTCGTCTCATTCTGTGTCAATCTGTTCGTTATCTCTGATCTGTGCCACGAAAGGTGAGTTTATCTCACACTTAACCTACATTGTTTCATGGATGTTAAATTCAACATAAATGAACTGTTGTGAAATGTATAGCATTGCTAGTCGAAAATTGTTTTATTTTATATGTACCCACATTTCATATATGACACGATGATATATATATATATATGTATGTATGTGTGTGTATATATATATGACACGTAGGCGCACTGATGATATATGACTTATGATATAATGATGTTGATGCTATGTGGTAATTTATATTGTTTATCTACGCTGTTGATTGCCATAGTTAGGAAAAATCACTATGGGTTGAAATGATACATACCCGAACGGACATTAGATTAGGAAAAAACCATTATGGGTTGAAATGATAAACCTAACGGTTTTTACTGAATTTGAAATTGCAGGTTGAAATGATATACCTGTAGAAGTTTTAAATTGCGGGTTGGAATGATAAATATCTGTATCACTTGACCATAGGATAGAAAACTATACATACGAACACCGTTGGTCATGTTTCCAAAGTGAAGTGATTTGGAATTTGATTTTAAGATAACAACTTAAGATTTTATATTTTTATGTATATTTATTTTAAAGATTTTAAACTTAAATTTCTTTAAATTTTAATTTATATGTTTTAAAATGATTTTATGAGTAAAAATGGATTTAAATGCTTATTTAAGATTTTACTTATAACTTTATTTATTTTAAACCATTTAATTTAATCAGATATGTATTTTAAACTTTGTATTTAATATATTATAATAAATGATTCTTTTAAACCTATTTCTAAATTATTTTAAACTTATATATCTTTATAAAGCTATTTTCTATTTAAATTTATAACTTATATATATATATATATATATATATTTAAGAAGCTTATTTTTATATATATTTTATAAATTTTAATAATAAACTCAAAGATGGGTAGATTAAAGATTTAAATTTAATATTGTTATTTGATTTAATGAATGAACTTATATAAGGTAAGAATTTGAATTGATATAAAATTTTATTAGAGATGAATTTGAATTGGTTTAATATGAACTTTTATAAGAAATGAACTTGAATTGCGTAAATTGATGTTTAATTTGAATTTATAATTGAAATGAAATGAATTCGATTATAAGTGACCGAATGTGAATTTGAATATATAAATTTTATATTAGAATTGATTTTATACATCGTTGGTTTGAATTAAAAAACCTGTTAAATTGAATTTATAAGAATAAATTATTTGAATTGAAATATGAGGTTTCGATTTGAATTTATATGTAATGATAATTTAATTGTACGACTTGAGATCTATAAATTATGATATGTTTTGCTTAAATTGAATATAAGTTTTGATTTGAATTATGCATATATATATATATATATATGTATTAGAATTTGAACCGAAATGTTGGACTTTATGAATCGACTTAAGCGAGTGCTTATAAAGGTAAAACTAGATTTTTGAATTGTTTGAACTTGAGTTTTGATGAGTATAAATCAAGCTAAATATTATCGAAGTTAAGTATTTTAGTATTGATTTAAATGACATTTGAGATATGTTTTGTATAGGCTGAATTTGGATTGAAAACCGTTATGTGGATATATTTCGGACGTTAAATAAAATTGAAGTTAAATATATAATTTTGAATTCAAATTTGAACTTGAGATTCATATATTCGATTTTATAAAGTGATTTATAAAATAATGATCACGGTGTGAAAATGTAAACGATTGGTTGTTAAAGAGACCAAGATCGACTATTATCATACTCTTTGCCAATACCGGAAACCACATTAACAACTGTGTATGCGGTGGAGTTCCAAAATGAAGTAAGATGATTTGGAGGCGGTTACTAGATTTGAAGAAAGAGAACGATAATGGATAGCCTTGACCTTCGGGTCATAATTAAAACGACTAAAACAAGAGCCATACCCAGGTTAATGTGAGTTAGCTTCTCTTAGCAGGCATGCTTCTTCAATACCATATTTCTTACTTTGTGATTGATTGGGCGCCCTTTTATTTTTGGGAGTATTGTCTGGGGTGGCCGGTAGCTGGCGGTTATGCGTTACCACTGACCTGGGTTCGCAATCCGGTAGAATCCTACCGATGGGTATTGTTTCAATGCCTTGTCATATTTATCCTGATCGAGCCCCCTACGATTTTGATTTGTGTCATACCTATGGAGTGCCCTCTGGTAGCCACTAGTTGGACTTTATGGTACTGTATAGACTACGACATTATATACGGTGTAAGGGTAATAATGGTAATATCGCTTACGCTATTTTCAATAGTATATTTAACCATATACACTATTATAATAACGTATTATATTATGTGATATTAGTTTAACAGATCCTTAGAGGATGGTGATCCCAAACACCTTTAAGTTACCGATGCATTTCATTGATCATTTCATTTGAGTTGATTTACTTCCATGAGAATGTTAGTCCTGATCCGAGTTGTTTTGTTTTGCATTATCGCTCGGGTAAGATTGAGTATTACAGCCTTCGAGATTCACCCTTGGAGCTTATATTGGGTTTCGTTCATCTTGTATCAACCTATTGATCAATTGTTCCAGTCATCCAATTATTTTAGTCATTTCTATTTCAGTTAGTTATCATTTGTTTATGTACTAATGATTTTTGTATTAGACTTCCGCTGTATTGTTTATGTAAACTATGTTGGAAAAGTTTATTTAGTAGCTACATGAACTACTATTGTATTATGTAATTTCCACTACGAGATATTATATGCCATATGTCTGTTATATGTGATTCTTTGATTTACTCTATTTAACCTAGAAGCTAATAACAATCTGCTGCTTTTAGCTGTTTGAGTTGGTTCAATTACCGACTTGAAGTGGTCGAAAAGCCAAGATGTTACATTTAGACAACTAAAATATATACAAAATGAGTTGATGTGCCCTTTGCAATTTAAATCCCAACATTTATATGCATGCATATCATACCATTCATGAATTATTACGTTTTACATGCACACATACTTGTATATGAATATGATACATGTTTATATTAATTAAATCAAGCAAGACTAAATTTATATTACAAAATATTCGAAATTAGATAAAATATTTAGTTTTATTTAAATGAATTTAGAATTATCCTAAATAAATAAGACTTCATAAACCTAACAAAGATCCAATAAGGTAATTATTTTATGAAATTTACCCATATACTCCACTGTTGGTTGACCCAGTTCCAATAATACGAACCCCAGTTTTGGGTCCAGTACCGATCTAAATGTCCTGGCTAGATCCATCTTGATTTTGTTGGGTAGTGTTCCCATATCTTTTTCCTTTAATCCTCTGACATTGGCATCTATATATGGTTGTTTTCAAACGATGAAGAATGTTTTGGAATTTCAATAAAGTGAAGTCGGAGATATCCTACCTCTATCATGTTGTTGAGCAACCAATTGGTTAACCTAATTCTTCAAATCAATTTTATTTGAGATATATTGATTAAATTATAGTTGAATGTTATCTAAGTGTCTCATCAAGTCCATCAAATATATCTTGGTAACTAGATCTGATGCATTGGCAGCAACAACAATGGTTGATGAGGTAACAATGTTTTGATTCTCTCATTAGAGGGTAAAATCACATTAAGTATTGACATAGGAAGAAGAGGGCACTTTCTTTGGAGACATGGGTAAAGTAAGCTTTTCTCCTAGATTCATTGGTAAACCTATAATGGAAAGTACGATCTGATTTGGTGGATGTAAGGATCCTATAGTAGAAATGAGAACCAAAAGCAACATACAATCGTCTTCAATGAAAACATCAAAATATTTTCACCTAAAAGTGGCATAAGCACCTGATAATAGGTCTGTAAAGAACTAAAATGAAGAAATAAATTACAGTTGATGAATTCAACATAGTAAAAGAAAATAAATAAGACATGTAAATTTATAGCGTTTTGGCATTAAATACCATTGTCCATATTAAGAATTAGATATGTTTATTGCTTAAATTTGATGATTATAAAGGTCAGATCGATATGAATCTGAAGCGTACAATAGAGTTATAGAATATAAGAAAACAAGAAAGATCCATTTTTGTCCAAGGCAACTGGGGGATGACATTGGATCCCACTAAAATTTAGGAGAATCTCAGGCTGAGGATGACTAAGTCACAAAAGTTTGGAGACTAACTCAACCATAGTCGAGGCCAGCGTTGATCTCGATGTTTGCATATGTACCGGTCTGGTTTGCTTTGGATTTGGGTCTAGCGATCAGAGCGATGGACCCTTCTGCATGTTAGAGTTTTACTTCTAAAGTTGGTTCATGCAATTGTCTTGGCATGTTTGAGATATGGGATAATCTTGATCAAAGTAGGATAAGCTGTTTTTAGCACTTCAGACCAGAGCCGATCTAGGTCCTTTAATAAACGATGATTTGTACTTTAAGCACTTCAGCCCGCTATCCTGCTAAGTTCTCACGAATGTTGTCCCATAGTCTTACCTGTATTTGATGTTCGGATCTTTGAATCATCGCTTTGGGTTGTTAGCCTCGATAATCATCAAGTTGCACTTGTTCGGTTGACTAGAAATATTCGAGCCAAAATTCCAAGTAACAAATGTGATTTGAAAAAAGAGGATGTAGATGTCTACTTCAGATCTAACGAATATACTTAATTAAGATATGTATATAGATACATTTTCTAAATCTTGAAAGTATAGTATTATTTGTATATACTTATACCATTGATGTACATATATGTAATTATTTTCGGTCTTAATTAATGAAGTTTTTATTTAAAGAGGTTTATATGTTGCTTGTATGCTTAATCGTGCTAGATTTCATATGAAATTAAATTTCTGATTGGATTGTTTATTGTTAAATAACTAATTATCAAGTAATTTCCAATTTATAAAATATTAATTGTTGAATCAGAGAGGTCGGAATCAAATACGTATAAGTTATCTGAAAATCACTTCAAACAATCGTAAGCGCTTGAATTGAAAACATCTCGAATATGATGAAAATCATAGACAAAATTCCTTGAAGTGAAAGAGCTACTTGCTACTAGTCTTGGTGATGTAGTAAAAGCAATGCCATTGGTCTATTCATATTCTAAGTAACTTATATGAATGAGTGTTGACATTACATTCTTTCCTAAGTTAGGTTGCTCCTTAGAATGGCACTATAAAAATTATTCTTTTTTACTTTCCTAAAGGCTGACCCATTTCAGCACTACAACCGAGGACCGATATGATCATCCGAGTTGCACATTCCCCTCGACTTGGATGCTCTATTTAGGCATGTTGGTGCAAGAATTCCACCATCAACATGTGATTTGAATCCCAGAGGGTCCCAGAATAAGTGGCCGAAATGGGGAAATGATCGGCTAATTCCTATAGGTAATGACTAGGGTAGGGCTGGCTCAACTTGACCCCACAGCCTGTAAGGCCATCCGAGTCGTTTATTGACCTCAACTTGGGTGCTCTATTTTGGGACGTTGGTGCAAGAATTCAACCATAAATGCACAATTCAAACACATAAACAGCCATGGAACGCGACCAGCCCAACAGTAAAAATGATCAAATGCCCACGCGGTGGATAGGGTAGGGAGTGCCCTAATTCCCCCTACAACCGGTAGGGCTACCCGAATTGCACGTTCTGCTACAAGTTAGACCCCGAAGATGACTAAAATATGGTAGATGAAACATGTCTATATTGGTCGTTATCTTTAGGGTATGATCATCTCTTGTATTTGTATCGTTATTTTGGATTATGCATGCCCTGGTGGTGACCATATTCGATACAATTAAATAGTTGGTATGCCAATTTTTTGTTGGTTGTTGTAATGATTTGAATTTTGCTCGGACCTAATCGGTCGCAAAATCGACTAAGACCGTTCAAAAATCCGAATACGCTAACTTTGGGCATACAACACATCAGAACAAATAACAACAGACTTTTATAAACATTATAATAATGTTACATCAGAGTACGGAATATATTAGAATACATTGAATATAATAATACAACGGAAGATAATTTACAATAAATGTAATACACTGCACAGCGGAAATATAAACTAACACGGCAGAAGACTATCAATGCTCTGGACACAGCTTTGAGCTTCGATCCAAAATCTTGCTCAATGTATCTGCAAAATAAGCTACTCGACTGCCCGTGTGGAAAAGAGGGCACCCGAGTTTGCAAAGTGAAACAAACTACGAGTCAGTCGTGGGACTCGTATGAGAAATCTTTCCTAACTTATCTAACAATATGGCTAATCACAGGACCACGCCGTTAACGAGGAACGGGTTTACTCCATTGGATTGCCAGTGCATAAATTAATTAAATTTTATTCAAAACAACGCAATGCTTTTTAGAAAAATGAAATCATTACAAAACTCAAGTCCCATCACACAATGCAACGCAAACCGAAGGATAGAGTTTTACCTTATAATGATTAAACATGCTTGATATGTAGAAAATAATGTTTTAATATTATTATTAGTGTCTAATCAGTTTTAAAATACTTCAAAGTAAATGTATCAATCCTAGACGGCATAGTACCCCATCCTACTATGTCTCCATACATAGGTTTACAATCAAAACCGTAATGTCGTATTGGAAATTGGGTTTCCATCATGAGTTAAGGCTAGGGACGATCTCCTTATCGATTCGAGACACTCTAGTAATGTCCCAGGACTCGGACACTGGCGAGCCCTTGGATCCTCCAAGGCCGGTCCACAAATACTCTAGTGGATTATTTATGCCTGAACACACGTTTTCCGGTCCTATTGAACCTATAATTTGGTCACTATCGACCAATATAACCGAGGCACCTCATTCCATCATCCACATAAGTAAAATTTCAGGGCTTGCAAAACCCTGATACCACTTCTAACTAGAAAGAAACGCATGCACTCCTTGGGTCCTTTGTCCCGTTTCTGACTCTTACCGAGGTGTGAGGCTCGCGAAGTAATGTTATACACAAAGCTATGTTGAAATAGGCTATGCTTTGATCATCAACCATGAGGCCATGCTTTTAAACAAAAGCCTCGATCATTTGTATTTTGGCATGCTACATTGACAATCCATGCCATGCGATCAATAACTATCAATATATAACCTCTGAGCTTGTGCATCTCAGAGAAGGGTGTTAAGCAAGAGAATAAAATCTCCGCCACCAAACAGATATATATTAAATAGGAATCAATTCACATAGAATGAAATTCAACTTAAGACACACATCCATTTACAAGTCCATTCTGGGTCTGAACGAAACCGGAGTCACCTTATTCCTCGTCCCTTATGTCCAATACGGAAGAGAGGTGCTCGCTTATCCGGACAATCAACAAGTACGTCCAGACAACTACCACTTTTACCCTTTCCTAGGAGCGACCCAGTTCAGGGTATCAGTAGTCGCCCATTCGATGTAAAGATCGCCGGTCTTCAATGTATTTGACTTTAATCGTCGTAGTAATTATTCAGAATGGGTTAAACTCGGTCTTTCCAAATAACTCGCGTATTTTATAATCAAAAATCAAGTGTTATAATGACACATCATACGCCTCATTCCAATTCAGAATATTCTTTTAATAAAATATCCATATTAAAAGGGAAAGATTCCCATCAATTTTATCAAAGATAAATTCCTTTTAATTTATTCTTTAATCTTCTTTTTAAAAGATTCCTTAAAACTCCAGTTTGATTTTAATATCAAAAATCATTACTTTATGATTATTCAAATTTTAAGAAATTAATCTTGTCGTTAACTGGGTTAAAGAACCAATGTCATTTAAACACAGTTCACGATAAACCCAAAATCATCTTCCATTAGATATGTAATTTTCATAGAAATCAAATCAATATATAGTCGATATAAATTTCCGTATAAGACCGCTAATATAAATGGAATCATGGCAAAGCCCTTTCAAATTCCATATATAGTAACAGTCTTCTTTTACAGAAGCCTATCTCGATTATTATCAATCGAATTTCCACTCAATTCCAATTTAATATACTAAATTGGAAAACTTGGCTTTGGAAAATTTCTTTTTAAATCTTCATAAAAAGAATTATAAATTCTAAATCATATTTTTACTATTAATTGGGCTGAAGAACAACTATCGTTTAAAATTCAGTTCACAATAAGCCTAATTCACATATCATTTTATTCTTTATTGAATATTATTTCAAAATATTCGTTATTTAAAAGTATTCTTTACATAAAAAGATTCTTTATGTAAAAATATTCTTTATATTACAATGTTCTTTATTTTAAAATATTCTTTATATTACAATGTTCTTTACTTTAAAATATTCTTTATTTAAAAGATATTCTGAATCGGAATGCGACTTAATCAGTTACCATATAATTTCGGTTATATGGATTTCATACATCGCTTGTACACGGCAACAATGATAAATAATCATTAAACAATCCATTCACATCCAGAGTGGAATTTATAACTGTGTGAGCATTAAAATGAATAAATAACGTTCATCGCAGCCTGTCAATCCATCGGCTAACATACAACTAAATACTGGGACTAGTGTATGTCAAATATCATCCCAATACCCGTGTGGGGTTTTCAGCCAACAACAGTTCATCTAAATAATTCATTTGTTAATGAATTTAACCAATTTTAATTCCGCTAACATGTTGATGATAAATAACAAACATGTTATTATATTCCTAATGCCAAATGAAAATGTATTTTACTCGCAAAATTTCCCTACATGTATCTATTGTATAATTTGACAACACAAACGTCATTTTGATTTGCATACAAATTCTATTGTATAATTTAACAATAAAATGTCACTCTAATTTACATACAAATTCTAATGTATGTTTTGACAAATAAAATGATTCTTCTATTTGCATATAAATTCTAATGTATGTTTTGCAATTAAAAATGATCCTTATATTTGCATATAAATTCTATTGTAAGTTTTGCAAATAAAAATGATTCTTTAATTAACATACAAATCCTTTTTCAACAAAATGCCTAAAAAGTACATTTGCTTAGTTGACAATTATAGTTTAACAAAATGATAATAAGTGATAATTTCAATTTGTTAACAAATCTAGTTTAGCAAAATGAATAAAAAGTGATAATTTCATTTTGTTAACAATTCTAGTTTAACAAAATGAATATAAGAGATGGTGGCATTTATGTTGACAATTCTAATCTGACAAAATTAATATTTTTTGCTCAACCACTAATCTCGTTAACCAAAAATGTTATTTTTGTTATAACTCAAATCCATTTAACAAAAATGTAATTTTTGTTTTCAACCATCATATTTTGACAAAAATGAATATTTTTGTTTCACCTAGTCTTTTTGACAAAAATGAATATTTTTGGTTCAACTAATCTTTTTGACACAAATGTTAATTTTATTTCAACTAACATGTTTTGGTACAAATGATAATTTTGTTTCACTAAATGCTTTGACACAAATGATAATTTTGTTTCAACTAACATGTTTTGACACAAATGATAATTTTGTTTCAATTAACATGTTTTGACACAAATGATAATTTTGTTTCAATTAACATGTTTTGACACAAATGATAATTTTGTTTCAATTAACATGTTTTGACACAAATGATAATTTTGTTTCAACTAAACATGTTTTGACACAAATGATAATTTTTGTTTCAACTAACATGTTTGACAAAAATGCTATTTTTATTTAAACTAACATGTTTGACAAAAATGATTATTTTTATTTCAACTAACATGTTTGACAAAAATGATTATTTTTAGTTCAACTAACATGTTTGACAAAAATGATTATTTTTATTTCAACTAACATGTTTGACAAAAATGATTATTTTTATTTCAACTAACATGTATGACAAAAATGATTATTTTTATTTCAATTAACATGTTTGACCAAAATGATTATTTTTATTTCAACTAAGCTAATAAATGAATATTTTTTTGTTTAACTCAAATTCTAATTAACAAAGATGTTAAATTTTTGATTCAACAAATCTAATAAACAAAAATGATAACTTTTATTTAATCCAATTCTAATTAACAAAAATGTTAATTTCAAACAGATCTACAAAACACAGCAATCACAGATCAAATCACCTATGACAATCAACAGAATATTACAACGTAGGGGTAATATCATAATTATGATTAATAAATTATAATTATATAAAAAAAGAAGAATTTCTCACCTTGAACGGTTTTAGAAATCGTTTGTATAACGATTGTTTTAACAAAATTAAACAAGCATTTAATTTTATTAGAAATTCCAACTGCTTCCGTTTTTGTCCAAAGTTGTTCCATCACGTAGATCTTTTCTATACGATTCCAACAAAAATGAAATCATCGAATTTCATTAAGATTTGAATGAGTTATACAATTTTATATGTTAATTACATAATTAATTAATTAACTAATAATTTAAAACCTTAATTACTTCGCTTCTCTTCTTCGCGTCGTTGCTTATTTCCAGGAGAACACGATGTAAGCCAAACCCATCGTCGGCCTTCCAATCACCACGTCGCACCACCCTATGGCCCACCGTCGGCCAATCAGAGGCCACCACTCTGAAGCCCTCGCTGCCATCTACCCACGCCATGACCATGGACAAACTCGGTGGGGTCCTCCATCCTAGAATTACGTGTAGATGCAGCGCCTTTGAGCTCCAATTTCGGCCTCCACGTCGAACGAAATCAGATCGCCACCACATGGATTAAAGCTCTCTGAATGCTCTTTATTTTGGTATATGGAAATTTGAATTTTGTTGTGTGGATTAGAAGAATAAGGTGAAAGAAATTTGGAGCTTTTCTGCCGTCCATGGTTAAGAAGGCGGCAGCTTTGTATTTAGGGGATCAGGGTTTGATTTAGGGATAATGTGTATTTATAATATTTAATTACTAATTTTTGAAATAAATCCGTTAAGTCTCAGTAGCTCCAATTTCAGTCCAACGAGAGTTGTCCCCAAGCAAATAACCCCATTTCGGACACAATAAACTAGGTCCCGTCAGCCCGTTTAATAGTCTCTACCCATATTTCTTTATTTTAAAATATAAATCATTTATTTATTTAATTCGATCGTACATTTAAATTTATCGGGGCCACATACGGACTTCAAAAATTCCCGAAAAATAAATCTAGCTATGTTTTGACGATACGGTCCTAACAAAACAAATTTCGTTGAATTTGGAGACTATTTGAAAATTGGACTTTTTTGATCGATCCAATTCAACTAAAATTGACCAAATACGTTTTAATTTACTACGCTCACATATTAATTTCAAAAATTATGAAAATTGGAATCTCACAATAATTTGACATTATGGATCCGTCCATAGCGGTTTCGTCGAAAACGTAGGTGTTTGCAAAATGGTTATTTATACGGGCTATATATTATATTAAATTCCATAGCGACTATTCTGAATTTTAAACTGGGTATTACTTTTGATTCCCGCTATGAAATTTCAATTTTTCAAATTCATTGGAAAGATATTTTTAAACAAATTTTAATATTTTTGGTTTCACCAAAATCTGGTTTATTTTGCATCCTATACATCCAGTCAAAGTTCGAATTCAAATTTTCAAACTAACGCGCTATTTATAACTCGATTTATAATTAAATTAAAAAATTTCATTCTAACTTCGATTTAAATAAATTTTTAATCATTATTATTTAAAATAAGTTATTTTAACTATTAAAATCCATTAAATTTTCTAAAATAAAAATTTTAAATTGGTTCCAAAATTCTGAGTTGTTACAGCTGTAGTACGATAACTTCGATCTTAGTGCATTTTATTTAGAGAGTTATTGTATGAAAGGTAATTCCTTGCAATAACCACCTACCTTTTTTACCTTTGAAAGTTGAAACCCAAGGATGTTCACTGTATTTCAATATGAAAGTCCAATCATCAGAAACGCAAACCATTAAGATTAAAGACAAAAAGGAAAGAACATAAGAAACAAATAATCTCACATCAGAATCAACAACATATAATAATAATACTATTGCAAACAAATTTTTACTCTATGATACAATGTACATCAGAGTTAAAACAAATCATATCAACTGGACAATTATAATTTTTATAATTGCTGATAAGTATATGATACAGCGGAAAATAAATTACTTTGATGGGCAAACATGCAACTCTACTCTACGAGATCCATATCCAGCTAACAACTACATCGAAAATGTCTGGTCTAACATTAGCATTATAATAACACATGGGTCGATCTGAAAAAATAGTATGAGAAAATTCAAGTAAAAAGGAATGTATAATAATTCTACGAGACCACAACGCTAAAAGCAGATTGAGGTTTCACCTCAAAAAAAATAGCACACACGTATAAGCATACACATTAATAGAAATCATTATATAAACAAGGAACAAATGTCGTAATAGAACACTCAATTAATAGAAATAACAAAATAATAATACATGAAGAAGAGCACAAGACAATTCTCAATATAAATAAAGAAAATAATATAAGGATTTAAACTAAACAAGGAAAAAATAATTTTACCAAAGACGTGGGACCACAAGATTTACCACATAATATGTCAGTTATGATAACAATACCCAATCTTAACCACGGATTCAAATAATTATAAGTCGTAAAGGTTATATCATTTTCCAATGCAATTAAAAATAGGAAAAACTCATAAATTTGGAACCAAAGGTAACGAATGAGAAATATTACAAAAAATGGCTAGGAGGGTGCAACCCCTTAACCGAGAGTATATATTTAGAAATATACTGAGGTCTCTAATGTTCTTAGGAATGTAATGGCTTGACCCAACCAACTTTACTGAGTATCTGAGTACTTAACATATTGCGCATATACAACCGAATCATCTAGAGTAGATGTGAAATTGCCCTAATGGGAGAAACCATACATAGCTAATGGTCCATTCGCTTTTGGTTCAGCCATTTCCACCCAAGAATAACAAACTTTAAAGAGCAAAAATCGTTAAATTTGACGATATGAATCAAGAAAGATGAACTAATAGTTGTTAAATCAACTACTAAGGAAAATAAAAAATGATCGTATATGGAAATTAAATTTCATTCCCTTACTTCTGATCACCGATTCCAAACTCGTACTTTTTAAATAAGTTGGTCAAGCGAAGGTATGTTACTTTTAGGCATCACCTTGACGATATTTGATCTCTGAGACAGGGAATATTTCATACTTCAACCCGCAAGGACAAAAGTATAACTAACAATTTTTAATATAAATTGTATTGTTTATGGAAATTTTCTTTTCATATCCGTGTCGAAACTTTTGAACTTTTAAGACTCAAAAATTTGCTTAGTTTTCACATCTCAAATATTTGAAAGATACTTTCGACAATGCTCCTTAAAATATTAATTTTAAAGAGCTAATTATAATTCTTCGTGTATTTATAGTAAATGTCAAAAAACAATGTTATTTAAAACTTCATTTCAATTTAAACCAAAACCATTTATACCTAGATTCAATTTCAAACCAATTTTTAGAAGGGCTTCTCATTTAAACTATCGTTTATAAGATTTAAATGATATTATCTATACAAAAAGGATAATAAATTAAATTAAAATATTTTAATAAACTTAGAGCAAATTTTAATCATCCTAAAGGACAATTTGTAGTACTCCTATAACATTAAAACCTGAACTATTTTTTCCCAAAGGAAAATGACCCGGGATTAAAATCTATATTTTATAAGTTTTTAAAGAACATTAATTATCTCATAAGGTATGTAATCAAGCTTTTGATATTTTAAAATAACCCAGTTGATCAATTTTAAACATTAAATGAATTAACTAGTTAAGTTAAAACCCTTTGTTTAATTACTCGATTATTTTTAAATCATTTTTATTCAATCAATTAAATTAGTTTTATTCATTTTCATTAAATTAAATCATTTTCTTTTGAAATAACTAATGATAAACAGATTAATTGAATTAAAATCTCATTGGTTAAAGCAGGAAGTTTGAGCTAAGATAAGACAACATCCATTTAAATTATTTTAACTTTGAATGTCATTAATTAAACTAATTATTAAATTTCATATATCGTTAACTAAGATGACTATTAGTTTTTAGTTAAAATAAATAATCAAATTTTAGATTCATTAACTAAACAAATAATTAATTTGATTACCACGTTTTAAAGTAAATAATCAAATTCCAATTCCTTAATTAAGTAAATAATTTAACTTAATTATCATTAATCTTTGCCATTGATCAATTTGGAAATATCATTAGTTAAAATGTTAATATTCACATATAAATTCTATAAAAACTCAATTCAAGTTGAATAGGATGTTTAGATTATTCAAGTCAACGACAATATAAGCAAATGAGAATATGCATAAGTAAACAAAAGCAATAAATGAATATGAGCGAAAGAATGCAAACATAATATAAATATGAATGAATAAATAATTCCTTGTCAATCACACGTAGGTGTGAATATTTCAAAGTGCTCTAGCACTATTTAATTCACTACAGACACTCCGATTTTCCTTTTATTATTTCCTCTACAACAGAATGGATATACATGTTGTCCATTATAAAAAAAAATGGAAACTAATTTCAAATAGACAACTGACAATAATTTATAGTACCATAAATATCATACAATTAATTTGGGTGTGAGTTAACTCAATAGATTTCCTATGAATTCTTTCGCTTCCCAGTTTGAACAAAATTCGAACGAGTGGTCGAATTTAGCACAAAATTCTACTATTTCAGAACATGACCAATCCAATTCCAAAATGTAGATAAAGTTCCAACGGGTACAACATGACAAGCACCGTTTATAGTAATTAGTTAAATAAAATACATTAACAATCTTAATTAACTAAATTAATCCGCAATCATTAATCTAATCATGGTCATTGGTCTCTCCTCCCTACTACACTAGATCACAAAACATAGAAACATCCAAAATCTGACTTCATCGAATGATCGCCACCGCACTTCTCAGATGATCGGACCATCGTCCATCACTAATACAACCTCACCAAGCCCTGCGGACCCCTCGTGCGCCACCTTAGCCCATAGCTTCACCTTAGTTCGTTAGAAACCATAAAATATGACGCAACTTTAATAACAATTTCTCGTCACCTATGACCATTTCAAGTTAATCAACCAGTGACGATGACTTCATGAGAGCAGGGCGCATATTTTCTCTTTTGCATCCGACACTTGAAAGGGATCTAATCATCTAGGCCGATCTGGTCCATTGGATGTGAGAGAAAGGAAATTACGGCTTGTTTATTTATTTAGTGTGCTGCTATTCACACCCCACTTTCCTCTTTCGGCCACCACACATTTTCGTTAGGTCGTTAACGACCGAACCCACTTCACGTTCGTCGGCCATAAACAGCCACCGAACAGTGTAAATTTTGAGGGGTAAACCGTTCGTTGGTTAATAACCGAATGACGTGGTGGTTGGAAAAGGGAAGTGGGGTGTGAATAGTAGAATACTTTATTTATGGGTTTAGACAAAATGAATGGGTTAAGGTCCTATATAAATTATCTCACAAGCACTATTCACTACTAAAACTGACGAACTCTAAATGAGACATTCCCATTATCATTTTATAATAGGTACCCTTATTCCTTACTCGATGAAACCATTATCGAGACGTAATTCTGACATAATAAAGAAGTTAGGTTTTGAAAATCCAATTATGTTAGTTAAATCTACTAGAGTTAATCTCTATGCGTTTCTGCTTGCAAGACTATATAATATTTCCGATTGTTATGAAACGACATACAACTATTTATTACTATGGAGTTGATGGCACTAGTTTCGTCAAAATCCTAAATAGTTCACTGGAATGTTATTTTCCATATTTTAGTATTCTTTTATATTACAATCCAAATATCGAATCATATCCAAAATATATATTATTGTTTATATATTACACAATGTTTTTGAAATCGATATTAATTAAGTAAATGGAGTCTAATGTTAAATTCGTTTAATTAATATTATCCAAATATTCAAAGAATCACTAAATGGAATTCAAGTTATTAAATTATAAATATCTAATTTTTTTAAATATTTAAATTTGGTTAAGTATTTAAAATCTAATAAATGAAATTTCGGACTGTTACATTCTCTCCCTATGAAAAGAGTTTCGTCCCCGAAATCCATAAATGAAAAGAGTGAAAACAAACTCTTAAGTATCTGCTTTGCACAGCTCGATCCAATAAACTACAAATTGTCGCAACGGGTTTTAAAGATACTTAAAAAGTTAAATAAAAGCCAAGTGGCCTTCCATATCCAAGGCATAAAATCACTAATCTACCCGAATTTCAATTGCTAAACTACTACGTATCTCTTTTGCAATAGATTTTTTATTTTAGCATGCAATTTAATAACTTTTAGCTAGTGCATGTGTGCAATAAATAAAGCAGTAATCAAGTAATGCCAGGTAGACAGAAGTGCAATAAAATACAACATGCAATAATTGTAACACCCAGCAGTTTAAAAAGGACATTAAAACATTAAACTAAAGAATACTTAATTAAATATTGGGAATTAAGTAAAGCGGACCGTACCATTGCGTTTTTCTAGAAATTATGCTTAAGATAGACTTTGTGTTTGCATAAAACTGACATCGTATGAGGTAGATATGAAGCTTAGAAGTTTGTATACATATAAGAGAATTATATATATAAATCAACTTAGAAAATTCAAAACAATTCAAGTTCATGAAGCGGGAACCCGGGGCGGCAAGCAGTGGGAAATCGACCCGTTAAGGGTCGATGCATGCCAGGTCTGGGTCGACCTATGGGTCGACCCATGGGTCGACACAGAGAGGAGTGGGTCGACCCATCGGGGATCTGGCCGAATTCTTTCTGCTTAATCTAGAAAAAAAATTTGGCTGGGTTCATTGGAGATAATCTATATAAAAGCTGTCATTTCTCTTATTTCCTACACCTAAAAATAATGGAGATAAGGAGATGCTGCCTCAGCTTAGAAATTAGACAATCTTCTACAACAACGGCATATACGTGTACAAGAATCCCTTCTACAACATCAGCATATTATTTTTTGTTCTTTAGATCCAATATCTGTGAGTTCATGTTACTTTTAGATATAAAAATTTATTTGTAACCCTGACATGTTTATAAATCTAGATCTAAATCTATACTTGTTAAGAATCTGATTCATACCTAAACAGTTCTGCTATTACATGTATTCTTCTGCTGATCTGTTGTTCGTTTCTTATATGCCTTTTTCTATATGCCTATTTCTGCTATCATATACCCATCTCTATTACTATATGCTTATTTTTGTTTTTATATGCCTATTATGTTCTTCTCTCTCTCATTCCCTTTTATTTTTATAGTCTAGGCTACCTTTGATCCTAGGCCAATATCGCTGAAAAATGCGAAATAACGAAATTGGGATAAATTGGGAATGATAAATTGGAGCATATCTTATGCTATGAACCATGACTAGAATTTGGGGGCATAACCTAAATTGTGGAATATGACTAAAGTTTGTGGCATATCATATACTGTGAATCATGACTTGTGATTTGGGGAATATAAATCTGTAGGCTTAATTTATAGATTAAGCGGAACATGTTAACGAAACTATAGACAACCTATGGAAACTGTTTAATCGGTCGGGGTTAAGTAAACCTGTTTAAATCTGTTGCGGTTAAGAAAACGTGCTTATCTGTGGGGGTTATATGAACCTATTAAACTATAAAACTTAACTTGTTAATCTATGGGGATTAGGCGAATCTGTTAATCCGTAAGCTTAACCTGTTACAAATCCTATTTGGTGGACACAAGTTTAGGGTTTTGACTTATGTCATCTGCTCTGCGGGACCCATATCGGTCAGTATCCCATTCTGGTATTAAACGGGAGCTCCACAATAGGTAGGGGCCAGGGCACGTATATTGAACTGATTATAAGAGGTTCATCTGAAAGGGGGATGTACGAGCGCGTTCCAACGGAGTTATATGTGTGCATGAGTCCAGTCTAGAAGGGGGAAAATAAGTCGATGTAGCACCAGTAAATAGGTCCGTGTCCTACTGTAAGTTTCCACTTTAGGAAGTAATACACCCTATTGTGGGGCCGACACAGGGTATTTACGAGTTAGGGAGCCAATCTATTGGGGGGTAGTAATTAAGGTACATCTAGTCCCGTCTGTTTCTGCAAGGTACCTGTATTTATGTTCCGGGTAAAACCATTATTTCTATTTAGGCACTGGTTATTTCTGTTTGGGGTAAAATCGTTACTAGAGTACACCTAGAACTACCAATATGTTTCTGTTGGGATCATCCTGTTATGTTAAGTAATTGGGGAATACCTAATCCTGTCACGTATAACAGATACTAGTACTGGTGCAGAGAAAAGTATTTGAGAAGCATAATCTACTATGATTCTGTTATTTATGTTCAGTCTATTTATACCTGTTATATCCCACAGTCGTTGTAATAGCCTGAATTTTCGTACCCTTTGAGTTGACTAACTACACCACATGTCTAAACCAAATTGCATAAGAAAACGAAATATTAATAGAAAGAAGTTAGAGGGTGAGGAGTAGAAAGAAAGAAATGTTAGAATAGAAGAAAACGAAGAACACAAATCTCACAGCGGAACGAATAAAATATATTAAATAACATAACCTTTGAAATACAAATCATTACTATATATACATGCCATCATCAGAGCACAACAGCTTTTTCTGGAACAGTTATAAACAACTGTTTCTAGATACAAACATAGTACCCAACGGAAAAAATGATAACCTATAGCTAACTGATGAAGCCTCTGCTTCAATCTCCTCTAAGTGAATCTGTAAAATCCCGACTACTTGACTGCCCATACAAATTTGGGCACCCAAGAGTTTAGGGAAAACAAAATAAAGTCTAGGCCAATCATGGGACTCGTGTGAGTAAACTCCAATCATTTATTTAACTTTCAAAAACCCTTTCAAAAGAAATAATAATCGTAAGACCGATCCACACATAAACATGGATCGTTTTTACCTTACGACAACCAAAAATATTTTGGTATCAAATCCAGTGATATTATAATAGTGTCTAAACTAAATAAATAGAAATTTAGCGGAATGCTTGCATCTCACGCTCCATATATAATATAAAATCAAAAATCGCAGGGCACTTATTGGAGATTGGATTCCCAACTATGACAAGGTATGGATCCACCTTTCGATCAGTGTACTCTAGAGGGGATACATTGGGGTTCAACAAGAACATCTTGCAATCTGACCACACATGACTGGCCACTCATTTAACTTGAGTGTACCGAGCATATTATCACCAACGGTTGTGACAAGCAACTTTTACCGAAAGCATATAGTAACGAACCGAATAAGAGGCAAAATGAAGTTTCTCTTAATCAGGTGATAATACCCCCAATGGGAATGACCCATTTGGCCATGCTGCCGGCCCAATTTTTGTCATTTCCCAGTTGATGAGGCTTGAGGTCACGATTATATTTCAAGAACATCTTGCCACCATTTACTTTGAATGCCACATCATCATATCTGTCCATATGCGTTGTCCTGGGACTGGACAAATAGAAGATACCATTCTATTAATCCATCTTGGGAAATTTCTACCTAAGATTAATAGAACAGCACACACACTTTACTCCATCTTTGATCATCTTCATTATAAGTTGATTCGTAACGCTTATCCCCATACGGAGTGGTTTTCAGATAATAAATTTGATCTCGGTCTCTCCGTATCGACAACGGAGGTATAAAATAACTAAAACCTTGATAGTCGGTGATTTAACTATCAAAGGAACATCCATACAATCAACGGTCCTATTTCGAAATGGAAATTCTATCGATCAATCATCAAGCAACACTGGCCCCCTTTTCATTTAATTTCATAATAAATTACCATTTCCCAATTCCTCTAAATAGCTTTACCTCGATATTTTTCAAAACCCACTTAGCCCTTTCACAATTTCTTGGAAACATTTTCAAATATTATACATTCTATTTTTCCATGTTCCAAAAAAATATACACTATTGATGTCGGCAAAAACAATTTCCATCTCTTCACATTTATATTCTTGTATATTAGAAAATATATGTAATTAACATTGGAAAACATTCCAATTTCCATTTTTAAACTTCCCATTAACCACATCATTTCATTTTCAATACATAGAAAATATCTCTTATTTTATTTGGGAAAATGATTCCAAATTCCATTTATTTGGATTTAGCCAAAAACATTTTTTTATAACTCAACCCATTAGTCTTTCATTAACTAACCGTATCACTAACCAACCATCTCTACCGAACCTTAGCCATTTCTCAGTCAATCATGAAGTCAATAATGTTGGGGTATGACTACCTCTTAGACCTTAACTGAACAACATTCTCAATGTCGAAATAGACAAGATTCACACTTCAAATTCCAACAAAACATTGTTTACGCATTCTCGAATTCAGTTTGAGAATCCACTTCTTCTTCTTTTTACGAAAAACAACGATTATAACGTAAGTGTTATGAATTCCTATTTCTGAAATATAAATTTTAAGATATCACTTTTATTCATTAAATTAAATATATAAATAACTAGACAAATAAATAAATAAATCCTTATTAATACGGAAAGTGAAAAATACTTCCTGAATTTGATATAATCGAATTTTTAAAAAAAAATCTCTTTCGAATAATACGCATTCGTTTAGTATGTTGACTTCAGAAAAATCTACCATTTCAGTTTAATTCAAATGGCCTTAATATTTATTTCCATTCGTAAACATTTGCTTCCAAACTGTTATTCATTTTTAAATACGAATTTCATTCCTTAATAGGAATCTAAACTCGTTTATTCAAATCAACTTGACTTTTATTTGTAAATATCATTACTGCTCAACTTCGAGTTATCGAGTCACTTTTTAAATCCACATTATATTCTGTTTCATTTATAACTCCGTTTATAAAACTGTTACTCAATTAATACTTTCCCGTTCATTTAAACAATTCAAGTTTCTCCTTTTAATGTACTTTCAAGCTATACATTCTATAACTTCTGAAATTACTTAATTTGAATTCTATAAACCCTTTTTATAAGTTATTGCAAACCATAGAATTTGTTGAAGTATTGACCCCTTAACAGGTTTAAATTAAATTATAGTTTCATGTTAAATAAAATTTAAATATCCTTTCGGGAAACGAATCATTTGTATAAAATTCGACATAGCCGAATTCCGACTTATAAATCTATTGAACGTATCTCAATTCATTTTATATTCCAAATTAAGGAATAAAACTCATCGTTTCCTTTTGAACGATTACCACTTCCCTTTCTCACTCAAATTCTAATTTGTATTCATATTTCAAATCTAAATTTCCTTTATAAATATTTCATTTGCAAAAATTTACTTTAAACCATTATTCAATTTAATCCTGAATATATTTCTTTTATACACAATCAATTGGCTTCGTACTTATAAATATTCTCTTAAACCCAAATTCTATTCATAACTTCTATTTAGAAATTTTCAAACAAATCTAATTTTATTCCAATCATTTCTCGTTTATGATTTCCTTTATAATTTGCTAAGTTCAAATCTCATCTCAAATACTGGTTTCAAATATGATTACCACTTTTCCATATAAATTCAAATTTGAATTTACATTTCAATTTACCCAACGATAAATAATTCACTTAATTTATAAACTCGTTTAAAATCATCTTCTTGTTTTAATAAAACAAGTTTCTACTTTTTAAGTCCATTTGAAATTACACTTCAATTTTTTGGAAAAATATATTTCCTTTATAAATCTCAAATTTCATTTTCTATATTCGAAAATATTTTATGGTATTTAAATACCAAAATTCTAGGTCCAGTGATATTTAAACACAACAAGATCAATCACAGTTAATATATCACAGCATATGTCACAATCAATGCAAACATAATAATATAAACGTTGAGGAATCCAGTTGGATTCCTCCAACATGTTTCCCTGCATCAACAGATGTTAATCAACATCAATAATATTAATTTTACATCAATATGAAATGTCATAGTAAACAGAATTAATAATCGATCAATGATATATCTATATCAACCATGCAACCAATTTTATCAACCATTCAACCAATTTTATCAACCATCACACGAGTTATAAAATTACTATAAATAATTTAAAACTCGTTTATATAAAAATATAAACAAGTCAGAGTTAGTGAGTTTATTCACATTGTTTTGCAGTTGGTGATTCTACTTTTTTTCATTTTAAAATGAACAACCATTAGATTTTTCAACGAAATCCCAGTAACTCTGTTCTCTTCCACATTGATGCCACAACGTAGATCTCGTTGTTACGATTCCAAGTGTCAAATTTTGTCGGATTCTATCATCATATGTACAAGTTATACACATTTGAATATATGATTTTAATTAAACCATTTGATCCCTTAATCAATAAATTAATTATATACTACTTGTGTTATTAAGGAAATAACGGCTGAGTATTTACTTTATCTTCCTCTTTGAAATGTCGATTCTTGAAACTCGTTCTCCATTACAGCGCCTTGCTAGGAAACTTACACGCCCATCATCCCCCCTCATCACTGGAATCATCCCGCAACCCGATTTTGACTTTCAGACTCCTGCATAATTTCTCATGATACTACAGTTACTCACGATAATTTATTTTTTTCTACCTTTCTAAAACCACACCACTACAGTAACTGGAAACCTCCACCTGGTCATCCTCCTTCCCATTCTCCGCTTAACACCAACAAACCTCCAACTCCCAAAAATACACGTCAACACTATCCTGAACAGGCTACAGTGTCGAACTCAACCACACCATCCTCTTTAAATACTTGATTCCTTCCGAACTACTGCCATTCGACATGGCCAAATAAACACGCCCTTCTTCATTAACATTGCCAAAATAAATGATTCATGCTTTACTGATTTTTCATCATCCCTTCTTCCCGTAACCATCACTATCGTTACTATAGTACTGCCGCAAATTTTCTTCTTCGTATATACCAAACCTGGAAGCTCCAACATCTTTTCTTTAAGCCATTTCCATTCCCAGTCTTTACTTCTTCGCCGACTTCACCCTACAGCTACCACTGATGAACTCGACGCCCCCAAAACATCACCTTGTCCAAGCGGTGATACTCGAACGTCGTTCCCCAATCGCGATTCTGTCCTCCACCATGTACAGTAACACGCGACAATTTGATGTAGAGAAAACCCCAAAATTAAAAACCCTAGCCTCACATTATAGACTAAACAGCAACCCAGATTTGGTTCGAACCCAACAAAACACACGGAAAATAGAGAACGAGATATGAGGGATAGAACGATACTTATTTTCAGATTTTACGGATTTTATTTGGATTTTTAAGGCTTTTTTTCTTGGGTTTCTAGGGATTTTTAAAGTTGTAATTTTGTTTTCTGATATTAGGAGATGGCGGTTCAAAGGATTTCATTGACTTTAAACGAAATGGAATAAGGGTTTATGGGTTGTAACGACAATATATAGAGGAGAGGTTGTAATATTTTATACGATTATACTCACGCGCTATTTACCATTGAATGGTTTCCATTCGTTCGATCACATATAAACTTCATTCACGACGGAAATGGACACTCTACTATAGTTTGACATTCCGTACTCAACAAATCTTGTTTCATCAAAAACGGAGTTATTTTGGAAAAATAGCGAATTTTTAAATATTAAATTCATCAATTGATTCACATTTAATTTTCGCACGCTCACAAAATAACTCTAATTGGCTTGAAACTTGAAACATTACAATAATAAATTATTTCGGACATGATGGAACTGGTTTCGTCCAAAACGGAGGTCGTTTGAATAATAGCCCTTTTATGGGTCCAATTTAAATTGAAATAAATCAATTTAAAAATATCTCAATATAATAATAATAAAATACTGCAATCAGACATACTCGAGCAGAATTTTATACAGTATCAAAATAAAATACATCTGGTTGAGTTTCAAACCAAATCGACATTTAATATATTAAAAATCCCTTTTAGTTTATATAATAAAACGTTATATTTTTAATTACGAATTCCATAGCGACTAACTAAAATTTTGATTTGGACAAAACTTACAATCCGTAAGACAAATCTCGATTTTTCGCTTTCAATAGAAAAATATGGTTAAACAGATCCGAACGTTTCTAGTTTCAAAGGAATCCGACTTACATTGGATTCTGTATACCCAATTGAAGTTCAAAACGTAATATTGCGAACTACCACGACATTACGGGATCGTTTTAAATTTAATTATAAATTATACGTTCAAACTTCGTTTTAATTAATAAATTCCTTATGAAAATCATTTTATATTTCAAACAATATTTTTTAAACTAATTTAAATATTCAGAATTAAATGGCTCAAAAATCTGGGTCATTACATTCCTCCCCCCTTAAAAGAATTTCGTCCCCGAAATTACGAAGGTAGGAAAAATGTTACATGCCTTATTAACTCTTTGCAAATCAAATTAGTTTAAATTTTACATTCCACTTTCTGAACTTTCAGTTTCAATCAACTAATTAATTTCAATAAAAACACTCATTCATTTTTGTTATTTTTTCCTTTTTTCAAACATCTTGACAATTTTCTAATACCTTAAATTCCTGAAAAATTTCGGTAGAGTCTGCCTAGAACAGAGGGACTTTTGCGATATCACAGAAACAATAAATATATATACATCGACCCACACGGCCGGTGTAATAACCCGAAAATCTGAACCAATTTAAAATTTTTTATTTTGGCAATTTTAGCGAATTTTGAATATTTAAAATGAATTATTTTAAATAATAACGACAAGAAATTTATTTTGAATAGAATTAAAACATATATATTTATATAAATCATCGTTAGAATATAAATATTTTATTTTAATTATAAAAGGAATTGAAAATGGCGCGGTAGTTCGAAAATTTGATTTCAAATTTCAATTGAACATACCGGGTGCAAAATAAACCGGATTTTAGCGAAACCAAAAATATTAGAATCTAATTGATAATATCTTTCCAACGAATCCGAAAAATTGAAATTTCATAGCGGGGATAAAAAGTTACGTCCAGTTGAAAATTCAGAATAGTCGCTATGGAATTCTGGCCCTTAAAAATGGAAATTTTGCAAACGACCTCGGTTTTCGACGAAACAACTTTTGTTGGATCCGTGATGTCAAGTTATTGCTAGGTTTCAAAATTCGTAATTTTTTGAATCAATATGTGAGTGTGGCAAAGGAAAACATGTTTGACCAGTTTCAGTTGATTTTAATCGACTGGAAAATGGCCATTTCTCAAACGGTCTCAGAATTTGACGAAATTAGTTTTGTTAGGACCGTATCGTCAATACGAAGTTAGAAAATATTTTTCGAGAACTTTTAGAGTTAGTATGTGACCCCAGTAAATTGAAATGCGCGTTCAAATTCAATATATAGAGTTATATTTTGATTTTGATGAAAACTGATCGAAACGATTGAATTAGCTTGCGATACGTATCCCATTGTGTTCGGAATGGGGGTATTTAGCTAGGGGCGACAGTCGTTGGGCCTCATTTGGGGTTCAAAAGAAAAGTTAACTTTTTTGGAATAAAATAAAATAAAAATAATATATATATATATATATATCGTTCAAAGCTAAACCTAATCCCCACTTTCAAAATCGCGCCTCCTTCTTTCAGAAAACCCCCGTCGCCTTTGTTTTCTCATCGCCGCCCACCACTGCGCGCCGACCCAGGCCTGCACCGCCTCTGGCGAACTTCAATCGCCTCCTCCCTCTCGCCTCCGACCCCCTTTCTCTCTCCTCGCTCCCCCACTTCGAACCCTAACCCGTAAACCCTCCCTTTCACCCCATCGCTCCAACGCCAAAGACCCATGCAGTAGGCCCCACAGCCACCACCAGACCCGACGTCGGACCCCTACCGCCTGCAGACCACTCCCCTCCGTCGTTGGTGACTAAACCCCCTCTCTTTACGCTGTAAGTTTTTACTTTTATTTGTTTCTTTTATTTTTATTTTTTTAATGATTTTCAGTTTATTTATAAAAGGATTTTTGTTTTTAATAAAAACGTGTTTTATTTTACATACAAAATAGGATAAAAGTTACGATTTTTAAAGGTTAAAAATATAATTTCTATATTATAGAAAGGTTAAAAATATAATTTTTATATTATAGAAAGGTTAAAATTATAATTTTTATATTATAGAAAGGTTAAAAATATAATTTTTATATTATAGAAAGGTTAAAAATATAATTTTTATATTATAGGAAGGTTAAAAATATAATTTTTATATTATAGAAAAGAGATATAAAAATATAATTTTTATTTGAATAGCAAGATAAAAATTCGATCTTTATATATATGATGACGCTATCAAAATGTTGATTAATATACATATGTAATAACGATATAAAAATGGGATTTTTATTACGAACAGCGTGTAAAGGATTGCATAGAATTTCAAACAGATCCAGACGGTTCAGCAGTTCAAAGGCAAAGCACGGCGGAGTGGAACCCTCGATGAGAACTCCTCACCTTTAATTTATTTCTAGTTTGAAATATATGCTAGGATGCAGACGGTGCTTAGCAGCACCCGACACCCGTCGTCCATAGACCATGGACGACTTGTATGCTTGTTTGATGTGTTGTGAAATTTGTTTGTGATGTTGATGTGAAATCGATAATAAAATATTCATGTGTTGATTATAAAAGAATTTATCGTTAAAAATATAATTTTTAACGTGTATGTAAATAAAGTATTCATTTACAAACCAAACGGTTTGTTTTTGTACGCCATTTGAAGGATATTGATTGGGACGATAAATTTTACACGTCGCCCAACTGCACAAATAATATTCAGTGTTTGTGGATTGAAACCCCACACGGGTGTTGGGATGATATTTGACGTACACTAATTCCAATTGTTTAGTGGTATGTCGATCGATTGGTCGACAGACTGTGTAAGCGTTAATTATTTATATTTAATGCTTATGCAGTTGTGTGGTGCACTTTGGATGATGGTCGGTTATTTATCGTTGCTATTATATACATGTGTGTATGGAATCCATATAATTAACATTATATGGTAATTAATTGGGCCTCATTCCAATTGGGAAAATAAAGAATATTATAAAATATATATATTCATGTGTTGAATAGAATAAATAGTCATGTGTTGACGATGCTCATGTGTTGAGAATATTCATGAGTTGAAAATTATCATGTGTTGAAAGAAATATTTTAACAATAAAATTTACATCTTTATCATATATAAAATTAGAAACTAATTGGAAAATAGATAAGATGAGTGGTCTCCTGGGTATTGATCTGATGTTGGTTTCGGCCTTCGGGGTTAATATTTAGGGAATCGTTCTCTTACTAATTTACGGTTGGAGTCTGATTAAAAATTAAACGATAGAAATCATAATTTTATAAAATATATTAAATAACAAAAATAGTCATGTGTTGACGATGCTCATGTGTTGAGAATATTCATGTGTTGAAAGAAATATAGATTCATGTGTTGAATAGAATAAATATTCATTTGTTGAATAGAATAACGAAGATTTTGAAATATATATAAACCGTGTTGATTAGAGATGTGCCATTTTGACGCGAACGATATTTATATCGGTTATATTCGTTTTTATAATGAATATAGAAAAGGAAGTGATTTCAAAATATAACGTTTTGAAAATCTTATCATTTGTATATCGATGATGTGGAATATTCAATTTTGATTCGAAATTGAATATGAAGTTGAAATCGTTTCGAAAACGAATTTAAAACAATTTATAAAATACGTTTTAAAAGGAAATCGACGAAATATATAATATATATATATATATATATATATATAATGGCCTGAATAGAACGCGCCGCGCTGTGGTAGTTCGTGAATTTCGACCATTGACTTCGAATGGACGTTACGGGAGATCCGACCGTCGGATTCTCCCGAAACAGGAACCGTTGGGTTCGTATCGAAAAGAGCTTTCCAATGAATATTAGAAATTTGAAATCTAACAGTTGGATTTGGAATTATGTCCAAATCAAATTTGGAAAAGGTCGCTGTAAGTGCAGTTCGATGGCCGTTGATGGAAATCGACTGTACGGGCTTTGATAAAATTATTAAAAATAGTAATAATTTGTGTAAAATCATAAGAAATGATTTGGGAAGAATTGGGATGAAAAACTCCATATTTGAAAAGATAAAAATAGATTTTTATCGAAATGAACTAGTTTTGAACTAGAATTAAAATCAATTTATTTTTGAAATAAATAAATTGAATTTGAAGCGGTTTTAAAAATAACCAGAAATTTCCAATATACGTGAATTGGAATGGATTTGAATCGAAATTATCTTCGGAATATTTCGATGTTGGATTTCGTGATTATACAGATATAGTTGTGGAAATTTGAAAGATATTTTATATCGTTATTTCCAATACGATATTTGTTGGTTTCAGAATTTGATATTGAATATAAGCCGGTATATTTTCTATTCAGAGCCTTGTATTTAATAACAAATGGGATTTTGGGTTCGTCGTGAATGGTGTCTTGAATAACACTGTTCTTGAACCCAGCTTAGAAATGAATAAATCTTTTAATTAAGATTTAGTGAAATTGTCCAGTTAATTAGTGTTTAATTGGAATTAACAATAGAATGTGATTTTAGGGTTTATCGTGAGCGGTGTTTTGAATAACACCTGTTCTTTAACCCGATTAACAATGGAAAGTGGTTTTGGGTTTATCGTGAACCGTGTTTTAGATGGCATTGGTTCTTTAACCCAGTTAAAGATAGGATATTGATTTTTGAGAAGATTAAAACTAAGTGGAGTTTTAATGAATCTGTAATTAGATTGAAATGTGAATTGATAATTTAAATTATCAAATTTGGAAAGTGATCGAGAATGGAGTATCACCAGTTTTGCTCCAAAGCGATAGTTAAATCTTTAATTAGATTTGAACGTGAAATGGCAATTAATATTTACCGATAACACTGTGGTGTTAGATATGGAGTACTACCAGTTTTGCTCCATGGGATGAATAGGTTGGGATTGGGAAATAAAATAAATAATTACTTTGGTGTGGTTCGCTAATCCCGACTAGTGTGGAAAACCATAACATGGTTGGAAAAGATATCCAAAGGAAGATTAAAGAATAAATTTAGAAGAATTTATCTTTGATAAAATTAATGGGAACCTTTCCCTAAGAATGTGAAAATTTGAATAAAAGAATATTTTGAATTGGAATGAGGCGTATGTTGTGTTTGTGTAACATTTGTTTATAATATACGCGGGTTATTCGGAAAGGTCGGGTTTATACCCATTCTGAATAACCGATTCGACGATAAGTCGAAGATGAAGACGGTGGTTAAAGACGGAAGTCTTCACATCATTTGGGTGATTACTGATGATCTTGAATGGGCTGTACACCCAAGATGAGGGAATCAGTTGGTGATCGTCCGGACGTACTTGGAGATCGATGGATATGCAAGGAAAGTGCCTCCGGTTTCGTTCAGACCTAGAACGAACTTGTAAATGGACTGTGTGTCTGACATTGGATTTTATTCTGTGTTGATTGATCTCTATTAAATATACATCTGTTTGGCGGCAGAGAATTTATTCTCTTGCTTAACGCCCTTCTCTAAGACGTACGAGCTCAGAGGTTGTATATCGATGGACATCAGTCGCATGGAGTGAATTGCCTGTGTGACATGCCTAAGTGGAAAATGATCAAGGCTTCTGTTTAAAAGCAAAGTCTTGTGGTTGATGATCAAAGCACCGCTTGTGTGGCATAGCTTTGTGTAACATTGATTTGCGAGCCTCACACCCCGGTTGTGAACCAAAAACGGGAGAGGACCTCAGGGAGGGCTTGCGTTTCCTTCTAGCTAGGGTGGTGTCAGTGACCTACCTGCCTTGACATTTATATACTTTTCACCTGTGTGGTTGTTGCTGTTGCGAGGCACCTCGGATATATCGGTGACTGTGGAACCGATGGAGTCATTTGGCTCATTTACGCCCCAAAGGGCGGGGAAATGCGGCGTTCAGGAATTTTAATCCACATCGGTGGACCAGCCCTGTCGCTCCAAGGGTCACTCGAGCTCTGATCCTGAGACATGGGCTAGATTGTCTCGAAATCGGTAGAGGATTATCTTTTGCCTCGGTTCACAGACGGAAATCCAATTTCCAAATACGTGACAGTGCGGTTTTGATTGTAGAGCCTAGTATGGCGACATGATATATGGTACCCATGCCGTCTATGATTGATATTTATGATTGAAATTGTTTTGACCTTATACACTTATAATAGTATCAAATGATTTGTTTTTAACGTACCAAACATGTTTGGCTATAATAAGGGAAAACCCTATCCTCCGGCTTGCGTTGCATTGTGTGATGGGACCTGGGTCTTATAATAGCTTCATTTTTTGAAAAAGCATTGCGCTGTTTGTTTTATGCACTGGTATTCTTGAGAGGAAACCCGTTCCGTGTTATATGGCGTGGTCCCTTGATTTACCTAACTTTAAAATAAAGATTAATAACTGATTTACTTCTCATACCAGTCCCATGACTGACTTGGAGTTTATTGTTTTAACCTAAACTCTAGGTGCCCTTATTTTGACACGGGCTGCTAGTAATTTTGGTTTTGCAGATTTATATTCACAGGATCCTGATTTACAGCTGGAACGATACTCGGAAAGCTCCGTATCCCTGTATTACTTCTAGTTGTGTATTGTATTATTTTCCGCTGCTATGTAATTTATTGTAATCTCTGATATTTATCGATGTGTAATATTTATTCATACTCTATATATTTTTGTATTCTGATGGAATTATTGTAATAAACAATGAAATGTTCTTCTGTTTGCGTTCCGATGTGTGCTGTTCTCAAAGCAATTCGTTCTTTCCTTACCGGGGAAGTTACGAGTTATCACAGTGGTATCAGAGCTTTGGTTTACAGAGCTCGAGAACAAGACACGTTAGAACCAAACGAAAGAATTCATCAGATATTGGATTAGTAATATCCAATGAGAATGACTCGTTAGAGATAGGATCAGTAGTGTCCTAGAACGAGTGTGAAGAGTATATTTTCAAATGAAAACAATATTGTTTTTAAAATTTAAACCAGAGTATACGTATTTGAATATTTATTTATATTGAATTTGGACAATCCAATATATAAAGATTTTGCATATACGCGTCATGAACGTATATTCGAAGTTTTAATATACTGGATAGATATAGAATCACATTCTAGACACCCGGGGATGATTCTGATGATGGTGCATCATCATCAGTATTCATATTCGAGTTTCGAAAGTGAGATATCTGTATATTTCCATTAGATTGGTGTGAGAACCAAAATTAGATAGGTTTATTGTTGTGATTTTGCATCAAAAACATGATTTTCTGTATATATATCAAAATTATGAATTTGAAATTCTAATTCACTAATTGAATGCTGATTGTGTTGATTGGTTATTTGTTTGATAATTTTGAACCATTATGCCAAATTAAATCAAATAGTGAGTTGTATTGAAAATTTATCGCATTTGCATGCATATACGTGTACTTACATTGAACAGGTCATAGCAAGGAGGCTAGAGAAGAGGAATAAAATTGTTTGTCCGACAAATAGGTACATGTTTACAAATTTATTGGGTTTTTGATGATTTTATGAACCGGTTGGCTAGCCGCTTGGCTGTTTATTTTTCTTTTTGGATTGGTGAGGGCTATGGGAGGCTATTTGAAATATCCCGAAGTCCCCGGTGCAGGGGAGATCATGGCGAAATTTTTCGAAAATTTAGGGTGTTAGCCATTTTATTGAAGAATTTGAAAGGTTCTTAGAAACTGAAAAGTTGAAGAACTTAAGCCGTAATGAAAATAATGAAAGTTGAGTTGATTAGTTAAACAACTTTCGGCTTCGTTCCTTTTCAGGGACGAAAAGTTTTAAGTGGGGGAGATTGTAATAACCCGGAAATCTGAGCCAATTTAAAATTTTTATATTGGCAATTTTAGCGAATTTTGAATATTTAAAATGAATTATTTTAAATAATAACGACGAGAAATTTATTTTGAATAGAATTAAAACGTATATATTTATATAAATCGTCGTTAGAATATAAATATTTTATTTTAATTATAAAAGGAAATGAAAGTAGCGCGGTAGTTCGAAAATTCGATTTCAAATTTCAATTGAACATACCGGGTGCAAAATAAACCGGATTTTAGCGAAACCAAAAATATTAGAATCTAATTGATAATATCTTTCCAACGAATCCGAAAAATTGAAATTTCATAGCAGGGATAAAAAGTTACGTCCAGTTGAAAATTCAGAATAATCGCTATGGAATTCTGGCCCTTAAAAATGGAAATTTTGCAAACTACCTCGGTTTTCGACGAAACCACTTTTGTTGGATCCGTGATGTCAAGTTATTGCTAGGTTTCAAAATTCGTAATTTTTCGAATCAATATGTGAGCGTGGGAAGGAAAATGCGTTTGACCAGTTTCATTTGATTTTAATCGACTGGAAAATGACCATTTCTCAAACGGCCTCAGAATTCAACGAAATTAGTTTTGTTAGGACCGTATCGTCAATACGAAGTTAGAAAATATTTTTCGAGAATTTTTAGAGTCAGTATATGACCCCAGTAAATTGAAATGCGCGTTCAAATTCAATATATAGAGTTATATTTTGATTTTGATGAAAACTGATCGAAACGATCGAAATAGTTTGCGATACATATCCCATTGTGTTCGGAATGGGGGTATTTAGCTAGGGGCGACAGTCGTTGGGCCTCGTTTGGGGTTCAAAAGAAAAGTCAACTTTTTTGGAATAAAATAAAAATAAAAAATATATATATATTTATATCGTTCAAAGCTAAACCTAGTCCCCATTTTCAAAATCGTGCCCCTTCTTTCAGAAAACCCCCATCGCCCTTGTTTTCTTGTCGTCGCCCTTGTTTTCTCGTCGCCGCCCACCACTGCGCGCCGCCCCAGGCCTGCGCCGCCTTTGGCGAACTTCCATCGCCTCCTCCCTCTCGCCTCCGACCCCCTTTCTCTCACCTTGCTCCCCCACTTCGAACCCTAACCCGTAAACACCCCTTTCACCCCATCGCTCCAGCGCCAAAGACCCTTGTCGTAGGCCCCACAGCCACCACCAGACCCGACGCCGGACCCCTACCGCCTGCAGACCACTCCCCTCCGCCGCTGGTGACCAAACCCCCTCTCGCCTCCTCCCTCTCGCCTCCGACCCCCTTTCTCTCACCTTGCTCCCCCACTTCGAACCCTAACCCGTAAACACCCCTTTCACCCCATCGCTCTAGCGCCAAAGACCCTTGTAGTAGGCCCCACAGCCACCACCAGACCCGACGCCGGACCCCTACCGCCTGCAGACCACTCCCCTCCACCGCTGGTGACCAAACCCCCTCTCTTTACGATGTAAGTTTTTACTTTTATTTTTTTCTTTTATTTTTATTTTTTTAATGATTTTCAGTTTATTTATAAAAGGATTTTTGTTTTAATAAAAACGTATTTTATTTTACATACAACATAGGATAAAAATTACGATTTTTAAAGGTTACAAATATAATTTATATATTATAGAAAGGTTAAAAATATAATATTTATATTATAGAAAGGTTAAAAATATAATTTTTATATTATAGAAAGGTTAAAAATATAATTTTTGTATAATAGAAAGGATAAAAATATAATTTTTATATTATAGAAAGGTTAAAAATATAATTTTTATATTATACGAAGGTTAAAAATATAATTTTTATATTATAGAAAAGAGATATAAAAATATAATTTTTATTTGAATAGAAAGATAAAAATTCGATCTTTATATATATGATGGCGCTATCAAAATTTTGATTAATAGACATATGTAATAGCGATATAAAAATGGGATTTTTATTATGAACAGCGTGTAAAGGATTGCGTAGAATTTCAAACAGATCCGGACGGCTCAGTAGTTCAAAGGCAAAGCACGGCGGAGTGGAACCCTCGGTGAGAACTCCTCACCTTTAATTTATTTCTAGTTTGAAATGTATGCTAGGATACAGACGGTGCTTAGCAGCACCTGACACCCGTCGTCCACAGACCATGGACGACTTGTATGCTTGTTTGATGTGTTGTGAAATTTGTTTGTGATGTTGATGTGAAATCAATAATAAAATATTCATGTGTTGATTATAAAGAATTTATCGTTAAAAATATATTTTTAACATGTATGTAAATAAAATATTCATTTACAAACCAGACGGTTTGTTTATGTACACCTATTTGAAGGATATTGTTTGGGACGATAAATTTTACACGTCGCCCAACTGCACAAATAATATTCAGTGTTTGTGGATTGAAACCCCACACGGGTGTTAGGATGATATTTGACGTACACTAATCCCAATTGTTTAGTGGTATTTCGATCGATTGGTCGACAGACTGTGTAAGCGTTAATTATTTATATTTAATGCTTATGCAGTTGTGTGGTGCACTTTGGATGATGGTCAGTTATTTATCGTTGCTATTATATACATGTGTGTATGGAATCCATATAATTAACATTATATGGTAATTGATTGGGCCTCATTCCAATTGGGAAAATAAAGAATATTATAAAATATATATTCATGTGTTGAATAGAATAAATAGTCATGTGTTGACGATGCTCATGTGTTGAGAATATTCATGTGTTGAAAATTATCATGTGTTGGAAGAAATATTTTAACAATAAAATTTACATCTTTATCATATATAAAATTAGAAACTAACTGGAAAATAGATAAGATGATGGTCTCCCGAGTATTGATCTGATGTTGGTTTCGGCCTTCGGGGTTAATATTTAGGGAATCGTTCTCTTACTAATTTACGGTTGGAGTCTGATTAAAAATTAAACAATAGAAATCATAATTTTATAAAATATATTAAATAACAAAAATAGTCATGTGTTAACGATGCTCATGTGTTGATAATATTCATGTGTTGAAAGAAATATAGATTCATGTGTTGAATAGAATAAATATTCATTTGTTAAATAGAATAACGAAGATTTTGAAATATATATAAAGCTGTATTGTTTAGAGATGCGCCATTTTGACGCGAACGATATTTATATCGATTATATTCGTTTTTATAATGAATATAGAAAAGGAAGTGATTTCAAAATATAACGTTTTGAAAATCTTATCATTTGTATATCGATGATGTGGAATATTCAATTTTGATTCGAAATTGAATATGAAGTTGAAATCGTTTCGAAAACGAATTTAAAACGGTTTATAAAATACATTTTAAAAGGAAATTGACTAAATATATATAATATATATATATAAAAATTATATATATATATATAATGGCCTGAATAGAACGCGCCGCGCTGCGGTAGTTCGTGAATTTCGACCATTGACTTTGAATGGACGTTACGGGAGATCCGACCGTCGGATTCTCCTGAAACCGGAACCGTTGGGTTCGTATCGAAAAGA
This sequence comes from Allium sativum, assembly GCA_030737875.1. Taxonomy (NCBI): domain Eukaryota; kingdom Viridiplantae; phylum Streptophyta; class Magnoliopsida; order Asparagales; family Amaryllidaceae; genus Allium; species Allium sativum. Next base: position 660,320,444 of record CM060919.1, read on the forward strand.
GTTTTCCAATGAATATTAGAAATTTGAAATCTAACGGTTGGATTTGGAATTACGTCCAAATCAAATTTGGAAAAGGTCGCTGTAAGTGCAGTTCGATGGCCGTTGATGGAAATCGACTGTACGGGCTTTGATAAAATTATTAAAAATAGTAATAATTTGTGTAAAATCATAAGAAATGATTTGGGAAGAATTGGGATGAAAAACTCCATATTTTAAAAGATAAAAATAGATTTTTATCGAAATGAACTAGTTTTGAACTAGAATTAAAATCAAATTATTTTTGAAAAAAATAAATTGAATTTGAAGCGGTTTTAAAAATAACTAGAAATTTCCAATATATGTGAATTGGAATGGATTTGAATCGAAATTATCTTCGGAATATTTCGATGTTGGATTTCGTGATTATACAGATATGGTTGTGGAAATTTGAAAGATATTTTATATCGTTATTTCCAATACGATATTTGTTGGTTTCAGAATTTGATATTGAATATAAGCCGGTATATTTTCAATTCAGAGCCTTGTATTTAATAACAAATGGGATTTTGGGTTCGTCGTGAATGGTGTCTTGAATAACACTGTTCTTGAACCCAGCTTAGAAACGAATAAATCTTTTAATTAAGATTTAGTGAAATTGTCCAGTTAATTAGTGTTTAATTGGAATTAACAATAGAATGTGATTTTAGGGTTTATCGTGAGCGGTGTTTTGAATAACACCTGTTCTTTAACCCGATTAACAATGGAAAGTGATTTTGGGTTTATCGTGAACCGTGTTTTAGATGACATTGGTTCTTTAACCCAGTTAAAGACAGGATATTGATTTTTGAGAAGATTAAAACTAAGTGGAGTTTTAATTAATCTGTAATTAGATTGAAATGTGAATTGATAATTTAAATTATCAAATTTAGAAAGTGATCGAGAATGGAGTACAACCAGTTTTGGTCCAAAGCGATAGTTAAATCTTTAATTAGATTTGAACGTGAAATGGTAATTAATATTTACCGATAACACCGTGGTGTTAGATATGAAGTACTACTAGTTTTGCTCCATGGGATGAATAGGTTAGGATTGGGAAATAAAATAAATAATTACTTCGGTGTGGTTCGCTAATCCCGACTGGTGTGGAAAACCATAACATGGTTGGAAAAAATATCCAAAGGAAGATTAAAGAATAAATTTGGAAGAATTTATCTTTGATAAAATTAATGGGAACCTTTCCCTAAGAATGTGAAAATTTGAATAAAAGAATATTCTGAATTGGAATGAGGCGTATGTTGTGTTTGTGTAAAATTTGTTTATAATATACACAGGTTATTTGGAAAGGCCGGGTTTATACCCATTCTGAATAACTGATTCGACGATAAGTCGAAGATGAAGACGGTGGTTGAAGACCGGAAGTCTTCACATCGTTTGGGTGATTACTGATGATGTTGATTGGGCTGTACACCCAAGATGAGGGAACCAGTTGGTGATCGTCCAGACGTACTTGGAGATCGATGGATATGTGAGGAAAGTGCCTCCGGTTTCGTTCAGACCCAGAACGAACTTGTAAATGGACTGTGTGTCTGACATTGGATTTTATTCTATGTTGATTGATCTCTATTAAATATATATCTATTTGGCGACGGAGAATTTATTCTCTTGCATAATGCCCTTCTCTGAGACGTACGAGCTCAGGGTTGTATATCGATGGACATCAGTCGCATGGAGTGAATTGCCTGTGTGGCATGCCTAAGTGGCAAATGATCAAGGCTTCTGTTGAAAAGCAAAGTCTTGTGGTTGATGATCAAAGCACCGCCTATGTGGCATAGCATTGTGTAACGTTGATTCGCGAGCCTCACACCCCGGTTGTGAACCAAAAACGAGAGAGGACCTCAGGGAGGGCATGCGTTTCCTTCTAGCTAGGGTGGTGTCAGTGACCTACCAGCCCTGACATTTATATACTTTTCACCTGTGTGGTTGTTGCTGTTGCGAGGCTCCTCGGATATATCGGTGACTGTGTGGAGCCGATGGAGTCATTTGGCTCATTTACGCCCCAAAGGGCGGGGAAACGCAGTGTTTAGGAATTTTAATCCACATCGGTGGACCGGCCCTGTCGCTCCAAGGGTCACTAGAGCTCTGATCCTGAGACATGGGCCAGATTGTCTCAAAATCGGTAGAGGACTATCTTTTGCCTAGGTTCACAGACAGAAGTCCAATTTCCAAATACGTGACAGTGCGGTTTTGATTGTAGAGCCTAGTATGGCGACATGATATATGGTACCCATGCCGTCTATGATTGATATTTATGATTGAAATTGTTTTGACCCTATACACTTATAATAGTATCAAATGATTTGTTTTTAACGTACCAAGCATGTTTGGCTATTATAAGGGAAAACCCTATCCTTCGGCTTGCGTTGCATGTGTGATGGGACCTGGGTCTTATAATAGCTTCATTTTTCGAAAAAGCATTGCGCTGTTATGTAATTTATTGTGATCTCTGATATTTATGGAATGTGTAATATTTATTCATACTCTGTATATTTTTGTATTCTGATGGAATTATTGTAATAAACAATGAAATGTTCTTCTGTTTGCGTTCCGATGTGTGCTGTTCTCAAAGCAATTCGTTCTTTCCTTACCGGGGAAGTTACGGGTTATCACAGCCGGAAAATAAAATTCAAAACCCAATTTATTAGTTTTGCGTAGGCGTACCTTATATAACCGTTATCAAGCAAACCTACTTAACTCATACGCAATTTACATAGCTAAACTCAAGCTGATGCTCCGGGTACCTGTATTTACTTAATCTAACAGGGAGTCGCAAATCATGAAGTTTAAATAATCACTCATCCTTTTAATTCGAGTGAAACACCAAATTTCCAGATTTTACATGCTATATATGGATTTATAAGCAAACTCAATTCCATCATCCAATTATTCATTTCAAACACTAGTTTTAAATCAATTTAATTACTTCTCATGGGTTCAAATAAATTAATTTGCTTCGATTTATCAAAATGACAATCCAACTCACATTATTTACTTATAAATCGATACGTAAATTTACTTGGTCAAGTTTCCGTCCATTTGCAACCAAATTTCATTTCAATTGATTTCAAACATTGTTCCGTTTAGTTTTAAATGATTTTCCTTTTATAGCTTACATTCAATTCACCATTCATCCATATTATCACATTCAATTTGCAAGCCATCCAAATTTTATTTTTTCTTGGAGTCTTTCCGTTCCATTTAACTTAAGTTAAATTTTAATCCATTTGATTAACTTTCACTATTTTAATTCATTTAACTTGTACAAGTTAATCTTAAATTCAAAAATTCAAATTCCCGGTATTTATTTCAAATTCAGCTTGAAATCATAACTATACACATATATTTATAATCAATTAAACTCAAAACATTTGCATTTCTAAAAACAACTTTGTTTTTCTCAAACAAATGCCCATTATGGTAGTAATCTATAACTTAGAAACTCGGAAATGAATATCGATAATGAGCGATCCATTATCAAAATTATTTTCTCGCCACTGAAGTGATTTCAATTCTTAATCACTTTCAAAACCCATTTAAGCCATTTTTATTCAATGATCCTTCAAAGAAATATTATATTACTTTTAATACTTCAGAAAATATTCACTAAACATTCGGGATCTAAATTCCAAATTCTTGTCTGAATCCAACTGAATTCAGCTTATTTGCATATTACATTCATATACAAATTATATTTTGTTATATATATCCATTTCAATATTTTATAATTTCGTTCGATTGTAATAGCAATCAACACATCCATATACTATAATATCTCGTAAATTATTCCTTTTTATATCAAAATAATTTTTTGGGCAAAATTATTTCAGCTACCTATTTAAAACAATATTGTATCAAATTGCTTTATTCAAGAGTCACATATCGATGTAGTTGTACATTCTGTATCGACCAAAATTCATAAACCACTCAACAAACCAGTTAACACAATATCAAATCAACAAGTATGCTCTCTTATATACATACATATACACATACACACACACTCAAACTCAATCTATGGTATTACTAACCCCATCTCTATTGAGTCACGCCACAGAGCCAAGTTACTACTCAACCTTCAGCTCTGATACCAAATGTAATGGCCCGAATTTTTGTACCCTTTGAGTTGACTAATTACACCCCATGTCCAACCTAGATTGCACATAAATGCGAAGCATTAATAGAAAGAATTAAGAGGGTGAGAAGTAGAAAGAAAGAAATGTTAGAATAGAAGAAAACAAAGAACACAAATCTAACAACGTAACGAATAAAATATATTACATTACATAACCTTTGAAATATAAATCATTACTATATATACATGCCATCATTAGAGCACAACAGCTATTTCTGGAACAGTTATAAACGCCTATTTCCAGATACAAACATAGTACACAGTGGAAAATATGATAATCTATAGCTAACTGATGAAGCCTCCTGCTTCGAGCTCCTCCAAGTGAATCTGTAAAATCCTGAGTACTTGACTGCCCATACAAATTTGGGCACCCAAAAGTTTAGAGAAAACAAAATAAACTCTGGGTCAGTCATGGGACTGGTGTGAGTAAACTCCAACCATTTGTTTAACTTTCAAAAATCCTTTTGAAAGAAATGATAATAGTAATACCAATCCACACATAAACAAGAATGGTTTTTACCTTACGATAAAAAAAAATTTGATATCAAATCCGATGATATTATAATGGTGTAAACCAAATAAATAGAAATTTAGCGGAACGCTTGCATCTCACGCTCCATATATAATATAAAATCAAAAATCGCAGGGCGCTTATTGGAGATTGGATTCCCAACTATGATAAGGTATGGAACCACCTTCCCAACAGTGTACTCTAGAGGGGATACGCTGGGTCCAACAAGAACATCTTGCAACCCAGCCACACATGACTGGCCACTCAATTAACTTGAGTGTACCGAGCATATTATCACCAATGGTTGTGATCAACAACCGTTACCGAAAGCATATAGCAGCGAACAGAATAAGAGGCAAATGAAGTTTCTTTAGATCAGGTGATAATGCCCCTAGTGGGAATGAACCACTTGGCCATGCTGTGGGAATGAACCACTTGGCCATGCTGCCTGTCTGATTTATGTCATTTCCCGATTAATGAGGCTTGAGGTCATGATTATCTTTCAAGAATATCTTGCCACCATTTACTTTGAATGCCACATCATCAAATCCATCCAAATACGTTATCCTATGATTAGACAAACCGAAGGCACCATTCTATTAATCCATCTTGGACAATTTCTACCTAAGATTTAAAAAAAGCCCTTGCATTTTACTCCATCTTCGATCATCTTGAGCATAAGTTGATTCGTAATGCTTATGCCCATACAGAGTAGTTTCCAGATAATAAATATGATCCCAATCTCTCCGTATTGACAACGGAGGTACAAAATAACTAAAACCTTGATAGTTGGCGATTTAACTATCGAAGGAACATCCATACAATCAATGGTCCTATTTCCAAATGGAAATTCTATCGATCAATCATCAAGCAACACTGGCCCCTTTTCATTTAATTTCATATTAAATTACCATTTCCCAGTTCCTCTAAATATCTTTACCTCGATATTTTTCCAAAACCCACTTATCCCTTTCATAATTTCTTAGTAACATTTTCAAATATTATACATTTTTTTTCATATTCCAGAAAATATACACTATTGAAGTCGGCAAATACAATTTCCATATCTTCACATTTCTATTCTTCTATATTAGAAGATATACGTCATTAACATTGGAAAATATTCCAATTTCCATTTTCAAACTTCCCATTAACATCATCATTTCATTTTTAGAAAATATCTCTTATTTTATTTGGGAAAACAATTCCAAATTCCATTTATTTGGATGTATCCGAAAACATTTTTATTATAACTCAGCCCATTAATCTTTCATTAACTAACTGTATCACTAACCAACCATCGCTACCGAACCTAAGCCATTTTTCAATCAATCATGAAGTCAATCAATTTGGGGTATAATTACCTTTCAGACCTTAACTGAACAACATTCTCAACGTTGAAATAGACAAGGCTCACACTTCAAATTCCTGCAAAACATTGTTTACGCATTCTCAGATTCAGTTTGAGAATCCACTTCTTCTTCTTTTTATGGAGAACAACGATTATAACGATAGCGTTATGAATTCCTGTTTCTGAAATATTAATTTTAAAATATCACTTTTATTCACTAAATTAAATATATAAATAACTAAACAAATAAATAAATAATTAAATCCTTAATAATACGGAAACTGAAAAATACTTCCCTGAATTCGACGTAATCGAATTTTAATAAGTAATTCTCTTTTGAATAATCCACATTTAATTAATATGCTGACTTCAGAATTATCTACCATTTCAGTTTAACTCAAATGGCCTTAATATTTATTTCCATTCGTAAACATTTGCTTCCAACTGTTATTCATTTTCAAATACAAATTTCATTCCTTAATAGGAATCTAGCCTTGTTTATTCAAATCAACTTGATTTTTATTTGTAAATATCATTACTGCTCAACTTCGAGTTATCGAGTCACTTTTCAAATCTACATCATATTCTCTTTCATTTATAACTCTGTTTATAAAACTGTTACTCAATTAATACTTTCTCGTTTATTTAAACAATTCATGTTCTCCTTTTAATGTATTTTCAAGTTATACATTCTATAACTTCTGAAATTACTTAATTTGAATTCTATAAACCCTTTTTATATATTATTGTAAACCATAAAATTTATTGAAATATTAAGCCCTTAACGTATTTAATTAAATTACAATTTCATGTTAAATAAAATTTAAATATCCTTTCGGGGAATGAATCAATTGTATAAAATTTGACATAGCCGAATTTCCACTTATAAATCTATTGGACTTATCTCAATTCATTTTATATTCCGAACTAAGGAATAAAACTCATCATTTCCTTTTGAATGATTGCCTCTTCCCTTTCTCACTCAAATTCTAATTTGTATTCATATTTCAAATCTAAATTTCCTTTATAGATATTTCATATAACAAATATTTACTTTAAACTATTATTCATTTTAATCCTGAATATATTTCTTTTATACACAATCATTTGGATTCGTACTTATAAATATTCTCTTAAACCTGAATTCTATTTATAACTTCTATTCAGAAACAAATCTAATTTTATTCCAATCAATTAAAATCTCGTTTATGATTTCCTTTATAATTTGCTAAGTTCAAATCTCATATCAAATATTGGTTTCAAATCTGATTCCCACTTTTCCATATAAATTCAAATTTGAATTTATATTTCGATTTATCCAACGATAAATATTTCACTTAATTTATAAACTCGATTAAAATCATCTTCTGGTTTTAACAAGTTTCTACTTTTTAACTCCATTCGAAATTACACCTCAATTTTTGGAAAAAATATATTTCCTTTACAAATCTCAAATTTCGTTTTCTATATTCGAAAATATTTTATGATATTTGAATACCAAAATTCTAGGGCAAGTGATATTTAAACACAACAAGATCAATCATATTTAATATATCACAACATATGTCACAATCAATGCAAACATAATAATATAAATGTTGAGGAATCTAGTTGGATTCCTCCAACCTATTTCCCTGCATCCACAGATGTTAATCAACATCAATAATATTAATTTCACATCAATATGAAATGTCAGAGTAAACCAAAATTAATAATCGATCAATGATATAACTATACCAACCATGCAACCAATTTTATCATACGAGTTATAAAGTTACTATAAATAATTTAAAACTCGTTTATATAAAAATATAAACGAGTCAGAGTTCACATTGTTTCGCAGTTGGCGATTCTACTTTTGTATCATTTTAAAGTGAAACAGCCGTTAGATTTTTCAACGAAATCCCAGTAACTCTGCTCTCTGCCACATTGATGCCACAACGTAGGTCTCGTTGTTACAATTCCAAGTGTCAAATTTCATTGGAATCTGTCATCATATTTACAAGTTATACACATTTGAATATATGATTTTAATTAAACCATTTAATCCCTTAATCAATAAATTAATTATATACTATTTGTATTATTATGGAAAGAACGGCTGAGTATTTACTTTATCTTCCTCTTTGAAATGTCGATGCTTGAAACTCGTTCCTCATTACAGTGCCTTGCTCGGACATTAACACACACATCGTCCCCCCCATCACTGGAATCAGCTCGCAACCCGGTTTCGACTTTCAGACTCCTGCACAATTTCTCACGATATTACAGTAACTCATGATAATTTATTATTTCTTTCTAAAACCTTACTACTTCAGTAACTGGAAACCACTACCCGGTCATCCTCCTTCCCATTCTCCACTTAACACCAACAAACCTCTAACCCCCAGAAATACACGTCAACACTATCCAGAATAGGCTACAGTGTCGAACTCAACCACACCATCCTCTTTGAATACTTGATTCCTTCCGTGCTACTGCCATTCGACATGGCCAAATAAACACGCCCTTCTTCATTAACATTACCAAAATAAATGATTCATGCTTTGCATATTTTCATTATCCCTTCATCCCGTAACCATCACTATTGGTACTATAGTACTGCCATAAATTTTCTTCTTCGTATATACCAAACCTGTAAGCTCCAGCATCTTTCCTTCAAGCCATTTCCGTTCCCAGTCTTTACTCCTTCACCGACTTCAGCCTATTGCGACCACTGATGAACTCAACGCCCCAAAACATCACCTTTTCCAAGCGGTGATACTCGAGCATCGTTCCCTAGTCTCGATTCTGTCCTCCACCATGTACAGTAACACGTGACAGTTTGATGTCGAGAAACCCCAAAAATTAACAACCCTAGCCTCACATTATTGACTAAACAACGAACCAGATTTGGTTCGAACCCAACAAAAGTACACGGCAAAATGAAGAACGAGATATGGGGGATAGAACGATACTTGTTTTCAGATTTTACAGACTTTATCTGGATTTTTGAGGATTTTTTCTGGGGTTTCTAGGTATTTTTAAAGTCGTGATTTGTTTTCTGATATTAGGAGATGGCGGCTTCAATGAATTTCATTGACTTTGAACGAAATGGAATAAGGGCTTATGGGTTCTAACGATAATATATAGAGGAGAGGTTGTATTATTTTATTCGATTATAATCACGCGCTATTTACCGTTGAACGTTTTCCATTCGTTCGATCATGTATAAACTTCATTCACGGCGAACATAGACACTCTACTATAGTTTGACATTCCGGACTCAAAAAATCTTGGTTCATCAAAAACGGAGTTAGTTTGGAAAAATAGCGAATTTTTAAATATTAAATTCGTCAATTGATTCACGTTTAATTTTCGCACGCTCACAAAATAATCCAATTGGCTTGAAACTTGAAATATTAAAATAATAAATTATTCCGAACCCGGTGGAATTGGTTTCATCGAAAACGAACGTCGTTTGAATAATAGCCATTTTTAAGGGTCTAATTTAAATTAAACTAAATAAATTTAAAAATACCTCAATATAACAATAATAAAATACTGCAATCGGAAATAGTCGGGCAAAATTTTACATAGTATCAAAATAAAATACATCTGGTTGAGTTTCAAACCAAATCGATATTCAATATATTAAAAATCCCTTTTATTTTATATAATAAATCGTTATATTTTTAATTACGAATTCCATAGCGACTAGCTGAAATTTTGATTTGGACAAAACTTACAATCTGTAAGACGGAATCTCGATTTTCACTTTCATTGGAAAAATATGGTAAAACAGATCCGAATTTTTCTTGCTTCAAAGGAATCCAACTTATATTGGGTTCTATATATCCAATTGAAGTTCAAAATGTAATATTACGAACTACCGCGACTTTTCGTGTTCGTTTTAAATCTAAATATCAATTATATGTTCACACTTTGTTTTAATTAATAAATTCCTTATAAAAATCATTTTATATTTCAAATAAAATATTTAAAACCAATTTAAATATTCTGCATATGCTAAAAGTCACTGGACTCACCAGACTTTATGTCTGACCCGTTTTATTTCCTTTTCTCTCTCTTCCTTCCCCCCACAGGTTCTCAGGGTGGGAATGCCCAGCTTGATTAGGATTCTCTCTTCTGTTTCTGTTTGGATCTAGATCTGCTTTAATGTAACGCTTTGACTACTTGTCTACTTTTTATGGCTACTTATGCGGATTATGATTTTACATTTCTGTACTCTGATGGTTATTAGTGCAAGGTAGATGTTTTGTTTTGATGTACTCAGTTTCAGTATTTTACACCTAATGTTGTAACTGATTTTGAAACTACGATGTTTTCTGCAAAATAATGAATTTTAAATTTCCGCTGCTATTTTATATATGTCTTATGATATTTTGTTTCTGTTTACCTATAACGCTTCACGGAACTTAATGCATTTTGACAAAGAGTGACATTACTGGACGTGGGGTGTCACAATTGGTATCAGAGCTGAAGGTTACAAAATTGGGTAAAAAGGTTTTGAAAATTGTTTTCAAAAGGTTTCAAAAAGAAAGTATTTTCAAAAGAAAAATCTGTTTTTGGAAAATATATTCCTCAAAACCATATAAAATTTCTTTTAATTGTCTGTTTGAATCCCTTTTACCTTTTCTTTTCAGCATATCTGGGGAAACGAATGTTCCTGAGGGCGTTCAGATGCTAGCTTGGTTCCATAGGTATCTTGAGGTTGCGACGCCTACCGAAGGTCAAGGAAACGGCCATCCCCTAGCTGTAGCCATTGTTCCTCCTCCTCCGCGAGCAGATGATTTCTTTAAGATATGCAAGGATTTTTGTGCTATGGGAGGAAAGACATTCCGAGGAACTGAGAATTTTGTGGAATCACGAAATTGGCTAAAAGAGACGGAGAACTTATTTGGGCTTTTCGAGGTTGATGACCGCAGATAAACACAGTTGGCTACATAGTACCTTAAGGACGAGGGTTCATTTTGGTGGGAAGTGACGTAAGCAGGGCGTCCAGTTGATACTTCGGATGATTTCCGACAAAGATCCAAGATGAAGTTTCTTTCTTAGGCAGAAGAGAGTATGCAAATGGAGAGGTTTCTGGCACTCAAGTAAGGAAGCATGTCTATCAAATAGTATGTTAATAAGTTCAATATGTTCGCAAGGTTTGGTCTGGGGATAGTGCATACTCCGTACAAGAAAGCTTTAAGGTTTGCAAGAGGATTGAATCGGCCTCTTCAAGCATTGCCATTATCTCAATTTCAAAGGGAGCTACTTTTGAGAGATTGGTTGATATGGCATTGACACACGAATATGGTAAATATAAAAAAGGAGGCTAAGATTGATGAGACACATAACAAGAAAGTGTGGCCCAAAAAAGAACTGTAAAATAAGGGTGAAAAGAACGACAAGGATCAAGGCAAGAAGAAGTGTCATGGGTGTGGGAACGTGGGTCATTTGGTCGAAGGTTGCAGAAAAAGGAAGAATGCTTGCTTCCACTGTAGTGAGGTCGGACACTACACTACGGAGTTCCCGAAGAAGCATGACTGGGCCAAAGGGCAGGATCTTCTAGAGCGCAGGTGCATGCTCTCCAGGCCAGTGTATCAGAAAGAGGTAGGAAAGTCTCTTTTGAGGGTTTGATTTCTCTTTCCGATCATCCTGTTAGGACTCTTTTTGATTATGATGCTTCTCACTCTTTTATATTTGATTCTGTGGTCGAGTCTCTGCACCTTAGTACTAGTATTGTTTCTGATCCCTTTATTGTCTCAAACCCTGTGCAACCCAAATTTCGACAGACCGATTTTTTTTTTTAAAATTCCAATCCATCGAAACTCGGATTGGTTTGCTCTGGTATCCTGCAGAAAGACAGAGATATAAAACATGTCAGAGCTCAGAAAATATCTCACAGCGGAATGGATAAAATATAATATAATCAAAATAAAGCCTTACCGTATAAATAATACTGCCTAACCAGTATCTGAGGCTATTATGTCTCTACCACAAATCTAATATGCGAGTATGTTATGAGGAGGGCATCAGAACACAAGTTCTGGTGACTTGATTTAAACTATACACTTTAGATAATCCTATATATACCATTCAATCATATTTTATTATTTATTAGGTTACTTGGGTTAACAGCACTCAAGGCTTACACACAAGTTGTACCCATTTAGTTCCCAGTGGATTAACCTAATACAGTATATGTGTAGCTACCCCCAATATCGAGGTACACCCTATGGTATCCCACTCGTACGGTCTCCACCGTAATGCCACCGAAATGCTCGCAGTCCCTCATCCTATGCCAGAGTGACATACGGATCTCTATATAACAATATAACGATTAGCATATATCTACCATCACTATGCTATGTAAGCGTGCGGACTGCCACCCTCGATCGAATCGGATCCCATAATGGAGTAATGCCCTCAAGTCTACGATACACCACCCAGAGAAGATATGCATGTATCTAGACTGTCCCTCGTGCATACTATTAATTGTAGCTTGATGCCTCAATCGCACGTCCTCTAATGTGCACCGAGTTTCGTGGTAGGGCGAAACAAGAAACACGGAACTTGGTCGAGAGCTTTTCCATACCTGTACAGGCCCACCTTTAAGAGCCTCTAAACACATATATTCCTAGGGTCTGTTTTCGTGGTGACTATGGGCCCACCTCGGCCCCTCCCTCAACTAGTAAGACTACCAGAGCTAAGCGACCGCCCCTACGGAAAAAATATAAACATCCATGTGGCGTCTCCCCTAAACCCCTTACCCAGATAGTGAAGGGTGAAATGGTATCTTGGGTTTAGCTCGATTCTTTCCGCATTCCACTTGCTGCCGATGACGGATATCCGATGGTCTACTATCCTTATTGGTCGTGACTCTCTGCCTCCTCGTAAGGCAACCGCCGAACCACCCTGGTGTCACCTCGTCACAGCATTCTGACTGCATAGCTACATCTACAGTCAAGGCCTACCCACCTAGTAGTTACGCGCAGACCCAACCTCTGCGCGCACAACCTAAGATATCTGCCGCCGCACAGAGAACTACTAGGAGCACCTTGCGTACCTTAGGAAGTCGCGTGCTTCCCCTTCCCGTCCTTCGGAACCGTCCAAACAATCAGATGAATGTGTGCTCCCCCTCGTGCCTTATAACACCACCATGATCTACCCCGTTGGGTTATTCACCCACAACCGTACAGACTAGTCTAAGCGCCTTACTTTAGCATATTGTTAGACTCTATGTCTAAACATTCTTTTACGCGCTTGTCTCACCTCATCAGGTTTCCAGTTAACTTGGTTATTCCAATTCATATTGAATTCTTATTCCAATTACCAAGTTCTCTTGCTTATTAATTTCAGTCATACATCTTAATCCATTTAAGTTTATTAATAATCCCACAACATGTTATTGTCCAGATTGTGGCCCAAGGTCTGTAATCCACAACCCCTTTTATCTTCTTGTTGATTTTGTCATTACAATAACATGTTTTACTTAATATGTAATTAAGTATATCCAATTCACATGTTTTCTAATTAACATGTCACTTACCATTTATGATTAAATATAACTTATTTAATTTCATAAGTTTTCCTCATCCTTTCTCATTTAATCATAGTTCCATTTTACATTGTCAATACAACTTATCGTTGTTTATTTATTAACTTAGTTCTATTAATTAAGGCCCATTAATAAGTTTCTCTACCTGTTTATTATAACCTATGTTATAATTTCCTCTTGCACCTAGGACAAGTCTAAACATTCTTATCAACGAGTTTCAGACTTCCAAGCTTACAGATTACTTAATTTATAATTAAGTACAACTTCTTATGTTTCATATATTTTCCCCTTTTTCTTAACTGGTTTCCAGCTTTCCCCATTTACTTATTACGTAATTTACAATTAAGTGTCCTTTATCTCATTTCACCAGTTATCCAATTTATTTATTAGTTTATTATGCATGCCTAAATTCTATCATTTCTACAAGTTATGTTTACCCTAAAAAGTGTATTTAATTACATAACTTTATTATTTCTACCAGTTATGTATACCACTTGGTGACTTTAATTACATAACCATATCGAGCTAAGTTTGTGGGCCTATATGTAAATATTACCCTCCCCTTTAGATTTGCTTAGCCCACCCATTGTCCAACCAATTTTACTTAACCATAACTTTAGTTCATATTCATACAATCCCTATGGATTAGATTAGGTTAAGTAGTCCAATTCTTTACCATATCCATTTATGTTTATAATGGGCTAGACCTCCCACATTAGGCCTACAACTTATGGATGCTGGATATGTCGGTCGAGTCCGGGCAGACTTCTTCCACATGTTGGGCTTAACCTTATGTCATAGCCCGTCTCGTATTTGCTTACTTACCTCCCACATTTGGTTCAACATTAATGGCTGTTGGATATGCCGGTCGGGTCCGACCTAACCTCGTACCATAAGTGCAGTTACAATTTCTAATTGTAATCCAAGGCATATTCATCTTCATTTATTCAATTCTATGTATATGATCATACAACCATTCTAATTCACACAGGTAAGGGCTCTGATATGTAAATGGGACAAATCAGTAAGTAATATGAACAGTGGTAGTTACTGCCAATATTTTTAACAAGTCTATAACATATAAATATTTCCAATATTTCAACCAATCTTATGTATGAATTTTCAACCATTTATGTTCATATCAGATTGCGCATCCAAATTAAAGTCTCAAAACATAATATATGTTATATTCCAAAACCCAATTTCAAATTATGCCCCCAAATCCCAATATATGTCGTGTGTCTTCCTACATGTAATTAACCTTATTTAAAATAACGTGTAGTCTCCAATAGTGTATCATTTACCCAATTCATAGGTTCATAAAATGGATCCATACAATGGTATTCATTTTTCTTAAACATTCAAGTAAGTGTACATCTCAACATATTAACTAATTGAACATATTATCCATTTTAGTGCAATAATGCATTTCATCAAATTAAACCTTCCAATATGTTCACTATGGGGAATGTCAAATGATAGAGGTACTATTATTCAAAAAGTATATTTTAAACCCACTCACCTTTCATGCTTTCCCCAAATTTTGGATCTAATCCTTTCTATCATCCATGGTTTCCCTTTTCCCTTTAATTTGATTCACAACCTAACGACCATGGATTTATTATTTCATGAAAAGAGAAGGGAAAGAGAAATAATTTAAATAGATTGGTTCTTAGAAGTTTACCTTGCTTTCATGATTCAATAATCTTTTTATTAACGTTGATTCCCTCTTCCAGATCTGAATTCATAATCCTCCAAGGCTAACATTTTAATTTTGGAATAGATTTGAGAAGAGAGAGAGAGGGAGCCATGGAAGAGCTCCAGCTAGCCGCCGAATTATGATGTTTAGGGTTAGGTCTAGGGTCTTATTTATAGGTGCTCAAGACCTTATCGTACATGCAGCGCTGAGTCAGCATTGAACCCAGTTAAGAAAATAGTCCAGGTTCGCAGATGAATTTAGCCGGATCTTATCGTACACACAGTGCTGAGTCAGCATTGGGTCCCGCAAGCTGTTTTGGCGTAGAAATTTGAATTTCGAACTTTTGAATTTCTGGAATTTATTTAACTGTTTTATTTACATGAAATATTCTTATACATATACAATTCCTCTAACGACCATTTTACGCGTATATATATACGCATAACTTTCGTTTTATTTTCAAAATTCAAACGTTGTTGCACCGTTATTTGATTCTTGCCATATTTCATTGACTGTGGCCTTATTTTGAATTTTATCTTTCGTATACATATATTTCTGCATATATATATATATACATATATTTCCTTTATTTCCTTATATGCATGTTCCCATCCTTTCAAATTTTGAATTTGTATACGTACACACATTTGCATGTCCAGTTGGCCCTCTCTAAAACAAAGATAAAAAATATGTCGCCGCGGGGGTTCGAACCCCCGACCTCTATGTTACAAATCCAATGCCTTAACCAACTGAGTTATAAAGTCTTTTGTTAATAAGTCTTAGAACAATGATAATTATTGTTCTCTCCTTACTTCTCTTTTTCATGTTAGTTACAATACTTAAATTAAACCATTGCATGAATCTTCTTCTTTTCTTTTTCTTTTAATGTTAATGCATAATGTTTGCAAATCAGTGCATGCAAAATATTTACATTGCATGCAACAATCCTTTCTTTCTTTCAATGCATGCATTACATTTTTCTTCTCTTTTTTTCTTTTTTTCTTTTTCAGTGCATGTATCTATTACATGCAATCCTTATTTTATATTTTAATTTGTTTGTATATATATATTTCTCTTGTGCGTATACAAACTTCTAGGCTTGATAACTTCCTCATACGATGTCCGTTTTACGCAAACCAGGTGTCTATCTTGACCAGAATTCCGAGACGGATGCAACGACGCAGTTCTTTTTAATTCTGAATATTTAATTAAGTTATTCTTATTTTATTACCTAAAAATGTGGGGTGTTACAAACTCCATTAGGGGCACGACTCATTTGTCTATGATATGTCGGGGTTTGAGGATATCTGTGTAGGGCTTCGAGTTTGAGTGTGGTGCATATGTGCTTAGTTTTATGGGCTATGGTCTGATTCTAGGGATGGATTGGCTAACCATGTATGGTACCATTCTGGACTGTGAGAGGACGATCGTTAGACTTTTGACTTCCCAAAGGGCGGACACTCGAGATTTCCTTTGACCCAAAGGGGTCTGCCATGCTTAGTTTCCTAGAATCACTTGATGCTTCAGTTGATGATTTGCGATTTATACCTGTTGTCTATTAGTATCCGGATGTTTTTGAGGAGGTTAGGGGCTTACCTCTGAGGCACGAGATTGATTTCCGGATATATTTGGTGGATAATGAAAATCCAGTCGCTTTGCTTGTGTGTCACATGGCTCTTAGGGAAAGGAGGGAACTTAGCAAGCAAGTAGAGGAGCTACTTGAGAACGGGTTTATTAGACAAGCATATCAGAATGGGGTCCTCCAGTCATCTTTCCAACTAAGGTGGATGGTTCGCTTCACTTGTGTGTGGATTACAGGGAGTAGAATAAACTCACTAAGAAGAATATGCACCCACTTCCGAGAATTGATGATCTACTTGACCAGCTTGTCGATGCATCT
This sequence comes from Allium sativum, assembly GCA_030737875.1. Classification (NCBI taxonomy): domain Eukaryota; kingdom Viridiplantae; phylum Streptophyta; class Magnoliopsida; order Asparagales; family Amaryllidaceae; genus Allium; species Allium sativum. Next base: position 660,337,622 of record CM060919.1, read on the forward strand.
GTTTTCTCTTAGTTAAACTTGGCCACGGGGTTTCATCAGTTGAGGGTGGCCAAGGACAGTACAGACAAGACCGCTTTCAAGACTTCAAACGGTTTCTTTGAGTGGCTAGTCATGCCTTTTGGGTTGACGAATGCACCCGCGTATTTTGTGGACCTGATGAGTAGGGTGTTCCAGGAGTTTTTGAATAAGTTCTCTATGCTCTTTGTTGATGGCATTCTGATCTTCTCAAAGAGCAGGAAAGAGCATGCCCTACATTTAGGGGAAGTTTTAAGGACTCTTCGGGCACACTATTTTAAGGAGAAATTCTCCAAATGTCACTTTTGGAGAGAGGAGGTAAGATTTCTGGGGCATGTGATCTCCAAGAATGGGATAGCAGTGGATCCCATGAAAGTAGTTGCAGTTCCAGATTGGAAGGTTCCAAAGAATGCAACGGAGGTGAGGAGTTTTCTCTGTTTAGCGGGCTATGATAAGAAGTTTATCAAGGACTTCACTAATATATAAGCCCCACTCACTAGACTGACGAAGAAGAATCTGATCTTTTCTTGGAGCATTGACTATGAGGATGCTTTTCAGCGGTTAAAGAGGGCTATGACAATAGCCCCCGTCTTGACTTTGCCTGATGGGAACAAAGTGTTCACAGTGTACATTGACGCATGTGGTACATGACTTGGTGTCCATCTTGATGCAAGAGGAAAGGGTAGTATGTTACGGTGGTAGACAGTTAACAATCCATGAGAAGAACTACCCTACCCATGATTTGGAATTGGCTGCTATAGTGTTTGCGCTTAATACTTGGCGACATTATCTACTTGGAGAGAGGTTCAAGTTGTACACGGATCATAAATCTCTCAAGTATCTGTTCTCGCAGAGGGATCTCAATTTGAGATAGCAGAGATGGATGGAGTTCCCAGCGTCCTATGATTTTGGGATTGCTTATACCCCCAGCAAGGGTAATGTGGTGGCAGCGCGTTGAGTAGGCAGAGGATGACTTTGAGTCCTCTATTCATAGAGAGGCGAAGCTTGGAGTACATATCAAACTTCAGTTTTAGGCCAACTACGGATCTTACACTGGGTTTGTTGGCATCCACTACACCAGAAATGCCAATTAGGTTGTGCTCATGGCCGTATCTAATTCAATTTGGCAGTGCCCTGGGCCGTATCAAAAAATACCGTCTTTGTTACTTAGATACGGGCTTAAGCGTATCAAATTCGTAGATTGATACGTCTTAAAATCGTATCAAATTCATAGATACATACAGTTTTAAGCCGTATCAAATTCGTAGATCGATACGGCTTAAAATTGCATCAAATTGATATACCGATACGACTTAAAGCCATATTAAATTAGTATACTGACACTGTCAAATTCATAGTGAGATACGGCTCATGGCAGTATCTATTTGAAAATTAGATAGGGTTCGTGGCCGTATCTAATTTCAAATAAAAAAAATACATTGTCCTACTAGAATAATTGTTATATTATTAAAACCAAAAGTTCTCGATTATTATCTCAACAAGATATAATAGTATATGCATTACACAAACACATTGACATCTCAGCAAGATATAATAGTACAAGCATTACACAAACACATTAACATCTCAGCAAGATATAATAGTTCATTGAAAATAGCAAACAGTTGTGCCTTGCTTCTCATAGTTATTATCCAGACAAGTTCATCGACATTGTAAGCTTTGTTGGATATCTTTGAGTGCAGTAGTTTAGCTTCAAACTTCGCAAATGATACGTTCACTTCAGGTCCATCGTAGCGTAGTGAGCTCACAAGTGGCACCAACAGCTATCAAGATTCCAAAGTCAAAGTCATGTATATATGTAGATGTGTAAAGAAAAAAATTAATCTAAAATAAATAACACACCCAATAATGGGTTATCTGTATATGGAAAGTTTGATAAATAACACAACTTTTGGGCTTGCTGTTTCGGAACAACAAGTCATTGCTGTTCCGAACAGCAAGCTTGCGCTTGTTGTTCCGAACAGCAATGGCTTACTGTTCCGAACAACAAGCTCTTAGGCTTGATGTTTTGGAACAGCAAGCTCTTAGGCTTGTTGTTTTGGAATAGCAAGCCATTGCTGTTTCGAATAGCAAGCCATTGTTGGTTTGAACAGCAAGCCATTGCAATTCCGAACAGCAAGCATGTGCTTGCTATTCCGAATAGAAAGCCTAGGCCCGTTGTTCCGAAACAACAAGTGCGGGCTTGCTGTTTCGAAGCATTACTTACATCCTATAATGAAACATTGAAAAGTAAACTTAAAATATAGCAGATAATAATACATGAATATGGAAGTGATTAGTGTAATATAATAACGAGCTTGACATATAATCAAATGTTGAAGACAAGATGTTTTGCCAAAAATGCTAGGATGAGAAGTGATAGGATTATGTGTCACATGTTGCAGACAAGTATTCTGTCTATTCAAAAAATAAAACCTATGGAATCTATAACAATTGAAGCTAAGAAACATATGAATTAATTTTACAATACCTCTTCAGGACTAAGCAATTTTGATGTATAAGAACATCAATCGTTCTAAGAGTCACGCATGGTTAGAATTGGAACTGCAACTGAGCTGCAACATGAAGTAAAAGATTTAATTTCGCTGCATGAAGCGATGAGAAGTGAGAGGATTATGTGCAATATAGCAAAATATTTATCTTCATTACCTCAATATTCAGCAACTGCTTCTTATCAAGCGCAACAAAATTCTCCAATGTATTTGTGTTGATCATAGTTCCCGGAACAGGCACTGAAAAACTATGCAAATTCATCATGAATGGGATAACTATTAACTAATGTTACATGTTAGCTACGAATGTCAAATGAATTTTGAAGGTGAAATAGACAATGGGATAGCTAAGCATAGTTGCTTTTCAATATGTATATAAAACCTACGAAATAGACAAAAAAACAAATGAAGGTATCTAAATCAAATAGTTGTCATTGGTGATCATTCTTCATTTGTGTTGGCTTCTCTGGCAATGACTATAATTGTCTTGATTGAAATCCGGAAAGAAGTTTATTAACAAACCAACTAGGAGCAAACTGAATGATAAATAGTCGATGGCATTAGTAAATAATATAAATGACATTAGGCAAATTTATATTCTAACAATGACTATTATTGCTTCACATAAAAAGATGTCGGTGATAAAATTAATACAATTATGTAACAGTAATTAATTTAATTGGTTAAATAGTCAATTCCAAGTGAAGTCTGCCTAGCAGCAACACCTTCACAAATAATGACAAAGCTTTATATGCATAGTCATCGTTAACATAAAAAATACAATCGTTTTGCATTGTGACGTTTACAACATAATGTGTGTGACAATATAAATCACCAGCAATCAGGACTGCATGTAAATATGTAGCACAAAAACCAGGTTTTTGTATAGGCATAAATTTATAAAAGGCAGTTACCTCAGTTTGGAATTCTTTTTCTCCTTGCTTTGAGGTATTTCCAAGTACCTGTTATAGCTACAACTTCACTTGTTGGCATTATAACATTATAGACTGGACCAAATGATCCTTCACCTAAAATAGTTGTAAAATTGTTGGTAGCTTTCTGTATCTCCCTGTTTTAGAATGTAAAATTAAATATAATCAATTATATATATATATTTACAAGGTGGATATGCAAATATAAGCCATCTTTCTCATATGTTTGTTATAATAAAAAATATTTAAGTTTGTCCACAAAAAACATCTTAGATATATTAGATCATCCCAACAGGATCTGTAAGCCCAATTTTGGACTCATTAGTGACTACTAAGGTCGCTTTGGTGACTCTAGCAATTTAACGTTTCAACTCAAACCGCTTCATGTTCCTAATTTTGAAGGTTCAATTTTCTTTCTCGTACCCAGATTGGTATGACTCTAGCAATCAAATGATTCAACTCAAAACTGAGAACTGTATTTAAAATATTCTTTCTCGTCTAATTTAAATTGTTCAATCAAATGTTTGTGGATAAATTACAACAAATGATTTCATTAGTTTTCAATTTTCTAATGCAATTCTAAAAATTAGGGTTAACATCCATCATCGATTTCATCGATTACACTATGACACTTCGCGGTTTTAGACTCAACTCAAAACTAGGGTTAACAAAATTAAAGATCACCTTGATACTTCGCGATTCCCGAAATGAAGGATGAAGGAATATGTGATTTCTGAAGCAAGACAAATTGAAATTAAAATGCATGAAAGGGAAAATGAAACATGGGAAATGAATTTGATACGGATTGTGGGAAATGACAAAATAGCGAGGGGAGCGAAAATATGATGCGCAGATGAACTGATCCGAAGAATGGGTGATCTACGGTCAGATTTCACATGTTTGGGAAGGTGTGGATTGCAAAAGAAAGTTGGCATGCCTAAAAGAAAGTTGGCATGCCTAAAAGAAAGTTGGCACGACTATGAACATTATCAAATTTGATACAACTTGAAGTCGTATCAAATATTTGCATCCTAGTGTGCCAAATTTACTGTTCTGGTGTAGTGATCCTTAGAGGTGCGACCTACTCTTATGGATCAGATATGATCTTCACAACGACATGACCCACAGATAGCAGACATCTTGGATAAACTCAGTAGAGGGGAGACTTCTATTCACCTCAGTAGATATTCCATGGATGATAGAGGGTGGTTGCGACGGGATGGAAGGCTATGTGTTCCCCGAGTTGGGAGTCTGTTCAAGACAATCCTTGAGGAAGCCCATCATTCTAGGATGACTATCCATCCGGGTGGTGATAAGATGTATAGAGATATGAAAAGGGTTTTATTTTGGGTTGGGATGAAGAAATATATAGCAGAGTTTGTCTCTCGATGTTTAGTTTGCCAGCAAGTTAAACCTGAAAAGAAAAAGCCTAGAGGTTTGCTCCATCCTTTGGAGGTCCCACAGTGGAAGTGGGAGAGCGTCTCTATGGATTTCATCGATGGTTTGCCTAGGTTGAGGAAAGGCAACACCAGTATTTGGGTTATAGTAGACAGGCTTACTAAAAGCGCTCATCTCATTCCTGTTAAGAGTAAGAGAACGGCAGCATGGTTGGCATCAGTTTATCTTTGTGAGATGCTCCGTTTACATGAAGTACCTTCTAGCATAATGAGTGATCGTGACCCCATCTTCACTAGTGAGTTCTGGAAGAGCCTACAAGAGGCATTAGGTACACAATTATGTTTGAGCACCGCGTATCACCCTCAAACTGATGGGCAGTCTGAGAGGGTAAATAGATTTCTTAAGGATCTTTTGTGGCTGTGTATCCTAGACTTCGGAGGGACTTGGGAGGAGCATCTTCCATTGGTTGAGTTCGCCTATTACAACAGTTATCAAGCTAGTATAGGTATGGCACCCTTCGAGGCATTGTATGGACGACCTTGTAGATCACCGACTTGTTTGTGGGAGTCTATAGATAGGCTTTTACTTGGACTTGAGATGATTAGAGAAACTTCAGAAAAGATTGATCTTATCTGCAGACGCATGAAGACAGCTCAGGACAGGCAAAAGGCCTATGCAGATAAGAGAAGGACTGATATTGATTTTGAGGTGGGAGACATGGTTATCATCAAAGTATCACCTCTGAGGAATGTGTTTCGCTTTGGAACGATAGGTAAATTGGCGCCATGGTTTGTAGGGCCATTTCCCATAGTGGAAAGAATAGTACAAATGGCCTATAGGGTGAGACTACCAAAGAGATTGGCGGGCGTACATGATGTTTTCCACATTTCTCATTTGCGGAAGTGTCTACACGATACAACAGAGATAATTGAGTTGAGCATGCTTAAGGAAGTAGAGGTAGAATGGGAGGCGACAGTTAGAAGAGTTCCTACCCGTATACTTGGATCATAGGTAAAGAAGCTTCGCAACAAAGAGGTCAAGTTGATGAAAGTTCAATGGGGAGAAGACCGCGAAGATGCAACTTGGGAGACTGGAGACAAGATTCGCGCTTCATACCCTTTTCTTTTCAAGGGTATGTTCTTAAATTCTTTTTCCAAGCTTTTATTCATACCTGCTTTTGTTATTTGAGTATATCCTATCAATCGAATCTTTGACCTTTAGGCGGAAAACTAATGGATGTAAACATGTGTTTGAAACATGTTATGTTTGGTGGATGCAAGTGTTTGCTAGCGATTGTTCGTGGATGCATATACACACACTAGGTGTTAGATCGGCTCAAAGCACTCTCATTCTGCATATGCATGTGTGTGCATTTTAAATTTTTATGGATGTATATGACTGTATCATCATATAGATGTTGCATTTGAATGGATGATTGTGCACACATATAGCGTTTACATGATATACTAGGACTATTTGCATACATATTGGATTCATGGCACTAACATACATTGCATTAAGAAGGTCGACTGAATAGGTAGACCGCCTGATTTTTCGCATTAGCATAGGGACGTATACACACACCATTGCATACATTCATATAAACATTAGAAATCTCTTAAGGGCAGTGGATGTCTGTGATTGATGTTTGAGTAAATGGTTGATGGATGTTAGGATAAACATTCTTTTTAACTTAAAGATTTTGAGTATGAGAGAATGTAACACCCCATAATTTTAAAAGGAAATTAAAACGTTAAACTAAATAATACTTAATTAAATATTGAGAATTAAGTAAAGTAGACTGTACCATTGCGTTCGTCTCGGAATTATACTTAAGATAGACTATGTGTTTACATAAAACGGACATCATGTGAGGTAGATATGAATCTTAGAAGTTTGTATACATATAAGAGAATTATACATATATATAAATCAACTCAGAAAATTCAAAGCGATTCAAATTCATGAAGCGGGAACCCAGGGCAGCAAGCCGTTAGAAATCGACTTGCTAAGGGTCGAACCATGCCAGGTCTGGGTCGACCTATGGGTCAACCCATGCCTAAGTGGGTCGACCTATGGCCAAGTGGGTTGACCCAAAGAGGAGTGGGTCAAGCCATCGCGGATCTAGCCGAATTCTTTCTATTGAATCTGGACGAAATTTTTGGTTGGGTTCATTGGAGATAGTCTATATAAAGGTTGTCATTTCTCTTATTTCCTACACCTAAAAATGATGGAGATAAGGAGATTCTTCTTCGGCTTGGATCGAAACTAGACTATCTTCTACAATAACGGCATATACGTATAAAAGAATCCCTTTTGCAATATTAGCATAATATTCTATGTTCTTTAGATCCAATCTCTGTGAGTTCATGTTACTTTTAGATATAAAAAAATTAATACTAACCTTGACATGTTTATAAATCTGGATCTAAATCTACACCTGTTAAGAATCTGTTTCGTACCAAAACAGTTCTGTTATTACATGTATTCTTCTGTACACTTGATATGTTGTTCAATTCTTATATGCCTATTTCTGATATGCCTACTTCTGCTATCATTTTCCCATCTCTATTATTATATGCTTATTTTGTTTTTATATGCTTATTCTGTTCTTCTCTCTCATTCCCGTTTTATTTTTATAGCCTAGGGTACCTTCGAGCCTAGGCCAATATCGCTGAAATATGCGAACAACGAAATTGGGATAAATTGGAACATATCTTATACTATGAACCATGACTGGAATTTGGAGGCATAACCTGTACTGTGGAATATGACTAAAATTTGGGGCATATCTTATACTGTGAATTATGACTTGTGATTTGGGGCATATAAATCTGTAGGCTTAATTTATAGATTAAGCGGTACATGTTAATGAAACTATAGACGACCTGTAGAACCTATTTAATTGGTTGGGGTTAAGTAAACCTGTTTAAATCGGTTGAGGTTAAGAAAACTGTTTAATATGTGGGGGTTATATGTACCTGTTAACCAGTAAAACTTAACCTGTTAATCTGTGGGGTTTAGGCTAATTTGTTAATCTATAGGATTAACCTGTTAAAAATCCTAGTTGGGGGACACAAGTTTAGGGATTTGACTTGTGTCATCTGCTGTGTGGGACCCATATCAGTCAGTATCCTATTTAACGGGGGATCCACACATGGTAGAGGCCAGGGCACGCATACTGAACTGATTATAAGAGGTTCATCTGAAAGGGGATGTGTACAGGAGTGTTCCAACGGAGTCATGTGCGTGCATGAGTCCGGTCTGAAAGGGGAAAAAATAAGCCGTTGTAGCACCAGTAAATAGGTATGTGTCCTTCTGTAGGTTGCCACTTTAGGAAGTAATACACCCTACTGTGTGGCCGACACAGGGTATTTACGAGTTAGGGTGTCGATCGATTGCGGGTAGTAATTAGGATACATCTAGTACTGTCTGTTTCTGTGAGGTACTTGTATTTTTGTTTGGGGTAACACCCGTTATTTCTCTTAAGGTACCGGTTATTTCTGTTTGGGTAAAACCCATTACTAGAGTGCACCTAGAACTATCATTATGTTTCTGTTGGGATCCACCTGTTCTATTAAGTAATTAGGGAATACCTAATCCCATCACATATCTGTTATACTAGTATTAGTGCAGAGAAAAGTATTTGAGAAGCATAATCTACTTTGTTTATTCTGTGATTTCTGTTCAGTCAGTTTATACCTGTTATATCCCATTGTTGTCTCTCATTCCAGTTTGTATGCTTGTCATGATACATGTACTTCTTTATATGATAAAAGTCACTGGACTCGCCAGACTTTATGTCTGACCCGTTTTGTTTTCTTTTCTCTCTCTTCCTCCCCTCCCCCCCCCCCATGTTCTCAGGGTAGGAACGCTCAGGCTTGATTAGGATTCTCTCTTCTGTTTCTGGTTGGACCTGGATCTGCTTTGACATATCGCTTTGACTACTCGTCTGCTTTATGATGGATACTTATGGGGATTATGATTTTACATTTCTGTACTCTGATGGTTTTTAGCGCAAGACAGATGCTTTATTTTGATGTACTCAGTTTCAGTATTTTACGCCAGATGTTGTAACTGATTTTGAGACTACGATGTTTTCTACAAAATAATGAAGTTTTAAATTTCTGTTGCTTTTTTATATCTGCCTTGTGATATTCTGTTTCTGTTTACCTATAACGCTTCATAGAACTTAATGCATTCTGATAAAAAGTGACGTTAATAGACGTGGGGTGCCACAATAATGATGCAAGAAAATGGTTTAACAAGCATATGCAGCCAAATTACAGAGGATATACTATAATAAGCAGTATGTTATTTTACATGAAAATTTCAGCACTAAACACCTGGGTTTAATATTCAAAACATACATTCAATTTTTTTTATAATCTTTTAATAGAAAAAAAATCAAAATCAATAATGAAATGAAGGGGATCCTACTTTCGAATCATGGTATAACTCTAGAAAAGTAACATAGAGCATCCAGTGGTATTTAAGTTTCTTCGGAAACAACTAGAGAAAACAAATATAGCCAGCGAGTCCATCAATCAGAAAACACCCAAAAAGCCTAATTTTAATCATATATGTAAATTGTTCACAAATTAACCAAATTTAAGTCCTAATAAACAACAATTTTTTTATAAACTATTGTCTAGAAAATCACATAATTAATCTATTCAAAGCAATCAAATTCCGTAAAGGAATAAACTAACATAACAATCGACTAAATTTCATAAGGGAAAAATCTAACAAGCAACATTACTTAAAGTGTTAAATGACTATCAACTAGATTATGATGAATCACACATCAAATATTTAATTGTATTCAAGTTTATATGACATACATAAATTGTTAGTACATTATATTTGTTCTTACAATTTTCCCAAATACATAGACTTTTCTTCCAATCCAGTATCCTGCACTCAACCCCCCCATTATAAAATCTGATCAGGTTTTTAGAGTAAATCATTTGTCTTCAAAGCACAGTCACATGCTACGATGGAAAACTTTTGTATCAAACCAAGAATCCAAATCCAATATGAAACGATTTGTGCTTGTAATATAAATGGTTTGGTTTTTGTAAGGTAAAAACATGTTTGGGTTTATATGTGACATGGTACGGTAAGATACATTTATTTTTTAAAGGTTTTGTAAAATTAAAACTTCGTAGGATTTTTGCTTCTCATGCTGGTTTACCAGATCGATCTAGACATTATTTCCTTATAATTAATCGGGTTCAATCGGAGAATATTTTTAGACTTAGTAATAGATTCTTTTGAGCATGAAAAGACAGGTTAGATACTTTCAAAATATATTCACGAATCTATGATTTCTATTGCATTTCTTATTTGCATTTGTTTTAGATGATTTTAACAACAAACTCTTAATAAGATATTACAATAGAACATTATAATCATAGAAAATAAATGCAGAAAAGTAAAAAAGAACACCAAATGTTTATAGTGGTTCGACAATCTTTGATCAATATCCACTCCAAGTAGTCTTTTACTTAAACTACCAGACTATAATTACAATTGTTTTTGTATGAAAGGAGGAGTGATGGAATATGTAGAAAGTTTCTCCAGGGAGAAGATAGCTAGAAAATATAGAAATGTCCCATGCAACCGGTATTTATAGATGAAGGTGAGCTCAAATCTGCCTTAAAATCCACCAAGAAGACCTCAGAATCATAATTCTCTCATGAGGGATTATGGGCCCACCTAGTCAACTTGATCAGATCAGTACTAATCTTATAGGGATCTGTATTGCAATCCATAGAGTGGATCCTCAAAGGTTTGTGCTTTCCATTTTTGATGTTGGTTCGTCGATCCTCTTTACCAAGTTATTATCATTGATTGATATTTCGTGAGTTGAGTATCTATCCAAGTCATACACACTCGAGTTCCGAGCTATCCGATCATTTTTATGGACTTTCCTTCTTGATGGGTAAGATCCCATATATTTAAATCTATGTTAGGGAAAAATAGTAAATATGCAACATAAACTATTGCAATTATGTTGTAGAAAAGTATTTGCAAAGATTTTGCAAACAAACTACGTCAATTATACAATAGAAAACAATTTGCAAATAGTTTGCGACAACCATGTCGATTTATATCTCAGAAACTATTTCCAAATAATTTGCGAAAACTGTGTTCAATTGTGTAATATAAAACCAATACAAATATTTATAGAAATCTATTTGTAAAGATTCAACAAAAAACTGTTATAAAGATTAAGTAATACATACAACACCTTTATGTTTGTCCGAGTCCATAATTCTTTGTTTCCTTGAAACAATGTTGCGCCCTCTATGGCCTAGAAGGTTGACAAGCAACTATTTCCCAAGATAAAATGGTCTTGCTCTACCAAATTGCGCTTGAATTTGCAGTGCTTGAAGAACTCATGAGTGTAATTAAGAACATAGTTTAATGAACTAGACGAAGAGCGGATTTCGAAAGAAAATTAAGTTTTTTGTTTTGTCCTCCTCGTCCTATATATATACGTGTGGGAAGACCGGTTTAACAGTTGTAACACTTTGAAAAGTTGCTACCCTTTGACCAAGTGGTGAGACCGTTCCATTACAATTTTCGTTCAAATTCGAACGGAAAACTTTTTGGTCCGAGAAATTAACAAATCAGCTGCCACTGCCACCTACCAATTGAAACGTGCTAATTGTCTCTAAAATGCCTCAAACTCTCATTTTCCCCACGCCACGGATCCGGGTTCTGGCTCCGGTACGGTCGTGGGCGTACGCTTGTGGTGTGATGCGTTGCATCACCCGCTAAGATGACTTTTGCTTTTATGTATCTCTTGTCTCATGGGAACTATAATAATGTCCTCATCTTAGTATATAATTATATAATGTATTTATTACATATTAGGATGTAAGACTATACATATTTCAAGATATTTAACCCTTCTCATTTCTCATCTAATAGTCATTCATTTCCAACATTCCCTTACAAGAATAAGTATTTGCTTACTTGTTCTTAATTCAATAAAATATTATTTCATATGTTAAAGTAACACAAAGGCCTTGAACTTTCCTAGTGATTATCTATTTTAACTTACTAGTAAGTCAGTAGACATGTTTGTCCTTGAGCTATAAGATTTTTGGGTATGTATAGATAACACACAATAATATTTCGTGTCGTCCTTGTTCTATGTTTGTGTTCGTTTTTGCCATGACCAATAGCTTGGTTTCATGATTGCTAAGAAAATATTTGGCCCTTAATAATTCTCCTTGAAGCAATGCCTTCACACTCACGTAGGTGATTTTATAAAATGCATCTCATAGTACACCACTTGGTTCCCTTTTTGCCGTATAGACATCATAAAAGTTAAGCTTACCTTATCCTCCGGAGGTTCATGCACTAACTTGTCATAGGAAGCCTTGCTAAGTTTACCCTGAACTTAGTTGTCACTTTGAACCTAAATCTTGGGATCATCGGTGTACTAGGTAAGGTTTCCATTAAGGAATTTTTTTAGTTTATAGGCCTAAACCCCAGTCCCATCAATACGGTTTGAACTTTCTCTCTTGGAAAATATTTTGTTAGTAGATTTGCTATGTTATCTTTTGATCTTATGTAGTTTAAAGTGATAACCCAATTAGAGAGAAGCTACCTTACAATTTTGTGTCTACGATGAATATGTCTAGACTTTCTATTATAAAGTTTGCTATTTGCACTACTAGTAGCAGATTGGCTGTCATAATGTATATGTATAGGAAATACCAATTTTTTCCAATTTGGAATATCTTTTTAGAAACCACATAGCCATTCAGCTTCTTCGTCAGCTTTGTCCAATACAATGAACTTTGATTCCATTGTAGATCTTGTTATACAATTTGTTTGGAAGATTCCAAGATACTATCCCATTAGCCAAAATTAACACATATCCACTTTTGGATTTTGTCTACTGACCCAATGATTCAATTTGCGTTGGAATATCCTTCTACCATAGATGAATATCTTAAATGATGAAGTCCATAATTCTGCATATGTTTTAGATTACCTAATACTCGAATTATTGCTTTCCAGTGACTCTTTCCTAGGTTGCTCGTATATCGACTATGTTATCTAACAACTGATTAGCATAGAAATGTGTTTATTGTATGCTCTTATATCTTATCTTTTGTATATTAATAAATATTACGTTAGGTATTATTTTGTTGTTTTTACAGATGAGTTGTTCAAGCCTTGTACAGCCTTAAAAGTGAAGAATTGATGCCATATACATGAAGAATTGCATAAGAAGCTGTCATTGGAGGCTAGTTGTATTAATTTTGATCAACTTGGAAGGATACTGGTAGAAAAGTTCTTAGAAAATCAATCAGCTGCACACATGTCAAACAAGGAAAGAGGAGGATCGTAGCACAATCTTTGATGAGAAGGCCCATTTATATGATTAGGGTTTTACAACTCTGCTATAATTACTCATGTATACCCATTGTAAAGATATACTTTTCTGCTGTAATTTTTCTGCCATTAATCTAGTTTAGTCTTCTTTTCTCTTTTTCTACATTTCTATTTTCTTGGCATTTGGTGTTGTCTACACAATTAGATTTGGTAGAGCACCATTTGTCTTTTGCACTTATTTTCATTAGTGATTGACCGTCTAATTAGATTCAGCGGTAATCCTAATTTTATTTCCTATCATTTTAATTTATATTTCTTTTATTGCTTTCCTAGGTCATATTAGATTGAATATAGATTTGATTAGATTCAGATCTGATTCAATTCAATAATAGTTTTATTGCAGTTTCAGTTTTATTGTTTTTCAATCTAACCTCCAAACTTTATCTAACTTGCCCAAGAAATATATAAATAATAAAATTTAAAATTCCTCCATATGTTCGACCTGCATATTACACGATCTATGCGCTTGCAAAATTTATTTTAAATTTTGCACTTTTCTATTCCTTAGAAAGCGACGAACAAGTTTTTGACACTGTTGTCGGGGAGGTAACGACTAAATTACTATTTATTTAATTTCCGATTTGTGTTAGTTTTCATTTTATTTATTTTGTTTTCTTGTATATATATAAAAAACATCTTGATTGAATAGATTTGGTATTATTCCATGATACCATAATCTTCTAAGTAAGAGAAAAAAATTACTTGCCAATTCCTCTTCTATATCTTTCCACTTTCAAACTTTTCCAATTCATTTATTTCCTGTTACAATTCTTTTCCTCCTTTTCTGAAAAAAAAAATTATGATTTTTCTTTGCAATATATTTCACTTTCTCTTCTGTGTTACGGATTCACCACCATTCACATAATTCATCTACATGCACCTTTCACCTAGCCGATCACCAAGTTTGTCCCTTACCAAGCTCATCAGCATACCATCTTCTCACAGCATAGACCTGTCACCCTCTACTACATCGCTTACACCAGTACCACATAACCAACGTTCACCAGTGACCAGTCTTCATCATCAGCTTCCCACTTCTGACCAACAGCAATCCATCCTACCACCCACTGTCATACAAATTCAAACATAATTTCCATAGTCATACAAAACCACAACAAACCTAGTATGCCACATACAATAATCCCTTACTACAAATCAAATAACTCACACTTCTAAAACCTTCCGAAACCACAACGATCAACAACCTTGCAGTCCACAATCCAAGTCACGCAACCAAACTGACAAACACTGAAACTTCATCTACAATCACCGAACGCTAGTAGACTTCACCTCACAACTGAACAAGTCACAACACCCCCGTCGTCTATTTCCATGATACATCAACCCAGTACCTCACATAACAGTTCGATCACCAAAAAAACCCTAGCCTCACGCAATTGAACTTACAAACGACCAAGTTCTGTAGATGTAACACCCCGTATTTTCTTTGAACATAAGAGTAACAAATCAGAGAATAATTAAATTGTAACAAAATAATTAAGGGAAACGGGTTACGCCATTGCGTTCGTCTCGAAATTCTGCTTGGAATAGAGTTCAAGTTTGTCGTAAATTGGACTCCGTTTGAAGAAGATATGGCCTTCAAAAACCAGCCCGAAATTCAAAATTCAGATTCCGAAATTCAAAACAAACACCCTGGCTGGGCGGGAAAATTCCCGCCCAGGACCCAGGTCGACACTAGGGTTAACCTGGGGGTCGACCTGGGTAAACAGGTCGACACTAGGGTCGACCCCCCCCCCCCCCTTTTCTAGATCTGGAGACATATCCATTTTTCTGCACCTGGATGCCTTTCTGACTGGATTCGTGAGCTCTAACCTATTTAAACACCCCCAAACCTAGCTTTCTCTCCACACAATTTCATTCTTCCTATACTCTACCTCTATTCTAATTAAAAATAAAAATGGCGTCGCTACTCTGCTGGAATCAAAACTAGAACTAGTGCATCTTCTTCCAATCTGAATAGAGTTAAAAGAGAACAACTATTTTCTAATCTAATCGATAGTCTACACCAAAGGAGCGCTATTTTGTGTCAGAATACAGATCCCAGAAATCAAGATTTACCTTTTCAATCGTGAGTACAGTTATTTTCTGATATGAAATTTAATAATTATCTTGACATTTTTGTGAATATGGATCTGAGGTTCTGTGGATCTATCTTGATTGTGACTGTTCTGTATCTGTTCCTTCTTTTCTTCCTTTTTGTTTATATCCAGGCTACCACGAGCCTGCGCCAAATCTCATAAGAGATTAACGCACGAACGCTAAATTTTGGGACAAATAATGGATAACGCATAATTGTACATGACTGATCTTTGACTGATTTGAGAAATGGACATATGTTATAAATTAGATCTAGATCTGTGTATACTCTGTAATTTGGAAGAAGAGGAATCATTTGTATGATAACACATGACTTGAAACTTAGAGGCATAATGCATATAAAAATCAAGATCTGATTTTGAGATGTTATAATTTAAAGATCTAGACTTTTGGGGTAAATTTTATGTAACGATTCATGACTTGAAAAAGGAATATGTGACTTAGGCGTAGAGACCTATATTATAATAGGATAACTATAAATATGAATACGCCTAAAAGTGGATTTTTGGATATTTGGCATTAAAGGCTATAATTTGGCATAATTCATATAGTATATCATGATTTGGGCTTTTAGAGAATATTCTGTACTGTGCAAAGTTTAACTAAAAATTTGGGCATATGTTATATTATGAATTATGACCATGACTTAGGCATATAAGTTTAGGCTAAATTTATGAGTAGGCAAGATATGTAAATAGAGTTTTAGAAATATATAATCTGTTGAATTGCCTAATCTGCTAAATCTGTTATATGCTAAATCGATTGAATTGCCTAATCTGCTAAATTTGTTATCTGCTAAATCTGCTGAATCGCCTAATCTGCTAGATCTGTTATCTGTTGAATTGCCTAATCTGTTGAAAGCTAAATAATTGTAATTTGGATATGAAAATCCGTAGGCCCGATCTAAGATTGAGTAAAACATGGAAATTTGATTAATCTGCTGTAACCTGTAAAGAAGTTTAATCTGTTAAATAAACAGAATTAGTCTGATATCTGTAAAATCTGTATTGGAATGAATTGGCTATGACAAGAGGTTAGACTCTGTTTGCGGTAGAAGCCTGC
Organism: Allium sativum; assembly: GCA_030737875.1. NCBI lineage: Eukaryota > Viridiplantae > Streptophyta > Magnoliopsida > Asparagales > Amaryllidaceae > Allium > Allium sativum. The sequence continues at coordinate 660,354,081 of CM060919.1, forward strand.
CCGGAACCTACCGGCTTAACCAGCAACCACAAACTATCAGGCTAATGTGAGAGGTCGTAGGCATAACTAAAATATGCTTAGACACGAGGTTAGGTCTGGCTTGTGGCAGAAGTCTGCCCGGAACCGCCCGGTGAGACGACCCGAACTTCCCCGGTGAGGAAAGCCCGGATTGAGATGAGAACAAGCCACATCGGAACGAAACAGAAGAACATTTCATTGTTTATTACAATAATTCCATCAGAATATAAGAATATACAGAGTATGAATACATATTATACATTTGACAAATATCGGAGATTACAATAAATTACATAGCAGCGGAAAAACAATTTTGAACACAACTGAAAGTAATACATGGATACAGAGCTTTCCGAGCATCGTTCCAGCTGTAAATCAGGATCCTATGAATATAAATCTGCAAAACCAAAACTACTAGCTGCCCGTGTGGAAAATAAGGGCACCCAGAGTTTAGGTTAAAACAATAAACTCCAGGTTAGTCATGGGACTGGTGTGAGAAATAAAACAGTTATTAATCTTTATTTTAAAGTTCGGTAAATCAAGGGACCACGCCGTATAACACGGAACGGGTTTCCACCCAAGAACACCAGTGCATATAAATAAACAACGCAATGCTTTTTAGAAAAATGAAGCTATTATAAGACCCAGGTCCCATCACACAATGCAATGCAAGCTAGAATAATAGCCAAACATGCTTAGTACGTTTAAAACAAATCATTTGATACTATTATAAGTGTATAGTGTCAAAACAATTTCAATCATAAATATCAATCATAGACGGCATGGGTACCATATATCATGTCGCCATACTAGGCTCTGCAAAGAAAACAGCAATATCGCGTATTGGAAATTGGATTTCCGTCATGAGTCGAGGCAAGGGGCAAGCTCCTCTCCGATTCGAGACAATCTAGCAAATGTCTCAGGACCCCACTATGATCCTTGGATCTTCAGGGCTGGTCCTCTCTTACTTTTGAGGATTAGTTATTCCTAAACACACGTTTCCCGGTCCTAACAGACCTATATCCGAGGCGCCTCGTATCCAACAACCACACAGGTGAAAAGTATATAAATGTCAGCCAGTTTAAGCACTGACACCACCCATAGCTAGAAAGAAACGCCGTTCTCTCCCTGCAGTCACTATCCCGTTTTTGACTCATACCGAGGTGTGAGGCTCGCGAATTCGCGTTATACACAAAGCTGCGCCACACACGCCGTGCTTTTATCATCAACCACAAGACTTTGCTTTTCAACAGAAGCCTTGATCAATTGCCACTTACGCGTGCCACACTGGCAATTCACTCCATGCGACTGATGTCCATCGATATACGACCTCTGAGCTCGTACGTCTCAGAGAAGAGCGTTAAGCAAGAGAATAAATTCTCCGCCGTCAAACAAATGTATATTTAATAGAGATCAATCAAGATAGAATAAAATCCAATGTCAGACACACAATCCATTTACAAGTTCGTTCTGGGTCTGAACGAAACTGGAGGCACTTTCCTCGCATATCCATCCATCTCCAAGTACGTCTGGACGATCACCAACTGATTCCCTCATCTTGGGTGTACAGCCCGATCATGATCATCAGTAATCACCCAAACGATGTGAAGACTTCCGATCTTCAACCACCGTCTTCATCTTCGACTTGTCGCCGAATCGGTTATTCAGAATGGGTATAAACCCAGCCTTTCTGAATAACCCACGTATATAATAAACAAATGTTACACAAACACTACAAACGCCTCATTCCAATTCAGAATATTCTTTTATCCAAATTCTCACATCATTAGGGAAAGGTTCCCATTAATGTTATCAAAGATAAGTTCTTCTAAATTTATTCTTTAATCTTCCATTGGTTATCATTTCGAACTAGTCGGGATTAGCGAACCACATCGAAGTAATTATTTATTTTATTTCCCAGTCCCAACCTATTCATCCCATGAAATAAAACTGGTCATACTTCATATCTAACACCACGGTGCTATCGGTAAAATTAATTACCATTTCACGTTCAAATCTAATTAAAGATTTAACTATCGCTTTGGAGCAAAACAGGTGATACTCCATTCTCGGCCACCTTTCAGATTTGATAATTTAAATTATCAATTCACACTTCAATTTAATTACAGATTCATCAAAACTCCACTTAGATTTAATCTTTTCAAAAATCAATATCCTGTCTTTAACTGGGTTAAAGAACCAATGTCATCTAAAACACGATTCACGATAAATCCAAAAACCAATTCAAATTCAATTCCAATTAAATATTATTTAATTGATACACTTCATTAAATCTAAATAGAAAGATTTAATCTTTTTCTCTATTGGGCTTAAGAACAGTGTTAATGAAGACACCATTCACGACAAACCCAAATCACATTTGATATTAAATAAAAGGCTCTGAATAGAAAATATACCGGCTTATATTCAATATCAAATTCTACGACCAACAAATATCATATTGGAAATAACGATATAAATATATCTTTCAAATTCCCATAACAATATCTGTATAATCACGAAATCCAACATCGAAATATTCCAAAGACAATTTCGATTCAAATCCATTTCCACTTTATATATATATTGGGAATTCTAGTTATTTTTAAAACCACTTCAAATTCAATTTATTTATTTCAAAAATAAATTGATTTTAATTCTAGTTCAAAACTAGTTCATTTTGATAAAAAACTATTTTTTATCTTTTCAAATATGGAGTTTTCCATCCCAATTTTTCCCAAATCATATATTATGATTTTACACAAATTATTGATATTTTTAATAATTTTATCAAGGCCCGTACAGTCGATTTCCATCAACGGCCATCGAACTGCACTTACAACAACCTTTTCCAAATTTGATTTGGACATAATTCCAAATCCAAGCGTTAGATTTCAAATTTCTAATATTCATTGGGAAGCTATTTTCGATACGAACCCAACGGTTCCGGTTTCAGGAGAATCCGATGGTCGGATCTCCCGCAATGTCCATTCGAAGTCAATGGTCGAAATTCACGAACTGCCGCAGCGCGGCGCGTTCTATTCAGGGCATTATATATATAATATATTTATATTATATATATTTCATTGATTTCCTTTTAAAACGTATTTTATAAATTGTTTTAAATTTGTTTTCAAAACAAATTCAACTTCATATTCAATTTCAAATCAAAATTGAATATTTCATATCATTACTATATAAATGATAGTATTTTCAAAACGTTATATTTTGAAATCACTTCCTTTTCTATATTCATTATAAAAACGAATATAATCGATATAAATATCGCTCACATCAAAATGGCGCAACTCTAATCAACACGGCTTTATATATATTTCAATAAATTCATTATTCTATTCAACAAATGAATATTTATTCTATTCAACACATGAATATATATTTCTTTCAACACATGAATATTCTCAACACATGAGCACTGTCAACACATGACTATTTTTGTTATTTAATATATTTTATAGAATTATGGTATCTATCGTTTGATTTTCAAATCAGACTCCAATTGTAAAGTAGTAAGAGAATGATTCCCTAAGTATTGACGCCGAAGGCCGGAACCAATATCAGATCAATACCCAGGAAACCACTCTTCTTATCTATTTTCCGGTTAGTTTCTAACTTTAAATATGATAAAGATGTAAATTTTATTGTTAAAATATTTCTTTCAACACACGACAATTTTCAACACATGATTATTTTTCTATTTTCCCGATTGGAATGAGGCCCAATCAATTACCATATAATGTTAATTATATGGATTCCATACAACACCTGTATATAATCACAACGGTAAATAATCAATCATCATCCAAAGTGCACCACACAACTGCATAAGCAATAAATATAGATTATTAACGCTTACACAGTCTGTCGACCAATCGATCAACATACAATGAAATAATTGGGATTAGTGTATGCCAAATATCATCCCAATACCCGTGTGGGGTTTCAAATCAACAACACAGATTTTTATTCATTCACATACCCGTTAAAAATTATATTTTTAATGATAAAATATTTTTAACTATATAAATATTTTATTTCACATCACACAATCAATTTTCAAAACACATCAGACAATCAAACATACAAGCCTTCCATGGTCTGTGGATGATGGGTGTCGGGTGCTTCTATGTACCGTCTGCATCCTAGTATATATTTTAACTAGAAAAACAAGATTTAAAGTGAGAAGTTCTCACCGACTAGCTAATCCAAACGCCTCGACTCTTCTTATGTAGAAGTCATCGATGTTCTCGCCTTTTGTCACTTTCGTTGCCCGTAGCCATTACATATATAAAAATCACATTTTTATACTGCTGTCTTTAAAATAAAAACCACAATTTTATTTGTTCACTTTCAATTTAAAAATCATATTTTTAAATTGTTGCTACGTTTATAAAAATCACATTTTTATAATCACTTTATATGGATAAAAATTCTATTGTTACATCGATGTTATATAATAAAGATTATATTTTTATCACGCTATTCTGTGTATAAAAATTATATTTTTATATCTACTTCTAATATAAAGATCGAATTTTTATTTCGTCACTATAAAAAACCAAATTTTTATTTCAACATATATATGATAAAAATCAGATTTTTATTTCGTTACATATATAAAGATCAAATTTTTACTTCATTGCATATTTTTATTATCTTTATAATATAAAAATCATATTTTTATTCTTTCTACTATATAAAAATCGCATCTTTATTATTTCTACTATATAAAAATCGCATCTCTATTATTTCTACTATATAAAAATCGCATCTTTATTATTTCTACTATATAAAAATTTAGTTTTTAACAAGCTTATATCACTAAAACTTTATATAGTAAAAATCTAACTTTTTATCTATTAAAAAAACAGAAAATAAATTCAATGTGAATTTATACATATATAAAACTGATTTACAATTATTGTCTTAATTAAATTACCCTAATTATTTAAAATAAACTAAAAGAGGAATTTACCAGCGGACTTTGGGGTGGTTGCGCGCTTCTAGGTGGCGTCTGCGTTGGTGCTCGCGGATGGGGGTCGCGGTTAGTGGTGATGGGCCAAGGAAGTGGTGGCGGTGGGTTTCAGCATGGTGGAAGCGGCTGCATGGGGTAGAGGAGAGGGAAGCGCGCGCGAGGGGGGGTTCTGGCGGTCGGTGGTGGCGACGGTGATAGGGGGAGGTCGGCGATGGGTGGCACGCCTTAGGGGGGATGCGATTTTTTTTTTCCTTTTTGTGATTTTGAACCGGGGGGGATGAAGTAAAAAGGGGAAAGAGAGAGAGAGGTGTGAGGATTTTTTATTTATTTATTTTATTTAATTATCTCCCAAAAAGCAGATTTTATTTTCGACCTCTAAACGAGGCCCACCGCCTGTCGTCCACAGCTAATTACCCCCATTCCGAACACAATGGGATATGTATCGTAGGCTGATTCGATCGTTTCGATCAGTTTTCATCAAAATCAAAATATAACTCTATATTGAATTTTAAACGTACATTTCAATTTACTGGGGTCACATACTAACTCGAAAAATTCCAAAAAAAATATTTTCTAGCTTCGTATTGACGATACAATCCTAACAAAACTAGTTTCGTCGAATTCTGAGACCGTTTGAAAAATGGTCAATTTCTAGTCGATTAAAATCAACTAAAACTAGTCAAACGCGTTTTCCTTTGCCACGCTCCCATATTGATTCGAAAAATTATGAAATTTGAATCCTAGCAATAACTTGACATCACGGATCCAACAAAAGTGGTTTCGTCGAAATCCGAGGTCGTTAGCAAAATGGCTATTTTTTAAAGGCCGAAATTCCATAGCGACTATTCTGAAATTTCAACTGGACATATCTTTTGATCCCCGCTATGAAATTTCGATTTTTCGGATTCGTTGGAAAGATATTCTCAATTAGATTCAAATATTTTTGTTTTTGCTAAAATCCGGTTTATTTTGCACCCGGTATGTTCATTTGAAGTTTGAAATCGAATTATCGAACTACCGCGCCATTTTCAATTCCTTTTATAATTTAAAATAAATATTTATATTCTAACGACGACGTATATAAATATATACGTTCTAATTCTATTCAAAATAAATTTCTCGTCGTTATTATTTAAAATAATCATTTTAAATATTCAAAATTTGTTAAAATTGCCAAAATAAAAATTTTAAACTGCCTCGCATTTTCCGGGTTGTTACAATCTCCCCCACTTAAAACTTTTCGTCCCCGAAAAGGAACGAAGCCGAAAGTTGTTTTAAAAACCAACTCAACTTCCATAGTTTTCGTTACGGCTTAAGTTCTTCAACTTTTCAGTTTCTAACAACTTTTCAAATTTCTCAAAAATTTGGCCAACACCCTAAATTTCCGAAATTTTTTGCCATAACCTCCCCTGCACCGGGGACTTTGGGATATTTCATATAGCCTCCCATGGCCTTCTTCAATCCAAAAGAAAAATAAAAAGCCAAGCCGCTAGCCAATCGGCTCATAAAATCATCATCACCCAAACAAAACAGTAAATTATGGTAAACATATACCTATTTGTTGGGCAAACAATTTTATTCCTCTGCTCTAGCCTTCTTGCTATGACATGTTCAATGTAAGCACATGTATATGCAAGCCAATGCGACTAATTTTCAGTACAGTTCAATATTTGATTCAATTAGGCTAAATGGTTCAAAATTTCAAACAAATAGACAAACAACACAACCATCAATCAATTAGTGGATTATTGTTTCAAATTCATAATTTGATATATATACAGAAAATCATGTTGTTGATGCCAAATCACAACAATAAATCTATCTATATAAGTTTTGGTTCTCACACCAGTCTGATGGAAATATATAGATATCACACCTTCGAAACACGAACATAAATACTGATGATGTCCGGACATCACCAGAATTATCCCCGGGTGTCTACAATGTGATTCTATATCTATCCAGTATATTAAAACTTCGAATATACGTTCATGACGCGTATATGCAAAACCTTTATATACTCGATTGTCCAAATTCAAAATAAATAAATATTCAAATACGTATAAAATGGTTTAAATTTTCAAAACAAAATTGTTTTCATTTGAAAAATATACTCTTCACACTCATTCTAGGATACTACTGATCCTATCTCTAACGAGTAATTCTAATTGGATTTTACTAATCCAATATCTGATGAATTATTTCGTTCGGTTCTAATGTGTCTTGTTCTCGAGCTCTGTAAACCCAAGCTCTGATACCAAAATGAGACGACCCGAACTTCCCCGGTGAGGAAAGCCCGGATTGAGATGAGAACAAGCCACACTGGAACGCAAACAGAAGAACATTTCATTGTTTATTACAACAATTCCATCAGAATACAAGAATATACAGAGTATGAATACATATTATACATTTGAAAAATATCAGAGATTACAATAAATTACATAGCATCGGAAAAACAATATAGAACACAACTGAAAGCAATACACGGATACAGAGCTTTCCGAGCATCGTTCCAGCTGTAAATCAGGATCCTATGAATATAAATATGCAAAACCAAAACTACTAGCTGCCCGTGTGGAAAATAAGGGCACCCAGAGTTTAGGTTAAAACAATAAACTCCAGGTTAGTCATGGGACTGGTATGAGAACTAAAACAGTTATTAATCTTTATTTTAAAGTTCGGTAAATCAAGGGACCACGCCGTATAACACGGAACGGGTTTCCTCCCAAGAACACCAGTGCATATAAATAAACAACGCAATGCTTTTTAGAAAAATGAAGCTATTATAAGACCCAGGTCCCATCACACAATGCAATGCAAGCTAGAGGATGGGGTTTTCCCTTATAATAGCCAAACATACTTAGTACGTTTAAAACAAATCATTTGATACTATTATAAGTGTATAGTGTCAAAACAATTTCAATCATAAAAATCAATCATAGACGGCATGGGTACCATATATCATATCGCCATACTAGGCTCTACAAAGAAAACCGCAATATCACGTATTGGAAACTGGATTTCCGTCATGAGTCGAGGCAAGGGGCAAGCTCCTCTCCGATTCGAGACACTCTAGCAAATGTCTCAGGACCCCACTATGATCCTTGGATCTTCAGGGCCGGTCCTCTCTTACTTTTGAGGATTAGTTATTCCTAAACACACGTTTCCCGGTCCTAACAGACCTATATCCGAGGCGCCTCGTATCCAACAACCACACAGGTGAAAAGTATATAAATGTCAGCCAGTTTAAGCATTGACACCACCCATAGCTAGAAAGAAACGTCGTGCTCTCCCTGCAGTCACTATCCCGTTTTTGACTCATACCGAGGTGTGAGGCTCGCGATTTCACGTTATACACAAAGTTGCGCCACACAGGTCGTGCTTTTATCATCAACCACAAGACTTTGCTTTTCAACAGAAGCCTTGATCAATTGCCACTTACGCGTGCCACACTGGCAATTCACTCCATGCGACTGATGTCCATCGATATACAACCTCTGAGCTCGTACGTCTCAGAGAAGGGCGTTAAGCAAGAGAATAAATTCTCCGCCGTCAAACAAATGTATATTTAATAGAGATCAATCAAGATAGAATAAAATCCAATGTCAGACACACAATCCATTTACAAGTTCGTTCTGGGTCTGAACGAAACTGGAGGCACTTTCCTCGCATACCCATCCATCTCCAAGTACGTCTGGACGATCACCAACTGATTCCCTCATCTTGGGTGTACAGCCCAATCATGGTCATCAGTAATCACCCAAACGATGTGAAGACTTCCGATCTTCAACCACCGTCTTCATCTTCGACTTATCGCCGAACCGGTTATTCAGAATGGGTATAAACCCGGCCTTTTTGAATAACCCACGTATATAATAAACAAATGTTACACAAACACAACAAACGCCTCATTCCAATTCAGAATATTCTTTTATCCAAATTCTCACATCATTAGGGAAAGGTTCCCATTAATGTTATCAAAGATAAGTTCTTCTAAATTTATTCTTTAATCTTCCATTGGATGTCATTTCGAACTAGTCGGGATTAGCGAACCACATCGAAGTAATTATTTATTTTATTTCCCAGTCCCAACCTATTCATCCTATGAAGTAAAACTGGTCATACTTCATATCTAACACCACGGTGCTATAGGTAAAATTAATTACCATTTCACGTTCAAATCTAATTCAAGATTTAACTATCGCTTTGGAGCAAAACTGGTGATACTCCATTCTCGACCACCTTTCAGATTTGATAATTTAAATTATCAATTCACACTTCAATTTAATTACAGATTCATCAAAACTCCACTTAGTTTTAATCTTTTCAAAAATCAATATCCTGTCTTTAACTGGGTTAAAGAACCAATGTCATCTAAAACACGATTCACGATAAATCCAAAAACCAATTCAAATTCAATTCCAATTAAATATTATTTAATTGATACACTTCATTAAATCTAAATAGAAAGATTTAATCTTTTTCTCTATTGGGCTTAAGAACAGTGTTAATGAAGACACCATTCACGACAAACCCAAATCACATTTGATATTAAATAAAAGGCTCTGAATAGAAAATATACCGGCTTATATTCAATATCAAATTCTACGACCAACAAATATCGTATTGGGAATAACGATATAAATATATCTTTCAAATTCCCATAACAATATCTGTATAATCACGAAATCCAACATCGAAATATTCCAAAGACAATTTCGATTCAAATCCATTTCCACTTTATATATATATTGGGAATTCTAGTTATTTTTAAAACCACTTCAAATTCAATTTATTTATTTCAAAAATAAATTGATTTTAATTCTAGTTCAAAACTAGTTCATTTCGATAAAAACTATTTTTTATCTTTTCAAATATGGAGTTTTCCATCCCAATTTTTCCCAAATCATATATTATGATTTTGCACATATTATTGATATTTTTAATAATTTTATCAAGGCCCGTACAGTCGATTTCCATCAACGGCCATCGAACTGCACTTACAGCGACCTTTTCCATATTTGATTTGGACATAATTCCAAATCCAACCGTTAGATTTCAAATTTCTAATATTCATTGGGAAGCTATTTTCGATACGAACCCAACGGTTCCGGTTTCAGGAGAATCCGACGGTCGGATCTCCCGCAATGTCCATTCGAAGTCAATGGTCGAAATTCACGAACTACCGCAGCGCGGTGCGTTCTATTCAGGCCATTATATATATATATAATATATTTATATTATATATATTTCGTTGATTTCCTTTTAAAACGTATTTTATAAATTGTTTTAAATTTGTTTTCAAAACAAATTCAACTTCATATTCAATTTCAAATCAAAATTGAATATTTTATATCATTACTATATAAATTATAGTATTTTCAAAACGTTATATTTTGAAATCACTTCCTTTTCTATATTCATTATAAAAACGAATATAATCGATATAAATATCGCTCACATCAAAATGGCGCAACTCTAATCAACACGGCTTTATATATATTTCAATAAATTCGTTATTCTATTCAACAAATGAATATTTATTCTATTCAACACATGAATATATATTTCTTTCAACACATGAATATTCTCAACACATGAGCACTGTCAACACATGACTATTTTTGTTATTTAATATATTTTATAAAATTATGGTATCTATCGTTTGATTTTTAAATCAGACTTCAACTGTAAAGTAGTAAGAGAATGATTCCCTAAGTATTGACGCCGAAGGCCGGAACCAATATCAGATCAATACCCAGGAAACCACTCTTCTTATCTATTTTCCAGCTAGTTTCTAACTTTAAATATGATAAAGATGTAAATTTTATTGTTAAAATATTTCTTTCAACACACGACAATTTTCAACATATGATTATTTTTCTATTTTCCCGATTGGAATGAGGCCCAATCAATTACCATATAATGTTAATCATATGGATTCCATACAACACATGTATATAATCACAACGGTAAATAATCAATCATCATCCAAAGTGCACCACACAACTGCATAAGCATTAAATATAGATTATTAATGCTTACACAGTCTGTCGACCAATCGATCAACATACAATGAAATAATTGGGATTAGTGTATGCCAAATATCATCCCAATACCCGTGTGGGGTTTCAAATCAACAACACAGATTTTTATTCATTCACATACCCGTTAAAAAATATATTTTTAACGATAAAACATTTTTAACTATATAAATATTTTATTTCACGTCACACAATCAATTTTTAAAACACATCAGACAATCAAACATACAATCCATCCATGGTCTGTGGATGACGGGTGTCGGGTGTTGCTAAGCACCGTCTGCATCCTAGTATATATTTTAACTAGAAAAACAAGATTTAAAGTGAGAAGTTCTCACCGACTAGCTAATCCAAACGCCTCAACTCTTCTTATGTAGAAGTCATCGCTGTTCTCGCCTTTTGTCACTTTCGTTGCCCGTAGCGACTACATATATAAAAATAACATTTTTATACTGTTGTCTTTAAAATAAAAACCACATTTTTATTTGTTCACTTTCAATTTAAATATCATATTTTTATATTGTTGCTACGTTTATAAAAATCACATTTTTATAATCACTTTATATGGATAAAAATTCTATTTTTACATCGATGTTCATATAATAAAGATTATATTTTTATCACGCTGTTCTTTGTATAAAAATTATATTTTTATATCTACTTCTAATATAAAGATCGAATTTTTATTTCGTCACTATAAAAACCCACATTTTTATTTCAACAAATATATGATAAAAGTCAGATTTTTATTTCGTTACATATATAAAGATCAAATTTTTACTTCATTACATATTTTTATTATCTTTATAATATAAAAATCATATTTTTATTCTTTCTACTATATAAAAATCGCATCTTTATTATTTCTACTATATAAAAATCGCATCTTTATTATTTCTACTATAAAAAAATCGCATCTTTATTATTTCTACTATATAAAAATCTAGTTTTTTACACGCTTATATCATTAAAACTTTATATAGTAAAAATCTAACTTTTTATCTATTAAAAAAACAGAAAATAAATTCAATGTGAATTTATACATATATAAAACTGATTTACAATTATTGTCTTAATTAAATTACCCTAATTATTTAAAATAAACTAAAAGAGGAATTTACCAGCGGATTTTGGGGTGGTTGCGCGCTTCTGGGTGGCGTCTGCGTTGGTGCTCGCGGATGGGGGTCGCGGTCAGTGGTGATGGGCTAAGGAAGTGGCGGCGGTGGGTTTCAGCATGGTAGCGGTGGCTGCGTGGGGTAGAGGAGAGGGAAGAGCGCGCGAGGGGGGGGGGTTCTGGCGGTCGGTGGTGGCGACGGTGATAGGGGGAGGTCGGCGATGGGTGGCACGCCTGAGGGGGGGGCTGCGATTTTTCTTTTTTTTATTTTTTTTTCTTTTTGTGATTTTGAACGGGGGGGGGCTGAAGTAAAAAGGGGAAAGAGAGAGAGAGGTGTGAGGATTTTTTTTATTTTTTTTATTTAATTATCTCCCAAAAAGCAACTTTTATTTTCGACCTCTAAACGAGGCCCACCGCCTGTTGTCCATAGCTAATTACCCCCATTCCGAACACAATGAGATATGTATCGTAGGCTGATTCGATCGTTTCGATCAGCTTTCATGAAAATCAAAATATAACTCTATATATTGAATTTTAAACGTACATTTCAAATTACTGGGGTCACATACTAACTCGAAAAATTCCAGAAAAATATTTTCTAGCTTCGTATTGACGATACGGTCCTAACAAAACTAGTTTCGTAGAATTCTGAAACCGTTTGAAAAATGGCCAATTTCCAGTCGATTAAAATCAACTAAAACTGGTCAAACGCGTTTTCCTTTGCCACGCTCACATATTGATTCGAAAAATTATGAAATTTGAAACCTAGCTATAACTCGACATCACGGATCCAAAAAAAGTTGTTTCGTCGAAATCCGAGGTCGTTAGCAAAATGGCTATTTTTTTAAAGGCCAAAATTCCATAGCGACTATTCTGAAATTTCAACTGGACATATCTTATCCCCGCTATGAAATTTCGATTTTTCAGATTCGTTGGAAAGATATTCTCAATTAGATTCAAATATTTTTGGTTTTGTTAAAATTCGGTTTATTTTGCACCCGGTATGTTCATTTGAAGTTTGAAATCGAATTATCGAACTATCGCGCCATTTTCAATTCCTTTTATAATTTAAAATAAATATTTATATTTTAACGACGACGTATAAAAATATATACGTTCTAATTCTATTCAAAATAAATTTCTCGTCGTTATTATTTAAAATAATCATTTTAAATATTCAAAATTCGTTAAAATTGCCAAAATAAAAAATTTAAACTGGCTCGCATTTTCCGGTTTGTTACACCCCGCACATCCAGCGGCCACAAGCTACCGACCTAATGTGAGAGGTCTATGCATTAATATATAATTAATGCAAATTTAAGAGAAATGTGGTGTCTAAAAATGTGTTGGGTGGATAGGGTTAAACCAACTGGACTGATGAATGTAATAAACCCGTTTCGTGAATCTGTAGGCCCAATACAAAATTAGACAATCTGCAAGTCTGTTAAATCCGTACATCTGATCTGTTAATCTGAAACTTGTTAACATGATTGTCTGATCTGTGAACTAGTAATCTGAACTCTGTCTGAAATCTGTAAACCAGTTAATCTGAAATCTGTTAGTCTGGGGACACAAGGTCAGGAGGGGAATTACTTGTGTCATCTGTTGTGTGGAACCCATATTAGTCAGTAACCCATTCTGGTATCAAAACTTTGACCCCATGTTATGTAGGGGTCCGGGCACGCTTACTGAACTAACTATAAGCAGTTCATTCTGATAATGGCGTGGGGTATTGATGGTGCGTTCCAACCGGGTCATGTGCGTGCATGGATCCGGTCTTCTCTGAGGATGTAAGACACTGTGACATTTGTAAATAGGTCTGTGCCAATAGGTTGCCACTTTAGGGAGTGATACACCCTACTGTGGGGCCAACAAAGGGTATTTATGTAATAGGGAGCCGATCGCTTGGGGTAGGACTTAGGGTACACTTAGTTCTGTCTGTTTCTGTTGGTACCGTTTGTTTCTGTTGGGTGGTAACACCTGTCTGTTTCTGCGTGATACCGTCTGTTGGGGTGGTAAAGACCCATTACTAGTGTACACCTAATTCTAACAGTCTGTTTCCTTAGGGATTATTCTGTTTCCGCCTCTGATTCCGTTTCCGATTTTGTTTCCGTACCTTCTGTCTGTTGGGGTGGTAAAGGCCCATTATTAGTATTCTGTTTCCATACCTTCTGTCTGTTGGGGTGGTAAAGGCCCATTATTAGTATTCTGCTTCTGTACCTTCTGTCTAGGGTTGTAAACGGATGCAGTCGAATACGGATAGTGCTGTATCCGAATCCGTATCCGAAAATAAAAATCCGAATCCATATCCGATATCCGTGGATACCAGTTAAAAATATCCGTATCCGTATCCGCGAATATCCGTATCCGCCTTAGCGAATACGGATATCCGAAGATATCTGAAAATATCCGTATCCGAAACTTAAAACTGTGCATTGGATGTGGTTATCCTAAAATATCCGAAAAATATTCGAAAATATCTGAAAAAATATCCGAAAATAAAACAATAAAAGTTTACAAATACATCACTCACATGCAAATTTGGCTCATCAAATATTTTTTGAACTTGTGAATACATCTAATTAAAAATTACAAGCAGGACATCAATCAAATAAATTTCTTACAACAAATATTTTAAGAGATAAAGTGTTCAAAATATGACATACACAATCCTACTAAGACTAAAATAAAACAAAACATAAATCATAGAAGCACATACACGTATCAGAAAATCGGACGGATATTTTTCGGATACGGATACCACTATAACCATATCCGTATCTGGAATGATTTTCGGATATCGGATATCCGCATCTCGGATAATGGATATATTTCGTATTTTCGGATACGGATGCGGACGGATATCGGATTTTTCGGGTACCCGTTGACAGCCCTACTTCTGTCTGTTCGGGTGGTAAAGGCCCATTACTAGCATTTTGTTTCTATAGGGATTATTCTGTTTCCGTTTCTATTTCAGTTTAGACATTACAGTAACACCTAATCCTGTTATACAAGTATTAGTGCAGAGAAGTGAAAAGACCTATATCATTCCGTTCTTCTATTAACCTGTTATTCTTGTTACGGTTATCTCTAATCCAGTTTTATTTACATGTCATGATACTATTATCTGTTTATATGCTGAAAGTCACTGGACTCACCAGACTTATGTCTGACCTAGTTTGTTTCGCCTCTTTCCTTTCTGTTCCCCCCCCCCCTAGGTTTTCAGTGTGGAAACATATGAGCTTGATTCAGATTCTCTCTGCTTGAAGTGTTTGAAGTATTGCTTGGCTTTGGCTCTATCTTTCCATGGCAGTTTATATTGGGGATTATGGCTTTAAAAACTATGCATTCTGAAGGCTTTTGTACAAGACCGATATTTATGTACTTGAATTCCGATATTGTGATTTTGAAAGATGTGACCAAACTTATTTCTGTTTCTGTTGTAATAAAGTTATAAATTTTTCGAGTACTACCTTATCTGTCTTGTAAATTTCTGTTGTCTACTAAAAACACTCCACCAAAGTTAAGGCATTCCCTTTGCGAGTGACCTTAACGGAGGTGGGGTGTTACACTTGGTATCAGAGCCGAAGGTTACCAGATTTGATAGAAAGTTTTTGAAAACTATTTTCAAAAAGGTTTAAAAAGAAAGTATTTTCAAAAGTAGAGTTTTTTTTTTGAAAAATATAATCCCCAAAGTCATGTGCCTATCTTTCTATCTTATGTTTTGAATCTTTCCTTTTCTTTCGTTTCAGCATGTTTGGGGATCTTAACCTTCCGGAGGGCGTACCGATACCTGGCTGGTTCAGGAGGTACCTAGAAGCAAGGGCTAATGATGCGGGCCTAGCAGACGTCCCTCCTCCCCTAGCTGCAGCGGTGCCTCCCCCTCCTCCTCCTCCTCCTCTGCGCGTGAATACTTTCCCGAAGATATGTAGAGACTTTCGAGCCATGGGTGGGAAGAACTTTAATGGAACTGAATCCTTCGTGGAGGCAAGGAACTGGCTCAAAGAAACTGAGGATTTGTTTGTTATCTTCGAGGTGGACGATAGGCAGAAGATACAGTTGGCGGTATGGTTGCTTAAGGACGAAGCTTCTTTTTGGTGGGAGGTCACAAATGGGGAGCGTCCGGTAGAGAGATGGATGGATTTCAGGCATAGGTTCAGGATGAAATTTCTCTCACGAGCGGAAGAGAGTCTATATGTCGAGAGGCTCTTGGCGTTGAAGCAGGGGAATTTATCAGTGAGAGAGTACGTCAACAAGTTTAATCAGTTGGTGAGATTCGGCTTAGATTTGGTAAATACACCGCATAAGAAGGCACTAAGGTTTGCTAAAGGTTCGAACGAGCCGCTACACGGATTGGCAATGTCCCACATTCCTATGGGGGCTACCTTCGAGAAATTAGTTGACATGGCATTGATGCATGAAGAGGAAACCAAAAGTGAGAAGAAAGAAGAAAAGCTTGAAGGGCCACAGAACAAGAAGGCGGGGTCCAAAAAGGAAACACAAAAGAAGGATGAGAAGTCTGAAGACAAGAAGGAGAAGAAGTGCTTTACTTGTGGAAGCTCGACCCATCTGAACAAGGATTGCAGAAAGAGGAAGGGCACTTGCTTTAACTGTGGTGAGATGGGACACTTCACTAGGGACTGCCCGAAGAAACGAGGGCAAGGGAAGAGGACAGGTCCTACTTCTGGAGGGCAGGCGAATACCCTCGAGGCTGGTGGATAGGATAGAAATAGGAAAACTTTATGTAGAAGGTTTAATTTCCTTATCTGATTTTTGAGTTAAAACTCTTTTTGATTCTGGCATTTTGATTCTATAATTGATAATCTGCACTTTAATACTAGTCTTGTTTCTGATCCTACTGTAGACTCAGACCCATAAGGGTTATGACTCATCTATTTGTGATAAGTTGGGGTTTGAGGGTATTTGTGTTGGGCGTTAAGTTGACTATGACGCATACATTCTTGGTTTTATCATGCTTAGTTTCCTAATAATCATTTGGTAATCTGATCTGTACTAGTAGTATGTAAGTATTTGAATATTTCTAAAAAAGGATAGGGGTTTTTACTCGAAGCGCGAAGTAGATTTCTAGTTGGGCATTTGTTTAATGGGATTGATTCTCTAAGTATCAATCTGATATTGATTTCGGTCTTCGGGGTTGATACTTGGGGGGTTATTCTCTTAAACCGATGTCTGATAGGAACAAAGCTTTTGTTTTAATTGTACTTGCTTCTATCACTCGGCTATATCCTATCGATCGAATCTTCGGCCTTTAGGTAGAAACTAATGGGTGTAAACATGTGTTTGAGACATGTTATGTTTGATGGTTGCAAGTGAATGCAAGTGGTTGCTAGTGGTTGCTCGTGGATGCATATACACACACTAGGCACTAGATCGACTCAAAAACACTCTCATACTGCATATGGATGTGTGTACATTTTTAAAACTTTTATGGATGAAAAAAGGTTGACTCAGCACATGGATGTTGCATATGAATGAATGGTTGTGCACTCATATAGAAATGATATATATCAAATAGGAAAATTGCATACATGTTGGACTCATGGCACTGACATAATTCACATTAAGGAGGTCAACTGAATCAGTGGACCGCCTAATCCTTGCATTAGATAAGGAACATATACACACACTTTTGCATATGTTCATATAACATTAGAAGTTTTCTAAGGACAATGGATGCTTGTGGATGATGTTTGAGTAGATGGGTGATTGGATGGTAGGACACATTCTTCCTAACTTGAAGATTTCGGGGACGGAATCCTTTGAGGAGGGGAGAATGTAACACCCCGTATTTTTTATGAACATAAGAATAACAAATCAGAGAATAATTAAATTGTAACAAAATAATTAAGGGAAACGGGTTACGCCATTACGTTCGTCTCGAAATTCTGCTTGGAATAGAATTCAAGTTTGCGTAAATCGGGCTCCGTATGGAGAAGATATGGCTTTCGGAAGTTTCAATAAAAACCAGCCCGAAATTCAAAATTCAAAATTCAAAACAGACACCCGGGCTTGGCGGGAAAATTCCCGCCCAGGACCTAGGTCGACACTAGGGTTGACCTGGGGGTCGACCTGATGAAACAGGTTGACACTAAGGTCGACCTTAGGGTCGACCTCCCCCCCTCCTTTTTCCAGATCTGGAGACAGATCCATTTTTCTGCACCTAGACGCCTTTCTGACCGGATACGTGAGCTCTAACCTATTTAAACACCCACAAACCTAGCTTTCTCTCCACACAATTTCATTCTACCTATACTCTGCCTTTATTCTAATTAAAAATAAAAATGGCGTCGCTACTCTGCTGGAATCAAAACTAGAACTAGTGCATCTTCTTCCAATCTGAATAGAGTTAAAAGAGAACAACTATTTTCTAATCTAATCAATAGTCTACGCCAAAGGAGCGCTATTCTGTGTCAGAATACAGATACTAGAAATCAAGATTTACCTTTTCAATCGTGAGTACAGTTATTTTCTGATATGAAATTTAATAATTATCTTGACATTTATGTGAATTTGGATCTGAGGTTATGCATACTTTTCTGTGGATCTATCTTGATTGTGACTGTTCTGTATATGTTCCCTCTTTTCTTCCTTTTTGTTTATATCCAGGCTACCACGAGCCTACGCCAAATCTCATAAGAGATTAATGCACGAACGCTAAATTTTGGGATAAATAATGGATAACGCATAATTGGACATGACTGGTCTTTGACTGATATGAGAAATGGACATATGTTGTAAATTAGATCTAGATCTGTGTATACTCTGTAATTTGGAAGAAGAGGAATCATTTGTATGATGACATGTGACTTGAAACTTAGGGACATTATGCAAATAAAAGTTAAGATCTGATTTTGAGATGTTATAATTTAAAGATCTAGACTTTTGGGGTAAATTTTATGTAACAATTCATGACTTGAAAAAGGAATATGTGACTTAGACGTAGAGACCTATATTGTAATAGGATAACTATAAATATGAATACGCCTAAAAAGTGGATTTTTGGATATTTGGCATTAAAGGCTATAATTTGGCATAATTCATATGGTATATCATGATTTAGGCTTCTAGAGAATATTTTGTACTGTGCAAAGTTTAACTAAAAATTTGGGCATACGTTGTATTATGAATTATGACCATGACTTAAGCATGTAAGTTTAGGCTAAATTTATGATTAGGCAAGATATGTAAATAGAGTTTTAGAAATATATAATATGTTGAATTGCCTAATCTGCTAAATATGTTATCTGCTAAATCTGTTGAATTGCCTAATCTGCTAAATCTATTATCTGCTAAATCTATTGAATTGCCTAATCTGCTAAATCTGTTAAATCGCCTAATCTGCTAGATCTGTTATCTGTTGAATTGCCTAATCTTTTGAAAGCTAAATAATTGTAATTTGGGTATGAAAATCCGTAGGCTCGATCTAAGATTGAGTAAAACATGGAAATTTGATTAATCTGTTGTAATCTGTAAAGAAGTTTAATCTGTTAAATAAACAGAATTAGTCTGATATCTGTAAAATCCGTATTGGAATGAATTGGCTATGACACGAGGTTAGACTCTTTTTGCGGTAGAAGCCTGCCCGGAACCAGTCGGCTTAACCAGCAACCGCAAACTGTCAGTCTAATGTGAGAGGTCGTAGGCATAACTAAAATATGCTTAGACACGAGGTTAGGTCTGGCTTGTGGCAGAAGTCTGCCCGGAACCGCCCGACACATCCAGCTGCCACAAGCTACCGACCTAATGTGAGAGGTCTATGCATTAATATTTAATTAATGCAAATTTAAGATAAATGTGGAGTCTAAAAACGTGTAGGGTGGATAGGGTTAAAACAACTGGACTGATGAATCTAATAAACTCGTTTCGTGAATCTGTAGGCCCAATACAAAGTTAGACAATCTGTAAGTTTGTTAAATCCGTACATCTGATCTGTTAATCTGACACTTGTTAACTTGATTGTCTGATCTGTGAACTAAAAATCTGAACTCTGTCTGAAATCTGTAAACTAGTTAATCTGAAATCTGTTAGTCTGAGGACACAAGGTCTGGAGGGGAATTACTTGTGTCGTCTGTTGTGTGGAACCCATATTAGTCAGTAACCCTTTCTGGTATCAAAACTTTAACCCCACGCTATGTAGGGGTCCGGGCACGCTTACTGAACTAATTATAAGCGGTTCATTCTGATAATGGTGAGGGGTGTTGATGGTGCGTTCCAACCGGGTCATGTGCGTGCATGGATCCGGTCTGCTCTGAGGATGTAAGACACTATGACATTTGTAAATAGGTCTGTGCCAATAGGTTGCCACTTTAGGGAGTGATACACCCTACTGTGGGGCCGACACAGGGTATTTATGTATTAGGGAGCCGATCGCTTGGGGTAGGACTTAGGGTACACTTAGTTCTGTTTGTTTCTGTTGGTACTGTCTGTTTCTGTTGGGTGGTAACACCTGTCTGTTTCTGCGTGGTACCGTCTGTTGGGGGTGGTAAAGGCCCATTACTAGTGTACACCTAATTCTAACATTCTGTTTCCAAAGGGATTATTCTGTTTCTGTCTCTGATTCCGTTTCCAATTCTATTTCCGATTCTATTTCCGATTCTGTTTCTGTACCTTCTGTCTGTTGGGGTGGTAAAGGCCCATTAGTTGGGTGGTAAAGGCCCATTATCAGTATTCTGTTTCCATACCTTCTGTTTGTTGGGATGGTAAAGGCCCATTATTAGTATTCTGCTTCTGTACCTTCTGTCTGTTCGGGTGGTAAAGGCCCATCTGTCTGAAATCTGTAAACTAGTTAATCTGAAATCTGTTAGTCTGAGGACACAAGGTATGGAGGGGAATTACTTGTGTCATCTGTTGTGTGGAACCCATATTAGTCAGTAACCCTTTCTGGTATCAAAACTTTAACCCCACGCTATGTAGGGGTCCGGGCACGCTTACTGAACTAATTATAAGCGGTTCATTCTGATAATGGTGAGGGGTGTTGATGGTGCGTTCCAACCGGGTCATGTGCGTGCATGGATCCGGTCTGCTCTGAGGATGTAAGACACTGTGACATTTGTAAATAGGTATGTGCCAATAGGTTGCCACTTTAGGGAGTGATACACCCTACTGTGGGGCCGACACAGGGTATTTATGTATTAGGGAGCCGATCGCTTGGGGTAGGACTTAGGGTACACTTAGTTCTGTTTGTTTCTGTTGGTACTGTCTGTTTCTGTTGGGTGGTAACACCTATCTGTTTCTGCGTGGTACCGTCTGTTGGGGGTGGTAAAGGCCCATTACTAGTGTACACCTAATTCTAACATTCTGTTTCCAAAGGGATTATTCTGTTTCTGTCTCTGATTCCGTTTCCAATTCTATTTCCGATTCTATTTCTGTACCTTCTGTCTGTTGGGGTGGTAAAGGCCCATTAGTTGGGTGGTAAAGGCCCATTATCAGTATTCTGTTTCCATACCTTCTGTTTGTTGGGATGGTAAAGGCCCATTATTAGTATTCTGCTTCTGTACCTTCTGTCTGTTCGGGTGGTAAAGGCCCATTACTAGCATTTTGTTTCTGTAAGGATTATTCTATTTTCGTTTCTGTTTCAGTTTAGACATTAGGGTAACACCTAATCATGTTATACTCGTATTAGAGCAGAGAAGTGAAAAGACCTATATCTTTTCGTTCTTCTGTTAACCTACTATTCCTGTTACGGTTATCTCTAATCCAGTTTTATTTACATGTCATGATATTATTATCTGTTTATATGTTGAAAGTCACTGGACTCACCAGACTTATGTCTGATCTAGTTTGTTTCGCCTCTTTCCTTTCCATTCCCCCCCCCCCCCAGGTTTTCAGGGTGGAAACATAGGAGCTTGATTCAAATTCTCTCTGCTTGAAGTGTTTGAAGTATTGCTTGGCTTTGGCTCTATCTTTCCATGGCAGTTTATATTGGGGATTATGGCTTTAAAAACTATGCATTCTTAAGGCTATTGTACAAGATCGATATTTATGTACTTGAATTCCGATATTGTGATTTTGAAAGATGTAACCAAACTTATTTCTGTTTCTGTTGTAATAAAGTTATAAAATTTTCAAGTACTACTTTATCTGTCTTGTAAATTTCTGTTCTGTCTACTAAAAACGCTCCACCAAAGTTAAGGCATTCCCTTTGCGAGTGACCTTAACGGAGGTGGGGTGTTACAGTCGAGATACACCAAACCCAATCCTCTGCCGCAGTCACCCACTGCCGCAGCTTCCTATCACAAACTGTACCAAATCGTGATCCACCACCTTCCCGAAACACACCATCTTCCAGTCAGACCTTAGCTTCTCCAGTTTACCCCAAATCGCGATTCAAATACGCTAGCCCAAAATGAAAATCAAACACCAAATCGCTTGAATCAATTTCAAAAAAAGAAAAAAAAGGAGGCCCTAATCTTATTGTTTCCTTTTCGGTCGATTTCCGTTTTCCGGTTTTCTGGGAGACAGCATTTGCGTTTGTGGTATTATATAAAAAAATAATAATTCATTACCTTATTCCATTGAGTTGATCTGAGAAACAAATAAAATGATTAGGGCGTGGGATATTGGTAAACCTAGGGGGTTGGTTTGACCCGGTGAATGAGATTTTTTTATTTTGAGGAAGTTCACGAGCTATTTGGGTTTAGTCTAGTTTGAGTTCTTATTTTATTTTATTTTCTTTGTGCTTTTTGTTAGGCTTCATTCTTTATTTTGGTGAGTCTAGATTTGTTTTATCTCACAGCCAATTTGATTTTATTTTTTTAATTTTTTTTTCATTTCGTTGAATTAGTTTGCTTGGTTTATATTTCTTTTTAGTCTAGTAATTTTTTTTGTTAGTTTTTTTCCTCTCCAAATTTGGTTTTTATTTTGTATTATTTGCTTTCAACTAAAAAAAAGTGTTCAAATGATCGAACGCCAAAGTGAAGAAAAATAATTCGAGCATCAAACAAAAAAATTAGAGGTCGTGCAATTCCAAGTTGGCAAAATATGAATTGTTAGTGTTATTCAACTACTTTAAACGGACTGCCACAACCCACCGTAAAATTTCTTTAATTCTATAGGTGCTCTGCTACAAAGAAAAAATATTGATATTGCTTGTAAAAAAATTCTGCAGGGGCAGCGGCTTTCTTGTACAATATTTTGATTTTCTGCAATTACTATTGTTTGACTGTTATGTTGACTGAAAATTGCTAAACAGATTTGGTGAGGAATGAATTTCCATAATTAAAATCATCACTCTTGTCATAAAACTTGATTTGATTTGCAAATATTGAACTACAAAAGTGTATTGTGTGAAATTGATTATCAAGGGTTTGATCGTGGATATATATTTGTTTAATTTATTGAACTTCTAGCAAAAGAGGTTGCATACTACCCGTAAAACATTGGTCGTATCCCTTAGTATTTATACTATACGTGAACGGCCATAAGACCCTCTTCCTCCTTCAAATCGAGATTATCAACTAATAGAATATATTTGAGTACGTTATCTATTTTGTAACAATAGCTACTTGTGTCAATTTTAAGTCTTGGATTTGTATATTCAACAACGATGAGTGAAAAGAGTGTTAGCCAACAAAATTCTCCTAGGGGTTCTCGAATAAACCAAAACTTTCCAAATGAGATGGATCAAAATCAAATAAATTAAAACTTGAAAAATCTCAATTTGGAAATGGATAGACCCTTATCTATTCGAGACGATGTTATCCAACTATGACCATTCAACCCTCTGTCATCGTGTTCCCACCAGCTGAAGGAAACAATTTTGAGCTTAAACATTCTTTTATCCAAGGGGTACCAATATTTACTAGTTCTAAAAATGCTTATGAATTTCTAAGTGAATTTGAATTGTATACGTCCACAACAAAAATGCAACAATTGTCTAACGAATCAATCAAGCTAAGGCTAATTCCATTGCACTACTTGCAAGTGCTAAAAGATGGCTAAATTATCTTCCAAAACATTCCATAAGAAGTTGGGATGAATTTTTCACTGTATTTTTGAAAAAGTTTTTCCCATTTCATAAAACTCTAAAAATCCGAACCGAGATAAATCAATTTTGTGAAAATGAAGGGGGATTTTTTTCAAGATACTTTGAGAGATTCAACCAATTATTATATAGTTGTCATCATCATGCAATTCTCAAAGATCACTTATGTCAAATTGAATATGAAGGGCTAAACTATCAGACTAGAACTCAACTAGAATCAATGTGCGAAGGAGAATTTATGCCAAAGACGGCCGATGAAGCTTGGCAATTCTTAGAAAATTATTCTGAAAAAGACACGCAATAGGAATCAATTTGTGTTCCCATTCGTAATTATACTAGAGGAGTGCATGTCGTGGACCTAAGTCACCTTCCCTTTGAAAATCAAACTCCTCATGTCAGAGAAGGGCTACCCCACTATTACTCTCAAGACCAAGTTAATGCTATAGCTCAAAATAATCCTTACTCATCCACGTACAACTCTAGTTCGAGGAACCATCCAAATTTTTCTTGGTCAAATCCTAATAATTCAGTAAACCCATCTCACATGCAATCTTTTATTCCCAATCCGAATTACCAAACTCCATGTCCCAACTCTCAAACCTCTCAAGCTGCGCCTCAACCCAAACAACCTTATAGGCACCCGAACTTTCAATAATCAACCCAATCCTCTCAATCTTCTCAACCGTTGCAAGAAATTATGCATTTAGAGAAATAGATGAACTCTCACGAAGCTAAAATGAACTCACATGAAGCTAAACTTGACAAAATGATGAATATGATGAAGGAACTAATGAAAAATAACGAGAAAGGAAAATTTCCTAGCCAACCCGAGGTGACAAAATATAATTATCATACCATGAATTCTTGTGAGGATGAAAACCATAATTTAGTTAACTCTGTCATCACCCTTAAGTCCGGAAAAACAATTGACAATAATGTTGGCAATCCCGACAATTATTCAGTTTTGAGCCCAACTAAAAAGCTTGACACTCATCCAATAGCAACTAAGGCCAACTCTTCTGAACCTTCCAAACTCTCATCTTCTTCGAATGTTGGCGATCCCAACATCTTTTCAAATAAAGTAGGCAACCCCGACAATGTCTCTTCTTCTAATGTTGGCAATCCTAACATTCCCTCTTATACACCCTTACCTCCTTCACTTTCTATATCGAAACATTCTCCTTCGAATGACCAAAATTCATAAAGAGTCTATGAGCCAATAACTCCTTATCCTCATAGACTTAACAATAATAAGAAGGATGTGAATTTCGAAAAAATTCTTGAAATCTTCAAACAAGTTCGTGCCAATATTCCACTCTTAGACACCATCGAACAAATTCCTCAATATGCCAAGTGTCTGAAAGAGCTATGCACCCGAAAAAGAGCCACTAATGTTCCTAAAACTACCTTCTTGACTGCGAACACTAGCTCCGTTTTCTCAAATCCATCAACCATCAAGTATAAAGACCCTGGCTGTCCTACAATTGATTGTAAAATAGGAAATACTCACATATCTCATGCCTTACTTGATCTTAGAGCCAGTGTCAATCTTCTTATACTGTTTATCGTCAACTTGGATTAGGCGAGATTAAACCAACAAACATCAATCTTCAGTTAGCTAATCGATCCATCAAAAATCCATTAGGAATAATCGAAAACGTTTTGATACAAATCAAACAATTTTACTTCCCTGTCGATTTCATAGTTTTAGAAACTGAGCCTGTCTCAAATTCCTATGTTCAAATCCCATTGATATTAGGACGCCCTTTTTAGCAACCTCAAATGCTATAATAAATTGTAGGAATGGTCAACTTCGACTTTCTTTCGGGCACCTAACCATTGAGCTAAACATCTTTAATCTCAACAAGCAACCTAGGGATTTTAAGATTGATGAAATTGATACTATTCAAACCACAGTTAAAGAAACCTCTAATGACACTTCTGAAGCCTTGAAAATGTGTTTTGACCATTTCAACTCCGATTTCGATGAGCTCGAATACATCTCTAAACTAATGAACTTCTTGATTTGAAACCCTCGTCATCTGAATCTAACCAAGGAATGTTGACTAATGTGAGCACACAATAACATCCTAAGTTGGACTTCAATCCCAAGCCACAAGACCTTAAGTATGCTTACTTAGTTTCTACAGTAAATTTTCTCATAATCTTGGTCTCTGATCTTATCAAGGACCAAGTAAACAAACCTTTGAAAATTTTACAGGAAAATAGAGAGGCATTAGAATGGGATTATGATAATCTTCATCTAAATTGTATAAATCATTGACACGACAAAATTTTCATAGGAAGGATTTTCATTTCAAACATCACTGACATACCTGTTGCACCTCACAAATCATATGAGAAATTATCGTGCATCATTTTCGATAGAGGCAAGTGTGAGGGAAAAGGAAACATCATTCTTCTCCAAACATTCATCATCGTCATAGATTTGATTTTGCATTTGGTTTGCATACTCATATAGTTGTTAAAATGCATTTCATTCCACAAATCATTTTGCATTTAATCCATCTTTGGGTACTCTCTTTTACATTTAGGAAATGTGTTTACAGCGTGGACACTGTTCAGATCAAGTGTGGGAAGAGTCTGCATTGCATCTGTAACGACCCACATTCTACGCATAAGAGGATCGTAGAATATTTATTTCTTTTTCATACTAAGACGTATGGTCATGCAACTTTGGGAGACAACTATTGGGGTAAGTTCCCATGTTCACATTTTTTGCCAATTTTTAAATGACCGTTTTGCCCCTAGCGAATCTTGTTTCGCCTATAACTTTTGATTGGTAAGGAGTTTTGACCTGAAACTACTTCCATTGGATTCAGATGATGGTTTCTCTTTTCGTAGAGTAGTCACATTAATCTAACGTACTTATCGTTTGGGAGATATGGCTGAAATAAGGTTTGGAAAGTGAAAAACAGCTTAATTGGGCAATTAGCAGCTAGGTCCATTAGGGATTTCGGGATTAGGGGTATTAAAGGGCTGATAGGGGCTATAGAAACCCTCCTTTGTCATTTTTTAGCCGCCACTTTGATTCTCCTAACCCTAGTAATGGCCTCCACTCTCAAATTCTTCATTTAAACACCTCCTATCGCTTTCTAATCGAGGATTAAGCTAAGTTACATCAAATCAAGGCAAATCAACACTAAATCAGAGTTGGAGCTGCTGTGTTGCATAGGAATTCGACCTAAACAATAGAAAAGTTTCAGATCTAAGATTATTCGTGGCTAAGGTGAGTGATTTGCATTGTTTTTCGCTAATTACGGCTAATTAGGGGTGATAAGTGTTAATTAGCGAAATTATAACTCAGAAAAATTTGGAAAAATGTTTAGAAATTCTTACATAATATTGTATGCCTCTGTTAGAAATTTGGGTTAATCTGGACATGTTTTGTTAATCGTATGGTTAAATCATGATTAAGGAGATTTAGGAGAAAACATGGGTTTTGGGTATGCTTGATCCATATTAACATGTTAGATTGTTGTTTTGGTATTTATGGTTGATTATGTATGTTGTTATTACTGTTTGGAATGCTTCATGATTGTTTAGCAAAGTTAGAATGGTCAAAATGTCGTCGTATGGCGAAAATAGCTCGCTGGAAAAGTTGTAGGAAATTGGTCAGTAACCCGTTTGTGAAGCACCCTCACGACCCGACCCCTAGGATCGTGAAGCACCCTCACACTCAGACCGTGAGGAAGGGGCCTAACCCTAGGAGAGTGACCGTGAGGAAGAGGGCGAACCCTAGGTGGGCGACCGTGAGGAAGGGGGCGAACCCTAGGAGGGCGACCGTGAGGAAGGGGGCAAACCCTAGGATGGCGAGCCGTGAACCGCACCAGGAAGAAAATAGCAAACCACCAGAACATGTCACGAGCCGATGCAAGGATGGGGTCACGAACCGAGCCACTATAGTCACCACGAGCCGACCACATGTGAGGACCCACGGGCCGAGGAAGCTGACCACGAGCCGTTGGTTATGAAGCATCACGAACCGACCCAGGAGAGGAAAACCGCAAGCATATGTCACAACCCGAACAGGGGTCCACGAGCAGATCACGAGCCGACGAAGGAAAGGGGGATCACGACCCAGACTGGAGAATCACGAACCATACATATCTGAACTAAAGTGTGAACATGTATGGAAGCTTGGAGCTACGAAATGAACGGGAATGATGACCAAAAACCCGAGATGCAAAGGTAGTCCAAATGAGAAGTTGTGACTCAGGATCTAGACAGGAACCAACGAGTTGACTTCATGATTGGACTTTGCTGCAGGACGTGTGCAAAGGGGTTATCGATACCTATAACTTTGGTTCACCACTGAGAGACGGATTAGGGGCTCGTAGTGATAGTTGTACGGGGTTGGACTCTGTCATGGCCCAAAGATTAGGTGACCAAAGTAGTGGATATTGTATGCTTTACGCACTGAGTGAGAGATGTGAGGATGATTGCTATGTTTGATGTTTGCTATCACCATGTCATGCACACCCCATATTACTTTTACACTTTGTGTTAGTGTTACCTTAGAGTACTGCACATTTTGCTGTGCTAACTCTTTGTTTGCAGGTCCAGGTTCAAGTATGATTGGATTATACCTATTAATGTTCTATTTTGTTGCTTATCGCTCATACCAGACTTTTGTCTGACCCAGAGTTTTATGTCTCTTTTTATTACTCTGAGAGCTCCTAAATGAGCAGACTAGAGACAAGTTAGGTGCTAATGCGCGATTAGCTGTCCGGAGACGAGCATGAGGCTTCCACATATGATATACATATATACTCCATGTGTTGTTTCTGGTCACTCCATGGGCATTAGTAGTGTACCTTTTCTTTCTTTTGCTTTAGAGACAGTAATTTGAAGTTGTAATAATGATGTTGGATCATAAGCTGTATTTTGGATTCCGCTGCTATGATGGTTATGGTTTAGTTTTCAACTTATGCACTGTCTCTCCTGTTTTATGTCAAAGTTATGTTATTATTACATTTTATTCCATGCATTGTGAGATATACTACAGGTATCTTTGGTAGTTTTAGCTTCACACCCTTTTTCTTTGGCGACCGTCCCGTGCCATTGGACATCAGCACAACGCATTTCAAGGGAAATGTCGGCTAGTCCGAGGCGGGCAATCACAACATCCTTTTTTTTCTTTTTCAATTTCATACATTTAGATAGGACCATCATACATTTTAGATCGCAGTAACATACCATAATTTTTAATATATACAACTAATTTTAGATTGATACAATAAAATAAGTTAATGATTGTTAATCAGTTGATAGTGTTTTTTTTCTCTTAACTAAGATTGAATAAGATATATAATGAAAAGTTGAATTTTGAGGGATAATAGTGTAACTAGTACATAGGGAGATTCTTATGTGCTGGCCATGAAATTTATTCTAAATTGTAGTCTTTGCTTAATGAGTGGAGGACTTAAAATACTTATATTGGCTTTTTGAGTCTTGAAAACTAAGTTGTGTTAGGCTGAATTCGTGTAATCTATCTTGATCTTATATTTTCAATAATAATAGTAGTAGTAGTAATCCAAGGGTATCCAACAATGTTTATAAATCTAGCGTTGGTGTGCAAACCCGCCAAGCTCTATCTGATATGTTGTTGACAGAGTCAGCATCGGTATATCTTGGTCTCATTTTATGAGTTGGATGCCTAAGGATTACCGACATCTTGTTGACAAAGTCAGCGTCGGTCTGCACGATCCGCCAAGCTCTGTTCCATCTGTCATAAGTGGTATACCTTGGTCTTTTAAGTTAGGTGTATGTAATTAATCATAAATTTCAATTTTTACTGAGATAGAAAATAAGCGATGATGCCCAAACACTTCTTGACCTTATTGATTTGATTAGCCATACACTAGAAAATAATAATACCACTTTACAAACTGTGACAAGCAAACTAAGAATTTATTTCATGGTTGCACTATGTTATCAACCGAATCAACTAACCAAACTAGAGTTTAACTTTGAAAACTTGAATTATATTGAAAATTTGTGAAAAGTCGAGGTATCTAAAATAAAATCAACTGATTAGACATTGTTAACTTAATTTGTTGCACCACTTTCCTGAAATAAGTTGTGTTTTCATTTTTGTTTTCAATTGCATAAGTCATTTGCATTCATGTAGTTACATTAGAGCCATAGCATGCTGCATTTGGATTTTGTGGGTAGTATCCGCTAAAAACCCTCACGAGACACCACTCGTCCTACTAGGGGCACCTAGATGTTTAATGGCTTGTTGCATACGCTCAATGCAATCGTGTTTCCTATGAAAGTGTGACCTATCTAGTTAGTTTTTATTTTTTGATTTACTCGGGGACGAGTAAAAGATAAGTGTGTGGATATTTAATTAGCATAGAAATGTGTTTATTGTATGCTCTTATGTCTTATCTTTTGTATATTAATAAATATTACATTGGGTATTATTTTGTTGTTTTTACAGATGATTTGTTCAAGCCTTATACAACCTTAAAAGTGAAGAGTTGATGCCATATACAAGAAGAATTATATAAGAAGCTGTCATTGGAGGCAAGTTGTGTTCACATTGGTCAACTTGGAAGAAGATTGATAGAAAAGATCTTAGGAAATCAATCAGCTGGACACATGTCGAACAAGGATAAGAGGAGGATCGTAGCATAATCTTTGATGAGAAGGCCCATTTATATGATTAGGGTTTTGCAACTCTACTATAAATACACATGCATACCCATTGTAAAGGTATACTTTTCTGCTGTAATTTTTCTGCCATTAATCTAGTTTAGTCTTCTTTTCTCTTTTTCTACATTTCCATTTTCTTAGCATTTAGTGTTGTCTACACAATTAGATTTGGTAGAGCACCATTTGTCTTTTGCACTTATTTTCATTAGTGATTGACTGTCTAATTAGATTCAACGGTAATCCTAATTTTATTTTCTGCAATTTTAATTTCTGTTTCTATTATTGCTTTCCTAGGTCATATTAGACAGAATATAGATTTGTTTAGATTCAGATCTGGTTCAATTCAATAATAGTTTTATTGCAGTTTCAGTTTTATTGTTTTTCAATCCAACCTCCAAACTTTGTCTAACTCGCCCAAGAAATATATAAATAATAAAATTTAAAATTCTTCCTTGTGTTCGACCTGCATATTACACGATCTGTGCGCTTGCAGAATTTATTTTAAATTTCGCGCTTTTCTATTCCTTAGAAAGCGACGAACAACAACATATGTTATGTTTGGTCTAATAGAGTTCATAACTATATTATACTGCCTAGTATACAAGAATACTCAAGTTGATAGATACTATCACAACTTTTTTCGACCCGATTTTGATTTAAGTCTATAGGAGATTTTGCAACAATTATGTTATGTTGCTTGATTTTTTTAATAATTTCTCAATGTAATGTGATCAAGATAATACATGTCCTTATGGACTTTTATGTATTCTTACTCTAAGAATTACATTAATGATTCCAATATCTATCAAATCATATCCGTCAGAAAGCATTCTTTTTTTGTAACAACCCAGAATTTTGGAACCAATTTAAAATTTATTATTAATTGATTTTAACGGAAATTAATTATTTTAAATGATTTATTTTGAGAATACACAACTTAGAATCTATTTTGAAACGAAGTTTAAATGCTTAAGTTTATATATTAATTATAAAACGAACTCGTAAAATCGCGATAGTTCGAAAAATTTAGTTTTGAACTTCGATTGAATATACATAATTCATTATAAGCCAGATTTCTGTAAAACAAGAAATGTTAGGAAATATTGAACTGTAATTTTCTAACGGATGTGAAAAATTGAAATTTCATGTTATTTATTGTAAGTTATGTCCAAATTAAAATTCTAAAATGTTGCTATGAAATCATTTATAAATTATAAGGATTTATTAAATAAAATAAAAGGATTTTCATGTAAGTTGAACATCGTTTGACTAGAAAATTGTAATATCGAGTTATAAACTCAAGTATGTTTATTTTACAACTATGTGATATTTCATTTGGATATATATAAGATAATAATAATTATCTTATTATTTATTTGAATAATTATGGAATTTAATAATATAATAATATTATATAAGCTTTAGAAAATAGTCATTTTGCAAACGACCTCCGTTTTCAATGACACTAATTTTATCGGATCTGGAATATTAACTTATTTAAGGTTTAAAGTTACAAGTCAATTGGAATTAGTATGTAAGCTCAGTAAATATAAACGTGTGTTGAATTTTAATTAAAATTCAATAAGCTAGTATAAAGCCATTTTTCAAACGGTCTCCAAGTTCGACAAAACCAGGTCCATTAGGACTGTATTTGTGAAACATAGCTAGATTTCAAATTTCGTAATTTTTAGAGTTAATATGTAGTCGTGGAAAATTAAAACGCACATTGAAATTCAATACTTAACGTTATATTGACGTATATTTTAATTTTGAGAAAAGCCGATTGAAATGATCGAATTTGCTTCCAAAACCTATTCCATTGAGTTCGGAATAAGGGTATTTGGTTAAGAACGTCAATTGTTGGGATTCGCTTGGAGTTCAAAGCATTAAACAAGTAACGTTAAAATAAAATAATATTAAAATATACACAAAACCCTAGAATTCTCTAACCCTAATTCTCATTTCTAGAAGCTGCCGCCAATTTAAAATCAATAGCCATGGCGATCCGAATCCACGCCATTTCGTTTGAATCTCATCACACGAATATTGTAGAGATCTTTACAAGCTCCGATTTGGTACGGTTATGAATGGTTGTAGGGGTGTGGGCTGCCAAAATTCAAGCTCAATCACCAGCGAAGCCATTTTTAGGGCAGTGCAGGGGGCCGAGCTCGACGTCGTTGGATGCGAAGTAAGGGGGAGGAGGCGGCTTCGACGTGGCAACTCTTGATGGTGGTCCGACATCTTGAAGTGCGTGAGATTTGGAGCCATAATTTTTGGTGATGGGTTTGACATGCTGTAGTGTTTTGAACGAAGGAAGGGAAGGATTAGGGGAAGATTTGGTTAAGTTAATTATGTTTAACTATATTAAATATGTAACTAAAGTTAATAATATCGTATCTTTTTCAAACGATGTCAGAATTGGACAAACCAAGTACCATTGGAATCATCTTGAAGAGCACTACGCAATGAAACCAATTTGGACAAGACTGGAAGCAGTTAGAATTTTCGGCTAAATTAAACGTCCAAATTAATTTAGTTAAAATAATCTTTATATAACGATTTCAAACCGATCAATGTGAGAACTCTCTCACTCAACCATTTTCTTATGTTATTGTAATCATATTTGAATATGTATGGATTGTTTGAGAGCTTCTCACTCTGAATGTTATGTTTATGTAGTTTAATTACAGTTAAAAAGCTAAATAGTTAACGGTTCAGCAATAGAAGTTAATATGGAAATGTTAAGTGAATTGAAAGTTAGAAATTAGTTAATTATGAAGTTAACACGACATTGAAATGTATGACAAGTTAGTTAATCAAACAGTAGCGAAAATTATAGTTTCAGTTTCATTAATTTATTTATAAATTATTATGCGGTATATGGTAGCTCACATAACGGTTGTTTGCAAACTTGATGGATGAATGAATGATTTATTGTGTTCTGTTTTGGATGTGAATTTAAGTTGAATAATATATGAAAATGATGTTAAAATATTTGTGGTAGTTGATATTGGATTAAGATATCCATTTATGATTTAAACGACGATTTTATTATCACTTGTTTAAGTAAATTGGTTAAATTGAAAAACAATTGAAATGAACAAATTTTGATTAAATTATGGAATCTATGGTTGATTTGAATTGATTATTTGTCGGATGAAGCTCCACACCGGTATTGGGATAATATTAGATTTACATAAATCCCAAGTAGGTAATTGTATGTCAATCGGTTGATTGATAAGCCAAAATAAGCATCAATTGTTTGATTGAAGCTTGTATGGGTGTGTTGCATTATAGATGTTATTTGGATGTTTGATGGTTGTTTACAACTATTGTTGGATGGATAAAATTCATATAAGTAATTCGCATGGTGTTTGGTTGAAATTTATTCCAATTCGGAATAAATACGAATATTTTAATAATATAATATAAAGTGAAAAATCGATGTTTGATTTCGATGTCCAATTTTGAATGAACGTGTTGATATCGAAATATCGATGAATATTCGTAACTAAAACGAATGGTTTTGAAGTAAATTTAATACACTTTTGGTATATCAAAGATTTTGTTTTAAAAAGAATAGTCACTTTTAAAAATGAAGTTCAGTTAGGATATGTAACAAACGCTTTAAATGATGTTTTCTTTCGAAAGTTTCTCATTTATTTTTACAACAACTACAAGGAAAATTTGGTCGTAAAATAAGGACTTTCGAAATATTATTTTATTCATTAAAGAATATTAAAATTGACTGAATAATTGAATGTGCGATTTTGAAGATAAACGACTGAAACGAGTTTTCAAAATTGATTATATTTTTTTTATAATTTATAAAAATGATTTAGAAGCGTTTTGATTTATTTATAAGTTATAAATCAATTCGAGCTTGAATAAAACGCACTGCGCAGCGGTAGTTTGTGAACGTCAACCCCTAACTTCGAATGGACGTAGCAGAAGATCCGACCGTCGGATTCTCCTGAAATCGGAACCATTTAGTTTGTGAAAATTCAATGGTTAGATTTTAAAATGTATCCAAACCAGTTTTGGAAAAGGTCACTATGGATGCAGTTCGCTGGATGAAATTGGAAACCGACTGTAAGGGCCTTAATAAAATTATTAAAAATATAAATAAATTATGATAAATCATAATAAATGATTTGGAAAGAGTTTGGATAAAATAATCCAAGTTTTGTAAGACAAGTGATGTTTTATCAGAAAGAGTTGTTTGAAAACTAGAAGGAAGAATCCAATGTCTTGACATAAAGAATTGGACTGAGAACGGATTTTATAATAGCCGGAGTTTTCCAATGAATAAATTGGGAGGGTTTGAATGGAAATTATCCTTGGATATTTCGATGTGGGTTTCCATAATTATATGGATATTGTTGAGGAATTTAGAAGATATTGATTTTGTTATTCCAATACGATATCCGTTGGTTTCAAATTTGGTATCGAATGTAAGTCGACATGATTTCCATTCAAGATCTTATATTTAATATCAAATTGGATTTTGGGTTTGTTGTGAATGGTATCATAAATAATATTGTTCCTTTACCCAGTTGTAAAAGGAATAAATCTTTTAATTAAGATTTAAGGAAGTTTTCCAGTTTGTTTAATTAAATTGGAATTGAATTGAATCATATTAATAGTAATCAAGATGAGCTTCTATGAAGGGTATTTATTATTTATGGAATTTAAAAGGCTTTGCAGTTATTCCACTTATAGTATTTGTCAGATATGAAAATTTACATTGATTTTCATATTTCCGTGAAGATTTCATTTAAAATGGAAGATGGTTTTGGGTTTATTGTGAACGACGCTTTTGAATTGCAGTTGTTCATTAACCCAAGTAAAGGCAAGATTAATTTCCAGAAGCTAAATAATCATTAAGTAATGATTTATGAGTTGAAATTTTTTATATAATCTTTTGAAATTATTTCTGAGGAATGGATTAACCAATAAGTTCAAAGATATAATCTTTGATAAAATTAATGGGAACATTTCCCAGAGAAATGAATATCTGAATAAAAGAATACTTTGGATTGGAATGAGATGTGTGTTATCTTTATTTATCTTTTGATTTTAAACATGCGTAAGTTATTCAAAAAGACCAGTTTAACCCATTCTGAATAACTATTGATGACGATTAAAAGTCGATGATTGAAGATGGTGGTTGAAGACCGGAGATCTTCACATCATTTGGGCTATTGTTGAAGTCTCGGTTGGGCCGTATACCCAAGGCGAGGTAATAAGTGGTGAGTATCCAGACAAACTTGGATATCGACCGGATATGCGAGGACCCCTCTCCTTTATTGGACATATGGGATGAGGAATAAGGTGCCTCCGGTTTCGTTCAGACCCAGAACGAACTTATGACACCCCACGTCTATTAGTGTCACTCTTTATCAGAATGCATTAAGTTCCGTGAAGCATTATAGGTAAACAAAAACGGAATCTCACAAGACATACGTAAAAATGGCAGCGGAAATTTAAAACTTCATTATTCAGCAAAAAAACATCGTAATCTCAAAACCAGTTACAACATCAGGCTAAAATACTAAAACCAAGTACATCAAACCAAAACATCTATCTTGCGCTAAAAACCATCAGAGTACAAAAATGTAAAATCATAATCCCCAATAATAGCCATAATAAAGTAGAGAAGCGGTCGAAGCGATACATCAAAACTGATCCAAATCCAAGCAGAAATAGAAGAGAGAGAGTCCTAATCACTCCTGATCGTTCCCACCTTGAGAACCTTGGGGGAAGGAAAGAGAGAAAGGGAAACAAAAAGAGTCAGTCATAAAGTCTAGCAAGTCCAGTGACTTTCAGCATATAAAGAAGTAAAAGTATCAAGATAGGCAAATAAACTGGATGTGAGATAACAGTAATATACAACAGGTGTAAACAGGATGGACAGGATAAACAGAATAGACTATGCTTTCTCAACTACTTTTCTCTACACCAATACTAGTATAACAAATATGTGATAGGATTAGGTGTTCCCTAATATAACAGAAACAGAATGATCCTAACATAAACATAATGGTAGGTTTAGGTGTACTCTAGTTACATAACAGGTTTTACCTTAAACAGAGACAACATGTACCTCAACAGATGATGGGTGTTACCCCCAAACAGAAATAACAGGCACCCAACAGAAATAGGCAGGATTAGATGTACCCTAATTACTACCCCAAGCGATCGGCTCCCTAACATGTAAGTATCGGCCCCACAGTAGGGTGTATTACTTCCTAAAGTGGCAACCTATAGAAGGACACAGACCTATTTACTAGTGCTACAACGGCTTATTTTCTCATATAGTCCAGACCCGTGCACGCACATGACTCTGTTGGAATGCACCATCAAACACCCCCTTCCAGATGAACCTCTTACAATCAGTTCAGTAAGCATGCCCCGATCCCTACCTAGTGCGGGGTCCCCGTTTGATACCATAATAGGTTACTGACTGATATGGGTTCCACACGGCAGATGGCATAAGCTAAACCCCTAAAACTTGTATCCCTAATTAACTAGGATTTTAACAGGTTAAGTACTACATTATAAACCCCACAAATTTAACAAGTTACAGATTAACAGGTTCGTATAACCCCCACAGATTTAACAGGTTAAGTTTTACGGGTTAACAGGTTCGTATAACCCCCACAAATTTAACAGATTTACTTAACTACACGGATTTAACAGGTTTATTTAACCCCACATACTTAACAGGTTTACTTGACCCCCAACAGATTAAACAGGTTAAGTATCACAGGTTAACAGGCTCATATAACCCCAACAGATTAAGCATGTTAAGTATTACAGATTAACAGGCTCATATAACCCCCAACAGATTAAACATGTTAAGTATTACAGGTTAACAGGTTCATATAACCCCAACAGATTAAACATGTTAAATATTACATATTAACATTCTTATATAACCCCAATAGATTAAACATGTTAAGTATTACAGATTAACAGGTTCATATAACCCCAACAGATTAAATAGGTTAAGTATTACAGATTAACAGGTTCATATAACCCCACAGATTAAACAAGTTAAGTATTACATGTTAACAGGTTCATATAACCCCAAAAGATTAAACATCTTAAGTATTACTGGTTAACAGGTTCATATAGCCCCAATAGATTAAACAGGTTAAGTATTACATATTAATAGGTTTATATAACCCCAACAGATTAAACAGGTTACATACAGTTTTATTGACATGTTCCGCTTAATCTTTGAATTAAGCCTACAGATTTACATGTTCATACACCCCAAAATAGTCATATTCTATAGTACAAGATATTCCCCAAATTTTCAGCCATATTCTACAGTACAAGATATTCCCCAAATTTTCATTCCCAAACATTCCCCAATTGTCCCAATTTCGTTTATACGTAGATCTCTTACGAGATTGGCCTAGGCTCGAAGGTAGTCTAGGATTACAAAATAAAAAGGGAATAAGAGAGGGAGAAGAACAGAAATAGGCATAATAATAACAGAAATAGGCATTTAATAACAACTGAACAGGTGTATGGAAAAATACATGTAATTATAGCAGAACTGTTTAGATATGAATCAGTTTCTTAACAGGCGTAGGCTCAGATCTAGGTTTATTAACATGTCAAGGTTACTATTAAATATTTATATTTAAAAGTAACATGAACCCGCAGAGATTGGATTTAAAGAACAGAGGATAATATGCTGATGGTGTAGAAGGGATTCTGGTATAAGCCAGATAAGAATTGTCTTGATTCAATTGAAGTTTCGGTAGCATCTCCCCATTTTCATTTTAAATTTTTAGAACAAGAGTTTGAGGAAGAAGTATGAAGAAGTGTAATAGAATAAAATAGGAGTGCATGCCTTTATAGAATTCACATGACAACCCTTAAGCGTCAGATCTCTGTTTTTAAATCCAATCGTTCAGAAAATAACGAACCTGGTTAACAAAATAGGCCAAGTTCACTCAGAAGAATTCAACTGAATCAAGGTGGGGTCGACCCACCTACCCCTTGGGTCGACCTATGGGTCGACCCATAAGACGACCTAGGCTAGAGCGGGTCGATCCCTAATACGTCGAATTCCTGCTTCGTTTTCCCGCTCGTCTATTTGATTTATTTTGAAATTCTGGTTAGTTTTATTTATACATAACCCTCTTATATGTATACATACTTCTAACCTTTATATCTTCCTCATACGATGTCCGTTTTACGCAAACTCAGAGACAATCTTAACTAGAATTCCGAGATGAACGTAATGGTGCAGTCCGTTTTAATTAATTCCCAATATTTAGTTAAGTATCTTTTAGTTTATTGTTAATAATTTCCTTTAAAAGCACGAGGTGTTACAGAACTTGCAAATGGATTGTATGTGACATTGTATTTTATGTTATGTAAATTGATTTATATCAAATACATATCTGTTTGGTGGCGGAGATTTTATTCTCTTAGCTTAACTCCCTTCTCTAAGATGTACGAGCTTAGAGGTTATATGTTGGTAGACATCATTTGCTGGTATGAATTGACAATGTAGCATGTTGAGATGTATGGATCAAAGCTTTTGGTGAAAAGCAGGGATTTGTGGATAATGATCAAAGCATGAATTTAAAATAGCTTAGCTTGTGTATGGCGTTAATTCGCGAGCTTTATACCCCGATATGAGTCAAAAACATGATAAGGGGCAGCAGGGAGGGCATAGTTTCTTTATAGCTTAAGGTGATGTCACAGTATGAAGCCCAAACTTTTTACTTATGTGGATGATGGAAGCGAGGGCCCTAAATTATGGCCACACAAGGCCAAAATGGTTGACGTATCGACCACGGTAGACGGACAGACCAAGAGGTTCGATAGGACCGGGAAATGTATGATTCAGACATAAATAATCAACAATGTAGTGGCTGACCGGCCTTGTCGATCCAAGCGAACTTACGTGCATCCCTGGACATCTTGCCATAGATGGTCCGAAACCGGTGAGGAGAGATTCCTTTCCTTAACGCATAATGGAAATCCAAATTCCAATACGTGATTTTATGGTTTTAGTTGTATACTATGACGACACAATAGGATGGGATATTATGTCGTCTAAGATTGATACATTTATATTCGAAATTGTTTTCTGCACTATGCACTTATAATAATATCAAAAATATTTGTTTTAAAGCGTATCAAACATGTTGGCTATTATAAGGTAAAACTCTATCCTCCGGTTTGTGTTGCATTATGTGATGTAATCTGAGTCTTATAATAGTTTCATTGTTCAAAAAGCATTGCGTTGTTTTAGTTTTAATGATATTCATGTGGAGTAAACTCGTTTTGTGTCATACGGCATGGTCCCATGATTTTTTCCAACTTTTAAAGTCAAGTTCAATAACTGTTTTTAAGTTTTCACACCAGTCTCATAACTGACCTGGAGTTTAT
This sequence comes from Allium sativum, assembly GCA_030737875.1. Lineage (NCBI taxonomy): Eukaryota > Viridiplantae > Streptophyta > Magnoliopsida > Asparagales > Amaryllidaceae > Allium > Allium sativum. The sequence goes on from CM060919.1 coordinate 660,394,367, forward strand.
TGTTTTCCATCTAAATTATGGGTGTCCATATTTTCTACACGGGCAACTTGTAGTTTTGGTGTTGCAGATATGTATTTTGCAGGATCCTGGTTTACGGCTGGAGCTATATTTTGGAAAGCTTTGTATCCGTGTATTTCTTTCAGCTGTATTAGTTGATGTTTTCTCATTGTGCAATGTATTTATACATTTTTTCCATTGCATTTTTATAATTTATTCTCTGATAGTTGTATTTCAGTTGTGTATATTATTTTTCTTTTCGCACTCTGATATTCTTTTATTGATGTAAATTGTTGTAGTAGCAATGAAAAGTTCTCTTGTTCTATGTTCTGATGCGTCTTGTTCTCAAAGTAGTCCGCCTTTCTTTGCCATTTAGGATAGGACCTGTGTGGTTTATGGTCGGTTCAAAGGGCAGGGGATTTCGGGTCGGTACATTCTTTTGTTGATGGTATTACATCTTTATTGCTTCCTAATAAGTGTAGATCATCAACATATTGACACATAATGACATAACCATTATCTATAAATTGGTATAGACATGTATATCACATTCATTTATACAAAATCCACTTGATGTCATTGTTTCGTCAAACTTTTCATGTCACCGTTTTGGTGCTCGTTTAAGCCTATACAATGATTTTACTAGTTTGCATATTTTTCCTTCATTTCCTGCTTTTAGGAATCTCTCTAGTTGTTTCATGTAAATCTCTTCTTCGAGATAATTATTTAGAAACATTGTTTTAACATCCATTTGATGTATTTTCAATTGTAGTACTGATGCAATTGCTATCAACATTCTAATGGAAGTTATTTTTGTTACATGGGAATATGTGTCGAAGTAGTCCAACTCTTTCTTTTGCCTATAACCTTGTACCACAAGTTGTTCTTCATATTTATTTATTGAGTCATCAGATTTTAATTTTCTCTTAAAGGTCCATTTATTACCTAGTGATTTGCATCCTTGAGGTAAATTAACTGATTCCCATGTACGATTATTCATATTGAAATCTATCTCACTGTTAATGGCTTCCTTCGAGTATAGAGCCTCAGAGGAGGACGTTGCCTAGTTATATGTTAGTGGTTCAATTTCTAACATTAAGGCATAAAAGTCAGGTCCGATATATTTCGAAATTCGTTGCCTTTTACTTCTTCTCGGTTCCTCCGATTGTTCATTATTATCTTATTGTGAGTTTTTCCAACTTTTATCTTCATTATCCTTATATGAATCAGAAATTTCTATCTACTCATTGAGCTCGATAGATTGTTTTAAGGGTAAATATATTCGAAAAATCTAGCATTTCTCGACGTAATGATGATATTCTCATGAATATCATCGATTTCAGACTTGTATATAAGGAACCGATATGCAACACTATTTTGTGCATATCCTTTGAAAATACAATCTATCATTTTTGGTCCAATTTTGACCTCCATTGATTTAGCTACTTCTATTTTCACAAGACACCCCCACACTCTTAAGTATTTTGTAAGATGGAGGTCTATTTTTCCATAGTTCATGTGGAAGCTTCGAAGTTTTCTTTTGAGGCACTTTATTCAGAATGTGATTACCAGAAAGTATAGCATCTCCCCATAAGTTATCCAGTAGATCAAAACTTATGAGTAAAGCATTCATCATTTTTTTTAAAGTATGATTTTTTTCGTTTTGCTACACGGTTTGATTAAGGAGAACATGTCATCATTGTTTGATGGATTATGCCATTTTGTGTATATACTTCCTCGAATGGAAATTGATATTCACCTACGCTATCACTTCTTAATGCTTTGCTTTTCTTGTTTAGTTGATTTTCAACTTCTACTTTGTATTGCTGAAATATTTCAAATGCTTCATCTTTACTTCTTAATAGGTACACATGGCAGTACCTAGTATAGTCTATTTACTTCTGTAGTATCCTCGGTGAGATACTTTGCTAGATTTAGAGTTGTCAAGTAGAATAACAATTTATGTTGCCAATGCTTGAAATCAATTCCAGTGAATTCTTTTGGTCTCTCACCATACAATAAAGCGACAATGGTTGTTGTAACCATTGTTATATTCTTAGTGGTGGCTACATGTGGCTTTATTGCTGATGTATTACTATCTTGAAGCATTGCCTGTGATACATTGACTCTAATCAGTGTCAAATTAATATTTGTACTATATTGCTTCAAGATTGTTAGGGAAAAATAGTTAATATACAACACAAATTATTGCAAATATGTTGTAGAAAAGCTTTGCATAACAAACTATGTCAATTATACAATAGAAAATAGTTTGCAGAAAACCGTGTCAATTTATATCACAGAAACCATTTGCAAAAGTTGTGTTCACTTATGTAATAGAAAACCAATGCAATAATTTGAAGAAGCCTATTTGCAAAGATCATGCAAAAAATTATTATAAAGACTCAGTAATGCATTGAGTATAATACCTTTCTGTGTGTCTGAGTCCATAATTCTCGATTTTCTTGAAACAATAATGCCCCCTCTATGACATAGAAGGTTGATGAGCAATTGTTCCCCAAGATAAAACGGATTTGCTCTATGAAACTGCAATGGAATTTGCAAAGCCTCACGAACTTAAGAGAGTAATTAAGAACAGAGTTTAATAAGGAAGAAGAATAGCAAATTTAAAAAAGAAAGTTGAGTTCTCTATTCTACCCGTGTCATCCTATATATAAGTGTGGAGTGATCAGTTTAACGGTTGTAATGCTTGGAAAGGTTGCTACCTTTTGACCAAGTGCTACGACTGTTTTATTATCGTTTTAGTTTAAATTTGAACGAAAAAACTGTTTGGCCTGAGCAATTAACAAGGCCAGATGCCACTACCAATTACATAGTGTCTCTATTACGTCTCAAATGCACATCCGCCCTACGCCGCATATGCGGGTGCAGGCTCGTACGCACGCGCGTGCGGTATGACACGTTGCACCACCCGCTAAGATGCCTTTTTCTTTTGTCTTATGAGAACTATAATAATGTTATTATTTTAGTATATAATTATATAATATTTTTCACATACTAGGCTGTTGGACTATATATATTCCAAGACATTTATTATTTCTTATTTCTCATTTACTACTCATTCGTTTCCAACAATCTAATGTTTGACGGTCTTGTAGGAAAAAGGGTTAACAATATTTATCAGTATCTGCGAGGACATGCTATTATAGCTGTCGAAACTGATGATATGTTAATTTGCTCTAATATGCATGCATTTGAAAGTTTTTCCTATGTAGAGATCTGTTGTACATTATATTTTACTTGTCACGATGTGAGATTTTGTTATGTTTTTTCTTTCTTTCACCTTGACAATTTGTCTTTATATCGACAAATGAATACCGTAATGTATTAGTGTCAGTTTTTTATAATCGAAACTGTCTACTATTATAAATGTGAACCTACAATTTTCAGTTAGGAAGGATCAATGCATTGAGCATGTCTGTTGAATGTGTACAATGAAAACTGAAAGAAATCGGTTGACTGTAAAATAATGGTAAATTGCTAATAACTATACAAGCTAGCTTCATTTGATTGTGAACTTGGGATGTTAATTTTGTATATGATGAAATAATATTGTGAAGTTTATAGTTTATTAATTTTTATAGAAATATTCATAAGCTTTGAATGAAAGAATGAATAAAAGTTTTCTACCTTTCTTTCTTAAATATCAATTGATTTCAACCACATGTTCTAATCTAAACAATACAACAAAGAAAGGAGGAGGGGAGGGTGCGATTTTATGTATAATGTGTGTGTCCGCGAACGCGCACGTGCATGTGTTTGTATGTTAATAATCACCCCTCTCCTCCCTTCCTCGTAAGCTTCACTATTTTGATTTTACAATGCGATTTGTCAAGCTTTCATAGGATTATAAAGTAGCATGCCTTCCACCTTAATTTTCTATTATTTTAAGAAGTAGGTACATTACTTCATCTTTCAGTTTTGACTGTTAATATTTACCTTATCATATTTTCTATTAATATATACATACATACATAAATATATGTGTATGTGTGTGCATATGTGTGTGTTTGTGTATGTGCACACTTCAATGTTTTAATAATGTACATAGCTGGATCGTACTCTATAGATCCACCCACATGTATATAGGTAGGTACAAACATATATATATATATATATATATATATATATATATGCATTGGCGTTGCCGTGGATTTGATAAAGATTTTGTTCTAAAATGAAAGTAGATGAGGATAAATGCACTTTTGTATACTGATATCGTCCACTATAATTTAATATACCAACAGCAGAAAACTATGTTAATATAGTTACAGCAAATTATTTATAGTAATCTGGAATGTAAAACAAATGCGACATAGTTACGACAGCATGGAGAATATACTGTCGCAGTTGATCAGAGAATGCTTAATTTGTAATTCGAGTCCAGTCCGAAAACGATTGTTTCCTTAAATTGTATTTGCGCCTCTTTGTAGAACTTGAGGGCTTTTATGCAAATCGATTCCCAAGATAAAACGGATCAACTTTGCCGAATAGTGCAGTAGGCGAAGCAACGACGACCCTAATATATAAGGACCTATAGGCTAGTGTCTTACAAGATATGGGACTGTTACCCTACGACTCATTTATTTCTATCAATCCCCCACATAAATGAGTATTTATTTTGTTCTTATTTAGCAAAATATTACTGTATTAGTTAAAGTAGCATGTGGCCTTAAACTTTTCTAATGATTACCTATATGACTTATTAGCAAATAAGTAGACTGATTTTGTCCATAAACTATAAGCTTTTGTGTGAGTCTAGACTATAGATAACATATAGTAATATTTCTCATTTTCCTTGGTTCTATGTTTGTGTTCGTTTTTTCCATGAATACCAGCTTGATCTCATGAGTGTTTAGAGAATTTTGGCCCTCAGTAATTCTCTTTGAAGCAGCGCCTTCACACTCATGTATGTGATTCTATAAAGTGTATCCCGCAATACACCACTTGGTTTTCTTTTTCTACGAAGTATAGAATCATTAAAAGCTAAACTTAACCTATCCTCTGACGAGTTTTGCACTGACTTATCATAGGAATAGTTTAAATATTGCAGTGCTTACTAAGTTTATTTTGAACTTGGTTGTCCCTTTGAACCTAGATCTTGGGATCTCCAGTCAACAAGGTTGGGTTTCCATAGAGGAAAACTTTTCTAATATTATTGGCCTTAAGCCCATTCCCATTGATAAGATTTTTCTTTTCTCTCTAGGTAAACCTTTCGTTAGTGGATTCGCAATGTTATCATTTGACTTTACATTGTTTATAGTGATAACTCCATTAGAGAGAAGTTGTCTAATGGTTTTATGTCTTCGACGAATATGTTTAGACTTTCCATTATAGAGTTTGCTATTAGCTCTGCCAATAGCAGATTGGCTATTAAAATGTATACTTATTGGTGGCACAGGTTTTTCCCAACTTGGAATATTTTCTAAGAAGCCTTGAAGCCATTTAGCTTCTTCTGCGACTTTGTCCAAGGCAATAAATTCTGATTCCATAGTAGACCTTATTATGCAAGTCTGTTTGGAAGATTTCCAAGATACTGCACCATTGCCAAAGTAAACACATATCCACTTGTGGATTTAGTGTCTGCTGACTCAGTCATCCAATTTGCATCACAGTATCCCCCTACTACAAATGGATATCTTGAATAATGCAATCCATAATTCTGAGTATATTTAAGATGTCCTAATACTCGAATTATGGCTTTCCAATGATTTTTCCCTGGGTTGCTCGTATATCTGCTAAGTTTACTTATAGCATAAGCCATGTTAGGTCTAGCACAATTCATAACATACATGATGCTACCTAATATATGAGAATACTCAAGTTGATAAATACTATCAACGCTATTTTTGACCCAATTTTGGTTCAAATCTATAGTGACTTTGCAACAATTATGTTATACTGTTTAAATTTTTCGATTATCTTCTCAATATAATGTGATTGAGATAAAATATACCTATGTGGACTTTTATGTATCCTTATTCCAAGGATTACATCAGCAATCCCAAGATCTTTCATATCAAACTTGGCAGATAGCATAATTTTCGTAGGTATTATTATATCTTTATTGCTTCCAAGTATGAGTAGATCATCTACATATAAACATATAATGACATAACCTTTGTTTGTGTTTTTGGTATAAACACATTTGTCACATTCATTTATGTGAAATCCATTTGATATCATAGTGTCATCAAACTTTTCATGCCATTGTTTTGGCGCTTGTTTAAGTCCATAAAGAGATTTTACTAATTTGCGCACCTTTTATTCATTTCCTTCTTTTAGGAAACCCTCAGGTTGCTTCATGTATATCTCTTCTTCTAGTTCACCATTTAGAAATGCTATTTTAACATCCATTTGATGTATTTCCAATTGTAGTATAGATGCAATCGTAATCAGCATTCTAATAGATGTTATTCGTGTTTCAAGCGAATAAGTGTCGAAGTAATCCAACTCTTCATTTTGCCTGTAACCTTGTACCACAAGTCTTGCTTTATACTTGTCTATCGAGCCATCGGGTTTTAATTTTCTCTTAAAAATCCATTTATTACCCAATGCTTTGCATCCTTAAGGTAGATTCACCAGTTTCCATGTATGATTATTCATAGTGGATTCTATCTCACTATTAATTGCTTCCTTCCAGTAAGGAGCTTCGGAGGAAGTCATTGCCTGTTTATATGTTAGAGGTTCGTTTTCCAACATTAAGGCATAGAAGTCAGGTCCACAAGATTTTTCAATTCGTTGCCTTTTACTTCTTCTCGATTCCTCCACTTGTTGATCAACAATGGTTTATTGAACGTTATCAATATGTTTTTCAGAAGATTCGATGATTTCATCTTCTCTCGTTCTCTTTTCAGTAAGATTTTCAATATCCTGTTTTAAAGGAAAGATGTGTTCAAAAAATCTAGCATTTCTCGACTTAATGATGGTATTTTCATGAATATCATCAATTTCAGATGTGTGTATTAAGAATCTATAAGCTGCACTATTTTGTGCATATCCAATGAACACACAATCTATTGTCTTAGGTCCAATTTTGACCTTCTTTGGTTTAGGAATTTCTACTTTAGCTAGACACCCCCACACTTTCAAGTATTTGTAGGATGGTGGTCTATTTTTCCAAAGTTCGTGGGGAGACTTAGATGTTTTCGTTCGTGGTATTTTATTTAAAATATGATTTGCCGAAATAATGGCTTCTCCCCAAAAGTTATCTGGAAAACCAGAGCTAATTAGTAAAGCATTCATCATTTCTTTAAGAGTTTTGTTCTTCTGTTTGTCTATACCGTTGGATTGAGGTGAATATGGTGCTGTAATTTGGTGCATAATGCCAAGTTCAGTGCAGAATTCTTCAAATGGAAATTCATATTCTCCTCCTCTATCACTTCTTAAAACTTTTATTTTCTTGTTGAGTTGGTTCTCAACTTCCGCCTTATACTGTTTAAACATATCGAATGCTTCGTCCTTACTTCTAAGGGGATACAAATAATGGTATCTTATACGGTCATCAATGAAGGTAATGCAGTACCTTTTTCCACCTCTAGTTTGGCACATTTTTAAGTCGCACGCATCTGTATGTATTAGATCGAGAGGTTCCATTTCTCGTTCAACATGATGAAACGAGGTTCTAGTCAATTTCACTTCTACGTAGATTTGACATTTATAGTTGGATTCTATGTTACATTTTGATATAAAGTCTAGATTAATCAATTTTCGCAATGTTTCAAAGTTTACATGACCTAATCTAGAATATCAAACGTTAGACGAGTCTACGATATAAATAGAAGATTCAACTTTATTCATATCGTCTTTTGGTACAATGGTAGTTACATTAGCTTTAAACAAGCCACCACTAACATAACCCCTTCCCACATACACCCCATTTTTCGACAATACAAATTTATTAGCCATAAATATGAGTTTGAAACCATGCTTGCTAAGAAGCGATCCAGAAGGAAAGTTTTTACAAATGTCTGGAACGTGAAGGACATCGGTCAAGGTAAGTGTAGGATCTAAATTAACCCTAGAGGGGGGGGGGTGAATAGGGTTTATCGTAGATTTTTGCAGAATAAAAACAGCACAGATAATAATCAGAAAAAATGCGGAAAATAAATAACACACAGATATACCCAGCTTCGGCAAAACCCTGCCTACTGCTGCATTCCCCAAGGTTTCTACTAGGAGTTAAAACAATTTCTACGCTTACAATCCCCTGTAAACTCGCGACACTCGCTCCCAACTGTTTTTAACCCTACGCTCAAAACCCTGCACTGGTTTTTATCCCCGAAACCAGATTTCCTCGAATTACAAACCCTGTAATTCGTCTCCCTAGTTTTAGAGACAAATTAGAAAACTGTAGACTGATTACAAATTGAAACGAAAGACGAAACAAATTTAAAAAAAAATTAAAAAGCCTTTAGGAGTTAAAATAAATGGGTCATCCCCTTTCAAATAAAACTTGGCCGGCCACTTTTGTTATTGCTTCACCACTTTATTTTGTTTGGCTCGATCTCCTTGTCTCTGTAAAAAATGGCGGCCTAGGGTTTGCGATCTAGGGTTTCCTTCTTGCGATCTAGGGTTTCCTTCTGGAATCCGATTCTCTGCAAAATGATTGATCGTACTCTTGCTCTGATGTTTGCCGATGTTGGTCTCGTGCTCTGATGGTTTTCTGGTTCTTCGATTTGCAGATTCACTCGATCCAGATCCAAGTGAATATTGGTATGATTTTTCCACTTCTAATTTTTCTTTGATTGCGTTGAAACTTGGATGAGATTAAAACCGATGATGATTTTGTGTATTTATAGGATTAAGAATCCTATATATTCTCTGATTTCTCTTTAGACTCAGTCGTGATATATTCGAGAATTTTGTTTGTGGATTTGGTCTTAATTTTCCCTGATTTGTTGCGTTGATCTGGAACTTTTGATTGAGTCTTCCTTGACTTTGAATTCCTTGGTTTGAACTTGTGATTAATATATATTTTGCGTGAATTTTGGGCTTTTAATTGAGTCTTGAGTTTCTGGAAAATTCTTTTCTCTTTTAACAGAGCTTGATCATTGAATCTGATTTTAACTGATAAGAGCAGTTTCTATCTTGATTACTCTTGTATTTTAGAACCTGATGTTTTTCTTGATACAGCCTTGATCTTGTTAAGAACTGATATTATGCTTGATCACTATGGTAACTCTTTATTGATCAAAAATGGGTACTGCTTTTGATCTTCCTTTGAACATAATCAACACTTGAACTTGCCAAACTTTTTAATTGATGCTGTACTCTGATTTTGAACACCTTAACTGATACTATACTTTTGTAATTTTTGCCGTGCCTCACCTGCTTTATTGTAACTTGTATCCTCTGTGACATTCCATTATTGTGTTTATACTTTAGATTGCCATTGCAAATGTTTTTCTAACTTGGTCGAGTCTGAGAATTTTAATGTCCAAAACCTGGCAATTCTGAAACTTCGACATTGTTGCATATTGGTTGTAGTTGGTGCCATATTTTTACCTGCTTGTCCTATGTTAGGGCCATACACTTGCGCTGTTTTGTTAAAACTGAGTACTCCTTAGCTGCTGCATCATTGTTGTTTCACCTTTTGCACGAGACTGTGCATGCTGACCTGGAACTGATATTAATGTAGCACACTTATTTACTTGAAATGTTCACCCAGACCTAGTCTATGTCCATTTGCTTGTATTGCTGAACCATGCTTTTAGCTGCTGTTATATATATTTGACCATATGCTTTCTCAACCATGTTTTGGCTGCACCCTTTAACTTGACCTGATTTGATTTCTGTTGTGTTCATCATGACTGTTTAGCTGCTCTACAATATGCTCGACCATCTTTGTCTCCGTGTAGTTGCTGTGTCATACTTCTTATGCTTGTGCCATGATTACTTTGGCAGTTCACTTTTGCTGTTGATTTGTATTTATCACCATGTAGCTGCACCATGTCCATTCATTGTTCCTTATATTTGAGTAGCTCGACCATTATGACTTGTTCACCCAGTTCATGCTTTTATTCAAATTTGTTGATCATGTTATTTGGCGCTTGCTTGATTTAACCATTACTTAGCTACTTGGTTTTGTTGCTGCATTGTGTGCTTGGGCTACCATGCATGTACTTCTGTGGTCTTGCCTTGCTGAGTGTAATCTGATTTGCCAAAACACCACTTTAAAAACTGCATGTATATCTTGACTGTGTTGAGCTGAAACTTGCACTTGCTCCACTTATGTTGCTGTTACCATGTAACCTGAAAAATATGCTTTGACCTTTTGCTCGATCACTCGTGCCTTGTATCTTGACTTTTGATTTGGACCATGATTTGCTGTGTTGACTTTGTTTTGTTGTTGCACTGAGTCGAGATGGTCCTTGTGGCTACTCCTCAGTTGCTTGCTGCTTGGTGAGGCAGTGCACACGTGGATACACGTGTGTACATGCAGCCATCAGACGAGTTTTTCTGTCCCTGCATATCAGACTACGTCTAGAAAAATGATGAGAAACACACCGCAAATCTGAGGCAAATAAAATTTAAAAATAAATTTTTATTTGCTTTTATTTAATTTTATTTTTGTTGCAGTCTACTGTGTGTGTTATTCTGTATGTGACAGGTATGAAGATGGAATGACTAAAAGCTGTGAATACAGAAGACTGAAGATGAAGACAAAAACAGCGTTAGTGTGTGTATATGTAAGAAACAGTGTTTGTACAACTGAAAGAATATGTAATGAGGAATTTCTGTATTGATTATGGACGTGAATAAAAATTGTACCACTATTTGTAATAAACAGATTTGATTGAAATAAAATATTATTTTTGTTGTTCAATTCAATATATCTATTTTTATTTTGTTTGAATCTTTTAATAGTACATTGTCTGTGATGTGTTAAATGAGTCATGACAAAAATATTCAAAAATATTTGAATGTGTAAATAGTGGAGTGTTGTATACGTACTATTTCAAATGCTGAAAATAAAATATTTATTCGAATAAAAAAACACTGTTTGGATATTCAATTCTGTATAGTAGTGTTCTATTCAATAAATATTTATTTCTGTGTGTAAAATATAGAATAGTACTATTTACAAACACATTTTTTAAAAAATATACATATGTTTGTTATCATCAAACAAAAATCACACTGTTATACTCAACAATCTCCCCCTTTTGATGATGACAAACATACACAAGATTTTGAATGTGTTAAATGTGTTTGTACATGAAATATATTACTCCCCCTATTTGTTTGCTCCCCCTACAACTGAACTCCCTCTATATATGTGGAAAAATATAAATGGTGAAATCCAATTGACCATTCTCCCTCTAGGTATCTAATTTCCAATCTTAAAATATTTTTGAATTATATACCCATCAATCAAAATCTTGACCATTCTCCCCCTTTTGTTATCATCAAAAGGAAAATAGAAATCGAAACAGTGATGAATATAGACTAAAAATATAAATTCATATTCAGAGAGAGAATATATATCGTAAAACCCATTTAATCAAACAAAAATCATAATAATCTTTAAATCAGAAGCAAATTTCACTTTCAGAATGAATGGATTTACGATGGATTTTATAGAATGAGGAGAGTTCAATAAAAAAAATGAACTTTTAAATTTTAAAATAAGCTTAAATTGTGTTAAGCACTTGCTAACCACGCATAGCCCAAAGGTCTTTTAAATGGGGTTAGCAGTAACTTAACTTTATCCTCTCAATGAGTTCTATCCATGCACATCCCATAGGTCTTTTAAGTGAGAATAGAAGCACATAAAGATTAAGGTAATTCACCCACGCATAACCGCGAGGATTTTTAAATGGGAGTGAATACCAAGGATAAATTATTTGTTTATTTATTTATTATTTTATTATTGTTATTTTTTAAAATTTCAAGAATAATTAGAACTCCCCAAATAAAACCATGATGAATGACAGAAATATGGTAGATATAGAAGATGGTCGTGAAATAAGCTCTAATTCAAAGATATTATAAAATATGTCCAATCATCTTGAGATTTAAAATAATATCTCCTCTAGTTATGAATTATACCACAGTCACAACTCATCATAGTTTCATAAATCTATCAATAATTTTGATGAGTCCCAAAACGGTTCAAATTAATCAATAATTTTAATTTTTGAATAAATAATCAAAAATAATTTTAAAATTGAAAATATCAATTTCAAGAGGAGTTTTTTGAAAATATCAATGCAAGTTTGAAAATCAGTTTCAAAAATCAATCAGTAGAATATGAAATTATCTAATTTTTCTAATGCTGATCGTTCCTAGACAATTTTGAAACAACTTATATATTTAATTCAAATTGTCTATGAATTTTAACTAAATCCAGTTACTGATTTTCTAACTTATCATTTAATCACCAACACACTTAAAATGAATCAAATCAATTTCCTTATCAGAGCAGCACAAGATCATTTTCAAAGCAAGAATCACAAGTGATATTCTCTGAGAATTTTTAGACAAACTCAAGAAACAGTCAACTATCAAATCTGAAGATAATTATTTGAAATCACAAAAAAAATCAATTTTTTTATAATCCAAGAATTTCAACAATCCATAACGAATGATTTCAAAAACAGCCAAGTAAAACTAAACTAAAAGGAATAAAAGTACGAGTTTAGAGATCATACCTGACTTACCATAATCAACGTGATGCAATGAATCTCCAACTCTGAATCTATGGCTAAGGAACTCCAAATAATTCGATATATGGATCAACTTGAATTTTATCTTACTTAAGCACAGTTGTTCCTCAGCCTCCCACGGTACCTAAATGTTTATATGATCGAGTGGTCTAATAAAAGTTGTTTTACCACTCTTATCTTCGTTTACACGTTTTGGTACCCAAACCCGTTTATATAACAATCCATTACTATTCACTAGCGTACCCTTTGGAATCCAAATTTGTTTAGATTTTCTTAAATTTGTTTTGTTAATTTTTGGAATCCAAACAGATTTAAATGAATTGTTTTAAACGAGTCATCAACTTGTTTATGATTTAAAAACCCTTTGAAGTTATTTAATTTCAAAAATTCAATTTGATCGTTTTCAAAGCCAATTAAAGGATTTTTAAAATCATTAAAATTTTGTTTTTCAACTTGATCAGATTCAAATCCAAGTCCCTTTTTATTCTGAACAAAAAATTGATTTTTCAAAAACATATTCAACGATTTCTCTCCTTTAGAAAATTTAGTCAGAGCTGACTCAAGTCTTTGAATTTTAATTTTAAGATCGCTATTTTCTTTCATTAAATTTGAACAACGATTAATAGCGATTTTCCTCTTTTCAGCATCAGTTTGTTTTAAAATCAAATTTTCGTTTTCAAGTGCTTTGATTCTAGCATCGGACTTGGAAATTTCAATTTCAAATTGTTTTCGCTTTCCAAAATCAAGTTTTTCAGATTCTCTAAACTTTTCAATCACCTTTTCAAAATCATGATTTTCATTTTTCAAATTCATGTTTTCACTTTTAAGTAACTCAAGATCAGTTTTTAATTTCAAAAAATCGTTACTCAAAAATTGACATTTTTCACATTCTGAAAACGGTGAATTCTTACCCTTTTCAAGTTTTCTTTCTAAACTGTTTTTTTCTTGAACTAGTTTTGACCTATCAGATTTCAATTTCTTAACTTTTAGTTCAAGAGAATCAACAGTTTTCGTGAGATCGTGACACATTAAAATTAAATCTTTATAAGTAAAATTCGATACCTCACTAGAATCCTCTTCACTACCTTCTGAATCAGATTGTGCCATAAGACACAAATTAGCTTCTTCTTTATCACTTTCAGAAGCTTCTTCTCCTTCCTCGTCATCCCCTGTAGCAGCAAAAGCCTTCTTCTTTCTTCTGAACTTCTTCCTCTTTTCATTTTTAAGCTGTGGGCAATTTGGTTTGATATGACCGGGTTTCTTGCAATTGTAGCAAAACACTTCATCGTCTGAACTATCTGAACTTTCGGACTTGTCGGTTTTTGAATTCTTCTTTCGTGGTTTTTATTTTCCTTTGGCCCACTTTTTTAAAACCATGGCTAGCTCTTCAGCAGGATCATCATCATTACTTTCAACAGAATTATTTAGAGCGATCGTCTTTTTCTTTGATTCAGAATCCTTTCGTTCTTCTCTGGCTTTTAACTCCATTTCGTAAGTGATGATATTTCCAATCAACTCTTCCATGCTTACTTTGTTCAGATCTTTTGATTCTTGTATCGCTGTCACCTTAGCTTCAAAATTCATTGGTAGCACTCTTAATATTTTTCTGATCGATTCCACTTCTGTATAGGTTTTGCCAAGAGCTTTTGCATTGTAGACTAGTGATGAGAAGCGTCCATACATCTCTTTTATATCTTCATCTCGTTGCATAGAGAAATTTTCATATTCGTTGCTAAGAAGAGCGAGACGAGATTCCTTCACTTGAGATGTTCCTTCGTGTGTGACCTCCAACGTATGCCATATTTCCTGCGCAGTCTCACAATGAGAAATTCGATTAAATTCAGTTTTATCAAGAGCACAGATTAAAGCATTCATCGCTTTGGCATTAGTTGAAAATAATTTTTTATCATTAGCATCCCACCTGTCTTTTGATTTAGGAATTTCAACACCACTAACTATAACAGTGGGAGATATATAACCCGTTTAAATAATATCCCATACATCATAGTCGACTGAACTCAAATAAATTTTCATCCTAGCTTTCCAATATGCATAATCAGTTCCATTAAACATTGGTGGCCTAGCTATGGACTGACCCTCATAAAACGCGTTATTGGACAGATTCATGACTCTAGAGTTAAAATAAAATAAAAAATACCTGCTTTGATACCACTTGTAGGATCTAAATTAACCCTAGAGGGGGGGTGAATAGGGTTTATCGCAGATTTTTGCAGAATAAAAACAGCACAGATAATAATCAGAATAAATGCGGATAATAAATAACACACAGATATACCCAGCTTCGGCAAAACCCTGCCTACTGCTGCATTCCCCAAGGTTTCTACTAGGAGTTAAAACAATCTCTACGCTTACAATCCCCTGTAAACTCGCAACACTCGCTCCCAACTGTTCTTAACCCTACGCTCAAAACCCTGCACTGGTTTTTATCCCCAAAACCAGATTTCCTCGAATTACAAACCCTGTAATTCGTCTCCCTAGTTTTAGAGACAAACTAGAAAACTGTAGACTGATTACAAATTGAAACGAAAGACGAAACAAATTTAAAATAATAATTTAAAAAGCCTTTAGGAGTTAAAATAAATGGGTCATCCCCTTTCAAATAAAACTTGGCCGGCCACTTTTTTTATTGCTTCACCACTTTATTTTGTTTGGCTCGATCTCCTTGTCTCTGTAAAAAATGGCGGCCTAGGGTTTGCGATCTAGGGTTTCCTTCTTGCGATCCAGGGTTTCCTTCTGGAATCTGATTCTCTGCAAAATGATTGTTCGTACTCTTGCTCTGATGTTTGCCGATGTTGGTCTCGTGCTCTGATGGTTTTCTGGTTCTTCGATTTGCAGATTCACTCGATCCAGATCCAAGTGAATATTGGTATGATTTTTCCACTTCTAATTTTTCTTTGATTGCGTTGAAACTTGGATGAGATTAAAACCGATGATGATTTTGTGTATTTATAGGATTAAGAATCCTATATATTCTCTGATTTCTCTTTAGACTCAGTCGTGATATATTCGAGAATTTTGTTTGTGGATTTGGTCTTAATTTTCCCTGATTTGCTGCGTTGATCTGGAACTTTTGATTGAGTCTTCTTTGACTTTGAATTCCTTGGTTTGAACTTGTGATTAATATATATTTTGCTTGAATTTTGGGCTTTTAATTGAGCCTTGAGTTTCTGGAAAATTCTTTTCTCTTTTAACAGAGCTTGATCATTGAATCTGATTTTAACTGATAAGAGCAGTTTCTATCTTGATTACTCTTGTATTTTAGAACCTGATGTTTTTCTTGATACAGCCTTGATCTTGTTAAGAACTGATATTATGCTTGATCACTATGGTAACTCTTTATTGATAAAAAATGGGTACTGCTTTTGATCTTCCTTTGAACATAATCAACACTTGAACTTGCCAAACTTTTTAATTGATGCTGTACTCTGATTTTGAACACCTTAACTGATACTATACTTTTGTAATTTTTGCCGTGCCTCACCTGCTTTATTGTAACTTGTATCCTCTGTGACATTCCATTATTGTGTTTATAACTTTATATTGCTATTGCAAATGTTTTTCTAACTTGGTCGAGTCTGAGAATTTTAATGTCCAAAACCTGGCAATTCTGAAACTTCGACATTGTTGCATATTGGTTGTAGTTGTTGCCTTATTTTTACCTGCTTGTCCTATGTTAGGGCCATACACTTGCGCTGTTTTGTTAAAACTGAGTACTCCTTAGCTGCTTCATCATTGTTGTTTCACCTTTTGCATGAAACTGTGCTTGCTGACCTGGAACTGATATTAATGTAGCACACTTATTTACTTGAAATGTTCACCCAGACCTAGTCTATGTTCATTTGCTTGTATTGCTGAACCATGCTTTTAGCTGCTGTTATATATATTTGACCATATGCTTTCTCAACCATGTTTTGGTTGCACCCTTTAACTTGACCTGATTTGATTTCTGTTGTGTTCATCATGACCGTTTAGCTGCTCTACAATATGCTCGACCATGTTTGTCTCCGTGTAGTTGCTGTGTCATACTTCTTATGCTTGTGCCATAATTACTTTGGAAGTTCACTTTTGCTGTTGATTTGTATTTATCACCATGTAGCTGCACCAAGTCCATTCATTGTTCCTTATATTTGAGTAGCTCGACCATTGTGACTTGTTCACCCAGTTCATGCTTTTATTCAAATTTGTTGATCATGTTATTTGGCGCTTGCTTGATTTAACCATTGCTTAGCTACTTGGTTTTGTTGCTGCATTGTGTGCTTGGGCTACCATGCATGTACTTCTGTGGTCTTGCCTTGCTGAGTGTAATCTGATTTGCCAAAACACCACTTTAAAACTGCATGTACATCTTGACTGTGTTGAGCTGAAACTTGCACTTGCTCCACTTATGTTGCTGTTACCATGTAACCTGAAAAATATGCTTTGACCTTTTGCTCGATCACTCGTGCCTTGTATCTTGACTTTTGATTTGGACCATGATTTGCTGTGTTGACTTTGTTTTGTTGTTGCACTGAGTTCGAGATGGTCCTTGTGGCTACTCCTCAGTTGCTTGCTGCTTGGCGAGGCAGTGCACACGTGGATACACGTGTGTACATGCAGCCATCAGACGAGTTTTTCTGTCCCTGCATATCAAATTACGTCTAGAAAAATGATGAGAAACACACCGCAAATCTGAGGCAAATAAAATTTAAAAATAAGTTTTATTTGCTTTTATTTAATTTTATTTTTGTTGCAGTCTATTGTGTGTGTTATTCTGTATGTGACAGGTATGAAGATGGAATGACTAAAAGCTGTGAATACAGAAGACTGAAGATGAAGACAAGAACAGCGTTGGTGTGTGTATATGTAAGAAACAGTGTTTGTACAACTGAAAGAATATGTAATGAGGAATTTCTGTATTGATTATGGACGTGAATAAAAATTGTACCACTATTTGTAATAAACAGATTTGATTGAAATAAAATATTATTTTTGTTGTTCAATTCAATCTATCTATTTTTATTTTGTTTGAATCTTTTAATAGTACACTGTCTGTGATGTGTTAAATGAGTCATGACAAAAATATTCAAAAATATTTGAATGTGTAAATAGTGGAGTGTTGTATACGTACTATTTCAAATGCTGATAATAAAATATTTATTCGAATAAAAAAAACACTGTTTGGATATTCAATTCTGTATAGTAGTGTTCTATTCAATAAATATTTATTTCTGTGTGTAAAATATAGAATAGTACTATTTACAAACACATTTTTAAAAAAATATACATATGTTTGTTATCATCAAACAAAAATCACACTGTTATACTCAACAGTAAGTTCCTTTCCAGAAGTCAGTTTGAGCACGACTTTATTGGATCTAGATTAACCCTAGAGGAGGGTGAATAGGGTTTATTACAAATTATCGTAGAGTTTAAATATTACGGGATATTAAAATGTTCACAGATCACAGAATGCAGCAGAAATAAAAATACGGAAAGTAAATAACACACGATATACCCATCTTCGGCAAAATCCTGCCTACTGCTGCATTCCTAAGGTTTCTACTAGGAGTTAATAACAGATCCCGCTTACAGACACTGTAAACTCGCACTCCCTTCTCATGTACTAACCCTACGCTCAAAACCCTAGACGGACCGATATCCCCTCGACTAGATTTTCCAGAATTACAAACCCGTAATCCGTAACCCTAGATTTTACAGACTCTAGTAAACTGCCAGTTAACACCCTAACTGGTTTTCTAGAATTTTACAGACTTTAGTAACTGCTGATTCGATTTTACAAAACAAATTAAAAAAACAACTAAAATTAAACCAAAACCCTAGGAGTTAAAAGAAAGGGTCATCCCCTTTTTAATTAAAGCACTTAAGCCCAGAATAACTTGGTCGGCCCATTGCCGATTCATTTACCCGGTCTCTTTTGCTTTGGACAATGGCGGCTAGAAAAAAGAATTAGGGTTTTCGGATTCTCCCCAAATCAGATCGATGTTGTGATGAAATGCTTCTGGAATTTTCTCTAGAGGCTCGAATGCATTGATGGCTTCTTTATCTTGCTCGATCGATTTGGGATTTGATTCCTTGTCGTCAATTTTGTGATCGAAACTCTCTGTAGAAAATTTCTTAGTATTTTATCTCCTTTTGCTCTTGAATCTGTGATGCTTGATTTCGATTGAATTGTTTGTGGTTTCGATCTCCTTGTGTCAGTGATGAATTTGGTTGTTAAATAGGATAATAAAATCCTATAATCACTCTCTGATTTCATTATATTGACTCAACTGATTTTGCCCGTGTTTCCCTTTTGATAATTTGGGTGAATAAGGGAACCAATTTGACTTCATGCCAAAACTACTGCGTGATTCTTGAACTATCTGTGAATGTGAGATTGAATGATTGCGTGATTTCCTGGAATAAATCGTTTCCCTATAAAGGAACTTCTATAAACAAATATTCGTGGTCCCTTGAGCCTCTTTGCGTGATTCTCTGCATTCATATGAATTTCAATCATGAACCTGGTTAATTTAAATTGCTCCTTTTGCTTGGAAATTTCCAAAAAGCGATTTGTTAAATAATTCATTGGAAATAAAAAAAGATACTGTTTTGATTTAAATTGCTGTGAATAACATGTAAATTGCAGGAATTAGTCGACATGATTTCTTGCCATTTAAAACTTTAATTTTCTGGAAATCCATAAAATCTTCATTGATGATTTGATAAAGTATGCCAAAACATGTTTGCCAAAACAACTTCTGTGATGAACCTGGACATTTTTTTTAGTGAATTTCCAAATCCCTTGTGTGATTAAATTTGCCGTGAAACTTTCTGCATATAACTCTCTTGATTTATTACCCAATATATATTGTGAAATCTGGAAATAAAAACCTTGGTCCACTCTGCTTAATTGATGGAATTCTGGAAACTAATTAAACATTTTCCAAAAGTATTTCACTGATTACAGATAAACTAGAAAACATTGATCACTAAAAAATTAACTGAATTGTTGCATGCTTGATCATTCCCTCATCTTGCTGATTCATCATTTGTTGTTCACATACTACTGAATCACTTGTTGTTGTATTCCAACTTGTACATGCACCACTTGCTTGTATGTTGAGCTACACACTTGACTTGGTTGCACCCATTTTTACACTATCTCGACCATTGGTTTCGCTTGTGCCATTCTTATAGCTGTTACCATTACTTGCCCTGTTTCCTTCTTTGTGGCTGCACTTGTAAAATTGTGAAACTGCTATGATCCTCGCCAATGCTGCAAGTATTACTTTGCGCCACTCTTTTGCTGTTTGAGCATAAACTGACCATGTATATGATGTTGTGTCCAAAAGACTTAAATGCATGAATTTGCTGCTGTGTACACTTGCAATGAGTCGCCACCATGTTCTTTGACTAATTTGAGTTGCACCATCTATATGTACTGAAGTATGTTGTAAATGTTGCATTTCCACTTGATGCCATGTTCTTGAACCATGCATGAGTTCACCATAAACTTCATACACTAGTATTTGGGTTGCCATAATGTTTTCACTTTTGAACTTGCATGTTGATCCATACATGACTGTTTGCTCCAATAACTGTTGGCCTGTGCTGTATTGAACATGTTTCTCATGCATGCTTTCTATATTGCACATCATGCTACTACTATGATGTGTTGCTCGACCAATATTTCAGTTGCACTTACATGTACACCCAATGTTCATGCTGCTATGAAGTTTTTTTTTAAACTGCACATTGTTTCACTGCTGTTCCACCATGCTGATTCTTGCCATGTCGAGTTGCACTTTGATCATGCACTGAGTCGAGTTGGTCCACGTGGCTGCTCCTCAGTTGCAGTTTGTTTGGCGAGGCAGTGCACGCATGTATATTCATACACATGTGTACGTACAGCCATCAGACTAATTTTCTGTCCCAGCATAGTAATATATGTATATACACACTGTATGTCTTGTGGTATTTACAGTGTATCAATGTGAGTATCACAAGCTGTCTAGATACAGTCAGATGAGAATATAAATCAGGTCGAGTCATGAAAAATAATGAGAAAACACACCAGAAAACTGAGGCAAATAAAATTTTAAAATTAAAATTTATATTCGCTAGAATTTAGAATATTATTTCTGTTCCATATATTGTGTGTATGTTTCTGTGTATGACAGGTACGAAGACAGGACTGACTAGAAGATGTTGTGAAGACAGAAGACTAAGAGACAGTGTCAGTGAATGTAAATGTATCAGTGAGTGTATATGGATATGAAAATGTAAAATTAGTGATTATATATATATGAGATGTATAGACAGAATGTTATAGTGAGGAGCTGTGTAACAACAGAATTGTACTAATGTTTGTATTAAACAAATTTGTTTGAAATAAAATATTATTTTATTATGCTTAAATTTGTGTTCAAGCAAATTTGTTTATCGTATTCAGTTTATATACAAGTACAATATTCTTTGAATGTATATGAAATGTGATGTGTTCAAATAGTGGAGTTATAAGTAGTTGTACTGTTTGATTGTTTGAAATAAAATATTTATATTTAAATAAAATACTGTATGAATATATGAATGTCAGTAAAGTCGTATTCTATTTAAATATAAATATTATATTCCTATTTGTGATGTATATATAAAACAGTACAATAGCAAACACGTTTATATTAGTATATATTTGGTTGTTATCATCAAACAAAATCATATAATTGTGTATACAACTGCGTTATATACAACAATCTCCCCCTTTTGATGATGCCAAACAAATATTAAGATTTTGATTACAGTAAATGTGTTTGACAGTGAAGAACAGAACTCCCACTATTTGAATGCTCCCCCTACAACAGAAACTCCCCCTATAACTATGCATGAGTGAAAGAATTGAAAATTGAATGGAATTTTCAAAATTAAAATATTTACAAAATGTTCACTCGTAAATCAAAATCTCAACCCATTCTCACCCTTTTGTTATCATCAAAAGGATATAGAATTTAAAATATAGATGAAATGTGACTAATAAATATAGTATCAGCTTAAGAGGAAGAACGGTGATCATAAATCTCAATCAGTCAAACAAAAATCATAATCATCTAATGTTAGACCAAAATCTGGGCCTAACACCCAAATGCAGATCACAGATCACAGAATGCAGAAAAAAGTAAATAAATAGGAGACACACGAGGTTTTTATAGTGGTTCGGCTGTAGATGTAGCCTACGTCCACTTTATAATCTTATTGTTATACTGACAGATTACAAGAATCAGTTACATGCAGACACACAATCCGTGTGTTAATTGAGATTACAAGAGTTTATACACGTAATCCGCGTGTTAATTGTGTAGAAAAGAGAAGAATTTGACTGTAGGAAAGTGCAAAGTCCTTGCACTTCAGTAATGGTGGAAGCAGTGAAGAAGAATGGCCAAAAGTCCCTGAAAATGCCTTCGAATGGTGTATTTATAGCTGTTTACAGCAGGCGGATCGCGGGACACGTGGCACGCATCCCAAAAATCTCAAAAAGAGGTGGAAAACGTCCAGAAATCATCTCCAAATCGTCATATGACATGTGTAATAAGATCCATGCAAGTTGGAGCGAAAATAGCCTTGAGAATATGTCAGAACAAGCGACGCAGGAGCAGGTGCGGGGTCGGATCGCGGTCCCTATGTGCTCCACGATCGGGTCGTGGTAACCACGACCCTAGGAGGGTGACCCTTAGGATTGGATCGTGACCTAGGGGTGCGACTCCTAGGATCGGATCGCGACCTAGGGGTGCGACTCCTAGGATCGGATCGCTACCTAGGGGGGCGACTCCTAGGGGGCGAACTAGTCTGGAATGGTGAGAAATGATACAAACACCATGCTAGCGACGCTCTGCCACTTCATCCAAGTGATTGCCAGTCTATACCCAAGTCTTGAGTCATTCCAGATGATAGAAATTCATGTTGAGACGATCTTTGCCAAAAGATAGTGTAACAAGTTGCCCCCCAGAACATATCTTGCTGATTGAAGGAAGATGTGTTCTGGATAATCTGAGAAATCCAAATTCAGAATGCGACGATCACGCCGGATCGTATTAAGGCCAGAAAACCGACGATCACACGGGATCGTATTAAGGCCAAAGAAATCCAAGAAGACCAGGGGTTTGTACTTGCAAGAGGATAAAACAAACAATGCAAGAATATTTCCTAGATGGCCTTACCGGAGTAAACCATCCGAGGAGATGTTAGAGGGGTTCCGAGACGGCCTTACCGGAGAAAGACGACCTTACCGGAGCAAGACGACCGAGGAAAAGCACATGAAGGTTCCAAGACGACCTTACCGGAGCAAGACGACCAAGAAAAGCAATGAAGGTTCCAAGACGGCCTTACTGGAGTAAGACGACCAAGGAAATGCACATGAAAGTTCCAAGATGGCCTTACCGGAGTAAGACGACCAAGGAAATGCACATGAAGGTTCCAAGACGACCTTATCGGAGTAAGACGACCAAGGAAATGCACATGAAGGTTTGTTTATACTGGACGGATCCAGTTAGGAGCCGGAGCTCATGTTTGTACTGGACGGATCCAGTTGGGAGCCGGAGCTCATGTTTGTACTGGACATATCCAGTTGGGAGCCGGAGCTCATGTTTGTACTGGACGGATCCAGTTGGGAGCCGGAGCTCAATGCTTATTGCTAATTCATGAAAATGCAGCAGTCGTTTGCCGGACACGGCTGGAGACCACAAGCCTGTTCCATGCGTGTGGGCTGATGTGACTGCTTTTATTACATGCAGGGAAAACAAAGAGGGACGAGGAGTCGCCTAAAAGCCTAAAAACATGAACTATGAACCGGAGTCCGGCAAACTGAAGGGATCTGCTGAGTGGGATCATTTGATAATGATCCCGCGATTGCTCGATCCAGGATCATTCCCTCTCTGGGGAGTCGGTGGTAGCAGCGCAGGTGCTGGCGTAGTTGGTTGAATGATATACTCGGGTGGTTCTCCTTGCCTGACCCGGTCCTCAATAAGGTCTCGCAAATGTCTGCAGCCATCAGTGTTATGACCGTCAATATCATGAAATATGCAATGTTTGCCAGAATTGCGTTGTGCTAGTGTCGGCTCCCTCTTGGGAGGTCTCGGATAGGAGGCAACACCTCCTGTATCCATGTATATGTTGCTCAGAGTGTCATTCAGTTCAGTGTATTTGTCGTATCTGGACCCTCTCCGGGGTGGAGCATTACGATCATTTGTAGCAGGGGTCTTTCCTTTACCCTTGTCATTGCCTTTTCCAGGATTGGGCGGTTCTCCATCTCCGAGCATGTTGACGTCGAGAGTGCGTTTCTTAGAAGTTGCATCTTCTTCCCGCAGGAACCTATCTGCTTCAAGGTAGAATTCGCTAAGGTTTCGCAGTGGATCTCTGTACAAAGACTTTTTGAACTCCGAGTTATCTAGAATGTCGGATACTGCTGCCATCAGTACCATCGATGGTTTAGGGCGATCAACTGATGCTGCTGCAACGTTAAATCTTTCCAGGAATGAACGCAGAGTTTCTCTGGGCCTCTGCTTGATTGTGGTGAGTGACATGACGTTATTGGGTCGAGCGATGTGGACCCGAAACTGTTCAAGGAAGCGAGCGACCAACATATTCCAGCTGTTGATCAATTCCGATTCTAGCTGCCGAATCCACATGGCAGCTATATTAGTTAGAAAGAGGGGAAAACACTTTGCCATGATGTTTTCCGATGCCGATTGAACTTCCATATGCCGTTTGTAGCGCATCAGGTGCACGGTAGGATCCGTCCTGCCATTGTAGGGCTTCAGTTGTGGAAGTTTGAAATTCGGGGGATTGCGGGAATTCCTGATTTCTGGTGTGAACAGGTTGTGATTGACTTCGTCCACGTCATTCTGATAAGTGCGGCCTCTTGAGAGGCGTTGAATGAGGTCTGCTAACCGATTTCCTTCAAAAAGCTACTGCAAATTGCCAAAATCAGAGCTGGTGCCCCCAGCGTTGAGTGCAGGAGAAGTTGGAAGCTGTCGGTGGGCTACCAGAAGCGGATCGCGGGTCACAGATCGCGGATCATGATGTGCATCACGAGTCGGATCATAGTCCATGGGCTCGCGGATCGTGGCTGGAAGGGTGCAACCCGATCGGATCGTGGGTCACCGTTGCGAGCTGATTTTGGTCCGTCACGAGCTGCTCCTGTCCCTGTGTCACGAACCGATTGTGGATGAGTAACATGTTGGAGACTAGAAGGAGGAGGTTGAGTGCCCTCAACTCCATCTGTGACACGGGTCGTGGTGAGCCCGGTCTGAGGGGGTCGTAAAGAGGGCGATCCGACCCGATTCTGGTCAATTGCTGGAGCAACTTCTGCATTGTTTCCAACGAGCTGAATGTTGCCCGGCCTTCCATCCATCCGAGCGAAGAATTGGTTGATAATTTCCTGTTGTTTCTGGAGGAGATCATCTTGCCGTGCCATCTGATCTCTCAGTTCAGCGAGAACTCCATCCATCTCGTCTCTGGTCAAGTATGCAGAAGGATCTCCATGAGAGGAAGCTTCCTGGCTCGCCTCGTTCCTTGTGCCTTCAGCATCAGCATCATCGGCATGAGTGGAAGTTCCAGTCTTCTTCCTTTTGATTGCCATTGAGTTTCCTTTCAAGCTAGAAGTTGAAGTTTTTGTGTGCCCCCTTCCTGGCGCGCCAAAATGTTAGACCAAAATCTGGGCCTAACACCCAAATGCAGATCACAGATCACAGAATGCAGAAAAAAGTAAATAAAGAGGAGACACACGAGGTTTTTATAGTGGTTCGGCTGTAGATGTAGCCTACGTCCACTTTATAATCTTATTTCTATACTGACAGATTACAAGAATCAGTTACATGCAGGCACACAATCCGTGTGTTAATTGAGATTACAAGAGTTTATACACGTAATCCACGTGTTAATTATGTAGAAAAGAGAAGAATTTGACTGTAGGAAAGTGCAAAGTCCTTGCACTTCAGTAATGGTGGAAGCAATGAAGAAGAATGGCCAAAAGTACCTGAAAATGCCTTCGAATGGTGTATTTATAGCTGTTTACAGCAGGCGGATCGCGGGACACGTGGCACGCATTCCAAAAATCTCGAAAAGAGGTGGAAAATGTCCAGAAACCATCTCCAAATCGTCATATGACATGTGTAATAAGATCCATGCAAGTTGGAGCGAAAATAGCCTTGAGAATAGGTCAGAACAAGCGGCGCAGGAGCAGGTGCGGGGTCAGATCGTGGTCCCTATGTGCTCCACGATTGGGTCGTGGTAACCACGACCCTAGGAGGGCGACCCCTAGGATCGGATCGTGACCTAGGGGTGAGACTCCTAGGATCGGATCGCGACCTAGGGGTGCGACTCCTAGGATCGGATCGCTACCTAGGGGGGCGACTCCTAGGGGGCGAACCAGTCTGGAATGGTGAGAAATGATACAAACTCCATGCTAGCGACGCTCCGCCACTTCATCCAAGTGATTGCCAGTCTATACCCAAGTCCTGAGTCGTTCCAGATGATAGAAATTCGTGTTGAGACGATCTTTGCCAAAAGATAGTGTAACATCTAAGAAATAGTGGCTTATTTCACATTGCAGAGAATGACGGATTTACAATGAAATTTATATATAATGGAGAGAGTTACAAAAAAATGATTTCCAATTATTTTCCAATAAAAATTTAAAAAATAAAGCACAAAAACAGTGATGGATTTGGACTCTAATTATAAATTCAATTTAAGTGATAAATCATATAATCTCAAATCTCAATGGCTATCAATCAACAAATCGTAATATTTCATAAAATATTAACACATTTCAAAAATTAGAAAGATGGATTGATAGGATGGTTATAACATACCAAGGAGAATTTCATATAAATTTTTATCTATTCAAATCATTTTCTTTTCTTTTTCTTTTAATTTAAGAGCACACTGACCACGCATAACCAGATCTTGGATTTTTAAATGAGATCAGTTGCAGCTTAAATATAAGTAATCTCATAACCATGCATAACCAGAGCTTGGATTTTTAAATGAGGTTAGAGAAACACTTATGTATATTATATTTTTATTATTTTCAGTTTCAAAATAAAATACTCCTTAGTATATAAAACCAATATGGATGATAGAAATGTGGTATAGGTACAGAAATGGTTTGTGAAATAAATTTCTAAATTAATCATATTATGAAATATAATCAACTGTACCGAGATCATTGAAAATTTTCAATTATCACTAATTCTGAAAAAATAACATAGTCCTATTTCTATCACAAATATTTCCACTATTTATTCAAAAAGGTTTTAAAACATATTAACTCTCCATATTAATATAAAATTATCATGGATGGCAGAATGATGATAGATAAAGGAGATGGTCGTGAAATAATTGCCAATTCAAAGATATTATAATAAATGTTCAACCATCATGAAAAAATTAAATAAAATCTCCTCTTGTTGTGAAATATACTGCAGTCACAATTCATCATAATTTCAAAATCTGATAATAATTTTGATGAATTATAAATATAGTTCGGTTTGGTTAATGATTTCAATTTCTGAATGAATAAACAATAAATAACTATAAAATTGAAAATCAATTACAAGAGGAAATTGAAAAGATCTATACAAAGCAAGAGGGATTAAGAAAAATATATACATAAAAAAAAATTAGCACTTCTAAATTGATATCACTTGATGTCTCAATTAATGAGGATTTTAACATGATAGTGCAGACAAACAAGGGTATCTCAGACAACATAAACCAATCACAAAGCAAGCAACTCAAGCACACAAATTATATCTATCAGAGCATGGTAAACATTTGATAACAAATCAAGCAGTCATCAACAATATTTACAAATCAATTTCTTTTAACCAAAGTAGCATAACAACCAATTTTAAAGCAGACTTGTCAACATATGGTCTTAAAAGATGATTCATGATTTAAGATAAAAAAAATAGTTTATTTGAAATCATTTGTGGAATATGAAAATCACAAGATTCAATGAATCAATCACACCAAGTTATAAATTTCAAATCCAAGATATGTGTGAGATTCAATAAATCAATAATTTCAAATGATTTTAAACAAACAAATATTCAAATAAAAAACATCATGAAATAGCAGTGAGATTTAGGACCAGATTTTCAAAAAGAATTTCTCACAAATATTTTCTGACAAGTACACGAGAAATTTCAGATCATTTACATCAAGTTTAAGAGGTATTCATGATCCAAAAAATTAAAAATAATTCATTTGAAATCACTTGAATAGATGTCAAGTTTGAGATATAATGAATTATTCACACAAGATTGATAATTTCAAATTTAAGTGGTGTGTTATATTCAAAATATCAAGAATTTCAGATGATTTCAAACAAAAATAATTTCAACCATAATAATCATGAATAAAGATGAATTTCAAGAAGTATCACTGATTCAAGACATTCAAAATTTCCAAGCCAATCTAAAAAATAATGAAATTATCACCACATATAAATATCAGCGTGCTGTAATGAGTATATTATTTCAAGCTTCTCTAAAAAGAACTAGTGAAAACTCAAAACAGCAGATATATGTGAAATTTCATTAAATATTCACACCTTCAAAAATTTAGAATTTAAACTAACAGTGTTCAAGATATGATATGAATGCTTCAACACTGTTAGAAATTCAGAAATCAGAAAATAAGCTTCAAAATAATTGCAGAAATATTTACAAATTTGAATTCAAGATCTGGAAATTATTATACATTAGAGTTTTATTCAAGAGAAGCAATTTTCCAGAAAAACATGACTTCTGCTATTGGAAGTTAGTGAAGCCCATAAAGAAACAAAAAAAAATATGGCAGTG
Organism: Allium sativum; assembly: GCA_030737875.1. Classification (NCBI taxonomy): domain Eukaryota; kingdom Viridiplantae; phylum Streptophyta; class Magnoliopsida; order Asparagales; family Amaryllidaceae; genus Allium; species Allium sativum. Next base: position 660,422,919 of record CM060919.1, read on the forward strand.
ATAAATCAAATCAAAAAAAAATTGAAGAAAAAAGGAAGGGGTAGAGGAAGGAATAAACACAGAAAATAAAAACAGAGAGAATATATAAAGATGATTTTAGAGATCATACCTGAAATCAATGTAAACCAGAATCTCTAAACCATCAAAACTTGACTAAGGAACTGTGAACAATCTGATGATTTGAAGCAGTTTGAATTCAGTTTCTCTTTTGCAAAGTAGTTCCTCAGTCTCCTCTGGTACCTAACAGTTTAAAGGATCGAGTGGTCTAACAAAATTTGTAAAACCACTCTGAAATGTGTTTACAACTTTAGGTACCCAAACCTATTTGTATAACAACCCATTCGAATCTATCTTTGTACCTTTTGTAACCCAAATCTGTTTGAATTTAATGACGCTTGTTTTATTTCTTTTTGGTATCCAGAATTGTTCAAATGGATTATGATAAAACAAATTCACATCACGTTTATGATTCAAAAATCCTTTGGGATTATCAGAGTTTGAATTTTTGTATCGATTCTTTCCGACACAGTTTGAAGGATTTTTAAAATCATTTGAGTTCCGGTTTTCAAAAACATTATTTTTTCCAAAACCGAGCCTACTTTTATTTCCACATGAAAATTGATTTTTCAACAACATATTCATAGATTTTCCACCGTTAGAAAATTTAACCAAAGTTGCTTCAAGTTGTTGAATTTTAAAATTAAGATCACCATTCTCTTTCATTAAATCCAAACAACAGTTTTCGGTGACCTTACTCTTTTCAAAATCAGTTTTTAAAATCAAATTTTCAGATTCAAGTAATTTAATTCTGGCTTGGGATTCTGAAATCTCTTATTCAAATCATTTTTGTTTTTCAAGCTCAAGTTTTTCAAAATTTTCAATTTCTTTTTCAAAGTTGATATTTTTGCTCAAAAACGATTTTGTTTTCATCTTTAGTTTCTCAGAAAATTTTTGTTTGGAACTTTGGATCATCTTAAAATTATCCAATTCTTTTTGTAAAAAATTGTTTGTACTTTCCAGCTCAATCTTGTTCTCTTTTAAGATCTGAATTTCATTTTCAAGCTTTTGAATATTTTTATTGAAATGAACAAGATTGTTTTCTAAATTCAAACAATTTTCACAGTCAGAATTTTCTAATTTTAAGACATTTTCAAGTTTTGATTCCAAACAATCAATTTTGCATCGTAACTCAGATTTTTTAGATTTCAGAAGTTTATTTTTCCGTTGGAGATGATTTACAGATTTAGTTAAATCATTACAACAAGAAACCAATTCTTCGTATGAAAAATCTCCATCGTCTGAATCATCATTAATGGCTCCTGTTAAGCACACATCTGAATCTGAGTAGGCTGTTGAGGGTTTCGAGCAGTCATCAGATTTTCCATACAGCGCGTTGAGAGTTCTCCAGATATCCTGCACAGTTAAATAATGAGAGATAAATTTTAATTGATCATTATTAAGATACGAATAAACAATATGCATAACACGAGCATTCAAAACCTTATTCTTCTTATCTAACATATCTCCCAAATTTTCAATAATATTCCAATATTCAAAAATTAACAGATTTTAAACAAAATTCGAATTTTGATTTCCATATTAAAAAAATTTGTTCCATTTAAAATAATTGGAATATCACTGGACTGACTCTCAAAAGACAGACAACTAGAATGACCCATGACTCCAGAGTTAAAAATAACCTGCCCCCGATACCACTTATTGGATCTAGATTAACCCTAGAGGGGAGGGGGTGAATAGGGTTTATTACAAATTATCGCAGAGTTTAAATATTATGGGATATTAAAATATTCACAGATCACAGAATGCAGCAGAAATAAAAATACAGAAAGTAAATAACGCACGATATACCCAGCTTCGGCAAAATCCTGCCTACTGCTGCATTCCTAAGGTTTTTACTAGGAGTTAATAACATATCCCGCTTACAGACATTGTAAACTCACACTCCCTGCTCCTGTACTAACCCTAAGCTCAAAACCCTAGACTGACCAATATCCCCTCGACCAGATTTTCTCGATACAAACCCGTAATCTGTAACCCTAGATTTTACAGACTCTAGTAAACTGCCAGTTAACACCCTAAATGGTTTCCTAGAATTTTGCAGACTTTAATAACTGCTTATTCGATTTTACAGAACAAAATTGAAAAAAAAAACAACTAAAATTAAACCAAAACCCTAGGAGTTAAAAGAAAGGGTCATCCCCTTTTTAATTAAAGCACTTAAGCCCAGGATAACTTGGCCAGCCCATTGCCGATTAATTTGCCCTATCACTTTTGCTTTTAGACAATGGCGGTTGGAAAAAAGAATTAGGGTTTTCGGATTCTCCCCAAATCAGATCAATGTTGTGATGAAATGCTTATGGAATTTTCTCTGGAGGCTCGAATGTATTGATGGCTTCTTTATCTTGCTCGATCGATTTGGGATTTGATTCCTTTTCGTTAACTTTGTGATCGAAACTCTCTGTAGAAAATTTGTGAGTATTTTATCTCCTTTTGTTCTTGAATCTGTGATGCTTGATTTCGATTTTCGATTGAATTGTTTGTGGTTTCGATCCCCTTGTGCCAGTGATGAATTTGATTGTTAAATAGGATAATAAAATCCTATAATCACTCCCTGATTTCATTATATTGACTCGACTGATTTTTCCCGTGTTTCCCTTTTGATAATTTGGGTGAATAAGGGAACCAATTTGATTTCATGCCAAAACTGTTGCGTGATTCTTGAACTATTTGTGAATGTGAGATTGAATGATTGCGTGATTTCCTAGAATAAATTGTTGCCCTATAAATGAACTTTTGTAAACAAATATTTGTGGTTCCTTGAGTCCCTTTGCGTGATTCTCTGCATTCATATGAATTTCAGTCATGAACCTGGTTAATTTAAATTGCTCCTTTTGCTTGGCAATTTCCAAAAACCGATTTGTTAAATAATTCACTGGAAATCAAAAAAGATACTGCTTTGATTTAAATTGTTGTGAATAACATGTAAATTGCAGGAATTACTCGACATGATTTCTTGCCACTTAAAACTTTGATTTTCTAGAAATCCCATAAAATCTTCATTGATGATTTGATAAAGTATGCCAAAACAACTTCTGTGATGAACCTATATATGCTTTTTTAGTGAATTCCAAATCCCTTGTGTGATTAAATTTGCCGTGAAACTTTCTACAAATAACTCTCTTGATTTATCACCCAATATATATTGTGAAATCTGGAAATAAAAACCTTGGTCCACTCTGCTTGATTGCTGGAATTCTGGAAACTAATTAAACACTTGCCAAAAGTATTTCACTGATTGCAGAAAAACTGGAAAACATTGATCACTAAAAAATTAACTGAATTGTTGCATTCTTGATCATTCCCTCATCTTGCTTATTCATCATTTGTTGTTCATATACTGCTGAATCACTTGTTGCTGTATTCCAACTTGTACATGCACCATTGAACTCTGTTATAGCACCACTTGCTTGTATGTTGAGCTACACACTTGACTTGGTTCACCCATTTTTACACTATCTCGACATTGGCTTCGCTTGTGCCATTCTTGTAGCTATTACCATTACTTGCCTTGTTTCCTTCTTTATGGCTGCACTTGTAAAATTGTGAAACTGCTATGATCCTCACCAATGCTACAAGTATTACTTTGCGCCACTCTTTTGCTGTTTGAACATAAACTAACCATGTATATGCTGTTGTGTCCAAAAGACTTAAACCCATGAATTTGCTGCTGTGTACACTTATAATGTGTCACCACCTTGTTCTTTGACTAGTTTGAGTTGCACCATCTACATGTACTGAAGTATGTTGTAAATGCTGCATTTCCACTTGATGCGATGTTCTTGAACCATGCATGAGTTCACCATGAACTTCATACACTAGTATTTGGGCTGCCATAATGTTTTCACTTTTGAACTTGCATGTTGATCCATACATGACTGTTTGCTCAAATAACTATTGTCCTGTGCTGTATTAAACATGTTTTTCATGCATGCTTCCTATATTGTACATCATGCTACTACTATGATGTGTTGCTCGACCAATATTTCAGTTGCACTTACATGTACACCCAATGTTCATGCTACTATGAAGTTCTTTTTTTTTATTGTACATTGTTTCACTGCCGTTCCAACATGCTGATTTTTGCCATGTCGAGTTGTACTTTGATCATGCACTGAGTCGAGTTGGTCCACGTGGCTGCTCCTCAGTTGTAGTTTGTTTGGCGAGGCAGTGCACGCGTGTATTTTCATACACGTGTGTACGTGCAACCATCAAACTAATTTTCTGTCCCTGCACAGTAATATATGTATATACACACTGTATATCTTGTGGTATTTATAGTGTATCACTGTGAATATAACAAGCAGTCTAGACACAGTCGGATGAGAATATAAATCAGATTGAGTCATGAAAAATAATGCGAAAACACACCAGAAAACTGAGGCAGATAAAGTTTTAAAATTAAAATTTATATTCGCTAGAATTTAGAATATTATTTCTGTTCCATATACTGTGTGCGTGTTTCTGTATATGACAGGTATGAAGACAGGACTGACTGGAAGATGCTGTGAAGACAGAAGACTAAGAGACAGTGTCAGTGAATGTAAATGTATCAGTGAATGTATATGGATATGAAAAATGTAAAACGAGTGATTATATATATATATATATATATATATATGAGATGTATAGACAGAATGTTATAGTGAGGAGCTGTGTAACAACAGAATTGTACTAATGTTTGTATTAAACAAAATTGTTTGAAATAAAATATTATTTTGTTATGCTCAAATTTATGTTCAAGCAAATTTGTTTATCGTATTCAGTTTATATACAAGTACAATATTCTGTGAATGTATATGAAATGTGATGTATTCAAATAGTGGAGTTATAAGTAGTTGTACTGTTTGAAATAAAATGTTTATATTTAAATAAAATACTGTACGAATATATGAATGTCAGTATAGTCGTATTCTATTTAAATATAAATATTATATTTCTGTCTGTGATGTATATATAAAATAGTATGATAGCAAACATGTTTATATTAATATATATTTGGTTGTTATCATCAAACAAAAATCATATAATTGTGTATACAACTACGTTATATACAACATACTTTTTCTTTGCCTTCAATTTTTGATGCGGGTGAGTTGCCCATAAATAACTGTTCCTCCTCGGTAGCGACTTTGTAAGTTGTTAGCATCCATTTATTTGCACAAATGTGGCAAGTGGCCCCGGTGTCCACGAACCATTCCTTATTGTTCCCAATAGGATTACATTCAGAAACTACCGCGCACAAGTCCATGTCAGTAATGCCATCAGAAACTTCAGCCGCATTTACTTCAGACTTCTTCTTCTTCTTTCCGCGACATTCTGCTGCCTTGTGTCCTTTCTTTCCGCAGTTATGACAAGATCCCTGAAACCTTATAACCTTCTTATTTGGACCATTTTCGCACTTTCTTTTGTTGGGCTTTTCAGCTTCAACTATTTCGCTACCATATTGAAGGACCCCTTTTTCTCTGATTTTCGGTTGTTTTTCTCAATCCTCAATCGAACCACCAGTTCTTCAATAGTCATTTCCTTGCGCTTGTGCTTTAAGTAATTTTTGAAATCCTTCCATGAAGGGGGATGGTTTTCAATTGCAGCAGCCCTTTGAATGATTCGCTGAGAGTCATTCCTTCATCATTTAATTCGTGGATGATGACTTGCAATTCCTGCATTTGACTGGTAACAGTTTTGCTACAATCATTTTGAAATCGAGGAATTTCCCTGCTATGAACTTCTTCATTCCTACATCCTCAGATTTGTATTTCTTGTCGAGTGCAGTCCATAGTTTCTTGGAAGTTTCAGCAGTACAGAAGACATTATACAGAGAATTGTCCAGGCCATTGAGTATATAATTCTTGCACATAAAATTTGCATTTTTCCAGACATTGAAGGCTTCAATCTTCGTTGCATCTGGTTCCAATTCAGCCACCATTTCGAGCATCTTCTATCAGATACTTCGCAAGGCCCAGAGTTGTCAGATAGAACAACATCTTTTGCTGCCACCTTTTGAAATCCCTCCCCGTAAATTTTTCAGGCCTTTCGCCATGGGATAGCCCTACCGGTGGAAGGACCGTCGGAGGCTGAGTCACAATCACTACTGGTGTCGAGGTATTACTTTGTTTAGACATATTCGCTTGTACAATGCAATACAACAACACCAAATACGATTTAAGATTGTTATCGTTCACTATAATTTAATATACCAAAGGCAAAAAACTGTGTTGATATAGTAACAACAGATTATTTATAGTAATTTGGAAACGTTGTAAAACAAATGCTACAGAGTCACAACAACGTGGAGAATATACCATCGTAGTTGATCATAAAATGCTTAATTTGTAATCCGAGTCCAGTCTGAAACCGATTGTTTCCTTAAATCGTATTTGCGCCTCTTAGTAGCACTTGAGGACTTTGATGCAAATCGATTCCCAAGATAAAACGGATCAACTACGCCGTATAGTGCAGTAGGCGAAGCAACAACGAACGCAAGAGAATTTGTAAATAAGAACAGTGTATGAAGGGAACAATTATTCAGAAAATTCGTGATCTGAAATGAGGAAGATGATGGCTTTATAAAGGCTTCAAGATATGCCTTTTCAATTGAACGGTCAGCGCCATTGGAAAGGTTGCGATCCTTTCACCAAATGACGCAGTTGTTGAATTTGCGGATTTAAAAATAAGACCACTGAATGCAAACTGCCAGAACTATTCTTTTCTCTGCCGGGTCAACAACCGCACAGTGCACGATGCATAGTGCTAAGTGCCTCTAATACGTCTCAAACGCCCATTCGCTCATGGGAACGGGCACAGGCATGGACACGGGTGCGGGTTGGTGCGTTGCACCAACCCTTACTTTATTCTTTCTTTCATCTCTCTAATTACCACTCTCATGTCCATGTAATTACTATAGAGTAATTACCCTAATATATAAGGACCTATAGGGTAGTGTCTTACAAGATATGAGACAATTACCCTACAACTCTTTTATTTCTAACATATACTTTAGGGAGCCCAACGTTTCACTAACCTATGAGAGAACTTATGTTGTGCACGTTCTTTTCAATTATGACATTCATTACGTTATTGTTGTTCTTTTGTTAGAATGCATGCAATTGTCAGATGTATTTCATATTTGGTAAACGAAAGAGAACAGCCTATTTTTTAAGTGGATGTTTGTTTTAAGGGCACATTTTAGAAAAAAATTAGATCTAAGAACAAACAACTTTTGCTATGTAAATCAAGGACTACTTTCACGTTTTAATTGGAAAATGTCCAAATATTTTAAACAATGGACATGTGTTGACATTTCACAAATAATAAAAATTAATACAAAAATATTTTCCTGTGATTATAAGATTAAAAATTAATAGAAATTAATTATGATTTTTTTTTGGTAAATATGGTAGAAAAAGCAATATAAGAAAATTCAGGACGGAAATCTAAATGCATATAGCTTCGCTATTTACGGTATAACTTTTTATGGTGTAAATGAGATTTACTTTAAAATGACTTAATTCTGTATTTGGGTGATACAATATAAACCTATATTTTTAAGTTATAAAGCTATATTCATTTAACTTCCCGAGTTGATTATTTTTATATGTTTATAATAACATAAATTGAATAAAATAATTTTAAATTTATTTTTTTTCCTTTCAATTTTAAGGGTTGTTTTTTCTTTTATAAATTAATTCATTAATGAAGAGAGTTAAAGTGAATTTCATGTTGCTTAATAAAATTTGGCTTTTGTCCTTAATTTAATTATTAAACTTAATTGTACTTTGATCCAATTTTTTTTTGAACTTGTCCTTAAAACTAAATACCTTATTTTTTAAAGTGTGCTACTATTCATACGCCGTTTTCATTTACGTCTATCAGCCTCGTTCACTATTCACCATTGAATAATTTGCAAAATTTTGCATTGTAGGACAGTCGTTCACCGCCAAAGAACATGAACGCCGATGGACCGTTCACGGTGGAACAATATTGCTGGTGACTTAATTTTTTAGGTAACAATAAGTCGCACTTTTTTAAATTAGAAGAATACGAGTCAAAATTTTCAGAAAAATAAAATAAAATGCTTGGTCGCTGGATTGCCTTTTGCAGGTGTTGCAGGGGAATTAATTTGTAAATTCTAACAGCACCAAAGTCATTGAAAGAGTCAAAATATATAGAAAGAAGCTTCCAGTAAACCCCTAAATACACAGAGCAAAAGTAAGAAATATGATTCGGTCGCATCCATTTCATGTTTTACTTGCAGATTGCTTGAAAACAATCCTGAAAAATGAGTGAATCAGTTGCGGCTTTATTGGCCCGCGGCCAACAACAAACGTTCCCTCTCCTTCGCCCGAGCAGTCCTGTTCGCCCGTCCCGAGCAACCTCCCTTCTAACGAGGGCAGCTGGCGGTGGACCCCAGAGCGCCGTCGTCCGTGAAACAGCCGCCTTGCAGCTGGAGGAGCGCCGGGCGGACTGGGCCCATTCCAAACCTATCGTCGTGCTTGACATATCCTGGAATCTGGCATTTGTTTTGCTGTCTGCAGTCATGATTGCCGTTACATTGAACGAGAAAACGAATGTTCCAGTTCGGGTTTGGATATGCGGCTATGCTTTACAGTGTGCGGTCCATGTGGTGGTGGTTTGGTTGGAATATAGGCAGAGGATGCGAAGGAGAGGAGAGGTTGTGGGGGAAAGCATTGATATGGAAGGGTTGGAATGGATATCCAGGTACAGTTTTGATTTTGTGCTAGTATTTGTTGCTTTATTTGATGACATCTTAATTTCTAAAACTCTCCGGTTAGGTTCTCAAGTACAATTTTTATTGCGATCTTGCCTGCCTTCTTAATTAGATCAATGTTTACTTCTCTGTGATGTGCCTATTTTCGAGGTATTATGCGAAACCTTCCACTTGGTGTAAGAGGGTTTAAACTGCGATTAGCTAGCTTTTAACTGTCAGTCTCCTGTGTGTTCAATTAGTTAGGTATAGGCCCATTACTGTACAGGAAATAAGTATCTAGCTTTTCTGTTTATCATAACTCAATTATTATTTACATGTAATCATGGTTGAATCCAGCTTGGAAGTTCAATTTCGGATTGATGTAATTTTATCTAGGCTAGCAATTGTTATTGAGGAAAGAAATTTGCTTTTCTAGCAAATTACCTCAAATGTTATTGTCTATGTATGGCGTCATGGATATGTATCTTTAGCTAAAATAACTGTGCATAAATAAATATGTTGCACTGTCAAAAAATGTTGAAAATATCAGTATAACATTCAAAGATTTATCAGTATTATGCAATTGTCATGTTTTTACCAAAAGCAAGTTAATTTTGTTTAGATTATTGAGTTTGTCTATTGATTTTTTGTATGATTTAGTATATGTTATGGGAGTAAGTGTATTTTAATTAATTCTATGAATTGTTTTCTTTTTTGTTGAAACAAATATTTGTCTAGGTAAAAATATAATAACTAAGCCATTAATCCCAAACAAGTTGGGATTGGCTAGAGATCGATTTCAAAACCAAATGATAAAGTCAATTTAAAGGTAATAATAATAACAAGAGATTTAGAGTCGAAAACATAAATAAAGAAAATAAAATAAAGTAAAACAATTATACAAATAATAATAATAATAATAATAATAATAATAATAATAATGAATAAGATAACCATGATGATGATGATAATAATGGTACTAGTAGTTATAGATACCGAAGATAAATACTACGCCTTATGCCCCTATTCACTAGTTCAAGAATCTAAAACTTGAACACTCTTCCTAAACTAATCCTGAATTCAAGGTTCTGGTACATTGCTAACTTCTATGCGCTCCTGTTCGACAACAACTCTTCGTATGTATTCCAATTTCTCAAGTCCTTTTTTACTATTTCATCCCATGTAATTCTTGGCCGACCTCTACCTTTATTTGAGCATTCGGCGTGGTTTATAATTCCAACGTGCACATGTGCATTTTGAAGTCTTCGTTGGAGATGTCTAAACTATCTTAGTCGGTGTTGAACTAGCTTCTTTTCAAAAAATATAATGTGTCCATAAATTTATTTAGGTGAATTATGATTCAAAGTTTATTAAGTGGATGATAATTTGTGAAAAGGGAAAGGCTTGAATTTTTATTTAAGTGGACAATATTCTTGGAAATGTGAAGACTAAAGTTTGTGTTATAATAAACTTGTTTAGGAGAATTAAAATTCAAAAAGATTGTATAAAGCGGATGTTAATTATATATAAAAAAGACTTGAAACTTATGTTTGAGCTTATGATAATTTTGAGAATGTAAAGAACTTGGGTGAAAATATTGGCAATGGTAATGAAAGGAGGATGAAATTTTAAAGTTGAGAGCCAATATGAATATCGATTAGGTAAATAACTATTTTTTATTTTTTTGGGAATTGCTAGTGACTTAAATGGAAATGTATTGGAAAAATTAGGATATTAGTAAATAGTTTATCATTACTATTATATCATATATATTTTTTGATTTCAAAGTACATGCATACATACATATTGTTTAATCTTATATGTGAGTTGAAAAGAAGTTAAACGTAGCTCCATTACACCTTACTATTGGCACTTTAGTGAATTTCAGTTGCTTTTTATTCTAGTTTTTATATGTATTTAGAACATCTAAAACTGCTATGATCAATTACGAAATTAAGTTACGAATTGTAGCTAGGAGAAATGCTCAATAGTGCATTCCATTGTGCCCAATTGTTCACAAGTTTAATTCAAGAGCCTATAAAGGGTCACAAACATTGCGTGCACATTTTCTGTACAAAACAAAATATTTAGTATGCATAGTACGTGTTTCATACATGCAAAATAAAGTGATCATTGCAATAAATAAGCACATTACATAAAAAAAAAAAGCAGTGCAAGTGACCCACATGAAGAGTGAAAGGTGTAATAGTTAGTGCAACCAACGCATGTTCCACATGTTGAAGGTATAATGCTATGATTTTGAGATTCCATGTCTTAATAGATGTTAGTGTAATACACCAATTCATTATATGTTACATGTAGAGAAACTTAATATTAGTGTATATGATGGTTCAACACATTATATCTTGTTGTCGCAGTCGTTTCCTTTGCTTTGTTGGTTCTGACATCAATGTTAGTAGCAATAAGATTTTAAATGAGAAGCAAGAAACATATTAAATAACATTTCAGCGTAAAACTAAACTAAGTAGCGGTGATTGTTTTGTTACGAAATTAAGTTACAAAACAATTTAACTGAAAATTGTGATGTGTATGGATTGCTAAAGCAAAAAAGCAATTTAACTGAAAATTGTTTAGGAATAAGAATGGGAGACATGATATTTTCTATTAGATTGTAAGCAAGTTCGAGAGCTTTTCGGTTATTTAAATTTTTATTGGTTTCAGTCCATTTTGAAAATTTCGGTTTTCATGTCATTTCTGATCCTGATGTGCATAAAAAATTCTTTGACCAAAATTCATATTGTTAAATAATCAAACCATAACATGTAGTATTGATTACTTTTGATTTGATGAAAGATTTAAAAAATAGTTTGAATTAATATTATATTCTTGATTTAAAAGAATGTATATATACCAAGGTTATTATGGTGACAAGTCGAGTCAAGTCGATAGAGGTTCAACTAGTCGACTAGTCGGACCAATCATAGACTAGTCGATAAGTAAATAAATATATGTATGTATATATTAATACATGATAATTGCAGTTCGTATTCCACTTCGGGTTACTTCTTCTCCCGGTCGTATTCCACTTGATGATTTGCGGTCGATTTCGGGTTAATTAAGATGAGATCCTAAGTATAAATAAATTGACTTCGGGTTATCTCTAGTTCGTATTCGACTTCGTGATTTCAGGTGAATTTTTCTTGATTTCGACTTCGACTTCGTGATTTTAGGTGAATTTTTCTCGATTTCGACTTTGACTTCGTGATTTAGGGTTCAAGTTCATGATTTGACTTCGATTTCGTGATTTAGGGTTCCAGTTCGAGTGCAACTTCGTGATTTAGGGTTTGAGCTCGACTAATGGAAAGTCGACTCTTTCAGTCAATGCTCCGATGTTGACTAATCGACTAGTCGAACGTCATAATAACATTGATATATGCATATTTCACCGCAAAGAAAAGTAAAACCAATTGAAAGGAAATATGCTTTTACCAAGGTACAACAAGAAATAAGATATCTACTCCATACGCCATTCTTTTGAAGATGAAACATCAATTTGGATGCCCTTTTGAACATCCGTCCTTAACAAGTTGAAATGTCCTCCCTGAGCCCTCACCCAATGGTCCCACTCAAAAGATGTGAAGTTTTCATCCTTGCGTAACCCATACTCAATACATCTTTCTAAACCCATGTTGTCTTTTGCAGAAGTCCTGCTTTGAGCTTGCTCCTCAGCGATGGGTTGCTAAAGAAGTTCCTGGCTTCAGGTGCCAGTGTATTTATTTTCAAATACTTCAGCCACCTATTTTCAGGTATCAAAGGCAAGCCAGTTGATGCTTTGATGCTTCTATTAGTGGACCGCCAATTTTTGTGTGCACATTGATTTCGACCCCTTTGGACCCTTGACTCCCTCGTTTGATTCATTATGCACCCCTAAGCCCATGCTTAACTCCTTCCATCTGGCTCCAAGTCCCGAATTCTCAAATCCATAGACGTTTCATTGCTTCTATGCAAGTTATCCATGAGTTATGAATCCATCTTTAACGACTATGGGTGTAAACAGGTCAACGAATTGAACGAACACAAACCGAACATGCTTTAAGTTTGGATATTGTTTGTACGAGTCAAATAACTGATGGGCAATAGAGAAACATCAAATATTTTTTGATTTCATATTCTATTTTTTCTTAATTATATCTTAAATGAAAATTATATATAGATAGGAATTGGAAAATAAGTGGGAATTATCAGTTATACTCTAGAGAAAATGGCTTTTTTTATTCTCAAATGTGAATTAGAGGAAGACTGTGAAAGGATTTTATCAGAATGTCCATATTATTATAACAAAAGATTGATTTTCATGAAAAAAATGGAACCTGGTATGAATTTAACTAGAGAATGTCTTCAAACCATACCCATTTGGATCCGTCTTCCTAACTTACGCTTAGATTTGTGGTCTGTGGAAGCAATCAGTAGAATAGTTTCTATTTTAGGCCATCCAATTAAACTTGATAGTGTCACGGAGGAAGTTATTCGTTTATCCTTTGCTAGGGTCTTAGTAGAAGTAGATACCAGTTTTTCATTTCCTGAATTTGTTCCTATTCAGTGTGCTAATGATAGTATAATTTGGCAAAGAGTAATTTATGAGTGGTGTCCTAGTGCATGTTCGATTTGTAAAATATTTGGGCACTCAACTAGTGAATGTAAAGCTTCGAAAGTCTGGAAACCTAAAGAACAAGATTGTAATATGGAAATTGATGTGTCCAAAGATCAGGAATTTAATATGCTTATTAGATTGGAAAATGCTAGCCAAGATAAGCACATGTCTCACGTTACAGGAAATATATCTTCATCTCAGATTACTGGTAATGATATTCAAGCGTTGGATAATATAAGTAATCAGGTTATTTCACCTGTAGCCTCTATGTTAGATTATCAACAATTATTGGTTAAAGATAATATTCATAAATAGTCTCCTGAGTGTAAATATCAGGTTAATGTTGCGAAAAGTAGAGACTGTATAAATCTTGAAAGTGTGTCGGAAAATCTTAAAAAAGCAATAGATCATCAATCAAATGTAGATATGGACTTGGGTCATAATATGGAAGTTAGAATGAATATGAATACATCAGAGAATTCAGAAATTAAAAAGTGTAAAGAAAAATTATATGAGCAGTCAAACAAAGGTGTTAAAGAGATAGAGGATCATGAAGAGAATGATGAGGTTTATAGTATAAATGGTGAGGATGATGAAAATATAGATTTTCTTATGGACGAGTCAGACAGCTCCTTTTGTTCACTCAGTTGTACAAGTGGCTTCAAAAAAAGGAGAACAAGATTTAAACCAAGTAAATATAAGAAGGGTAACAAACTCAATATTGATGAACCATTGGTAGAGGATAATCCAGAATGGAACAAACTTATGAATCAGATACAGGCTCGATCCAAAACACGAAAAGTCAATGGTGGTGTATCAAAAAAGTAAAGGATTTGGATTTCTTTTGTCAGCAGTAATGTGTTAGTTTGGTCTTTTGAATTTTATGTCTGGTTTTAAAGGTTTGGAGATGAGATTTTGTGTCTGCTGCCTTGTTGATCGTTTTTCTTTCCTGCTGATAATATTTGGGATTCTGTTTTTGTGTGGTCTGGAGCTTAGTTGTAGTTTGTTGGGTAGTTGTTGCTTTTTGCTTGAGCAGTTTGGATGTCTTGATAGTGGTGGTGCTTGCAGCTTATGCTTACTGGTCTACTGTATGGTTGGTGTTTTCGCAGGCAGCCAGTGGTGGAAGAAGCTATGTGCTTTTCTGGCTTTTGTTGAAGGTCTGAGGCATGTTATTGTGCTCTGGTGTGTAGGATGGTGTTATTGCAAGGGCTTGATGTAGTATTTTTTGTAATCTTTCTTGCTGTGTCTGTGTTTGATTAAGCTGTTTTTTTTTTCTTTTTTTGTACAGTATTTGTTCTTGTTTGTGTTGTATCATTTGTAACCAGCTTAATCATCTCTTTGTAACCTGTTTAAAGTACCCTTATCGTTTCACAAAAAAAAAAAAAAAAACAAAAAAACAAAAAAAAAAGAAAAGAAAGGAAGGAAGGAAGGAAGAAGAAATCTTAAATGAAGATTGTATGGATTTGGATTGGATGGTTTACATCTTCAGACCGAGCCAGATATTGGACAAGCATACAAAATTTACAGTTGTATCAAGGCACCCATATAGCGGGTTTCATTCCAGGGGTATGTGGAATAAGTTGGAAATTGTGATGTATTATAATGCTAGACATGATATCTTCCCTAAGTGGATTTCTATCAATGAAATGATCAGATTGAGAAAAACAACTTCGTTTTGATCAAGTATATAGAGTTTGGCGGTGGTAACACTATTATGAGGGTTGATCCTAATTGTGTATAAATTTATCTTTTTTCGTCCTGCTGTTGTTGGCTAACTAATCGCGGCGTCGACTGATTTCACACTTGTGTTGATAATTAGTTGAGATGTGTTGTTTCAGGTTGTTTTCAATATTCTAGCTCTTATATATGTTGCATGGAGTAGGTCCTATTTGAATGACCTCTGTATGTGTTTGTATTTGACATCCATGCTTCTAGCATAGTTCCTTGTCTGAAGAAGACAGATAGTCGATTAAGTTTTCTTCAAACTCATCATGTTTCTCGAAATACTTAGTATACCTATATATATATATATATATATATATATATATATATATATAACGTGGTATGAATTTTTAGTTGCAGTAATATTTTTTCGCCTAAAAAGTGAGCTAAGAAGAGGTAAAATGCATTATGTCTTGCTCAGAAAGGCTTTTAATCTGTAAGGCTTACACATCAGCAATTTGATGCAAAGTTTCGCCTTAAAAATAAATAAATCTCCAATTAAAAGAATTTAACCATTTAATAACAAACACAAAATGAAAAAAAAATGAAAATTTAAATGGTGTTTTTTAGTTTTAGTTTCAGTATCGATAAGATTAAGATAATTTTTTTAATGAGTTTTATAGCTACATAATGGGTTCTCATACGATATTTAAATAAAACTTAAGGGTTATTGACATTGAATCTCTAAATGAATTTTACGGGTCAATTTAAATTGGTAGATGGATTTTTTTTGAAGAATATTTTATTTGGTTTCCTAATAATAAAGATTAATTCAAGTGGAATTGATTTAAGATCATTTTCACATAGCTAAAAAAAATTGAAGACAAATAAAGAAGGAAAAAAATTAAACAAAATACATACATGTTGTAGAGTTGAAAATTGAATGCGATTAATTGATGTACATACATATTATCAAATGTTCAATTTTTATTTGTTTGTCTATATATTTCTATTTTAGTTTTTATATTTTTACCAATGAATAATAAAGAATTCCTAGAAGTGAACACTTAATTTAACTATATATTGTTATTTTCAATGGTTAATTGTTAATACCAATTTATTTAAAAAAATATATTATTATTTTGAGTGCTCTCCTCCGTTGAAGGATCATTACTCATTTCCCTCAAATAAGAATAATAATGATAAGCAATGTTAACTTTTATGTCTCAATGTTTACCCAGTAAACTTACGTCTCAACGTTTTGAGGTTTACGCCTCGCTTCCTGGGTAAAATAACGCACCATGCATGCTTTTGCTTTTTAAAATTTGGTCTTTTATAAAGCAAGCTAAAAATATACAAAATTAAAATAAAGGGTGCTATAAATTAATGAAGGATAAGTATTAATTTATTGATGTCGAGAATAATAAACATTAAGAAGATAAGAAAAAAGTTCAATACGTGAAAGATTGTCAACATCAAAATTCGAACCTACGACCTTCATAATATCTTAAACTTTCCAACCAACAGTAGCTGTTAAGGCGCGCGCTTAAGGCTCATGCGCAAGGTCTGCGCCTTTCTGGTGGCCGAGCTAACGGAGGCACACATAAAGCACGCCTCTGGCGCTTTTTCTCAAAGCATCAAGGCCCAAAAATGCGTGCCTCGAGAAAATGTTGATTTTCTGCCCTATGCCCAATATGGTTTGGACCCAAACCGCTCTCAGCTTGAAAAATCGAACTGGTTTGTTCGATTTTTAGGGTTCCAACTTTCAACCCATTCGTTCAACTTCGACTTCGACACTTAAATAAAACACACATCACTGCTACAGCCTCGTCGCCGCCGCTTGTTCGCCTCTACCACCACCTCCTTCACTGCCGCCGCTTGTTCGTCTGTACCACCGCCTACTTCACTGCCATCGCCTCCTCTCCTTTGCTATTGACCAACATTTTGGTAAAAGCCGTCACAACTCAAATGAATCAAGACCTACTCTTGAATGTTGCAGAACTGGCTCTTTATCTCCAGGGTCGACTTTTATTTGGATCGATTAACGATGGTTCGAGCTTAACCAACCTAACCGAAGACAAAGATGTCCTTCAAGCCTGATCTGGACTTCTAAAATCAAGCTGGTCGATCGGTCAGATTGATCTTGAAATATCGGACCAGACCTTTCGCTACAAGGCGAAGCCCTATTCCCAAGGCTACAAAATTGGTTGGCTTTGACCTGCTCTACTATTCATGCACCAAATCTCGAGCTCCATGTACTTCGCAATTGTCGAGAAGAACTATTCCCGAGCAGGAGATAAGGTTCCGTTGCATGCAGCTGATATTCCAGATCGAGTGACACGTGACCAACCCATGATCAAATGACTGCCACGTAGAACACCGATCGATCTGGGTTTATAAATACACCTTTCCAGAAATGGAAAGGGGAGGATTCTCTTTTCCGAAAATTCAAAGTTGACATGCAGTTGATATTGCAGATCGAGTGACACGTGGCTAACCCAGGATCAAATGACTGCCACGTAGAACACCGATCGATCCGGGTTTATAAATACACCTTTCCAGAAATGGAAAGGGGAGGATTCTCTTTTCTGAAAATTCAAAGTTGACATTCTAAAAATAGCCCACCGTGCACTCCAAGTAAATAACATTGTAACACAAGGATTTTGTGTACAAACCACTTCTCTCTCCACTTTCTTTTAATCAAAGCAACTGTAACTTGTAATCGACAGTAAAAACAAAGATTATAAAGTGGATGTAGGCTTGACTGAAGCCGAACCACTATAAAATTGTTGTGTGTCCCCTGTATTCACTTGTTTTTATTGCACTATGTGATTGTGTGTGGATTATACACTTTGGGGGTCAACTGTCACTAGACCAACTTTTGATGTCAACACTTTGGCGCGCACGCGAGGTAGAGGAAACGCGCAACCACCTCCAGCAATTTCTAAGCTTGAGAATTTGGATAACTATTCGTTGAAGAAATAATGTTAAAGCGGAAGAAGGTGCAACATTATCCCATGCTCAAACCGCCTACCCAGTAGACACATCAGCGGAGGTGGCCGAAATGCCTCCTCTCCTGAAGAACCATCCCAATACTTGACCAAGGACGAGATGAATAGAGTTTTAACTGAACTCAGAGCACAGATGTCTCACCAGGATGAACTCCTCAAAATACAACAGGAAATGATGAACAATTTCTTCGCTCGGATGGAAGGAAGGTCAAACAACCAAGCATCACTCCCTGCAATAGGCGATGCTGGGGGCAACAACTAACATTCAGGTCGATGAAATCCAATCCTCATATTGGTCTACCACCATCTGGTTCGACTCAACTTCCCGATCGATCGAATTGTGTCAGATCGATCGATGCAACCTCCGGATCGACCAGAGCCTGAATCGATGCAACCTTTGGTTCGGTTCGACATCTTACCGGAAAATGGACTTATGCCGCCTTCCACTCGACCTTGCCAGCACGACGATCCAAGCAGGACTGGGGGCAGTAGCCCTCCGTCTCTTCAAGACCGCATACGACATCAGCTCCTCACGCGACGGAGGGAAATATTACTGTAAACCACTCTGATATCGCCCTAGGTGGGGGCAATGTCCAACCCCGAGTTGATAACGCTTACCCAAGTCGGTCTAATCCTACCGACATGGATATGGTTCGGCCTAACACGCATGCCAACCAAGGGGTCCCGGACAATCTGGCACCAGCAACCGAAGCTGTGCACCACCTTCACCCATCACTCGTGGGACACACCGAACTGGCCCCAAGAACTCAAGGTATGCTTCCACCCCGTATTTAGACTCTCACTGAAGCCACCGGCGCAGAATTGGATTCGTGGCAACAACTTCTCAGGGATGAGAATTAGTCGCCACTTCTCAGCAAGACGTGAATAACATTCATCGTAGTCCTTTCACATGGGAAATCAAGAACTCCTGCAATTCACCAGACTTCAAACCTCCAGTTCGGGAACCATATAACGACAAGACAGATCTATTATTCATCTCATGCTTTATATGCGCCATATGGAAGTACTATCATCATCAGTCAATGTCATGATCAAGTCCTTTCCTCTTTTCCTAACCGACATCGTTGTCGTGTGGTTTCGACAGCTAACAACTGAATCGATCAACAGTTGGGATATGTTGGTCACCCACTTCATTGAGCAATTCCGAGTTCATGTATCTCGTCCTAATAGTGTCATGTTATTCACATCCATCAGCAACGGTTCGACGAGACCGTACGCTCCTTTCTAGGAAGATTCAACGTGGCTGTAGCATCCGTCAATCAACCTAAACCATCAATGGTTCTGATGGCCGCCATGGCCGGTGTCTTGGATAGAGCAGATATCAAAATCTCCCTTCAAAGTGGCCCTCCCGGAGACGTTAGAGATTTCTATTTTGAGGCCGACAGATTCCTCCGACAAGAGGATGCTAATATCGAGATGGAGGATGTACTTGCTACAAAGGATGGAGGCCCATCTAGCTCTGTTCAGAATAACGAAAAAGTTCCGGAGAAAAACGACAGAAATGTGCGGTTCTGCAGAGAACCCAAATATACCGAACTCAATTCCTCACTGCTGGACATATGTCTCGACGTACGAGTGACTCTACCTTTTCCCAAGCCTCCCAGGTGGGAGCCAACTCAAAGAGAACGTGAATTAAGGACGCACTGCATGTTTCATGATATGACAAGTCATGACACCAATGACTGCAGGCACTTGCTTGATCTCATTGAAAAACGGGTTAGACGTGGATAGCTATCTTAAGAAATATGCGGCATTTGCACTGCCGCTGCTACCCTATCATGCTCCTCAGAATAGTTCACATACTCCTCGGAATGGGAAGGATCTCGAGCCTAGCAATCGCGACATCATCATCAACTGATTTGGATTAGATCAGTCGGGAATAACTACATTTCTTGGGATATAAGAAGTGTTTCACCTTTGAAGTTTTAAATTTCCCAACAGCTACGTTGACTTATGTACGCAAGGAGGTTAGACTTTAACTCTCGAGCATACCATATTATCAACGATAAAGCCACTTTATGAATAAAGTGGTTTGGTTGAAGTACACACGTACGAGATTATGATGTAAACTCAAGGCGTGCTCTAGGTTCAACTATAAACCAACCGGATTTGTTTTGATTATGTAATAATTTTTAGGCATTAATAAAGTTATTTTTTCAAGCATGGGTTATGTTTGACGAGCATAAGTATCTTGCTAGGATGTGGCAAGGTCCTCAATCCAAACCCGAATATGACTTATACTCGTCCCTGTACCTCAGGTATGGCTGGTACCTAGGCACACAACCCACTCTTCAGGACATGACGAACGAAACTTTCTCCCATAAAACGAGTATGGTTTATACTCTACTGTGTGGTATGGAATATACGGCAAGTATGGTTTATACTCGATCTCTCGATAAGGATCATACCCTGAGCATGGTTTATGCTCGACTCTAGGTTTTCAGGTGTGGCTTATACCTGAAGGGTTGGATTATCTTACCAGGATTTGACAAGATAATGCAATCACTACCCGAGTATGGTTTATGTTTGATCCTCAGGTATGGCTTATACTTGACAAATCAAGTTACCCTGCCAGTTTTTGGCAAAATAACTTGATTCCTGCTAGAGTATGGTTTATACTACAAACAAATCTCTAAGCATGGTTTATGCTCGAAATGATCAGGAAGTACTGTCAGGATTTGACATATTTGTTTATCTCTTTCTTTGCAGGTACGTGTTACCCTCACAATTCAGCTGGTTTGGCAGGACCCTGGACCTTATGGTTTCTCTAAATAACGATCCAACACAGTCGTTGGTCTTCTGATATTCTTGTCTCTCTTTTGGCCTTAATACGACCGTTAACGATCGTCAGTTCCTGATCATTTTGTAATATGGTTCGGCGTACCTATGGCTTTCTAAGTTTTTATGTATTAGATCTCTATGCATCATTTCTGGAAGATCTAGAACATACCTTCCTTTACCAAGAAAGATGTTCTGGGGGGCAAAGTGTTGACCAACTTTTTGGTAAGAGGCGTCACAACTCAAATGGATCAAGACCTACTCTTGAAGGTTGTAGAACTAACTGACCTACTCTCGAAGGTTGCTGAACTAACTCTTTATCTCCAGGGTCGACCTTTATTTGGATCGATTAATGATGGTTATACGCGAGCCAACCTAATCAAACTCAAAGACAAATATGTCCTTCAAGCCTGATTTGGACTTCTAAAATCAAGTCGGTCGATCGGTTAGATCGATCCTGAAATATCGGACCAGACCTTGTGCTACAAGACGAAGTCTTATTCCCAAGGCTACAGAATTAGTCAGCTTTGACCTGCTCTACTTTTCATGCATCTAATCTCGAGTTTCACGTACGTTGCAATTCTCGAGAAGAACTATTCCTGAGCAGGAGACCAGGCCCCGTTGCATGCAGCTGATATTTCAGACGAGTGACACGTGTCCAACCCAGGATCAGATGACTGCCACATAGAGCATCGATCGATCCGGGCTTTTGGCCAATAAATACACCTTTCCAGAAATGGAAAGGGGAGGATTCTCTCTTTTGAAAATTCATGGTTAGCATTCTAAAAATAGCCCACTGTACATTCCAAGCAAGTAACATTGTAACATAAGGATTTTGTGTATAAACCACTTCTTTCTCTACTTTCTTTTAATTAAAACAACTGTAACTTGTAATCGATAGTATAAACAAAGATTATAAAGTGGACGTAGGCTTGGTTGAAGCCGAGCCACTATAAAATTGTTGTGTGCCTCTGTATTTACTTGTTTTTATTACACTCTGTGATTGTGATTGTGTGTGGTTTATACACTTTGGGGGTTTACTGTCACTAGATCAACTTTTGACGTCAACATATGCAGTATGTTTTTTTCCACTATTTTGCTTCTAAATTAATTAGTTTTAACGAGTAGGTAAAAAATTATGTAGCATGTTTTTTTAATTGTTGTGCAACATATATATTTTAAAAAAAAAACCTATTTTGCAACAAGTTATTTTTTTAAAAAAACTGTTTTGCATTTATATTAATATAAGCTTAAAACAAGGTTTAAACTTTACTGTAAACTTGTTGGTTAATTTATTGAGTTATGTTTTAAATTTTAAGTTAAATATAGATATGTTTTAAAATTGTTGAGTTATGTTTAAATTTTAAATTTTAAAGTTTAAAGAGTTATTTTTTTTAAATAATTAAATTTACTACTTATGTTTTAAATTTTAATTTTAGTTATGTTTTAAATTTAAATTAACTAATTTAGTTATATTTTAAAAATTAAAATTTAACGAATTATGTTTTTAATTTTTAATTTTAAACTTCTAAGTTTGAAGAGTTATGTTTTAAATAGCATTTTGTAGTGCCTTTTTTTATAGCAAAAAAACCCACGCTCGTACAGAAGTCGCACAAAAAAGCCCAAGGCTCAAGCCTTGCGCCTTAACTATTGCGCGATTAAGTTTTGTTATGATTGCGGTTCAAATAGCTGACATCATCTCTATGTCATAAAAATATTTGCGAGTATTATGACTGAACCAAAAAGTTGCAAATCTAATCCAACTGTCAAGAAGGTTCTTGAAATTGAATTAGAATCAATATTCAAATATATGTATATTATATTTTTTCTTCACATTTGTGGTTTGAACATACAGTTGAAACAAATATAATTTTTGATTGTTTGAAAAATTAACGAATATTCTTTTTGTGATTTTTTTTAAATACTAAAAAGTCACCTAAAATTTTATGAAACATGTTAATTTTGGTTGTGAAGGTTTAAACAAAAGTATAATTTTATAAATCATGGGAATATGGTAAAAAAACATACAAAATGAACCAACAAGAAAAATACACAAATTAATTAATGAACCGAAAAAAAAAACAAATTAGTAATTGTTCGCTGACGAGAAAAGGAAATTAGTTTACATTGCCACGAACAAATTAGCGATTGTGTATGATAACAACGGCGAAATTAACAAAAGTAATGATTGCACACAATTTTACAATGTTGTGCACTTGTCGAACAAGCTGTCTTTTTTATTCTTTATAGGTAGATGCTAGCATTGTAGCCACCTTGAATCCTGGATTGAATTTGTGATGTTTCCATAGCGTTGTCAATTCGTAGCTCATTTTTGGACAAAGTATTGTAAAAAAGTACAAATTCGCAATTTGATCACTGTGTAGTTAGAGATGCCTTAGTACTTTTAAGCGAGAGAAAAATGTTGTGAGTCTTAGTGGAGTTCTTACACAAACTCTATTTTGCACGTGTTACCCTGTGAATTTAGCTAATGGAAAGGATTCAATTGCCATATACAATTGAAATCTCAATCTCAAACACGGTAGGCGAAGCGAATGATTTAGAATGTATGTTGTATTCCATCCCGAGTTTGTAGGGAAAGTGCTCGGTGTGTAACTTGGCATTTGCAAGCTGGATGCATGTACTATGGTTTTCATACCACCGTAGTTGAATATGATGCAGAAATGTCATGGATTGATAGAGTTTCTGTTGCCTTTTTGCTTTATTTATTTCCATGTACTTCATCAAGTCTATCTATGTCATAAAGTGCATATTTTCTATTTTTTTATTATGGGCATCCAACTCGCTGGCTTTCCACTTCCTAGATTACACTTGCTTGTATTATTGTTATAGCTTAGGGCATTTTTTGGGGGGGGGGGGCGGCTAGTAGTTTTGAAATGAAATACTTACATAACTTGCACATCTCATCGTGTTGTTTGTGTTTAGTGATGGATTTTATGATAATTTTGTTAACAATATTGTGAAAATTATGATTATATAAACATCGTTTAAGTAATTAATCAAGGTATACTTTTTGATGCACTATCGTTGCTTGTCTAAATGAGTTCTAGTTTTGTTAGCTTGGTTTAGTGTTAGATCTATTATCTGTCTAAATGAAATTTTGATAGGTTTTATATTTATTTGTAGAGAATGAGTTGATTAATTAAGTAGTTGTAGAGATTCAGTTTAGCAATGAGCCCATTATTTGTCTATAAATGACCTTGTCCATGGTGTCGAAATTTGAAAAGCCAGAAATGATTTGTTTGAGGTCTTCCCATGTTACTTCTTCTAGTTGCTAACTTGCCAGTGCAACAAATATTTGGTTCTAGTTGCATGTATTCTTGATGTTGGGAGGTTTAATACCTTGGCTATTATTTGGTATAGGGGTTGGCCTAAGACAAAGGTGGTTAGAACTTAGAAGTGTGGGTGGAGCTTTTGATGTGGACAAGGGTAAGGTTGAGCATGGATTTGTGGAAGACCAAGCGATACTGGCTTGTTGTGGTAATGGATGTTTATATGAAATGTGCCCGGTCATTCCAATCATTTGTTGATATCCAAAGTAACGTCTAGACATCTTTTGGTAGGTATTGCCTATGCTTTGTGACATGGAGTGTTAGGGCCGTATAAAGACCCATGTCCAATGATAAATTCGTTATCTTTGCAAAGTTGGTGCACTTGACTTTTCATTATTGTTTGTGCTTTTTGGAGATTCGATTTGATTATCCGAAGGAGTTGAATTTTATTCGTGAGCTAACATCAAGTTCTTGAACACTGGCATCAGCGCTACTATAGTTGCAGTGTATTAGTTGCGGCTGTTAATACACCGATTGAAATGGTGATAGATGTTGTACCGCCATTTCATATGAGGTAAACATTTTGTTCATTGTATGGGTATATCACTAATTATGCCTCGTAAATATGTCTTAAGACCAAAGTTTCAAATTTCGAATTTTGGATAAAATATGGGGTTTATATCTTGGTTGAAATGAGAAAGATTTAAAATATTAATAACTAGCAATGCCGTAAAATATCGGATTTCGGGTAGAATCTTGGATTTTTATCTCCAAGATTATAACGGGAAATCCAGTGAAGTCGAACATATTCTTGTACAAATTGAACAAGAAGCTGTGCAACAAATATGAATGATGATATAGTAGGAAATGTGCATATTTGAGTAAGCGATTGGGTACCACTTAAATTATTGGTTTGCCCGAGAATGGTGGAATATGGCTAGTGAAATCCATGCAGATATCTCACAATTTCAGGATAGTACAAGAAGCGGTTGCAAGAAAAATTTCTGAACGATGTTCTTGAATTTTGTTTGCGAAAAGAATTGAACATTGTTGTATGAAGTTTTTAATATATTATATGTTTTCGGAAAATAAAAATTAGCAGACAAGCATATAGTAGCCTTTGCACTAGCGTGATCACACTAACCTTGGAGCCACGGTAATCTTTAACCAAGCTTTTAAATCTCGAAAATCTCGGCCGAGATCTCGTTTTCAAGGTTAAGCGATTCGAAACAAGAAAAATTGGATATATTTCGGTTTAACTAAATCTCGGGCAAGATATTCAAATCTCGACCGAGATCAATTTACGAGATCTCGGCCGAAATAATGTATTTTTTTGAATTTTACATTTTTAAGTGGGTTGGGCTTGGAATATATGTCTTGTTGTTTGGTAAGATTCATGCTTTATTTCAATAAACAATTGGACTGCCAATTTAATTTCCAACCATTTATTTGTTTCTACTCTCAAATCACGAATACATGTTTAGAATATCTAATTCTCATTTGGAACGTCAATTTTTTCCTGAAATATAGTTTTTTTTTGGTAATTTCTAGTTCTCAAATCACGAATACTACCAATTTAATCTATTTGTGATTTTCTTTTCTTTTTGCAAAAACTTTCTGAATCCAAATTTGTAGAAATACGTATTTGTGTTTTAAAGAATGGTACCGATGATATTTGTCTGGTTAAAATTGTTTCCTTATATATGCTATATTAAAAGAAACTGAGCAATGAATTTGACATTTCATCTTTTAATATAAAGAGTATGTTTGTTTGCTTAACTGTAAATCAATTTCATGAATAAATAGCAGGTCATCATTTTCTGTAGAACTAATATGTTGAACTTTCTGACCTGCTAGTTAATAGTAAAAAGTTTGACTTGTTATTTATTAATAAAAATATGGCTTGTTGTTTATTAATACAAAGCCCAGGGCTTGCTGTCTATGATATAAAGTTCTATTGATATAAAGTTCAGACTTTCTATTTATTAACATTCAATATGAAGTCTAACTAGTGAAAGTTTAGAAAAAACATTTTCTATTACCGCTTAGTACTTATAGTCTGAATGGATTGTCAAGTTATAAATAATTAACAACCAGTGTGCTCTCGACGAATATCAAGTAAGTTAATTTATTTTTGTAGTTAGCATTTAAATCTTTATCTGCATCCTTAAATGTATACCAATATTGAAAGTATCTTGCAATCCGAGATCGTTCCGAGATGTATTTTAAGGTCCGAGACACAATTCCGAGATAAACACCGATATACGTTTATCTCGTCTGAGATCTCACCCAATACGAGAATAGATGCCAAAAAATTTCCGAACGAAACGTGACCGAAATCCGAGATTTAAAACCTTATCTTTAACAATGAATTGGTGTATGTCAGTATTTTGTGCGACATGAAGTCAACTGTCTTTATAAAACCGCCTAAAAGAACAAATTAGGGTTGTAGGGTTGTTTTAGGAATCAAGATGAGTGATATGGTCGACAACAAGGGGCATGATAGATTTCCTCGATAACGTAAAATGTGAGCCAACACTGCTTTTAGTTAAATATCATAGGTATAACGAGAAAGAGTATCAGCTACATTGTGTTGACGTTTTGGTTTGTAGTAGATATATCAACTAGAATCAAGCAATTTAGTCAATCTTTTCCATTGCTCCTTGGTAAGTGAACGATACTTGTTACGTTGGTCTTTCCCATTTCAATAAGGAAACCATGACAATATAAGGACGAGCTATCCTAACTATTGTTCAATTAATTGCGAGTTTTTTCGTTTATCAATTTTGATTGTTAGAGCAAAGAACTTTTTGAGACTTTAGTGGTTAGTTACGATCAAGATCGTCCTAGAAGGTAATGGTACCACCGCTATTTGTAGATGTGCTGGTGAACATCTCTATGCTATGAGATGCACGTAGGAGTTTTGGAGGTAGGCATTCGCTGTAGCAAACTAGCATATGATGATCATGACATATTATCGTCGGTGTGAAAATTGGGAAGTTTGTGTTGGAGTTAGGGTGAGAACCCACTTAATTTGTTGAAAAGCTTTTTTAAGCTTTGAAATGAAATACTTACATAACTTGCACATCTCATCGTGTTGTTTGTGTTTAGTGATGGATTTTATGATAATTTTGTTAACAATATTGTGAAAATTATGATTATATAAACATCGTTTAAGTAATTAATCAAGGTATACTTTTTGATGCACTATCGTTGCTTGTCTAAATGAGTTCTAGTTTTGTTAGCTTGGTTTAGTGTTAGATCTATTATCTGTCTAAATGAAATTTTGATAGGTTTTATATTTATTTGTAGAGAATGAGTTGATTAATTAAGTAGTTGTAGAGATTCAGTTTAGCAATGAGCCCATTATTTGTCTATAAATGACCTTGTCCATGGTGTCGAAATTTGAAAAGCCAGAAATGATTTGTTTGAGGTCTTCCCATGTTACTTCTTCTAGTTGCTAACTTGCCAGTGCAACAAATATTTGGTTCTAGTTGCATGTATTCTTGATGTTGGGAGGTTTAATACCTTGGCTATTATTTGGTATAGGGGTTGGCCTAAGACAAAGGTGGTTAGAACTTAGAAGTGTGGGTGGAGCTTTTGATGTGGACAAGGGTAAGGTTGAGCATGGATTTGTGGAAGACCAAGCGATACTGGCTTGTTGTGGTAATGGATGTTTATATGAAATGTGCCCGGTCATTCCAATCATTTGTTGATATCCAAAGTAACGTCTAGACATCTTTTGGTAGGTATTGCCTATGCTTTGTGACATGGAGTGTTAGGGCCGTATAAAGACCCATGTCCAATGATAAATTCGTTATCTTTGCAAAGTTGGTGCACTTGACTTTTCATTATTGTTTGTGCTTTTTGGAGATTCGATTTGATTATCCGAAGGAGTTGAATTTTATTCGTGAGCTAACATCAAGTTCTTGAACACTGGCATCAGCGCTACTATAGTTGCAGTGTATTAGTTGCGGCTGTTAATACACCGATTGAAATGGTGATAGATGTTGTACCGCCATTTCATATGAGGTAAACATTTTGTTCATTGTATGGGTATATCACTAATTATGCCTCGTAAATATGTCTTAAGACCAAAGTTTCAAATTTCGAATTTTGGATAAAATATGGGGTTTATATCTTGGTTGAAATGAGAAAGATTTAAAATATTAATAACTAGCAATGCCGTAAAATATCGGATTTCGGGTAGAATCTTGGATTTTTATCTCCAAGATTATAACGGGAAATCCAGTGAAGTCGAACATATTCTTGTACAAATTGAACAAGAAGCTGTGCAACAAATATGAATGATGATATAGTAGGAAATGTGCATATTTGAGTAAGCGATTGGGTACCACTTAAATTATTGGTTTGCCCGAGAATGGTGGAATATGGCTAGTGAAATCCATGCAGATATCTCACAATTTCAGGATAGTACAAGAAGCGGTTGCAAGAAAAATTTCTGAACGATGTTCTTGAATTTTGTTTGCGAAAAGAATTGAACATTGTTGTATGAAGTTTTTAATATATTATATGTTTTCGGAAAATAAAAATTAGCAGACAAGCATATAGTAGCCTTTGCACTAGCGTGATCACACTAACCTTGGAGCCACGGTAATCTTTAACCAAGCTTTTAAATCTCGAAAATCTCGGCCGAGATCTCGTTTTCAAGGTTAAGCGATTCGAAACAAGAAAAATTGGATATATTTCGGTTTAACTAAATCTCGGGCAAGATATTCAAATCTCGACCGAGATCAATTTACGAGATCTCGGCCGAAATAATGTATTTTTTTGAATTTTACATTTTTAAGTGGGTTGGGCTTGGAATATATGTCTTGTTGTTTGGTAAGATTCATGCTTTATTTCAATAAACAATTGGACTGCCAATTTAATTTCCAACCATTTATTTGTTTCTACTCTCAAATCACGAATACATGTTTAGAATATCTAATTCTCATTTGGAACGTCAATTTTTTCCTGAAATATAGTTTTTTTTTGGTAATTTCTAGTTCTCAAATCACGAATACTACCAATTTAATCTATTTGTGATTTTCTTTTCTTTTTGCAAAAACTTTCTGAATCCAAATTTGTAGAAATACGTATTTGTGTTTTAAAGAATGGTACCGATGATATTTGTCTGGTTAAAATTGTTTCCTTATATATGCTATATTAAAAGAAACTGAGCAATGAATTTGACATTTCATCTTTTAATATAAAGAGTATGTTTGTTTGCTTAACTGTAAATCAATTTCATGAATAAATAGCAGGTCATCATTTTCTGTAGAACTAATATGTTGAACTTTCTGACCTGCTAGTTAATAGTAAAAAGTTTGACTTGTTATTTATTAATAAAAATATGGCTTGTTGTTTATTAATACAAAGCCCAGGGCTTGCTGTCTATGATATAAAGTTCTATTGATATAAAGTTCAGACTTTCTATTTATTAACATTCAATATGAAGTCTAACTAGTGAAAGTTTAGAAAAAACATTTTCTATTACCGCTTAGTACTTATAGTCTGAATGGATTGTCAAGTTATAAATAATTAACAACCAGTGTGCTCTCGACGAATATCAAGTAAGTTAATTTATTTTTGTAGTTAGCATTTAAATCTTTATCTGCATCCTTAAATGTATACCAATATTGAAAGTATCTTGCAATCCGAGATCGTTCCGAGATGTATTTTAAGGTCCGAGACACAATTCCGAGATAAACACCGATATACGTTTATCTCGTCTGAGATCTCACCCAATACGAGAATAGATGCCAAAAAATTTCCGAACGAAACGTGACCGAAATCCGAGATTTAAAACCTTATCTTTAACAATGAATTGGTGTATGTCAGTATTTTGTGCGACATGAAGTCAACTGTCTTTATAAAACCGCCTAAAAGAACAAATTAGGGTTGTAGGGTTGTTTTAGGAATCAAGATGAGTGATATGGTCGACAACAAGGGGCATGATAGATTTCCTCGATAACGTAAAATGTGAGCCAACACTGCTTTTAGTTAAATATCATAGGTATAACGAGAAAGAGTATCAGCTACATTGTGTTGACGTTTTGGTTTGTAGTAGATATATCAACTAGAATCAAGCAATTTAGTCAATCTTTTCCATTGCTCCTTGGTAAGTGAACGATACTTGTTACGTTGGTCTTTCCCATTTCAATAAGGAAACCATGACAATATAAGGACGAGCTATCCTAACTATTGTTCAATTAATTGCGAGTTTTTTCGTTTATCAATTTTGATTGTTAGAGCAAAGAACTTTTTGAGACTTTAGTGGTTAGTTACGATCAAGATCGTCCTAGAAGGTAATGGTACCACCGCTATTTGTAGATGTGCTGGTGAACATCTCTATGCTATGAGATGCACGTAGGAGTTTTGGAGGTAGGCATTCGCTGTAGCAAACTAGCATATGATGATCATGACATATTATCGTCGGTGTGAAAATTGGGAAGTTTGTGTTGGAGTTAGGGTGAGAACCCACTTAATTTGTTGAAAAGCTTTTTTAAGCTAATAGGTTTCAAGTAAAAAGCCTTGTTCAATAAATATATCAAAGGGCTAGCTATTTATAGTGTTGGTTTGAACATACAGCGATAGCTTAATAAGCCCAAAAACTATAAATTCCCATTGTATTATTATAGGTGTTATCCGATCCATCATTGCTTGAACTTTGGTGGATCGACTTGAACATATTTTTTAAATAAAACAATGTGTACCACACAGTTAAGATCAATGAACGCAAATGCACATTCACACGAGTAAACTTAAAATTGATGATGAACCGGAATATGTA
This sequence comes from Allium sativum, assembly GCA_030737875.1. Classification (NCBI taxonomy): domain Eukaryota; kingdom Viridiplantae; phylum Streptophyta; class Magnoliopsida; order Asparagales; family Amaryllidaceae; genus Allium; species Allium sativum. The sequence goes on from CM060919.1 coordinate 660,453,874, forward strand.
ACGGCGTTTGGAGATATAATACATGGGATGTCCCATAATTGGATATATACGAGTTTGTTGTAAACAAAAGCATCCACAAAATTACGAAGTAATTTTTTCGAAGGTGAAGACAATATTTTATTCATAGTAGCATTTAAAGTAGAAGGATTGTCAATTAATCTAAAGAACATAACGAGGAAGTCACAATGGTTGTCATGAGTATGAAAGGTCAATTTTGGAACTTTGGGGTAGTGGACATGACTTTTAAAATATTGTGGGTACATACACTTAAATAGCATGTAGCCCCATGATGTTCGTCTAGTCAACCATAAAGATTAAAAGTCTACCTTAAGTAGCGATGGTGTTTACAGCTCGATAGTTAATGCAAAAACGACATGATCCATCTTCCTAACTAACATGAAGTACGTATATTTATTTCTAATGTACATCTCACCGATTTCTCTCTCTCTCTCTGTCCCTTTTAAATTAGGTGTAACATTATTGTTTATTATTCGTTCGGTGTAAGATTTATGTGGTGGTCTTGGTCTTGGTTAGGCCTGTTGGAATTTTGAAGAGGTAAAATATTTTGGATTTTTTGATGTACTGTTTGTTGATTAGCCTAGAAGTTGATGATTTGGGCTAGTGGTATCAATATATAGATCGAATTAAATGGCAAAATGGTGATTGCAGATGTGAGTTGCCATCTTTTGAGTTGATGTAGGGTTATTTTGGTAGGACTTTTAAGAGTATAAAGGCTGGTTAAAATAATGGCTTATGCTCATAAACAAAACTTATGATATTGTCTTGTGAAAAATGGTTGTGAGTGCTACCCCATTATCAATCAATGTTGCTGCTGGATGATCGAAAATGGCTGCATCCATTTCAGAGTTGAGGTGGCAATGACTGATTTACATCTAAGTATTGTTTCGTTCAAATGCAAAAATAAGATCTTGGGAGATATCTTGTGATGAAGGAGATCTAAAACTCTACAGAGATCTCTTGGTCGGCAAGCTGTTTATTCCATGTAACCAGTGCACACACTCTTAATCGGTTACACAACTCAGTACAAAGGACCGCAAGCAAAACCATATCCTCTCCCCCAACCCCCCCCCCCCCCCAAAAAAAAAGTCAAAGTAAACAGTTGGAAGAAATAGTGCACTACCATTTTCTTCATGTATAACCAAACTAGTTGACCTAGTTACGAAACAGAGCTCGTCCAATTGCGGTCCTCTCTGGTTTTGATGCAGCTGATGGCCTGGTTCAAGGAGAGGTCGGGTCATGTCAAGACTGCACGGTACCTTGTTCAATGTCCAGTTATTTTGCTTTTGGGATAATTGCAATTCTATGAGTTTTCATCCTACGTTATCCTACCAAAGGTTCCTTAATGTTCATGGCCTGATAGTTTACCAAATGTTTAGTTTGTTAGTGCAGATAAACATAATCTGGATATGTGCATTTGTTTGTATTATCGCACAAACCCAATGCATCCTTTTTTTTTTTTTTTGGGATGTTTTCCTTTTTTTTGGTTATTATGCTTTTGTTTGGTTCCTTCAATATGCTTATTTATGGTTTGCCTTCCTGTGCGTTCATCTATCTAGTTCACCCATGTGAATATAAATTGTAGACACATTTAAGCTTTTATACTTAATTTTCTTGTCTGGTCATTTATCACTTCATTTACCTATCAAGAAAGGGGTATGCAATGCATAACAAGGGAGATTAACAGGCAATCTTGGTGCATCCATTTTTTTTTTTGGATGTTTTCCATGATTGTTTTTCCTTTTTGTTTTGCTTTTGTTTGGTTCTTTCAATATGCTTATTTATGGTTTGCTTTCCTGTGCATTCATCTATCTATTTCATCCATGTGAATATAAATTGTTGACACATTTTAACTTTTATACTTAATTTTCTTGTCCGGTCATTTATCATTTCATTTACCTATCCAGTTATTCTAAAATAATAAGGGGTATACCAAACAATGCATAATGAGGGAGATTGTGTTAAGGTAAGTGCTCGGCTGCGCTCCTGTGTTTTCTGTGTATATGATACTATATTCTGGAATCTCTGCCCTCTTCCTGTTTTAATGTGTAATCTACTGGAAGAAATTATCATTTTAATTTCTGTGAATCTGAAATAAGTTTGTTCAAATTTCCTTGCAGCTTGGCCAAACGCGGCGAGACAATTAATACACTTGCATCTTTTCTATGGTGGATTATTGGATTTTACTGGGTAATATCTGGTGGTGAAATTCTCATGCAGGATGCTCCTAGATTATACTGGTAAACACACACTCCCATATGCATTCTCTCTCTCTCTCTCTCTCTCTCTATATATATATACATATATGTATATATGCACACCCACACACACACATGTACATATATATATGTGTGTATATATATATGTATATATATCATGGTTCAAGGTATCGTACAGTATACCGAAATTCCGGTTGTACCGGACCGGTACCGTCATTGACCGGTCCGAAACCGAGCTAAAAATTCGGTTTCAAAATGGGGAAGGGAGAACAGATAACACATAAACGAGAAAAAAGAAAGAAGAATTAAAGGAGAAAGATAAACCTCAAATCATAAAGCAACCCATGTCCTAGCTTGAAATTGGCTTACATATATAGTTGCTTACCTTTTCCCTAATCTCAAATTCAAGACTATTTTGCTGTTGAATTTTTTCCCGCGTTCAGCTGCAGGCTGAAAGAAGTCTGCAGAGTAGAGAAGCATCGTTTTTCTCTCTGATTCTTGTGAATTAAAAGAAATTGACAAAGCACGATGCGCCCTTCCTTTTTAATTCTAGAGCAGCTTTTGTGTTTTTCTTTAGCCCTAGTTTTGGAATTGAAGTAGTGGACGAGTAAGGAAAGAAGTGACATAGGAGCTATTTGGGCTGTTGTGGGGGCTGTTTTAATTCGTCTTCTCTATTAATTTGTTTTATGGGCTGTTTGGACTACGTTTCTACCTAGTGTTTTGTTCAGATTAATCAGGATTAGGATTTTGGAATATTTGAATTATATAATTACAAATTGCATGTTTAGTCAAGTTTATTTTAGTTTAATCAGGTTTTATTCAGTTCATTTCTTTAAAAACACGAATAACCGAAATCAGAACCGAAACCGAAACCTTCGAAACTTCTAAAATTGACCGAAACCAAGGAAATTTAAACACACCGAGACTGGAACCGAGCTCTCAAACCTTGACACACACACACACACACACACATTAAACATCCTTATTTTAAGGCAAAATTGTGTCAGCTTCAGAGTAACTTTGTTAATCATAACATTTATTATGTTTGCCTTCTTGAGCATATTTTAAAACTATTTTTTTTCCAATTATGCGTAGATCAAAAAATCCTGGGAAATTGGTCACAACTTATAATCCCTTCTTTTGTTAATTACCTAAAAAATACAAGTAACTCGATCACTTTATCTCGCCTCTTCTTGAACAATTACGTAATCTGTTTTTTGCTCAATTTCTTATTCCCTTCCCCTTTCACTTGGCTGTTTGCATTAATTGGACGCTAATGGACAACAAATTAACTAATCAGAGGTTTATATTGTGTTTGGTTTTGACATGTATTCATATTTTCATCCCTTATTCAGTAAAAAGTGTTCGACGACCTTTTCTCGCTTTCCTGTAATTGTGTATGTCAAACAATTTTCTTTTTCTTTTTAGTCTATACCCTCACTTTAATAGACAAATCTCGTTACAGAATTCTCAGATAATTTCATGATGATCGTATTTCTTCAATATTGTGGCATCTCCTCCCATTCTTCTCCACCCAATCACCTCAAAACAGAAACACATGCAATTGTCTAAAATAAAAGGAAAAAAAATATAACTAATGCTGCGTTTCTTTAAGAACTTTTGACCAAGTTCTTTTGAAAATTTGAAAAACTTTTATGCAAGATTAATGTATTTCATTTTTTCATAGATAATTAATTTGTTTGAATAACTTGTAAGACCATATGTATATTCCCTTTTTTTTCAACTTCTTTAATTTGGACCAAAATCTTCTAACCTTTCCAAAGCAATATTTGTTTGTTTCCTTTTTCCTTTTTCTCTATACAAGTTAAGATGTCTTTTCCAAAAATACGGATGTATTTAAGTGAATATTAGGGACGGGTCCCTAAAATAAAACTTAATTCAAAGCGGCTCATCCTCTAAGTTTCAATGTAAAGCGAATCCCTATTTTACTGTAGCAACGTACTTTCGTGAATTTTTGTGCTGCTATCTAATTTTTTTTCAAAATTTTGAAAATAATATTGAAAGATTACTGAAAAAGAGAAAAAAGTTACAGAAATGTCTGCATTTATTATGAAGAATGCAGATATATCTGCTATTATTCACATAGTAATGGAAAAGAAAAAAATGGTATAGAAATGTCTGCACTTATTGTGAATAAATGCAGACATATTTGCAACTATTTTTTGTAGTGTGTTACAGACATGTCTTATTGTATGGGAAAACTGCATACATGCTTGTAATTCTTCTGTATGGTTGCTTACTTTTTGTAATTTTGTTGGAAGTGATATATTTTCCATTTTTATGCAATGTCTTATCATTTCTTTGATGATTTTTCTGCAATAATGTAATGTTTGAGTAAGTGTAGCCATTGAATTTGTAAGTTTGAAGCAATCAACAAATGTTGCATAAAAGCATGCAACATTTTGATATAATTGCTGTGATGTCTGCATTTTTTCAAAAAAATGCAGGTTTGTTTTACTGCATTTTCCCTTAAGCATAATTCTGTTTTGTTTTTGAAGCATTTTTTTTGTACTTTTCTTACATGACTACGAAAATGATTATATATTGAATTAAGTTTTGAAGTTTGTTAGTTTTTTACATTGATTTTTAATGTTTTTGATGACTTTTGAAAAACAGAGACCTAATTTACAAAGTTTTAAGATGGAGAATTTTTGTGTATTTTGAAAATTAACACGGACGTTCGCCAAACTGTCCCTTTATTTAAATCATCGGTCTTTTTTTACGGACAACCATCAGCCTAGTTTTACATACAATATGAGTGTCTCATCGGAAAATGCATTAAACAAACAAGTTAATGGTCAAACTGGATTTTCAATTAGAGGCTTCTCCCTTTTTTTTTTTTTTTTTTGTAATTTACATTTATGAAGCTCGTTCTATAAAAGGAGCGACAGAAATAAGAAATTACCAAAGAAATATAGTTGGATTACCGATACATTTGAATAACTGAGGTAAAAGAGAAAACCCTGATAATTTTTCGTATGACATACGGTTGAAATTAATATCAGATGTGCGATTTAATGATCACTCCTACGTTTTCATCAAATGGTATTAGTATTTACATATATAAAATTAGTTTTGCAAAAGTGAAATCAGAATTGACCAAACAAAAATAATATGATTTACAGTTCTTTTTCAATGCTAACGGTTAAATAGGCTGTATCAAAAGATTGAGTCGAATTTTCCAGGCCATCTAGTCAGTCTACAGTAGAGAAAACCTCTCGGTACATTTGATCATTGTCTGAATTTGTTGTATGTATGTATAAAAACTCCGTTTTATTATAATGTAAAATTATTTTTTGTAATAGAATTAGTGTTTAGCTCTTTTATATTCAATCAATAATAATCATAATAAGTTCAGAAAATTTTATGCATATGAAGTAATGAATAAAGGTTTAACTGCTGTATAATGGCAAAGTCACATTTCATATGTTGAAACTTCTTTATGTTTTACCATCTCAGTTTCATCGCATTATCTTTTTCTGTTCCAGGTAAGACCGTATTGAACTTTGTTAATAGTATTAATATCTGTTGTTTAAGAAGATTGATGTGTATGAGAAAAAAGAATGGTTATTATAGAGGGGCGATATTTTCAGAACAGCTACTAATTTTAAATCCGATGGCAATTTTCAAAAAATTCAAGCAAACCGCTGAATCCACAATGTTAACGTTTGGTGGTTGTAGTGTACAAATGTTAACATTTTGTGGTGTTCAGCATTCAACAGTTTAAAGGGACATCCTAAATGATACCTTAGTGGTCTGCCTTCTAATTCTCCAACCATTCTTGCCATAGGACTATCACTTGATCATTTTCAACATTTGATTACAACTATAACTGTGAAAGGTGCAGGACACATGTGCGACACGACGGGACAATTTCATCTTATGGCTCTGTGACATAGTGCACATAGGAAGGCACACTGTATTGTGCATAAGGCGTATGTCGTTCATGATGCAAAAAATACATCTTTAATTTTTGTTCCTATTTTTCTTTAAAAAAATTCATGGTCCAAAAATTCGTAAAAGCGGTGAACAAATTAATTACAACCCCCACTCTCCTTTTCCCCTTTCTTAAAAACAAACATGGTTATTGATATAGTAAAACTAAATTTTTGTATGTGATATTCTCGGAGCAAGTTATAATATAACGTTGATCATATATTCAATAATTAATAATGATGTTGGAATGTATTATATATCTATTTGTTAACTGATATGATACATTTTTACGTATGTTTACATCTTGACGTCACAATTATTGACTTTTGTAGTTCGATATGATCAATATACTAAATACCTGTTAAAAGTTTATAAAGTAAAAAAAATTAGATTATCAAAACAATACAGCGAAATAAGTACCAACATATTAGCATACAAAGCAAAATATAATGAAATATCACATCTCGTCAATTTTTTGTTGAAAACATACAATATCAATGATAAGCTTATACCTAAAATTTGATTGTTAAACTATGCTATGAACTTTAAACTTGAATTTTAGCTTCTAAATAAATGACTAATCAATGTAATATAGTTGGTAACTATCTTATGCTTGCGAAGACATCATTCTCAGTGATATTTTTATGAAATAAGTTAAGAAATCCTTTCTAGCATATCTATCGGTGAAACAAATTACGTTAGCCTTGTTTAACTGATTGTGATGTATGATAACTATATCAATTTTTTTTCTAATATATGCACAGTAAGTCCAAAAGATGAACGCACCAGAACTCCGTGAAGGTTTTGCATCGTGTGCTGCTAAAATAACAACTATGATTACAAGTAGCTTACAAAATGACCGAGCTAAAAGCCGCAAACCTATAGTTGTGAATTACAAAGACCAAACGCACATCTACGCGTCCTATATGGTAAAGAACTTCGCGCCAAGTTTGCTATGAACTCGTTTCAAGGTCTCCGAACCAAGCATAACAGAGGGAGAACCACTCTCAACGGAAGTAAATTGAGATCAAAATTCCATTCCAGGGTAATGCAGTGGGCAAAACCGTGTATTCTCGATGGAATCCACTGTATAGGAAAGCAATCCACGATGCGGGGTCTTAATTGTAGAATTTTGTATTCACCCCCATAAAACACGTGCTTTTTCCTCTTGCCCTCAAAGCTGCACATCAGGTTCTTTTTGTTGTTGTTTGAATGATCCGCAAACTTAATCTCTTTAGTATGTTGGCTTGTAACATTTCATTCCATCCGTTTCTCCTAGGCTGATTATGAAACACTATTACTTTCACTTCATGTTGTTAATGTGCACTCAAAGATACAATGAAATTCTTTGTCTTTTCACATTTATTAACTATTACTTTCCAATAGTTTAAGAAGGGGGTTCACTTGGTTAGCCAATCCTATTAAACTTTAATTAATGTCCATTGGTTGACTTCATCTTTTTCTCTTCCACCTTAGTGATTTTTTTTCTACTCACATGAAAATTTGCATCTTGCATCTTAATGAAGCAACTAAATTACTCGTTGAAAACAACATTGTTAGAGTTTGAGATGTATAGAAATAACTAGAAGATTTTCGCTAATGTTTTCCAACTAAACAATTAATAAGTAAATGAGGTAATGCTTGTTTGTCACCGTATCTATCTAAGATTGTTTGACAACTTCCTCATCGATAAAGCCTTTCTTGTCATTGAATTCTTCGCAAGAGCCCGCTCTAACTTTGCGACTAATCAATCTTTCATTCACCAGGGGATGAGAGCCGCGTCATTTTCTTTAAGGCGTTTTGCGGCTGTGCTCTCTTTTGGTGCAAATCAGGCCATCAATCACATCGTCCCCATGATAAAACAGCCCATTTAGAAAATAAACAGTCTCCTTTGTACCAATTTTTTTTGTTCTTTTAAACTCAATAATGTTGCCCATAAATTATGTAGGAAAGGTGGTATGAGGTTAAAAAAAATGGAGTCAGGAAAATATTTGTTGTGCCTTTTTCAGTTCATCCATCTATTAAAATGGAAAGACGGGATAATATTCACAATGGAAAAGCACGCTTTGTAGTTGTGGAGAAATTGTCGGATCTCATTTTACTAGATCAAACATGGCCGAAAAAAATTGCAGTTTTAAAAACATGCCATTTTCTTTATGATAAAACCGTTCAAATTTTGGTCTGGCTCTGTTTGGATCGAGCGGTCGGACGGAACGTATGTGATGGTCATGCTTGGCTTCTCTTTTCAATCCAAATGAAAGCATTGGATTTTTTAAGGGGCTAAGAATTCTACATTAATATAGATTTATTCCATATTTTTCAAGACTGGGACATTATGGCTTTTAAGTGCTTCTCATTATTTTTCAAAATTCACTCAATTTTAATAAAAACACCATTATATTCCATTTCTCATCATTCATCATGTTTTTTTCTTGCCTCGGATTTATAATTGGTTGTCTTGGAAACAAAAAATGTTCTAGTTTTTTCCGTTCATCTTACTTTCATTTTATCCCGGCCTCTTCACATATGTGAGGGAGAGGCTGTCTGCACTAATCGACCAACCCCAGAGCCCGGAAAGCCGTGAGAATAGTACCGGGGTGGGAGACTGACCTGGGAGGTCCTCTCGCGCTTGAGTACGGGAGCCTTTGGCACTGGGTATCCACCTATCTTACTTTCATTTTATCTTCATCATTAAATTTCTTGAAAAAAATATGAGTATAGATAGGGTTTAGAAATGAAGATTACAGGATTGGTACATAGTAAGTAGAAAAATCACAAGAAATCATAAAAACACAATCATAACTTGCAAATTTTATTTTATTAACCATCAATGAGTTACAAATAGAAAATACAACTACCTCAAAAGAATAGCTCAGTAGATAAGACATCCATAAAAAAAACCGCTTGATATAGGTTCAAACCCCGGCGGCATAATCCCCGTTGTACCAGAAGCACGTGTTGTGGGGAATACTTTCTTGAAATGTTACAGTTGGTGAACCTCTAAATTGACATCTGGTTTACCTGAGTGTTAAAAAATAATATTAGAAAACACAACTTCGGTTAATCTCACTTGTTCTTAACTGATCACACAATCTTGTTCTTTCTCCCTAACGCGCTCATCCACCACACTCTTTTTCTGTTTCCTTTTTGGCCCTCTAACTAAATATTACTTGGAGGTCGCTTGTAGAGTCTGATCACCCATATGATCAACCATGCCATATGACTACCATCCTAGTCATTATCTACCTTTCTTTACAGCTAGCTCCCAAAACAATAGAAGGTCAAATACCCAAATCTCGAACTTCACAAAACATGCTACCCAAGCCAATGGAACCAGGGACCATTTCAAAACCACATATTCTGTGAGGGTGTTCATCAGTCATCACATGTCAAAACAATTTCCCATAAGGGTCCATAATCTAAAGTGGAATTCCACTGCAATCCTGTGGAACTTGAAAGCAAAATGCTTTATTCCCTTGCTCTCAAAGCTACACAATAAATGCTTGTTGAGATGACTCATTAACTATATCATTCCATTTCTTTGACTTTTTAACACTTCAATCTCCATTCAATCGAGGCTGGAATGATTACAAAGCACATGCTTAGTGAAATGCTTTGAAGCCTCATTCTTATACCCACATCACTATATTTAGCAATTATGACATATGCTTATTTATTTAAAATAATAAATGGCATGAGGTATTCTTTAAGATACCCATGCAGATAAAGAGTCATGGGTACTTTCACTGATACAGGAGTCACTACACATTTAGGTTCTTGCAACATATAATGTGTTTCTTTTAATACTGATAAAACAACATCAATTCTTGTTACGTTAATTTGTTTATAGGCTGTAGCAAGGATATAACTTGGGATTTGAATTAAGATGTGAATGTTACATTCATTTTCAAAAGTCAAGTATCTGCTTGTATTATTGTGACCTCCACAGTAAATACATACGCAATGATCGTGGATAATATATTTTTAAACATCTATGATGATGGATATTACTATTGAAAATCAAGCACTTTAACCCCATAAATGGTTATAAAGTTAACAGATCAATCTACCAATTTCCTTTCCCCAACATATTTTTCATGATAATTTTATGTAGAAGGTTTTAATGAAAGATTGTCACGACATTCCATTATAGGTTGACCGTCATATTTCTGGCATTTGATGTTTTCTTTGCTATCTTTTGTGTGGCATTGGCCTGTGTAATTGGAATAGCACTCTGCTGTTGTCTGCCGTGCATTATTGCTATTCTCTATGCTGTTGCAGGCCAGGTATACATATGTTCATCTATTATTTCATCAATGTATTTTTTATTTCTTGTGGATTGTCTTTACGTTATGATGATTATAACAATACACTAATTATTTTACTTTGCATCAAAAAATAGGAAGGTGCATCTGATGCAGATATCAGTATTCTGCCAAGATATAGATATTCTGAGCCTCCCAGTGATGGGGAAATATTGTCTATGGAAGAAGGGATGATGATTCCAATTGCAAATTACCCTGGAAATTCATTGTCCAGCCAACGAGTCGTTTTACAGGAGGATGCGGTAATGAGATATAACTTCTAAGCAAAATATTTTAGTTTATTGCAGTGGTAAAATGTTCCAGAATATTCTACTTCAAAGATTAAATTTGATGCACATATGGCAAATAAGCATTACACATGTGCATAATGCATGCACATCTATATAATGGAAGCGTTCATAATTACAGTTGCCTAAAAGGTCAGTTAATCTATCTTATTGGGGGTCTATTTTGTGGCTTTGTAATCAAAATATAAGTATAACATTTAGCATAAAAAAGTAATTATATTGAATCTTATTAAAGAAAGAAATACATGCATAACTATAACGGTCATTTATGGTGCATGACATGACACTTAAAAGATGTCTGGACTCTAGAGGTTTGGCACGGCCTGCACCATTGTTCATAACGTAAAATAAATAGAAATTATGTAATAGTTATTTTTATACATATACAACAATAGCAACAACTAAGCCATTAATCCAAAACAAGTTGGGGTTGGCTAGAGATAGAACCAAATACCAAAAGACAAAGTCAGTTGAAATGTGATAAAAAAACAAATATGATATTTCACTTAATAAATGATATCGATTAAATATTTGCAATATTACCAAAAAAATATAAACATAAAATTGAGGTACAAAAGTCATTTAAGAGTGACAATTTTCTGAGACTGCGACGATATGTTCAATAATTTTTTGTTAGGTAAATATATAATCCATTCTATAATTGTTCAACGTTTTTTTATATAAGCTTTATAAGGTTATATTGATTGTTTTTGCGTCACGATAATATTAGTTCGTCACATTAAACATATGCATACATGGTAGCATGCAATGTTTAAAAGCAAAATGATCAAAACATGTTGAAGTATACAATTTTTATAACCAAAACGATTAAACCATATATATTTTGGATTAGAAAAATATTAGTTATCATTTGGTTAATGTAAGACAAACACAAAAGTTGAAATCAAAAAGGAAAAAGAAAAAGAAAAAGAGAGATTCGAACAATAAATACCCAACGGAAAATGAATATATTTTGTATTCATTAAATATTTCATATATTTAGCATTTGCTATGATCTTCTTAACACCTACATTAACTATTCATTTGCACATTAATTTTTTGTTACGTTTAAAATATAACAATACAAATAGTTTTGTAGTTTTTCAGGGATACGGTATTTGAAATAGGAGTAACCAATTTTTGCATTTGTACCAGATAATCGTCTTGACCTGACTTCCAAAATGTGGATTTTTCTGTATGGACGTGACATGCATAAACAAAATTGTTTTGTCATTATGTACGCAGGCCCAACCCAACAAATTTGATGCCCCACCTCACAATTATGTACTACAAAATGTGTGACCAAAAAAAATCCTATAATTTTTTTGGTCTTCAATAACTTTAGATGCCTGCTTCAAGGGAATACAACCTTATAACCGCTATTTACAAATTTTCCAGTCAAGAATGAGTTGTCTAAGGGGTTTCAAAATGTGATGCTAATTGTGTATATCACTGTTAATTGATACTCGAAAAATCCGAGTTCTGTCTGCATTCATATCTGAAAAATGAATAAATTTTCGGTATTCGGAGAAAAAAAGATGCATGGATGCAAAGACATCCGCATTCAAATGTTATCCATTCTTTTTTTTGAAAATTATAATTTAACTTATCTGTACGTTTGTACAATGGAAGCTATTTATTTATTGTTGTATTAAATTAGAAGTTCATATCTTACACACTAAATGCATATTAACTGCTCAAACTTATTTACTACCATCACGTTTATTTTTAACAATTTAATAATCAGTGAGATTGACAATAATTTACGTTGAACTAAAAAATTTCATTTATGTTTTTTATGTCGGTCGTTAGCGGATACGGTAACTGTCCTATATCCGTCCATATCCACGAATATAGATATCTGATAATGATTTCAGATACGAATATAGGGACAGAACTATCTGCATCTAAAAGTATCCATTGACGGGCTTAAGTGTGATTGTGAACACTGGTCAACGTTGCATGTGAATCTGATTTCAAACAAAGAAGCTACAACCATTTCGATGACTAGGCTAGCCGATGTATGGTGATGGAGAACGGGCCTGCAGAGAGACCAAGGCAATCTAATTATCTAAATGTCATCAAAGTTTGACTGATAATGGCTTAGAACGTTTAAAGATCGCAGTGAAAGTTTCATTGCATTCCGAGTTACAATGGAAAAAAGTATCGTCATATAAAGAGTGGTTAGCATGGTTGAATTGTCATAAAACCGATTGTCATAAACCCGCTTCTCTCTCTAGGAGAATGTAGGATTTTGTAGTGATTATGCTAGTGGTCAAAGATATGACTGGAAAAATTGTGTCAGAAGCATGGTTTGAGGTCTCGTCCGGAACCGCGACATCCCGTTGATCTCGTATTGGTTCCGGCGGTGACCGAGACGAATCATCGCAGAATCTCGTTCCGTTTACAAGGTTAAAAAAAACCTAAATCGTGAAATCGAGCTTATAACTAAACGATTGAAGAGAATAAATTACCACGCTGTCTTCCCTATTCAATAATGTTCAGTCAAAAATCGAGCTTCAAAATTCTTCCCCATTCGAAGCTGCAGACACGAAATCGAGCTGTAGACCATGATCGACTTTTAGGTGATAATCGATTTATGACTTCCCTAATTTTTCTTTTTAACCGCCTTCGTCTTCTTTTTCGTGCTCGATATTTTAATTTTCCCTCTCTACGTGAATGTTTACTGGAAGGGGTGAAAAGATACAACACGTTCTCCTTTTTCTTTTTTTAATCTAAATGAAATGATGCTGGACACGTGACAGTCAGCTTGGACAGTGAAATTTTTGATAAAGGTTCTATTGGACAATGAATGAAGGTTATAAAACGTAACCTGAAAGGCTGAAACACGTTAGACAGTTAAAAATAGTCCAATATAAGGACCGAAGTAGCCATGTTACATCATTATATTTTTATAAATTATGCTTCTTTGAGCATTTACAACATTTATCATTAACTTTTTCATAAAAAATATAATAGTTTGCTTTTTGAAACAAAAACCGAAACCGTCAAAACCGCCGAAACCATCAGAAACTAGTAAATTTTCAAATGACCGAAACTGAAACCGAGTTTTCGAACCTTGGTCAGAAGTGCTGAAGACTGGAAGGAAATGAAGTCAACGTGGCGTATCAAAGTGCGACTAGGTTGCTGGAGGTTCACCACATTGGGTGGCTTTAGGTGCTCACCTCTAGTTGACCCAAGAATGTGGTTCAACTTAGAAAGGGCTAGCCAATCTCCTACTTAACTAGCCAGTCCCCTTCATTTACCTAGCATCTACCATCCATTTGATTAGCCCATTATATTCCTTACATGTGCCTCCATCTTGTCCACCCTAGTCGCTCTCCTGACAAGCAAAAAAAGTAGTCAGTGGAGCTCGATTCTTGATCTTACTTTTCCGAAGTTGAATGGATTCAAGTTCATATACCATCAGATATTTTCAACTTGAAATCCAACCCTTAGGCTCCTCTTAACACGCTTTAGATACTGGATGATCTCCAACACACGGGGGAACAATCTAGCTATCATGCAAACTCTATTTAACAGGAAAACCTAACTATTTCAATGTATTTGAGGGCACAATAATAAATGCTATGTTATTTTCATTTTCTGGCTTTTTATCTCTATTTTATATCGTTTACGCGTATGCTAGTTCGTTATCCTGATCTACATATTACTCTTGGACGGACAACTCTCTTGCTTCATCAAAATTTTTAGGTAATGTTTGGTTTATTTTATGTTTTGAGTTTTGAGTATTGAGTTTTCAACGTTAATTTCGAAAGATGCTAAGATTTGAATGATAGTAGAGGTGACGGGCCAAAGACGGAAGAGATGATGGATGAGACGGAGGGGCGATGGATGGATGAATTTGCCGTCGTTCTTCCATTGTTTCTTAAAATACGGAAAAATAATAAAAAGTCGTTTTTTTGTTTTGTGTGTTGACATCGTTTTGTAAAACGATCGTTTTCACGATACGTGTGCGATGTTCTTACTTTTGTATGTATGAAAACCCAATAAAAAAATAGAAACCAAACACACCCTTAAGTTTAGGATCAGGATCACCTATTGGATCTTGAGCTCAACGAGTAATCGTTCGTCAGGTGTTTGCTAATTTTCAAGGAAAACAATAACAAACCTCACTACCAAATCAGCTGATTCAAACTATTATACTCAAAATTATTATGTATATCATTATTACATTTAATATGATTTAGTTCCCCAAACCTTATCCCTAGCCCAACCCAATGGGTTGCTCCAGCCCATGGTCTTTAAATCTTGGCGACTGAACTGATCTCCTTTTTACTTCTCGATATCATAAAATAATAATCTCTCTTTAGCTTATGCGCATAGCTTCTCCGAAACAATCCACATCATGTATCAATGTGTTTTTTAGGCTCTCATTTGTTTTCTTAATTTTACGATCCATAGTAGAACGTACTAGCCATACAGAAGTTTCCTTACCATCATTGTCCTTTCTCCCATGTTATCATCAATGATGATCACACCTATTTTTCTCAGACACATTTATTTGTTTTGTTATTCTTCTCATGGTTTCACAAATCTAATGCTAGGTCCCAATCTATACTGAACAGTTTTAATTTTCTTTATCTAGGCCACCTTTTGCTTTAAGTAACAGCCAGGGCTATTTCAAAACACTTTACAAACTGAGGCGTTATTCTACCACCACCACACTGTATTTTGCGACGGACCGATTTCAGATCACATCACATATGTATATACGTACACACACATATATGTACTATGTACACACATATATGTGTATTTGTGTGTGCATGCGTGCTCAAGTGTCTGTGTGTGTTAACAAACACTCTTCCATGATTTTAGATCATGCAGCGCTATTTAGAATTGCACAAGATTAATTTGTTTATTTTTAAATATGATGGCATACTTTGAAATCTTGTCATCACGATATACAACTTGACAACCAAAGTAGCAGCTGGAGTTTGTAATAAGTTTTGAAACATGTTCATTTTTGTTATTAAGTTGGAAAAGTGACCTAAATACAACACTTTTTCTTCCTACCCTAAAAGATCATATTATGGTAGACTCAGTTTCTCATTTTTATTTGGTAAAACATGTTTGATTTTGGTGCTATAAAATAAAACTTTTAATATTAATGGTTCACATAAACTCATCTTTTGGATTGCATTACTCAGTTTCAACTAACTTGTTTTCACTATACATCACTGCTATATCTACGTTCTATCAAAGAATAATTTAACTTCTTTGAAATTCGTCCTCGTTAGTCACTAATATATGTTTCCCACCAAGTGTTACGGCTCCCTTGTTTAACTTGCATTCTATGCATTCAATATAGTTCTATTGTAGTAGAAGGTGCATCATGATGTGGTGACGATCTATCAATTAATACTTGAAAATCCAAAAATTATCACCATTCTTATCCTGATTAAAAAGAATGATATCTGGAAAACGGGTATGTATATGAATCTATGATGATAACACATCTAGAAAAAAAAAATAGACATTTGTTTGGTTCGTAATTAGATAATAGTAATAATATATGTTACGTGTATATTAGTAATGCAGTCGATTGAGAATTTTGTTGTTTCGTTACGTTTGAGGTACAAATTTTGTTGTTGGACAATATATTTATTAATAGTTGTAATACCTTTGGTGTCATCATGAACTATTGAATATTTCCTTATATAGTTATTAACAAGTCAATATATCCTTTGAAAATAAGATCGAACAGTTAAAATACTTTACAATTTCAAAATATCCATCCATGCTAAAAAATATGATCTAATAGTTGAAAATAATTTACAAATTCAAATTATCCTTATATACTTGAAATTAGGATCTAGCAAATAAACATCATTTACAAATTTATTGTTTATAAATCAGTAACATTTTTTTTTTTTTGAAACTAACGGAAAATTAGATGTTGTAGCTTAAAAATAAATTTTAAATTCACTACATGATTTTAACATAAAACATTTAAAAGTATTTGTGCAAGTTAATTTCTCTTGAATGTTCTAATTTTATATAAGTGAATACTAGACCTAGTTCCTTATTGTGGATATTTTCGTAATTTTTGGTGAAAATTTATCGAAATTTTCGTAAATTTTCATTGGATAGTTGGGGAAATGTCTGCAGTTTTTGATTAAAATTGCATAAATTTATGTAATTATCTGGTAACTTAATTCTAGGAACATAATTTTCATACTTTTTTGGTAAGGATGTTTGGTGTATTTATAAAAATCTTAGCCAAACTGTTTGTAGAAAAACAATTCACGCGTGAAGCATGTTCCGTAGCGCTCATTTCTGTAGTTATATTGTTTGATTGTTGTAGGTTTTTAAGAATTGGCAATTAAATAGTTCTACACCGAGCCATATTTGTCTATCTTTTGAATTTATCAACGTTTAGGAAACATATGGAAATCTGATATCCATCCGATGTTAGTGGGTGGATACATGTATTCAGCATCCAAAATGATTTCCGATATTGATAACACTGTCTGCATTTGAAATCAAATGATATACCTAGTGGCGATATCATCTTTCTTCGTTGGCACGGTGCATAAGAGAAGATATACTAATGACACATATGATGCACGCGAACGTTTTAATTTCACATTTTTATCTCAGCTATTTTTTCGGTGATGTTGTTAGTTCATTCTTTTCTCATGATCTAAAAGAATTAATACCATCATATATTTTAATTGATTTTCATGTTTTTTTTTTTTTTTGGTTTTAATAGATGGCAAACATAAATATATTCTATCACGTTAAATGTTTATCATTTGTTTTTGACAACTTTTGTACTCAAACATTAGATTTAATGATATTATCGTGAAATCATCTTGATATCCTTTTGAATTATTTATTGTTATGAAAATATTTATATATTATTTGTGTTTCATTTGTTAGTGATGCTATAAATTCAGTTAATTAACTCTTGTTATAGTAAATCGTAGCATGTCATAGAATTTCATGGTATTATTTTTTCCGTTCATCAAGGCTCCTTGTAACGTTGTGTCTTTGTGCATTGTAAAAATAACCATGGTCTCATCAATTAATATGTTTTGTTGTAGAAACAATATATTATGGATATTTATTGTATATGTCATATTGTTAAATTATCATTGTAGCATGAAGATGAGCTGTTTCGGTAGTGTTTGGTATGGAAACGAGTTTTGTGTTTTGCTTTTTCAACAACGTATTTAAAATAAATGGAAGATAAGAAGTGAGCGGAAAATAGTTGATTTGGAAAATAATTTTGACATATGAAATTGAAAACTTTAAGGATGTGTCGAACACTTCGTCCTCTTTCACTTCATTTGACATAAAAATTGACAAAATGCTAAGTTCGTTCAAGCCAAACACTCACTACCTGTGTCTAGCTGATTCAATAAAGAGTTTTGTGTTCTCAATATATATTTCAAAATTCATGGGAAAATGGGATGAGGCTGGAAAACTATCAATCTGGGAGATGGGTTTAGCATACAAATTTGAAAAATGATTTCTTCTTTTCGATTTTGGAAAAAATAAAATCAAAAGCCATCTTCCTCCTTCCTATCTCCCCTTTGCTGCGATGATTACGATTTTCCAAGCCCTATGTCCCTTCCACAACATTTGGAATGCATACTGAAAATAAGCCAAACAAGCCCCAAGAGTTCGTTTTGTTTGCCGCTTCTAATCTTGGGTGTTCGTAACAGTCGAAATGCATTTGATTAAGCAATTGAAAACTCTTTTGAAAAACAGTCAATTTGAAAAATGATGCCAACATGTTGAATTGAAAACTAAATTTTCTTATTTCAGCCTTTTGGGAAATATTAAGAACATATGCAACAATCTTTTCTCTCCTCTTCGTCTCTCCTTTGTTGTCATGGTTTGGATTTTTATTCCTCCTTCCTGTCTTGTTTGTATTTTTGAATACATAATGAAAACACGAAGCACAAGGTCAAAGTTCAAACAAAAGGGACCATAAATCTTTATGCAATTTGATTGCATTTGTGCAAATTTTAAAATCGGTTAATAGCATGAATGTTTTAAAAGGTCGAAAATAATCCATCACAGAATCCATCACATACAGTAATTTCTGAACGGATGATTTGCTTCCTCAAACCCTCTTACAAGTGGATGCCTTGTTTTACAATGTCACAAATGAAATGAAGGTTGAGCGTTGTAGGAAAATAATCGACACAATTCATATCAACATCAGTATGCTAGTATATGTATACTACAAGGACTCGCCAAACGAAAGGATAAAAACTGCATTTACCAATAACTAATTCACATACTTTATTAAATATCACACCAGTACATAAGAAAATTATGAGTTGATAGCATAAAAAACTATTAATCGCCTTTAATTTCTTGCAGTTAATCTACAAGTTGACGTCTTCATGATGAAATTTTGTCTTTGTATCCAAGGAAACTACTATTCACTCCATTCTTGTTTTATGAGCCCATTTCTTGTTTGACAGCTTCATGAAGGTTTACAATTATTATATATTTGCATATTTCACAGCATAAATTGTTGCTATTTAACTCCATTCTTCTTGTGTCACACGTTTTTGGTGTCAACATGAATTACAAAAGATGTCCATCTATCTTAATATCCACTAAAAAAGGATCTAATATCTTTTACAAATCCAAAATTCTCCTTGTCCGATATGACAAATCTTAATATCCCTTGGATGTAGAATCTAACAAATAAATCTCTACCAATATAAACGAATCTTAGTATCATTTGAATATAGGATGCAACAATTTTTTTTCAAATTCAAAACCATCCCGTACAAATATTACTAAATCTAATACCACTTAAAAATAAAATCTAACAATTAAACAATTCATAAAAAAACTACGAATATCCTAAAACGTTCGTCTACAAATTCAAAGTACCATCTACAAATATTTTCAATTCTTATTATCATATGAAAATAGAATCTAACAAACAAAACAAAGTTCTTTTACAAATTAAAAACGTTCATTTACAAATACTATCAAACCGTCAAATCTTAATACTTCTAAAAATAAGATCTATCAAATGAATTATTAATTAACAATATATACTTTGTAGAAAACTAATTCACACGTGAAGCGCTTGCTATTATCACGCACGAAGCTTGTGCCGTTACGCTCGTATCATGCTATTATTTTATATTAATATTATAAATAAAGAATGCTGAAGAAACCGACCATCCGATCATAATTTAAAAAAATATCATTAATTCTAGTGAAAAGCATATTATGAGAGAAGAATTATATGCATTATAAAAATACATAAAAATTCTTTACTACTAGTTCTAATACGTTTGGTGTCATAACTTTTTGGTATCAACATGAACTACCAAAAATATTACTCTATCTTTATATCACTAAAACATTAGATCTAACTTCTTTTACAAATCCAAAATTCTCCTTTGCAGATATGACTATATCTTAGTATCTCTTAGATGTAAAATCTAACAAATAAATCTGTACAGACCAAATCTTAGTGTCGCTTAAATATACGATCCAACAATTTTTTTTCAAGTTCAAAACTCGTGCAAATATTACCAAATTTAATGTGATTTAAAAATAAAATCTTCCAAATTTTTACTAATAGTTGTAATACGTTTGATGTCATATTTTTTTGTTATCAACATGAACTATCGAAAATGTATATCTGTCTTAATATCACTAAAAAATGAGATCTAACTTCTCTTACAAATTCAAAATTCTTCTTCTTAGATATGATCAAATCCTAATATCTCTTAAATATAGAATCTAACAAATAAATCTCTACAGATATTAACAAATCTTAGTATCGCTTAACCATAGGATCCAACAATTTTTTATTTTTCAAATTCAAAATTATCCCCTATAAATATTATTAAATCTGATATCATTTAAATATAAAATCAAACAAATAAACGATTAATAAAAAAAAAAACAATGCCTAAAATGTTCATCGACAAATTCAAAGTGTCCGTCTGTAAATATCTTCAATTCTTATTATCATTGGAAAATAGAATTGAACACGAAGTTCTTTTACAAATTATAAACATTTATCTCCAAATTTTATCAAACTATCAAATCTTAATATTACTGAAAAACAAGATCTATCAGCTAAATTATTAATTATCAATATACAATTTGTAGAATAATAATTGACGTGTGAACACTTGCTATTATCACGCTCGAAGCGTGTGCCGTTACACTCATAAGTAAGAAATAATGTTGGGCTATGCGTACAGCTTTTGTATCTGCCTCCAACCTCTTTGTCACATATGCTATATGGGGACGAGTAGGATTGCTAAATGCCAACAATCTTCCTAAAGCTTAAAAGCCCATCAGGGCATGGATGTAGCTCTATGATTTATGCATAATGCTTTATAAAATAGATATTATTTATAGTGGTAACTATCAAAAATATGGTTTTCTTAACCCAAATACAAAGAAGGCTTTGAATGTTCTTTTGATTGAGGTGTTGTTGCAAAGATACCACATAAGTATGTGGATTATATATTTAAGTTATCGTTACATCTTTGCAGATCTAGAACCAGTTTTACGTCAATGCAGTATTCATTGTTACCGATTTATTAATATTTCCAGGAATGCTGCGTTTGCCTTGCATCTTATGAAGATGGAGTTGAGCTCCTTTCACTTCCATGCAACCATCATTTCCATTCAGCATGCATTGTCAGATGGTTAAGAATCAATGCCACTTGCCCACTCTGCAAATATAACATTCTGAAGAGCAGTGAATGTGTCTAAAAACATCGTTGATCATCAAAACTGAACCTGACAGCAGCAGCATCTTGTGATTTGTGTTAATGAAAACAACTACCTATACATTATATCTGTATAATTATAGCTACAGTTCAAAGTGCGCAGAAGCATTTTTGTTGGTCAAGGTTATACATCCCGATAAGAAAATAACAAGGAAGATGGATATTTAGAATCCTGTTGCTAATTGGTATATTGTAACATGTGCTTTCTGATTTCATGTCGAGGGAGTTAAGTTCTGCTGTAGTCTGTATATAATGATGCTCTTGGAAGCTCGTGTGAGCGTTGTGATCTTAGTTATTATATATATGAATTGTAAATGCTATTTTGCTTGTATTGAGGATTAATTGTTGCATCCAAATATGAATTTATTTGAAACTTAATATAATCATGGCTGTAGTAACTCAGGTGTTGAATTTTTAGTTATCATATCACTGTGACACAAGGGTTATCGTCTTAAGTTATATTCATATACCAATAGGATGCTAGAGTGTCATATTTAATGGTAAAATGTTAGTGCTAATTTTTTGTTTTTTACCCAGAGAAAGGGGCATGCAAAAGCGGTGGCCTATTGATTCATATGTTATATTTCTCCTCCTATGAGCATTTTAATTTTTTAACTAACAGCAACTGATTTGATATAGAATTAGGTAAAAAACAAACTTGAAATAAGAAGTTTTTTGCACTAAACGTGTTAAAATCCTAGCACAAAGGTATGGTACATTTTTCCATGATGATTTTTTTTTTTTTTTTTATTTGGGCCGGTTTTGAAAACTTATAACACAAACAGATCATTTTATAAATTAATTACAAAAATAGACCAATTTGGATCATGTAGGATGCCGGCGGCATCTAGGTTGTCAATTATTCTTTTTAGTAGGCGACATGTGAGATGCCTTTGAGAAGTTGAAATCACTTGAACGACCTTTGAAATGCTGTCAGTTGGCGGTATTTCAGATAATGTCCGAATATGGTTTTACTATATTTAGTCGTCCTCTTTTTTTTTTTTTCCATTTTCTTCGTACAAAAACTCATTCTATTCAAAATATAATTTGAGCCAAAATTCTTATTTTCATATGTAATCTTAAATTAGTTATCAAGTAGATCTACTTGAGAATCAACTTATTCTCCGCGATCTACTCTTGAAGCAAATTTTTTTTTTTTTTTTTTTTTTTTTTTTTAATTCAGTTCAGCAGCGTTGGCGTATGTATGGTTTAACATTTGATTCATTATCAAAATAGTGAAATTCATGTTTTCTAGAACGTAGAATGACTTCTAAATTTGTTTCAATAATGTGTTATGTTGATGATGCATTGATGATAAATGAAGATAATTTCGAAAAATATGTTAGACGGTAATATAAAGCGTCGAAAGTTGTTAAAAGATGTAATTTGGTTCAATTAAAAAAGTCAACATATAAATTGATCAAGATAAAATTTGATGAATTTGATATTGATTTAGTGTGCAACTGCCCTATGGATTCACGATCGAAAACCATTATAATAGCCGATGATGATGATGTAGATTTAATTTTCTAAGCGACAACGAAATACGTAGAGCTGTTTGTTTTAAAGACTATACAGGTGCAAGTAGAAGAACCCATAACATCATAAGTAGTAAACCATTAAATTAATGACAGTCCTAAAAGATTGGAGACTTTCAGAACTTGTCATGATATTGTATCGTTGAGCTTTAATGTTCCACATCGACCAACATCATTTAGCACTGTTGGGCCTTCAAATTATCATGTGTTGTCTTCTGTGTATCCAACACCTTCCGAGTTATACCATATAAGTAAGAGGTATATGAATCGTATGCAGTAACTTTTGTTATGTAATGAAGGTCGGAACAAAGCCCCCTTCCTTCCGCATAGGACGCACATATATGAGTTGGCACACACATCCTTGTAACAAAAGGAAACTCTGATGTTACGTGTCTACCAACTCATATTTGTACTCTACCCTTTCAATTTATTTCGTGATGTAGGACTATTTATTCAAACCCTCATTCCTACCTTAACGACATGCGGGACAATCCTAACAATCTTCCCCTTGACTCACATCCTACAAGTATCTTTTGAAAGCACCGTCTTGCCATCACGGGCCAATTCGTAACATTCGGCTCTAATACCACTGTTATATAATGGTGGTTGGAACAAAACCCCTCTTCCTTCCGCATAAGACGCACGCATATGAGTTGACATACACATCCTTGTAACAAAAGGAATCCCTGCTATGTGCCCACCAACTCATATTTGTACTCAACTCTTTCAATTTATTCCGTGATGTGAGACTATTTATTCAAACCGTCATTTCTACCTTAACAACATACGAGGCAATCCTAACACTTTTATGGCTGTAGATTTGAAAGTTACATTAAAAAAAAACCATTTTTTGTTAATTTCAGTTATCCAGTTCATGATATTGCTATAGAATTTAATATCAAAGTAAACAGCGTGGACATATGATCAAATGAGGCGACTGCTGATATGGAAACAGACATGAATGTAGTTGAAGATGTAAATGATGGTCCCTCTATTGATGGTATGGATGTAGAGAGTATGGTAGAAAATGGTACGTTTTGAATTGGAAGCATGCAAGTTAATAACGAAGCATTGAACTACGATTTTACAACTATGGAAGAAAGATTGTTTGAAGATAGCGATGACACGGAAATGGAGGTATCTCTTGATGATGACTTATGCATAACATAGATAATGACTATGTCATTGTTGATGATCTTCCATTCAAAAATGAGATATTTTCGACAATGAGCATCCAAAATGAGTTTAAAGTTGGTATAATTTTTTGAGACGAAAGAAAATTCCAAACAACAATTAAGGGAATGATCAATTCTTCATGTTGTGCCTTTTAAACAAATAAGATCAAAGAAAACCAAATACACAGCCATCTGCAACTAACTGCCCTTGGAGAATTCATGCAATTGCGCAAAACAAAAATCCGAGCAAAGTGGGTGGATTATAAAGAAATATCCAAGTGAGCACAAATGTGCGAACCCAACGATCAACTCAAATTACAAGCAAGCAACTTTTGTGCTTCGAGTTTCAAAGATCTTATCGTTTGTAAAATATGATTTGAATATAATAGCCGACACTGTGCTGGTACTAATGGAGGAACAGTTAATCATGAAGATTAGTTATATGAAGACATGGAGAGCTATGAGTAAGGTAGTCAGTGATTGAGCGAAATCATATAAACTTTAAGGAAATATTTCATAGAAATTGCTAGATTAAATCTTTTATTTAGATTTAATGAAGTACATCAATTAATTAATATTTAATTGGAATTGAATTGAAATTGGTCTTTGGGTTTATCGTGAACGGTGTTTTAAATAACACTTGTTCTTTAACCTGATTAACAATGGAATAAGATTTTGGGTTGTCGTGACTGGTATCTTTGATAATATTGTTCTTAGACCCAATGGAGTTAAGAAAATCAGAAACTAACTGGAGATTAGTTAAGTTGAATGGTTTCCTGGGTATTGATCTGATGTTGGTTTCGGCCTTCGGAGTTAATACTTAGGGAAGTGTTCACTTGCTAATTTACGGTTAAAGGTTGATGGAATGGAATGTGATTTTGGGTTTATCGTGAACCGTGTTTTAAAGGACATTGGTTCTTTAACCCAGTTAAAGACAAGAATAAGATTTTGGGTTGTCATGAATGGTATCTTTAATAATACTATTCTTAGACCCAATGGAGTTAAGAAAATCAGAAACTAACTGGATTAGTTAAGTTGAATGGTTTCCTGGGTATTGATCTGATGTTGGTTTCGGCCTTCGGGGTTAATACTTAGGGAATTGTTCACTTGCTAATTTGCGGTTAAAGGCTGATGGAATGGAATGTGATTTTGGGTTTATCGTGAACCGTATTTTAAATGACATTGGTTCTTTAACCCAAAAGACAGGATATGATTTCCCAAGTTAAACCATCGTTAATATTGATTTTTGAGAAGATTAAAAACCAAGTGGAGTTTTAATGCATCTTTAATTAGATTGAAATGATATCCAAAGGAAGATTAAAGAATAAATTTAAAGAATTTATCTTTGATAAAATTAATGGGAACCTTTCCCAAAGTATAAGAATGTTTGAATAAAGAAATGTTCTGGATTGGAATAAGGCGTGTGTTGTGTTTTTATAGCACTTGTTTATTATATATGCGAGTTATTCAGAAAGACCGG
Organism: Allium sativum; assembly: GCA_030737875.1. NCBI lineage: Eukaryota > Viridiplantae > Streptophyta > Magnoliopsida > Asparagales > Amaryllidaceae > Allium > Allium sativum. The sequence goes on from CM060919.1 coordinate 660,479,636, forward strand.
GTTTATCCCATTCTGAATAGCTGATTCGATGATATTTCAAGGATGAAGACGGTGGTCGAAGACCGGAGGTCTTGACATTGTTTGGATGATTACTGATGTCTTGATTGGGCTGTACACCCAAGACAAGGTAATAAGTGGTGATCGTCCAAACGTACATGGAGATCGACCGGATATGCGAGGACCTCTTCCCTGTATTGGACATATGAGGGAGGAATAAGGTGCCTCCAGTTTCGTTCAGACCCAGAACGAACTTGTAAATGGATGTGTCTGACATCGGATTTCATTCTGTGTGATTGATAGACATCGGTTGCATTGCATGAATTGCCTATGTGGCATGCTGAGATGCAAATGATCAAGGCTTCTGTTGAAAAGCAAGGTCTTATGGTTGATGATCAAAGCACGACTTTAATATAGCGTAGCTTTGTGTAACGTTAATTCGCGAGCCTCACACCCAGGTGTGAACCAGAAATGGGAGAGGACATCAGGGAGGGCATGCGTTTCTTTCTAGCTAGGAGTGGTGTCAGCGTTTTACTACCCCTGGCATTTTACTTATGTGGATGATGGATAGCGAGGCGCCTCGGTTATATCGGTCATTCCGGGGCCGATAATTTGGTCGGGATATGACCAGTTTATGCCCCATAGGGCGGGGAAACGCATGTTCAGGAATTTTAATCCACTCCGTGTGGACCGCCCCTGACGATCCAAGGGTCACTCGAGCTCTGATCCGGAGGCTCGGGCTAAACAATCTCGAAGCGGTAAGGACGATCCCTTGCCTCGGTTCACAGATGGAAATCCAACTTCCAATACGACATTTTGCGGTTTTAATTGTAGAGCCTAGTATGGCGACATAGTGGGATGGGGCACTCATGCCATCAATGATTGATACTTATGACTGAAACTGTTTTGACACTATACACTTATAGTAATAATAAAATATGAAATTTCATGTACCAAGCATTTTTGGCTATTATAAGGTAAAAACTCTATCCTCCGGCTTGCGTTGCATTGTGTGATGGGACCTGAGTCTTATAATAGCTTCATTGTTCTTTATTTAGCATTGCGCTGTTGTTTTATGCACTGCTATTCTTGGGAGGAAACCCTTTCCGTGTTATACGGCGTGGTCCCTTGATTTCCCTAATTTTAAAATCAAAATAATAACTGTTTTAGTTCTCACACCAGTCACATGACTAACCTGGAGTTTACTGTTTTAACCTAAACTCTGGGTGCCCCTATTTTCCACATGAGCAGCTAGTAGTTTTGGTTTTACAGATTTATATTCATAGGATCCTGGTTTACAGCTGGAATGATAATCGAAAAGCTCTGTATCTATATATTCTTTTCAGTTGTGTTTTGTATTATTTTCCGTTGCATTGTAACTTGTAAATCTCTGATATTTGGTAAATGTGTAATATTTATTCATACTCTGTATATTCTTGTACTCTGATGTAAATCATTGTAATAAGCAATGAAATGTTCTTCTGTTTTTGTTCTGATTTGTCATGTTCTCAAAGCAATCCGGGCTTTCCTTCACGGGGAAGTTCGGGTCGTTATAACGGATGATTATGAAGTGTTCAATCGAGCATTTTCGGCTTTTGGTTTGTGTATTGAAGGTTTGTAAATTGTCGTTTCTTGTTTTGTATTGACAGGACATATTTGTACGGGAAATACAAATGGACATTACTTGTAGCCAATGTCGTTGACGTGGATGACCATCTATATCCTTTGACATGTGCAATTGCTAAGTTAGAGTCTGTTGATAGTTGGAGATTATTTTTTTACTTGCATGCACCGGTTCATTCATGTCATTAATGATTGAGAAATTACATTTATTTTCGATAGAATGAAATGGATACCGAACGCATTGGAAACAAAGTAGCATTTACCTCGTAAGCACCGCTTTTATGCTAGACATCTTAAGGCAAATGTTCAAACATCTGGTTTCAAAGAGAAACGATTGACGGGGCTTTTTTATGCAAAGGCGTGTGCTTTAGAGGAAATCGAATAGCAGAAGATTCAGAAAGAAATAATAATTATTAGCATTTGGGCGCACAACTACATTGAAAGAAGTTTGAATGAGAAAGAGGAAAGTTGACCCTTGTGTAAAGATGATGGCGGTCGATTTTATATCATGACCACAAACGCTTTCGAAAGCTTAAATGGTGTAATAAAAGGTGCTCAATCGTTATCTGCAAAAGCTTTGGTTGCATCGCACTTTTTATCGGTCGGTTGACTACTTTGGTCAAAGAAGAGAAGCGATAGAAAATTTTAAACCCGTCTTACTCCTAAATGAGAACCAAAAATTGCTGAAAGAGCCAATGAAGCAATGCATGCAAGGATTATTATCTTTGGCTAAGTAAAATGGCAAGTTGTGCAATATTTTGACAATAAATTTAAGTTGTTAATCAATGATAACACTTGTTCATGTACGTGCAACATACTTCTACTACAACATATACCTTGTACGACTGCTTGTTCTTCAGTTTTAAATAGAGCTAATAGAGCTTATGATGATTTTGCTTCATCATACTATATAGTTGAGAAGTGCCTGACTGCATATGCCTCTAAATTTCATCCAGTCCGGGGTAATCGAAATTCGAACTTAAGTAGATAGCAAGTTAGTATATCTTCTACAGCGAAAAGGTAACTATAACGGCCGAGTCTATAAGATTCAATAATACCATAGACGAGAGCCAGAAACCAAAAGGAATCAGGTGCAGCAAAATACGATGCTGAAGGTCATAAGAAAAATCAGTGTATATCAGCAAGTTAATGTTATAGTTGAATTTAATCTTCAAGTATGTGTAATTGAACTATGTGTGTAGCATAAAAGCTTGCAATAGCATGACATAAGTCTACCGAATATGACAAATTTTTCTTAATACATAAACATTGTTCACTTCCTTGAATGATCCGTAGGAACAAAATTTTGGAAACTATATCCCTGATTCATCAACGCGTTTCTTAGTTCTAGATTCAGCTTCTCTGAATATTGACATCAAAAAGTAGTCTTTTGACGATCAACCATCAAATGCACAAACCGTACACAATGTCCTTGCGTTGATTATGGAGTTCTTCCCTCTATGATGAAAAGTCCTTGCATGAACACTATTAGGAAAGAAGCCGATCCTTTTCAAAGTCCAAAAGGGGGTATTTATAGGTAGTGAGATGCCCGGTTTGGCATTCCACGGGACACCCAATTCGAGAAAGTAGGAGTGGAGAAGACCAGGTTTTCAGCCATCCGAGAGTATCTATTTCGGGTTGAGTATGAATACGTATTTCTCGATCTAGATTTGAAGGAGTCGTTGACCATGTTTATATTCTAAAGATCAGGTCATAAGACCAAGTTAGTCTTCGGTTCCAGAGTTTGGCTCAATATGTCAAACCGACTTTGATTTGACATAGTCGAACCGAGATGTATATACTCCTTATATCCAAACCAAGTGGGATCGAGCCGAGCCATGGGTGATGAAGTGAAATAATGGGACATTCAAACTGAACCGGGTATGTTGACCCGGCCTTCTTCGATCCGAAGTGTAGTGCGTTGCCGATGTAGGCCGAAACGACCTTACCGACCCGAGAACCGAATATGCCGAATCAACATCACTGGGTTATTTTGCTACTTCCATCCAATAACTCCATGCTCTCCTAAGCTTATAATCAAATCTTAAGTACTTTGATTGCCTGAAATCCATATTGTGACTGCCTTTCCAAAAGGCGGGTCAACACTTTGCCCCCTGAAAACATATCTTTCTGTAGAAGATGTTTTTGACTTTACCTAGTTTGAATCGATTATCCCTAGTTTGACTCTACCTGTTATTGGTTGCTGGTGGCTCGATTTAGGAACTTTACCTATTATGCGGGGCTGTCAATCTGATTATAGCTCGCCGTTGGTAGAGTTCACACAGGAATTGATGATGCATCCTTTGAGCAACCCCGCATTATTGTGTTCGATTTCTAACTCTTCTGTTCGGTTGAGTCATACACTTTCCACTAGTCGTCCCGCGACCTCTGCTTCTGCTTCGTTCCCTCTTCTTAGTAAACAAGAGACAATGAACTTTTATGGTCGCCTATCTTCGCCAGTACCAGGTTTTGGGTTTCTTTCAGGCTTCTTGAGTCTTGTGAGGCATCCGTTCATTCTTCTGCCCCCTCTTCGCTCCTCTCGTCGAAGACTGAGAGGGGGTCCTCGCACTCCCCCCACCATTCACACACACTTTATAGCGGCGTCTGAGCAGATCATTAGATCTACTCAACATACAATTTATCTTATCTAAGTTGTGCTTGCGTGTCCCCTACCTTTACGGGTGCCTTCTTCTTTTTTGAGCTTTCTGTTAGTTTTGCTTTCCCTCGATGTAGAACTACTTGTTTTAGAATGTTCGTGGTATTGGCAATGATGCGTCATGGCTAGACTGAAGCACATCATTTATAAGAATTTTGTCTATCTGGTTGAACTTCTGGAGCCTTTTTATGGGTCCGGAGGAGGTCATCAAGATAGTTTTATCTCTTGTCTTTGGGGTAGCCAATGTTTCTGAGAAGATTTGGATTCTTTGGTATAAATGAGTCGTCGTCCACCTTGTTTTCGATTCCGCTTAGCTTCTCTTGGTTGTCTGTTCGGTCCCTTCTTTCTCCTCTTCCTTTCTGTTCTTGGCGGTCTACGCCAAATATGATCGGATAGAGGGATTGGGCCTTTGGTATGATACTCTCTCTTTTTCCGACTTAGGGTTTTACGTTTCGGTGTTAGGAGGCGACTTCAATGTAGTCGCCTGCCAAGCTGATAAGCAGGGAGGCATCTCTGTTAACCGCGCCGCGGTTGCAGATTTCAACACCTTCATCGTTAGCTCGGGTCTTTCCGAGGTTTCCTTCATCAGTTCAGCTTTTACTTGGTGTAATAACCAGGAAGGGCCTAAGAGGATTCTTTCTATACTTGATATAGTCTTTGGATCGGAAGGTTGGTTCAACATTCCCTTCTCGTTCTATATTTCCTATCTACATCGTACCTTTTCCTATCATGCTCCTATGATTCTTCGCTGCTCCCCCTTTTCCCTTTTTGGACCTACTTCTTTTAAGTTTCAAAGTATGTGGAGATCACACCATAGATTCCATCGTGTTTTGGAAGATTCCTAGAACTCCCCTGTTCTAGGTTCCCCTTTTGTGGTGTTTTCTCATATATTGGAGCGTCTCACGACTTGCCTTAACGCTTGGAACGTGTAGGTTTTCAAGAATATCTTCGAGTGTGTACGGGCAGCATAAGAGATTCTTATCTTTGCAGAATCATCTTTTGATAAAAATCCTTCTTCTGCTAATAAGGAGGCGTGGGCTCTTGCCTAGTTGGCCTTTTCGTATGAGCTTCGTATTGAGAACGACCGTCTTCGCCAGAAGGTGAGGATCAAATGGGTGGTCGTATTGATAACGTATTATTTCCTTTTCTCAGGCGGGGTTTGTAAAAGGATGCTTGATGACGGATATCATCCTTTTAGCCCAGGAGCTGGTTTCCTAGATCGATCGGAAGGTGAGAGGTTCTAATGTTGTCGTTAAGCTGGATATGACTATGGCCTACGATCGTACGTCTTAGTTTTCGTCATTAAAGATATGAGAGCTTCCGGCTTTCCGGAATCCCTTATCGATATTATTTGGAGGCTTATCTTGAACTGCTAGTTTTTCGTTCTCATTAACGGGTAGACAAACAGATATTTCAAGGAGGGAAGGGGTCTTCATCCGGGAGACCCTCTTTTCCCAACCCTGTTCGTCATCGCTGCCGAGGCTTTCGTGTGTGGATTGCATTCACTTACGATAGTAAGTCAGATTCAGAGGTTGGCATTCCTAGGAGCTTCCCTCTCATTTCTTCTATATCTTTGGCTGACGACATCATCATTTTCACTAGTGGTAGTCGTTGCTCTGTCCGCCGTCTCATTAGCTTCATTCAGCGGTACGATATGTGTTCGGGTCATCTTGTTAACTATGCAAAGAGTTGTTTCATCCCCGCGAAATACTTGTTTCCAGTGAGATCTTCTTGGATCAAAACCTTCTTGGGTTTCAAGGTGGACTCCCTTCCCTTGCCTTACCTAGGTATGGTTCTATACCGAGGTAGGAAGCTCAATGCCATTTTCGACCCCTTGATTGACAAAGCCAGGGGTAAGATCATCTGTTGAAATGCGGCTCATATATCTCAGGCAGTTAGTCTTGTCCTCATTAAGTTCCTTCTTGATTCTGTAGGATCGCATGTCTTTGCTTCCATGACTCCTACTTCTTCCTTCTTTCGCGCTTATCGCTCTTTGGCATCGTCCTTTTTCTGGGGAAACATGGACAACACAAACTGTCATCATTCGATCTCTCATGACATCATTTTTCATTCCAAAAGTGAAGGGGGAGGGGGGTCTTAACCTCCTAACCCTTAGGGTGTCTGTATCGCCTAAGCTTGCAAGTTGTGGGCTCGGTTTGGAACGAACGTGTAACAACCCGCCTGAAATTAGCCTAAATTTCGACCTAGAAAAGGTCCATTGAAACTTAGAACCACTCTAGATGGGTTGTTGGTTCCTGTAAGGAATTTCATTTGTACAGATAATATATACATACACTTCGAATGGAAATATCACATTGCAGAAAGAGAAAATGTAGTAATGAAATAAGATGTACCATTTTGTTTAAAATCACAGAATTCCAACACAACTGTCAAGATCACATTTGTTCTATGGGTACATCAATAAACACATTCTCAAATGTTTCCATAAGAAGTAAAGAAATAACTACTAATAATAGCATGACGACTTCATCTTAATCTTCAGCTCCTATCATGATTTGTCCATGAATTCTACCCCATCTACTGAGCTTTTGGATATGGTAAGGAGAGGGGTTAGAACATAAAGTTCTGTGTGACTGAAATATGGTGTTTACTTAAAGACCATACCCTAGTTTTTAGCAGTTTACATATGTTAAGGTATGTCTACGCATCACACACATTCATACAAACACCAAGTATCTAACCAATAAGGTGGATATCCAAGTCAATCGCTCATTAGTGTTTTTAGGGTAAAGACCCAATGAGGTGGGTGTTCTCGGTCGCTTATGGCCCTATTAAAGGTGGATTCTTATGATCTCTTATAACCTGAGGTGGACCCTAGCGCCTTAAGGCCCTGTCCTATTACGTCAACGTTCTTAAGTCTATACTCTCAAATGTAATTTGAGATGTAGTATTGCGAACATTACTACTTAACTGAAATTACGGTAGAACTCCTATTTCGCTTAAGACATCCCTACGACAGTTGGTGAGCATGCAACGACCGTATATCCTATATATATCAATCATGTCCCTAGTTGATCCCCTATAAGCTTCAAGAGGAAGTGGAGATCACCATAACTACCCTACTACGTTAACGCTTATGCCTAACCACTTTCAGAGAAGGAAGACCCAAAGACTTACTTCGAATCTAATAAGGGTGAGTTCTATGACTTTGGTTCCTTTCCAAGGAATAAACCTTCGGAGGGATCCTAGTCCTAACCACCAAAGACCACATTAGACAAGAAGAGAGTCAGCCACTTAAGACCATATCAAGGCATAGTAAACCTTCCTATTTTCACACACAACAGGCTTATATATATAATTATATATATATATATACACACACACTAGACCTCTCACATTAAGTCGTATACCTGTAGATGCTGGATATGCTGGGCGGTTCCAGGCAGGCTTCCACTACAAGTGGGTTTAACCTCATGCCATAGTGTACTAAGTTTGAAGGACCCATGGAACCCAAACCTATCATATTAGTTGGGCCTACTTGTGATTGCTGGATTTGTCGGTCGGTCCGGGAAGGCTTCTATCACAAATGGCAACTAACCTCGTGTCTGTGTGTCACTATTAATATATGTAAACCATTTTATACGCACACACAAGCAATCAGTATATATGTATATGGGGACATTTCAAATTCGAATTCTTTCCTAACCGCATTTACTATGTTAATATTACGTTAATTACGTTGATTACACTACATTAATATAATTATAACGCATAAATAATTCTAAATGTTCATTTGAACGAGAGAACGTTCTAATGAGACAAAAAATTTCAACTTGTTTGAATTAAGGTATACAATTTTATTTTTCCGTATCTTGACTGCTACAATTTATGCATGATGGCATAAGAGCATAGTAAGATATAACTGTAAAGGGAAATTACAACATACATACAAATTTCAACTTGCATCCTAGGCTTATTTGAATGATTTCAATAATGGATTAAGAATAAAGTATAACATATACATATAATATATACATGTATGTTTATAAGTTCCACTTTATCTAGTTCACCCCTTTCAGGTGTTTTGCACATAAAAAAGTTTACGTTTGATATATTTCAAGTATGAACACGTTTGGATTCAAAATAGAATACAGACCTAATTCACTGAACAACCTAATTTAAATCCTTTTAGGTTACAATCAAATGTTTACATAAGGGTGAATTGCACAATGTAGAAACAACAACACCCCTTTTGTTCTCAATCAAATATTAAGATTCAAATCCATGAAACACTACGCCATAGATAGCCTAAGGCAACCCCTGAGAAGTGACGCAGTAGGTGAAAAATAGTGTTGTAATAGGCAAAAAATGATCTGTGGCAACACTTTTTTGGGGTTGCCTTTTGCCGCATTGCCTTAGACTCAAAGGCAACACATTTGCGACCCTAAGGAAAATCAGCATAAGTGTTGCCACATGTACTAAATTTACAAAAATGTGGGGCCCACTAAAATCTGTAACCCAGGCTTACGGAATCACCACTAAATTCTGTATCCCGGGTTCACGGAATCCAGTTGTGGGGCACACATGTATAAATCTATGGCAACAATTTTACCACCCAATGGCGGTTCACGGAATCCAGTTGTGGGGCACACATGTATAAATCTATGGCAACAATTTTACCACCCAATGGCAACACTATATCATAGCTATGGCAACATTTCACATCACATACTGCAACACTATATCATATAAATGGCAACATTACATGACATAACATCAAACTGAAATTAATAAAGAACTTTTTATTTCAAATTAATTAACCAGCAAACATAAGTACTTAGTCAACTACAAAATAACAAAACATATTCACTAAATTCAATTTTACAGACATTTCAGTTACAAATACAGCCATTCCTAAATTCATGTTTACATAAAACTAAAACAGTTTCAAAATATAGTGCAAACCTCCAATGCGTTCAATGTCTCTACTGCATCGAGTACCTCTAGTGCCTTTAGTAACAAGTTCTTGAAAATCCTCATCATTGCCTCCTTCACCTGGATACATCAGTTGCATTTCAGCACAAAATAAGAGGTATGCATACCTCAATTGCATTTCAACACAAACTATGGTCATAGTATAACTGAGTTTCCTTTCAACACAAACTGAGTTTCATAACTGAATTCCATTTGCATTTCAGTATAACATAGTATACTGATCTAAACAATGTGTATACAAGTGTACTGATCTAAACAATGTGTGAGTTACATAACTGATCTAAACAATGTGTATACAAGTGTATAATGATCTAAACATAATAGAGTTTCATTTGCATTTGCATTTCATTTACATAACTGAGTTACATAACAGAGGCACAATGTGGATACAAGTGTACTGATCTAAACATAACTGAGTTACATAACTGATCTAAACAATGTGTATACAAGTGCACACTGATTTAAACATAACCGAGTTTCATTTGCATTTGTGTTTTATTTACATGACTGAGTTACATAATAGAGGCACAATGTGATCACAATTGTATGCTCATCTAAACAATGTGTATACATAGTATAACAGAGACACAGTGTGTATACAAGTGTTATCGAGTAAACAATTAGACAATTACATTGTGGATAAATTTATCAGTAATCAGTAATTTAGGTTTAATGGGCAATATAGCAAAATTATCACTAATCTACAATGTGGAAAAGCTTAAATTTGTACCTGAAAAACTGCACATGCATGTTATTTCATGTTACTTCACTGTTCTACATTGCCATAACAACACACAAAAGAACTCCAAACATGATCCAGTACATAGCTAAAGCATTTGCAAAGAATTTTTCTCCTATCTCATGTTTTCCACATTCAATGCACATTAGGGTCAACTCTTTCGTCATATCTGCCACAAATTCATCTGCTTTTGCCCTCTTTTGCTTCAGCAGCTTTTCTTCAATTATCTTCTTTTCTACGAGCAATTGCGATATAGTATTTTCTTTTTCTATCAATTTAACAGTAGTATCATCCAATTCAGCATTGCTATTGATTTCATATACTTCGTCATGCCACATAAAATACCCACAATCGCCATTCTGCACATATCTTAAATTCTCGACTAAAACATCAATGAAAGATACGATAATCGACATGGAACAACAAGAAAAAACCTAATTTATACTTACTGGCCACATGTAGAAACCAAAAAACTTCTTCCCCGCATTCGACTCTACCTTCACAGTCCTCATCTTCACTGGGATTTTGTGGTGGTAGTTCTTTCTCGCAGCCTCTGTTGACGAATATGAAGTAGAAATTGATTGAGCGATCATTGATATCACAAACTGCAAATCATTCGGTAGGCTTTCAGGCATGTATTTCATATATTTATTATTTTTGTGCATAACCAAAACAAAACATGCATAGTTTATTAACCAGTCTTACACACACATCCACACTTAAGAAATCATGCATATACTTATTATACGGTCTTATGGATACAGATCATGATAATACTTAAGAAATGATAACTATCATGTATATGTAAGCATCCTTATGAAACCATTTTCATAAACCAGTGTATCATGTCTCAATCATCACAGGCAACAGCAACCCGGGAAACCCGAGCAGTTGTTTAGAACATGCAGCTCATATAAGGTCGATGGTCTACTTGTTCACAGCCACACTTCATAGGAACTAATGTTCTGTGTTATTAAATTGATTAACAACCAAATGGCGGCTCAAAGAACATTTCAGTGAATCAACATACAACAGAACCACAAAAAACACCACCAACCAAACACAATTATATTCATGGTGATAATAATTTTCGTTTTTCGGTAGACTAATGAATAGCGATGATAAAAAAACCAACAGAAACGTACATGAGAAACACAGGATAAAACCTAGCACCTTTCTTCTTGGATTGAATGCCGTTTGATGACGGGGAAGGGGAGAAGTGGGTGCATTTGGAGTCGACGACTCGATGGAAGAAGTGGAGGACGCAGAGAGGGTTGGAATGGAAGAAGTAGGTGACTGAAAATTAGGGATTGGAATTGGAAATTTGAGGTTGAGAACGAATAGATCTGCGAAATTGAGAAAGAGGAATCCAATGAGTAATGTAAGTTGATTTCTTTGATGGTGAAGTATTTTAAAGGATTGGTGAGGTGTCAACTTCAGATGTTTTTTTCAAAAGGTAAATTGACAAATAGATATGCATCTTTTTATAGATGCAGATTGATAACGTGGCAAATTAAACTTATAAGTTTTTAATTATAGCTACTGCAACACAATTTGATATCTATGGTAACACATTGAAGAGTGCATTGCAATACACAAAAATCAACATAGCTGTGACAACATTTTAGCTGGCAACACCTTGAATTTCCGTTGTAGTAGGCAATCTATGGCATAGTGAACCCAAATAACATGACAGTTCTTATGCAAACATAAAATAGAGGATTTGGGGGTATTTTGGATTGATGTTATCGATTTCCAAATACTCTTAGGCATAGGTATCAACATGTTAATCTATTAAAAAATGGAATATGCCTAAGAACACAATATTCCACTCATAGATCTAACAAAGTACAAATAAGATCCTTATTATAGATTCAAATCTGTGCTTAATCTTCATGAAAAACGTGCTCCAATCCTTCTAATATATATGTAAGAATCATCTTTTAGAATCTTATATATATATAAATATAACTAAATTCCAGAATTCATACTAAATCTATATGAATTTAGAATTGAGAGAAAATGAGAATGAAGGTTAGAGGAATTAAAGAGAAATTCCAAACATTTTCTGGAATTCAGCAATGGCAGAAGGATGATATGGAGGTAGATAGAAGAGAGTGGCTAAGGTTTTGTTGTGTGATATGAGGGCCTATATATAGTCGCTTGTGTAAGCATAGGCAGTTGGATTATTTAGATGTAATCCTGGCTATATATTTCTATATATCCCTTTAGAAAACCCTAACCAAACATAGGTTCATTGGGCTTTTCAGCCGCCAGGCGGTCGACTGGCGGTCGACACCCCTTCTTAGGAGGCGGTCGAGCTCCTGATCGTTGAAACGCCCAATGAATGTATATGGCGCTTAGGTGTTTAATTATGTAATTTGTGACTTTATTTTCTCATCTCTTTCCTTACTTGCAATATTCTCTGTCCCCATAATCTTATCCTCAGTTTGAATTTCAAATCCCCCTTATTTATTTTAATATAATTTGGACATATATATATAACTCATTTAATTATATATATTTTCTATGTTTTACTGTCCAAATTCATTTGCTTGTAACTCCTTCATACATTGACCGTTTTCAGCATATTATATATGAAAATGATTTAGAATTTCTTCACGAATCCATATAAAAGTTTTTCGCAGACAATTTCCTGAAGCTGCAAATTCTCATTTTCTAGCCTTATTATTAAATTGTTTTATTTTTATTTGTTGTTAATATTTATGTATTTTACGGGTTGTTACATTCTCCTCCTTTAAAATAGATTTCATCCCGAAATCTGTTCGAAGGGGCGAAAAACGCAACTTGCTCGAAACATCCATGTTATTTTTAACTCATCCTTAAGCATCCATGACTAGCAGTAATTATGAGATGCAGACCCACTAAAATGAGCTCAATCCTATTGTGTAGATGTAATAAGTGATGCAATATGTATGTAAACAACCTAATTATGCATATATTTCTATATGAGTGCGTCGTGCAATGGTGTTACATCCATTTACTAACATCTAATCTAGCAATCAAAATGCATCCATAAACATTAATTTGAGGAAAAATTACCTGAGAAAAGCCCTGGTGAGTCTGTCTCATCTTATCCTCGGTCTCCCGTGTGCTTTCTGCATGATCATTTCCTCATTTACTCGGACAAGACGAGTGGTTTTGTTGCAGAGTCTCTTGATTCCGTGCTCTACAATTCTTGCAGTGGCACGGGGCACCCTGGACTCCAACTCGAGTTTTTCTATATCCCCAATTTCATCAAGCTCAACTCTGATAGCAGAACCATGAAGGCATATCCTTAGACGAGATAAATGAAAAACATTATGGATTCCCAATAGAAGCTCTGGGAGACCCACTCATAAGCCAAAGATCCTATCTTCTTGATGACATGAAGAGGCCCAATAAATCTGGGAGCCAACTTCCCAGTCTTCCCATACTGAATCATCTTCTTGAGAGGGGATACTTTTACAAATACTAAGTCTCCAACGTTAAACTCAAGTTCCCTCCTTCGCTTATCGGCATATGATTCCTGATGGTCTTGGGCTACCTTCATCCTCTGCCTGATCGAGGATATATTTTCCGTTGAATCATGGACGAAGTCTGGTCTGAGTAGAACCTTGTCGGTAGTTTCCCACCAACAAGTTGGCAATTTGCATGGCCTCCCGTAAAGCTTCAAAAGGGGCCATACCAATCGTTGTTTGTAAACTATTGTTATAAGTAAACTCTACGAGCAGTAGGTGTTGCTCCCAAGCTCCTCCAAAGTCGATGATGCAAGCTCTGAGCAAGTCTTCCAAGATCCTATTTACTCTTTCTGTCTGGCCATCAGTCTGTGTGCTTAGGTTAAGGCTTGTTCCCAATACTACTTGTAGGCTTCCCCAAAATTCTCTTGTGAACAAGGGGTCTCTATCACTCACAATAATCGATGGGACACCATGTAATCTGACTATTTCTATGACATATAGTTGGGCTAATGAGGCTGTAGTCCTAGTCTTCTTGGCTGGTATAAAACGGGCGCTTTTGGTTAAATAATCTTCCACAACCCAAATGGTCTCATTACCCTTTTGGCTTCTAGGAAGTCCATCTACAAAGTCCATGGAAATATGTTCCTACTTTCACATGGGGATCTCTAAAGTTAGTAATAACCCTCCGGGTTTCCCTTGCTCTACTTTTACTTTTGGGCATGTCAACATTTGGCCACAAACTCGACTACATCTCTCTTCATTCCTTCCCAGTGGAGATTCCTCTTCAATATTTGTACATCTTATCCCCACCGGGATATATGGTCATTTTTGATCTATGGCACTCCTCTAGAATTTCTTTCCTCAACCCTTCATCCTTAGGGACGTAAAGTTGTCCATCCCAAAGTAAACTTCCACCAACACCAATCAAACATCTAACCGAATGGGGATAGGCCTCCTTCTTTCCCACTTTCTCCTTTATGCTTCTTAATTCTTCGTCAAGGTCTTGTGCACTTCGGGAGTAGGTCTAATAATCATGGCTCCAAGAAAACCATTAAAAGTGGTTGGCGGGGGTAGCAAATTAAAATTAGAGAGGAACTCTAATTGTTTCCATCCTATCATTGCATTCAAGATTGCGTGTTTCCTACATAAAGAATCTGCCACAACATTCCCCTTTCCCGAGGTGTACCGAATCATGAAATCAAATGATTTAATATATTTCATCCACCGTTGTTTTCTCAATTTTAGGTCACATTGAGAAAATAAATATTTTAGGGACTTATGGTCAGTAAAAAGTTCAAATTTCTCCCTAAAAGATAATGCCTCTACATCTTAAGGCCGAACACTACTACAACTAACTCAAGGTCATGAACTGGGTATCTATTCTCCGGATCCTTGAGTTGTCTATTAGCATAAGCAACTATTCATCCTTCTTGCATAAGGACCGCTCCTAAACCGGTCCCATACGCATCGGTAAACAATTTCGAACCATCGGGTATAATTACGGACTATAGCGCTAGTTAATACTTCCTTTAATTTCTTAAAGGCTATGTCACATTTGTTACTCCAAGAAAATACCAAATTCTTCTTTGTTAGTTAGGTTAAAGGAGTAGCAATCTTTGCAAAGTCTTTAATGAATTTCCAATAATATCCAGCTAATCTAAGGAAGCTTATCACTTCTGTAGCATTTCGAGGTATCCTCCATTCTTTGATTGCCTCGATCTTTGTGCGGTTTATTGCCAAGCCTTTACTTGACGCAATTTGTCCTAAAAATCTAACTTCTTCTCTTCAGAAATGGCACTTCGATAATTTTTCTTTCAATTGGTTCTCTCTTAATATCCCTAACACTTGTCTTTAGTGATCTTCATGCTCTTTATAGTCTTTTGAAAATATAAAAGTATCATCTACGAAGACTACCACAATCTTACTTAGAATGCCTATAAACACTTTACTCACAAGTTAAACAAAGAAGGCGGGTGCATTAGTCAATCCGAAGGGCATAACTTCCCATTGGAATAATCCATCCGACGTCCTAAACACAGTTTTGTCCATACTGTCCTCCGCAATCCTTAAGTGGTGAAATCCAATAGCAAGGTCTAATTGGAAAAATACTTGGGCTCCTCCCAAGTGGTCAAAAAGGTCATCGATTCTAGGTAAAGGGTACCTATTCTTTTTGGTCAACTTATGAAGATCCTTATAATCCACATAAAGTCTTGAAGATCAGTCTGCTTTGGTGGCAAACACAACAGGTGCGCCCCATTCTGAGGTACTTCGTCGAATGAAACCTTTTTGTAATAATTCTGAAATATGCTTATCCAATTCCTTTCTTTCCTTAGGTGCCATGTGCCTCAAGGGTAGTACTACAAGTCTAGTGTCCTTCTCTAGGTCAATATGTAAAGAGATTTCTCTGTGGGGGTGGTAGTCGCGTGACCTCCTCAAAAACGTCCAAGAATTCACATATTATAGGGACTGAAGATGGTCCTTCTAAACTAGAAGATAAGGAATATAACAAGGCTTTATCCTTGTTCCTAACATTAGAAGGAATACTCAGACTATGTCCTCCTCGGCTCCTAAGACGAATGATTCTTTTATCACAATCTAGGACGGTCCATAAAATGATAGTCAATCCACACCTAGGATAAGGTCATACCCACCATAAAATCCAATTCATAGGATTCTCAAAGGAACCTGACATTGTCGACCTCCAATACTAGGTCTTTGCACAACAACCCAAGATATTTAGATCCTCTGTTAGGGTTGGCCACCCCTATCGGACTATTAGAGATAGACATGGGAAGGTTCAACAATTAAATAATATCTTAGAGATGATAGAACGAGTCTCTCCGGAATCGAACAAGGTGTATACAGAATTTCCTATAACAGAAGTTAAACCTTCAAGTGCGGGTTGTCCTTGGTCTTTTGGGGGTCGGATTTGAATTAGTGCGGCCTCTGTTGCATAATTATGGCCACTTCGGATAACTTGTGGCTTTGGGTTGTCCTTAGACATGCGCCCTTCTTCATGGCAATTGTAACACTTTCCTTTGAGTTCCTTTTTCGCTAATGAGGTCCTACAATCCTTGGCCTCATGGCCCTTGCGGTTCCACTTCGTACAAGTCTTCGCTTCCTTTTTGAATTTGCCTCTGTAACGACCCACATTCTACGCATTGGAGAATCGTAGAATATTTATTTCATTCTCATACGAAGTCATGTGGTCATGTAACTTTGGGGAACGACTATTGGGGTCATTCCCCATGTTCACAATTTTTGCCGATTTTTAAATAACCATTTTACCCCTGTCGAATCTTGTTTCGCCCATAACTTTTGGTTGGTAAGGAGTTTTGACCTAAAACCACTTCCATTGGATTCAAATGATGATTTATCTTTCCATAGAGTGGTCGCACTAATCAAACGGACTTACCATTTGGGAGATATGGCTGAAATAAGGTATGGAAGATGGAAAAACAGTTTAACCGGGCTTAATTAGGTGATTAGTGGCTAGACCCATAACCCATTTAGGGATTAGGGTTATGGGAGGGCTGAAAAAAGTTAGAGGATGATTCGTTTTCATTTTTCCCGCAACCACTTACCTTCCTCTAACCCTAATAATGGCCTCCACCTTCTAAATTCATCCCTAATCACTTCCTAATCACATATTAAGCAAATCTACATCAAATTAAGGCGGATTAGCATCAAAATCGAGATAGAGCTGCTGGAACACATAGGAATTCGACCCAATTCAGTGGGGTTTTCAGATCTATAATTTATTTGTGGCTAAGGTGAGTGATTTGCACTTTTATACGCTAATTACGGCTAATTAGGGGTGATTAGTGATAATTAGCGAAATTACACATCAGAAAAATATGGAAAAATATGTATAAATTCTAAAATATTATTTTATGTCACTGGTGAAAATTTGGGTTAATTTGGATTAAGTTTGCTAACCTTATAGTTAAAACATGCTTAAGGGGAAAATCATGCTTTTTGGGTATGTGATCTACAATATTTCATGTGATTGCTATTTTGGTGTTTTTGGTTGATTCTACATGTTACTACTGTTGTTTGGTATGTTTTGTGACTTCATAATAAGGTTAGAATGGTGGAAAACGCCATCGTTTGACGAAATTGGCTTATTGGAAAAACTGCAGAAAACCGGTTCTTGAAGGGGTTATGCCTCACGAACCGCCTAGGAGAACTTCGATTCCTGAAGGGGGTATGTCTCACGAACCGCTCCAAGATGAGGACTTACGAGCCGGGAGGGGGGGAGGAGGGGTGGTTACGAGCCGGGGGGGTCACGAGCTAAGGGGAGTCACGAACCGACCATGACGAGGACCACGACCATGACCCGAACCAAGATGATGACTCCAAATCGAACCAGATTTAAACTTCTGTCACGCGACGACAATTGTGAACTCTTCTGAAGATTAACTACAATTCAACCAAAACCCGAGACGCAAAAGAAGTCCAAATGAGAAGTTACTACTCAGGATCCAGATGGGGAGCGATGAGCTAACTTTTAGTGTTGGGCTTTGCTGCAAGACGCGTGCAAAGGGGTTATCGGTATCTACAATTTTGGTTCACCGTTGAATAGAGGGGGCATGTAGACAAACCGGAGCCAGGGAAGTGTGGACTGGTCGGCCCTTAACCTAGAGCCAGAGATGTGTGGACTGGGTAGGGTTATTGTCTATAGACCAGGGAAGTATGGTCATAGCAATAGTTGTACGGAGTTGCCTCATGACTCCAATAGATTTGGTGATCAAAGCGATGGATATCGTATGTTTTACGCACTGAGTGAGAGACGTGAGGATGATTGATTTGTTTGATGTTTGCTATCACCATGACATGCACAGTCCCGTGCTAGTCGGGCATTGGCACAGTGCATTTCGGGGAAATGTCGGCTGGTGTGGTGCGTCACACTTGGTATCAGAGCCTAGGTTGCATAGTTAACCTAGGTTGCGTAGTTAAGACTTCCCTTAGATAGTTGGTAAGCATGCAACGACCATATATCCTTTATATATCAATCCTGTCCCTAGTTGAGCCCCTATAAGCGTCTAGAGGAAGTGGACATCCCCGTGAACTACCCTACTCCATTACCGCTTATGCCTAACTACTTTCAGAGAAGGAAGACCCAAAAACTTATTTCAAATCTAATAAGGGTGAGTTCCATGATTTTGGTTCCTTTCCAAGAAATAAAACTTCGGAGGGATCCTAGTCCTAACCACTAAAGACCCAAATAAGACAAGAAGAGAGTCAACTACTTAAGACCTTCTCAAGGCATAGTAAACCTGCCTATTTTCACACAAAACAGACTTATATATAGTTATATATGCACACACTAGACGTCTCACATTAAACCGTATACCTGTAGTGTTGGATATGTCGGGCGGCTCCGGGCAGGATTCTACTACAAGTGGGTTTAACCTCATTCCATAGTGTACTAAATTTGAATGGCCCATAGCACCCAGACCTCTCACATTAGTCGGGCCTACTTGTGGTTGGTGGATTTGCCAGTCGGTTCCGGGAAGGCTTCTACCACAAATGGCAACTAACCTCGTGTCTGCGTGTCACTATTCATATATGTAAAGCCATTTTATACGCACACACAAGCAATCAGTATATTTGTATATGGGGACATTTCAATTTTTAATTCTTTCCTAACCGCATTTACTACGTTAATTATGTTGATTACGCTACATTAATATAATTATAACGCATAAATAACGCTAAATGTTTATATGAATGAGAGAACGTTCTAATGAGATAAAAAGATTCAACTTGTCTGAATTAAGGTATACAATTCTATTTTTTCATATCTTGACCACTACAATTTAGGCTTGATGACGTAAGAGCATAGTAAGATATAGCAGTGAAGGGAAATTACAACGTACATACAAATTTCAACTTGCATCCTAGGCTTATTGGAATGATTTTAATAATGGATTAAGAATAGAGTATAACATACACATATAATATATACGTGTATGTTTATAAGTTCCACTTTATCTAGTTCACCCCTTTCAGGTGTTTTGTACATAAAAATGTTTACATTTGATATATTTCAAATATGAATATGTTTGGATTCAAAATAGAATTCAAACCTAATTAAATCATTGAACAACCAAATTTAAACCCTTTTAGGTTACAATTAAATGTTTACATAAGGGTGGATTGCACAAAGTAGAAACAACAACAACACCCCTTTCATTCTCAATCAAATATTAAGATCCAAATCCACAGACCCAAATAACATGACAATTCTTACACAAATATAAAATAGAGGATTTGGGACCTATTTCTAATCCTCTTAGGCATACTTATCAACATGTTAATCTATTAAAAAATAGAATATGCCTAAGAACACAATATTCCACTCACAGATCTAAGGAAGAAAAAATAAAATCCTTGTTGCAGATTCAAATTTGTGCTTAATCTTCGCGACAAACGTGCTCCAATCCTGCTAATATATATGTAAGAATCATCTTTTAGAATCTTATATATATAACTAAATTCCAGAATTCATACTAAAATCTATATGAATTTAGATTAAAGAGAAGATAAGAATAAAGGTTAGAGTAATAGAAGAGAAATTCATATCCTTTTCTGGAATTCAACAAAGGCATAAGGATGATATGAAGGTAGATAGAAGAGAGTGCCTAGGGATTTTTTGTGTGATATTAGGGACTATATACAGTCGCTTGTGTAGGCTTAGGCCGTTAGATTATTCATATGTAATCCTGGCCATATATTTATATATATCTCTTTAGAAAACCCTAATCAAACATAGATTCATTGAGGTTTTCAGCCACCAGGCGGTCAACTTGGGCGGTTGACACCCCTTCTAAGGGGGCGATCGACCTCCTGGTTGCTGAAACGCACCCAATGAACGTATATGGCGCTAAGGTGTTTAATTATATAATATTTTCATTACTTTATTTTCTTATCTCTTTCCTTACTTACAATATTCTCTGTCCCCATAATCTAATCCTCATTTGAATTTCAAATCCTCCCTTATTATTTTAATATAATTTGGACATACGTATATTACTTATTTAATTATATATATATTGCGTTTTACTGTCCAAATTCATTTGTTTGTAATTTCTTCATACACTGACCATTTTTAGCATATTATATATGAAAACGATTCAGAATTTCGCCACAAATCTAAATAAAAGATTTTCATATACAAATTCCTAAAGCTGAAAAATGTCATTTTCTAGCCTTATTATTAAATTGTTTTATTTTTATTTTATGTATTTTATGAGGTATTATAGAATGACTCCCTGTAGGTAACATTCCTCCATGCTAAGTACCACAGGCTCATGGGCGCGAATTACTCCGATGTCCCGTCCTACATTAGTAAGACGTGGAAACAAATGCAATCCATGAAGTCCTCTTATTCTCGCGATGGTGAGTCCAACTAGGATAGTAGTCCTTTTCCGATTAAGGCTGCTTGGAGTTCAGTGAGGACCACGACTCCATGTCTCCATCTTTTCTCATTCATTTGGGATGTTTGATTACCTCTAAAAGTTTCTCTGTTTATGTGGATAACCCTGCATGATGGGTTACCATTAGATCAAAACCTCAAGAGGATCATCATCCCAATTTTTTCCTGTTGCAGATGTTGCGGATCAGGTGATTTCGAATCCATTGCTCATTTGTTTTTTAGTGGCTCTTCTGCCAGAGCTGTCTAGAATTATTTCGGGAACCTGGCAGGTTGCCGAGGTAACGCCTCTTCTTTTGTGGATTTACTGAGATACCGGTGGGACAACATCTTAAGTAAATCTACTCATTCGATTCTTTTTCTTCCGATTCCTTGTCTTATTTGCTGGCACATCTAGTGCTCGTAGAATAAGGCAATATTTGACTAATTGCCTATGGATCCTTCTTCCATCATCCAGAGAGTAAGGAAAGATGTTTTCCTTGTGTTTCATGGAAGGTTGTTTAAGGGAGTAGTTGGCTCCCACCCGAGTAGATTGGCTGGTACCTTTGGTGTTACATCAGTACCGCTTCCCCCAGGGCGGGGATTAGTTGAGCCCTTTGTTCATTTGTAGCTGGACACCTCTCCGGTGTCCTTTCCACTCCCCTTTCACCCTCCTACTTCCCTCTTGCTTGATCTTATGTTGTTTACTAGTACTGCATGTCCTAGATTTATAGGTAATTTTAGATAGTGTTTCTTTGGGGTCCTTCATTGTTGTAGTGTTGTTTAGGAGCTGGAGCTAGAGCTTCAACTGAATTTTCAGTGTGTTATTGGAGCTGAATCTTACAATTGGAGCAGAATGTCTTTGCTAGTTGGCTGCTAGATTAACTCGACTTTTGTCCTAGATTTCAGCCTTTGTCCAATGGAGCTATGGAGGCTTTGGCATCTTCCTTGTGTTAGGCGAGCAACTTCTGAGGGCTCGATTGGATTAGCCACTCATATATCGGTAAATCTCTATCGTATTTACGATGCATTTGTGTTCTTTTATTCCTATATGTGTGTGTGCATATATTTTATAGCCTTTTCTAAAAAATCTGTTTTTGTTGACCATTGGAAAATGGCTAGATTCTCCTTTTTGTTTTTTATAAAAAAAACCATATATGCTATTATTTTTTCCGCTGCACAAAAAAGAATAATCCGAAATCCATATAAATTTAGAATAGAACTCCAGTATTCAAAATATAGAAATCCACGACCTCGTTGGATCGTAACAATGGAAAACCACGATCGTTCCAGATTGTATTAATAGAAAACCAGAAATTCATGGTCGCACCTAACTACATTACCAGAAAGCCATGATCACTCCAAATCATTTCATAAGAAAACCATAATACCAAAAAGTCCAACGATCACTTCCGATCGTAATATAAGAGAAATCAAAATCCAAAATCCATGGCTTCTCCGGGCCTATTCAATGCGAGTATAATTCATACTTGTAAATAAACCAAGTGATTAGTTCTCCAAATCCTGACAATACTATTTATCCTTTCCAAACATAAAAAATTCTTGGAAATCCTTATTGAGTATGAACCATACTCGAGCCGTGACTGAATCATCTTGCCAAGACATAACAAGATAGCTCAAACCTTCCGGCATAATCCATACCTGGAAGTCCAAACTGAGCATAAGCCATACTCTAGTTTTGATTGAGTTTTCCTTTCAAATCCTGAAAAGATGGTCCGGCCTCACAGGTATAAGCCATATATGGGATTCCAAATTGAGTATAAACCATACTCAAAATCATAACTAAGGGATCTTGCCACAACCTGACAAGATAATTAAGCATAATCCATGCTTGGGAGTTCTTTTTATTAAATACACAACTGTTATATATAGACAAACATAACGGTTCATCACTGAGTGCAGAGCACACCTAGGAACTAAGTCCTAATCTCGTATGAATATACATCGAATTAGACATTTTATTATCGAATGGTTTTATTATCAAGCTAAAAGCATGCCTAAGGATTAAATGCTAATCCTCGTGCATGAGTGAGTAGACATAGCCATTCGAGAAACTAAAACAAACAAAAATGAAAACACTTATTTAAAAAAAAATTCCAAAAGTCCAGTGTGGTTCTAGTCCAGATTAGCCGATGGCGATCCAATGTGTGCTTCATCCTGGTTCATCCCCTCTTCGGAGAGCAGTAGGTGGTAGGATAGGTGCCGCCACTGTTGGCTGCTTGACATACTCGGGCAGCTCTCCACGCCTAACCCACTCTTCAATTAAGTCATGCAAATTTCTACAGTCGTTAGCAACGTGACCATCCATATCATGAAACATGCAGTACTTTCCAGATTGCTTTTCCTTCTGGGTTGGTTCTCTCTTGGGAGGTCTTGTGAAAGTAATCGATTAACGAGTTTCCAATAAGATATCTACCAGTGAGGAATTGAGTTCAGTATAACTGTCAACTTTGGGTCCTCTCTAGGGCCGGAACTTTCGGTCATTCTTAGCCTGGCTTTTCCTTTACCCTTATCCTTTCCAAAGTCAGATGGTCCTTCATATTTTATCATATTTACCTCGGGAACACCCTTTCTGACATAAGTGTATTCCTTATGCAGAAACTATCCACCTCAAAGTAGAATTCACCAAGATCCTTTGTGTAACAACCCTGAAATTTGGGGCCAATTTAAAATTCTCATTTTAGAGATTTTAGGGGTGTTTAAATATTTAAAATAAATTATTTAAAATAAAAATGAATGGAAATTTATTTTGAGCAAAGTTAATGCAAATATATTCAAATAAATTACATAAAGAATTAGAAATAGGATGGTAGTTTGAAAAGTCAAACTTGAACTTTGACTAACTACACAGGATGCAGAATAAACCGGATTTTGATGAAATGAAAAATATTTAAATATGTAAATGAATATCTTTCTAACGAATCTGAAAAATCGAAGTTTCATAACGGAAATCAGAAGTTATAGCCAAATGAATTTTCGGAAAGGTCGCTATAGATAATATATCGCCCTTGAAAATCGACATTTTGCATCTGACCTTGGAATACGACGAAACCACTTTTGTAACAACCCGTATTTTCAATAACCTGTTATAACGTAAATCGAGGCGGAATTTAATTTATAAATCTGAATCAAGGGAAACGGGCTATGCCATTGCGTTCGTCTCGGAAAAATACGCGAAATAGAGTCCGAGTTTTCGAAAATCGGAGTCCGTATGACCCGATTAAGGCCCGACGAAGTTTTCAGAAAATTCCAAAGTAAAAACAGATTTCAAATTTCAAGTTTGAATTTGGAAATCTAGGGCTGCAGGCGCAGGCGGGAAAATTCCCGCCAAAGTACCCAAGTCGACAGCCCTGTCGACTTGGGAGTCGACTTGGTTGGACCAAGTCGACAGCCCTGTCGACTTGGCTGTCGACTTGGCTCAGCCGGGCTGTTTAGCCTGGTGCACCATTTTGGGTTTGTGTTGAGCTTGGGGGCCAGATTCGGTTTTAAGGGCTGAGATTGCAACTAGGGTTTAATCCTATGGCCTAAAACACTTGCCTAATCTATAAATAAGACCCTAAGCTAGCCCTAAATCATCATTAATCAATCCTACAACTAAACTATGGCAAAATTTTACCTCTCATGGCCTCCACTCTCTTCATAAAATTCCTAAGTCATTTCTATGAGAGATTTTCCATGCATACAAGTGTTTTCAAGCTTGTATGAGCATCATTAGCTTGCATTCAAGTCAAGTTTCTATATTTGCATCATAAAGAAAGAGTTTTGATCATTTTGGCTCAAGGGTTTTTATGTTAGAGCTTGCATTTTGGGTCTAATTGGTTGCATAAGGGCTTTGTCATAGTTTTGTGTGTCTTCATAAGCATTGTAAGCCCTATTCTACTTTCATACTTAAACTCTAAAGTTAAATGTATGATATGCAAGTTTATCATGTTGTGATATGCAAGTTTATATGCAAGTTTACTATGCTATGATATGCAAGTTTATCATGTTGTGATATGCAAGTTTATATGCAAGTTTACTATGCTATGATATGCAAGTTTATCATGTTGTGATATGCAAGTTTATATGCAAGTTTACTATGCTATGATATGCAAGTTTATCATGTTGTGATATGCAAGTTTACTATGCTATGATATGCAAGTTTATCATGTTGTGATATGCAAGTTTGATATGCAAGTTTGTCATATGATATGCAAGTTATGTTATGCAAGTTTGGGTTGAACATTTTGTTCATGCTATCATGTTATGCAAGCTTATCTTGGGTTTATGAACATAAAGCTTCAAGCTTTATGCTAAAGGTTGCATTTTGACAACATGTAAGTTATCATATCTCTTATGATAACTTGCATGTGAGGCTAAATGCGAACCTATGGCCATTTCTACATGTCATTTATCACCATGTATCACCAATATGCTAAGTTTGGTTTTATGCATGCTTTTGAGGCCAAAAATGTAATATGCAAGTATATGAACATATGTACGTTTCATATGCCACCATGTTGAACTTGTGGCTTCAACACCTTTATGTCATGATTATGCCAAGTTCCCTCTTTCTATCCTTTATGCGCTATTGTGATATGTAAGCGATGGGATTGCGTTTGGGGTTGGGTAAACTTAAAAGACATAAAAACATAAGCTTGGGAATTTACCTATTAAGTTAGGTCTACCCATTGGGAATTTACCTATTAAGTTAGGTCTACCCAATTGCTTGAAAATTTGTAACATGTTTTGGAAACATGATGGACATGACACTTAGAAAAGATAAGTGTGACCAACTCGAGGTTGGGTTGAGTTTGTAGCGTAAACCTACCCGGAACCGACCGACTTAACTAGTTGCTACAAACAATAGGACCCAATGTGAGAAGTTGGCCATGTTGTACCTTGAACCCGAGGTTAGACCAAGTTGTGGTGTAAAGCTACCCGGACCCGCCCGGCTTAACTAGTAACCACAACGAAGTCTAATGTGAGAGGTTAAGACGCATTAATTAATTAATGCCTCGTGATTAGGGTTAAGTCATGGTCCACTTAGTACTTAACCAATTTGGGCTTGGTAGATTAAATCAGGGTTAAGTCGTGAACTCATCGTTACACTTAACCAAGTTAATCCATGATTATCAAGAGGGTTAAACCGTACTTAATCCACTAGAAAAATCCTAGCAATGGGGGCTCACTCCAGCAGTAATCCCAAGTTTGTATCATTAAGGCCCTAGGGACTAGGCTAGGGAGGGGGCACGGTTACTGGGCTGGAGGTAAGCGACCAAATAAACGACGGCCGGGTGGTACGCCGATGTAGTTCCGGACGGATTATGGTCGTGCACGTAGTCCGTATTTAGAGAAGTCACCCATGGGTACCAGTAGATCGAGACTGTGCACTCATGTTTATGGTGTCCAGGGGTTGGCACCCTAGGGCTTGATACACCCGAAGGGTGGACCCGGCACAGTTCGACTACAATCATGTTTGGGCCGTATTGACACCAACACGTGACGAGTTAGGCTTAGGGAGCCGATCGACTAGACCGTTTGGTTGGACCTCGTGTTAGGGTCACTTCATGTTATTGGACCTCGTGTTAGGGTCACTTCAGGTTATTGGACCTCGTGTTAGGGTCACTTCATGTTATTGGACCTCGTGTTAGGGTCACTTCATGTTATTGGACCTCGTATGAGGGTCACTTCATGTTATTGGGCCAAAGCTTGGGCCAAGGGATCAATACTTGTTTATTCAAGTCATGTTAGTTTGCTAGTACACCTGTGGTGCAAAACCTTAATCCTGATTATGCGATGACACCTTTATCTACCTTGTTAGTTAATCATCATGCTAGTATGTTGTTATCCTTATGTTCATCCCTGCTGCTCATGCCAGTTAACTTTACCAGTTTACATTGATCGTAGTAGGGCTTACTCAGTCTTTTTGACTGACTTGTTTTCTTTCGCCTCTTTTCTTCCGTTCCCCCCCCCAGGTTCTCAGGGAGGGAATATTGGAGCTTAGCTGGATTTCTGATCGCTTGCTTGTGGGATTTTAGCTCATGTACGGTCTTGACATGAAGCTAGCTATGGTTATCACTTATTTTGGGGATAGTACTTATGTATTTCAGTTTTCAGATGATGTTGTTTTATCTAGACTTGTTTATTTGGAAAGTTGACATTATGTTGTACCAGACTTGTTTTGAAATGGTTTGAAATCTTCCGCTGTTTTATCTATGTTATTTACTCTGTTTACATATATACATATGTTCTTGTTCTGCCTTGATATATCATTATGCATGTTTACCTGATTCAAACGCCCCTCCAAAGTCAGAGTGCTTGCAAGAGTCACCCTGGCGGAGGTGGGGTGTTACATTTGGTATCAGAGCATATGGTTTACGAGAAGGAACAAAAAGGGTTTTTAGAAAACTTTTGGAAAACTATTTTCAAAACCAAGTATAAAGTATTTTCCAAAGAAAAGTCTAGTTTATTTTAAAGACTATTCCCCAAAAAGCCATTAGCAAAAATTCCTTCGTTTTTCTCTATTCTGAATCTGTCTTTTCCTTCGTTTTCAGTATGGCCGATAACTTTGCCATTCCGGAGGGAGTACACGTACCTGTTTGGTATAGGAGACTTTTGGAGGCTAGGGCGACCGAAGCCGGCCCCGCAGATGTTCTTCCTCCTCCTCCTCCGGTAGTTAATGTTCCTCCTCCTCCTGTCGCTGAGGTTCCTCTTCCTCCTCCCCCTCAGCATCCACAAAAGGATTTCGCGGAGATTTGCAAAGACTTTAAGGCGATGGGTTGCAAGAATTTCTTTGGAACCGAGACTTATGTAGAGGCAAGGAATTGGTTGAAAGAAACCGAAGATCTTTTCGCCATCTTTGACATAGATGACCGTAGGAAGGTTTTATTAGCAGTGTGGTTGCTAAAGGAAGAAGCTGCACGTTGGTGGGTGGTGACCACCGCTACTAGGCCAATTGAGACTTGGGATGACTTTCGGGGAAAGTTTGGACTAAGGTTCCTATCACTGAAGCAAGGGGACATGACTATTAGGGAATACATAGATAAGTTTAATCAACTGGCTCGGGTCGGTTTAGACTTGGTTAACACAGCTCAGAAGAAGGCCCTATACTTTGCTCTAGGATTAAACGAGCCATTACATGGTTTAGCCATGACTCATGTACCCTTGGGGGCAACTTTCGAGAGTTTGGTGAATATGGCCCTACTCAATGATGAGAATAGGAGTGACAAGAAGGAAATCAAGGTGAATGAGTCTCAAAGCAAGAAAACGGAGCCCAAAGAGGAGATGAAAAAGAAGGAGGAGAAGTCTAAAGATAAGAAGGAAAAGAAGTGCTTTACTTGTGGAAGCTCGACTCATCTAAACAAGGATTGCAGGAAAAGGAAGGGCACTTGCTTTAACTGTGGAGAAATAGGACACTTCACTAGGGATTGTCCGAAGAAGCGAGGGCAAGGCCAGGGTCAGACTCAGCGTGCTGGACCTTCAGGAGGGCAAGTTCATGTTCTCAATGCCGCTCCAGTTCCCGATCGAGGTAGTATTTCTGTTGAAAGTCTTGTTTACATTTCTGATTTTCCTGTTCGTACCTTGTTTGATTTTGGTGCATCGCATAGTTTATTTCATCTGATCTAGTTGAAAGTTTGCACCTAAGTATTAGTCTAGTTAATGATCCCGGGTGTGTTTCAAATCCAATCGGGGGTTCCGCCCATTTGTCTATTATCTACGTGGATTTGAAAATCTCTATCTTTGGTGTAGAGTTTTCATGTGATGCTTATATTCTCGGTTTCATGGGGTATGGGTTGATTTTGGGCATGGATGGGTTGTCCAGTTTTGGAGCCATCCTTGATTTTTGAGCATAGGGTTGAGAGGCTCATGATTCGCCTCGGTAATACCCTAAAAATTTCTAGTAACCCTATGGGTCCCATCATGTTGTGTTATCTTGAATCCCTCAACTCGTCTATCGATAGTTTGCAATCGGTGAGGGTGGTCCGAGAATATCCTGATATCTTGGGTGAAGCAAAGGGGTTACCCCTAAACGAGAGATAGATTTCCGCATTTATCTGGTTGATAATGCCAAGAAAGTTTCGTGGCCGGTAAGGCACAAGGCCCCGCAAGATGAGAGTTAAGAAAGCAAGTCAAGGAGTTGCTTGAGAAGAACTTCATTAGATAAAGTATATCTGAATGGGGGGCGCCTGTAGTATTTACTACCAAGGCAGATGGTTCTCTGCGACTTTGTGTCGATTATTGTGAGTTAGACAAAGAGAATAGACAACCATTGCCAAGGATCGATGATTTGTTTGATCAGCTTGTAGGAACATCTGTTTTCTCTTGATCTTGCTACTGGATTCCATCAGCTCAGAGTAGCTGAAGGTAGTATAGGCGAAACTGCGTTCAGAACTCCAGATGGATTCTTAGAATGGCTGGTCATGCCATTCGGTTTGACTAATGCACCCGCCTACTTGGTGGACTTGATGAGTAGGGTGTTCAGGGAGTTCTTGAACAAGTTGTCGTGGTCTTCGTAGATGATATTTCTAATCTTCTCTAAGGATGAGGAAGAGCATGCAAGGCATCTCGTGGAGGTGATGGATACGCTTAGAGCGCATCAGTTGAAGGCCAAGTTCTCCAAATGTCACTTTTGGAGAAAAGAAGTTAGATTCCTTGGGCATATAGTATCTAAGCAAGGCTTAGCGGTTGATCCCGCTAAGGTAGTTGCAGTTCAGGATTGGAAGACTCCAAGGAACGCAACTGAAGTAAGAAGTTCTCTCAGTTTAGTTAGTTAGTTAGCGTCCCTTGAGCTTAGACCTACCCTTCTGGATCAAGTGGGGACTTCACAGAAAGAAGACCCGCAGTTAGTCGAGATTATGGACAAGTTAATTCGAGGCGAGATGGTAAGTCACCTCGCTATAGATGACAGGGGATGGCTAAGACGCGATGAGAGAAAGAAGGTTCTTAAGGATGCACATCACCCGAGGAGGTGGCCGAGTTTGTCCCAAGGTGCATGTTGTAGGCCGAGTCATATAAGCCCGGTGGGCTATTACATCCATTGGAGGTCCCCGCAATGGAAGTAGTAAAGCGTCACGAAGGATTTCGTGGATGGACTGCCTAGGTCAAGGAAAGAGAATACGAGCATGTGGGTCATAGTAGGTAGACTCACGAAGAGTGCTCATTTCACTCCGGTAAAGAGCGAAAGGACTGCATCCTAGTTAGCGACAGTTTACTTTCAAGAAATAAAGCGGTTGCACGAGGTTCCCTCAAGTATAGTTAGTAACCATGACTTAATCTTCACTAGCCAGTTTTGGGATAGTTTACGAGAAGTCATGGGCAAGCAACTGAATCTAAGCACGGCCTATCATTCGCAGGCGGATGGTTCATTGGCAACGTGGATTGGTATTTTCGAGAAAAGTTCTGCTGCGTGGAATACTTTTATAGTAAGTAAACGAGATCCAGGATTCACTAGTGAATTTTGGAGAGCTTGCATGAAACCATGAGGTTGTAGTTATGTTTAAGCCAAGAATGATAGAAGAGTAAGTGAAAAAGGAAGACGAGAGGCGATAATGGAATGGGTTCCAACTCATATTTGGAAATAAGAGTTAAGAGGCCAAGGAATCATGAAGTAAAAGACGGCCAAAGCACAGTGGAGTTAAACTCAAGGAAACGTGACTTAGAAGACTGAAGGCTAGATACGCGCATCATATCTCTTTTTAAGAGCATATCCTTGATCCTTGTTTTCCTGTGGAACTTACTCGCATGTTATCTTTTTATGTATATCCTCTCGGTCCCATTTTCGGTCCTATTTCTGTCGGGAGGTATGACTTATTGGCTAGTAATACATGTCAGGGTTTGAAGGGGGTCCGTTAGGTTGACTAAACCTTTTGGGCTTTTATAGAATATAGGTTGGGTTAGGAAGGGATTTCTTGTAATCCGAAAGAGGAGTATATCCTGCTTATCTTCCCGACCTCTTGGTAGCATATCTTTTGCTATCCATGTTTGTCTTGATTATCTAGTTTATCGTGTTAATCTTGTCATGAGAACCTTAGGTAGAAACCCTTTGGATGAAACATGTGTTTGAAACATGTTGTGCTTGATGGTTGCAAGTGGTTGCAAGTGTTTGCAAGTGGTTACTCGTGGATGCATTATACACGTTAGGCACTAGATCGGCTCACACACTCCTCATATTGCATATGCATGAGTGTTTATGCTTATTCATGGATGAAATTTTTTGGTGTTATCACATGGATGTTGCATATGGATGTATGTTATGTGCACACATATAGATGTTATACATTATGTTAGGAATTGCATACTTATGGATTCATTTCACTAACATAATTTGCATTGATGATATTTGCATTAGATAAGTACATATACACACACCTTTGCATATGTTCATACAACATTTAGAATCTTGTAAGGACAATGATTGCTCGTGGATGATGTTTTGAGTAGATGGATGATAGGATGGTAGGATACGTTCTTCCTAACTTGAAGATTTCGGGGACGAAATCCTTTAAGGAGGGGAGAATGTAACAACCCGTATTTTCAATAACCTGTTATAACGTAAATCGAGGCGGAATTTAATTTATAAATCTGAATCAAGGGAAACGGGCTATGCCATTGCGTTCGTCTCGGAAAAATACGCGAAATAGAGTCCGAGTTTTCGAAAATCGGAGTCCGTATGACCCGATTAAGGCCCAACGAAGTTTTCAGAAAATTCCAAAGTAAAAACAGATTTCAAATTTCAAGTTTGAATTTGGAAATCTAGGGCAGCAGGCACAGGCGGGAAAATTCCCGCCAAAGTACCCAAGTCGACAGCCCTGTCGACTTGGGAGTCGACTTGGTTGGACCAAGTCGACAGCCCTGTCGACTTGGCTGTCGACTTGGCTCAGCCGGGCTGTTTAGCCTGGTGCACCATTTTGGGTTTGTGTTGAGCTTGGGGGCCAGATTCGGTTTTAAGGGCTGAGATTGCAACTAGGGTTTAATCCTATGGCCTAAAACACTTGCCTAATCTATAAATAAGACCCTAAGCTAGCCCTAAATCATCATTAATCAATCCTACAACTAAACTATGGAAAATTTTTACCTCTCATGGCCTCCACTCTCTTCATAAAATTCCTAAGTCATTTCTATGAGAGATTTTCCATGCATAGAAGTGTTTTCAAGCTTGTATGAGCATCATTAGCTTGCATTCAAGTCAAGTTTCTATATTTGCATCATAAAGAAATAGTTTTGATCATTTTGGCTCAAGGGTTTTTATGTTAGAGCTTGCATTTTGGGTCTAATTGGTTGCATAAGGGCTTTGTCATAGTTTTGTGTGTCTTCATAAGCATTGTAAGCCCTATTCTACTTTCATACTTAAACTCTAAAGTTAAATGTATGATATGCAAGTTTATCATGTTGTGATATGCAAGTTTATATGCAAGTTTACTATGCTATGATATGCAAGTTTATCATGTTGTGATATGCAAGTTTATATGCAAGTTTACTATGCTATGATATGCAAGTTTATCATGTTGTGATATGCAAGTTTATATGCAAGTTTACTATGCTATGATATGCAAGTTTATCATGTTGTGATATGCAAGTTTACTATGCTATGATATGCAAGTTTATCATGTTGTGATATGCAAGTTTGATATGCAAGTTTGTCATATGATATGCAAGTTATGTTATGCAAGTTTGGGTTGAACATTTTGTTCATGCTATCATGTTATGCAAGCTTATCTTGGGTTTATGAACATAAAGCTTCAAGCTTTATGCTAAAGGTTGCATTTTGGCAACATGTAAGTTATCATATCTCTTATGATAACTTGCATGTGAGGCTAAATGCGAACCTATGGCCATTTCTATATGTCATTTATCACCATGTATCACCAATATGCTAAGTTTGGTTTTATGCATGCTTTTGAGGCCAAAAATGTAATATGCAAGTATATGAACATATGTACGTTTCATATGCCACCATGTTGAACTTGTGGCTTCAACACCTTTATGTCATGATTATGCCAAGTTCCCTCTTTCTATCCTTTATGCGCTATTGCGATATGTAAGCGATGGGATTGCGTTTGGGGTTGGGTAAACTTAAAAGACATAAAAACATAAGCTTGGGAATTTACCTATTAAGTTAGGTCTACCCATTGGGAATTTACCTATTAAGTTAGGTCTACCCAATTGCTTGAAAATTTGTAACATGTTTTGGAAACATGATGGACATGACACTTAGAAAAGATAAGTGTGACCAACTCGAGGTTGGGTTGAGTTTGTAGCGTAAACCTACCCGGAACCGACCGGCTTAACTAGTTGCTACAAACAATAGGACCCAATGTGAGAAGTTGGCCATGTTGTACCTTGAACCCGAGGTTAGACCAAGTTGTGGTGTAAAGCTACCCGGACCCGCCCGGCTTAACTAGTAACCACAACGAAGTCTAATGTGAGAGGTTAAGGCGCATTAATTAATTAATGCCTCGTGATTAGGGTTAAGTCATGGTCCACTTAGTACTTAACCAATTTGGGCTTGGTAGATTAAATCAGGGTTAAGTCGTGAACTCATCGTTACACTTAACCAAGTTAATCCATGATTATCAAGAGGGTTAAACCGTACTTAACCCACTAGAAAAATCCTAGCAATGGGGGCCCACTCCAGCAGTAATCCCAAGTTTGTATCATTAAGGCCCTAGGGACTAGGCTAGGGAGGGGGCACGGTTACTGGGCTGGAGGTAAGCGACCAAATAAACGACGGCCGGGTGGTACGCCGATGTAGTTCCGGACGGATTATGGTCGTGCACGTAGTCCGTATTTGGAGAAGTCACCCATGGGTACCAGTAGATCGAGACTGTGCACTCATGTTTATGGTGTCCAGGGGTTGGCACCCTAGGGCTTGATACACCCGAAGGGTGGACCCGGCACAGTTCGACTACAATCATGTTTGGGCCGTATTGACACCAACACGTGACGAGTTAGGCTTAGGGAGCCGATCGACTAGACCGTTTGGTTGGACCTCGTGTTAGGGTCACTTCATGTTATTGGACCTCGTGTTAGGGTCACTTCAGGTTATTGGACCTCGTGTTAGGGTCACTTCATGTTATTGGACCTCGTGTTAGGGTCACTTCATGTTATTGGACCTCGTATGAGGGTCACTTCATGTTATTGGTCCAAAGCTTGGGCCAAGGGATCAATACTTGTTTATTCAAGTCATGTTAGTTTGCTAGTACACCTGTGGTGCAAAACCTTAATCCTGATTATGCGATGACACCTTTATCTACCTTGTTAGTTAATCATCATGCTAGTATGTTGTTATCCTTATGTTCATCCCTGCTGCTCATGCCAGTTAACTTTACCAGTTTACATTGATCGTAGTAGGGCTTACTCAGTCTTTTTGACTGACCTGTTTTCTTTCGCCTCTTTTCTTCCGTTTCCCCCCCCAGGTTCTCAGGGAGGGAATATTGGAGCTTAGCTGGATTTCTGATCGCTTGCTTGTGGGATTTTAGCTCATGTACGGTCTTGACATGAAGCTAGCTATGGTTATCACTTATTTTGGGGATAGTACTTATGTATTTCAGTTTTCAGATGATGTTGTTTTATCTAGACTTGTTTATTTGGAAAGTTGACATTATGTTGTACCAGACTTGTTTTGAAATGGTTTGAAATCTTCCGCTGTTTTATCTATGTTATTTACTCTGTTTACATATATATACATATGTTCTTGTTCTGCCTTGATATATCATTATGCATGTTTACCTGATTCAAACGCCCCTCCAAAGTCAGAGTGCTTGCAAGAGTCACCCTGGCGGAGGTGGGGTGTTACAACTTTTGTTGGGTCCGGGATGTAAAATTATTGCTAGGTTTCAAATTTCATGATTTTTGAAGCTAGTATGTGAGCGTGGCAAAAGAAACTGTGTTTTGTCAATTTTGGTCAAAATTAATTGACTGAAAAATAGCCATTTTTCAAACAGTCTCAGAATTCGACGAAATAAATTTTGTTAGGATCGTATTGTCATAAGAAAGCCAAAAATAATTTTTCTGGATTTTTCTGACTTCGTATGTGACCCCAGTGAAATTAGAAAGTACATTCGAATTAAAAATAAAAGAATTAATTTGAAAATAAAGAAAACACACTGTAAACTTCAGAATTAGACCTCGGCACTAGTGCCATTGCGTTCAGAAGGCGTCAAAACCTACTGTTCGACAGTCGTTGAGCGCGAATTGGAGTTCGAACGAAAAAACCCTATTTTTTGGAATTAAATAAAATAGAAAATAGGTGGAAAATACT
Source organism: Allium sativum (assembly GCA_030737875.1). NCBI lineage: Eukaryota > Viridiplantae > Streptophyta > Magnoliopsida > Asparagales > Amaryllidaceae > Allium > Allium sativum. The sequence goes on from CM060919.1 coordinate 660,514,748, forward strand.
AGTATATATACGGTCGTACCTTCTCCTTCTTCTTCCTGATCGCGTCGAACCCATAGCCCCCCCCTTCGAAATTTCCTCTCCATTTTCCCTTCAATCCACTCACAATTAGACTTAGTCGTAGTTGAACTTTTTGAAGCTCTTCCCTTCCTCTCCAATCTCCGACAAGTTTCATTCGATTTCACGCCCCGTAGCTCTTGAATTTCGAGCCCCAACCCGCGACATTAAAATCGCCGCCGCCCCCTGCACAGGCCGCCGCACCCCCTAGATTCTCGGCGTGGATGCGCCTCTCGTAGCTCTCCAATCTCCCGCAAACCATTCGCAAAACCATCGACTACAACTCCCGAAATCCGAATTCAAAGTTTTGAACTTTTCTGAAAATTCTAAGGTATGAATATTTCAGTTTTGTCACGCTTTAAACGTTACAGCGACAGTTGTTAAAAGTCAGTTCTGATTTATTTGTATGAACTTCGAATTGAAATCTTTCAGATCCGAAACTGCCGTGACCTTGAACACGAGATCTGATTGAACCCGAACCTTCATCTTGAATCCAAGCTAGGTGAGAATTTATTTTTAATATAATTTAATTAATTTAATTATTATTATTATTGCGTTATGTGGAATTGAAAATCAAACACAAGTAGATCTGCGATGAATGTTGCCATGGGATGGATTAAAATTGTTGTGATGCTATGATTTTAGATCCGTTATTTTTAATCATAGATCTGTTAATTATAAACATAGATCGGTAGGAAAAATTAGATTTTTCCTCATTTAAATTTGTTGAAGTATACCTTATGGATATGAATCATGTATTTATCTATCATCATTTACACCGTATTGTAATTCACATTATTTTATTGTGAATTAAAGTAGGAATTTACATCTTTGTGAATTTGATCGTATGTTAAAATTTACATTTTTATATGTAAATTCTATAGGAAATTATACTGTATGTCAAAAATTACATTTTTCTTTGTAATTAACATGTGAATTTCATCGTATGTTAAAATTTACATTTTTATATGTAAATTATATAGGAAATTATACTGTGTGTCAAAAATTACATTTTTCTTTGTAATTAACTTGTGAATTTCATCGTATGTTAAAATTTACATTTTTATATGTAAATTATATAGGAAATTATACTGTATGTCAAAAATTACATTTTTCTTTGTAATTAACATGTGAATTTCATCGTATGTTAAAATTTACATTTTTATATGTAAATTATATAGGAAATTATACTATATGTCAAAAATTACATTTTTCTTTGTAATTAACATGTGAATTTCATTGTATGTTAAAATTTACATTTTTATATGTAAATTATATAGGAAATTATACTGTATGTCAAAAATTACATTTTTCTTTGTAATTAACATGTGAATTCCACCGTATGTTAAAATCTACATTTTTAAGTGTAAATTGTATAGGGAATTACACCGTAGGATAAAACTACATTTTTATATGTAATTAAAACATGAATTTACATTGTGTGTTAAATATTACATTTTTATATGTAATGTCTAAAGGGAAGTACTGTATGACAAAAACTACAATTTTCAATATAATTAAAGGATGCAATTTCATTGTATGATAGAATTTTTTTTTTTTTTTATATATGTAACATAGAATGAGAATGAACATTAGAAATAAAAATCACATTTTTACAATGTAAATTAGAAGTAGAGTTTGCATTGTAATTAAAAATCATATTTTTACAATGTAAATTAGAAGTAGAGTTTGCATTGTAATTAAAAATCATATTTTACAATGTAAATTAGAAGTAGAGTTTGCATTGTAATTAAAAAGCATATTTTACAATGTAAATTAGAAGTAGAGTTTGCATTGTAATTAAAAATCATATTTTACAATGTAAATAGGAAGTAGAGTTTGCATTGTAATTAAAAATCATATTTTACAATGTAAATTAGAAGTAGAGTTTGCATTGTAATTAAAAAAATCATATTTTACAATGTAAATAGGAAGTAGAGTTTGCATTGTAATTAAAAATCATATTTTACAATGTAAATTAGAAGTAGAGTTTGCATTGTAATTAAAAATCATATTTTACAATGTAAATTAGAAGTAGAGTTTGCATTGTAATTAAAAAGCATATTTTACAATGTAAATTAGAAGTAGAGTTTGCATTGTAATTAAAAATCATATTTTACAATGTAAATAGGAAGTAGAGTTTGCATTGTAATTAAAAATCATATTTTACAATGTAAATTAGAAGCAGAGTTTGCATTGTAATTAAAAATCATATTTTACAATGTAAATAGGAAGTAGAGTTTGCATTGTAATTAAACTTACATTTTTATATGTAAATTTAGAATAGGATTCACTGCAAATATAAGTTACATTTTTTTATGTAACTAAGATGAGAATGTACATTGAAGTTGAGATCTACCTTTTTATATGTAATTTAAAAGTAGGATTGTGAATGTATCAAAATTTACATTTGTTTTACATGAAAATAAAAAGAAAATAGGAATTTACATAGGGATTAAATTTACATTTTTTTTTATGTAGATAAAAAGGATGGAATTTACATTTTCAATGTAAGTAAAAGAATGAATTTAGGATGCGATAATATTATTTTCATCTTCAAATGAATTAAAATTTGGTAAGTATCGGTAGTTGTGTAGAGCGTTGTTTTAATCAAACGACGTTATTACGATTCAATGATTATATATATAAATATAATTAAAATTAAACGAATAGGGCGTGATAGTTCACGTTTTGAAATCGTACTTTTAAACGACTATACAAGAAGATCCGACTGTCGGATTTTCTGGAAACTGAAACCGTTAGGACCGTCTTGGAAAAATCTTTCCAACGATATATACTACGTTAAGATCCAACGGTTAAATCCTGAGGAATGTAAAAATCAAAATTGGTTGAATGCAGCGCCATAGTTGCCTATGGACTTAAGGCGTCGTTATATAAAATTTAACTATTTGAAATAATTAAAATAGGAATGAATCGTTAATAAAAATAATTATTAATGTATAAAAAGGATTTTAAAATATATATATATATATATATATATATATATACGAGGATTATTTGGAAAGTCCGACTTTTCTCATTCTAAATAATCAAACGACGTTAATTGAAGTATGAAGATGGCGTATGAAGACCGTAAATCTTCCCTCAAATGGACAACGATCAAGGCCCTGATTTGACTTGCTCCCAATTCAAGGGTCATGGTCATTGCCCAAACGTACGTGTTGATTTCACGGGTTTGGCTTTCGCTCAGACCCAGAGCATAAACTAATAAATGGATTGTGTGTCTGACATCATACTCTATCAAATATCATGTTATTGATCTTTTGTCGAATGTATAGATGTTTGGTGGAGGGGAATTTATTCTCTTGCTTAACACCCGTTCATATATTTCTTCAAAGGGTTGGTAGTACGATATGGAGTGATGATGTGGCATGCTAAGATGCATAGGATCAAGGTTTTGTTGAAAAGCAGGCCTTGTGGGACGATCAAAGCACAGCCTGTTTAGGCATAGCTTTGTGTACAGCGTGACTTCGCGAGCCTCACACACCGGCGGAGTCTAAAACGGGAGAAGGGAACGCAGGGAGAGCAACACGTTTCTTTCTAGCTAGAAGTGGTGATTGGGCTTTAACACAGCCCAACATTTTACTTACGTGGATGATGGAATGAGGCGCCTCGGATGATAGGTCCTATAGGACTGGGAAACGTGTGTTCAGGAATAGCTAATCCGCAACTCGTATGGTGGACCGGCCCTGCAGCTTTCCAAGGGTTCACTGCGGGGGATCCCGAGACATTAGCTAGAGTGTCTCGAATCGGTAGGAGCTCCTCCCTATCCTTGACTCATGATGGAAACCAAAATCCAAATACGACCCTACAAATTTGATTGTATTACTAGTATGGAGGCATAGTAGTATGGGATACTATTCTTCCTAGGATTTATACATTTACTTTGAAATGTCTTGATATATACTAATAATAATATTAAACTCGTATTTGCCGTATTTAGCATGTTTAATCACTATAAGGTAAAACCCTATCCTCTGGTTTGTGTTGCATTGTGTGATGGGTCCTGGGTCTTATGGTGATTCCATTTTTCTAAAAAGCATAACGTTGTTGTACGATTTACTTATCATTTATTCTGACACTTTTATGCACGGCAATCCATTAGAGTAAACCCGTTCCGCGTTAGCGGCGTGGTCTTTGGATTTGCCTTATTAATAGTGATTTATTAGTTAAGAATTCTCACACCAGTCCCACGACTGACCCGTTGTTTGTTTCCACCTTTTTGCAAACTCGGGTGCCCTTCTTTCTACACCGGCAGCCAAGTAAACAGGTTTATTCTTCGCTTGGAGTCTTTTCTTTGGAGCTGCTTATTATCTTCCTTGAATTTGCTGTTGTGGAGAGGTGATGACTTGGAGTTTGAAGACATCTATCATTCGCTGCTTTTGCATTTTTCTTTTTTTTCCAGACATTAAACTTGGTTTATTCCACGTTGTTTAAGTTGGAGTTGGAACTTATTTCTTTTTCTGCAAACTTGATGTAATAAATTGGGAATTATGTGACTGTGGATTTTCTGTGGTTGATGACATTATATTTCCGCTGCTATGATGTTGTTACTCTATGAATTTCCTATGCTATGTTGTATCTGTGATATGTATTATTGTATTTATGTTGTATTCCATATGATTATTCCTTACTTTCATTCCGTGGAAGTTTGGGGTTATCACACTTTGGCGGGTCCCATTGCAAAGAGATCTTGAATTCCGACTTATCCAAGTTACCAAATACAACTGCCATTAGTACCATGGATGATTCTAATAGATCCACTGAAGCTACCATCGCATTAAACCTCTCCAAGAAAGATCGCAGTGTCTTTCTGGACCTCTGCTTGATTGCTGTTAAAGTCATTACATTTTTAGGCCTCGCGATATGGACCCTAAACTACTCAATAAACCTAACGACCAGTACGTTCCAACTACTACTCAATTCAGTTTCCAGATGTCGAAATCACAAGGTAGCGATATCAGTCAAGTAGAGTGGGAAGTACTTAGCCATGACGCTTTCCGATGCTGAAAGAACTTCCATGTGACACATGTAGTGCATTGAGTGTATGGTAGGATCCTTCCTTCCGTCATATGCCTCCAAAGCTAGCAATTTGATGTCCGGGGGAATTTGGAAATTCCGGATATCCCAAGTGAATGGGCTTTGGTTAACGCTATCCACGTCTCCTTGGATGCCCCTCTTGTAAACCATCGTATCACATCGACGATTCGACTTTCATCTTTGAGTAACTTTTGTCAGTTGTCTAATCCAATATTGTTGCCCCCCAGCGCATAATAATGTAGTTGTGCGATATTGATTCCCAACATCCAAAGTCATTTCGACCATGCTCCCCGTCCTCGGTTCAGCAAAGTCGAACTGAGCTTATGTGGCTCCTAGTGCACTCGAACCACTTCCATCCCAAAATCTTGTTAGGTCGAGCTTAGCCATCATTTCCTACATTTCCATCTAGAGTGTCACAAGATAGAGTGTCGTGACATAAGCCATGATCCCTGGGGTAGTTTCCCCATGCCGAGTTCAGATCGATATTTGTATCGACCTCGATTCGAAATTTACTCCTGGTCAAACTGAGTTTGCTGCCAATCCAAGCTGCCTTGGTAAACTTCTAGAGTACATGAGGGCTGCATTGCTGGTTCCAGCCTCCGCGACTAAATCCTGACCTCCTTGTCATCCAGATTGTTCAAATCTCGTTGAAAAATAATTCATCATCTCCTCCTTTCGGAGAAGTTCGTCTTACCCTCCATACGTGACCTTAGTTCAGTAAATACGCCATACGTCTCTTAACTAATAAAATAAATGGAAGGACCACCATGAGAGGAGGCCTCCTAACTTCCCCCGCTTCCTACGCCTGCATTACCACCAGTTTCAGTACGGGAGAATGTTCCATCCTTTTTCCGTTTCACCTTCTTCAAATCTTAAAGGTAGTAATCCAAATCTTCAACCAATTCCAAAGGCTAGTGCATGCCCTCTTCCCGGCGCGTTAAAGTTTAGACGTCAAAAAGTGGTCTTTTGACGATTAACCCTCAAATGCACAAACTGTACACATTTCATTGATAATCACAGACAATTCCAATCACAGAAAAACAAAAAATAGAAAAGTAAATGAGACACACATCGATTTCATAGTGGTTTTGCGTAAATGAGCCTACGTCCACTTTATAATCTATTGTTTATACTTTATATTACAATATAGTTCAGTTTCTAATGTAAGCAAGTATAGAAAGAAGTGATTAATGTCCTTGTGTTGATTATGGAGTTCAGACCTTTTATGGTGCAAAGTCCTTGCGTGTGTACCTACCTGAGTCGAATACGTGTTGCTCGATCCGAATTTGTAGGAGTCATTGACCGTGTTTATAGCCTAAAGATCAGGCCATAAGACTAAGTCAGACTTTGGTTCCAGAGTTTGGCTCGATCCTTATATCCAAACCAAGTGGGCTTGAATCGAGCCATGTGAGATGAAGTGAAGTAATGGGACATTCGAACCGAACCGAGTATGCCGGCCCGACCTTCTTTGATCCTAAGTGTAGTGCATTGCTGAGGTAGGTCGGACTGACCACACTGACCCGAGATCCGAATATGCCAAACTAGCATATGTGAGTTATTTTGCTACTTCCATCCAATAAATCCAATATCTTCTAAGCCTATACTCAACTCCTGAGTACTTTGTTTGCAAGAAATCTATATTGTGACTGCCTTGTAAAAAGGTGGGTCAACACTTAACGTTTATATTTAGCTTGCATCTCTTGGGAATATTTTATCTTCTTAGGGCACATTTCAGGATCTTGCCACTTAAAAATTTTGCAATAGAAAACAACATGAGATCATATTTTATGATACTTGTACCCATCACAGCAGTAGAAACGACGTCTTGCATTCCTATCATTCCTACAAACAACTATATAACATCCATCTCCATAGTAACAAAAATACAGGGAGGTCGATTGCTAGAACAAGCACCGGTAGGATTCTGTTAAGCAAGAACGTTTAACAATCTATCGTGAAGCAATTGATTTCCATGTCTTTCTTCTACAACTATATCGTTGTCCTACCTTTCCGAATCATGTTGTAAATCTTCATCTTGTGTCTCGGGAATGAAACCAACATCAAGGTTTAGACCACTGTTTATCGTCGAACCACTTTGTTGTTGTTCAAAATTGACATAAATTTTCATCATCGATCTTCTAGTTCCCATTTTCACCTACAAAATAAGAAAAAGAACCTTCTGCACCATAAACATTAAATAGCTTAGTAATGTAATTAAGTATCAAAACTAGAAATCAAGTCAAACGAAACACCACCAAAATTAAGTCAAACAATACTAAACCCAAAATCATACAAAGCCTTTAGTTTGTTTCATTCTTTGCACAACCCTTCCCAATCTATAGCAATTAAGAAACTTTAATTTGATTGAGAGTTGGAGTTGGTCAAAACATGAAAATTAGGTTTTTAGTCCTGAAGTTTTAGGAAAGTGTAAAATGAAGGTATTACAAAAATGGTAAGGCAATATATAGGCGTATAAAGGTATAAAAAAGGTTAGAGCAACAGATAGTATCTAGATGTCGTCCATATATATTGCTCCACTACGGGTGACACACAAGATGTGGCGATGTCTCGGATTCCATTTTGTTAAATGCTTACTGCCACATGCTTATAGAAGTAAGCCAAAATATTGGTGACATCTGAGATGTCCCTCACTGGAGGCATTCCAAATGACGCTCTGGTAAATGCTCACCGCCTTGAGCATTTGCCTGTAAGGAAAACTATTGTCGGCATATGGGAAGACACCTTTTGGCAACATCCCAATGGTCGCTCTGTTAAATGCTAGCTGCCTCTAGCACATGGCAGTGAATAGAAATATTGGCAGAATCTAGGATGTCGCCCATAGATAGCATTCCAGATGTCGCTCTGTTAAATGCTCATTTCCACATTCTTGTGGAAGTAAGCTAAACTATTGACAACATCCTAGAGGTCTCTCTGTTAAATGCTTACTGCCTCGTTCACCTAGCAACAAGCTACCGTATTGGTGGTTTTTGATTTAAATTTCAACATCACTTGCATACTATTTTAACCTAACTGTGAAATTTTAAACAAACATCACTTTCATACCACTTTCTAATATACCCAACAACCAACAATTCCAAAAAAACCATTTCCATTCAACATTCCAATAAATAACAAATACGATTACATGAAAAACATATTCTGAGTTTACATAAAGAAAAAAAATCTAACTTAAACAATCCATATACAATCACAATCCTAACTACTTTTTAAGCATAAATTCATATGTCAAAATCAAATTATTTCAAATTTTTTCGAACGTGATATGTTTTTTCTTTGGGTCACCATAAACTTGTCTATCAGCGATTCTTCCTCTTCTTCAATGTATTTTTCAATACCTTCGAACGGTGTTTGTGAACTTCCAACCGTATATGTATGCTATGATGGTAACTCACCAGAGAATTGACTAGGGGTGGGCGCGGTTGGTTAACCACTCGATTAATATTTTCAGTTAACCGCACCATCGGTTAAACAAATGTTTGGTTAACCGAATTTGTCGGTTAATGCGGCTCGGTTGAGGTCGATTAAATCGGTTAACTCGGTTAAGCGTAATATATATGTATATTATATTACTATATGTATAAATGTATGTTGTAATATATATTAATAATACATATTAGTATATATGCACATGTGTGTGTGTGTGTATATATATATGTGTGTATGTGTGTGTGTATATATGTATGTATGTGTATATATATATAGGTTGTAAGAAATGGTAATGATAATATTTAATATATATATATATATAGTATATATGTAGATATTAGATCATCATAATTACTATATTACTAATATATATTTGTATGTACGTGTGTCTATATATATATATATATATATATATATATATATATATATATATATATATATATGTTAATGTGAGAAATGTCACCCCAAGGTTTAATTCAACACTTCACAAACAGTTAAGATCTAGAAAAGTGGTACCCACACACAAAGCAGTAAAAAGACAGGAAGTTATAGTGGTTCGGCCTAGATTTGGCCTATGTCCACTTTGAAGAGTGCTTTCATTATCACTTTCAATGTTACATGGTACATGATTTCTCTAACTTTATTCGTATTCTCTCTTTACAATTATTTCCTCTCAATTTCTTCTCTTTCATCTCTTTGATTAACTTAAATTCACCATGGAAATGGTTAGATCTCTTTGATTATGATGGTTGTTGGATTAAATCTTCAATAATCTTGCACTTAGACGATCTTCAGTGATTTCATGGTGACTGAGATGTTGAATGTAAGCTTCAAAGAAGTTTGATGGAGGTTAGAATGGTTTGGAGTGGTCGAGAAATGAGTTCGGCAGCACTTCGTCGGTGGAGAAATCAGTCCCCTTTCATGTATGAAGTGGCGGGGTATTTATATGAGTGGTTTGAAGTGGAGTGACAGTTCTGTAATTTTTTGTGTACAAGGTAACGGGTCGTCGAACGACCCATTTTCATCTTTACCCTTGAACGACCTAATGTATACAAGCAAAACCGACCCTATTAAATATGCCACTACCTGGCCATGATATCCTACCGACCTATGCAACAGTCATATTCATGACCTGATGTATTAGATCCAGGCTTCCTAATTGATAAATGATGACCTGGATATTGTAGCCGTCATGTCACCCATGCCTGACATTTAATCACGAACGACCCATGCAATTTTCACGATCCATGTTTGCATAGAACGACCTAACGTTCATTTTATTTGCCACATGTCATGTTTCCCGTTGACTGCATTCATGGATTGTAGGTCACGAATCTAAGTGTTCTCATTATATGAATATGAATGTTGCGACAAATCCACGCGAGATACAAATAATGTATTAAGAACCAGCAGTAGCTCAGCTATATTTGAAGACATGCGAACCATATATAATAAACGACCTGAATGTTTTTATATGATCCATCCCATGAAGCATATCAACGATCTGATTCACTATTGTATGTGGCCATATCGACTTAAACATGCTCACGTGGCTCTCGCACGTGCGCGCGCGCACATACACACACACACACACACACATATATATATATATATATATAGGAGCGTTCAGTGACACCCCAAATAGTGAGCACCCCATTTGTCCCCTTATATAAACCAAGCATTCATATTAGAATAAGTGAGTGGGAGGTGAGAGAATGAGTGAAGGGAGAGAGAAAAGGGATATGTGGAAATCAGGGGGCATTTAGGGGTGCTGCACTGTTTGGGGGTGCCTTTGAACGCTCGCCATATATATATATATGTATATATATATATATGTATATATAGTTTGACTATAAATGGGATATAATATGAGCATCTCATATTAACACCTTTTGATCTATGTAATAGTTAGAACGACCTAGGTAAGAATTGTGCTCAATCCATGTGGACGTGCAGTCGACCTTATCTTTAACGATCAAAGAGCACATACGACTCGATATTACAAAATATGTTGATCCATTGATGCTTTGGTTACAACTGGTCCTTCAGCAAAAACAATCTCACATAGCCATTTGTATTAAAAAATGACCCTCATTGATCAAGCAATGGCTTCCACATGTCCATATCAAGCAGGCTTTATAACCAATCCACCTCATATAATGATCTATCAACTTAAGACCTGAACGTGTAATGCCATATTAACCGATCCATGTTATAACAACATATATGGTTCATCATTTAGAACAATATTGAATGATCTATCACATATGCTTTTAAAACATTGTTTTTATACCATGTTTATAACGGGGTTAACATTTGCCTCTTAAAATACAGGAAACTACTTACAAGGACAATCGACCTTAATATTTTATCCATAAGGACACACGCTTAAAATTTTACTCAGAAGGACATTACGCTTAAAACTTCCGTCGCCCCTTTCTCTCTTCTTTGATTTCTTCTTCCGCTCCTTTCTCTCTTCTCCGATTTCTTCTTCCACGAAATCAGCAAATCGAAAATAACGAAATCATCTCAGAAGGAAATCGAATCAAATCAAATTCGCCAACTATCTTATAGTCGAACCTCAATCATCAACCGAAACAGCAAAATTTAGGGCACGAAATAGGGCCGATTTCAACAATCAACCTCGATTGTATTTTTATTTGGTTCTATAATCATTATACTTTAATGATGATTTCTGCCGATTAGTTTTAGGGTTATTTCGCAAGGTGATTCGTGATTTTTTTTGTTCTGCAATTTTAATGTTAAAAACTTTTCAGCGCATGGGCATCATTTTTATATTTTTTTAGGTATCATTTTTGTTTATTTAACACTGTTTTATATTTGTTTGTTGTGTTTTTAATGTTGTATTTATTTTGTAGTTGTATTGTTGCATTATCTATGTATTACAGTCGAAATTATTTCGTTATAATCAACGAAACTGTGATGTAAGTTATTTTTGTTTCACTTTTTATTTAAAACAGTACAGCAGTTTTTAGGTATCATTTTTTTATTTTTTTTGGGTATCATTTTTACTGTATTCACTGTGCTATGTTTTTTCAGTTACTTTTTGTTGCTGTATTAATTTTGTTCTTGTACTGCTGCATCAGTTTTGCTACTCAAACGAATCTATTCCATTTTAAACAATCAAATTGTGATTCAAACATTTTCTGTATTACTTTTGTCGTTAAAATATTAAAGCAGTTTTTAGGTATCAGTTTTGTATTTTTTAGGTATCAGTTTTATGGTTTAGTGTATAAGAACTGTGGCAAGTAGGTAAATTTGAGTTGTTTGCTTTGGTAATTGACTTTTTTTGATTTACAACATTAATTCTAACTGATTCCAACTGATTAAAAAAATAACACCCACCTACTCAATTCAAATCTCATAAAAATAATATTTATTCTCAATAATACCTATTGATTAAAAAAATAATAGCAATCAATTCAATTCAATTATCACAAAAATGAGATTATTCACAATAATACACAATAATATACACTTGTATCATATCATATGATACCTACAACTATACATAACTGATATACTAGGATACATTGTTTTCCTACACAATATAAGTACATACAACACTACTCCACATTCCAAGCATACATTCAAGCATTTACTTTTACTTGTACTCAATCCAGTCTTGAATACAAGTAAATTCCAGCAACATGCAGTATCTGCAAGAATTTCAAGCACAATCAAAACTTATACCGACATAATAATGTAAATTCAGCTACAAAATATAAAACTGATAACTAGAAAAATATAAAAATGATACCTAAAAACTGCTATGATGTAAATTCAGCTACAACATATAAAAATGATAACTAGAAAAATATAAAAATGATACCTAAAAACTGCTATGATGTAAATTCGTGTTGAAAATATAAAAATGATACCTAAAAAAATATAAAAATGATACCTAAAAACTGCTGTGATGTAAATTCAGCTACAACATATAAAAATGATAACTAGAAAAATATAAAAATGATACCTAAAAACTGCTGTGATGTAAATTCAGCTACAACATATAAAAATGATAACTAGAAAAATATAAAAATGATACCTAGAAACTGCTTTCATATTTTGAAGGAAATCTACTACAAAAAATGTTTACATCCCACTTTAATAGATTAAAACAACATAATTTCGATTGAGTTGCAAAGTTAATGCAATAGTACAAGTACAAAACTGATATAGTATCAAAACTATAAACAAAACAGCATAACACTATTAATATAAGAAAAATTATACCTTAAAAAATGGAAAAATGATACCTGCGAACTGCTGCTAACTTCACCGTAAAAAAAAACTTTTTTCAGCGATTTTTTTCTCGTTCATCTCTCTCATTCGATTTTCTAGGATGAATTCACGAAATCAAAAAAATCACGAAATCATATTTACTGCCAAATGAATCATAGCAATCGAATTTACCCTAATTTACCCTAATTTCGTGAACGATTTCAGCAATCGAATACGCGCGAGATCGATTCCATGCCCTAGATTTTGCTGGTCGATTTATGTTTGAGGATCGATTGTACGAGATGCCGCGGATTTTGATTTGATTGATATTTAAAATGATTTCGAGATAGAAAATCGTTCGAGATGATGAACGACGAGGTGATGAACGAGATAATTAGCGACGAGATGAAGAACGACGGAAAAATTTAATACCGCTTGTCCTTCTGAGTAAATTTTTTAATACCGCTTGTCCTTCTGAGTAAAATTTTAGGCGCGTGTCCTAACGAATAAAATTTTAATATCGTTTGTCCTTCTAAATAAAATCCCCCTTAAAATATATATTTTTTGTTTATGAAAAATATAAACTTAGAAATGAGTGTCATAGCTTTGTGCTAAAACATATTGATAGCCATCAACATTTATTTTGATGAATCGGAAATGTTGTTTTGTTTTTTGGAGTGGACATTCACTAGGCTGATTGACAGGAACATTACTATGAAAGTGAATCGTGTATAGGCTTTTCCGATGGGTCGTGAAGGTCTAAAGCCCACTTTCAACTACTCTTTATTTCACTTTTTTAGGTTCGGTTATTTCACTACCCAGTTTCCTCTACAAAGATCGATTTAATGGCAGCTTGTTTCCTTTTTCTAAGAAAAATCATTTCAATTTGGATTCTCTGCTGGGTTCGCCTTCAGTCGTCTTCGACACCGATCACTAGATATTTCTAATCCTATTACAAATTAGGCTATTGCTGTCTTGATTTCTCATGGATCAAATCAATTAGTGGCTCTTGATTTCAGATCTAACCCCACATTGACGCTACCGAGTATTTGCGAACCCTTATTACTGAAATCCGACCACTTAATCGAGCGCTTACTGCAATAGGTGTCCTTTCTCTCAATCTTTATGCTAATTCAATTCCGGGCATTTAGATTGGCCGTGGTTTAAATCTGTAGTAGCATACAACTTTCTGCATTTCATTTGAGGGTTGAAATAAACGTGCTTTGTGCATAAGTACCCCACCTTTTGTGTTCGAACTGCAATTGAACATTGCGGATTTGAGCACTTTTGCATTTTGATCGGAGTTTGCAAGTTGATCTGTAATCTGAATCGAAGGTTTAGGGTGAAATTTTCTTTTGGACTCGTATGATGATTTTGCGATTTTGATGCTGAATTGCGGCATGATAATTGCTGTGTATTTCAGCAAACTTTTGTTCGAAATGTCATTGGCTGTTGGAGTTAAGCGCTTGGACTTGTTTGTATCGCATTTCAACTTGCACTTTAATTGGAATTTGTTGTAACCGAATTTGCTTGCAATTTTTGTGCTGCAATGTTTGGAGAGACAGAGTTTGAGTTTTTTGATTTCTTGTATATTTTGCATTTTGAACATCGACACTTCGATTGATAATCAGAAAGGGGGAGAAATTATAACGTATGGTACATGTTTATAACATATGGTACATGTTTATCTTACATATGGTACATCAGAAAGGGGGAGAAATTATAACATATGGTACATGTTTATCTTACATAAACCGGGAGCCTGGTATAAACCGGTAGTTGTATATTGAGTATCTTATGAGGTCAAGTCCATCAACTATCGCATACCTTGTTGCACGCATTTAGAAGAAATGAGAAAAGAATCTATATTTTTTAGAATGGAACAAAAATTAAAAATATGATGATTAAACATTAAGTATAGCACTAATTACATAAAATTAAGTGGTACCTTACCAACAATCCATGTGGAAGACAGGAATACAATGCATCTGGCTCTATCCCATAGATAGACTGAACGTAGAGGAGGAGATTTCTATAGTTGGGTAGCAATTAACATATATTGAGTATTTAAAAATATTTTTTTCTTTTCCAATGTAGTTGTTTGAAATTGGTTGAATTGGAATAAAAGAATTTTGTGAGTCAAAATCTGTTACCTGCAGTTCAAGTCTGATACAATGACAGTGAGATCAACCGACCTTTGTCGGGATTTATACTTCGTCCGATTTCATATGATTATACCTAAAAATAACACCAAATATAAAAATATTAAAAATATCATTTTTAGGGTAAAAAGCACTACTATAAGTAACTGAAGCAAATAAAAGCAGATATAGAGATGGACACCTATGTCCACAGCACATGAACCGAAAGGAAAAGCAATAATGGAAAAAAAGTTAATATAAAAGCACAACACGTTATAACGCTAGCAGTTTAACATGTAATGAATTTGCGGGGCAGAATAAATATTTAATCACCATAATTCGTAGTCAGTCGGCCAAAACCACGTAGTAAGGTTATGGATGAACAACCATGGAGTTGAACTGTTAAATGAAATTGCTCCAAAAAGAATAAAAATAATGGTAGACTGGAAGAGATTGGATGTAAGGAGTAAGTTTGGGGAAAAGGATTATGGAAGATGGGGGAAGGAAGTTAATTACGCTGTTTTTGGATCACATGATATTACAATTTTTACTTGTTATTTTGTATGAAAAAAGAAGCAAATATATGAGTGTTATTTTGAAATGGGGAAACTTCAAATGCCACAAACTTATTAAGATTCAAAAGAATATTGAAGACATTTCCAGATAGTTTTCACCCCTTTAAATCGCGAGGAGTGAGGAAGCTTTCGTTATGTAAATCGTAGACTGTTAAGATGTCATGAAGTAGTTGATATAAATTGCTAAAAATACGCATAAAGTTCATAAGAACCTCTGGTTCAATCATGTCAAGCATTTGACAGAAAACGTCTTCAATAGCATAGGTTCTTTTGCCATACATTCCATCCGATGTAATTATTCTTCATAAAAGAATTGCATTTCATTGGGTGTGATGATTCTATTTCTATCTAAATCTATGCACTTGAACCTGCATCTTTAAACAATGAGAAAGCCTGGATCATCTTTAGATGCTTATTAAAAAAATTATCAGTTCATAAAAGGACCATTACTAAGTACAAAATCGCAATCGTTTTCAAAATTAAAGTAAACACCCAAAAATAACATTTTCTCTAGATTATAGAGTGAAACCATCTTCCAACTTCTAAGTCCTTTTCATGTATGCCTCCAAAATTATGAAGTATGGCACACAGCATGCAATAAAACACAAATTTCAACTCCTGTTCAACCTTCTTGAGAGCTGAGACGCCAGACCTTTAATGTTATCATCCTTTAAGATTGGATTGTACAAATTCCAAGTTAACTTCACTAATAGATTTATTGTGTAATAAGGCCCGGAGGTTGCTTAGAATCTGTACGCTAACAGAAAGTAAGGCAACTCGATAATATATTTTCATTCAAACACATATGTACATTGTGTACAAAAAAGATAATTCAAAAACTGACAAAAAAATACATATATAAGAAATTAGTTCAATCCAACATTGATAATTATAAGATCAAAATAGTAATAGACACCATAGTAAATTGATGTGTGAATTGTGCAGTGCTACTAAAATGAATAAACAATGCTATTTAAACCTTGACATAAATAAACAAAAGCAGTAAGCAAAAGAAGTTTACATGTATTGGTAAGTTACAAGTTTATTGGGAATATTTTAAATGCAGCCGGTGCTATTGATAAATTGGGAATTATATTGCAGTTTTGAAAGGAAGTGAGGTAGTTTATGCCACTGAACATATTTTGAATGCTGATGATATATTTTATTCAAACACTAAAATAAATTAGAATTGTATAGCACATGTATTTCTATTAAAAAGTTTAAGTATGACATTTTTACCCCTTTGGATAAGTCCATAAAATAAGGTAAGTGAAAAAAAATCATCTGATAAGTACTTACGTATCTACTGATATTTCAAAACATTAGAAATCGGTTTTTTATTATAGATGATTCAATGATGAAACTTTTAAAACCAGGAAGCCAATATTTTTGCCAGTAAGCCAATATTTTCGAACTCATTCATAAAATCATTAGCTCAGACTATAGTATTACATTTCTTTTTCCCAATTTTGTCCAAAGTAATGTGATCGTTTGTGATCAATTCAAGTTTATTCAAAGTTGATGTACATGCAGGTTAAAAAGTACCCAAAAATATTCATTTAACCTGAAGATATGACTGTAAAACAGTAAAAAGAGTATAGTCCAAAATTCTTGTTAAAAATAAAAGTAGGTTGGGAAAACCTGAGATAAAGCTACAAAAGGAATTGAAATTTGTTCTTTTTTTCAAATGCGTTAAAGGATGTAGAATTCATTTACATCATGATATAGCTCAAATGAATATTTTTTGTTATAGTGGTATACAATGCAATGTTTTTTTTAATTAATTTGCGTAATACTTTTGCCATTATAACTCAAATAAATTGCGCAATGAACATAAAAGACGTAGTGATCAGCTGGAGAAAAGGACATACATGGTCTGTAAAACACATAAAATATGCAGAAACTGCATTTAAATGGGAAGAAAGTAAGTTGTAAGTCAGGGTACCTGCAAACGGTGAATGCTAGTCTTTGATTGCATGTTTCTATAGCTGGGAGTTTTGCTGTCTTTGACTTGCACTAAGCAAAAGGTGTCGCAAAATGAAATAATAGTTTTCAGTGTAGGTCGATGCAAGCAGGGAAAGAATCGGCTCTGCTAATGGTCCCAAGCACATAATACACTAATTTTCTGCTTATGCTAGAACCAATAGGCAACGATCCTCTTTCTCAAAAGACATCAATTTTCAAATATATTTTTATGAAAAATAGGAAGATCGTCAAACGTATCAACCAATTTCTTGATCCAGTTGAAACTCGAACGGGAAGATCACAATCACTTATCCCGTGGAATCATGAATCAACCTATTAGTTGATGCTGGCATAAAGATATTTTGCCATAGGCAGAGCGACGACTATTCAAGGACATAAAACTCTGACATTGATAGTAATTGACTTAGAGTTATTTTTCCAGGGATTGAGAATCTTACATGAATTAAGATCCCAGTGGTATGCCTCTATGTGCGCAGTGGGGATGTTTTTCTATCATAGGTACCTGCTTCTGAGTCATTGTCCACTTATTAATTATGGCAAACCAATGATAGGTGGAGCAATTACTATAGGAATGCCACGCAAATTTGGTCCTATAGGACAATGTAAAAATGTATCTTGTTTGCTATGGAACGAAGTTCTCATAAAAAATCAATGATCCATGGTATATCTTCCCATATACCTTCAATTTATTTAAAGATCTGAATCAATATTCAGTAATTGCAAAATAAACCAATGGTCTGTGGTATAACATTGGATTTATTAAATTAGTAAGTATTATAGATTATTACATATATTAGACTAAAATACAATAATTATTTTTCCATATGAAAAGGAAGGTTATATGCAACGAAATTAAATCAATCGTAGAAAAATGAAATGAATACATGATTTACCAAGTTTCATAGCACAAATGGTTTACTAAATGAAATTAAGGCAGTAAATTATAATTGTGCAATGAAAACACATCATTGATGCAAAAAATAATATACAAATTTACAAAGTGGTTAAGATGTTATTTAGTAAATAAACCAATAGAATCTTTTTTAAATTGACCATAAATTAACTGAGTAACCAATGATACCGTAGAAAGATAAATAGCTTAGATAATGGTTTAACAAATTAAGTAAGGAATAACTAAAATTAATAAAACAAAATGAAAGCGATTGCAGTCAAAATTAAAATGATTTGCATAACATGGGTCAACAAAATGAGAAAATGTAGTTACATAATCAAACTATTTACTATCACTGCTATGTGGTTAAATAAGTTTTTATTTTTTTATTTTTTTTGTAACATAGATTACATGAGCCTGCTTGTTACAACTGCTTTCATTTTTACAAAAGATGCACATGCTTGGGATTACAGTAAATGTAGGAATAAAGTCTAAGACATGGGGAAAAAATTCACAATCAGTTTTCGTTGAAAAAATATTACAACCTAACTACCAAACAAAATCAATTGACTGATTACACTATCTTTTCTCTCTTCCTAATACTGATGTCGATCCCAACAATGCTGTTTATCTAATAAACATGGCTAAAAGACTAACATATATTGAAAAACTCTGAGGTAAAATTTTGCAAACAGAAGCGAGTGAAAACAGTACTCCGTCACAAGCATGTATAGGTTAACCTGCATGGAATATAATTAGGGAAACCGAAATGAAGAATGATTACCTAAATCAAACCAAATCCGGCGTACTAAATGCTTCCAATCATCAACTGGATCGGTTAGCGGGGTAAGAACAATTGCAGTAGCAGTATGTTGAGAACGACTCTCTGGTTTCAACTCTTGTGGCTTGCGAAAGATGGAAGAGGGAGAACCATCGGCGCAGATGTAAACAGTGACGCCTACAGGGTTTTCCAAACGGGAATAGAGGAGGAATTACGAAATGCAGGTAGGGGGATGGTCGATTGTTGATTTCGGTGGAGATCGAGTGTCGTGGATGACGATAGCGAAGGCAGCGACAATATCGAAAAACAATCGATTGTTGGCGATGGCGACGATAGTCGGAATTAGGGATTGACGATGGCAAAGGCGGCCATAATTATAGATTGGATTGAAAAACAATCGATTGTTGATTTAGGATTGAAAAAGTGGAGAGACAACGTGGGCGGCGAGTTGTCTGGGAAGTTGTTTTTTTTTTAATTTTTTTATAAATGTCGGAGAGATGAAGTGAATGAGAGAGCTGGATAATGAAATTGCTGAATTATACACGTCCACGTGCTCTTTTGAGATTGTGCTTTTATGTTTAAGTAATAGATTAGAAAAATGAGGCAGTTCCCTAATTATTTTTTCCTCTGTGCTCAAGTCAACAACACAGTAGCATGAGAAAAGGAAAGAAATTGAGATAAATAGCGCTTCCAACGGGATCAATAGGTTAGCAGTCATCAAACTATGATTATTCCAAAGAATACAACATCATAAAATAAAAGTTACCTACCCTACCGTAGCTATATAGAGGTAGGTAAGAAATAATGAACTTATCCAAGTGCTTTGGACCAATTAGTTATTTGTGATACTGGTAAAAGTTATTTGAATTCATGGCTCCATTTTTAATAATCAAGCGCATATTCCAATTTTACCTTTAATTGCAACATAAATTAATGGTTTTGGATTGATTATGTATAGTGCTGGTTGTGCAATCCTTTATACTTCTTTAATATTTTCGTGTGCATTAACTTAACACGAGCGCACAATATTGACACAAATTGTGTTTAAATTTACCTTTATTTTCATTGGAATATGTAATAAATATTAGAATTCATTGGAATATATAATAAATATTAGAATGCACAATCCATTGGGAAGAAACGATGCAATAATATTCATACTAACAAATACCCAAACAAAACAAATAGTCTTAAAGACCCGTGCAACGCACGGGCTGTGTACTATATATATATATATATATATATATATATATATATATATATATATATATGTGTGTGTGTGTGTGTGTGTGTGTGCGCGCGCGCGCGCGTGTGTGTGTGTATGTATATATGTATGTATGTGTATATATATAGGTTGTAAGAAATGTTAATGATAATATTTAATATATATATATATATATATATATATATATTAGTATATATGTAGATATTAGATCATCATAATATATATTACTAATATATATTTATATGTACGTGTGTATATATATATATATTAATATAGATATTAGATCATCATAATTACTATATTACTAATATATATTTATATGTACGTGTGTGTGTGTATATATATATGTATATATATATATATATATGTTAATGCGAGAAATGTCACTAACACCCCAAGATTTAATTCAACACTTCACAAACAGTTAATGTAACGACCCGGGAAAAAGCGACCTTGGTTATTCGATATATAACACCTATCGAACAATCAAAAGTCGAAATTACCGGATAGTCCAAGAAAGAAATTAGAGGGTGAGAATAGATAAGATAGAAAATTAGAACAGAAGAAGAAGAAGAACACAACAAAATCAGAGTAACACGAATCTCACAGCGGAACGAATAAAATATAATAGACAACATATCTTGAAATCAAAGTAGTATATGTATATCATACCATTATCAGAGTACAACACTTTCATCACAGCGGAATAATCAATAGCTAGAAAAATCTTGAAGCCTCCTGCTCCAAGCTCTTCAAGAATACCTGTAAATCCTGACTACTTGACTGCCCGTACAAATTTGGGCACCCAAGAGTTTAGGGAAAACAAAACAAAATAAACTCTGGGTCAGTCATGGGACTGGTGTGAGTAAACTCAAATCATTTGGTTTAACTTTCAAAATCCTTTCGAAAGAAAAGATAATCGTAAGACCAATCCACACATAAACACGGATGGCTTTTACCTTACGATAACCCAAAACACTTGTGGAAATCATATATTATCTGATATTATAATAATGTCTAATCACAAGTAATTAGCAATCTAGCAGAACGCTTGCATCTCACGCTCTACATATATAGTATATAATCAAAAACCGCGGGCGCTTATTGGAGATTGGATTCCAACTTGACAAGGTATGGGACCACCTTCCGAACGTGTATCTCTAGAGGCAAATACACTGGGTTCAACAAGAACATCTTGCAACCCGGCCCACACATGACCGACCACTCATTTCGCTTGAGTGTATCGAATGTATATCACCGACGGTTGGGATCAGCAACCGCCTCCCGAAATGGGACAGCATCGATAGATTTAAGAACAAAAGGAATTTCTCTAGATAGGTGATCATACACCCTACTTCGGAGCGACCGACTTAGCCATGCTGCCTGCCCGATTTTTGTCACTTCCCGGTTGATGAGGCTTGAGGTCATAACGTATCTTTTGACAGATCACACCTCCATTACTTTGAATGCCACATCGTCATACCCGCCAAATCACAAATTGATTTCACCAAAAATACCACGGGTATAAAGCTAAGAGAAACGAATTCCTCCGCCACCAAACGTAAGTACGTTTGAAGAGATCAACTTACGCGATCCTTTGAATATACTCTGTCAGACATTCTTCCATTCACGTTTGTCCTGGGACTGGACAAACCGAAGGCACTATTCTGTAAACAGGATAGCCCTTGCACAACTCCGTCTTCAATATATTCAGCATACTCGATTCGCAACGCTTATGCCAATACGGAGTGGTTCTCAGGATAATAATCCAACCGGTCTCTCCATATTAACAACGTAAAACGGTCAAAACTTTGATAGTCGGTGAGTTAACTATCAAACGGAAACATGTCGGTGTGCAAACAATGATATTATTTCCCGAAGGAAATTCTATCGAACAATCATCACTTCATCCATTCGTTCATTTCCCTATTCCTGTTGTTTAATGTTTCGTATTCACTATATTTAGAAAATATATATCATTATCATTGGAAAACATTTCCATCTCTTGTTTCTATATTCAGAAAACAATTCTACTTCTCATTCGGAAAACATTTCCAAATCTCCTTCATTTGATTAAACAGATGTTTGAATAAACATCACTATGCCAAATCTCCTTGATTTGGTTTCCACTTAACCACTTTTCACCATCGAATCTTAACCATTTCTTAGTTAAAAACGAAGTCAATCAAGTTGGGGTATAGTTACCTCTCAGACCTTAACTGAACAACATTTCTAACTTCGAAATAGGCAAATTCATCTTCCTAAATCTTTAACACTTCTTTACGACATTCTCGGATTCTATTTACAAATCCGCTTTTCGTACGGAAAACACTTGATTATAACAATGGTGTTATAATCCCCTGCATCCGAATTATAATGACTTTAGAAATACTTTGATTTTCTAACTCGAATAAATAACGAACTAAATTATTAACTCATACTCGGTTAACTCTAAGCTGTAACTCTTATTCTATTTACTCTTATTCTATTTAACTCTTACTGGACTAACCCTTGTTCAGATAACTCGGTCTGATTTACTCATTTTGACCCACTTACTTGATCTGTTCAACTGGACTAACTTAGCTTAATTAACTCGACTAAATCACTTTTATCAATTAACTAATATTTGACTTGACACCATTCGCTCGACTCTAGATCGCAGCGATCACAATGGTTACGCCTGATTCCCTCAGGAAACATCCGACCGCCTTAGGCTATCTGCAGCCCTGCGAATTACGCTAGCAGTCGTGCTCACTGGTAGCTTATCTTAAATGACTACTTCTGTTTAACTCTATCTCGAATAACTAAATTCAAGCAAATCTAATTGATCAACTAATATTCCATCATCCCTCATTCGATTACTATATTTGGATAACTCTAGTTCGATTAGACTCTAATCGATTAACTCTAACTGATTAACTCTAATTGGTTAACTCTAACTAAATAACTCTAAATGTTCACTCCAACGGTTAAACTCTACGGTTTAACCCTAACGGTTTAACTTTAACAGTTCAACTCTAATAGTTTAACTCTAATGGTTGATCTCAATCAATTTGTTCTACTGGATTAACTCTCTTGGATCAACCCATTTCAAATAACAAATATTCAATAAACTCCCTTTCGAATAAACTGATATTCGATAGCTTTACTTCGAATAACTCTTATTCGATAAATTCTCTTTCATACATATTCAGTTTCAAATATCGATGTGGAAATCGATTTTTACTTCTCTATATAAGTCTTGACTTATATACTCTATTTACCCAAAGATAAATAACTAAATTAACTTATAAAACTTTATTTATAAATTAACCTTCTCACTTTATCTGTTAAAACAGATCTCTCTTAAATATTCACTTTGAATTCATGATCTGTTTACCCGTGTGCGAAGCACGGGTCGAAACTCTTCCTAGTGTAAAATTCTCCTTTATTACACTTCTATCCATTTTCAAGTATTCCAATGTTCTATTTATTTTATAAATAAATAATTCCTTTTATAACTCAGTTTATTTCTCTAGATAAATATTTCCTTTTAATCTATTTGCAAATGGTTTTACAAATATTTCCTTTTCTATTTCCATTTGTAAATGGTTTACAAATGTTTTTCCTTTTTATCTCTATTTGCAATGGTTTTACAAATATTTTCTTTGCAATTCTCTTTATTTCATATAAATAATTTCATTTATAAAATTCTATTTATTTTATATAAATATTCCATTTATATAATTCTATTTATTTCTCAAATAATCCCTTTTCTAACTTTATTTATTTTTCCAAACTATTACCTTTTATAATTATATTTATTTCATATATAAATATTTCCTCTTATATAAAATCCACTGATTTCATATAAACATTTTATTTTCAAAATACACTTTGAAATTTCCTTATTACTTTCCAGTATTTCATATGGTATTCAAAATACCAAATCAAAGGATTAAACATCATCCAACACACACTATCAATAACAGATTGTATACTACATCATCTATCAGAATAAAAAAAAAAAAAAAAAAAAAAACAATAAATTAAATGTTGAGGAACCCAGTTGGGTCCCTCCAACCTGTTTCCCTGCATCCACAGATGTCAGTCAACACAAATATAAAATATTCTGATAAACATAGTCAATACTTCGATACGATTTATATATATCGTTATCGATAATTTCAGCCAACTGACTAGCAGTTCAACCAAACAACCAACACACAACAAAACAACCAATAATTTCAATTCTAATAATACTTTATAGAAATATAAATTTGATCAGAGTAAGTGAGAGTTACTCACCTTGGGCGGTGGTCGTTAAATAACGATATTTCGGTCTTTGATTTGATTTTACCATAAATCCAAACGAACCCCAATTCACCCTCGGTCAGTTCCATGGTGTAGCTACCGTCTATAAAATCCCAACAGATCTAACGGTTTGAAATTCTGATATCATACGATTAAGATATTAATTTTACAAGTTTGGATGCAATTTAATTTAAATCAAACCAATTAAATTTCTTCGGCGGGCCTTACCAAATTTAATCCGGCCCATCAACCCTTAAGTTACCAGATCCGCACCCCTTTAAGTCTTTCTTCCCCAATCCGTGAACTACCAGGTCCGCTCCTCCACCATTTGCGTGCCTTCCACCACCAGTTCCTCCTCCCACATACCACCGATCACCACAAAAACCCCACCAATACACTCCTCTTCCAAATCTCAATCCCCTGGACCCCAAGATGAAGCATTCGGTGTATCCAAGAGCATCCCGTCGTCGGCTCCTTCATGTGGTACTACAGCGAGACCATCGAACAAAATAACGACGGAAATCCCAAAAATTTCCCCAATCGAAACCAAATCCAACGATAAACCCAAAAACAATATCCAATCCATGAATCCGAACTCCCACGTTCCTCAATTTCAAACCCTAACCGTCGTACTTGAAAACCGAACCCCCGAAATTGCTGTCGCACCCTTTGAAACGGACCTCGATTCGAAGCTCTTCACCTCAGGAATCCCACGAGATGGGTTTCATGATTTATGGATTTTTTCTTGATTTTATTTTGATTTTAGATTAAGGATTGTTGCTGTATAATTTTTACGATGGTGGCGGCGCACTTTTGGTCAGAGAGAAAAATGCTTTTAGGGTTAGAAGGAGTAACCAGTATTTATAGGATGATAAAAATATTTTTTTATTCGAGTTTCTATATTTATTTTAAGCTATCGCTGCTTGTGTACACTGTTTAAAAATTCATGTGATCACCCATGATACCCAAAAATCACCAAACTGGACATACACCTTCAGTTCGACATTACGGTCCTAACGAAACTGGTTTTGTCGAATTCCGACTCCGTATGCCCACACAGCGTATTTTTAACCGTCGAAATATCGACTGTTTTTCACTCTAAAAATCCGTACGGCCAAACACTGCTTCTAAAAATCACCAAACTTGGAATCTAACAATAATTTGACGCTGCAGATCCAACAAAATTAGTTTCGTCGAAATCCGACTTCGTTTGCAAAAGTGGCTATTTTTAAAGCCCTAAATAGCCCCTTTAAATAAATAAATATATTTAAAAATAGTCAAATTAAATATAAATAAATATATATTATCGTATATATCCACAATAAATATCCATACGGCTCCAGAAAAATATATATGGGTTTTCAACTCGATATTCCACCAACAGAGTTATATCGATATTCGATTTATATTTAAATCCTTATATAAAATTAAATAAACCGTTATGGTTCAAGGGCGCTGTTTTTCTGAAAATTTGATTTGGACGTAACTCAAAATCCACCCGATGAAATCTCGATTTTTCTCTTCCACTAGGAAGATATACTCCACCAGCTCCACATGTTTCTTGTTTCACAGAAATCCGAGTTAAAACGAATCATGTATAACCAGTTGAAGTTCGAATCGCCAAATAGCGAACTGCAGCGCCATTTCGAGCTCTATTATAATTATAATTTAAATTATTCGTTCAAACTGTCGTTTATGAATATATTCGTCAATATAATTCCATATAAACTGATTTATATATTTTATATTGCCCATTCACACAATACTGTGAATTCCACTATTTCTGACTATTTCAGAAATAAATATATGATTCTATTATTTAACTTAATTAAATATTCACCATAATTCAATTAAGCGACCATTTAATTATCTAAATCACTATTCAAATAATTAAATTAATTAATTATTCTGTTGCTGAAAAATGCGGGTCGTTACATTCTTCCCCCCTTAAAATAATTTCGTCCTCGAAATTGCTAAGGTAGAGAACACCCCTATTAACTAGTTTCGAATTATTCGTTTACTTCTTTAATTTCAGTTTCAACTGAATTTATTTATTTCAATTAAATTATTACTTCATTTCTATAAACGAAAATTTTCAAAACTCCTGAAAATTTTCTAACAGCCGAAATTTCCAAAAAATTTCACCAGCACCTCCTTTGTATCGGGAGCATCGGGAAAATCCCCAAACCGCCACACAGGCCTCTCCAATCCAAAAGAAAATCAAACAGCCAAGCGGCTTGCCAATTCGGCTCATCAAAATCTCATCAAACTCATATGAATATAAATGTGTACCTTTTGTCGGGCATTCCTTATATTACATCCATCTGCTGCCAATCCAACATATGCAACTGTCATCCCAGTCAAACTCAAATCACTTTTATCTTCAACACACCCATTCGCTTATCCAAGCAAAATTCCAACCAAACTGCAATTCCAATCTCAATTCAAATATCTTACTCAATAATTCATTTCTATTCCAGATTATCTCTAATCCAGTCCAATTCTACTTGATAGCATTCTATTTCAATTCAATTTCCACTGAACTAGTTTCAATTCAATTTCAAATTTACTTTCACATATTTCTATTTAATTTGTGTTTATTCCAAATAATCTGTTTCTGGGAGTTCTTAAACAGCTTAGCCTTTTCCAAAATCAAATCATTCATTTGGAATATCAAGACAACTTGTTTTCTCAAAACAATTCAAAAACAAAATCTTTGGTAGTAATCCGTCACTTGCAAACTCGAAAATGAACACCGACGATGTCCGGATCATCGTCGGAATCTATTTTCCAGTTATTGAAGTGAGTTCAATACTATGTCACTTTCAAAATCATTTCTAAACACTTACATTTTGAAATTATTTCAAAATATCCCTTTGAAAGCCTGTAACAAATTTAAAATCTCCCAGGATTTCAAAATTCACATATATTCAATTTAATTCCATTTACAACGCTTATTCAAATTTTAGCAATTTTAATTCCAGTTCTGAACTTAAATTCATCTGATTTCATATATTTCACTTATATGAATTTTGATTTGTTATTTACATAACCATTCCACATTTTATAATCTTATTCGATTATAATCACAACCAACACATTCAATATACTATAATAATTTCAAATATCTATACTTTGCTTATATCAAAATATAATTTGGGTAAAATTATTTCATTTACCCTTTTTTTCAAAACATATCGTGTCGACCCATCATATTCAAGTGTTTATAAACTCCTATCGATACAGTGGATCAAACTGATCGACTAGAACTCATAAACGACTCAACCAATAAATCTCCACAATATAAAATCATTTTATATCAAATAACAAATACGTTCACTTGTATATATACACTCAAACTCAGTCTAGGGTATTACTAACCCCATCTCTACTGAATCACGCCACAGAGCCAAGGTAATACTTAACCTTCAGCTCTGATACCACTGTAACGACCCGGGAAAAAGCGACCTTGGTTATTCGATATATAACACCTATCGAACAATCAAAAGTCGAAATTACCGGATAGTCCAAGAAAGAAATTAGAGGGTGAGAATAGATAAGATAGAAAATTAGAACAGAAGAAGAAGAAGAACACAACAAAATCAGAGTAACACGAATCTCACAGCGGAACGAATAAAATATAATAGACAACATATCTTGAAATCAAAGTAGTATATGTATATCATACCATTATCAGAGTACAACACTTTCATCACAGCGGAATAATCAATAGCTAGAAAAATCTTGAAGCCTCCTGCTCCAAGCTCTTCAAGAATACCTGTAAATCCTGACTATTTGACTGCCCGTACAAATTTGGGCACCCAAGAGTTTAGGGAAAACAAAACAAAATAAACTCTGGGTCAGTCATGGGACTGGTGTGAGTAAACTCAAATCATTTGGTTTAACTTTCAAAATCCTTTCGAAAGAAAAGATAATCGTAAGACCAATCCACACATAAACACGGATGGCTTTTACCTTACGATAACCCAAAACACTTGTGGAAATCATATATTATCTGATATTATAATAATGTCTAATCACAAGTAATTAGCAATCTAGCAGAACGCTTGCATCTCACGCTCTACATATATAGTATATAATCAAAAACCGCGGGCGCTTATTGGAGATTGGATTCCAACTTGACAAGGTATGGGACCACCTTCCGAACGTGTATCTCTAGAGGCAAATACACTGGGTTCAACAAGAACATCTTGCAACCCGGCCCACACATGACCGACCACTCATTTCGCTTGAGTGTATCGAATGTATATCACCGACGGTTGGGATCAGCAACCGCCTCCCGAAATGGGACAGCATCGATAGATTTAAGAACAAAAGGAATTTCTCTAGATAGGTGATCATACACCCTACTTCGGAGCGACCGACTTAGCCATGCTGCCTGCCCGATTTTTGTCACTTCCCGGTTGATGAGGCTTGAGGTCATAACGTATCTTTTGACAGATCACACCTCCATTACTTTGAATGCCACATCGTCATACCCGCCAAATCACAAATTGATTTCACCAAAAATACCACGGGTATAAAGCTAAGAGAAACGAATTCCTCCGCCACCAAACGTAAGTACGTTTGAAGAGATCAACTTACGCGATCCTTTGAATATACTCTGTCAGACATTCTTCCATTCACGTTTGTCCTGGGACTGGACAAACCGAAGGCACTATTCTGTAAACAGGATAGCCCTTGCACAACTCCGTCTTCAATATATTCAGCATACTCGATTCGCAACGCTTATGCCAATACGGAGTGGTTCTCAGGATAATAATCCAACCGGTCTCTCCATATTAACAACGTAAAACGGTCAAAACTTTGATAGTCGGTGAGTTAACTATCAAACGGAAACATGTCGGTGTGCAAACAATGATATTATTTCCCGAAGGAAATTCTATCGAACAATCATCACTTCATCCATTCGTTCATTTCCCTATTCCTGTTGTTTAATGTTTCGTATTCACTATATTTAGAAAATATATATCATTATCATTGGAAAACATTTCCATCTCTTGTTTCTATATTCAGAAAACAATTCTACTTCTCATTCGGAAAACATTTCCAAATCTCCTTCATTTGATTAAACAGATGTTTGAATAAACATCACTATGCCAAATCTCCTTGATTTGGTTTCCACTTAACCACTTTTCACCATCGAATCTTAACCATTTCTTAGTTAAAAACGAAGTCAATCAAGTTGGGGTATAGTTACCTCTCAGACCTTAACTGAACAACATTTCTAACTTCGAAATAGGCAAATTCATCTTCCTAAATCTTTAACACTTCTTTACGACATTCTCGGATTCTATTTACAAATCCGCTTTTCGTACGGAAAACACTTGATTATAACAATGGTGTTATAATCCCCTGCATCCGAATTATAATGACTTTAGAAATACTTTGATTTTCTAACTCGAATAAATAACGAACTAAATTATTAACTCATACTCGGTTAACTCTAAGCTGTAACTCTTATTCTATTTACTCTTATTCTATTTAACTCTTACTGGACTAACCCTTGTTCAGATAACTCGGTCTGATTTACTCATTTTGACCCACTTACTTGATCTGTTCAACTGGACTAACTTAGCTTAATTAACTCGACTAAATCACTTTTATCAATTAACTAATATTTGACTTGACACCATTCGCTCGACTCTAGATCGCAGCGATCACAATGGTTACGCCTGATTCCCTCAGGAAACATCCGACCGCCTTAGGCTATCTGCAGCCCTGCGAATTACGCTAGCAGTCGTGCTCACTGGTAGCTTATCTTAAATGACTACTTCTGTTTAACTCTATCTCGAATAACTAAATTCAAGCAAATCTAATTGATCAACTAATATTCCATCATCCCTCATTCGATTACTATATTTGGATAACTCTAGTTCGATTAGACTCTAATCGATTAACTCTAACTGATTAACTCTAATTGGTTAACTCTAACTAAATAACTCTAAATGTTCACTCCAACGGTTAAACTCTACGGTTTAACCCTAACGGTTTAACTTTAACAGTTCAACTCTAATAGTTTAACTCTAATGGTTGATCTCAATCAATTTGTTCTACTGGATTAACTCTCTTGGATCAACCCATTTCAAATAACAAATATTCAATAAACTCCCTTTCGAATAAACTGATATTCGATAGCTTTACTTCGAATAACTCTTATTCGATAAATTCTCTTTCATACATATTCAGTTTCAAATATCGATGTGGAAATCGATTTTTACTTCTCTATATAAGTCTTGACTTATATACTCTATTTACCCAAAGATAAATAACTAAATTAACTTATAAAACTTTATTTATAAATTAACCTTCTCACTTTATCTGTTAAAACAGATCTCTCTTAAATATTCACTTTGAATTCATGATCTGTTTACCCGTGTGCGAAGCACGGGTCGAAACTCTTCCTAGTGTAAAATTCTCCTTTATTACACTTCTATCCATTTTCAAGTATTCCAATGTTCTATTTATTTTATAAATAAATAATTCCTTTTATAACTCAGTTTATTTCTCTAGATAAATATTTCCTTTTAATCTATTTGCAAATGGTTTTACAAATATTTCCTTTTCTATTTCCATTTGTAAATGGTTTACAAATGTTTTCCTTTTTATCTCTATTTGCAATGGTTTTACAAATATTTTCTTTGCAATTCTCTTTATTTCATATAAATAATTTCATTTATAAAATTCTATTTATTTTATATAAATATTCCATTTATATAATTCTATTTATTTCTCAAATAATCCCTTTTCTAACTTTATTTATTTTTCCAAACTATTACCTTTTATAATTATATTTATTTCATATATAAATATTTCCTCTTATATAAAATCCACTGATTTCATATAAACATTTTATTTTCAAAATACACTTTGAAATTTCCTTATTACTTTCCAGTATTTCATATGGTATTCAAAATACCAAATCAAAGGATTAAACATCATCCAACACACACTATCAATAACAGATTGTATACTACATCATCTATCAGAATAAAAAAAAAAAAAAAAAAAACAATAAATTAAATGTTGAGGAACCCAGTTGGGTCCCTCCAACCTGTTTCCCTGCATCCACAGATGTCAGTCAACACAAATATAAAATATTCTGATAAACATAGTCAATACTTCGATACGATTTATATATATCGTTATCGATAATTTCAGCCAACTGACTAGCAGTTCAACCAAACAACCAACACACAACAAAACAACCAATAATTTCAATTCTAATAATACTTTATAGAAATATAAATTTGATCAGAGTAAGTGAGAGTTACTCACCTTGGGCGGTGGTCGTTAAATAACGATATTTCGGTCTTTGATTTGATTCAGGCGTTTGATTTTACCATAAATCCAAACGAACCCCAATTCACCCTCGGTCAGTTCCATGGTGTAGCTACCGTCTATAAAATCCCAACAGATCTAACGGTTTGAAATTCTGATATCATACGATTAAGATATTAATTTTACAAGTTTGGATGCAATTTAATTTAAATCAAACCAATTAAATTTCTTCGGCGGGCCTTACCAAATTTAATCCGGCCCATCAACCCTTAAGTTACCAGATCCGCACCCCTTTAAGTCTTTCTTCCCCAATCCGTGAACTACCAGGTCCGCTCCTCCACCATTTGCGTGCCTTCCACCACCAGTTCCTCCTCCCACATACCACCGATCACCACAAAAACCCCACCAATACACTCCTCTTCCAAATCTCAATCCCCTGGACCCCAAGATGAAGCATTCGGTGTATCCAAGAGCATCCCGTCGTCGGCTCCTTCATGTGGTACTACAGCGAGACCATCGAACAAAATAACGACGGAAATCCCAAAAATTTCCCCAATCGAAACCAAATCCAACGATAAACCCAAAAACAATATCCAATCCATGAATCCGAACTCCCACGTTCCTCAATTTCAAACCCTAACCGTCGTACTTGAAAACCGAACCCCCGAAATTGCTGTCGCACCCTTTGAAACGGACCTCGATTCGAAGCTCTTCACCTTAGGAATCCCACGAGATGGGTTTCATGATTTATGGATTTTTTCTTGATTTTATTTTGATTTTAGATTAAGGATCGTTGCTGTATAATTTTTACGATGGTGGCGGCGCACTTTTGGTCAGAGAGAAAAATGCTTTTAGGGTTAGAAGGATTAACCAGTATTTATAGGATGATAAAAATATTTTTTTATTCGAGTTTCTATATTTATTTTAAGCTATCGCTGCTTGTGTACACTGTTTAAAAATTCATGTGATCACCCATGATACCCAAAAATCACCAAACTGGACATACACCTTCAGTTCGACATTACGGTCCCAACGAAACTGGTTTTGTCGAATTCCGACTCCGTATGCCCACACAGCGTATTTTTAACCGTCGAAATATCGACTGTTTTTCACTCTAAAAATCCGTACGGCCAAACACTGCTTCTAAAAATCACCAAACTTGGAATCTAACAATAATTTGACGCTGCAGATCCAACAAAATTAGTTTCGTCGAAATCCGACTTCGTTTGCAAAAGTGGCTATTTTTAAAGCCCTAAATAGCCCCTTTAAATAAATAAATATATTTAAAAATAGTCAAATTAAATATAAATAAATATATATTATCGTATATATCCACAATAAATATCCATACGGCTCCAGAAAAATATATATGGGTTTTCAACTCGATATTCCACCAACAGAGTTATATCGATATTCGATTTATATTTAAATCCTTATATAAAATTAAATAAACCGTTATGGTTCAAGGGCGCTGTTTTTCTGAAAATTTGATTTGGACGTAACTCAAAATCCACCCGATGAAATCTCGATTTTTCTCTTCCACTAGGAAGATATACTCCACCAGCTCCACATGTTTCTTGTTTCACAGAAATCCGAGTTAAAACGAATCATGTATAACCAGTTGAAGTTCGAATCGCCAAATAGCGAACTGCAGCGCCATTTCGAGCTCTATTATAATTATAATTTAAATTATTCGTTCAAACTGTCGTTTATGAATATATTCGTCAATATAATTCCATATAAACTGATTTATATATTTTATATTGCCCATTCACACAATACTGTGAATTCCACTATTTCTGACTATTTCAGAAATAAATATATGATTCTATTATTTAACTTAATTAAATATTCACCATAATTCAATTAAGCGACCATTTAATTATCTAAATCACTATTCAAATAATTAAATTAATTAATTATTCTGTTGCTGAAAAATGCGGGTCGTTACAGTTAAGATCTAGAAAAGCGATACCCATAAACACACAAAGCAGTAAAAAGACAGGAAGTTATAGTGGTTCAGCCTAGATTTGGCCTATGTCCACTTTGAAGAGTGCTTTCATTATCACTTTCAATGTTACAAGGTATATGATTTCTCTAACTTTATTCGTGTTCTCTCTTTGCAATTATTTCCTCTCAATTTCTTCTCTTTCATCTCTTGATTAACTTAAATTCACCATGGAAATGGTTAGATCTATTTGATTGTGATGGTTATTGGATAAAATCTTCAATAATCTTGCACTTAGACAATCTTCAGTGATTTCTTGGTGATTGAGATGTTGAATCTAAGCATCGAAAAAGTTTGATGGAGGTTAGAATGGTTTGGAGTGGTCAAGAAATGAGTTCGGCAGCACTTCGCCGGTGGAGAAATCAGTCCCCTTTTATGTATGAAGTGGCGGGGTATTTATGTCAGTGGTTTGAGGTGGAGTGACAGTTCTGTAATTTTGTGTGTACAAGGTAACGGGTCGTCGAACGACCCGTTTTCATCTTTACCCATGAACGACCTAATGTATACAAGCAAAACCGACCCTATTAAATATGCCACTACCTGGCCATGATATCCTTCCGACCTATGCAGCAGTCATATTCACGACCTGATGTTTTAGATCTAGGCTTTCTAATAGATAAATGACGACCTGAATATTGTATCCATCATGACACCCATGCCTGACATTTAATCACGAACGACCCATGCAATTTTCACGATCCATGTTTGCACAGAACGACCTAACGTTCATTTTATTTGCCACATGTCATGTTTCCCGTTGACTGCATTCATGGATTATAGGTCACGAATCTAAGTATTCTCATTATACGAATATGAATGTTGCGACAAATCCACGCGAGATACAAATGATGTATTAAGTACCAGTGCCGGTCCAAATTTTTGGTTGTCCAAGCCCAATCAAATTTTTTATTGCCCACTGGTTAATAATACATGTTTTTGTTAAATGTCCATAAACAGTAAATAATGTTGAAACAACAAATTACAAGATACTGACTTTTCATACAAAAATTATTACATATTTACATCAAGTAGGCTACAATACTAAATTTAAAGAGACATAAATTCAAAGTTTTACCTTTTACGCAAAAAAATGACAAATTTTCCTTGATTTACAGTAAAAATGCTTCTTGCATTTTTTGTAACAAATTCTTCAACTAAATTATTATAATCAATTTTCTCTACAAACACGCTTTCTGTTGAAATTATTACAAGTTCGTTCAATCGTTCTTGTGACATGTTGTTTGAAGATTATTTTAATAAATTCGAATCAAGAAAATTTCTCCTGATAGAAACAAACATAACTTATCATTTTCATCAGTTATATAATCTACCCATTCACATTATTTACAAAACGTTTACTTAAATGTTCAATTAATTGTTTTCGATCAGTTCGGGAATAAGAGGAATCAGACTTGATGTTATCCATTACTAAATACATACATACATACATATATATATATATATATATATATTCTAAACTGAATTAATCTAATTTGCTAATTTATCTCAGCTCATGCATCAAAAACAAAATAATTTCATTTTGAAATTTAAAAAATAAAATAATGGCACGTCTGGTTCCAATTTGACTTCTTTGTTTTCAACTTGCACTATAAAAAAAAAGATGGTTTTTTTTTTCTTTTCTTTTACAGTTCTTTGTCATTAGGACAACAGACATACAATAAAAATATGAACTGTTTTCCATACTTTTGTTATGTCTTGAGACAAGAAAAATCAAATCAACTTGTTTTCTACATTCTAGCTGATTTCATTTATGAAAATTGTTTTTTTTTTCTCAAAAGCTAATAGGAAGTGTGTATTTTTTTCTTAGATGAAACACAAAACAAGTTCTCAAAATACCAAAAATAGCAAAGAATATCCATTCAACACTAAGCATAGAAAGCAATAGAAGAGGATCGAGTAACTAATTCGCACAACACAATGCTAAGTCTGGAGACAAAAGAAATCTTGATTTAATTCTCATGCCCGAGGAAGAGAAATTGATCCATATTTTCATTTTGACACAAGAAAAAGAAGATTTGATCAATATTGGAACCTTCAGAGAAGCTACAACAACTGACAAGAGACATGATATTAGAATCTGCAAAAAGTGTCATTTGAGAACTGAGAAGTAGGAATACACAATGGTTGAATAGGCTATTTTTGAACATTTTTCAATTTTGTTGCCTTGCTATAGCGGGTTGCCCTATCACAAAGGCTTACTGGGCTTGCCTCTGTCTGTTAAGAACCAGCAGTAGCTCAGCTATATTTGAAGACATGCGATCCATATATAATAAACGACCTGAATGTTTTTATATGAACTATCACATGAAGCATATCAATGAACTGATTCACTGTTGTATGTGGCCATAACGACCTAAAAATGCTCAGGTGGATCGCATATATTTATTCAGTTTGACTGTAAATGGGATATAATATGAGCATCTCCTATTAACACCTTTTGATCTACGTAATAGCTAGAACGGCCTAGGTAAGAATTGTGCTCAATCTAGGGGTGGGCGGGGTTCGGTTTGGTGCGGTTTGGAGCTCGAACCGCTTCCGCACTGCATCAAACAGTTAATCAAAAATAAAAACCATTATGTCCACCGTTCAAATGGTTCGGTTTCGGTTCGGTTTCGATGTAATACGGTCCGGTATTGGTTCGGTTCGGTTTGAACCCGTATTAAATATGAAACAAGAGAATTACTTCCATCAACAAGCAAGTAATGATTGTTTGATGTTGTGTTACCTGAAGATTGAAACTCATAGTGTTATCTTGACTTTATATAACCACAACATACGCTGAAAATAGAATATATATAGTCAAAATAAAAAGTTAGATGGGTTTTTGTTAATTTTTTATCGTAACATTACCAGTGTAGCTATGCGGTTCGGTTCGGTTTAATATGGTTTGGTAAAAGTTCAAACCGCAACCGAACCGTATCGTTGCGGTTCGGTTCGATTTGGGTTGCTAGCTTTAGAGAGAGAACCTGGTGCGGTTTTCTGTACCGTTTATACGGTCCGGTCTGGGCGGTTTCCGCATTGCGGTGCGGTTTATGCCCACCCCTAGCTCAATCCATGTGGACGTGGAGTCGACCTTATCTTTAACGATCAAAGAGCACATACTACCCAATATTACAAAATATGTTGATCCATGGATGCTTTGGTTACAACTGGTCCTTCAGCAAAAACAATCTCACATAGCCATTTGTATAAAGAATGACCCTCATTGATCAAGCAATGGCTTCCACATGTCCATATCAAGCAGGCTTTATAACCAATCCACCTTATGCAATGATCTATCAACTTAAGACCTGAACGTGTTATGCCATATTAACCGATCCATATTATAACAACATATGTGGTTCATCATTTAGAACAATATTGATCGATCTATCACATATGCTTTTAAAACATTGTTTTTATACCATGTTTATAATGGGGTTAACATTTACCTCTTAAAATATATATTTTTTGTTTATGAAAAATATAAACTTATAAATGAGTGTCATAACTTTGTGCTAAAACATATTGGTAGACCATCAACGTTTATTTTGATGAATCGGAAATGTTGTTTTGTTTTTTGGATTGGACATTCACTTGGCTGATTGACAGGAACATTACTATGAAAGTGAATCGTGTATAGGCTTTTCCGATGGGTCGTGAAGGTCTAAAGCCCACTTTCAACTACTCTTTATTTCACTTTTTTAGGTTCGGTTATTTCACTACCCAGTTTCCTCTACAAAGATCGATTTAATGGCAGCTTGTTTCCTTTTTCTAAGAAAAATCATTTCAATTTGGATTCTCTGCTGGGTTCGCCTTCAGTCGTCTTCGACACCGATCACTAGATATTTCTAATCCTATTACAAATTAGGCTATTGCTGTCTTGATTTCTCATGGATCAAATCAATTAGTGGCTCTTGATTTCAGATCTAACCCCACATTGACGCTACCGAGTATTTGCGAACCCTTATTACTGAAATCCGACCACTTAATCGAGCGCTTACTGCAATAGGTGTCCTTTCTCTCAATCTTTATGCTAATTCAATTCCGGGAATTTAGATTGGCCGTGGTTTAAATCTGTAGTAGCATACAGCTTTCTGCATTTCATTTGAGAGTTGAAATACACGTGCTTTGTGCATAAGTACCCCACTTTTTGTGTTCGAACTGCAATTGAACATTGCAGATTTGAGCACTTTTGCAATCTGATCGGAGTTGGCAATTTGATCTGTAATCTGAATCGAAGGTTTAGGGTGAAATTTTCTTTTGGACTCGTATGATGATTTTGCGATTTTGATGCTGACTTGC
Organism: Allium sativum; assembly: GCA_030737875.1. Lineage (NCBI taxonomy): Eukaryota > Viridiplantae > Streptophyta > Magnoliopsida > Asparagales > Amaryllidaceae > Allium > Allium sativum. The sequence continues at coordinate 660,553,063 of CM060919.1, forward strand.
GGCATGATAATTGCTGTGTATTTCAGCAAACTTTTGTTCGAAATTTCATTGGCTGTTGGAGTTAAGCACTTGGACTTGTTTGTATCGCATTTCAACTTGTACTTTAATTGGAATTGGAATTCGTTGTAACCGAATTTGCTTGCAATTTTTGTGCTGATGATGTATGCTTCAATGTTTGGAGAGACAGAGTTTGAGTTTTTTGATTTCTTGTATATTTGCATTTTGAACATCAACACTTCGATTTTGGCTGCAAAATTCTGTGTAGATCTGCATGTAAACTCAGCTCTGCTCGTATCACCATTGTATTCAAATATGGCTTTAATTGAAGTTGGCAATTTATGATTAGAAATTTCTTGCTGCTTGTACCTCAGTTTTGTGCTTGATGATGACCCACATTCTGACATCAATGCGCGATTCAAGTTTTGGCTCAGTTTGCAACCTGAAGCTTTGGGTCGGTGAACCCATTTAGCCTTTGGGTCGTTTTGACGACCTGGGAATTCGGGTCGTTGGACGCAGTAAACATTCGGGTCGTTTTAACGACCTGGGACTTCGGGTCGTTAGACGATCTGAACCCTTGGGTCGTTCGAACAACTTGAGCTATTGAGGGCGCTTACTCAACCCATTGACTCCGAGTGACCCAAGCTCACGACTTAATAGTTGAACTTATATGCTTCATGCCACATGTTCTGTAATTAAAACAAGCACTTACACATTTTTGGAATTTATATTTCATCATCGATCGTCCACATTGACAACGGATTAGTTAATCATTAAAGAATGACTTACAATGAATTTTCAGACTTAAACTGAATGACGTGCCTATACAGGACTACTTCGTTCAACAGTTAAATTTATAATTTGTCAAACTATGTCTGTGCAGGTACGACACTCTAGCTTGAATTCGCAACGACGCTTTAAATCAACTAATCGACATATAACGACCGTAAATTCCAAGCGTCATATTTTAATGACTTGTATAATTTCGTATGACGGTTTATATTTTATAAAATTTGAACCTGTACTTAGTTGAAAAATGAAGCTCCATGTGCAGAGTGAATACCAGACATAAGATTAATTACCGTTCTGGAAAGGAGATCATTTTTGCTTAAACTGGAGCTTCAATTTGAATTTCTGAGGCTAGAGCAACTGTAGAACTTTTGAGTTGCAAATGAACCAATCTTTGGCTATCCTTCGTCCTCCTGACAATCCACTAGAGAGATGTCACTCTATATTAACTCAATATGTTTTTAATCAAGCGCACATTCAGTTTGACATTCCCGAGTTTAACGCAAAATTTCCAAGGGAAGAGGATTTTTTTGATTGTTTGTCTTTAGGCCTGCTGCAGTAGCTTAGTTGGATTCAAAAATTCGAATTTGAATCCTCTTTGATACCGTAGATTATCTCAGATTATATAAAACTATGAATCTCAACCTCTCAACAGCTTGCCCCAGTGCACGACTATTGCACAATCTTCTTTTTATATCTCATATTGACACTGTAGATGGATATTAGCTTCGAATCCTTGGGAAGCACTATTGCCTTTTAGGTTTCAAACTATGCCATATTCATATAGTCGCCTTTTAAGCATCGCTTATTCTCAAGTTTAAAGCAGAATAACCTCGGGTTCTTTGAGTTATTCATGGTTGGAGCTTTGCAGACGAGGAAGCCTTTGCGTTAAGAGATTCTAGTTGGATTTTCCAGGCTGATCTTCATTGATGCAGTAAGTCTTATCAACATATCGAGCGTATCGATTTTGTGGAATTTTTCAAATCCCCCATTTTTTGAAGGCGAGATCATTTTTTGCCAAGCTTTTCCAAGATGAGATCTCCTAGTTAGTTTTTGGATTTTTTGCGATATCGTGATGAACCCATGGTATGTTTTCCAAGCATTATCCAATCTTTATGTGGCTGTGTTGCTCCCATACCATGGGTCGTCACAAGCTGTGAAAACTAGATGTGATCAGCTTGCCGGGTTTCCTTTTGTGGTTGACGTGCTAAACTTTGTCGGCGAGAGCTCTTTGAACTTATCGACACGCACGAAGCCTCTGAGCCCGTCAATACAATAGGAATCCCTACTTTACTGGATGGTTTGGTGCTTCTACTTTGGAGAAGTTTTTATATCTTTGTGCCCCTGCTCGAGGAAGACTTTGGTTTTTGTGCTCCCGCTTGGGGAGATTTTTGAATTCTATGTCTCCGCTTAGGGAGAAATTTGGGTTTAATGCCCCCGCTTGAGGAGGTCTTTGGATTTCGTGCCCCCGCTTTGGGAGGTCTTTGGATTTGATGCTACCGCTCGGGGAGGTCCTTAAATTTTGTACCCTCGCTTGGGGAGGACTATAAATTTTGTGCCATCGCTTGGGGAGGACTTTAAATTTTGTGCCCCCACTTGGGGAGGTATGTATATTTTGTGCCCCCGATTGGGTAGGACTTTAAATTTTGTGCCGCCGCTCGGGGAGGTCTTTATATTTTGTACCCCTGCTTGGGAAGGACTTTAAATTTTTTGCCCCCGCTTCGGGGGTCTTTAAATTTTGTGCCCAAGCTTGGGGAAGACTTTAAATTTTGTGCCCCCGCTTGAGGAGGTCTTTTACCTTCACTTGGAAAGGCTGCCTTCACTTAGGAAAGCCTTTTTGCTTCACTCAGGATGCGTTTGCCTCACTTGGGAGGACTTTTTGTTGTTGCATCGCTTCATGGGGCAGACGCCGACTCTTTTATCAGACGCTTGACTCGACAGACTATCTCATTTAAGGAACTAGGGCCTTGGACCTCTCACTCGAGGAGGTGCCCCTTCGGTGAAAGTTACAACCCTTTCGTTTGTTTGCCGCGACGCTTGTTCATTATTTGACTTTTCGCGACTATTTCCATTCACTTTTCAAGGCAGTGCTCTTTATCTTTGCATTTGCACATATTGATGTTTGCAGCACTTGGCGCTTGAACTAGTGTTGTCGGGGTCGCGATGTTTTATTAGATTTTAAAGGAACAAGTGCTCATTGGATAGTCTGCAATATAAAATTATCTTTATGCAAATTTTGAATTAACGAAATTTTTTCCAGTAAGAGATTTATTCAGACAGATATGCTTTTAGTCATAGCACTAATTTTCAGTACAATGGCTGTAAAATATTACAAATTTTTTACAAGAAATTTTGAATATAGCTTGAAGTAAAATAGTGTTGATGATGATCGCTTATTCCGATCCATTGAAATTGGAGTGCCAATAAATATTGGTTGTCATTTAATCATCGACCTTGTATTGATCCATGTCGGAGTTTCATTATTTGGACCAGTTTGATTAGTGGGTGCACTTTTCCCCTGAAGAGTTGGAGCAGAATTTGAAGCTTGCAATTTCTTCACATACTGTTGTAGCCTGTTCTTCCTGATCATCTCCTCGATTAGGTTCTTCATGTGTCGGCATTCATTAGTATCATGCCTGGGTTGATTGTGAAAGCAACATAATTTTCCAGAATTTGCATCTCTCTTTGAAATATTCAGCGATGGTGGTTCCAGATAATGTTCTATATCTTTTATGGTAAAGAAAATATTCTCCGGAGTATCATTCAGAGGGGTGAATTCAACGGGTGTTAAGAAGGGAGTCCTCTTTCCATCTCGATTATCTTTCCTGTCGTTTCCTCTCTTTTGACCTCTGAGATTCTTCTGATTGGCTTGAACTCCATTACCCTTCTTTTCCGTCATAGCAATATTTTCGGCAACATTAGGGTCATCCTCCACACTAAAGAACTCTTCGGCTTTCATATAGAATCTCTCCAGGATATTTGGCTTCTTCATTTTTTTATCCACCTTCTGGACTGTGACTTCTTATCTATTGCCCGGTTCAGTGCCATCAAGATTAACTGAGTTTTTTGATTTTCCACCTCTACTGTAGTAGCATTAAATCAAGTAAGAAAGGCCTTAACCGATTCTCCTGGTTTCTGCTTCATGTCATTCAGTGACATTGCATCTTTGACCTTTATGGTCTGCAGCCTGAACTGCTCCCTGAACTTCTTAGCCGAGTCAGAAAAGTTGTCCACAGACTTTAGTGGGAGCTTGGTGAAGCAGAGCGATGCTACTCCCTCTAAGTAGGTAGGGAAGTATAAGCATTTAATCTAATATGTGGCTTGTGCGCCAGTCATGTGCTGATCTTATTTGTATAAGAATAAATTAGGATCACCGGTCCCACCATAAGCTGAAATCGTTGGTGGAGTAAACTACTTCGGGAACTTGGATTTACGAATTCTTTTAGTGAGTGGACTCTTACTAGGAGTAAAGTCCAACTCTTTCTCATCGTCATTTATTTCCATATTCTCTTTAATAATCTTCTTTACCATATCCGAAAGACGTTCTTTTTCACCATGTCGACTCACGGAGTGGGAACCATCACCTTTGTTGGATGTTTGTTTAAGAAAACGATCTCGGTTCAGGATCCAGGGCCTTGGACCTCCTTCTTGGGGAGGTTCCCCTTTGGTAAGACTGTCCACAGTTTGAGAAGTTCCTCTTACGAAATGGTTCTTAGCAGGAGGTTTGGATTCTTTGTCATCAGCGTTATCTGAATCATCAACCTATTGAATGGAGCGATCACGATTGGGATTTGAAGAAGAAGAAGTATTATCCATAAGGTTGACATTGACGTTCGCCTTTGCCGCATTGGTTTGAGTAGCGAAAAGAGCCTCTAATCTATCCATCATAGCTTTGTTGGAGATCTCGATCTGTTGAGTCAAACCGGCAACGGCTTCAATGACGGCTTCATTCAGTTCATTCCTAGTCACACCAGCTCCTACTCATAAGGATTGACCAACTTCATGAATATTAGTTTGCAGAGTTGTAGGATTATCCACAACATTCTCTGAGCCCGAAGCTCTTACGGACTTACTAGTCAGCTTTTTCGGTGGCATTATCTCGGACAAACCCTTGAACTTTGAAGATAATCTCCCGACTGGCTTGAATTTTAGATTTTGAAAATCTATCTAAAAACCAAGCCTTCAACTTCGAAATTTCACACAAAGCACTTGATCATTCGGATGTGGATGTGGCCCCACGGTGGGCTCCAAAAATGTTAATGCAAAAAATGGCATTAATACCCCAAGATGTAATTCAACACATCACAAACAATTAAGATCTAGAAATGTGGTAGCCACAAACACACAAAGCAGTAAAAAGACAGGAATTTATAGTGTTTTGGCCTAGATTTGGCCTACGTCCACTTTGAAGAGTGCTTTAATTATCACTTTCATTATTACAAGGTACATGATTTCTTTAACTTTACTCATTTTCTCTTTTTGCAATTATTTCGTCTTAATTTCTTCTCTTTAATCTCTTGATTCACTCAAATTCACCATGGAAATGGTTAGATCTCTTTGATTGCGATGATTGTTGGATTAAATATTCAATAATCTTGCACTTAGACGATCTTCAATGATTTCATAGTGATTGAGATGTTGAGTCAAGTCTTCGAAGAAGTTTAATGGAGGTTAGAAATGTTTGGGGTGGTTGAGAAATGAGTTTGGCAGTACTTCGTCGGTGGAGAAATCAGTCCCCTATCATGTATGAAGTGGCAGGGTACTTACAGGAGTGGTTTGAAGTGGAGTAGCAGTTCTGTAATTTAGCGTGTACAGGGTATCGGGCCGTCGAATGACCTGTCCATCTTAACAACCTGTTTTCACCTTTACCCATGAATGACGTAATGTATACAAGCCAAACCGACCTTATTAAATATGCCATGACCTGGCCATGATACCCCACCGACCTATGCAACAGTCATATTCATGACCTCATGTATACGATCCAGGTTTTCTAATTGATAAATGACGACCTGGATATTGTAGCCAACATGTAATGACCCGGATTCTTATGGGTTAATTTTAAATATTTAATACGAATTTAAATATTGGGTGGATAATATAAATGGAATTTTATATTAAGTTATTAATTTAATAATCAATTTCGATTTAATATCGAATATATTAAACCATCATAATACGAAAAATAATTCAGTTCGAGATTTACAACTGAATTAAATACAGTTCAAACTTTTGTTTAAATTAGAATAATAATATTAAATTATTATCGAAGAATTTAATGGTTTGAATTTAATTTATTTAAAATAATATCTTCTTCAGACGATAAAATTAGACTTCGTGACCTATCCCAGTGTGTCCGAAATATGGGTATTACCCTAGAATTGTCAGTTATTGGGTTCAGAAAGGAGTTCAGGACCATGGAGTATTTTAAATTAAAGGATACGATTAAAAACAAATTTAAATAAAAATAAAAATAAAATATTATTTTGTGGACATAAGCAAACCATCAAGGAAAAAGAAAAGGAGGACTTGCTGTTCAATTAAAACCCACACCCTTCCTTTGTATAATCACACCGTTCTTCCCTCTGTAAAATTCTCTCAGTTCCTCAAACTTAAAATGGTTGCTCCTCTTTAATTTCTAATTCAATCGAACTACACTTCTTCGAAGACGGAGACGGAAACACGTTCGAAAGCCGAATCGAACCCACGCCTGAAGCTCAACACCAGGATGGGGATTATCGCGTTCTGAAGGGGTCTTTGCGTTGTTCAAACAGAGGCCGAGATTGGAGGACCTCGAGTTAAAAGCAGCGCTATGGTGGGTGCGATTGGAGGAACTCGCACGTAGCTCGAAAAGGACAGTGGCACTTGCGAGTATGGAAGCAGTTGATTTTGATGTTGGTCGAGATTGGTTTAGGGTTTGATGTGTTCATCGCAGGCTACTACTGTTCATCACATTCGACTTCATGGAGGTGGCGACTGGCAGTGATTTCGAGGGTGTCGCACTAAATTCCTGCAGCTTCATCGACAGAACAAGGTTGCGATTGGGAAGGGGTTCGACTGAAATTTCAGGAATTGGGTTTTATCTGATCTGGCCATTGTCGGGTTTGGGAAAGATGGTGGCATGTGTTGCTAATTCAGGGGGATATTGTGAATGGAGTATTAAGGTAATTTAATTAAATTAGTTTATAGTGGTTTTCTTATCCAAATTTAATTAGTTTAATTTATATTCAAACTCATAAAATTTATTATATATTCATTTAACTTAAGTACAATATTTAAAACGTGATTAAATGAGATTAAGGTAAAAAGAGAAAATATAGTTAATATACATTGATCAATAATGTTTAATTATATATATATATATATATATTTACATTCAAACCAGTGTGAGGAAAAATATGATATCATATCCATCTTAGGTCAAAAATCAAGCATGGTTGGTTTTGTTGATTCACATTATCGTTATCTACGTGTAGGAGCTGTACCGGATGGATATGGCGCTTAGTTGAATTTCTGCTAATTGCAAACGCAGTTCAGAATTCAATAGAATAAAATAGCGCAAGATATGGAATTTAAATCAGATATTCGACGAAAAAAAATTATGGTGAGTAAATCTCACTCACCTTTTAGTTAGAATTATTTTTATATCGTTAAAAATAATTGTTTGTTGCTTGTTGGATGCTTTCTGATTGTTTGAAATATATTAGTTATTTAGGGTTGACTATTATATATATATATATATTGGATTGATTCCCGCAGTCTCATTAGCGGATTCCCGCAGTTTCATAGCGGATGATTTCCCTATGCGCCCCACAAATATATATTAGTGGATGACCTTCATACCGCGATATCCTGCCTCGAAGCCGGATGGGTATTACTATGTTGACTAACGTCTGTGGATGTAGGAAAAACAGGTTGGAGGAATCCGACTGGATTCCTCAAAAATATATTATCTATTTGTTTATTTGTTTGCATATATACTGTCATATATGATGTGTTAGAAATCCCGTGATTTGATAACTGACTGTTTGGGGTATTTAAATATCACTGGGGCTTGAATATTGATTTATAAAAATATCGAAAAGGGTATTTGAGATTTAAAAAGGGAATTCTATTTTTATAAATAGAATTTGATTTTTTAATGAACTATAGAAAATATTAACTTGATTTGAATATATATAAAACGAGTATTGAATTTATAAACTTTGTTTATATTATAATGCTGGATTTGAATTGAATTTATAAACTCTGTTTATAAATTTAAAATGTGGGATTTGAATTGAATTTATAAACTTTGTTCATATATATATAATGTGGGATTTTAAGTGAAGTTATAAACGTTGTTCATAAATAATGCATAGAATTGAATTTGAAATTTGAATATAGAAGATTCAAATAGAATTGAAATGAAATTTAAATAAAGAAAATTCAAATAGATTGAATATAGAATTTGAATAAAGAGAATAAAGAGAATTCAAATAGAATTGAATTGGAATTTGAATATAGAAGTCAATAAGGAAACGAGCTTAAAAATAGAATTAGATTTGGTTTATAAGTAAGTTAAAATTTATTTGAACATGTTATGTTCTAATATAAAAGTGAAATAGACTAAAGGAGTTAATTAACAAATTTAATTAACAAATTGAGTTAAAACGATTAGTATAGTTAAAATAGATTGGGCAGGTATAGATATACAGGAGACATGTATGGATAAGGTTAATGAAGGTATATAAATAGAATGCTCGACAAAAAGGTACGTATTTAATTCATATATGAGATTTTATGCGCCGTATCGGCAAGCCGCTTGTCTTTTTCTTTTTCTTTTGGATTGTTGAGGGCCATGGGAGGCTATTTGAAATATCCTGATGCTCCCGGTACAAAGGAGGTTATGGCGATTTTTTCTAGAAATTTAAGGAGTTAGAATATTTTTAAGAAGTTTGATAACTAGAAATCTATATATCAATATATATAGAAGTCGATAAGGAAACGAATTAGAAATAGGATAGTATAATCAAAAGGGAAGTATAAGAATAAAATCTCGTAAGAATAGAAAGAGAAAACGTATACGTGTTTAAAAGTGAATAAGTAGTTGTATGGTATTGATTATTCGAGTAAGTAGTCTTATCTGTTTTGACGTTATAAATGTTATTCAGTCAAGGTCTGAGAGGTAGTTATACCCCAACTTGATTGATTTCATTATTAACAAATAAATAGTAAGATTTCAGGCTCGAAGATCAATGTTGGATAAGAGTTAGTTGAATATAGTATTTGGGTTGTCGTAACGATGTTTTACACAACATCCGTTTTAACCCAAATAAGTGTAAGCTTGAAAATATAATAAAGAATATTTCCTAAGTATAGAGATAAACGAGATCGGAAAAGAGATAAGTAATTGGAATATTTTCCAATTATAAATAGCATATATTTTCTAAAGTTTAGAAAATAAAGGAAGGCGATATTCGAAAATGTTTTCCAAATAACGTAAAAGGCCAATATGGTTATTGAAAATTTTTGGTTAACAAATATTGACAAAGAAATAGAGAAGTGATTTAATTAATGGAATATTAATTAAGGGCTCAGTGATTGTTTGATAATTGGATGAACACTTGTTTTCTTCGATAGATAAATCATTGACTATTGAAATACTTGTTTTTATTCGATAGTAAAATCACAGACTATCGAAGTTTTTGACCATCATTGTCAATATAGAGAGACCGGTTGGATTATTATCCAAAGAACCACTCTGTATTGGCATAAGCGTTGCGAATCATATATGCCAAAGAAAATTGAAGACGGAGTAAAGTGCAAGGGCTATTGTATAAGTCTTAGATAACAGTGCCTAAGATGGATGTACTGAATAGTGCCTTCGGTTCATCCTGTTCCTGGATGACTTGTATGGATGAATGTCTGACAGAGTATTTCCAGAAAGGTCACGTACATTGATTTCTTCAACCGTACCAAGAGTGGAAGCGGAGAAGGAAACTTCTTTAGCTAACACGTAATGTACTGTTGTAGACGTCAAATTAGTGATTTTTGATGGATCTGACAATGTGGCATTCGAAGTGAATCTGATGTGATGATAAAGCGTAACCTCAAGCCTCATCAACCGGTAAATGACAAAAATCAGGCAGGCAACATGGCTATGTAGGTCGCACCTATTAGGGAGTATAATCACGTGATCTAGAGTTTCATTTACTTCTAAAAATCTATTGTTGATGCTGTCCAATTCGGGAAACGGTTGCTGATCCCAACCGTTGGTGATATACATTCGATACACTCAAGCGAAATGAGTGGTCGGTCATGTGTGGCTGAATTGCAAGATGTTCTTATTGAACTCGGTGTATTCTCCTCTAGAGATATACCAGCGGAAGGTGGTTCCATACCTTGTCATAGTTGGAAATCCATTACCCAATAAGTGCTTGCGGTTTTGATTGTATATTATATATGTGGAACGTGAGATGCAAACGTTCCACTAGATTGTTATTTACTTGATTTAGACATTAATATAATATCAAAAGAGTTTTGATATTTTTTTTTATTCCTTTCAGAAGGATTTTGAAAGATAAGTCAAGTGTTTGGATTCTCATAAGGGAAAAACCCGTTCCGTGTTATACGGCGTGGTCTTATGAGATATCATTTAGTTTTTCTGAAACTGTTTACTCATACTAGTCCCATGACTGACCTGGAGTTTATTTTGTTTTGTTCTACCTAAAATCTTGGGTGCCTAAATTTGTACGGGCAGTCAAGTAGTTCAGGATTTTATAGATCTATCTAAAGGAGCTTGGAGCAGGAGGCTTCAGCGTTATCTAGTTGTAGTGTTGTTCCGTTGTGTTGTACTCTGATAAGTTTATGTTATACAGTTGAGATTTTGTATTTCAAAGATATGATATATTATATTTTGTTCCGCTGCGATGTGAGATTCTGTGTTGTTGTTTCTGTTCTTCTTCTACCTTTTTCTTCTAAAAAAAATGATTCGTATTTTCGTGATATTTGGGTTGGACGTATGATGTATATAGTCAACTCTGATGTTATGGATTTGCAGGCCATTACAGTTGGTATCAGAGCTTAGGTTGAGCGAATACCTAGGCTTGTGTGGCATGTGCTCATTAGAGGTAGGATCAGTAGTATCCTAGAATGAGTTGAGTCTATATATACGAGAGTGCGTATTTGTTAATTGATTAAAACAATTGTTTTATATTGTGTTGGCTAGTCTGGTTAGTAGTTTATGAATTCTGGTCGAATCGTGGGACGCCACGACGTCGATAAGAGTTTGTAAATACTTGAACAGAAGATTGAACACGATATTGTTTTAAGTGGGTAATTGAAATAATTTTACCCAAAATTCTATTTTGATATAGAAGGAATAATTTTCTGAAATTATCATCATATGTGGATGAGTTGGTTGTTAATATTATAATCCGATAATATTATAAAATTGAAATTGGTATATATAACCAACAGAATTTGTATAAGAATGAAATTTATACAAATGAGATGAATTAAAATTGAATTCAAACAAGAATTCAGAATTTAAAATCCTGGGAGTTTGGAAAATATTTTTCTAAATGGAGTTTGAAAGAAATATAGCACTGAACTCACTTCAGTGGCTGGAAAATAATTTGGTGATGAGTCGACCATCATCGGTGTTCATTTTCGAGTTTCTAAATGATGAATTGCTGCCTTAGAAAAGTTTTTGATGGAAATTTGTTTGAAAAGAAAACAAGTTGTTTGAAAATTCAAATGTTTTGAATTTGAGATGGATATAAATATATGTATATATTTATATTACTTCAAAGGAGTTTTGAAATAAAACCCTGGGAATTTGAATGATTGAAATTAAATTTAACTTAAGTAAGTTAAATGGATCAAAATGAATAAATTGAGTAAAATCAATGTGAATGAAAAATGAATTGGGTATGAATAAAGGAAAAACCAAAAGAGTTAAAAAGAAAATATATTTGTAAAACAAATATAAAAGAAAATGTATTTGTAAAACAAATATAAAGGAAATATATTTGTAAAACAAATACAAAGGAAGTTATATGCAAACAAATAGAAGGAGAAATATTTGTAAAAACATTTACAAATAGAATTTAAAAGGGAATATTTGTAAAACATTTACAAATAGATTAAATGGAAATATTTATTTATAGAAAATAAATAGAATGTTATAGATGAGATATTTATTTGTTAAATAAATAGAATTTAATCAAAGGAATATTTAGAAGATGAATTGAAAATGGAAATCTGTTTTTAATAGATAAATAGAAAAGATTAATTTATAAATAACAATTTATAAATTAAATTAAATATTTATCATTCGATAAATGGAATATATAAGTCTGAACTTATATAGAGAAGAGATATTGGTTTTTAACACCGATAGTTTTAAATAGAAGGGGTAAACAACACTTGTATAAGTGAAGTAACGTTATTAAAGAGAACATTTATAAAGTGAAGAACCATTACTAAAAGTAAATCTTTATAAATGAATAAACGTTATCCAATAGGAGTTATTTGAATAGAATAAATCGATTAGAGTTAGAATAAATCGATTAGAGTAAGAATTAACCAGTTAGAGTTAATCAGTTAGGGTTAATTCGTAGAGTTAATTAAATATTAGTTATTCAATTAGAATTTATCGAATATTTATTATTCAAATTAAGAGTTAACCAGATAGAGTTAATTGAACATAGTTAATCGAATTAGGATTTAATTGAATGTTAGTTATTCAATTAAAGTTGATCGAATATAGTTATTGAGATAGAGTTAGTCAAACATAGTTACTCAGGATAAGTTGCCATTTCGTACGACTGCTAGCGTAATTCGTAGGGCTGCAGATAGCCTAGGACGGTCGGATGTTTCCTGAGGGAATCAGGCGTAACCATTGTGATCGCTGCGATCTAGAGTCAAGCGAATGGAGTTAAATCAAATATTAATTATTCGAATAAAGTTAAAAGGAGTTATCGAATATTAGTTATTCGAATAGAATTAAAGGAGTTAATCGAATATAATTTATTCGAATAGAGTTAAAGGAGTTATCGAATATTAGTTATTCGAATAGAATTAAAGGAGTTAATCGAATATAGTTTATTCGAATAGAGTTAATGGAGTTATCGAATATAGCTTATTCGGAAGGAGTTAAGTGAAAAGAGCTAATCCAATAGGGCTAATCGATAAGAGTTAAATCCAATAGAGTTAATTGATAAGAGTATATTGAATAGGGTAAATCGAATATAGTTTATTCGAAGAAAGGTTTTCAAATCAAGTTATTCGAAAGAGAGATTATCGAATATAGTTATTCGAAGGGAGAAGTTATCGAATAGGGATTTATTCGAAAGAGAGTTACGTAAGGAAGTTTGAAATGTTGAGTATCAACATAAATAAGTTTTGAAAAGATAAATGGGTTTGTAGCACTTTTTTTACCTTAGCAATTTCGAGGACGAAATTATTTTAAGTGGGGAAGATTGTAATGACCCGGATTCTTATGGGTTAATTTTAAATATTTAATACGAATTTAAATATTGGGTGGATAATATAAATGGAATTTTACATTAAGTTATTAATTTAATAATCAATTTCGATTTAATATCGAATATATTAAACCATCGTAATACAAAAAATAATTCAGTTCGAGATTTACAACTGAATTAAATATAGTTCAAACTTTTGCTTGAATTAGAATAATAATATTAAATTATTATCGAAGAATTTAATGGTTTGAATTTAATTTATTTAAAATAATATCTTCTTCAGACGATTAAATTAGACTTCGTGACCTATCCCAGTGTGTCCGAAATAGGGGTATTACCCTAGAATTGTCAGTTGTTGGGTTCAGAAAGGAGTTCAGGACCATGGAGTATTTTAAATTAAAGGATACGATTAAAAACAAATTTAAATAAAAATAAAAATATTATTTTATGGACATAAGCAAACCATCAAGGCAAAAGAAAAGGAGGACTTGCTGTTCAATTAAAACCCACACCCTTCCTTTATATAATCACACCGTTCTTCCCTCTGTAAAATTCTCTCAGTTCCTCAAACTTAAAACGGTTGCTCCTCTTTAATTTCTAATTCAATTGAACTACACTTCTTCGAAGACGGAGACGGAAACACGTTCGAAAGCTGAATCGAAGCCACGCCTGAAGCTCAACACAAGGATGGGGATTATCGCGTTCTGAAGGGGTCTTTGCGTTGTTCAAACAGAGGCCGAGATTGGAGGACCTCGAGTTAAAAGCAGCGCTATGGTGGGTGCGATTGGAGGAACTCGCACGTAGCTCAAAAAGGACAGTGGCACTTGCGAGTATGGAAACAGTTGATTTTGATGTTGGTCGAGATTGGTTTAGGGTTTGATGTGTTCATCGCAGGCTACTACTGTTCATCACATTCGACTTCATGGAGGTGGTGACTGGTAGTGATTTCGAGGGTGTCGCACTAAATTCCTGCAGCTTTATCGATAGAACAAGGTTGCGATTGGGAAGGGGTTCGACTGAAATTTCAGGAATTGGGTTTTATCTGATCTGGCCATTGTCGGGTTACGGAAAGATGGTTGCCTGTGTTGCTAATTCAGGGGGAAATTGTGAATGGAGTATTAAGGTAATTTAATTAAATTAGTTTATAGTGGTTTTCTTATCCAAATTTAATTAGTTTAATTTATATTCAAACTCATAAAATTTATTATATATTCATTTAACTTAAGTACAATATTTAAAACGTGATTAAATGAGATTAAGGTAAAAAGAGAAAATATAGTTAATATACATTGATCAATAATGTTTAATTATATATATATATATATATTTACATTCAAACCAGTGTGAGGAAAAATATGATATCATATCATCTTAGGTCAAAAATCAAGCATGGTTGGTTTTGTTGATTCACATTATCGTTATCTACGTGTAGGAGCTGTACCGGATGGATATGGCGCTTAGTTGAATTTCTGCTAATTGCAAATGTAGTTCAGAATTCAATAGAATAAAATAGCGCAAGATATGGAATTTAAATCAGATATTCGATGAATAAAAATCATGGTGAGTAAATCTCACTCAACTTTTAGTTAGAATTATTTTTATATCATTAAAAATAATTGTTTGTTGCTTGTTGAATGCTTTCTGATTGTTTGAAATATATTATTTATTTAGGGTTGACTATTATATATATATATATATTGGGTTGATGATTGGATTGATTCCCGCAGTCTCATTAGCGGATGCCCGTAGTTTCATAGCGGATGATTTCCCTATACGCCCCACAAATATATATTAGTGGATGACCTTCATACCGCGATATCCTGCCTCGAAGCAGGATGGGTATTACTATGTTGACTAACGTCTATGGATGCAGGAAAAACAGGTTGGAGGAATCCTACTGGATTCCTCAAAAATATATTATCTGTTTGTTTATTTGTTTGCATATATACTGTCATATATGATGTGTTAGAAATCCCGTGGTTTGATAACTGACTGTTTGGGGTATTTAAATATCACTGGGGCTTGAATATTGATTTATAAAGATACCGAAAAGGGTATTTGAGATTTAAAAAGGGAATTCTATTTTTATAAATAGAATTTGAATTTTTAATGAACTGTAGAAAATATTAACTTGTTTTGAATATATATAAAACGAGTATTGAATTTATAAACTTTGTTTATATTATAATGTTGGATTTGAATTGAATTTATAAACTCTGTTTATAAATTTAAAATGTGGGATTTGAATTGAATTTATAAACTTTGTTTATAAATATATAATGTGGGATTTTAAGTGAAGTTATAAACGTTGCTTATAAATAATGCATAGAATTGAATTTGAAATTTGAATATAGAAGATTCAAATAGAATTAAAATGAAATTTAAGTAAAGAAAATTCAAATAGATTTGAATATAGAATTTGAATAAAGAGATTTCAAATAGAATTGAATTGGAATTTGAATATAGAAGTCAATAAGGAAACGAGCTTAAAAATAGAATTAGATTTGGTTTATAAGTAAGTTAAAATTTATTTGAACATGTTATGTTCAAACATAAAAGTGAAATAGACTAAAGGAGTTAATTAACAAATTTAATTAACAAATTGAGTTAAAACGATTGGTATAGTTAAAATAGATTGGGCAGGTATAGATATACAAGAGACATGTATGGATAAGGTTAATGAAGGTATATAAATAGAATGCTCGACAAAAAGGTACGTATTTAATTCATATATGAGATTTTATGCGTCGTATCGGCAAGCCGCTTGGCTTTTTCTTTTTCTTTTGGATTGGTGAGGACCATGGGAGGCTATTCGAAATATCCCGATGCTCCCGGTACAAAGGAGGTTATGGCGAATTTTTCCGAAAACTTAAGGAGTTAGAATATTTTTAAGAAGTTTGATAACTAGAAATCTATATATCAATATATATAGAAGTCGATAAGGAAACGAACTTAGAAATAGGATAGTATAATCAAAAAGTAAGTATAAGAATAAAATCTCGTAAGAATAGAAAGAGAAAACGTATACGTGTTTAAAAGTGAATAAGTAGTTGTATGGTATTGATTATTCGAATAAGTAGTCTTATCTGTTTTGACGTTATAAATGTTATTCAGTCAAGGTCTGAGAGGTAGTTATACCCAACTTGGTTGATTTCATTATTAACAAATAAATAGTAAGATTTCAGGCTCGAAGATCAATGTTGGATAAGAGTTAGTTGAATATAGTATTTGGGTTGTCGTAACGATGTTTTACACAACATCCGTTTTAACCCAAATAAGTGTAAGCTTGGAAATATAATAAAAAATATTTCCTAAGTATAGAAATTAACGAGATCGGAAAAGAGATAAGTAATTGGAATATTTTCCAATTATAAATAGCATATATTTTCTAAAGTTTAGAAAATAAAGGAAGGCGATATTCGGAAATGTTTTCCAAATAACGTAAAAGGCCAATATGGTTATTGAAAATATTTGGTTAACAAATATTGACAAAGAAATAGAGAAGTGATTTAATTAATGGAATATTAATTAAGGGCTCAGTGATTGTTTGATAATTGGATGAACACTTGTTTTCTTCGATAGTTAAATCATCGACTATCGAAACACTTATTTTTATTCCATAGTTAAATCACAGACTATCGAAGTTTTTGACCATCGTTGTCAATATGGAGAGACCGGTTGGATTATTATCCAAAGAACCACTCTGTATTGGCATAAGCGTTGCGAATCATATATGCCAAAGAAAATTGAAGACGGAGTAAAGTGCAAGGGCTATTGTATAAGTCTTAGATAACAATGCCTAAGATGGATGTACTGAATAGTGCCTTCGGTTCATCCTGTTCCTGGATGACTTGTATGGATGAATGTCTGACAGAGTATTTCCAGAAAGGTTATGTACATTGATTTCTTCAACCCTACCAAGTGTGGAAGCGGAGAAGGAAACTTCTTTAGCTAGCACGTAATGTACTGTTGTAGACGTCAAATTAGTGATTTTTGATGGATCTGACAATGTGGCATTCGAAGTGAATCTGATGTGATGATAAAGCGTAACCTCAAGCCTCATCAACCGGTAAATGACAAAAATCGGGCAGGTAGCATCGCTATGTAGGTTGCACCTATTAGGGTGTATAATCACCTGATTTAGAGTTTCATTTACTTCTAAAAATCTATTGTTGATGCTGTCCCATTCGGGAAACGGTTGCTGATCCCAACCGTTGGTGATATACATTCGATACGCTCAAGCGAAATGAGTGGTCGGTCATGTGTGGCTGAGTTGCAAGATGTTCTTGTTGAACTCGGTGTATTCTCCTCTAGAGATATACCAGCGGAAGGTGGTTCCATACCTTGTCATAGTTGGAAATCCATTACCCAATAAGTGCTTGCGGTTTTGATTGTATATTATATATGTGGAACGTGAGATGCAAACGTTCCACTAGATTGTTATTTACTTGATTTAGACATTAATATAATATCAAAAGAGTTTTGATATAAAAAAATTTATTCCTTTCAGAAAGATTTTGAAAGATAAGTCAAGTGTTTGGATTCTCATAAAGGAAAAACCCGTTCCGTGTTATACGGCGTGGTCTTATGAGATATCATTTAGTTTTTCTGAAACTGTTTTAAACTATTTACTCATACCAGTCCCATGACTGACCCGGAGTTTATTTTTTTTGTTCTACCTAAACTCTTGGGGGCCTAAATTTGTACGGGCAGTCAAGTAGTTCAGGATTTTACAGATCTATCTAAAGGAGCTTAGAGCAGGAGGCTTCAGCGTTATCTAGTTATAGTGTTGTTCCGTTGTGTTGTAAGTGTTGTGCTCTGATAAGTATATGTTATACAGTTGAGATTTTGTATTTCAAAGATATGATATATTATATTTTGTTCCGTTGCGATGTGAGATTCTGTGTTGTTGTTTCTGTTCTTCTTCTACCTTTTTCTTCTAAAAAAAATGATTCGTATTTTCGTGATATTTGGGTTGGACGTATGATGTATATAGTCAATTCTGATGTTATGGATTTGCGGGCCATTACACGACATGACACCCATGCCTGACATTTAATCACAAATGACCCATGAAAATTTCACGATCCATGTTTGAATAGAATGACCCAGCGTTCATTTTATTTGCCACGTGTCATGTTTCCCAATGAGCTGCATTCATGGATTATGGGCCATGAATACAAGTGTACTCATAATATGAATACGAATGCTGCAACAAATCCATGTGAGATACAAATGATGTATTAAGAACCAACAACAGCTCAGTTATATTTGAAGACATGCGATCCATATATAATAAACAACCTAAATGTTTTTATATGAACCGTCCCATGAAGCATATCAATGACCTGATTCACTATTGTATGTGGCCATAAGGACCTAAACATGCTCATGTGGATCGCATATATTTATTCAGTTTGACTATAAATGGGATATAATATGAGCATCTCATATTAACACCATTTGATCCATGTAATAGCTGGAACGACCTAGGTAAGAATTGTGCTCAATCCATGCTGACGTGGAATCGACCTTATCTTTAATGATCTAAGAGCACATACGACCCAATATTACAAAATATGTTGATCCATGGATGCTTTTGTTACAAATTTTCCTTCAGGAAAAACAAGCTCACGTGGCCATTTGTATTAAAGAATGAACCTTATTGATCAAGCAATGGCTTCCACGTGTCCATATCAAGCAGCCTTTATAACCGATCCACCTTATGCAACGATCTATTAACTTAAGACCTGAACGTGTTTTGCCATATTAACTGATCCATGTTATCACATCATATCTGGTCCATCAATTAGAACAATATTGATCGATCTATCATATATGCTTTTTAACATATTGTTTTTATACCACGTTTGTAAAGGGGTTAACAATATACATAATATATATATATATATATAAGTTGCAAGAAATGATAATGATAATATTTATGTTATCAGTCTTACAATATATATGTGTGTGTTATCGGTCTTAATATATTTTTATATATGTTTGTGTATATATATATATATATATGTGTGTGTGTGTGTGTATGTGTGTGTGTGTTTCTAGGTATATCTGTGTGCATTTTCGGTTAATGGTTAACTAATGTTTGTTCATGGTTAACCGTAATTTAGTCGGTTAATGTCGGTCGGTTAACTGAATGTTCGGTTAATCGAATTTATCGGTAAATAGGGTTCAGTTAAGGTTAGTTGAATCGGTTCGATTGGTTAACCGCAATAAATGCCCAGCCCTAGAATTGACCCCCGCCTTCCCTATGATTTTGGTACCTTTTTGGCTTAGGAGCAAGTGGTAAATCAGCAACTTCTAGCTAAAAGGTAGAAGGAAGTAGAAGAGGGGGAGAGGGAGGGTGCGGTCTGACCTTCTTGTTCTTCGATAGTCACGAGTGCAAAATATGTTTTACGGATATGCATTTCCCTTTGCTTCTATCTAGAACTTCCTTATCAAGCTCATCAACGAACCGAAGAGCACAATATACTCCTCCACCTATACATAGCATATTTTATTAAATATTTTAAAAATCGCATACAATTTTCATATGTACCACATTTCTTTCAAACATAGCTCTTGGAGTGTAAGAAGGAACTTGTACACCAGTAGGTGGCAGGAGTCTTGTTAACACATAATGATATGTGATGTTCCAATACCATGCCATGTACTCCTCATGAGTCAGTGTGACCTCATGTTCATCTTCCTCACAAGATGAGAGATTCTCCGTAATGTTATCATTTCATCATACTCATCTCCACTAACTAGAACATAATAATAGGGAGCAGGGTAAGGAAGATTCTGACATAGACTAAACTGCCTCATTACTGTGTTAGGTAGATGAAATGCACAATTTGTTAAAAAAACAATTGCAATCTATTTCTCAATAGCTGTCTAGACTCAATGCATAATGGTGAAAGTACCTTAATGTCTGCTTCATTGTAAGGGGTCTATGTGACAACATCATAATCTTGAACATCGAGCTCATTCCAGTAAAATAACAAATTCCGTCTCCGTGACAATTTGGTGTTCTCATGTCCGATCCACCTAAAAACACATAACTTCTTATAAAATTTTATTAATGCTTATATGTTTATCAAATCGTATAACCAACAACAATTTACCATACCCCATACGGTTTGGTGTTGTCGATTATTGGTCTCTTCATCGTAATACGAACGACCAAAAGATAAGTCCATGACCATAGCTGTAAAATGAATATATGAAGTATTTCAATTATGTCTGTTACTTGGATGAATTATGAATTACTTAAAAACTTAAACCATGCCTGAATAAGACTCAAACACCCGCATACTGACCTTTGATTTATTAAAGTAGTTTTAATGAGCTCTGAATATATAGTAGTTAGCACTACACTACCCCATGAATACTATCGATATGAATCGAATTTGACTAGTAAAGGAAGGCAATGAAGATCCACTATAGTATTCGATCTATCACATAAAAGGCGTTGGGTGATATGTGCAGTATGATAGCACAAGGGTGATGCGCAATTTGCAATGGAGATGCATTCAATGGAATATCACCGACCAACTGCGCTCTATATTAAGTGGTCATAACCGTCTCATTCCATCATCTAGCTTTGTTTGGAGGAGACAAACCAAACAACCTCTTGCACAAGTTCATATAATTAAGCACAATATCAGGTCGAATAATGAAATTACCTTTTATAGGCAAATCCAGCAACACGACCACATCCTTAAGGGTAATGGTCATCTCACCTACTCGATGATGAACTATAGATGTTTTGGGCTCTATCTATCAGGTAAAACTGTAATATTGTAATAACTCGGATCCTTACGGGTTAATTTTAAATATTTAATATGGATTTAAATATTGGGTGGATAAATATAAATGGAATTTTATATTAAGTTGTCAATTTAATAATCAATTTTTATTTAATATCGGATATATATTAAATCATCGTAATGCAAAAATATAATTTAGTTCGAGATTTAAAGCTGAATTAAATACAGTTCAGACTTCTGTTTGAATTCGAATAATAATATTAATTTATTATCGCAGAATTTATTGTTTTAAAATTTGATTTATATCAATTTAAATAAATATCTTCCGTAGACGATCGAATTGGACTTCGTGACCTATCCCAGTGTGTCCGGAATGGTGGTATTACCCTAGAGTTGACAGTTGTTGGGTTCAGAGAGGAGTCTGGAATCATGGGATATTTTAGTTTAAAGGATACTGATTTAAAATAAAATAAAAATATTTTAAAATGAATTTCCTTTTGGTGTGGACTGAAACCATACCCGTGACACTCTTTATCCCCACAAACAAACCATTCCCGTGTTCTTCCTTATCTCCACAAACATACCCTCCCCGATTCATTATAAAATCAAACAGAAATCTGTTCCCTTCTCATTTATATAGACACGAGTATACCACACCTTCTTCCTTTCATTTTCTTCCTCGTATAATTTCTCTCTTCAGAATGGAAGAAAACCGCTCCTCTCCTAAAACTTAGAAATGGAAATCGAAATCAGGATCCGCGAATTTGTGTCTTGCGATACACCTGAAGAGCGTCAGCAAGTATCGCAACTTAGGGGGGTATACATCGATCGTCGAAAGCAGGGTTGCGACTCAAGCGATGTCAAGGCGCGAAGTGGTGGAGCTCCAGGTCGGAAGAAAAGGTAGGCCATCGAGCTAAGATTTTTTGGCGTCGAGGTACACTAGACTTGGAGTATCAACCGGTGGTGGACGCGACCTCAGATTCCGATGCCAAGTTTCCAGGTTGTGGAAAAAGAAAGGAGAAAAGGGGCGAGTTTAATTACTTGGTAAAGGGCACGATTTTTGGGTCAGAGTCGAAACAGGAAGGATGTTAGGATTTGTATATGGGCTTGTAAGGTGTGCAGTGGGTTTGGGGCTTGAAACAGTGGGGTATTGCTTTGAGAAGTGGGAGGAGCTGGCGTGATAAGGAGTATTCAAACTCTCTGATGCAAAAGAGTGTTCGACAGTGAAGTTAACAGGACTTTCGAAATAGTAAAGGGCTGAAGTTTAAACCATTTCAATGACAATACAGAAGGTGCGAATTCATTCGAGAAGATTCGTAGCCGATGATTTGGAAATAAACAGGATATTCGACAACTGCAATTTCGGTGAGTAAATCTCACCTGTTTGTTTAGAATTATTTTTATATCGTTAAAAATAATTGTTATGCTTGTTGAATGCTATCTGATTGATTTAAATATATTAGTTATTTAGGGTTGACTATTATATATATATTGGGTTAATGATTGGTTGGATTCCCGCAGTCTCATTAGCGGATGCCCGTAGTTTCATAGCGGATGATTACCCTATACGCCCTACGCTATGATAGTGGATGACCTTCATACCGCGATATCCTGCCTCGAAGCAGGATGGGTATTACTATGTTGACTAACGTCTGTGGATGCAGGAAAAACAGGTTGGAGGAATCCAACTGGATTCCTCAAAAAAAAATATTATCTGTTTGTTTGTTTGTTTGGTTTCATATGTATATTCATATATGATGTGTTAAATAAAATCAAAAGATTGAAATTGGTTGATTTGATTGTTTAAAATATCCCTGGGCTTGAATATTGATTTATAAAAATATCGAAAAAGGTATTTGAGATTTAAAAAGGGAATTCTGTTTTTATAAATAGAATTTGAATTTTTAATGAACTATAGAAAATATTAACTTGTTTTGAATATATATTAAATGAGAATTGAATTTATAAACTCTGTTTATAAATCAAAATGTGGGATTTGAATTGAATTTATAAACTCTGTTTATAAATCAAAATGTGGGTTTTGAATTGAATTTATAAACTCTGTTTATAAATCAAAATGTTGGATTTGAATTGAATTTATAAACTCTGTTTATAAATCAAAATGTGGGATTTGAATTGAATTTATAAACTTTGTTTATAAATATATAGTGTGGGATTTTAAGTGAAGTTATAAACGTTGTTTATAAATAATGAGTAGAATTGAATATAGAATTTGAATAAATTTGAATATAGAAATTCAAATGGGATTTATAATATAGAATTTGAATATAGAAATTCAAATGGGATTTATAATATAGAATTTGAATATAGAAATTGAAATGGAATTTGAATATAGAATTCAAATAGAGTTGAAATGGAAATTGAATATAGAAAATGAAATAGACCAAAGAGCCAATTAACGAATTGAATTAAAACGATTGGTATAGTTAAAATAGATTGGACAGGTATAAATATACAGGAGACAGGTTTGGAATAAAGTATAGAAATGAAATAAATAGATTGCTCGACAAAAGGTACGTATTTAATTCATATATGAGATTTTATGCGCCGTATCGGCAAGCCGCTTGGCTTTTCTTTTTCTTTTTGGATTGGAGAGGGCCATGGGAGGCTATTTGAAATATCCCGAAGCTCCTGGTACAAAGGAGGTTATGGCGAATTTTTCCGGGAATTTAAGGAGTTGGAATATTTTTAGGATAATTTGATAGTTAGAAATCAACGTATCGATTTATATAGAAGTCGAGAAGGAAACGAACTTAGAAATAGAATAGTATAATCAAAAAGGAAGTATAAGAAAAAATCTAGTAAGAATAGAAAGAGAAGTGTATACGTGTTTAAAAGTGAATAAGTAGTTGTATGGTATTGGTTATTCGAGTAAGTATTCATATCTGTTTTGACGTTATAAATGTTATTCAGTCAAGGTCTGAGAGGTAGTTATACCCCAACTTGATTGATTTCATTTTTAACAGATAAATAGTAAGATTTCAGGCTCGAAGATCAATGTTGGATAAGAGTTAGTTGAATATAGTATTTGGGTTGTCGTAACGATGTTTTACACAACATCTGTTTTAACCCAAATAAGTGTAAGCTTGGAAATAGAAAAATAAATATTTCCTAAGTATAGAAAATAAAGAAAGGTCAATATGATTATTGAAAATATTTGGTTAACAAATATTGATAAATTAATAGAGGAGTGATTTAATTAATGGAATATTAATTAAAGGCTCAGTGATTGTTGATATGTTGAATGAACACTTGTTTTCTTCGATAGTTAAAGCATCGACTATCGAAACACTTGTTTTTATTCGATAGTTAAATCACAGACTATCGAAGTTATGACCCTCGTTGTCAATATGGAGAGACCGGTTGGATTATTATCCAAAGAACCACTCTGTATTGGCAGTAGCGTTGCGAATCAGATTATATAAAGATAATCGAAGACGAAATAGAGTGCAAGGACTTTTTCTATTAATAGAAATTGTGCCTTCGGTTCATCCTGTTCCTGGGTGACTTGTATGGATGAATGTCTGACAGAGTATTTCCAGAAAGGTCACGTACATGACTTCTTCAACCGTACCAAGAGTGAAAGAGGAGAAGGAAACTTCTTTTAGCTGACACGTAATGTACTGTTGTAGACGTCAATTAGTGATTTCGATGGATCTGACAATGTGGCATTCGAAGTGAATCTGATGTGATGATAAGGCGTAACCTCAAGCCTCATCTACCGGTAAATGACAGAAATCGGGCAGGCAGCATGTCTATGTAGGTCGCACCTATTAGGGTGTATAATCGCCTGATCTAGAGTTTCATTTATTTCTAAAAATCTATTGTTGATGCTGTCCCATTCGGGAAACGGTTGCTGATCCCAACCGTTGGTGATATACATTCGATACACTCAAGCCAAATGAGTGGTCGGTCATGTGTGGCTGAGTTGCAAGATGTTCTTGTTGAACTTGGTGTATTCTCCTCTAGAGATATACCAGCGGAAGGTGGTTCCATACCTTGTCATAGTTGGAAATCCATTACCCAATACGTGCTTGCAGTTTGATTGTATATTGTATATGTGGAACGTGAGATGCAAACGTTCCACTAGATTGTATTTACTTGATTTAGACACTATTATAATATCATAGGAGTTTTGATATAAAGCTATCGTTCCTTTCAAAGAGGATTTGAAAGTTAAATCAAGTATTTGGATTCTCATAAGGGAAAAACCCATTCCGTGTTATACGGCGTGGTCTTATGAGATATCATTAGTTTCTGAAACTGTTTTAAACTGTTTACTCATACCAGTCCCATGACTGACCCAGAGTTTATTTGTTTTGTTCTACCTAAACTCTTGGGTGCCTAAATTTGTACGGGCAATCAAGTAGTTCAGGATTTTTTAGATATATCTAAAGGAGCTTGGAGCAGGAGGCTTCAGCATTATCTAGTTATAGTGTTGTTCTGTTGTGTTGTAAGTGTTGTACTCTGATAAGTGTATGTTTTACAGTTAAGATTTTGTATTTCAAAGATATGATATATTATATTTTGTTCCGCTGCGATGTGAGATTCTGTGTTGTTATTTCTGTTCTTCTTCTACCTCTTTCTTCTAAAAAAAATGTTTCGTATTTTCGTGATATTTGGGTTGGACATATGATGTATATAGTCAACTCTGATGATACGGGATTTGCGGGTCATTACAGTTGGTATCAGAGCCTAGGTTGAGCGAATACCTAGGCTTGTTGGAATGTGCTCATTAGAGAAAGGATCAGTAGTATCCTAGAATGAGTTGAGTGTATATATATACGAGAGAGCGTATTTGTTATTTGATATAAAAACTGTTTTATATTGTGTTGACTAGTCTGTTGAGTGAATTATGAATTCTGATCGAATCGTGGGACGCCACGATGTCGATAGGAGTTTATAAACACTTGAACAGAAGATTGGACACGATATTGTTTTTAAATGGTTGAGTTGATTGTTAGAATTATAATCAAATTAGATTATAAAACAGAAATAGTTATATATAACCAATGGAATTTATATATGAAATCAAATATACAAATGTGATAAATTGAAATTGAATTCAAGCCAGAATTCAGAATTTAAAATCCTGGGAGTTTGTAAAATATCTTTCTAAATGAATGTCAAGTAATATAGCACTGGACTCATTCAGTAGCTGGAAAATAATTCTGATGATGGTCGCAACATCATCAGTGTTCATTTTCGAGTTTCTAAGTGATGAATTGCTGCCTTAGAAAAGTTTTTGATGGGAAATTTGTTTGAAAAGAAAACAAGTTGTTTGAAAATTCAAATGTTTTGAATTTGAGATGGATATAAATATATGTATATATTTATATTACTTCAAAGGAATTTTGAAATGGGAATTGGAATATAGAAATTCAAATGGAGTTTGAATATAGAAATTCAAACGGCGTTTGAATATAGTAATTTAAAGGGAATTCGAATATAGAATTTGAATAAGAGAAATCGAATAGAATTGAATAATGGGATTTGAAAAGAGAATTTAAAGGAGTTTGAATACTAGAATTCAAAGGGATTTAAATAGAAATTGAATAAAGGATTTGAAAGGGAATTTGAATATTTGTAATTCAAATTGAATATAGAAATTCAGATAAAGTTTGAAATAGAATTTAAATATCGAAAGTGAAACGGAATTTGAATATAGAATTTCAAATAGAAGTGAAATAGATCGGAAATATTATGTTGAAATGAAAAAATGGATTTGATATATATTAAAAATATATCAGAATGGAGTTGAATTTATTATAAATAAAGTTAAAACGTTTATATTTATAAATATAATTAAAACGAGCTCGCCGTAGCGCGGTAGTTCGTAAATTGGCGATTCGAACTTCAATTTAGTATACAGAACTCAATTAAAGTCCTAATTCTTTGAAACAAGAATCGTCGGGACCGGTTGAACCATAGTTTTCTAATGAAAGTGAAAAATCTGGATTTCGTCGTATAAATTTTGAGTTATGTCAAAATCAATTTTTTAGAAAAGCAGCGCCAGAACCATTATAAAACCATAACGGTTTAATTAAATAAATAAAAGTAGGAAATAAAATCCGAATTGGCATTAGAAAAATCCAGGCTGGAGATATAAAATAAATATGAACTCTAGTGAAGTAAGTGAAATGATTTTTAAGACAAAAATCATATTTTAAATGGTTAAATAGAATTAACTAAATTGGAAAATAATTAGTTAAAGGAAATTTGAATCGAAATTGGGTTTTTGGATAAGTGAAAGAGATTGAGAATTTATATTCGAAATCGAATATATAACTCGAGTTGAAAATATAATTAGATTAGTTTATAATTAAGTTGACATATATTTGAACAAGTTATATTCAAATAAAAAGGGTGAAATAGGCAAAACGGTTAATTAGCAACTAGTTAATGGGGATTTGAATGATTGAAATTAAATTTAACTTAAGTAAGTTAAATAGATCGAAATGAATAAATTGAGTAAAATCATTGTAAATGAAATATGAATTGGGTGTGAATAAAGAAAAACCAAAAGAGTTAAAAAGAACATATATTTGTAACACAAATACAAAGGAAGTTATGTGCAAACAAATAGAAGGAGAAAATATTTGTAAAAACATTTACAAATAGAATTTAAAAGGAAATATTTGTAAAACATTTACAAATAGATTAAATGGAAATATTTATTTATAGAAAATAAATAGAATGTTATAAATGAGATATTTATTTGTTAAATAAATAGAATTTAATCAAAGGAATATTTAGAAGATGAATTGAAAATGGAAATATGTTTTTAACGGATAAATAGAAAAGATTAATTTATAAATAACAGTTTGTAAATTAAATTAAATATTTATCATTCGATAAATGGAATATATAAGTATGAACTTATATAGAGAAGAGATATTGGTTTTTAACACCGATAGTTTTAAATAGAATGGGTACACAACACTTGTATAAGTGAAGTAACGTTATTAAAGAGAACATTTATAAAGTGAAGAACCGTTACTAAAAGTAAATCTTTATAAATGAATAAACGTTATCCAATAGGAGTTATTCAAATAGGAGATGTCGATTAGAGTTAGAAATAATCGATTAGAGTTAGAATAAATCGATTAGAGTAAGAATTAACTAGTTAGAGTTAATCAATTAGGGTTAATCCGTAGAGTTAATTGAATATTAGTTATTCAATTAGAATTTATCGAATATAGTTTATTCGAATAGAGTTAAAGGAGTTATCGAATACAGTTTATTCGAATAGAGTTAAAGGAGTTATCGAATATAGTTTATTCGAATAGAGTTAAAGGAGTTATCGAATATAGCTTATTCGGAAAGAGTTAAGTGAAAAGAGCTAATCAAATAGGGTTAATCGATAATAGTTAAATCCAATAGAGTAAATTGACTAGAGTAAGTCGAATATAGTTTATTCGAGGGAAGGTTTTCGAATCTAGTTATTCGATAGAGAGATTATCGAATATAGTTATTCGAAGGGAGGAGTTATCGAATAGGGATTTATTCGAAAGAAAGTTACGTAAGGAAGTTTGAAATGTTGAGTATCAACATAAATAAGTTTTGAAAAGATAAATGGGTTTGTAGCACTTTTCTCTACCTTAGCAATTTCGAGGACGAAATTATTTTAAGTGGGGAAGATTGTAATGACCCGGATCCTTATGGGTTAATTTTAAATATTTAATATGGATTTAAATATTGGGTGGATAAATATAAATGGAATTTTATATTAAGCTGTCAATTTAATAATCAATTTCGATTTAATATCGGATATATATTAAATCATCGTAATGCAAATATATAATTCAGTTCGAGATTTAAAACTGAATTAAATACAGTTCAGACTTCTGTTTGAATTCAAATAATAATATTAATTTATTATCGCAGAATTTATTGTTTTAAAATTTTATTTATATCAATTTAAATAAATATCTTCCACAGACGATCGAATTGGACTTCGTGACCTATCCCAGTGTGTCCGGAATGGTGGTATTACCCTAGAGTTGACAGTTGTTGGGTTCAGAGAGGAGTCTGGAATCATGGGATATTTTAGTTTAAAGGATACTGATTTAAAATAAAATAAAAATATTTTAAAATGAATTTCCTTTTGGTGTGGACTGAAACCATACCTGTGACACTCTTTATCCCCACAAACAAACCATTCCCGTGTTCTTCCTTATCTCCACAAAACATACCCTCCCCGATTCATTATAAAATCAAACAGAAATCTGTTCCCTTCTCATTTATATAAACACGAGTATACCACACCTTCTTCCTTTCATTTTCTTCCTCGTATAATTTCTCTCTTCAGAATGGAAGAAAACCGCTCCTCTCCAAAAATTCAGAAATGGAAATCGAAATCAGGATCCGCGAATTTGTATCTTGCGATACCCCTGAAGAGCGTCAGCAAGTATCGCAACTTAGGGGGGTATACATCGATCGTCGAAAGCAGGGTTGCGACTCAAGCGATGTCAAAGCGCGAAGTGGTGGAGCCCCAGGTCGGAAGAAAAGGAGGGCCATCGAGCTAAGATTTTCTGGCGTCGAGGTACACTAGACTTGGAGTATCAACCGGTGGTGGACGCGACCTCAGATTCCGATGCCAAGTTTCCAGGTTGTGGAAAAAGAAAGGAGAAAAGGGGAGAGTTTAGTTACTTGGTAAAGGGCACGATTTTTGGGTCAGAGTCGAAACAGGAAGGATGTTAGGATTTGTATATGGACTTGTAAGGTGTGCAGTGGGTTTGGGGCTTGAAACAGTGGGGTATTGCTTTGAGAAGTGGGAGGAGCTGGCGTGATAAGGAGTATTCAAACTCTCTGATGCAAAAGAGTGTTCGACAGTGAAGTTAACAGGACTGTCGGAATAGTAAGGGGCTGAAGTTTAAACCATTTCAATGACAATACAGAAGGTGCGAATTCATTCGAGAAGATTCGTAGCCGATGATTTGGAAATAAACAGGATATTCGACAACTGTAATTTCGGTGAGTAAATCTCACCTGTTTGTTTAGAATTATTTTTATATCGTTAAAAATAATTGTTATGCTTGTTTGAATGCTATCTGATTGATTTAGATATATTAGTTATTTATGGTTGACTATTATATATATATATATTGGGTTAACGATTGGTTGGATTCCCGCAGTCTCATTAGCGGATGCCCGCAGTTTCATAGCGGATGATTACCCTATACTCCCCACGCTATGATAGTGGATGACCGTCATACCGCGATACCCTGCCTCGAAGCAGGATGGGTATTACTATGTTGACTAACGTCTGTGGATGCAGGAAAAACAGGTTGGAGGAATCCAACTGGATTCCTCAAAAATATATATTATCTGTTTGTTTGTTTGGTTTCATATGTATATTCATATATGATGTGTTAAATAAAATCCAACGATTGAAATTGGTTGATTTGATTGTTTAAAATATCCCTGGGGCTTGAATATTGATTTATAAAAATATCGAAAAATGTATTTGAGATTTAAAAGGGGAATTCTATTTTTATAAATAGAATTTGAATTTTTAACGAACTATAGAAAATATTAACTTGTTTTGAATATATATAAAACGAGAATTGAATTTATAAACTCTGTTTATAAATCAAAATGTGGGATTTGAATTGAATTTATAAACTCTGTTTATAAATCAAAATGTGGGATTTGAATTGAATTTATAAACTCTGTTTATAAATCAAAATGTGGGATTTGAATTGAATTTATAAACTCTGTTTATAAATATACAGTGCGAGATTTTAAGTGAAGTTATAAACGTTGTTTATACATAATGAGTAGAATTGAATATAGAATTTGAATAGATTTGAATACAGAAATTCAAATGGGATTTATAATATAGAATTTGAATATAGAAATTCAAATGGGATTTATAATATAGAATTTGAATATAGAAATTGAAATGGAATTTGAATATAGAATTCAAATAGAGTTGAAATGGAAATTGAATATAGAAAGTGAAATAGACCAAAGAGCCAATTAACGAATTGAATTAAAACGATTGGTATAGTTAAAATAGATTGGACAGGTATAAATATACAGGAGACAGGTTTGGAATAAAGTATAGAAATGAAATAAATAGATTGCTCGACAAAAGGTACGTATTTAATTCATATATGAGATTTTATGCGCCGTATCGGCAAGCCGCTTGGCTTTTCTTTTTCTTTTTGGATTGGAGAGGGCCATGGGAGGCTATTTGAAATATCCCGAAGCTCCTGGTACAAAGGAGGTTATGGCGAATTTTTCCGGGAATTTAAGGAGTTGAAATATTTTTAGGATAATTTGATAGTTAGAAATCAACGTATTGATTTATATAGAAGTCGATAAGGAAACGAACTTAGAAATAGAATAGTATAATCAAAAAGGAAGTATAAGAATAAAATCTAGTAAGAATAGAAAGAGAAGTGTATACGTGTTTAAAAGTGAATAAGTAGTTGTATGGTATTGGTTATTCGAGTAAGTAGTCTTATCTGTTTTGACGTTATAAATGTTATTCAGTCAAGGTCTGAGAGGTAGTTATACCCCAACTTGATTGATTTCATTTTTAATAGATAAATAGTAAGATTTCAGGCTCGAAGATCAATGTTGGATAAGAGTTAGTTGAATATAGTATTTGGGTTGTCGTAACGATATTTTACACACCATCTGTTTTAACCCAAATAAGTGTAAGCTTGGAAATAGAAAAATAAATATTTCCTAAGTATAGAAAATAAAGAAAGGCCAATATGGTTATTGAAAATATTTGGTTAACAAATATTGATAAAGAAATAGAGGAGTGATTTAATTAATGGAATATTAATTAAAGGCTCAGTGATTGTTGATATATTGAATGAACACTTGTTTTCTTCGATAGTTAAATCATCGACTATCGAAACACTTGTTTTTATTCGATAGTTAAATCACAGACTATCGAAGTTTTGACCCTCGTTGTCAATATGGAGAGAACGGTTGGATTATTATCCAAAGAACCACTCTGTATTGGCAGTAGCGTTGCGAATCAGATTATATAAAGATAATCGAAGACGAAGTAGAGTGCAAGGACTTTTTCTATTAGTAGAAATTGTGCCTTCGGTTCATCCTGTTCCTGGGTGACTTGTATGGATGAATGTCTGACAGAGTATTTCCAGAAAGGTCACGTACATTGACTTCTTCAACCGTACCAAGAGTGAAAGCGGAGAAGGAAACTTCTTTTAGCTGACACGTAATGTACTGTTGTAGATGTCAATTAGTGATTTCGATGGATCTGACAATGTGGCATTCGAAGTGAATCTGATGTGATGATAAGGCGTAACCTCAAGCCTCATCAACCGGTAAATGACAGAAATCGGGCAGGCAGCATGTCTATGTAGGTCGCACCTATTAGGGTGTATAATCGCCTGATCTAGAGTTTCATTTATTTCTAAAAATCTATTGTTGATGCTGTCCCATTCGGGAAACGGTTGTTGATCCCAACCGTTGGTGATATACATTCGATACACTCAAGCCAAATGAGTGGTCGGTCATGTGTGGCTGAGTTGCAAGATGTTCTTGTTGAACTCAGTGTATTCTTCTCTAGAGATATACCAGCGGAAGGTGGTTCCATACCTTGTCATAGTTGGAAATCCATTACCCAATACGTGCTTGCGGTTTGATTGTATATTGTATATGTGGAACGTGAGATGCGAACGTTCCACTAGACTGTATTTACTTGATTTAGACACTATTATAATATCAAAGGAGTTTTGATATAAAGCTATCGTTCCTTTCAAAGAGGATTTGAAAGTTAAATCAAGTGTTTGGATTCTCATAAGGGAAATACCTGTTCCGTGTTATACAGCGTGGTCTTATGAGATATCATTTAGTTTCTGAAACTGTTTTAAACTGTTTACTCATACCAGTCCCATGACTGACCCGGAGTTTATTTTTTTTGTTCTACCTAAACTCTTGGGTGCCTAAATTTGTACGGGCAGTCAAGTAGTTCAGGATTTTTCAGATATATCTAAAGGAGCTTAGAGCAGGAGGCTTCAACATTATCTAGTTATAGTGTTGTTCTGTTGTGTTGTAAGTGTTGTACTCTGATAAGTGTATGTTTTACAGTTAAGATTTTGTATTTCAAAGATATGATATATTATATTTTGTTCCGCTGCGATGTGAGATTATGTGTTGTTATTTCTGTTCTTCTTCTACCTCTTTCTTCTAAAAAAAAATGTTTCGTATTTTCATGATATTTGGGTTGGACGTATGATGTATATAGTCAACTCTGATGTTACGGGATCTGCGGGTCATTACAAATATCCAGTTTTGTGCAACCTAACTAATGTAGCAAACCAAATCTCGCTCTCTTTAGAAGCTCTAAAACAACTGGATGATTGGAAGTGACTTTCTTAAACATCGAGGTATGGTCGATGGTCCCTTCTAAATCAACCATCTCTACCTAAATATAATAATCTTGTATAAATACTCAAATTAACTAAAATAAGATTGCATTTATTAATACAGTCAACAAAATAGTACTGCCTTCAATTCCGGATAGTTAGTCCTGTGTTGTTTTTGTAAGTACTTAACGCTTATGTCAATCGATGCATATTTTATTTCTTCATATTGTACCCAAAAAACAAAAATTAACCCCAAATTGTATGTACCACTACCGAAGAACAGTTAACAAAATGCTAATCAAACAACATCAACAAACGTCATAATTGCATTTACCGCTTCTCATATACTTTTTTCCAAATACTACTAAAAACATTCGATTAAATGCTAATCAAACTCCATGATTACATATACCATTTCTCATATTCTACTTCATAGATATTTATTAAACAAATGGCAAAAAACATAGACTTTAATCAAAACACAGATTTTCAACCTACAAATAATACTTAATCAAACTAAATCATACTAATGCCTCGCAAAATCATGTTTTCAACATATTACATGCCACGTACTAAATCACACTAACTATACATACAACGACTACGTTCAATAATTTAAATCATACCAACGCCACCCGAATTCATGTTTTTATTGAATTAAGCGTCAATTTTTTTTGGCAAAACTGACCGGTTTTTAAAGTGATTTGTAACACTTTTTATTATAATGAATAATAATACAATAGTTATAGGAATTAGAAAGGATCCCTAACTACTATCCAGTTTTTATAGTGGACGACCACTAAAACATGATGAACAGGAGGTAGACATAAGGCGCTTACACTGTTAACATATCCATCCCACCCAGGGCACATGTTACCTTTGGCTGTCATAGACAAACCAAAATACATGACTCACTCACGTTACAGTCTCCATAAGGGCCGATTGCAAGAAGAAAATCACAAGTTTCTTCGGCATTACATGATTATATCACACTGGAAGGAAGAAAAAGCAATCCCATTCTCCACTCACTAAAGAGACAAACAACATTTCAATACACAACCATAGTCGTAATAACATGGAGATTGTGGACAATAGCAAATACAACCCTGGGATTTAGCAAAAAAGAGTAGCAATACCAACACACAATATGTAGAAAACAAAGGAGAAGCACCACATGAAACCTCACACCATCAACTCAAAACTCCACACTAACCATGGAAGCTAGTTGGCTAAAAACACACAAAACAAATGGCAACTCCACACGGGTGGGAAAGCACACATACAAGCAAATCATTGACATAAAGTACACCAATCTTAGACTTGCAAAGGTAGGTAAATTGACCCAAAATAACATACCATCTTACATAACAACCAAGAAGTTTGACTTGAAGCCAAAACCATTACACAGAATAGCAACACGTTTCACAAAAATAAGGGCCTAAACACAAGGAGGAGATGGTAAAGAGATGTGGGACATAACACCAAAAACTGCCAGCGAAACCTGCAGCAAGCTATCGCTTGTTATTGGCAAGAGGTGCTGCACCAGAGAGGTAGCACAACCATCACCTCCACACTTCACACGAACAAGCGAAAGCAGATCTAGACCAAAAGTTCGACCCAAAAACCAAACTTAATGAGACGCAAACCAAAAGGGAGGGAGACTCACAATAAATCACTAAACTTAACCAGTAAAAACATAACTGAGAATGACTGTAAACACCTCAAATGGTCTCGTATGAGGTAGAAAAGTGATCGTACGGAAGAGCTAATTACCGTTGAGATCCGTGATACCGCGCAATTTTCAAACCCTTAAGGATCATCAAAAGTGAGGAAGAACAAAAGGGGCAAAACGTAGGGTAGATATTAAAAAAAAGTTGGATTCGTGTGAAGCATGAGCTATGTAAACTCAGGCATGGCGAAGGATAGATCTGAAAGAGAGAAGAGAAGCGGAAGGATGTTGTAGACGGCAGAAATGTCGTAATACCTAAAGATTCTCCGTTACTTAGAGAATCATGTTTAGCTTGGGAAAATAACTTCAGGAAGCAGAAAATAACATAGTAGATTTATAGTGGTTCGGTCCCGTAAGGGGCCTACGTCCACTTAGAAGGGATTTGCTGATATTTTATTGACAATAATAACTTACAAGCTTAGAACTACGTCTTGAAATCCATTTACAAACAATTCCAAATATTTTAGGGTCATAATTATCATATATGGATATTGGGACCAAAGTCACTTTATGTTTCTTTTTCTTCAAAGCATGGTTGCCATTATTAAGTTCTTGGAGATCTCAAGAGGTGTCAAATCAGCTAATTTCCAACCCTTTTGAAGTGTGAGCTTGGGGACATTTATAGTGGAAGGATTAGGTGGAAGTAGGTAGGATTTGGGGACCACAACAATACATTTTCGTATCCTGGAGGCCTGGTTCCAGAATTTCGACTCCCTTTTGATGTGTATGACAAAACTCATATACCTCTTGTGAGATACGAATTTTGTATCCCAGGGATACAAACTTCGTATCCATGGGATACGAAATAACGTATCCTCTGAGGGATATAGTTATTTCGTATCCCTAGGGATACGAATCTTTCATATCCCATGAGGGATACGGGATCGTACCCCTTTGAGATACGATGCATGTCGTATGTGGAGAAGGTAAGTCGAAGTCGCTGCGTGGTTGAGGGATCCGAAGTTACTACGTGTGTTGACAGATCCAAGGGTACTATGTGTGTTGACGGATCCAATTTCCTAGGGTATGAAGTAGAGGACTCGAGTTTCATAGAGGAAAGGGGTACGAACCAAATGGGTTCGAAGGTTCTGAGTATTGAGGGAGTCGAACCCATGCGGTTCAAAGTACTTGGGCACAAGGCAGAGGGATACAAGAGGCAAGAGGTTCGAGAGAGTTGAGTCATAAAGGTTTGAAATCCCCCACGAGGGATACAAAAGTGTGGTGAATACGTGGTTTTGGGGAGTTGCGAGGCTCCTGTTCACGCGACTCCTTCTAGGCTTGTTTCCTTGGTTATTTGACGACACATCGGGCTTCAATGCCACGCGATATGTTGAGTCGAGCGCATCTGGTGTACTTTTAGGAACCGAACCAAAAGGCCGGTTAACATTCGCCCCCCAAGTACGTCTTGACATGATGTGCTTTGAGTTGAATGAATTATTTTCGTTGAGTGTCTGATTCCTGCTAACTCATGAATATAAATGTTAATTGTCGACTCTTGTTTACGATATAACGTAAACAAGTTGTCGTTGATATGTCGTCGTGTGTGCGCTCATATGCTTTCACGTGGTTTTGCGCGATGCAAAGGGAAGTGAAGATGAAATGTAG
Source organism: Allium sativum (assembly GCA_030737875.1). NCBI lineage: Eukaryota > Viridiplantae > Streptophyta > Magnoliopsida > Asparagales > Amaryllidaceae > Allium > Allium sativum. The sequence goes on from CM060919.1 coordinate 660,589,808, forward strand.
TATGTGTATGCATGAATGGAAATGCACGTGAGTATATGTTTGCAAGTGTTTGACCTATTATGACACAGAAAACTGCGTGTGTGAAGTTTGCACAGGCATTGTTCGCATTCGCGCGCCTACTACGCATAATATACACATTCATGAGTAAATACAAACACATAATATTGTATCGTGTAGTATACATATATTTACTTTTTTACTTTTTTTTATAAAAGAGGGCTCGTACCCTATGTATGTCACAAGATTTTCGTGTCCCACATAGGGGTATGAAACTTCGTGCCCTGGTGGGTTACAAAACGTCTATTGGGCTGAAGCCCAAACTCCTCCCTTCCCTATAAATTCGAATAGACCTCTCCATACTCCTCTCTTCCTTTCTTTGCCTGATCTTATGACTTAGTAAATTCGGACCCAAGAAATCTCGAGTACTTCGAATTGCCAAACAACAGGTGGGCCCCAATCGTTGATGTCGGCCTTGGACTCAGGTCCCCTATAAATGGAGGTGGTCATTGGGGTGATTCTGGCTCCAATTATTGTGCCGACCCTGAGAACGGCCTCAAATGTGAAAATTGGGCCCTGGTTCTCGAGGCACGAGCCGGAGTAGGTGCTTGGATCAAACTCAAGGCTTATGGGGAAGTTAGGGAGAAGAATGTGATGGAGGAGAAGTTTTGGAAGAGAAGGTGTGGAGAGACGAAGTTCTGGCTGGAGGAAAAAGGAGAAGGTGAAATTCATTGGCGGAGTTGAGATTGGTGGCCTTACACGGTAATTCGTACCCCTCCATAGGGGTACAAATTTTCATATCCCTTAGGGATTTGAAATTTCGTATCCTCTAAGGGATATGAGATTTCGTATCCGTAGGTATACAAAATTATGTATGCCCAGAGAGGTACGAAATTTCGTACCCATGATGATATACGGAATCATGCATTGGGCCAAGGGTTTCGAACACCGCCTATGTGGAAATTCGCACTCCTTATCCTAGTCCAGAGCCTTCGGCCTCCCACTTTGTGATTCGCGTTGCTTCCGTGATGTTGTACGACTGAATCGGAACTCATCTCGATTATGACTCGACCGACAATTCATCCCGGCACATAGGATTAGAGAATATACCTGGACCTTGATCGAACTATAAAAATGTTAGACATGATTCCTCGATTCCACTCGTTGTACAATCATGAGTTAAGGCGAATCAGGCAACATTAGTCGACAACGACGCTGGTTACAGTCTTAAGGATTTGTGATCATCGTCATGTTCCAAGTTTATGTGTTATAACAGTATTAGCATGGCACTTTCACAACACCGCATGTACATTCTAGCTTACACCGAAACGAGGGGTACATGTTATACAATGCGATGTCTAACGCGAGTGTAATGAAAGTATAGTTAGAAATGGATACGAGATCAAAGACACGGCAGATTTTGGAGGTCGAAGCTTCACAGCATTCACTGTCCCCATCTGGTTCAACTAGCGATGGTAGCTCGAAGGGCAGCGAACTTGAGAAATCCAGAGAGTCCACTCATTTTCAGCCGATAGGTTCGCTGAAAGGGCCCGATCGCGGGGTGCACTCGGAAGAACAACAATCGTCGGTCGAGCGTTCAATGGAATTACTGACGTCGGGAAGGCTTGGAGCAACTGGGAGTGAACATGAAGGGAAAAACATGTAGATATCATGGAGGGAAGCATGTTGGTGGCGCCGAGTATGGTAGTGAGCGCTGTTATACTTGAGAACCCACTAGATTTGGTGCCATCACATATGGATGAGACGGCGGTGAGAAGCATGGCGATGCGGTTTAGTATTCCCCATAAATATTTTTGTGCACCCAGGAAGGACGATGGGGCTCATGCATCGCTGGAGGGGTATACTTCTTGGAACAGGCAGGCGTACATTTCTGGGTGCGTGTCCCCGGCTAATAAATTTATTCCGGATATACTGCACTGCTTTCGCCTTGCGCCGTCGCAGCTCCATCTGATTGCGTATGCTTCCCTTTAAGGTACTTGCGTTCTCTACAGAGAGTACCTGCAGTAAGAACCCACCGGAGAGGACATCCTATATCTCTTTCAGTTAAAGAGGAGACACAATGTTGCACCGGATCAGTATTTTTTGGAAGCTCTTCCTAACACCAGGTTCTTTGATGGAAAGCGGCCCAAGTTAACTATGTATAAGCATGACTGGTTCTTTGGGCACTGTCCTCCCGGATTCGCGAGGAGATGGGTGGAAGGAAGTAAGTATTCCCGATTGCTCTGAGTTTGAAATTGAAACTTGTGCGTTTGTTGACCTAACACTAACCTCATTCTTGCGTGACAGGGAATCCTAATGTGCCCATAGAAATCGTATACCAACAACGTCTCGAGTCATTGTTGGCCATCCCGACTAAGGCTCACCGTACTAATAACGTTTTGGATCAGAACCGACTTCGTCATGCAGGATTGCTTCCTATCGATCGTGCGATAATCAGATCGGCCGTCGTCGGAGGTGGAAAGAAGTCAGAGACTGGAAAAGAAGCGAGCTCTCCGAGCTGAAAAAGGAAGGTGTCCCCTGTTGGGTCTAAGCCGCACAAGGCTGCAAGGATTCAGGAGGAAGCCGGTGAGGGTGAGAATGTCGATGAGGAGGCATTTTCTAGGGATGAGAGCCCGTCGTTCGCTCATGTCCTTCCTGTGGTAGATGAGGCAAGGATTGAAACGTCGTCTAGGACGCAATCTCCTGTGACTCCCTCTGAGACTGCCGTCTCGCTTAAGAAGGAGGGTTAGTTTGATGAGCTGAATAAACTCCCACTTGTAATGTTTCCCTAGCCTAGCGCCACAAGTATAGAGGAACTAGCTTTAGCTGTGGGGGAGACCACTCCTTCGAGTGGATCGCTATCTGGTCTATTGAGAGTACACTTAGGACACACACTCTTAAACACTGCATGATACAACATTTGCTTGTGTGCATAGGGTGATTAGTGTTGACTTTGAATCTGTTTCTTTCGCAGGTGAAATGACTAGAGGAGGTAGAGGCCGCAGTTATGGGTCCGGGAGTTACCATCCTTCGAGGAATACTTTCCTCAGAAATTTTAGAAGAGACGCTTCTTTGGGTGACGAGCCCTCATCCTCTCGTGACTATAGCAGCGAGTATCGTCACAGAGAATGATCTCAACGTTCTGAGTCTCTTCCTCCATACACTTGGTCATCGGGGACAAACACAAGGCATGTTTCCACTAGCCCTGGGCGCCCCTCTTCGACGATAGCTCGTTATATTTTTTCTTGCTCCACTTGTCGTTTCTTCTAAGGGAAAAGAGGTGGCATATGCCGACCGAAAGAAGAAGATAATCCCGAAGAAGAAGGGAAAAGTGTCTGAGCCAGCAGAAGCTCCATAACTCAATGTAGAAGAAAGGAAGACCCCGTTGAATGAGAAATTCCCTAAGCATTACTTTAATGAAATCAAGTGGCCTCCAGATCTTAACCTGATCTCTCCGGAGAACAAAGAAATGGTGTTGCAGCAGGTGTACGCTGCTTATTACCAATGCAATGAATATTACAAGTATTCTGGTCATCTCTCGGAGCTCATTAACAACAAGAATGTGGAGATAGCCAACTTAGAACAGGAGGTCAAGGACGAGCAGCTGACTGTCCGTAATCAAGAAGATACCCAGCGTAACATAAATATGTTTTCTAAGCTACATCTATTTCTACATATTCGAGTTGAGTATTTATACGCTAACTATCTGTTGATGAAACAGGCGAGCTGAAGGAGAAGTATGATAATTTGGTGTGGGATTCAGAGCATGCTGCTTCGAGCTTTAAAGATATTGTGGCCTCGATGTCGACCGAAAATGCTCGTTAGAAGAAGGAAAACTCTAAGCTGACGGAGGTGAGTATCCACTTGTCCTTAGAAAACGAGAAATTACACCAACTCTAAAAGGACAATGAGGCTTTGATGCTGGAGAATGAGAGGCTGAAAACCGAGAATGAGGGGATTCAACGATTACGACGGGAGAATGATGAGATGAGGAGATAGATGGAGGCGGTTAAGAAGGAGAAAGAGGAGGACGTGGCCAACAATAGAGATGTAATGAGCTCGCTGGAAGGGCTAAAGGCTGACCGCCAAAGAGAGGCGGATAGTCTTAGAGAAGAGATTGAGGACACCGAGGCTAGGGTTGAGGAATCACCGGAGGATGCCATCTGGGGAATGTATGTCAAGGCTTTGAGGTTTCATGGAATCTCATGGGTTAGAGACTATCCCTGAGTGTTGGCTCAGACATGGGAAAGGCTGGTGTCATTTGAAGCTACATTGCGACAGGTGGAGTCAGTGGATGAAAACCAACTTATGAGGGAGCTTCTAACTGAGTCTGAGCATAAGGTGCTGGTGGAAGGAGGTTGTTGCAGGAGGATGCAGAGAGGGAGAGATTGGTGAAGCGTGTCGCTGAGATGGGAATGTTTGTGCCTACTGAGAGTGTGACCGTCACTCAGGAATTTGCAGAGGGGGGTTCTTATCGGCCACAAACTATGCTATCTGCCATAACTAGTGGTCCTACAATTCCAACTCACATTACAACTGAGTACTACCTTGAATTTCCGGGGCTTGGACCAAATGACTCGTCTTTTGCCACAGCAACAGGCTATATGCCCATTGTTGTGCCACAAGTTTCTGGAGGTAAAGTATCACCATCACAAATACTTGGAAAGGATACTAGGTCAATAGAGACTAAGCAGCCTTCTTATTTTTTGTACAACCCCTTTCGTAGAGGAAATTACAACGGGCTTTTCCCTATGCTTCCACAAACAACTGAGCCTAGACTGGGTCTACAAGGAATACAGTTTAGAGATGGGGGAGGACACTTGGATATGTATTCGGATATGGACTTGGCATCTAGCATTTACAAGAATCTTCTTATGGAAGAAGAGGTTGTGGATGGACAAAGTATTCAAGTGATGGGCCCACTCGATGCAAGTGTGCCGATAGTGCATGATACGGTGGAAGCCCAGATGGTGGCGAAGTCCGAGGAGCAAGAGGAGAAGAGAAAACATGATGAGGTTTCCCTACATGAGGCACAGGCTAAGGACCGGGAGGAAGCCGAGGAAAAGGCTACCTCTGTGGTGGAAAAGAAAAGGTCGACGCTGAGGTAGAGAAGGAGAGGGCCGTTGAAGAGGCCAAGAAAAAGAACGCTGCTAGTGATGCTAACAAGAATGGCGAGGAGGCATTCAAAAAGCGTAAGGAGGATTCAAAGGCGTAGCTCAAGGCCAAGAAGCTAGCCGACCAGAAGGTCGCCAATGTTTCTAAGGAGAAAGTGGAGTCGGAGGCCAAGAAGGCTCAAGGAGAAACTAAGGTTGTGCTGGCCCTTTCTTCTAACATCGCCTACAAACCGCTGCAATGTATTCCCCCCGCGAAGGTCATAGTAATTACAAGCAGTGAGGATGATGGTGGAAGGCGTACATCGGTGTCTCATGAGTCCATCACCCTAGTGAAAGGCAGAGGAGGGAAAGGAGGAAGCGGCTCTGGAAGGAATAGATCCATAACTGGTGGTGGCTTGCCTAGTGCTGAATCTTTCCAGAAAAAGAAAAGGGAAAGATGACTGATCTTAGTGATTGTCATAGATATTATAGACAATTTGGTTTGTAGGACGATAGTATACATGAGCACAACCCTCGCTTTTGGAGGAATGGTGTGGTTTTCGTGTACACCATGTCGTTAGAAAGAAAGATATTTAGATATGTACTATTCTTTTGGTATGGGAATGAAAGTGTTAGTTAACTTTTCTTACATCGCATTTTGTATTAAGTGTTCGAATGCTCGTCTTACACTTTCCAATTTCCTATACTTGCATAAGCGTACTTGTCATTACACTCAGGCAAACGTGACTGGAGACTCCTCCCTAGGGGTGCCCCCAGTAGCGCAGAGTTCGTGTGTTGGCTCCACTCTCGGGTTTCCCTTTGGTTAGGAGTCCCGAGTCGTGCGGAGTCCAGGTTCAGTGCCCTCTCTCTTGGACCTCCCGGAGGTCGTTGTACCTAAATCCTGAGATGGAATGGATGTCGTGGATTCGTCCTTTAGACTCTCCAATCGTTTGTTCGGGTTAGAGTTCGTGGGAATCGTTGATTCTCCAAATGGTACCCGGATCCGTACACGATGGGTCAGATGGAGCTGCGGAAGTGGTCGGTGTCACACTAGCTTGGCTGACGGGCTGCCCCGAAGTCCAGAGACTTGGGAACAGAACGATTTATAGTCGGTCTCGTCGTTGATTAGAGATTCAGATGGTGTTATGTATAATCAGTCTCTTCGTTGATTCAAGACTCAAGTGGTGTTATTTATACTTGGTCTCGTCGTTGATTCGAGATTCGAGTTGTGTTGTTTATACCCAGTCTCGTCTTTGATTCGAGATTCGAGTGGTATTTTTTATCTGGGTCTCACCATTGGTTCGAGACTCGAGTGATGTTGTTTATACTCGATCTTGTCGTTGATTCGATACTCGAGTTGTATTACGTATACTCGGCCTCGTCGTTGATTCGAAACTCAAGTGGCAGTACCGGCTCCTATACTCGGGGTGACGATATGATATTGTGTGTTTGTGTGTGCAAGCTAGTTATGATTGTCAATCAAGCATATCATGCAGAAAGTAAACACATCAAGAGCATAGAGAACTAAACACTATCTTTACTAATGACTTTGGCAGTAACAGCCCTTACAATGCCCTGAATTTAAAGAAAACAAAACATTGTTGGAAAGCGCAAAATATGTACACTAAGTTATGTTAAATAGCGGAGAATATGTTCACTGTTCCATGCCCTCAGAAGTTCAGCGCCATCGACGGTCAGTAGCTTGAAGGTTCCATCTCCGAGCCTCTATTGCATGACGTATGGACCCTCCCAACAAGGACTAAAGCCAGTCGGTGTGGGAAAAATCCATTTCAGGACGAGGTCGTCGACATGGAGATCCTTGAGGCGTACTTTAGAATTGAAGTATTGGGTGACTCGTTGGCGTTGTGCGGTAGATCTAAATTCGTCTTCGTTCCTTTTTTCTTTGAGAAAGCCGAGTGACTCCAGGAGTAAGTCTTGGTTGGTCTTTGGATCGTAATAAGTAACTCGATTAGGTTGAAGCTTTAGCTCAATGGGAATGATGGCTTCAGATCCATAGGCAAGAGTGAATGGAGGATGGCCAATCGCTAACTTATGGGTGGTTTGGTAAGCCCATAGGGCCAGAGGGAGCTCATATGCCCATAAGCCTCCGGTTTTTTCAAGCTTCTTCTTGATGACTGATTTGACTACACTGTAGACGACCTCGACCTGCCCATTGGCTTATGGATGAACCAATACCGAGAATCTCTTTTTTATATTGTGCAGTCGGTAGAAAGTCTTGAACTCCGTGCTCTCAAACAAGATCCCGTTGTCAGAGATGATGGATTGGGGGACTCCATACTGGGTAATGATATTGCGGACAATGAAATTACTTTCTTTGTAGTGATTGTAGCGAGGGCTGTAATGACCCGAAAATCCGGTCCAATTTGAGCTGACTAAATAACACAAGTCCAACCCCAAATTGCACTGAAAATTCAAGAAATTAACAGAAAGAAGATAGAGGGTGAGGATAGATAAGATAGAACTAGTAGAATAGAAGAAGAAGAACATCATCATCAGAGTAACACGAATCTCACAGCGGAACGAGTAAAATATAACATAACTTTTGAAATACAAACAGTATATGTATACAATAGCATTGCAGAGTACAACACTTACAACAACAGCAGAAATAATAATAGCTATAGAATCTTGAAGCCTCCTGCTCCAAGCTCTCCAAGTGTATCTGTAAAATCCTGACTACTTGACTGCCCGTACAAATTAGGCACCCAAGAGTTTAGGGAAAACAGAACAAAATAAACTCCGGGTCAGTCATGGGACTGGTATGAGTAAAACAATTTAAAACAGTTTGAACAAGCAAACGATATCTCATAAGACCACGCCGTATAACAGAACGGGTTTTCCCATATAAGAATCTAAAATATTTTTATATCAAAAACCTTTTGATATTATAATAATGCCTACCAACACAATATAATAATCATCTAGCAGAAACGCTTTCATCTCACGTTCTACACGATCAAAATCGCAAGCACGTATTGGGTAATGGATTTCCAACTATGACAAGGGATGGAACCACCTTCCGATCAGTGTACTCTAGGAACGATACACTGGAGTTCAACAAGAACATCTTACAACTCAGCCACACATGACCGACCACTCATTTTGCTTGAGTGTATCGAATGTACATCACAAACGGTTGGGATCAGCAACCGTTCCCGTATATATATATGGGACAGCATTGATAGATTAAAGAAGCAAATGAATATTCTCTAGATAGGTGATTATACACCCTACTTTGGTGCGACCGACTTAGCCATGCTGCCTGCCCGATTTTTGTCATTTACCGGATGTTGAGGCCAGAGTCTACGTCTAGTTTCCATTCATTGATAACACGATCACTTTGAATGCCACATTGTCAGATCCGTTAATCACTAATTGATTTGCACAAATATTCTGGATGTTATGCTAAGGGAATAAATCCGTTGCCACCATATATATTTGTACAAACCAACCATATTCGATCATTGGAAATACTCTGTCAGACACTCGTCTATATACGTTCGTTCTGGGACTGAACGAAACCGAAGGCATTATTCAGTACATCCATCTTAGTCACTGTTATCTAAGACTTATACAACAGCCCTTGCACTTTACTCCGTCTTCAATTTTCTTTGGCATATTCGCAATGCTTATGCCAATACAGAGTGGTTCTTTGGATAAGAATCCAACCGGTCTCTCCATATTAACAATGTTAAAATGGTAAAAACTTGATAGTCTGTGATTTAACTATCAAATGAAAACATGTCGGTGTACAAACAACGATCTAAATTCCAAATGGAATTATCGATCCAATCATCCAACATATAATACATATATATATATATATATTTATATATATTCATATTTTCTTATTTTCTATAATTAGAAAATATACGTTTTTATCATTGGAAAACATTTCCAACCCTCATTCATGCATCACTACCATTCCACAACTATCAGTCCCTAACTGTAAACTAGTAAGAGAACAATTCTCTAAGTATAAACCCCGAAGGCCGAAACCAACATCAGATCAACACTCAGAAAAATATTCAACTTACCAATCTCTAGTCAGTTTCTAATTTTGCTTAACTCTATTTCTTTAACTCTATTCGATTAACTCTATTCAATTAACTCTAACTGGTTAACTCTAACTGGTTATCTCTAATTCGAATAACCTATATTCGATTTACTCCTTTAAATAACGTTTATCCATTTATAAAGATTTACTTTTAGTAACGGTTCTTCACTTAAAAAAAATGTCCTTTTTATAACGTTCCTCCACTTATAAAGATTTCCTTATAACAGCGTTTAATCACTTATAATGATTTCCTATAACAGCGTTTTAATCACTTATAACGATTTCCTATAACAACGTTTAATCACTTATAATGATTTCCTAAATAAAATTCCTTTTATAATATCATATCTATTTCCTAAATATTTCCCCTTTTACATTTATTCTATTTTCTGAATAAATATCCCCTTATAAACTCTATTCACTTCCTAAGTAAACATCTTTCTTTATACTTCTATTTACTTGCTAAGTAAATATTCGTTTGACACTTCTATTTCAATACATAGTTGAAATTTCCCTTTTTACTTTCCAGTATTCATTTTGGTATTTAAAATACCGTATAACCATGATTAAAATCATCCACACATATAAAATCAATAACCGATTTTATATCACAGCATATATCACAATATATGATAAACGGTAAAATAAATGTTGAGGAATCCAGTCGGATTCCTCCAACCTGTTCCCCTGCATCACAGATGTTAAACCATATAATTAACATCTACTTCGTTTCAGTATGAATTGTTCTGATAAATAACATCAATATTTAATGGTATATATATATAATTTCAACTAACTGACTAGCAGTTCAATCAACCAATCTACACACAACAGTCAATCAATATCTAACAGTTCTAAAAGAACGTTATAAAAATATAACTGTTCAGAGTTGGTGAGTTTTACTCACATTGGCAGTTCATCGCTAAAGAACGATAACTGTTATTTGATTTGAATCAAACAGTTTATTTTGCCATAAATTCAAACGAGCTTGAATCCACTTCCCATCAGCTTCATTGTGAAGCTCTCGTCCATACGGTCCCAACGCAACTTACGGTTCGTCAAACTGATAACGTATGACCAAGATATAACATTAAGAAGTTAATACACATTTTAACTTTAATTTAAAACTAAAACACTTATATTTAAAATTCGAATTGGGCCTTTACCCTTCAAACGTCGGCCCATTTCCACTTTCAAGCCCAGACCTCCCGTTTACCCTTTCTTCCTGACTAAAATCATTCGCTCCTTGCTGCCGATTTCCTCTTGGTTCGACCCCTCCCTCTCGTTCATGAACTGCCCCTCTCATGTTTATTAACATCACCAACCAATGTTAACTTCTTGAACACATTTCTTTAACCCATCTTCCTCCTTACACCATAAGCAGCTCACGTCCTTTGTGCATCTCCTTCATAGGCTTTCTTTTCTTTCCTTTCATTCGAGCTGGGCTCAGCCTAAAAACCCATCAGCAAAACAATACCCAAAACAAAAATCATCTTCTTTCCTGTAACCCCTCAATCCCTTGTTTCCATTGAAAAACACTTCTGAAATTTCACTCCACCTCATTACTTAAAGTCAAACGACTCTTACCAAAATCATTTAGTTCACAATAACACAAAATTACGGTTAGTTAATCACCCATCAATGATTTCTTCCCCAAATCGATTGTACAGGAACCCGATGCTTCACAGGCCATAGCCGATGATTCCTCCACCCACTGCTCCTCCATCTTCCTACCGTCTTCAACATAACCCCACCGAACAACTCCACTTCGCATCAGCTTTAACCTCCTCCCCCTAATGTTCAACTCGACCTCACCGTGGCCGTGGCGCCTTCAGACCCCTGCACGCCCAACGGTGACACCACCGAACAATTTCATCACTGATACCACATCGCAACTCCATCACCTGACACTCAGCAGACCCTCACGCCGACGTCACCACCGAGTCTCTTACCTGAAACCGCACCTTCCAATCCCCCTTTCCCCGAGTTCGACATCCCCTCGAAGTCCTACGTGGGCTCCATCTCCAGTCCAAATCCCCTTCATCTCGGTTGCCTAAATCGCCTGTACAGGCTTCAAGACCGAAGCCGTCCTCGCGAGCTCGAGATGTAGAACAAAGGGGTAGCAGACGTTTTCCTGAGAATAATGTTTGTATTTCGAGATGAGTGGAAAAATCCTTTAGAACATTTCTGTTCGTTCTTTCATTTAAGTGGCGGCGGAAATGTTACTTTGACTTTGGAGGAGATCGAATTAGGTTTTAAGGGATTGGTTATTTATAGGCTATGAAGTCGGTGCTTTGATTATACGGTGTGTGGTTGAGAATGGAGCACGTTTTCTCTGCAGTGTTCATTTAAATTTGATAAGCCTTCACGTATAGCTCACCGTAGCCTACAGGGTCACCGCGTTTTGAAGTGATGGCAGTAGTATAACTTAGCATAGAAGGAAACCCTTATATTATTTGTTTTACTTCATCTGTGAACATGTTTTGAATACGATAAAAGTCGGTCCGCTACAGACAGAACTAAGAGTACAGTCGTGCTTAGTGAGGTGTCACGATCCCGGAAATATAATAATACCGGTAAATGAACTCATATTGTGAAACCCCGAAATGTCGATACAGGGTGCCAAATACTCCAAATAAAAAGTTGCTTATTTAATTAATTAAAAATTACCATAAAATTCTAAAAATTAAATTATCACTACTTCCCAAAAGAACGTTGTCTAAATTCAAACCCGATCTCTAGTTATATCGAATAAACCGTTACGGTCGATAAACGATTCTATAGCGACTATTCTAAAATTTGATTTGGACATATCTCAAAATCTACATGACGAAATCCTGATTTTTCTCTTCCACTAGAAAGATATACTCCACCAGCTCCGTACGTTTCTTGTTTCACAGAAATCCGATTTAAAACGGGTTCTGTATATTCAGTTGAAGTTTGAATTGCCAAATTACGAACTGCAGTGCCATTTCGAGCTCGATTATAATTATAATATAATTTATATTTCCAACTGGCGTTATTAAATTTTTTCGTTAATATATTTCAATATATAAACTGAAATATATTTTAAACTGTCCAATTCACTCGATATCGTGGATTCTGATATTTCCGATTATTCCAGACATCTATTATCCTATTATTTATATAAATTAAATATAAATATTATTTAATTCGAATTATCGATATCGCCAGAATGATATTTAATAATTAAATTAGTTAATTATTCTCCCTGCCAAATTACGGGTCATTACAAGGGCCTTGGCTTCTGCCCATTTGGTGAAGTAATCAACTAGGATTATGGCGTATCGTGCCCCACCTCTACACATTGGAAGAGTTCTGCTAATATATATACCCCGCATGGCGAACGACCAAGGAATGACCATTTGCATTAGCTCGGTAGGTGGGGCTCTAGGAATCCTTGAAAATCTCTAGCAATTATCACACTTGCTGGCATAGTCCATGACATTTTGATCGAGTATTGGCCAAAAATAGCCTTATCTGATAACTTTATTTAACAGAGTTTGTCCTCCAGTGTGGTCACTACATTCGCCTTCATGTATATTTAGCAACACATAGTCGACATCAGTGTGGGCTACACAATAGAGTAATGGAATAGAGAATCCTCTTCGGTAGAGCACCCCATCTAAGATAATGTAGCAAGATGATCTATGGGTGAGTGCTCGTCTATCTTTGTAGCGCTCAGGAAGGATTCCATGCTGCAAGTAGCTCCTATCGTATCATACTGCATTTGATTGATGCTCGTAGAGTCGAGTACTTCAACTGAGGCAAGTCCTATAAGCTGCGCATCCCCGGAGCTTGCCAGTTTGGCTAATGAATCAACTTTTTTATTTTTTCCTCGGGGGATATGCGTGATGATATAGTGGTCGAAGTTGGTGAGTAGTTCACGAACCCGAGCAAGGTGGGGAGAGACCCATGCCCCCCTTGGCTTGGTACTCTCACTATACCTGACGCACGATGAGCTGCGAGTTGGAGTAAATCTAAATAGCCTTAATGTTAAGTTCGATTGCAATTCTGAGTCCAATGATCAAGGCTTCGTATTTTGCATCATTGTTGGTAGAAGAAAGGTCGAGCTTTAAAGCATAACATATCGAGCATTCCTAAAGAGTGATGAGCACGACTCCGGTGCTAGAACACTGATAGTTGGAGGATCCATCCACGAATAGTTTCCATTGAATGTTTAGGGTTTCGAAGTCTTCTAGAGGAGGATTTTCCCGAGCGGTGAATTCCACGATGAAATCCACGAGGGCTTGTTCGAGTATGGCTCGGCGAGGAATGAATGTGATCTCGAACCTGCTCAGCTCTATATTCCATTTCAGAAGTCGCCCAGACGCCTCAGGTCATTGTATGACCTATCATAGCGGCTAGTCAATGAAGACTTTGATTGGATGAGACTGAAAGTAGGATCCGAGAACAAGCAGTAGGCTAACTTATCAAGCTTTGGGTAGTTCTTTTCTACCACCGTTAATCTTTTGCTGATGTAGTAAATAGGTCGTTGGACAAGGTCTTCAATGCGGACGAGTGCCATGCTAATTGCCTGCGTAGAAACAGCCAAATATATGTATAAGTCCTCGTGATCCATGGGTTTGAACAAGATAAGTGGTCACTCTAAGTGATTCAGAAGGTCCTTGAATGTAGCGACGCACTCCAATGTCCATGTGATGTTGAGCTTCCCTTTTTTGAGCAAGTCGAAAAAGGAAATGCACTTGTCAATAGCTGTAGAGATGAATCGACTTAGGGAGGCGACCTTCCCATTTAAACTTTGAACATCCTTGTTGCTCTGAGGGGCTCGAATATCCCAGATAGCTTTAATCTTATATGGATTGGCTTCGATGCCTCGCTAATTGACAATGAAACCCAAAAAATTTCTCGATGCAATGCCATAAGAGCACTTCAAGGGATTGAGTTTCATGCCATATTGGCGGAGGACACTGAACATTTCGAAGATGCCTCAAGCATAGTCATTCGATACCCTCATTTTCACAAGCATAACGTCTATATACCTCCATGGATCTCCCGATATGGTTCTTGAACATGAGGTTGACCGGTCGTTGGTAGGTGGCTCCAGCGTTCTTAAGGCCGGCATGACGAGATAGCAGCAGAGCCCGAGGTCAGTTATGAAAGAAGTGTAATCCTAGTCCAGGAGGTACATCAGAATTTGATTGTAGCCTGAGTAGGCATTCATGAAGAACAGGAGCTGGTAGCAGACAGTTGAGTCAATGAGCTGGTCGATCTTTGGGAGTGGGAAGCTGTCTTTAGGGCATGGCTTGTTCAAATCTTAGAAGTCGACACACGTTCGCCACTTGCCATTTTCTTTCTTGACCAGGACAAGATTGGAGACCCATTCATGTTATAAGGCCTCTCAGATAAAACCGTTATTGAGTAGCTTATCCACCTCCTCTTTGAGTGCAATCAATCTTTCAATTGCCAAGATTCGGTGTTTCTATTTGACCGGAAGTTGCAAGAGGTTGATAGCTACCCTGTGACAAGCGACTACAGGGTTGATACCACACATATCGGAGTGGGTCCAGGTGAATACTCCAAGGTTGGCCCTTAAGAATTCTATGAGATATTCCATTATTGCGGGGTGGAGTTGCTATCCAAATTTCAAGATCTTTATCGGGTCGTCGGGGCTGACCGAAGCATCCAATGTAGGTTCTACTGGGGTAGCCCTTTCGAAATTGGGCTCTTCGTTCTCCCTTGGTTCGAGATCGTCGGAAAGACGATAGTGGCGCCTGAGCCAAAACTCAGACACCCTTGATTGCTATGCGGAAACGGTCTTAGCACAAGAAGGTGGAGGCACGGTCTTTCCTTTGTCCTTATTGCGCGCATTCTTCCATTCTATGAGGTAGCAATCTCTAGCTGTTGTTTGGTCACCCTTGAGTATGCCGATCCCCTTTTTTGTAGGAAACTTCATTAGAAGGGACCGTAGTGACATGTAGACTTGGAATTTTGCAAGGAAGGGGTGTCCAAAGAAGACGTTGTATGGAGTGATGATGTCGATGACCACGAAGATGAGGATTCGGACCCTGCTCCGATCCCCTTCTCCAATTTCTACAGGGAGGTCGACCATTCCCACTGGGTGATTAGAAGATCCGTTGAAGCCGTGGATCGTGGCATGGAAGGGCTTCAAGTCTTTGGCCTTAAGTTTCACCTGGTCGTAGGCCGCCTTGAAGATGATGTTGACTGAGCTTCCCGAGTCGATAAGGATTCTTCGAAAAAAATCTGATCTAATTAGGGCAGAGGTCATGAGTGGATCATTGGTCGGGATTTCAATTCATGTGGATTCTCTCTCGTAGAATACGATATCGTCCCGCATTGTCTTCAAGAGCTTGGTGAGGACGGACTAGTCCAGAGTAGAGCAAGCTTAGTAGGTGGCATGCTTTATAGAGTTGGCATACTCTTCCATCTTGCGAAAGCTGTCGTGTGTGGGGTGAGGTCCACCACAGATAGTATTGATCATAATGCCATGTGATCTTTGGTTGGATGGCCCTGGGGCCTCATTTGCATTTGCTGCAAGTGCGGGTGTTGGAGGACCCGTAGCTGCTTCGGGAAGAGTGGGGTCCTGAACGTATGGTTCCAATCATTTCTCACAGATGAGTTTTTTAATTGCATCCTTGAGGTGGTGATAGTCGTTAATATTGTGCCCATACATGTCGTGGAATCTGTAGTATTTGTCAGAGTTCTTCTCGCGGTCGGTGGACTCTCTTGTGTTGGGCTTCTTGTACTGGGGAGTATTGCAGGTTTCTAAGTAGATTGTCTTTATATCTCAATTCAGCGGAGTGTAGTTCCTGTAACTTAGGTAGCGGTCATGCTTCTTAGGATCTGTGGGAGCTTGGTTATTGTTACGACTGCCGGTTTTGCCGTTGTTCGGGTTTGGCTTGTAAGGGGTTGCTTCTTTACCCTTGTCGGAGGATTCTCCGACCTTCTTTCCATATACACTGTCGTCGACGGTGTCAGCGTGTGGGTTGTTAGAGTGGTTGCCTTGAGAACCTCAAATATGCCTTTCTTATTCTTGGCACAAGAATTTCCCATCCTTTCCATAGAAAGCTTCTAAGGTCTTAGGTGGTTTTCTGTCGATCCAAGCTCCAAATTCGGAGGTAGGAAGGACACCTTTTGCAAGCTGGAAGAGTACGATGCGAGGTTCTGGGTCGTCGACCTCAACGAGGGCAATATTGAATCATTTGAGGTGGCTCTTGAGGTATTCTGCAGGACCCTGGTAAAAGTTGGAGAGGGTATTCTTCGCAGTCGGAACATGCATCCTAAACTGCCTAACCAACTCCATGGACAGCTAACCGAAGTTGTTAATAGATTGGAGTGGAAGGCGAGAGAACCAAAGCAGATCTGTTCCTAACAAGAAGATTGGATAGCACTTGCATTTGATCACATTGGTGGCTCAACTGGAATCCATCTTCCACTTATAGCGGTTCAGGAAAGCGCAGGGGTCAGTCGTGCCATCATAGAATGTCATCTGTGGCATGTTGAAGCATCGGGGTCATTCGGCTTCATATATGATCCTAGTGAAAGGGTTACGCCTCAAATGGGTTTCCCACGAGTCGTTGGCATTCCCTCGCATATCTCTCATGATCCTTTGGACCATGTTGGTTAGACATCCTCTGGCGGAATCCATGGATTTTGGCGAACTTCAGGAGTTCTATTCCATGGACGCCTTTTGTGATGCACATCGGGCTCATCCTTGTCCATGTCATCGACATCGATGGCCTAGTTTTGGTATGGCTGGTGAGGTTGACCGGGATAGTGTGCATTCTGATTTGGAGGGACTTGGGCCTGCTGGGTTGTGGAGGCATGGGTCCCAAGTTCTGAGCGGCGACAGTTGGGTTCTGCAAAGGAGGAGGTCGGTTACTCGGACCTAATACATCATTGATAACAAACTGGGAGCGATCACGATAAAGCATCCCCCCATTGTAAGTGATGATGGTCCTATCGCTGTTTCCATTTCTCTTGCCATTGTCGTTAGTATGAGCATTTGAGTGGATGTCGATGTTATTATTGAGGCTGAACCTCCTACTTTGGTGTGAGCTCCGAGATTCAGAAGAGGAGGTTTCTAAGGCATTGCGCCATGATCGGGCGTTGTTCTAAGCGAGCTGAAGTTGAGCAACGATGCGTTGACTGCTTGAAGTTGACGCATAAGGTCTACGTTGTTTTTCAACGTTTGGTTGAGTTCAAGAGCCGTGTTTTCATACTTCTTATTAAGAGCGTATTACAAGGGCTTCAGGGTCCACAGGAGGAAGAATTTCCATTTCAGTCGAGTCTTCTGCCGATTGAGGTTGCTGAGAAGTACTTGCATTAGTTGCGGCAGAGGAACCGAGCATCTGGTTCTTTGTTCGCTTGACCATCGTAAGCGGACTTGGCGGCAGTTATAGAAGAAACCTAAAGCGCGTAAGAGTCGAGATGGAAATGTGCGACAAAGATGCAAGTCTACTTAGTGAAAGCACCAGAATGTTGACGAAAAAAATGTCGTAACACCTAAAGATTCTCTTTTACATAGAGAATCATGTTTCACGTGGGAAAATAAGTGCAGGAAGCAGAAAATAACATAGTAGATTTATAGTGGTTTGGTCTCGTGAAGGCCTACGTCCACTTTGAAGGAGTTTGCTAATATTTTATTGAAAATAATAAGTTACAAGCTTAGAAATACGTCACGACATCCATTTTCAAACATTTCCAAGTATTTTTTGGTCATAATTGTCATATATGAATATTGGGACCAAAGTCACTTTATGCTTTTTCTTCTTCAAAGCATGGTTGCCATTAATGAATTCTTGGAGCTCTCAAGAGGTGACAAATCAACCAATTTCCAACGCCTTTGAAGTGTGCGCTTGAGGGTATTTATAGTGGAAAGATTAGGTGGGAGTAGGTAGGATTTGGTGACCACAACAGTACATTTTCATATCCCTGGAGACCCAGTTTCAGAATTTCGACTCCCTATTGATGTGTATGGCTAAATCTATATCCCTCTTGTGGGATACAAATTTCATATCCTAAGGGTACGAAATTCGTATCCCATGAAATACGAAATAACATATCCCCTAAGGGATATAGTTATTTTGTATCCCTAGGGGATATGAATCGTTTGTATCCCCTGAGGGATACCGGCCCGTACCCCTTCCAGATACGATGGATGACGTATGTGGAGAAGGCGAGTTGAAATCGCCGCGTGGTTCAGGGATCCGAAGTTACTACATGTGTTGAGGGATCCGAGGGTACTATGTGTGTTGAGGGATCCGAAGTTACTACGTGAGTTGAGGGATCCGAGGGTACTATGTGTGTTGAGGGATCTGAAGTTACTACGTATGTTGAGGGATACGATGGTACTATGTGTGTTGAGGGATTCGAGTTCCTTGGGTATGAAGTGGGGGACTCGAATTTCATGGAGGCGAGGGGTACGAACTGAATGGGTTCGAAGTTTCTAAGTATTGAGGGAGTCGAGCCCATGCGAGTCAAAGTACTTAGGCACGAGTGTAACGACCCAGAAAATCTGAACCAATTTAAAAATTTTAAATTGGCTAAAATAATGGATTTTAAATATTTAAAATAAATATTTTAAATAATGGCAATGAAAACTGAGTTTGAATCGACAATTGAAAACGAATATAATTAATTATAATTATAAACAAGGCCTGAAATGGAGCTGTAGTTTCAAAAATCGAATTCAAACTTTGTCGGACTATACCGGGTGCAAAACAAAACGAATTTTAGTGAAACCAAAAATATTTAAATCTGTTAGTGAATACCTTTCCAACGAATCTGACAAATCGAAATTTGATAGCGGGAATCAAAAGATATGTCCAGTTGAAAATTCTGAATAGTCGCTATGGGATTCAGGCCCTTAAAAATGGACATTTTGCAAACGACCTCGGATTTCGACGAAACCACTTTTGTTGGATCCGTGATGTCAAGTTATTGCTAGGTTTCAAATTTCATAATTTTTCGAATCAATATGTGAGCGTGGCAAAGGAAAACGCGTTTGACCGGTTTTAGTTGATTTTAATCGACTGGAAATTGGCCATTTTTCAAACGGTCTCAGAATTCGACGAAACTAGTTTTGTTAAGACCGTATCGTCAATACGAAGCTAGAAAATATTTTTCTGGAATTTTTAGAGTTAGTATGTGACCCCGGTAATTTGAAATGTACGTTTAAAATTCAATATAGTGATTTAAATGTAAATCAAACAGAAACTGATTGTAACTATCGAATCAGCTTATAATATATATCCCATTGTGTTCGGAATGAGGGTGAAACGCTATGGACGACAGGCGGTGGGCCTCGTTTCGAGGTCGTGGGTAAAAGTCAACTTTATGCAATTAAATTAATTAATAAAATAAATAATAATAATAATAATATCTCCCTCCCTTTTTTCTTTCTGCCCCCCCCCCCCGATTTCATTAAACAGAAAATTAAAAAAAAAAGAAGAAGAAAGGAGGAGCAGCAGCCGCCGCCTCCACCAAGTTCCAGCCGCCCTCTCCAGCTCGACCTCCGCTCCACCCTCCGATCCTGCTCCTCTCCACCTCGACGCGCCCGAACCCAAACCCCCTGAGCAGCCATCTCCGATCCACCGCCTGCCACAGCTCCGCCGGCCCCCCTCGAAGCCAGCTCCACCGCCTCCTACACCAACCACCAGCCACCCTAGCCACTTCCCGCCATTTCAGCCTGCTGTAAGTTTATTTACTTTTAATTTAATTTATAGAATTAGTTAAAATCAGTTTTTATATTAATTATAAAACATATGTTAAAAATAAGTTTATGTTTATATAAAATATAGTGTGAAATCAGTTTTTAATGTTTAAAATCAGTTTTAAAATGCAGATTTATATATAGCAAGATGAATATTTGATTTTTAATATAATAGAAAAGTTAGGATGTTTTATTTTCGAAAAGATTTGTTCTTTATTTTTGAAAAGCTATGATGTTCTAGATGTGAAAAACACATAAAGGTAAGATTTTTATATATTGAATAGCGAAGTAAAAATTCGATTTTTATATATTGAATAGCGATGTAAAAATAAGATTTTTATATATTGAATAGCGATGTAAAAATAAGATTTTTATATATTGAATAGCGATGTAAAAATTCGATTTTTATATATTGAATAGCGAAGTAAAAATTCGATTTTTATATATTGAATAGGGAAGTAAAAATTCGATTTTTATATATTGAATAGCGAAGTAAAAATTCGATTTTTATATATTGAATAGCGAAGTGAAAATTCGATTTTTATATATTGAACATCGAAGTAAAAATATGATTTTTATATATTGAACATCGAAGTAAAAATTCGATCTTTACATATGTAGTGAATACGGGCAACGAAAGCGACAAAAGGCGAGAACGGTGAAGATTTATGCAAAGAAGAGTCGTGGGATTGAATTAGCTATTCTGTGAGAATTTCTCACTCTTCAATTTCTTTTTCTAGCCATATATATGTGTGTGGAAATAAAAGTGAATTGCTATATATATATATATATATATATATATATATATATATATATATATATACGCCCCTCGTCCACAAACCATGGACGATATTTATTGATTGAAATTGGTGTGAAAATTGATTGATAGCGAATAGTTGTTTGGGATTGTTTGTGGTTGATATTGGTTGATTGTGGTTGTAAAATACCCATCTGTGGTTGAGAAATATTTGGTTGAAACCACATGCCGCCTGCGTGCGAACTAGATGCATGATTCCCATTGTCAAAAAACCGCGAGGTTTTAAGGTAGAGCGAGGAGCCGTACTAGGGACGGTCCCGGTTTTAACTACCCTGCCGTTATGCTGCCGAAATTTTGAATAATATTCGTGTGTTTGAATTATTTTCATCTGCTTAAACTATATTTATTCATTAAATAGAAAACCTTCATGTGTTGAATTGATATTCATTTGTTGATTAGAAATTCATGTGTTGAATGGTATTCGCGTTATAAATATAAAAATCACATTTTTGTCTATATATAGAAACTATAGAAAACCTTCATGTGTTGAATTGATATTCATTCGTTGATTAGAAATTCATGTGTTGAATGGTATTCGCGTTATAAATATAAAAATCACATTTTTATCTATATATAGAAACTATAGAAAACCTTCATGTGTTGAATTGATATTCATTCGTTGATTAGAAATTCATGTGTTGAATGGTATTCATATTTTGAAATAAATTGTTTGATAATAAAAATCACCTTTTATCGACTGTATGAACTGTGTAAAATAATCTCGTTTCGAAAGAAATTGTTTTATAAGAAAAATCCTATTTTTATCACCAATATGAAATATATAAAATAATAGTGTTTTGAAATGAGTTGTTTTACAATAAAAATCACATTTTTATTATATGCATGAATTGTTAAAATGTGGAGTGTTAAAAATAGCCACTTGTTCAAATAAATATATATGAGTTGAAATATTCATTAATTAGCTAATGATATGATTTGTACCTATGTATGTAACATTAGAATGAATGGTGTTTTTAAACCAAATAGAAATCAAATATGAAGTTGAATAGAGAATGATAAATGATAAGAACTGTATATATATGTACATGCATATTCATTGAACAGGTTATAGCAAAGGGGCTAGAGAAGAGGAATAAAATTTTGTGCCCGACAAATAGGTACACATTTACTGTTTTGTTTGGGTGATGATTTTATGAGCCTGTTGGCTAGCCGCTTGGCTTTTTCTTTTTCTTTTTGAAATTAGAAGGACCGGGAAAGCTATTTGCGATTTCCCGATGCTCCCGGTGCAGGGGAGGTTATGGCGAAATTTTCCAAAATTTTAAGGCGTTAGTGAAATATTTGAAGTGAAAACGATATTGAAATTGTTGAATGAACTATATTTATATAATTATATAAATATAAATAAAATTAAAACGAAACGTGGCCGTGCAGTTCGCATTTTGAAACCGTGATTTCAAAAAACTAGTACGGGAAATCCGACCATTGGATTTTCCCGAAACCGCAACCGTCGGGTTCGCCTTGGAAATATCTTTCCAACGGCACCAACTTTGTAAAAATCCAACGGTTGGATTGTCTGGAATGTTTAATTCAAATCTGAAGAAAAACAGCGCCAGAAGCGATTATATTTATATATATATAAATATAATTATATATATATCGAATAACGATGCTGCAGTTCGTATTTTGAAATCGAAACTTCAAACGATTGTACCGGGAGATCCGACCGTCGGATTCTCCCGAAACTGGAACCGTTGGATTCGTTTTGAAAAGACCTTTCTAATGATGTAAATTTTGTGAAGATCCAACGGTTAGATTTTCAGATATGTGTAAATCAAATCTGAAGAAAAACAGCGCCACGGCCGCTTTATGGCCCGAAGCGTCGTTTTGAATAAATTAGCTATTTTAAAATAAATAAAAATAGCGATAAATCGTTTTAAAATATCATAAACGATATGGAATGGAAATAAACTGAATTTGCTCGATTTATGTGGTATTTGATGGTTGTATGTGTTTGGTGTGAAAATTACATTAAAGAACAAAATTGGTGTTGTCGAATAATTGAACCATTGAAATAAATTGATTTGAAATTCTAAATATACGTGAATTATTTGAAAAGACCGAGTTAATTCTCATTTCAAATAATTGACCGACGATTGAAATTCGAAGATGAAGACGATGGTCGAAGACCGGAGATCTTCACCTCGTTTGGATGGTAACCGAGGTCCTGATTGGGAGGCATCCCGAAATATGGATAATGAGTGGTGATCGTTCAGACGTACGTGGTGATCGATGGGTTTGCGAGGTATTTAGTGCCTCCGGATTCGTTCAGACCCAGAACGGACTTGTAAATGGACTGTGTGTCTGACATTGGATTTTATTCTGTGTTGATTGATCTCTGTCAAATATACATCTGTTTGGCGGCGGAGAATTTATTCTTTCGCTTAACGCCCTTCTCTGAGACGCACGAGCTCAGAGGTTGTATATCGATGGACATCAGTCGCATGGCATGAATTGCCTGTGTGGCATGCTAAGATGCAGTGATCAGGGCTTCTGTTGAAAAGCAAAGTCTTGTGGTTATGATCAAAGCACCGCCTGTGTGGCGTAGCTTTGTGTATAACGTAAAATCGCGAGCCTCACACCCCGGTATGAACCAGAAACGGGAGAGGACATCAGGGAGGGCCTGCGTTTCTTTCTAGCTAGGGTGGTGTCAGTGACCTACCAGCCCTGACATTTTTTTTACTTTTCACCTATGTGGTTGTTGCAGTTGCGAGGCGCCTCGGTTTGATCGGACGATCCGGGTCCGATGGAGTCATTCGTTGGCTCATTTACACCCCCAAAGGGTGGGGAAACGCAGTGTTCAGGCATTTTAATCCACATCGGTGGACCGGCCCTGACGATCCAAGGGCCCACCTGTGTCTGGGTCCTTGGACACGGGCTAGAGCGTCTCGAATTCGGTAAGGACTATCTTTTGCCTTGGTTCATGACGGAAATCCAATTTCCAAATAAGACATCGTGCGGTTTTGATTGTATATAGATATGACGACATGATATATGGTACCCATGCCGCCTATGATTGATAGTTATGATTTGAAATAGTTTTCAAAACATATAAACACTAGCAATAATATCAAATGCCTTTGTTTTATTCGTATCAATCATATTTTGGCCACTATAAGGTAAAACTCTATCCTCCGGTTTGCGTTGCATTGTGTGATGGGAACTGAGTCTTATAATGGCTTCATTTTTATAAAAAGCATAGCGATGTTTGAAAGAAAGATTTGTTTTAAAGCACTGGCAATCCAATGGAGTAAACCCGTTCCACGAAAGTGGCGTGGTCTTGTGATTTGCCAAATTATATATGTGTTGAGTAGATTTCTCATACCAGTCCCATGACTGACTCGTAGTTTGTTTCACTTTCAAACTCGGGTGCCCCTTTTTCTACACGGGCAGCCTTGTATTCAGGTTTAGCTGGTTCTTTCTGGATAGCTGGAGCTGAAGATGGATTCTACCATTTATCTCTTTTTATGCTGTTCAGCTCCTATTGTACATATTTTGTTTGTTTTCCGCTGTAGACATTTATGTATAGCTGAACTGTATTTGTGCTAAGTAAGATCCTGTATACTGTGTAACTCTGATGATTACTTTTATCCAGTATATTTTATTGTTCATTATCTGGTGTATTTATTTGATTTTGTTCTGCTATTATCTGTTTCTGTGTTATATTCCAAAGATAACCCTTATCTCCGTCGGAACGGGATTTCGGGTCGTCTCAACGAGGCAGGGGGATATGAGAGGCGAGAGGTTTGAGAGAATCGAGGCATAGGGGTTCGAAATTCCCCAAATGGGATACGAAAATGTGGTTAATATGTGGTTTTGGGGAGTTGCAAGGCTCCTGTTTGCGTGACTCCTTCTAGGCTTGTTTCCTTTATTATTTTGCACACTTCGTGCTTCATTGCCATGCGATATGTTGAGTCAAATACGTCTGGTGTAATTTTGGGAACCGGACCTAAAGGCCGGTTAACAGATGTAGGAGAGGGAGAATGAAAAGAAGGATGTCGAGAAAAGGTATATCTAGTCGCCATTACCAAGTTTACAGCCTGCTCAATTATAGTTATACAAATTAAACGTTAATTATTACATCGTACAAACCATACATCGAAAAATTTCAACATATACATCATGGTTTCTGAAAACCAAAAAATTACCAAAAATACAATTTTTACATATAAATTGAAGAAAACTAACCAATAGGAGGAACTTGAGAACATGAGGAAGCCATTCTAGTCAATTTTAGCAAAAAAAAGGTATTATTTTTAGTGGATTTGATACTTATAGGACTCTTTTTGTGATGGCTTGGAATTTCGCTCGATCCGAATCAGTCGTTAAACCGATCTAGACCGTTCGAAAACCCCTGATCGTTTTGAGAACACGACAAATAGAACGCAGACGGAAGAACATTTCATTGTTAATTACAACAATTCCATCAGATACAAGAATATACAGAGTATGAATAAATATACATTCGATAAATATCAGAGATTACAATAAATTACATAACAGCGGAAAATAATATAAAACACAACTGAAAGTAATACACGGATACAGAGTTTTCCGAGCATCATTCCAGCTGTAAACCAGGATCCTGTGAATATAAATCTGCAAAACCAAAACTACTAGCTGCCCGTGTCGAAAATAGGGGCACCCAGAGTTTAAGTTAAAACAATAAACTCCAGGTCAGTCATGTGACTGGTGTGAGAACTAAAACAGTTATTTAAAACTTGACTTTAAAAGAGAGTAATTCAAGGGACCACACCGTATAACACGGAACGGGTTTCCTCCCAAGAATACCAGTGCATAGAATAAACAACGCAATGCTTTTTCGAAAAATGAAGCTATTATAAGACCCAGGTCCCATCACACAATGCAACGCAAGCCGGAGGATAGGGTTTTACCTTATAACAGCCAAACATGCTTGGTACGTTTAAAACAAATCATTTGATACTATAATAAGTGTATAGTGTCAAAACAATTTCAATCATAAATATAAATCATAGACGGCATAAGTGCCCCATACCACTATGTTGCCATACTAGGCTCTAAAAATAAAGCCGAAATACACGTATTGGAAATTGGATTTCCGTCATGAGTCGAGGCAAGGGCAAGCTCCTCTCCGCTTCGAGACACTCTAGCAAATGCCTCGGGACTATACACTCTGGGTAACCCCTGGATGCTTCAGGGCCGGTCCTCTCTTACGTTTGAGGATTGGCAATTCCTGAACACACGTTTCCCGGTCCTTACAGACCTAAAATCGAGGCGCCTCATCCAACAACCACATAGGTGAAAAGTATATAAATGGCAGGGCTGGTAAGTCACTGACACCACCAAAACTAGAAAGAAACGTCGTGCTCTCCCTACAGTCCTTATCCCGTTTTTGACTCATACCGAGGTGTGAGGCTCGCGAATTCACGTTATACACAAAGCTGCCACGTAGGTCGTGCTTTGATCATCAACCACAAGACTTTGCTTTTCAACAGAAGCCTTGATCCATGCAACTCAGCATGCCACACAGGAAATTCATGCCATGCGACTGATGTCCATCGATATACATCCTCTGAGCTCGTACGTCTCAGAGAAGGGCGTTAAGCAAGAGAATAAATTCTCCGCCGCCAAACAGATGTATATTTAATAGAGATCAATCAACATAGAATGAAATCCAATGTCAGACACACAATACATTTACAAGTTCGTTCTGGGTCTGAACGAAACCGGAGGCACTTTCCTCGCATATCCATCCATCTCCAAGTACGTATGGACGACAACCAACTGATTCCCTCATCTTGGGTGTACTGCCCAATCAAGATCATCAGTAATCACCCAAACGATGTGAAGACTTCCGGTCTTCAACCACCGTCTTCATCTTCGACTTATCGTCGAATCGGTTATTCAGAATGGGTATAAACCCGGCCTTTCCGAACAACCCGCGTATATTAAAAACAAATGTTACACAAACACAACATACGCCTCATTCCAATTCATTAGTCACTAACCGTAAATCAGTAAGAGGACAATTTCCCAAATATTAACCCCGAAGGCCGAAACCAACATCAGATCAATATCCAGGAAACCATTCTTCTTAACTAACCTACATCTAGTTTCTAAATTTCATATTCTTAGGGAAAGGTTCCCATTAATTTTATCCAAGAAAAATTCTTTAAAATTTATTCTTTAATCTTCCATTGGATGTCATTTCAAACCAAATTATGGTTTTCCAAACTAGTCGAGATTAGCGAACCACACCGAAGTAATTATTTATTTTATTTCCCAATCCTAACCTATTCATCCCATGAAGAAAAACTGGTAATACTCCATATCTAACACCACGGTGTTATCGGTAAAATTAATTACCATTTCTCGTTCAAATCTAATTAAAGATTTAACTATCGCTTTGGAGCAAAATTGGTGATACTCCATTCTCGCTTATTTTCCAAATTTGATAATTTAGATTATCAATGCACATTTCAATCTAATTGCAGATTCATTAAAACTCCTTTTACAGGGTTAAAGAACTAGTGTCATTTAAAACGCAGTTCACGATAAACCCCCAAATCAATTCTATTTAAAACCCGTTTCAAATCCAATTTATTTATTTAAAAATAAACGGGTTTAATTTTAGTTCAAAACTAGTTCATTTCGATAAAAATCTATTTTTATCTTTTCAAATATGGAGTTTTTCATCCCAATTTTTTCCAAATCATTTCTTATGATTTTACACAAATTATTACTATTTTTAATAATTTTATCTAGGCCCGTACAGTCGATTTCCAACAACGGCCATCGAACTGCACTTACAGCGACCTTTTCCAAATTTGATTTGGACGTATCTCCAAATCCAACCGTTAGGTTTCAAATTTCTAATATTCGTTAGAAAGCTCTTTTCGATATGAACCCAACGGTTCCGGTTTTAGGAGAATCCGACGGTCGGATCTCCCGTAATGTCCGTTCGAAGTCAATGGTCGAAATTTACGAACTGCCGCGGCGCGTTCTATTCAGGCCATTATATTGTATATATAATATATATAATATATATTTCATCGATTACTATTTAAAACGAATTTTATAAATAGTTTTGAATTCGTTTCAAAAACAATTTCAACCTTTATATCAAATTCAAATCAAAATTGTATTTTCTATTATAAATCCTTTTTACTTTCATTTCTATTTGATTTCAATTCAAATCGATTTTAATTCGATTCGAATTCATTTTCTTTTCAAATCAAATTCAATTCGTTTTCTAATCAAATTCAATTCGTTTTCTAATCAAATCAAATTCGTTTTCTATTCAAATCAAATTCATTTTCTATTCAAATCAAATTCAATTCGTTTTCTAATCAAATCAAATTCGTTTTCTATTCAAATCAAATTCAATTCGTTTATAATCGATATAAATATCGATCGCGTCAAAATAGCGCATCTCTAATCAACACGGCTTTATATTCAATAAATGGATCTATATTTCTTTCGATACACGACTCAATATCTTTGTCAACACACGACTAATCTCAACGAATGAGTACTGTCCACGTGTGACTATTTTTGTTATTTAATATATTTTATAAAATAAAGATGTAAATTTTATTTTTAAAATATTTCGTTCAACACATGACTAATCTCAACGGATGAGTACTGTCAACACATGAACCTCTATTTTATAATATTCTTTATTTTCTAAATAGGAATGAGGCCCAATCAATTACCATATAGCGTTAACTATATGGATTCAATACAACACATGTATATAATAGCAACGATAAATAATCAACCATCATCCAAAGTGCACTACACTGTATAAGCATCAAATATAGATATCTGACGCTTATAACAGCCTGTCAATCCATCGATCGACATACAACTAATTATTGGGATTAGTGTATTCTGTATATTATCCCAATACCCGTGTGGGGTTTCAAACAATCAAACACAGATTTTATTTGTGCAGTTGGGCGATGTGTAAAATTTATCGACCCAATCAATATCAGTCAAATCAGTGTATATA
Organism: Allium sativum; assembly: GCA_030737875.1. Taxonomy (NCBI): domain Eukaryota; kingdom Viridiplantae; phylum Streptophyta; class Magnoliopsida; order Asparagales; family Amaryllidaceae; genus Allium; species Allium sativum. Next base: position 660,618,524 of record CM060919.1, read on the forward strand.
AACAAATCGGCCGATTTGTTTATAAATATTTATTTACTCACATTCACGTTAAAAATTATATTTTTAACGATAAATTATTTTATTCAACCTATGAATATTCTATACAGTTCATTTATTAAATAAAATGATATCTTTATTTTTCTAACTTGTTTTAGAAAATTTCGGCGGCATAACGGCACGATACTAGAAACGGGACAAGGCCTAGCCTTATCCCCGGTCTAGTGAAGGCCCACGCCATTCACACATCAATCAAATCAAATTCATTTCACCAAACAATTCAATTCAACCCAAATAATCTAACTAACTACACAACCAAACAAACAAGTCCATGGTCTGTGGACGATTGTGTCGGGTGCTACTAAACACCGTCTGCATCCTAGTATATATATATATATATATATATATATAACTAGAAAAAAGAAATTGAATAGTGAGAAGCTCTCACAGATAGCTATTCCAACTCCACGCCACTTCAAATGTAGAAGTCTTCGTCATTCTCGCCTTTTGTCACTTTCGTTGCCCGTAGCCACTATATATATAAAAATCACATTTTCACTTCGCTATTCAATATATAAAAATCGAATTTTTACTTCGCTATTCAATATATAAAAATCGAATTTTTACTTCGCTATTCAATATAGAAAAATCGAATTTTTACTTCGCAATTCAATATAGAAAAATCGAATTTTTATAGCTACTTCTATATTGTAAAAATAGAATTTTTATTTCACTATTCAATATAGAAGTATCGTATTTTCACTTCACTTGTTTTATATGTAAAAATTATATTTTTACATCGCTAATGTCATAACAAAAATCGTATTTTTATTATAAATATAAATCATATCTTTCTTCGAATAAAAATCTGACCTTCATGAATATAAAAATTCAATTTTTATATTATTGAAAATCATTTCTTTTTGCTATGAAAAATCGCTTCTTTACAATGATAAAAATATCGTCTTTACAATGGTAAAAATATCCGATCTTTCCATAGTTTAAAATCAAACTTTTTCAAAGTTAAAAATCAAATTCCTTCATAGTTTAAAGATCACTTCTTTTATAAGCTATCAAAAATTATATTTTCCAAACAAAGTCAAATAAAAATCAGATTTTTAATGCAAAGCCATATGAATAAAAATCCTATTTTTTTACTTCGCTATTATATATATAAAGATTTCGCCTTTCATAACATAAAGATTTTATTCTTATTATTCTACAATATAAAAGATTATATCTTTCATCTTTCTATATAATAAAAATTATATCTTTCATCTTTCTATATAATAAAAATTATATTTTTCATCTTTCTATATAATAAAAATTATATTTTTATTTCATCGTTTGCCGTATATAAAAAAAATCATGTCATTCTCATAATAAAAATTGCATTTTTAACTATATAACTTAATTAAAATAATCACAAAACTTACAGCGATTGTGAAGGAAAGGGAAGGAAGAAGCGTTGCGTGGCTTTGCGGGTGACTGGGGGGGGGGGATCTCGAGCGTCAACGGCCAGCCAAAAAGGGGGGGCCGCGTCACCGTGAGGAAGGGAAGCGAGGGAATCGAGAGGAGGAGAAGAGGGAGGGTGCGGTGGAGGAGTAGGCGATGGAGGGTGTGCGGTAGGAGGGTGCGGCTGTGGCGGTGCCGCTAGGGCATGGAGGAGCTCGGCGATCGATTTAGAAGAGGGGGAGGAGGAAGGAAGACGCGGCAGGAGGAGGAGTGGAGAAGAAGAAGGTGGAGGCGGCAGGCGAGGTGGCGGGGAAGATCGACGAGGGCGGCTTCCATCGCTGGTGGAGCGATTTGTTTTTTTTTTTCAATTTTTTTCCTTAAGTTTTGACTGTGAAAGGAAATAAAGGGGAGGGGTAAGGTGATATATAAAATTATATATATATATTAATTATTTAATTAGTACTAAAAAAGTACCTTTTAATTTTGACCTCGAAACGAGGCCCACCGCCTGTCGTCAATAGCTAATTACCCCCATTCCGAACACAATGGGATATGTATCGTAGGCTGATTCGGTCGTTACAATCAGTTTTCGTCAAAATCAACATATACTTCTATATATTGAATTTGAACACGCATTTCAATTTACCGGGGTCACATACTAACTAGAAAAATTCCAAAAAAATATTTTCTAGCTTCGTATCGATGATACAGTCCTAACAAAACTAGTTTCATCGAATTCTGAGACCGTTGGAAAAATGGCCATTTTCCAGTCGATTAAAATCAACTGAAACTGGTCAAATGCGTTTTCCTTTGCCACACTCACATATTGATTCGAAAAATTATGAAATTTGGAATCTAACAATAATTTGACATCACGGATCCAACAAAAGTGGTTTCGTCGAATTCCGAGGTCGTTTGCAAAATTTCCATTTTTAAGGGCCTGAATTCCATAGCGACAATTCAGAATTTTCAACTGGACATATCCTTTTTATCCCCGTTATGAAATTTCAATTTTTCGGATTCGTTGGAAAGATATTCCCAATTAGATTCCATTATTTTTGGTTTCACTAAAATCCGGATTGTTTTGCACCCGGTACATTCAATTGAAGTTTGAAATCGAATTATCGAACTACCACGCCATTTTCAATTCTATTTATAATTATAAATAATTATTTATATTCTAACGACGACGTATATAAATATATACGTCGAATTATATTCAAAATAAATTTCTCGTCGATTTTATTTAAAATAATCTAGTTTAAATGTTCAAAATTCGCTAAAATTGCCTAAAATAAAATTTTTAAACTGACCCAGATTTTCGGGTTATTACAATCTCCCCCACTTAAAACTTTTCGTCCCCGAAAAGGAACGAAGTCGAAAGTGGTTTGATCAATCAACTCTACGTTCGATCTGGCTTCCATTCTCCAACTTTTCAGTTTCTGAGAATTTTCATAATTTCAAAAATTTGGCTAACTCCCTAAATTTTCGAAAAATTTCGCCATAACCTCCCCTGCACCGGGAGCCACGAGAAAATCCCGAAATTGCCATATAGGCCTTCTGATCTCAAAAAGAAAAAGAAAAAGCCAAGCGGCTATCCAATAGGCTCATAAAATCATCATCACCTAAACAAAACAGTAAATTATAGTAAACATGTACCTATTTGTCGGGCAAACAAATTTTCTTCTCTGCTCTAGCCTCCTTGTTATGACCTGTTCAATGTAAGTATATGTATATGCAAGCAAATGTGACCAATTTTCGATATAATTCAATATTCGATTCTATTAGGCATAACGGTTCAAAATTATCAAACAAATAAACAAACAACACAAACATCAATCAATTAGTGGATTAACGTTTCAAATTTATAATTTTGATATATATACTCGAAAATCATGTTTTGGATGCCAAATCACACAATAAATTTTATCTATATTAGTTTTGGTTCTCACACCAGTATAATGGAAATATATAGATATCACACCTTCGAAACACGAACATAAATACTGATGATGTCATGACAATTATTAGTACCATCTCCGGGCGACTAGAACGTGATTCTATATCTATCCAGTATATTAAAACTTCGAATATACGTTCATGACGCGTATATGCAAAATCTTTATATATTGGATTGTCCAAATCAATACAAATATAATATTCAAATATGCATAAAACGATTTAAATTTTCAAAACAAAATTGTTTTCATTTGAAAAATATACTCTTCACACTCGTTCTAGGATACTACTGATCCTATCTCTAACGAGTCATTCTAATTGGATATTACTAATCCAATATCTGATGAATTCTTTCGTATGGTTCTAATGTGTCTTATTCTCGAGCTATGTAAACCAAAGCTCTGATACCAAACTGACACGACCCGAACTTCCCCGTGAAGGAAACCGCGGATGGCGTTGAGGACAAGACAAAATGGAACGCAGACGGAAGAACATTTCATTGTTAATTACAACAATTCCATCAGATACAAGAATATACAGAGTATGAATAAATATACATTCGATAAATATCAGAGATTACAATAAATTACATAACAGCGGAAAATAATATAAAACACAACTGAAAGTAATACACGGATACAGAGCTTTCCGAGCATCATTCCAGCTGTAAACCAGGATCCTGTGAATATAAATCTGCAAAACCAAAACTACTAGCTGCCCGTGTCGAAAATAGGGGCACCCAGAGTTTAGGTTAAAACAATAAACTCCAGGTCAGTCATGTGACTGGTGTGAGAACTAAAACAGTTATTTAAAACTTGACTTTAAAAGAGAGTAATTCAAGGGACCACGCCGTATAACACGGAACGGGTTTCCTCCCAAGAATACCAGTGCATAGAATAAACAACGCAATGCTTTTTCGAAAAATGAAGCTATTATAAGACCCAGGTCCCATCACACAATGCAACGCAAGCCGGAGGATAGGGTTTTACCTTATAACAGCCAAACATGCTTGGTACGTTTAAAACAAATCATTTGATACTATAATAAGTGTATAGTGTCAAAACAATTTCAATCATAAATATAAATCATAGACGGCATAAGTGCCCCATACCACTATGTCACCATACTAGGCTCTAAAAATAAAGCCGAAATACACGTATTGGAAATTGGATTTATGTCATGAGTCGAGGCAAGGGGCAAGCTCCTCTCCGCTTCGAGACACTCTAGCAAATGCCTCGGCACTACACACTCTGGGTAACCCCTGGATGCTTCAGGGCCGGTCCTCTCTTACGTTTGAGGATTGGCAATTCCTGAACACACGTTTCCCGGTCCTTACAAACCTAAAATCGAGGCGCCTCATCCAACAACCACATAGGTGAAAAGTATATAAATTTCAGGGCTGGTAAGTCACTGACACCACCAAAGCTAGAAAGAAACGTCGTGCTCTCCCTACAGTCCTTATCCCGTTTTTGACTCATACCGAGGTGTGAGGCTCGCGAATTCACGTTATACACAAAGCTACCACATAGGCCGTGCTTTGATCATCAACCACAAGACTTTGCTTTTCAACAGAAGCCTTGATCCATGCAACTCAGCATGCCACACAGGAAATTCATGCCATGCGACTGATGTCCATCAATATACAACCTCTGAGCTCGTACGTCTCAGAGAAGGGCGTTAAGCAAGAGAATAAATTCTCCACCGCCAAACAGATGTATATTTAATAGAGATCAATCAACATAGAATGAAATCCAATGTCAGACACATAATCCATTTACAAGTTCGTTTTGGGTCTGAACGAAACCGGAGGCACTTTCCTCGCATATCCGTCCATCTCCAAGTACGTCTGGACGACAACCAACTGATTCCCTCATCTTGGGTGTACAACCCAATCAAGATCATCAGTAATCACCCAAACGATGTGAAGACTTCCGGTCTTCAACCACCGTCTTCATCTTCGACTTATCGTCGAATCGGTTATTCAGAATGGGTATAAACCCGGCCTTTCCGAACAACCCGCGTATATTAAAAACAAATGTTCCACAAACACAACATACGCCTCATTCCAATTCATTAGTCACTAACCGTAAATCAGTAAGAGGACAATTTCCCAAATATTAACCCCGAAGGCCGAAACCAACATCAGATCAATATCCAGGAAACCATTCTTCTTAACTAACCTACAGCTAGTTTCTAAATTTCATATTCTTAGGGAAAGGTTCCCACTAAATTTATCCAAGATAAATTCTTTAAAATTTATTCTTTAATCTTCCATTGGATGTCATTTCAAACCAAATTATGGTTTTCCAAACTAGTCGAGATTAGCGAACCACACCGAAGTAATTATTTATTTTATTTCCCAATCCCAGCCTATTCATCCCATGAAGAAAAACTGGTAATACTCCATATCTAACACCACGGTGTTATCGGTAAAATTAATTACCATTTCTCGTTCAAATCTAATTAAAGATTTAACTATCGCTTTGGAGCAAAACTGGTGATACTCCATTCTCGCTTATTTTCCAAATTTGATAATTTAGATTATCAATGCACATTTCAATCTAATTGCAGATTCATTAAAACTCCTTTTACAGGGTTAAAGAACTAGTGTCATTTAAAACGCAGTTCACGATAAACCCACAAATCAATTTTATTTAAAACCCGTTTCAAATCCAATTTATTTATTTAAAAATAAACGGGTTTAATTTTAGTTCAAAACTAGTTCATTTCGATAAAAATCTATTTTTATCTTTTCAAATATGGAGTTTTTCATCCCAATTTTTCCCAAATCATTTCTTATGATTTTACACAAATTATTACTATTTTTAATAATTTTATCAAGGCCCGTACAGTCGATTTCCAACAACGGCCATCGAACTGCACTTACAGCGACCTTTTCCAAATTTGATTTGGACGTATCTCCAAATCCAACCGTTAGATTTCAAATTTCTAATATTCGTTAGAAAGCTCTTTTCGATATGAACCCAACGGTTCCGGTTTTAGGAGAATCCGACGGTCGGATCTCCCGTAATGTCCGTTCGAAGTCAATGGTCGAAATTTACGAACTGCCGCGGCGCGGCGCGTTCTATTCAGGCCATTATATTATATATATATAATATATAATATATATTTCGTCGATTACTATTTAAAACGAATTTTATAAATAGTTTTGAATTCGTTTCAAAAACAATTTCAACCTTTATTTCAAATTCAAATCAAAATTGAATTTTCTATTATAAATCCTTTTTACTTTCATTTCTATTTGATTTCAATTCAAATCGATTTTAATTCGATTCGAATTCATTTTCTTTTCAAATCAAATTCAATTCGTTTTCTAATCAAATTTAATTCGTTTTCTAATCAAATCAAATTCGTTTTCTATTCAAATCTAATTCATTTTCTATTCAAATCAAATTCAATTCGTTTTCTAATCAAATCAAATTCGTTTTCTATTCAAATCAAATTCAATTCGTTTATAATCGATATAAATATCGATCGCGTCAAAATAGCGCATCTCTAATCAACACAGCTTTATATTCAACAAATGGATCTATATTTCTTTCAATACACGACTCTATATCTTTGTCAACACACGACTAATCTCAACGAATGAGTACTGTCCACGTGTGACTATTTTTGTTATTTAATATATTTTATAAAATAAAGATGTAAATTTTATTGTTAAAATATTTCGTTCAACAGATGAGTATTGTCAACACATGAACCTCTATTTTATAATATTCTTTATTTTCTAAATTGGAATGAGGCCGAATGAATTACCATATAGCGTTAACTATATGGATTCCATACAACACATGTATATAATAGCAACGATAAATAATCAACCATCATCCAAAGTGCACTACACTGTATAAGCATCAAATATAGATATCTAACGCTTATAACAGCCTGTCAATCCATCGATCGACATACAACTAATTATTGGGATTAGTGTATTCTGTATATTACCCCAATACCCGTGTGGGGTTTCAAAAAATCAAACACAGATTTTATTTGTGCAGTTGGGCGATGTGTAAAATTTATCGACCCAATCAATATCAGTCAAATCAATGTATATAAACAAATCGGCCGATTTGATTATAAATATTTATTTACTCACATTCACGTTAAAAATTATATTTTTATCGGTAAATTATTTTATTCAACCTATGAATATTCTATACAGTTCATTTATCAAATAAAATGATATCTTTATTTTTCTAACTTGTTTTAGAAAATTTCGGCGGCATAACAGCACGATACTAGAAACGGGACAAAGCCTAGCCTTATCCCCGGTCTAGTGAAGGCCCACGCCATTCACACATCAATCAAATCAATTTCATTTCACCAAACAATTCAATTCAACCCAAATAATCTAACTAACTACACAACCAAACAAACAAGTCCATGGTCTGTGGACGATTGTGTCGGGTGCTACTAAACACCGTCTGCATCCTAGTATATATATATATATATATATATAACTAGAAAAAAGAAATTGAAGAGTGAGAAGTTCTCACAGATAGATATTCCAACTCCACGCCACTTCAAATGTAGAAGTCTTCGTCATTCTCGCCTTTTGTCGCTTTCGTTTCCCGTAGCCACTTGAAAGCGAATTTTTACTTCGCTGTTCAATATAGAAAAATCGAATTTTTATAGCTACTTCTATATTGTAAAAATAGAATTTTTATTTCACTATTCAATATAGAAGAATCGTATTTTCACTTCACTTATTTTATATGTAAAAATTATATTTTTACATCGCTAATGTCATAACAAAAATCGTATTTTTATTATAAATATAAATCATATCTTTCTTCGAATAAAAATCTGACCTTCATGAATATAAAAATTCAATTTTTATATTATTGAAAATCATTTCTTTTTGCTATGAAAAATCGCTTCTTTACAATGATAAAAATATCGTCTTTACAATGGTAAAAATATCTGATCTTTCCATAGTTTAAAATCAAACTTTTTCAAAGTTAAAAATCAAATTCCTTCATAGTTTAAAGATCACTTCTTTTATAAGCTATCAAAAATTATATTTTCCAAACAAAGTCAAATAAAAATCAGATTTTTAATGCAAAGCCATATGAATAAAAATCCTATTTTTTTACTTTGCTATTATATATATATAAAGATTTCGCCTTTCATAACATAAAGATTTTATTCTTATTCTTCTACAATATAAAAGATTATATCTTTCATCTTTCTATATAATAAAAATTATATCTTTCATCTTTCTATATAATAAAAATTATATTTTTCATCTTTCTATATAATAAAAATTATATTTTTATTTCATCGTTTGCCGTATATAAAAAAAATCATGTCATTCTCATAATAAAAATTGCATTTTTAACTATATAACTTAATTAAAATAATCACAAAACTTACAGCGATTGTGAAGGAGAGGGAAGGGAGAAGCGTTGCGTGGCTTTGCGGGTGACTGGGGGGGATCTCGAACGTCAACGGCCAGCCAAAAAAGGGGGGGGGGGGGCGTCACCGTGAGGAAGGGAAGCGAGGGAAGCGAGAGGAAGAGAAGAGGGAGGGTGCGGTGGAGGAGTAGGCGATGGAGGGGGGTGCGGCTGTGGCGGTGCCGCTAGGGCATGGAGGAGCTCGGCGATCGATTTAGAAGAGGGGGAGAAGGAAGGAAGACGCGGCAGGAGGAGGAGTGGAGAAGAAGAAGGTGGAGGCGGCAGGCGAGGTGGCGGGGAAGATCGACGAGGGCGGCTGCTTCCATCGCTGGTGGAGCGATTTGTTTTTTTTTTCAATTTTTTTCCCTCAAGTTTTGACTGTGAAAGGAAATAAAGGGGAGGGGTAAGGTGATATATAAAATTATATATATATATATATTAATTATTTAATTATTACTAAAAAAAGTACCTTTTAATTTTGACCTCGAAACGAGGCCCACCGCCTGTCGTCAATAGCTAATTACCCTCATTTCGAACACAATGGGATATGTATCGTAGGCTGATTCGGTCGTTACAATCAGTTTTCGTCAAAATCAACATATACTTCTATATATTGAATTTGAACACGCATTTCAATTTACCGGGGTCACATACTAACTAGAAAAATTCCATAAGAATATTTTCTAGCTTCGTATCAACGATACGGTCCTAACAAAACTAGTTTCGTCGAATTCTGAGACCGTTGGAAAAATGGCCATTTTCCAGTCGATTAAAATCAACTGAAACTGGTCAAAAGCGTTTTCCTTTGACACGCTCACATATTGATTCGAAAAATTATGAAATTTGGAATCTAACAATAATTTGACATCACGGATCCAACAAAAGTGGTTTCGTCAAATTCCGAGGTCGTTTGCAAAATTTCCATTTTTAAGGGCCTGAATTCCATAGCGACTATTCAGAATTTTCAACTGGACATATCCTTTTTATCCCCGCTATGAAATTTCAATTTTTCGGATTCATTGGAAAGATATTCCCAATTAGATTCCATTATTTTTGGTTTTACTAAAATCCAGATTGTTTTGCACCCGGTACATTCAATTGAAGTTTGAAATCGAATTATCGAACTACCGCGCCATTTTCAATTCTATTTATAATTATAAATAATTATTTATATTCTAACGACGACGTATATAAATATATACGTCGAATTATATTCAAAATAAATTTCTTGTCGATTTTATTTAAAATAATCTATTTTAAATGTTCAAAATTCGCTAAAATTGCCTAAAATAAAAATTTTAAACTGGCCCAGATTTTCGGGTTATTACACTTTTTGTATTTGAGATAAATCGATTAAGTTAGAAATGAGGAAAAGTGAAAGTGGCTATTTTAATAGTCCACCTATATCTAGAAGGTTTCCGAAATGTCATTATGTTTCGATTTCTGAGCAACATCTCGATGCGTCATAGTAAAAAAGAACTAACGACATTCGAGGTGTTGTCAATATCCCACATGGTCAAAAATAGCTTATTTTTGTTCTTAGTTTACAAAGTGGTCTGTTTTTGTTATAGGTTTTCAAAACGGACCCAAAAAATTATTCCTTTTAAAGTGGCTTAACATTGTGAGTCAAAATTGTAACTTTGGAACCAACACTGCCTGTAACGACCCGCAAATCCGAGCTATCTGAGTTGACTAAACACAACACACGTCCAACCCAAATTGCACAGAAATACGAATCATTATTAGAAAGAAGTTAGAGGATGAGAAATAGAAAGAAAGAAATATTAGAATAGAAGAAAAACGAAGATCACAAACTCACAGCGGAACGAATAAAATATATTATATAACATAACTTTTGAAATACAAATCGGTAACTTTATATACATACCATCATCAGAGCACAACAGTCATTTCTGGAACAGTTATAAACACCTGTTTCCAGATACAAACAAGGTCCACAGCGGAATACATGATAGCCTATAGCTAACCGGTGAAGCCTCCTGCTTCCAGCTCCTTCAAATAAATCTGTGAAATCCCGACTACTTGACTGCCCGTACAAATTTGGGCACCCAAGAGTTTAGGGAAAACAAAACAAAATAAACTCTGGGTCAGTCATGGGACTGGTGTGAGTAAACTCCAACCACTTGTTTAACTTTAAAAATCCTTTTTTCAAAAGAAAAGATAATAGTAAGACCAGCCCACACATAAACATGGACGGTTTTTACCTTACTATAACCCAAAACACTTTGATACGAAAATCCAATGATATTACAATAATGTCTACATCAAGTAAATAACCAAATAGCAGAACGCTTGCATCTCACGCTCCACATATATAGTATAAAATCAAAAACCGCATGGCGCTTATTGGAGATTGGATTTCCAACATGACAAGGTATGGAACCACCTTCCGCTAGTGTATCTCTAGAGAGGAATACACTGGGTTCAACAAGAACATCTTGTAACCCGGCCCACACATGACCGACCACTCATTTCGCTTGAGTGTATCGAATGTATATCACCAACGGTTGGGATCAGCAACCGCCTCCCGACTGGGACAGCATCGAATAGAATAAGAAATTAAATGAACCTCTAGATAGGTGATTATACATCCTAATGGGTGCGACCCACATAGCCATGCTGCCTGCCCGATTTTTGTCCTTTCCCGGTTGTTGAGGCCTGAGGCTACGAATACTTACCATTCATTGATAGCACAATCACTTTGAATGCCACATTGTCAGATCCGTTAATCACTAGTTGAGTTTGCACAAATATTCTGGATGTTATGCTAAGGGAATAAATCCGTTGCAACCATATATATATTTATACAGACCAACCCATTTGATCATTGGAAATACTCTGTCAGACATTCGTCCATTACGTTCGTTCTGGGACTGAACGAAACCGAAGGCACTATTTCTATAAATAGAAAAGCCCTTGCACTTTACTCCGTCTTCAATATATTCAGCATACTTGGTTCGCAACGCTTATGCCGATACGGAGTGGTTCTTCGGATAATAATCCAACCGGTCTCTCCATATTGACAACTATGGTCAAAACTTCGATAGTCTGTGATTTAACTATCGAATAAAAACAAGTGTTCATCCAAACATATCAAACAAATCACTAGGCTCTTTAATTAATATTTCATTAATTAAATCTCTTCTCCATCTCCTTATCAATATTTGTTAACCAAATATTTTCAATAACCATATTGGCCCTTTTCGCTATTTGGATAGCATTTCCCAATATCAACTTCTTTTATTTTCTATATATTAGAAAATATCTCTATTTGCAATTGGAAACAATTCCAATCACTTATCTCTATCCCGACTATTTTAATTATACTCAGGAAATATTTACTTGTTATATTTCCAAAATTCCATCACTTGGGTTTAAAATGAATGTTGTGTAAAACATCGTTACCACAACCCAGAATATTTTATTCAACTAACTCTTTTTCAAACACTTCTCTTCGAGACTGGATCTTGCTATTTATCCATTAAAAATGAAATCAATCAAGTTGGGGTAAAATTACCTCTCAGACCTTAACTGAAAACATTCTCAACTTCAAAACGGCAAAACCACTTACCTCGAATAAACACACTATACAATCCAATTGTTCGTTTTTAAAACATGTATAAAGTTCGCTTTCTATTTCTAATTTATAGATTTCCCTTTTTGTTTTCAATATTCTATTTTGATTTCATTTCCTTATCGAATTCTACATATATCGATACATTGATTTATAACCATCAAATTATCTGAAAAATATTCTATCTCCTTAAATTCCCGGAAAAATTCGCCATAACCTCCCCTGCACCGGGAGCATCGGGAAATTTCAAATAGCTTTCCCGGTCCTTCTTATTTCAAAAAGAAAAAGAAAAAGCCAAGCGGCTTGCCGATACGGCGCATAAAATCTCATATATGAATTAAACATGTACCTTATTGTCGAGCATACTAATTATATACCTTCATCACTTTATCCCATAACTGTCTCCGGTATATCTATACCTGTACAATTTATTTCAACTTCACACACTCGTTTTGACTCAACTTGTTAATTAACTCGTTAATTAACTCTTCGGTCTATTTCGCTTGTATATTGGGATATAACATATTTCAACATACTTATCAACTAATTGAATTCAAATTTTAATTTAAGTTCTATATTCGATTTCGAATATATATTTAAAATTTCCAAATTCACTTTTCAAAGTTTGACTTCAATTCACCACTCGATTAACTAATTCTTCTTTGATTTAGTTAATTCTATTCAATAATCAAAAATATGATTATTGTTTCAAAAATCACTTTTCTTACTTTACTTGAGTTCACATTTATGTTCTAACTCAAGACTAGGTTTTTAAATGGAAATTCGGATTTTTATTTGCTTAAAAATCCCTATATTTATTATAAAAATCCATTATGGTTTTAATGGTTTCTGGCGCTGCACTTTTAGAAATTTGATTTTGACATATCTCAAAATCTATACGACGAAATCCATCTTTTTCTCCTCCTATAGAAAACTGTTATCAAATTGGTCCTGACGTTTCTTGTTTCAAAGAATTTCGACTTAATTTGACTCCGATATACTCAAATGAAGTTCGAGTCGCCAATTTTCGAACTGCAGCGCTGCGGCGCTTTCGTTTTAATTATATATATATATAAAAACTTTTAAACTTCGTTTGAATGAAATTCAACTCCATTCTGATATATTTTAATATATTCAAATCCATAGTTTCAATTCCATTTGAATTCCGTATTCAAATCCCATAGTTAATTCTATTTCGAGTTCTATTTGAAATTCTATTTTCAAAATTTTATTTCAAGTTCTACTTTGAAATTCTACCTATGAATTTCCCTTATTCAAATCCCATTTTCAATCTTCATTTAAATTTCTATATTCAAATCTATTTGAAATCCTAATATTTAAACTCCATTTTCTCTTATTTGAAATTCCAAATATTTCAAATTACATTTTCTTTTATTTGAAATTCCATTTTTGAATTTCCTTAATTTCAATCCCATTTGAATTTCTACGTCCGAATTCTATATTTGAATCTCCTTTAAATTTCATATATTCAAACTCCATTTGAATTTCTACATTCAAATTCCCGTTGAATCTTCTATTTGAATTCTGTATTCAAATTCCATATTTTAAATTCCATTTGAATTCTCTATTATTCAATTTCTATTCTTGAAATTCCATTTGAATTCTATTATTCAATTTCAATTCTTCTTTGAAATTCTATATTTCAAATTCATTTACTCAATTCTTCTTTGAAATTCAATATTTCAAATTCATTTATTCAAATTCCTTTATTCCTCTATTCACATTCCTTTATTCACATTCCTTTATGAATTTCTATATTCAAATTCCATATTCAATTCTTTTTGAATTCTCGATTCAAATTCTATATTCAATTCTGTTTGAATTTTCTATATTCAAATTTCTAATTTCAATTCTATTTTAGAAAAATAGAATTTCCTTTCTAATTCTCAAATATCCTTTTTCATGATATTTTTAAATATCATTACTTAAGCCCAGTGATATTTAAACACACAAAGCAACCAGTTATTTATTTTTCTAACACATCATGTATAACAATATATATGCAAACAAATAAACAAACAGATAATATATTTTTGAGGAATCCAGTTGGATTCCTCCAACCTGTTTTCCTGCATCCACAGATGTTAGCACATAAATAATACCCATTCTGCTTCGTGGCAGAATATCGTGGTATAGAAGGTCATCCACTAATCATAGCGTGGGGCGTATAGGGTAATCATCCGCTATGAAACTGCGGGCATCCGCTAATGAGACTGCGGGAATTCAACCAATTAATCAACCCAATATATATATAATAGCCTAAATAACTAATATATATAAAACAAGCAGAAAAATCCAAACAAGCAACAACAATTATTTTTACGAAGTAAAATAATTATAAATAAAAGTTGAGTGAGATTTACTCACCGGGGTTTTATCATGATTTATCCCAATTTATTTCCATTTCGCAGGTAACGACAACACGAATTCAACATGACAAGTTTTGTTTTGCTTGAATCTGGTATCGTAAGAGATATATATTTGTGTTATAAATTTGATAAAGTTTAAATGGTCATTAACTTGTTAACTAAAAATTTATTTAATAATATAAATTACCTTAATCACCATTTTAAAACCCTTCTTCTTTCCTGCTTCACATACCAGCCTTATCTCCATCTTCACAGATCCGATCTCCCTCTTTTGCCAACTACCATGCCATACTTTATCTCCAGTTCAACATCAGCTATAACAAACCAAATTCCTCCACAATTTCACTGCTAAACCCACTTCAACCATTTCGTTCAACACTCCATTTACAAGTTCGATCATCACCAGACATTCACAGACCGAAACCCTAACTCGAATCCCTCATCGCAGCCTTTAAGATGGTCAGAAACACCCACCGAACCACATCCCGTGACCAACATCGCCCTCGACTTCACCGTCGATTTCAACAACGGCGCCCTCCCCACATCATCAATCAACATTGCACTTCGTCCCTCACTATCGATAAAAAAAATCAGATGCTGACTTCGAGTGTTGCCACCGCACTAAATTCGAAACCCAAATTAATGAAGATTTTGAGCTAATGAACCTTTTCCCCTAATCGCGAGCGTCTCCGATGTTGATCTCCAGGGAGATATCGCGATTCCATTCTCCTTTTTTTTTATTCGAATAAATTTGGTGGAACATGGCCCTTTTGATTCGGTTACTGGAAAAAGAATAAGAACGGAGGGATGGAATTGTCTGGGATTTGAGGATGGAAAATTTGTGAAGGCTTAGCTTGATTTATATGGGCGCGAAGGGAGACAGAAGGTACACGGCATTGATTTTGTGTCTCTGTGATATTGAAAGTGGAAGACCATTTTTTCTGCTCGAGGAAACAAATTAGGTCTACGCCATTAATGGTTAGGTCGACTTCGTTAATCATAGGTTGGCTGAAGTGATGTGTTTGTATTTGATTTGATTTTTTCCTGAATTAAATAACTAAAATATCTTGCGATCTCTTAATTCGAGGTCCTAAACCGCTATTCAACAATAACGACTAACGCTCTCAGATTATATCGTTATGAACTCATGGACTGTTCTGGAATTAAATTTGACTGTATAAAAGAGATAACAGCTTAAATTAACGAAAAATATAAATTGATTTCCTATAATTAAATTCAACGATAATAAATTATTATTATCGTTTTAATTCAAATAAAATATATATTAATCTATAGATTTGTTTGATCCATCTTTATATGCAAATTCAATTATTACCGTTTCATATTATGATAATTATCAAAATAAAATCGTATTTCGATTATTTAATCGATAACCAAATAAAATACCATTTATAATATAAATTCAATATTTAAAACCATACTAAATATTTAAAATAAACTGTTCAAAAATCTGGATCGTTACATTCTTCCCCCCTTAAAATAATTTCGTCCTCGAAATTGCTAAGGTAGGAAAAATGGTACAAATCTATTACTTTTCAAAAATTCACTTATGTTGAGACTCAACTCCTCATATTTCAACAAATTTTAGTTCTACCAAAACATTTGGTTTCTCATTCACATGCATTCAAATTGATTCTAAATCAATTCATTCACTTGATTTATTTAACTTGTTTTAAGTTAAATTTTAATTCCAGAATTCAAATTCCCGGGTTTTTATTTCAAGTCCTTTTGAGATAATATATAAATATGAACATATATTTATTCCTATCACAAATTCAAAACATTTGAATTTTCAAACAAATTTCCAACAAAATTTTCTAAGGTAACAATCCATCACTTAGAAACTCGAAAATGAACACTGATGATGTTGCAATCATCATCAGAATTATTTTCCAGCCACTGAAGTGAGTTCAGTGCTTTATCACTTTCAAAATCCATTCAAATATGGTATTTATTCAAATCCTTTACAAAACAAAGCTATATTATTTAATATACTTTGAAAATATTTTTCAAATTCCCAGGATTTAAATTCCAAATTCTGGCTTGAATTTAATTTCAATTCATCTCATTTGTATATATAATTCATATACAAGTTCTGTTTTGGTTATATATAACCATTTCAATTTTATAATCTAATTTGATTATAATATTAACAATCAACTCATCCATATATTATAATTTCAAAGAATTATTCCTTTCTATATAAAAATAGAATTTTGGGTAAAATTATCTCATTTACCCACTTTAAAACATTATCGTGTTCAATCTTCTGTTCAAGTGTTTAGAAATTCCTATCGACGTCGTGGCGTCCCACGATTCGACCAGAATTCATAAATTACCCAACAGACAAGCCAACACAATATAAAACAATTTTTTTTTTCAACTTACAAATACGTTCTCTCATATATATACACTCAACTCATTCTAGGGTGCTACTGACCCTATCTCTAATGAGCACATCCCACCAAAGCCTAGGTGTTCGCTCAACCTAAGCTCTGATACCAACTGTAACGACCCGCAAATCCGAGCTATCTGAGTCGACTAAACACAACACACGTCCAACCCAAATTGCACAGAAATACGAATCATTATTAGAAAGAAGTTAGAGGATGAGAAATAGAAAGAAAGAAATATTAGAATAGAAGAAAAACGAAGATCACAAACTCACAGCGGAACGAATAAAATATATTATATAACATAACTTTTGAAATACAAATCGGTAACTTTATATACATACCATCATCAGAGCACAACAGTCATTTCTGGAACAGTTATAAACACCTGTTTCCAGATACAAACAAGGTCCACAGCGGAATACATGATAGCCTATGGCTAACCGGTGAAGCCTCCTGCTTCCAGCTCCTTCAAATAAATCTGTGAAATCCCGACTACTTGACTGCCCGTACAAATTTGGGCACCCAAGAGTTTAGGGAAAACAAAACAAAATAAACTCTGGGTCAGTCATGGGACTGGTGTGAGTAAACTCCAACCACTTGTTTAACTTTAAAAATCCTTTTTTCAAAAGAAAAGATAATAGTAAGACCAGCCCACACATAAACATGGACGGTTTTTACCTTACTATAACCCAAAACACTTTGATACGAAAATCCAATGATATTACAATAATGTCTACATCAAGTAAATAACCAAATAGCAGAACGCTTGCATCTCACGCTCCACATATATAGTATAAAATCAAAAACCGCATGGCGCTTATTGGAGATTGGATTTCCAACATGACAAGGTATGGAACCACCTTCCGCTAGTGTATCTCTAGAGAGGAATACACTGGGTTCAACAAGAACATCTTGTAACCCGGCCCACACATGACCGACCACTCATTTCGCTTGAGTGTATCGAATGTATATCACCAACGGTTGGGATCAGCAACCGCCTCCCGACTGGGACAACATCGAATAGAATAAGAAATTAAATGAACCTCTAGATAGGTGATTATACATCCTAATGGGTGCGACCCACATAGCCATGCTGCCTGCCCGATTTTTGTCCTTTCCCGGTTGTTGAGGCCTGAGGCTACGAATACTTACCATTCATTGATAGCACAATCACTTTGAATGCCACATTGTCAGATCCGTTAATCACTAGTTGAGTTTGCACAAATATTCTGGATGTTATGCTAAGGGAATAAATCCGTTGCAACCATATATATATTTATACAGACCAACCCATTTGATCATTGGAAATACTCTGTCAGACATTCGTCCATTACGTTCGTTCTGGGACTGAACGAAACCGAAGGCACTATTTCTATAAATAGAAAAGCCCTTGCACTTTACTCCGTCTTCAATATATTCAGCATACTTGGTTCGCAACGCTTATGCCGATACGGAGTGGTTCTTCGGATAATAATCCAACCGGTCTCTCCATATTGACAACTATGGTCAAAACTTCGATAGTCTGTGATTTAACTATCGAATAAAAACAAGTGTTCATCCAAACATATCAAACAAATCACTGGGCTCTTTAATTAATATTTCATTAATTAAATCTCTTCTCCATCTCCTTATCAATATTTGTTAACCAAATATTTTCAATAACCATATTGGCCCTTTTCGCTATTTGGATAGCATTTCCCAATATCAACTTCTTTTATTTTCTATATATTAGAAAATATCTCTATTTGCAATTGGAAACAATTCCAATCACTTATCTCTATCCCGACTATTTTAATTATACTCAGGAAATATTTACTTGTTATATTTCCAAAATTCCATCACTTGGGTTTAAAATGAATGTTGTGTAAAACATCGTTACCACAACCCAGAATATTTTATTCAACTAACTCTTTTTCAAACACTTCTCTTCGAGACTGGATCTTGCTATTTATCCATTAAAAATGAAATCAATCAAGTTGGGGTAAAATTACCTCTCAGACCTTAACTGAAAACATTCTCAACTTCAAAACGGCAAAACCACTTACCTCGAATAAACACACTATACAATCCAATTGTTCATTTTTAAAACATGTATAAAGTTCGCTTTCTATTTCTAATTTATAGATTTCCCTTTTTGTTTTCAATATTCTATTTTGATTTCATTTCCTTATCGAATTCTACATATATCGATACATTGATTTATAACCATCAAATTATCTGAAAAATATTCTATCTCCTTAAATTCCCGGAAAAATTCGCCATAACCTCCCCTGCACCGGGAGCATCGGGAAATTTCAAATAGCTTTCCCGGTCCTTCTTATTTCAAAAAGAAAAAGAAAAAGCCAAGCGGCTTGCCGATACGGCGCATAAAATCTCATATATGAATTAAACATGTACCTTATTGTCGAGCATACTAATTATATACCTTCATCACTTTATCCCATATCTGTCTCCGGTATATCTATACCTGTACAATTTATTTCAACTTCACACACTCGTTTTGACTCAACTCGTTAATTAACTCGTTAATTAACTCTTCGGTCTATTTCGCTTGTATATTGGGATATAACATATTTCAAATATATTTCAACATACTTATCAACTAATTGAATTCAAATTTTAATTTAAGTTCTATATTCGATTTCGAATATATATTTAA
This sequence comes from Allium sativum, assembly GCA_030737875.1. Lineage (NCBI taxonomy): Eukaryota > Viridiplantae > Streptophyta > Magnoliopsida > Asparagales > Amaryllidaceae > Allium > Allium sativum. Next base: position 660,638,416 of record CM060919.1, read on the forward strand.
AATTTCCAAATTCACTTTTCAAAGTTTGACTTCAATTCACCACTCGATTAACTAATTCTTCTTTGATTTAGTTAATTCTATTCAATAATCAAAAATATGATTATTGTTTCAAAAATCACTTTTCTTACTTTACTTGAGTTCACATTTATGTTCTAACTCAAGACTAGGTTTTTAAATGGAAATTCGGATTTTTATTTGCTTAAAAATCCCTATATTTATTATAAAAATCCATTATGGTTTTAATGGTTTCTGGCGCTGCACTTTTAGAAATTTGATTTTGACATATCTCAAAATCTATACGACGAAATCCATCTTTTTCTCCTCCTACAGAAAACTGTTATCAAATTGGTCCTGACGTTTCTTGTTTCAAAGAATTTCGACTTAATTTGACTCCGATATACTCAAATGAAGTTCGAGTCGCCAATTTTCGAACTGCAGCGCTGCGGCGCTTTCGTTTTAATTATATATATATAAAAAAACTTTTAAACTTCGTTTGAATGAAATTCAACTCCATTCTGATATATTTTAATATATTCAAATCCATAGTTTCAATTCCATTTGAATTCCGTATTCAAATCCCATAGTTAATTCTATTTCGAGTTCTATTTGAAATTCTATTTTCAAAATTTTATTTCAAGTTCTACTTTGAAATTCTACCTATGAATTTCCCTTATTCAAATCCCATTTTCAATCTTCATTTAAATTTCTATATTCAAATCTATTTGAAATCCTAATATTTAAACTCCATTTTCTCTTATTTGAAATTCCAAATATTTCAAATTACATTTTCTTTTATTTGAAATTCCATTTTTGAATTTCCTTAATTTCAATCCCATTTGAATTTCTACGTCCGAATTCTATATTTGAATCTCCTTTAAATTTCATATATTCAAACTCCATTTGAATTTCTACATTCAAATTCCCGTTGAATCTTCTATTTGAATTCTGTATTCAAATTCCATATTTTAAATTCCATTTGAATTCTCTATTATTCAATTTCTATTCTTGAAATTCCATTTGAATTCTATTATTCAATTTCAATTTCAATTCTTCTTTGAAATTCTATATTTCAAATTCATTTACTCAATTCTTCTTTGAAATTCAATATTTCAAATTCATTTATTCAAATTCCTTTATTCCTCTATTCACATTCCTTTATTCACATTCCTTTATGAATTTCTATATTCAAATTCCATATTCAATTCTTTTTGAATTCTCGATTCAAATTCTATATTCAATTCTGTTTGAATTTTCTATATTCAAATTTCTAATTTCAATTCTATTTTAGAAAAATAGAATTTCCTTTCTAATTCTCAAATATCCTTTTTCATGATATTTTTAAATATCATTACTTAAGCCCAGTGATATTTAAACACACAAAGCAACCAGTTATTTATTTTTCTAACACATCATGTATAACAATATATATGCAAACAAATAAACAAACAGATAATATATTTTTGAGGAATCCAGTTGGATTCCTCCAACCTGTTTTCCTGCATCCACAGATGTTAGCACATAAATAATACCCATTCTGCTTCGTGGCAGAATATCGTGGTATAGAAGGTCATCCACTAATCATAGCGTGGGGCGTATAGGGTAATCATCCGCTATGAAACTGCGGGCATCCGCTAATGAGACTGCGGGAATTCAACCAATTAATCAACCCAATATATATATAATAGCCTAAATAACTAATATATATAAAACAAGCAGAAAAATCCAAACAAGCAACAACAATTATTTTTACGAAGTAAAATAATTATAAATAAAAGTTGAGTGAGATTTACTCACCGGGGTTTTATCATGATTTATCCCAATTTATTTCCATTTCGCAGGTAACGACAACACGAATTCAACATGACAAGTTTTGTTTTGCTTGAATCTGGTATCGTAAGAGATATATATTTGTGTTATAAATTTGATAAAGTTTAAATGGTCATTAACTTGTTAACTAAAAATTTATTTAATAATATAAATTACCTTAATCACCATTTTAAAACCCTTCTTCTTTCCTGCTTCACATACCAGCCTTATCTCCATCTTCACAGATCCGATCTCCCTCTTTTGCCAACTACCATGCCATACTTTATCTCCAGTTCAACATCAGCTATAACAAACCAAATTCCTCCACAATTTCACTGCTAAACCCACTTCAACCATTTCGTTCAACACTCCATTTACAAGTTCGATCATCACCAGACATTCACAGACCGAAACCCTAACTCGAATCCCTCATCGCAGCCTTTAAGATGGTCAGAAACACCCACCGAACCACATCCCGTGACCAACATCGCCCTCGACTTCACCGTCGATTTCAACAACGGCGCCCTCCCCACATCATCAATCAACATTGCACTTCGTCCCTCACTATCGATAAAAAAAATCAGATGCTGACTTCGAGTGTTGCCACCGCACTAAATTCGAAACCCAAATTAATGAAGATTTTGAGCTAATGAACCTTTTCCCCTAATCGCGAGCGTCTCCGATGTTGATCTCCAGGGAGATATCGCGATTCCATTCTCCTTTTTTTTTATTCGAATAAATTTGGTGGAACATGGCCCTTTTGATTCGGTTACTGGAAAAAGAATAAGAACGGAGGGATGGAATTGTCTGGGATTTGAGGATGGAAAATTTGTGAAGGCTTAGCTTGATTTATATGGGCGCGAAGGGAGACAGAAGGTACACGGCATTGATTTTGTGTCTCTGTGATATTGAAAGTGGAAGACCATTTTTTCTGCTCGAGGAAACAAATTAGGTCTACGCCATTAATGGTTAGGTCGACTTCGTTAATCATAGGTTGGCTGAAGTGATGTGTTTGTATTTGATTTGATTTTTTCCTGAATTAAATAACTAAAATATCTTGCGATCTCTTAATTCGAGGTCCTAAACCGCTATTCAACAATAACGACTAACGCTCTCAGATTATATCGTTATGAACTCCATGGACTGTTCTGGAATTAAATTTGACTGTAAAAAAGAGATAACAGCTTAAATTAACGAAAAATATAAATCGATTTCCTATAATTAAATTCAACGATAATAAATTATTATTATCGTTTTAATTCAAATAAAATATATTTTAATCTATAGATTTGTTTGATCCAGCTTTATATGCAAATTCAATTATTACCGTTTCATATTATGATAATTATCAAAATAAAATCGTATTTCGATTATTTAATCGATAACCAAATAAAATACCATTTATAATATAAATTCAATATTTAAAACCATACTAAATATTTAAAATAAACTGTTCAAAAATCTGGGTCGTTACACTGCCCATCATCATTGACCACCTTTGGCTCTTCATGTCACCTCCGTCCACAACATCCCAAACCTTGCGACTCCTAATCGTCAAAAAGCCTAGTCATTTGATTTTACCACTACATCGCAACCCATGTCATGCCACATTCTTGCAACTCTAACTCACATGTTTTACCATGCAGTAACCTATTTCAACCATCTCTATAAAACCACTAGTTGTTAATTTTTTTTTTTTTACGTTAGCATTATATAATTCATGCTATACTCAGTTCTTCCCCTCACAAAATGATAGTTGTAACAGGCTTAAAAAGGGGAGAAAACAATTGGTATATTCATTTTTGTAGTTAAACAAAATGTTAGCTATGATTGTTATAAAAAGATTTGTAGTTAACAAGATGTTAGTTATGATTGTTATAAAAAGGAATAATTATAACTAAAGGTAATATGACGGGTCCCAGTAGGGATGGGCAAGAAAACCGATTACAAACCAAAACCAAACTGAAACTGCACAAAACCAATAAAAACCGCATCTTAAAAAACCGCACCGAAATAAAACTGCAAAACCGATGAAACAACACCATTAGTACGGTCCGGGTTCGATTTTTATCTTTTCTCAAACCGCAAAACCGATACCGCAACGAATATTATTTATATATAAATATTAACGTTAACTTGTATTTTTTCCTACGAGCATGCATTAGCATATGCGAAGTATTGTGTGTGTTTTTATAGTGGTGCTTGCATTTGTATGTAGGCGTGTGCCCTCATTTTGGTTGCTTTTATGCTGCAAGCCTGCAACTATCAATTCTTTATTGTAATATGCATATCTACTTACTGAAATTAGATGGTTTATGAATTCTTTGATGATTTATGCATTTTTAGAATTCATATTTAGTTTCTAAAATTAAATGGTTTATGAATTCTTTATTGTAATCATATCTGGCGCTTCTCAGGCACAAAACCTGTTTCCTATTTAAATGCTTATATTTTACTCCACTTTTTAATGATATTTTTCGTCAACACCGGAGACGGGTCAACTAGGACGAACCTAAAGGAGGAGACGGGCGATTTGACTATTTTTGGGTAAAATCGGACTACTTCAACGAATATTGAAATCTGGGAGGATGGAATCACTTGGGGATTCCAGATGGCAGACCTAATTTCTAGGGATGAAATTCATTTTCCTACTCGGGAATATGTTGAGACAGGAATCCATGCTTATTTGGATAATGAATAATAGACTGCAACTACTATGATTAGAGAAATAATAACACACACTTACAGAGTTGTTTTCATATGAGAAGATCTTTTTCCATTGAACTTCTATTGAGAGTACATAGATATAAAGGAATGGATTTCCCCATTTAATTCATCATTTAGTTTTCTTTCCTTTTTAGTACAAAAGTGTAGGCCAAGAACCCCCCTTGAAACGTGACCCTTGGGGCCGTATTTGTAGTGGTTCAGGGCTCCTTCCACTAGTGGGCTATTGGGCCTGTGGGGGTCTCTGTTGACCGCTTTTTCCCAGGTTTCGAACGTTCACCTTTCGGCCGTCCCTGGAGTATCAGTTATGGTTTTCAGATGATATTTGAGCCTTTGACAACAGGTCCTAAATGTAGGCTTTCGGACACAAGCTTTTAGATGTAAGCTTTTGGCTTTATCGTGAATACTTAGAGAGGTCTTGACATCACGTCGCATGTTGATAGCTATCGGTTCGAAACCGTTGTGGGTTTCGGTACTAGGTAGCCTAGTATGGGAAGCCTGTATCCCTGCTAGGGTCTCGGTTACCCCTTCAGTGGGACCTTTGTGGCAGTCTGTATTCGTAGAGGGTGGTTTCCGATGTCACTTTTGTTTATTCGCAGATATGGTCTTTCGGTATTTGCATGGCAGGTGATCCGGGAGCTAGTTCTGGGTGATCCTCGCGTTCTCTTGGTTTAGTACCCCCGACGCTCTCGCCTTCAATCGTTCCGGCATTTAAGTGAATCATCTCCAGAGATTCTTTTGAGCTTCATCCAACGATTTTATTGCTTTGGACTCCCTTGATTTTGGATTAAGGTGTCTCTCTTTCCCCGGAGTCTTTTTGTTGAGCTGATACTGTCAAAAGGATCTTGTCGGATTGACCCTGGCGGATAGACCCTGTCGGTTACATCTCACAGTTCTTTACAATCTTTTCCCCTAGGGGGAGAAAAGGCTTCAGCTGATGCAGCTTTTCAGATTATTTCTTCCTGTTCTTATCCTTCTTGGTATTTAGTACCTCACTTTCTATTGAGCCTCCTGCGAGCTTTCTATCATCCGATACCCCTTCACCGCCAGCTCACTTTACTGTTGAATTTTGTAGTAACATTTGCCCCCCTTTGTGAAGGGGTGTTTTTGACTTTTCAAGTCAAACTATTTGTCTTTTTCAAAGTGTCATATCGGAGTCCTTTGATCTTCCTTGGCAGGGGAACGTTGATTGGTCCCCGTTTGTGCAGTGGAGATTTAGGTAACTATCCTTGCACAATTAACACTGCTTCTTATTCACTTTGACCTGTAACATTAATTTCTCGAGCCAGATTATTTTTTCACTGAGGATTTGAAGCTTATCATAGGAAACTCTCAGCCTAAACCTATGGTAAATGTTCCTGTTTTAGTTTTTTAATTGGGGGGTTGAATTATTTTTCCCAAATTCATTTAGGGTTTTGCATATTGGGTAGAAATTGTTCGTATCTTAATAATTTGAGTGGCAATTTATGGCAATCAATCTATATTCCTTTTCCCCAAGTATCAACTCTAGGGCTAGGGTCACGCAACTGTATCAAAGCATTTTTTTGACTGATGTGTAGGATCTATCACAACGCTCATTATTCCGACTACTCATTACTAATAGGCTTCAGCGTAATCACTTCCAAATGTTCTAATGATTAGGATATAAATTTTATATGTTCAAGAAATTATATCACGTGGCAGTGTCATGTCTGATAAGAGGAGTTCTGGTTTATCGTCTATTGATGCTTGTGATCTTTCTCGGAGGGTAAAGTCTTTCCTCTTAAAGAAATCGCTGATCACTTCTCAAGATGACGTAAACTCCATTCTTGCCAGCTTTGGAATGGATAATATGGAGGCCTTTCCTGCTTCTTAACGTGATGACATCATGCATCCTTCTGAGGGATACTTTGCCTACTCAGCTGTACACATCTGGCATGAGGGCTTCTTTCCTTTTCCTCCTTTTGTGCTTCGACTTCTGCAGGATTTGGGAGTCGCGCCCATTCAATTTCTACTAAGCACTTACACATTGCTCTTATGCCTGAAAGTACTTGTTCTGGAATTGGGTCATATTTCTCTTACTTTGAACCTCACCCTTTATCTGATGCATTTTTCAAGGGATGCTGTCTTTCCCTTATTTCATGCTACCCCTTTGCCGAAGATTGTCAGCGATGGTGAAGGCAATGTTATGTCTTGGGGAGATCAATTTTTCTTTATTAAATGTCCTACCGGTATTTCTGGCCAATTTGCTGATCGTGGTAAGCCTTATTAGCCCTTCGTAGGTGGTTATTTTCCCATTTGTAATATATATTTAATTCCCTTCTTTCAAATTTTGCTTCTAAGGAGGTGTCTTTAACCGAGAGCGAATCTTGCGCATTCAAGCTTATTTTGAAATTACTTGAAAAGCCGCCTAGTCGGTCCACTCTACTAACCGGGGACAAGCTGTGTCTTTATAACCTTCTTCCTCATGGACAGAAGATATTGGGGCGTCCCCCTGTCCGTCTTCTTGGTATTGAACGTCTATTGGCACGTTCAGAGGTGTTCGCTCCTTCAACTCCTTTATCTCCAGGTATGTTTTGTTGATTCGACGGTTTCTTTATGGAAGTCCTTTCGATACTGACGTTTCATACTCTCAACTTTTCTTCTATCTTTCGTTTGACTAGGAGTTCCGGTTTCAGAAACCCCGATTCTTGTTGACGCTTTGAACCGGGACACCGCGGCTGCTCTAAAGAGGCTAGCCGAATTTCCTGCTGGTCCATCAGCTAAGAGATTGAATTTCGATACTTCTATCTCCGCAAGCCTCTTTCTATTGAGCCTCCTGCGAGTTTCGGTCATCTGATACCCCTTCACCGCCAGCTCACTTTGCTGTTGATTTTTGGTAGTGACACCACTTAAGCTACAAACATAAGAAAATATACAGTTTACATGGATTGAGAAATGGACAAGGAAAAAATATGAAATAATACAATATCCAAAATACTATTGCTGTTTATGTTTTGTAAAAAACCACTCCACTTCAACTACTGCTGTTTATGTTTTGTAAAAGACCGCCTTCACATTTTAACAGAATTATACTGGTTTAATTGATAATTTTCTTCTTAATTATATTGGTGTTGTAAAAGAATACCTATTGTTCTTTCTTCTGCATTGTATTTGAATGCTTTGTGCTTGTGAGCTCTGATTTGGGAAAACAATACCTTTTTTTGTTAATCGGTTTTGGAACCGAAATCGCATTTTTAAAATCGAACCGCACTAACGATTTTTGGTTTGGTTCCGGTTCCTACTTTTTTTGAATCGCACCCTAGTGGTTTCGAGTGCGGTTTTAAGTCAAAACCGCACCATGCTCATCCTACGTCCCAGTGAGTTAAATAAGCAAACTTTACTTTTTTTCTCTATTTTCTTACCTTTAGTTTGCCTATGAAGCCTTAATTATTTTAGAACCTAAAACATTTTAAAATTTCCATTTTATTTGATTTTTTTATATAGAGGGTTTTATTTTATTTTATATAGAATATAATTATACATGCGTATAAACTACACATATACGTGTATAGTGCACGTGCAGCATATAGGAAGTCGGACTTTAGAGTAATTATTTATATTAGTATAAATGCACATTTATACTTATCTTTTATTGCTACAGATATTTACTATTATTTTTATTATTGTTACTTCACTATGGAAGACGATTTTATTCCAACAATATATTTTATGTGTTTAGATGAGGAGCAGTAGCAGCTATAATTATACATAAGCTAGAGACATGCCCAGGTCATGACCATGTATATTATCGTTTGTGGTAATCAGTATACACTTTCTTTTATATCTAAAAACACTTGATGTACAAAATATTCTCACATCAATATTGTATTCATTGATCACTGCATATTTAATATCACACGGTGTTCTTATGTTTCTTTAAAATAATATCACACAATATAGCCATTCAAAATTAATGCACACACATAAATTAATTGCACAATTGCGTGATATATATCTACAAACATGCGTTTATCGTACCTAAGTTTTGAGCGGATTAATGCTTAGATTGACATTGTACATATATATCATTTCAAAACTATTTTTTACAATTTAAATGTATTCTCGGGCATATTGTTATCAACTTTGTATTCTGCAAATAAATTTTTGATGGCGATAATTGAAAGCATGTTCAAGCTTGTGCTTTCTAACGAAATATAATGGAGTTAAAATATTTTAGCTACAAGCTAGCTAGAGCACAAATATGTTTGTAAACTAAAGATGTTATTACATATGCGAATTCTGGGCAATATATCTTGCCACTTCATGGCCTTGCCAATTGTGATTTCATATCACAATATATTGGAACATTTTATGAATTTATTAAAAAGTAATAATAAATACAAATTGAGTCATTGAAAGTTAAAAACGGTGACATATTTTATGCCATTATTATTTTGAGATGTTGCAATTTTATTACAGACAACATATTTATGAGTCATTAATGCATAGAGCCATTGGAAGCTATAAACGATATTATATTTTGCATTGGTAATTTTCTTTTGGGAGTTGTTACATTTGCATAACAGTTATATATACATACACACATGCTTGTATAAGATTGAGCTGTTACAAAATATAAATGACATTAACATATTACCATGAATGATAACAAATTTAATAAATTTACTATCTTTTGTTATTTTTGGAATATATACAATTTACTTTGTACAAGTAATAATCTTTTGTCTGTTATCTTTATTTTAATAAATTTTATTAAAATACTGCTATGAATGATAATAAATTGATATTTATTAACATTCATCTCTTTTGAAACTTATGCAATTTACACATTAAAAGTTGCAAGTTTTTTGAATGGTTCTTTTATTTAATATGACATTAATTATGGTCTAATTTTCCTCCCACTAACATAGCTACTATTTCTTCTATATAAGAAATTGGTCATAGACAAGGAAACATACAGAATACAGAGAATACAGAAGAAAAATCCTCTCTCTTCTTCTTCCTCAAAAAGAAAAAAAACATAAATTTTTTAACTTCACCTCCACCATTCTTTTACAAAAAAAAAACTTGAGCAATATTATTTTAGAGTGCAAACACAACCGGCTTCATATGTGCAAACGATCTGGTACAGAAAGGAAAAACAAGGAAGAGTCTGTTTTATCCAAAGGCGGCAGCGAACAGTACGACCTACTTTTCACCTTGAGTAAATCGCCGAAACGTCTTCAAGAAAGCGACCAAGTCCACGACTCAGCTGAAGCATTGTTTCCAACAATTTGAAGACGTTTCCAAAAAACAATGGCAGGGGAACGTTGATTGGTCCTCGTTTGTGTAGTGGGGATTTAGATAACTATCCTTGTAACAACCCGTATTTTGAATAACATGTTATAACGTAAATCAAGGCAGAATAAAATGTTAAAATCTGAATCAAGGGGAACGGGCTGTGCCATTGCGTTCGTCTCGGAAAAATACGCGAAATAGAGTCCGAGTTTTTGAAAATCGGAGTCCGTATGACCAAGTTATGGCCCGTCAAAGTTTTCAGAAAAATTCAAGTTCAAAAACAGTTCGAAATTCAAATCTGGAGCCAAACGGACTGGGCGGGAAAATTCCCGCCTAAGCCCCAGGTCGACTGGGGTGTCGACTGGGGAGTCGACACGCCCAGGGGGCAGGTCGACTGCCCAGTCGACCTGGGTGGTCCGGCCACTTTGGCCTGGGTGCACCTGTTGCTGTCTTGGCTCGGTTTTATGGGCCTGTGACGGATTTTGAGGGCTCAGATCTATCCTAGGGTTTATCCTATGGCCTAAACTACTCCTAATCTCTATAAAAACACCCTAGGACCTAACCTAAATCACTCAAAATCAATCTAACAACGAAGTGCTGCCCAAATCCCTCTTGATCATGGCCTCCATCTCCAACTCCAAGAGCTTATGCATTCAAATCGGATCTGAATCAAAGGTGCTAGCTTGCTACATCAAATCAAGGGAATGGATCAACGTTGCTACGCAAATTTCATGACGATTCTACGACAAGACGATTCATGCTCATAATCCCTTAGCCACGCTATGTAAGTTCTAGCTACTTGTAGATATAAACGATAGTTCTAATGTGACATGGAATAAAATGCGATGAACATAAGTATGCTAGCCTATATGAACCTTGTCATGCCTCTTTTGCTTGAACCTATGACTTTAGGCTATGTTTAGTGACTAAATCAAGTTACTCATGTTGCATTGGACTTAGTTGGCCATGCAAGATTGAACCTTTATTTGTGGGATGTTGGCATAAACACTTGGAACCATTTTGACTTGTGAAATATGTGCATGAATTTGACTTGGGGCTTATGCATGTAAAAGAACCCAAAACCCCTTATGATTTCATGTTTATGTGAGGCCAAATCCCTTATGATATTATGCATGTTTGAGGCCAAACCCCTTATGATACCGTGCATGTTTGTGGCCAATCCCTTTATGACATCGTGCATGTTTTGAGGCCAATATGTGATATGCTAGTTATGTGAACACCTTTGCCTCAATTTTCACCATGTTTAACTTGTGATTCATCTTTTCCATCTTGTACCCATCTTTGTCATATTATTCCAAATATGTTGATTCGCTTTCATGTGCGTTGGGGACACAATTTGGGTAGTTTAGGCAAACTTGAAAATAGGCTATGAACTTGACATGGAATTACATGGAAGATGTAATGATAATAAACGTGAATAGGACACGAAAACTTGACATGGGGTTACATGAAAACATAGACTTAAAAAGGGGTCTAAACTTGACATGAACATGACATGTAGAAAACATGAAAGTGGCCAACTCGAGGTTGGGATGAGTTTGTAGCATAAATCTACCCGGAACCGACCGGCTTAACTAGTGGCTACAAACAATAGGACCCAATGTGAGTAGTTGGTCATATCGCACTTAAAACCCGAGGTTAGACTAGTTTGTGGTGTAAAGCTACCCGGACCCGCCCGACTTAACTAGTAACCACAACAAAGTCTAATGTGAGAGGTCGAGAGTGCATTAATTTACTTAATACCACATGATAAGGTTAATTAAATTTGGCTAGTGCCATTTAACTGATATGACATGAATGGGTAGGTTAAGCAAGACCGGACTTGATTACTTAAAGACACTTTACCATACCACACGATTAGTGGAGGGGGTTAAGTTAACCAACACTTAACCAATCCGACCCAATAATTTGATGAGGTTAAGTTAACCAATACTTAACCAATCTAATAGGATAATTTAATGGGGTTAAGTAACTTATACTTAACCAATTATACACGATGATTTAATGGGGCTAGGTTAACCAATTTGACTCGATAACTTTGATGAGGTTAAGTTGACCAATACTTAACCACTTTGACTCGGTAACTTAATGGGGTTAGGTTAACCAATTTGACTCGATAACTTTGATGAGGTTAAGTTAACCAATACCTAACCAATTTGACTCAGTAACTTGATGGGGTTAGGTTAACCTACACTAAACCAATCTAACATAGTAATTGGATATGGTTAAGACACGAACCGCTTGAATATACTTAACCAACTCGACTCGGTAATTTGATAAGGTTAATCTATATTTAACCAACCATGATAACTCGATAATGTTAAGCCGTGAACTTCTTGATATACTTAACCAACTTGACGTATGGTTTGTAGGGATAAGTCTTGAACTTAATCACTTAGCCAATTTTGACATGCTTCTAGACGGGTTAAGTCATGAGCTTGAATGACAACGCTTAACCCATTAGATAAAACCCTAGTTCAGGGGGACTAAGTGGAAAACGGTAGTTAACAAGGATGACGGGAAAGGAAACTAAGTGATAAACCTTAGTTAAGGATAACAAAGTAATAATTCTTAGTCAAGGAAATTGGACCAGTTCATAATAGATGAGTAACCCGATTCGGTAGGTCGTCGCTTCAGCAAATACATGAGGTGGAGCAATATCTGATTTAGATAAAGGCTCCAACGAACTGGGTGATGATGCGGTAGCTTCGGGGAACGTGAGGGTACTCTTGGTATCCCTCTGTGAGGTTGCAGAGGGTCCATGAAACCTGGGATCACAGAGGTTAAGGTCTGCGGTAGAAGAACCAAGGGTATGCCTTGGTTGCTGTGCGAGCAACCTAAAGACTGGGATGGATTAGCGTGGGGTCGGCGATATTTTTACGGTAGCCCTAAATAGCACATCGTCGGCCACCTTCCATCTGTAGTCAATCGTGTACGTACGGAAAGGCAGAGAACACCCAACAGACCATACTTGCTATCTAGTTATGGGTGAGGTAGGCCATCTGGGAGTGGGGCATCGATGGCCGTAGTGTAGTTCTCATACATGATTTTTCTTGTTTTGCCTTTCAATAGTTGAGGGAGGGGTCACGTGGGACCATAACCACCGGTAGAAAAACAGACCTTAATATCTGCATTAGCAGATAACCAAAAGCTCCCGACCGAGTCCCGTATCTCTTGATTAGCCCTGTCACGGGACTCAGAATGGCACATTAAGATACATGTGCATCTAGACATGGAAAAATGATTCACGATACATACGTGGGAAGAAGGGCGTGGTTGACGGGTAGCGTAATCCCTAGCGGTCCTAGGTGGCTTAAACCCAAACCGAGTTACGAAAACGTTCATTAGGTAGCATAATCCCTAAGGGTCCTAGGTGGCATAAACCCTAGTTGAACATGCGATAGATCAGGATAAGAAAACATAGTTAGATAAAAGATGACAGCCCAAATGATTTCAAGGATCAAATGGTATTACGTTGAAGTAGTTAGAAAGCCCGCACGAGGTACGGCAAAGGACTGAACTTATACATGGAAAGAAACACACGAGTTGAGAAAACCTATATATGCGATATATTAGGTCGACATGGACCATTTCATGACATTGGGAAGGGACATTTTATAGTTAACACATAACACGGGTTGGGATACTAGTACGGGAGGTGCAGAGCAAATATACATGATAGATACCTCGGGATTTTATAATTGATAGAAACCTGACAATGTGATACCTTAGTTTATCTTGATACAGTGGTTCATCCTGTTATCTTGGTCTAGCTTATCTATCTTGTCATCATCCTTATGTTTACTTTCAGTTTATGCATGTCATGTTACCTTTACCTGTTTTTATGCTGGAAGTAGATAGGACTTACCAGTCTTTATGACTGACCCCGTTTTCTTTCGCCTCTTTGTCTTCCATTCCCCCCCAGGTTTTCAGGGAGGAAATGCTGTTGTTTAGTTCGGACCTCTTATGCTTGAAGGTCATCATGTATAGCTTGGTCTTCTCTTGGCTATGGCTGCTTCACCGCTTTATTTTGGGGAATAATTTATGAAAAGGTTTTATGCTTCTGTACTATTGCAAGGTAGGTTTTGATGTATTCTGATGAAAAAGGCTTTAGACCTTATTTTATAAGGTGATGAAATTTGTTTTACTTCCGCTGTTTTATATATGTTCTGTCTTGTAATATTTCTGTGCATGTTTACCTTGATAATACTTCACCAAACCTAGTGCATTCCCTTTGTGAGTGACCCTAGTGGAGGTGGGGTGTTACATTTGGTATCAGAGCAGAAGATTACCAGACTGGGCAGAAGTTTTTAAAACCTTCTGAAAACTATTTGAGAAACCGTTTATAAAGAAGCATTTTTCAATAAAAGTTTTTAAAGGCTATTCCCCAAAAGCCATTAGCACTATCCTTTGTTTCCTTGATCGAGTCTCTTTTCCTTTCCTTCCTCCATCCGTAGTCACAGTAGTTTTAACTGCGACTAATCCTTGTCTAGCTAAGTAAGAGTTTTCCGTGCGATGGAGGGAGTCCTCGAGAGACTTGTTGCCGTGCTATAAGGAAGGATAATAAGAGCAAGGATAGAGGACACGAGCTTAAAGATAAGCAACTTGTTGATATGGCTTAATCCACAAGGGAGGGAAAAAGATGAACAATAAAACCCATGACGAGAGAGTATCTTTGGCATGATAAAACGGGACGCATAGTTAAGAGTTATGGGACGAGGACAAGATCATCGAGAGGGCAATTGTATGCTCTCATTTCTAGCGTACCTAAGAGGGATGGTACCATTTCTGTTGAAGGTTTAGCCTTTCTTTTCTATCATCCCGTCTAGACTTTGTCTTGATCATCGCATCATTTAAGTCTACTTCGATAGTTGAGTCTCTGCACCTTAGTACTAGCATGATAGAGGATCCCATTTTTGTCTCAAATCCTGTTGGAGGATCGGTCCATTTATTCATGACTTGTTTGGAATTGAGAGTGTAAATGCCAAGTGTTGAGATTAGAAGCAATGCTTCTATTGTTGAGCTATGGATGGATTCTAGGGATGAATTGGTTATCCAGTAAGGGATGCCATTCTCGGTTTTGAAAGGAGGGTGTTAAACTCTTAACTTGCCTTGGTAATACCCTCGAAGTCTCGTATAACCTTTTGGGTTTTGTCATGGTTAGTTACCTAGAATCTCTTGATGCATTTATCGAAAATCTCTGATCCGATCGAGTAGCGTTCGCCAATAAGGCGGATGGTTCATTCCGCTTAAGCATGGGTTATAGGAATCACCCTAGTAAGTGCACGTGGTAACATGGATTGGCATCGGTAAACGAGATCCAAAATTCACTAGTGAATTTTGGAGAGCTTGCATGAGTACGCAGATATGTTTGAGCCGAGCATACTAGGGAAAGAATAAGTGAAAGTGAAACGAGAGGCGACAGTGAAATGAGTTCCAACTCATACCTTGGAAATAGGAATCAAGGAGCTACGAAAATCATGAAGTCAAAGGTGGTCAAGGCACACTGGAAGTAAGCTCAAGGAAATGCGGCTTAAACGCACGCATCATATCTCTTTTTAAGAGTATATCGTTGATCCCTGGTTCTCCTGTAGAGCTTGCTTGCATGCTATCGCTTGGTGGATATCCTCTCGATCCTGTTTCCGTTGCAAACCTCGTAAGGAGTTTATCTTGTTTATCTCCTCGATCCTATCTTGGGAACCTTAGGTAGAACCCTATGGATGTAAACATGTATTTGAAACATGTTATGATTGATATGATTGCAAATGGTTGCTCGTGGATGCGCGAATACACACTAGATACTAGATCGACTCAGTCACATTTCATGTTGCATATGCACGAGTATTTATACTTGTTTATGGATGAAATTGAATATGTTATCATGTGGATGTTGCATGTGGATGAATGGTTGTGCACACATATAGTGTTTATATGACTAGGACTATTTGCATACATGTTGGATTCATGACACTAAACATATTTTGCATTTAGAAGATCACTCAGGCCTGATCATTTACATTAGATAAGTACATATACACACACCTTTCACATATGATCATACATCATTTAGAATCTTTTAAGGACAACGACTTCTCGTGGATGATGTTTTGAGTAGATGGATGATGGATGGTAGGATACGTTCTTCCTAACTTGAAGATTTCGGGGACGAAATCCTTTAAGGTGGGGAGAATGTAACAACCCGTATTTTGAATAACATGTTATAACGTAAATCAAGACAGAATTAAATGTTAAAGTCTGAATCAAGGGGAACGGGCTGTGCCATTGCGTTCGTCTCGGAAAAATACGCGAAATAGAGTCCGATTTTTTCGAAAATCGGAGTCCGTATGACCAAGTTATGGCCCGTCAAAGTTTTCAGAAAAATTCAAGTTCAAAAACAGTTTGAAATTCAAATCTGGAGCCAAACGGATTGGGCGGGAAAATTCCCGCCCAAGCCCCAGGTCGACTGGGGTGTCGATTGGGGAGTCGACACGCCCAGTCGACACGGGTGTCAACCTGGGTGGTCCGACCACTTTGGCCTGGGTGCACCTGCAGCTGTCTTGGCTCGGTTTTATGGGCCTGTGACGGATTTTGAGGGCTCAGATCTATCCTAGGGTTTATCCTATGGCCTAAACTACACCTAATCTCTATAAAAACACCCTAGGACCTAACCTAAATCACTCAAAATCAATCTAACAACGAAGTGCTGCCCAAATCCCTCTTGATCATGGCCTCCATCTCCAAATCCAAGAGCTTATGCATTCAAATCGGATCCGAATCAAAGGTGCTAGCCTGCTACATCAAATCAAGGGAATGGATCAACGTTGCTACGCAAATTTCATGACGATTCTACGACAAGACGATTCATGCTCATAATCCCTTAGCCACGCTATGTAAGTTCTAGCTACTTGTAGATCTAAACGATAATTCTAATGTGACATGGAATAAAATGCGATGAACATAAGTATGCTAGCCTATATGAACCTTGTCATGCCTCTTTTGCTTGAACCTATGACTTTAGGCTATGTTTAGTAACTAAATCAAGTTACTCATGTTTCATTGGACTTAGTTTGCCATGCAAGATTGAACCTTTATTTGTGGGATGTTGGCATAAACACTTGGAACCATTTTGACTTGTGAAATATGTGCATGAATTTGACTTGGGGCTTATGCATGTAAAAGAACCCAAAACCCCTTATGATTTCATGTTTATGTGAGGCCAAACCCCTTATGATATTATGCATGTTTGAGGCCAAACCCCTTATGATACCGTGCATGTTTGTGGCCAATCCCTTTATGACATCGTGCATGTTTTGAGGCCAATATGCGATATGCTAGTTATGTGAACACCTTTGCCTCAATTTTCACCATGTTTAACTTGTGATTCATCTTTGCCATCTTGTACCCATCTTTGTCATATTATTCCAAATATGTTGATTCGCTTTCATGTGCGTTGGGGACACGTTTTGGGTAGTTTAGTCAAACTTGAAAATAGGCTATGAACTTGACATGGAATTACATGGAAGATGTAATGATAATAAACGTGAATAGGACACGAAAACTTGACATGGGGTTACATGAAAACATAGACTTAAAAAGGGGTCGAAACTTGACATGAACATGACATGTAGAAAACATGAAAGTGGCCAACTCGAGGTTGGGATGAGTTTGTAGCATAAATCTACCCGGAACCGACCGGCTTAACTAGTGGCTACAAACAATAGGACCCAATGTGAGTAGTTATTCATATCGCACTTAAAACCCGAGGTTAGACTAGGTTGTGGTGTAAAGCTACCCGGACCCGCCCGGCTTAACTAGTAACCACAACAAAGTCTAATGTGAGAGGTCGAGAGTGCATTAATTTACTTAATACCACATGATAAGGTTAATTAAATTTGGCTAGTGCCACTTAACCGATATGACATGAATGGGTAGGTTAAGCAAGACCGGACTTGATTACTTAAAGACACTTAACCATACCACACGATTAGTGGAGGGGGTTAAGTTAACCAACACTTAACCAATCCGACCCAATAATTTGATGAGGTTAAGTTAACCAATACTTAACCAATCTAACAGGATAATTTAATGGGGTTAAGTAACTTATACTTAACCAATTATACACGATGATTTAATGGGGCTAGGTTAACCAATTTGACTCGATAACTTTGATGAGGTTAAGTTGACCAATACTTAACCACTTTGACTCGGTAACTTAATGGGGTTAGGTTAACCAATTTGACTCGATAACTTTGATGAGGTTAAGTTAACCAATACCTAACCAATTTGACTCGGTAACTTGATGGGGTTAGGTTAACCTACACTAAACCAATCTAACATAGTAATTGGATAGGGTTAAGACACGAACCGCTTGAATATACTTAGCCAACTCGACTCAGTAATTTGATAAGGTTAATCTATATTTAACCAACCATGATAACTCGATAAGGTTAAGCCGTGAACTTCTTGATATACTTAACCAACTTGACATATGGTTTGTAGGGCTAAGTCTTGAACTTAATCAATTAGCCAATTTTGACATGCTTCTAGACAGGTTAAGTCATGAGCTTGAATGACAACGCTTAACCCATTAGATAAAACCCTAGTTCAGGGGGACTAAGTGGAAAACGGTAGTTAACAAGGATGACGGGAAAGGAAGCTAAGTGATAAAACTTAGTTAAGGATAACTAAGTAATAATTCTTAGTCAAGGAAATTGGACCAGTTCATAATAGATGAGTAACCCGATTCGGTAGGTCGTCGCTTCAACAAATACACGAGGTGGAGCAATATCTGATTTAGATAAAGGCTCCAACGAACTGGGTGACGAAGCGGTAGCTTCGGGGAACGTGAGGGTACTCTATCCCTCTGTGAGGTTGCGGATGGTCCATGAAACCTGGGCTCACAGAGGTTAAGGTCTGCTGTAGAAGAACCAAGGGTATACCTTGGTTGCTGTGCGAGCAACTTAAAGACTGGGGTGGATTAGCGTGGGGTCGGCGATATTTTTACGGTAGCCCTAGATAGCACATCGTCGGCCACCAACCATCTTTAGTCAATCGTGTACGTATGGAAAGGCAGAGAACACCTAACAGACCATACTTGCTATCTAGTTATGGGTGAGGTAGGCCATCTGGGAGTGGGGCATCGATGGTCGTAGTGTAGTTCTCATACATGATTTTTCTTGTTTTGCCTTTCAATAGTTGAGGGAGGGGTCACGTGGGACCATAACCACCGGTAGAAAAACAGACCTTAATATCTGCATCAGCAGATAACCAAAAGCTCCCGACCGAGTCCCGTATCTCTTGATTAGCCCTGTCACGGGACTCGAAATGGCACATTAAGATACATGTGCATCTAGACATGGAAAAACGATTCACGATACATACGTGGGAAGAAGGGCGTGGTTGACGGGTAGCGTAATCCCTAGCGGTCCTAGGTGGCTTAAACCCAAACCGTGTTACGAAAACGTTCATTAGGTAGCATAATCCCTAAGGGTCCTAGGTGGCATAAACCCTAGTTGAACACGCGATAGATCAGGATAAGAAAACATAGTTAGATAAAAGATGATAGCCCAAATGATTTCAAGGATCAAATGGTATTACGTTGAAGTAGTGAGAAAGCCCGCACGAGGTACGGCAAAGGACTGAACTTATACATGGAAAGAAACACACGAGTTGAGAAAACCTATATATGCGATATATTAGGTCGACATGGACCATTTCATGACATTGGGCAAGGGACATTTTATAGTTAACACATAACACGGGTTGGGATACTAGTACGGGAGGTGCAGAGCAAATATACATGATAGATACCTCGGGATTTTATAATTGATAGAAACCTGACAATGTGATACCTTAGTTTATCTTGATACAGTGGTTCATCCTGTTATCTTGGTCTAGCTTATCTATCTTGTCATCATCCTTATGTTTACTTTCAGTTTATGCATGTCATGTTACCTTTACCTGTTTTTATGCTGGAAGTAGATAGGACTTACCAGTCTTTATGACTGACCCCGTTTTCTTTCGCCTCTTTGTCTTCCATTCCCCCCTAGGTTTTCAGGGAGGAAATGCTGTTGTTTAGTTCGGACCTCTTATGCTTGAAGGTCATCATGTATAGCTTGGTCTTCTCTTGGCTATGGCTGCTTCACCGCTTTATTTTGGGGAATAATTTATGAAAAGGTTTTATGCTTCTGTACTATTGCAAGGCAGGTTTTGATGTATTCTGATGAAAAAGGCTTTAGACCTTATTTTATAATGTGATGAAATTTGTTTTACTTCCGCTGTTTTATATATGTTCTGTCTTGTAATATTTCTGTGCATGTTTACCTCGATAATACTTCACCAAACCTAGTGCATTCCCTTTGTGAGTGACCCTAGCGGAGGTGGGGTGTTACAATCCTTGCACAATTACCACTGCTTCTTGTTCAGTTTTACCTTTAACATTAATTTCTCGAGCTAGATTATTTGTTCACTGAGGATTTGAAGCTTATCGTAGGAAACTCTCAGCCAAAACCTCTGTAAATGTTCCTATTTTAGTTTTTTAATCAGGGGGTTGAAATGTTTTGCCCAAATTCGTTTAGGGTTTTCCATATTGGGTAGAAATTGTTCGTGTCTTAATAATCTGAGAGGCAATTCATGGAAATCAATCTATATGCCTTTCCCCCCAAATATCAACTCTAGGGTTAGGGTTAGGGTCACGCAACTGTATCAGAGCATTTTTTTTTTGACTGATGTGTAGGATTTATCACAACAGTCATTATTCCGACTACTCATTACTAATAGGCTTGAGCATAATCACTTCCAAATGTTCTAATGAGTGGGATATAAAATTTATATGTTCATGAAATTATATCACCTGGAAGTGTCATGTCTAATAAGAGGAGTTCCGGTTTATCGTTCGTTGATGCTTGTGATCTTTCTCGGAGGGGAAAGTCTTTCCTCTTAAAGAAATGGTTGATCACTTCTTAAGATGACGTAAACTCCATTCTTGCCAGCTTTGGAATGGACAATGTGGAGGCCTTTCCTGCTTCTTACCGTGATGACATCATGCATCCTCCTAAGGGATACTTTGCCTACTCAGCTGCACACATCTGGCATGTGGGCTTCTTTCCTTTTCCTCCTTTTGTGCTTTGACTTCTGCAGTATTTGGGAGTCGCGCCCATTCAATTTTACCAAGAACTTACACATTGCTCTTATGCCTAAAAGTACTCGTTCAGCAATCTGGCCAGGTTTCTCTTACTTCGAACCTCGCCCGTTATCTGAAGCGTTTTTCAAGGGATGATGTCTTTCCCTTATTCCATGTTACCCCTTTGCGGAAGATTGTTAGCGACGATGAAGGCAAGGTTATGTCTTGGGAAACCAATTATTCTTTATTAAATGTTCTGCCAGTATTTATGGTCAATTTGCTGATCGTGGTAAGCCCTATTAACCCTTCGTAGGTGGTTATTTTCCCATTTGTAATATATCTTTAATTCCGTTCTTTCAGATTTTGCTTCTGAGGAGGTGTCTTTAACCGAGAGCGAATCTTGCACGTTCAAGCTTATTTTGAAATTACTTGAAAAGCCGCCTAATCGGTCCACTCTACTAACCGAGGACAAGCTGCGTCTTTATAACCTTCTTCCTCATGGACAGAAGATATTGGGGCCTCCCCTTGTCCTTCTTCCTGGTACTGAACGTCTATTGGCATGTTCAGAGGTGTTCGCTCCTACAGCTCCTTTATCTCTAGGTATGTTTTGTTGATTCGACGTTTTCTTTGTGGAAGTCCTTTTGATACTAACGTTTCATGCTCTCAACTTTTCTTCGATCTTTTGTTTGACTAGGAGTTCCAGTTTCGGAAACACCCATTCTTGCTGACGTTTTGAAACGGGACACCGCAGCTTCTCTAAAGAGGCTAGCCGAATTTCCTGCTGGTCCATCAGCTAAGAGATTGAAGTTCGATACTTCTACCTCCGCGAGCTTCTTTCTATTGAGCCTCCTGCGAGCTTTTGGTCATCCAACACCCCTTCACCGTTAGCTCACTTTGCTGTTGATTTTTGGTAGTAACACCACTTCAGCTACAAACATAAGAAAATATACAGTTTACATGGATTGAGAAATGGACAAGGAAAAAATATGAAATAATACACTATTGTTCTGTTTATGTTTTGTAAAATACCACTCCACTTCAACTACTACTGTTTATGTTTTGTAAAAGACTGCCTTCGCATTTTAACTGCATTGTATTGGTCTAATTGATAAAAAAATTTCTTATTTATATTGGTGTTGTAAAAGACTACCTAGTTTTCTTTCGTTTGTATTGTCTTTGAATGCTTTGTGCCTGCGAGCTCTGATTAGGGAAAACAATGCCTTTTTTGTTAATCGGTTTTGGAACCGAAACCGCATTATTAAAATTGAACCGCACTAACGGTTTTTGGTTCGGTTCTGGTTCCTACTTTTTTTGAATCGCACCCTAGTGGTTTCAAGTGTAGTTTTAAGTCAAAACCGCACCAAACCTTACCATGCTCATCCTAGGTCCCAGTGAGTTAAATGAGCAAACTTTATTTTTTTTCTCTATTTTCTTACCCTTAGTGTTCCTATGAAGTCTTAATTATTTTAGAATCTAAAACATTTTAAAATTTCCAATTTATTTGATTTTTTTATATTAAGGGTTTTATTTAATTTTATGTAGAATATAATTATACATGCGTATAGACTACAAATGTAACACCCCGGATTTTTGAATAACCAAATTAACTAAAATAAAGAATAATTAATCTCAGACATGAGAATTAAGGGAAATGGGTTGCGCCATTATGTTCTTCTCGGAATTCTGGTTGAGATAGAGTCCGAGTTTGCGGGAAACGGGTACCGGATAGAGGAATTATGGACGAACGAAGTGTGGTGGCAAAAGAAAAAAAGGGATTGCACTGGCGCACTTGGGAAGTGCGCCAGTAAAAATTTGCACTGCCGCACCTGCAAAGTACGCCCAGGCCGAGGCAGAAGCCTGCACAGCTTTCTGGTTCAGACTGACCCATGTTGTTGAGTCCTTTCTGACCCCTTGCTGAGTCATTAGGGCTGACTCATCACCCTATCATGACCGAATGGCTTTGATTAACCCTAAGATCATCTGACGGCTTAAATTAATTCAAAACTCTATAAAAGGACTCATAAACTCAAACCCTAAATCAGAATTAAAACTGAAACTATGGCCGTCATGCTGTTGTCTTGAACCCTAGAGCAGCAGCCACCAAATTAAAGGGGAAGAACAGCAAATCAAATCAGAACTACTCAACCCTAACATCGAATCTTCTTCAAAGGAGAGCTAATTCAACTCCAGAAATCAGAATTCAGACTCAAGATTGCTTTTGAGTTGTGAGTTCGATAGTTTTAACAAAATAATTAGTAATTTAATTGGATTAAGATATAATGCGGATTGTATGGATGTGATATGAAGTATTGATTGCATGTTGTAATTATGTTGTAGGATTGTGATTGAAATCTCTATGACGTTATGTTGTGATGCTATCATTTATGATGTAAAGTTATGTTTCTATCATCCATGTTGTAATTTTATATACAATCAAATCATCATGTTTCATATGCTAGTTTGGTTATGTTGATTCATATGATAAATCATATGTAGGCAAGTTTATATTTTGATTCAAACATGAATCATGTACAAGTTGGGTAGAATTATATGTGACCTTACATGGTTATGACACCTAGTTTATGTGAAAATTTAATTGAAAGTTAGGCTATGGCATATGTGAGTTATATGCTCAATTCTACATGATACTTTACATGTTAGATACTAGTTTACACCATTGTTGCGATGTATAAAATCACATATGTAAGTTTATGAGTTGGATATGAATCGTGTTATGCAAGTTTAGGATTATTACCTATGCAAGTTTATTCCTTTTGATATAGATCTATGACATATGTTATTTATGCAAGTTTGTGGTCATTTTCTCATCAAGTTCACACCTTTAGATTTGGATCCATGACATATGTTATTTATGCAAGTTTTAGATGTAGAACATCATTCACATATGCAAGTTCACCCTTATGTTTAGATTTATGTTTTAATAATGTGTATATTGTGATGTTTTCTCTTTATTCCATGAGTTAGACTATTCGAGTCTAACGTATATTTTACGTTAAACGAACAAACATACAACGTGGGGTAAAGGGGATAATATTAAAAGATTTAATTGGCATAAATGTCTTAAAAGGCATAAAATATAATTGTGGTGAAAATTGGTATGATTTTACATAACATAAATGGATGGACATAATTGAGTCAATTATCGACATCGTTAAATTTGGAATTGATTGATAATTTGAACAGGGAAAGTAATTCAAATTGGGGGATGATTAATTAGGAGTAATTAATCGTCTAAGACGCGAGGTTAGGCTCTTTTGTGGTGTAAGACTGCCCGGACCCGCCCGGCAAATCCAGCTGCCACAAATGTCAGTCTAATGTGAGAGGTCTTAGGCATAAACTAAATACGTAACAATTGTAAAGACACGAGGTTAGGCTCTTTTGTGGTCTTAGACTGCCCGGACCCGCCCGGCAAATCCAGCTGCCACAAATGCCAGTCTAATGTGAGAGGTCTTTATGAGGTAACGGTCTTAATGAATTAAGAAACACTTAACCAGATAAGCATGTAGTAGGGCATGAGGGGGTTAAGTGGTGCCTTGGGTGGCATGTGGAATCTAGTGGGTGCCTTGGGTGGCATTTGGAAATACAATTAGAAACACTTAACCAAAAATTGAAACATGTAATTGAAACATGAATAAGAAGTGGGTTAAGTGGGATGTACTAGAGGGGACCAAGCTTAGGTGGATAGCTTGTGTCAAGTAATGGGGGCCCGTTTCAACCCGTAACCCATGAGTATCTCTGTGGGCTCGACCCAAGTCGAGGATGGGACACGCGTACTGGGCTTGACTGTAAGAGGCCAAAACGGGTGAGCGGTGGCAACGCAAGTCCAACGGGTTCATGTGCGTGTGTGGGCCCGGGCTGGTAGGTAAGACGTTGTTGCATCGTGTAGGTATAAGCCGTGCATCTCTGGTAGTATTGGGTTGCCACTTTGGGCAGTGATACACCCCACTATGGGACCAGCACGGGTATCTACGAGTTAGGGAGCCGATCGCTTGGGGTAGGACTTAGGGTACACTTAGTTCTGTCTATTTCTGTTGGTACCGTCTGTTTCTGTTGGGTGGTAACACCTGTCTGTTTCTGCGTGGTACCGTCTGTTGGGGTGGTAAGGGCCCATTACTAGTGTACACCTAATTCTACATTCTGTTTCCATAGGGATTATTCTGTTTCTGTTTCTGTCTCTGTTCGAGTGGTAAAGGCCTATTACTAGCATTTTGTTTCTGTATAGATTATTCTGTTTCGATTCTATTTCAGTTTAAACATTAGGGTAACACCTAATCCTGTTATACTAGTGGTGGTGCAGTATAGTAATTATCTTGTAGTGGTTTAGGTGTTCCTTTAACGTTATCTTTGTTCATCTTATTTCCTTGTTTACCCTGTCATACTCAATGGTTCATGGTCATTTCCCTATTTTCCAACTTATGCCTTAGCCTAGTTACTTTGTTAATTATATTGTTAAAGTTATCGCACTCGCCAGACTTTATGTCTGACCCCCATTTTTCCATCTCTTTTCTCCCTTTCCCCCCCAGGTGCTCAGGTTGGAACTAGCACCAGTGGAGCTTGATTTTGGACTGCTTTTAGAAGACTGCTTGGATCGCTGAAGTAAAGTTCAGCTTCTCTTTATTTATGGCTATTTTGATATTAGGGATTATGTCTTTCAGTTTATGTACTTTGTTTTATCAAGATGGATATGATGTACTTGACATTGGTTTATGGTTTTGATGATGTAATCAAACATATGTGTTTTCCGCTGCAATGAAATAAAGTTTTAAATTTTCAAGTACTATTTATATCTGTCTTGTTTTTAAGTTTCTGTTCTATACTTAAAACACTCCATAGTAGTTAATGCATTCCCTTTGTGAGTGACATTAATGGACGTGGGGTGTTACACATGGTATCAGAGCTGAAGGTTACCAGAACAGATATGAATTTTTGAAAAACTATTTTTCAAAACAATTTTTATAAAGAAGTACCTTCAAAAGTACGTTTTAAGGAAAGTATTTTCAAGAGAAAAGTATATTTTAGAAAGTATAACCCCAAGAGCCATATGTCCTTCCTTCGGTTCTTTTGTATTGAATCTTTCCTTTTTCGTTTCAGCATGTTTGAAGCATCTGAAATACCCGAGGGTGTTCATGTACCCGGTTGGTTTCGTCAATATCTCGAGGCTAGGGCCGCCACCGCAGGTCCAGCAGATGCTCCTCCTCCTCCTCCTCCTCGTGTCGATAATTTCACAAAGATATGTAAGGACTTTAGAGCAATGGGTGGAAAACCTTTTCACGGGACAGAGACATTTGTTGAAGCTCGTAACTGGCTAAAGGAGGTGGAAGAATTGTTTGGAATCTTTGAAGTGGATGATGGAAGAAAAGTTCAGCTAGCTGCCTGGCTAATGAAGGATGAGGCCTCGTTTTGGTGGGAGGTCACTAATGGAGGACGCCAGTCGATACATGGCCAGATTTTAGGCAGAGGTTTGAGGCGAAGTTTCTCTCACGGGCTGAAGAGAATCTATACATGGAAAGGTTTCTAGCATTGAAGCAAGGGAATCTATCGGTGAAAGAGTACGTCAACAAATTCAATCAGTTGGCAAGATTTGGCTTGGACTTGGTGAATACACCAGAAAAGAAGGCCCTAAGATTTGTTAAGGGTTTGAACGAGCCGCTTCATGGGTTAGCTATGACCCACATTCCTATGGGGGCTACCTTCGAGAAATTGGTTGACATGGCGTTAATGCATGAAGAGGAAGCCAAAAGTGAGAAAAAAGAAGAAAAGCTCGAAGGACCACAAAACAAGAAAACGGGGCCAAAAAGGAAACACAAAAGAAGGATGAGAAGTCTGAAGATAGGAAGGAGAAGAAGTGCTTTACTTGTGGAAGCTCGACCCATCTGAACAAGGATTGTAGGAAAAGGAAGGGCACTTGCTTCAACTATGGCGAAGCGGGACATCTGATTAAGGACTGCCCAAGGAAAGGGCATAGGGCAGGACCTACTTCTGGAGGACAGGCGAATACCCTCGAGGCTGGTGGATAGGATAGAAATAAGAAAAATTTCTGTAGATAGTTTAATTTCCTTATCTGATTGTTGAGTTAAAACTCTTTCTGATTCTGGCATTTTGATTCTGTAATTGATACTCTGCACTTTAATACTAGTCTTGTTTCTGATCCCGCTGTAGACTCAAACCCATGAGGGTTACGACCCATCTGTTTGTGATAAGTTGGGGTTTGAGGGTATCTGTGTTGGGCGTTAAGTTGACTATGATGCGTACATTCTGGGTTTTATTTTCATGCTTGGTTTCATAAGAATCATTTGATAATCTGATTTGTAGCAGTAGTCTGTAAGTATCCGAATATTTCTGATAAGGTTAAGGGTTTTTACTTTAAGCGGGAAGTAGATTTCCAGTTGGGCATTTGTTTAAGGGAAGCAATTCTCTGAGTATCAATCTGATGTTGATTTCGGTCTTCGGGGTTGATACTTACGGGGTTATTCTCTTAAACCGATGTCTGATAGGAACAAAGCTTTTGTTTTAATCGTACTTGCCTCTGTCACTCAGTTGTATCATATCGATCGAGTCTTCGACCTTTAGGTAGAAACTATGGTTGAAACATGTGTTTGAGACATGTTATGTATGATGGATGCATGTGGATGCAAGTGTTTGCTCATGAATGCATATACACACACTTTAGGCACACGATCGGCTCAGTCACTTCATATTGCATATAAATGTGTGTACATATTTAAATAATGGATGTATAATGGTTGTACCATCATATGGATGTCGCATTTTGGTGAATGGTTGTGCACACATGTAGAAATGATATGTATCGATAAGGTTCTTTCGCATACATAATGGACGCATGGCACTATCATGGTTTTCATTAAGGAGGTCAACTGAATCAGCAGACCGCCTGATTTTGCATTAGATAAGGAACATATACACACACTTCTTGCATATGTTCATACAACATTAGAAATTTTATAAGGACAATGGATGCCCGTGTTTGATGGTTGAGTAGATGGTTGTTTGGATGGTAGGATATGCATTCTCCTTAACTTGGAGATTTCGGGGGCGAAATCCTTTAAGGAGGGGAGAATGTAACACCCCGGATTTTTGAATAACCGAATTAACTAAAATAAATAATAATTAATCTCAGACGTGAGAATTAAGGGAAATGGGTTGCGCCATTGTGTTCGTCTCGGAATTCTGGTTGAGATAGAGTCCGAGTTTGCGGGAAACGGGTACCGGATGAAGGAATTATGGACGAACGAAGTGTGGGGGCAAAAAAAAGGGGATTGCACTGGCGCACTTGGGAAGTGCGCCAGTACAAATTTGCACTGGCGCACCTGCCAAGTGCGCCCAGGCCGAGGTAGAAGCCTGCACAGCTTTCTGGTTCAAACTGACCCATGTTGTTGAGTCCTTTCTGACTCCTTGCTGAGTCATTAGGGCTGACTCATCACCCTATCATGACCGAATGGTTTTGATTAACCCTAAGATCATCCGACGACTTAAATTAATTCAAAACTCTATAAAAAGACTCATAGACTTAAACCCTAAATCAGAATTAAAACTGAAACTATGGCCGTCATGTTGTTGTCTTGAACCCTAGAGCAGCCGCCACCAAATTAAAAGGGAAGAACAGCAAATCAAATCAGAACTACTCAACCCTAATAGCGAATCTTCTTCAAAGGAGAGCTAATTCAACTCCAGAAATCAGAATTCAGAACTCAAGACTTCTTTTGAGTTGTGAGTTCGATAGTTTTAACAAAATAATTAGTAATTTAATTGGATTAAGATATAATGCGGATTGTATGGATGTGATATGAAGCATTGATTGCATGTTGTAATTATGTTGTAGGATTGTGATTGAAATCTCTATGACGTTATGTTGTGATGCTATCATTTATGATGTAAAGTTATGTTGCTATCATCCATGTTGTAATTTTATATACAATCAAATCATCATGTTTCATATGCTAGTTTGGTTATGTTGATTCATATGATAAATCATATGTAGGGAAGTTTAGATTTTGATTCAAACATGAATCATGTACAAGTTGGGTAGAATTATATGTGACCTTACATGGTTATGACACCTAGTTTATGTGAAAATTTAATTGAAAGTTAGGCTATGACATGTGTGAGTTATATGCTAAATTCTACATGATACTTACATGTTAGATACTAGTTTACACCATTGTTGCGATGTATAAAATCACATATGTAAGTTTATGTGTTGGATATGAATCATGTTATGCAAGTTTAGGATTATTACCTATGCAAGTTTATTCCTTTTGATATAGATCTATGACATATGTTATTTATGCAAGTTTGTGGTCATTTTCTCATCAAGTTCACACCTTTAGATTTGGATCCATGACATATGTTATTTATGCAAGTTTTAGATGTAGAACATCATTCACTTATGCAAGTTCACCCCTATGTTTAGATTTATGTTTTAATTATGTGTATATTGTGATGTTTTCTCTTTATTCCATGAGTTAGACTATTCGAGTGTAATGCATATTTTACGTTAAACGAACAAACGTACAACGTAGGGTAAAGGGGATAATATTAAAAGATTTAATTGGCATAAATGCCTTAAAAGGCATAAAATATAATTGTGGTGAAAATTGGTATGATTTTACATACCATAAATGGATGGACATAATTGAGTCAATTATGGACATCGTTAAATTTGGAATTGATTGATAATTTGAATAGGGAAAGTAATTCAAATTGGGGGATAATTAATTAGGAGTAATTAATCATCTAAGACATGAGGTTAGGCTCTTTTGTGGTGTAAGACTGCCCGGACCCGCCTGGAAAATCCAGCTGCCACAAATGTCAGTCTAATGTGAGAGGTCTTAGTCATAAACTAAATACGTAACAATTGTAAAGACATGAGGTTAGGCTCTTTTGTGGTGTAAGACTGCCTGGACCCGCCCGACAAATCCAGCTGCCACAAATGCTAGTCTAATGTGAGAGGTCTTTATGAGGTTACAGTCTTAATGAATTAAGAAACACTTAACCAGATAAGCATGTAGTGGGGCATGAGGGGGTTAAGTGGGTGCCTTGGGTGGCATGTGGAATCTAGTGGGTGCCTTGGGTGGCATTTGGAAATACGATTAGAAACACATAACCAAAAATTGAAACATGTAATTGAAACATGTAATTGAAACATGAATAAGAAGTGAGTTAAGTGGGATGTACTAGAGGGGACCAAGCTTAGGTGGATAGCTTGTGTCAAGTAATGGGGGCCCGTTTCAACCAGTAACCCATGAGTATCTTTGTGGGCTCGACCCAAGTCGAGGACGGGACACGCGTACTGGGCTTGACTGTAAGAGGCCAAAACGGGTGAGCGGTGGCAACGCAAGTCCAACGGGTTCTTGTGCGTGTGTGGGCCCGGGCTGGTAGGCAAGACGTTGTTGCATCGTGTAGGTATAAGCCGTGCATCTCTGGTAGTATTGGGTTGCCACTTTGGGGAGTGATACACCCCACTGTGGGACCAGCACGGGTATCTACGAGGTAGGGAGCCGATCGCTTGGGGTAGGACTTAGGGTACACTTAGTTCTGTCTATTTCTGTTGGTACCGTCTGTTTCTGTTGGGTGGTAACACCTGTCTGTTTCTGCGTGGTACCGTCTGTTGGGGTGGTAAGGGCCCATTACTAGTGTACACCTAATTCTACATTCTGTTTCCATAGGGATTATTCTGTTTCTGTTTCTATCTCTGTTCGGGTGGTAAAGGCCCATTACTAGCATTCTGTTTCTGTATAGATTATTCTGTTTCGATTCTATTTCAGTTTAAACATTAGGGTAACACCTAATCCTGTTATACTAGTGGTGGTGCAGTATAGTAATTATCTTGTAGTGGTTTAGGTGTGCCTTTAACATTATCTTTTTTCATCTTATTTCCTTGTTTACTCTGTCATAGTCAATGGTTCATGGTCATTTCCCTATTTTCCAACTTATGCCTTAGCCTAGTGTGACGGCCCGCCCCGCACCAACTGACATTTACTCCAAAAGTGCGTTTTACACATGTCCAGTTAGCACGGAACGGTCATCAGAAGGAAAGGAAAGAAGGAAATGAACTAACAAGGAACCTGTAGAATGTCTCAAAGCGCATAGGATAAAATATAATAACCACATACTTGACATAAAACAGGTGAGACAGTGCATAAGTTGAAAATAAACTAACATAGCAGCGGAAATCCAAATACAGCTTATTACAACTTTCCAAATTTACTGTCTCTAAAACAAAAGAAAGCTAAAGTAGAAGATGCACGACTAATGCCCAAGCAGTGATCTTCAACAACACAGGGAGAATACTATATATATCATACGTGGAAGCCTCCTTCTCGTCTCCAGATCAGCTACCCGTGCATACCCAGCTAACCTGTCTCTAGTCTGCTCATGTGAGCACCCAGAGTAATAAGAAGAGGCATAAAACTCTGGGTCAGACAAAAAGTCTGGTATGAGCGATGAGCAACAAACAAAACAATAACATGTATAATTCAATCATACCTGAACCTGGACCTGCAACCAAAGAGTTAGCACTACATACCGTACAACACTCTAAGGTGCCACTAACATATAGTGTAAAGATACGGGGGAGGGGGTGTGCATGTCATAGTGATGGCAAACAGTCAAGCATAGCAACCATCCTCACATCTCTCACTCAGTGCGTAAAGCATACGATACCCGTTACTTTGGTCACCTAATTCTTTGGGCCATGACGGAATCCAATCCCGTACAATGATCACTACAAGCCCCTAATTTGTCTCTCGGTAGTGAACCAAGGTTACGGATACCGATAACCCCTTTTGCACACGTCCCACAACAAAGCTCAATCATGAAGTGAACTCATTAGTTCCCAACTAGATCCTGAGCTCTAACTTCGATTTGGACTACCTTTGCATCTCGGGTTATTGGTCATCACTGGATCGGTTCGGTTCTCTGTCCTTTTTCTCTGTCGGTTCGGATCGGTATCCTCCCAGTGCTTCGGTTCGGGTCGGGGGTCTCCAAGTCCCTTAGTAGTACGTCAGTTCGGTTCGGGTCCTCCATGTCACATCGGGTTAGTTCGCGTCCTGCATGTCGCATCGGGTCTGTTCGCCAACTGTCTTCCTTCCGTCCCTTGCTTGATCTTCTGGTCCGATCCGATCCCCATTCCTATTCCCATCCGCTCCGATCCGATCCCCCCTTCTCTAGCTCGATCTGATCCCAGTTCAACCATTTTGGCCTTCCTTTTTGCCACACTTTCCTCTTGTGCCAAGCCTCGGTTTGGTTCGGTGATCCCTTGCCAAGTCCTCTATTCGATCCGAGCCCATTCCTCCGATCCGATCCGAAAACCTGCACTGTTTTTCTGCAACTTTTCCAGCGAGCATTTTACGCCATTCGACGACGTTTTCGACCATTCTATCTATTCTAATCATTCACAAAGCATACCATACAGTCATACCAATAAGTAAAAGTGACCTCAAACACCAAAACATCAATATGATAGGTTAAAATGGATCAAACATAGTCAAAACCTCGTATTTTCCCTTAAGCATGTTTAGGTGAAACTAATGATATGATTAGCAAAACTTAACCAAATTAACCTAAACTCATATCAGAGGTCTAAAACATCATTTCGAATTTTATAAATATTTTTCCAGAATTTTATCATATTTAAATTCGCTAATTAACACTAATTACCCTTAATTAGCCATAATTAGTGAGGAACTATGCAAATCACTCACCTTAGCCACAAAGTAAACTATAGATCTGAAATAGTCTCTGATTTTGATCCAATCCCTATGTGTTCCAGCAGCTCTATCCCAATCCTTATGCTAATCCACCTTGATTTGATGTAGATTAGGCTAATATGTGATTAGGGATGACAAAAAGGTGTTTTGGAGTGTTTTAGAAGATGGAGGCCATTGTTAGAGCTTAAGGAAGGTTTGTGGCGGCTGAGAAAACTGAAATGAAATGATTTTCCTAACCCTTCCAGCCCTCTCATAACCCTAATCCCGAAATTCCCCTTTGGGCCTAGATGTTAATCACCCGGTTAAGCCCAATTAAGCTGTTTTTCACTATCTGAAACTTGTTTCAGCCATATCTCCCAAATGGTGAGTCTGTTTGGCTAATGTGACCACTCTACGGAAAGGTAAACCATCAAACGAATCTAATGGAAGTGGTTTCAGGTCAAAATTCCTTTCCAATCAAAGGTTATGGCCAAAACAATATCGGCTAGGGGTAAAATGGTCATTTAAAAATTGGCAAAAGTCATGAACATGGGAAATGACCCCAATAGTTGTCTTCCAAAGTTACACGACCATACGACTTCATACAAAAAAGAAATAAATATTCTACGATCCGAGATACGTAGAATGCGGGTTGTTACATTCTCCCCCCTTAAGAAATTTCGTCCCCGAAATTCCTTAAACCAAAACATACAAGGATCCCGCATGCCTACCAACCATATACAACAATAAAACATGCGAAATAAACAGAACCATTATGCCCTAACATGCGGTTTACTAACAAGGGAAGAATCATCACCGCTAAAATCTTACCAGGCAAAGAGCTTTGGATACGACTTTCTTATGTCATTCTCTACTTCCCAAGTACAGTCGTTCTCTCGCCATCGATTCCCATCACTACCCTAGAGGTAACTTCTAATAGGTTGGGATCGTCCCTCTAACTGGAACCGATCCACTTAATCAAGATCGATCTAATCGTCAAGCTTACTAGCGTTTCTGAATCCAATTCACACTTAGGTCTGAAGTCATATCCCGTGATATACTCTAGTTGCTTCCATTCCAGAAAAATAGCCTCTAAACTGACACGTCTCTTACTCAATGCATCGGCTATCGCACCCAGTCCGATACTATGGCATTCGTTTATAGTGTCATTTTCTTAGGTAATCCAAACCTATATGCCAAATTTTCAACTACATTCCAAATGTCCTTTCAAGTCCAATCTTGAGTCCTTCTTACATTTGTATTGCACGTCCAACGTACATTCACTTCCTAGAGGTAGACTAGACCCGTCCAATGACCCTAGGCACTACACCAACATCTTTACTGTACGTCTAACGTACATTCACCTTCTAAAGGTGAACTAGATTCATCCAATGAACCCAGGTACCCTACCCATATTCATACTGCACGTCCAACGTACATTCACCTTCCAAAGGTGAACTAGACTCATCCAATGAATCTAGGTACTCTACCTATATCCGTACTGTACGTCCAACGTACATTCACCTTCCAAAGGTGAACTAGACTCATCCTATGAATCTAGGTACTCTACCTACGAGTCCAAGTCCAACTGAAACTCCTATATCCGTTGAATCTCCAAGACAATGGACGCTCCACAATGCCCAACCTACTTCAAGTCTAACGTAAAGTATCTTACACCCGTCATATCACCATGATCAACGAACTTATCTATTTCCATTCAATAGGATCCTACAGGTGATAGTCTACTCAAGAGGAGAAAGATAGGAACAAACACAACAACCATAGCATCCATCAAACAAATCCTATCTATCACCTGCTAAAGCCATGAATACGTCAATACCTATATGTCTGGTCTAACCAACATCAATAACTAATGGAAACTCTGCCTCCAAACAGACTACCGTACGTCCAACGTACGTTTATCCTCCAAGGATAACTAGATCACGTCCAACGGATCCAAGGTAACGGGCGTCCCCAGATACCCCTGCTTTTAGTCCGCCTGAAACACTCGAGTCCCACCCAAGTCTATCCATTATCTTGCTGCCCTCTCGAGTCCAACTCGAGCCAATCCAATTCCTTGCAGCCTCCTCGAGTCCAACTCAAGTCAATGTATTACCCATATACTCAGACCCAGTCTTGAGTATCCATTACCTATAGACCCTAGTCCAATGTGAGTCGTCTCCCTATTCGTTGCATCTCCCAGATCAACGAACACCCATTTTCTTTTACGATTTCAAGTCCAACTTGAATCGTCCTAATCTTCATTGCATCTTCCATGATCGACGAATACATCCTATTTCTTCAAAAAGAACATCAACATAAGGTCCTAAACAATCCATTACTTTGCATCTTTCTCGAGTCCCACTTGAGTCATCTCATAATCCTATCGAGTCTAACTCGGGAAGTCCATACCACTGAATAGTCTTATCCTGTCACAGCTGCCCATTACTCCTCGAGTAAACCAAGATATCATCCAATGAAAAATCACAACAACTATTTATCTCTTATGCGAACAATCCTAATCGAACTCGACATTCCCCAAGCACAAGCCCCAAAGGCCTAAACCAATATCAGACAAGCACCTAAGGAACATCTCCTCCGAATTCGGACAATCCACGTGAAGTGATACTAGCAAAACAACTAAGCACTAGAGCATTCATTTGCCTCCTAGAGACAACTAGAACTTATTACAACGATAACCTCTCGGCTTCCCTGACTCCAGTTACTATCGCCATCACTAGGTAAGTACCTAATACCACCCTATTCCTTTAGAGTAGATCGACTCCCCAAAATAACGCTAAACCTAGTAAAGCCCAAAACAAAGTAATTACAAACAAACATACATCCACAACTCGATAAGAACACGTTACGACAAATCATACTGAGGCTAGTCGAACCACCAATCGGGTTCGTCACTACTAAAGGTCTATCAACTAACTCAAGTTTTGTCAAACAAAACTCGATCAAAACATCTTAAATAGAAAGCATACTTCGAATAACGACACCTTTTTCCTTCTGCGCCACAGTTGGGGCATTCGACGAAGAAGGAACAGCGTTGATAGCATACGCTTTCACAATCTGCTTCTCCCTAGGAGGTTGTGGACAATCATCCTTGTGATGTCCCGCTTGGCCGCAATTAAAGCACTTCCTTTCCCCAGGCTTTTCTCGACAATCTTTGGCATAGTGGCCCTTCTTGCCACAACTAAAGCACTCGCCATCTTTCTTATTTTTCTTATTCTGACCATCCATGGTTTGGTCTTGTTTCCTCTTGTCCTGGGAATTATTCTTGCCTCCACCGCCTGCTTGCGGCTTTGGCTCCCCTGCAGATGCAATAGCAACCTCAGTCTTTGGCTTAGGGTAAAGACTCTCTGACCTCAATGCTTTCCCCACAATCGATTCAAACGTCTCATCGATGTGGTTAATAAGCTTTTCCCCCAAGTACTGATCCAAGCCTGTTATAAGCTTCTCGTTCTTCTTCTCGGGAGTATCGATAAGGGATAATCCATACTTCGACAATGTGTCGAACTCAGCAATATACTCCGAGACTGCCCTGCCGCTCTGCTTAAGCTCCAAGAACTTCCTAAACAATTACGACTTCTGAGCAGCTGGGATAAACTTGTCGCTAATGCGAGCCTTAAACTGATCCCAAGTAACCTGATTCTCTGGAGTGGCTGTTTTAATAGCATTCCACCAATTCATTGCTCGCCCTTGCAGCTGACGAAACGCTAGCCATCTCTTCATCGCATCCTCGATACCCAAGTCGTCGAAGATACGATCACAGCTATCTAACCAATCCTGAACATCCGTGGCCGACTCCGTTCCGTGGAACGGCTTCCCACCAAGATTAGTGTAATCCTTACTCAACTTGGCGAAATCGACCCTAGGCGCCTGCACTACTGGACCACCACCATTTCCGGGATTGGGAACTGCCCCTTGAACATCCCTAAGCATCTCCCTCATGAAGTTAGTGAACATCATCCTCATGTCAGGAGCATTTCCATTATTGGTCCCTCTACCAGCACCCCTTGTATCTCGACTCATCGTTCAATCTGTAAAGAGAAAACGATTAACGATCTCATAATGGTGCTGGTGCAGTGCGACTTCATCTTTATACTACTAATAGTATATACATATAGATAGCTTTTGAAAACTAAAGTAATCACAAATACGCGCTCTCATATACGTACTACCTCTCCTTAGTGTCTTTCCCTAGGTTAACTACGCAACCTAGAGCTCTGATACCAAATGTGACGGCCCGCCCCGCACCAACTGACATTTACTTCAAAAGTGCGCTGTACACATGTCCAGTTAGCACGGAACGGTCGTCAGAAGGAAAGGAAAGAAGGAAATGAACTAACAAGGAACCTGTAGAATGTCTCACAACGCATAGGATAAAATATAATAACAACATTCTTGACATAAAACAGGTGAGACAGTGCATAAGCTGAAAATAAACTAACATAGTAGCGGAAATCCAAATACAGCTTATTACAACTTTCCAAATTTACTGTCTCTAAAACAAAAGAAAGCTAAAGTAGAAGATGCACGACTAATGCCCAAGCAGTGATCTTCAACAACACAGGGAGAATACTATATATATCATACGTGGAAGCCTCCTGCTCATCTCCAGATCAGCTACCCGTGCATACCCAGCAAACCTGTCTCTAGTCTGCTCGTGTGAGCACCCAGAGTAATAAGAAGAGACATAAAACTCTGGGTAAGACAAAAAGTCTGGTATGAGCGATGAGCAATAAACAAAACAATAACAGGTATAATTCAATCATACCTGAACCTGGACCTGCAACCCAAGAGTTAGCACTACATACCGTACAACACTCTAAGGTGCCACTAACATATAGTGTAAAGATACGGGGGAGGGGGTGTGCATGTCATAGTGATGGCAAACAGTCAAGCATAGCAACCATCCTCACATCTCTCACTCAGTGCGTAAAGCATACGATACCCGTTACTTTGGTCACCTAATTCTTTGGGCCATGACGGAATCCAATCCCGTACAACTATCACTACAAGCCCCTAATTTGTCTCTTAGTAGTGAACCAAGGTTACGGATACCGATAACCCCTTTTGCACACGTCCCGCAGCAAATCCCAATCATGAAGTGAACTCATTAGTTCCCATCTGGATCCTGAGCTCTAACTTCGATTTGGACTACCTTTGCATCTCGGGTTATTGGTCATCACTGGATCGGTTCGGTTCTCTGTCCTTTTTCTCTGTCGGTTCGGATCGGTATCCTCCCAGTGCTTCGGTTCGGGTCGGGGGTCTCTAAGTCCCTTAGTAGTACGTCGGTTCGGTTCGGGTCCTCCATGTCACATCGGGTCAGTTCGCGTCCTGCATGTCGCATCGGGTCTGTTTGCCAACTGTCTTCCTTCCGTCCCTTGCTTGATCTTCTGGTCCGATCCGATCCCCATTCCTATTCCCATCCGCTCCGATCCGATCCCCCCTTCTCTAGCTCGATCCGATCCCAGTTCAACCATTTTGGCCTTCCTTTTTGCCACACTTTCCTCTTGTGCCAAACCTCGGTTTGGTTCGGTGATGATCCCTTGCCAAGTCCTCTATTCGATCCGAGCCCATTCCTCCGATCCGATCCGAAAACCTGCACTGTTTTTCTGCAACTTTTCCAGCGAGCATTTTACGCCATTCGACGACGTTTTCGACCATTCTATCTATTCTAATCAATCACAAAGCATACCATACAGTAATAGCAATAAGTAAAAGTGACCTCAAACACCAAAACATCAATATGATAGGTTAAAATGGATCAAACATAGTCAAAACCCCGTATTTTCCCTTAAGCATGTTTAGGTGAAACTAATGATATGATTAGCAAAACTTAACCAAATTAACCCAAACTCATATCAGAGGTCTAAAACATCATTTCAAATTTTATAAATATTTTTCCAGAATTTTATCATATTTAAATTCGCTAATTAACACTAATTACCCTTAATTAGCCATAATTAGTGAGGAACTATGCAAATCACTCACCTTAGCCACAAAGTAAACTATAGATCTGAAATAATCTATGATTTGGATCCAATCCCTATGTGTTCCAGCAGCTCTATCCCAATCCTTATGCTAATCCGCCTTGATTTGATGTGGATTAGGCTAATATGTGATTAGGGATGACAAAAAGGTGTTTTGGAGTGTTTTAGAAGATGGAGGCCATTGCTAGAGCTTAAGGAAGGTTTGTGGCGGCTGAGAAAACTGAAATGAAATGATTTTCCTTACCCTTCCAGCCCTTTCATAACCCTAATCCCGAAATTCCCCTTTGGGCCTAGCTGTTAATCACTCGGTTAAGCCCAATTAAGCTGTTTTTCTGAAACTTGTTTCAGCCTTATCTCCCAAATGGTGAGCCCGTTTGGCTAATGTGACCACTCTACGGAAAGGTAAACCATCAAACGAATCTAATGGAAGTGGTTTCAGGTCAAAATTCCTTTCCAATCAAAGGTTATGGCCAAAACAATATCGGCTAGGGGAAAATGGTCATTTAAAAATTGGCAAAAATCATGAACATGGGAAATGACCCCAATAGTTGTCTCCCAAAGTTACACGACCATACGACTTCATACGAAAAATAAATAAATATTCTACGATCCTAGACACATAGAATATGGGTTGTTACGCCTAGTTACTTTGTTAATTATATTGTTAAAGTTATCGCATTCGCCAGACTTTATGTATGACCCCCATTTTTCCATCTCTTTTCTCCCTCCCCCCCCCCAGGTGCTCAGGTTAGAACTAGCACCAGTGGAGCTTGATTTTGGACTGCTTTTAGAAGACTGCTTGGATCGCTGAAGTAAAGTTCAGCTTCTCTTTATTTATGGCTATTTTGATATTGGGGATTATGTCTTTCAGTTTATGTACTTTGTTTTATCAAGATGGATATGATGTACTTGACTTTGGTTTATGGTTTTGATGATGTAATCAAACATATGTGTTTTCCGCTGTAATGAAATAAAGTTTTAAATTTTCAAGTACTATTTATATCTGTCTTGTAGTTAAGTTTCTATTCTATACTTACTTAAAACGCTCCATAGAAGTTAATGCATTCCCTTTGTGAGTGACATTAATGGACGTTGGGTGTTACAACACATATACGTGTATAGTGCACGTGCAACATATAGGAAGTCGGACTTCAGAGTAATTATTTATATTAGTATAAATGCACGTTTATGCTTATCTTTTGTTGCTCCAGATATTTACTATTATTTTTATTATTGTTACTTCACTATGGAAGACGATTTTATTCCAACAATATATTTTATATGTTTAGATTAGGAGTAGTAGTAGCTATAATTATACATAAGCTAGAGACATGCCCAGGTCATGGCCATGTATACTAACATTTGTGGTAATCAATATACACTTTCTTTTATATCTAAAAACACTTGATGTACAAAATATTCTCACATCAATATTGTATTCGTTGATCACTGTATATTTAATATCACACGGTGTTCTTATGTTTCTTTAAAATAATATCACACAATATAGCCATTCAAAATTAATGCACACACATAATTTAATTGCAAAATTTCA
Source organism: Allium sativum (assembly GCA_030737875.1). NCBI lineage: Eukaryota > Viridiplantae > Streptophyta > Magnoliopsida > Asparagales > Amaryllidaceae > Allium > Allium sativum. The sequence continues at coordinate 660,678,637 of CM060919.1, forward strand.
TGATATATATCTACAAACATTCGTTTATCGTATCTAAGTTTTGAGCAGATTAATGCTTAGATCGACATTGCACGTGTGTACCATTTCAAAAGTTTTTTTTTACAATTTAAATGTATTCTCGGGCATACTCTTATCAACTTTGTATTCTGCAAATAAATTTATGATGGAGATAATTAAAAGCATGTCTAAGCTTGTGCTTTCTAACGAAATATAAAGGAGTTAAAATATTTTGGCTATAAGCTAGCTAGAGCACAAATATGTTTATAAATTAACGATGTTATTACATGTGCGAATTCTAGGCAATGTATCTTGCCAATTCATGGCCTTTCCAATTGTGATTTCATATCAAAATATATTGTAATATTTTATGAATTTATTAAAAAATAAGAATAAATACAAATTGAGCCGTTGAAAGTTAAAAACTATGACATATTTTGTGCCATTATTATTTTGAGATGTTGCAATTTTATTAGAAACAACATATTTATGAGCCATTCATGCATAGAGCCATTGAAAGCTATAAACGGTATTATATTTTGTATCGGTAATTTTCTTTTGGGAGCTATTACATATGCATAACAGTTATATATACACACATGCTTGTATAAGATTGAGCCGTTACAAAATATAAATGGCATTGACATATTACCATGAATGATAAAAAATTTAATAAATTTACTATCTTTTGTTATTTTTGGAATATATATAATTTACATTGTATAAGTTATAATCTTTTGTCCGTTTTCTTTATTTTAATACATGGTATTAAAATACTGCTATGAATGATAATAAATTAATATTAATTAACATTCATCTCTTCTAAAATGTATGCAATTTATACATTAAAAGGTGCAAGTTTTTCGAATGGTTCTTTTATTTAATATGACATTAACTGTGGTCCAATTTTCCTCTCACTAACATAGCTACCATTTATTCTATATAAGAAATTGGTCATAGACAAGGAAACATATAGAATACAGAGAATATAGAAGAAAAATCCTTTCTCTTTTTATTCCTCAAAAAGAAAAAAAAAACATAAATTTTTTAACTTCACCTCCACCATTCTTTTACAAAAAAACTTGAGCAGTATTATTTTAGAATGCAAACAGAATCAGCTTCATATGTGCAAACGATCCAATATAGAACGGAAAAACAAGAAAGAGTCTGTTTTATCGTAGAGGCGGCAACGAATAGTACGACCTACTTTGCACCTTGAGTAAATCGCTGAAACGTCTTCAAGAAAGTGACCTAGTCCATGACTCAGCTGAACCATTGTTTCCAACAATTTGAAGATGTTTCCCAAAAATAACGGCTTCGACTGCAAATCTGGACGATGCTGCTCCATCATCCAAGTTTCAACTTTCAGTGGTCAGTAGAGATGCATCACATGAGATTTGAAATAGCTTTTGAGATCATCCCCAAAGGTATGGCTTTAGATGAACAATTTTAGATTGCTGTTATAATTGACAAACTGCTCCTAATTTAGAAAGAATTTGTCTATTATTATTTTAGATTTTTCATTAATTTGCTAATTGAAAAAAAAAAATCAATTAAGAGACTTTTGGAAAACAATAGTAAATCTTTTAAGTCCTGAAATTGATTTGAAATGGAATAATTTTGTTCTAAGGATGATTAAGATTAAGAAAACAATATAAGTACAATTACATTGTTAACTAGAGATTACAATTTTATATTTCATTCATGTTAAGCAAAAACAAATGTTTTAGAAACATTTGAAAGTGCTTGTATGATTTATTAAGGTGCATATTAACAATTTACTAATTTACGAAGTTTGTAAAAGGTTTTTTTTTATAGGAAGCATATGTTTAGAAATTTGCCCTTCCTGCTTAGAGAATTTTGAATGAGGAAATAAATGTTTGTAACTAAACATTTAATTGCATGATAAATGTTATTAAACAACATTTAATGATATAGTAAATGAGATAGTAATCACATTTGATAGGTCATAAACATTATAGTAAAATTCAATCAATAAATTTAAAGTTGTAATAGACTTTAAATATTGGTATAAGATTAGCTATTTACTTTTGATCATATGTGATTGTTCTGGAAGTTATTTTTTATTATAGAATCTGAATTTCAAATTTATTTAAATGAGTTTTATTTACATACACAAAAAATTAGTATCATGTCACAATTATTGATGATTGTTCCAATGTTGCTATTTACAACTTATGAACAACAATATTAAAGGGAATATATTTTTTGAAAGTGTCATTAGAATAGGCACTAATTGAATGCAAATTTTGAAGACGTCTCTAATAAAAGTTGACATTAAATAAATGCAAATTTAGAAAATGTTTTAGGAAATAACATTAATTGAATGATATTTATTTAACAATAAATGCATATATTTTAAGATGTCATTAAATGAAAATTGTTGAATAAATAACGAACATTCATTAAGTAGTCATGTAATCAAATGACATTAGATGAATGTGTAGATGAAGAACATTTATCGAGTAAATGAGTATCTTTTGGAAATAAATAACATTGATCGAGTGTATTGTAACACCCCACCTCTATACTCGGTGCAAGCAACGGTGTCAACTAACCCGAAGAATAAGGCTGTTGAGGAGAGATCATCTGTATATTCGCTTTGAACGAGTGTTAAATATGTCGGATAATATGGTCTAACTTTTTGAATCCCATGAGGAAATCCGAAACATCTAAATCAAGTCTAAATCTACTACACAGCGGATATATATAATTCGGAAAGCAATATAAAATACATAACAATGAAACCAGAGTCAAACACAGATATTCATATCACTAAGGCGCAAAATAGATATGAATAATACTACAAAATTGGTGGTCATAATATAAGTGGTTATGCAAGATCCACTCTATCATAAAATAATATATTCATGTACAACACAAAAGAATATGTACACTTAAGAGTCACAATCTCAAATACACGAAAGATAAAACTACTAAACCAAGTGCGGTTAACCAAAAGGAAGAATATCCCATGCTATAGTCAAGGAGAGGCACCTGCAATACTCGGTCTGACCTGAGTATTATTTATAAGAATAAACAATAAACGAATCAGTCTAGCTGTACTCATCATAATAAACTGAGATAGAAATAGAGATATAAACAGATAATAACATGGAAGCAATAACAACAAATGGTCACTAATAAGTGTAAAGTCTTGGAAATGTCTATAAAATATGTCAAAGAAAACTCGGCACTATATAAGGAATATCTCAATAACAAAGAAACTAAGAATGATAGAATAATATCAATACGAGAATTGATAGCATATATGTCAATGAAACTAAGATTCAAGAAATCAATAAATTAGAAATCTTGAATATCCCAAAGAAGGGGAACAACAAATTAATATTCATGAGAAATGATGTCTCCCATCAAGTCTACATGAAAATACAAAATATTATATCGCGTATCTTGCTGATACGAAATGATCCGAAGATCATCGATATAATTAAATGAACCAAAGTTCCTCACGAATCCGAAGATCGCCCGAAACCAAAGTTCCCAAGATGTGATGATCCGAAGATCATCAAAGTGACCCAAAGGTCGGATTGATCTGAAGATCCTCCAGAACCGAAGTTCCTACAATAAGATGGAACCGAAGTTCCTCAATTTGTCCGAAGACTCTCAAGATCAACCGAAGTTCCTTAGGATGATCAAAGGATCATCAAAGTGACCCGAAGGTCGGACTGATCAGAATTAATCAAGTTTAGTGTAAACTACAACAAGCTAGTAAGTATAAGAGCTAAGCTACATGTCCCATAACCACTTGATCTACCTGAATATTTACGAATATATTGTATATTCTACTAGAAAAACGAAACGATTATTGCCACGGTGTTCAATCGAACGAGTCCAAGAATTAACCGTCAAAGTAAACACAAGGGGTCATAGTCCTTGTTTTTACTAAGGCGTTTAATTAGATTTCTCATACGAACAAGAAAAAGGTTTATGAAATCGTATACTAGTAGATAGTAAAATAATTTGGAAAATAACTTCATATAATGAAGTAGAGTTTGAAACCATTTAGTAAAAGATTGGTATCTACTATTAATTTTCAAACCCCTTTTTATATATAGTTTCGAAGTGGCAAATCTCGTTTAATAACGATCGAACAAGGAATTCATGTTTTAATAACGTAAACATGATCTCACGACTACCGACTATAATTTCGTTCACCACGAATCAATCAAAACATCATGGAATCAAAATCTAGAAATCTGCGAACCAGAGAAACGGAAAAGTCACAAACGAAGGCGAAATGGGCCGAAACTTGGCCGGGAATGAGCTCAAATGGCCCTAATCTGTTAATCGTGGTCTCCACTGGTCAATAGTAGAAATTTAGCCCTCAGACGTCTGACCACTCAGGACAGACGTCTGAGATGAAAACCCGCAGTTTTTATTTTTTCTTGAGAACTTGCACAGACGTCTAATCAATTTGGTCAGATGTCTAAGCTGAAGCAATTAAATTTTTTGCTTACTTATGAATGTGCAATCGGCCTCGGACGAGCCCGGATCAATGGTGATGGTTTATGATGATTCCTAAGTGTCAATAAGGTCTCAAATGCTCGTCGAATCAACTCATATCACAAAACCCACATGCACAAACATATATAACTATATGTGATTGAAATGATTTGATTATAAACTCCAAGACGACAAAAATCTCTAATCAAAGCAAATCAAGTACAATTCATACTGGCACAATGGTTTGGCAATGCTAAAGGAAGTTATAAGGACTTGTGTGCACATAAGAACTTCACCTATATCTTGCACAATCCGAACATAAGAACATAATAGGATTTCCGTTACTTAAAAAGCAAGGGAATCATCAAACTAATCAATTAACTTAATGCATACAGAACATATACATTATATAAATGCACTAAATTACACTTTACAAGCACATAGGCTTAAGGCATAGATGTGAGTTCATGAAGAACTCACCTTTGATTGTACGAATGAAGAATAAGCTCAAAACCTAAGTTAGATCAACCTCTCTTCAATCAATACTCTAGAATCTACAATCTGAGATGATATAAATAGAACTCCTAAAAGTTAGGTATTAGGAATTCATACAAATTGAAGAGGAATATGGTTGGAGAAGATACAGATGGAGCTTACCTCTCTTTTCTATGAATTTACACTTGATTTCCTTCATAATTTTGGATTCCTAATATGAACTTAGATTTAGGAATTTTGATTTCCCATTCCTTCCCCATTTTTTATTTTAGCTTAAGTGTTTGGAGAATGAATGAAGGAGGGAGGGAACTTGAGAGGTTTAAATGAGTAGGCTAGGTTTAGCCATCCAAGCCCCAACCAAAGTCCCAATTTTGACATACTTGAAATACATCAAAATTTATAGTCGAAAAGGTTGTAAACTATGATCCAGACTCAATGGAAGTGGTTTCAAGTCCAAATTCATCCATATGCAAAATGTGACTTTTTGGTTGTAATAACCCGCTATTTTTAACGATTTAAATTCCAAATTATATCGAGTTTTTATTTTGAAAATATTTTATAATTTCTCATAATGGGAATTTGATATTTGAAATAGGTACAGTGAGATGTAGCAGTAGTGAAAATTTCATCGAAAAATTTGAATGTTTTTCAATCGTCCAATTTTCAGTGCAATGCTGCGCATAACCGTTCATATTTTACCGATTTTAGAATCTCTCCGAATCCAGTTCGGAAAAACATGAAAAATATTCTATTTGTCGTCCGTAATCCAATGGCGGAATTCAATTCGTGAAAATCGGACGTTTTGACCTCCGTTTTCCGTCCGCATTTTTACGTTAAAAAGGGGTCCATAATGCGCTTTTGAACGGAGCATCCAGACACTGCAAATTATATACCGTTGTGTCCGTCTCGTCACGCTGATTACAATAATATATTTGTTTGTCAGTTTTGGCGCTCGATTCGCGCTGTAATTGCGAAAAGGCTTGCACAGTTCATTTTTGAAACAAATCCATTTGAGTTCGACATGTCCCTTTTAAGATCTTACATATTTGTTTGGTTATTTTGGGTCTGCAAAACATGTCTTTCTATTTTGTTATGCCACCCATTTGTTCTTTGTTTTATTTCTTCTTAGGCTTGTGTGGACATATATATATATATATATATATATATATATATAAATGCATGCATGTCCATTAGCAGTTCAAATTAAAGCCAACGCTTTAGCCCAAAATTCATGCATGTTGTCCCCTTTCTTTGAATTTCAAAGGACACATTAAAGGGAAAAATGCATGCAAACAACGCATGCATGGCTCTTCCTTTCAAATGCTTATTTACTTCCTGGAAGACAAAAAGGGAACATTTACACCTTTGTTTGCCATGTAAGTCCTAAATTGTTCCATGCATTCTTATTGTCCACTTTTGTCTCTTTATTTTGCTAAGCCGTTACAACATCCATTCAAACTTTTGTGCATATTTTTTTTTGTTTTAAAAAAAAGAGAGGGTAAAATGTTCAAAATTCACTTTCCAAACTCACTTTTATTTATTCCCGTAGGCTGCGTTTGCATGGAAATTTGTTTTCCAGATTTCCCTTGCGATAGTATTCACACTTCCAAATTTTCCAAAGTACTTTTCGATTTCCAAAACTGTCCCTTGCCTATTTGAAATTTTCTTTACCGTTTCGAGTTTGAATGGTGCATTTAATTTGGAAAAGGAATCGCTCCATTCCCATCTAATTTTATACCCACGTCGCCTGCTATTCATTCAAAACTGTATGCTACTGTCCAAAGTTTTGAAACCGTCCTCACTGTGTCCTGTTCCCATGCCTATTTTCTTGTTCTTCTGAATTAAAGACGCTCCATTCTTCTGTTTCTTTGTTTCCATCAGCAACCATTCTATCTCTTCCATCATTGAAAGAAAAATGAGAGCAACGCCATGTCCCTCCGCCCAGACCGGCTCCCCTGCTCTGCCTCTCCTTTCTCCGATCTGTAATCCAAGCCAACTCTCCCTGCTCTCCACTCGACGCCTCGCCCACGCCAAGCCTTCGCTTGTTGCTACCCATTCCAACATGACCACCCTTCCTGAACGACGACCGACTACCCACTTGTCCCTGCGTGTATGTGAGTACGTTGTTGGGCGTGCGTGAGTCTTTTGGTTGAGTGTGCGTGCTTGTAGTGCTAGTGATAAATGTTTTGTGTACTGTTTGGAGGTGTTTTCATTTCAGTGGGTGTTTGTGGTTCTGTGTAGGTGCGTTAGTGGTGCTTATATGTGTGCGTTGGGTTATAAGTTTGTGTGTATTCATATATATATATATATATGTGTGTGTGTGTGTGTGTGTGTGTGTGGCTTGTGTGTTATGTGTATGATTGTGTGTGTTTATTTGCAGTATATTAGTGTTTATATACATATAATTTTGCTAAAGGTTTGTGAATATAAATTTTGTACAGGTATGGTTTTTGATGTATATTTATATATAAATAAAAGCGATGTTATGTTGAGTTCATTTTATAAAATAAGATGAATATATATAAATATATATATATTATTTCGTGTAAAGATTATTGTGTTTTATTTAATTGAATTAGTGTTTTGTTTATTTTTGAATCGAGTATGGGGTTGAGTTTGAAACCATTCCTAAATTCAATAACCGTACCGTTCCAAACTAAATAGCCGAGCCAATCCGTTGAAAATTTTCCCGACCACCTCTCATAAAAATAAAATAAAATATTGAGTGATATAGAGCTGAAGCCATTCCAAATCATGCCTGAAAACCGTCGCTTCATTCTACATCGATCCATCCGTTGTCTCCAAATCTGTGCCATGAAAGGTGAGTTTATCTCACACCTGACTCACATTTATTTCATAGAGGTTTGATCAACTATTTGAAATGTTATGAAATGTATAGGGCTGCTAGTAAAAATTTGTTTGTTTATTATGTACACTTTCATATGTGATACGATATTTATATGACACGTAGGTGCACTGATTTTTTTTTTATACTGCGACTGTTGCTATGTGATTGTTGTTTGTGATTGTTGATACCCTAGTTTAGGAAAAATCACTAAGGGTTGAAATGATACATACCCGAACGGACATTAGAAAAGGGAAAAATCGTTATGGGTTGAAATGATAGGTCTGAACGATTTTTTACTGAATTTGGGATCGCGGGTTGAAATGATAGACCCGTTGAAATTTTATAAATTGCGGGTTGAAATGATAAATATCCGTATCACTTGACCATAGGGCAGAAAATTATATACAGACACTGCTGGTCGTGCTTTCGAAGTAAAATGATTTGGAAGTGGTTTTTTAACTTATAATTTTATAATTTAATTATATAAATATTTTAAAACTTTTATATATTATATTATAGTAAATATTTCTTTTAAATCTATTTTATACTATTTTGAACTTATATATGTTTATAATCTATTTCTAATTTATTTTAGAATTTTTATAAAATTATATATATTTTTTCAAAACTATATTTTTCTTTATATATAATTTACAAACTTTAATAATACACTAAAAGTTGAATGGGTTAAGGTTTCGCGATTCGAATTTGGGATTTAAGATATGAAATTTATATAATGATACTTGACTTAACATATGAACGGATATAATAAATGAATTTGTTTTCGAATCGAGACAGACTTACGAGAGATGAACTTGAATTGTGAATTTGTTTTGAAATTGAATTTCCAAATCTAAGGAATGAAATTGATTATAAATCAATTGAATGTGAGTTTGAATTCGGTTTTAAATTCTTATGAGAAATGATCTTAATTTGCGATTAATTTGAATTACAGCTGACATGAAATGAATTCGATTTTATAGTGATTGAATATGAATTGGAATATATAAAAAAAACTATGTATGGAATTGATTTCATAAACTGTTTTGTTTGAATTAAAGAAATTTCTTAAATCAATTTATAAGGATGTTTTTAATCGTATATAAGGTTTTGATTTGGATTCTTTAAGTAATGAGTTTGAATTACACATCTTGACTTATGAAATATGATGTGGTTTTATTAAATTGAATTATAAATATTTTTATGTGAATTATATATATATATATATTGAACCCGAAATTAAATATTAGACGAAATGAATCGACTTGGAACTTGTTTGAACTCGGGTTTTTGACGAATATAAATCAAACCAAAATATTCTTGAAGTTAAATATTTTTGTTTTGATTTAAACGATAACTGCGACCTTTAAGGTATGTTTTTGATGTAAATTGTTTTGAATTGAAAGTCGTTATGTGAATATTTTTGAAATCGATATAATTAAGCGATATAAATGAGTCGTTTTCAAAATTGAATATAATCGAGGTTAGATATTTAATTTTGATTTCGAAATTCGAATATGAGTTTTCATATAATCGATTTTATAAATTGATTTATAAAATATTGGCCACGATGTGAAAAATGTAAACGTTTGGTTGTTAAAGAGACCGGGATCGGCTATTGTCATACTCTCTGCCAATACCGAAAACCACTTTAACAACTGTATACGCGGTGGAGTTGCAGAATGAAGGGGATGATTTGGCGAACGACTCTATTTTGTATTTTCATATTAATTACAAGACCCTGACTACCTTGAGTCAGCTTGATGTGGCTAAAACAGGAGCTACGCACGGACCAATTGAGGTCATACCTCTTATCGAGCACACTTCTTCGATATTATTCTATTACTGTTGAGATTCGATTTGGGCCCTTTTGATATGGGAGTGTGTCTCGAGGTGGGCGGTAGTAGCTACTATGCGTTACCACCAGTCCGGCTCTGCAAACGGTGAATCCACCCTGGCATTCCTTGCGTGCCTTGTCACATGCCTTATACGAGCCCACTACAACTTTGTTTTGTACCGTTTTATATGGAGTGCCCTCTGATCAACCTCCAGTTTACGGAGGAATTACGGTACTGTATATATTATGGGAATATATAAACGGTGTAAGGGTAATCATGGTAATCCCGCTTACGCTATTTTGATATTTTTACTTTACTAATAGACACTATTGTATATAGCGTATTATATTATATAGTATTAGTTTGACGGATCCTTAGAGGATGGTGATCCCAAACATCCTTTAAGTTACTGATTGCATTTCATCGAACATTTCGTTTGAGTTGATTTACTTCCATGAGAATGTCAGTCCTGATCCGAGTTGTTTTGTTTTGCATCATTGCTCGGGTCAGATCGAGTATATCAGTCTTCGAGATTCACCTTTGTAGTTTGGAGCTTATATTGGATTTTTGCTCACCTATATCTACATGTTGATCAGTTGTTCCAGTCATCCAGTTATTTCTGTCATTCTGTTTCAGATTGTTATCTGTTATTTATTGTATTAGACTTCCGTTGTATTATTTATGTAAACTCTGATGTAAAGCTTCATGAACTACTATTGTATTTTAAATTTTCCGTTGTGAGATATTATATTGCTCTGTATCTGTGATCTGTGATTCTATGATCTATTCTATTTACCCCAGAAGCTAATAACAATCCGTTGTTTTGGACGTTTCGAGTTGACATGTTTTGTCGATTCGGCATGGTCAAAATGGAGGGTCGTTACAGTTGGTATCAGAGCTTTGGTTCTATCAAAGCTTTAGCCCATGGGGTAAAAACTCATTAGAGATAGGGTAGCAATACCCTAGAATGAGTAGAATCAGCCACAGAGTCCTTCTAGAGAGAGCGTATTTTTAAGGTATAAATGGTTTTAAAATTGTTTTAAACTAATATTTTCGTATATAAAATTTTGGTTAATATCTAAATCGTTTTCTGAAATTTCCATTCCATTGAATCTTTCTTCGTTGATCCTCTTTGATTAAGTTCTTTATTCGTACAGCTTTTTGTTCGAATTCTATAACTTATCCTCGTCCATAACGAGGTAAGAAGTAGAAGAAGAGTATCGGTCTTCTAGCGAGTTCATTCTTATTATATTAGCTCGAAATATGTATTATAATTCCCTTGATGCAGTATTGAAATTCTTATATATATATATTGTTTATATTTTGTGATTTTATATTTTATAAGATGTGTTTATATTTTAAACTTATGGAATTTAACAAGTTTTATAAGTTTGAATATTGATTTGAAAATATTTTGGTATAATATAGAACAATATTGTTATATATTCAATTTAATAAATGAATAGGTATGAAATATATATTTCCCTATGTGAAATTTTAATGATTTGAAGCATATCATTTATAATATACGATTTGAAATTTGGTATATATTCTGTTTAAATATATAAAGATGCTTTGAGTATTCATTTGACGTTAAAAATTGGCCTATCGAATACTTAGCGATTGGGGTATACGTCTGATCAATGTATATGTTAAATCCTATGTGTTAGATAGATATAGAGTCACACTCTATTCGCTTGAAAATGATTCTGGTAATGACCGCGGCATCATTGATATCTATTTTCAGGTTTCGAAAGTGGGATAACTATATATTGCCAATCGAAACGTCGAGTGAATACTTAAAACTATTTTGAAATGTTTGAAAATATCTTAACTTTTGATTCAAATATATTTATTTCAAATGATATATACGTATAAGAATATATATGAACCATTGGTTTAAAATTATTATTTAATTACTATTTCCATACCTCATTCCTTTTCGGGACGAAAAGTTTTGAGTGGGGGAGAGTGTAATAACCCGCTATTTTTAACGATTTAAATTCCGAATTATATCTAGTTTTTATTTTGAAAATATTTTATAATTTCTCATAATGGGAATTTGATATTTGAAATACGTACAGTGAGATGTAGCAGTAGTGAAAATTTCATCGAAAAATTTGAATGTTTTTCAATCGTCCAATTTTCAGTGCAATGCTGTGCATAACCGTTCAAATTTTACCGATTTTAGAATCTCTCCGAATCCAGTTCGGACAAACATGAAAAATATTCTATACTTCGTCAGTAATCCAATGACGGAATTCAATTCGTGGAAATCAGGCATTTTGACCTTCGTTTTCCGTCCGCATTTTTACGTTAAAAAGGGGTCCGTAATGCGCTTTTGAACGGAGCATCCAGACACTACAAATTATATACCGTTGTGTCCGTCTCGTCACGCTGATTACAATAATATATTTGTTTGTCAGTTTTGGCGCTCGATTCGCGCTGTAATTGCGAAAAGGCTTGCACAGTTCATTTTTGAAACAAAGCCATTTGAGTTCGACATGTCCCTTTTAAGATCTTACATATTTGTTTGGTCATTTTGGGTCTGCAAAACATGTCTTTCTATTTTGTTATGCCACCCATTTGTTCTTTGTTTTATTTCTTCTTAGGCTTGTATGGACACATTTATATATATATATATATATATATATAAATGCATGCATGTCCATTAGCAGTTCAAATTAAAGCCAACGCTTTAGCCCAAAATTCATGCATGTTGTCCCCTTTCTTTGAATTTCAAAGGACACGTTAAAGGGAAAAATGCATGCAAACAACGCATGCATGGCTCTTCCTTTCAAATGCTTATTTACTTCCTGGAAGACAAAAAGGGAACATTTACACCTTTGTTTGCCATGTAAGTCCTAAATTGTTCCATGCATTCTTATTGCCCACTTTTGTCTCTTTATTTTGCTAAGCCGTTACAGCATCCATTCAAACTTTTGTGCATATTTTTTTTTTGTTTTTTTTAAAAAGAGAGAGGGTAAAACGTTCAAAATTCACTTTCCAAACTCACTTTTATTTATTCCCGTAGGCTGCGTTTGCATGGAAATTTGTTTTCCAGATTTCCCTTGCGATAGTATTCACACTTCCAAATTTTCCAAAGTACTTTTCGATTTCCAAAACCGTCCCTTGCCTGTTTGAAATTTTCTTTGCCGTTTCGAGTTTGAATGGTGCATTTAATTTGGCAAAGGAATCGCTCCATTCCTATCTAATTTTATACCCACGTCGCCTGCTATTCATTCAAAATTGTATGCTACTGTCCAAAGTTTTGAAACCGTCCTCACTGTGTCCTGTTCCCATGCCTATTTTCTTGTTCTTCTGAATTAAAGACGCTCCATTCTTCTGTTTCTTTGTTTCCATCAGCAACCATTCTATCTCTTCCATCATTGAAAGAAAAATGAGAGCAGCGCCATGTCCCTCTGCCCAGACCGGCTCCCCTGCTCTGCCTCTCCTTTCCCCGATCTGTAATCCAAGCCAACTCTCCCTGCTCTCCACTCGACGCCTCGCCCACGCCAAGCTTCCGCTTGTTGCTACCCCATTCCAACATGACCACCCTTCCTGAACGGCGACCGGCTACCCACTTGTCCCTGCGTGTATGTGAGTATGTTGTTGGGCGTGCGTGAGTCTTTTGGTTGAGTGTGCGTGCTTGTAGTGCTAGTGATAAATGTTTTGTGTACTGTTTGGAGGTGTTTTCATTTCAGTGGGTGTTTGTGGTTCTGTGTAGGTGCGTTAGTGGTGCTTGAATGTGTGCGTTGGGTTATAAGTTTGTGTGTATTCATATATATATATATATATATATATATATATATATATATATATATCTGTGTGTGTGTGTGTGTGTGTGTGGCTTGTGTGTTATGTGTATGATTGTGTGTGTTTATTTGCAGTATATTAGTGTTTATATACATATAATTTTGCTAAAGGTTTGTGAATATAAATTTTGTACAGGTATGGTTTTTGATGTATATTTATATATAAATAAAAGCGATGTTATGTTGAGTTCATTTTATAAAATAAGATGAATATATATATATATATATTATTTCGTGTAAAGATTATTGTGTTTTATTTAATTGAATTAGTGTTTTGTTTATTTTTGAATCGAGTATGGGGTTGAGTTTGAAACCGTTCCTAAATTCAATAACCGTACCGTTCCAAACTAAATAGCCGAGCCAATCCGTTGAAAATTTTCCCGACCTCCACTCATAAAAATAAAATAAAATATTGAGTGATATAGAGCTGAAGCCATTGCAAATCATGCCTGAAAACCGTCGCTTCATTCTACATCGATCCATCCGCTGTCTCCAAATCTGTGCCATGAAAGGTGAGTTTATCTCATACCTGACTCACATTTATTTCATGGAGGTTAGATCAACTATTTGAAATGTTATGAAACGTATAGGGCTGCTAGTAAAAATTTGTTTGTTTATTATGTACACTTTCATATGTGATACGATATTTATATGACACGTAGGTGCACTGATTTTTTTTATACTGCGACTGTTGCTATGTGATTGTTGTTTGTGATTGTTGATACCCTAGTTTAGGAAAAATCACTAAGGGTTGAAATGATACATACCCGAACGGACATTAGAATAGGGAAAAATCGTTATGGGTTGAAATGATAGGTCTGAACGATTTTTTACTGAATTTGGGATCGCGAGTTGAAATGATAGACCCGTTGAAATTTTATAAATTGCGGGTTGAAATGATAAATATCCGTATCACTTGACCATAGGGCAGAAAATTATATACAGACACTGTTGGTCGTGCTTTCGAAGTAAAATGATTTCGAAGTGGATTTTTAACTTATAATTTTATAATTTAATTATATAAATATTTTAAAACTTTTATATATTATATTATAGTAAATATTTCTTTTAAATCTATTTTATACTATTTTGAACTTATATATGTTTATAATATATTTCTAATTTATTTTAGAATTTTTATAAAATTATATATATTTTTTCAAAACTATATTTTTCTTTATATATAATTTACAAACTTTAATAATACACTAAAAGTTGAATGGGTTAAGGTTTCGCGATTCGAATTTGGGATTTAAGATATGAAATTTATATAATGATACTTGACTTAACATATGAACGGATATAATAAATGAATTTGTTTTTCGAATCGAGACAGACTTACGAGAGATGAACTTGAATTGTGAATTTGTTTTGAAATTGAATTTCCAAATCTAAGGAATGAAATTGATTATAAATCAATTGAATGTGAGTTTGAATTCAGTTTTAAATTCTTATGAGAAATGATCTTAATTTGCGATTAATTTGAATTACAGCTGACATGAAATGAATTCGATTTTATAGTGATTGAATATGAATTGGAATATATAAAAAAATAACTATGTATGGAATTGATTTCATAAACTATTTTGTTTGAATTAAAGAAATTTCTTAAATCAATTTATAAGGATGTTTTTAAACGTATATAAGGTTTTGATTTGGATTCTTTAAGTAATGAGTTTGAATTACACAACTTGACTTATGAAATATGATGTGGTTTTATTAAATTGAATTATAAATATTTTTATGTGAATTATATATATATATATATATATATATATATATTGAACCCGAAATTAAATATTAGACGCAATGAATCGACTTGAAACTTGTTTGAACTCGGGTTTTTTACGAATATAAATCAAACCGAAATATTCTTGAAGTTAAATATTTGTGTTTTGATTTAAACGATAACTACAACCTTTAAGGTATGTTTTTGATGTAAATTGTTTTGAATTGAAAGTCGTTATTTGAATATTTTTGAAATCGATATAATTAAGCGATATAAATGAGTCGTTTTCAAAATTGAATATAATCGAGGTTAGATATTTAATTTTGATTTCGAAATTCGAATATGAGTTTTCATATAATCGATTTTATAAATTGATTTATAAAATATTGGCCACGATGTGAAAAATGTAAACGTTTGGTTGTTAAAGAGACCGGGATCGGCTATTGTCATACTCTCTGAAAATACCGAAAACCACTTTAACAACTGTGTACGCGGTGGAGTTGCAGAATGAAGGGGATGATTTGGCGAACGACTCTATTTTGTATTTTCATATTAATTACAAGACCCTGACTACCTTGAGTCAGCTTGATGTGGCTAAAACAGGAGCTACGCACGGACCAATTGAGGTCATACCTCTTATCGAGCACACTTCTTCGATATTATTCTATTACTGTTGAGATTCGATTTGGGCCCTTTTGATATGGGAGTGTGTCTCGAGGTGGGCGGTAGTAGCTACTATGCGTTACCACCAGTCCGGCTCTGCAAACGGTGAATCCACCCTGGCATTCCTTGCGTGCCTTGTCACATGCCTTATACGAGCCCACTACAACTTTGTTTTGTACCGTTTTATATGGAGTGCCCTCTGATCAACCTCCAGTTTACGGAGGAATTACGGTACTGTATATATTATGGGAATATATAAACGGTGTAAGGGTAATCATGGTAATCCCGCTTACGCTATTTTGATATTTTTACTTTACTAATAGACACTATTGTATATAGCGTATTATATTATATAGTATTAGTTTGACGGATCCTTAGAGGATGGTGATCCCAAACATCCTTTAAGTTACTGATTGCATTTCATCGAACATTTCATTTGAGTTGATTTACTTCCATGAGAATGTCAGTCCTGATCCGAGTTGTTTTGTTTTGCATTATTGCTCGGGTCAGATCGAGTATATCAGTCTTCGAGATTCACCTTTGGAGTTTGGAGCTTATATTGGATTTTTGCTCACCTATATCTACATGTTGATCAGTTGTTCCAGTCATCCAATTATTTCTGTCATTCTGTTTCAGATTGTTATCTGTTATTTATTGTATTAGACTTCCGTTGTATTATTTATGTAAACTCTGATGTAAAGCTTCATGAACTACTATTATATTTTAAATTTTCCGCTGTGAGATATTATATTGCTCTGTATCTGTGATCTGTGATTCTGTGATCTATTCTATTTACCCCAGAAGCTAATAACAATCCGTTGTTTTGGACGTTTCGAGTTGACATGTTTTGTCGATTCGACATGGTCAAAATGGAGGGTCGTTACATTGGTTATACACACGATTAAGGATTAACGACGTTATATCTAAATAAAAGATTTAAATAAATTATCGTCAAATATACAGGTTGTTACGTGTACAATTAAAGAAAATTGGTTAATAATCATGTGTATATTTTTGTTATGAAATCAATAATAATAAAAATAAACACATGATCAAATACATACACTGTTGAAGAATCATATAGTGTTGTTTTTAATTTGAGAAAAATTGTGGGGGTTTCTTTTAATAGTGGGGTTGCTTTCAACTATTCGAGAATAACATTTATTTAGGTGTTTATTTGACTTGTTATTTTCCATGCTTTTGTAACGCCCTAAATAAATGTTAATTTTTCTTTATGATGAATCTAGAAGAATAAAAAGAAAAAAGGCAAAAGATCTTAGCTTATATTTTTGTGCTTTTACTATAAAGGAGAATCCCCCTAAAACCTCCAAGAGGCCTATCTTACTTAGATGCCAGTTCTTTGGCAAGGAGCTATAAATAATGAGTTGGATTCCTTGGAATCTAATAAGACTTGGCATTTAGTAAATTTACCACTTGGTGTAAATCTAGAAAATAAATGAGTGCTTAAAAGAAATCAAAATATGATGGCACAGTTGATAAATATGTAGCCCATTTAATAGCTAAAGGATGTAAGCAAAGACATAATATAGACTTTATTGACACCTTTCACCTGTAACTGGAACTACATCCATTCGAGCATTAACTTTACTTACATATATTCATAATTTTAAAATGGATGTTAAAATTGCATTTTTAAATGGTGAATTGGAACAGGAAATTTATATGGACCAATTTGAATAATTTATAATTCATGGTCAAGAACATAAAATTTACAAATTAGATAAATCATTATATGGTTTAAAACAAACATCTAAGAAATGGCATGAAAAATTTGATAAATTAATAATCTCACATGGATTTAAAGTTAATGAAAATGACAAACGCATTTATTACAAATCTGAGAATGACATTTGTACTATCATATGTCTATATGTAGATGACCTACTTATTTTTGGGTCAAACATTCATGCCATAAACCTTGTTAAATCCTTACTAAGTGTCAACATTGATATGAAAGTTCTAAGTGAGGAGAATGCAATTCATGGTATTAAGATTACGAGGTCCGAAAAAAATACTTTCTTTGGATCAATCTCATTATTTTGAGAAGATTCTAAAAAAATACAGTTACTTTGACTATAAACCTATAGGTGTACCATATGATCCTAGTGTCAAGTTATTAAAAAAACACTAGCAAAATGTACGATAATCTAAATGCGAGCTTCATTAATAGCCTTTAGTTTGCCAATGATTGTATTAGACTCGACACTGCCGATGTCGGGGGATTATTATGCAGGTTTATTAGTAGACCTAGTATAGAGCATTAACATACTATTGAGAGGGTCATGAGATACCTAATATAAACCATGAACTTTGGATTACATTATGAAAAGTTTCCAGCTGTTCATGAAGGTTATTCCGATGTAGACTGGAATACTTTATATAATGATTCAAAAGTGATCAATGGCTATATATATATAGCATTACTGTAGAAATTGTTTCTTGAAAAATCCAGGAAACATACTATTTTGACTCAGTCTACAATAGAGACTGAGATAATAGCACTAGCCACAGCTAGTAAAGAAGTAGAGAACTAAAGAAGAAGTAGAGAACTAAAGAAATCTGCTAGTTGAGATCCCCATATGGAAAAAATCGACACCAGTGGTGTGATCTGTCGCGATAGTTACGCGGCTATTGCATAAAGTACAGAACCGTTATTACAACGGTAGAATACGACAGTCGTAAGCACAATATTTTAAGAGAACATCACATATGTAGTGATGACAATTTGACGGCTATTGAAAAAAAGGACATAACCAATATTACAATGGTAAGAAATGACAGTCATATGCACAATATTGTTAGAGAAAATCACATATAAAGTGATGATAATTTGGAAGATTGTAACGATACAGATTCCGCTCGGACCTAGTCGATCGCTAAATCTACCAAGACCATTTAAAACCCGGATACGCTAACTCTGGGCATACAACATATCAGAACAAATAAGAGAAGACTTTTATAAACATCATAATAATGTTACATTAGAGTACAAAATATATCAGAGTATATTGAAATATAATACAACGGAAGATTAATTTACAATAAATGTAATACAATGCACTGCGAAAAACAAATAAACAAACACAGCGGAAGACTATCAATGCTCTGGACACAACTTTAAGCTTCAATTCAGAATCCTGCTCAATATATCTGCAAAATAAACTACTCGATTGTCCGTGTGGAAAATAGAGGCACCCAAGTTTGCAAGGGAAAAACAAACTATAGGCCAGTCACGGGACTGGTGTGAGAAACTCTACAGTTCAAATTAACTTATTTAATAATAGGACAAATCACAGGACCACACCGCTAACACGGAACAGGTTTACCCCCATGAACGCCAGTGCACCAACAATGATTAGTAATAGAGATACAGATCTACTATGCATCAATCAACATGCAATTTTCCAATCTACCAATTTAGATTAATCTCCACACTTAGATTTTCCAAATCCAATTCACTTTACAGAAATTATTTCTTTGGACTTTATTTCCCGATTTCTTATTTCAAATCAGTTGAATTACATATCTAGCTTTTATATCAAAGTAGATTTCACCTCGGGATCTCAAACCAAATCACTTGGAAATATGAATTCCAAAACATGAAAATGCATACAAACAAGTATGCAACAAAATATCGGGAGGTTTCTCCCATCAACAAGGCAAAGGTCACGTACCTAAGCAACTCGATATAAATGTGCACCTCCCACGATGGAGCAGGCTACACTGACGATGCACCCCCCCATGCATGGAAGCATATACTGCCCAAAGCCATTTAAGGCTATAACACCCATACTTTTAGTCACATAGTTTACCCGAATCTTTAGCCACATACCAAATCATTTCATATCCCGAAGTAGGGAAAATCATTTCATAACATTGTAACACCCCACGTCCATTAATGTCACTCTCTATGGGAATGCATTAACTTTCATGGAGTATTATTGGTGAATAGAATATAATAAGATAGAAACATATATTGGTACTTGAAAATTTTCAAAACAACATTTATTGCAACGGAGAAATAGTTTGATTACAACAACATCATAAACCGACAGAAAAACCAAGTACAAATAGTAACCATCTTGATAAATTGTTTTCTGAGTACATAAAATAAAAAAAGCATAACCCCAACATAAGTAGCCATAAAAGAGACGAGTTGAACTTTACTTTCAGCAATCCAAGCTCTTCCAAAAGAGAGAGAAAGATCCTGATCAAGCTCCGCTAGTACTAGTCCCACCCTGAGAATCTTGGGGGGCGGGGGGGGGGGGAGGGGGGGAAGGAAGAAAAGAGGAAAAAACAAAGGGGGTCAGACATAAAGTCTAGCGAGTAAAATAACTTTAACAATATAATTATTAAAGTAATTAGGATAAGGTATAAATTATTAAAACAAGGAATGACTGTGAAACAAGTGGGCATGACAAAGAAAACAAGAGGAATATTCTGGCGTTAACCCCGTTCCTAATCACTACAGGATAATTACTATACTGCACCATTACTAGTCACCCTAAAAGTTGATCCCGCCTACTGAACATAACAATGATAATGGTAGTTTCGTGTACCCCTAGTTGCCTTTATAGGTGCCGCCTGCCCCTATCTCCACTAGTTGTACCCACTACCCCCATGCGATCGGCTCCCTAACTCGTAGATACCCGTGTCGGTCCCATAGTGGGGTGTATCACTCCCCAAAGTGGCAACCCGATACCACTA
Source organism: Allium sativum (assembly GCA_030737875.1). Classification (NCBI taxonomy): domain Eukaryota; kingdom Viridiplantae; phylum Streptophyta; class Magnoliopsida; order Asparagales; family Amaryllidaceae; genus Allium; species Allium sativum. Next base: position 660,699,238 of record CM060919.1, read on the forward strand.
AAGATGCACAACTTATATCTACACGATGCAACAAAGTCTTACCTACCAGCCCGGGCCCACGCACGCACATGACCCCGTTGGACTTGCGTTGCCACCGCTAACCCGTTTTGACCTCTTACAATCAAACGCAGTAAGCGTGTCCCGTCCTCGATCAAACTCGAGCTCACAAAGATACTTAATGGGTTACTAGTTTGAAAAGGGTCCCCATGTTTGACACAAGCTTTCCCCCAATAGAACTTCCAACTTAACCCCTTCTTACTCATGTCTTCTTACATGTTTTCAACTTGGTTAAGTGTTTCTAATCGTATTTCACATGCCACCCAAGGCCACCTACTTAACCCTCATGTCCCACCACATGTTTATCTGGTTAAGTGTTACTTAATTCAGTAGAACCGTAACCTTGTAAAGACCTCCCACATTAGACTACCATTTGCGGTTGCTGGATTTGCCGGGTGGGTCCGGGCAGTCTTATACCGCAATCGAGCCTAACCTCATGTCTTTACAATTGTTACGCATTTAATTCGTGCCTTTGACCTCTCACATTAGACTATCGTTTGTGGTTTCTGGATTTGCCAGGCAGGTCCGGGCAGTCTTATACCACAAACGAGTCTAACCTCATGTCTTAGGCGGTTAACTACACATAATTATTTAACCCCAAAATTGGATTAATATCCCTATTCAAATTTGTCAATAAATTCCAAATCAGTTTATGTCCATAATTGTCACCTAAATTATGTCCATAATTTCAGGTATATAAATTTACACCAATTAATGTCTAAAATTAATATTTAATATTTTCCCATTTTATGTCAATTCACAATTATGTATATTTAATATTTTCCCATTGTCCCCACGCTATTCGTACGTTTTGATATGACATATGTTAGACTCGCAATAGTCTAACTTATAAAAAGAAAAGTAACATCACAACTTGCATAACACATAAAATAGATCTAAAAATCATGACATAAGTTTACATAGCCAATAACTTGCATAGGCAATATACAAATTTGCATAAACTATCATGGATCTAAATATAGATCTAAACATAAAGATTTGAACTTGCATATATGGATATGGTTTTCCTATAACTTGCATATAAATTTCATTCAAACTAGCATATGATTTGCATACAAAACTAGCATAGGCAATGGGCATATAGAACATAAATTTGCATAACTATGTATTACCAAGGATCTAAATATAGATCTAAACACAAAGATGTGAACTTGCATATGGATCTTAAACATGTAAATTAATGTCACATGTTTGCATATAAACTAGCATATGTATCTACATGATTCACATATGAACTTGTGTATAATCCACCTACAAACTTGCATAAGATTCATAAACTAGCATATGATTTAACATCCCAAACTTGCATAAGATTCATATACATATGATTTAACATCCCAAACTTGCATTAGATTCATATACATATAATTTAACATCCCAAACTTGCATAAGATGAATCAAGTTAAACATGTACAATTCAACATATGAAATAGACCCACAACAACAAAACTGTCAACGATAACATCACATGATTCAAAGTCATATTCTCATAATCCCAATTATAACTTATCATAATTAAATTAATTAATTAATTTGTGAAAGAAATTATACTCACAAACAAAAGAACGGTCTTTTTTTTCTGGGATCTGTATTTTGAAACCGAATTGCTTGCCTTTGATGTAGACTAATTGTTATTCTAGTTTAGATTTAGATTTGATTTAGATTCTTGCTTCTATCTTGCTTTTGAGTTGAAAGAGAACGACGACTACTCTAGGTTCTCCATTGACGGCTGGCGGCTCTTGGTATGAATTAGTGTGATTTTAGGTTGAGAGTTAGGTTGCTTATATAGAATTTTAATTAATTTAGAGCCGTCAGATTAACCCTAGAAGCAATCAAGACCATCCAGTCAAGATAGAATAACACCTCAGCCCTAATGACTCAGCAATAACTCACTGTTCGGATCAGAACACTCCAGAAATCTGTGCAGGTTTTTAGCCCGACATGGGCGCACTTGGTAGGTGCGCCAGTGCATTTTTGTACTGGTGCACTTCACAAGTGCGCCAGTGCATTCTGGTCTGTTTCCGGTTTTTCTGCCTAACTTCGTTCGTCCATATCTCCTTCATACGGTGTCCGTTTTACACAAACTCGGACTCTATCTCAAGTAGAATTCCGAGACGAACGCAATGGCATAACCCGTTTCCCTTAATTCTCACAGTTGAAATTAAGTATTCTTTAATTCGTTGATTTTAATATCTAAAATCACGTGGTGTTACATTCTCCCCTCCTTAAAGGATTTCGCCCCCGAAATCTCCAAGTTAAGGAGAATGTATATCCTAACATCCAATCATTCATTTACTCAACCATCAAACATAGGCATCCATTGTCCTTACAGGATTTCTAATGCTGTATGAACATATGCAAAAAGTGTGTGTATATTTTCCTTGTCTAATGCAAAATCAGGCGGTCTACTGATTCAGTTGACCTCCTTGATGCAAATCATGATAGTACCATGCATCCATTATGTATGCGAACGAATCCTAACGATACATATTATTTCTACATGTGTGCACAACCATTCATCTAAATGCAGCATCCATATGATAACACAACCTTTATACATCCATTAAATTAAATATGCACACACATTTATATGCAATATGAAAGTGATTGAGCCTATCTAGTGCCTAAGTGTGTGTACATGCATCCACGAGCAACCACTAGCAACCACTCACAACCATCAATCATAACATGTTTCAAATACATGTTTACATCCATCGGTTTCTACCTAAGGCTAAAGAATAGGACTGAGGAGATATACTTGAAAGATAGATTTAAGCATGAATAAACTTATGGAAAAAGAGATCAAGGAGGTACCCTCAAAGAGAAAAGGGTAGGCTGCGCATATTTTCCTCTCAGTTTCCCAAGTCGCGTCTTCCTCAGCATCACTCCATTGAACTTTAACAAGCTTGACGTCACGGTTGCGAAGCTTTTTGACTTCTGTACCCAAGATACGAGTTGGAACTCTTCTCACAGTCGCTTCTCGTTCCACTTCTACTTCCTCTAGTATATTCGGCTCTACCACTTCCGCAGATTCATGTAAGCACTTTCGTAGTTAAGAAACATGAAAAACATTATGAACTCCAGCCAGTCTCTCGGGTAGCTCTACTCTGTAAGCCATTGTCTCAACCCTTTCAATGATAGGAAATGGACCTACAAATCTTGGTGCTAGCTTTCCTACGGACCCAAAGCGAATGACATTCCTCAAAGGGGACACTTTAAGGAACACCCTATCTCCAACCTTAAACTCGAGGTCGGTCCTTCTTTTGTCTGCATAGGACTTCTATCTATCTTGTGCAACCTTTATCCGTCTCCTTATCAAGTCCACCTTTTCTGAGGATTCCCTAATCATGTTCGGCCCAAGTACGAGTTTGTCTATAGACTCCCACCAACAAGTTGGTGATCGGCATGGTTTTCCACATAAAGCTTCGAAGGGCGCCATGCCTATGGTGGCTTGATAGCTATTGTTGTAGGCGAATTCCACCAAAGGAAGATGATCCTCCCATGTCCCTCCAAAGTCAAGAATGCACAGTCTCAAAAGGTCTTCTAATACTCTGTTCACCCTTTCCGTCTGACCATCGGTTTGGGGGTGATAGGCCGTGCTTAAGCATAATTGGGTGCCTACTGCCTCTTGCAAACTCTTCCAAAACTCGGTCATAAAGATAGGATCTCGATCCTCACTATGGTGGAGGGTATCCCATGGAGTCGAACTATTTCTCTGAGATAAATGGATGCTAGGGACGAGGCAGTCCTTCTACTTTTAACAGGTATAAAGTGAGCGCTTTTAGTGAGCTTGTCCACTATTACCCAAATACTGGTATTACCCCTTCTTGACCTAGGCAACCCATCAACAAAGTCCATCTAAATGCTATACCACTTCCACTGTAGGACCTCGAGGGGATGAAGCAGACCACCGGGCTTTTTCTGCTCTGCTTTGACTTGCTGGCATATCAAACACTTAGCGACGAACTCAGATACATCACTCTTCATGCCATTCCAAAAGAAAACCCTTTTTATATCTTTATACATCTTATCTCCACCTGGGTGTATGGTCAGTTTGGAATGGTGCGCCTCTTCGAGAACCGTCTTCACTAATCCCTTACTTGTGGGACGCATAACCTTCCATCCCGTCTCAACCATCCCCTATCATCGATGGAGTATCTATTGAGGTGACTAGAAGTCTCACCCCTAACTAGATTTTCCATCACATCAACTAGCTGGGGGTCTTCTCATTGCGCGGTTCTTATTAAGTCCAAAAGAGTAGGCCGCACCTCTAGTGATGCTAACAGGCCAGGCACAATTTCAGAGGAGGGTCTAAAGTTAAAGTTTGCTATATACTCCAAGCTTTGCCTTTCTACAAAGAGAGGACTCAAGGTCAGCTTCTTCCTACTTAAGGCATCTGCTACCACATTGCCCTTGCCTGGGGTATAGGAAATCTCAAAATCAAAAGAGGCCAGAAATTCCATCCACCTTTACTGTCTTAAGTTAAGATCTTTCTGCGAGAAAAGGTACTTCAACGATTTATGGTCAGTATATAATTCAAACTTCTCACCTAGGAGGTAGTGGCGCAAAGACTTAAGCGCAAAGACGATGGAAGCCAACTCTAGATCATGCGTCAGATAGTTTTTCTCATGTACTTTCAACTGTCTGCCTCCATAAGCTACTACCTTCCCTTCTTGCATCAAGACAACACCTAGTCCCGTACCACATGCATCCATGTATACGGTAAACATCTTGCTCCCATCCGGTAATGTCAGAACTGGGGCTGTTGTTAGAGCTCTTTTCAAACATTGGAAAGCAATATCGCAATCCAAATTCCAAGCGAAAGTTAGGTTCTTCTTCGTTAATCTTGTGAGTGGAGCTGAGATTTTAGCAAAGTCTTTAATGAATTTTCGGTAAAAGCCTGCTAGCCCGAGAAAGCTTCGGACTTCGGTTGCATTCTGTGGAGCCTTCCAATCTTGCACCGCAACTACTTTTGCAGGGTCCACGGCTAACCCCTCTTTGGACACAATATGTCCAAGAAACCTTACCTCTTCTATCCAGAAACGGCATTTGGAGAATTTGGCCTTCAGCTGATGTGTACGAAGAGTATCCATGACTTCCCTTAAATGTAAGGCATGCTCTTCTTCATTCTTCAAGAAGATCAAAATGTCGTCTACGAAGACCACCACAAACTTATTAAGGAATTCTCTAAACACCCTAGTCATCAAGTCAACGAAGTAAGCAGATGCGTTTTTCAAGCCAAAAGGCATGACAAGCCATTCGAAGAAACCATCCGGGGTTCTGAACGCGGTCTTATCAATGCTTTCTTCAACCACTCTTAGCTGATGGAACCCGGTAGCCAAATCTAGTTGGGAGAAAACAGATGCACCTACAAGCTGATCAAACAAGTCATCTATTCTTGGAAGTGGATGCCTATTCTTCTTGGTCAGCTTGTTTAGCTCCCTATAATCAACTCATAGGCGAAGTGAACCATCTGCTTTGGTTGCGAATACTACTAGAGCACCCCATTCAGAAATACTCCGCCTTATAAACCCCTTTTCGAGAAGCTCCTTGACTTTCTTACTGAGCTCTTTTCTCTCCCTAGGAGCCATGTGTCTAACGGGTAGAGCTACGGGTTTGCATTATCAACAAGGTATATGCGGAAGTCTATCTCCCGCTTTGGAGGTAAGCCCTTCACCTCTTCAATTACATCTAAGTATTTACGGACTACTCTAACAGACTGCAAGTTTTCAACAGACACATCAAGAGATTCTAGGTAATTAAGCATAACAGAATGTATGGGGTTACAAGAGATTTCAAGAGTATTGCCAAGGCGAGTCATAAGTCTAACCACTCTCTTTTCACAATCGAGGATGGAACCATTACTGGATAACCAATCCATGCCTAGAATCAATCCATAGCCCGTGAAGCCAAGAACGAAGGCATTGCATTCAAATTCAACGCTCAAAATAGACACTCTCAAATCCCGACAAATCATTGACAGATGAGCCGAACCACCAATAGGATTTGAGACTATTATGGGATACATAACTAGACTAGTATTTAGGTGCAGTGTTTCAACTAATGAAGAAGAGACAAACGAGTGTGAAGCGCCAGAATCAAATAAAGTACGAACATGATGATCAAACAGAAAAACCAAATTTTCAACAGAAATGTTTCTACCTCTTTCCTGTCCTGGTGCCATGAGAGCCTGAATCTGCCCTCTTGCCTACCCTAGCGCCATGAGAGCCTGAATATGCCCTCCAGAAGTGGACATGTTCTTTGCCCTTGCCCCTGTTTCCTCGTGCAGTCTTTAATTAGATGTCCTGCCTCTCCACAGTGGAAACAACCAGTCTTCTTCTTCTTCCTACAGTCCTTGCTCAGATGGCCTGGTGTTCCACAATTAATGCACCTTTTCTTTCCTTTGCTATTGTTGTTCTTACCACCTTTCTTAGGTTGCTGTTGTGACTTCTTTTGATCCCCTTTCTTTTCTGGTGCCTTATTAGCGTTAGCGCCTTTCTCCTCTTCATGCATAAGTGCCATGTCAACTAGCTTTTCAAACATAGCCCCCATAGGAATGTGGGTCATAGCTAACCCATGTAGGGGCTCATTCAAACCTTTAACGAACCTCAGGGCCTTCTTTTCAGATGCGTTCACCAAGTCTAAGCCAAAACTCGCCAACTGATTGAACTTGTTGACGTACTCCTTTACTGACAAATTTCCTTGCTTCAATGCCAAAAATCTTTCCATGTATAAATTCTCTTCTGCTCATGAGAGAAATTTCATCTCAAACCTGTGTCTGAAATCCATCCACGTCTCTACTGGACGCTCTCCATTCGTGACCTCCCACCAAAACGAGGCTTCATCCTTCATTAACCAAGCGGCCAATGGGACCTTCCTCCCATCTTCTACCTCGAAGATACCAAACAAGTCTCTTACCTCCTTAAGCCAATTTCGAGCTTCAACAAACGTTTCTTGTCCGTGAAAATGTTTTCCTCTCATTGCTCGAAAGCTTTTGCATATCTTTGAAAAAGTATCAACACGGGGAGGGGGAGGAGGAGGAGCGGCTGCAGCTGGGGGAGGAGGGATGTCTACTAGGCCTACGGCGGTGGCCCTAGTCTCCAGATACCTTCTGAACCAGGTTGGTATCGGTATTCCCTCGGGTATCTCGGGTAACCTAGATATGCTGAAAAGAAAATGAAGAGATTCAAAATGGAGAATTCGAAAGAAAGATATATGGCTCTTGGGGGTTATGTTTTTAAAACAAACTTTTCTCTTGAAAATATTCTTCTTAAAACATACTTTTGAAAGTGCTTCTTTATAAAAAGCTTTTGAAAAAAAGTTTTTCAAAATCTCTTATATGTTCTGTTAACCTTCAACTCTGATACCACTTGTAACACCCCACGTCCATTAATGTCACTCTCAAAGGGAATGCATTAACTTTCATGGAGTATTATTGGTGAATAGAACAGAATATAACAAGACATATACATATATTGGTACTTGAAAATTTTCAAAACAACATTTATTGCAGCGGAGAGATAGTTTGATTACAATAACATCATAAACCAACAGAAAAACCAAGTACACTTAGTAACCATCTTGACAAATTGTTTTCTGAGTACATAAAATAAAAAAGGTACAACCCCAACATAAGTAGCCATAAAAGAGATGAGCCGAACTTTTCTTTTAGCAATCCAAGCACTTCCAAAAGAGAGAGAAAGATCCTGATCAAGCTCCACTAGTACTAGTCCCACCCTGAGAACCTGGGAGGGGGGGGAGGAAGAAAAGAGGCGAAAACAAAGGGGGTCAGGCATAAAGTCTGGCGAGTATAATAACTTTAACAATATAATTATTAAAGTAATTAGGATAAGGCAAAAATTGGTAAAACAAGGAATGACTGTGAAACAAGTGGGCATGACAAAGCAAACAAGAGGAATATTCTGGCGTTAATCTCGTTCCTAATCATTATAGGATAATGTCTATACTGCACCATTACTAGTCACCCTAAAAGTTGATCCCGCCTACTGAACATAATAATGATAATGGTAGTTTCGTGTACCCCTACATTGCCTTCATAGGTGCCGCCTGCCCCTATCTCCACTAGTTGTACCCACTACCCCCATGCGATCGGCTCCCTAACTCGTAGATACCCGTGCTGGTCCCACAGTGGGGTGTATCACTCCCCAAAGTGGCAACCCGATACCACTAAAGATGCATGGCTTATATCTACGTGATGCAACAACGTCTTACCTACCAGCCCGGGCCCATGCATGCACATGACTCGTTGGACTTGCGTTGCCACCGCTAACCCGTTTTGACCTCTTACAATCAAACCCAGTAAGCGTGTCCCATTCTCGATCTAACTCGAGCTCACAAAGTTATTTAATGGGTTACTGGTTTGAAAAGGGTCCCCATATTTGACACAAGCTTACCACCTATGCTTGGTCCCCACTAGAACTTCCCACTTAACCCCTTCTTATTCATGTCTTCTTACATGTTTTCAACTTGGTTAAGTGTTTCTATTAGTATTTCACACGCCACCCAAGATCACCCACTTAACCCCCATGTTCTACCACATGTTTATCTGGTTAAGTGTTACTTAATTCATTAGAACCGTAACCTTGTAAAGACCTCCCACATTAGACTACCGTTTTGCGGTTGCTGGATTTGCCGGGCGGGTCCGGGCAGTCTTATACCGCAAATGAGCCTAACCTCGTGTCTTTACAATTGTTACACATTTAATTCGTGCCTTTGACGTCTCACATTAGACTACCGTTTGTGGTTGCTAGATTTGTCGGGCGGGTCCGAGCAGTCTTATACCACAAACGAGTCTAACTTCGTGTCTTAGGCGGTTAATTACACATAATTATTTAACCCCAAATTGGATTAATATCCCTATTCGAATTTGTCAATAAATTCCAAATCAATTTATGTCCATAATTGTCACCTAAATTATGTCCATAATTTCAGGTATATAAATTTACACCAATTAATGTCTAAAATTAATTATATGCCTTTAAGGCCATTTTATGTCAATTCCCAATTATGTATATTTAATATTTTCCCATTGTCCCAATGCTATTCGTACGTTTTGATATGACATATGTTAGACTCGCAATAGTCTAATTTATAAAAAGAAAAGCAACATTACAACTTGCATAACACATAAAATAGATCTAAAAATCATGACATAAGATTACAAAGCCAATAACTTGCGTAGGCAATATACAAATTTGGATAAACTATCATGGATCTAAATATAGATCTAAGGTTAAAGATGTGAACTTCAATATATGGATATGGTTTTCCTATAAATTTCATTCAAACTAGCATATGATTTGGATTCAAAACTAGCATAGGCAATGGGCATATAGAACATAAATTTGCAAAACTATGTATTTCCATGGATCTAAATATAGATCTAAACACAAAGATGTGAACTTGCATATGGATCTTAAACATGTAAATTAATGTCACATGTTTGCATATAAACTAGCATATGTATCTACATGATTCACATATGAACTTGTGTATAATCCACCTACAGACTTGCATAAGATTCATAAACTAGCATATGATTTAACATCCCAAACTTGCATAAGATTCATATACATATGATTTAACATCCCAAACTTGCATAAGATGAATCAAGTTAAACATGTACAATTCAACATATGAAATAGATCCACAATAACAAAACTGTCAACGATAACATCGCATGATTCAAAGTCATATTCTCATAATCCCAATTATAACTTATCACAATTAAAGTAATTAATTATTTTGTGAAAGAATTTATACTCACTAACAAAAGAATGGTCTTGTTTTTCTAGGATCTATATTCTGAAACTGAATTGCTCGCCTTTGATGTAGACTAATTGTTATTCTAGTTTAGATTTAGATTTGATTTTGATTCTTGCTTCTATCTTGCTTTTGAGTTGAAAGAGAACGGCTGTAACGATACGCATTTTGATCGATCTTAATCGATCGGTAGATCGACTAAAATCGTACAAAACCCGAATATGTTAACTCTGGGAATACAACAACATCAGAACAATAACAGCAGACTTTTTTAAACATTACAATAATGTTACATCAGAGTACAGAATATATCAGAGTACATTAAATAAAATTACAACGGAAGATAAATTTCAATAAATTAGATACAATAAACAGCGGAAGACTTCTATGCTCTGGACGCAGCTTTAGGCTTCGATCCAGAATCCTGCTCAAGAGATAAATATCTGCAAAAAGCTACTCGACTGCCCGTGTGGAAAAGAGGGCACCCGAGTTTGCAAAGTGAAACAAACTACGAGTCAGTCATGGGACTGGTGTGAGAATTCTTAACTAATATAACTAATAGAAATAAGGCAAATCCAAGGACCTCGCCGCTAACGCGGAACGAGTTTTATTCCAATGGACTGCCGGTGCATAAATTAAAGTAAATCGTTAAATAACGCAATGCTTTTTAGAAAAATGAAACCATCATAAGACTCAAGTCCCATCACACAACGCGACGCAAACCGGAGGATAGAGTTTTAACTTATAATGGTCAAAAATGCTTGATACGTTAAAAACAGATTTGATCTTATTATTAGTGTGTATATGTTTCAAAAACATTTCAAAGTAAATGTATCAATCCTAGGAAGCATAGATACCATATACTATGCCTCCATACTAGTAATACAATCAAGACCGCATGGTGTCGTATTGGAAATTGGGTTTCCATCATGAGTCAAGGCTAGGGAGGAGCTCCTTACCGATTCGAGACACTCTAGCTAATGTCTCAGGATTCCCCGCAGTTAAACCTTGGATCCTGCAGGGCCGGTCCACACATACATCTTCGTGGATTGACAATTCCTGAACACACGTTTCCCGGTCCTATAGGACCTAACATCTGAGGCGCCTTATTCCATCATCCACATAAGTAAAATATCAGCCCGTTTAAGCACCGACACTACTTCTAGCTAGAAAGAAACGTGCTGCTCTCTCTGCGTTCCCTTCTCCCATTTTAGACTCCAACGGGGGTGTGAGGCTCGTGAAGTCACGCTATACACAAAGCTACGCCTAAACAGGCTATGCTTTGATCGTCACCACAAGGTTCTGCTTTTCAACAAGAAACCTTGATCATTGCATCTTGGTATGTCACACTGTCAATCCATATCATACTATTAATCTTTTGCCAAAATATACAAAAGGGTGTTAAGCAAGAGAATGAATTCTCTGCCACCAATCATTCATACATTCGGCAGAAAATCAAAAGTACAATACAAAGGAGTACAATGCCGGACACACATTCCATTTATAAGCTTATGCTCTGGGTCTGAGCGAAAGCGAAATCCGTACAAATCAACACTACGTCCAAATAACTACCATCTTAGCCACGTCTTGGGAGCAAATCAATCCAGGGCCTCAACACTAGTTACCCATTCGATGTGAAGATCGTCGGTCTTCAATCGCCGTCTTCAATTCTTCGAACGTCGTATCATTATTTGGAATGAGAGTAAACTCGGACTTTCCAAATAATTCTCACATATATAAATTTGAAAACAATTTCATATCGTTATTTATATTTTATAACGATTTATTCCTATTTTTATTTCATTAAAAATAGCTCGTTTTATAAAAACGACGTTACAGGTCATATATGGTTATGGCGCTGTTTTTACGGAATTTCGAATTTCACATATCTCAAAATCTAGCCGTTGGATCTTAACGTAGTTTATATCGTTGGAAAGATCTTTCCAAGACGGTCCTAATGTTTTCAGTTTTGGAAAAATCCGACGGTCGGATCTTTTGGTATAGTCGTTTAAAAGTACGATTCCAAAACGCAAACTACTGCGCTCGATTCGTTTAATTTTAATTATATTTATATATAAATATATAAAACGTTCACCCATAATAACGTCATTCGATTTAACAATGAGCTAAACAACTACCGATCTCCATTCAATTTTTAATTCATTTAAAAATGAAGATAAGATTCCAACATTTAAAAATATTCTTCTATTCCTTTTATCCCTTTATTTACATTAAATTATAATTCAACGATGAATCCTTCCTTTTCTTTCTTTCCTTTACATAAAAATGTAAATTCTAGTTCAACGTTACATTTCATTTTTTCTTCTTCTTATATTTACAAAAAAGTAAATTCTATTTCATTATTGAATTCATTCTTTTTTTATTACAATGTAAAATCTCCTTTCTAATTACATTAAAAATGTGATTAACAATACGGTGAAAATTCTATCTTTTTAATATTACAACAAAAATGTAATTTACATTACAACGTCAAATCCTTCTTTTTAATTGCATTAAAAATGTAATTATCATTACATGAAAACTTCTATCTTTCAACTACAGTGTAAAATCTCCTTTTTAATTACATTAAGAATGTAATTAACATTATAATGCAAAATTTCTCTTTTTAATTACACAATAAAGATGTATTTTTTATTTACAATGCAAATTCTCATTCTTTAACTTTTATTTACATTAAAAATGTAAATTCCATTCCTCAAATTTCACTGTAAAATCCTCTTTGTAATTACATTAAAATGTAATTAGCATTCCATGTTAAATTTTCTATCTTTTAATTTACCATGCAAAAATGTAATTTACATTCCAATGCAAAATTATTCTTTTTAATTACATGTAAATTCTTATCCTTTCTAAATTACAAAAAAGGTAATTTTGATTCCAATGCCCAATTCTTCTTTTTAATTAAATAAGAATATAATTAACATAACAGTAAAAAAATTTATCTTTATAAATTACATTAAAAATGTAATTTTATTTACAACGTCAAATTCTACTTTTTTATTACATTAAAAATGTAATTAACATTATAATGTAAAATTCCTATCTTTTAATTTGTCCCTTAATTTACAATGTAAAATCATACTTTTTAATTACATTAAAAATGTATTTAATATTACATGTCAAATCTTGTCTTTTAATTTGCAATGTAAATTTCTATACCTTAATTACATATAAAAATGAAATTTTATATGCTATGCAAATTCTTACTCTTTCATTACATATAAAATTGAAATTTTATTTTACATGTAAATTCTTAATCTTTAGTTACATATAAAGATGTCCTTTCCAATTTACAATGTAAATTCTATTCTTTAATTATACAATAAAATGTACTTTTAACTTACAATGTAAATTCTCATCTTTATTTACATAACAAAAATGTGTTTTTAATTCGCAATGTAAATTCTCATCTTTATTTACATAACAAAAATGTGTTTTTAATTTGCAATGTAAATTCTCATCTTTATTTACATAACAAAAATGTGTTTTTAATTTGCAATGTAAATTCTCCTCTTTATTTACATAACATAAATGAAACGACCGGGAATTTCGCTCGATCCGAATCGGTCGCTAAACCGACCAAGACCGTTCGAAACGCTTGATTGTTTTGAGAACACGACAAATTAGAACGCAGACAGAAGAACATTTCATTGTTAATTACAACAATTCATCAGATACAAGAATATACAGAGTATAAATGAATAAAATACATTCGATAAATATCAGAGATTACAATACATTACATAGCAGTGGAAAATAATATAAAAGACAACTGAAGGAGATACATGGATACAAAGCTTTACGGATATCGTTCCAGCTGTAAACCAAGATCCTATGAATATAAATCTGCAAAACCAAAACTACTAGCTGCCCATGTCAAAATAAGGGCACCCAGAGTTTAGGCTAAAACAATAAACTCCGGGTCAGTCATGGGACTGGTGTGAGAACTAAAAACAGTTATTAATCTTTATTTTAAAGTTAGGTAAATCAAGGGACCACGCCGTATAAAACGGAACGGGTTTCCTCCCAAGAACACCAGTGCATATAACAACAGCGCAATGCTAAATAAAGAAAAATGAAGCTATTATAAGACCTAGGTCCCATCACACAATGCAACGCAAGCCGGAGGACATGGTTTTACCTTATAAAAGCCAAAGAATGCTTGGTACGTTTAAAAACAGATTATTTGATACTATTATAAGTGTATAGTGTCAAAACAATTTCAAATCATAAATATCAATCATAGACGGCATGGGTACCATATATCATGTCACCATACTAGTTCTACAATTAAAACCGCACAATCACGTATTTGGAAATTGGATCTCCATCTGTGAACCGAGGCAAAAGATAGTCCTCACCGATTCGAGACTCTCCAGCCCAAGCCTCAGGTCAGAGCTCGAGTGAACTTGGAGCGACAGGGCCGGTCCACCGATGTGGATTAGATGAAATCCTGAACACTGCATTTCCCCGCCCTTTGGGGCGTAAATGAGCCAACGAATGACTCCATCGGACCCGGATCGTCCGATCTAACCGAGGCGCCTCGCAACAGCAATAACCACATAAGTCAAACTCGTCAGGGCGTGTAAAACCACTGACGCCACTTCTAACTAGAAAGAAACGCATGTCCTCCCTGAGGTCCTCTCCCGTTTCTGGTTCACAACCGGGGTGTGAGGCTCGCGAATTCACGTTACACAAAGCTGTGCCACACAGGCTGTGCTTTGATCATCACCCATAAGACTTTGCTTTTCAACAGAAGCCTTGATCATATTGCCACTTAGGCATGCCACACAGGCAATTCATTCCATGCGTTTGATATCCATCAATATATAACCTCTGAGCTCGTACGTCTCAGAGAAGGGCGTTAAGCAAGAGAATAAATTCTCCACCGCCAAACAGATATATATTTAATAGAAATCAACCACACAGAATAAAATCCAATGTCAGACACACGGTCCATTTACATGTTCGTTCTGGGTCTGAACGAAACCGGAGGCACCTAGTACCCCGCATATCCATCGATCTCCAAGTACGTCTGGACGATCACTAACTGATTCCCTCCTCTTGGGTGTACGGCCCAATCAAGATCATCAATAATCACCCAAACGATGTGAAGACCTCCGGTCTTCGACCACCGTGTTCATCTTCGTCACCACGTCGAATCAGTTATTCAGAATGGGATAAACCCGGTCTTTCTGAATAACTCGCGTATATAATAAACCAGTGTTACACAAACACAACATACGCCACATTCCAATTCAGAATATTCTTTTGTTCAAATATTCTTATACTTTGGGAAAGGTTCCCATTAATTTTACCAAAGATAAATTCTTTAAATTTATTCTTTAATCTTCTTTGAATATCAATTCAAACTAGTCGGGATTAGCGAACCACACCGGAGTAATCATTTATTTTATTTCCCAATCCCCACCTATTCATCCCATGAAGTAAAACTGGTAATACTTCATATCTAACACCACGGTGTTATCGGTAAATTCTATTACCATTTCACGTTCCAATTTAATTAAAGATTTAACTATCGCCTGGAGTAAAACTGGTGATACTCCATTCTTGATCTTTTCAATCTAATTAAAGATTCATTAAAACTCCACTTAGTTTTAATCATTAACTGGGTTAAAGAATCAATGTTATTTAAAACACGGTTCACGATAAACCCAAAATCATATTCCATTAATTATCGGGTTAAAGAACAAGTGTTATTTAAAACAAGGTTCACGATAAACCCAAAAATCAATACCAATTCAATTCCAATTAAATATTATTTAATTGGTACACTTCATTAAATCTAGATAAAAAGATTTAACCTTTTTCTCAACTGGGTTTAAGAACAGTGTTAATGAAGACACCATTCACAACAAACCCAAATCACATTTGATATTAAATACAAGGCTCTGAATAGAAAATATATCGGCTTATATTCAATATCAAATTCTACGACCAACAAATATCGTATTGGAAATAACGATATATATATATATATATATATATATATATATATCTTTCAAATTTCCATAACAATATCTGTATAATCACGAAATCCAACATCGAAATATTCCGAAGACAATTTCGATTCAAATCCATTCCAATGCAATTATTGGAAATTCTAGTTTCTTTTAAAACCATTTTCAAATTCAATTTATTTATTTCAAAAATAAATTGATTTTAATTCTAGTTCAAAACTAGTTCATTTCGATAAAAATCTATTTTTATCTTTTCAAATATGGAGTTTTTCATCTCAATTCTTCACAAATCATTTCTTATGATTCTACACAAATTATTACTATTTTTAATAATTTTATCAAGGTCCGTACAGTCGATTTCCATCAACGGCCATCGAACTGCACTTACAGCGACCTTTTCCAAATTTGATTTGGACATAATTCCAAATCCAAACGTTAGATTTCAAATTTCTAATATTCGTTAGAAAGCTCTTTTCGACACGAACCCAACGGTTCCGATTTCACGAGAATCCGACGGTCGGATCTCCCACAATATCCATTCGAAGTCAATGGTCGAAATTCACGAACTGCCGCGGCGCGGCGCGTTCTATTCAGGCAATTATACTATATATATAATATATACTTCGTCGATTTCAATTCAAAATGTGCTTTATAAATCGTTTTAAATTCATTTTCAAAATGGTTTCAACTTCAAATTCAATTTCAAATTAAAATTGAATATTCCAATATAAATTCGTTTCAAATTCATTTCAAATCAATTTCAAATCAATTTAAATTCAATTTCAATTTAATTCGAATTTCAATTCATTTTAATTTAATTCGAATTTCAATTCTACTCAATTTAATTCGAATTTCAATTTATTTCAATTTAATTCGAATTCAATTCTATTCAATTTCAATTTGATTTCAATTTCAATTTGAATTCAATTCTTTTCAATTTAATTCGAATTCCGATTATTTTCAATATAATTCAAATTTAGAAATCACTTTCAATATAATTCAAATTTCGAAATCACTTTCAATATAATTCAAATTTCGAAAACACTTTCAACATACATTGAAAATTGAATAAAATCGATATAAGTATCGTTCACGTCAAAATGGCGTCAATCTAATCAACACGGCTTCATATATTTCTATTTTCAAATATTCTATTTCAAATATTTATTTTTCAAATATTTCTATTTCAAAACTGGAATGAGGCCCAATCAATTACCATATAATGTTAATTATATGGATTTTCTACAACACATGTACAAAATAACAACGATAAATAATCAACAATCATCCAGAGTGCGTTTTATACTGTACAAGCATCAAATATAAATATTTAACGCTTATAACAGCCTGTCAATCAATCGATCGACACACAACTAATTATTGGGATTAGTGTATGTCATATATCATCCCAATACCCGTGTGGGGTTTCAAACAATCAAACACAGATTTTAGTTGTGCAGTTGGGCGATGTGTAAAATTTATCGTCCCAATCAATATCAATCAAATCAGTGTATATAAACAAATCTCCGATTTGTTTATAAATATTTATTCTATATACACGTCAAATTTTTTTTTCAACTATAAAATATTTTTTACTATATAAATATTTCATTTCACATCACATCACACAATCAACTACACATCAAAATCAAACAAACAAGCATACAAGCCGTCCATGGTCTGTGGACGACGGGTGTCGGGTGCTACTAAACACCGTCTGCATCCTAGTATATATTTCAACTAGAAAAATTAAATTAAAGGTGAGAAGTTCTCACCGAGGGTTCCACTCCGCCGTGCTTTGCTTTTGAACTGCTGAACCGTCTGGATTTGTCTGAAATTCCTATGCAGTTCTTTTCACGCTGTTCAAATAAAAAATATATTTTTACTGCTTCATTCAATAAATAAAAATCGTATTTTTATTTCTACTTCGTATATTTTTACAACGCTTATTTCTATATAAAAATTATATTTTTATATTTCTATTTCTTATATAATGAGACGACCCGAACTTCCCCGTTAAGGAAAGCACGGATAGAATTGAGGATAAGACAAAATAGAACGCAGACGGAAGAACATTTCATTGTTATTACAACAATTCCATCAGATACAAGAATATACAGAATATAAATGAATAAATTACATTCGACAAATATCAGAGATTACAATAAATTACATAGCAGCGGAAAATAATACAAAATCACAACTAGAAGTGATACACGGATACAGAGCTTTCCGAGCATCGTTCCAACTGTAAATCAGGACCCTATGAATATAAATCTGCAAAACCAAAACTACTAGCTGCCCGTGTGGAAAATAGGGGCACCCAGAGTTTAGGTTAAAACAATAAACTCCAGGTCAGTCATGTGACTGGTGTGAGAACTAAAACAGTTATTAATATTGGTTTTAAAGTTAGGTAAATCAAGGGACCACGCCGTATAACACGGAACGGGTTTCCTCCCAAGAATACCAATGCATAGAACAAACAGCGCAATGCTAAATAAAGAAAAATGAAGCTGTTATAAGACCCAGGTCCCATCACACAATGCAACGCAAGCCGGAGGATAGGGTTTTTACCTTATAACAGCCAAAGCATGCTTGATACGTTTAAAACACATTATTTGATACTATTATAGGTGTATAGTGTCAAAACAATTTCAATCATAAATATCAATCATAGGCGGCATGAATGACCCATACCACTATGTCGCCATACTAGGTTCTACAAATAAAATCGCACTATCACGTATTGGAAATTGGATTTCCGTCTTGAGCCGAGGCAAGGGGCAAGCTCCTCTCCGCGTTCGAGACACTCTAGCAAATGTCCCAGGACCCCACTTTGATCCTTGGAATCGGCTGGGCCGGTCCTCTCTTACTTTTGAGGATTGGCAATTCCTGAACACACGTTTCCCGGTCCTTACAGACCTATATCCGAGGCGCCTCGTATCCAACAACCACACAGGTGAAAAGTATATAAATGTCAGGGCTGGTAGGTCACTGACACCACCCTAGCTAGAAAGAAACGTCGTGCTCTCCCAGCGGTCCGTCTCCCGTTTTTGACTCATACCGAGGTGTGAGGCTCGCGAATTCACGTTATACACAAAGCTACGCCACACAGGCCGTGCTTTGATCATTAACCACAAGACTTTGCTTTTCAACAGAAGCCTTGATCAATTTCCACTTACGCATGCCACATTGGCAATTCACTCCATGCGACTGATGTCCATCGATATACAACCTCTGAGCTCGTACGTCTCAGAGAAGGGCGTTAAGCAAGAGAATAAATTCTCCGCCGCCAAACAGATGTATATTTAATAGAGATCAATCAACACAGAATAAAATCCAATGTCAGACACACAATCCATTTACAAGTTCGTTCTGGGTCTGAACGAAACCGGAGGCACTTTCCTCGCATATCCATCCATCTCCAAGTACGTCTGGACGATCACCAACTGATTCCCTCATCCTGGGTGTACAGCCCAATCAAGATCATCAGTAATCACCCAAACGATGTGAAGACTTCCAGTCTTCAACCACCATCTTCATCTTCGAAATCTCGTCGAATCGATTATTCAGAATGGGTATAAACCCGGCCTTTCTGAATAACCCACGTATATAATAAACGAATGTTACACAAACACAACAAACGCCTCATTCCAATTCAGAATATTCTTTTATTCACAAAATCACATTCTTAGGGAAATGTTCCCATTAATTTTATCCAAGATAAATTCTTCTAAATTTATCCTATAATCTTCCTTTGGATATCATTTCAAACCATTTTATGGTTTTCCAAACTAGTCGGGATTAACGAACCACACCGAAGTAATTATTTATTTTATTTCCCAATCCCAACCTATATATCCCATGGAGAAAACTGGTAATACTCCACATCAAACACCACGGTGTTATCGGTAAAATTAATTACCATTTCACGTTTAAATCTAATTAAAGATTTAACTATCGCTTTGGAGCAAAACTGGTGATACTCCACTCTCGATCACTTTTCAGATTTGATAATTTAAATTATCAATTCACATTTTAATCTAATTAAAGATTCATTAAAACTCCACTTAGTTTTAATCTTCTCACAAATCGATACCTTGCCTTTAACTGGGTTAAAGAACCAATGTCTTCTAAAACACGATTCACGATAAACCCAAATCACATTTGATATTAAATACAAGGCTCTGAATAGAAAGTATATCGGCTTATATTCAATATCAAATTCTGAAACCAACAAATATCGTATTGGAAATAACGATATAAAATATATCTTTCAAATTCCCTTAACAATATCTGTATAGTCACGAAATCCAACATCGAAATATCCCGAAGATAATTTCGATTCAACTCCAGTCCAATTCACGTATTGGGAATATTGATTATCTTTAAAATCACTTTCAAATTCAATTTATTTATTTCACAAATAAATTGATTTTAATTCTAGTTCAAAACTAGTTCATTTCGATAAAAATCTATTTTTATCTTTTCAAACGTGGAATTCTCCAGCTCAATTCTTTCCAATTCACATATTATGATTTTACACAAATTATCAATATTTTTAATAATTTTATCAAGGCCCGTACAGTCGATTTCCGACAATGGCCATCGAACTGCACTTACAGCGACCTTTTCCTAATTTGATTTGGACATAACTCCAAATCCAACCGTTAGATTTCAAATTTCTAATATTCATTGGAAAGCTCTTTTCGATACGAACCCAATGGTTCCGGTTTTAGGAGAATCCGACGGTCGGATCTCCCGCAATGTCCGCTTGAAATAAATGGTCGAAATTCACGAACTGCCGCGGCGCGGCGCGTTCTATTCAGGCCATTAAATATATAATATATATATATATATTATATATATTTCGTCGATTTCCTTTTTAAAACGTATTTTATAAATCGTTTTAAATTCGTTTTCAAAACCATTTCAACACTATATTCAAATTCAAATTGATTTGATTTCAATTCAATTTGAGTTCATTTCAATTCAATTCAAATTCAAATTCGTTTCAAATTGATTTCAATTCAATTTCATTTCGTTTTAAATTTCAATTTCAATTTAATTCAATTTGAATTCATTTCTATTTTATTCGAATTCAAATTCGCTTCCTATTCAATTCGAATTTTAATCTAATTCAATTTGAATTTCATTTCAAAATATTTAATTTTGAAATCACTTTTCTATATTCATTATAAAACGAATAAAATCGATATAAACATCGTTCGCGTCAAAATAATGCATCTCTAATCAACACGGCTTTATATTTCAATAATTCGTTATTCTATTCAACAAATGAATATTTATCCCATTCAACACATGAATCTATATTTCTTTCAACACACGACTAATCTCAACACATGAGTACTGTCAACACATCACTATTTCCGTTATGTAAAATATTTTATAAAACTATGGTATCTATCGTTTGATTTTTAACCAGACTTCTACTGGGAAGTAGTTCTAATTTTAAATATGATAAAGATGTAAATTTCATTGTATATAAAATATTTCACTCAACACATGAATATTTTTATATTCAACACATGAATTTTCTTTTATAATATTCCTTATTTTCTCGATTGGAATGAGGCCCAATCAATCACCATATAATGTTAATTATATGGATTCCATACAACACATGTATATAATAGCATTGAAAAATAATCAACCATCAACCAAAGTGCACTACACTGTATAAGCATCAATATAGATATCTTATGCTTATAACAGTCTGTCAATCAATCGATCGACATATTTAATCAATCGGGATGAGTGAACTTCAAATTTCATCCCAACACCCGTGTGGGGTTTCAAACAATCAAACACATATTTTAGTTGTGCAGTTGGGCGATGTGTAAAATTTATCGTCCCAATCAATATCAGTCAAATCAGTGTATATAAACAAATCGGTCGATTTGTTTATAAATATTTATTTATTCACATTCACGTTGAAATTTATATTTTTAACGATAAAATATTTTATTTCAACACATGAATTCCTATTCAGTTCATTTACACAATAAAAATGATATTTTTATTTTTCTAACATTTTTAGAAAATTTCGGCGGCATAACGGCACGATACTAGAAACGGGACGAGGCCTAGCCTTATCCCCGGTCTAGTGAAGGCCCACGCCATTCACACATCAATCAAATCCATTCATTTAACCCAACAATTCAATTTCCATTCAATTAATCTAACCAACTACACAACCAAACAATTTTTCAAACAAGCCATCCATGGTCTGTGGATGACGGGTGTCGGGTGCTACTAAACACCGTCTACATCCTAGTATATATATATATATATAACTAGAAAAAGAAATTTTGAGTGAGAAGTTCTCACCAATAGCTATCCAATCATCTTGATTCTTCTTTTATAGAAATCTTCTTCATTCTCGCCTTTCTATCATCTTCATTGCCCGTAGTCACTACATATATAAAAATCACACATTTTTATATTTTGATGTCTTTAAAATAAAAGTCACATTTTTATTTGTTTACTTTCAATTTAGAAATCATATTTTATAATCACCTCATATATATATAAATCGAATTTTTATTCCGTTATTCAATATATAAAAATCGAATTTTTACTATCACGCTTTATGGATAAAAATTTTATTTTCACACCGATGTTCATATAATAAAGATTATATTTTTATCATGCTATTCTCTATATAAAGATTTCGCCTTTATAAAAAAAAATAAAGTTTTCTCCTTTATAAAAATCATCACTTGATTTCAACGTATATAAAATAAAAATCAGATTTTTATTTTGCTACATATACAAAGATGATATTTTTAATATTCCTATCATGTAAAAATTATATTTTTAACTTCCACAATTCAAAATCAAATCTTTACTTTTCATATTTAAAAATATCGTCTTTTCTATTTGAAAAATCCTAACTTTTCTATTTGAAAAATCCTAACTTTTCCATTTGAAAAATCCTAACTTTTCTATTTGAAAAATCCTAACTTTTCTATTTGAAAAATCCTAACTTTTCTATTTGAAAAATCCTAACTTTTCCATTTTTTTTTGTTTACTGTTTGCTAATCCTATACAAAAGAAATAAATAAATAAAATAAAACAAATTAGAAAAACTTACTTTCTCAATCGGAGGGGGGGTTTCTTGCTCGCGGAAGTGTGGTGGGCCCTCCAGCAGGCGGCGGAGGTGGAGCGGAAGGGGGGGGGTTGCGGCTGTCGATTGAAGAGGAGAGGGGGAAGAAGAAGGGGCGGCGCGGTGGTTTGGTGGTTGCGGTGGGCTCCAGCGAAGGCGGTGAGGGTTTAGGGGGAACTCGCAGTGGCGGGGAGGAGGAAGCGGAGCATCGATGGGCGGAGGAGGTGGAGAGGAGGGCGGCGTGGTGGGGTCCTGACCGCCGACGAGCGGTTGTGGGTGGCGGCTCCATCGCGCCCCCTTTCATCATTTTTTTCTTTTTTTGTTCTTCTGAATGAAAACGAGAAGGGGGGGGGGTTATATAATTTAATTTTTTTATTTATTTTAATTGCAAAAAGTTGACCTTTACATACGACCTCTAAACGAGGCCCACCGCCTGTCGTCCATAGCGTTTTACCCCCATTCCGAACACAATGGGATATGTATCGCGAGCTGATTCAATCGTTTCGATTAGTTTCCGTTGAATTTACATTTAAATCGCTATATTGAATTTTAAACGTACATTTCAAATTACTGGGGCCACATACGAACACGAAAAATTCCAGAAAAATATTTTCTAGCTTCGTATTGGCGATACGGTCCTAACAAAACTAGTTTCGTCGAATTCTGAGACCGTTAGAAAAATGGCCAATTTCCAGTCGATTAAATTCAACTGAAATGGTCAAAACACGTTTTCCTTTGCCACGCTCACATATTGATTCGAAAAAATATGAAATTTGGAATCTAGCAATAACTTAACATCACGGACCCAACAAAACTGGTTTCGTCGAAATCCGAGGTCGTTTGCAAAATGTCCATTTTTAAGGGCCTGAATTCCATAGCGACTATTCAGAATTTTCAGCTGGACATATCTTTTGATTCCCGCTATGAAATTTTGATTTTTCGGATTCGTTGGAAAGATATTATCAAATAGATCCTAATGTTTTTGGTTTCACTAAAATCCGGATTGTTTTGCACCCGGTACATTCATTTGAAGTTTGAAATCGAATTATCGAACTACCGCGCCATTTCAATTCTATTTATAATTATATATAAATATTTATATTCTAACGACGACGTATATAATATATACGTCGAATTATATTCAAAATAAATTTCTTGTCGATTTTATTTAAAATAATCTATTTTAAATGTTCGAAATTCGCTAAAATTGCCAAAATAAAAATTTTAAACTGGCCCAGATTTTCGGGTTATTACAATCTCCCCCACTTAAAACTTTTCGTCCCCGAAAAGGAACAATGTCGAAAGTGGTTAGATTAATCAACTCTACATTCGATCTGGCTTCCGTTCTCCAACTTTTCAGTTTCTGAGAATTTTCAAATTCTTCAAAAATTTGGCTAACACCCTAAATTTTCGAAAAATTTCGCCATAACCTCCCCTGCAATGGGAGCATCGGGGAATTTCAAATAGCTTCCCCGGTCCTTCAGATCTCAAAAAGAAAAAGAAAAAGCCAAGCGGCTAGCCAATAGGCTCATAAAATCATCATCACCCAAACAAAACAGTAAATTATGTATCAAACATGTACCTATTTGTCGGGCAAACAAAATTTATTCTTCGGCTCTAGCCTCCTTGCTATGACCTGTTCAGTGTAAGTATATGTATATGCAAGCAAAAGCAACAAATTTTCAATACAATTCAATAATTGGTTCAATTAGGCATAATGGTTCAAAATTATCAAACAAATAAACAAACAACACAAACATCAATCAATTAGTGGATTAGAGTTTCAAATTCATAAATTGATACATATATACAAAAAGAAAAATCATGTTTTGATGCAAATCCACAACAATGTGTTCTAACTATATAAGTTTTGGTTCCCACACCAGTCTAATGGAAATATATAGAAATCACACCTTCGAAATTCGAATATGAATACTGATGATGATGCACCATCATCAGAATCATCCCCGGATGTCTAGAATGTGACTATATATCTACCCAGTATATTAAAACTTCGAATATACGTTCATGACGCGTATACGCGAAATCTATATATACTCGATTGTCCATATTCAATATAAATAAATATTCAAATACGTATAAAACGATTTAAATTTTCAAACAAAATTGTTTTCATTTGAAAAATATACTCTTCACACTCGTTCTAGGATACTACTGATCCTATCTCTAACGAGTCATTCCCATTGGATATTGCTGATCCAATATCTGATGAATTCTTTCATATGGTTCTAATGTGTCTTGTTCTCGAGCTCTGTAAACCAAAGCTCTGATACCAAACTGTAAAATAGCCGACGAAATCCGGTAGGCTTTGCAACCATCCCTTCATCCCCTAAGCAGCAGGTAAAACCCACCGTGGCTTTCACATGGTCCCCCAGTTACTTGTTTTACGGCGACCCTCTCGAGTCTCGCGCCCACTGGCGAACCAACCCCCACCACAAGGGACATGTGGGGGTAAGAGTCTCCCGTTCGCCACTAAACCGCGAAGCGAGAACCCCCCATCACGACTGCAACAAGAACTGGTGATACTCCACTCTCGATCACTTTTCAGATTTGATAATTTAAATTATCAATTGACATTTTAATCTAATTAAAGATTCATTAAAACTCCACTTAGTTTTAATCTTCTCACAAATCGATACCTTGCCTTTAACTGGGTTAAAGAACCAATGTCTTCTAAAACACGATTCACGATAAACCCAAATCACATTTGATATTAAATACAAGGCTCTGAATATAAAGTATATCGGCTTATATTCAATATCAAATTCTGAAACTAACAAATATCGTATTGGAAATAACGATATAAAATATATCTTTCAAATTCCCTTAATAATATCTGTATAGTCACGAAATCCAACATCGAAATATCCCGAAGATAATTTCGATTCAACTCCAGTCCAATTCACGTATTGGGAATATTGATTATCTTTAAAATCATTTTCAAATTCAATTTATTTATTTCACAAATAAATTGATTTTAATTCTAGTTCAAAACTAGTTCATTTCGATAAAAATCTATTTTTATCTTTTCAAACGTGGAATTCTCCAGCTCAATTCTTTCCAATTCACATATTATGATTTTACACAAATTATCAATATTTTTAATAATTTTATCAAGGCCCGTACAGTCGATTTCCAACAATGGCCATCGAACTGCACTTACGGCGACCTTTTCCTAATTTGATTTGGACATAACTCCAAATCCAACCGTTAGATTTCAAATTTCTAATATTCATTAGAAAGCTCTTTTCGATACGAACCCAACGGTTCCGGTTTTAGGAGAATCCGACGGTCGGATCTCCCGCAATGTCCTCTTGAAATAAATGGTCGAAATTCACGAACTGCCGCGGCGCGGCGCGTTCTATTCAGGCCATTAAATGTATAATATATATATATATTATATATATTTCGTCGATTTCCTTTTTAAAACGTATTTTATAAATCGTTTTAAATTCGTTTTCAAAACCATTTCAACACTATATTCAAATTCAAATTGATTTGATTTCAATTCAATTTGAGTTCATTTCAATTCAATTCAAATTCAAATTCGTTTCAAATTGATTTCAATTCAATTTCATTTCGTTTTAAATTTCAATTTCAATTTAATTCAATTTGAATTCATTTCTATTTTATTCGAATTCAAATTCGCTTCCTATTCAATTCGAATTTTAATCTAATTCAATTTGAATTTCATTTCAAAATATTTAATTTTGAAATCACTTTTCTATATTCATTATAAAACGAATAAAATCGATATAAACATCGTTCGCGTCAAAATAATGCATCTCTAATCAACACGGCTTTATATTTCAATAATTCGTTATTCTATTCAACAAATGAATATTTATCCCATTCAACACATGAATCTATATTTCTTTCAACACACGACTAATCTCAACACATGAGTACTGTTAACACATCACTATTTCCGTTATGTAAAATATTTTATAAAACTATGGTATCTATCGTTTGATTTTTAACCAGACTTCTACTGGGAAGTAGTTCTAATTTTAAATATGATAAAGATGTAAATTTCATTGTATATAAAATATTTCACTCAACACATGAATATTTTTATATTCAACACATGAATTTTCTTTTATAATATTCCTTATTTTCTCGATTGGAATGAGGCCCAATCAATCACCATATAATGTTAATTATATGGATTCCATACAACACATGTATATAATAGCATTGAAAAATAATCAACCATCAACCAAAGTGCACTACACTGTATAAGCATCAATATAGATATCTTATGCTTATAACAGTCTGTCAATCAATCGATCGACATATTTAATCAATCGGGATGAGTGAACTTCAAATTTCATCCCAACACCCGTGTGGGGTTTCAAACAATCAAACACATATTTTAGTTGTGCAGTTGGGCGATGTGTAAAATTTATCGTCCCAATCAATATCTGTCAAATCAGTGTATATAAACAAATCGGTCGATTTGTTTATAAATATTTATTTATTCACATTCACGTTGAAATTTATATTTTTAACGATAAAATATTTTATTTCAACACATGAATTCCTATTCAGTTCATTTACACAATAAAAATGATATTTTTATTTTTCTAACATTTTTAGAAAATTTCGGCGGCATAACGGCACGATACTAGAAACGGGACGAGGCCTAGCCTTATCCCCGGTCTAGTGAAGGCCCACGCCATTCACACATCAATCAAATCCATTCATTTAACCCAACAATTCAATTTCAATTCAATTAATCTAACCAACTACACAACCAAACAATTTTTCAAACAAGCCATCCATGGTCTGTGGATGACGGGTGTCGGGTGCTACTAAACACCGTCTACATCCTAGTATATATATATATAACTAGAAAAAGAAATTTTGAGTGAGAAGTTCTCACCAATAGCTATCCAATCATCTTGATTCTTCTTTTATAGAAATCTTCTTCATTCTCGCCTTTCTATCATCTTCATTGCCCGTAGTCACTACATATATAAAAATCACACATTTTTATATTTTGATGTCTTTAAAATAAAAGTCACATTTTTATTTGTTTACTTTCAATTTAGAAATCATATTTTATAATCACCTCATATATATAAAAATCGAATTTTTATTCCGTTATTCAATATATAAAAATCGAATTTTTACTATCACGCTTTATGGATAAAAAATTTATT
Source organism: Allium sativum (assembly GCA_030737875.1). NCBI lineage: Eukaryota > Viridiplantae > Streptophyta > Magnoliopsida > Asparagales > Amaryllidaceae > Allium > Allium sativum. The sequence continues at coordinate 660,727,416 of CM060919.1, forward strand.
TTCAGACCGATGTTCATATAATAAAGATTATATTTTTATCATGCTATTCTCTATATAAAGATTTCGCCTTTATAAAAAAAAATAAAGTTTTCGCCTTTATAAAAATCATCACTTGATTTCAACGTATATAAAATAAAAATCAGATTTTTATTTTGCTACATATACAAAGATGATATTTTTAATATTCCTATCATGTAAAAATTATATTTTTAACTTCCACAATTCAAAATCAAATCTTTACTTTTCATATTTAAAAATATCGTCTTTTCTATTTGAAAAATCCTAACTTTTCTATTTGAAAAATCCTAACTTTTCCATTTGAAAAATCCTAACTTTTCTATTTGAAAAATCCTAACTTTTCTATTTGAAAAATCCTAACTTTTCTATTTGAAAAATCCTAACTTTTCCATTTTTTTTTGTTTACTGTTTGCTAATCCTATACAAAATAAATAAATAAATAAAATAAAACAAATTAGAAAAACTTACTTTCTCAATCGGAGGGGGGGGGGGTTTCTTGCTCGCGGAAGTGTGGTGGGCCCTCCAGCAGGCGACGGAGGTGGAGCGGAAGGGGGGGGGGGTTGCGGCTGTCGATTGAAGAGGAGAGGGGGAAGAAGAAGGGGCGGCGCGGTGGTTTGGTGGTTGCGGTGGGCTCCAGCGAAGGCGGTGAGGGTTTAGGGGGAACTCGCAGTGGCAGGGAGGAGGAAGCGGAGCATCGATGGGCGGAGGAGGTGGAGAGGAGGGCGGCGTGGTGGGGTCCTGACCGCCGACGAGCGGTGGTGGGTGGCGGCTCCATCGCGCCCCCTTTCATCATTTTTTTCTTTTTTTTTTCTTCTGAATGAAAACGAGAAGGGGGGTTATATAATTTAATTTTTTTATTTATTTTAATTGCAAAAAGTTGACCTTTACATACGACCTCTAAACGAGGCCCACCGCCTGTCATCCATAGCGTTTTACCCCCATTCCGAACACAATGGGATATGTATCGCGAGCTGATTCAATCATTTCGATTAGTTTCCGTTGAATTTACATTTAAATCGCTATATTGAATTTTAAACGTACATTTCAAATTACAGGGGCCACATACGAACACGAAAAATTCCAGAAAAATATTTTCTAGCTTCATATTGGCGATACGGTCCTAACAAAACTTGTTTCGTCGAATTCTGAGACCGTTAGAAAAATGGCCAATTTCCAGTCGATTAAATTCAACTGAAATGGTCAAAACACGTTTTCCTTTGCCACGCTCACATATTGATTCGAAAAAATATGAAATTTGGAATCTAGCAATAACTTAACATCACGGACCCAACAAAACTGGTTTCGTCGAAATCCGAGGTCGTTTGCAAAATGTCCATTTTTAAGGGCCTGAATTCCATAGCGACTATTCAGAATTTTCAACTGGACATATCTTTTGATTCCCGCTATGAAATTTTGATTTTTCAGATTCGTTGGAAAGATATTATCAAATAGATCCTAATGTTTTTGGTTTCACTAAAATCCGGATTGTTTTGCACCCGGTACATTCATTTGAAGTTTGAAATCGAATTATCGAACTACCGCGCCATTTCAATTCTATTTATAATTATATATAAATATTTATATTCTAACGACGACGTATATAATATATACGTCGAATTATATTCAAAATAAATTTCTTGTCGATTTTATTTAAAATAATCTATTTTAAATGTTCGAAATTCGCTAAAATTGCCAAAATAAAAATTTTAAACTGGCCCAGATTTTCGGGTTATTACATATAAAGATCGAATTTTTATTTCATCGCTATAAAAATCACATTTTTATTTCAACATATATATAAGAAAGATCAGATTTTTATTTCGCTACATAAATAAAAATCAAATTTTTACTATTTATATAATACGAAAATCGTATTTCTATAATCTCTATTATATAAAGATAATATTTTTATATTCTCCATTATATAAAAAACATATTTTTATCACTTCTACTTTATAAAAATTATATTTTTAACCTTTCTATATTATAAAAATTATATTTTTAACCTTTTACTATGATAAAAATTATATTTTTATTCTACCAAAGATCTCATTTTTATACTTCTAAAAACCGAATCTTTATATCATTAAAAACCAAATCTTTATAATTAAAAATCTAATCTCTTTTTAATTAAAAAAACTAATCTTTACCTTATAAAAACTCGACTTCGCTATGATAAAAATCTCAACTTTTTATTTCTAAACATCAGTTTTTAATGTATATAAAAATCAGTTTCTAATTAAATTCAAAATCAGAAGCTTACTATAAATTGGAGGAGGGGTGGTTATCTGCTTCTTCGCCTGAGGGAGGTGTTAGAGCTACGCCTAACTGGAGGCGGAGATGGTGGCGCAGGTACAGTGGGGCGGCGCCTTGGGGTTCGTCAGTGGTGCGTCGGAGATGTGGAAGGAGGGGGGCGCATCAGTCTTCAGGCGGTGGGTGGTGGAGGGGAAGAAGAACGGAGGAGGTGCGGCTAGGGCGTTGAATTGGGGAAGAGGGTCTTCGATTTGACGGAGAGGAGTGAGGGCGTCGGGTTGTAGAGGGAAGGGAGGAGAAGAAGGCGGAGGGAGATGGGGGGGTCGATCGCCGGGGGGGTGTGCAGGCGGCGCGGGGAACAGGAGGGAGGGCGACGACTTCTTCGATGGGTTTTTTTCTTCTGATTTGGAAGTCAACGGTAGGGGAGGAAAGAGTGTTTATTTTTATATTATTTAATTTATTTTGATTTTAAAAAGTAACTTTTTCATTCGAACTTGAAACGAGGCCCACCGCTTGTCGTCCATAGCTAATTACCCCCATTTCGAACACAATGGGTATGTATCGTAGGCTGATTCGATCGTTTCGATCAGTTTTCATCAAAATCAACATATAACTCTATATATTGAATTTGAACGCGCATTTCAATATACTGGGGTCACATACTAACTCGAAAAATTCCCGAAAAGTATTTTATAGCTTCGTATTGACGATACGGTCCTAACAAAACTAGTTTCGTCAGATTCTGAGACCGTTTGAAAAATGGCCATTTTCCAGTCGATTAAAATCAACTGAAACTGGTCAAACGCGTTTTCCTTTGCCACGCTCACATATTGATTCAAAAAATTACGAAAATTGGAATCTAGCAATAACTAGACATCACGGATCCAACAAAAGTGGTTTCGTCGAATTCCGAGGTCGTTTGCAAAATTTCCAGTTTTAAAGGCCAGAATTCCATAGCAACTATTCTGAATTTTCAACTGGACATATCTTTTGATTCCCGCTATGAAATTTTGATTTTTCGAATTCGTTGGAAAGATATCCTCAATTAGATTCTATTATTTTTGGTTTCACTAAAATCCGGTTTATTTTGAATCCTGTACATTCATTTGAATTTTGAAATCGAATTATCGAACTACCGCGCCATTTTCAATTCCTTTTATATATATAAATAATTATTTATATTCTAACGACGATCTATACAAATATATACGTTCGAATTCTATTCAAAATAAATTTCTCGTTGTTTTTATTTAACATAATTCATTTTAAATATCCAAAATTCAATAAAATTGCCAAAATAAAAAATTTAAATTGGCTCAGATTTCTGGGTTATTACAATCTCCCCCACTTAAAACTTTTCGTCCCCGAAAAGGAACGAAGCCGAAAGTTGTTTTACTAATCAACTCAACTTTCCATATTTTCATTACGGCTTAAGTTCTTCAACTTTTCAGTTTCTAAGAACTTTTCAAATTTTTCAAAAATTTGGCTAACACCCTAAATTTTCGAAAAATTTCGCCATAACCTCCTCTGCACCGGGGACTTCGGGATATTTCATATAGCCTCCCATGGCCTTCTTCAATCCAAAATAAAAAGAAAAAGCCAAGCGGCTAGCCAATCGGCTCACAAAATCATCATCACCCAAACAAAACAGTAAATTATGGTAAACATGTACCTATTTGTCGGGCAAACAAATTTTATTCTTCTGCTCTAGCCTCCTTGCTATGAGCTGTTCAATGTATGTACATGTATGTGCAAGCAAATGCGACTAATTTTCAATACAACTCACTATTTGGTTTAATTTGGCTAAACGGTTCAACATTTAATCAATTCAAACAATAATCAAACAACACTACCATCAATCAATTTGTTGATTATCATTTCAAATTCATAACTTTGATATATAGTCAAAAATCACACTTTTGATGCCAAATCACAATAATAGGCCCTATATAATTTTGGTTCTCACACCAGTCAATAGGAAACATATAGAAATCCCGCTTTCGTTACTCGAACACAACACTGATGATGCCATGGTCATTATCAGCATCATCTCCGGGCGACTAGAGTGTGATTCTATATCTATCCAGTATATTAAAACTTCGAATACCCGTGGATCAGACGTATATGCAAAATCTATATATACTGGATTGTCCAACTCAATATAAATAAATAATCAAATACGTATAATTGATTTAAATTTTCAAAACAAAACTTGTTTTCAATTTTTATTTTAAAAACATTACTCTTCACACTCGTTCTAGGACACTACTGATCTCATCTCTAACGAGTCATTCTCATTGGATATTACTAATCCAATATCTGATTAATTCTTTCGTATGGTTCTATTGTGTCTTGTTCTCTGAGCTTTGTAAACCAAAGCTCTGATACCAGATGAAACGACCGGGAATTTCGCTCGATCCGAATCAGTCACTAAACCGACCAAGACCGTTCGAAACGCCTGATTGTTTTGAGAACACGACAAATTAGAACGCAGACAGAAGAACATTTCATTGTTAATTACAACAATTCATCAGATACAAGAATATACAGAGTATAAATGAATAAAATACATTCCATAAATATCAGAGATTACAATACATTACATAGCAGCAGAGAATAATACAAAATACAACTGAAGGAGATACACGGATACAAAGCTTTCCGGATATCGTTCCAGCTGTAAACCAGGATCCTGTGAATATAAATCTGCAAAACCAAAACTACTAGCTGCCCGTGTCAAAATAAGGGCACCCAGAGTTTAGGTTAAAACAATAAACTCCGGGTTAGTCATGTGATTGGTGTGAGAACTAAAAACAGTTATTAGTCTTTATTTTAAAGTTAGGTAAATCAAGGGACCACGCCGTATAACACGGAACGGGTTTCCTACCAAGAACACCAGTGCATATAACAACAGCGCAATGCTAAATAAAGAAAAATGAAGCTATTATAAGACCCAGGTCCCATCACACAATGCAACGCAAGCCGGAGGATAGAGTTTTTTACCTTATAATAGACAAAGAGTGCTTGATACATTTAAAAATAGATTATTTGATACTATTATAAGTGTATAGTGTCAAAACAATTTCAAATCATAAATATCAATCATAGACGGCATGGGTACCATATATCATGTCGCCATACTAGTTCTACAATTAAAACCGCACAATCACGTATTTGGAAATTGGATTTCCATCTGTGAACCGAGGCAAAAGATAGTCCTCACCGATTCGAGACTCTCTAGCCCGAGACTCAGGTCAGAGCTCGAGTGACCTTGGAGCGACAGTGTCGGTACACCGATGTGGATTAGACGAAATCCTGAACACTGCGTTTCCCCGCCCTTTGGGGCGTAAATGAGACAACGAATGACTCCATCGGACCCGGATCGTCCGATCTAACCGAGGCGCCTCGCAACAGCAACAACCACATAAGTCAAACTCGTCAGGGCGTGTAAAACCTCCGACGCCACTTCTAACTAGAAAGAAATGCATGTCCTCCCTGAGGTCCTCTCCCGTTTCTGGTTCACAACCGGGGTGTGAGGCTCGCGAATTCACGTTACACAAAGCTGTGCCACACAGGCTGTGCTTTGATCATCACCCACAAGACATTGCTTTTCAACAGAAGCCTTGATCATATTGCCACTTAGGCATGCCACACATGCAATTCACTTCATGCGTTTGATATCCATCAATATATAACCTCTGAGCTCGTACGTCTCAGGGAAGGGCGTTAAGCAGGAGAATAAATTCTCCGCCGCCAAACAGATATATATTTAATAGAAATCAACCACACAGAATAAAATCCAATGTCAGACACACAGTCCATTTACAAGTTCGTTCTGGGTCTGAACGAAACCGGAGGCACCTAGTACCCCGCATATCCATCGATCTCCAAGTACGTCTGGATGATCACTAACTGATTCCCTCCTCTTGGGTGTACGGCCCAATCAAGATCATCAGTAATCACCCAAACGACGTAAAGACCTCCGGTCTTCGACCATCGTCTTCATCTTCGACACCACGTCGAATCAGTTATTCAGAATGGGATAAACCCGGTCTTTCTGAATAACTCGCGTATATAATAAACAAGTGTTACACAAACACAACATACGCCTCATTCCAATTCAGAATATTCTTTTGTTCAAATATTCTTATACATTGGGAAAGGTTCCCATTAATTTTATCAAAGATAAATTCTTTAAATTTATTCTTTAATCTTCTTTGAATATCAATTCAAACTAGTCGGGATTAGCGAACCACACCGGAGTAATCATTTATTTTATTTCACAATCCCCACCTATTCATCCCATGAAGTAAAACTAGTAATACTTCATATCTAACACCACGGTGTTATCGGTAAATTCAATTACCATTTCACGTTCTAATCTAATTAAAGATTTAACTATCGCCTGGAGTAAAACTGGTGATACTCCATTCTCGATCTTTTCAATCTAATTAAAGATTCATTAAAACTCCACTTAGTTTTAATCTTTAACTGGGTTAAAGAATCAGTCTTATTTAAAACATGGTTCATGATAAACCCAAAATCACATTCCATTAATTATCGGGTTAAAGAACAAGTGTTATTTAAATCACCGTTCACGATAAACCCAAAAATCAATACCAATTTAATTCCAATTAAATATTATTTAATTGGTATACTTCATTAAATCTAAATAAAAAGATTTAATCTTTTTCTCAACTGGGTTTAAGAACAGTGTTAATGAAGACACCATTCACGACAAACCCAAATCACATTTGATATTAAATACAGGGCTCTGAATAGAAAATATATCAGCTTATATTCAATATCAAATTCTACGACCAACAAATATCGTATTGGAAATAACGATATATATACATATATCTTTCAAATTTCCATAACAATATCTGTATAATCACGAAATCCAACATCGAAATATTCCGAAGACAATTTCGATTCAAATCCATTCCAATTCAATTATTGGAAATTCTGGTTTCTTTTAAAACCATTTTCAAATTCAATTTATTTATTTCAAAAATAAATTGATTTTAATTCTAGTTCAAAACTAGTTCATTTCGATAAAAATTTATTTTTATCTTTTCAAATATGGAGTTTTTCATACCAATTCTTCACAAATCATTTCTTATGATTTTACACAAATTATTACTATTTTTAATAATTTTATCAAGGTCCGTACAGTCGATTTCCATCAACGGCCATCGAACTGCACTTACAGCGACCTTTTCCAAATTTGATTTGGACATAATTCCAAATCCAACCGTTAGATTTCAAATTTCTAATATTCGTTAGAATTCTCTTTTCGACACGAACCTAACGGTTCCGGTTTCACGAGAATCCGACGGTCGGATCTTCCACAATATCCATTCGAAGTCAATGGTCGAAATTCACGAACTGCCGTGGCGTGGCGCGTTCTATTCAGGCCATTATATTATATATATATAATATATACTTCGTCGATTTCAATTCAAAATGTGCTTTATAAATCGTTTTAAATTCATTTTCAAAACGGTTTCAACTTCATATTCAATTTCAAATTAAAATTGAATATTCCAATATAAATTCGTTTTAAATTCATTTTAAATCAATTTCAATTCAATTTAAATTCAATTTCAATTTAATTCGAATTTCAATTCATTTTAATTTAATTCGAATTTCAATTCTACTCAATTTAATTTGAATTTCAATTTATTTCAATTTAATTCGAATTCAATTCTATTCAATTTCATTTTGCTTTCGATTTCAATTTGAATTCAATTCTTTTCAATTTAATTCGAATTTCGATTATTTTCAATATAATTTAAATTTCGAAATCACTTTCAATATAATTCAAATTACGAAATCACTTTCAATATAATTCAAATTTCGAAAACACTTTCTACATACATTGAAAATTGAATAAAATCGATATAAATATCGTTCACGTCAAAATGGTGTCAATCTAATCAACACGGCTTCATATATTTCTATTTTCAAATATTCTATTTCAAATATTTCTTTTTCAAATATATCTATTTCAAAACTGGAATGAGGCCCATTCAATTACCATATAATGTTAATTATATGGATTTTCTACAACACATGTACAAAATAACAACGATAAATAATCAACCATCATCCAGAGTGCGTTTTACACTGTACAAGCATCAAATATAAATATTAACGCTTATAATAGCCTGTCAATCAATCGATCGACACACAACTAATTATTGGGATTAGTCTATGTCATATATCATCCCAATACCCGTGTGGGGTTTCAAACAATCAAACACAGATTTTAGTTGTGCAGTTGGGCGATGTGTAAAATTTATCGTCCCAATCAATATCAATCAAATCAGTGTATATAAACAAATCTCCGATTTGTTTATAAATATTTATTTTATATACACGTCAAAAATTCTTTTTTTTCAACTATAAAATATTTTTAACTATATAAATATTTCATTTCATTTCACATCACATCACACAATCAACTACACATTAAAATCAAACAAACAAGTATACAAGCCATCCATGGTCTGTGGACGACGGGTGTCGGGTGCTACTAAACACCGTCTGCGTCCTAGTATATATTTCAACTAGAAAAATTAAATTAAAGGTGAGAAGTTCTCACCTAGGGTTCCATTCCGCCGTGCTTTGCTTTTGAAATACTGAACCGTATGGATTTGTCTGAAATTCCTATGCAGTTCTTTTCACGTTGTTCAAATAAAAATTATATTTTTACTGCTTCATTCAATAAATAAAAATCGTATTTTTATTTCTACTACGTATATTTTTACAACGCTTATTTCTATATAAAAATTATATTTTTATATTTCTATTTCTTATATAAAGATCGAATTTTTATTTCATCGCTATAAAAACCACATTTTTATTTCAACATATATATAAGAAAGATCAGATTTTTATTTCGCTACATAAATAAAAATCAAATTTTTACTATTTATATAATACAAAAATCGCATTTCTATAATCTCTACTATATAAAGATAATATTTTTATATTCTCCATTATATAAAAATCATATTTTTATCACTTCTACTTTATAAAAATTATATTTTTAACCTTTCTATATTATAAAAATTATATTTTTAACCTTTTACTATGATAAAAATTATATTTTTATTCTACCAAAGATCTCATTTTATACTTCTAAAAACCGAATCTTTATATCATTAAAAACCAAATCTTTATAATTAAAAATCTAATCTCTTTTTAATTAAAAAAACTAATCTTTACCTTATAACAACTCGACTTCGCTATGATAAAAATCTCAACTTTTTATTTCTAAACATCAGTTTTTAATGTATATAAAAATCAGTTTCTAATTAAATTCAAAATCAGAAGCTTACTATAAATTGGAGGAGGGGTGGTTATCTGCGCCTTCGCCTGAGGGAGGTGTTAGAGCTGTGCCTAACCGGAGGCGGAGATGGTGGCGCAGGCACAGTGGGGCGGCGCCTTGGGGTTCGTCAGTGGTGCGTCGGAGATGTGGAAGGAGGGGGCGCATCAGTCTTCAGGCGGTGGGTGGTGGAGGGGAAGAAGAACGGAGGAGGTGCGGCTAGGGCGTTGAATTGGGGAAGAGGGTCTTCGATTTGACGGAGAGGAGTGAGGGCGTCGGGTTGTAGAGGGAAGGGAGGAGAAGAAGGTGGAGGGAGAGGGGGGGGGTCGATCGCCGGAGGGGGCCAGGGTGCGCAGGCAGCGCAGGGAATGGGAGGGAGGGCGGCGGCTTCTTCGTTGGTTTTTTTTCTAATTTGTAAGTCAACGGTAGGGGAGGAGAGAGTGTTTATAAAGGTTTTTATATTATTTAATTTATTTTGATTCTAAAAAGTAACTTTTTCATTAGAACTCGAAACGAGGCCCACCGCCTGTCGTCCACAGCTAATTACCCCCATTTCGAACACAATGAGATATGTATCGTAGGCTGATTCGATCGTTTCGATCAATTTTCGTCAAAATCAACATATAACTCTATATATTGAATTTGAACGCGCATTTCAATATACTGGGGTCCATACTAACTCGAAAAATTCCCGAAAAATATTTTCTAGCTTCGTATTGATGATACGGTCCTAACAAAACTAGTTTCGTCAGATTCTGAGACCGTTCGAAAAATGGCCATTTTCCAGTCGATTAAAATCAACTGAAACTGGTCAAACGCGTTTTCCTTTGCCACGCTAACATATTGATTCGAAAAATTACAAAAATTGGAATCTAGCAATAACTAGACATCACGGATCCAACAAAAGTGGTTTCGTCAAATTCCGAGGTCGTTTGTAAAATTTCCATTTTTAAAGGCCAGAATTCCATAGCGACTATTATGAATTTTCAACTGGACATATCTTTTGATTCCCGCTATGAAATTTTGTTTTTTCGGATTCGTTGGAAAGATATCCTCAATTAGATTCTATTATTTTTGGTTTCACTAAAATCTGGTTTATTTTGAATCCTGTACATTCATTTGAATTTTGAAATCGAATTATCGAACTTCCGCGCCATTTTCAATTCCTTTTATATATATAAATAATTATTTATATTCTAACGACGATCTGTATAAATATATACGTTCGAATTCTATTCAAAATAAATTTCTCGTCGTTATTATTTAAAATAATTCATTTTAAATATCCAAAATTCAATAAAATTACCAAAATAAATTTTTTTAATTGGCTCAGATTTCCGGGTTATTAGTGTTTTTAATTTGCAATGTAAATTCTCATCTTTATTTACATAACAAAAATGTGTTTTTAATTTGCAATGTAAATTCTCATCTTTATTTACATAACAAAAATGTAATTTATATTTTATAAGTAAATCCTATTCTTAATTACATATAAAAATGTAATTTTTATTTACATCGCAAAATCATACTCTTATTTATCACCTACAATTGTAATTTTTATAGCGGTGAAAAATTCATGTCCTAATTACATTAAATATAAATGTAATTTCTTTTATTTCATCGCATTTCCATTCTACAAACATCATATCAATATTATGTTTGAAATAAAAAGGTCTAGTCAACATAAGTAACAACAAAGTGGTATTGAATTGAAATTTTCTATTTCAATTCAAAAACATGAACAAGGTGATAATTCTATATGTACATGATTCATAGGATATCAACAAAGCATAATTCGACAAAATAAAACAAAATGATTATTCAAATTTTCCATTGCATACAGATCTGAAATTATTAACTAGCAGATCTGGAATTATACACACAGATAAACCAAGCAAACATTCAGAATATTATCACATCTCAAATCTACATCATTCACCATTCAATTATTTAAATAACAAGGAAAATTTATAATTAAATTAATTTAATTATTTAAAATAGAATCTCACCTTGATTGGATCAGTATTAGAAATTCAAACGTGTTGAGAATTTGTCCCAATTGCTTTCAAGAAGTTCTATTGGATGTTACGGTTCTCTCGGTTCTAAATTTTTTTTGATTCCAACGCACTTCAGTTTGCAATTTTCTGATTTCGATTGCAAAAGATATGATCGTTTAAAGATTTGATTATATTTATAAACAATTTAAATAATAAATCTAATTATTTTCTTTAATCACCATGATTAAGGGGTAAATCTCCTTCCTCTTCGTTACTCTCTGAAGTAAGAACCGAACCCATCATCGCATAGACCAACTCCACCATGCACCTCCACTCATCACCATCCACCGATCAAAGACCATCACCTCGTGCCCCTTTGCAACCCCACCTGGCGCCAGCAACATGGTTGAACTCAGCCTCATCATGGCACTCGAAAATCCCTCCAAAATCGCACCCTTTGCTATCCAATTCCGATCACCAGGAATTGATTCAGTCCATCATAGCCATTGAATCCATAGTGCTCCCCAATCTCTTCGATTTTTTTTTTGGGTTGAGGTTTTTAATTCGAAGTAGGTTGGGAGAATTTTAGAGATGAGAATGGGATGTTTTCAGCCATAGAAAAGAAGAGGGCGGCAGCTGTTGAAGTTGGGCAATCAGGGTTTGCTAAATGTTGGTTATTTATAATATTAAATTATTTAGTCCATTAATTCAAGAAAGAGCCCGTAATCTCCTATTCAAATTTCAAAATAAAATAAGAAAAGACAAAACAGGAAGGTATTCAATTGCATTGACATGAATAAAAAGAATAGAAATATACACGTAGGTCCATTAGTTTTTGAAGAATAAAAAGAGAGAAAAAAGAAATGAAGGGAAAAAAAGAAAGGAAAAAGAAAAGAAATAAGAGAATGGAAATATAAGAAATGAGAACATGTAAATAATATACGTTAAATTAGAGTAAAGAGAAATAAGTTAATAGAAATAAAGGAAGTAAATTAGTAGGATGATGGAAAGAGATAAATGCGTTATTAATGAAGAATTTAAGTGGAGAGAATGGAGGTAGTGAGTTTAGGGAAAGAAAATAAATGATAGATTGAAACACATGCATACATGTTAAAATAAGGATGGATGCGTGATTAATGAGGACAATGGAGGAGGGAGAAAGGAGGCAATGAATTTGAGAAAAGTAGAAAAGATGGAATAATCAATCTTCATGAAATAAATTTAGCAGTTTTTTTAAAACAATATTAATCACTATTTATATTAAACTTCAATTTGAAATTGCCAATGAAGAAAAAAATATTTCCTTCTTAATATACTACTCTCTTTAATTCAAAGTTTATCTTATTTTTATTGTTACGGTTCAACTTGTAATACCGTTAGATCTCGGTAAAAATGTTTGAATGCCATCTCATTTTTAATAGAATGTTATGTTCAAAAATAAAAGTCCATGTTCACATTAACCATACATCTTTCCTTTTAAACCAAATCAAAATTAAAATAATTCATTTCTTGATTAATAACGATATCAACTCTTGCCTTTCTATAACGTTCGCATTAAACAACAAAGGAATCTTAGCATTAAAAATTCAAAACGGTTGGTCGTGTAAATCTCGTTTATTCAGCACAACGTTTATAAATGTATGTATTGGAATTTATTTCTTCAATAATGAACACATTATTTCCAAAAAATCTTTCAGCAAAAATTAATGAATCCCATTAATAATATCATAAATTTTATTTAGTACCAATTTATATCCAGTAATTTAATTTAATAATTTTCCCGAGTTTGTTTTAAATCAAATAGTATATAAAAACTAATTTTAAAGTTATTTCAAATTTTTATTTCATAAAAATAACCAATTTTATACTCCATATTCCTCAAAATAGCTTAAATTTAAATTTAAATTTCGTTCTAAAAATCCAGGTTGTTACAATCTCCCCCACTTAAAATCTTTTCGTCCTCGAAAAGGAACGAAGCTAAAAATTGTTTAATTAACCAATTCAATTTTCATTTCATTATTGTCAATAATTTTATTAGTTGATTAACTTAAAAAATATATAACCTTTATATATTCAAAAATCAAATTTTCTACGGATTGATAATATATATAATCACAAATACGTTAATTGTGAACTTTTTACTCTCAACTCATTCTAGGGCATTACTAACTCAATCTCTAATGAGTTTTCTCATTCTATGATACTGCTGATCCTATCTCTAATGAGTATTCTTGTTGGATATTACTGATCCAATCTCTGATGAGTCTTTTGTTCAGTTCTAACGAGTTGTACCCCAAAGATTTGAGCTAACCAGAGCTTAGATACCAAATGTAATGATATGCATTTTGCCCACCTTAATCGATCGGTAGATCGACTAAAATCATACAAAACCCGAATACGTTAACTCTGGGAATACAACAACATCAGAACAATAACAGCAGACTTTTATAAACATTACAATAATGTTACATCAGAGTACAGAATATATCAGAGTACATTAAATAAAATTACAGCGGAAGATAAATTTCAATAAATTAGATACAATAAACAGCGGAAGACTTCTATGCTCTGGACATAGCTTTAGGCTTCGATCCAGAATCCTGCTCAAGAGATAAATATCTGCAAAAAGCTACTCGACTGCCCGTGTGGAAAAGAGGGCACCCGAGTTTGCAAATTAAAACAAACTATGAGTCAGTCATGGGACTGGTGTGAGAATTCTTAACTAATATAACTAATAGAAATAAGGCAAATCCAAGGACCACGCCGCTAACGCGGAACGGGTTTTATTCCAATGGACTGCCGGTGCATAAATTAAAGTAAATCGTTAAATAACGCAATGCTTTTTAGAAAAATGAAACCATCATAAGACTCAAGTCAGATTAACTCTAGATATAAAAGGAAATATTATTGGTTAGAATAAATAGAATAGAATAAAGGAAATATTTATTGGCTAGATAAATAGAATATAAAAGGAGATATTTATTTGTTAAATTAATAGGAAAGATAAAAGAAATATTTATTTGTTAAATAAATAGAATTGAAAAGGGAATAGTTATTTGTTAAGTAAACAAATAGAAAAGGAATAGATTAAAGGAGTTAATTCAAAAGAGTTAATCGAAATGAGTTAATTGAATATTAGTTGTTCGATTAGAGTTAAATCGAATAGAGCATGAGTTAGAGTTAACCAGTTAGAGTTAATCGATTAGGGTTGACCAGTTAAAGTGATCAGTTAGAGTTTATCAGTTAGAGTTAACCAGTTAAAGTAGAGTTAACCAATAGAGTAATTAAATAGAGTTAATCGAATTAGAATAAATCGATTAGAGTTAATCGAATTAGAATAAATCGATTAGAGTTAGTCGAATAAGGAGTTATCGATTATTAGTTAATCGAATAAGGAGTTATCGAATATTGGTTATTCGAAAGGAGTTAAGTCGAATATAGTTTATTCGAATAGAATTAAAGGAGTTGAATCAAATAGGGTTAATCAATTAGAGTTAATCCAATAGAGTTAAAAGAATAAAAGTTATAAATTGAAGTTAGATATTTCGAAAGTAGGGGTTATATCGTTATCGTTATAACCAATGTTTCAATAAAGGAGTTGGACTCGTAAATTATATCCGGAAGTTACGTAAGGAAGTGTTGAAGAGTTAAAGGATGAACTTACCCTATTTCAAGATTTGAAATGTTGTTCAGTTAAGGTCTGAGAGGTAGTTATACCCCAACTTGATTGACTTCGTTTTAAATTTAGAAATGGTTAAGGTTCGAAAGTGAAAGTGGTTAAGTGAATGTAGTAAATAGGTATAGTGGTTTGATTTGTCGTCACGATGTTGATTTAAACATCTGTTTAAATCCAAATAAATAAGATTTGGAAATGTTTTCCAAATAGAATCAGAAACGTAATCAAATATTGAAATTGGAAATGTGAATTAGAAAAGGAAGTGTTCATGTATAAGGAGTTAAGAGATGGAGTTAAGCTAAATCAAAATTTGACTGGAGACTTTTTAAGTTGAATGGTTTCCTAAGTGTCTATCTGATGTTGGTTTCGACCTTCGGGATTGGTACTTAGGGAATCGTTCTTATACTAGTTTACAATCAGAGACTGATAGTTGTAGAAGAATAGTGATACGTAAATAAGTTATGGAAATGTTTTCCAACGTTAACGTATATTTTCTAAACATAGAAAATAAGAAACATATGAATATATATATATGATTGATGATTGATTTGATAGAATTTCCTCTGGAAATAATATCGTTGTTTGCACATGTGTTTTCTTTGATAGTTAACTCACCGACTATCGAAGTTTTTGACCATTTTAACGTTGTTAATATGGAGAAACCGGCTGGATTATTATCCAAAGAACCACTCTGTATTGGCATAAGCGTTGCGAATCATATATGCCAAAGATAATTGAAGACGGAGTAAAGTGCAAGGGCTATTGTATAAGTCTTAGATAACAGTGCCTAAGATGGATGTATTGAATAATGCCTTCGGTTCATCCTGTTCCTGGATGAATTGTATGGATAAATGTCAAACAGAGTGTAACAACCCAGAATTTTACTAGGTTTAAAGTGAATTTCTATAATATAATTTGGGATTTTCTATATACATTTTTGAATTTTAGTAATGTTTAAATATTGATAATCCTTTTATTAGTTTGACTAAATAATTTTATTTTATAAAAACTTATTTTTAAGGATATTTTAAGATCTTATGAGTACTACTATTATCTAAATTTTGATTAATCCTTGTATTAAAATGTTACTTGTATAAATTTTATGAAAATTGATTTAGTATTTGAATTTTAAATTTGTTTTTGTTTTGCTCGTAATTAATAATAATAATTTTTAATTTGTTTTAGTTGAAAAATATTCGTTTGTGGAAAACGTTTCGTCGTTAGACAAATGGTCAATTCAGTTGATAGGAACGGTCAGGATTTGAAATAAAATTATAACTGAATCAACCGGTTTGTTTTAAAATTTTGTTGAGATCCGTACACGAAGTAGTTTATGACCAAAATTTTATTACCGTTCGTAATTTCAATAAATAAATAACCATAAACCAAATCGTTTGCTTGTACCTATATCTTTCATGGTCCATTTGAATTAAGCGTAACGCTAGAACCGCACCATGTTATATTTACTTCAGCATTTCACGTTTAACTCCTCTCAGTTCTCACCGCATAAACTTCTCCATTGTAAATATATAATATCAAAGAAACGTGTACACCATAGAAGAAAGGTGTGTGTCATCTGTCCATTTCCCTCTACACGTGTGTCCCTCTCCTCTTTTATTTTTGCATTCCAATGCACTTTCGAAACGGTTCTGTCTTTCCTCTTAAACCAGATCCGCCCTTTAACCTTGCTTCTTCCTCTCACCAAAACCCAAAGTAGCGTACATCCCTACCTCAAAGCACCATCTCATGTCACCGTGCATGTCTTTACCGCACTAACTTCCTATACCTTTCCACTTCCCATCCACCGCAAACTCAGTTCCTCTTCCAAATGCAGTCACCATCCTCTTGCAGTCTCGCTCTCTTCCTTTTTAACACTACTGTTGTTATACCAGTCAGCGTCAGTCTCTCCCTCTACTTTTCCATCATTGTTCGGCTTATCAGTCCGCCGCCAGCTAGCATGATTGTCGCCTCCAACCGTCAAGAACCCGCCTCCACGTCCGTCCACCTTCAGCAGTCCATCTCTCTTCAGTTGCAGCTACCAATCCACCACCGTGTTGTAGCCAAACACCATTGCCTCACCACCCCAGCAAACCGATAGAACTCCAGTTCCCGCTGCACTCTAACATCAGTCCACCACTGGCCTATTTCAGCTCCACAGATAGTGCGGTTCCATCTTCTCCGCACCTCACCTGCATGCGCGGGTTCATGAAAAAAAAAAAAACGAACCCATAGTTTTGCGAAAATCAGGTAAGGAAGATTTATAATATTCGGTTGCTCAGAGTTTGATTGCGAAGAAAAATCCATTCCATTTTTTTTAGTTGCATGCGGTCCTTTTTGTATGCGGTAACCTGTTGGAGGGAACTGAAATAGAGCTGTGTAAGTATTTAATGTTTAAGTGTATATGTAAATGTATTTGCATGTTAATGGAAAAAGTATGGTGTGCGATTGCAGCGTCTATGAAGAGTACTCGCGACGCATTCAAGGTTGGTTCGCTGTTTATACGGAGTTTGACGGTGAAATCGGAGTGCAATGAAGGTGAGAACATCTAATTTAATCGTTTATTTAAATTAGTAATTGTTGGATAATAATGCTTGGTTGGATATGGATGATGTGTGCATGTTTGAATGGATGCGCATGTAGTTGGAACACACACAGTACACTTACAAGCGTTATTAACCGTAACGCTTGTGCACAAGTTGAATGTTTGTTTATGGCTGTGTTTCTAATGGATGTACTCATGCTAGTATAAATGGTTGAATGATTATGATCGCATGAAATCTCACGCACTTAGTTGTGGAAGCATACAGATGATTAATTTAAATTCTCCTTCCATTAAAATAAAGAGTTGTTATTATCATATGTCGAGAATTTAGTTTGAATTTAATTTTCAAACTGTTTGCAAATCAGAACTAAGTAAACGATTTCGTATGAAATAAAAGGGGTTTGAAATAATTCCAACCACTTGTAAGTCATTTTTGAATTGAGTTTGAATTTGGATTTGGAAATAATTTGAATCATGTATTGGTTTTGTATGGTTATTAGAACAAGTTTGATAAAATATTATTTTATATTAAGATCAATTTAATTCTAAAGGAGATTTGGAAATTAAAACCGGGTTTTAAGATTTTATATGTTTAATTTTCAAAGGATTATAACTTTTCTTCCTTGCAGATAATCTGGCATAAAGAACTATAACCATGAATTATTAGTTAAAATTTATAGGAAGTGTTGTTAAATAGTTCAAAGATTTGAAAAGGGCTTAAAATTAGTTCGTTTGAAATATATTTGAATATTACTAATTTTAAGTAAGATTTTTGAAAACGTAAAGGAAGATGAGTTGTGTTAAGGTTAGTCGAACTTCCAATATGAGAAGGAAGGCAAATGATTACGAAAACCCAATAGTTGCTTAGTTGTGAATTGACATTTATAATGAGTCGTTTTACTCTATTCGGAATATAAATTGTTCGACTTATCACGAATAGAATATAAACCCAAGTTAAGATTTGGAAATTTATGAAGAGGTTAACAACGAATAAAGGATCGCGATTTTTTTTAAATGAATATTAGATTTCCAAGGAAGAATTAAGGTTGTAATGGGTTTAAGGAATTTGGAAATAAGTCCAACCTTGATTTGTAAATGAATTGATGACAATTGGAAGGAGATTTGAATTGAGAATTCCGTGTGGTCCATAACTATTGTTTTAAGTACGCTTATTACTTGGAAAGACCGGGATCGAATATTATTTCGAAAACCATTCCAAGTTATAATACGACGTATGAAGAAATTCAAGACTCGGCAAATGATGAGTGAAGACCGAGGACCTTTGAATGTATTTGGATTGATTGCTGATGTCTCGGTTGGGCTGATCCCCCGATACGAGGTTATAAGTGGCATGAGGTCTGAATATATTTGGAGATTTCCGGATTTTGTTCCGTTCAGACCCAGAATGGACATGTATGGATGGTGTGTCTGACATTGAAATTGACCGCTTAGCACTGATCTCCGTTAATATATATCGGATTTGTGGCAAATATTTTATCCTCATCTCTAAGTCATATGAACTTAGAGGGTATGCATTGACTGAAATCAGTGATATGTCGTGAATTTTCAATGTGGCATACCCGAGTTATGAACGAGCTAGTGATGATCAAGGCATTGTTTTTCTAGGCATGCTTTGTGTATGACGTGACATCGACAAACCTCACACCCCGGATGATGAGAAACTGGCGGTTAGGTTGTGTATATATATATATATGTGATGATGATGACCGTTGCAGCAGTGGGAAACCACTTGTGACTTATGGAATATGGTATGTTCGGGGGGCCATGTCTGGTTGAAAACCGTTGATCTGCCTCACGATTTGTATTGGTGTCCGCGCCTGGATGAAAAACCCGTGATTACATTTTGTTTGTGTTCCGATTGATCTTTCGTGCCAGGAATCATCAAGTTGGAAACCCAAATCTCCAAATACGAGCCATACGATTTTGATTGTATATATATATGGCAACATAATATTATGGGGTATTATGCCGTCTAGGATTAATACATTTAGTTGCGAAATGTTTTCCACACTATATATATTGGAATTGAAAGAGGAGTTTACGTATGAAAGCATATTTGGTTATCATAAGATAAACCTCGCCATCTGGTGTGTGCTTGCATTGTGTGATGTGGGACGAGCTTATGATAACTTCATTTTTCAAAAGTCATTGCGTATTTCTGTGCACGGGCATTCACATGGAGTAAACCCATTCCGCATTAGCGGCGTGGTCCGGTGAAATTCCCATGTTTAAAATGAATTCTATAAACAACTGTTTTATGTTCTCACACCAGTCCCATGACTGACCTGGAGTTTATTGTTCCTTCCTAAACTCTGGGTGCCCGCAAATTTTTCCACGGGCAGTTAGAGTTTAGTTTACAGTTATAGATTGTTAGAGCTGGACTTGGAGCGCTTTCGGAGATTTGAGTTCAAGCTAGGATTTGGAGCTTCCGCTACATCGTACTGTTTCTTCTGTTGAGAGTAATTTCTTATCTTCCGCTGTAAGTGTTGTAACTCTGATATTCTGTGTAACTCTGATGTAATAATTAAATTATTCAATGAAAAGTTCTGTTATTTTGTTTAATATATGTATGTACCCATAACTATTCGTCTTTATGAACGGTTTAAGTTGGTTTAATTACCGGCAAGAACCGGGCAAAAAGTCGGGTCGTTATAGTTGGTATCAGAGCTTTGGTTATACAAAGCTATGGGGTACGTACATATTTGGACAAAAGAATAGGACTCATCAGGGTTATATTATCTCATTAGAGATAGGGTTAGAAATGCCCTAGAATGAGATTCCGGAATATTGTTATGGAGAGAGCGTACTCTGATGAAAATAAATTATTTTTGAAACAAAGTAAAGTGTTTAAAGAACGTAATCATTTTGAAATATAACTTTTAGTAATAAATGTTCGAGTATTTGATCGACGTCGTGATAGACTATTGGTATATATGAAGATTTCGAATATGCGCAAGGCCAGCGTATGTACGAAGCCTTATATGTACACAATAGATATAGAGTCACACGCTAGTCGCTCGAGGATGATTTTACTGATGACCATGGCACCATCAGTACTTATTTTCGAGTTTCGAAAGTGGGATGACTATATGATTCCAGTTAAGACGTCGAGGAATACTTTAACTATTTTGATATATTAGAAATATTAAGAAGGAATTTAATGTAAGGACAATATGTTATAAATGTAAAACAAACTATTTTGTTAATAACCAGAAAGGATTTTTTGAAGTAAATTTCACTTAAGAATTAGAAAGCGAATTTTGGAAAATAAGATAGTTCTTTAAGAAATCATACCCATAATTCCAAATAAACAAGTTATAACAAATGTTAGATATGAATTTTAGATCTAATATGTTATACTCCTGGAGGAAGGTTAAATAAGTTAATATAAGCAATAGATGTGAATCAATACTTAGCTTGAAGTGTAAATGATAATATGCAAGTTAAACTATTTTTGCTTGAAAGTATATTTTTGTAAATCAAAACCCCCTTAAGAAGTTGGAAGGTAATTTTGATTTAAGCTAAGAATTTGTTTGAAAAAAAATGATTTAAATAGTAACAAACACCTAAGGAGGGGAGAAAATTGCTCTTCCCCTATTGAAGCTATATGAATAAATTCAAATAGGAAAATATTTAAAGAGTAATCACTTATGATGCAAAGAAAACAAAATTCGAGGTAAGACTACTCAAAAGGAAGGTAGTGAAAAACCGTGTATTGCAAGAATAAGTAACTTATAATTGTATCCTTAAGTGCGCCGACTTTCCTACCGTGACCGAAGTTAGCTCCATCGTTTAAATCCGAACCGTTTGTTAGTGGGTAGCATCGTCCATACCTCCTTATCTTATGAATTTGGTCAAGTATGGTAACTCGATCTGGCATAAGTTTGGTATTCATTTTGATACTGAACCCCCTAATCATACATCTCTACTTGATTTGAGTGCGTGCAAATTGATTTATACCCTTTGTATCATTTGAGAACGAAATCAAGATTTAATTTAAACTAAATGCCTTGTTTATATAAGAAATTATGTTAACAAACCTCAATAAATAGGCCTTAGATAGTAAGAAGGCAAGGAAAAATTAGATATAGCAAATTTGAAGAAATGAGTTCTGAAAATGTTAAGATTAATATTTGAAACAACCATAACTTGAATATGTACACGCATAGTCAGAGTGCGCAGAGGAAGCGTGATGGTATTTCGAATAAAATTGTTCAAGAGATTTTCTCGACTAGAGTAAGGAAAACTTTTTAAAACAAGAATGAAAAGGTTATATATACATTTCGGATTTTAAAAGGATTTAAATAAAAAGTGTATTCAATTAGGTGAATATGGCAACTAAAAATATGGAATCCAATTATTGAAGATATGGAAACTATTTGGAAATCTTGGAATATTGGAAATAATTTCGAATTCGAGCTAAAGGAAGTTAAAGGACTTATGAATTGTAAATGATTTTTTTTAACTTTAGAATGTAAAAGGCTCATTTGAAAGGATGTTAAAGAAATCATATTGACCAAATTTGATTGAAAGAGAAATTGTATAGTTATTTGAACATTAACTTATGTAAATAGTTGGATGTTTGAAACAAATTTGAAGCTGAAAAGATTCGACTTAGTAAATGAGGATAAGATCACTTATTTTGTAATATGAAACCTAAGTGTATAATTAAAAGCTGAAATTTAATTTTCAAGCTATCGAATTTGTTTTTCCAAATACTCTGGATACGATGGGTAGTTATAAAAGTGATTTTTTTTTCAAATAAAAGAAATTTCGAAGACCTGAATCCCAATGATTTGAAATGTTTTGAGAAAATATGAGTTGAAAGTATTTGTAAACTACAGATTGCGAAAAATGATACAACTGCGGGATATGAAACGATTTGATTGTTCGAGTAACCGTGACTAAAACTGGGTTGTGAAGTGTGATTGGATTGCGTACGATGGGAAATACTCAGCTGCCCTGTCATGTAAATGAACTCCTCGAACTAATAACATATAGATTTTTATATAGAATGTATGAGTTTTTGAGAGCAAACTTAGTTTTGAAAAATCCCGAGGTGCGGTATGGTATTCTATATGAAAGAAATCTAGTATGTCAGTGGTTTGGAATGAAATGAGATTCTAAGTTCGGAGGAGTCGTTTTCAAATACTTTGCAAACTAGGATTTGTAATTTATGGTTAAAAACTCAAATTGCTTTAAATGGACCTCTCCAAAATATATATATCATTTGAATATAACGATTTAAGTTTTGACATTAAATTTTTTTACAAATTTAATTATATGAAATTTGGTTGATAAGTTTTAAACTTAATAAAATTTGTAAGAAAATCTTGTTTCAACAAATAAGATTTAATTCGCTTGAGGATAATTTTATGACTCTCCTTTTCGAGGACGAAAAGTCCTAAGGGGGGTGAATGTAACAACCCAGAATTTTACTAGGTTTAAAGTGAATTTCTATAATATAATTTGGGATTTTCTATATACATTTTTGAATTTTAGTAATGTTTAAATATTGATAATCCTTTTATTAGTTTGACTAAATAATTTTATTTTATAAAAACTTATTTTTAAGGATATTTTAAGATCTTATGAGTACTACTATTATCTAAATTTTGATTAATCCTTGTATTAAAATGTTACTTGTATAAATTTTATGAAAATTGATTTAGTATTTGAATTTTAAATTTGTTTTTGTTTTGCTCGTAATTAATAATAATAATTTTTAATTTGTTTTAGTTGAAAAATATTCGTTTGTGGAAAACATTTCGTCGTTAGACAAATGGTCAATTCAGTTGATAGGAACGGTCAGGATTTGAAATAAAATTATAACTGAATCAACCGGTTTGTTTTAAAATTTTGTTGAGATCCGTACACGAAGTAGTTTATGACCAAAATTTTATTACCGTTCGTAATTTCAATAAATAAATAACCATAAACCAAATTGTTTGCTTGTACCTATATCTTTCATGGTCCATTTGAATTAAGCGTAACGCTAGAACCGCACCATGTTATATTTACTTCAGCATTTCACGTTTAACTCCTCTCAGTTCTCACCGCATAAACTTCTCCATTGTAAATATATAATATCAAAGAAACGTGTACACCATACAAGAAAGGTGTGTGACATCTGTCCATTTCCCTCTACACGTGTGTCCCTCTCCTCTTTTATTTTTGCATTCCAATGCACTTTCGAAACGGTTCTGTCTTTCCTCTTAAACCAGATCCGCCCTTCAACCTTGCTTCTTCCTCTCACCAAAACCCAAAGTAGCGTACATCCCTACCTCAAAGCACCATCTAATGTCACCGTGCATGTCTTTACCGCACTAACTTCCTATACCTTTCCACTTCCCATCCACCGCAAACTCAGTTCCTCTTCCAAATGCAGTCACCATCCTCTTGCAGTCTCGCTCTCTTCCTTTTTAACACTACTGTTGTTATACCAGTCAGCGTCAGTCTCTCCCTCTACTTTTCCATCATTGTTCGGCTTATCAGTCCGCCGCCAGCTAGCATGACCGTCACCTCCAACCGTCAAGAACCCGCCTCCACGTCCGTCCACCTTCAGCATTCCATCTCTCTTCAGTTGCAGCTACCAATCCACCACCGTGTTGTAGCCAAACACCATTGCCTCACCACCCCAGCAAACCGATAGAACTCCAGTTCCCGCTGCACTCTAACATCAGTCCACCACTGGCCTATTTCAGCTCCACAGATAGTGCGGTTCCATCTTCTCCGCACCTCACCTGCATGCGCGGGTTCATGAAAAAAAAAGAAACGAACCCATAGTTTTGCGAAAATCAGGTAAGGAAGATTTATAATATTCGGTTGCTCAGAGTTTGATTGCGAAGAAAAATCCATTCCATTGTTTTTAGTTGCATGCGGTCCTTTTCGTACGCGGTAACCTGTTGGAGGGAACTGAAATAGAGCTGTGTAAGTATTTAATGTTTAAGTGTATATGTAAATGTATTTGCATGTTAATGGAAAAAGTACGGTGTGCGATTGCAGCGTCTGTGAAGAGTACTCGCGACGCATTCAAGGTTGGTTCTCTGTTTATACGGAGTTTGACGGTGAAAATCGGAGTGCAATGAAGGTGAGAACATCTAATTTAATCGTTTATTTAAATTAGTAATTGTTGGATAGTAATGCTTGGTTGGATATGGATGATGTGTGCATGTTTGAATGGATGCGCATGTAGTTGGAACACACACAGTACACTTACAAGCGTTATTAACCGTAACGCTTGTGCACAAGTTGAATGTTTGTTTATGGCTGTGTTTGTAATGGATGTACTCATGCTAGTATAAATGGTTGAATGATTATGATTGCATGAAATCTCACGCACTTAGTTGTGGAAGCATACAGATGAATAATTTAAATTCTCCTTCCATTAAAATAAAGAGTTGTTATTATCATATGTCGAGAATTTAGTTTGAATTTAATTTTCAAACTGTTTGCAAATCAGAACTAAGTAAACGATTTCGTATGAAATAAAAGGGGTTTGAAATAATTCCAACCACTTGTAAGTCATTTTTGAATTGAGTTTAATTTGGATTTGGAAATAATTTGAATCATGTATTGGTTTTGTATGGTTATTAGAACAAGTTTGATAAAATATTATTTTATATTAAGATCAATTTAATTCTAAAGGAGATTTGGAAATTAAAACCGGGTTATAAGATTTTATATGTTTAATTTTCAAAGGATTATAACTTTTCTTCCTTGCAGATAATCTGGCATAAAGAACTATAACCATGAATTATTAGTTAAAATTTATAGGAAGTGTTGTTAAATAGTTCCAAGATTTGAAAAGGGCTTAAAATTAGTTCGTTTGAAATATATTTGAATATTACTAATTTTAAGTAAGATTTTTGAAAACGTAAAGGAAGATGAGTTGTGTTAAGGTTAGTCGAACTTCCAATATGAGAAGAAAGGCAAATGATTACGAAAACCCAATAGTTGCTTAGTTGTGAATTGACATTTATAATGAGTCGTTTTACTCTATTCGGAATATAAATTGTTTGACTTATCACGAATAGAATATAAACCCAAGTTAAGATTTGGAAATTTTGAAATTTATGAAGAGGTTAACAACGAATAAAGGATCACGATTTTTTTTTAAATGAATATTAGATTTCCAAGGAAGAATTAAGGTTGTAATGGGTTTAAGGAATTTGGAAATAAGTCCAACCTTGATTTGTAAATGAATTGATGACAATTGGAAGGAGATTTGAATTGAGAATTCCATGTGGTCCATAACTATTGTTTTAAGTACGCTTATTACTTGGAAAGACCGAGATCG
This sequence comes from Allium sativum, assembly GCA_030737875.1. Lineage (NCBI taxonomy): Eukaryota > Viridiplantae > Streptophyta > Magnoliopsida > Asparagales > Amaryllidaceae > Allium > Allium sativum. The sequence goes on from CM060919.1 coordinate 660,753,558, forward strand.
AATATTATTTCGAAAACCATTCCAAGTAATAATACGACGTATGAAGAAATTCAAGACTCGGCAAATGATGAGTGAAGACCGAGGACCTTTGAATGTATTTGGATTGATTGCTGATGTCTCGGTTGGGCCGATCCCCCGATACGAGGTTATAAGTGGCATGAGGTCTGAATATATTTGGAGATTTCCGGATTTTGTTCCGTTCAGACCCAGAATGGACATGTATGGATGGTGTGTCTGACATTGAAATTGATCGCATAGCACTGATCTCCGTTAATATATATCGGATTTGTGGCAAATATTTTATCCTCATCTCTAAGTCATATGAACTTAGAGGGTATGCATTGACTGAAATTAGTGATATGTCGTGAATTGTCAATGTGGCATACCCGAGTTATGAACGAGCTAGTGATGATCAAGGCATTGTTTTTCTAGGCATGCTTTGTGTATGACGTGACATCGACAAACCTCACACCCCGGATGATGAGAAACTGGCGGTTAGGTTGTGTATATATATATATGTGATGATGATGACCGCTGCAGCAGTGGGAAACCACTTGTGACTTATGGAATATGGTATGTTCGGGGGGCCGTGTCTGGTCGAAAACCGTTGATCTGCCTCGCGATTTGTATTGGTGTCCGCGCCTGGATGAAAAACCCGTGATTACATTTTGTTTGTGTTCCGATTGATCTTTCGTGCCAGGAATCATCAAGTTGGAAACCCAAATCTCCAAATACGAGCCATACGATTTTGATTGTATATATATATATGTGGCAACATAATATTATGGGGTATTATGCCGTCTAGGATTAATACATTTAGTTGCGAAATATTTTCCACACTATATATATTGGAATTGAAAGAGGAGTTTACGTATGAAAGTATATTTGGTTATCATAAGATAAACCTCGCCATCTGGTGTGCGCTTGCATTGTGTGATGTGGGATGAGCTTATGATAACTTCATTTTTCAAAAGTCATTGCTTATTTCTGTGCACGGGCATTCACATGGAGTAAACCCGTTCCGCATTAGCGGCGTGGTCCGGTGAAATTCCCATGTTTAAAATGAATTCTATAAACAACTGTTTTATGTTCTCACACCAGTCCCATGACTGACCTGGAGTTTATTGTTCCTTCCTAAACTCTGGGTGCCCGCAAATTTTTCCACGGGTAGTTAGAGTTTAGTTTACAGTTATAGATTGTTAGAGCTGGACTTGGAGCGCTTTCGGAGATTTGAGTTCAAGCTAGGATTTGGAGCTTCCTCTACATCGTACTGTTTCTTCTATTGAGAGTAATTTCTTATCTTCCGTTGTAAGTGTTGTAACTCTGATATTCTATGTAACTCTGATGTAATAATTAAATTATTCAATGAAAAGTTATGTTATTTTGTTTAATATATGTATGTACCCATAACTATTCGTCTTTATGAACGATTTAAGTTGGTTTAATTACCGGCAAGAACCGGGCAAAAAGTCGGGTCGTTATACAGAGTATTTCCAGAAAGGTCACGTACATTGATTTCTTCAACCGTACCAAGAGTGGAAGCGGAGAAGGAAACTTCTTTAGCTAACACGTAATGTATTGTTGTAGACGTCAAATTAGTGATTTTTGATGGATCTGACAATGTGGCATTCGAAGTGAATCTGATGTGATGATAAAGCGTAACCTCAAGCCTCATCAACCGGTAAATGACAGAAATCAGGCAAGCAATATGGCTAAGTCGATCGTTCCGAAGTAGGGTGTATAATCACCTGATCTAGAGTTTCATTTACTTCTAAAAATCTATTGTTGATGCTGTCCCATTCGGGAAACGGTTGCTGATCCCAACCGTTGGTGATATACATTCGATACACTCAAGCAAAATGAGTGGTCGGTCATATGTGGCCGGGTTGCAAGATGTTCTTGTTGAACCCAGTGTATTCCTTCTAGAGGTACACTAGAGAAAGGTGGTTCCATACCTTGTCATAGTTGGAAATCCATTACCCAACGCGTGCTTTCGGTTTTGATTGTATACTATATATGTAGAACGTGAGATGAAAGCGTTTCTGCTAGATGATTATTATATTGTGGTTGATAGACATTATTATAATATCAAAAGGTTTTTGATATAAAGATAATTTGTATTCTCATAAGGGAAAAACCCGTTTCGTTATACGGCGTGGTCTTATAAGATACCATTTACCTGCTTGAACTGTTTTAAACTGTTTTACTCACACAAGTCCCATGACTGACCCGGAGTTTATTTTGTTTTGTTTTCCCTAAACTCTTGAGTGCCCAATTTTGTACGGGCAGTCAAGTAGTCGGGATTTACAGATATACCTGAAGAGCTGGAGCAGGAGGCTTCAGGATCATATAGCTATAGTTTATTTCCGCTGTGTTGTAAGTGTTGTACTTTGATAATGATGTATATTCAATTACGTATGTATATTTCAAGTTATGTTATATATATTATATGTTATTCGTTCCGCTGTGAGGTTCGTGTTACTCTGATGTTGTGTTCTTCTTCTTCTTCTTCTTCTTCTTCTATTCTAAGTTTCTATCTTATCTTTCCTCACCCTCAAATTTCTTTCATTAATCATCCGGTATTTTTCGATGTTTGGTTAGTCATCATTGAGTTTATGGCGATAACCAAAGTCGACAAAAACCCGGGTCATTACAGTTGGTATCAGAGCTTAAGGTAAGTGAATTACCTTGGCTCTGTGGCGTGACTCAGTAGAGATAGGGTTAGTAATACCCTAGATTGAGTTGAGTGTATATATACGAGTGAACGTATTTGTAGATGATATAAAAATAATTTTATATTGTGGATATTTATTGGTTGAGTAGTTTATGAGTTCTGGTCGATCAGTTTGATCCACTGTATCGGTAGGGATTTTGTAAACACTCGAATACGATGAATCGTCATGGTATGTTTTGAAAAGAAGGTAAACAAAATAATTTTGCCCCAAATTATATTTGAAATAAAGGATTTATATTGGAATGATTATAATATATTGGGTATATTGGTTGTGATTATAATCGAGTAAGATTATAAGTAAAATGGTTATGTAAATAATTGATCAGAATTCATATAAGTGAATTATATGAAATCGAAATGAATTAAATCTGAATTTAAACCAGAAATTGAATTATAATTCTAGAAAATTGGATAAGTGTTTGTAAATGGATTTGGATTAAAAATAAGGAAAATTTAAGATCCTGGGAGATTTTAAATTGTTTTACAAGCAGTGTGAGTTATATTTTGAAATGAATTTCAAAGCGGAAATGTTTAGAAATGGTTTTATAGTATTGAACTCACTTCGATCGCTGGAAAATAGATTCTGATGATGACAGCTGCATCATCAGTATTCATTTTCGAGTTGTAAGTGACGAATTACTACCAGAGATACCGTTTTGAATTTGTTTTGGGAAAGACAAGTTATGTTGAATTTCAAAAAGGAAAATTTGATTTTTGAAAAGAGTAAACTATTTAAAAACTCCAAGGGAAAGACTGTTGAATTAAAAACAAATTTAACAGAAATTTTTGAAAGCAATTTTGAATTAAAGTAGAGCCAGTAAAGTGGTAACTGAGATTGAATTAGAATGATATCAAGACAAATTGGATTGTGAGATTCAAATTTGAAGTATAATGTGACAATCAAGTTAAGAGTTGGGAATCGAGAACAAACTCGAGTTAAAATGATATTTGGCTTGGTAAAAAGGCGAATGGTTGTGTTGGAGATGAAAGTGATTTCAGAATTTGATTGGGATAACATTGGTATATGCTGAGTTGATAGCATATGGAAGTGATAGAGTTGATATGCCCGACAAAAAGGTACAAGTTTATATTTCATACGGTATGAGATTTTGATAAGCCAAATTGGCAAGCCGCTTGGCTGTTTGATTTTCTTTTGGGTTGGTGATGGCCCAGAGAGGCGAGTTGGAGTTTGACCGATTGACCAGTACAAAGGAGATGCTGGCGAAATTTTTCGAAAAGTTAAGGAGTTAGAAAATTTTCAGGATTTTTGGAAATTTTCGTGGATAAGAATTAATTAATAATTTAATTGAAATTAAATTGGTTCAGTTGAAACTGAAGTTAAGAAGTGAACAAATATGTTCTAACCAGTCGATAGGGTCATTCTCTACCTTAGCAATTTCGAGGACGAAATTATTTTAAGTGGGGAAGATTGTAATGACCCGCATTTTCAGCGATATGATAATTAATTAATTTAACTATTTAAAAGGGTGATTAAAAGGATTTAATGGTCGTGGAATTAAATAATGGTGAATATTTAATTAAAATAATAAATTAAATAATATATTTAATTTTGAAATAATCAGAATTGGCTGAAATGGCGATATGGTGTGAACTGGATCATCTGTGATATTTAATTTAGTTTAAAAATTGATTTAGAATAACGAATATATTATTTGAACGACAGTTTGAACGTATAATTATAATATAATTAAAATCGAGCTCGAAATTGCGTTGCAGTTCATGAATTGGCGATTCGAACTTCAACTGAATATACAGAATTCGTTTTAAGCCGGATTTCTGTGAAACAAGAAACGTTAGGAGCTGGTGGAGTATATCTTTCTAGTGGAAGATAAAAATCGGGATTTCGTCATGTAGATTTTGATTTATGTCCAATTCAAATTTTAGAAAAGTCACTGTGGAATTCCTTTATAATTTATAAAGGAATTATTTATATTTTAAAAAAAGAAATTTCATTTTAAATCGAATATCGATTTAATCGGGTTTTGAAATATCAAGTTATAAATCCCAGTAGAGCTGTATGGTATTCCACTGTGAATATAGACGATAATATAAATTTATTTATATTTAATTTAATTATATTTAATTATATTTATATATTTAAATGGGTTATTCAGAGATTTAAAAATAGTCACTTTTGCAAACGAAGTCGGAATTCGACGAAACTAACTTTTTTGCATCCACAATGTCAAATAGTTGTTAGATTCCAAGTTTGGTGATTTTTAGAGTCAGTGTGTGGCCGTACGGATTTTTAGAGTGTAAAACAGTCAGTATTTCGACGGTTAAAAATACGCTGTGTGAGCAAACGGAGTCGGAATTCGACGAAACCAGTTTCGTTGGGACCGTAATGTCAACCTGTAGCTGCATGCCAATTTTCGTGATTTTTAGGTATCATATGTGATCGTACCGATTTTAGAAAGCAAATACATTATAAGGAAATGGAAAAAATCAATAAAAAAATTAGTTAAAAAAAATCTAATATTTTGTGTGGACCTAGCAAAGCCACCCATCCTGTTCTCAGCCACAAACTACTAGTTTAAAACCAAACCAAGCCGCCACTAATTTCTCAGAAAAACTGTGAATAAACATCCACTTTCAAAATCAAAGAAAAATCCAAACAAAAATCGATAAATCCCCAAACTGAGATATGTTGAGTCCTGAAACGATCCTCTACATACTGGTGCGGTTTTTACAGTGCGCGATTCATTTTGGGATGCTCGTTTTATGAGCAGTAGGAACTAGTGTTTCGGTTTTCAATGGTATGGGGGTCGTCGAGCTTGACAAGGGTTGTGGCGTTGGATGAGGCGGAGGTTGCGAGGGTTTTGGTGGTGGTTGTGGCCAGCTCGGTGGACGGTGATGGGGTGGATGGCGGAGCGAACTACGTTAGAGTTTCGGAGCAGGCAGTTCAAACTGAGGGTCTTGGCTATGGGATGAAGGCGGTCGAGATGCTAAGTGGAATGGAGGTGGAGGCGACTTCAATAGGTGGTTGGAGGAGGAGCAAACGGAGGTCAACGGTGAGGTCAGAGGTCTGGAAGTAATACTGGAGATCGAATTTTTGGTTAGGGGAAAGGAGATATTTGATGCGGGTTGGGTTCAAATAGTAGGGTAGTTGGGCCGGGTGAGTTGTTGGGCCGACAAAGCCATTTAAATTTAAATACATGGTTTAATTTAAATAAATATATACTAACTTCAAATAGTCATAAATTTGTCATATGAAATCGAAATTCAGCGAAACTGGTCGCGTTGGGATCGTATGGACGGGAGAAACACAATGAGACTGACTGGGAGTGAATCGAAGCTCGTTACAATTTATTGCAAAATAAATTGTCCGCCTGAATCAAACCGAGAGATGGTTATCGTTATTAACGATGATCGTCCAATGTGAGTAAATCTCACTAACTCTGAACAGTTTATAATTTCATGTTGTATTTTTAGAACTGTTAAATATTGGCTGATTGACTGTGTGTTGACTGTTTGATTGAACTGCTAGTCAGTTAGTTGAATTTCTATATTGATTCTGTTTAACATAATATATCATATGGAACTGAAAGTAATGTTATCTATATTGTTTAACATCTGTGATGCAGGGAAACAGGTTGGAGGAATCCATCCAACTGGATTCCTCAACATTTATTTTACTATGATTCATATATTGTGATATATGATGTGATATATAATCTGTTGTTGATTATGTGTGTTTGGACGATATTTATCGTTGTTATATGGTATGTTAAGTACCATAAGAAATACTGGATGTGGGAAAGGGGATTTTCAAAGTGTATTTTGAAAATGAATTATTTATATAAAATCGATGGATTTTATATAGAAAAGGAAAAGGGTTTTTATAAAAGAAAATAATTATAAAATCAAAGAAATAGAATAGATATAAAAGGAAATATTATTGGTTAGAATAAATAGAATAGAATAAAGGAAATATTTATTGGCTAGATAAATAGAATATAAAAGGAGATATTTATTTGTTAAATTAATAGGAAAGATAAAAGAAATATTTATTTGTTAAATAAATAGAATTGAAAAGGGAATAGTTATTTGTTAAGTAAACAAATAGAAAAGGAATAGATTAAAGGAGTTAATTCAAAAGAGTTAATCGAAATGAGTTAATCGAATATTAGTTGTTCGATTAGAGTTAAATCAAATAGAGTATGAGTTAGAGTTAACCAGTTAGAGTTAATCGATTAGGGTTGACCAGTTAAAGTGATCAGTTAGAGTTATCAGTTAGAGTTAACCAGTTAAAGTAGAGTTAACCAATAGAGTAATTAAATAGAGTTATTCGAATTAGAATAAATCGATTAGAGTTAATCGAATTAGAATAAATCGATTAGAGTTAGTCGAATAAGGAGTTATCGATTATTAGTTAATCGAATAAGGAGATATCGAATATTGGTTATTTGAAAGGAGTTAAATCGAATATAGTTTATTCGAATAGAATTAAAGGAGTTAAATCAAATAGGGTTAATCAATTAGAGTTAATCCAATAGAGTTAAAAGAATAAAAGTTATAAATTGAAGTTAGATATTTCGAAAGTAGGGGTTATAACGTTATCGTTATAACCAATGTTTCAATAAAGGAGTTGGACTCGTAAATTATATCCGGAAGTTACGTAAGGAAGTGTTAAAGAGTTAAAGGATGAACTTACCCTATTTCGAGATTTGAAATGTTGTTCAGTTAAGGTCTGAGAGGTAGTTATACCCCAACTTGATTGACTTCGTTTTAAATTTAGAAATGGTTAAGGTTCGAGAGTGAAAGTGGTTAAGTGAATGTAGTAATTAGGTATAGTGGTTTGAGTTGTCGTCGCGATGTTGATTTAAACATCTGTTTAAATCCAAATAAAGAAGTTTGGAAATGTTTTCCAAATAGAATCAGAAACGTAATCAAATATTGAAATTGGAAATATGAATTAGAAAAGGAAGTGTTCATGTATAAGGAGTTAAGAGATGGAGTTAAGCTAAATCAGAATTTGACTGGAGACTTGTTAAGTTGAATGAATTCCTAAGTGTCTACCTGATGTTGGTTTCGACCTTCGGGATTGGTACTTAGGGAATTGTTCTTATACTAGTTTACAATCAGAGGTTGATAGTTGTAGAAGAATAGTGATACGTAAATAAGTTATGGAAATGTTTTCCAGCGTTAACGTATATTTTCTAAACATAGAAAATAAGAAACATATGAATACATATATATATATATATATGATTGATGGTTGATTTGATAGAATTTCCATCTGGAAATAATATCGTTGTTTGCACACGTGTTTTCTTTGATAGTTAACTCACCGACTATCGAAGTTTTTGACCATTTTAACGTTGTTAATATGGAGAGACCGTCTGGATTATTATCCAAAGAACCACTCTGTATTGGCATAAGCGTTGCGAATCATGTATGCCAAAGATAATTGAAGACGGAGTAAAGTGCAAGGGCTATTGTATAAGTCTTAGATAACAGTGCCTAAGATGGATGTATTGAATAGTGCCTTCGGTTCATCCTGTTCCTGGATGAATTGTATGGATAAATGTCAAACAGAGTATTTCCAGAAAGGTCACGTACATTGATTTCTTCAACCGTACCAAGAGTGGAAGCGGAGAAGGAAACTTCTTTAGCTAACACGTAATGTACTGTTGTAGACGTCAAATTAGTGATTTTTGATGGATCTGACAATGTGGCATTCGAAGTGAATCTGATGTGATGATAAAGCGTAACCTCAAGCCTCATCAACCGGTAAATGACAGAAATCAGGCAGGCAATATGGCTAAGTCGATCGCTCCGAAGTAGGGTGTATAATCACGTGATATAGAGTTTCATTTACTTCTAAAAATCTATTGTTGATGCTGTCCCATTCGGGAAACGGTTGCTGATCCCAACCGTTGGTGATATACATTCGATACACTCAAGCGAAATGAGTGGTCGGTCATGTGTGGCCGGGTTGCAAGATGTTCTTGTTGAACCCAGTGTATTCCTTCTAGAGGTACACTAGCGAAAGGTGGTTCCATACCTTGTCATAGTTGGAAATCCATTACCCAATACGTGCTTACGGTTTTGATTGTATACTATATATGTAGAACGTGAGATGAAAGCGTTTCTGCTAGATGATTATTATATTGTGGTTGATAGACATTATTATAATATCAAAAGGTTTTTGATATAAAGATAATTTGGATTCTCATAAGGGATAACCCCGTTCCGTTATACGGCGTGGTCTTATGAGATATCATTTACCTGCTTAAACTGTTTTAAACTGTTTTACTCACACCAGTCCCATGACTGACCCGGAGTTTATTTTGTTTTGTTTTCCCTAAACTCTTGGGTGCCCAATTTTGTACGAGCAGTCAAGTAGTCGGGATTTACAGATATACCTGAAGAGCTAGAGCAGGAGGCTTCAGGATCATATAGCTATAGTTTATTTCCGCTGTGTAGTAAGTGTTGTACTTTGATAATGATGTATATTCAAGTACAGATGTATATTTCAAGTTATGTTATATATTATATGTTATTCGTTCCGCTATGAGGTTCGTGTTACTCTGATGTTGGTGTCTTCTTCTTCTATTCTAAGTTTCTATCTTATCTTTCCTCAACCTCAAATTTCTTTCATTAATCATCCGGTATTTTTCGATGTTTGGTTAGTCATCATTGAGTTTATGGCGATAACCAAAGTCGACAAAAACCCGGGTCATTACAATGTAAAACCATAATACACTTCCAAATCATTTCGAAATCATCGGGTTTAGCCCTCGAAATCCTTTTTGTTTTATAAAACATTTTATAAAACGTTCCCTGTCCAAAATCGAGAATACTATTATTTTCACTTAAGAAATCTCATTTCAAAATCATTGAAAACATTCCCTGTCCAAAATCGGAAATAACACTTCTTTCCATTTAAGGAAATCTCATTTCAAAATCATTCATTAAATTTTGAAATGAATTCAACATCGCTAAACACCTTATAGTCAAATTGTGAAGTGTTTCACAAGGTGTTAGCACACAGATATTTTTACCCAACCAAATGCTAAATGTAAAAGTATATTCTGCTCATAAACTGGTCGAGCACCATCCAAACAATCAATCAACCACAATCAATATCAACAATCAAGTAACTTTGGTTTAATCACATCACTTGTTTTGGTAAATTCAATTATCATTTATTCATTCACAATCTAATTAAAGATTTATTCAAACTCCAATTGGTTTCAATCCTAAAAATCAGTTTTTATTGATTGTTCAACTTTCTGGAAATTAATCTTGCTTTAATTGGGTTAAAGAACCAATGCCATTTAAACACAGTTCACGAAATACCCAAAATCCAATTTGATATTAAATATAAGGCTCTGAATAAAAATAGTGTTGGCTTATATTCAACATCAAATTCTGAAACCCACAAATATCATATTGGAATAACGTTATATATATATATATATTCCAACTTCCTCAACAATATCCATATAGTCACGGAATCCAATATAGAAATATTCTGAAGATTATTTCCATTCAAATCCATTCCAATTTATATGTTGGAAAATTCTGGTTATTTTAAAACCCTTTTTTTCAAGTCCAATTTATTTATTTAAAAACAATTGGATTATTAGTCTAGTTAATAACTAGTTTATTCAGATAAAAATATCTTCTATCTTTTCAAATATGGAGCTTTCCATCCACAATATTTCCAAATCATTTATTATGATTTTACACAATTTTTCCATATTCTTAATAATTTTATTAAGGTCCGTACAGTCGGTTTCCACTAACGGCCACCGAACTGCATCCATAGCGACCTTTTCCAAATTTGATTTGGACGTATCTCCAAATCCAACCTTTATATTTCAAATCTCTTATACTCATTAGAAAGCTCTTTTCGATACGAACCCAACGGTTTCGGTTTTAGGAGAATCCGATAGTTGGATCTCCCGTTACATCTATTTGAAGTTAATGGTCGAAATTAGCGAACGGTCGTGGCGCGGCGCATTCTATTCAGGCCATTAAATATATTTAATATATATATCGTCGATTTCCATTTAAAGCGTATTTTATAAATCGTTTATAAGTTCGTTTTAAAAACGTTTCCAACTTCCATTTCAATTTTAAATCAAAATTGAATATTCCATTACATGACAATGTTATACAGTGCATGTATATGCTAAAAAAATATATTTTTAACAATCCAATAATTTTTCATTACATGCCAATTTTATATATCTCATATATATTTTATACAACGTATATATATTTTATTGTCATCGCATATATATTTTATTCACATCTCATATACGTATTTTATTCACAGCGCATATATATATATATATATTATTCACATCTCATATATATATATATTTTTTATTCGCATCGCATATATTTCTTTTATTCACATCTCATATATATATATATATATTATTCACATCGCATATATATATATATATTTTTAGGGGTGGGCGCGGTTCGGTTCGGTGCGTTTTGGAGCTCAACCCGCTTCCGCACAGCATCAAACGGTATTTCAAAAACACAAACCATTATACTAACCGTTCAAATGGTTTGGTTTTGTTTCGGTCTGGTTTGAAATCGTATTAAATATGAAACAAGAGAATTGCTTCCATCAACAATCAATTTACGATTGTATGATGTTGTGTCACCCAAAGGTTAAAACATATAGTGTTATCTTGAATTGAAATAACTACAACATACGCTGAAAATAGAATACATATCGTTAAAATAAAAAGTTAGATAGAAATTTGTTAATTTTTTATCATAACATTACCGGAGTAGCTATGCGGTTCGGTTCGGTTCGGTTTAATACGGTTTGGTAACAACTCAAACCGCAACCGAACCATTTCATTGCGAGTCGGTTCTGTTTGGGTTGTTTGCGTTAGAGAGAGAATCTGGTGTGGCTTTCCGCACCATTTCTACGGTCCGGTCTGGGCGGTTTTTGAATTGCGATGCGGTTTATGCCCACCCCTAATATATTTTATTCACATCGCATATGTATATTTTATTCACATCTCATATATATATATATATATTATTCACATCGCATATATATATTTTATTCACATCTCATATATATATTTTATTCACAACACAATATAGTCAATTAAATCGTCCATGGTCTCTAGATAAGGGAGGTGAGCTAACAGGCACCGTACAACAAGTGTGATAATTAAAAACTGATAAAAATCAATACTGGCAGTTCATATATGCAATTATAAAATAAATAACTGTACAAGTATTATAGTGAGAAGTTCTCACATTGGTTTCCACTCCGTCGGTATTTAAATAATGGTTTTGTTCTGGTTGAATTTGAATTTGCCTGAATTTCTAACATGCTCTATTTTCGTTCTGGTCAGTTCCATGTTGAAGATCTCAATTTTACGGTTCCAATGGATCTGAAATCATGTGATTCCGTGCTCGTATGAAAAAATACAATAATTTAAACATTGATTACATTATTAAAATAATTAAATAATAATTAACAAATTAATTACTTTGGTAATTACTTCCTCCTCAACGTTCATAAACTGAACCCGTTGAACCCATAACTTCGTCGACTTCCTTCACCGTCGCACCACCCACCAGGCTGTTGGCCACCAATCCGACATCACCACCTCGAAGCGCCTGACTCCTCCACCTTTGCCTGGCCACACGATCAACTCGCACATCCCCCATCACCTCCAAATCTCGGGAAAACGAACCATATTAAAGCCCCAAAATTGAGCGATTTAAAACATGAAACAAAATCTTGTCCATTGAATGCATAAATCTCACACTGCTCTTCTGATTTGCTTCAGTAAATTTTGATTTTTATTAAGTGGAGAGGGAGATCAGAGGTGAAGAAATTGGGACGATGTAAATCATCAGTCTTGGGGATATCGGCTGTAAGAGGGGGTTGACCACGGGTTTGATTTCCTTAGGGTTTTGACCGTAATGAGTTGGTTATATATATAATTTAATATTATTTAGTTTCCAAAAATACTAGTTTTCAATCCGAACTCCAAATCAAACCCAACGACCGATGTTTCTAACCAAAACCCCTAATCTGGACACAATGGGATATGTTCGTAAGCCAATTTGGCTATTTCGATCAGTTTTTCTTTAAATTAAAATATAAATCAATATATTGAATTTTTTAACGTACTTTTTAATTTACCGGGGCCACATACTGACTCCAAAAATTACAGAAAAATAAAACTAGCTATGTTTTGACAATACAGTCCTAACAAAACTAATTTCATTGAATTTGGAGATCGTTTGAAAAATGGTCATTTTCCAGTCGATTAAATTCAAACTGAAATTACCATACATGTTTTAATTCAACATGCTCACATATTAATTCCGAAAATTATGAAAATTGGAACCTAACAATAATTTGACATTCCGGATCGAACAAAAGTGTTTCGTCGAAAACAGAGGTCGTTTGCAAAATGGCTGTTTTTAAGGGCTACATATTGTTTTAAAAATATATAAAAAATTCCATCGCGACTATTCTGAATTTTAAACTGGACGTAACGTACAATTTATATTATGAAATATGGATTTTTAAATTCTTAGAAAGATATAGTTAAATAAATTCCAACGTTTTTGCTTTCATCCACTTTTGAATTAAAATGAATTCTGTTAACTCAATTGAAATTAAAAATCGAATTTTCGAACTACCGCGCCATTTCAGGCTCGTTTTATAATTAAAATAAATTTATTCATTCTAACTACGATTTAAATAAATTTTTAGTCGTTATTATTTAAAATAAATCATTTTAAATATTCCAAATCCATAAAAATATTTAAAATAAAATTTTTAAATTGGTTCTGAAAATCAGGGTTGTTACACAGATCCTTTGGCGAAAGGACTGACCAGAAAGAAAGTTCTTAATGATTCTAAAAGAACGGGACTATTGCCCTGAGATTGTGGAATCACACACAATGGTAAACCAACCTAAATGAATGGAGATCCCAAGAACTAGGTTTAATGGGTAAAAACAAGTTGTATTGTGATAGTATATGAGCATGCTAAATTTATATATTAAGAAGCATGTATTCCTGAAGTGATTAGAGGATGAGTTAATAGAAACTCTTAATGAGATCTATACTCTATTTGGAGTGGAGTACCTACCATCTGGAGTACTCTTGATAGACTCACCTATGTGAATGTGGAAATGTGGTCGTTTCTTATGGAGTTTTGGGCAAGATTCCTAGAGCATTCACTAAACTGGGATAGACGTGCATGGCCATAAATGCACGGGTTTATTTGATTGTACTCTAAAAGGTTGTTTGTGGTTTGATGTCAGGAATAGAGTTCAAGACTACGTGTCACTCTAGTAAAAACTGAATCTTACTCACTATGCAAAGGTTCAAGTCAGAAGAAACCTTTATTTGTGGACAGTCTTATGTGTTTTTTTTGAGCTGCTTGAAAATATTTTTTAAGAAATTCAAGTGGGGATTGTTGGGACATTTTGTGAATTTCTTAAAAAATATTAATAAATACAAATTGAGCCATTGTAAGTTAAATACGGTAATATATTTTGTGCCATTATTATTTTGAGATGTTGCAATTTTATTATAGACAACATATTTATGAGCCATTAATGCATAGAGCCGTTGGAAGCTATAAACGATATTATATTTTGTATCAGTAATTTTCTTTTGGAAGCTGTTACATTTGCAAAACAGTTATATATACACACACACATGATTGTATAAGATTGAGCTGTTACAAAGTATAAATGACATTGACATATTACCATTAATGATAACAAATTTAATAAATTTACCATCTTTTGTTATTTTTGGAATATATAAAATTTACATTGTATAAGTAATAATCTTTTGTCCATTATCTTTATTTTAATAAATGTTATTAAAATACTGCTATGAATGATAATAAATTAATATATATTAACATTCATCTCTTTTGAAACGTATGCAATTTACACGTTAAAAGTTGCAAGTTTTTTAAATGGTTCTTTTATTTAATATGACATTAATTGTGGTCCAATTTTCCTCCCGCTAACATAGTTACCATTTCTTCTATATAAGAAATTAGTCATAGACAAGGAAACATACAGAACACAGAGAATATAGAAGAAAAACCCACTCTCTTCGTCTTCCTCAGAAAGATAAAAAACATACATTTTTTATCTTCTCCTCCACCATTCTTTTACAAAAAAAAACTTGAGCAGTATTGACTGCAAACAGAATCGGCTTAATACGTGCAAATGATTCGATATAGAAAGTAAAAACAAAGAAGAGGCTGTTTTATCCTAGAGGCGGCAACGAACAATACGACCTACTTTGTACGTTTAGTAGATTGCCAAAACGTCTTTAAGAAAGTAACCTTGTCCACAACTCAGCCGAACCATTGTTTCCAACAATATTGTTGAGACAAGTCCCAGATCGAGGAATTTGTAAAATAAATCTTGTATAACTATTAAGAGTATACCCTTCACATTGCCAATTGGTGACGTGATAATTTAGGGTTCTTTAACATGGTATTAGAGCGGGTTTAATTCCTATGCACATAGCTGCCACATTTATCCATGTCACCCAATAAGATCCACGTGTTAGGCTTATGCTACACGTGCAGG
Source organism: Allium sativum (assembly GCA_030737875.1). NCBI lineage: Eukaryota > Viridiplantae > Streptophyta > Magnoliopsida > Asparagales > Amaryllidaceae > Allium > Allium sativum. The sequence goes on from CM060919.1 coordinate 660,768,888, forward strand.
GACGTGTTGAGATAAGTCCCACATCGGGGAATTTGTAAAATAATCCCTGTATAACTATTAAGAGTCCACCCTTCACCATCAATTGGTGACGTGATAATTTGGTTGTTCTCTAACAACAATCCATAATCGCCTAAATTTGTTGAGTATGGTACATGCAATTGCATGCCTCCTTCTATCTTGTTATTTTAACTTTGATTTATTCACCAATATTGTTGTCTTGTTATATCTAACGATTAGTGGTTGAAGAAGCATTACAGGGGAAATTTCGTAAAAAAAGGAAAAAGAAACATGCATGGACCAAATTATGGTATTCTCGTATTTATTAGTGAAGAAAGGTTCAAATTTACCCCACAATGGACATATTTGTCCCTTTATAAATATACATTTGTTTTCAATGGTAGTTTGAAATATATGTGTGTATATATTAATTATTATGCTTTTAATTATTTGAAAATTTTACCAATTCAAAACAATTTGAATTAGTATCTAAAGTAACAATTTTAGTTTTAAATTAGGAAATATATATATATATATATATAGATTTAGGTAAATATTTAAAATCATATATATATATATGTATGTATATATATATATATATATATATATATGTGTGTGTGTGTGTGTGTGTATGTATATGTATGTATGTGTATGTGTCTTATTAATACATAACATACATATGAATGTTTTTAAATTTTAATTTAAAACAAACAACTATACATATGGTCTTTATTTTTATTCCATTTCAATCTTTCGACCATAAAATGATTTTGCAAATTTCTCTTTTGTAATATCAAATTCATTGGATTCGACACTGAAATATATTTTTATGATAACACATACATTATTTGTATAAAAGTTTTAAAATTATGTATGATAGTTATTTAATTTTAAAAGATATGCATAATAATGAATTAACTTTAATAACTTAATTTATAAACATAATTTTTTTAATCATATTGAAAAAAAAAATCATTTAAGAGTTTCAAAAATTAGTTGTAATATTTATAATTATGACCGAAAAGAGTATATAAATTATAATGATATATCATATGCCAAGGACCTTAAGCTCAAGAGGTTAGATACGTGACCCTTTAAATGATGGTTCCATAGGTCATGGTTTCGAGCCCCTTGAACATTATAATTATTCGGAGTTTTGCTTTAATAAATACCACTCTTGATACAAAAAAATAATGACATATAGGGGTTTTCTCTTTATTTAAACAATATAGATGTATATATGCGTAAAATTGGAGGAAAACCCATAAAATATTTAGATAAGAAAGATACATATAAGTTTGTAATAATAAATGATGACATAAATGAAATGATCATCACATGTAATTGTAAATAACAATCAAGATAAAACATTGCCAAAGTTTATATCCCATGAAATGCACCTTGGAATATGAATGAAACTCCTTTAGATCTATTCCAGATACATCTTAAAGTTGTAGTAGACCGGAGAAGAATACCAGTCCCGATTCAATTGATTTGCTTTCAAAATGACGGGTTGAATGTTATTTATGGCCAAGGTGTAGCGAGAGGAGGAAAGAGTTACGAAAAAAGTGAAGAAATGTGGTTTAAATATGCACTATAATTAAATAAAAAGTGCAGATCCAGATCTCTCTATTTGTTCTTTCCTTTTAGTAAATTCAAAATTAGACTTTTGCATCAAAATTCAACTCCCTTCCCTCTTATGGTCAACCATAATATTTGTGACATTGATCCTTAAAAGTTTCTTAGTACAGTCAGTTTTTAATTAACTTACTTCTAATTTAAATATTTATTGATATATTATGACGATATGTAGATATAAAACTTCTATTTATTCATTTTATTAAATACTAGTGATATTTTGATAAATTAAATTAAATTGAATAATTAATATGTTATGAATATTGGTTATTTTAATTAGCTTATAACAATATAAGTCAGTTAAACTATGTTGTATTCCAGAGTATTCGACTTTATGGTTGAATGTCTCAAAGATGAAAATTCATGTAAGGATTAATGTCAAACAATTTGAATATTAACTCTCAAACATCACTTAGCTCATGTTGTGAAATTTCGACTAAGTGTGTCTCTTACACAATTTTCGGTAAAACTCTATTTCATTGTTTTACGTGCTAGCAGTAATGATTATTTACATCAGTTCTTTTCATTAAAATTATATCATTTTAGACCTTTTGGGATTAGCTTTGGTCAAAACTAAATATCATCCACATTTAAATTGACCAAATACGAAATTTCCAATTCAACTTGTGCAAACCCATGCTACGCACATGGAGGTTGCCATTTAATTTAATAATAAAACGGTTTTTTAGATTTATGTAGGAAAAGCATTTCTTGACGAATTGTAATTTTCTAGGACTAATATTTTCTCCAAATTACATTATCAATGGTTAATTGATAAATTCTTTTTGCTAATTTTAAGTCATATAAAGTATCAAACCTCAACAATAAAAAACCATTTTTGATGCTTAATAACTGTATACAATAGAGATTAATTATCAATTTATTAATTAATGGTAATCATTATATAATAGAGCTTGGAAGCTAATTTTTCATATAAAATGTATAATTTAACATGTGATTTTTCATGTATTTAACATACAAATTTAAATAAGCACAGATTATTCAATGATAAAATTTTAAACCTCATTTAAATTAATTGGTGAGTGAAATAGTAACATAAATTTATTTAAACAATCAACATTACAAAATATGCTTCTTCCAATTTCAACAATATTTAATACTAATTGTCTTTTGAAGATATCAGCTGTTTCAAAGTAATCTATATGCAATTATTATTATATGATGGGACTAAAGTACAAAAATATAAATATTGAGCAGTCTAATTTTTGGAATAACCAAAGAATATTTTCCCTTTAGTTAATATATTCATCCAAAAATAACAGTTGAATAACATAGCTATTAGTAAAATTCAAAATAAAATAACCAATTACTTTTACAAAAATTACTTTCGGGTACATTTAAAAATGCGTTGAAATGACATCTTATTAATGATAAAAATAAGATCACTTCGCATAAGTAAAACATAGCCATGATCCTATTAAATAAAAAAAATATGATATAGAAAATGAATTCATGTAACAATAGATCATACTATTAAATATATCAATTATTATACATTGAGAAGTGAAATGAGTAATCTTTATATCCATTATTGATTTCACCATAAAATTAAATTATTACAATTTCTTTGCAATTAAAAGAATTAAATAATGTCTTTTCTAAATGGATAAATTTCAATTGTGAATAAGTTAATGAGCATATGTGGAAACAGAATTCACAATATAGTTCACAACCTAAATTCTTAGGAATGTTGACAAATGAATTTTTATGGTTTTAGTAATTTCTTCAGTTTCCACTATTGAGTTAAATTTAAACATGATTTAGACACACCAAACACAAATACATACCACATAGTTATCAGGTCACAGGACAATAAATTTCATCTTCTATGGAGTTCTTTATCATAAACCTTCTTTGACCGCACCGTGGAACTAAAGCATAAGAACTCTATAACAAAGCATAAAATTATGTAGTATCCACATAATTCTGTTCATCCATCAATCAAGTGCTTTCAATAACTACTCCAACAACATAATCACCAAGGATAATAAATGCAACGTTACTTGCATTGCTTCATGAATTAGATATTTGGATGCAGACTGTAAGATAATAAATATATGATACAAAAAAGCTTTTGAAAGTTGATTCTTGGAAAATAAACCAACATTAATGGAACTCTAATCTTAAAGTGTAACATTAAATTTCTTCTACGAACTGCAATATCATTTTATTTTTGCAATCAATTATCAACATATGTAAGCAAGAAAATGAACAACAATGAACACTAATAAGAATTAAAAAAGTTCTCCTTAGGATCATTAGACAGAACTAGTAATCAAATATCTTTAGTTTCTCATCGTCTTATCCCTAACAAGTTGTAATAAATTTGACAAAGGAATACCTAATTCTCCATATCTTAACTTAAGATAGAATATTATCTTTCTTTAAGCCATCAACTTTTGTAAAAACATGATAAACCTACACCACAACCAAATTATGTACCCACCATTTCTTCGCCAGAAGTTATTTAACTAATGATGACGAAGGAAAACCATAAACATCTTGTACACAATATAAGAATACATTATGTATGATATTTTTAGAAACATTGAGAATGTAAAAATTGTCAAAGGATTATAAGATTGATAAACAAGTAGCACTTTATGCATCAAAAATTATATACCATTTTTCCAAAGTAACAAACTTTAATTCTAAGTTGACCATAAATATCTTCATATTGCAAGTAAAAGAACTACTGACTAGAACAATGACATACCGTATCATAAAACAAAGTCGTATATATTAAATTTAGAGATGGAATCAGAAATCTTGAATAATGAAATTTAAAGATATTGAGTCATATTGTAAAGCCAAATACTAACATAAACAATTTCAGCTTTTAGAAAATAAGCCAATTAAACTAACATCAATTTTTGTTGTCAATGCAAGTCCAATGAAATTCATAGTAGTTGCCATTTTTTTAAAAGTATCAATCATTTTATATGAATAATAATGCATATAATATCATAATTTGATTTTTCTCTTAGTGCGAAATATTCCAATGTAAAGGTTATATTTTAATTTTAAATTATTTTTCTGTTCAAAATTAGGAATAGTTATAAAACAAAGTCATAACACAATATAATTGTGAAATACTTAAAGATATCAATTATTTAATATAAATAGCAGAGGCTAATTATCCTAGCTAGAAATGTACAACATTTTCATAATTGTAACTTGAACCATTACCTGATTAAAGGATATGCCATATACATGCTCAAGATCTCATTAACTTATGTCTCATTTCAACTGAGAACACTTTCACAAACCACAGTCCAAAATATGATATATATATATATATATATATATATATATATATATATATATATATATATATATATATAGGGTGCAGCTATAGGGACACAAAATTATGTACACAAAATCTGGACTATATGTTTTGTTTGTCTTTATGTGTGAGGTGGAACTCAGGGGGAGATCAAATGGCTCAAATTTTGTGTGTTTAATTTTGTGTCAACATTTTGTGTCCATTTAGACTTTCCCATATATATATACATACATACATACATACATACATACATACATATATACATACATACATACATACATATATGTATATATATATATATATTCCAAATAAGAGTGTAAGCAGTCTCCAATAATTATCTAGACAATTACATTTTTAAAAACCTTCTAATGAATTCTACCGTGCAGCATAAAATATATTTATAACTTCTAATGCCACTTTTATACCTACTGTAAAGAAATTTATACTAAGTGGATTTTCTGAAAAAGTGAAATAAGCTATAATTATATTAAAAAAATGATCATTGTAAAGTAATAATATGAAAAGTTTTAAATTTCAATTTTGAAAACTAAACAACAAAATGAAAGCAGCAATGTCAAGAATTTATCAAAAAAATATCAGATCGAAATGAAGTACCTATGCATACCATGGAAAACATATTATTAATTATCCCAAAGAAAATGCAAAGATGATGTAAAATAAACCAATGTGTACAAAAATTATATAGCAAGTCAGTCATATGCATGAAATTAAAGAGTCAAGTAGTAGACTAAATTCGCACATGATTTTTTTTTTTTTTTTTTATAAATAAAACCTAAGTACGTATACCTTTTCCATCATTATTTTCAATGCTAAAGACGCTTTAAAAAAATCATAGAAAAAAACACAATTAGATTCCTACTATTTTTCCAACAAAGGAGAAAGTACTTCACCAATAACATAGAAGAAAGTGCATGTAAAAAATCAAACTGGTGGTGTTAGTGTTTACAATCGATATATAGAACATTTTTTTAAGTGAAGTTAGCAGGTCTACTGTATTCCATTTATCACTAGATGATTAATTAACATTTTTTTAAGTAAAAATTATTTAAAATATCAATATGAGGTTAATATTCTAGTACGTTTTAAATAAACATAATAATTGATATATAGAACTCAAGCTTCTCCTAATCATCAAACTACAAATAGATAATTTAATTACATATAAAAATAAATGTCAACTTACATGTCTAACAAAATACAAAATTCATGGCTCTAAACTGTTATAAAAGGTGAGACAAAAATCCCAAGTTAGTTATCACATATGTGTAAGAAAATTTAACTTTTTATTTACTCAATCCATTTGTGTTCGACCTGAAATAAAAATAATTTTAATCAATAAAATCCTTTATAAAAATCAGTAAGCATATGCAAACATAACAGCAAAACCTAGGTCACGGATCAAAGCATTGACCTGAAACTTACAACTAAAATCCTAAGATTTTTCCTTGTAAGTTTTGATTTTCATTTTGTTCAGACTTCACCTATGTTTGGTTTATAACCCAAGATGGCCTACAATAAAGACATAATCTAATATATAGTTATTACATTTCATAATTTTGAACATTTTCTTTGGATTTTAATATACAATTGAAATTGCCTAATGGAACGTGGAAAATCATTCACAAGGGCAAAAAATTGAGAAAATGAAGTAATAAAGGGAGAAAAGAATGGAAAGTTTGGAGCAAAATCAATGAATTTATAAATAGATTTCGAGCTCTTGTTGATGGCGTCATCTTCCAATCCTAGTTCAGCTTTTCCTCCTCCTCCGCCCCCTCCTCCTCCTCCTATCCCTCCTCCTCCTCCCCCTCCTGTACCACCTGATCCTTTGAATGATAATTTTGATTCCGTTATTCTTTTGAAAATGTCAATTTAGAGCTTCTTGATTCAAACCCTTTTTTGATTTTGAAACCTTGTTCGATCCCTGAATCATATCATGCTAATTCAAATGCACTTCCAAATAATTCTATGAATCCTAGTGTTATCAATTCAACAAACACTTTGGATCCAGTTTCCCCTTTCAGATCTGTAAATCAAGATTTGGATAATTCTCGTTCTGGTTGCGCTGTCAATAATAATCAGGTTTCTATTAATCAAAATCCTTCCATTCCTCAGTGCAAAAATTCATTGAACGTATCTAATTCCAACTTGTCATCTTCCAAATCTGATTATCGTTCCCTTTTCACAAAGCTTCTTTGCAATGCTGGAGCTTACAAACCAATGCGATTTGTTATTAATAGAGATAGTCAACCAAATGAGCTTCCTGATCTTGTTAAAACTGATGGAGTGAATCATTGGAAAGATTATTTGGTTGGTTTTTTCTTGGACAACATTCTCTCATATCTCTCAGTTGTGAATTTCTTGATTGGTTATTGGAAGCTACAGGGTGATGTTGATATAAAGTTAGATGGAGTTAAATTCTTATTTAAATTTGCAAATGATATTGAAAGAGAAAGAGTACTAAAATCTGATCCCATTTTTATCAAAGGCAGGATGTTCATTATCACTGAATGGGATCCTTCAATTGGAGATTCTCAATCGCAAATTAATAAGGTACCAATTTGGATTCATCTTCATCGAATTCCGCTTTTGCTTTGGACTTTAATAGGAATTAATTGGCTATCTTGTCACGTTGGAAAATTGATCTGTTTTGACACAAGTATTGAGAGACTTCAAAGATTTAGCAATGCAAAAACTTTAGTTGAAATATCCCCTGATTATGAGTTACCTGATTAAATTGATATGGGAATTCTAGATGATAAATGTCCACCAGTGAAAATTTCTTATGATTGGAGACCTCTTATTTGTACTCATTGCAAGTTATTTGGGCATGCAACTAATAATTGTGAAATGAATGTGCAAGTAGAGGATATTCATATTGAGTCTGCAAATTATCCAAAGAAGAATGAAGTTTAAATTGTAAAGAGTAGAGTTGATTATGGAGGTAATCATATTGGAAGCAAAAATAATGAGAGCCAGTTCAGGAAAATGCCTTTGAATGATAGAAAGTCTCAAGGTTGGAATAGGGTTGTGAACAAAAAGAAACAAATGTGGAAAATAAAAGAGAAAGGTTTAAACTCTAATGTTGTTGATGAGGTCGATAAAACTTTGGAGGAGGTAGTTCAATTGAACGGTACTAAAGGAATTATTGAGATGAATAATGAGGAATCTATGGATGTCAATAATGAAATATTGAGAAAAGATAATCAGAACATTGTCATAGTTGATTTAAATGGGAAATGCATCATTCAAAGTAAAAATTCTGCAAAGGAGAAAGGTAAAGAAATTATAGATAATTGTGACAAGGAGGGTTTTAGTGATATTCTAAAAGAGGCAGTAGCTAAAGAATTCCATGTTCACAACCCTTTTGATATCTTAAATGATCATTCTGAATCTGTTCAAGCTTTTAATTCTGATCCTTTTTCTTCTATAAACATTTCCACATCCAAAGTTTCATCTTCTTTTCATAATCCTGCTTTAAATGTTCTTGGTGCTTCACCTTTCTCTCATCTTTCTACTCCTCCTCATATAATTCTTCCACCACCAGTCATAAATCCTTCTTCCCCAGCTAATTTGATTTCTTCTTCTACTGGTAAGGCTCATATTGGTAGCAAGAAGAAAACTAAGGGTCAAAAGAAGAAAGCTAAGAAAATTAGTGAGGGGGACAATGATGATCTTAATGATGGGAAAGAGTTTGGTCCAGAGGATGTTGAGCCTATTACTGGCAATACAAGTAATTCTTCAAGACATACAAGGAGTAATCCCACAGGTTTGGTGGACCCCCTCCATTTCAAATGAAGAATTCAATTGGTTTTTGGAATATTATAGGTGCAAACTTATCCTCTAAACAATGTGTGATTAAATCTTTGATTAAAGATAAATCAATTCAATTGATGTGTATTTCTGAAACTAAGCTAAATGCTGTGTCAACTTTGAAAGCTGCTAATTTCATTGCTCCATCCTGGAATTTCGATCATAATCTTGCCAAAGCTCCTTTTGGTAGGTTATTAACCTTATGGAATCCTGTTTTCTTCTCTTTATCCAAAATTTTTGAATCTGATAAGCTTACTCATTATTGTTGTGTGTTCCTTCCTTCTAATTCAAAATTCTATCTTGCTTTAGTTTATGCTCAAAACTCAATTTCTCTTTGCAATCTGTTCTTTGATCAAATTAGTCTCTTGAATCCATCTAATGTTCCTTGGCTTTTGGGTGGAGATTTTAATTGCATGTACAGTTGCACTCACAAATTTGGTGGTTGTCCATTGTCTATTAAAGACTTAACTCCTCTTAATAATATGATCATCTCATCTAACCTGTTTTGTAACGACCTGGGAAAAAAACGACAATCGGGTTCTCGACAACGATACATAAACCCGTATCACTTGCCAAAAACCCAAGTATCGAACCCCCAGATTGTCATGAGAAAGAATTTAGAGGGTGAGGATAGAAAGAAAGAAGTATTAGAATAGAAGAAAGAAGAAGAGCACATCAGAATCTCACAGCGGAACGAATAAAATATCAAATCTCTCTATACAAAAAACTGTATATACATACCAATCATCAGAGTACAACATACATCTGTCACAGCGGAATAATAACTTTGAATAACTAACGGTGAAGCCACCTGCTTCCAGCTCCTGAAACTCCAAGCGAAAACCTAACCTGGAACATACTCGGTCTGACCCGAGCACATTTGATTTAAAACAAAATACACCGGGTCAGTCTGGAATACTTTCAGTGATAAATTCACATAACACACACATGTTTACACACATACCTGTTTAACTTTGGAAATCCTTTTCGAAACAAAAGAATAATAGTAAGACCAGTCCACACATAAACACGGACGGTTTTTACCTTACTATAACCCAAACCATTTTTGAAATCAATATCTTTCTCTGATATTATGATAATGTCTAAATACAAGTAAATATCAATCTAGAGGAACGCTTGCATCTCACACTCCCCATATATAGTATACAATCAAAAACCGCGGCACTTATTGGATATTGGATTTCCAACTTGACAAGGTATGGGACCACCTTCCGCACGTGTATCTCTAGAGGCGAATACACTGGGTTCAACAAGAACGTCTTGCAACCCGGCCCACACATGACCGACCACTCATTTCGCTTGAGTGTATCGAATGTATACCACCGACGGTTGGGATCAGCAACCGCCACCCGAGTAGGGTCAGCATTGAATAGATAAGAATGAAATGAAATCTCTAGATAGGTGATCATACACCCTAATGGGAGCGACCCACATAGCCATGCTGCCTGCCCGATTTTTGTCATTTCCCGGTTGATGAGGCTTGAGGCTAGAACTTTACCTTTTAATTATCTGGTCATCATACACTTTGGATGCCACATCATCAGATCCGCCAGATCACACTTGATTGACGTCCACAAACATACTCTAGCTATCAGGCTAGAGAATAACCATTTCTCCGCCATCAACTATGGTACGTTTGGAGAAATCAACGTATGTAAACCCTTTTGGAAATACTCTGTCATACATCCGTCCATATAAGTCATCCAGGAACAGGATGAACCGAAGGCACTCTCCTACTGCATCACATATAGGAATCACCCCAAGGATCAGTAGCGAGAAGTCCTTGCAACCCGTAGATTCCAACCACGACAGAATCACAGCTTATCTCTGGTTACGATCCGGAGATTTTTAGCGGTCCTTCCGTTTATGAAAATCCACAGTCTTCAATGCTCTATCACGATCATCTTCGATATCTTCACGTATTTGTTGGTCGGAATGGTTTTCGAATGTAAATTCGATCCCGGTCTTTCTGTACCAACAATCGTATTGCTCTGGTTTGATAGTCGGTGTTTTAACTATCAAAATAAGCAGTGTTTCAAACATAACAACAAATGAGTTCATTCGTTCGGTATTCAGCATCATTTGGTTTTAACACTGATTTACCTTTTTGTTACATTAAAAATCTAACTCTTTAATACTCAAAAATATGATATTTGAATAACTCTTATTCAGTTTAACTCTAATCGACTAACTCTAACTTGACTTATTTAACTTAACTGGAACAACTTGATTTGATCACTCTTATCGATTCATTTACACTTGACCTAACTCTATTCGCTCGACTCTAGATCGCAGCGATCACAATGGTTACGCCTGATTCCCTCAGGAAACATCCAACCGCCGTAGACTATCTGCAGCCCTGCGAATTACGCTAGCAGTCGTACGCAATGGAACTCTTCCTAAATAACTCTGTTTTGACTAATTCTAACTATATTCGATCAACTCTAATTGAATAACAATATACTTAATAAAATTTGAACACCAAATTCTTATTTCTTTTGATAACATATAGGGCAATATTATTTCTTTTCCAAACCCTTGCATTTGAGTTTGATATTTCTCGTATAAGATAAAATCAACTTCACACCTTAACTCACTCCAACTAATACCATTCCTCGATAATCGTGAAGCCAACCAAGTTGGGGTATTTTAGTTACCTCTCAGACCTTAGTCGACAACCTTCTCACCTCAGAATAATATTAGTTTAACTACTAACGTCACGATCACATTTTCCCTTTGGATTTCCTTCTGGATTTCAATCGGGTTTTTAAACCATCTTTTTATTTGAAATCCTAGTTTAAGGTCCTTTACTAAATTTCTGGTTTTACGTAAACATCACCTAAAATACCACTAAATCTTCAAGTATCCTTTCACTTTAAACCCTTTGATTTATGATGTAAATTCCTCGTCAAGTGATTTTATTCCATCCATTTGGACATTCTCTAATAAACCTTTTATCGCCTCTTTGGCTAAACCTCATCGTCAGTTAATCACTTGTTACCTGGATTCCCATTTACCCAATCATGTTTAAACTTGGATTTACAATCTCTTTAAATGAAATTCCTACTTGGCATTTAATTTAATTCACTACTTGAAATCATTTAAATCAAAGAATAATTTTCTTTAACCTTTACTATACCAAAATATAGTTAACTTTATCCGTAACCCAAAATAGAATTTTTATCATGTTTTCACGCTTACTCAAAAATATCCAGGTTATTAACAATAACCAATTCAATTATCTCTTTAGATTATAGTTAATCAAAGATTAACTAATGTCCAACACTATTCGTTAGACTTTAACGAATATTTAAGCCAATATCTATACCTTTGTATATTTTACTCGAAACGGTGGGTTTGCCAATCATACACATCAATTGACTATTAACTGCATACACATTGTCATTTCCCCTTTCTTAAATTAATTAATTAACTAAATTAATTAAAGTCACCTTTTAATTGTTTGAAACAATTTTTTTTCCCTTTTTACCCATTCATGGAAAATCCTTGATTTCTGCTTCTCAACTGATATAAATTATTTTACTAAGTTTCCTTAATAACTTGATTTAGTCTATTTAATTTAAATTTCCAATTTAAATACTCGTATGCAATAATTAAATAACTTTAATTTGGTTATAAATAAATTATAACCTTGAAACCCCGTCAACTCCCCTGACGGTAGAACAACGTTAAAACTCTACGACTAGGCCATTACTGCCCATTTACTCAGTCAACACAATCAGTTGAGTTTAACCACAACAACGATAGTTGTATATTCAACTATCAACACTCAAACAGTTTTGGTGTTAGTCGAGGTGAACAATTCATACATATGCACAACAACAAAAATACAGTTTATTTGAGGAATCCGGTCGGATCCCTCCAACCTGTCCTTCTCTGCATCACAGACGTCAGTTGATAACAATATATGAGTTAAACAAATAATCAACTGTAATCAATCAGAAAATAACAACCAAATTTTCACCCATCGCATCCAATCAACCAGTTTAAAATGTAAACTGTAAAATATATTTAACTGTGAATGTACCACATCACAGTATTCCAGAAGGTGTGAGAATTAACTCACCAGAGTTTGACTTGTCGATAAATCTGTTTGTTTCAGTTGAATTAGAGGACGTTTCATTTATCTGAAAAATCCGACTGCTGCCTGCCCCGCTTAGTTTCCATCCATCGCGTAGTATTCGTCGTTACGGTCCTGATGCCTTTTGTTTCGTCGCGTTCTGATCACGTAAGTGTTCAAAATCACTATTTGAAGTTTTATAAACCTTTTGATTTAAATAAACCTTTGTAAAATAAGTTAGGGCCTTACAAAGAAATGTCCGGCCCATCACGTGATACCCGACCCGCATCCCTTCCTCTTAAAACCCTCAAACCCTTCCTTTTGCAAACCATCAGGTTCACTTTATCAATCATCCGCCGCCACCAGAAAATGGAGAAACTGAACCCTCTCCATCGTTGTTCTTTCTGACCCCAACAGACCGCGACGCCCTACTATCACCTCGCATCAGCCTCACTTGCTCCGCCGCCCTCCTTCCACTCAATTAAACCCCGACCGAAGCCCCAAAAGCTAAGTAATTTTTCCCACTAGTTAAATTTTTGTTTTGATTTTTCCTTTCTTTCTCGTTCGGTTTTGAATTCTGTTCTAAATTATGGGGTGTGACCTTTATTTATACTTGCGGTTTACTGTGATTTCGAATCATAGGTTTTCTTAGTCTTAGTTGTTCCTAGATCCTAATTGATTTCGGTTCTGCCATGATCTTTGTGATGGAAATGTTGATGGTTGTGGGTACTGTGATTTTGGAATGGTTATATCCTAGTATAGATTTTTCAGTGCTTAGGTTCTAGGTGATATCCTTCTCGTTTTAGCTGTGATGCAAAAACCAAACTGTTGGTGATTGATATATGATGGTTGTGGGTGACGTTTTATAGTGAAAAACGTGGACTTTATGCTGTGTTTCCTGTACTAAGTTTGCTTAATCGTTTACAACACTTTGAGCTGTCCCTAGGTAGATTTGGTAGAGCTTATGAAGTTATTCGTATTGTCATTTCCATAAATATTTTTCTTTTTGCTGTGAAATCCAACTGTTGGTGCTAGACTTGGTTTTTGTGTGACATTTCATAATGAAATGTGAGGATTTCCAGTTGTATTCTTCATGTATTGTCACTGCTCATAGGTGTACTTATACTGAACGGTTCCTATTTAGCTTAGCAAGGCTATTAATTATTTAGTTGTGTTGTCTATTCGGCCATTGATTTGCTTATTTCGTTTCAGGATTTAAAAACACAAGTATCTAATATATATATATATATATATATATGGTTTCCTATGAATGATCTGCGTACTGTCTTCCTATTTAGCTTTTATAGCTGTTGTATCTTTACTGTTTCATGTGGTATCTGTCCTATTCAAATCTTTCAACTTCAAACATATCTATACTTTATTTGCTAGTACTCATAGCCTTATAATTTCTTCTTTTCAGGTTGATTTTTTTTTTTTTTTTGCTTGTGACCGTGGAGTTTGATGGCAGAGATTTGGTTGGATTCTCTGAATCGTCGGTTTGTTCAAAAAGGATTTTTGTCGATCTTGTGTATGCATCCACTCGGCTAGGAGTTGTCCATTCGACATTTGAATTGAAATGTTGAGATTTTCTCTTTTTTTATGTATCTGTACGCATTGATTCACTGTATGGATTTGTTAAATCAAATGTACATTTTTCTTTCTTCTTCACTGTTTCTGGATTGAGTTTTTCCCTGTTTTAGATTCTGTGATTAGTGTATGTGGTTTAGATCTTCTTTACTGTTCGTATAGTTGTTGGTCTATTATTTAAATGAAGAAGTTGGGTTCTACTCAAAACGTGTTGTTTGACTTTGAATTTGAGTTGAAATGCCTTAATTTATAATATCGGCCAGCACACAAGGATCGAGTGCATAAAAGAATGCACAATGTTGACTAAAATTTAAAAATACAATTAGGCTTAACTAATTAAATTTTGTAAAACAAACCTCAATAATAATAACTTATTTCTATTAAAATAAAAATATCATATACCTTAATATATAAACAAAATATGGATTATACGACTTGGTATCAATATTTCGAGTTAACGGTATTCAAAATATTAGAAATCATTTTGTTTAATTAAATGAATCGTTATATAAATGATCCCAAAAAAAAAACATATTATTAATATAAATTTAAATATTCAATTTAAAATGGCCAAATCCAATTATTTAAACTCAAATAAATATTTTAAATAACTAAAATATTCCAAATAAATGGCCAGAAAATACGGGACATTACATTCTTACCCCCTTAAAATAATTTCGTCCTCGAAATTGCTAAGGTAAGAAAAAGGTTGCAAATTCTATAAATTTTAAATAACACTTCAATTCTTTCTGAATTTCAGTTTATTTAACTCTTCGTTAAATCATGGAAAAAATTTATTCAGCCAATCTAACAAGCACCCAATAATCAATCAACAACCACGGCACATCAAACTCAATCAAATCAACTGAATTCACGTTCAATATTATTCTTTAATTTATCATATTGGAATATCAACCGATTGATATTCGATTGATTTTTGTTCATCAAATTCCCAATTCCAATTCAAATTTATTTCATTCCAACGTCATTTCTTAATTTATTTCAATATCATTATTAATTATCTAATTCAATTTCACTTGACCTAGTTAAGTTCCAATTTCAAAATTTTCAACCAAATTTTTAATTTTATTCAAATCACACAATATCCCAAAAATTTCATAAAATTATTTCTTTTCTATATAGAAATAAATTTCGGGTAAAATTATTTCATCTACCCCTTTTACAAAACGATATTGTGTTACTCATCAGTTCAACGCTTCTCAACACTTGAACCGATCAACAACACAATACAAAATCTTTGTATATAAAATGTACAAATACGCTCTCATATATATACACTCAAACTCAATCTAGGGTGTTGCTAACCCCATCTCTATCGAGTTACGCCACAGAGCCAAGGTTTTTACTAAACCAATAGCTCTGATACCACTGTAACGACCTGGGAAAAAAAACGACAATCGGGTTCTCGACAACGATACATAAACCCGTATCACTTGCCAAAAACCCAAGTATCGAACCCCCAGATTGTCATGAGAAAGAATTTAGAGGGTGAGGATAGAAAGAAAGAAGTATTAGAATAGAAGAAAGAAGAAGAGCACATCAGAATCTCACAGCGGAACGAATAAAATATCAAATCTCTCTATACAAAAAACTGTATATACATACCAATCATCAGAGTACAACATACATCTGTCACAGCGGAATAATAACTTTGAATAACTAACGGTGAAGCCACCTGCTTCCAGCTCCTGAAACTCCAAGCGAAAACCTAACCTGGAACATACTCGGTCTGACCCGAGCACATTTGATTTAAAACAAAATACACCGGGTCAGTCTGGAATACTTTCAGTGATAAATTCACATAACACACACATGTTTACACACATACCTGTTTAACTTTGGAAATCCTTTTCGAAACAAAAGAATAATAGTAAGACCAGTCCACACATAAACACGGACGGTTTTTACCTTACTATAACCCAAACCATTTTTGAAATCAATATCTTTCTCTGATATTATGATAATGTCTAAATACAAGTAAATATCAATCTAGAGGAACGCTTGCATCTCACACTCCCCATATATAGTATACAATCAAAAACCGCGGCACTTATTGGATATTGGATTTCCAACTTGACAAGGTATGGGACCACCTTCCGCACGTGTATCTCTAGAGGCGAATACACTGGGTTCAACAAGAACGTCTTGCAACCCGGCCCACACATGACCGACCACTCATTTCGCTTGAGTGTATCGAATGTATACCACCGACGGTTGGGATCAGCAACCGCCACCCGAGTAGGGTCAGCATTGAATAGATAAGAATGAAATGAAATCTCTAGATAGGTGATCATACACCCTAATGGGAGCGACCCACATAGCCATGCTGCCTGCCCGATTTTTGTCATTTCCCGGTTGATGAGGCTTGAGGCTAGAACTTTACCTTTTAATTATCTGGTCATCATACACTTTGGATGCCACATCATCAGATCCGCCAGATCACACTTGATTGACGTCCACAAACATACTCTAGCTATCAGGCTAGAGAATAACCATTTCTCCGCCATCAACTATGGTACGTTTGGAGAAATCAACGTATGTAAACCCTTTTGGAAATACTCTGTCAGACATCCATCCATATAAGTCATCCAGGAACAGGATGAACCGAAGGCACTCTCCTACTGCATCACATATAGGAATCACCCCAAGGATCAGTAGCGAGAAGTCCTTGCAACCCGTAGATTCCAACCACGACAGAATCACAGCTTATCTCTGGTTACGATCCGGAGATTTTTAGCGGTCCTTCCGTTTATGAAAATCCACAGTCTTCAATGCTCTATCACGATCATCTTCGATATCTTCACGTATTTGTTGGTCGGAATGGTTTTCGAATGTAAATTCGATCCCGGTCTTTCTGTACCAACAATCGTATTGCTCTGGTTTGATAGTCGGTGTTTTAACTATCAAAATAAGCAGTGTTTCAAACATAACAACAAATGAGTTCATTCGTTCGGTATTCAGCATCATTTGGTTTTAACACTGATTTACCTTTTTGTTACATTAAAAATCTAACTCTTTAATACTCAAAAATATGATATTTGAATAACTCTTATTCAGTTTAACTCTAATCGACTAACTCTAACTTGACTTATTTAACTTAACTGGAACAACTTGATTTGATCACTCTTATCGATTCATTTACACTTGACCTAACTCTATTCGCTCGACTCTAGATCGCAGCGATCACAATGGTTACGCCTGATTCCCTCAGGAAACATCCGACCGCCGTAGACTATCTGCAGCCCTGCGAATTACGCTAGCAGTCGTACGCAATGGAACTCTTCCTAAATAACTCTGTTTTGACTAATTCTAACTATATTCGATCAACTCTAATTGAATAACAATATACTTAATAAAATTTGAACACCAAATTCTTATTTCTTTTGATAACATATAGGGCAATATTATTTCTTTTCCAAACCCTTGCATTTGAGTTTGATATTTCTCGTATAAGATAAAATCAACTTCACACCTTAACTCACTCCAACTAATACCATTCCTCGATAATCGTGAAGCCAACCAAGTTGGGGTATTTTAGTTACCTCTCAGACCTTAGTCGACAACCTTCTCACCTCAGAATAATATTAGTTTAACTACTAACGTCACGATCACATTTTCCCTTTGGATTTCCTTCTGGATTTCAATCGGGTTTTTAAACCATCTTTTTATTTGAAATCCTAGTTTAAGGTCCTTTACTAAATTTCTGGTTTTACGTAAACATCACCTAAAATACCACTAAATCTTCAAGTATCCTTTCACTTTAAACCCTTTGATTTATGATGTAAATTCCTCGTCAAGTGATTTTATTCCATCCATTAGGACATTCTCTAATAAACCTTTTATCGCCTCTTTGGCTAAACCTCATCGTCAGTTAATCACTTGTTACCTGGATTCCCATTTACCCAATCATGTTTAAACTTGGATTTACAATCTCTTTAAATGAAATTCCTACTTGGCATTTAATTTAATTCACTACTTGAAATCATTTAAATCAAAGAATAATTTTCTTTAACCTTTACTATACCAAAATATAGTTAACTTTATCCGTAACCCAAAATAGAATTTTTATCATGTTTTCACGCTTACTCAAAAATATCCAGGTTATTAACAATAACCAATTCAATTATCTCTTTAGATTATAGTTAATCAAAGATTAACTAATGTCCAACACTATTCGTTAGACTTTAACGAATATTTAAGCCAATATCTATACCTTTGTATATTTTACTCGAAACGGTGGGTTTGCCAATCATACACATCAATTGACTATTAACTGCATACACATTGTCATTTCCCCTTTCTTAAATTAATTAATTAACTAAATTAATTAAAGTCACCTTTTAATTGTTTGAAACAATTTTTTTTCCCTTTTTACCCATTCATGGAAAATCCTTGATTTCTGCTTCTCAACTGATATAAATTATTTTACTAAGTTTCCTTAATAACTTGATTTAGTCTATTTAATTTAAATTTCCAATTTAAATACTCGTATGCAATAATTAAATAACTTTAATTTGGTTATAAATAAATTATAACCTTGAAACCCCGTCAACTCCCCTGACGGTAGAACAACGTTAAAACTCTACGACTAGGCCATTACTGCCCATTTACTCAGTCAACACAATCAGTTGAGTTTAACCACAACAACGATAGTTGTACATTCAACTATCAACACTCAAACAGTTTTGGTGTTAGTCGAGGTGAACAATTCATACATATGCACAACAACAAAAATACAGTTTATTTGAGGAATCCGGTCGGATCCCTCCAACCTGTCCTTCTCTGCATCACAGACGTCAGTTGATAACAATATATGAGTTAAACAAATAATCAACTGTAATCAATCAGAAAATAACAACCAAATTTTCACCCATCGCATCCAATCAACCAGTTTAAAATGTAAACTGTAAAATATATTTAACTGTGAATGTACCACATCACAGTATTCCAGAAGGTGTGAGAATTAACTCACCAGAGTTTGACTTGTCGATAAATCTGTTTGTTTCAGTTGAATTAGAGGACGTTTCATTTATCTGAAAAATCCGACTGCTGCCTGCCCCGCTTGGTTTCCATCCATCGCGTAGTATTCGTCGTTACAGTCCTGATGCCTTTTGTTTCGTCGCGTTCTGATCACGTAAGTGTTCAAAATCACTATTTGAAGTTTTATAAACCTTTTGATTTAAATAAACCTTTGTAAAATAAGTTAGGGCCTTACAAAGAAATGTCCGGCCCATCACGTGATACCCGACCCGCATCCCTTCCTCTTAAAACCCTCAAACCCTTCCTTTTGCAAACCATCAGGTTCACTTTATCAATCATCCGCCGCCACCAGAAAATGGAGAAACCGAACCCTCTCCATCGTTGTTCTTTCTGACCCCAACAAGCCGCGACGCCCTACTATCACCTCGCATCAGCCTCACTTGCTCCGCCGCCCTCCTTCCACTCAATTAAACCCCGACCGAAGCCCCAAAAGCTAAGTAATTTTTCCCACTAGTTAAATTTTTGTTTTGATTTTTCCTTTCTTTCTCGTTCGGTTTTGAATTCTGTTCTAAATTATGGGGTGTGACCTTTATTTATACTTGCGGTTTACTGTGATTTCGAATCATAGGTTTTCTTAGTCTTAGTTGTTCCTAGATCCTAATTGATTTCGGTTCTGCCATGATCTTTGTGATGGAAATGTTGATGGTTGTGGGTACTGTGATTTTGGAATGGTTATATCCTAGTATAGATTTTTCAGTGCTTAGGTTCTAGGTGATATCCTTCTCGTTTTAGCTGTGATGCAAAAACCGAACTGTTGGTGATTGATATATGATGGTTGTGGGTGACGTTTTATAGTGAAAAACGTGGACTTTATGCTGTGTTTCCTGTACTAAGTTTGCTTAATCGTTTACAACACTTTGAGCTGTCCCTAGGTAGATTTGGTAGAGCTTATGAAGTTATTCGTATTGTCATTTCCATAAATATTTTTCTTTTTGCTGTGAAATCCAACTGTTGGTGCTAGACTTGGTTTTTGTGTGACATTTCATAATGAAATGTGAGGATTTCCAGTTGTATTCTTCATGTATTGTCACTGCTCATAGGTGTACTTATACTGAACGGTTCCTATTTAGCTTAGCAAGGCTATTAATTATTTAGTTGTGTTGTCTATTCGGCCATTGATTTGCTTATTTCGTTTCAGGATTTAAAAACACAAGTATCTAATATATATATATATATATATATATATATATGGTTTCCTATGAATGATCTGCGTACTGTCTTCCTATTTAGCTTTTATAGCTGTTGTATCTTTACTGTTTCATGTGGTATCTGTCCTATTCAAATCTTTCAACTTCAAACATATCTATACTTTATTTGCTAGTACTCATAGCCTTATAATTTCTTCTTTTCAGGTTGATTTTTTTTTTTTTTTTTGCTTGTGACCGTGGAGTTTGATGGCAGAGATTTGGTTGGATTCTCTGAATCGTCGGTTTGTTCAAAAAGGATTTTTGTCGATCTTGTGTATGCATCCACTCGGCTAGGAGTTGTCCATTCGACATTTGAATTGAAATGTTGAGATTTTCTCTTTTTTTATGTATCTGTACGCATTGATTCACTGTATGGATTTGTTAAATCAAATGTACATTTTTCTTTCTTCTTCACTGTTTCTGGATTGAGTTTTTCCCTGTTTTAGATTCTGTGATTAGTGTATGTGGTTTAGATCTTCTTTACTGTTCGTATAGTTGTTGGTCTATTATTTAAATGAAGAAGTTGGGTTCTACTCAAAACGTGTTGTTTGACTTTGAATTTGAGTTGAAATGCCTTAATTTATAATATCGGCCAGCACACAAGGATCGAGTGCATAAAAGAATGCACAATGTTGACTAAAATTTAAAAATACAATTAGGCTTAACTAATTAAATTTTGTAAAACAAACCTCAATAATAATAACTTATTTCTATTAAAATAAAAATATCATATACCTTAATATATAAACAAAATATGGATTATACGACTTGGTATCAATATTTCGAGTTAACGGTATTCAAAATATTAGAAATCATTTTGTTTAATTAAATGAATCGTTATATAAATGATCCCAAAAAAAAACATATTATTAATATAAATTTAAATATTCAATTTAAAATGGCCAAATCCAATTATTTAAACTCAAATAAATATTTTAAATAACTAAAATATTCCAAATAAATGGCCAGAAAATACGGGACATTACATGTTTCCTGTTAAAGAATTTGGTTTCTCTTTTTCTTGGACTAATTGTTTAAGGCATGGTCCGCCCACTCTTTGTAAACTTGATCACATTTTTGCTAATTCTTCTTTCTTCAATTTGTGGCCAAAATCCATTTACTTGTCTCATCCTCCTCTCCTATCTGATCATAATCCTTTATTGTTTTACTGGGGGATTGATGACTCTACTAACAAGGGTAAGATTTCTTTCAAATTTTTTAAATTTTGGTTTAATCACCCAGATTTTTCTAGTATTCTTATGCAGGTCTGGAATTTTCAGAATAATAGAAATCCTATGTCAAATCTTCTGCAAAAATTGAAGATGCTTAAAATTCAATTAAAGTCTTGGTCCTCGGATAATTTTGGCAAAAGTGCATAGAAGTCTAATAATGTCAAAGCTGAGTTAGAGTATGTGCAATATGAAATTCAAAGGAATCCGTTTGATATGGGTTTGATTCAAAAAGAGATTGATCTAAAAGACAAATTGAAGGAAGTTCTAGATATAGAATTGAAGGGTCTTCATTAAAAAGCTTTTATTAGGTGGGAATTGGGGGGTGAAAGAAATTCAAAGTATTTTCATAATTCAATTAAAATCCAGAAAACTAGAGATTTTGTTTTCTTAGTTAAAGATATGAATGGCTACATGCACTACAAGAAAACATAATATACATAGCATTATATCACAGCCTTACATTAAAGTGCTATTATAAAATAATTAAAGAAAAGAAAATAATGCTTAAACTGTGCTATATAAAGGAAACAAAAAAAATTAGATACAATTTATGCTATATATAAATATATTCCGCTATATTAACTTTTGCCAATTGAGAAAGCGGGAGCGAAAAACAACGCGGGACATAAAGGCCGCGAAAGTAAAAGTAGCTCCCTCTTATCACTTTCATTTGTACCAAATTTATCCTCCAAACCCTAAAATTTTCGATTCACTCCATAGACTTCAGGACCTCTAGAAGGTCTTATCCTCAAATACCTAAAAAAATTCGATTCACTCCATGAACTCCAGGACCTCTAGCAGGTCAGCCGTCTCAGATTCACTCCAACATCCCGTAAGTGGATCATCTCTGATTCAGTTAGTCGTAAATCTAAACAATCCCTGATTCACTAGATTCGTGGAAGTCAACAGTAGGGTTGTTTGAAATCGGTAATGTTTTTATTACTTTCTTCCTTTTGTAAATAGACTTCACTCGCTATTTATCTTTTTTTTTCCAACTAAATCACTAACGATCAATCCACTATGATGGCAATTAGTTTATCAGGCTCTATCGGAAGATGTCGTTATCAGATTTGTAAACAATTTTGAACTTCTTACCTTTTATTTTGAATATTACTATTTTTAATTTGGCTATTTTCAACTCACAAATTGCTTTTGAAGATAAGAGAAAAACCTTATTGTACATACTGCAATTCACTATGCATATAAATTATAATGCCTAGAATTTAACTGTAATGTCTATCTGTGCTTGTTTAATCTGAGGTATAGTTTGAATCTAATTATCACTTTAGATTGCATTAATTTTTGTTGGATTACATTGATCGCTGGACTCTAATTTTTTTAAAGAGGAGTTGAGTTCATGATTACCATAAATTTACCAATGTAAAGTAAGGGATGCTTTAGAGAGATTCATTAATAAAACAAAAGGTTCAATTCCACTGTGGTTTACAGTCTCTTTTCATCCATTGTTATTGTATAAGAATCTGACTCTTTTAATCAACTATGTGTTTCCAAAAATGTTGGTGCGTCAATTTCTGAAGTCTGATTTTTTTGGGATGTAGTTTATGTGCTTAGTTTGAATTGAATTTAGGATTTATTTGAAAATTTAGATGGTTAAATGGACTAATTTTGAATTGTTTACACTATATAGTGAGGTTTAAAGTTTGAATTGTTTTAACTTTAGAAAACAATGTGCGTCTAGATTATTGGCTTTTTGTTGATTGATTTATCTTTTATTTGAAAATAAATGCGCTACATAGTACCTAGAGTCATACCTAACAGTGCACAAAATATTTATCCTTGAATAATAAAAAATTCATTGCATTGTTTTTTTTTTAAATTTCATTTAATGTATTTCTCGATGTTTTAGAATCATTTACAATAGTGTAAATTACAAATGTGATTTGACCTTTAATAATAAACTTATTAGATTACAGAAACTGCACTTGTTGTAAAACTTTATTGCTCAAGTGGATACTTCTGATATTTTAATGTTTGTGAGATCATTGACATGTTCTCATAATAAGTGCCTCTGATAGTTAGCAGTGCATATAATAAGTAAAACTGATTTTAGACTATTTGCAAATAAATAAGTGTTTCATTCTATGCATAATTTGTTTGCATCCTATTTTACATTTGTCTGTGCATGTTTCTTCATATTCACATAGATATTTAAATTTTGACCAATCACTTTTCATTCTATATTATGGCCACGAAAGCATCGGTACTTTACTGTATGCGCCCATGATAATTATTGCATGTGCACATACGGTGAATCATGGAGATATTTGATGACTTTTTAGAGAATTTGCTTGCACCATAAGAAATTGGTGTTTTAATTGTTTTATTTAGATTTGTTAACAAACTGCTATAAAGATAAACTTGAATGAGTGAGAAAATACTTGCTTAAAATAGTTTTTTACAGTAAACTTCTATTGGAATGCCCGCTTCTAAAATAACTTAAAGGTAAGTTGATAGATTTATTCCTTTTGTTTTGTTTTCCCATACATGTCTAAGGAGTAAATCGTAATTATGATGATATTATGAGATTGCACATCTGCAGAGTATATTATGTGGAACTAAGGTTTAAAAAAACTTGAAGTACAGAAATATAGTTGATTGGTTTATAATTTAACTGGCTGCATGCTATCTCAAATTGTGTGAATTTATGGTGGCTATGTTTCAGTGCACCGTGTGTTGTGGTCTCATTAAAGACCTATACACTACTACTAAGCTTTTTAGTATTCATGAATTTATTGACAAACTAGATTCATATTCATGTTTTTATATATAACTTAAGATTTACATTTTATTTGCTTTCAAATAAAGTTGAAAAGAATATTGGTAGTGGTTTATTTCACATACAAGTATGAAAAATTTATAATATTGACCTAAATCAACATCAAATCTAAGAATTTTCAGTTCCATGTACTCTTGACATGGAGTGCAAGTGTCGCAACAGATGCGAATCAGGCAGTCCGCACATGGGATGTCTTCCAAGAAATATGCATGCCTCATCTTGCCTGATAAAACATCCACCTAGACAACATATTATTGCATATAGCATTGCGCCCACTTCATCTACTGCTTTCAACAAATAAATTTAATCAATTGATCCATTTCCTTTATTTTCTCAATAAAACTATGTTTGTAAGGTACTCTCTTTGTTGCTTTTGACCAAAAAAGTTTGAAAATAGTGCAACATCAGTATGTGCAGGTTTTTAATTTTTTCGGATGGAAAATAAGAATTGCATGAATTTTTTTGCTTTATTTCTTGTTAGTTTAAAATGCGTTAGCTTATTAGTATATCAGTTTCTCTTTATGTGTAGTATGATAGTTTTTATTTGTATTATGATAGTTTTTAAACAAAGAAATATCAATTGTTCATTTCTGCATCCCACTTTAGTTGTTTGTGCATATATCATCATCCATTTAAGCATCATTTTGCTATTATTATGATGTATTGTGGGTGTAATGCAACTGTGGACATCCTAGAACCCACATAGCATCTTCTATATTTTGGATAATTGATCAACATGGCAGGTTCTAAATTCACTCACCTGTACTTATAATATACATGAGTATACTTTTATAAACATTAGGAAGGTTGGAGTTGTATATGTATATGTTGTATAGAAGCCAATGACAGCTAGTACTTTTTCACATTGGTACATTTAATAATTTGATGCTAAGGGAACCAAAAGTACTAATAGGCAGTCAAAATCTACCACCTTATATCAAGCATAGTTGTGTTTTCTAATTGAACAAGCTCTCTTTTTTAGACAAAAGCAGTTCTATTTTCATTTCTTCTATTAGGTCCGTTGTAGGCGATTTCTCAAATGCTTTTGATGTTGGATTGGTTGCATCGTGGTGACTGAGTTTAGAGCTATAACTCAAGATTTCTCTGTAATTATGTTTTAGAGCACGAAGGGTTTGGGACAATGCATAAAGGCTATGTCAATGAGAAGATGTAGGCTCAAGCAGTTGCTGGATAATGGAGATTTGCAAAGGCATAGAGAGTGGTTGGTAAGTTTATGGTTTGTTATGTGATTTTTTACAATCGATGGAGTATAGAGCTTGTTTTGATTCCAAACAAGGTATTGTCATTAGTTTTCCTTGGCTTAGTTAAATTCAGTTTACTGTTCAAATACTTAGCAAAGTCTGATTGTTTGATGTTTACCTTAAAGGATGCAAGGGAGATAAAGATTAATTATTTTATCTTCATAAGACGAGGTAATTACTCAATGCAGTACAAATACCAGTATATTCTTCCCATAAACAGTACAAATGAAAGACATATTTATTTGTTTATTTATTTAGCCCAAAAGGAGTACAAATGAATGATGGGTGTTGACATGAAATGAATGAGGATACTCTTAAAGTTGATGTAAAGACGCTTGGGGACTTTTGGATATACCAATTCAATTCTTCACCACATGCAATACTAACTAAAGAGAAGTTGGTTAAGCCTAAGGTTATATGATGGTGAATGCATGCACGCCATTTTGTGCTCCTTCTCATCAGGTATCTATTACTAGATTTATATTATATTAGGTATTAGATTAACTGAATTTTACTGCATGTCCAAGAAATAATAAACAAGTTAATTATGATATTGCCAAAATATAAGATATTGGAGAGACTGAAATCTGTACAATATTTAGTCCATATTTCTTACATAATGGTACATCCATCTATTTATTAGCTACAAGAAAAGTGTAATTTTATTCAATTTCATGCACTTAAGTATGACATCCACAAAGATGCAGATGAACATCCAAAGATTTGCTTATTTTCTAAGCAAATACACTCTCAATAGTTCTTTTTTATGTTATGTTTTCCAATTTATTTATTTGTCTAAATTCGGTATATAAGCGACTGTATTTCAACAGTAATAAGAGGAAGAGACAGCAGGAGAATAAAAGAGATTTTTTTTTTCTTATAAGTTTCTGTATTTTTTAGGTACGAACAATATATAAAGTTTACATAACCCATTTTTCTTCTTCAGATTTTTTGTTCTCTTCGTTGTAATTACTTGTCAGTCGAAAAGGTTCATTTAATTTGTTGTTTCCTGACTGCATTTAAAATATTCTTAGTGGTCTAATATGTCAAGCCCTGCCTACCTACCTATACTTTCAGTTTGATACCAATTTTTTTACTAGAAAATCACATTTATGTCAATTTTGATTGAGTTTTTTCTCCTTGTTTTTTTGAATATTTTATATATTAACTGTGAGTTGTTTTGTACGATAAGCAGACCAACCTGCTCCATTTCGCTGTTTTAGCTTGAGATTGTTCATCATATTTAAAGTTATTTTTTGAAATAAAAAGGGTACTTATATGACAAGAAACAAAATACATAAGAAAGAGAGAGCAGGTTCCAAATGACAAACTACAGACAAAAACAAATACTATACAAACACAACACAAAGCCAGCTCATTCTGAGAATAGTCAGCAAGACTAACTGAAAATAAAACAACAGGAAAACCAGCATGCCAAAAAAATACCAGCAACCTAGGTAGACACCTTACACCAAATTAGCAGCAAACAAGTAGAGTGCTCAAGCAACAGCTCCAAACCACAAGAACATCAACAAATGAATTAAAATCCTAAAGCTATCAAGAAAGCAAAAGCCTCACCAAGACAACAAACTGGTGCCAACCAGAAAGACTAGTTCCGGAAACCAAGCATTGTAGCACTGACAAGCTCCAAACTTCCATCACAAATCTCCGGTCGTCGACCATCACCTCAGCACTACCAAACCAGAGACTAAATCAACAGGGTTCTTAACATGCTTAGGTATTTCCTCTTCTTTGTTAGATACTTCTTGTGACTTTTTACGAGTCTGATAGCTTTCTTCAATTCTGACAGAAAAGCCCTCATCATCCTTATCATGCATATTGTTCACTTCAATATCATTTCTATATGTCTTGCAATGATGTATAGAAAATTAAGAGCATATGCCAAGCCGTCGTGCTTTTAGATGCCTCTTCTCCGCTTGGTACCAATCAGGAAAAAATATTAGAAAAGTGATTTTTCTCACAGCTGAAGATCCACTGCTACAATTTCAATTTTTTTTTCATCATATTTAAAGTTGAGTAGACAAATCCGTAGGTGGATTGATAAATCAAGAAATAAATGATTGATTAATAAATCCGTAGGTGGATTAATAAATAATAAGGTAGCTTGTATATTTATCCTCCATTTTTATCAATTAACCTACATCTAAGTCAATCCACCAAATGTTTTTAATTCAATCCTTAGGTGGATTAATAAATCAAGAAATAAATGATTGATTTTTTTTTTCCCTTATCCTCTTCGTGAGCATAAATTTATATCCATGGGAACATGAGTACGATTGTTGTATAAATTGTAATTTACTGCTATGAATCAGCAAATAAAATTTGAACAGTGTGATCATTTTGCTGTTGATATTGACTTGTATTAATCGTCTGAGAAGTAAATGCTGCAGTATACCTCTCAATTAATTCATCAAGCTTGTGAACCAAATCCCTTACAAAACATTAAATTAAAGTCTCAATTAATTCATCAAGCTTCTTACCTTTTTGTTTGTTCATTATTTCCTTATTTTAGCACGTTGAAAAGGAGTATATTTTAAAATTCTTGGCGCTAGAAATTTACAATGATGTACTAAGAGATCTCCTCACCATAGATAACACTCCACTTAGGTTTCGTGATGACCCCCAAATAAAAAGAATCTTTTTTTTTTGGAGGTCTAACCGACTAACACACTCAATTATTTGCAGAAAGTAACCGTTGTTGAAAAGTTAACAGAGGTGTTGTTAAGAGACTGGAATCATTTGAAGGAGCTTCTCGCTGTGTGTGAAGATGTGAAAAATGAAGTTTCTGAAAAATGAAATTCTCGCTGTTTCATTATACATGGTGCTGTTTTGATCTAGGTACCATTATTTACTCATTTCTTCTTTTGGGTTTCTGAAAATGAAGTTTTTCTGTAGTTATCAGATTTTGCATGTGGCCCTAGGTTTAAATCATCGTTTTTCAACTTAGTTAACAAGGCAGTAACATAAATACAATTGCGTACTGCTGCGCATGCTTTGGTCTAATAAATTATGACTTTGAATAAGTCCAGTTTTTCTTTAATGGTGAAATTAATATCCATTTCCACCATTGGAAATGGCTTAAATATTTAATGCTCTTTCTCACACTGCTAGCGATTTTTTTTTTTTTGACCAACATATAATAATTTAACAAAAGGAGAATCTAGCCATTCATTGGTGGTGTTTATATTAGTAGGGTAAATTGTACCATTCATTGTTACATACTCGTGGCGAGATTACTATTTACGATAAAAAAATATGTCGTCCAACAACTCAATTTATTTCACAACTTTAATTTTAAAACTGTAGATAGTTTTTAAGCGATGACCTTATCAAGCCTTAAGTTTAAAAACAAATAACTGTGAATTACGGCCCTAAATTGTGCATAGGCAAGCTGCACTTTCTTACATAAAAGTAAAATACATCTTTCAGTTCTGTGGTTAACCATCTGTATTTAGTTGATGGTTTATTAGTTAAATGATAATGGTTTATTTGACTACCATCTTGATACATTTTCTGTTTGGTTGCTGTTTCCGATTTTTTTTTATGGTGATGGAAAATACACATTTTATAACATATATTAATTAACAGTCGTACATTTCAAGTTTAAGGTACTCATATATTTTACTGCTAACCAATAGGATTTAGCTTTAATAATTACATATATTATCCTTGGTCTAAAATCATCTAATACTTGGGTGATAAGAAGTTAAATTGAACAGTTCTAGCTGATTACTCTAATTGCTATTTGTCAACATTTTTTTCATTTAAAATACCAAATATTTTCTCTATTGTTACTGGTTATCGTTAAACCATTTGTTCAAATTTTATAATGATATACAAATCTCAATCATATTCATTTATTTAGTCATATTAAAGATAACCCAATCAAGTATAGGTGGTTGGGTCTCTACCATAATTTCAAGAACACATAGTTTCATGTCTATATTATTTGCTAAAAGCATCTTAAGAGACAAGAACATACTTGCTAATGTCATATCTCATGAATAAGTGATTTAATTGGTAAATGCCATTTGCTTCAAACATTGAAATGTCATAATATTATGAAGAGTATCAAATAGTTTTGGTAATACTATTCAGAATTGACATCATGAGGAGGATAATTGGAGCTTTCCTTAGATGTTTAGTTATGGTTGGCGTATAATTTTTCAACAATAATTTGACACCTTCTTGCTAGTACTTTATCCTGCTTGATGTATTGCTGGAAGTGAGTACAAAGAAAGAAAATTCTATAGTTTTCTATTACTTATAATTTATTCTATGACTACATGTCACTAAAGAACTTAATGTCATGATACAAAAATTACCATAAATTCAGTTGGATTTGAATTCTCTAAATTCTATTGTATGTATGGGCATGTCAGTTCAAAGTTGTTTCCAAGTTATTCGCTGATACAAAATATCTGTGTTTAATATGTATCTCATTTCAATACACAACAAGTTATTATATATCTTAGTCAAATGTATGTAAGCATATTTTATGCTTCATGCTGAACTTGATTCTTAAATCAATATGATGACAAATGAGAATTTTTGTTGTACATTCCACCTATCCTGTTGAGGATGGCGTAAAAATTAAAAATATTTCAGGGACGTTACCAACTTTTTCCTTTTATTAAAAAAGTATATTTAAATCTTTTATTGATCCACTATAGTGTACATGTATACCAATTCTAACAATTTGGGTTTTTAATCTCTAACAGGAGGCAACTGCAGGAAACTCTAATTGCTGGAAATTCTAATTGTTTTTGATATCTTTGAATAATTCCTTTCCAGCAACTGAGTATATGGATTATGGACCGAGGTAAGTTCATGCAAGCTTAATCAGTTGGAGATATAGTTATGGTTGGAAGTGGAGATTATGATACCGAATTTTGTGTACTTTTTGCCCTTTGTACATCAGGTCGTTGTAACTATGTATCAAATTGCAGGTTTTTAACAACCTAAAGACTAATTTTTGTAATTGTAGGTTTTAACAAAGTTAACCTCTGAACTTTCTAATTGCAGGTTCTGGAAAGCAAACAACTTGAAGACTGATTTTTGTAATTTTGTTT
The DNA here is from genome assembly GCA_030737875.1 of Allium sativum. Lineage (NCBI taxonomy): Eukaryota > Viridiplantae > Streptophyta > Magnoliopsida > Asparagales > Amaryllidaceae > Allium > Allium sativum. The sequence continues at coordinate 660,799,982 of CM060919.1, forward strand.
TGAAGTTGTGTATCTATGAACCTGAAGATTGACTTTGTAATTTTGTTTTGAAGTATCTAAAGACTGATTTTGTAATTTTGTTTTGAAGCTATGTAAGACTTTGCAATTGAAAAATGCTGATATTTTTTTTTTCATGTTGATAGTTTGGTATTATGAATTTACTACTGAATTATTTGAATTGGGCACAAATTAAATAAGAGGCTTTAAGATCATAGCTAAAAATGTTGCAAAATTAATAGGGGGAAATATGGAAACAAAAGGGAAATATTTTTCATATCATTGAATATGTGCTATACAAAATGCATTGATAACCGCTATATAAAGTATTAATAGCGGAAAATTAGTGGTGAAATTTTGGAAAACATTTTCAATATCATTGAATATGAGCTATGAAAACAATTAGTAATGCTATTAAAAAAACAAGGGAAGATATGAACGCTATCAAAGGGAAAGATTAATAATAGCAGAAAAAATAAATTAAACCAGTATGGAATAGCGGTGATTACGTGCTATTAAAATACTGACAATGCTATAATAAAATAAGGTGAGATTTTAGTAAGATATAAAATGAAAGGTTCTAAACGCTATGTAAAACTTTCCATGCTGGTGTATATGTGCTATAAAATGTTTAATAAAATAGCGTTTAAAATTGAGCTATGAGATGTGATTGGGCAATTATAACATGTTGACATATAGCGTCGTCACTAATGCTATGATAAGTTTTTATAGCGTTTTTCACGTGCTATTAAAAGGTAAATCTGTTGTAGTGATGCAGTCTGATGAAGGTATGATCAATAAGCCTTTTGTTCAATACTTTTCATCTATTCTTGCCAATCCCTTTTCATCTATTGACATTAAGCCTCTTTTCAATATAAATCTTCCAACCTTATCTCAAGAGAAAGCTGCCAATCTTATTCAAATTATTTCTACTCAAGAAGTGAAAGAGGCTGTGTTTGGTTTAGATATAAATAGTTGTGGTGGCCTAGATGGCTTTAACTCCTTTTTTATGCAAAAATGTTGGAATGTAATTGGGGATGATGTCACAAAAGCTATTCTTCATTTTTCTCCTGCATTATGAGCTTCCTTCCAGTCTCTCAGCTACTGCAATTGCTCTAATTCCTAAAATTAATAATCCAACCTCTGTTTCAGATTTTCAACCTATCTCTTGTTGCAATGTAGTTTATAAATTAATTTCCAAAATTCTTGCAAATAGAGTTCAGGTGTTATTGCCTTCTATTATTGCTCCTAATCAGTCTGCATTTATAAAGGGAAGATCAATTTATGACAATATCTTACTACTCAAGAATTATTTTATGGTTATAATAGAGTAAACATCTCGCCAAGATGCATGTTGAAGTTAGATATCAAAAAAGCATTTGACACAATAGCCTAGCATTCTATTTTAGCAATTCTAGCAAGAATGAACTTTCCACTTCCTTTTATAGCCTGGATTCATACATTAATTTCATCACCGCATTATTCTATTACAAGGAAGGGTTGTTCACATGGATACTTTAAAGGCTCTCAAGGTGTATGTCAAGGTGATCCAATATCACCTTATCTTTTCATTATTATTATAGAATTACTAAATGCTTTGCTGAAGGATCAAGTTTTGAAGAAGAAATTGGAGTTACATCCTAAATGCAAGTGTCCTATGATTACTCATCTTCTATTTGTAGATGATTTAGTAATTTTTATTAAACCTTCTGTTCATAATATTCAAAGTGTTCTGGATACTCTACATCTCTTTCACTCTGTCATTGGTCTTCAATTGAATGTGTCTAAATCTCATATATTGATCGTTAGTTTACCTCCTGATAAGAGGAAAGATATCATTGAAAGTTCAGGTTTGCTTGAGTTATCAATGAATTCAATTTATCTTGGTATGCGTCTTATTAGTTCTAGAATTATAAAGGTGAACTGTATGCCATTATTTGAGAAAATCATTGGAAAACTTCAACAAAGGCCTGTATGTAAATTTTCTCAAGCTGGAAGACTTGTGATTGTTCAATCAGTAGCTCTGGCCTTCACAACTTATTGGTCTCGCCATTATATATTGCTAGTGAAACTTGTTCAGATGATTGAGTCTTCTCTTAATAGATTTTTATAGCTTGGTAACCCTTTTGCTAAGGGTTTAATTCCTATTTCCTATTCAAAGTTATTTGAATCTAAGGAATGTGGTGGTTTAGGTATAACAAACTTATCACTCTGGAATAAGTCTGTTATTTCTTTGTATATTGATAAGTTGTTTTCCTTAAAAGAGAGTTTATGGTCAGAATGGGTATCTAGGAATTTAATTGGGAATAAACAGTTTTGGACAAATGGAAGTTCCTTTAAATGCTAGCTGGAGTTGGCGTAATATTATGAAGTTAAGAAGTTCTTTTTTGCCTTATGTTCAGTGTAATTACAAAATCATTAAGAATTTATCATTTTGGTTTTCCCCTTGGGCTAAACAAGTATTGATTCTGAGCTCTATTGTAGATTTTAATTTGAGAAGTAGTTCTGGAATTGCAGAGAATGCTTTAGTTAAAGATTATATTCATGGTGGTAAATTAATTCTATCATATTCGTGTTCAACAGTTTTAAGAAGCCTTTGGTCTGAACTTGCAAATAATTTCTATATTCATGGTGACAATTGTATTCTTTGGGGTGGTAAAGAGCATTCAATTAAGCATGTTTATGAATTGCTGAAAGAAGATAAACAGATTTTTCCATGGTCCAAAAGAATTTGGAATACAGATAGTTCGGCCAGAGTGAATCTTCATCTATGGAAGGTCATGGAAAATGCTATTAACACTAAAGATAAGTTGCTTAAATTTGGTATTGTGTTTGATAGTGTTTTCTTGTTATGCAAATCAGCTGAGGAGTCGAACACACACTTGTATTTTGAATGTAATTACTCTTTTCTGGTCTGGGCGAGACTTTTAGCTGCTGATGGTTTTGACAAGCCTTCTAAAGCAAGTAGATTTGAATGGTTCAATATATATAAAGCAACTAGTTGGAAGAGAGGTAAAACCAAGTCATTGTTAATGGCCTTAAAGATTTTTTGTTATGAGTTATGGTCAGAAAGGAATCAAAGAGTCTTTGGGCAAGGAGAGTATAATGCCAGTGAACTTTTCAACATCATTCTCAAGAAGGTGGTGAAGAAACTGGGATCTGTTTCATGAGCTTTGGTGCATTGTTTTAGATTTTTTCTATTTCTAACTGGTGTAGTGGAATGGCAACTACACACTTGTATATTTTTTGTACAATCTTTTTTGTACAGTATAGTTCCCTTGTTGTAATTTTTGTTTCATTTTGTAAATGTTCTTCTATGTAATTTTTCATATGCAATAAAGTTTTCCTGCCTTTCAAAAGGGAGAAGAGAATGAAGGTAGGAAAGTGCTCAAGGATTAGGGTTAGCATATAACAAATCAAAGAGACACACAAATGGCATGAAAGGACGCATTTAATGATTAAAACATATATATGAATTGACTCAAGGAGGTAACTCCTGGAAATGATGGAGTAAAGCGAAAAAACGCAGAAACAATATAGTGAAACAAATAATAATTAGCATGTGAAATTTATGGGTGAAGGATACCTGGAAATTTGGTGAATTTACTGCAGGAAAGGGAAGTAATAAAGCGTATGGATTTGAACCATATGTTGTAAGGATTATAAGTAGCATTCATATTGGGATAATTTTAATTATACATAGGATAATCTATTAACACTACAGAAGTAAGATATATAGGAATTAGAATGACTGAAATTAGAAAGCATATATAGGGATGAGTATTTGAGTTTAAATTGAATGAGGAACGAGTACACAAAGAGTCATATAAATAGATTTATATAATAGATATAATATATGTAATAGGAAGATAACATTTATCATTCTATTAGCTTCTTTTAAGAAATACCTGCAATAAACAAAAATAATGACAAATTTAAGACGATTAAACTTCCTTTATACAATAGATACAACAGATGTATAATAGGAATATAACCGAGAAAACATTCATGAGTCCATCAGAATTCTTTTAAGAAATACTTGGAATAAACAAAAATAATGACAAATTTTAGACGATTAAACTTCTGTGACACATGGCAACACGTGGGATTTTTGAGAAAACAGGAACCAAAAAGACCATAAGATGAATATTGATCTTTCATATAATATAAAAATAGATTTCTAATTTTATTTAGATAGGGATTATAATTTTTTATAATTGTAGCATGCATAGAAAAGTGAAAAACAGAAAAAGGCAATATTGTGAGGAAATAAAATGGAAGTGATAGAATCAAAAAATAAGAAATGTGCGCATTGATATTTCTTTTGAATGTATAATAGGAAGATAATTTACAAATGATTAATGAGTCTGCTAGAATTCTTTTAAGAAATAATTATAATAAGCTAAAGTAATGAAAAATTTAAGATAATTAAATTATTGTGACACATGGCAATGTATAATTTTTTTTATAAAACATTAATGAGTCTTCATATGAATATTGTGCTTTCATATAATATAATAGATAATGTTCTTATAAAACTAATATAGAAAATTTCTTAGACATGAAAAAATTATAATTAATTATTTTGAGTTGTATAACAAATGTAGTAATAATAAGAGTGCCCATGAAGAGTGTAATCGATAATAATGTTAGCAAGTAAGTTAAAAAGACTTCAGGTTGGTTACTTTTTAACATTAATTGAGGAAATTTAAATTATAAATGTTTAAAAGTGGGTAGAAATTATGTTACTTTAGGAAACCAAGAGATGTACGTGTATGAACTCACTTTTACCACCGTTGATATATATTTCTAGACACATGTCAGCGTAATGTTTTTTGGCCAAAAACGGAACCGAAAGGACTTTAAATGAAGATTGAACTTTCATATAATATAATAGATAGATAATAGCAATTACTATTATCCCTACGGTTGAGTTGATAATAATTGATTGTGATTTTAGTTCATATAACCTATGTGATGAATTCTCTATTGAATAATGTTTCATTTTCAATGATTCAACTCAAATCCAATTATATTTGTTAGGTGTATGACATATAATGATTTAATTATATACAAAGTGAATTGTCCAGAGATCAATAGGATTTACTTTAGCACATTGTATAATATCATCACTTCGAGATTCTTTATTCGACCTTAGTTATATTAACCAACAGAAACTCTCGTGTGAGTCATTTCATAGTTATACAATAACTATCAATGCGTAAACCTATGTGCTTCTAGCAGTCATGTGTATTATATTGTCCAACATTTGTGAAACATGAATGTCAACGAATGATTTTAAGAATATATGCTATTTTTAATGTGATAAATATTTCATGATTACAACTCTTTGTAATCACTATGGCATAACATATTATTTAAGTATTTTCTATTTAGTATACTTAAATTAAATTAATTAACATAAAAAAGTACAACAAATATATAGTAGAAAAAAAATATTTTTACTTTGAATACAATGTTATTACAGAGTTAACAATGTCCAATAAATTATAGAATTTCCTTTAGGGCAAACCTATAAATCTATCAATCTTCCACTTACATGTAGGGCCAATTATGGAATCTCAATTGCGTTTCTTCAATTATTTTGCTAAGAAATGACCAAGCTACTCCCTTTGATCTTCTATGTTGTGTTAATTATCAACAATGTCATTTAATTATCTTTAACATTGGTAGATTTCCTTTATCATGTTGAACTTTTCAAGGTAGTTTCTTGACACTTAGTGAAATCTAAGTCTTCCATGGTCTGTAGCATGGTACTGTTAACGTATAATAATGATACAAGATTCTCAATATTTGTAATCACCCATAACTCAGTTGTAAATTTGTGCTGACACACACACACGCACGCGCACACACACACACACACACATGCGCGCACACACGCACACACACACACACATATAAAGCTAGTTCCTCTATAAACAACAACTTTATATGTGTTTTGATCGAAAATTAAACTATTTGATATTTTTGTCAAAATAAATAAGTGTTCAATAAGGCTTATCGACGTATCAGTTCATAGATCATACCCAAACCTCCCAAACTCAATATCGCTCACAGTGGCTTCTAGATACCTTGATTGTCATATTTACATAGCCTATTTTAAGTCATTATTTGATAATTTCTATTCAAAACATATGCACCAAAATTCGAAGTTATACTAAATGATAATTTTATAACTAAAATCTTAGTTAACTTAAGCATATTGTATGACAAATTGTTACATAATTTCTATAATTAAAATTCATGATGTTATTGCTACCATGTTGCTCATTATATTTCAGCCGCATTAGTCCTCTTCCTATATACATATCTATGGTTGACGAATCATATCCATTCACATACAATCGACAAAAAAATATTTTGATACTACACTCAGAATATATTCAGGATTTATGCATCTTACCATATGCCATAGTTAATAATCCTAATTTATTCACAATCATAGAAAAGCTTTTCTTGACATTTATAAGAGCTAGTTTCTCTTTAATATGTGAGAATACTTATTATACATTCTAATGTGTCGCATCCTTTTACGCTAGTTTACTTTCGCCTATAATTATTTTTGGATCATATCCAAAGTCATTTTACTACCAATTATTTCAATAAGAAATTTCTTTCTCAAAAAGTTTGCTTTTCTCGAAAATAACAACTATTTCTCAACACAACAAATTATGTTTTTGTAAACATTTTTATGAATACCAATATATATATATATATATGCATGTACATAAAACCAATTTTTTAGTTTATGATACTCATGTGCATGACATAATTTAATCAACCAATAATTGTTAGTTCCAAACTCCTTAAGACAAGCATTAAAACCCTAATAATTGATTTTGATGAAAAAACATACGAATATTATGATTAACAAATCTCTAAGTTGTGCCAGACTTTTAAATAAATTATGAAGATATTCTTCAGCGATAAATAAAAATTCAGTAGAAGCAAATGAATTATATATATATATGAAGAATAATAAAAATAGAAGAAGAATGAAATAAAAATATAATGTACCACCACTATACCTAACCAGAAAAAAAATATTACCGGGTAATATCGTCCAATGTAGAAAATAAAGCTTCCTTGGTAAATTTTACTTTGGGTGAGCATTGACGAATTGAATTAGATGATAGTTTTTTTTCCTAATGGATCAGATTCAAGGTGTACGTTCCAGGCGTAAAATGATGTTGCGCTAGTTAAGAATATTAAAAACAATATATCATACATAATCCTTATAGATTAAAATTAGAATAGTGAAATACAAATCCATACTCGATTGAATATATGTATTATACGCCACTATCTCAGCAAAAGCATACATAAATACTATGGTCCAGGGAAAATAATATAAATATCATATTTGAAAGTATCTTTAAGCTAAGCCAATTTAGATGTCGTCGATAGTGAACTTAGAATACCTTGGTGACTCGGTTTGATCCAAGTGTTAAAAAATGATAAATGATTCAATTTGTTTCAATTACTAATTTGCGAGATGGAATAAAGCTTAATGTTAGTTATGAGCAACCTGATCAAGTTGCCAGCTTGTAAAATAAACAAATGTTGTAAAATGGCAATTCATAGGTAAATAATCAAAATCAGGAAATGGTCTTAAATGAAGGATATGACATCATCAATTCAAATATCACCAAATCAAAAAATAAAGCAATGCCCTTTATAGGCATGAACATAGATATGGTGAATACCAAATTTATTAATCAAATTCAATGTTATAAATTAATAAAATTGAAAAAGGTGCTAAATGGAAAGACGTGGATGAAGTCTATGCCTGATAACAACAAATGTAACAACCCATATATTTGAACCAACTTCAAATGTAAATGTTTGAATTTCAGATAAATTTGAAATTTGAATTTAAATTAATGAATTTTGTAATGTTGAACAATATATTTGACCAAATTTATCAGAATAAGAAAATTTCTTAAAATTGAATTTTTGCTCAGACTTGGTCAAAATTATAATTTAAATCGAAAATTTAGAAGTTGTAAAATTCGAAAACTAATCTTTCTAAGAATAATACTCGATTTTCTAAGATGGTCTCCACTTTTTGTTTCATCAAAGTCCGAATTAGTTTGCTCCGAATCTGAGATTTATAGTGCAAAACCGCGCAAAATAGAAGATGTTTGTGTATTTATATTGCTATTCCTTCTCTAAATTCTTTACTGAGATTTTTTTAGCTTCTTGAGAAATTTTTTGTTGCTACATTACATCTTGTAATAAATTTTACATTTTGAATTTCTAAAGACTCCAAGCAAGATAAAATACGTGTTTTTTCCTCAAATTTCTCCTTTCTCTTTCATTGGAGTTTTTCTCTGCCATTCCTCTTTCTTCCTCTGTGAAATTTTCTACTCTATAAATATGAAAATAACATCCTCCTTAGATCTACAATCCCTAGGAAAATTATATTTTATTTTCTTCTATTTCTATTTTATCTTTTCTTCCTTACCTACCTAAATCTCCAAACACTAAAACATAATTCACTTTCCCCCACCACAACTTGTCGCTACCACCATGGACCCAATACTACCCCCCCCCCTCAGACCACCTACCATCAACGCCTTAAGCTCCTTGACCGTCCCCTTAAATCGATCCACCAGAAATCCTAGCACCCTCCCTCTTTGCAAAACATAAAGCCTCCTACCCGAAAACCTAGGCCCTCTCTTTCTTTGCGACCAAGCCACACCTTTCCTTGTCTGAATCACCACCCAACGCCTGCTACACTACCATACCATGCATGTCCATCCTCCCTAGCCCCTATCGTGCCCAAAGATGGATGACCCGAGCCCAAGATGCACAAACCCTAGGCTTTTTATTCTTTTTTATTTCTATGTTTTTCCAGATTTTGCCCTATATTTTCGCAACCATAATAAATTTTCTTTAGAAACCCCAAGTTGACCTTTTCCTTTTCTAGATTCAGTGAAATCGAATTAGCTACAATTTCCGTGTTTACCACTTTTTAAAATTTTATGTTTTAATATGTCAATTCGTGAATCTTTTAGAAAAAATTTCAGATTTAGATTTTCTGATTCAAAAATACACTTTAATTATTTTTTTCTTATCTCCTTCAAAATTAATAGAAATGCTTTGTTTTAATTTTTATTAAATTGAAGAGAAATGAAATTGCAAGAATTTTGTTATTGATGACTTTTTCAAATTCAGTGACTAACATGTCCAACAATCAGTTTCAAAATAACTAAAATTTTAGTTTATTTTTTTCATAATTTCTATGAAATTTAAACCCATCATCCCTAATAAAAATATATTTCTCCCTATTCTAAATTGTTTAGGACGATGTTGTGGATTTTTGTATTGGTATTGTTGTCTTCTCTTAGCCACGAAAGATGAAAATCTCTCGCTCACGACTAACATTGTTATGTTTAAGTGAATTGATGACATTTGAAATGTCAATGAAATGTTTGCATAATTTAGGATATGTTGGCTATTATCGATATTTTAGTGCAAACACATAAAACACGACATTATTTATGCTAGTTCAATATGTGATATTATGTCATAAATGAAAATTCACCTTTGACCCATTGTATGCTTTGACGTGCTATGTATGATGTATGACATGTATGATGCGATATGTGATATACCATGTGACATGTTTAATATGTCAGTTTGATTATATTGGATATCACACAGCAACTTCCCTGTAGATTGGAAAAATCATTATTGGTTGAAATGATATATACTCAAATCATTATTCCATTTTGATATTGAATTGGGACATGGGTTAAATTGATATATATGCGGAAATTTTATTAAATGGATTGAAATTATACATAATCGATCTACTTGACCATATGATAAAATTATATACGAACACCGTTGATCAGTGAAACTATTTTCTGAAAAATTTATAAGTATGTATTGATTTGATATATAATTTAAACTAAGTTAAAATTTGAAATATTTAACTTAAATTTACGAATTCAAGTTAGAATTTATTTAATGAAAGGTTTAATATGATTTTTAAATTGAATTTGTTGTTTAAAAATAATTTATAAATTTAATTAAGATTTAGAATTTAAAGTTTAGATTTAATTTAATTTAATACAATATAAACTAACTTACTATAATATAACTTAATTTAATTTAATAATTTAATTTTAAAAATGTTTTAATTTAATATAAAAATTATTTAGTTTAAGATTTATCTTAGGATTTAATTCAAAGAAAGAAACTAATTTTAAGATTTAATTTTTTTAAATTAAGCTAAGGGAAAAAAATTGATTTTAAATAAAGATTTAAATGATATAAGACTTTTTTTTGTAAATCAACAAGTTTTGAAGTTAAAGATTTTGATTTAAGAATTAAGTTTATAATTAAATTTTGAATATTGTTTGAGAAATTAGTGAAAAGATTGAATTTTAAATTTAATTTCTAAACCAAATTGAAGTAAAAGGTTTAGAATCGTAATTCTAGTTGTAAACTAATTTAATTATAAATTTATACTAATTAAACTTAAGTTGATTTGAATGAGGATTTGAATTCTTAAATATACGACAAGTCGATTTTCAAAATACATATATTTGGTTCGAATTGGATTATTTTATTTATTTTTTTGTGCTAGTATTATTTTATATTAAATATTTTATTTAAACACGTTTTCTTTTACTGTTTATTTGATATCTATTATGTATCTTATAACTATGTTTATTAAACTATTTTTTATACTTGAAATAATTTTATGTTTTTATGATTAATTTTATAAATTATTTTATATATTTATTTTACCTACTATATAATTATTTTAAAATTACGCTATTAATATTAAGTTTACTATTTTAAATAAAGATTATTTCTAATCCAGGAATATAAGTCTGAAATGATTTAAAAAAAGAGATTTCAATTTATAATGTTGCTTGTGATAGAAATCTAAAAATAGGGATTTTAATTTTATAATGGAATATTTTATAATATGAGATTTGAAACTGAAACTAAATCAAATATTTATTTGATTTATGAAATGATAAAATTACCTGAAGTTAAATAACTTATGACATTGGAATATGATTTTAAATATAAATGACTTAGGTGCAAAATAAGCATTTGGTTGTTCAAGGGGTTGGTGCCGGATATTGTCATACTCTCTGCCAATCCTGGTAACCACTTTAACAACTGTGCATGTGGTACAGAATCTAGAATTAAGTAGGATAGTCTGAAAAATGCTACTGGAATGTAGTAAATGAACGATGATAGATAACCTTGACCTTTGAGTCATAATCAAAATGACTAAAATAGGAGCTATACCATGACCAAATGAGTAAGTTACTCCGATCTGACACACTTCTTTGATACTATATTTGTTACTTTGTGGATTGATTTGGGTGCACCCCTTGATTTCGGGAGTGTTATCATGAGGTGGGTGGTAGCTACATGCTATGCATTACCACCAGTTTGGGAGTGCAATTGGTGGAATCTTACCATTGGTATCGCATCGCGTGCTTTGTCCTATTTATCTTGACAACGCTTCTACGATTTTGATTTGGTGTTGTTCTCTATGGAGTGGCCTATGAAGTCACCAGTGGTGGGTTTACGGTATTGTGTAGACTACGATGCTTACAAAATGTGTTAAGGGGGATATGGGTAATGCATTAACGTTGTTTTCAATAGTATATTTACCGTAAACGTTACTATAATAGCATATTGTATTATATGTAAATTGTAACATCCCATAATTTCCAGTATATTTAAATTTCAATTTAAAATAAATAAATTTGAACATATTAGAGAAAATCTAATTTTTGTAAATTTTAATGATGGTGATTGTTTGAATTAAGCAAATAGATTTTTCAAATGTAGTTTTCTCTTAGAAAAGGCTGTTTTGAAATTTAATATTTAAATAATTAAATTAATTCGAGTGGGTTAATCTCAAAGTGAAAATTCAAAATTTTAAATTGGAATTTTGGATTTGATATTGAGTAACTTGAGATAAAAGAGAATTTATTTATTTGAATTTGCAGTTCAGATTTAATTTAAGAAATAATCAAGATTCGGGAACTTAAAATGTGTGAAACAATTTATTTAAGCTGTTTAAATTAAATTTGAAATTCAAATTTGAACTTGTAAATAATCAAATGTGGAACTTAAATTTAGGAAATAAATATCTAAAATTGATTTAAGTTATAATTTGATTTAATTTGAATTTAATGACTATTTAATTTGAATTAAAACAGTTAAATGAATAATTGAATATTTATCCAATAAATTAACTGTGAAATTTAACTGCTTTGACGACTGTCTCAGAATTCGACGAAACTGGCACCATTAGAACCGGAACGGTGAATTATGGTAGGATTTCAATTTGCGTTACAATCCGACTTACCGTTTGACCGTACGAGAGAAAATGTGAACGAGTTCTTTGTAAATGGATAATTGGGTATTTCTCATATTTGGGCCTCCTATATCTATACAAATAAACCCAACTACCACCTCATCAGCTCATTCCATCTGTATGTTACTTTTTCTCCATCAAATTTTTCTCTAATGGCAGAAAAATCAAATTCTAACCCTAGATCAGAAATAAAAATATCATCTTGAAAATCAAATCCCTTCGAACCCTAGCGTATTATATACCGAAACGAAGAGCTCGACGATACGAAGCTGCTGGTGTGATCTGTTTCGACATGCAGCGCTCCAGGTGACCAGAATTCTCGGTCAAAGTCTGAAATTTTCGAATTAGAGTTCAAGAATTGGGGTTTTTCAATTTGAAATCAAATCGCAGAAATTGGGATATGGGTATTGTAGAGATTGTCGAAGGGAATACGATGGTGGTTTTTGTTCGATTTATTGATGAGTAGATTTGCTGAAATCGATCGAAGAAAGGGGAAAACCCATTTCAGGTTTGGAGTTGCCGGAGGTGCCTCAGGCCGCCGGAGGGCCCATCAGCGTCGGTGAAGGAGCGCCGGAGGACCACCTGTTGATTGGAGGTGGTTTCGACCCTTCCGGTGGTCGGATGGAGGGGTACGGCATGGTCAAAGTTAGGGGTTAAATGGGTTGTGCGCGATCTACTGTAGCGGGAGCAGGAAGGCGGGTTGGGGCCCTGATGACGCGGCAACAGCTTGTTGGTAGGATTTGTTTTTTATTTATTTATTATATATTTAATTTCAGTGGGAAAACGCTTATAACTTTCTCATTTTAAATCGGATTTGGACGTGGTTGGGTGCGTTGGGATCGTGGCGGAATTGCGGACGTTTTGACGCTGGTTTGACTGCATTTGGAGACTATGAAATTTTAAGCTTATTTTGGGCGTCCGGTCCAATTTAGACCCAGAGGTGAGTGATTTTTCCACTCACGAAATACTGAATTATTCCCATATTTATTGAATTAAATTATGAAATGAGTTTGGTTGCATGATTGTGTTGGATTGTTGATGTGTGGTTAAATTTAACATGCAAGTGTGTTAACATGCAATCTAAGTGAATGATTTGTTATTTAATTTAATTTAAATCTCTAGTTGAATTCGAACCCTTGTAAAATCCTGAAACAGTTTAATGCTGATCAGTTGAATGAAATTGTTGTGATGGATGTTGGTTGAAATATATTACTGAATTTATAGTGACATTTTAATGTTCCTTATTTCAGTATATTGTAATGCATGTTGATTTTGACAATAAATCCCATTTACCCTTGATGTTACGGGAATCTAATAATCCCGGGATTTATCGATAAAATAAATTAAGAACACGGAGTGAAATGATAAATCTCTGTGACCCTGATTTGGATTGAAATGATAGATCCATCCCTGAAATATCGAGAAATTAAATTTAAAATCACTTGGCCATTGGATAGATAATTATATACAGACATCGGTTGGAAATGATTTTAAATATTTGAAATTTTATTTGATAGAATTTTCCATTTGAAAGAATGTGCCGATACTCGATAATTCAATTCTTTAAAGATTCTGAACTGGGATGTTGATTAAAAAGGTTTAAATGAATTTTCCAAAACAAAGTGGAAACATTTAAATTGGGATTTGAATATGATTTAAAAATCTTTTCAAATTGAGAGTTTGGATTAGAAGGAAATAAATTCTTATGGAATCCAATTTTTGGGAAATTTGGAAATCGAGGGTATCTGAGTTGTTTAAACTCAGTTTGAATATATATTTGAACTCCTGAAATCAAACAGTTGTTGAACAGGGTTGAATCGAGATATGGAATTAAATGAACTCCATTGAGACCGGAGGATAGATTCAAGTGTTTGAAATTTGGAAGGAAGGAAAGATTTTGATTAGAGATTTTTTTTAAAAATATATTTATGCATTTGATTCCAAATAATTATTCTAGCTTTAAATTTATTATTTACCTTTACTTATAACTATTGTATTGTTAAATAAATTTTCCTTATAAGTCATTTTTCAAAATTTTCTAGTAAACCTTATTTTTAAGTGTATATATATAATATTCAAATTTCTGATTTATTTTTATTATTATATTCAATATATATCTATATATCTATTTATATAAAATTTATTATTATTATTATTACTATTATTATCATCATATAAGCATTTAGTTTACAAGTATGTTGAAATTATAAATTTCTTCCGAATGGAAATGTTTGGATTTAAACCGTTGGATCAAATGGAATTGAGATAAGTTATATTCTTTTTGAATATGAATTTGATGTTAAATCGATTTTGATATGGAAGGGTAGAATTATCCTACTCGAATATAAATGGGATTTCCAAAGATTGAATGAATAGATATGGAAGATATATTCTATTTGAATATGAAGGGATTGCAAATGTGAATTGATTTGAGATACTGAATCTTTCAAGATGAAGTATATTCTATGTGAATATAGATCGATTTGAAATATTATACGAGTATAATATAATGACATGTAAATATATTCTAGTTTGGAATAAAATCGGTTTTGGAATGATTGAGATATTTTGATATGGAATTTTATTCTATTTGAATATAAAGTTGGTTCGAAACAGAATATGATATTTTGATATGAAACGAACCTTTGGGAAAGATAAAAGAACCAACCGATGTGGAAAATGTAAGCGTTGGTTGTTATGGAACCGGAGTCGACATAAGGCATACTCTCTGTCAGTGTCGATACCACTTTGACAACTGTGAACGTTTTGACGTATCCAGAACGAGATATGATCACTTGGAGTCGATTATTGAATCGAAGAAGATGATCGAGGACGAAATAGCCCTGACCTTCGGGTCAGAATTGAAATGACTAAAACAGGAGCTATACCGTGACTAACTAAGGTAGCACCTTTGATCAGACACACTTCTTCGATACTATTTCTATGACTATGATGATGCTGATGATTTGGGCCCATTTATGACTTTGGAAGTGTGTTTCGAGGTGGGCGGTAGTGGCTGCTATGCGTTACCACTGGTCCGGGAGTGCAATTGGTAGAATCCTACCCTGGGCATTGCCTCGAGTGCCTTGTCATATTATCCTTATCGAGCCCCATACGATTTTGATTTGTATCGTACCTATGGAGTGCCCTCTGATGCCATCGTTTACGGTACTGTATAGACTATGGTATTATAAACGGTGTAAGGGTAAAAATGTAATCCCGCTTACGCTATTTTCAGTATTTATACTTTACTGAGTAGACACTATCATAATAGCGTATTATCTATGTATGTATTAGTTTAACGGATCCTCAAGAGATGGAAAAACCCCGTAACATCTCTTGGGTTACTGCACCCATGACACTGATATTATTTCGTATTTTGATTTAACTAATATGAGAATGATTTAGTGCTGATCCGAGTGTTTGTTGTGTTTTCTTTTTATGCAATACGCTCGGGTCAGCAGACGTTGCAGTTACCGAAGATGACTGTGCTTTGGAGATCGAAGGCGAAGATTTGGTATATATTTATCATATATATATGTATGTATTTCCGCTGCATTTTATTTCCGCTGCCATATGATGAAACCTGTATACGTATAACTCTGATAGTCAATGTATATATATTTCAACTGTTTTTAAAACTGCTATTGTGTATTATATGTTGTCCTTCCGCTGTGAGATTATGTTATTGTTTTTCTCTTCTTTCTTCTTTTTTCCTCTTTATCCAATAACTGCCTGTGTTGGTGATTTGTTCGGGTCGACATGTGTGGTTTATTGTCGATTTGAACGGTCAAAAATATGGGTCGTTACATTTGGTATCAGAGCGATGGTTAGCAATAACCTTGGCTCTGTTTGGGAATTAACTCACTAGAGATAGGGTTAGTTGTGCCTTAGAATGAGTTTGAGCGATATATGAGAGAGCGTACTTGTATTTTTGAGATAAAATGGTTTTATGTTGTGTTGATTTGTTCTGTTGAGTATTTATGGATTCTGGTCGATGTATGGGACGCCATAGAATCGATAGGGATTTCTAAATAATCGAACAGAACGATTGACATAATGTAGTTTTCGATTATATTTTATATATATTATATATAGTATTAGAGGTTTTAAGTGTATAAACATTGGTCGTTGGTAGGAATAATATTAAGTTGATACCTATTAAGGTTGATTTAAAATAATAAATCTAATAAGGAAAATTTAATAGTTTGAAGAGATATTTGAAAATGAAATGGTACCATTAAATATAATTGGGTGAGAAAGCTTTGAGATTGTAATAGAAAGGAACTCGAAACTTGATCCTGGGATATTTAAAAGAGTTTTTCCAAGGTTGAGATAATATTATATTATAAGAATGGTTCTGGAAATGATTTCAAATAGTATTAAACAAGTGGATAATCCCTTGCTCGGATCTTCGAAATAACCTTAGTAATGAGTGCACGCATTATCGATGGTTATTCTGAAAAGTTTAAGTGGGGGAGAGACCATTCAATGATCACTAAAATTTGGTTTTTACAAGGATTTTGGGCTCGATTTCCATATGGCATAGAATTTTATATAAAGGTATTAGCATACCATATTTAAAGTTGAACTTAATTTAAAACCAGGATTTCAATTTCTTTCTTAAATTTAAAAGTTTGGATTTGAAATTTCATATAGTATGGTTTATAAATAGTATAAATATTAAATGTATGTTATTTTAAACTTGATTTGGAAACCCGGAATCAAGTATTGAGTTTACTTTAACTAGAAACAATTATAAATTTATTTAAAACGACACCTGAGTCCGAAATTTATAAAACTTATATTATGAGCCTGAAATGGCGCGGTAGTTTGAAAATTCGATCTTTAACTTTGAATAAATATATAAAATTCAATATAAGTCGGAATTGGATAAAAAAAGAAACGTTAGGATCGAATTGATCATATCCCTTTAATGAATGTAAGAAATATAGTTTTCACTTTATAAATTGTGAGTTATGACTAAATTAAAATTTAGAGATAGCACTATGGAATTTATATATATATATTAATAATATATAAGCTCTTAAGAATAGAAGTGAATGGGAAATGATTAAGGAATGAATTCTATATTTTTGGAGTTGAAGACTTTGAGATGTGTTATAAGGAAATTTGAATTTTTGTTAAATGGAACATTCGATGGAATTTGAATTGGAAAGTGAATCAATTTAAGTCAATGAACTACGATAAATGGAAGGAAACATAAGGAATTTATTAGAGTCAATTAAAATTTATGAGAGAATGAAATGAGGTATGATTCAAACTTGATTCAATTCCACTAACAACACGATGATTCGGTGTATGTACCAATTTGAGAAAAGCATGGAAGCGAGTCGTGTTCGGCGAAGTTAAATCAATATGAGTTAATTAAAAAAAAAAGGGCCATATAAGGTCGATTAAGAATTTAGTACTTAGGAAAGGAAATAGAAACCTTGAAATGTGGCAATTTGATTTCCTACTAATAGATTTAAAGATTTAATACAATCGAGTTAGTTGGAAATGTTAAAACAAATTCAAGTCTTAGCGTCGAGGTAATATTTGGAATGAAATGAGGAAATGCATAGAAAATATATCATAGTAAAGTAAATCAAATTTAATTTAAATCCATTCCTTGAATAAGGAAATG
This sequence comes from Allium sativum, assembly GCA_030737875.1. Taxonomy (NCBI): domain Eukaryota; kingdom Viridiplantae; phylum Streptophyta; class Magnoliopsida; order Asparagales; family Amaryllidaceae; genus Allium; species Allium sativum. The sequence continues at coordinate 660,818,014 of CM060919.1, forward strand.
ACAACTTTGAAGTATTAAAGAATTACCAAATTTTAGAATTTAAAGGTTGAAAATTCAAAGAAGATCAATTGATGTTTATGCACAAACTTGAAATAGTCGATAAGCTGAAACTGAAATGATCATAACTTTTGAATGGATGATCGGAATCGGACGATTCCGGACTTTTCGGAAACCTTAGAAACTGAGCTAAAACTTTCGTATATAGCACCACATTGAAATTCTCATGTTTATTAGGTCGAAATCTATGGTTTAGACATAGTGCTATGTGCAGGAAATTAAAAACCGAAGCATATATGCATATTGTTTTAACCATAACTTCCTAACCGAGCATTGGATTTTGATGTGCGAGTACAATTCGGAAAGGCCAGAATGTAAACTAAAACTTTCTCTTAATATGCTAAGTAAAATTCTGATGTTAGAAGGCTAAAACTGGGTAGAACATTTCAGGCCTGCATTTTCAGTGTATGGGCTGAAGCGTTCGACTTCACCAAAACAGTCATAACTTTCAAACGAATTATCCGAATTCGACGAATCCAGACAATTCGGAAAGCCTGAAACAAATGCTAAAACTTTTCCCCTGTGTCTTAGTTCAATTCCATCATCTAAGGGGTGTTAAGCTCCAATTTGTTCGCTGGCCTATTATGAACATCCTTGTTTGTAGTTGAAATATTTCATATATGTTGTGTAAGTTGTATACAATTGCTATGTATTATATATATGTTTGATTCTCATGTATATGTGAGTATGTAGCAGGATAGGGAAGTCGCGCAACGATTTGGAGCTCGCTTACGCTAAATATAAAAGTGCTAAGGTAAGAATAAATGCATATAAACGCTAAAAGAGGTACGTATTTGGGGATCGTATTGATTTTGGGGTTTTGTTTTGTGTTTTTCCCAATTTCTGGGATGCCTCATCTTGTGATGAGATGATATTTGAGTTATATGTATGTTGGGATTTTTCCCAGACCTCTCCATACAAAGGAGATGCTGCCGAAATTTTCCGTGATTTCGGGAGTTAGAAAATTTATGAGTTTTACAAATATAACTTAGTTTATAAAGGCTATTTTAGGTATGAATTTAAACTGGATATGTGCTTAATATCGTTTCGTTCTCTTTTCGAGGACGAAAAGATTTTAAGTGGGGGAGAATGTAACATCCCATAATTTTCAGTATATTTAAATTTCAATTTAAAATAAATAAATTTGAACATATTAGAGAAAATCTAATTTTTGTAAATTTTAATGATGGTGATTGTTTGAATTAAGCAAATAGATTTTTCAAATGTATTTTTCTCTTAGAAAAGGCTGTTTTGAAATTTAATATTTAAATAATTAAATTAATTCGAGTGGGTTAATCTCAAAGTGAAAATTCAAAATTTTAAATTGGAATTTTGGATTTGATATTGAGTAACTTGAGATAAAAGAGAATTTATTTATTTGAATTTGCAGTTCAGATTTAATTTAAGAAATAATCAAGATTCGGGAACTTAAAATGTGTGAAACAATTTATTTAAGCTGTTTAAATTAAATTTGAAATTCAAATTTGAACTTGTAAATAATCAAATGTGGAACTTAAATTTAGGAAATAAATCTCTAAAATCGATTTAAGTTATAATTTGATTTAATTTGAATTTAATGACTATTTAATTTGAATTAAAACAGTTAAATGAATAATTGAATATTTATCCAATAAATTAACTGTGAAATTTAACTGCTTTGACGACTGTCTCAGAATTCGACGAAACTGGCGCCATTAGAACCGGAACGGTGAATTATGGTAGGATTTCAATTTGCGTTACAATCCGACTTACCGTTTGACCGTACGAGAGAAAATGTGAACGAGTTCTTTGTAAATGGATAATTGGGTATTTCTCATATTTGGGCCTCCTGTATCTATACAAATAAACCCAACTACCACCTCATCAGCTCATTCCATCTGTATGTTACTTTTTCTCCATCAAATTTTTCTCTAATGGCAGAAAAATCAAATTCTAACCCTTGATCAGAAATAAAAATATCATCTTGAAAATAAAATCCCTTCGAACCCTAGCGTATTATATACCGAAACGAAGAGCTCGACGATACGAAGCTGCTGGTGCGATCTGTTTCGACATGCAGCGCTCCAGGTGACCGGAATACTCGGTCAAAGTCTGAAATTTTCGAATTAGAGTTCAAGAATTGGGGTTTTTCAATTTGAAATCAAATCGCAGAAATTGGGATATGGGTATTGTAGAGATTGTCGAAGGGAATACGATGGTGGTTTTTGTTCGATTTATTGATGAGTAGATTTGCTGAAATCGATCGAAGAAAGGGGAAAACCCATTTCGGGTTTGGAGTCGCCGGAGGCGCTTCAGGCCGCCGGAGGGCCCATCAGCGTCGGTGAAGGAGCGTCGGAGGACCACCTGTCGATTGGAGGTGGTTTCGACCCTTCCGGTGGTCGGATGGAGGGGTACGACACGGTCAAAGTTAGGGGTTAAATGGGTTGTGCGCGATCTACTGTAGCGGAAGCAGGAAGGCGGGTTCGGGCCCTGATGACGCGGCAACAGCTGGTTGGTAGGATTTGTTTTTTATTTATTTATTATATATATTTAATTTCAGTGGGAAAACGCTTATAACTTTCTCATTTTAAATCGGATTTGGACGTGGTTGGGTGCGTTGGGATCGTGGCGGAATTGCGGACGTTTTGACGCTGGTTTGACTGCATTTGGAGACTGTGAAATTTTAAGCTTATTTTGGGCGTCCGATCCAATTTAGACCCAGAGGTTAGTGATTTTTCCACTCACGAAATACTGAATTATTCCCATATTTATTGAATTAAATTATGAAATGAGTTTGGTTGCATGATTGTGTTGGATTGTTGATGTGTGGTTAAATTTAACATGCAAGTGTGTTAACATGCAATCTAAGTGAATGATTTGTTATTTAATTTAATTTAAATCTCTAGTTGAATTCGAACCCTTGTAAAATCCTGAAACAGTTTAATGCTGATCAGTTGAACGAAATTGTTGTGATGGATGTTGGTTGAAATCTATTACTGAATTTATAGTGACATTTTAATGTTCCTTATTTCAGTATATTGTAATGCATGTTGATTTTGATAATAAATCCCATTTACCCTTGATGTTACGGGAATCTAATAATCCCGGGATTTATCAATAAAATAAATTAAGAACACGGAGTGAAATGATAAATCTCTGTGACCCTGATTTGGATTGAAATGATAGATCCATCCCTGAAATATCGAGAAATTAAATTTAAAATCAATTGGCCATTGGATAGATAATTATGTACCGACATCGGTTGGAAATGATTTTAAAATATTTGAAATTTTATTTGATAGAATTTTCCATTTGAAAGAATGTGCCGATACTCGATAATTCAATTCTTTAAAGATTCTGAACTGGGATGTTGATTAAAAAGGGTTAAATGAATTTTCCAAAACAAAGTGGAAACATTTAAATTGGGATTTGAATATGATTTAAAAATCTTTTCAAATTGAGAGTTTGGATTAGAAGGAAATAAATTCTTATGGAATCCAATTTTTGGGAAATTTGGAAATCGAGGGTATCTGAGTTGTTTTAACTCAGTTTGAATATATATGAACTCCTGAAATCAAACAGTTGTTGAACAGGGTTGAATCGAGATATGGAATTAAATGAACTCAATTGAGACCGGAGGATAGATTCAAGTGTTTGAAATTTGGACGGAAGGAAAGATTTTGATTAGAGAATTTTTTTTAAATATATTTATGCATTTGATTCCAAATAATTATTCTTTCTTTAAATTTATTATTTACCTTTACTTATAACTATTGTATTGTTAAATAAATTTTCCTTATAAGTCATTTTTCAAAATTTTCTAGTAAACCTTATTTTTAAGTATATATATATAATATTAAAATTTCTGATTTATTTTAATTATTATATTCAATATATATATCTATATATCTATTTATATAAAATTTATTATTATTATTATTATTATTATTATTATTATTATCATATAAGCATTTAGTTTACAAGTATATTGAAATTATAAATTTCTTCCGAATGGAAATGTTTGGATTTAAACCGTTGGATCAAATGGAGTTGAGACAAGTTATATTCTTTTTGAATATGAATTTGATGTTAAACCGATTTTGATATGGAAGGGTAGAATTATCCTACTCGAATATAAATGGGATTTCCAAAGATTGAATAAATAGATATGGAAGATATATTCTATTTGAATATGAAGGGATTGCAAATGTGAATTGATTTGAGATACTGAATCTTTCAAGATGAAGTATATTCTATGTGAATATAGATCGATTTGAAATATTATACGAGTATAATATAATGACATGTAAATATATTCTAGTTTGGAATAAAATCGGTTCTGGAATGATTGAGATATTTTGATATGGAATTTTATTCTATTTGAATATAAAGTTGGTTCGAAACAGAATATGATATTTTGATATGAAACGAACCTTTGAGAAAGATAAAAGAACCAACCGATGTGGAAAATGTAAGCTTGGTTGTTAAGGAGACCGGAGTCGACATAAGGCATACTCTCTGTCAGTGTCGATACCACTTTGAAAACTGTGAACGTTTTGACGTATCCAGAACGAGATATGATGACTTGGAGTCGATTATTGAATCGAAGAAGATGATCGAGGACGAAATAGCCCTGACCTTCGGGTCAGAATTGAAATGACTAAAACAGGAGCTATACCGTGACTAACTAAGGTAGCACCTTTGATCGGACACACTTCTTTGATACTATTTTTATGACTATGATGATGCTGATGATTTGGGCCCATTTATGACTTTGGAAGTGTGTTTCGAGGTGGGCGGTAGTGGCTGCTATGCGTTACCACTGGTCCGGGAGTGCAATTGGTAGAATCCTACCCTGGGCATTGCCTCGAGTGCCTTGTCATATTATCCTTATCGAGCCCCATACGATTTTGATTTGTATCATACCTATGGAGTGCCCTCTGATGCCATCGTTTACGGTGGGTTTACGGTACTGTATAGACTATGGTATTATAAACGGTGTAAGGGTAAAAATGTAATCCCGCTTACGCTATTTTCAGTATTTATACTTTACTGAGTAGACACTATCATAATAGCGTATTATCTATGTATGTATTAGTTTAACGGATCCTCAAGAGATGGAAAAATCCCGTAACATCTCTTGGGTTACTGCACCCATGACACTGATATTATTTCGTATTTTGATTTAACTAATATGAGAATGATTTAGTGCTGATCCGAGTGTTTGTTGTGTTTTCTTTTTATGCAATACGCTCGGGGTCAGCAGACGTTGCAGTTACCGAAGATGACTGTGCTTTGGAGATCAAAGGCGAAGATTTGGTATATATTTATCATATATATATATGTATGTATTTCCGCTGCATTTTATTTCCGCTGCCATATGATGAAACCTGTATATGTATAACTTTGATAGTCAATGTATATATATTTCAACTGTTTTTTAAAACTGCTATTGTGTATTATATGTTGTCCTTCCGCTGTGAGATTATGTTATTGTTTTTCTCTTCTTTCTTCTTTTTTCTTCTTTATCCAATAACTGCCTGTGTTGGTGATTTGTTCAGGTCGACATGTGTGGTTTATTGTCGATTTGAACGGTCAAAAATATGGGTCGTTACATAAATAGTTTAATGGATCCTTAAAGGATAGTGATCCTAAACCTCCTTTAAATTTCTAGTACATTTCATTTAACATTTAAGTTGAGTTGATTGACTTGCATAAGAATGTTAGTCCAGACTGGAGTGTCTTTTTCTTACTTTATGCTCAGTCAGACCGAGTATCAAAGTGTTTGAAATTGTACCATCTGGAGCTGTAGACTTGATGAAGACCTTATCTCCATTTATAAATTTCAGTTATTTACTCATTTTTAGGAATCGTGTGTATTCTGAATTCTGCTATATTTTTTTGTAACTCTGATATGTATAAGTTTTGAGATTTTGTTTTTTGTAGCTTGATGGATCACTATTGTATTTTATTTATTCCACTGCGACATATTCAACTACTCTTTGTTTGTGATTCAGGTTGATTTTATATTTAACCCCATAGTAATAACAATCTGTTGTTTCAAATGATTTGAGTTAGTTTTATTATCTACTTGAATGGTTGGATATAGGTGGCCATTATAAGTGGTATCAAATCTTTGGTTTGAGAAAACATTAGCTTATAATGTTAAAAACTCCTCAAAGATAGGGTAGCGATACCCTAGTATGAGTAAAAAAATCAATCTCAGAATCATTCTTGACATAGCATATTTTGAAAAGTATAAGTGATTATAAATGGTTTTAAAATGTTATGATATAATTTTTTTTTAAATTTGACCTTGTTCAGAAGTTTTCTTTATTTTAAATTCATTTTCCTAAATATATTTCTCTTATATTAGGATTTCCTTAGTTTAAATTTTGCTCCTTGTTTGAAATTCATCATAGGATATTAATAGTTAATAGTTTACAAAATCCAAAAAATATTCTCTGACTTGTTTTTTATAGAGTATCCATCCTTTGTTGGTCCTCGTTGATTAGGTTCCTTCGTTTCATCTTCTACCTCTTGTTCCAGATTTATCTTTGACCTAACATAATAAATGATGGAAGGAATTTTAAATATAGCTCATATTAAGAATTAGTGGGCGATAAGAATGTGTGAATAACTAAGATAATAATCCCTTAGTTTATTAATTGGCGAAAAAGTATTCAAACTTAAGATTCCATATTAAGAAATCTATACAAACAAGATTTATAAGATGATAAATTGTAAAATAAATGGAGTTTACTGAATTCATAAGTTTTTGTGGAATGACTTTGAAATAATAATAATTTCCTAACAAGCATAATATTAAGTATATTTCATAAACTTGATGTTTTGAAATTGTTAACCATATTCTAAGTTGAACAAGTTTGAAATATTAATTTGATCTAAGTAAATGAAACTTGAATATTAATCTGAATTTAGAAGGATGTTTACGAAATGATATGATCTGCTTTATTTGATGTAAAATTTACAAAGGAATATTGATTATGAAATATTTAATGTACATTAAGATTATAAAGTTAAATGGATTTTGTAAGAATAATTCAGGAAAAACTAATTTTATGGCATGCTACAAAGCTAATAAAACTAACTATTGTTCATTTTATTTTGAGTTTAGTCATTTCGGAATAATGTTAAAATTTGGAAGATTGAAATAATTATAAACGATAATTTAGACATGGTAACATTAAATACTAGTATAGGATTGTACTGAAATGAATCTAATTTAGCGAGATTGAACTAGATATAAACTTAGTTTGTAGGTTGGTTCATACGAATTTAAGATATGAATTGAGAACTAAGAAAACGGAACTTGAGTGAAATACTAATTAAGTTAAGAAACAATATATAACATATGTTTTAAATAATATTTATATGATTTCCAATTGCTAATTGTAAGTTTGTATATTTGAATAACCGATAAAAGTTAAAATAGGATAAATAAATGAGCAGAGATATTATATATATATATATATAATTTTTCCTTACTTGAAATTTATAACAAATAAATGATTTGAAAATATTATTTATAATATTTACATTTGGAAAATTTGTATATCTTTGATTTTAAAAGAAAAGTTTTAAGTATTATTGCGACGTTGAGATTGGACTATCGGATACTTAGTGAACTTAGGCATGCGTTTGATCAACATATGTGTTAAATCCTATAAATACTAGATAGATATAGAATCGCACTCTAGCCACTGAAAATAATTCGGGAGATTGTTGCAACATCACCGATATTTATTTTCGGGTTTCGAAAGTGATATAAATATATAGTACCAGTCGCGATGTCGAGTACACACTCAAAATTGTTTTGAAAATATTTGGAAATGTCTAAACTTTTAATACGTACTTAAAACTATTTTGAAAATATTTGGAAATGTCTAAACTTTTAATTTGAACATCTGTATATAAAACAAGTATTTAATGAGTATAACCTGATTTTTAAAATATATACTAAATGGCCAAATTTGTAGTTGTGATGCCCCACTTCCGTTAATGTCACTCACTAAGGGAATGCATTAAGTTTCGTGAAGTGTTACAGGTAAAAAGAACAGAAACATTACAAGACAGGTACAAAATACCAGCATAATTAAAAAAAATTATTAATCATAAAGCATGGTTACACCACATGTATGAAAATACATAAACTCAGTACATCATTAAAACTTCTGTCTTGTACTTTAAATATCAGAGTACAATAACAAAGAAAGCATAATCCCCAAATCATAAGCCATAGTAGCAAAGATAGAAGCTTGAGCAATACATCTAGAAGCTCCAAGCAAGACGATAGCAGAATCCTGACTAAGCCTGAGAATTCCCTCCCTTGAGAACCTGGAGGGGAAACGGAAGAAAGAAGAGGAAACGAAAAGCGTCAGACATAAAGTCTGCCGAGTCTAGTTACTTTTAGCCAGGAAATAAATAAAAGTAACATGATAGGCATATAAAGTGGATAAGAGATATCACTACATAAATGGTAGGTGTGACAAGGTAAGCAAGATAAGGTGTACATGCCTCACTAATGATTACTCTGTATTATTATATCCTGAAACAAATGATCCCTTCAACTATAAGGTGGTAGGCTTGGGTATACATCCAAATGTATCCTAACTACTACCCTGATCGATCGGCTCCCTAACCCTCGTAGATACCTTGTGCTGGCCCCACAATAGGAGGTATCACTTCCTAAAGTGGAAACCCATCATCGTAATAATGTGCAAAACCATATCTACAGGTGTCACGGTCGTCTTATCCCCCTTTGCCCGGCTCATGCACGCACATGGCCCGGTTGGTTTGTGCCGCCCACAATGTACTCCATGTTTGGAACTCTTACAATCAGTCAGTAAGCGTGCCCCTTCTCCGCCTAGTACGGGGTACTTTGTTTGATACCTACTCCGGGTTACTGACTGAAATAGGTCCCACAAAATATGATACAAGCTCTCCCCTTTGTCTTGTATCCCCCACTAGATTTTTACTGACTATGTATACCATTAGGTGTCTTTAATTACATAGCCTTATTATTTCTACCAGTTATGCTTACCTACAGGTGTCTTTAACACATAACCCCTAATCTTCCAACCCGTTATGCTTACCTATAAGTGTCTTTAATTACATAACCCTATCACTTCTACAAGTTATGTTTACCCTAAAAGGTGACTTTAATTACATAACTTTATTATTTCCGCCGATTATGTATACCACTAGGTGTCTTTAATTACATAACCTTAACGGGTTAAGTTTGTGGGCCTATATGTGAATATTACCCATCCCCTCTTCATATTTACTTAACCCACCCCTCAACCATGTTTACTTAACTCCTAACTTAAATTTAAGTTCATACAATCCCTATGGATTAACTTAGGTTAAGTAATCCAATTCTTTACCATGTCCATTTATGGTTTCATAATGGGCCAGACCTTCCAGATTAGGCCTACAACATGTGGATGTTGGATATGCCGGTCGGTTCCGGTCAGACTTATTCCGCAGTTGGGGCTAACCTCGTGTCATAGCCCGATTCGTATCTACGTACTTAGACCTCCCACATTAAGTTCAAAATTAGTGGCTGTTGGATATGCCAGTCGGGTCCGAGCAGACTTCCACCACTAATACAACCTAAACTCGTGTCATAAGTACAATTACAATTTCTAATTGTAATTACTAGACATTCCATTTTTAATTAATTAATCAGTTAATTAATCCTTTCCTTTTATACCTATTTTACCCAATAATTTGAATTACATGTCCACAAATGTTCATATTCAAATTATGCCATTTTAACCCTTTTTCCCCCGTTCATTAACTAGCGCCCTCACAAAATTGGCAACATGCCTAGGCTAGACAATCGCCAAGTCATAAACGATAACAGGGAAAATAATGGGAATATAACTAAAATGATCATCTTGGCAGAAACATAACTTGTATGATAATAAGGTTAACATATATACTAGTATAAACATGAAATTGTCATCATAACAAGCTGGACATGAAGCTGACAAACTATGATGTCACGATATCTAAATTAGCAATTTAGATGTCCAATCGATTTAGATCTAACATGATAACATAAGGTGATAATTTAGATCACATAAAATAGATCTAACATGTTAACATAAGGTGTTAATTTAGATCACATAAAATATGTCTAACATGATAACATAAGGTGACAATTTAGATCACATAAAATAGATCTAACATGTTAACATAAGGTGACAATTTAGATCACATAAAACAGATCTAACATGAATCATAAGGTGACAATTTAGATCACATAAAAAAGATCTAATGTGTTAACATAAGGTGATAATTTTGATCTCATAAAATAGATCAAACATGAATCATAAGGTGGCAATTTAGATCACATAAAATAGATCTAACATGAATCATAAGGTGACAATATAGATAACCTAAAATAGATCTAACATGTTAACATAAGGTGATAATTTAGATCATATAAAATAGATCTAACTGTTAACATAAGGAGACAATTTAGATCACATAAAATAGTTCAATACACATCATAGCATATCATAAAAGTTACAAAACAAGATCCACAATAATAACATAGTAGAACAATCACAATTGAATTGGATCTAGAGAAATAGATCTATCATGGCATAGCATAAGATCTAACAATAACATAGATTCAAAGTCTACAACGTATCCAAATCATAGTTTTTCATAATTCACTATTATTTATCTAAACCTAAAAGCAACTAGAACTCGCTGTGTTTGGATTGCCAAGATGATAGAAAAGGTGCTGAGTCTATGCTTGAATCTCAGAATTTGATATACTTTCGAAGAAGATGAGAGACCCTAGTTCAGTTCAGAATCCGGCATAGTTTGGCCGCCATGATTTCTAATGAAGAAATATGTGAAATGGCCATATATTTATAGCTGCAGAACCCTCTGGAACCGACTGCCACATAAGCCCTAAGGTAAATCAGGTCGCGGGTCACCTCCCACTTGGGCAAAGGCCCGAATACCAAAAAAAACTATTCTGAGCGCACTTTATAGGTGCACCAGTGTAAAAATACATGGGCGCACTTGTCAAGTGCGCTAGGAATTTCTGCCTTTTTCTACCAAACTTCTATCATCCATAACTTCTTCATAAATTATCCGTTTGTACGCAAACCAAGTGTCTATCTTGACCAGAATTTCGAGACGAACGCAATGGCACAATCCATTTCCCTTAATTCTGAATATTAAATTAATTATTCTTTAATTTATCTACTTTAATGTTGTTAAAATTTCGGGGTGTTACATTCTCCCCTACTCAAAGGATTTCGTCCCCGAAATCTCCAAGTTAAGAAGAATGTATCCTACCATCCATCATCCATCTACTCATCCACCAATCACAGGCATCCGTTGTCCTTAAAATTTTCTAATGCTTATATGAACATATGCAAACGTGTGTGTATATGTCCCAATACTAATGCGAAAATCAGGCGGTCTACTGATTCAGTTGACCTCCTTAATGCAATGTATGTTAGTGCCATGAATCCAATATGTATGCAAATAAGCCTATTGTAACATGTAAGTTCTATATGTGTGCACACTCATTCGTCCAAATGCAACATCCATATGCTAGTTCATTCATTTCCATCCATAAAAGAAAAGAAAATGCACATACATCCATATGCAGTATGAGAGGGATTGAGCCGATCTATTGCCTAATATGTGTGTACATGCATCCATAGGAAACCACTAGCAAACACTTGCGTCCATCAAACATAACATGTTTCAAACACATGTTCACATCCATAGGATTCCTATCTAAAGGTCGAAAAAACTATGGATACGATATACTCAAATGATAGAAACAAGTGCGAATAAATGCTTTTGGAAGAGAAGTTAAGAACATTCCCTTGAAAAGAAAAGGGTACGAAGCACAAAAATTTTGTATTCGGTCTCCCAAGTTGCATCTTCTTTGTTGTCTCCCCACTAGACCTTTACCAACTTGAGCTCTTTATTGCGTAAGTTCTTAACTTCTGGTCCAACAATACGAGAAGGAACTCGCCTGACTATTGCCTCCTATTCCACTTCTACCTCTTCCAATATACTCAGCTCAACAACTTCTGCGGTGTCATGCGGGAACTTCTACAGATAAGAAATGTGGAAAACATCATGAACACCGGATAGATTTTCCGAGAGCTTCACTCTATAGGCCATTTGGCCAATCCTCTCGGTTATGGGAAATGGTCCCACAAATCTAGGCGCCAACTTCCCTACCGATCCGAAGCGAACCACATTCTTCAGAGGTGACACTTTGATAAAAACCAAGTCTCCTACTTCAAAATCGAGGTCAGTCCTTCTCTTGTTTGCATAGAATTTCTGCCTATCTTGAGCTGTCTTCATCCGCCGTCGAATTAAGTCAATTTTTTCGGATGTTTCTCTAACCGTATCCGGTCCAAGTAATAATCTTTCTATAGATTCCCACCAACAAGTTGGTGATCTACAGGGTTGTCCGTACAATGCTTCGAAGGGTTCCATGTCGATGCTAGCCTGATAGCTGTTGTTATAGGAAAACTCTACTAAAGGAAGATGCTCTTCCCAAGTCCCTCCGAAGTCTAGGATACACAGCCTTAAAAGATCTTCTAGAATTCTGTTCACCCTCTCTGTTTGCCCATCGGTCTGAGGATGATAAGCTGCGCTCAAACACAACTGTGTACCTAATGCTTCTTGCTAGCTCCTCCAAAATTCTCTAGTAAATAAGGGGTCACGATCGCTTACGATGCTGGAAGGTACTCCATGAAGACGAACTATCTCTCGGACATAAGTTGCTGCTAATCATGATGTCGTCCTCTTACTCTTAACTGGAATAAAGTGAGTGCTCTTAGTGATTCTATCTATCACAACCCAGAAAACGTTGTTTCCTTTCTTTGATCTAGGAAAACCATCTATTAAATCCATAGAGACGCTCTCCCATTTCCACTGAGGAACCTCCAAAGGATGAAGTAAACCATCGGGCTTCATTTGCTCAGCTTTGACTTGCTGGCAAACTAAACATTGGGAAACAAATTCGGCCACCTCTTTCTTCATCCCAGCCCAAAAGAAAATCCTCTTCATGTCCCTGTACATCTTATCACCGCCTGGATGAATGGTCATCTTTGAATGGTGGGCTTCTTCTAGGACTCCCTTTATCAAGCTTCCAGTTTGAGGAACACAAAGCCTTCCATCTCGTCGTAACCACCCCTTTCATCTATGGCATATCAGCTGAGGTGGCTAGAAGTCTCCACTCTTCTGAGCTTATCCATGATGTCTAGAATTGTGGGTCACCTTGTTGCGAAGCTCCTATCTGGTCCATAAGAGTCGGTCGTATCTCAAAGGATGCAAACAAATCAGGCAAAATCTTGATGGAGGGTCTAAAATCAAAAGCTGGTATGAACTCCAAGTTCTTTCTTTCCACAAACAGAGGACTCAGGGCCACCCTCTGCCTACTTAGTGTGTCTGCCACCACATTACCCTTGCCAGGGGTATAAGAAATTTCAAAATCATTAGAAGCTAGAAACTCCATCCACCGCTGTTGCCTTAAATTGAGATCCTTCTGCGAGAACAGATACTTGAGAGATTTATGTTTGGTGTGTAACTCGAACTTCTCTCCAAGTAAATAATGATGCCACGTATTTAATGCAAACACTATGGAAGCTAGCTCTAGATCATGGGTGGGGTAGTTCTTTTCATGAATTCTCAGTTGTCTACCCCCATAACACACTACTTTCCCTTCTTGCATTAGAACCGCACTAAGACCTATATCGCATGCATAAGTGTAAACGGTAAACGGTTTATTTTCGTCAGGTAAGGTCGAGACTAGGGTTGCAGTCAGAGCTCTCTTCAGTAGTTGGAAAGCAATGTCACAGTCTATATCCCATGAGAATGCCAAGTTCTTCTTCGTCAGCCTAGTGAGTGGGGCTGATATCTTTGCGAAGTCCTTAATGAACTTCTTATAGTAACCTGCTAACCCAAGAAAGCTTCTCACCTCAGTTGCATTCTTAGGAACCTGCCAATCTTGCACTACAACCAACTTTGCGGGATCTGAAGCTATCCCTTTTTTAGAGACCACACACCCTAAGAATCTCACCTCTTTTCTCCAAAAATGACAATTGGAGAATTTTGCTTTAAGCGGATGGTCACAGAGAGTTTTCAAAACTTCTCTCAAATGTTGGGCATGCTCTTCTTCACTTTTGAAGGAGATAAAAATATCATCGACAAAGACTACAACAAATTTATTTAGGAACTCCCGAAACACCCTACTCATCAGATCGACTAAATAGGTGAGTGCATTCGTCAGCCAAAAAGGCATAACCAGCTATTCAAAGAAACCATCCGGAGTCCTAAAGGCAGCCTTATCTATGTTGTCCTCAGCCACCCTCAACTGATGAAACCCTGTGGCCAAGTCTAATTGAGAAAATACCGAGGCACCAATAAGCTGATCAAATAAATCATCAATCCTCGGAAGCGGGTGCCTATTCTTCCTAGTGAGTTTATTCAGCTCTCTATAATCAACACATAAACGAAGCGAACCATCCACCTAAATTGCGAATACTACTGGAGCACCCCATTCAGATATGCTTCGTCTGATAAAGCCTTTCTCAAGTAGCTCCCCTACTTGCTTATTCAGCTCCCTCCTTTCCCTTGGAGCCATATGGCGCACTGGTAATGCAACTGGCTTTGCATTGTCCACCAGATATATACGAAAATCAATCTCGCGCCTCGGAGGTAAGCCCCATACCTTATCAAAAAGGTCATAATAATCTCAGACTACTGGAACAGATTGCAGATCGTCGATAGATGCATCAAGAGACTCTAGGAAACTAAGCATAACCGACCCTTGTGGGTCGCACGAAATCTCGAGGGTCCTCCCATGACAAGTCAGAAGCATAACAACCCTCTTCTCACAATCCAGAATGCCACCATATGTGGTAAGCCAATCCATTCCTAGAATCAACCATAGACAATAAACCCAAGCACATACGCGTCGCATTCAAACTCGATGCCTAACAAAAATATTTTCAAACCCCAACAAATCATCGTAAATGAGCCGAACCACCAATGGGGTTTGAAACAACTACAGGATCTATTACCATACTAGTAATTAAGTGCAGAGATTCAACTACAGAACTTGATATAAATGAATGTGAGGCACCAGAATCAAAAAGTGTTCTAATAGGATGATTGGAAAAGAAATCAAACCTTCCATGGAAACCTTTCTACCTCTATCTGGTGCACTAGCCACGAAGCATTCGCTTTCCCTCCATAGGTTCCTGTTCTTTGACCTTGCCCTTGCTTCCTTGGGCACTCCTTAGAATAGTGTCCAACCCTTCACAAACGAAGCAAGCATTCTTCCCTTTCCTACAGTCCTGGGCAAGTGACTCTCTCGCCCGCAACTATGGCACTTCCTCCTACCCTTAGCCTTGCCATTCTTTCCGCCCTTTCTTGGGTCATACTCCTTAGCCCTAATTCCCTTATTCTCCGTTTTACCATATTTGTGTAACAGGCCAACAAGTCTCTTGAAATTGCCTTCATCGCACGGAAATCCTTACGAAGCCTGAGAAAATTAGCCATAGGTGATACTAGTGCAGCTACAGATGAAGGTTCGGCGCTTCATTGCCCTTCGATATGTGCCGCCGTTTAAACATACCTATGGAATCATGCCGGAATGGGGACATCTTTCGGGAAGAATTGGTCCCCCAGACAAAAAGGAAAAAGGAATTAAGTGGAGAATCGAGAGATATTTCCTACGACTTTGGGGAATATTTTTTTCAAAACAAACTTTTCTTTTGAAAATGCTTTCATCTAAAACCTTTTTGAAAATATTTCTCAAAAACTTTTATCCAATCTGTTAACCTTCAGCTCTGATACCAAGTGTGACACCCCACGTCCGTTAATGTCACTCACTAAGGGAATGCATTAAGTTTCGTGAAGCGTTATAGGTAAACAGAAAAGAAACATTACAAGACAGGTATAAAATAGCAGCAGAATTAAAATCTTTTATTAATCATAAAGCATGGTTACACCACATGTCTGAAAATACATAAACTCAGTACATCATTAAAACTTCTGTCTTGTACTTTAAATATCAGAGTACAATAATAAAGAAAGCATAATCCCCAAATCATAAGCCATAGTAGCAAAGATAGAAGCTTGAGCAATACATCTAGAAGCTCCAAGCAAGATGATAGTAGAATCCTGACTAAGCCTGAGAATACCCTCCCTGGAGAAACTGGGAGGGAAATGGAAGAAAGAAGAGAAAAAAAAGGGCCAGACATAACTGGCGAGTCTAGTTACTTTTAGCCAGTAAATAAATAAAAGTAACATGATAGGCATATCAAGTGGACAAGAGAGATCACTACATAAATGGAAGGTACGACAAGGTAAGCAAGATAAGGTGTACATGCCTCGCTAATGATTACTCTGCACTGTTATATCCTGAAAGAGATGATCCCTTCAACTATAAGGTGGCAGGCTTAGGTATACGTCCCAATGTATCTTAACTACTACCCTGATCGATCGGCTCCCTAACCCTCATAGATACCTTGTGCTAGCCCCATAGTAGGAGGTATCACTTCCTAAAGTGGCAACCCATCATCGTAATAATGTGCACAACCATATCTACAGGTGTCACGGTCGTCTTATCCCCCTCTGCCCAGCTCATGCATGCACATGGCCTGGTCGGTTTGCACCGCCCACACCGTCCTCCACGTTTGGATCTCTTACAATCAGTCAGTAAGCATGCCCCTTCTTCACCTAGTATGGAGTACTTTTTTTGATACCTACTCCAGGTTACTGACTGAAATGTGTCCCACACAATATGATACAAGCTCTCCCATTTGTCTTGTATCTCCCACTAGGTTTTTACTGACTATGTATACAACTAGGTGTCTTTAATTACGTAGTCTTATTTATTTCTACCGGTTATGCTTACCTTTAGGTATCTTTAATACATAACCCCTAATCTTCCAACTTGTTATTCTTACCTATAGGTGTTTTTAATTACATAACCCTATCACTTCTACAAGTTATGTTTACCCTAAAAGGTGTCTTTAATTACATAACTTTATTATTTCCACCGATTGCGTATACCACTAGGTGTCTTAATTACATAACCTTAACGGGTTAAGTTTGTGGGCCTATATGTGAATATTACCCATTCCCTCTTCAGATTTACTTAACCCATCCCTCAACCATGTTTACTTAACCCCTAACTTAAATTTAAGTTCATACAATCCCTATGGATTAACTTAGGTTAAGTAGTCCAATTCTTTACCATGTCCATTTATGGTTTCATGATGGGCCAGACCTCCTACATCAGGCCTACAACATGTGGATGCTGGATATGCCATTCGGGTCCGGCAGACTTATTCCACAGTTGGGCCTAACCTTGTGTCATAGCCCGATTCGTATTAACGTATTCGACCTCCCACATTAGGTTCAACATTAGTGGCATCTGGATACGCCGGTCGGGTCTGGGAAGACTTCCACCACTAATACAACCTAACCTCGTGTCATACGTACAATTACAATTCCTAATTGTAATTACAAGACATTCCATTTTTAATTAATTAATCAATTAATTAACCCTTTACTTTTATAGGTGTCAATACCTATTTTACCCAACAATTTGAATTACATGTCCATAAATGTTCATATTCAAATTATGCCACTTTTAACCCTTTTTCCCCCGTTCCTTAACTAGCGCCCTCACAAAATTAGCAACATGCCTAGGGTATACAATAGCCTAGTCATAAAAGATAATAGGGAAAATAATTGGAATATAATTAAAATGATCATCTTGGCATAAACATAACTTGTGTGATAATAAGGTGAACATACATACTAGTATAAACATGAAATTGTCATCATAACAAGGTGGACATAAAACTGACGAACTATGATGTCACAATATCTAAATTAGCAATTTAGATGTCCAATCGGTTTAGATCTAACATAATAACATAAGGTGATAATTTAGATCACATAAAATAGATCTAACACGTTAACATAAGGTGATAATTTAGATCACATAAAATAGATCTAACATGTTAACATAAGGTGATAATTTAGATCACAAAAAATAGATCTAACATGATAACATAAGGTGACAATTTAGATCACATAAAATAGATCTAACATGAATCATAAGGTGACAATTTAGATCACATAAAATAGATCTAACATGTTAACATAAGGTGACAATTTAGATCACATAAAATAGATCTAACATGAATCATAAGGTGACAATTTAGATCACATAAAATAGATCTAACGTGTTAACATAATTGATAATTTAGATCACATAAAATTGAACTAACATGTTAACATAAGGTGAGAATTTAGATCACATAAAATAGATCTATACACATCATAGCATATCATAAAAGTTACAAACCAAGATCCACAATAATAACATAGTTGAACAATCATAATTGAATTGGATCTAGAGAAATAGATCTATCATGGCATAGCATAAGATCTAACAATAACATAGATTCAAAGTCTACAACGTATCCAAATCACAGTCTTTCATAATTCACTATTATTTATCTAAACCTAAAAGCAACCAGAACTCGCTGTGATTGGATTGCTAAGATGATAGAAAAGGTGTTGAGTCTATGCTTGAATCTCAGAATTTGATATGCTTTAGAAGAAGATGAGAGACCCTAGTTCAGTTCAGAATCCGGCATAGTTTGGCTTCCATGATTTCTAATGAAGAAATATGTGAAATGACCATATATTTATAGCTGCAGAACCCTCTGGAACTGACTGCTACATAAGCCCTAAGGTAAATCAGGTCGCGGGTCGCCTCCCACTTGGGCAAATGCTCGAATACCAAAAAACCTATTCTGGGCGCACTTTACAGGTGCACCAGTGTAAAAATACATGGGCGCACTTGTCAAGTGCGCCAGGAATTTTTGCCTTTTTCTGCCAAACTTCTATCATCCATAACTTCTTCATACGTTATCCGTTTTACGCAAATCAGGTGTCTATCTTGACCAGAATTTTGAGATGGACGTAATGGGACAGTCCTTTTCCCTTAATTCTGAATATTAAATTAATTATTCTTTAATTTATCCACTTTAATGTTGTTAAAATTTTGGGGTGTTACAGTAGTCATTCTTTTTCGTGGATGAAATTTTTTTAATAGGGGAGAGTGTAACAACCCGTATATGTGAACCAACATAAAATATCATTATTTAAATTTAATATAAATTTAAATTTTGAATTTAAATTCATGAATTTGGTAATTTTGAACATTTTATTTGAACAAATTTATCAAAATAAGAAAATTTATAGCCGAACTTGGTCAAATTTTGAATTAAAATTAAAATTAAAATTAGAATTTTTAAAGTTAAAAAGTTTAATTTTCTAAAAATAGTATTTGATTTTCTAAGATGGTCTCACTTTTCGTTTCGTCAAAATCCAAGTTTGTTTACTCCGAATTTGAGATTTATAGTGTAAAAGCATGCAAATCGGATGGTGTACGTTTTGTATTTATATTGCTATTCCTTTTCTAAATTCTTCATGTAGATTTTTCTTTAGTTTCTTGGGAAAGTTTCACTCTCTCCACATCATATCTCGTGATAAATTTTATGTTTCGAATTTCTAAAGACTCCGAGTAAGATAAAATACACATTTTCATCCTAAGATTTCAAATTTCTCTTTCACCGAAGCTTTTCCCTTCCATCCTATTTTCTTACTTGATGAAATTTTATTCACTCAAAATATAAAAACTTCATCCTCCATAGATCTAAAATTCCTAGGTAAATTATATTTTATTTTCTTCTATTTTTCTTTTCTCTCTTGCCTACCTACATCTCCAAACACTAAAACCTAATTCACTTTTTCCTTCTCCATAACTTACTGCCGCCAAAATGGACCTAGCACCACCACCCTTCAGACCATTTGTTGTCGACGCTTAAAGCTCTTCAACCATCCCCTTCGATCAACCCACTCAAAATCCTGGCACCTTACCTCTTTGCAAACCCTAAAACCTCCTTCCAAAAACCTAGTTCCTCTCTTGATTTGCAACAAGGTGCACGTCTCCTTGCTTGAATCACCACTGGCCATTCGCCTCAAGCCTCCCTTGGTCCCTGTTGTGCCCAACCATGGGTGACCTGAGCCCAAACCCCACGAACCCTAGCCTTTTTTTTCTTTTCTAATTCTGTGTTTTTTCATTCTTTTGATTTTCTTACCATGACTCTTGCTACTCCTTAAAACCCCAAACTGACTTTATCCTTTTTCCATATTTAGTGAAATCCAATTAGCTACAATTTTCTTATTTATCGCTTTTTTAAATTTTGTGTTTTACTATGTCATAATTGCGAATCTTTCATAAAATATTCAAACCAAGATTATTCTGATCTGAAAATACCCTTTATTGTTTCGTTATCATCTCTGTCAAAATTAATCAAAATCTGGTTTTTCTTTTTCTTTTTTTAAATTGAAGAGAAAAAAATTACAAGAATTTTTCTTTTGATTATTATTTCGAATTTAGTGATTAAAATATCCAAAAACCAGTTTCATAATGACTGAAATTTGGTTTTAATTTTCTAAATTTTTTGAAATTTAAACCCATCTTCCCTAGCCAAAACATACTGCTCTCTTCTCTAAATTTCTTGAGATGATGTTGTGGATTTCTGTACTGGTTTTGCTATCTTCTCTTAGAAAATATTTCACTCACAGCTAACATTGTTGTTTTAAGTGAATTGATGACATTTGAAATGTCAATGAAATGTTTGTATAGATTATGATATGTCATCTATTATTAATATGTTAGTATGAACACATAAGCACAACATTATTCTTTTAAACTAAAATGAAAAATATATTACCAAATATAAGGAGCACTCTGGCTCAAGGTAACAATAGAATGGAAAATGAGCATATAAGAAAAACAACAGAAATTAAACAAGGATGGCTACCAAGACTGGCTTCACATCAAAAAACTCCAACTCAAATAGTGACACCAACCTACATTAGACATATCTGATACTGATAAAGGGAGATCAGGTGCGAACAACCTTTAACGATGGAAATCCGTCGCAATATACAAATTAAAAGATCATGTTTCAATGTTAAGGATGTTAACAATAGATTAAAGGTCTAAATCTCACAATCAACGGCGATCCATGCCGTAATTTCGAGTGATAGGACCATGCTTGGTATCCAAAGCAAGCTCAATATTTACAAGAATAACATCATTAGGGAAATAACTATTAAAAGAAATGTGTGAGAAACTAGTCGGGGTATGTAAATCAACAATTTATAGTATCCGAGTCTCCTTAGAGAGAAATACATTAGCAGAATGAGCCCCGATGGCAATATCCAAGTAAAACTGGAAAGCATAAGCATGGGACTGGTTAATCATGTGAGGTAAGATAACAAGTGGTGTGGGATCCGCAAGATAAGTATTAGCACATTCATGAGCAACTTGAGGAACATTGCCTTAAGGACTGAGCAACTGCAAGAGACATCGTAGAAGTGACATGATAACACAGATCAACATGATATTGTGTATGCTAGTTTGATATGTGATATTATGCCATGCTATGTTATAACCGAATATTCATCAGTGACACATGATATGCATTGACATGTTATGTATGACATATGACATGTATGATACGATATGTGATATACTATGTAAAAATGTTGGTCAATAAAACTATTTTTTTGAAAACTTTATAAATATTTATTGATTTTGAAATTTTATTTAAATATTTAGTTTACATAGATGTTTGAATTTTAACTCGAATTTATGAATTTAAGTTAGAATTGATTTAATGAAAGGATTTAATATGATGATTGAATTTTTTATTTAAATTAATTTAAAAGTTTAATTAAGATTTTGAATTTAAATTTAAGATTTGATTTTATTTAATATAATATAAACCATTTTAATATAATATAACTTCATTTAATATAAAAATTTAATTTTACAAACATTTTAGTTTAATATAAAATATTTATTTAGTTTAAAAGTTTATTTTAAATTTTAATTTAATTTAATTTAAAGATTTAATTAATATAATAAATTATTAAATTAAATTTAAAGTAAGATTTTGATTTTAAGATCTAATTTTTTTAAATTAAGTAAATGGAAAGATTTGATTTTATTTTAAAGCGTTAATTGATATGTGACTTTATTTTCTTAAATTAATAAATTTTAAAGTTAAAGAACTTGATTTAAGAAATTAAGTTGATAATTAAACTTTGGATGTTAACTGAAAAATATAATGAAAAGAATGAATTTTAAATTTAAGTTTTACAATAAAGTGAAGTAAATGGTTTAGAATTGTAATTCTAATTATAAACTAATTTAATTAAAAATTTATACTGGTTAAACTTAAGTTGATTTGAATAGGGATTTGAAATCGAAAATAAATGATAAATCAAAGTTCAAATGTCGATATTTGATTTGAATTAGACTATTTTAATTATTTTTTAAACTAGTACTATTTTATTTAAGCAAAATTTCTTTTACCATTTGTTTAAACCAAAAATGGTTTAAACACCAAAGGTACATAAACCATACTTCACTAAATGGTTAGAAAATAAAAGGAGCCACAATGGCAAAATAAGCGGCAAAAAGTAAGTAAAAACACAAGGATTTTCATAGTGGTTCGATCTAAAATAGATCTACGTCCACTTTGGAGGCGATTTCATTATCATGGAGAAATTTACAAAGTGTATCATCTCATACATTTCACTTATATCACTTATTCTAACTCTTTACAACGATTCTCCACTTTCTACTCTCTTTTAGCTTTATATCTCACTTGAATTCGAGAAGAAATGGATTAAATCTCGTGTTTAAACGATTTTCCTTGATTACATCATGAAATTGTTGTTAGATCCGAGCTTTAAAGAGGAGTAATGGTGGTTGGAGATCACCTGGATTAAACTCGAGTGAGAATTAATGGTGTTTGGAGAAGATGAGATCCACTTAATGTTGGAGGAAGAAGAAGTGAGCTTAGGAAGCCATTAATGGAGCTTGGGAAGCTTAAGAATGGTGAAAAACCAAAATGAAAGCCCTTCGGGTGGCTTAGATTGGTCCCGTAAATGGTTGTGAAAGGGGGTATTTATAGTTGGATTTGATGTGGAGTTTAGAAGGAGTGGTGAAGTTGTAAATATGGGGTGCCAAGTCAAGTGGGTATAGCTGTCAATGCCTACTTTACAGCTGGCGCTAACTGTCCGCATGAAGCATCGCACGTTCATGAATTATACTCACTTGACCGACCCTTCAGACCGGATGCATGAACGATCTGTGCTGAATAAACGACCATTAATTAACTTTGTGACCGACCTTGAATGCTTGCCACGTGCAACTGCTCCATTATACATATTAATATGCGACTTTGTCCTCATTTGGAAAAAGGGGAACAAGAGTTACGAATGATGCCACTCCCTTTGTATTTTTTATTTGCTACTTTGACCTTTTGCTTTTTATGGTATTGTAAATTACAAATTATACCATTGCATTCTTCATACAAATCTGCTTGTCCACTTGTACTCCTCCGTTATCATATTTCACTCGACCGAGTTGTTGCACCCTGCACAATCGCCTGAGATGAAGACTGCTCGACCCTTTATATGCATGGTGCTCGACCAGTTCTTTGATGCTCGACCAATTATTGGTGAGTGGTGCTCGACCACTGCTGACGTGCGAGCGAGTGCCCATACATTATTAGGTGATCAACCTCATACCGGTGAGCGAGCGACCCAGCGTAATGTGCGATCAGATGTTTGCATGGCTAGATGTTATGCATGACCAGCTAATTATTGTTTTGCTACCATTATTTTCATACTGTTCAACCACACTTTGATGTTCGTTCGACCCTAGGACTTGGTTATATGTTGTATTATGGAATTTAGTTGTGAACTACATGCTCTTCTAGGCTTCCAGTTCATCCTCATATGGAGCCCATAAGTTGACACGTGTCCTTCTTATTTTGCTTGGGTAACATATACAAGTATGTGTTGCGTGAACTCCTTGTATGTATTGAAGCTAATCCATGTAGATCCATGCAAATGATTCACGACCGTAGATATACATACCAATATATTTCGAAGATGGCACCAGTAAATTGTCCAGTACTACGTGAAGGTTATACGAATGAGCTCGTCCTGAATGCTTAGCTTGTATTCATGTACGTGGCAGGTTGGATCGATCCATGCGTGTGATTCCTTGATACAATTCATGTAGCTTGGTCTTTAAGCAAGTTATAATATCATGCTCATGGTTTAAACGTGCCGAGAACTTATTATAATACAATATGTAAACTGTCCATGCTCTCCAAAGTGACCAATTGGTATACTTTAATTAGCGCCGATCGACCCAGTCAATATGGCCCTGCTCGATCGAGCAGCTGAAGTGATGCTCGACCCCTTGTGCTCGAGCGACCGGTTACTCATGGTGCTCGACTAGGTCTGCTCGACCAACCAGAGTGGGCTCTGCTCGACCGATTAATGTGTTAGTTAGAGTGCGCGACCGGTGTGTAGTGTGCGATTGCTTGTGATCGAGCAGATGTTGCACGACCATCTTATGCTTTGACCAGATTAGTGCCCATACGTACTGAGATGTATCCATACCATTATTTTCTGAACCGCGTTAAAAACAGGTTAACATTTTCCCTCTAAGCTTGTATTTTATGCTTGTGAGAAACGCGGGCTTCGAAATGAACACTGTTGTTGATATATTTTGCATTGAGATCCAGCTATAGCTTTTTGTTTGCTATGGAAGATCATACATTGAATTCATATGCTTCGTATCACCTGTTCTGTTATTAGAACAAGCAACTGCACGATTTTGGACTTATAGTCACCAGCGATTATCCATATCGATAGTGGATTAGTTAAAAAATAAACTATAGCGAAATTTATTTTAAATTGAATAAAGTGTTTTCACATGACTTGTTTTACTCATCGGTTTATAACTCGTCGAATATTGTTTGCACAAACACGATATTCTAATTCGAATTCACATTAACGCTTGAAATCAACTAATCGACTAAAACCGACTGTGGATTTCAAACCTCATTGTTTTAACGACTTATATGATGGTGTTCGATATTTCACATTTGGGAAATACGTATCTGTGATTCATTTTCTGCTTTCTCTTGGAGAAGTCTTTAATTATTCGTGCCCTGTCTTAGGAGGTCATCACTATTCTTCATTATGGGGAGAATTTTTATAGCTCAATGTTGTCTTGTCGATTAGTTCTGACATCGGAGACTTCATTGGATGCCCCGTGTTTCGGAGAGGTAGTTATAATCCAACGTTCGTCCTCTTTTGTCGGCTGATTCAACATTATATAGCTCATTGAGCATTGTTGATCTCTCCTATGGAGAAGTCGCTTTCTCTATGGAAAGGATTCTTGACTGTCGCATCGTTTTGCAGTGCGAACTCCAAGGATATTTGAGATGAGGGTTGCATCACTTCGCGACAAGAACTTCCACGCATAGTTTCACGTATAGCGAACTCACGCGCTTCGTTTCGCGCAACGAATTCCTGCGACCTTGAAGGGTTGCATCGCTTCGCGCCACGAACTCCCACGCTTTATTTCACTTATAGTGAACCCATGCGCTTCGTTTCGTGCAATGAATTCCCACGAACCTTTGGGTAAGGGTTGGATCTCTACGCTCCACAAACTCCCGCGACCATGAAGGGTTGCATTGCTCCGCGCCACGAACTACCATGCTTCGTTTCGCGCAACAAATTTTCGCGACCTTGGAGGGTTGCATTACTTCGCGCCACGAACTCCCACGCTTCGTTCACTTATAGTGAACTCCCAAGCTTATTTTTGTGCAATGAATTCCTGCGAACCTTCGGGTGAGGGTTGCATCGCTTCGCGCCATGAACTCCCGCGCTTCGTTTCACTTATAGTGAACTCCCACGCTTCATTTCGCGCAACAAATTCTGAGACCTTGGAGTGTTGCATTGCTCACGCCACGAACTCCCATGCTTCGTTTCACTTATTGTGAACTCCCGTGCTTTGATTCGCACAACGAATTCCCGCGAACCTTTGGGTGAGGGTTGCATCGCTTCGCGCCACAAACTCCTGCGCTTTGTTTCACTTGTAGTGAACTCCCGCGCTTTGTTTCGCACAACGAATTCCTGCAACCTTTGGGATTTCGGATCCGTAGCTGTTTGCTTCCCTCTTTGCCGTTTGACTCATTGGGACATTTCCTATTCACTTTTCAAAGTGGTGCTTTCATCCTTGCATTATGCACATCGATGGTTATAGAACTTGACATTTGAATTAGCGTTATTAGGTCTGTCTCACTTGGTCGGAATTTGAGGAAGCGAATGCCTATGAAACGACATGCAATGAGAAAATTGTCTTTAGCAAATTTTTTACATTTTGCAAGTAAGACATTTATACAAGCAGATAAGATTTCATTCATATAGCTATTGTTCGGTACAATGCATGTAAATCATTACAGATTGTTTACAAGAAAGTAGAAAATAGCAAGAAGTAAGGTAATGGCGAAGAGAATCGCTTATTCTGAGCCACATATATTTAATCATCATCAACGGTCGTCAATTGATTATTGGACTTGGATTAGTTTGAACAGGAGCTCTGTTGCTTGGACCGAATTGGTTATTTGATGCCCCCTGCTCCTGGGGAGTTACAAAAGGATTTGCCTCTTAGGATTCTTCACATATTGTTGCAGGCAGTTCTTCCTAATCATCTCTTCAATTAATTATTTTAAATGCCTACACTCATTGGTATTGTGGCATGGCTGGTTATGAAACCAACAGAACTTCCCAGATTTGGTTAGATGGTCATTCATCTTCATTGGCCGAGGCTCCGGGTAATCTTTTGCATCCTTTGTGGCAAGGTAAATGTTTTCAGGAGTATCATTCAAGGGAGTTAGGTCAAATGAGTCAAGAAAACGAAACTTTTTATTAGCTTTGTTGTCGTTCCCATCATTGGCTCGCTTCTACCCTTGAGTTTTCTGTTAATTACATTGAATAACAGCACTTTTGGGAGCTTCTAGAAGTTGGTTACCACAAATGATTTAAAGAGGAACAGGATTGTCGTCACTCTCATGTACTCCTCTACTTTCTTATAGAACTTGTCAAGTGTATTCGGTTCCTTCATCTGTATCCATCTCCCGAATTCGCTTGTCTTGTCTATAGCGTCGAGTAAAGCCATGAGGACTATGCATGGCTCTGGATTCCTTACTTTAGACAAGGCAACATTGAATCGACTAAGACAGGCTTTAACAGTTTTCCTGGTTTCTGCTCCATTGCTGAGAGCGTTATAACATCCTTGGCTTTGTTAGCATATAAGAGGGACCGCTCCTTGAGCTTTTTGGTCAGGTTAGAGAACTGGTCTATGGATTTAGGTGGCAGCTTTGTGAACCATAATGATGCAACACCTTCTAGATAGAGAGGAAAGTATGTGGATCTCATCTCATCAGTCGCCTTAACCGCACTCATATGCCACTCGTATTTGAACAGAAAATAGTTAGGATCAACAAGATCGTTGTACGGAGGCAAATTTGAAGGATTGAACTTCTTTGGACACTCTACTTCAAGGATTCTTTCGGTGAATGGAGTCCTATCAAGTGAGAAGTCCCATTCTCTTTCATCGCCATGGCATGCTTGATTCTTCTTCAAGATTTATTCTATCATATCTGAGATCTACTCTTCAGTGTTATGCCACTCTGCGAAGTCGAGCTCTTTACCTAATGTTTGTCTAGGCAAGCGGTCTTGATTAGAGAGCTTAGGTCTTTTGCCTTCTCGATGAGGAGGTGCCCCCGTGACAGGACTGGTAGCCCTTCGAGCATTTCCTTCGGAATGATTTTTACGTTTGTTTCGTCTTTGTCACTCAACCAATCATTATCATCTTCCATATTGTCGTTGCGGTTAAGATCAGAAGCGGACGAGTTGTCATTCTTTTCGAAATCAACATGGACTTTTGGAGGGACTGGATTTGGTTGAGCATTAAGGATGGCATCAAGTTTCTCCATCATAGCTTTAGTAGAAGCATCCACTCTTTGGTTCACATTGGCAATAGCGACATTCAATTCATTTTTAGTCACATCGGCTCCACTTACCGAGTTTTCGCCAACTTCGAAATGGTTAGCAGTGGTGTTTCTTTGTTAGCAATATTATCGGCATTTTCAACATTTTTACTTATGGTCTTCTTAGATTTCGCCATTATGTTGAATAAGGCTTAGAACTTCAATGCAAGGCCTTCAACCATGAGAGAGTGTGAGAGAAGGAAGTGCGAACGCGGCCCCACGGTGGGAGCCAAATGTTTAAACCAAAAATGGTTCAAGCACTAAAGGTACGTAAACCATACTTCACCAAATGGTTAGAAAATAAAAGGATCCACAATCGCAAAATAAGCGAGAAAAAGTAAGTAAAACACAAGGATTTTTATAGTGGTTCGATCAAAATAGATCTACGTCCACTTTGGAGGTGATTTCATTATCATGGAGAAATTTACAAAGTGCATCATCTCATACATTTCACTTATATCACTTATTCTCACTCTTTACAACGATTCTCCACTTTCTACTCTCTTTTAGCTTTAGATCCCACTTGAATTCGAGAAGAAATGGATTAGATCTCGTGTTTAAACGATTTTCCTTGATTCCATAATGAAATTGGTGTTAGATCCGAGCTTTAAAGAGGAGTAATGGCGGTTGGAGATCACTTGGATTGAACTCGAGTGAGAATTAATGGTGTTTGGAGAAGATGAGATCCACTTAATGTTGGAGGAAGGAGTGAGCTTAGGAAGCCACTAATGAAGCTTGGGAAGCTTAAGAATGGTAAAAAACCGAAATGGCAGCCCTTCGGGGTGGCTTAGATCGGTCCCCTAAATGGTTGTGAAAGGAGGTATTTATAAGTGGATTTGATGTGGAGTTTAGAAGGTGTGGCGAAGTTGTAAATATTGGGTGCCAAGTCAAGTGGATACAGCTGTCAATGTCTGCTTTACAGCTGGTGCAAACTGTCCACATGATGCATCACATGTTCAGGAATTATACTCGCTCGACCGACCCTTCAGACCGGATGCACGAACGACCTGTGTTGAATGAACGACCATTATATAACTTTGTGACCGACCTTGAATGCTTGCCACGTGCTGCTACGCCATTATATATATTAATATGCAGCTTTGTCCTCATTTGGAAAAAAGGGAACAAGAATTACGAAAGATGCCACTCCCTTTGTATTTTTTATTTGCTACTTTGTCCTTTTGCGTTTTATGAGATTGTATATTACAAATAATGCCATTGTACTACAACAAAAATACTATATTACAACTTTAATTTTACAACTGTCACAAAATGACTGTTTTAATAAAGATATTTCAAAACTGTGTTTTTCTGAAAGTTGTAATAAACATATTTTTGACAACTTTTTTGTTTTACAAGTTGTAATATATGTCTATTACAACATTTCTTTTATGACAGTTGCAATACATACCTATTTTTAACAACTCTTATACTAACATTTAAGAATAATAATTAATCTTCAATAATAACTTTACAAATTTGTAATAATTATTAATTACTACTAAATAATAAATAAATTGAAGTTATTTTTAAATAATTACTGTTAAGTATTTAGTAGTTAATATCTAGTAATATGTACATAATAATTAAGATTAAATAATAACTAAGAAGAAATAAGTGACAAAACTCTCATGACCTAGCAATGGCGGCGACAACTCGTTCATCTTATCTTCTCCAAGGAATGCAGGATCGTACAAGCCACTCCATTTTGATATACCAAGAGATGGAAAGAAGCATAGGATACCAGATCTTGTCAAGCAGCAAGGTCTTACTTACTGGAGTAATTTCCTGATTGGATTTTTCCTCGATGGTACGTTATCATTTCACGTTGTATCTAATTATTTGCATAGGCATTGGAAGCTTGATGGTGATGTTGATATTAAATCCGATGGGTCTCACTTTTTCTTTAAATTCTCCAATGACTCTGATAGGGGAAAAATTCTCAGATCCAATCCCATCTTCATATGTGGTAGGATGTTTATCATATCTTCTTGGGATCAAACCATTGGATGTGCCCCAATCTCAAATAAAAAAGTCCCTATTTGGATCCATTTATATAGGATACCCATGGTTTTATGGACTCTAATAGGCATCAATTGGCTTGTGAATCATGTTGGCAGATTGATTTGTTATGATGTTAGTACTGAAAGGTTAGATAGGTTCAGATATGCGAAGGCATTGATCGAAGTATCACCTGAATTTGAGCTACCAAATGCTATTGAGATTGATGGTTTGGGAGATGCTTGTCCTATTGTAAAGGTTAGATATAACTGGAAACCAAAGATTTGTATCAATTGTAGAGCATTTGGACATGATTCATCCCAATGTGAATTACACACCAATAACGATAAGGATAATCAGAATCTGGGTAATGCTAATGGGAGGGATTATTGTCCAGTTGAGAATGTGCAAACACAAAAGCCACATATTAAAATACATGAAAATGGTAATCAGGACAACTGGACAAATGTTTACAACAAAAAAAAGAAGTATTGGAAGAGAAAGGAGGTAGATACTAATAAGGGTACAGCAGATTCAGCAGTTGCTACTGGCAATGAAAATGGTAACTCTTTTGCATGCTTAGCTACCGATGATATTGGGAAGAATGTTGATATTAATGCTATTGAGCAGAATGTTGATATTGATGGTCATGGTCCTGATGAGCCTAATATTGTTCAATCTAATCTGGTTACCAGTGCTCATTCAGACTACACAGCTAACGCTGAGATGCAGACCATGTTTGGCAATCTGTCTGATGATACAAGATAACATTTAGAAACTTCAAATAAGGCAACAGGTAATGGAACTATTTCTTGTATTGATTTCTTGGGAACTAGTTCATCTTCTAGTGCGACTATTGTTGCTCCTTATTCAGCTCTTTCTGGTTGTATGTCATGTTCATCAACTTATAGTCATAGTACTCCTGCTTCTTCTTGTATGAATTTTACTTCGGCTTTGATTGGAACTTCTTCTTCCAGTGCCAAGCAATCTGCTTCCCCATATGCTAATTTAAAGCCACCTGACCATCTAATTCTTCCTCCTCCAACAATTGAATCTTCCATGTTACCCTCTGCAGTTTCAGTGAGTGCCTATCCATCTACAATATCCAAAGGCAAGAAACCTAAAGGAAAATTTTGGGCTGATGATGATCTTGATGAGGGACATGAGTTCACACTTGAAGACATACTACCCGCTGGTAGCAAGATGATGTCGCAGAAACGGCACACAATGCGCAATCCTGGCCCCTATTTTGATAAATTCTACATGTGAGTTTTGACTTGTGCCTTCTGTCAGAACCGAGCGTTTATGGTGCATGCAAGCTTGTTATGGAATGTTTTTTAATCGGATGTGTTAGAAGCAAGAGAAACTGGAATGTAATTTTGATTACTGGAGATTCTTTCTGTAATCACTTGTGGTTAGCGAGTGAGTATTAGTGATTTTGAAGGGTACAGGGAAGGATGGTTATATATTATAGCATACTTGTATATGCTGATATATGTAATGTACATATTTTGATGATTAATAAAATTTGCAGTAAACTTTCGAAAAAAGAAGAAGAAATATGTGATAATTAAATAATAATAATTAAATATTATCATATAATAATTAATAACCACCCATGAATAATAAAATAAATAGTTAATTTGAAAAATGAACTAATTTTTGTTAATAATTTGTAATTAATAATTAATTGATAATTATTTGATTAATAATCAATAAATAAGTATTAAATGCATAATTTAATTTATAATTAATAGATAATTCACTATTAAATGCTAGTAATTAGTACTTAACAATAAAATTTTATAATATATAAAAGTGGTTACAAGTTAAATTTAGTATTTAGTAATAATTATAGTAATAAATTGAACAAAAAAGTACAAAATAACATGCCACGTTTGATCTGAATGGCATGTAACGCAACATGCCAGGGACTGAGCTCCAAAACGAGATTTCTTGGCTCCAAAACGAAATTTCTTGGCTCCAAAAAGAAATTTTCGAAGTCCTCTCTCACTTATTACCTCGTAAATTCGAACTCCAGCCTCCAGATGTTCTTTTCCCAAACCTTAATCAAAATTCGAGATCTGTTAAAATAATCAAACCCGAAACCCACTGAAATTATCCAGACCGAACCCAATAGAACAAATCTTGTCTTTTCATGGTTTTCTTTCGAAGAGGAGACGCTGCTTCCTTTTTACGTCCAGAGGTGAATTCCCTATCGGCTCCGCGGTGTATCAAGTTGAATCCAAGCTATTTGGTTGAGGTTTCAAATGAGAACCTCGGTATCCAGTTCGAAGACGCTGCTTCCTTTTAGTACTTTTTTCTTTTTTCATTTTTTTTGTACGGTTCTATCTGGTTTGATACGATGATATTTATTCTGTTTGCTTCACAAACACTATCATGCAATGGATCTTTAAACTTCCGAAATGATAGTTTTTGCATCCTTTGATTTTGCATAGTCGGTATTATTAATTTGCGATATTGTTGAAACCTCTAATTGATTGTTATCTGATGTATTCTTTATAATAGATTGGACTGGACAATTCTTAATAAGTGTACACGACTTAAAAATGAGTTAATTAACTGGCTTTGTATTGGCCAATGCTAGGGACTCTAGATTTTAAAAGAGTGATTTGACGAAAGCAAGTGGAGTGTGCTATGGATGAAAATGATGCAGTCATGAATGGGCAAGGGATTGAGAACTATATCCAAGTGTATATTGAGAACTATAATAAACATGCTGACAAACCACTACTTAATTTATCAATGATTTAATTTGATCCTTAAATTGTGGCATTTATCATATAAGTTTGCTTCAGCAGGAAGTGTCTCTTTTAGTGTCATATTTCACTTCTTTATTTTTTTTATCTTTTACCTAAATGTAAAAGGTACCATAGTAAAATTTCCAACTCAAATATGGGTCAGTAATACCTGTGGTAAAAGACACCGGTAAATTGGAATATTGTTGGATTGAGCAGTATAAATATTATTAATCTAATTTATTATTGTGCTACATGAAGGACTATACCTTGGTACCTATGGTTCCAGGAGAGTTATGTTGGCTTGCGGGAGTGCAGAGTTTCCAAACCTAAATAATGCATCATTAGCTGGGAATGTCAGCTGGGAGTGTGCTATGGATGAAAATGATGCGGTCATGAATGGGCAAGGGATTGAGAACTGTAAACAATATGAAATTGATGATTATATACATGCAGACTATAGTATTAACTATAATAGTTTAGAGAGAGGGATTGAGAACTTTAATCCAAGTGTGTTCGCAATGGTTATGGCTGACGATGAGAAGGCAAATATAAATACATCACACTGTCAATCACAAATGTTCAACACCAAAGTCGCGATGTTAAGATCAATTATAGTGAGTGGTGCTCGATCACTGCTGACGTGCAAGCGAGTTGCCTATACATTACTAGGTAATCGACCTCATACCGGTGAGCGAACGACCCAGCGTAATGTGCGATCAGGTATCATGTGTGATCAGATGTTTGCATGGCTAGATGTTATGCACGACCAGCTAATTACTCTTTTTCCACAGCTATTATCATATTGTTCGACCACACTTTGATGTTCATTTGACCCTAGGACTTGGTTATAAGCTGTGCTGTGGAATTTAGTCGTGAACTACATGCTCTTCTAGACTTCTAGTTCATCCTCATATGGAGCCCGCAAGTTGATGTGTGTCCTTGTTTTGCTTGGGTATCATATACAAAGTATATGTTGCGTGAACTCCTTGTATGTATTGAAGCTAATCCATGCAGATCCATG
This sequence comes from Allium sativum, assembly GCA_030737875.1. Classification (NCBI taxonomy): domain Eukaryota; kingdom Viridiplantae; phylum Streptophyta; class Magnoliopsida; order Asparagales; family Amaryllidaceae; genus Allium; species Allium sativum. Next base: position 660,851,889 of record CM060919.1, read on the forward strand.
TAAATGATTCATGACCGTATATATAAATACCAATACATAACGAATATGGCACCAGTAAACTGTCCAGTACTACGTGAAGGTTATACGGATAAGCACGTCCTAAATACTTAGCTTGTATCCATGTACGTTGCAGGTTGGATCGATCCATGCGTGTGATTCCTTCATACAATTCATATAGCTTGGTCTATAAGCAAGCTATAATATCATGCTCATGGTTTAAATGTGCCAAGAACTTATTGTGGTATAATATGTAAACGGTCCATACTCTCCAAAGTGACCATTTGGTATACTTGAATTAGCGCCGATCGACCCAGTCAATATGGCCTTGCTCGATCGAGCAGCTGAAGTGGTCCTCGACCCCTTGTGCTCGAGCGACCGGTTACTCATGGTGCTCGACCAGGTTTGCTCGACCGACTAGAATGGGCTCTGCTTGACCGATTAATGTGTTAGTTGGAGTGTGCGATCGCTTGTGATCGAGAAGATGTTGCACAACCATCTTGTACTTTGACCAGATTAGTGCCCATACATTCTGAGATGTATCTGTACCATTGTTTTCTGAACCGCATTAAAAACGGGGTTAACACTATTTATTTCATATATATTATTTATCTTATAACTATATTTATTTAACTATTTTCTATACTTAAAATAATTTTTATATATTTTTTTAGGAAGACAGATGTGTTGCGTGGTACTACACAGCCGATTAATATATATATATATATATATATATATATATATATATATATAAAACTAATAATAAGTGACTGATGGTAGGCAAGAAGACATTATCAGTTACAAAACAGACCCATCATTCTACTTACATACATATTATTGTCTTACTACAATAGCAAATGGGTACATAATAGTATACTACCATGATGTGAAGTAGAGCTAATCAAGCTGGATCTTTTCTAGTGTTGCCAAGGGACTCCACTGGACTGTTCGCCTGAGGGATGGTGAGCGTGAAAGGCGTCGAGCGGGATGGACCTGTCCATACATGAAATAAGTATAAGATATGCCTACATGTTCCCGAAAAATAGCGCTTGGGTCTGTTGAATACATAAGCATTTCTTTCCTTCCAGATACACTAATAGTAAATAGCTAAAAACGAGTCAAGCATACGGTCACGAACTCCACATTGCCAATGGTCAAAGATGGAGCTTATGTCGGGTATGTAGCCCAGGAGATATACGCTAGCAGCAATCCAGATTGGATAGGAGATGTCACAATCAAAAAACAAATGATGAATAGTTTCCATATGGTTAGAGTACAAAACACAGTTAGGGTCGGAAATCAAATTGAGACGATGAAGCCTGTTTCTGGTGTTGATCAACAAATGGATAAAGGACCATTAGAAGAAAAGAATACGGGGTGGAAATTGGCATTTCTAAATTCTAGAGAAAGAGAAAGAACGACCAGGGTGATTAAGGAATCGGTAGCAAGATGCAACAGAGAAGCCTTTGCATGGCGTCAACGCCGAAATGAAACGGTCCAGGCGGTCCGAAAGCTGAGTATGTTGTAGCAGATTTGAAAAAGCAACAAGGTCCAACAGGTGGGGATATCAAAAAGAGAGGGTGTGAAAAGGCCCTATGGACAAATGCCCATGAGGTTGCCAACCGAAAGGCCTAGTGAAGGTGAGTGAGGGAACAGGTGTGGAAAAACGCAAGACAAGGGGAGTTGACCTGACTATATATCCAACCAAAAGAGACAATTTTCACCATTTCCAAGCTTGACATGGATTAAAAATTTAATACGATGGAAGGAGTGAACGACCGCCGAACAGAAAGGAGAAGTTCTAGCACAGGGAGGGAAGTAACGAACAAGATTAGGGTTTGAGGAATAATGGAGGGTTAGAATCCAGTCCTTCCAGATGAAATTGCCAAGGGAAAGGAGACGCCAGATCCATTTGGAAAGGAGGGCTAGATTGAAGGGGGATAAATTGATGATACCTAGGCCGCCATGGTCACGATGCAAGCACACTTTCTGCTAGTTAACCAATCTCTTGACATTGCCGCCATTCGAAAGAAAAGAGCTTTTAATGGCGTCGATTTTTTTGATGACCTAGGTAGGAAGTTTGTGAAAAGACATCCAGTAAGTCAAGATAGCCGAGAGAACCGATTTGACAAGGACGAGGCAGCCGGCAGAAGAAAGGGAGTTGGTTTTCCAAGATGCTAGTCTAATTAAATTTTGGAGATAAGGGGAGCCAATAGGTTCTCGTTATTTTGGTTGGACGAACGGAAATGCTGAGGTGTTTGATAGAAAATTGTTCAATAATACAGTTAAGGGAGGAGGAGATAAGAGGGACGAGGTGAGAGGAATTTTCTAGCATGATGATGGATCTTTTACTGAAATTGATGGATATGCCGGAGATAATTTAAAAAAATATAGGAGAACTTTAAGGCAATGGATATGGTTGGGTTCGGGAGAGGCAAAGAAAATGGTGACATCAGCAAATTGCAAGTTGGAAATTTCCATGCTCGAATCGGGAAGACGAATGCCCTCAATCATTCCATTGGAAATCGTCCGCTGGACTATGCAATTGAAAATGTCGGCTATTAACACGAACAGGAGGGGAGATAATGGATCACCTTGCCTTAAGCCTCGCTGATTTAAAAAGCCCACCCGATTCACCATTGATCGATACTGAGGAGAAACTAATGAACCAGATGCACTCAATCCATTTACTATCTTATCAAATCCAAGATGAAGGTCTAGTTAACCGAGTCAAAGGCTTTTGGGAAGTCTAATTTTAGGAGGATACCAGGTGTGGAAGTGTGATGGCAAACGGAGACGACTTCCTAGGAGCGGCAACACAATCAAGGATGTTTCGATCAAGAATGAATGCGGACAGCTCAGGGCCAACCAATGGTGAGATGACCAATTGGAGACGATTAGCAAGGATTTTGGTGGTGATTTTGAAGGATATATTGAGGAGGCTGATAGGGCAGAAAAAAGGCATATTAATGGATCCAAGGATTTTGGGGAGAAGGGTAATGTTGGCTTAGTTCAATCTCGCTACACATGAAGGGCTTTACTAAAATTCCAGGCACATTTCCACAATATCGGCTTTAACTACGGACCAAAAATGCTTGAAGAATATGGGGCCGAATTCATTTGGCCTAGGGGCTTTATCGTCCGCCATGTCTTTAATAGCAGCTCAGATTTCAGCTTCGGTAAAGGGATGGTCAACATTAATAGGTGAGGGGTTGGGATAGAGAAGGTTCCCGTCAATGTCAGGTAGAGGAGGGTGGGTTATGTCAAGGATGTTACGAGAATAGTCCTTAGAAAGGTGGCGAATATCGCTTTGCTCCAAATATATTTGGTTGTTATGGATGATTTTGAAGATAAAAGTTGATCTACAGCAACCGTTGGCCAATCTATTAAAGTATACGGTGTTTTTTTTCTCCTTCATCAATCTATCTAGCCTTTGATCGTTGCTTTCAACCTATTTATTCTTGTTTGATGAGTATGTCCAGTTCAGCTTCAAGCTCTTTTAGGTTATTGCTTTCAGTGGCGCTCAAAGGATGGGGTTCTTCAAGGATATTAAGAACGGTGTCTTGGGTGGAGGAGATACGTGTGCAGATGGAGCCCCATACTGAGCTAGCCCATGGTTTGATGATTTTACTCAAGTATATATCGGAGTTTGGTTACAACCCTTTCAGTGGCAGAATGAGACAGGACTGGTTGCGACCATGCAGTTTTGATGAAGTCTTCAAACGATGGTTCTAACAGCCAAAGTTGTTCAAATTTGAAAGGACAGTTAGGTTTTGGGAGGGCACCGGAGTTGAGAAGGAAAGGATAATGATCGAATATGGTGGTTTCAAGATTGTGCACCAAGGAGAGTGGGTGAAGGTTGTCCCATGCGGCATTAAAAAGAAGACAGTCCAGTTTGGCTAAAGATGGAACTTCTCGACGTATAGACCAAGTAAAAAAACTATTACTGATAGGTGGGTCAATAAAAAGTTAGTCAGAGATGAAAGAATTAAATGCATCATAATCATGGGAGATGTTGTCAGAGTTTTTTTAGTAGATCTGGTTGTGTTAAAGTCACCACTATTTACCCATTGGCCATTAAACTGAGCAACTATGTCATGAAAATTTGACCATAGGTTATTCCTTTCATGTGCTAATTGTGGGCCGTAAATATTGGTGAATAAATAGAATGTGTTGGATTGGAGATGATGAAGGGCAACATGTAGGGCATGGGGGATAACGAAGGTTTAGCAAAGGGCCCAAGCCGATTCATTCCATGTAGTAATCAAACCACCTCTGGTGTCAATAGCATTAACATGGGCCCAACCCGATAGATAAAAACCACCTATTAGTCTAATCTGATGATTGGTGGGGTCACGCGGTATTGTTTCTTGAAGAAAAAGAACATCCAATTTGAGGGGAGATAAAAGTAGGTTGACAGCGTGGCATTTTGATGGGTCCCCTAAACCCCGTACATTCCAGGAGACAAACTTCATTGGGTTGGGGAAGTACGCTCCATTTCTAGTGCATGCATGGCAGTGTAGTGTTCATCAAGCAAACTCACACCCATGCAACATGAAATTATCTTATTCAAACTCTTATTTGCCAAAGGAAAAACAACTGGAGTAAAGAAACTACCCGACGCTTCCAGGATGAAGCTGGCACAGTTAATCCAGTTGCTCCGACGTATCAGAACTGGGTTAATGCTTGGGCCAACCTTGGTCCAGCATGTCATGTGGAGGCTCTGCTGATTGTAGAGAACCATGATGTGCTAAGGGGATCCTGGCAACATGCAGTTGGCTATTTGTTGGGTCGATGTCCAGATCCTCACCAGCGGGTCCCAACACTTCAAAAGATGCAGTATTGACTTCCCCTTGTGGCATAGCAGGTAGAACAGCTTCATGTAGCATCACATAAATATGTTCGTCAGAGCTTGTTTCTAGAGTTTGTTCACGAAAGAATGACACAATTTGTTCTTGCTGGACTCCAAGGAAGAGCATTTCTGGTCTGAGTGGGGTGGACGTGTTCACAACAAAATATTTTGATTAAGTGGTCCGGGTTATTGAAAATGGCATTAAAAGAACCATGGTTACTGATTCCTTTGTAAAACTGGATTCTAAGGTACATGAAACGACGATCAAAATGAGTCTAGTTGTAGTCATCAAGTGCAATAACATTTCCCATAGGTTTCAAGACTTCTCTTATGGCATTAAAATTATACCGTAGAAATTATGGAATAACCTGAACCTTGGGCCATGATCCAGGTTCGAGTTGCGGAGCTGGTTCGGCAGACCAGGGACGGATGAGAATGAGCTACCGGTTTGGTAAGCAGTTTGAGGTGTAGTGCATGGTCGTGGATGCTGAAAGTGGGGCAAGCAAAGAGAAAGGTGTTGTCAGAGATGACCCAGGTAGGCCATTTATCACGGGTCAGGGCTTTCGTGAGGGCGAGGTGAAGAATTTCTATGGACCAGTGACCAGAAATGACGCTGGCAGTAAGGTAGTAGGAGGAGTCTTCCATGGAATGAATGGAAAATGAAGGTTTGAGTGGTGAAGATTAGGGAGAAAAAGATGGAGATACTTAATTTTTGTGTTTAGGTGGAGAGGTAAGAGAAGTTTGTTGAGTGGACTTGGCGGTAGGTTGATTAGATGTGTGTGGGACCCAACTTACTTGAGTGTTCTTATTAAGATTAACATCTTTATGCGCAGAAAACGAAGCAGCTCTTCTGTTTTTTCTGGTTGGGCATCATGCACATGCATGCCCCCAAAAACCCATAGTAATAGCATATCTTGCTATCCTTGCAGTCTCTCGCCATATGTCTTTTGCTAGCGCACAGGAGGCGGAGGCGTTCCGAGTTCAAAAATTCAATTGTAGCTGTTATGGATTTGAACTGTGGGAGCGGGCTACGTCTTTTGATTGGAGTGGGTTTTGGAAAGAGTGGCGGTGGGGTGGGGTGGCTGCCACCTGGGCATACGAGCGGACATGGGACGTGTTGTCGGAGTTGGTCTGTGATGAAGAAGGATATAAACGAGGAGGAGGTTGTGAGGGAATATGTGGAGTAGGTTTGTTCTGGGATGAAAGAGTGTTGGAAATGGACTGAGATGATCGAGGAGGGGGTTTGTTCTGAGATGAACGAGGAGGCAAGTTGGATGGCAGATGGAGAGGAGGAAGACACGGGAGAAGTGATCGATATTTTGGAGGAACGAAAGCGATGAGGGGAGGGTTAGGGTGGAGATGAGCCGCCGTTAACGAAATATTTTTTCCTTGGAGATAGTGAAATTGTTGTTATTTTGTACGTATAATAATTTTTATGTTTTTTATAATTAATTTTATAAAACTGTTATATATTTAATTTAACTATTATTTGATTATTTTAAAATTAAACTATTTATATTAAATTTACTATTTTAAATTAAGTTTTCCTATCCGATCAATTAAGTCTGAATTGATTTAACCTAAAAGATTTCAATTTCTAACGCTGTTTGTGATAGTAATCTAGAAATCGAAATTTGAATTTTAATAATGATCAATTTTATAATATGAGATTTGAAATTGAAATTAAATCAAATATAAATTTGATTTAAGAAACGATAAATAAATAAATACCTATAGTTAATTAATTTATGACATTGAAATATGATTTTGAATATAAATGACCACAATATGAAATAAGCATTTGGTTGTTAAAGAGTCTAAGGTTGGATATTGTTATACTCTCTACTAATACCGGAAACCATCTTAACAACTGTGTAGTAGGGGAGAACCTAAAACGAAGTATGATGGTTTGGTAAATGGGACTAGAACGAAGTAAAAGAATGATAATGGATAGCCTTAACCTTTGGGTCATAATTAAAATGACTAAAACAAGAGTTATACCGTAACCAAGTGATTTAGCTATTCCGACTGGACACACTTCTTTAATACCATATCTTATTTTTTTTATTGATTTGGGTTCACCCCTTGATTTTGGGAGTGTTGTCTCGAGGTGGACGATAGCTGTGCGCTATGTGTTTCCACCAGTCCAGAAATGTAATTGCTAGAATCCTACACTGGGTACTGCCTCACGCGTCTTGTCATATTTTTCATGATCGTGCCTACTACTATTTTGATTTGTTTTTGTTTTCTTTGGAGCGCCCTATGAAGTCACCAGTTTAAGGCAGGTTTACTATAATGTGTAGACAACGATGCTTATAAAATGTTTTAAAGGGGACATAGGTAGTGCTTTAACACTATTTTCAATAGTATATTTACCATAGACATTATTATAATAGCGTATTGTATTTTACGTAAATAGTTTAACAAATCCTTGAAGGATAGTGATCCCAAACACCCTTTAAGTTTCTGATGCATTTCATTGAATATTTCACTTGAGTTGATTTACTTTCTTAAGAATATTTGTCCTGACTCGAGTTTTTTGTTTATACTTTATGCTTGTGTCAGACTAACAATCACAATGTTTGAGATTGCACCTTCCAGAGTTGGAGCCTTGATGTAAACTTTATCCCCATTCATATATTTCAGTTATTTCCTTATATATTAGGAATCTTGTTTATTTAGACTTCCACTTTATATAAAAAAAATTGTAACTCAGATATTATGTATAAGTTTTGAGATTTAGTATTCTGTAGCTTCATGAATTACTATTATATTTTATTTATTCTGCGGTGAGATATTCTTCTGTTTCATTTTTGTGATTCTGTGTATATTTGACCCCCATTATAATAACAATCTGTTATTTCTAACGATTCGAGTTGGTTTTATTATCGATTAAATAGTTAGAAACAACTGGGCATAACAACAAATGATATCCTACTGAAAAGATGAGCATGAAAACTACACCTGGAGACCACGAAGAATTGACCATCAAGCAAACGAGCACTTAGGTTACGTTTGACGACCACGAATGATGCCTGCACAAAGGACGAGTATGTTGGTTATGCCTGACTCAAAAGTTCACTTTCTCTCAAATAGTAGTCAAATTGACTTCGCTAAAGCATCCAACACCATTGGACCAAAAATAAATATTTACTAACAAATTTTGAGTTCCACTCTTGTAAAAATAAAGTGAATAATAATAATATTAGCCAGGTAAGTCTGGAAATTAACCTATAAAGTAAACCGAAATGTCCTACACCACTTGTTTTACTAAATCGTTTAAATAAATTTCTCTCTTAAATGAAGTAATATTTATTATATTGTAAAAAGGTTCTTTAGAGACATTTGAAATATTTTTCTACTGACTATAAAATGAATGATTTGAAATAATATTTGTAAATAGATTGTAAAACCATAGTTTCCATTGAAGAACATACGTAAAAATGGGTTTGAAATATATTCACTTTTCGAAATTCATTGGATACGGTTTATCTTTTAAATAATTTTCAACAATTATTTGTATTGTACCTTTATAATTTTGCAAATACACATTCATGTACATGTATAACATATACATGAATGTTTCCACATGTTAGCCAAAATTTATTGATTCGGATAGACTGGGTGAAAGAAGGCCAAAGTAACGAAGAAAGCTTCTGAAAGCAGTAGGAAGAAGCAAGGTGTTTTAAAAGTGAACCAAAATAAAGACTTCTGGATAAATCAAAGGCTTCGTACAACATTTGAAAGACTTATTGTCATTATACAAGGCAACGTAAAGAGATTGGCTTCCAGTGCAATTCAAAAAGGCCTTTCTTGAAGGGCACTTCCTTTAAGAAATATGTTCTAGATCCATGAAACAAAGCATTCCCTTATAAAACTCGAAAGATAAGAGTTCCAACGAACTATTTGTCCGAAACAACAACCTTAAACTCAATATAAGGCTCCTTTCCCAAAAATAAATCCCTATCGGTGAAATCTGAGGGGCTTGATCCTCTAAACAATTACCTTGGAGCAAAAGGGAGGAAGTTAGATATGCCTTTTGGTTAGCCCGAAATGGGTATGCTGAAAAGCCTAAGCCTCCATTAGATAATCACCGTAAGAAAACATCATATACAAATAGAAAATAGAGCCATAAGCAGAGTCTAGAGACCGAATCTCCTACATGTCATCTCTCGCGCCGTAGGAATACCTTCGGAGGATCCGACAACAGTTATGTAGCCACCCTTTCAGAAAAAGAAGGATATCATCTCCATTAAGTCTTCGTATCCGACTTTGCCAACGCTAAAACTAAGCCTATCAAGTGAAGAAGGCTAGCCAACACTTATACGTACGACCCCATGGGTCCAAAATCAAGACGATCAGTTCATTCCAAAAATTATAATCATAAATTGTGGAGTGTAAATGTAATTTCTAAATCGAATTGGGGATTTTCACTTTTCTCATAATCTTATTTGATAGTTTGTAATAAACAAAGTAGAGTTGAGGATCTTAACTTATGGTGTTTAATTTTAAGAGAAAGGGGCCTGATCATCTTTGGCTATTGACTTATTTAACAGCCGATTGCAAATGATTCTAACTTCTAACTTGTTCCTGTTGCAAAACACATGAAAAGGGATAGTGTAACTAGGGCCGAAAGTAATAAATTCTTATCCAAAAGGTAAAATGAGGATTACCGCCAATGAAGTCGGTTCTACCAAAAAAAAACATGGTTAAATTTCTCCTCACTTTATTGAGCTTTGCAATATCAGCTTTTTAATTATTGAGTTCTAAAATAAAGTTTACCCAGTAGATTGTTAAACTCCCAAAAGAAAAAAGGATTTGAGCGTTATCTGTGGCTTCAGTCAAGCTTGACATATGAAACCTTTGCCCTACATCCTTTCGGTGGTCTGTAACTTCAAAGCCATAAATGTCTATTTATTTTAGATAAAAGCTTTCTATGGAATCGAAAGCTAGAATATGCTACCCTTTCAGAATCTTTAATAGCGACGAGATCGATACGAGAGTTTATACTTTCAAAATTTGTTTACTATAAACTACTTTGGGGTGTTAACCATTTTTATAGCCAGTATTTTTTGATGCTAGATGGAGGGCTTAAAGTTTTGACCCTTCGGCTAATACAAATTAATATTTCATATATGAATAAATGTAGGAACAATGAAGACCAAATCGAAAAGATTAGATAGAATCAACGAGAACGTACTCCCCACATCTTAGTTAAAGAAAGATATAATGCCATCCTTCAAACAGGTAAACATTTTACAAGGAGAGCCTTACAATACAAAGTCGAAGGAGGAAATTGTTGAAGAAATGTATCAAATGAAAAATGAAATTGCTGAACTGAAAAAATTTCTAAATGAAGTGCTTTCTTAGAAGTCTGCTAGAAGCAAAAGTCTCGAGATTGCCAAAACTACGACGAACTAGGTGGTGGAATCTCAGAGGATAGGGTCCAAGGTCACCCAATCCGAAAGAAAGTCCAAAAACGAGCCTTCTAAACTCAAGCATAAAAGATCGAAGGATGGGACTACAAAGGCTGATTATCAAGGAAAGCTTATAAACAAGGAAGAAAGCCTAAAAGCTCTACACTAAGGGGTACAACCCTCACCGGGTGAATTATCCCGATAAAGACGCATATATCAAAGACCTAATAGTGAAAGCTATTAAGGATCCGCTTATACCAAAAGGAAGAGAACCTGAGATGCATAAGTAAATGGTAATGAGAGGGTTGCTCCGTTTACTGAGGATATTATGTCTTTTGTTATCCCATCACAAGCGAAGATTCAAACAATTACATATCTAGAACTATAGTTGATGATCACCAAATAGCCTTCGACGACCAAATGGACTTATATAACACTTCCGGGGAAGTCCGTTGCAGATTGTTCCCTGTATCACTTCAAGGCGCCGCTGCCAAATGATACTGGCGGTATTGTAAGAGGACCATATACTCCTGGAAGCAAATTTCATATGAATTTGCAGCCCAATTTTGCATTCTGAAAGACCACACTGTTCACTATACAATGGCTGCTAACATCAAGCAACAACTAGGGGAATCCCTGGGAGAGTGCTTGAAAAGATTTAATGTTGAAGCTATAGAGATAAAGGGGTAAATGATAGAGCTAAATTAATAGCTGTTCACGCTGGGCTTAAGGAAAACACAACATTTTGAAAAGATTTCATGATAAATGGAGCAAAGGCCTACAAGAATTTCACTTTTGGGCCAATAAATTCATATGAATGGATGAAATTTACTATGCAAAAAAGAAAGGACTCTTTTGTAGGGAGAGGATGAAATCTTGTTGTGACTGAAACTCAAAATTAACCCAATGGCCGAACATCAACAACAACTCGATGGCATTGAATAAGCCAATTTCCTTCACCAACTTTATGATGAAATGCAAATTAAATTTTTCCATCCTACTTAAAGATAAAACGAACCTAGAAGCTGAAATGGTGATAGTTATTGCATCTATCACAAAGAAAATGACCATAAGGCTAATGAGTGCAAGGTCTTGGCCAGTATCATTCAAAGGCTCGTGCGAGATGGACAGCTACAGGAATTTATCCAAAATTCTCAAAATTATTCCCAAGACAATAAAGGATACTAGAAGCCCTTCGGTGGGACTACATTCAATGCTTTTGATGAGGAGGACGTTTTGGAAATGGGTTCTCCACTCAACCACATTAACGTAATCCATGGAGGCTCGCATATTGCTAGGAGAATCGAAGGGTAAAAGAGTTGATACATAAGAGAAGACAAATATAGGGTTTTCTAAATTCAAAAAAGGGTGTCTGGTCATCCTCCAAGAGGGTCCACATGCATACTTTGTTTGTGACCCCACAAGAGCTCCAGAGGGTGATTCACCACCCTAATAATGACCCATTAATGATCACTACCCATATAGGACAATCCAGGGTTGCCAAAATCCAAGTTGATACCAGAAGGGCTGTCAACGTTATCGTCAAGCATGATTTTAATTAAATGAATATCCCGGAAGCAAAGATAGAGTCTAGCCTAGAGCCTATCTTCGGGCTCAACAATAAGGTTTCTACACTTGTCAATCAAGTGAAGCTAAGAGTTCAAATTGGACTCCCTCTCTATTATCATTCCTTTGAATTACTCTTCATAATCATCAATTAGTCATCCTTCTACAATGCATTCTTTGTGTTCCCACCTACAATGCATTCTTTGGGCGCTCAACACAGGATGAGGTGGATGCTTTCGTCTCCCCCAAATATTTGATGGTTAAATTCCAATAAAGAAAGGCTAAGGAACAATCAAAGGAGAATAATTTAGCTCAAGGGAAATGTATTTTGTAATGCTTGATCAATATAAGAAATTATACTTTGCTAATTTTTGTGCTTCCACTGAACTGTAGCCTTCGGATGATGGGCTCCTGAACCCAACATTCGAAGCATAGGTAAGAAAGGTAATAAGTATTCTATATGTTAAATGTAAAAAGAATGATTACAGGATAAAGGACCGAAAAATAAAGAAGTAAGAGGTCAATAACATTGATGAAGAGGAAATCATAACTGACTTAGACTATCAGGGGAGGTCAAAAGGATTAAGCCATCTGAAGAAGTTGGGGAAATAAGAATAGATCATAATGATCCACGGAAAACTATTAAAGTGGGAAAAAATTGGAATTATAGGTAAAGAATGAATTAATCCACTCTCAAGGAAAGTAAGGATATCTTTGCATGGATACACTCCAACATGATAGGAATTGACCGTTCGGTCATTTTCCATTCACTCAATACTGATCCAAGCGTAACCCCCTTTCGATAAAACAAAAGACAAATTGATAAGGTTCGGTCCGAAGTCTTAAAGGAGGAAGTAAAGAAATTGCTTAAAAATTGATTGATCCATGAGGTCTCTGACCACAAATGGTTGGCGAAGCCTTTCTTGGTGAAACAATCCAATGGAAAGTGGGGACATGTGTCGACTACATAGATTTAAATAAAGCTTGTCCAATGGAATTTTACCCCTTACTAAGAATTAATCAACTGGTGGATGCTCAAATGGGAATAAGTTGTTTTCTCCTATGGATGCCTATTCGAGATATAACCAAATACTCATATTCAAACCAAATGAAGAGCATACATGCTTCATTACTGGCAAAGAAACATACTACAATAGAGCTATACCTTTCGGCTAAAGGATGTCGGAGCAGCATATCAAAGGCTGGTCAATAATATACGGACAAATCAGAAGGATTATGGAAATTTATGTAGATGATACATTGGTTTAATCATTAAAGGTACAAAACCATCTACAGGATCTTGAGGAGATGTTTGAGGTAATGATGAAATATGAAATTAAATTAAATCCCCGGAAATGTCACTATGGGATCCACTAAGAGAAATTCCTTTGTTGTACTATAATTGAACGAGAGATAGAGGCAAGTCCCGCACAAATTAAGTCAATAAAGGAAATGGCTGAACCTAAAACAAGCAAAGATGTAATGAGCTTTAATGAATACGCGGTGGCTTTAAATAGATTTATTTTAAAGGATATTGATAAGTGTTGCCATTCTTCGATGTATTCAAAATGAAGAAAATTTTTGAATGGAGAGAGGAATTCTGAAAATCATTCTAAGATTTAAAAGTTGATTTGGAAAAAACTCCTATAATGTCAAGCCCAAAGAAGGGAACCCTTATTTCTCTATATCACAGTTTCAAAACATGTTGTCATCTCATTCTTAATATAAGAAGAGAACGAAACCCAACCTCCAGTTTATTACATATGCCAAGGACTAAGGGATGTCGAAACCCGCTATCTAATTATTGAGAAGTTGGCTGTGGATTAATCTTAATAGCTCGAAAGCTACAGTCATACTTCCAAACACATCTGATTAAGGCTTTAACCAACTTAGCCCTTAAATAGATTTCCAGTAAGATAGAAACTTCCAAAAGACTTGTTAAATGGTGAGTTGAGCTAAGTCAATATAACATTAGTATACACCTCGAACGACTATCAAGGGCCAAGGTCTAGAAAATTTTGTAAACGAATGCACTGGATTTATTTAACAATAATTCGAAAGAGAAAAGGTCATAGAGCTGAAATAGAAATTGTTTATTGATGGAGCTTCTAATGAGTAAGGCGCGGGAGCAGGATACATCATCACAACAATGGATGGGCATTGACTTCATTATGCCATGAAATTAGGTTTTCCCACAACAATTAATATGGCGGAATACGAGTCTATGGTTGTCAGATTAACCCTAGCGAAATAGCTTAAATTCCAAGGACCAATTTTTTTAGTGATTCTCAAATAATGGTAAACAAATTCCAATAGGCATATTAGACAAAGGATCCGAAACAATCTTAGTATGTTAAGAAAATACTAGAAGTTCTAGTAGTATTCGAAGATTTCTTGATATATCATATCTCGAGAGGGGAAAAAATTCCCAAACGAATTCTTTGGCTAAGTTAGCCAGCTCGATTGGAGCAGCAGAAAGTCGAATAGTCTCTTTCGGATATCAGACAACGCCAAGTATTGAGGGAAAAGAAACTTTGGTACCGACTAGTCCAAGCAAAAAGCCAAATAGAAACTGATAAAGATATAAGTCAAGGAATTCTGACAGAAACGGAAAACCTATTCAGCAATAATAACGAAAGAAACTGGATGACATTAGTCCTCCAATATCCAAATTATAACATATATTGCCTACAGATAAAACAAAGGCTAGGAAACTCCAGAGGCGTGCCTCAAATTTTGTTATTTTAGATGGAATTCTACATTAGAAAGGATATGCAATGCCATATTTAAGATGCGTAAACCATAAGGATGGGTTAAGGTTTTTAAAAGAGGAACATGAAGGGTTCTGTGGGGGCCACTCTAATGTAATAAAATTGGATAAAAGGATGGTTTGGCAAGGATTTTTCTAGCCACAAAACACTAGACAGGCCATTGACTTGGTTAAAAGATGTGATAAGTGCCAAAGAAATTCTAAGATTCCTCGCATATCCCTAAGCAATTTAACACCCATAATGAGCACATGGTCATTTAATGTGTTGGAATAGATTTATTGGCCGATTATTGATTTCGAAAGGAGTTTCCAAGTCAATAGTGACAATTGACTATTTTACCAAATGGGTAGAAGTGGAGCCACTTCCGAAAGTCACTTCTAGAAATATTTTTCATCAAAAACGTAGTCACCAGAATTGGTATACTTCATAAGATCATTTATGACAATGGAATATAATTCAAAAGCGAATAGTTCAGCTGATTCTTCTTCAATAAAGGTATCATAATGAATTTCTCTTCCTTAGTGCACCCGAAGGCAATTTTTGTTATAGAAGCCAAAAATAATATCATTAAAACCATATTAAAGAAACGGTTAAACGGAGCAAAAGGAAATTGGGTAGAAGAGGTACCCTTAGAACTCTAGGATTAACGTACTTCATCGAAGACAGCAATAGGCCATACACCCTATTCTCTTGCATTTGGATGTGAAGAAATGCTTCCGGTCAAAGCAGTAATTCCATCCCATTGAAGGGTATCTTGTGCTTTCGATAAAAAATAAGAACTAAAAAAGGAATCTTTTGACCTAATCCTTGGTACCAGGGACGAAGTTGCTGTTCAAATAGAGGAATATCAAAGGGGAAAGTAAGATCTAGAGTATTCAAGGAAGGATACCAAGTACTCTGAAGGATAATGGCTAATACGGAAAATCCGACAGCCGACCATTATGGCCAAATAAGGAAGGGTCCCTAGTTATCTATATGGTAATACCTTCATGAGCTTACCGCTTATGTCATCTTGATGGCAATATGGTTACGAGAATATGGAATGTGGAACACTTTAGACCATACTTCTCCTCTATAAGTGAATGAAGTAAATTCATCAAGGGAAATACTTCCACTAAGGACTAAAAGAAATTAACCACAAATCCAAGAAAAAGGAAATTAAAACTCGAAGAACTCTTGTCGAATTTATCTATATGAATAAAACAATGAATAGATGACTTCCTAAAGTTAATCCAAAATAACAGATTTTACTTGGTTAGGGGTGGAAAGCCCTTCATAAATGGATAACCTTCAAAAGTCCTTGATGTAGTCAAGTTGCTTCCCGAAAGGGAGGAAGGGTAAGTTTGGGGATGCGCCGACATCTATTAAATTCTTTGGTATACCAAGGTCATCCTCCAAAGAGGGAAAGAGGTAAGCCAAGGACATATGATCCTGGCCTCGGGATAAGCCCAGCATAATTATACCTTGACGCACAATCCCGGTTCCGACCATCCCTTGATGCAGTCAAGGTGCTGTTTGGAGGAGGGATGAGTCATTGTTAGTGCACAATCCTGGTTCCGAGTGAAGCACATTCCTCCTCTGTTCTTTTCAGATCAAGCCCCACCTCTACTTTGGCACAAGCACGCCCTGCCTCTTCTCTGAAGTAGAGCATACACTTCCTCTTCTTATATCTCATCCCACATAGGGGAACGAAAGCTCAAAAAGAGCATTTAAAGCATGTTAAGCCATTGCTTTTAAAAATGGAAAATAGTCGGTTAAAACCGAAAGCGCTTATGTATCCATCATCCTGGAAGAAAACTTTTGGATTTCTACTGTCTTATTCCCCGGATATGGGTTCCGGTATTTCCATGAGCCAAAAGAGTTTTCGTGATGGTTTTTGGACTTCTAATATTTTCATTTCTGAATCTGGGTTGCGGAACCTGTATTAAGCCGAAGATGACTTCGTATTTATTATTTCCATAAACAGGTTTCTATAATTCTACTACTTTAATACCTGAATCTAGGATTTGGGTCTTCTATTAAGTCGAAGGCGGCTTTATATTCATTATTTCTAGAAAAAGATATTTTGAATTCTAATATTTTAATACCTAAATCTGGGTTTCAGGTAGTTTATTAAGCCAAATGTGGCTTCGTACTTATTATTTCTAGAAAAAAGTTCCTGGAATTTTATTATCTTATTACCCGAGTTTGGGTATCGGGTCTTATATTAAGTCGAAGGTGGATTCGCCACTGTTATTTCCAAAACAAGGTTTCAGGATATTCCTTGAATCCAGGTTTCAAGTCTTCTATTGAGTTGAAAATAGCTTCACATCTTTTTTTCTCAAAAGAAGATTTCTAAATTAAAATTATCTTATTTCCCAAATATGAGCTTCGGAACTATGATTTGCCGAAAGTGGTCTTATATTTAGGAAAGATATCAAAACTACCAGTGTTCCTTGTATACAAATATGGGTTTTACATCTTCCCGAATGCTAGAAAATGTTCTGGTCCTCTATTAATTTTTGTCTACATTAAGCTGAGGATGGCTTTTTTCATGGCCAGTTAATCCCAAAAATGGTTTTTGGAATTTCTTTTCAAATATATGAATCTAGGTTTTGAATTTCTTTACATCAAAAATGGTTTCGGTCATACTAACCTCATTCAGGAAAGGATTTTGGATTTTCACTATTCAAAATTGGGATTTATTTAAAGTCCAAAAATGGATTGTTGAGCCTATACTCAATCAATACCTATTTAAGGATTTTAGAGAAAATTAGTTCTCGGTAATATACTATTACCAGGAGAATTGATAATCCACCCCTCTAGCTAAAATACAATTAGACAAACTTATGCACATATGTTATCCTTAAATGACAATATGAATATGCTTCCAGGTATAATAAGATGTAAGCATGCTTTATTTCCTAAAGAACAAAATCTTCTATCACACAGGAGGGGGGCTAAATGTTAGCCAAAATTTATTTCTTCGGATAGACAGGGTAAAAGAAGGTCAAAATAAAGAACAAGGCTTCTGGAAACATCAGGAGGAAGCCAAGTGATTTAAAAGTTAACCAAAATAAAGACTTTCAAATAGATCAAAGGCTTTGTACAACAACTAAAAGACTTATTATCAATATACAGGGTAATGGTAAAGAGATAGGCTTCAAATTCAGCGAAGAAAAGGCTCTTCCGTTATACCAAAGGGAACGTCCTACGAGAAATATGTTCCTAATCCAGGAAACAAAGCATTCCATTATAAAGTTGGGAAGAGAAGAGTTTTAAAGAACTATTTGTCCGAAACAACCACCTCATACCCAACAGAATGCTCCTTTCCTACAAAAAAAGCTCCTATTGATGAAATTTGAAGGGCATGATCCTATAACAAACTATCTTAGAGCACAAGGGAGGAAGCTAGATATGCATTTCGATGAACGGAATATGCCTAAAAATCTAATCCTCCATTAGATAATTACCACAAGTAGGCGTCGTATATATATATATATATATATATATATATATATATATATATATATATATATATATATATATATAACATACGCAGATTCAAGAGACCGAAACTCCTACAAGGCATTTCTCATGCTGGAGGAATACCTTCGAAGGATCCGACAGCTATTATATAGCCACCCTTCTAAAAGAAGTTAGAAAGCGTCTCTGCCAAATCTTCATATCCAACTTCGTAAGTGTCAAAACGAAGCCTATCAAGTGGAAAGAGGTAAACCCACACCTATAAATACAACGCTGTGGGTCCATAATTAGGATAATAAATTATTCCAAAAATTGTAATCGCAAATTGCAGAGTGTAACCCTAATTTCTAAATCGAATCAGGGATTTTCTCTTTTCTTGTAATCATGTTTGGAAGTTCGTAATAAAAAAAGGAGAATTGAGGATCCTAACTTATGAAGTTTAATTTTAAGAGAAAGGGGCTTGATCATTTTTTGTTATTAACATGTGTAATAGCCGATTGCACATGATTCTAATTTCTAACTTCTTATTTTTCTCCGAAAAAATGTTGCGAAACACATGAGGAGAGATAGTGTAACTAAGACTGAAAGTAATAAATTCTTATCTAAAAGGTATAAGGAGGATTACTGCCAATGGAGCATGTTTCTCCAGAGAAAATATAATTAAATTTCTCCTCTCTTTATTGAGCTTCGCAACATCATATTCTTTACTTATCGATTGTTAAATTCCCCAAAAAAAGGTTCCGACGTTGCCTGTGGCATCGATCAAGCTCGACATACGAAACCTTAGCCCTAAATCCCTTCAATGGCCCCGTGACCTGAAAGCCATGAATATCTCTTTATTTCAGATAAAGGCTTTTGGTGGCATCCAATAGCTAGAATATGTTACCCTTTCAGAGTGTTTAATAGCGATGCGACCGGTATAAGAGCCTATGTATGAAATTTGTTTATTATAAACTGCCAACCATTTTTATGGCTAATACCATACGATATGAATCCATGACATCTCAATGTTTTAAAAATAATAATAATCAAAAACAAAAAAATACAAGAGGATTATAAGTTATAAAAGTTAAATTCATCAAAAATAACCATGCACATAAATTGATCCATAAGGTTCAACTCTGTATCATCTCAAGGCTATATCATCTCCATGTAAGAAATTGAGGAATTTAAATCTTTAAAAACCAAGGAGTAATTGAAAGAAAAAAATCGACCAGATAAACTCAAACAACCGAGGAAAGATAAGACAAGGAAATTAGGGAAATTAGGCAAAGAGGAGAAGCAGCGTACCTGGATTATGCAAGCCCCAGGTGGCGACCGATTGACTAACAACACATGACCAGTGGTGGAGGCCTGGAGCTTATATGCTCTAGGTTTACGCTTCTCCCCCGATAACCACTTGTTTCTGACATGTTTTTCAGCCATCGACAATAAAATTTGGGAATTTAAATCTAAGTAAACTTGCATGCAATAGGAAGCATAATGAATATAAGCAATACATAGAAACCAGAGGTCATATTAAGCTACAATAGACATTTCTATTCGACAGTAAATTATAGATTTCATAATAGTGCAAATATCAAACATATAGTCACACAATTCAATAACCAAACAACCATTTAGAAAATAAATTTATATCAAAAAATATTTTGGATAAACCCACCTTAGGTGCTCAAAGTAACATGTCAAAAACCAAATCTTTCCTAATGATTGAATTTTAGCAATCACTGATTCCACTTAGCCAAAATAAAAAATAAAAAATAACACATAATTTAATTACTTTAAATTGAAATATCATCCTTTGTAAGATATATTAAAGGATGAGAAAGCTTACATTGATTTGATTAAGATTTCCAGAGTTTCACCAAATTTATATTAAATGAATTGCTTTTAGGGCCTAGGGAGAAGAAGACCTAGCTTTTCTCTACTTCATTTTTATGATTTTAGAATGTGCATACAAGTAATGAAAATGATAAGTGGAAAGCGCTCTTGTAATTACTAATATAGACTTTAGGTTGAATTGGACCCAATAAGAAAAGAGAAAAGGGTTTTACTACTTTATTTATTTTACTTCTTCTATAACATTCAACCCTTTTCATTTTTCAAACAAATTATTTCATTCTTTGTTTCAATATATGTATATATCTCTCTATTGTTATCATATTAAATCTTGTGTTACCTTTCCCTCACGTAAAGAATTCAAAATATATAATTTTAAGGCTTTGTGGACATTTTTTTTTAAAATTGTTTAGTATGCGAACAAGGTGATCATAGTAGTACTCGAACTCCTAACCTCTTACCAGACAGGATCACGTCTTTCCACTATGTCTCGCTATTTTGGCAACATTTAATTCCTTTAATATTAAAATTTAATATTACAAAAAGACATATACTGGAATTATTATCAACTTATTTACTATTATTTCCTATAATACGGATCTCGGTTAATATGGTTTCTGTAATAATCCTTAACCATTTCCAAATCCCATAAATTATTCATAAGGAATTTGTGTTCTAATAAATTGAATGATTGCTTTTACTAATGTACTTCTCAATTAGATTCGTCATTTATAAACTAAAAATGATCCATTTATAATAATTTATTAGAAATTGAACACAAGATTTAAAATTCATTTTTGATTGATTATATATATGCAAAAGGTTAACCTTGCATTTTCTTTTCTTACCTGGGTTTTAAATCCTTTACGATTATTACCCCCAATAAGGCATTGTAAGGTCCTAATATTGTGTACTTTCTAAGTTCTAATTAATGATTCCCATCGAATAAGATTCCTTATCAAATTGTTACACAATTTTACTAGCAGCCATACGTTGAGTGCCCTATCAATCATACATATATAAAACAACTAGTTAGGCTGCTCAGTGAAATGCAGTTCATCCGCTACCGCCATCAAAGTCTAATATTCAAAGGTGGTCAAGGCACAATAATCCAATCCTAAATCGTTAGGGTCAAATACTTAATAATAATTTGTATTGCAATGCATATCCCCACCAATTATGCTTGATGATTATGCCATAATAATTATCAGTTAACCTATTCTAATTAGGAAACAAATCTAAATCTCCTACCAAACTGGCCAAAGGACAAGCTTCTCAGTCTGTCTAGGCCAACATTTGTGTCTTAAGTACTGTATACTGTTATGAAAACAGCTTCGATACTAAGTTCTAACGTCCTACCTTTATATCCACACTAAAAATGATAAAGCTGGGTAATATTGTTTGTTATAGCGAAGAATAAGGCTAGTTAGGAGCGACACTGATAAATATTATTTCAGATAGTAACGAGATATCGAATTAGATGATGATTTTTTTCCCAATATAGTAGATTCTGCGATACGGTCCAGACGCAAAACGATATTACATTGGCTAAGCATATTCGGAATAGTATAAAATATTACAAAAAACCTAAAGTGTGCAGCAGTATGCAAGAAGATGAGATTGTATACATACTCGCAAGATTAGTTAACAAAGGCACTTACACATTATCCTTATAGTTTACTAGTCGAGTACAAACCCAGACTCAAATGAATGTACATATTATATGCCCCTATCTCAACAAAAGTGAAAGCAGAACCTATGTTCTAGGCATAATGGTATAAATGTCATGTATGAAAGCCGATTTATATCTCATTGGGTAGTAAGCTAGGTATATCTCAGTCTAACCTGAGTATTAAAAAATAAAATAAATGAGCCAGTCTATTTCTTAAACTAATCCGTGAGATGGCATAAATTATGATACGTAAGTGATAAGCAATGCATTATGATCAGGTTATCAGCTTGCAAAAAATAATCAGATGCCATAAAATGGAAACGCTTAAAGAAGTGATCAGAATATGAAATGGACATAAATGAAGGGGGTGGCAACTTGTATGTAAATATCACCAAATCACAAAACTAATGCCAAGAAGGAGAGACATAAATATGGTGAATGTCAAATTTATTAATCAAAACTAACGTTCAATAAAACTCAAAAAGTGTCAAATGGAAGACATGTATGAAGGATACGCCTAAGACTATGGAGAATAGCCTACCAAAAGATGAGCACGAAGGCCATGCCTGATGACCATGAAGAATCTCGTACTAAAAAGATGAGAACAAAACCTATGCTTGATGATAAAAAATGATCGCCTATCGAAACAACAAGCATGAGGGCTATGCCTAAACAACCGTGATGGATCTCCTAACCAAAAGATGAGCAAAGTTGCTATGCCAAATTAAAAAGTCTCCGTGTGAAGACCCAAACCCCCGATCTCGGGCGAATGGATAGTCGTTGGAATATAAAACATTAATCACAACAACAGAACATAGAAAATAGCATAATAGCATATAATAATGTACATGGATTTACATCAAAGGATAATATCAGAGTTTACAACAATGCGGGATCATAATTATACATAACAGGGTCTTAGATAGCAAATAATTAAACAGCGGAATCAAAGATAATTAACATAAAAGAGTCTAGGACTGTCAAAAGGAAACATCCAAAACATTGCTCCATCTTTAAATCCAAAACCAGCTACCAAAGCTCTCGTACACATCTAAAAGAAAATAAGCTAATGACATATTTACTTGGTTGTCCATGTAAAAATATGGACATCCGAGTTTGCAAGGGGAAAACAAACTATGAGTCTGTCGTGGGACTAGTATGAGAAACCCTAAATTTAACTTAACTTATTTAAACTAAGGCATATCACGGGACCATACCATATGATACGGAACAGGTTTACTTCACACAAATGTCAGTGCATAAAATCACACAATGCTTTTTGAAAAAATGAAGCCATTATAAAACTCAAGTCCCATCACACAATGCAAGCGCAAGATGGCGGATAGAGTTTTACCTTATAATAGCCAAACATGCTTGATACGAGAAAATCATTTGATATATCATTGTCTAATTTAAAAATAATTTCGAAAATAAATGTATAAATCTTAGAAAGCATAGTACCACATCCTATTATGTCGCCATAGGTATACAACTGAAACCGTAAAGTCTTGTATTGGAAATTGGATTCTATCATGAACCAAGGCAAAGGATCTTCCTCAATCTGAACTTCGGAATATCTTTAGCAACATGTCCCAGCGAAAATTGATGTATCCCTTTGGAGCGATAGAGCCGATCCACCTATTTTTGATGGATTAGTCAATGCCTGAACAATACATTTTCCGGCCTTGTTGGACCTCTTGGTCAGTACGTCGACCACCATATTCATATTCGCCACCATGGTCATATTCAACCATATTCGAGGCGCCTCGATTCCAACGTCCACATAAGTAAGCTGTCTGGGCTCCATACCACTGCGTCACTTCTAGATAGACCTCTCTACGGTCCTTCTTCCCGTTTTTGGCTTATACGGGGTGTGAAGGTCGCGAATTAACACACCACAAAGCTTTCTTTTCAACAGAAGCTTTGATCTATCTGCCAGCAGCACTTGGCATGTCACACAGTCATTCCATACCATACAATTGATGTCTACCAATATATAACCTCTAAACTCATACATCTTAGAGAAGGGTGTTAAGCTAAGAGAATAAATTCCACGCCATAAAATAGATATATATTTAATAGAGATCAATTAGTATACTACAAAATATCATGTCAGACATACATCCCTACAAGTTCGTTCTAAATCTGAACGAAATCGAACGTATCTTATTTCTCATCTCATATGTCTAATACAGGAGTGAAACCCTTGCACATCCAGATAATCAACAAGTACGTCCAAACCACTGCCATTATAAGCCCTTCAAGGGAGCTACCCAAATCCAGGGCATTTAAACCTGATCTTTTCGAATAATTCACGCCAAAACAAAACAAATCAAATCCAATCCTTATTTGGATTATTGACTCACCAATTATGTCTCCTTTAATTGGTTTCCTTTCATAAGATTTAAAATCTTATTCTCAAACCTGGTTAAGTCATTTGGCCTTCAAAAATCATTTCTTAAGCTTATATAAAGGTTTACTTAAGAATTTAATTCAATTTATGAATTAAAATTCTTAGTTCCAAACATCTCTCAAAATCTGTTATATAAGCTTTTATAGAAAACCGCCAAATTTCACTTAATTGCTTTTATCATTTAAAACCATGTGAAATTAATTTAAACCCATTCCAAATCATTTGCAATAATTTATAATGATTTTTCACTATTTTTATTTATATAAAAATAGTCCATACTCGTAATTTCCAATTACAAATCATTACGGGTCATGGCGCCGTTTTTATTCAAATTTGATTTGAATATTTCTCAAAATCCAATCGTTATATTTCAGAACTATCAGTATCATTTGAAAGATCTTTTCAATACAAACCCAACGGTTCCAATTTGGGGAAATCCGACAGCCGGATCTCCCGGTACATTCATTTAAAGCTACAGGTCGAAATTCGCAAACTACTGCTGCGCGACATGTTCTATTCTGACCAATATTCGACGTATAATATAAAACACGTCGAATAGCTTCAAAAACGTATTATTTATTGCATAAAAAATATATATAATAATTTTCCAAAGTCATATTTTATTTTTTCAACTCCAAATCATTTATTTCAATATTATAATATTATAGTAATATAATAATGATTAAAATAATATTATTTTTCGAACTTCAGTATTTTTGTTCCAAACTTTGCTGGCATTCATTATAAAAATAAATAAAAAAGTTTTGCAAATGAAGTTGTTTCAAAACATTCCCTAAATACCCTAACTGAGGTTCACTTTTTTCGGTTATAGTTCATTTCAAAATTAAAACTTGAATAGGCCATAATTAGATGAAAATTACTTCAAACAACCTGATACAGTTACGAATATTCATCTATATTTTAAAATATTTGTGTCCGTCCAAAATCAGTCATTGCATTCAAACTTTGATTTTCAGCCTATTATTATATCAATAAAATATTCACTAAAAAACTGTTTTCTTGTTGGAGACTTAACCAATGAACACTTTTATTGTTTATTTTCAAACAATGTATTATATAACACTCAATCATCCATCAAAAAGCATTCATTTCACACATAAAGTGAATCTCACCATATAAGCATCTAGTAAATAACGCTTACACAGTCCTGTTAATCAACAGATTGACAAACAAATCAACACTTGGGATTAGAGTTCATTATCATCCCAATACCCATGTGGGGTTTTCATAACATTCACAAACCAGTGATTATTATAAAATACATACTTGGAAGATGTGTAAAATTATCATCCTAATACCCGTGTGGGATTTACATCACAATCCATGTGAAATTATTTACACACTTAGTAGATGTGTTGGCTAATTTCCATCCCAATACCCGTGCGGGGTTTTTCTGCACAATCAATAAATAGTAATTAATAAATTACTCAACCAGAACCACTTAAGGTTCAATCAACATTCCAATAGACACTATTTGTAATATACGTGTCGTATACCCAAGTAATATCATACATATAAGACAAAATGATATTTTTATCACACTACTCAACTTTTTACATTATATTAAAACTACATGATCAATTATTAATCATTATCAAACACAATGCCATTAACTATAAACAATAAATTTCATCTACCCCTTTTTTGTACGTAAGTTTTGGTTTCTCACATTCGGTTTCTACTCCACCAAATCTTTACGGAAGGATTCCGGACTCTCGCACACCATGCTAACTCTAGTACGACGACAACAAAACTTGCCAAATCTTACGGGACCTAAATCGAAGGTTGTGGGGTTCCTACTCCTTACGGATACACACAAACTAGCAGATGTGGAGTATCGAAACAACCAGAGGGGTCTAGGGGGTCTAGGGAGTGCGACTTGGGGGAGGGGTCCACGATAGAGAGTGTATGCGTGGAGGCACAGGGTGCGGGCCACAAGGCGTGGGAGTTTGGGGTGGTAGGAAGCGGAAAAGTGAAGTTTTTGAGCGGGTTATGTGCAAAGGAGGCTAAAAATGGCATCTTTAGGGTTTATGGAGAAAGAGGGCCCACGGTGTAACGACCCATCTTTTTGCCCGATTTTTCGTCGGTAATTAAACCAACTTAAACCGTTCATAAAGACGAATTGTTATGGGTACATACATATATTGAACAAAATAAAAAAAAACCTTTCATTTAATAATACAATATTACATCAAAATTACATGAATATCAGTGTTATAACATAAATATATATACAATGGAAGAAAGAAATAACTCTCAGCGGAAGAACATATGTTACAGCGGAAGCTTCTACTCTAGCGTGGACTCCAACTCAGAAAGCGTTCTGAACTTGATTCCAAATGAAACATAGCTGCAAAACTAAACTACTAGCTGCCCGTGTAAAAATTAATGGGCACCCAAAGTTTAGGAAGGAACAATAAACTCTAGGCCAATCATAGGACTGGTGTGAGAACATAAAATAGTAGTTTTTAGGTCTTCATTTTAAAGTTGGGAAATTCACTGGACCATGCCGCTAACGCGGAACGGGTTTATTCCATATGAATGCCCATGCATATAAAAAACGCAATGACTTCTGACAATGAAGCTATCATAAGCTCGTCCCACATCACACAACGCAAGCGCACACCAGATGGGCGAGTTTTATCTTATGATAACCAAAAATGTCTTCGTACGTGAAAATCCTCTTCTCAGAATATATATATATAGTGTGTGTGGAAAACATTTCGCAAATAAATGTATTAATCCTAGACAGCATAATACCTCAACCTATTATGTCTCCATATATATATATATATATATATATATATATATATATATATATATATATATATACACACACACAAACCAAAACCATGTGGCACGTACAGGAATTTGGGTTTCCACTTGATGATTCCTGGCATAAAGATCAATCGGAACACAAACGAAATGTAATCACAGGTTTTTCATCCAGACGCGGACACCAATACAAATCGCGAGGTAGATCAACAGTTTTTGACCAGACACGGCCCCCCGAATATACCCTATTCCATAAGTCATAAGTGGTTTCCCACTGCTGCAGCGGTCATCATCAATTCATATATATATACACACACAACCTAATCGCCAGTTTCTCATCATCCGCGGTGTGAGGTTTTGTCGATGTCACGTCATACACAAAGCATGCCTAGATAAGCAATGCCTTGATCATACAGGCTCATTTCATATCTTAAGTATGTCACATTGTCCATTCGCAACATGAACACTGATTTCCATCCATACATAACCACTTCGAGCTCATACGTCACAAACCAAATACATATCAACGGAAATCAGTGTTATACTGTCAATTACAATGTCAGACACACAATCCATACAAGTCCATCCTAGGTCTGAACGGAACAAAAATCCGAAAGTTCTCCCAACACGATTGGACTTCCTGCCACTCCGGTAATATGGGCATCTCTCTACTGTAGCTATTCAGTAAAGAAACCAATCAACAGATAGTCCGTTCGATTTGTGAAGAATCACGGTTTTCATTCATCGATTCCAAGTCTTGAATTTGCTTCCTACGCCGTATTATTACTTGGAATGGTTTTCGGATTTAAATCTGATCCCGGTCTTTCCAAGTAATAAGCGTATTCATAAAACAATGGTTATGGACCACACAGGGTTTCAATTCAACTTTCCTTCCAATTGTCATTTATTCATTTACAACTCAATCAAACACTATCAGAATCTTGAGGTAAATATTTCTAATGTTTCTGATAGTATTTGTTCAACCTTGGAATTACATATCGAATATCCAACACAACTCTATCCGACTCATTTTTTTTTAATTCTAATTTTAGAATTACTAAGTAATTCCATTTACAATATTTAATAACTTAGAAATCCTTCCAAATTATTTACGATCCCTTTAACCATTTGAAATCATGGTTCACCCTTTATAAATCCCCAACCATTTATCTATGAAAGGTGATAATAACGTTTTGGAAAGTTACTACAAGCGCTGCAATAGCCATTAAATCAAGTAAATTCCAAATCATTCTGTAACGACTTAATAAGTTGAACGCCTTTAGTTTTGAAGTTAATTAGAATTTGAGTTAGAAAACTGGGAATATGTTAAGAAGTATGAATTTGAAATTTTAATTTAAAATTGATTGTGTATGTTGAGTTGAAATATAAAGTTTAAAGTGATAACTAATTTAGGATTTATATATTGAACTTGAGATCTTGATTTACGTTGTAAGCATATGAATCTCCAACATATATTTTAACTTGTATTTGCTTTGAAACAGGCAAAGTAAAAGTATAAGTCTCATTCAAAAATTTTGTGTAAACGAATGCAAAATCTATATCGAGGAGAACATTTGCTTCTTGGATATCAATACGTTGCATAACGGTAATCTAAATATTTGTGTTGCGGAATGTCTAAGCTCGTCGTTCGTTTAAATCAATCTACGTGATCGGTATAGGGTAGCAATAACCGATATTTTATTCAACATTAAAATTTTAATGATTGAATTAAATTATGAAATTCAACATTTGAGGAAGGTTCGACTGGACATGGCGAAGGAAAGAAGCTCGTAGTAAAGTACAGAAGTGTTCTGTTCGAGTTAACTAAGTCGTCAAGGAATAGAACGTTGTTAGAAATTGGGTGAATTCAAACTAAAAATATTAGATGATATCCCAAGAAAAATGGCGTTATTTGTTGTGCGAAGATTAGATATTTGATGCTCGAATCCTTAATACTGAGTCAGGAATGCGCAAAATTGGACTACTCTTGTTCGCGTATCGATCCCATCTCATTTGTAACCTTCAAGAATGGACGTCTGAATAGATTTCTATTATGTACTAATAAGGAAGGTAATTCATTCGTGTATGAAACACTTATAACCAATGTTGAGGAAAGTTTGGACACCTGTATGATTCACAACATGCAATTGACACTTGTGGTAACTACAGATAATTTCTTCCACGTGCTTCTCCTTACTTCACGCGATTGTCTTCATATGCTTCTCTATTCCTTTTGCTTTCTTCGTACTCATTATTGTTCACCATAGAAAAAAGGAAAAAAAATCATAAGTAATTGTCCAAATAAAATATCACGAAACTCCAAAAATAAAATCAACAGGAATGAATCAAAATCGAAATAGCCTCCTGTCATCCCTCAAAATTGCGATTTAGGGTTCCTTCCCAAAAATTGATTCGCTGATGTCCTTCTTCCTTACCGTCACCAATACAAGAAGTCGTCGCGTTGGCCATCGCGAGGTGTCGGGGCCCTGACCGCCTCCACCTGCCTTGTCCTACCGATCGGTCTGTGCTTCTTCTTTCTTTTCTATGCAAGTTGTTTTTTTTTCTACTCATGCGAGCCAACAACTGCCATTGCGCAGCCAACCATCGTAAGTCCACCACCGCGTCATTCCCTCACCATTCGCGCGCGCCCAGAACAAGGACCCAAGCCTGCAGGCGTTGCTCCATCCAAAAAAAAAAGTCTTTGCTTGTGGGAATCCTTTGAGCGTGACAGAATAAGCGCTTCAGGTGCTCGTGATAATGCTTGTGAGAAGGCTGCTGGGTGGTTTGAGCTTACTGTCTTGAGTTGAATTCCAAATCTGGGTATTTATTCACCTGTTGGTTGCTCGATCAGACGGTGAGTTTTACTTTGATGTATGTATGTAGCATGATTATAAAGTATTGATTTGATTTTGCTTTGGTTTGATTGTGGTGGTGTCTCTCGTTCATGTCATGGCTTGCGATCGTGGTCGTTTCCAGGAAGGCCGAGCTCTTTGTCCTTGTTTCCATTCAAAGTCATCGTACTTGATACAATCGCTCGAGATAAATTCAGATCTGTCCACTTGTGTCGCCATTTCGTACAGTGAAAGGTGAGTTTTTCTCACTCACAGACTAACAGATTATTAAGTGAATTAAACACTTGAGATGTTGAATGGAATGTTAGGGTGCTCTAGATTTGTTTGCTTCGTGGTTGTGCATGTGCGACACACACGGTTATATCCTATGACACAATATGGTTATATGCATGATATGTTTATTTTCTCACTATGCAAGTTTCCCCTGAGATTTGAAACCGTTACGGGTTGAAATGATATATAGCTGAACCCCTATATATTTAATCGATTTGGGATGCGGGTTGAAATGATACATACCCGAGATTCGAATATTTTAAGGAACGGATTGAAATGATAAATATCTGTATCACTTGACCATAGGATAGAAAATTTATATATGGACACCGTGGAAAATAAAATAAAATATTTCAAAATATTTTATCAATTTGGTAAGTAGAAATTTAAATGAAAATTTTCCATATAGCATGAAGAAGGTTTTAAAGAAATTTTATTCAAAATTTTGTTGAATTCTACAAGGAATCCATTTTGTATGAAAATAAGTTCTAAAGGCAATTATGCGAGTTAACACTTAAAGTTATATTGGTTTAAATAAATTCTAAATAACTTTATGTTCATATAATGAATTTAATAACATGATAAATTTTAAAATTTGTTGATTTAATATAAAAAGATTTGTAAATGTTTTAGAACTTAATTTGACATATGATTGTCAAAGGAACTTTCATCATGCGAATGTAAGAAGAATTTGGTCAAAATGGAAAGTGTTCAAGTGTAAAGGAATATGTTTATCTAATCATGGTGAATAAAAGTTTGATTAACAAGATGGAATTGACGAATCACATTTTTGATTTTCAACTAACGTTAAAAGTTGTTGGGGATTATTATAAGAAATGGATATACGAAATCTAAGGTAACCAATAGTTTGAGAATCGTTTAATCATGAAGCATTGAAATCGAACCAAATAAAACGGGATTTGATTTAAATGTGAAATGGGAAAGGAAATGGCGAGACATGGATTGAGATTGGATTTGGACTAATATTATTGAATAAAACTATAATTTAACAAAACTATTTTTCCGCATTACTTGATTTTGTAAATCTTTCTTTATAAATATTTTGATTACTTTAACTATATGGATTTACAATAGTTTCCAACTATTTACACATATATGTATATACATCATTTCAACTTAATATATATATACTACTTTCAAACTTAACTATTCTAAACATATATTTTATGATTTCGAACAGAATCTATGTCCAATCCAGTCTAGTGAATTCGAAAGGTTGAAATTAAAGATTTCAAGTATTAATGACATTTTGGAAATGGGAACTTTAAAACCAAATGGTTGTTAATGGATAATTGTGAATATGGTTTTGAAATCTCAATCGAATCAATGATAATTGATTTGAGTAAACGTATTTGGGGCAATGCTAGAAATAAATTTTGATTTGCGATACTTGAAGTATGAATACAAATCTTATGGCTACGGTGTGAAAAATGTAAGCGTTGGTTGTTAAAGAGACTGGAGTCGGTAAGTGGCACACTCTCTGTCAGTGCCGATGCCACTTTAACAACTGTGTACATGATGACATATCCGGAATGAAGCATGATGACTTGGAGGTGATTACTGGATTGAAGAAGGCGAATGGTAACAAAATGGCCTTGACCTTCAGGTCATAATTAAAATGACTAAAACATGAGCTATTCCGTGGCTAATTGAGGTCGCACCTCTGATCGAACATGCTTCTTCGATACCATTTCTATGACTATGTTGATGATTTGGGTGCTCTTTTGATTTGGGAGTGTGTTCCGAGGCGGGCGGTAGTGGCTGCTATGCGTTACCACCGGTCCGGGAGTGCAATTGGTAGAATCCTACCCTGGGTATTGCCTCGAGTGCCTTGTCATATTATCCTTAGCAACCCCCCTACGATTTTTATTTGTATCGTACCTATGGAGTGCCCTCTGATGCCATCGTGTTACGGTGGGTTTACGGTACTATATAGACTATGTTATTATAAACGGTGTAAGGGTAAAAATGTAATCCCGCTTATGCTATTTTCATTATATTTACTTTACTGAATAGACATTACAATAATAGCATATTATTATATAGATATTAGTTTCGCGAATCCTTAGAGGATGGAAATCCCGAACATCCTTTAAGTTATTGTACATTTCAGTGGACACTTCATTTAAGTCAATTCACTTATATGAGATTATTAGTCCTGACTCGTGTATTATGTTTGTTTTATTCCTTTCAAAATGCCCAAGTCAGATTGAGTATTTCAGCTTGGAAATATGTCTGTTAGCGCTTGAGATTCGTTGGAGATCCAGCATTCGTCTACTAGGTCATATGCAGTTATGCCCATCTCTGCTTACTACCGAATATTAGTATGGTTCTCTATTCATTCTTCTGTTGTTTCTATATTTATTCTGTACTTTGATATTATGTAAATTTAAAGATTTTATAATACTGTATAAATTTTTACTTCCACTATGAGATATTATGTGCTCTGTGTCTGTGATTCTGTGATGATTTGTATTTCAACTTCATAAGCAATAACAATCTGTCCTTTTGAACGGTTTGAGTTGGTTTAATTACCAGCGAAAAACCGGTCAAAAAGCCAGGTCGTTACAATGTGGTATCAGAGCTTTGGTTATACAAAGCTTAGCTTATGTTGTTGAAACACTCATTAGAGATAGAGTAGAAATACTCTAGAATGAGTGATATCGTCTTGGAATCATTCCCGAGAGAGTATATTTAGAAAATAAAAACATTTTAAACGATTTTAAAGAATTTTTAAAAAGGATTTCCTATTCATATTAAAAAAATTGAAATTTTAGCCTTGTCTTAAAAATTATCCTTGTTTTAAATTTTATTCCTTTGAATTCGCCTCTTTAGTTAAGAACTTCTCTTCGGTTCGATCTTCCAAAGTCGAGTCTCAATCCGGCATTGTCCCTCCTTAGAAACTTAGGATTCGTCGATTCCTAAGTTTGAATCTTCCTTAATTCATTTAATCTATCCTTGTTAATTCATCCACCTTCTAGCTTATAACTAAATTAGGACGTGAAAATTTAAAATAAAACTAGGATAACAACTAAGTGTTAAATACCTGATTGTATTAAATAAATTGAACCGAAATCCAATGGTATTGGGTTATATATAAATTTATAACCATATATTAAGAAAATAGAAAAATTCATTGGTTAATATATTTTGAAATTAAAATTTATAGTTAGTTCGTATGCAAGTATAACTTGTAAATTTAAAATGATTGGAAAATAAACGACTTGGTTAAAATTCTTGATGACAAGAAGGTAATGAAACTCTGTGAGTTCAAAATATTTGAGTAAATGTATTAAGAAAGTGAATTGATAACTATATGCGTACCCTTGGAACTAAAATCACTTTATATAAAATACGGAATTTGTAGTATTAGAATTATGAAAATATCTATATTATAAGGGTATAAGCAAGCAAATACTAGAGGTTTTGGAAACGATATGTGTTTAAACATTAAAAAAAATTATACGATATATGTTTTTAGAATATACTCATATGATTTTCCATGGTAAATCTTAAGATGACATAAGGGAAATAAATAAACGATTAAAATCAAAATATACCAAATGAATAAGCAGTAGAGATATGTATTGTTCACTGCTTGAAAATTTTACAAATGAGATTATATAATGATCATTTGAGATAAAATAAGTCGTAAAATAAAGAAGTGTTAAATCATTTATGAAGAAGGATATTTATAATCATGAATACATAAGTAAAAGATGATTTGTGAATATACAAATGAAACTTGGAATTAAATCCGAATTGTTTCAAAATAAATTTTAACTTATGAAAGTAGGAATTGAAATTAAAGATAGAATTTAATTTTGTATGGAATAATGCAGCATTTATAAGTTGATTTGAGATAAGTGTGAGCATGCATCTAACATGTCCATTGAAGGAAGCTAGAAACAAATTGTCCATGGATAACATAAGGGCTCTAATTTCTCTTATGGATATTTTTGGTTTGCTGTATACTTACATTATGCAGTTCAAGTATAATTATATGAAATCAGTTGAGTAAATGAAACCTGAAGTTATGAAACAGCGATTGTGTGAGAAAATACAGCTGTGAACTACAGTTGTGAACTCTAGAAGCAGACTACAACCTTGCAATGCCGCTACGAATCCCAGCTGTAGCTTAGCATTAAGCTCGTGTTTACTTATAGTTTATTCTATTTTTCCACAAGTAATTAATTTAATATACCCTAGATAAGTAATAAGAAACTGTATAAATGATTGGAAAATGAAAAAAAATGCTAAGGGAAATCCTGTATAATATATGTGTTTTGAGAATGATAGTTTATTTGGTTACACATTTTGGAGTACATTTGACGTTGACATTTACTGTCTAAAGGTCTATAAACAAATGAGACTATATAAATGGGTTCATTATTTAATATAAAATAAGTACACTTTGATTTTCAAGATAAATATTTAAATGAATCTCTTAAAATTTCTAGGTTTGATATGTAATGAATTTCTTTAATAACCACTATATTTTAAGACGAATATGAAGAGAAAGAAACTGCCGTTACTAAATCGGGGCTGCTGCCACAAGCAGTAGTAGGAAAAGGAGACTGGTGCTCTTACAGAAAAGGGGGACAAGGTAAGCGACCATGCTACAGCCCTACAGCAGCAGCCTGCAGGTTAATAGAAAAAAAAACTGAAATGAATTAAAAACCAAAACTAAAATGAATTAAAAACTGAAAAAAACTGAGATGGGTGCTGTAAAACAAAAGAAATAAGACATCTACTAAGTACTGCAATTCCAATTTTCTTCTTCTTGTTCGAAATAGAGTAAACCCCTATACAGTGCATGTTTTCTATCATCAATGCATTCCATGCAGCAATAGAGTTGCACAGAAATGAATACTGATTCTTCTAGTCTTGTTAATTTTCATGTTATCCAAATAGTCCTCCCCAATAGTCAATTTCATAGTGCGATAGGAAGCAAACAATAATATAAAAATTGATACCTCCGTAAATCAAGCGCTTACCACCATTCAAACCTTGCAAGAAACAATAACATGAATTTTTGGTAGATAAACACATAGAAAATAAACGGAGAAGGCAATAATAAAAAGGGTATACAAATGTTAACATCACTTATGCGGATTGTTTGATGTCATTTTTTATATTTATCGACATGCAGCGCTTGTTACGTTATATGTTTCCTATCGTTATGCATATTTATCTTACTCTATGTTTACTTGATTCTCATATATTTGTTGAGATTTTTAGTGGGTTGCAATGGCGCATGCTTCACTTTGGAGCTCTCTTTTGCGCAAATGCAAATAAAAAAAGAGCAAATACGCTTTAAAATGCAAAATAAGGTACGTATCTCGGTTTACATATCGCATTTGGGTTGTTTTATTTTGTTTCCCCTATATTGGGATGCCTCATCGTGTAGATGAGATGTATATTGTATTTGTAAAATTTTGCGGGCAAGCCGGACAAAGGAGGTGCTGCCGAAATTTTCCGTAAATTCCGAGTGTTAGAAAAATTTTATGTTTTAAAAATTTTCTATAACTTGTATCCTTCTAATAAGCTTTAAACTAATTGAAAGGCTCATAAATAGAAGAATTAGTGTAATTGCAAATATAGATACGAATTTTTTGTACAACGTTTCCTTTTCGAGCACGAAAAGTGCAGAGTGGGGGAGAATGTAACGACTCAATAAATTGAACGTCTTTAGTTTTGAAGTTAATTAGAATTTGAGTTAGAAAACTGGGAATATGTTGAGAAGTATGAATTTGAAATTTTAATTAAACTTGAATGTGTATGTTGAGTGGAAATATAAAGTTTAAAATGATAACTAATTTTGGATTTATATAGTGAACTTGAGATCTTGATTTACGTTGTAAGCGTATGAATCTCCAACATATATTTTAACTTGTATTTGCTTTGAATCATGCAACGTAAAAGTATAAGTCTCATTCGGTATTTTTGTGTAAACAAATGCAAAATCTATATCGAGGAGAACATTTGCTTCTTGGATATCAATACGTTGCATAACGGTAATCTAAATAATTGTGTTGCGGAATGTCTAAGCTCGTCGTTCGTTTAAATCAATCTACGCGATCGATATAGGGTAGCAATAACCGATATTTTGTTCAACATTAAAAATTTAATGATTGAATTAAATTATGAAATTCAACATTTGAGGAACGTTCGACTGGACATGGCGAAGGAATGAAGCTCGTAGTAAAATACGGAAGTGTCCTGTTCGAGTTAATTCTGTAAACATTTTTATAAGTCGTCAAGGAATAGAATGTTGTTAGAAATTGGGCGAATTCAAACTAAAAATATTAGACAATATCCCAAGAAAAATGGCGTTATATGTTGCACGAAGATTAGATATTTGATGCTCGAATCCTTAATTCTAAGTTAGGAATGTGCAAAATTGGACTACTCTTGTTCGCGTATCGATCCCATCTCATTTGTAACCTTCAAGAATGGACGTCTGAATAGATTTCTATTATGTACTAATAAGGAAGGTAATTCATTCGTGGATGAAACACTTGTAACCAATGTTGAGGAAAGTTTGGACATCTGTATGATTCACAACATGCAAACGACACTTGTGGTAACTACAGATAATTGCCTCCACGTGCTTCTCCTTACTTCACGCGATTGTCTTCATATGCTTCTCTATTCCTTTTGCTTTCTTCGTACTCATTATTGTTCACTATAGAAGAAAGGAAAAAAATCATAAGCAATTGTCCAGATAAAATATCACGATACTCCAAAAATAAAATCAATAGGAATGAACTAAAATCGAAATAGCCTCCTGTCATCCCTCAAAATTGCGATTTACGATTCCTTCCCAAAAATAGATTTGCTGCAGTCCTTCTTCCTTACCGTCACCAACAAAAGAAGTCGTCGCATTGGCCATCACAAGGCATCGGGGCCCTGACTGCCTCCAGCTGCCTTGTCCCACCGATCGGTCTAGGCTTCTACTTTCTTTTCTATGCAAGTTTTTTTTCTTTGACTCATGCGAGGCAACAACTGCCATTGCGCAGCCAACCATCGTAAGTCCACCACCGCGTCATTCCCTCACCACTCGCGCGCGCCCAGAACAAGGACCCACGCCTGTAGGCGTTGCTCCATCCAAAATAAAGTCTCTACTTGTGGGAACCCTTTGAGCATGACAGAATAAGCGCTTCAGGTGCTCGTGATAATGCATGTGAGAAGGCTGCTGGGTAGTTTGAGCTTACTGTCTTGAGTTGAATTCCAAATCTGGGTATTTATTCACCTGTTGGTTGCTCGATCAGACGGTGAATTTTACTTTGATGTATGTATGTAGTATGATTATAAATTATTGATTTGATTTTGCTTTGGTTTGATTGTGGTGGTGGCTCTCGTTCATGTCATGGCTTGCGGTAATGGTCGTTTCCAGGAAGGCCGAGCTCTTTGTCCTTGTTTCCATTCAAAGTTATCGTACTTGATACAATCGCCCGAGATAAATTCAGATCTGTCCACTTGTGTCGCCATTTTGTAAAGTGAAAGGTGAGTTTTTCTCACTCACAGACTAACAGATTATTAAGTGAATTAAACACTCGAGATGTTGAATGGAATGTTAGGGTGCTCTAGATTTGTTTGCTTCGTGGTTGTGCACGTGCGACACATACGGTTATATTCTATAACACAATTTGTTTGTATGCATGATATGCTTATTTTCTCACCATGCAAGTTCCACCTGAGATTAGAAACCGTTACGGGTTGAAATGATACATACCCGAACCCCTGTATATTCAAATCGATTTGGGATGCGTGTTGAAATGATACATACCCGAGATTCGAATATTTTGAGGAATGGATTGAAATGATAAATATCCGTATCACTTGACCATAGGATAGAAAATTTATATATGGACACCGTGGTCAATAAAATAAAATATTTCAAAATATTTTATCGATTTGCTAAGTAGAAATTTAAATGAAAATTTTCCATATAGCGTGAAGAAGGTTTTAAAGAAATTTTGTTCAAAATTTTGTTGAATTCTACAAGGAATCCATTTTGTACGAAATTAAGTTCTAAAGGCAATTATGCGAGTTAACACGTAAAGTTATATTGGTTTAAATAAATTCTACATCACTTTATGTTCATTTAATGAATTTAATAACATAACAAATTTGAAAATTTGATGATTTAATATAAAAAGATTTGCAAAGATTTGTAAATGTTTTAGAACTTAATTTGACATATGATTGTCAAAGGAACTTTCGTCATGCGAATGTAAGAAGAATTTGGTCAAAATGGAAAGTGTTCAAGTGTAAAGGGATATGTTTATCTAATTATGGTGAATAAAAGTTTGATTAACAAGATGGAATTGATGAATCACATTTTTGATTTTCAACTAACATTAAAAGTTGTTGGGTATTATTATAAGAAATGGATATACAAAATCTAAGTAAGCAATAGTTTGGGAATCGTTTAATCATGAAGCATTGAAATCGAACTAAATAAAAAGGGATTTGATTTAAATGTGAAATGGGAAAGGAAATGGCGAGACATGGATTGAGATTGAATTTGGACTAATATTATTGAATAAAACTATAATTTAACAAAACTATTTTTCTGCATTACTTGATTTTGTAAATCTTTCTTTATAAATATTTTGATTACTTTAACTATATGGATTTATAATAGTTTCCAACTATTTACACATATATGTATATACATCATTTCAACTTAATATATATATATATATACTATTTTCAAACTTAACTATTTTAAACATATATTTTATGATTTCGAACAGAATCTATGTCCAATCTAGTCTGGTGAATTCGAAAGGTTGAAATTAAGGATTTCAAGTATTAATGACATTTTGGAAATGGGAACTTTAAAACCAAACGGTTGTTAAAGGATAACTATGATATGGGTTTTGAAATCTCAATCGAACCAATGATAATTGATTTGAGTAAACTATTTTTGGGGCAATGCTAGAAATAAATTTTGATTTGCGATACTTGAAGTATGATTACAAATCTTATGGCTACAATGTGAAAAATGTAAGCGTTGGTTGTTAAGGAGATCGCAGTCGGTAAGTGGCATACTCTCGGTCAGTGCCGATGCCACTTTAAAAACTGTGTATGTTGGCCCGCTTTTTAGTCAAAGCAGTCACACATAGAATTTCTGGTAAACAATACGCTCAAGTATTGGGAATATCGTCAGAAGACATGGAGCGATTTGGTTGAAGTCGCGTCACGGACAAAGATTGGCCCGAAACTCCTATCAAATGACCTTTTTTGGGCCCGAAAACATCAATTACGGAGCTGAGCTCGGTAACTCTTGTAGCTCTCTAAATTAGCTTTGAATCGAACTTTTGTGTTGCCAATACGGACTTACGGTTTGAAAGTTACGTCCGTTTCCGTGAACGCGTGCAGAATCGGGAACTTGGAATCTGGAATTGGCATAACCCATTGGGATCGGATATACGGTTCGGATCGGGTGAGAGGACCCAATGGCATAACTTTGCAAAAGGAAATTTAGTACTCCTCGGATCGGATCGGAGCACAGAAGACCCGACCCGCCTGAAGTATTCTACACTGAAGTTCTTCCAGTCATCGGATCGGAGACATTAACTCGGTTCGGATCGGACCCGAACCGACCCCCCTGGACCTGCTTCTGCACACGAAGTTTGACCGGTTCTCTTGCAGTAACCGCCTCCTACAAATGCAGATCGGATGGCACTTGGCCCTGCACGACTTGGAAAGGATATTTCCACGTTCTCCACTACTCTTCGAGATTTCCTCTGGGCGCGCCACTTGGCATCCGAACCGAACCTAGAAATCACCTATAAATACACCGCTTGGAGGAGAATTAAGGGATCTTTTGGCCGCTCTCTTACTCGGTTTCCACCATTGCAACCGCAAGGACTTTGCGAACACATCAAAGCCGAATTCCACATTATAGCACGAGGATTTCGTGTATAATCTCCACTTTTCTTACTTCCTTTCATTGTAAACATGAGGATTTCGTGTATAAACCGCAAGCAAACAGCACTGTAATAGCTTCTTAGGATTTAAGAAACTATAAAGTGGACGTAGGCTTGGATTGAGTCGAAACACTATAAAAATCTCGTGTGTCCTCTTTTATTTTACTGCTTTTTCTGCATTTATTCTGTGATTGTGAGGATTTCACACCGCATTTGGGTGTTAGGCCCAGATTTCGGTCTAACAGTGTACGTGATGACGTATCCGGAATGAAGCATGATGACTTGGCGGTGATTACTGGATTGAAGAAGGTGAACGATTACGAAATGGCCTTGACCTTCGGGTCATAATTAAAATGACTAAAACAGGAGCTATACCGTGACTAATTGAGGTCGCACCTCTAATCGAACATGCTTCTTCGATACTATTTCTATGACTATGTTAATGATTTGGGCGCCCTTTTGATTTGGGAGTGTGTTCCGAGGTGGGCGGTAGTGGCTGCTATGCATTACCACCGGTCCGGGAGTGCAATTGGTAGAATCCTACCCTGGGTATTGCCTCGAGTGCCTTGTCATATTATCCTTAGTGACCCCCTGCGATTTTGATTTGTATCGTACCTATGGAGTGCCCTCTGATGCCATCGTATTACGATGGGTTTACGATACTGTATAGACTACGGTATTATAAACGGTGTAAGGGTAAAAATGTAGTCCCGCTTAAGCTATTTTCATTATATTTACATTACTGAATAGACATTACAATAACAGCATATTATTATATAGATATTAGTTTCGCGGATCCTTAGAGGATGGAAATCCCGAACATCCTCTAAGTTATTGTACATTTCAGTGGACACTTCATTTAAGTTAATTCACTTATATGAGACTATTAGTCCAGACTCGTGTATTTTTTTTGTTTTATTCCTTTCAAAATGCCCGAGTCAGATTGAGTATTTCAGCTTGGAAATATGTCTGTTAGAGCTTGAGATTCGTTGGAGATCCAGCATTCGTCTACTAGGTCATATGCAGTTATGCCCATCTCTGCTTACTACCGAATATTAGTATGGTTCTCTATTCATTCTTCTGTTGTTTCTATATTTATTCTGTACTTTGATATTATGTAAATTTAAAGATTTTATAATACTGTATAAATTTTTACTTCCACTATGAGATATTATGTGCTCTGTGTCTGTGATTCTGTGATGATTTGTATTTCAACTTCATAAGCAATAACAAGCTGTCCTTTTGAACGGTTTGAGTTGGTTTAATTACCGGCGGAAAACCGGTCAAAAAGCCAGGTCGTTACACATTCAAAAATTCAAATAATTCAGTTCTAATTACTTTAAATTAATAAAGTAAGATTTATCAAGATTCTCTCCAATTTTTGAAACTTGTTTTTTTTTGAATTTCGTTATGGTTGCTGAACTGCACGTACAACGACCATTCCAGATTCGTTTTGAACATAACTTGAAAAATCGTAGGCTGAAATTTGAAAATTTCTTTTCTGTTCAAAAATTGTTAAGATTTGAAAATCAACGTTTCTAGTTTCAAGTCAAACCGATTTCAAACAGTCAAGTTATAATCATTTGAAAATCTAAATCAATATTTACGAACTGCCGCGCCGCAGCGCGTCATAAACGATTAAATATAATTCCTTCAAATCCTTTTGAATTTAAATTTAAAATTTCAAAACAACTAAATTTCAAAACCGATTTTTAAGTTAAATCAAAATCATTTCCAATTCTAAATTTAAATTTAAATAAGTTGTAAACCATAGGAATTCAAACCCTTTTTATTTAAATTTAAATTTGAAATTTAAAATTGGTCCATCGGTTTTCTATGTTTTACAAAAACTCCAAATTCAAATTCAAATTATATTTGAATTAACCGTTCCGTCCGTTGGACCAGTTAGGGATAGCCAGGGAGAGAAGGAAACTGGATTTCCAAACCCAAGCCTAGACACCATCCTCTCTGTCATCCTAGAATGGTCTGCTATAATAATATAAAATATTATATTTAAATTTTCAAAACTTTTTCAAATTAAAATTTGACTTAAAAGAATAATATTTTAATATTTGAAAATAAATTTTCTTTTATATGGAAGGAGAATTGAATTGATCATCTATATAATTCCATAACCATGGTGTTGTGTATACATCATGCAAACAAAATAAATCAACCATATAACTCAGATGATAATAATCATCATCAATAAAAAATTCAGCTGTGCACAAGCATTACTGTCAATAACACTTTCAGTGTTCAGTGTATCATCTACTTACATGTACATCCATTCACACAATAACATCCATTCACACAATAACATCCATATCCACGCAACAACTAATTATAATTAATCTCACCAAATTATAATTATTCAACAATTACTAATTTAATAAATAATTAAATTAGAATAAATGTTCTCACCGACACAGCTCCAAATCTTTACAGTCAGGACGATAAACCAACGAACGCTGCTACTGCTATACATACTGCTTTCCAATTCATTTCGTTAACATCTGATGATTGTTCTGTTAATTATATATCGGAATTGAATTAATAGCGTTGTTGTTATATATTTTCATATATATAAGGATACTTCATTTTTATTTTCCATAATTTATACTTAACTAAAATTACCAGAATTATATATTGATGGATTCTATTTTCCGATATGATTCTAACGGATCCAACGATGCGTAAATCCGAGTTAAATTGAGTACGATATGAGGTTACGAAGTTTAAACTATTTAAACTTAGATTAAATAAAACCATACCCATATATATTGGCCTAAGGCCCAACTTTCACCATCCAAGCCGAGCCCAACTCCTTCTTCATCTTCTCCTCCTTGCGCCTTCTCCCCTATAGCACGCTGGAACCCATTTTGCATGCCCACGGGTGCACATGCACGCACAAAATACAACACCGAACCCAACACCGAGACTATCAACAAATTTCTCCTCTCCTCCTCTACACTTTGC
The DNA here is from genome assembly GCA_030737875.1 of Allium sativum. Classification (NCBI taxonomy): domain Eukaryota; kingdom Viridiplantae; phylum Streptophyta; class Magnoliopsida; order Asparagales; family Amaryllidaceae; genus Allium; species Allium sativum. The sequence goes on from CM060919.1 coordinate 660,894,746, forward strand.
ACTACCTCGCCAAAGCTACCATCACCCAAATCAAAATCCGATCTCGCTACAGGAAAAGAAAACCGCACGCCAACGTTAAAAATCCCGACACTTTTTCTCACCGAACTCCACCAAACTTCGCACCGTCGGAGCTCTCTCCAACCTCATCGCAATTCCATACTCCATTTCGCAAGTCTCCACTCCAATCTCCCGCAAATCTCAACCCTAGATTTCAACTTTCAAAATCGTCGACACCGAATCGCATGAAACTTACACCAAAAATACTCCTCGCTTCGCTGATCTCAACGGTGCTGACGACGTGATTTAATTCTCTCTGGATTGGGAGAAAGGATTTTTAGAAGTTTCCTTTGAAAAATTACACTTTGTAGTAAAACTGAGATTTCTCCCATGATTGTTTATGAAATCCGGTTCCGTCAATTTCTAAAAATCAGAAATGACGATCTGGACAACTTTCATGTGAATTGTATTTGGCTAGAAGTGAATAGATTGGAAGTTATGGATTTTTGAATGAAGTGGCCATGGGTTTTCTTTCACTGTAAGCTTGAAAAGTAAAGAAGAAAGGAAACAGTAGTGAGAATTTCAGCTGAAGCATAGACCAGGAGAAGAAAATTGATTTTTGTATATGAACTAAAAGGATAAATTAGTCATTTGGTTAGGGAACACTTGTCTTCTCTTATGTAATCCTTTCCATGCATGTAAACCACCATATGACACATAATCCCTACTTTGAAAATTAACCAATGCATGTTGACATAATTTGTCTATTTATTTAGTTGTTAAATTTTTGTTTTTTGTTACACTTTAGAAACATTTATAAATGTAGCTAGTTTCCAATGTTTATGAACGCAACCAAAATATTACTTAATACTTATAAAATACTAATATTTCAAAATACTTATTCCTATTATTTTATCAAATATAAATTTATTAAATTGAGGTTTAGATATTCAACAAATCTTCATGGAAATCACTATATGTTATAAAACTAAATAATATCATTACATAATAATATTAAAAATGTTTATTTAAATAAAATCTTAAAAATAAGTTACTCATATTCTAATAAATCAAAACAAAATATTTATTCACCCATATGTATATAATATTATTAAAAAAATATTTATATTTAAATCTTTTTAAATCCACTTGATATTCAGAAAATTGAAATTATATCATATTAAACATTGAAAAATATTGGATCGTTACAATCCCCCCCCCCCCCCAAACTTGAGATTTTTCGTCCTAAAAAAAGAGAGTTCGTAAAACTTACATAAGTAAAATAAATCTTACCTGTAAATTTCAATTTTTGAAATCTCAAGATGATATCTCGGACTTAGAATCCCATTTTCCATTTCAAACCATTGAAATACTACATATTCCTTTCATATAGAATATCATACTTAACTTCGAGATTTCCAAAACCAAATTTGCTTCCAAAATTTTCAAATATACTATAATGAAATCCTTATATAATTAGTTCAAGAAGTTCATCCTCATGATAGGGCAACTGAGTATCACCCCTCTCACGAAATCCAATTCCTCACGACGACCCAGTTTTAGTCATGGTTACTCGAACAAACCAAATCATTTCATGTCCCGAAGTTGTAAATCATTTTGCAACCATAATTTACATATACTTATTGTTCTCTAAACATTTCAAAATATCGGGATTCTAGTCGTCAAAATTTCCTTTATTTATAAGTCATTCATTATATCTAAAATAGTTGGAAAATTCGTTAAATTGAGAATAAAATGTCAACTCCCAATATACAAGATTATGTTTTCAACATTTCGACATCAAGGGTCTTATTCAAACGTTTCAAATTTCTAAGTCGAAAATTTGAAGGATCATACTCATAAGTTCAATTTATTTCGAAACATCTAATTATCCACATAAGCTAATATTTATATAACCATACAATTTTCCAAGATCTTCGGTAAATTTCCATATCTTCTATTGTTGGATTTCATATCCTAGTTTCATATTCACATAATCGAATAAATATTTTCTTTCCAAATTTGTTCGAAATCCAAAGTATATGATTTTCCTTCTACCTTCAAGTATTGAAGCTTATTTGGGAAAATTTTCTTTACTCAACCAGTTGGAAAAATCATTTCCATCATGCTTCTGCTACGCTGCTCTGATTCAGCATATTTCAAACTAGTATTGTTTCAAGCATTTATCCAGACATTTGAGGTAAATTTCGAAATCAACTAATATTTATAAATCCAATTCCTTACATAAGTTAAACCTTTGATTTCAGATGCTTTAAATTAATATCCAACGTTTATTTATTTAGATTTCTTTAACTTAATATTTTGTATAAATCACCATTTCTAATTTGAATTTAAAACTCGGCTTCGTTCGACAAATCAAATTTCATGTACTCGAATCGGGTCGTAGATAAAAGTTCAATATCAGAATAAGGGTTCGATGCAAATCACTTGACTAAGTTCATAAGATAAAAGGGCATGAATGATGCTTTTTAAGAACAAAAGGTTCGAAAATGGAACTAGCGTAGGTCAAGACAGAAAAATCGAGTGCGCCTGACGATACGATTATGGAAAATTCAATTAAGGTAAACTTTACTTTAATATTTCCTTTGCGTCTTAAGAAATTGCTTGTTAAATAAATTTCCAGCTGACTTACTCATATTGCCTCAATAGGGAAGGGTAGTTTCCTCCCCTCTTAAGACGTTATTTATATTTTAAATCATCCCTTTTAAACAAATTCTTAATTCGAGTTGAAATTTCCTTTAAATTTCTTAAGGGGTTTGTTTTGCTAAAATATACTTTCAACAAAATAGGTTAACTTGCATATTACCATTTTCAATACTTGCTAGGTCTCGATTTTGATTGTTGCTTATATCAACCAATTTAACATCCATCAAGAAGTACAATATCTTTTCTGATTACGACTTATTAAACTAAAAATTCATATTCAAATGTTCATTATAATTGATCCATTATTCTTGTCAAATTTGGGATATGGGTAAATTATCTTTCTTACGTGCATTTTCAACCATTTATTTCCAAATTCTTTAAGTGAGATTACTCCTAAAAAATCTTTAATTATTCAAGCACTTATTGTTTACCATATTCAAATTTTATAGTTCAAAATCTTGAAGTATTCTTAAGCTAATCTCAATTCCTTTTTCAAACTTCTAGTTTTGTTTCTAATTAAATTCCTATATTAATTTATCAATTAGTTATTACGATTTATTCATAAAAACACTTAGTTAGATGATTTTAAGTATTCCTCGATGCTTAAATCGGAATTATATAGTCATCCCACCTTCGAAACTTGAAAATAAATATCAGCGATGTCGCGCTCATCCCAGAATTTATTTCTAAGCGTCTAGGGTGTGATTCTATATCTATCTAGTATATACTGGACTTCGTATATACGTTAGCTAGGCGTATATTCAAAATCCCATATACTCGATAGTCCAATCACGACGTCAACAGTATACTCAAAACCCTTATTATAAGTTATATTCCCAAAGTTGAATTTCAAATAATTATCATTTTCAAAACGATTTACTGGTTTCAAAATAATTTATCTAGAATTCAAAATACACTCTCTCGACATAGTATTCCAGAATCTCATTCTAGGGCATTTCTAACCCTATCACTAATGAGATACTATAACTCTGATGAGTTATATCTTTTGTTCAAAATATGTCATACCTCATAGCTTTGTATAACAAAAACTCTGATACCAACTATAATGACCCATCTTTTTGCTCGATTTTTCGTCGGTAATTAAACCAAATTAAACCGTTCATAAAGACAAATTGTTATGGGTACATATATATATTGAACAAAATAAACAGAGCCTTTCATTTCATAATACAATATTACATCAGAGTTACATGAATATCAGATTTACAACATAAATATATATACGGCGGAAGAAAGAAATAACTCTCAGGGGAAGAATATATGTTACAACGGAAGCTTCTACTCTAGCGTGGACTCCAACTCAGAAAGTGTTCTGAACTTCATTCCAAATGAAACATAGCTGAAAAACTAAACTACTAGCTGCCCGTGTAAAAATTAATGGGCACCCAGAGTTTAGGAAGGAACAGTAAACTCTAGGTCAATCATGGGACTGGTGTGAGAACATAAACAGTAGTTTTTAGGTCTTCATTTTAATGTTGGGAAATTCACCGGACCATGCCACTAATGCAGAACGGGTTTATTCCATGTCAATGCCTATGCATATAAAATATGCAATGACTTTTGAAAATGAAGCTATCATAAGCTCGTCCCACATCACACAATGCAAGCGCACACCAGATGGGTGAGTTTATCTTATGATAACCAAAAATGTCTTCATACGTGAAAATCCTCTTCACAGAATATATATATATAGTGTGGAAAACCATTTCGTAAATAAATGTATTAATCCAAGACGGCATAATACCCCATCCTATTATGTCTCCATATATATACGAACCAAAACCGTGTGGCATGTACTGGAATTTGGGTTTCCACTTGATGATTCCTGGCACGAAAGATCAATCGGAACACAAATGAAATGTAATCACGGGTTTTTCATTCAGACACGGACACCAATACAAATCGCGAGGTAGATCAACAGTTTTCGACCAGACACGGCCCACCGAACCTACCCTATTCCATAAGTCATAAGTGGTTTCCCACTGCTGCAGCGATCATCATCAATTCATATATATATATATATATATATATATATATGTACACACACAACCTAACCGCCAGTTTCTCATCATCCGGGGTGTGAGGTTTTGTCGATGTTACGTCATACACAAAGCATGCCTAGATAAGCAATGCGTTGACCGTACAGGCTCATTTCATATCTTAAGTATGTCACATTGTCCATTCACAACATGAACACTGATTTCCATCCATACATAACCACTTCGAGCTCATACGTCGCAAACCAGGTACATATCAACGGAAATCAGTGTTATGCCGTCAATTACAATGTCAGACACACAATCCATACATGTCCGTCCTGGGTCTGAACGGAACAAAAATCCGAAAGTTCTCCCAACACGTTTGGACTTCCTGCCACTCCAGTAATGGGGGCATCTCTCTACTGTAGCTATTCAGTAAAGAAACCAATCAGCAGATAGCCCGTTCGATTTGTGAAGAACCACGGTCTTCATTCATCGATTCCAAGTCTCGAATTTGCTTCATGCGTCGTATTATTACTTGGAATGGTTTTCGGATTTAAATCTGATCTCGTCCTTTCCAAGTAATAAGCGTATTCATAAAACAATGGTTATGGACCACACAGGGTTTCAATTCAACTTTCCTTCCAATTGTCATTTATTCATTTACAACTCAATCAAACACTATTTGAACTTGAGGTAAATATTTCTAATGTTTCTGATAGTATTTGTTCAACCTTGGAATTACATATCGAATATCCAACACAACTCTATCCAACGCATTGTTTTAAATTCTAACTTTAGAATTACTAAGTAATTCCATTTACAATATTTAATAACTTAGAAATCTTTCCAAATTATTTACGATCCCTTTAACTATTTGAAATCATGGTTCACCCTTTATAAATCACCAACCCATTTATCTTTGAAAGGTGATAATAATGTTTTGAAAGTTACTACAAGCGCTGCAATAGCCATTAAATCAAGTAAATTCCAAGTCATTCAAAAATTCAAATAATTCAGTTCTAATTACTTTAAATTAATAAAGTAAGATTTATCAAGATTCTCTCCAATTTTTGAAACTCGTTTTATTTGAATTTCAATATGGTTGCTGAACTGCACGTACAGCGACCTTTCCATATTCGTTTTGAACATAACTTGAAAAATCGTAGGCTGAAGTTTGAAAATTTCTTTTCTGTTCAAAAAGTGTTAATATTTGAAAATCAACGTTTCTAGTTTCAAGTCAAACCAATTTCAAACAGTCAAGTTATAATCATTTGAAATTTTAAATCGATATTTACGAATTTCCGCGCCGTAGCACGTCATAAACGATTAAATATAATTCGTTCAAATCCTTTTGAATTTAAATTTAAAATTTCAAAACAACTAAATTTCAAAACCTATTTTTAAGTTAAATCAAAATCATTTCCAAATCTAAATTTAAATTTAAATAAGTTGTAAACCATAGGAATTCAAACCCTTTTTATTTAAATTTAAATTTATATTTGAATTTCAAAATTTGTCCATCGGTTTTCTAAGTTTTACAACAACTCCAAATTCAAAACAAATTCAAATTATATTTGAATTAACCGTTCCGTCCGTCGGACCAGTTAGGGATAGCCAGGGAGAGTAGAAAACTGGATTTCCAAACCCAAGCCTAGACACCATCCTCTCTGTCATCCTAGAACGGTCTGGTATAATATTATAAAATATTATATTTAAATTTCCAAAACTTTTTCAAATTAAAATTTGACTTAAAAGAATAATATTTAATATTTGAAAATAAATTTTCATTTATATGGAAGGAGAATTGAATCGATCATCTGTATGATTCCACAACCATGGTGTTGTGTGTGCATCATGCAAACAAGATAAATCAACCATATAAGTCAGATGATAATAATCATCATCAATAAACAATTTAGCTGTGCACAAGCGTTAATATCATTAACACTTTCAGTGTTCAGTGTATCATCTACTTACGTGCACATCCATTCACACAATAACATCCATATCCATACAACAACTAATTATAATTAATCTCACCTAGTTATAATTATTCAATAATTACTAATTTAATAAATAATTAAATTATATTAAATGTTCTCACCGACACAGCTCCAAATCTTTATTGTCAGGACGACAAACAACGAACACTGCTACTGCTATACGTACTGCTTTCCAATCCATTCCATTAGCATCCGATGATTGTTCTGTTAATTATATATCGGAATTGAATTAACAGCGTTGTTGTTATATATTGTCATATATATAAGGATACTTCATTTTTATTTTCCATAATTTATACTTAACAAAAAGTACCAGAATTATTTATTGATGGATTCTATTTTCCGATATGATTCTAACGGATCCAACGGTGCGTAAATCCGAGTTAAATTGAGTACGATATGCGGTTACAAAGTTTAAACTATTTAAACTAAGATTAAATAAAACAATACCATATATATTGGCCCAAGGTCCAACTTTCACCATCCAAGCCGAGCCCAACTCCTTCTTTATCTTCTCCTCCTTGCGCCTTCTCCCCTTTAGCACGCTGGAACCCATTTCGCACGCCCACGGGTGCACATGCACACACAAAATACAACACCGAACCCAACACCGAGACAATCAACAAATTTCTCCTCTCCTCCTCTACACTTTGCACCACCTCGCCAAAGCTCCGATCACCCAAATCAAAATCCGAGCTCGCTACAAGAAAAGAAAACCGCACGCCGACATTAAAAATCCTGACACTTTTTCTCACCGAACTCCACCAAACTTCGCGCCGTCGGAGCTCTCTCTAACCTCATCGCAACTCCATACTCCATTTTGCAAATTTCCACTCCAATCTCTAGCAAATCTCAACCCTAGATTTCAACTTTCAAAATCGTCGACACCGAATCGCATGAAACTTACACCAAAAATACTCCTCGCTTCGCTGATCTCAACGGTGCTGACGACGTGATTTAATTCTCTTTGGATTGGGAGAAAGGATTTTTAGAAGTTTCCTTTGAAAAATTACTCTTTGCAGTAAAACTGAGATTTCTCCCATGATTGTTCATGAAATCCGGTTCCGTCAATTTCTAAAAATCAGAAATGACGATCTGGACAACTTTCATGTGAATTGTATTTGGCTAGAAGTGAATAGATTGGAAGTTATGGATTTTTGAATGAAGTGGCCATGGGTTTTCTTTCACTGTAAGCTTGAAAAGTAAAGAAGAAAGGAAACAGTCGTGAGAATTTCAGCTGAAGCTTAGACCAGGAGAAGAAAATTGATTTTTGTATATTAACTAAAAGGATAAATTAGTCATTTGGTTAGGGAACACTTGTCTTCTCTTATGTAATCCTTTCCATGCATGTAAACCACCATATGACACATAATCCCTACTTTAAAAATTAACCAATCCATGTTGACATAATTTGTCTATTTATTTAGTTGTTAAATTTTTATTTTTAGTTACACTTTAGAAACATTTATAAATGTAGCTAATTTCCAATGTTTATGAATGCAGCCAAAATATTACTTAATACTTATAAAATACTAATATTTCAAAATACTTATTCATATTATTTTATCAAATATAAGTTTATTAAAATGAAGTTTAGAAATTCAACAAATCTTCATGGAAATCACTATATGTTATAAAACTAAATAATATCATTACTTATTAATATTAAAAATGTTTATTTAAATAAAATCTTAAAAATAAGTTACCCATATTCTAATAAATCAAAACAAAATATTTATTCACACATATGTATATAATATTTTTAAAATAATATTTATATTTAAATCTTTTTAAATCCACTTGATATTCAGAAAATTGAAATTATATCATATTAAACATTGAAAAATATTGGATCGTTACACATGGCAAGGGAGAGAGGGGTAGGGAGGGCTGTGCCTACTGGTAGGGGTATGGGGAGATGGCGTCGGCGATCAAGTGGAGGAGGAACGGTGGAGGGCGATCATGGGAGCAAGATGGAGAAGGAGAAGGAGAAAAAATAAAGGAAGGAGAAGAGAAGAAAGAGTTTTCAAAGAAAGGGGAGGGGTGCAGATCGGTGATGTGTCGGCACAGGAGGAGTAGTGAAGATAACAACCAAGTCGTTTGATCTCGTGACACCTCGTTTTGCCTATTTAGGCTTAACTTCTTTTGACGAAGGCCGAAGTTTTTTAGTTCAGCTTCGGTTCTTCTGCTCATGCGTTCTAATGGCAATTCCGATTTACACAAAAATTTGAACCCTTGCTTAAAATGTAATTCTGGATCCAACAGAAAAGGTCTTGTCAAATTCCAAGTTCGTTTCACCCTCCGTTTTACTTTTCAATTGTGTTTCCATTTAATTTCGACAGGTTGACCCGGTATGCGTTTAGTTCTCGCATGCTCACTTACTAACTCGAAAAATTACGAAATTTGGAATCCTATCAATTTTCGATGTGACATATCCGATAAAATTGGTTTCGTCAAATTCCGAGATTATTAGAAAAATGTTCCTTTGTAAAGCTCTCAAAATAGCGACAAATAATCGAATTTTCAAAATTGACCATAAATTCCCATAAAATTAAATTAAAAATAATCTTCAAATTAGTTTCAAAATTCTGGATCATTACATTCACCTACTTTCAATTAGTATTCAAAAGGACTTTGCTAAATTATTCGATACCACTTGAAAAAAATTCAAGTATTTACTAAGAGACTGTAAATCTCAATTTAGTAAAAGAAAAGTTGACAATAATAAAATATTCAGTTAGGTGAGTCCTAGAAATTAACCAGTAAAGTAACTGAAAATGTTCAATACCATCTGTTTTGTAAATCATATAATTAAATTTCTCATCCAAATGATGTGATAAATTTAATATTATAAAATAGTTATTTGGAAATATTTGAGTTATTAGTCATAGAACTAATAATTTGAAATTATATTCACAAATAAACTTTTAAGTCATAATTTCTGTTGAACATCATACTTTCAAAATAGGTTTTGAAATATATTTGCTTTTAGAAATTGATTTGAAAACAATTTCTTCTATAAATAATTTTCTGGAAGTAGTTTTATAACACACTTATAAATTTGAAAATATATACGTATATATTTTATATATGTTTCAATGTTACAATAGCATGTAAATCCATAGTATTTCAACTGAATTACAATAATATAAATCAACATCGGAAAAGTACAAGAGGATTTGTTAAAAAGGCTTACAACAAAAATAGTCATGTAAATAAATCGATCCATATAATTCAACTCTATATAATCTCAAGGCTATACCATTTCATGGCAAGAAACAAAGGAATCAAAATTTCAAAAAATTAGGAAGTAGTTAAAAGCAACAAATCGATCGAATCAACGCAAATAGCCGAGGCAAGAAAAAAAAGCAAATTAGGGAAATTATGCTAAGGAATAGCAGGGTACCTAGAGCATGCAAAAATTGAGGTGATGACTGGTTGACTAATCATGTATGATCGACTAACCGGGCACGAGCTCGAAGCTTGCGTGCTTTAGGTCTTTGCTTCTCCACTGACGACTGATTGACTGATCATGTATGATCAACTAATCAGGCACGAGCCCGGAGCTTGCGTGCTTTTGGTCTCTTCTTCTCCACTGATGACTACTTGATTCCAACATGTTTTCCAACATTCTGGTAGTTGAGTTTGGCAATTTCGATCTAAATAAACCTTCATACAACTAGGAACATAATGTATACATGCAATATGTAAACAACGGAGGTTGTATTGAGGTATAGTAAAAACATTGACTGATAATAAATTACTGAGTTAATAGTAGTCAACATTTCAGATAGATGCCCTCATAATTTCATAACTAGACAACCATCTAATGTATAATTTTCAATTAAAACATGAAATGAGTTAAATCACCTTAGATCCTTGAGGTAGCTTTCCAAAAACCCAAATCTCAAATAATGTTTGAGTTTCTACAATAATTGATTCCATTCTACGTAAAAGAAAAGGACACGTAATTTAATTACTATAAATTAAAATGAAAACTTTCTTAAGATATATTATAGGTTGAGAAAGTTCGCTCTGAATTGATTAATATTTCAAAAAAAAATCCCCAAATTTAGATTAAAATATTTACTTCTATGGCTTAGGGAGAAGAAGGCCTTACTTTTCTCTTCTTATTTTTTATGTTTTTAGAATGAGCGTACATGTAATGAAAGTGAGAGGAGAAAATCTCTCTTCTAATTGTTGTGAATATAGGCTTTGGGTTTAAAATGGACCCAACATGAAAATAAAATGGTTTAAGTACTTTTAGTATGTTAGTTCTTTAAAATTCAACCCTTCTTGTTTTTTTCAAACAAATTATTTCTTTCTTTATTTCAATATATTTTTGCAAAGCTGATCGGTTTTTAGTGACCACAAACACTTATTATTATAATAAATAATAATTACAAATAATACAGCAGATTGGTAGATTACTAACCTACTACATTTGGTTTTTAAGGTAGTTCAACCACTAATTATTTCAATATATTTGTTTAACTCTCTAATTCTATCACATTAAATCATGTGTTACATTTCCATAGCTTTTAGAATTCAAGATATATAATTTTAGTGCTCTATGAAAATTTATTTATTTCCTTTGATATTTAAATCCATGTAACGACCCGCGTTTTACGTATCGGAGGATCGTAAAATATTTTTATTTAATTCCCTAAGGGTCGGATCATTCTTATATTTTGATATGTTGTTTATGGGGATGCGTGACATGTCCATAATTTTTATCAATTTTATTTGTGACCATTTTGATGTTGTTAGTTTTGTATATGGCATAACTTTTAACGGGGGTCGAATCTGGTGTTGGGTTCGATTTCATTGGAAAGAAAATGATGTTTCCAATTCCGTAGAGTGGTCATAATAAAAATTTGGTCTAGCGGTTTGGTAGGAATTATTGTTTTAGTACAACACATTTTTTGGACAAACTAATTAGTCGTTAATGGGATGATTAGTGAGGCCCATTAAGAATAAGGGTTATTGGTTATAAATAGGAGGGAAGAGGCACGGAGAATTTTTTAGTTTCTTTGTTTCTCTATTTAGTTGGGGATCGAGATTATCTCTACTCCAGTCAAATACCTCTCCACTTCATTTAATTCATAGATCTAGCATAGTAGATTGAAGATCAACATCAAAGAAAGGTAGATCGCATCGAACTGATTGATTCAGAGGTCATTCTTCGCTGTCTGGATTAGAGTTTAGTTTATTTCAATATATTTCACGGATTTGGTGAGTGATAAGCATCTCTCACATGGATTTAATCAAGTACATCGGTTGTTTGATCCTATTTTCATCATTTCAAGTATTTTCACCCAAATCTACATCATAGTTAGTATATTTTCATTCGAATCACCATAGGATCTAATCAAGCAACTTAAATCGGCAAATACTTATGTTAATTAATGTGTTTATGCAAGTTTAGATCCATTTATTTGATTATTCATTATTTTATCATGAATTGGTGGATTTCGTATGATTGTATGTTGATTATTTGTTCTGTAAGTGTTGTTTGATGATTGCATAAAGTGTCGATTATTGAATTATTGAATTAGATGAGTTGTGTGCATTGATGTTGTCGTATGTGGATGGATCGGTCGAGTTTGGTGATGGATCAATCGGAACTGGAGATGGATCGCACAGCTTGGGGAGCAAGAAATGTATGGATTAGCCTTGGAAATCTGGTGGATCGGCAGCTTGGTAATGGATCCGGCATAGGCCTGGATCGGTGGAAACTGGATCGTTAGGCATGGGATAAACATGGATCAGTTATGATTGAAGGCATGGATCATGCAGGAAAATGATGGATCAGGCTTGTGTGCAGAAACATGTCGATGAGCGCCGTGTGGGAAATCCATTGATCCGATAATGGATCGGCTGAAGTAAACATAGCAAGGTGGATTGCTGCAGTGGCACGCGGTGGATCGGGTAGCTCCAAACTAATGGATCGGTACGCAAGTTTATGGATTGACCAATGACACGCGTAGTAAAGCATAGACCGATCCACGGTGGGTCGCGTGGCCGAGGTTGATCGAGCAATTTATGGATTGTAGCGTTCAGCTGAAACGCTATGTAAAGTGATGAACCGTTATACGTAGTAAATGGATGAATGTTGTGTATCAACTACCAACCAAAATAAAGTTGTTTTTGGTTCGGGAATAGATGTAGCTTCGATATAAATTCAAGGGGAAATGTTTGAAGCATTGTGATGTGTCCGTTGATTGATGAAATGCAATGAATGTGAAGACGACTCAAGGGTGTTTGAGTTCGTGGATAATGCTTGCTCAAGATGATTTGAGCTTATGGATAGTAGCCGATGATGTCGACTAGAGTTACGAAGGTTGAGGGATTATTGTTACTTGAAGGTTCTAGCTAGCTCAAAGCAGGGGTATCGTGGGGATGCCTATTAGGATCTGATTTGATAGAGATTATGTACCATGGGCAGTTATGATGGGCCTAGTTATCTTCGTGGGTAAGACAAACATACGAGTCACGATGGCATATGGAGTTTAGCTAGAACTGGGGTTTCAGTAGCCCTTGATAGATGGCATGTAATGGCCAGTCATACGATTAATGATGGTTTCAAGGCAAGGCAGGCGTGATAGCTAGAGTCATGGATTATATTGGTTATGTCATCTTGTGTATACCGTTCGAAGTCGAAGGAGATATTTCTTGGGTGATTGTCGGATGTTGGTTTAGGCCTTCGAGGCTTGTGCTTGGAGATGTCGAACTCAATTAGGATGGTCTACGCTTGATTATTGGTCATTATTAATGTTACTATTGTTTCTCTGCTAATTGTTGTAAAGGCTATCACTGTCAAATGTGGAGGAGACGGATTGGGGTTCTTCTCTTTTGTTGTGTTGGTAGATTGGATGCTTAATCTGCCTATTTCTCATATACTTTATTGATAATGTTAAATAGCTGTTTCTCGCTCATTAAGACTTGTGTGACTCAATTTTTTATGTCTTCCTCTTATTACCTTGGGTTGTTCATCCATGTGTTGGATGGGTAGGCTGAGTAGCAGGTAACAGGTAGTGGATCTTGATGAGGACAATGCTACTGAGCGACGACGAGGAGAAGGCTGGTGTATTATTTCCTACTATATACTATTAGTTGTTTCTGCTGTTATGGTTGATGATACTCTAAGCGACTTTTTAGTGAGGCTGATTGTACAGATTATGTTGATGTGTTCCAATTGATGTATGGATATTTCATGATGATATAAAAGTTTGAGATTCTGTTATATGATGCTTCACTATTACTGCCTGTTGTATATGTTCTATTTTATCCTTGCGCTGTGAGTTATACGACAAGTTCCGCTTGTGTTATTTTACCATGATGATCGTCCATAGCTGCCTAACACGTCTTTCAGCGCATTATTCCTCTTATTAAGTGCAGGAGTTATCGACGGTCATCACAATCCACAATTACTAAAAAACATATTTTGTTATTTAATTATTCACTGTTATTTTCCATAATGCAAATATCAATTAATATGATTATTCTTATCCACTTCCAAATCCCATAAGTTATTCATAAGGATTTTGTTTTCTATAAATTTCAACCATTAAATATTACGTGTATTTCCTATTATAAAATCATTATATATCATTTAGAATTAATTGCCTTTAATTTCAAATATTCTATAGCTCATTTTTTTTACAATATAAGATTTAACAAAATAATAGCTTCATTTTTTTTCAAATGATGGATTTATTTATAATCAACTGAAATGTTGATTATAGCTTGAAATTGTAAATATAATAAATTTAGGATATTATTTCTTAGAGAATTTTTTATGCTTGCTAAAAGAACATAATCGCAAATTCTCCAGATTTCCTTTACTTGGAAAAAATCTTAATTAATTACCTGATTTGAATCTTTGTTTATAAAGGGAATTTGAAACCATGGTTATCACATTTAAAGTGATGAGTAGTACTTGAAGATCATCGTAACATCCCTAATTTTTAGTTTAACATTATTCATTAAATTTAGTTGGATAAATTAAATAAAAAATGTGGTGGGATATAGAAATAAGATTTGATAACTCATACAGTTAGCCCTAGTTAATTTACGCTTAGGACTATTCAAAACATAACGTAAGGAGTGGCAAAGAGGGGTAAATAGGAATAGATCCATCTTGTAACAACCCATCCGGAATGGGCCTAAATTTCGACCCAGAAAAGGCTCATCGAAACTTAGAGCCATTCTAAATGGGTCATTGGTTCCTGTAAGGATTACATTTGTACGGAAAATAATAATATATATTTCGAATGGAATTCTCACACAGCGAAAAGAGAAAATATAATACTAAAATAAGACCTACCATTTATTTAAAAATCAAAAAATACAACAGTCACAGTTACATCTGTTCAATGGGTACATCAAATAGTTTATTCTCACAAGTTTCCAAAAGAAGTAAAGTGATAACTACTAATAATAGCAAAATAACTTCGTCTTCTTCTACAGCTCCAATCATCACTTCGTCCATGTCTTTTACCCCATCTACTGACATGTTGGATATGTTAAGTAAGGAGAGGGGTCAGAACATAAAGTTCTATGTGATTGAAATATGGTGTTACTATTGTCCATACCCTATATTTTTAGTAGGTTACATATGTCAAGATATGTCTACGTAGCACACAATGATTAAATAAACGACAAGTATCTAACCAATATGGTAGATATCCTAGTCAATTGCCCATTAGTGTTTTTAAGGTAAAGACCCAATGAGGTGGGCATTCTCGGTCACTTATGGCCCTATTAAAGGTGGATTCTTATGATCTCTTATAACCCTGCGGCGGACCCCTAGCCCCTTAAGACCCAATCCTAATACGTTAACGTTCTTAAGTTTATACTCTCACTTGTAATATGAGAAGTAGTATTGCGAACGTTACTACTTAACTGATATTACGGTAAGACACCTATGTCGCTTAAGACTTCCCTTAGACTGTTGGTTAGCATGCAATGGCCACATATCTTTTACTTACCAAGTCTGTCCATAGTTGAGCCCGTACAAGCTTCTAGAGGAAGTGGACATCACCCGTGAACTACCCTACTCTGTTACCATTTATTCCTAACCACTTTTAGAGAAGGAGGACCCAAATACTTACTTCAGATCTAATAAGGGTGGGTCTCATGACTTTGGTTCCTCTCAAAGGAGTAAACCTTCGGAGGGATCCTAGTCCTAACCACTTAAGACCCAAATTAAATAAATAAAAAAATCAGCCACATAAGTCCTTCTTAAGGTGTAGTAAACCTACATATTTTCACACGCAATAGACTTATATATATAACATATATACATACACACTAGATCTCTTACATTGAACAATATAATTGTAAATGCTGGATATGTCAGTCGGTACCGGGAAGGCTTCTACAAGAAGTTGGTTTAACATCGTGTCTAGTGTACTAAGTTTTTGAATGGCCCGTGGCACCTAGACATCTCACATTTGTTGGACCTACTCGTGGTTCTTGGATTTGCCGGTCGGTTCCGGGCAGACTTCTAGCACAAATGGCAACTAACCTCATGTATATGTGTCACTATTAATATATATATATAAATATATATATAAAAAGCCATTATATATACGCACACACAAGCAATCAATATATATTTACTTATATGGGGACAAATCTAATTCGAATTCTATCCTAATGTCACTTATTACGCCAATAAAACGTTAATTACATTGATTACGTTTATATAGGTAAAATAATTATAATGCCTAAATAGCGTAAATATTCGTATGAACGAGGAAACGTTCTAATGTGATGGAAACTGTCAAATTTTTTAAATCAAGGTATGCAAGTTAGTTTTTCCATACTTTTACCGCTACAACTTAGGCATGATGACATAATAACAATATAACAAATAGCAGTGAATAGAAAATATACATACATACAAATTTCAACTTGCATCCTAGGCTTGTTGGAATGATTTCAATACTGGATTAAAAATGGAGTATTACATACATTTATGCATGTATGTTTATAATTTCCACTTTATCCAATTCACCCCTTTTTTGTGGCATGCACATAAAAACGTTTACACTTGACATATTTCAAGTATGAATATGTTTGAATTCAAAATAGAATCCAAATTTAATCAAATCATGAAATACCCAAATTTAAACCCTTTTAGGTTACAGTCAAATGTTTAATAAAGGTGAATTACACAAAATCGAAATAAGCAACACCCCTTTTCATCTTTAACCCAATATTAAAATCAACAATCCATAAAACCCAATTAATCATGACAATTCATACACAAATATAAAATATAGGATTTGGGAGTTTTGGTATTTTTATTATCGATTTCCAAATTCTCCTAGACATATCTATCATCATGATAATCTAATAAAAATAGAATATACCTAATGTAACGACCCAGATTTTTTTCCAGTCATTTAAATTGGAATATTTAAATCTTTTTTATATATTATATTGGAAATATAATGGATTTTTTTTCAAAATTTTATTTATTAAAACGGTGTTCGAATATATATAATAATATAATTAAAACGAGCTCAAAACGCTACGGTAGTTCGTAATTTTCGATTCGAACTTTAACTGAATATACAGGATCCGATATAAGTCAGATTTCTGTGAAACAAGAAATGCGTGAATCAGTTTGATTACCTTTTTCCAATGGAGGAGAAAAATAGAAATTTCAGCTTATAAATTGCAAGATACATCCAATTCAAATTTTGAAATAGTCGATTTGGAATTCGATAACGTTTATTTAATATACATAAAAGACTTATACATTTATATATATAATTCGAATATCGTTTAACCAGAAATTTTAGAATATCGGTTCATGAATCTATATCGGTTTATTTTGAAGTTATGTTACAATATATATATATATATATATATATATATATATATATATATATTTGACTGAATTGTTTTTGTAATTTAAAATATATTTTTATCGATATTTCAGGCCGTAAAAATAGTTTTCTTTTCAAATGATTTCCATTTTTGACCAAACAAATTTTATTGGAATGCGTACAATTAATTTTTGCTAGATTTCCAGTTTGGGACCAATCGAAGTTGTTTTATCGGTAGACGGTATTTAGGATTTAACCGATAAATTTAAAATATCTTCGTTGTGCAAACGGAGTCCGTTTTCAATGAAATCAGTTTCGTTGGGTCCGCAACGTCACGACGTAACAGTATGTATGTTTTCGGGGGCGTTCAAAGATTTTGTATGACTGTGCGTAAATTAAACGTTCAATATAAATAACGTTGAATACCGGAAAATTTAAATAACAGGATAGAAAAATAAATAAATAAATAAATAAATATATAAACAAATAAAACATACGTACACTTAAGCCTTCTATATCAAAAACAGAGACCGTATATAAACAAGAAAGCTTAGACCCACTAAGTTGCCATTGAAAAGAAAACACTGAAGAACCTTACGACAGCTAATGAAATACCAATAGTAGCCTATTGAAATGAATCCACATGCTAGTACAAACAGCTACCCACAGTTTTAACCCATCACTGACGAGTGAAAGGAACGAACACCACAGCTACTCTATTTCAAATCCCACCCTATTTCTTTTTCTCTGAAGTATCCATACACATACTGCTCTGTTCTAGCCTACCCAAATGAGTACACAACCACATGCCTAATTCCCTTATCTTCATGCCTACCTACAGTATGTAGGTACACACTACATTATCTTCACTAGTAGGAATAGTTGCAGCTACCCTACAAGCTATGCATATGCCAAAAACGTGAAGACTTCCTCCTGAACGAAGGATCCCATCACGCAGCAATTGAAAGGAAGGCCTATCCTTCATCTACTCTACAGTCCTATTAAACCATTTCTTGCATCCCAAAACTACCCAATGTCGTGCCACCCAAACTATCATACGTGATGGCCAAGGCATCTGGAACTATAAATACATCATCTGGGTTCTCGTCTTCATTCAACAAAGCTTGAACCGGTAAAGAAAATACCATTCGAAAACTTCAATGATTTTTTAAAAATCACACGCTTCATCTAAAATCACAAAACCAACCCCAATAGAATCGTAAAATCAACCTCTTCAAGCCCATCATCTTCGTTTTGTAAATCGTGATGGTCGACGTCCATAGGTGAGATCTAGGGTTCAGTTTTCCTCGCAATGAAGAGCACGATGTGCGAATTGGTGAGTAGAAGGATGATCAGCTACGTGAGGCACTCGAGTGGGATTTTTTATGGAGAATTCCGTAATGAAAAATGTCAGACATGGGTTAAAGCCATCGACGTTTGTCGGAGCTGTAGGCCGTCAGAGGGGAAATGGATGGCGTGGGCGAGTCACTTGTGACGAGAGGTGCTGATTGGCGGTGTTCATTCGGAGGTTAGGAGATGTTGTGGGCATACCAGTGTTTGCGTGCACAGAGAGATACAGGGGAAGGAGGAGTTACGGATCAGGGAAGAAGAAGTTTGTAGCATTTGGTTTGGGTGTGGGATTCATGGGCTTGCAGTACGGTGATGGGCTGAGAAAGAAGAGTGAGGCCCATTCAAGTTTTAAAGTTAAAAGTTTAATTTAATTATAATCGTTTTAATACCATATATCGCACATACATTATCAGATTTTTGAACTGTTGGTTTCATTGAAACCATAAAGACGAGGGCTACGAGATGGAGCTGGCCTGGACGAGTTTGAAAGTGACCAAATTTTTTAATTAAATCGAATGGCTGTTTAATTTAATTAAAACAGAGCGTTTAATCGACAGATCAAAACCAAGGTGAGTTAAACTCACTCAGTTTCCCACTTATAATTATTATAAGTCGGATTTATTGTTGTGTGCTATGTTTGCTAAATATTGGTTTGTTTGATGATTGCTTTGATGTTAGTTAAATATTTTACACCTATTATTTAAATTAAACATTGTTTAATTTAAATGAAATAACATCGTTATTTTTAACGATGATTTCCAAACAAGGTAATTTACCTTGTTGGTTACGTTTATAATATTATAAACGTACTAAATTAAATTGGATGCTTGAGTGGTTGTATTAGTTGACCGTTATCAGTCAAAATTATTATTTATTTTCATATGATCATTATATGAATGTCGAACCCATATGGTTGGATTATTGAATTGGTTATTAATTGTTAAACCCAAATTCAACATTTGTTTGGTTATTAACCAATGAGTGATATTGGTTGAGGAATTTATAGCAGATGTCCAAAATACAAACTGTTTTATAGAGATTGATTTACCGTCAGGTGAATCGATAAAAAAATGAAGTTATGAACTTTATTTTATAACTGAATATAGATTTTTAAATATAGATTTTTAATTGGGTTTATAAAAAGGAAATAAACCAGCCTTATATACATTAATTACTTTAACCACCAATTACCTTTTTTGGGTACCAAAATCTATCTGTGTGCGAAGCACGTGCCTCATATTGATTATTAAATGATCTTTTAAAGATGATTCTTATATTTATAAGGCTGATTAGCGAGTGAGCAGATATTAACGTGATGTTTAATAAATGAGGTTAACTGTTTTTAAGAAGCAATTTAAAATGAGATTATATTAATCTGATTATTATATATTTAATAATAATCAAATGGAATTATTTGAATTAATTTAATTTTAAATTAACTTAAAAAGACGAACTGAGATTTGATTAATGAGTTAATCATGTTTAGAATTGACTAAGTCAGTTGTGTTAACTGAAATGAATTTATTACATTAATTTATTTAATGGGAATGACTAATGGTTAAGTAAACATTTTTATAAATGTTGTTATTTGATTATTATTTATTTAATAATAATCAAAGTCAGAAATTTTGGGATTTAAACGGATTTATTGAGGTTTATGAAATAATAAGTGCGATTTATAATAAATGACATTTTTAAGCAAATTAAGTTCATGATAAGATAAGTTAAGTTTAATTTGTAGTTTTAAAGTGAATTCTTATTTGAAATTCTATTTAAATGGATTTTTATTAAATCTAAGTCGGACAGAGTTATAAAACCAAGTTTATTTGAAGATATTAAAACGGGTTATTAGTAATGGATTTTGAATGAAACCAAAATCTAAGATATGAAATAAAAAGAGATTAGAACCTAACTGAAGATTAGTTGAGATAATTGATTTTCTGAATATTGATCTGATGTTGGTTTCGGCCTTCGGGATTGATATTTAGGAAATTATTTTCTTACTGATTTACGATTAGAAACTGATGAAGGTTTGAAATGGAAATCAAAACTAAAACCCAAGTTTGAATTAAAGTGGTGAGGTGAGTTGAGTTAAGAAGATGCTATTTAAATACGCTATATTAAAGAAGAGGTGAGTTTTCATCAGGGTGTAACCAAATGGGATTTGTTTTGATATTGGGAATGAATATCGGGTTTGGTATTACAACTGATACCATCTTAAGATAAAAACATTATTGATCAAGGTCTGAGAGGTAATTAAATACCCCAACTTGAACGACTTCGGGATTACCGGAGGATGGTATTAGTTGTGATGATAGTGTAATTTATTTTGGGAAATAATAGTGTAACGTTATTTGAAGAACTTGAAAATATATAATGGGATTTCGAAATAAAAGGAAATAAAAAGGGCTTGAGAATATGGAATGATATTTTCATAGTAAAGGAAGTAATAAAATAGATTTGTGAATATATAAGAAGACGAGATTTGGAATGAGTTTATTCTGAAAGGGGAAGTGACGGTTATGAGGTCAAATAACGAAACCAAGAGAGATACCATAATGATTGTTTACGATGATAAGTTAAATCAATTTTCCAAATGATCGAAGATAAGTAGCAAATGATGGAATAATATTTAAAGATAGGATCTTAAGATATTTTTCCTAAGTACATAAATGAAATGATTTGAGAAAATTTACATATTAAAATGATTTGAGAATATTATATATTAAAACTGATATATTATTTCGAATTGCCAAGTGACGTTATATACTAAACCAATGGATTTATTTATTTTTATGATTGTTTATTTTGATAGTTAAATAACCGACTATCAAAATCATACCCAATGCGTTGTTGGTATGGAAAGACCGGGATCGAATTTATATTCGAAAACCATTCCGACCAACGAATACGTAAACAAAGAAGATATCTGATGCTGATCGAGGTGGAGCTATTGAAAACCGTGAATCTTCATGAGCAGGGGAACTATTGTTGAATTTCTCTAGCTGATCCCTAGAGATATATATTTAACAATGATTCTGTCATGATTGAAATTTACGGATTGCAAAGACTACTCGCTACCGGTCTATAGGGTGATTCCTAGGATGTGGTAGGAGAGTGCCTTCGGTTTGTCCAGTCCCAGGACAACTTGTATGGATGGTTGTCTGACAGAGTATTTCCAAAGGGGTTACGTACGTTAACTTCTTCAAACGTACCATAGTTGGTGGCGAAGAAGGGCACTTCTCTTAGCTTAACAACCTGAGTATTTTTGTGGAAATCAATTAGTGATTTCTGGCGGATCTGACGATGTGGCATTCAAATTGAATGATGGCCAAATGTTCCAAAAGTCGATTATAACCTCAAGCCTCACAACCGGGAAATGAAAAAAAATCGGGCAGGCAGCATGGCTATGTGGGTCGCCCCCATTAGGTTGTATAATCACCTATCTAGAGAAATTATTTTTGCTTCTTTAATTTATCGATGCTGACCCTTTTGGGAAACGGTGGTTTATGCCCAACCGTTGGTGATATACATTCGATACACTCAAGAGAAATGAGTGGTCGGTCGTGTGTGGGTCGGGTTGCAAGACGTTCTTGTTGAACCCAGTGTATTCCTCTCTAGAGATACACAATCGGCAGGTGGTTCCATACCTTGTCATAGTCGGAATCCAATCTCCAATAAGCGTCCGCGGTTTTGTTTGTGTACTATTTATGTGGAGCGTGAGATGCAAGCGTTCTGCTAGATTCTATTTACTTGTATTTAGACCCTATTATAATATCACATAAGTATTGATTTCAAAAATATTTTGGGTTATAGTAAGGTAAAAACCGTCCGTGTTTATGTGTGGGCTAGTCTTACTATTATTCTTTTCTTTCAAAAGGATTTTTGACTTTAAAATCAATATGGAAGATATTATAAACTTAGTGAGTTTCTCTCACTCTGGTTCACCAGACTGACCCGGAGTTTGAAATGCTTGGGTTAGACCGGGGTGTACAAGTTCAGGTTATCGGATGCTGTGAAGTCCAAATACGAGCTGAAGAAGTTCAGATAGATGTTGTTATACCGTTATTATTCCGCTATGTGTTATGTATATGAGGACAGGCTATTATAACTGTCCAAATATATTGATATGCTCTGAAGTTGTAAGTATTATCTCAAGCTCTCAATAAAAGTTATTTCTATAAATATATTTTGTTCCACTGCGATGTGAGACTCTGTATTGTGTTGGTTCTTCTTATTCTTATATTCTAGTATTCTTTCTTTCTTATCTCACCCTCTAACTTCTTTCTTCTAGCTTTCTGGGGTTTTTGGTACTTGAGTTTTGGACATGGGTTGTATAAATGTCTAGATTCGAGTGTCGAAATTTCCAGATCGCTACACCTAAGTAAACAATATTATACTCATATATCTAGAAAGAACAAAGAGGAATCTGTAGTAGATCTAGATCTGTGCTTTAGTCTATGCGGCAAACGTGCTCCAATAATCCTCCTAATATATATATATATATATATACACTAGAAACATGTATTAGAATCTTATGTACATATATTTATGCAAAATTCCATAACTAAATGTAACACCCCACCTCCGCTAATGTCACTCACAAAGGGAATGCGCTAGGTTTGGTGAAGCATTATCGAGGTAAACATGCACAGAAATATTACAAGACATAACATATATAAAACAGCGGAAGTAAAACAAATTTCATTACCTTATAAAATAAGGTCTAAAGCCTTTTACATCAGAATACATCAAAACCTGTCTTGCAATAGTAAAGAAGCATAAAACCTTTTCATAAATTATTCCCCAAAATAAAGCGGTGAAGCAGCCATAGCCAAGAGAAGACCAAGCTATACATGATGACCTTCAAGCATAAGAGGTTCAAACTAAACAACATCATTTCCTCCCTGAAAACCTAGGGGGGGGGGGAAACGGAAGACAAAGAGGCGAAAGAAAACGGGGTCAGTCATAAAGACTGGTAAGTCCTATCTACTTACAACATAAAAACAGGTAAAGGTAACATGACATGCATAAACTGAAAGTAAACATAAGGATGACGACAAGATAGATAAGCTAAACCAAGATAACTGGATGAACTACTGTAGCAAGATAAACTAAGGTATCATGATAAACTACGGTGTCAAGATAAATCAAGGTATCACATCGTCAGGTTTCTATCAAGTATACTACCCCAAGGTATCTATCATGTCTAACATCCCACGGTATTTACCACGTATATTTGCTCTGCACCTCTCGTACTAGTATCCCAACCCCGCGTCATGTGTTAACTATGAATGTCCCTTGCCCAATGTCATGTAATGGTCCATGTCAACCTAATATATAGCATATGTAGGTTTTCCCAACTCGTATGTTTCTTCCCATGTATAAGTTCAGTCCTTTGCCGTGGGCCGTACGGGCTTTCCCATGTAAATCTATACCACCTCAACGTAGTACCATTTTATCCTTGAAGTTGTTTTGGACTGCTACCCTTGATCTAGTTATGTTTTCTTACCATGACTATCGCGTGTTCACTTAGGATTTATGCCACCTAGGACCACTAGGGATTATGCTACCTAATGAACATATTCGTAACTTGGTTTGGGTCCAGGCCACCTAGGGCCACTAGGGATTATGCCACCCGTCAACCACGCCCTTTACCCCACGTATATATCGTGAATCGTTTTCCATGTCTAGACGCACATGTATCTCAATGTGCCATCCGAGTTCCGTGCCAGGGCAAATTGAGAAATACGGAACTCGGTCGGGAGCTTTAAGTCGTCTGCTGATGCAGATATCAAGGTCTGTTTTTGTATCCGTGGCTATGGTCCCACGTGACCCCTCCCTCAACTACTGAAAGGCAATCCAAGAAAAATCATGTATGAGAACTACATCCCGGCCCCACTATGCCCCACTTTCCTATTGGCCAACCTCACCCATGACTCGATAGCAAGAACATGGTCTGTTGGGAGTTCTCTGCCTTTTCGTTCGTACACGATTGACTAAAGATGGTAGGTAGTCGGCGACGTGCTATCCAGGGCAAAAACAAGTATCATTGACTCCACGATAATCCATCCCAGTCTTTAGGTCGCTCGCATAGCAACCAAGGCATGCTCTTGGCTCTTCTACCGTAGACCTTAACCTCTGTGAGTCCAGGTTTCATGGACCATCTGCCACCTCACAGAGGGATACCAAGAGTACCCTCACGTCCCCCGAAGCTACCGCTTCGTCACCCAGTTCGTTGGAGCCTTTATCCAAGTTGGATAATTTGCTCCTCCTCGTGTGTTTAAGCGATGACCTACCATATCGGGTTACTCATCTATCTGTGAACTGGTCCAAATCTCTTGACTAAGAATTATTACTTAGTTTCCTAAACTAAGGTTTACCACTTAATCTCCTTTCCCGTTATCCTTGTTAATCCCGGTTTTCCACCTAGTCCCCTGAGCTAGGGTTTTGTCTAATGGGTTAAGTATTGTCATTTAAGTTCATGACTTAACCTGCCTACGAATCATGTCAAGATTTGGCTAAGTATTCAAGTCCAAGACCTAGCCCTACAAGTTGGTTAAGTATACCAAGAAGCTCATGACTTAACCCTACTCAATCATCAAGTCAAATTGGTTAAGTATTCGTTTATCTTAACCCTATCAGATTATTGTGTTAGATTGGTTAAGCATAGATTATCTTAATCTCATCGGATTATCGAGTCGGATCGGTTAAGTATAGGTTAACTTAACCTCATCAAATAATCATGTATAATTGGTTAAGTATAAGTTACTTAACCCCATTAAATTATCATGTTAAGTTGGTTAAGTACTGGTTACTTAACCTCATTGAATTACCAAGTTTAGATTGGTTAAGTGTTTAACTTAACCCCGTCGAATTACCGTGTTTAGATTAGTTAAGTGTAGGTTACTCAACCCCATCTAATTACCGTGTTTAGATTAGTTAAGTATAGGTTACTTAACCCCATCAAATTACCGTGTTTAGATTAGTTAAGTCTAAGTTACTTAACCCCATCTAATTACCGTGTTTAGATTAGTTAAGTCTAAGTTACTTAACCCCATCTAATTACCATGTTTAGATTAGTTAAGTCTAAGTTACTTAACCCCATCTAATTACCGTGTTTAGATTAGTTAAGTCTAAGTTACTTAACCCCATCTAATTACCGTGTTTAGATTAGTTAAGTCTAAGTTACTTAACCCCGTCTAATTACCGTGTTTAGATTAGTTAAGTCTTCTAAGTTACTTAACCCCATCTCCTAATTGTCTTATATGGTTAAGTGTCATTAAGAAATCAAGTCCGGTTTAACTTAACCTACCCATTCGTGTCATATCGGTTAAGTGTCATTAGTCAAAATTACTTAGCCTTTTCATGTGGCATTAATTAGATTAATGCACCCCAACCTCTCACATTAGACTTTGTTGTGGTTACTAGTTAAGCCGGGCGGGTCCGGGTAGATTTACACCACAACCTAGTCTAACCTCGGGTTTTAAGTGCTATATGACCAACTACCCACATTGGGTCCTATTGTTTGTAGCCACTAGTTAAGCCGAGCGGGTCCGGGTAGATTTATGCTACAAACTCAACCCAACCTCGAGTTGGCCACTTTCATGTTTGGTCTAGTGTCATATTACACTTACAACCCATACGTGTCTAGTTTCAAGTCACATGTTTACCCCACATGTCATGTCCCCCATTTAGGTGTATCATGAGTGTCATATTTTCATGAAATCCCATGTCAAATTATCATGTCATAATCACGCTCGTCTATCCTACCTCAAATCGTGTTTCCAACCCAAGTAAAAGCGAGTCAACATAGTAAGGATACTATGCTACATATTGGCCTCAAAACATGCACGATGCCAAAAAGGGGTTGGCCACAAACATGCATGGTATCATAAGTGGGTTTGGCCTCATAATATGCATAGCATCATAAGGGGTTTTTGGCCACAAACATGCATAGTATCATAAGGGAATTTGGCCAGAAACATGCATAGTATCATAAGTGAATTTGGCCACAAACATGCATGATAACATAAGTGGTTTGGGTTCATTTACATGCATAAGCCCCAAAGTCGAATCTTTGCCAATGTTTCACAAGTCAAATGGTTCCCAAAGGTTCATGCTAGCATTCCATAGATAAAGATTCAAACTTGCAAGATAAACTAGGCTAAGCATAACATGAGTGGCATGATTAAGTCGCTAAAACTTAGCCCAAGGTCATAGATCATAGAAAAGGGGCAAAGTTAGGTTCACATAGGCTAGCATACTTATGTTTCATCGCATTTTATTCCATGTCACATTAGAGCCACCGTTAGAATCTACAAGTAGCTAGAACTTACATAGTGAGGCTTAGAGATTTAGGAGCATGAATCGTCTTGTCGAAGAATCCATGTTGAGATGATGATCATAACCCTTGATTTGGTGTAGAAAGCTTGCACCTTCGTCTTGGATCTAGTTTGAATGCATAGGCTCTTGAAGTTGGAGATGGAGGCCATGATCAAGAGGGATTTGGGCAGCACTTCGTTGTTAGATTGATTTTGAGTGATTTAGGTTAGGTCCTAGGGTGTTTTTATAGAGATTAGGAGTAGTTTAGGCCATAGGATAAACCCTAGGATAGATCTGAGCCCTCAAAATCCGTCACAGGTCTTAAAACATGTCTTGAGGAACAAGTCAGGTGCACCCAGGCCAATCTGGCCGACCACCCAAGTCGACAGGGGTGTCGACTGGGCAGTCGACACCACCTGGGGTGTGTCGACTCCCAAGTCGACTTGGGGGTGGCGGGAATTTTTCCCGCCTCTTCTGCTTGGATGAATTTAAAATCTGAATTCAAATTTGAACTGTTTCTGAACTTGAAATTTTCTGAAAACTTTGACGGGCCATAACTTGGTCATACGGACTCCGATTTCCGAAAACTCGGACTCTATTTCGCGTATTTTTCCGAGACGAACGCAATGGCATAGCCCGTTTTCCTTGATTCAGCTTTTATCATTTAATTCTGCCTTGGTTCTCGTCTTAGCATGTTGTAAAAATCCGGGTTGTTACATCCTCCCCAACTTAAAGGATTTCGTCCCCGAAATCTCCAAGTTAGGAAGAACGTATCCTACCATCCATCATCCATCTACTCAAAACATCATCCACAGGCAACCATTGTCCTTAGACGATTTCTAATGCCATATGAACATATGCAGAACGTGTGTGTATATGCTCCTTAGCTAATGCTAATGATCAGGCCTGAATGATCTTTCTAATGCAAGATATGTTTAGTGCCATGAGTCCAACATGTATGCAAATAGTCCTAGTCATATAAACACTACATGTGTGCACAACCATTCATCCACATGCAACATCCACATGACAACACATTAACTTTCAAACAAGTATAAATACTCGTGCATATGCAATGCAAAATGTGAGTGCGTCGATCTAGTATCTAACGTGTATTCGCGCATCCACGAGCAACCACTTGCAACCATTTTCAACCATATCAATCATAACATGTTTCAAATACATGTTTACATCCATAGAGTTCTACCTAAGGTTCCCAAGATAGGATCGAGAAGATAAACAAGACAAACTCCTTACGGGGTTTGCAACAGAAACAGGACCGAGAGGATATCCACCAAGCGATAGCATGCAAGCAAGTTCTACAGGAGAACCAGGGATCAACGATATACTCTTAAAAAGAGACATGATGCGCGCGTCTAAGCCGCATTTCCTTGAGCTTAATTCCATTGTGCCTTGACCGCCTTTGACTTCATGATTTCGTAGCTCCTTGATTCCTATTTCCAAGGTATGAGTCGGAACTCATTTCACTGTCGCCTCTCGTTTCTCTTCCACTTATTCTTTCCCTAGTATGCTCGGCCCAAACATACCTGCGTACTCATGCAAGCTCTCCAAAATTCACTAGTGAATTCTGGATCTCGTTTACCGATGCCAATCCATGTTACCACGTGCACTTACTAGGGTGATTCCTATAACCCATGCTTAAGCGGAATGAACCATCCGCCTTATTGGCGAACGTTACTTGATCGGATCAGAGGTTTCCGATAAATACATCAAGTGATTCTAGGTAACTAACCATGACAAAGCCCAAAAGGTTACACGAGGCTTCGAGGGTATTACCAAAGCAAGCCAAGAGTCTAACTACCCTCTTTTCAAAACCGAGAATGGTATCCCTTACTGGATAACCACTTTACCCCTAGAATCCATCCATAGCCCAACAATAGAAGCATTGCTTCTAATCTCAACACTTGGCATAGACGTTCTCAAATCCAAACAAGTCGTGAATAAATGGACCAACTCTCCAACCAGATTTTTGGGACAAAAATGGGATCCTCTACCATGCTAGTACTAAGGTGCAGAGACTTAACTATCGAAGCAGACTTAATTGATACAATGATCAAAACAAAGTCTGGACGGGATGATAGAAAAGAAAGGCTAAACCTTTAACAGAAACGGTACCATTCCTCTTAGGTACGCTAGAAATGAGAGCATACAATTGCCCTCTAGCTGATCTTGTCCTTATCTTCCTTTCTGGATCAAGCCATACCAACAAGTTGCTTATTCTTAAGCCCGTGTACTTTATCCTTGCTCTTATTATCCCTTCTTATAACTTCAGTAACAGGTCTCTCGAGAACTTCCTCCTTCGCACGGGAAAACACTTACGTAGCTAGACAAGGATTAGTCGCAGTTAAAACTACTGTGACTACAGATGGAGGAAAGAAAGGAAAAGAGGTTCAATCAAGGAAACAAAGGATAGTGCTAATGGCTTTTGGGGAATAGCCTTTAAAAACAAAATTTTCTTGAAAAATGCTTCTTTGTAAACAGTTTTTCAAATAGTTTTCAGAAGGTTTTAAAAACTTTTGCCCAGTCTGGTAACCTTCTGATCTGATACCAAATGTAACACCCCACCTCCGCTAATGTCACTCACAAAGGGAATGCACTAGGTTTGGTGAAGCATTATCGAGGTAAACATGCACAGAAATATTACAAGACAGAACATATATAAAACAGCGGAAGTAAAACAAATTTCATTACCTTATAAAATAAGGTCTAAAGCCTTTTACATCAGAATACATCAAAACCTGTCTTGCAATAGTAAAGAAGCATAAAACCTTTTCATAAATTATTCCCCAAAATAAAGCGGTGAAGCAGCCATAGCCAAGAGAAGACCAAGCTATACATGATGACCTTCAAGCATAAGAGGTTCGAACTAAACAACATCATTTCCTCCCTGAAAACCTGGGGGGGGGGAACGGAAGACAAAGAGGCAAAAGAAAACGGGGTCAGTTATAAAGACTGGTAAGTCCTATCTACTTCCAGCATAAAAACAGGTAAAGGTAACATGACATGCATAAACTGAAAGTAAACATAAGGATGACGACAAGATAGATAAGCTAAACCAAGATAACTGGATGAACTACTGTAGCAAGATAAACTAAGGTATCATGATAAACTACGGTGTCAAGATAAATCAAGGTATCACATCGTCAGGTTTCTATCAAGTATACTACCCCAAGGTATCTATCATGTCTAACATCCCACGGTATTTACCATGTATATTTGCTCTGCACCTCTCGTACTAGTATCCCAACCCGCGTCATGTGTTAACTATGAATGTCCCTTGCCCAATGTCATGTAATGGTCCATGTCAACCTAATATATAGCATATGTAGATTTTCCCAACTCATATGTTTCTTCCCATGTATAAGTTCAGTCCTTTGCCGTAGGCCGTACGGGCTTTCCCATGTAAATCTATACCACCTCAACGTAGTACCATTTTATCCTTGAAGTTGTTTTGGACTGCTACCCTTGATCTAGTTATGTTTCCTTACCATGACTATCGCGTGTTCACTTAGGATTTATGCCACCTAGGACCACTAGGGATTATGCTACCTAATGAACGTATTCGTAACTTGGTTTGGGTTCAGGCAACCTAGGACCACTAGGGATTATGCCACCCGTCAACCACGCCCTTTTCCCCATGTATATATCGTGAATCGTTTTCCATGTCTAGACGCACATGTATCTCAATGTGCCATCCGAGTTCCGTGCCAGGGCAAATCGAGAAATACGGAACTCGGTCGGGAGCTTTAAGTCGTCTGCTGATGCAGATATCAAGGTCTGTTTTTGTATCCGTGGCTATGGTCCCACGTGACCCCTCCCTCAACTACTGAAAGGCAATCCAAGAAAAATCATGTATGAGAACTACATCCCGGCCCCACTATGCCCCACTTTCCTATTGGCCAACCTCACCCATGACTCGATAGCAAGAACACGGTCTGTTGGGAGTTCTCTGCCTTTCCGTTCGTACATGATTGACTAAAGATGGTAGGTAGTCGGCGACGTGCTATCCAGGGCAAAAACAAGTATCGTCGACTCCACGCTAATCCATCCCAGTCTTTAGGTCGCTCGCATAGCAACTAAGGCATGCTCTTGGCTCTTCTACCGCAGACCTTAACCTCTGTGAGGCCAGGTTTCATGGACCATCTGCCACCTCACAGAGGGATACCAAGAGTACCCTCACGTCCCCCGAAGCTACCGCTTCGTCACCCAGTTCGTTGGAGCCTTTATCCAAGTTGGATAATTTGCTCCTCCTCGTGTGTTTAAGCGATGACCTACCGTATCGGGTTACTCATCTATCTGTGAACTGGTCCAAATCTCTTGACTAAGAATTATTACTTAGTTTCCTAAACTAAGGTTTACCACTTAGTCTCCTTTCCCGTTATCCTTGTTAATCCCGGTTTTCCACCTAGTCTCCTGAGCTAGGGTTTTGTCTAATGGGTTAAGTATTGTCATTTAAGTTCATGACTTAACCTGCCTACGAATCATGTCAAGATTTGGCTAAGTATTCAAGTCCAAGACCTAGCCCTACAAGTTGGTTAAGTATACCAAGAAGCTCATGACTTAACCCTACTCAATCATCAAGTCAAATTGGTTAAGTATTCGTTTATCTTAACCCTATCAGATTATCGTGTTAGATTGGTTAAGCATAGATTATCTTAACCTCATCGGATTATCGAGTCGGATCGGTTAAGTACAGGTTAACTTAACCTCATCAAATCATCATGTATAATTGGTTAAGTATAAGTTACTTAACTCCATTAAATTATCATGTTAAGTTGGTTAAGTACTGGTTACTTAACCTCATTGAATTACCAAGTTTAGATTGGTTAAGTGTTTAACTTAACCCCGTCGAATTACCGTGTTTAGATTAGTTAAGTGTAGGTTACTCAACCCCATCTAATCACCGTGTTTAGATTAGTTAAGTGTAGGTTACTTAACCCCTTCAAATTACCGTGTTTAGATTAGTTAAGTCTAAGTTACTTAACCCCATCTAATTACCGTGTTTAGATTAGTTAAGTCTAAGTTACTTAACCCCATCTAATTACCGTGTTTAGATTAGTTAAGTCTAAGTTACTTAACCCCATCTAATTACCATGTTTAGATTAGTTAAGTCTAAGTTACTTAACCCCATCTAATTACCGTGTTTAGATTAGTTAAGTCTAAGTTACTTAACCCCATCTAATTACCGTGTTTAGATTAGTTAAGTCTAAGTTACTTAACCCCATCTCCTAATTGTCTTATATGGTTAAGTGTCATTAAGAAATCAAGTCCGGTTTAACTTAACCTACCCATTCGTGTCATATCGGTTAAGTGTCATTAGTCAAAATTACTTAGCCTTTTCATGTGGCATTAATTAGATTAATGCACCCCAACCTCTCACATTAGACTTTGTTGTGGTTACTAGTTAAGCCGGGCGGGTCCGGGTAGATTTACACCACAACCTAGTCTAACCTCGGGTTTTAAGTGCTATATGACCAACTACCCACATTGGGTCCTATTGTTTGTAGCCACTAGTTAAGCCGGGCGGGTCCGGGTAGATTTATGCTACAAACTCAACCCAACCTCGAGTTGGCCACTTTCATGTTTGGTCTAGTGTCATATTACACTTACAACCCATACGTGTCTAGTTTCAAGTCCCATGTTTACCCCACATGTCATGTCCCCCATTTAGGTGTATCATGAGTGTCATATTTTCAAGAAATCCCATGTCAAATTATCATGTCATAATCACGCTCGTCTATCCTACCCCAAATCGTGTTTCCAACCCAAGTAAAAGCGAGTCAACATAGTAAGGATACTATGCTACATATTGGCCTCAAAACATGCACGATGCCAAAAAGGGGTTGGCCACAAACATGCATGGTATCATAAGTGGGTTTGGCCTCAAAATATGCATAGCATCATAAGGGTTTTTTGGCCACAAACATGCATAGTATCATAAGGGAATTTGGCCACAAACATGCATAGTATCATAAGTGAATTTGGCCACAAACATGCATGATAACATAAGTGGTTTGGGTTCATTTACATGCATAAGCCCCAAAGTCGAATCTTTGCCAATGTTTCACAAGTCAAATGGTTCCCAAAGGTTCATGCTAGCATTGCATAGATAAAGATTCAAACTTGCAAGATAAACTAGGCTAAGCATAACATGAGTGACATGATTAAGTCGCTAAAACTTAGCCCAAGGTCATAGATCATAGAAAAGGGGCAAAGTTAGGTTCACATAGGCTAGCATACTTATGTTTCATCGCAATTTATTCCATGTCACATTAGATCCACCGTTAGAATCTACAAGTAGCTAGAACTTACATAGCGAGGCTTAGAGATTTAGGAGCATGAATCGTCTTGTCGAAGAATCCATGTTGAGATGATGATCAAAACCCTTGATTTGGTGTAGAAAGCTTGCACCTTCGTCTTGGATCTAGTTTGAATGCATAGGCTCTTGAAGTTGGAGATGGAGGCCATGATCAAGAGGGATTTGGGCAGCACTTCGTTGTTAGATTGATTTTGAGTGATTTAGGTTAGGTCCTAGGGTGTTTTTATAGAGATTAGGAGTAGTTTAGGCCATAGGATAAACCCTAGGATAGATCTGAGCCCTCAAAATCTGTCACGGGTCTTAAAACATGTCTTGAGGAACAAGTCAGGTGCACCCAGGCCAATCTGGCCGACCACCCAAGTCGACAGGGGTGTCGACTGGGCAGTCGACACCACCTGGGGTGTGTCGACTCCCAAGTCGACTTGGGGGTGGCGGGAATTTTTCCCGCCTCTTCTGCTTGGCTGAATTTAAAATCTGAATTCAAATTTGAACTGTTTCTGAACTTGAAATTTTCTGAAAACTTTGACGGGCCATAACTTGGTCATACGGACTCCGATTTCCGAAAACTTGGACTCTATTTCACGTATTTTTCCGAGACGAACGCAATGGCATAGCTCGTTTCCCTTGATTCAGCTTTTATCATTTAATTCTGCCTTGGTTCTCGTCTTAGCATGTTGTAAAAATCCAGGTTGTTACACTAAACTTATATAAATTAGAATAGAGAGAAGTTAAGAATAAGGTTAGAGGAATAGAAGAAATCCTTAAGCTTTTTCTTTTATTTTTTTCTATGGAATTTAGTTATGCTGAGAGGCAGCATAGAGGCAGGGAAAGAGAATGGTTAGGGTTTCATAGTGTGATATGAGGGGCTATATATAGTTGCTTGTGTGAGCGTAGACCGTTGGATTTGTTTGATTTAATCCAGGCCTTTTATTTATATATGCCCTCTCGAAAAAAAACCTAACCACATAGATTTATTGGGCGGTCCAGCTGTCAGGCGGTCGACACCCCTCTTGGGGGCATCATCCCCCTAGGGACTGGAACGCCCCATAAATGTGCATTGCTAAGGT
The DNA here is from genome assembly GCA_030737875.1 of Allium sativum. Lineage (NCBI taxonomy): Eukaryota > Viridiplantae > Streptophyta > Magnoliopsida > Asparagales > Amaryllidaceae > Allium > Allium sativum. The sequence continues at coordinate 660,929,342 of CM060919.1, forward strand.
GTTTTTATTAATTAATACGTTCCTTAATCTTACTCCTTATATACAGTATCTTTTAATCCCAAAAATCTTATCCTTATTTCAAATTTCAAATTCTCCCTCTTTATTTTTTAATTTATTTTGGACACACACACACACACGCACGCACACACACACACAGATATATATATATATATATATATATATATATATATATAATCCACTTAATTATATATATATTCTGTGTTTACGGTCCAAATTCATTTGTTCATAACTTCTTCATGCATTGACCGTTTTGAGCATATTATATATGAAAACGATTCAGAATTTCACCGTGAATCCAAATAAAAGAATTTCGTAGCCAAATTCCTAAAGCTGCAAAATATCATTTTACAGCCTTATCATTTAATTGCTTACTTTTTATTTTTTATTTTTTATTAATACTTATGTATTTTACGGGATGTTACACATCTTGTATCCCTTAGACCTTCACCCTCTCGTTTATTATCCCATTTCATTCACAAGATCCAATACTACTAAAGAAGGTCACCATAAAACAAACTAAAAAAGAGGGAATCTTAAGGGGATTTAGAAGAAGGAGCTTAGGAAAGTAAAGGACGTAAAATCTCAATTCCATGATCCAATTAAATGTGAATATTACCCAAAACCGTTTCTTTAGTTCATGATTGCATGTTGTTATGGATGCCACCTAAATTATTATTGCTTGCTTTGCTACGGTGTGGTGGTTTTAATAATTGTTTGGATAGAACAACGATTAATGAAATTTTATTAGTACTATTTAAATGAAGTTTGGACAAAAGCCTAAGTTTTTATTTCAAATTGCTTTTATTTCCTGATATGTTGTGTAAAACATTAATTTGGAGATGATTTTTAGTTTTCAAAAATTTTCAAGTTATTATGACTATTTTGTGAATTTCCTAAGGAGTAATATGTGTTTGATTCAAGTTTAGGAATTTTAAATAACAAAAAAGGTTTTGGATCCAAAATTTTAATATGGCAAAAAGTTCGTTATCTTGAATTTTTGGGAAAATTTCCCAAGTAAATATTAATTTATATCATTTTATTATGCTAGAAATAAGCGTATGAACTAATAATTAATAACAATATTAATTAACTTTGTAAATGGGGTTGGTAAGGAAAATGTGATTTCAATGATTGCTAAAGAGAAAATATTAATTTTGATCTAAACCGATCAGGGTTGACAAACATTTGATGTTGGTAAAAAGAATTTTCTATAAAGGGAAATAAATCAACTTTTATAATTAATACAGTATCACCATTAGGAGGAAGTGTCCATATATTACCATCGATAGCACGCGGTATCACCTTAAGAGTTCATTGAACAATGCATGTTATACTTAAGTAAGGATGTATTGCTTCATGTTAGCTTCAAGGTCGATAGGGGATAACAGACCTTAGGGTCATTGACAATACTAGATGGTGCCCCACTCTTTACTTTCAGCTTTGATTTATAAAATATTTTATATATGAAACTATAATGTTTCGACATGAATTCTTTAAGGTTAATAACACATTGTTCTCTACTAACATCATATGATCTTCCATATTTTGTCAGCGTCGACACAAAGTTGTATAAACCATATCAATATAATTTTTATGTTTATAAAGCAGTGTTATGAATTAAATGGTGGATGTAAGGAATTTTTCACTTAAAGGAAAGCTATTATTATCTTTATACCTTGGGTAAATGGTCGACATGGGGTCTCGAGTGACATAGATTTCACAAGTATTCGGAGTTTCTTTAGTATTGGATGTAGTCATACCTTTTATTATTTCAACACTGAATGGATTCAACATGAGTGCCACATACCTTCTTGTGGACTTTCATGGGGGATTCCAATGCCACATATTAGTTTATGTTGTTTTCTATGATAACATTCATGGAGGACAACAATATATTTTGAACTCAGCATGTCGTATGGTTGGCAATCCAGCATCATCATTTGGGATACCAAAACCTTATATATTGGCATATTAGGTTTGCAACAACATTGTAAAATTCGGGGCTTTAATGGGTAATAATTTGATATTCCTTAAATTTAAGGGGTAACAACATAATTGGGGATACCAATAGATATATGTTGGGTTCTTAAGATACATGGCTAGATACATTGTGGATGTAAGGAAAAATGATGAGTTTATAGTATCTTAGGAAAATTATAGAATGTATGATAGATAATCCACATAACGCCTGAAAGGATAATCTTTATTTGGTTAATGACGAGGTCATAATCATCATAGGAAAACTATAGGATGAATGATAGATAATGCACATCATAGAAAAGCTAAATGGATAACCTATGTGGTTAAAATCTAAAAACCAAGGGACTGGTAATCTAGATGGCAGGGGATGGGTAATCCTTATAGTATTATAGGGGAAGAATAGTTCACAAAAGTACAAAATAGGTAGCCATTCAAAATAAAATGGGAATTCAGACAAATTTAGATGGGAATCCTTTGTATGTTGCAAGTTTGCAATAATTAATTTGTGATGTTCTAACCATTACATGTTTCTTTGGTTGACAAATAAGCTTCTGGAGACGTTATGAGGAAAATAGCTATTTAAGATCTTTTGTTTTTTTTTGTTGTTTCTTATCTTTTGATGCTTGTAAAGATAAAGTTTTGTTATTGCCTATTAACATTTGTCTTTGATCAACCAAGGGGACGTCTTCATATGTCGCTCTTGGAGTAATTTGTAATAAGTAATATTTTATTTGAACGTGAAATAACAAATGGGATTATGTAATTAATATCATCATTAAGTTGTGTTGGAAACCATTTTCTCTTGTCTCTAATACTAAAATGCTATAAACTGATCTACCTTTATCAATGGAGAATAATATTATTGACGACTGCAATAACAAATTTTTTTGTTTCAATGCCCTAAAATGGGGGATGTTATAAGCATTAATCTTTGATCTCAATCGAATCGCAAAATGTCCACAAATACGGAGTATTTAGAAATTTAAAAATCAACACATGTGTGCCAATATCATATTTAAATATGTTAACATATCCACATGTCTCCCATAAGCATGTTGACATACCGAGCATTTTAGTTTTTCAAAATTCAAATGAAAAGATTTTCCCTTACCTTCTCGCAAATAAACATGTCTCCTCAGCCACTGTTTAAAACTTTTGGAAAATGAAAATTTATTACAACATTTTCATATTCTATCTTAGTTTTGTTTTCCATATTTATGTGAGAAATATCCATAACATGTTCCGCTCTATTTGCAAATCCAAAACCACTTACGATCAAAGAATTCATACTTGAATTCATACCATTATCTCTCCAATTTTGTCTTATTCATTAAAGGGTTCAAAGATACATTATTATTGGAGGTCTATAGGACAACTATACTGAATTTATAAGAAGTTACGCTGAAGTTATGACAGCTTGTTATACTCTACCGTTGATTATAAAAGAAGAAAGTGTTCTTGTAGCCTAAAAAAGGTGATGTTGTAGCCTGTAGAATCAAGAAGGTGATGTTTTAGCCCGTATATCAAAAGGCTGCATCTTGTAGTCCATAAAATCAAGATTATGAAGGTGTTTTTGCTGACCATAGGAAGTCGATAATGAATTTTTATACAGTGTAATGTAGGAATGCATGTAGGATTGGTCAATCCTAATAAATATAAAAATTCATGTTATATATTTAGCTGCAACATATCATATTATTTGCTTATTCTATATTTTTTTTGTTTGCAATTTGAGTAGATAAAAATTTAAATTCATAAGCGATTTTAACTAGTTGAAATGTACACTATGTTGTAATTTGTGATATTATATGGTAGATTGAAGTGGTTGAAGATAGCTTCGAGTAGAAGGTAACCGTTCGCAAATCGGAGGTCGCACGAAGAAGTTATGAGCTGAACTGTGTTTGGTGTCAGCTGTGCAGTGCGACAGACGTCTGTCGTATGGGACGACAGACGTCTGCCACTACAGGGTATGTTTCCTGAGAGTTCCCACAGACGTCTGTCAGTCCCACGACAGACGTCTGAGTGGGACAGACGTCTGTCATAGGAGGGACAGACGTCTGAGCTGAAGCAGAATAATTTTCTGGAATGCGACAGACGTCCGTCACCTCCCACGACAGGCGTCTGACGCGGGTAATGAGCTGTTTTCGGGCCAGAAACCTTGTAATTGATTTGTGAAGGTACGGGGGCAATTTGGGTAATTGGCCTACCACTATATAAGCTATTTTCTGAGGTGTTAGTGGGAAGGAGCTTGAAACTTGATTTGGGATCAAGGGTTTATTCTCAAAGGGGGATTAGGGTTTATAACCTAATTCAAATTCTTCAATTCTATTCTCCTCAAACTCTTTTCTATATTGAAATATAGTGATTATTGGATCAATCTCTTGTATTCCTTTCATCGTGGTAATAAAATACTCTCTCCAAAGTGGATGTACACTAACAAGATGTTAGTGGAACCACTATAAATCCTTGTGTGATTTATTTTTGCTACTTTGTCATTAGTTTCTTGCTTGTGATTGAGATTTGGATTGTTCGAGATTGGTTGATATTGGTTTTATGACTAGAGTTATTGCTTTGGTTGTTTTTGCAAGTCTAACAACGATCTAGTCTTCCGCCAGCGCATTGTGATTTAGATATCGGATTCGAGTGGTCTTGAATCGGATTAATCACAACGGTTACAACAGTTGGTATCAGAGCTGTTTTTTGGTGCTTGTTAGGTGTTTGTGAAAATGCCGGAGACGGATAGTAGCTCGGTAAGTCCTTCAACCGGAAGTCCGAATAGTGTGGCGCCTTATATACGGGGTTCGTATGCGGCGTCGGGTTCTCAATTGGTTATTGACAAGTGGAATGGTGATAATGACTTTGAGAAGTGGCAATGGAAAATGAAAGCGGTTCTTAGGCGGAATCGGGTGCACCGAGTAGTATTTGATACTCACTTATTGCTAAGTGATATCTCGGATGTTGAGAGAGAGGAGATGGAGGAATGGGCTTACACTACTCTTCAACTTGCTATGGGGGAGAATGTGATCTCCGAAATTAGTGGTGAGACTACCGCTAAAGGTATTTGGGACAAGTTGGAAGAACTTTATATGAAGAAGTCGCTCACTAATCGTTTGATCTTGTTGCGAACGTTTTTCACCTTCAAGATGAAGGAGGGTAATTCGGTTAAGGCACATTTGAATGCCTTTGATGACTTGCTCATGAAGATGAAGGCCGTTGATTTGAAGATTGAGGAAGAGCAAAAGGCGATGATATTATTGTGTTCATTGCCGGATCGCTACACGGGTTTCTCAAATAGTTTGATCTATGGCCGGGATACCTTGACTCTAGATGATGTCAAGACGGGTCTTCTTAGTGAGGAGTTGAGAGATCAAATGAAGGATATGATTGAGGGTAGTAGTGGAGCTAGTAATAGTCACGGGTTGTTTGCGGAGAAAGAAAAGAATGTGAAGAAAGGAAACCGGGGGCGTTCTAAATCAAGAAAACCCGGTGGAAGAGGTAAATCGAAAGAGAGAAATGGCAAGTGCTTTATTTGCAAGAAACCGGGATATTGGAAGAATGAATGTCCGGACAAAGATAAGAAGGAAGTAGCATCTTCATCCGTGGCGGTGGAGAGTGGGGATGGTGAGATAGATGGGAATGTGTTGACGGCGGTGGCATCGGGTGTTTCGGGTAACGAATGGGTTCTCGATTCGGGTGTGTCGTATCATATGTCGCCATATAGAGATTGTTTTTCGTCCTTTGAGGTCAAAGAGGGAAATGCAATTGCTATGGGAAATGGTGCTATTTGCAAGTCGATGGGTAGTGGCTCCGTGCAAATAAGGATGTTTGATGGAGTTGTTCGCACGCTCACCAATGTTCGCTATGTTCCGGGACTTAGGAAGTCGCTTATATCTTTGGGGCAATTGGATTCTCTAGGATGCAAGATCACTATCGAGAAGGATTGCTTGAGGTTTTCAAAGGGAGCGCTTGTGGTTATGAAGGGTGCTAGGACTCATGGTATATATTTGCTTCAAGGTGTGACCGTAGGAGGTGAGACTTGTGTGGGTGTTGATAGTTCTCGTGACTTGGATGCGACACGGTTGTGGCATTTGAGATTGGGTCATGTCTCGGAGAGGAGTTTGGATATTCTTCGGAAGCGGGAGATGATTGATGGTGAGAGCTTCAACAAACTAGAGTTTTGCGAGGAATGTGTCATGGGGAAGCAAACAAGGGTATCATTCGATGAAGGCAAGCATGACTCAAAGGAGGTTCTTGAGTATGTTCATTTGGATGTTTGGGGACCGGCACCGGTTGCTTCTTTGGGAGGAGCAAGGTATTATATCTCTTTCATTGATGATTTGTCTCGAAAAGTATGGGTGTATGTAATGGGGGCCAAGTCGGAGGCATTTGCTAAGTTCAAAGTGTGGAAGGCTCTTGTTGAGAATGAGAGTGGTAAGACTTTGAAGGTGTTAAGGACCGACAATGGCGGTGAATATGTCTCGCGTGAATTCTTGGAGTATTGTAAGCATCACGGAATCCGGAGACATTTTACTACACCGGGAGATCCGCAATCTAATGGAGTAGCGGAGAGAATGAACCGAACTCTACTTGAGAAAGCTCGATGCTTGAGATTGACATCGGGTTTGTCTAAGGGATTTTGGGCCGAAGCTTTGTCAACCGCGGTGCATATTGTGAATCGAATTCCATGCTCGGCCATTGGAAACAAAATTCCGGAGGAAGTGTGGAAAGGGAAGAGTGTTGATTTGAGATATCTTCGTGTGTTTGGTAGCCTGGTTTATGTGCATGATCCGGGGAATGATAAGCTTGGAGCTAGGGCATTCAAGAGGATCTTGCTTGGTTTCACGGATGGCGTGAAAGGCTATCGGATATGGAATCCGGAAACGAAGAAGGTTGTTAATTCTCGTCATGTCACTTTTGATGAGTCAGCTTTATTCAAGGTGAATGAGAACTCATCGGACGTTCCGGATTTGGTTCATGGTGAATCAAAGGAGAAGGAAGTCATTCCCACATTCCGTCCAAGTGGTAGTAGAGTTGAAGAAGCTCGTGGGGTTGAAGCGGTTGATGAAACATCACATAGTCCACATGGTTCCTCTAGTGATGATGTTGGTGATGTACATGATACTAGAGAAGTTTCGACTCAAGGTGGAGCCGAAAGGGGTTTAGGTGAAAGTATTGCTACTCGGGTTGGTCGACGTGCAATAAGGCCTCCCGAAAGATATGGTGATTGGAACTACCTTAGCTTTAGTGATCATTTGGACTATGCTCTCAATGTAGTCCAAGATGAGCCGATGGACCTTGATGACGTCATGGAGTCGAGAGAGAGCTCGAAGTGGATTTGCGCCATGGAGGAAGAGATGCAATCGCTTATGAAGAACCGAACTTGGGAGTTGGTTCCACTTCCTCAAGGAAACCGTGCTATAGGGTGCAAATGGATTTACAAGGTGAAGGATGATGGAAGGTACAAAGCAAGGTTAGTGGCAAAGGGGTTCGCACAAAGGAAAGGAAAGGAGTATGATGAAATTTTTGCACCGGTGGTTCGTCATACATCTATCCGAGTTTTACTAGCCATAGTTGTTATCCATGACTTGGAGTTGGAGCAACTTGATGTGAAAACCGCCTTCTTGCATGGAGACTTGGATGAAGACATCTACATGGAGCAACCGGAAGGGTTTGTTGTAGATGGTAAGTCTAATATGGTTTGCAAGTTGAAGAAATCACCATATGGGTTAAAGCAATCGCCTAGACAATGGTACAAGAGATTCGATCATTTCATGCTTGAAAGTGGCTTCCATCGAAGCATCAAGGATGCTTGCGTATATTTCAAGAGGTTGGGAAATGATTGTTGGGTGTATTTACTCTTGTATGTGGATGATATGCTCATTGCTTCCAAGGATCGAAATGAAATCAACAAGTTAAAGATGCTTTTAAAATCGGAATTCGAGATGAAGGATCTTGGAGAAGCAAGAAAAATCTTGGGCATGGAAATTGGAAGGGACCGAAAGCGTTTTGAGTTAAGATTGACTCAAAAGGAATACATAAAGAAAGTGCTTTGCCGGTTTAGCATGGAGGATGCAAAGGCGTTAAATACACCTTTACCTTTGCATATGAAGCTTTCGGACAAGGGATCACCTATCGGGGATAAAGACAAGGCTTATATGGCAAAGGTGTCATATGCAAGTGCGGTTGGTAGTTTGATGTACGCAATGGTGTGTACAAGGCCTGATATTGCAAATGCCGTCGGGGTGGTTAGTCGGTATATGGCTAATCCGGGGAAATCGCATTGGGAAGCCGTGAAGGCTATATTGAGATACTTGAAAGGCACAACATCTCATGGACTTGTCTTTGGCGGTAGTGATGATGGGAGTTGCAAGTTGGTTGGTTATTGTGACTCGGACTACGCCGGTGATAGGGATCGGAGGAAATCAACTTCCGGGTATGTCTTCACACTTGGCGGGACAGCCATTAGTTGGAGATCGCGATTGCAAACCGTAGTTGCTTTATCCACTATGGAGGCGGAGTTGATTGCCGCTGTGGAAGCGGCCAAGGAGGCACTCTACTTGAAGCGATTGTTGTGTGACTTGGGTTTCGAACATGAGAGTGTTGATGTTCGATGTGATAGCCAAAGTGCTATCCATTTGGCGGAGAATTTGGCTTTTAGCTCACGGACCAAACATATTGAGGTGAGGGAGTCATTTCTTGTTGCCATGGATGAGGATAAGCTAGTATATCTTCGGAAAGTGCACACAAAGGATAATGCGGCGGACATGTTTACGAAGGCATTGCCGTATGGGAAGTTCGAGCATTGCTCGAACTTAATTCGCTTGTTGAGTTGCTAGGTGCCACGGGGTGGCACGAGGTGGAGAGAGTGATTTTATGTTTGATGGAAAAGGAATAGCGGTGAGAGATTGGAAATCTATCTTTATGGTAAGTATTCGCTTCACTCCCGAGTACATTGTATTATGGTGAGACGTTTGGTTTGAATACTTTCAACACTTCATTGGCGGGTTGGGGCTTTGCCTGAACTCGTTAGTGGAGTGCAATGGGTGGTGGCTTTGCCGGATCTCATTGGGAAAATATTCATGTTGCTTGGTCGAAGGTAGAAGGAAATGCATGGTGCATTGGAGTTTGGAGTTGAGATGGATATAGTATCGAGGTGGAGTGTTGTAATTTGCGATACTATATGGTAGATTGAAGTGGTTGAAGATAGCTTCGAGTAGAAGGTAACCGTTCGCAAATCGGAGGTCGCACGAAGAAGTTATGAGCTGAACTATGTTTGGTGTCAGTTGTGCAGTGCGACAGACGTCTGTCGTATGGGACGACAGACGTCTGTCACTACAGGATATGTTTCCTGAGAGTTCCCACAGACGTCTGTCAGTCCCACGACAGACGTCTGAGTGGGACAGACATCTGTCATAGGAGAGACAGACGTCTGAGCTGAAGCAGAATAATTTTCTGGAATGCGACAGACGTCTGTCACCTCCCACGACAGACGTCTGACGCGGGTAATGAGCTGTTTTCGGGCCAGAAACCTTGTAATTGATTTGTGAAGATACGGGGGCAATTTGGGTAATTGGCCTACCACTATATAAGCTATTTTCTGAGGTGTTAGTGGGAAGGAGCTTGAAACTTGATTTGGGATCAAGGGTTTATTCTCAAAGGGGGATTAGGGTTTATAACCTAATTCAAATTCTTCAATTCTATTCTCCTCAAACTCTTTTCTATATTGAAATATAGTGATTATTGGATCAATCTCTTGTATTCCTTTCATCGTGGTAATAAAATACTCTCTCCAAAGTGGATGTACACTAACAAGATGTTAGTGGAACCACTATAAATCCTTGTGTGATTTATTTTTGCTACGTACTTTGTCATTAGTTTCTTACTTGTGATTGAGATTTGGATTGTTCGAGATTGGTTGATATTGATTTTGTGACTAGAGTTATTGCTTTGGTTGTTTTTGCAAGTCTAACAACGATCTAGTCTTCCGCTAGCGCATTGTGATTTAGATATCGGATTCGAGTGGTCTTGAATCGGATTAATCACAACGGTTACAACACACTACATGTCTTATAGTGAATAAGTAGTCCTAATAATCGTTCTGCATTGTGTTACAGACTACCCATTTTCCAAATTTAGTATCAAGGTGAATGGTTTTCAAAAGGTATAATTTTTGAAAATTATAAATGACCGTTAATACTAATAGCACTTTCTGTAATACTATTTTAGAAAGACAATCTACTACTAGACCCCACTACTTGATGGTTATTAGTTAAAGTTATTGAGCCTTTTTTTTTTTTTTTTTTTTTTTTTTTGCAATCTGATAGTTTAGACATTTGGAATATTACTCAAAACGAGAAGACTAAGCCCAAAATGAATTATTCATTATGGATCAATGATCAAAGGACATAAACCTATTTTAAACTCGATGTTGAATTTTCTTCATCGGTGCTACGCAACTCTCTCCTTAATTTCAAACAATCACTTTTATGCTATGTCATTCCCAGCTTCAACAACACTCCGACATTTTATTCCACTACAAAAATAGATCTATAAACAGGCCCGGCCCATAGGCAAGGCCCATGAGGCCACTTAATTGGGAAACCCACCCCAAAAAGGGACAACATGACTAAAAACGATTTACATAATTTACTAGGAGAGGCATTTTCAATTGAGAGTTTGGTTGAGTGGCACACTGCACCAAAAAGCAGTTTTTGCTACTCCACATCTAATGTGGGTGTTAGCCGTACCAAATATAATACGGCTATAACCCGCATTAACGCGTGTCAATGTAACAACCTGCCTTTTAAACTGCCCCAAGTCGATAATTAAACCAACTCAAAACATTTAAAATGACATATTGTTTTGGCTTATAGGGTTTAAACATAATTATACATAGAATCATAAAGTATAATTGCAGCAGAGTAAATTCTTATCAGTGTTTATACAATATTTTTGCACAGCGGAAATTAAAGTACATACACAAATTAAAAATAGAGATTTTCAATTTTTATCATGCTTGCGCGCGCATGCGTCTTCACGTGCTTCCCTTCTTTACGAGCTGAAAAATTCTTAAATCTACAACTCTTGTATCTATGTCGAGCGTTTCATGCAAAACATAAAACACTCGATTCGGGATTAATCTTTGTTCAAATAAATTAACTTCAATTTAAGCAATAAATATAATAATTAATCCTAAATATATCGTATGCAAAATGCCTAGCATACACATGCGGTATAAGGGAAAGGCAAGGTAATCAAAGACAGTCACGGAGCCCAGCCACATTATCATGAATGAGATAGGTTACATCAAACATGAAGAACATAATTTATCAGGCGATATTGACAACCCCAAATAGTTAATGCATCAAGTACATTTAGAAATAAGAAAGTGCTTCGAACCAGTGTAATATAGTTTCATAATCTAGTTAAATAAGGCGTGAAATACATGCATGACATATACCTTCTATCATGCAAATCAAACTGGCAGCGAGGAAAAACATAGGATTGAGTGTGTCTTCAAATTTTTATAGGATAATTACATGAATATAAAAATCAAAACCAGTTCAAACAAAGTCTTAGGGAAACATGTTTAATCCTTTTTTACCATAACTTATAATATATAACCAAGGCAGTACATATATGTATGAGCTTCCAACAGTGTCGCATGTAGTGTAAACATGGCATGCAAATGGTGGCAACTACATATAAGTCATGCAAATGCAACAGCCGTGGCTAGTTTTCCTTGCTTAAGGCATACATAAGTGACATCATGCATGATACAACCAAGAAGAATTCATATAAGTTTAGGGAAAAATAAACCAAAGATGAGGAATGTAAGGCGATATGGTTCGGTTACAGACTACAATAATGAATATATGCCTCATCTCTAGATAATGTATATAAATTTGACAGGGGTACGTATATGTAATTCGAAGTGCACAAGTTACTACATTTCATAGATTCATAGTGATATGTATATAAAACATATAAAAGCATATAAATACCAGTTTCACTTCAATGTTTTCAGCAACAACAACTAAAGAAAAATGAGGGAACAATACATGCATACATTAGTTAAATATGCAAATTATATTAACACAGTGGATTCACATAATTATTTAAACATCTAAGCACCATACATATGTACCTATATATAAATGAAGGGTGCGGATGTAGGTTAACATTAAAATATGAGCATGCAAGCAACATATAGTGTATAGGTCTTACTACAGGCCAGAAAAACTAAGGTCATAACCAAATCCAAGGCAGTGCAGGCATGACAAAAGGGAAAGGAACAACAAGTATATCATGGCAAGTAGGTTAAGTCATTAGGTACGACAAGAACATAGCAGTGCACAAGACAGTGCAAAGGCCTAGTAGCAAGGCCCGTGTTCACATAATACATGACAAGCACAAAGACGCAGCAAATGGAACAAAACAAAATGTCATCGTAAATGCAGAACACAAGAAGGAAGCGAACAAGGCACGAATGGACAACACATGCATGAATTAAATTTCTGAAGTCAAGACACTTGAATTAAGTTGAATCGTGAGCAAATACTTACCTGTAGTGGCGAGAGAATGAAGTGGTGGCAACAGCGAGGCATCAGGTTTGGTCTGAGTTGGTGGTTTCGTGATTTGGGGAAGAGGCGGAGCAACGACAAAGGGACTAGGCCTGGTGGAAACAAACTGGAGTTGACGCGGGGTGAAGCGGTGATTGTCGATGAGGAGGACGGGTTGTCGGCACGGGTGACAGTCGTGGGTGGCGAAGGGGAAGAAGTGGTGGCTTTTTAATGTGAACGAAAGGAAAGGGGTACACCACTTTTAATAATACAAATGAAGGGAACAAGACATAGAAAGAAAACAACACGTGTTTTACAAAACAGAGGGACGAAAGAATGTGTTAAACCATCTCAAATGACAAAGCAGAAGTGTTGAATTTAATAAAAGGATGAAGACAGATGGAAAATAATTTCAGCAGCCAAATCTTTAATTCAAAATTTTCAGATATTGGTTTGAATGTTGCTGAATAAAGGGGCATAGTTAAACGAATGTTACTAGTGAGCGGTATACAACGCTAGGCTAAACACGGCTAAAATGGTTAACATTGTCTACTTATTTTAAACACGTTATAATTTTCAACGACTACTAACGATAGATTAAATTAACGTAAACGCAATAACACGCGTATTTTATTGAATAATTTATTTCTTTGTTTTATCATGTCATATTATTCCAAATATTGCAGTATTGAAATTAATTTATACTTAACGTTTGATTTGAAACCAAATTTTCACATAAAATAAATAAATTACAAGATCCATATCTCAAAGTTAAATTCCGAATATTCAACGAAATATAGATTAGTAAAAAATGGTAATAACATTTGTTTTGCAATAATGTTTATATTGGAATTAAATTTACAAAAAGAATCCTATTCAAAAGTATATTCAACTATGTTCAAAACTGATAAAAGCCCAAATTTTAAATATAAACATTTATTTTAACGTTAAATCTTAATTTAATTCATATTTTGAACGTCAAAATTTCTGGGTCGTTACAGGCAATACGGCTATGAAAGAGTTTCCCACCGAATAATCCGCTTTCCTTCTCATTTAGGCGCAGACCATAGCAGTATCAGATTGGATAGGCTAACAGCCATATCCAATCTAGTGCCTAATTTTGGTGCACACACAAATCATCATATCCCTCTTCATTCCCCCGCCTATCCTTATTCCCCAAATCATTTTCTAGGGCAAACAAACTGATGCCAAAAAAAGAAAATGGCGGCAGCTTCTAGCACCGACCCTCCACGACAACCTCCAGCAACCTTCGACAACCTCCAGCACTAACCCCTGACGACAACGGAAGCACCAACGTGCACCACACCCAACACCTCGTCGACAATCTTTAACACCTCGTCGCCAACCTCTAGTACCAACCTCCAACACCTCGTCGCCACCCTCTGGCCGTCACCAGAGCACCAAAGTGAGATTTTGAACAGTTATATTTACCTCTTCTCTTTTGGTTGTGAGCTTTAGTTATATTTAAGTGTGAACAGTTGTTTGGAATAATGGAACCACTGATGCTTGAACATAAGTGCGTGTTTAGTTGCATGTGTCATCTTGTGAGCTGGTTGTTGGGTTTGTGGTGAGTGTATAGTTGCATGTGTCATCTTGTGAGCTTGAGGCAGTGTCTTTACATGACTGTTAGGTTTCAATACTGTTTGATCAATGAAATTTTTATGCATCGAGCTCATAATATTCAAACTTGCAGCATCAAGCTCATAACCGAGCGAGTCATAGTTCAATCAATTAATGAAGCTAGTGTTGTTATGTACCATACAAGTACAATTTGTTTGATCATAGAGATATAACTTGAATTTATCTTCTGATAATGTTCGATTGAATTATATAACTTGTGTCTTAAAAATAGGTACTGTGGTAGATAATAAAGTCTATCATCTTAGGAACTACGATTTCTACTAGTGCTCTCAAGCAGGGATGACTATGCCCTTAACCGAGACCATATCAAGATGGACAACCATTTCAATCAGGTAATGAATGTAGAGTTGTTATGTACCACAAAGTTATAACTTGTTTAATCATAGAGTTATAACTCGATTTTATCTCCTGATAATGTTTGATTAAATTGTATAACTTGTGTCCTACAAATAGGTACTATGGTAGATAACAAAGTCTACCATCCAAGGAACTCCGATTTATACTTGTGCTCTCATGCAGGGATGAGGCATAAGTAATAACTTCCAAAAGTTCAAAATTTCCAAAGGTGTGGTTTGTTACACAAGTTATTACTTATGCAACGAACAACAACTTTGGTAATGTTGATCTTTTGGAAATTATTACTTATGCGTGTGGTTTTGGTGGAGTTGTTCACAACAATAGGAACTTCGTCCAAGTTGGTGGGATAAGGCTAGTCAAAAGGGGGCGCTTTTGATTACGCTAATCCCACAAACTTCTGACAACGTTCCTATTGTTGTCGGACAGCTCTACAGGAACCACAATTAAGCCTCACCCCTAGCTTGAAAAGGGAGCACCGCTACTGCAGGTATGCTAGACACTTTATATATGAATTTCTTCTTTATGTTACATTTGATAGTTGATGGTTACCTTGTTTACTATGAACAAAGATGTAATGGCCACTACAAGAAAATATGATATACATAGCAGCGTATTATAGCGGTATAAAAAAGTGCTATAGCAAAATGTTAAATGAAAAGAAAATAACAAATAAATTATGCTATATAAATAAAGTAAATGAAATAGTGAATAAATTTAGCTATTTATAAATGTATTCCGCTATGATAGGCTGTCCACCAAGAAGGCCAAAGCGAAAAGCAGCGCGAAACGAAGTGAAAAAAAAGGCCGCAAAAGTTAAAATTCCCTCATCGCTTTCATTGGGACCAAACTTTTCCCCAAATCCCTACAATTTTTTATTCCCTCCACGAACTCTCCATCACTTCCACTGGAACCGATCTTCTCCCAAATCCCTAAATATTTTGATTCACTCAACAAACTCCAACAAGTCAACCATCTTCGATTCACTCCAACATCCTGTAAGTCAACCATGTAACGACCCGTATTCTACGCATCATAGGATCGTAGGATATTTATTTCTTTCACATACGAAGTCGTATGGTCATGTAACTTTGGGAGACGACTATTGGGGTCATTTCCCATGTACATGATTTTTCCCGATTTTTAAATGACCATTTTACCCCTAGTTGGCACTGTTTTGGCCATAACTTTTGACTGGAAAGGAATTTTGACCTGAAACCACTTCCATTGGCTCCGGATGATGGTTTCTCTTTCCGTAGAGTGGTCACATTAGCCAAACGGACTTACCGTTTGGGAGATATGGCTGAAACAAGTTTCAGATGGTGAAAAACAGCTTAATTGGGCTTAACCGGGTGATTAACAGCTAGGCCCAAAGGGAAATTTCGGGATTAGGAGTTTAAAAGGGCTGTTAGGGTTTGGAGAATACCTTTTTCTCATTTTTCAGCTGTCACTATTCATTCCTCTTGATCTAGCCATGGCCTCCACTCTCTAAATCTCTCTAAAACACCCAAGATCACTTCCTAATCAAGGATTAAGGCTTAGAGGCATCAAATCAAGGAGGATTAGCACAAGGACCGAGGTAGAGCTGCTGTTATATATTGGAATTCGTGCAAATCAGAGGTTTACTTCAGATCTGAAAGTTTTATTGTGGCAAAGGTGAGTGATAGCATCGTTTTGACACTAATTACAGTTAATTAAGGGTGATTAGTGAAGATTAGCGAATTTATACACTAATAAATTCTGGAAAAATGTTTAAAAATTCTTAAATAATATTTCATGCCTCTGTTAGAAAATTTAGACGATTTGATTAAGTTTTACTAAGTATGTGCTTAAACATGATTAAGAAGGATTATAGGAAAATGTGAGGTTTTAGCCACTTTTGATCTATTTTGATTCATTTGGATTGTTGTTTGGTGTTTGTGGTTGCTCTTACATATTGCTATGACTCTATGGTATGTTTTATGATTGATTAGAATAGTTAGATTGGTCGAAAGCGCCGTCGAATGGCGTAGAAAGCTCACTGGAAAGTTGCAGAAATGTGCATGTTCCGAACCGGATCGGATCGGAGTAGGGGGTCGGATCGGATTTGTGAACTGACCGAGGGGATTCGAACTGGATTGGAACTTGTCACTGGAGGAGGCTTGGCGAGAAGGAAGGCCGTTTACTTAGAGTTGGAGTGGACGAGGGGATCGGATCGGAACTATAAAGAGCGGATCGGATCGGAGTAGGTTGAAGAGCGGATCAGATCGAGGTAAGCTAGGGAGCGAAGCGGATCGGAGCAAATAAGGGGATGGGATCGGATCGGGCTATGGAGTAGGACCGGATCGGAGTAGGCCAGGGGACGAGATCGGATCGGAGTAGGCAAGCTGGAGGAGGGACGAACCGAACCGACTGGAGCGTGACATCCGAACCGAGCCGACGTCTAAGGGGAAGGATCACCGAACCGAACCACACGCAGGAATATACCATGGAGCATTGCACCGAACCGAACCGTGTTATACGTATATATCCGAACCGAATCGAATTCAGGACCACTTCTATGCGACGACTCTTTTGAAGACCAACTCCAACTCGATCAAAACCTGAGATGCAAAGGGAGTCCAAATGAGAAGTTAGAGCTCAAGATTTAGATGGGAATCGACGAGTTCGCTTCATGATTGGGCTTTGCTGCGGGACGCGTGTTAAGGGGTTATCGATGTCTATAGCTTTGGATCACTATGGTAGGAGGTACGAAGGCGGATTCAGGGCCATTATGGCATCGGTAGGACCAAGGGCTACAACCAATGAAGTGGGTCATTGAAATGTTGGTCATGACCCCATATGTTTAGCTTGGTTATAGCAGGGTTTCTACAAGTCGGGATTCGTCGTTACCTCAGTTTGTCTAGTGTTCCAAAGTGGTAGATGTCGTACGCTTTACGCACTGAGTGAGAGACGTGAGGATGGTTGCTATGGATGATTTGTTTGCTATCATTGTGACATGCACACCCCACCCCCGTATTCTTACACTAATAATTATGGCACCATGGAGTATTGTACGGTATGTGGTACTAACTCTTTGGTTGCAGGTCCAGGTTCAGGTATGGTTTAGTATACCTGTTATTATTCTGTTTTGATGCTTATCGCTCATACCAGGCTTTATGTCTGACCCAGAGTTTTATGTCTCCTCTTATTACTCTGGGTGCTCACACGAGCAGACTAGAGACAGGTTAGCTGGTGATGCACGGGTAGATGATCCGGAGACGAGCAGGAGGCTTCCACGTAATATATATATATATAGTATTCTCCCTGTGTTGCTGAAGATCACTGCTTGGGAATTGGTGGTGCATCTTCTACTTTAGCTTTCTTTTGTTTAGAGACAGTAAATTTGGAAAATTGTAATAAGCTGTATTTGGATTTCCGCTGCTCTGATGATTGATGATCGATTTTAGTTATCAGCTTATGCACTGTCTCACCTGTTTTATGCCAAGTATGTTATTATTATATTTTATTCCATGCGCTGTGAGACATCCTACAGGTTTCTTGATTTGTTCATTCCCCTCTTTCCTTTCTTTGGCGACCGTTCTGTGCTAGTCGGGCATGTATACAGCGCACTTCCGGAGGAAATGCAGGCTGGTGCGGGGCGGGCCGTCACACTTGGTATCAGAGCACTAGGTTGCGTAGTTAACCTAGGGAAGTTATCAGGGAGAGATAATATACGTATACGAGAGAGCGTATTTGTGATTACTTTGGTTTTTAAAAGCTATATATATGTATACTATTAGTAGTATATGGATGAAGTCGTACTGCACTAGCACCATTATGGAGTCGTTAATCGTTTCCTTTTTCAGATTGACGATGAGCCGATATGTTAGAGGTACCGGTAGAGGGGCCAATAATGGGAATGCTGCTGACATGAGGACGATGTTTACTGACCTCATGAGAGAGATGCTTAGAGATGTACAGAGAGCAGCTCCTAATGGTGGAAATGGTGGTGGTCCAATAGTGCAGGCGCCAAGAGTCGACTTCGCCAAGCTGAATAAGGATTATACCAGTCTTGGTGGGAAGTCATTCCACGGAACGGAGTCGGCTACGGATGTTCAGGATTGGTTGGATAGTTGCGAACGTATCTTCGAGGATTTGGGTATCGAGGATGCGATGAAGAGAAAGCTAGCGTCCCGTCAGTTGCAAGGGCGGGCAATGAATTGGTGGAATGCTATAAAGGCAGCTACTCCCGAAGATCAGATTACTTGGGAGCAGTTTAAGGCTCGCTTTAGCGAGAAGTTCATTCCAGCTGCTCAGAATTCAGTGCTGTTTAAGAAGTTCTTGGAGCTCAAGCAGAATGGCAGAGCTGTCTCGGAGTACAATGCTGAATTTGACACTTTGTCAAAATATGGGTTATCTCTTATTGATACTGCCAAGAAAAAGAATGAGAAATTCATAACTGGTTTGGATCAGTACTTGGGGGAAAAACTTATTAACCACATCGATGAGACGTTTGAATCGATTGTGGGGAAAGCATTAAGATCGAAAAGTCTCTACCCTAAGCCGAAGACTGAGGTTGCATCCGCAGATGAGCCAAAGCCACAAGCAAGTGGTGGAGGCAAGGGTGGTTCCCAGAATAAAAGAAAGCAGAGTCAGACTAAGGATGGCCAGAAGAAGAAGAATAAGCAAGATGTTGAGTGCTTCAGCTGTGGTAAGAAGGGCCATTATGCTAGTAATTGTCGGGCCAAGCCAGCGGATAGGAAGTGCTTCAACTGTGGCCAAATGGGACATCACAAGGACAAGTGTCCACAGCCCCCTAAAGAAAAGCAAATGGTGAAAGCATATGCTCTCAATGCTATTCCTTCTTCGTCGAATGCCCCAACTGCGGCGGAGAAGGGAAAGAATGTTGTCATTCAAGGTATGCTTTCTGTTTATGATGTTCCTGTTAGAGTTTTGTTTGATACCGGAGCTTCCAGTTCTTTCATATCTAGTGACCTGGTAGATAGGTTGGGATTAGAGCCCGAGATTGTCGATAGACCTTTAGTAGTGACGAACCCGATTGGTGGTTCGACTAGCCTTAGCATGATTTGTCGTAATGTGATCTTATCGAGTCATGGATGCATGTTTGTTTGTGATTGCTTTGTTTTGGGCTTTATTGGGTTTGGCATTATTTTGGGAGTAGATTGGCTCCGAAGGTATGGGGTGGTGGTAGACTGTGAGGGCTTTTTGGTGACAGCTAGAGCGGATGATGGGCGGAGGATAGTGTTTGGTGGTCTACCCAGTAAGGGGGTATTGGCTAGTTTTCTAAACTCCCTCGACATTCCGCATAGTGAGTTGTCAGGTTTGCCCGTGGTTGGCCAGTATCCGGATGTTTTCGAAGAAGTGACCGGACTTCCACCACACCGAGAGATTGAGTTTCGTATTGATTTGGTAAAGGATGCCAGGCCTATAGTGATGCCACTTCGTCGTATGGCACCAAGGGAGCAGCGAGAGCTCGAGGTGCAAGTCAGCGATCTTTTGAAGAAGGGAATTATCAGAAGGAGTGTTTCTGAATGGGGAGCACCAGTTGTATTTGCTACCAAGGCGGATGGTTCCCTTCGTTTGTGTGTAGACTACCGCGAGTTGAATAAAGTGACGAAGAAGAACAAGTATCCTCTACCGCGGATAGATGATTTGTTCGATCAGTTGAGTGGCGCGAGAGTATTTTCTCAGTTGGATCTCGCGACAGGTTTTCATCAGCTTAGAGTGGAAGCTGAGAGTATAGCTAAAACGGCATTTCGAACGCCGTCTGGATTTTATGAGTGGTTGGTCTTGCCATTCGGGCTGACCAATGCCCCAGCATATTTTGTGGATCTTATGAATAGGGTATTCAGAGATCAGTTGAATAAGTTTGTCCTCGTGTTCGTTGATGATATTTTGGTCTATTAGAAGACAGAGGAAGAACACAAGGAACATTTAAGAGTAGCAATAGAGGTGTTGAGAAAACACCAATTGAAAGCCAAGTTTTCTAAGTGTCACTTCTGGAAGAGGGAAGTGAGGTTCTTGGGCCATGTTGTATCAGAGAACGGTATTGCCGTGGACCCAGCAAAGGTGGCTACGGTACAAGATTGGCCTACGCCCAAGAATGCAACAGATGTAAGAAGTTTCTTGGGATTAGCTGGATATTATCGTAAGTTTATCCAAGGTTTCTCCAAGATAGCAGCACCATTGACCCAGTTGACCAAGAAGAATCAAGCTTTTGTCTGGGATGAAAGGTGCGAGAATGCATTTAAAAGTCTAAAGGACAAGTTGACAAGCGCACCAGTGTTAGTCATTCCTAAGGGGGATGAAGAGATGACGGTATACACGGATGCCTGTGGTACCGGACTGGGTGCTGTATTGATGCAAGGCGGTAGGGTTGTAGCTTATGCAAGTCGGCAATTGAAACCGCACGAGAGAAGATACCCTACCCATGATTTAGAATTGGCAGCGATCGTGTTCGCGTTAAAGATGTGGAGACACTATCTCTTGGGAGAAAGATTTGAGCTGTTTACAGATCATAAGTCGTTAAAGTATCTCTTCTCTCAGAAAGATCTGAATCTCCGTCAGCAGAGATGGTTAGAGTTCTTAGCTTCCTATGATTTTGACATCGCATACACACCGGGAAAGGGCAATGCGGTGGCTGATGCATTGAGTAGAAGACATGCCAGCTTAGGGGCTATGTTCCTTGAATGGAAGCAACTGGAGTATATCGCGGGGTTTGATTTCAGACCAAAGTGCGAATTGGATCCAGAAATGTTAGCAAGTTTGACGATCAGACCCACTTTAATTTAGCAGATCGGCTCTAGTCAGAGGGACGATCCTAACCTATTGGAAATCATCTCCGAGTTAGAGATGTGTGTCGATGAGGAGATGAACAAGTATGGGCTTGATCGAGATGAATGACTTAGAAAGAATGGAAAGCTTGTTGTACATAATGTCAATGGATTGAGAGATGAAGTGCTTAGAGAATGTCATCACTCAAAGCTGACTATACACCCCGGTGGTAATAAGATGTATCGAGATATGAAGCAGACTTACTACTGGGAAGGGATGAAAAGAGACGTTGGGAAGTTTATATCCAAGTGCATGAATTGCCAGCTAGTTAAAGCCGAACAAAAGAAGCCTAGTGGGTTGTTACAGCCTTTAGAAATTCCCGAATGGAAGTGGGAGCAAGTCTCGATGGATTTCATTGATGGTTTACCAAGGACTAGATTGGGACATGATAGCATTTGGGTAGTTGTGGATCGACTGACTAAAAGTGCAAGATTTATACCAGTTAAATCGACCAGAACGGCAGCTAAATTAGCAGAATTGTATATGAAGTGGGTAGTGAGATTTCATGGAATACCTAAAAGCATTGTGAGTGACCGAGACCCGTTGTTCACTAGTGGGTTTTGGAAGAGCTTACAAGAGGCTCTAGGGTCAGAGTTACATCTCAGTACCGCGTATCATCCTCAGACCGACGGTCAGACGGAGAGGGTGAATCGTATTTTGGAAGATCTCTTGAGAGCGTGTATATTGGATTTTGGTGGATCATGGGATGACCATTTGCATCTAGTAGAGTTTGCATATAATAATAGCTACCAATCCAGTATCGGTATGGCTCCGTTTGAAGCTTTGTACGGAAGGCCGTGTAACTCACCATCATGTTGGATAGAGACTGGCGAGAAGTTTATGCTTGGACCAGATGTGGTGAGGGAAACTTCAGATAAAATCAAGATCATTCAACAACGAATGAAGGCAGCCCAAGATAGGCAGAAAAGTTATGCTGATAAGAGAAGAAGAGACTTAAAATTCTCCGTTGGTGACTTGGTGTTTGTCAAGATCTCTCCGTTGAAGAGCGTAATACGATTTGGCAGGAGAGGCAAGTTGGCACCAAGATTCGTTGGCCCATTCCCTGTTCTTGAACTAGTCGGGAATTTGGCGTATAGAATTGACTTACCAGAGAAGATGGCGGGAGTTCATAACGTATTTCATGTTTCCCAACTAAGGAAGTTTGTTCACGACTCAGATATGACTATTTCACCTGATCAGTTAGAGGACTTCGAAGTAGAACCCGAGGCGGTTGGGAACCGCAAGCCGGCACGTATTGTCGAGCACGACTTGAAGCAACTTCGAAGGAAGGCGGTGAAGCTAGTCAAGGTACAGTGGAGCGAGGACGAGAATGATTGTACTTGGGAGACAGAGAAGAACATTAGGAAGACGCACCCGGAACTCTTTGCCTGGTAAGATTTTGACTTCGATTTAGTTTTCCGCATGCTAGGATAGGTTTGTTTTGCTTGTTTTGCATGTTTAATGGATGTATGTGGTTGTTAGGCATGCGGGATCTTTTGCATGTTTTGGGTTAAGGAATTTCGGGGACGAAATTTCTTAAGGGGGGGAGAATGCAACGACCCGTATTCTACGCATCATAGGATCGTAGGATATTTATTTCTTTCACATACGAAGTCGTATGGTCATGTAACTTTGGGAGACGACTATTGGGGTCATTTCCCATGTTCATGATTTTTCCCGATTTTTAAATGACCATTTTACCCCTAGTTGGCACTGTTTTGGCCATAACTTTTGACTGGAAAGGAATTTTGACCTGAAACCACTTCCATTGGCTCTGGATGATGGTTTCTCTTTCCGTAGAGTGGTCACATTAGCCAAACGGACTTACCGTTTGGGAGATATGGCTGAAACAAGTTTCAGATGGTGAAAAACAGCTTGATTGGGCTTAACCGGGTGATTAACAGCTAGGCCCAAAGGGAAATTTCGGGATTAGGAGTTTAAAAGGGCTGTTAGGGTTTGGAGAATACCTTTTTCTCATTTTTCAGCCGTCACTATTCATTCCTCTTGATCTAGCCATGGCCTCCACTCTCTAAATCTCTCTAAAACACCCAAGATCACTTCCTAATCAACGATTAAGGCTTAGAGGCATCAAATCAAGGAGGATTAGCACAAGGACCGAGGTAGAGCTGCTGTTATATATTGGAATTCGTGCAAATCAGAGGTTTACTTCAGATCTGAAAGTTTTATTGTGGCAAAGGTGAGTGATAGCATCGTTTTGACACTAATTACAGTTAATTAAGGGTGATTAGTGAAGATTAGCGAATTTATACACTAATAAATTCTGGAAAAATGTTTAGAAATTCTTAAATAATATTTCATGCCTCTGTTAGAAAATTTAGACGATTTGATTAAGTTTTACTAAGTATGTGCTTAAACATGATTAAGAAGGATTATAGGAAAATGTGAGGTTTTAGCCACTTTTGATCTATTTTGATTCATTTGGATTGTTGTTTGGTGTTTGTGGTTGCTCTTACATATTGCTATGACTCTATGGTATGTTTTATGATTGATTAGAATAGTTAGATTGGTCGAAAGCGCCGTCGAATGGCGTAGAAAGCTCGCTGGAAAGTTGCAGAAATGTGCAGGTTCCGAACCGGATCGGATCGGAGTAGGGGTCGGATCGGATTTGTGAACTGACCGAGGGGATTCGAACTAGATTGGAACTTGTCACTAGAGGAGGCTTGGCGAGAAGGAAGGCCGTTTACTTATAGTTGGAGTGGACGAGGGGATCGGATCGGAACTATAAAGAGCGGATCGGATCGGAGTAGGTTGAAGAGCGGATCGGATCGGGGTAAGCTAGGGAGCGAAGCGGATCGGAGCAAATAAGGGGATGGGATCGGATCGGGCTATGGAGCAGGACCGGATCGGAGTAGGCCAGGGGACGAGATCGGATCGGAGTAGGCAAGCTGGAGGAGGGACGAACCGAACCGACTGGAGCGTGACATCCGAACCGAGCCGACGTCTAAGGGGAAGGATCACCGAACCGAACCACACGCAGGAATATACCATGGAGCATTGCACCGAAACGAACCGTGTTATACGTATATAACCGAACCGAATCGAATTCAGGACCACTTCTATGCGACGACTCTTTTGAAGACCAACTCCAACTCGATCAAAACCCGAGATGCAAAGAAAGTCCAAATGAGAAGTTAGAGCTCAAGATTTAGATGGGAATCGACGAGTTCGCTTCATGATTGGGCTTTGCTGCGGGACGCGTGTTAAGGGGTTATCGATGTCTATAGCTTTGGATCAATATGGTAGGAGGTACGAAGGCGGATTCAGGGCCATTATGGCATCGGTAGGACCAAGGGCTACAACCAATGAAGTGAGTCATTGAAATGTTGGTCATGACCCCATATGTTTAGCTTGATTATAGCAGGGTTTCTACAAGTCGGGATTCGTCGTTACCTCAGTTTGTCTAGTGTTCCAAAGTGGTAGATGTCGTACGCTTTACGCACTGAGTGAGAGACGTGAGGATGGTTGCTATGGATGATTTGTTTGCTATCATTGTGACATGCACACCCCACCCCCGTATTCTTACACTAATTATTATGGCACCATGGAGTATTGTACGGTATGTGGTACTAACTCTTTGGTTGCAGGTCCAGGTTCAGGTATGGTTTAGTATACCTGTTATTATTCTGTTTTGATGCTTATCGCTCATACCAGGCTTTATGTCTGACCCAGAGTTTTATGTCTCCTCTTATTACTCTGGGTGCTCACACGAGCAGACTAGAGACAGGTTAGCTGGTGATGCACGGGTAGATGATCCGGAGACGAGCAGGAGGCTTCCACGTAATATATATATATATATATATATAAAGTATTCTCCCTGTGTTGCTGAAGATCACTGCTTGGGCATTGGTGGTGCATCTTCTACTTTAGCTTTCTTTTGTTTAGAGACAGTAAATTTGGAAAATTGTAATAAGCTGTATTTGGATTTCCGCTGCTCTGATGATTGATGATTGATTTTAGTTATCAGCTTATGCACTGTCTCACCTGTTTTATGCCAAGTATGTTATTATTATATTTTATTCCATGCGCTATGAGACATCCTACAGGTTTCTTGATTTGTTCATTCCCCTCTTTCCTTTCTTTGGCGACCGTTCTGTGCTAGTCGGGCATGTATACAGCGCACTTCCGGAGGAAATGCAGGCTGGTGTGGGGCGGGCCGTCACAAACCACTACCGATTCGATCAACCATAAATCTATGTTATCTCCTCGATTCATTCCAGATTCGTTCAAATCAGCAATGGAGTTGTATAAAATAGGTAATATTTTTAATTTTACCCTTACTTGTTAATACCTTCAGCAAATGAAAAGGATATTTGCGGTTGTTTGAGGGAGAAGCGCTGAATGAAAAAAAATTCAGTGTTAAGAAGTTGAATCGTCGTTTGGACGGAAGACTGATTAAGCGATTCACCAAGTCAACTCTGTAAAATGAATCAGCATCAAAATATCTCTTTTTACTAGTTCTGGATCTGAATGATCTTTTATTCCTTCCACTTCCCTTTTCATACTCCATACAAATTTGCATCTTCTCCCTCAAGTTCAGATATAGCAGTGTATAGGCTCTCAATTGCAACAACAGATTTCTTTCTATTTTTACTAGTTTAATAATTATCATTTTAGTTTGTATGATCTGCTACTATCTTTATTTTGCACTGATAAGTTTGTAGTACTGCTTAAATTTACATGTACGTTAATTTGTAGCTGATATATGGTTGATAATAGGCAAGTCAATGCGCTGTGTACTAGTGAGTTTGCTGTGCTATTTAAATTTGTTTAAACACCTATTTCTAAGATCTAATTTTGAGTTTAAGTTGGCTAATTTATTTTTAGCCCATAAAATTTCACTATTTATGCTTTAGGCGAGTGCGTCCTCATATCTGTAATGCCTATGATTTTTCATTGTTCCTTTGTTATATGAATTTCAAGGTTTCAAATGAAATAGAAACGTATTTCTTTGGTTTGCATTTTAGTAGAACAAGTCAAATCCTATCTGACAAGACCTCAATTCTGCAATTTCTATCAATTTTGGGTAAGATTCCTTAATGACTACAAATTCTCGGATTTGGATGTGTGTAGATTTTGGTGTTTAGTGATGTATTTAAATTTACACATTTAGATTTGGACGTATGTACTAATGATGTATTAAACCAAGCTTCACCTCATGGTCATGTAAGTAGCCGCATACTTCAGATGATTTTCTATATAAACAATGACAAAGTTTCTTAAGGAGACAAATAAACTTAGCTGATTGAATATCAAGTAAATCAAACTTTTTCATTCATTCCCTCTTAATGTGAATTTATGTGTTTATTTATTGTGGATATCATTAAATTAGGATATTGTAGTTAAAACAAGCATATGAATGGAATATGTTACGTAACTTAAGTTATCAAATTTGCATGCATGGGTAATGTATAATAGTGGATAATACTGATGAAGATATATGCAACTTAGAGTTGGGTTTTGTTTGTTTTTATATTATAATTATAACTAGTAATTCATAATTGATATTTGATATAATATAGCAAGGGTTGGTAGACCTTCTTACCTTAATAAAATGTGCTAACTTATCATAACTATAAAGTAGGGGTGGGTGTGGTTTGAAGCTCAAACCGCTTCCGCATCGCATCAAACGGTTGAGCAAAAATACAAACCATTATACTAACTGTTCAAATGGTTCGGTTCGGTTTCGATGTAATACGGTCCGATTTTGGTTCGGTCCGGTTTGAACCCGTATTAAATATGAAACAAGAAAATTACTTCCATCAACAATCAATTTACGATTGTATGACGTTGTGTCACCTGAAGATTAAAACATATAGTGTTTTCTTGAATTGGTATAACTACAACATACGTTGAAAATAGAATATATATCGTTAAATTAAAAGTTAGATAGGAATTTATTAATTTTTTTATCATAACATTGCCTGCGTAGTTATGTGATTCGGTTCAGTTTAATATGGTTTGGTAAAAGTTCAAACCGCAACTGAACCGTATTATTGTGAGTAGGTTCGGTTTGGGTTGTTTGCTTTAGAGAAAGAATCCGGTGCGGTTTTCCGCACCGCTTTTGCGGTTCGGTATGGGCGGTTTCCGCATTGCGGTGCGTTTTATGTCCACCCCTACTATAAAGCTCTATAATTTTATATGAGCAGTTAATCTTCAACGTGTGCTAGCTTTAATCAGATTCAAATACTTAAAAATATTTCACTTCAGATCCAAAAAATAATTATCTTAGAAACCTTTATGCTTGCTATAGTTAAGCTTCTAATAATCATGGTAGCAAAAATAATTGTTGCTTATTTATTTTCACATTTAGAAGTTTTACGGCAAGCCTTTGAGTATAATCTTTATCAAGTTTGTTATTCGAAAAGTCCACAAACTATATAATGTGTAAGTATAAATCAAGTTTAATTTGAACTTTGAAAAGAAATAACATTGGTTGCCGTGTATATGATTTTTATATACCTTGTGCTATATTGGTCATGATGCTTTGGGTATAAATTTACTGTATGTTTTCTAGTAGTCACCGCGTTCTCATTTAACTAAATTGAACTTTAATGCCATGCTCTTGCATGATTGCAAAAGATAGACCTTGGAAATTCTACTTTTAATTTGGTAGCTAAAATGGATGAACTTTCAATCTAAACAGCTAGTTCAATGAAATAACAAGAGCAAAATGCATCAAAATACTATAAAATAATGTTTATCTATGTTAGTTTGACAATCGAGGGGAAGCTATCATAAATAATAATGAAAATTCATCCACTAATCCTACATACATTTTACCATCTAGTTCCAATATTCTATCAACAATTATATAAGTTTGAAACAAAACGAGCTTACTAAATTGCATATCTTTTGCAATAGAAACTACATGAAGCGTTTGCAAGAGTATAGACGGAAACCTCGAAATAATAGAAGCAATTAGAGTTTGAACTAGGGCAGTAGTAAATCAATAGAGTACAGGGAGTAAATCAACTGGCTTAAAATTTTGGGTTGTTTGACTCTCTATTGGAAAGGTACCTCAGCAAACCGATCATTAATTTTAAAATTACTACACACCAAATCGTGAGTTGTAGACTAATTAACAATAAAGTTTTAAGTAACACAATTTTTTTCATGCTTTCATTTTTTTGGTTACTTTTGTTTGAAAATTAACTACCTTCTTTGTAAAATAGTTCATTTGTTTATTTTGATTTTTCTGTAAGCATGCAATAATGTTACTTTATATCAATCCCATGTGCTCTGTTTATAAGTAACATGTATTTATATGCCTTGAGATATAAATAAGATGGAATTGATTGTCTTAATTTATCAAGATGATTCATTAATTATAAAACGTTCACATAGATAGAATTCTTAGATGTAGCTAAGTAGCCTCGTAATTAACCTTTGATGTAAATAACTAAATATAATATAAAAGGTTTATGTTTTAAACATATATATAATCGTATCTTTCCTTTTTTTTTGTTACTTTTGTTTGACAGTTAATTCCCTTCTCAATGAAATAGTTAATTTGTTCATTTTAATTTTTCTGTAAGCATACAATAACGGTATTTTATAAACCCATGTGCTGTATTTAAAAATAATATGTTTTAGTTAATATGAAATCATAGGTATAACTGTGTGACCTCATAATTAACCTTAGATGTAAATATATTGTAAAACATTTAATTATGTTTTCAGACTGAAGCATAGTCATATTTTTTCCTGCCTTCTCTTTAGTGCTTATACTTAGTAACAACTTTTGTATAATAGTATCATAAATTGGTGAGACTAATTCTTTGGTCATCATGGATGAGTTGTGCATAAATGGTAAGACTAATTTATAGCAATATTATATTGTACCATACTAGGAAACTTCTAAATTGGCTATGAGAAGATCAACTAAGTACCATGCGTGTCATTTGCAGTACTAGTGGCCCTTTCTATTTTTTTTATTAGCTCCAAAATGCTAGCTAACCTTCCCATTCTCTCCACCTCAGTTAATTGATTTAACCCTTCTCCCATATAACCAACCAGAATAATATGCATTGATACTTTAAAATTGTTGCCAACTTTTATCCTGGTAATTGCATTAATTTGTCTTCCTGAAACATCATTAAAATTATATTATTTATTACATAATCATTTTAATTTTAGTGATATATTAAATGTACGTCTGCTAATATTTATATTCCAACTAACTTATTAGATTACACAAATAGCTAAAATGGTATTACCTGTACCAACATAACTTCTTTTTGCATTACATGGTTTGAATGAATTCACACACGCACACGCACGCACGTGCACACACACACGCGCGCACACACACGCGTGCGCGCACGTGCGCGCACACACACGCGCGCACACACACATATATATACACATACATACATACATATACATATACATATACACACACACACTGACATTTAATTAATGTATTTAATAAACATGTATATGCAAAGATATTAAGTTTATATTTTATAATGCTTTTAGGAGTTTTAAACCAATCAATGCATGCATAATATGTAAAAGCACGTACTAATAATATATAGGAAATGATCAATTGAATATTTTTTTACAAGTTTGTGGTTGAACTGGAAAGAATATCAGCTTCAGGAGGTACAACAGTAATAGCAGTTGGAGCTAGATTGATATTTAATTTTCCTATTTTACTTCTATTTATTTCCATACTGGTTTTAGCCTCTAGTTGGGTCAAGCCTAGATGCGAATATTATGTTGAGAAAGATAGTCAATGCTTACTATCATCTACAATGTTGCTCAGCCTTTGATTTTGTTGAAGTCCGCTGAGAGGTTATGAGCAGGACATACAAACCTTTAATATATTATATTCTGATGTTGTACTTCATATTCAAAATTAATAATGTAAAGATATCTATTAATATAATTTTATCTTTAAAGGTCAATTTTCATCCAGGATACAAATAGATTTGGTCTCCAATTTATTCATATATTTGTTTCTGTACGTACATGTCCTTTAGTAATTTGTGATGCCTATCATGGACCCATTTTTAATTTATCTTTATTTATTAATGCTCTTTTTGTTTATAAACATTCCTTGTTTAATATGTGTGCTCTAAGGTAAATCATGTCTGCCCTTAAAAACTTTGATGTCTCATCATATATTAGATCTTCTAGCATATACTTCAAAAAAAAAAAAAGATTGAGACTTCCTGTTTCATATGGTAATATTTAATAAATAACAATATTATACCATAATATTTCTTTTATACCTTTTATTATGTGCTTACAACTGGTAACAACGTTTGTATAATAGCATCCTACTATAGATGAACTGTAATAGACAATTATTATTAGCAACATTATAGGGTTATGACAAATTCTCTCCCTCTTAGTTACCGTAATTTGAACCATCTTACCATTATCGAATACTGGCAGCATTGGCAGATATTCCTATAATTACTTGCATTGGCTGCTCTTTCGTGGGTCAATAAATTTAGTTCTAATGATATAGTATTAACTACATAGCAACAAATTTGTATCTTTCAATATACTTACTATATTACATCAAGGAGTAGAATGAAGTTAGCATGCACCAACATTATAGGTTGATTCATGCAATATAAAGTTCGAATATAAATAATGTTTATCAACATAATAGTTTGGTTTATGTAGTGTAAAGTTTGAATATTTAAACTTATATTGATATTTTAATACTGCAATTGTTCTTCAATATGGTTATTCAATTATATAAACATGTTTTACAGAAGTATTGCAAATACACGAAGACATCATTCAGACATGCAATGTATTCATGGGAAAAATCAAATAAAAACCCATAATATTTTTTGAAATTCATTTCGTGACCATTTTCAAATAAAACTACAGATTTTGGCTTGTATATTTGAGCAAGTAGACCTTACTCTCCAAACTTAGGTAAACATATGGTCCTTAAATCTATGCATATCTGCATATTTACTATAAAAAAATCTACATAAAAAATGATTTATATCTGGAAGATTAAAGAACTCAAAAACTAATTACAAAAGGTATATAGTGTTGGAATATTTCGACAATTGGGCCACATATGTAAAATAAAATGTGTTGTGCTATTTTGGTGTAAAGCCTAATTAAAGTGATCTAATTTTCGATTAGAATTAATAGGCTTAAAGTTTAAGTTATCATGGGCCTAATGTGTAAATACCGGGGCATTTTATAATTTGTTGAAGGGCCGAATTACAAAATGCCAACTTTATAAATAAAGGGTTATGGTCCCCGAATTACACAAGCCTTAGCAACTCTCTAACCTCTTCTACGGAGAGCTGATTTCAGATCTAGGGTTTGTGTCAATTTGGAAGACCAAACCAAATTACATCTTCTCCGTGGCAACCGATTATAGATTCAGATACTGCAATAATTAACTTCGGGATTCAGGTACGCTTCCGCAAATTTGTTTATCAGTTCTCTGATTTGTTCTCAATTAAATCAATATGGGTTATATGTTTGGATCTAGGGTTTCATAATTGGATGTTGTTAAAGTATATTGAAATCCTAACAAGTGGTATCAGAGCCACCATAATTGGTTTTGTTGAGAATTTTTGTTTTGTTTTGCTTTAAGATTTGGATAATTAAAATTGAAGCACTAAGGTTTGTTAGTCCATCGGTTTAATTTATTTGGATCTGTTTCATAAATTCATAAAATTCAATTTTTTTTTCTGTTTTGTTTTGTTATTTTCATTGATTTGGGAACAACAAAACTCATCCACGCATGGCTGACCTGACATAAAGAATGAAACGCCAGAATCCATCATTTAATTCCCGTTAATATTTAAATGTAGAAATAGCTGGTATGGTCAAACTCTGGAATAGGATAATCATGTGACGTGGCATTTCATATAGTACTGTTTCAGTACTAGTATGTTAATTTGTTTTAATTAACATGTATTTGATGCGTTTCATTCTATTATGGATTTGAACCATTCTCATTCATTTGGATACCTTCAGCTCATCATAATCTCATTATTGAATCAAATCCGCAGCCATTAGATTCATACGGTCACAAAAAAAAAAAAAAACTGCTGTATAAGTTAATATTTATTCGGTTTTCAGTTTTAGGTTTCATTACAACCTGACGTCCTTTTAGTTATTAAAAAAAAAAAAAAAATGACGTCAGTTGGTAACTTCCAAGTTGATCAGGCAATATTTAAATGTATATGTGGTTTGATTAAGTCAAATTTTGACTTGATCAAATGTTGTGTACAACTTGAAAGAGTATGAAATAGAATGGATACTTCCAACATAGAATACTGTAGATACGACGTTCATGCGTTAATATTTACCTATTAATCTGATGACCCATGCCATAATGCTGTGATATCAAGTATCATTCTGGATTAGTATTTAATCCGTCACCTATCTGATTTACTGCTTTACAAAAAAAAAAAAAAAAAAAAATTTATATATTCCATGTGTACTGTTTGGAACAATTATTGCTTATTGTATGGATGTAGGACATGCCACATTAACTTATTTGTCATATGCAAATAATGTTTCATGGCATGTGTATGATGTTTCGGTAACCTGTCATGATGCTTTTATTTTATGCCTTTTGGGTTTGGTATATAATATTTTGCATTTGTGTTGCTTAATCTAATTAGCTATCATGTTTGAATCTTTGACCATTTCACCTACGTTTTAGGATGATGATTAGTAGGTTATTTTATTATGGTCAAACTACAGTAACTTCTACGGTTTAAAAAAAAAAAAAAGATTTTTTTTTTTTGTTTAGTTCGGTTGACAGTATAAAAGGGCACATGTTATATTATGCTTCGGATATACATCATGATTACTTCAGTCATTCAGGTTATTCAGTATGATATTTATTATGTTATTTACACATAATTTTATGTGGTAATTGATCATGACATTCATCTATGATATCGTGATTTATTTAGGATGTCTTATATCATATTTATTAAGGAAATGTCATGAATGTAACTACATACCTAAAGCAACAGATTATGACAATTATGACTAAAACTCGTTATGCTATTATTATAATTTTGAGTTTTTCAGATGTCATATAGACCTAAAGCATTGAGAGTGTTTTATAACACTCAAAATATATTGCACATATATTAAGGATAAATTCAAATATAATTTTGGCGTCTTTTTACAGCTGTAAATATTTTACATTAGTAGTGAATTAACTTTAAAATAATATGTCACCAAAGTGACCTCTATATTTTGGTGGTTCATGAAAATGTTTAATATTTGTGTGTAGTTATTCATGCGAATATTAGTCGGCCCAAAGGAAGGCTAATGTTTGGCCGAATCACTTACACATGTGTGATGATAAATACGTGACAATTATAAAGTTTTTCGAGTGAATAATTAATCGGCCCAAAGGAAGGTTGTTATTTGACTTGAATTTATTGTCAGTGTTTGATCATTACAACAAGAGTACCACTTACAGTTAATATTACTGTCCAAAGACTTGATATTAATGTGTACTAGGTATCTTGAGAAGAGACTTACCAATTATTTGAATTTACTATGGTTGATATTTGGCTATGAGCATATACGGTCAATCTTCATTTTATTTTTGTTCATTTTCAGCTAATTTAACTGAATTATCTGTCAATTTAAAGAATATTTCCATCTTGTTTTGGGATAAATATAAGGATTTGTATGAGAGCATGTTATTTGTTCTTGACTTTATAGATTTAACTCTTGTAACTAAGAGGATTACAACCAACCCTACTACGGTTAAATATTCTTATAATGTTATGAAGAATATTGAAAGGTGATAGAATTCAAAGGCAAGAGTTAAATGATCATTAAGTAAATACTTCAGAAGTTTTCAAGGATGTGCCATAGGTAACGATAACTAATTTTGTATAAGTTATCTACTGAGAATTGAAACGGTTTTTGTGAAAACAATAAGGGAAATCAAGCACTCTTTGTGGTGCTTGATTACATAAAGTCAAAGTAAAAGAAATATAAATGAGTACTATACGGAAAAAGATATTGCTTCAAAAGTTAAAGACGCTCAAGTTATCGTTATTTTTGGTGCTATCTTCAGTATATTCATTTAAAGATTAAAATTATTTTAAGAATAATATGTTATCTTGTTGGGCTAATTTAGCGCTTTGGTAACTAAAATAGAGATTGAAGTTTTTATGATTGAAAAGTACTCATTTGATATACATTATAAATAAATGTATGAATAAGGATTAAGAAGTCGCTAAGGATCTCAAAGAAAAGAAATAACATACGGATTTTTTTTTATAGTTGTTTCTTTAACGAGATATACAGACATATAAAGTAAAATATACTTAATATTTTATAGTTATTATTGAAATTTTAAGTCAATTTTTTGGATTTATTTGATATATTTTTTATGTTGTCATTTAGACAGATTTCGGTTTTATATTTCTAACGTGAACATATTAGGTTATTATTGTTCATCAAGAAATAGTAATGTTAATTTATGAATAAATTTCAAATCTTATGTAATTGAAGCTCATACAAGTTATGGCTACTTATGCTAAATAACTTATGTAATGATATCTCAAATTTTGTTTTGGTGACTAATATATTTTTTGTTTCAGTTTGCTGAGGAATTATAGATTGAGGTATCATAAATATAGAAAATGCTTTATTGATATTCTAAGGATTTAAAGTTTATATTTTTATGAACCCACACTAAGGAAAAGTTTTAAAGTGGGAATTGCAAAAGTTATTTTGAGGATGTTGAGTTTGGGGGGAGAAATAAAGTAATATCATTGTCTTTAAAGAGAATCATTATCTTTGATTCAACTGCGGTTGCTTCTTCACTTAAAGTTTAAGATTTGTTTTCTTTTATTAGGAAGAAGTAAATTAAGAATCATAATAAGACGATGTTGAAGATAATTTTTTCTATAAGCTAAGGTTACTGTTTCAGGAAAACAAACTCAACAACCTCAAAATGCAAAGATCACTATGAAAATCCACCTAAATGGGAAGAAATACTATTTCAGATTATTGTACAGTATTTCTTCATAAAGATAAATAATGGATTGATAAAGATGTTACTACGGACTTACATCAATCCATGTAAGCTACTAATTTAAAATGTGGATTTAAGAAATGAACATATAGTATAAATCTATATGGATAATAAAGTCTGAAATTTCCCTCTAACTTAAGTGATAAGATCATTGGTTATGAATAACTATTCAAAAACCAAAAGGGATCAAGTGGGTAATATTGAATTTTATAAGGCACTTTATCGAAAGCACTATTATTAAAAGGAAATTTTATTTTCTTTTAAGAATGTTTCATTTTTGACTTGGTAAACGATTCTGAATCGATCACTTTGAAGCTTACTATAGTTTGTACTTTTGAGCATTATCTGATGGAGATTAAAGTTATATTTCTCAATGGAGACATTGTGAAACTACTTAAGAAACTCATTTATGGATTAGTCTTTTGTATTTGGGATTCAAATTCACCATTATTGTTCATGGGGTGATATTTTGGATTATTACAAAAGAATTAGGAAGATAAATGCTTCAAAGGTTAAGTATGTAAACTGCGATTCAGTTGTTTTCTTTTACCAAACATATAAATGCTACCATCCTTGAAATTAAAGAAATGCAAAAGATTTCTCATGCATTTGCAATGTGAATTCTAATGCATACTAATGTATATACACATATGGATACGCGTGTATTATTTGGCAGATACTTTACTGATATTAAAAGTGGATCAATGATTTAGTAGCCAAAATGGTTATGATATATATGATATATCTTTAAAAGACAAAATAAAAGATTATATGCTCATAGATAAAAGATCGGATCGGGTGGAGATCATAAAGAATTACGATCCGGATATTTTGGATGTCATTACTGTAAAAGATCCACTTCTAGCAATGATAATATATTTTATGGGTGAAACTATATAAGGGAAAAGTGTCATTTAGGCACTTATAGTTTTCGCCATTTTGAAAATATCATCTTTGGTTAATTATAAGACATCCAAATATGGAAAATAATAATGAAATTTTGTCACAATACTCCAGTTATAGATAAAGAATTGAAAGACCAAGTAATATTGTGACAGTAAAGAATATATTATTTTCCAATAAGGGAAGAGTGCAAAATGTATTGTAATTCATAGAGCACACTTTGACAAACTCCATTATGGCGGATCCGCTTGCCAAAAGGTTATCACCTAAGGTCTTTCATGAGCATGTAGCTCAGTTGGTGTAACTTTTATGTAAGGATATTTTGGTTCAGGGGGAGTTTGTATTTGGTATTGTCATATGACTCATTGCTCTATACTTCAGTTACAGATATATGCATATCAAGTTCTTTTTCTGATCAGAAATAAAGTAATGAATTTTTCTTTGCACTCAGGTTGTTTAAATATTAAATATTTGATCTCACTAAAGAAGGACCAGTTGGAAATAGACATGTATAGATCACATTTCATGTAATTTCCATGCTACGCATCCATGATTGATCTATGTCATTTGACTGTATTGATATATGTGACCATTGATGGGTTTAGTTATGATAAATGTAACGAATGCCGCTTTGATCCTTTGTCAATGCAATTAATGGACGAGATTGTTTTAGATACACCATATGTTATAAATAGCAAATTTTGGAGCTCATAAAGTTAAACACATTTTAAGGTTATTTCATATGTGGCCCAGGGGGAGATTGTTGGAATATTTCGACAATTGGGCCACATATGTAAAATAAAATGTGTTGTGCTATTTTGGTGTAAAGCCTAATTAAAGTGATCTAATTTTCGATTAGAATTAATAGGCTTAAAGTTTAAGTTATCATGGGCCTAATGTGTAGATACCGGGGCATTTTATAATTTGTTGAAGGGCCGAATTACAAAATGCCAACTTTATAAATAAAGGGTTATGGTCCCCGAATTACACAAGCCTTAGCAACTCTCTAACCTCTTCTACAGAGAGCTGATTTCAGATCTAGGGTTTGTGTCAATTTGGAAGACCAAACCAAATTACATCTTCTCCGTGGCAACCGATTATAGATTCAGGTACTGCAATAATTAACTTCGGGATTCAGGTACGCTTCCGCAAATTTGTTTATCAGTTCTCTGATTTGTTCTCAATTAAATCAATATGGGTTATATGTTTGGATCTAGGGTTTCATAATTGGATGTTGTTAAAGTATATTGAAATCCTAACATATAGATGTATTCATTTTGGCATATCAGATATTTAAATTGGTAAGTTTGATCATACCAATCTCTTATAAAATGTTCGTGCATTTGATTAGTGCACTCTCTGATCATAAGATATCAACTTGACAAAGTTATCTTCGGTATGCAGATGGTATTCAAATGCTTCCCTGATAACTGTGGTGCACAGAACTCATTAAGGGATTGTTCTACATCTATAAGATCCACCTTTATGTGGTCTACTGAGCGGGGGACACTTACCCTTGTAAAAGAGGTAAAACATTGATGGATTTGATTTAATCATTCGATATAGGAGAGTTTTTAAAGATTTTTTTTTTGCTTTATTGTTACTTTCCTCCCGGCTTTTTAAAATATTCAACCCAGATATTTAGTAGTCCACTCAATGACCATGCTTAACAAACATGTTGTAGGCTATGTTAAGGAAATATACCATCTTCCTATTAGAGCCAATTCATATGATTTGAAGATTTTAGCTCTTAGGCTAGCATTGGCTTTATTTTAGGTGTTTGCGGTAACCTTATAATGATCATGAGACTCATTTGGCTATATTGGATAACTTAAAATTAATATATAAGGGTTTTGTGTATAACGAGTTTAGGTTCAATCAATTTAAAATTTGATGACTTGACCATAATAGCTACTATTATGGGTCAGAAAACTACTGTGTAGAATAGTTTGAAATGGCTGATGTAAATTGAACATATATCATTTTGTAATGCCTGTAATGAAGGTGAATGGATTGCAAATGTGAAAGTGCTGAGGAGACATAAGTCGACCAACTTAATGATTTATGTGGAGAAGATACAATTTGTGTAGAAATTGGTGAGGGAGCAGTGGCTAATGTTTCAGATATGGGGGAATCAGTTTGTGTAGTTGAAGGATGGGATACATTAGCTAACAGGGATACTGGAAAAGAATATGGGTTTGGAGAAGGACAAGATGGATTTGGTTCTGTTTGCAGTTTGGTATCTTCTTGACTATCATCCACTTATGCATTTTATTACATTATTTAAGTTGTTAAAGAACAAACGAAATAATATAACAATATAGGCTTATTTTCTAGTTAATTAGAAACTACAAACAAGTCGAATTTGGCGTCAAAGATTTCAGTTTAGATATTTATAGATTGGTAATTGACATTTAGGAAACATAGATCATAGAACTACCATATACAAAAATGTATGATTTTTTGGCAACCACCTAGGTTGACTTGCGTGTAAAACTTGGGTCATATAGCTATTTAGGTTCTTTGGTCAATCCTTGTCTTTATTTGTATTGTAAATGGATTTGCTTGATTTGAAGTGTAATTTACATATACATATTTTCAGTTTGATGATTTCCTGACCTGTCATTGTCCAAGACATGCTAAATTGCTAATGCAGATGTTCAAACTCCTGCTAACGTTGTATGTTTTCTTGCTTACCTAGCAGCTCATGTATGCACTGCATTAAACTATGTTCGCATAATCGCTTCTACTTTTGTGGATCCTGCATAAGCTGTATTCTGGTTATCATTCTAAAACTACACTTTGCCTGTTTTGAAAGCTGACTCTACGGGTAACAAATGCTTGAGTCTTGTAAAGACAATTTATGGCTTTAAATCTGATAACAAATTTCTTTTAGGAAAGAAATTGTGACTCGATGCGACTCAAAAACAAGGGTTTACGGCCTGAAATATGTAGTCAGTCCTAGATCATATTTGAAAATTAATAATTCAAATTATTTTGTCAAGTTCAAGGGGTATATAGTCATAATTTTTAACTGTCACACCATCACACTTGCTTTGTGCAGGAAAATTAAACCTGATATCCATCCATTTCTTTGTCATTTTCAATTTTTAACTTTATATAATTTCCAAAGTAGTCGTTTACTTAGTCAAAGAATTGCTAGTAAACAACTGCCTCATAATTTCTTGTATATATATTCATAAGATTCTCTAACTTGTACTTTCGTAAATTGTAGGTTTCAAAACATATAATGTGCATGAGCTGAAGGATCGAAGGCTAAGGAAGCATAGTCTTTCATGATTAGTTTTTGTTTTGAAACTGTCTAATTTTATGTACTTAGCAACATAAGAATATCAACTCTGTACAGCATATTTATTTTGTCCTTTGCAGTCCAATATTCTTTTGATATTAGTTTTTTTGCTTTTAGATTTTTGCTATCAGACATGTATTTTGTGCTTTGAATATTTACTATTAGAATGCTTGTAATATGTGCATCGTTCAGGTGAGAGAGAAATTAACATTTGTCATGCACTATAAATAGAATAGCATATATAGCAAAAAATAAGCACTATAATACTAAATGTATTATTGGCGGAAAAACATTGCTATGAAAGCAGAAGATGAAGCGCTATAAAAACCTGTTATATCGAAGAAAAATCGCTATAGTAAAGAATATAATAGCATGAAAAAGGGGCTACAGATAAAATTAAACAGCTATGAAACTTTTTTATAGCACTAAGAACATGTTGTGAAAAAATTGAGAGTGCTATGAGTAAAAATTGAAATTCTACTATGTTAGATAAAAACAGCATGGATAAAACGCTATGACAAAGTTTTCATAGTGGTGATTATGTGCTATAAAATATTTGATGCAATGACGTTCAACTTAATGCTATGAGATGTATCAGGGCTATTATAATATGTCGTTATATAGCGTCGTCATTAATGCTATGAAAAGATATTACAGCGTTTTTCCTGTACTATTAAAAGGTAAATTTGGTGTAGTGGGCCCACAAATCCATACTATCTGAGTTGACTAAATACACCACACGTCCAACCCAAACTGTACAGAAATACGAATCATTATTAATAAAGAAGAAAAAGGTAGAAGAAGAACAAAAATAACAATACAGAATCTCACATCGCAGTGGAACAAAATATATATATATATATATAAGCTTTTGGAGTAGATTTTTTTTCCTCTATATAAATGTCATAATCAGAGTACAACACTTACAACACAGCAGAAAACAATAACTAAATAACGCTGAAGCCTTCTGCTCCAAGCTCTTTTAGATAAATATGTAAAATCCTGAACTACTTGACTGTCCATACAAATTTGGGCACTCAGGAGTTTAAGTAAAACAAACTAAACTCTGGGTTAGTCAAGGGACTGGTATGAGCAAACAATTTAAAACAGTCTGAGAAAATAAACGATATCTCATAAGACCACGCCATATAACACGGAACGGGTTTTTCCCTTATGAGAATCCAAAACACTTGATTTAACTTTCAAAATCCATTTGAAAGAATGATAAACTTTATATCAAAACTCTTTTGATATTACAATAGTGTCTAAATCAAATAAATAACAATCTAGTGGAACGTTTACATCTCATGTTCCACATATGTATAACATGCAATCAAAACCGCAAGCACTTATTGGGTAATGAATTTCCAACTATGACAAGGTATGGAACCACCTTCCGATAGTGTATCTCTAGAGGAGAATACAATGGGTTCAACAAGAACATCTTATAATCCGGCCACACATGACCGACCACTCATTTGGCTTGAGTGTATCGAATGTACATCACCAACGGTTGGGATCAGCAATCGTTTTCCCGAATGGGACAGCATCGAATAGAATAAATAATGAAATGAATTTCTTTAGATAGGTGCTGATACACCCTAATTGGGAGCAACCCACTTAGCCATGCTGCCTGCCCGATTTTTGTTATTTCCCGGTTGTTGAGGCCTGAGGCTACGATTGCTTACCATTCATTAATAGTACAATCACTTTGAATACCACATTGTCAGATCCGTTAATCATTAATTGGATTACGCAAATATATTCTGGATATTATGCTAAGAGAATAAATTCTCCGCCACCATATATATTTGTACAGTCCAACACATGTGTTCATTAAAAATATTCCTTTAGACATTCGTCCATACATGTCCGTTCTGGGATTAAACGAAACCGAAGGCACAATTTGCATTAATCCATCATAGACAATTTGTACGTAGGATTAATAGAAAAAGCCCTTGCTCTTCACTCTGTCTTCTATTATCTTCATATAATCTGATTCGAAACGCTACTGCCAATACAGTGTGGTTCTCGGATAATAATCCAACCGGTCTCTCTATATTGACAACGATATTGGCAAATACTCCGATAGTCGGCTATTTAACTATCGAAGAAAACAAACATTCATTTCAGGCATCAGACAAATAACTGGGCCGTTTAACTAATATTTCATTAATTAAATCACTTCTCTATTTTCTTATCGATATTTGTTGACCAAATATTTTCAACAATCATCTTGGCCTCTTACACCATTTGGAAAACATTTCCATATATCGACTCCTTTTATTTTCTATACGTAGAAAATATCTTCTATTTAAAATTGGAAAACATTCCAATTACTTATCTCTTTTCTTAACTCGTTTGTTTCCATACTTAGGAAATATTTATTATTATATTTCCAAAATTCACTTTCTTGGGTTAAAACGAATGTTGTGTAAAACATCGTCACAATAACCCAAAATACAGCATTCAACTAAATCATATTCAAACCTTTCTCTTCGAGACTGAATCTTGCTATTTATCGGTTAAAAATGAAATTAATCAAGTTGGAGTACAACTACCTCTCAGACCATGACTGAATAACATTCTTAACTTTAAAACGGACAAGACCACTTACCTCGAATAATCAGCACCATAAAAACCATTATTCATTTTTAAAACGTGTATATGTTTCCCTTTCTATTTTTAACAAATTTCATTATAAATTTCCTTTTTGTTTATAATATTCTATTTTAAGTTTGTTTCCTTATTGAATTCTACATACATTGATATTATGATTTCTAATTATCAAATTTCTTATAAATATTCTATCTCCTTAAACTTTCGGAAAATTAAGCCAGCACCTCCTTTGTACCGGTCAATAGTTCAAACCTCAACTCGCTTCTCTAGGCCTTTCTATTCAAAAAGAAAATTTAAAAGCCAAGCGGCTTGCCGATTCGGCACATAAAATCTCATATGGAATTTTAAACGTGTACCTTTTTGTCGAGCGCTTAAACTACAATCTTCATACACTTCGTTATAATCCTGCTTAACGTATATCTATCCATTTTGTTTCAACTCAATCCCCTCAACTTAACCTAGTTCGCTAATTTATTTTTTAATTAGCTATTTTGCCTATTTCACCTTTTTGTTTGAATATAACATGTTCAAATAAAAATATTGACTTGCTTATAAACAAATTGAATTCCCTTTTCAATTCAAGTTTCCTTTTCGATTTTGAATATAAATTCTCAAATCACCTTCACTTATTCAAAGCCCAATTTCGTATCAAATTTCGATTAACTAATTATTATTCAAATTAGTTAATTATATTCAATAATTAAAAATCTGATTTTTGTTTTAAAAATCAGTTCACTTACTCCACTTGAGTTCATAATTATTTTATATCTCCAGTGTGGATTTTTCTAATGGAAATTCGGATTTTATTTGTTTAAAATCCTTTTATTAATTTAAATAAACCGTTATGGTTTTATAATGGTTATAGCACAGTTTTTCTGGAAATTTGATTTTGACATAACTCAAAATCTATATGACGAAATCCAGAATTTTCTCTTCCATTAGAAAACTATTATCAAATCGGCCTTGACGAATCTTGTTTCAAAGAATTCCAACTTAAATTGAGTTTTATATACTCAATTGAAGTTCGAAACGCCAATTGACGAACTGCCGCGCTGCGACGAGTTCATTTTAATTATATTTATATATATAAGCATTAAAACTAAGTTTCTAATAAATTTCAACTCCATTCTAATTAATTTTAATATATATTAAATCCAATTTCCCCAATTCAACTTAATATTTCCGATTTATCTCTAATCATCAATTTTTCCTTACTCAGTTATAATTTATTTATAACCGTATCTTCTATATTTAATTCCAATTCCTTTTATAAATAAATTATTTATAAAATTCAATATAATCGAATTTCAATTATAAACCAGTTGGATTTTTCTCAATTTAGCTTATATTTCTAATCCCAAAATATATCCAATCGTTCTATTTCAAAACACTTCCCAATTCACTTTTAAATTCATATTTGAATTTAAATGTTTTAAATTATCCAAATGATAATTATCTCACTTAATTTATATCACTTAATTTATAAACGTCGTTTATAAATTTAACTTCCTTGTTTTATATGTTAAAACAAGTTTCCATTTCAAAATTCGATTTGAAAACTCCATTCCTTTTATATTCCGACTTCCGGAATAAAAACCGCCGTTCCCTTTTCGAAATGATTTCAAATTCACTTTTAAATTGTCTACTGATAATTTATCTCACTATATTCAGAAACATCATTTATAAATATAACTTCCTATTCTCGAATATTTTATTTATTATAACTTATCTATATATAACATAGAATCTATTTTAATATTTAATTTTAAATATTAGTTTCTAATTAGTACAATTCCAATATTCTTTCTGGATATACTTTATTTTATAATTTCAGCAAAATCTAATTTAATTATCCAATTAAATTTACATTTCGAATATCGGAATAGATTTCATCGTTTTTTATTTAAAAGATTCTCAATTCTCATTTTAAATTCACATTTGAGTCTAAACTCTCCAATTATCCAATGATAATTTTCCATTTCCTTTATAAATACTGTTTATAAATTCATTTCAATTTCACACATTACCCAATGAAAATCATTCCATTTAATTTATAAACACCGTTTATAAATTCATTACTTTTTATTTTTTTTTCAAGACAAGTTAATATTCTAATCCATTCAAAATTTGAATTCTATTTTTAGAAAAATAGATTTCCCTTCTAAATCTCAAAATATCCTTTTTCACGATATTTTTATAAATCAACATTTTAGGGTCAGTGATATTCAACCAATCAAAAGCACACATCAACCACAGGCTTTCTAACACATCACATATGATAATATATGTGGAACAAACAAATAATAATATTTTTAAGGAATCCAGTTGGATCCTTCCAACCTGTTTTTCCCACATCCATAGACGTTATCCAACATAAATAATACCCATCC
Source organism: Allium sativum (assembly GCA_030737875.1). Lineage (NCBI taxonomy): Eukaryota > Viridiplantae > Streptophyta > Magnoliopsida > Asparagales > Amaryllidaceae > Allium > Allium sativum. The sequence goes on from CM060919.1 coordinate 660,973,994, forward strand.
TGCTTCGAGGTAAGATATCGCGGTATAGAAGTTCATCCACTATCATATTGTGGGGCGCATAGGGTCATCCGCTAATGATACTGCGGGCATCCGCTAATGGTACTGGGGGAACTATCCAATCACCAATATCTATATAATAACCACAAACACCAAGCCTAAATAACTATTATATTTATATATATAATAGCCAATACTGATAAACAATTTATAAACGCATCCAAGCAGCCAACAAATTATTTTAACAATGAAAAATAAATTTAAATAAATTTCAAAGTGAGAATTACTCACCGTGGTTTTAATTTGCCGAGTACCGCATTTAAGCCTATCTTGTAGATTTCACGATTCCTCCATACCTCTATTTTCCAATGTAAACAATATAAATATATTTTAGTTATTGAGCTAGACTAATTAAATTTAAATGATAAAAACAAAGGTCAAACCTTTTCTAAATTTCACACTTGAATTGTTAGTTTACAATTAATATTTGTTACTAGTTAACTATTTATGATTGAACAAATTTCTATAAATAAATCACTAATTGCATAATTCATTTTCCTAGGTTGTATATCTGTCACGCCCCGCCTCTATATCCACTATCGTCCAGTTCATTTCAGGGAAATGTCGTAGATCATAACGGAGAATGAGGTTTGTGAAGGGCGACCGATTGTATAATTACTCTATATGAGGAATGCACATCAAATTCTGATACCGATTTAAATTTCGACATGACCATTCGACACATAGGGCAACTACACAACGGCTATATGCAATCCGGAAAGCAGTATAAAATAGACAACAACAATAATATAAATATGGTATATCTCATAGCCAGACACAGAATAATCATATCACAAAGGCGGAACGGATATGAATAAACCAGGAATGTGTACAACAAGCTAGTGGTCAACAAAGATCCACTAATACATGCACCAAGATCTACATAAAAGAATATGTACACTACGATAGATAATGTCATAGGTACAAAAGTACATAAAACTGCAGAGACAGAGTAGCAAGCTGAAAGCGGAAGATCGATCCTGCAATGAGACCCAAAGGAGCACCTAAAATGACTCGGCCTGACCCGAGTATTATTTATAAGAAAATAAACAATAAACGGATCAGTCTAGCTGTACTCATCAAATAAACTGAGATAATAAGAGATATAATGCAGGATGACATGATTCTACTAATAACATCTAATCATAACTAAATATGAAACATGGCATGTCAACACAACTATCTCTAAATAATCTCCTAGCTAATGTAGAATGCAACATTCAAATATTAGCACACAACAGGAAATGACATATGAACGCCAAACATAAATCATGAAGTATAAATTCATAAATCAAATTGACGCGCATAGCATCAAAGTAATCATAAATCATGGATCATAAATCATAAATCAAATTGACGCGCATAGCATCAAAGTAATCATAAATCATAAATCATAAATCAAATTGACGCGCATAGCATAAAAGTAATCATAAATCATAGATCATAAATCATAAATCATAAATCATAAATCAAACATCATAAAAGGGGCAGACCTGTTCATAGATGAGATATGATCTCTAGGTAGCGAACCCATTTTGTGGACTCCCCACGGTGCCGGGTCGTGACCCCGGAGAGAGAAACACATAAACCGTGAAATCTCTAGAAAACATCATAAAGGGGGGCAGGCCTGTTCATAGATGAGATGTGATTTCTAGGTAGCGAACCCATTTGTTGGAGACGAAGCTCCCCACGGTGCCGGGTGCTGAAGCTCCCCACCGTCCCGGGTCGTGACCCTGGAGAGGAAATCATAAATCATAGAAAATCATAGAAAGTTGGACCGAAGTCCCATAGATGAAGTCACAAATCGTATATTCCCACTCGGGCAATCGTGAACCAAACATCTATGTCATAGAGGCGGATACCATGGATTCGGGCGAGTATGAATTACACCGAGATAGTTAATATAAGAAAATAGCTAAATGTCCCATAACCACTTGCAATTCTCGAATATTTACTAACCCGTTGTTAGTTAATTCTCAAAAAATCAAGAATAGTAAAAAATGGATCACATTGATCTGGGTGAGTATAAATTACGCCGAGATAGTTAATATAAGAAAATAGCTAAATGTCCCATAACTACTCGCTATTCTCGAATATTGACGAACCCATTGTTGGTTCATACTCAAAACAGAGAAAATCACCACACATGTTCGAACGCACGAGTCCAAGAGTTATTCGCCGGAGTAAACGTATAAGGAGTCATAGTCCTCAGTTTTACTAAGGTAAATAAACTAAATTTCTCGTCCGATCGATAGGATAAGGAATCGTATATAAATCAATAGAATCAGAACCGGGTTTTAGAAACTGAATTTATTTTAAAAGGATTTGAATTTAAAAACTGATTCAACGTTGGTTCGATGCCCATTGACAATATAAAACCCCATTATCCATTGTGGTTCAAATATTCATGAAAACCGTCGCCGTAGCGAATAGAACATAAACATCATGAAACATAAACTCACATTACAACAACATACATGAAATCAAGGGATAGCAGTTGTAATTTCAATCAATGAACGAATCGAAATCCCAAACTAGCACCCGAAGGTTTTAAACTATATCAGAATAGAGTCAAAGGATATCGAGTCGATAATGCAAGTTTTAGAGTCGTGAAAAAGGTTTATGAAATCATAAAAAGGCTACAATTGATCTCAAATTGTTTAAATTACTCTAATATTAACTTCATTGGAAAGCCCTCGTCGAGACGGTTCCAATGCACCTGATTTCGTTGAATTCCGACAACATATGAAAAAGTTATGATCGTTTTAAAAATTCAACTATTCTGCCCCCCGACAGACGTCTGTTGCGTCGGGTCAGACGTCTGAGCAGATGCAAAAAGTTACTGTAGTTGCAGAGAGTTCTACAGACGTCTGTTGCGTCGGTCAGACGTCTGAAGCGGTGCAACAGACGTCTGAGCTGAAGCCAATAATTATGTTCAGTCCAGAGAGTTCGACAGACGTCTGTTGCGTCGGTCAGACGTCTGAAGCGATGCAACAGACGTCTGAACTGGGCCAAATATTACATTTTGCCTAGGTAATGATATGCAATCGATTTTCGAACGAGCCCGGACCTCCCGCATTGATTCTAAATTTTTAGAGGGCTTGCATACGCTCTCTAAAGCACGAAAACAACATGCATATACACACATTCACATGCATAAACATATATACATAAGGTTGCAATGATTTTGATTATATATTCAAATATGAACTGAATTCCAAACCAAGGCCTATGAGAGCGATTCAAGCGACTTGTGAAGACTTAGAACTTTATCGAGGGACAACAGAGCTTCACAACATCACCAAATCAACTCAAAACATATGCGTAAGATCGTGTAAACAATCCTACTTATAGTTTCAACTCAATGGAACATAAACATATGGAATCGACTAAGTTACACTAACATAACAAATTCGCTAGCACATGCAAACACATATGAACACTAAATTACACTTGTACAAGCCAACGACTTGTGGCATAGATGTGATTTCAAAAAGAACTCACCTTGGTTTCAAACGATGAAGAACAAGCTCCAATTCGAGCAAAGTTCCTCTCTTTCATCAATTGCACCTCCGAAATCACCTCATACACTCACATACAAACATATAGGAATTAGGGTTGTGGAAAAATCCAAAATTGAGAGGAGTATAAGGTAGAGAGGGAGAGTAGAGAGCTTACCCATGTTTCTACACTTGATTTCCTCTTGATTTGGATCCCTAGGAGCCAACCCTAGCTTAGGAATTTCTAATTTCCCCTTCCCCATTTCTATTTTTCTAAGTGTTTGGAGAATGAATAAAGAGAAGGAGGATGATTTGGGGTTATATGGTGAGCTAGGTTAGCTCAACCAAGACCCAACCCAAAGTGCCAAATTTACGAATCTCAGAACATATCGAAACTTACACTTTTCGAACACCTAAACGACGTTTTGAATTCAATGGAAGTAGTTTCGAGTCCAAATTCGTTCATATGCCGAAAGTGATATTTTGGGCCATATATCCAATGAAAAAGACCAAAATTTCTCAACTTAAAAGGTATCGATGTTTATAGTCAAAAAGGTCGTAAACGACGATCCGGACTCAATGGAAGTGGTCCTGAATCCTAAGTTTATCGTTTGTGAAAAATGACATTTTGAGTGACACATCGGATACGATGATATATTTAAACAAAATATTTAAATCTATTATCATCGAATGAGCGGGTTGTTACAATATCTATGATGTAAACATTATTAATTAACTAAATAAATTAAATAATTTACCTTAATCCCCATTATTATCAAACCACCGTCTTATCACTACAGACCCAAACTGTCGAACTTCAGCACCCCATTAGCCTCAACTCCATCAGCCCATTCGAACTACTCCACAAACATCCCCTTCACTTCCTCAAAATCATCCAAGCAACAACACTTCGCACCACTACAAATCCACCTGAACTCATCCATTCTTCTTTCCCAAACAGAAGCAGCTCGAACTCCTTTGTATCCATTCACGTCCACTGCGTTGCCAATCTGAGAACAATGCAACTACATGCATTCATCAATACCATCGCGCTTCAACCACAACCATCATCGACTTCCCAGCTTGGCCCTTCTGAAACCACAGCGTCCTTCCTCCCATCAAATCTTCTTCGAACAACGCATTAGATCCTATCGCGTCCTTCAGCTTTTCTCAAGATGTACAAAACCAGTCGCGATGCCTTCCTTTGATGCCCTAACCTAATGCTAAAAACCCCGATCTCTAAACTCCCATCACGTACCCAAATCGACATCTAGCTGTCGATGTGCTTGTTGCGAGTTCATCCATTCCCTTAAATCAATATTCGACGCCATCAAGTCGAGATCGTCCTTTTCCCTAGCACGCGTTGCTACTGACGCGGTCCTCAGATCGGTTCTCACTACATTCGAATTTTAATACGAGGGAATCGGCATTTTTATTTTTATTTTGTTTTGTAGAACTGGAAATTTGATTTGCCTGGGGATCAAAAGAAATTAAAAGGGGAAGAAAAGAGTGGGGTTGCCTCCGATTTTATAAGCCATGAATACTTAGGCATTAAGACTTAGGGTATGCACAAGGTAATGATGGGATTAGTGATAAATTATGTTTACAGTGTATTGTCCATAGCTTAAGGAGGAAGGAATTATATTTTTATTTTATTTTATTTTAAACTAAGGCGATTTTAACCCTTTTAAAATCTTGCGTGTTGTCGAATTCCTATTTAAACATAACAATCGGCATTCCTAAGGTTATACTACTATTTTGGACACACTGGGAATAGTTTCGAAACCTCATGTGATCATCTGGAGAAGATATTAATTTAAATTGATATAAATTAAATTCAAAACAATTTATTTCTTGATAATAAATTATTATTAGTATCGTTTATTACCAAATATAATTTTTATTGATCATTTGAATTATTTTGACTTCGTTTAAATTTCAAATTGAATTATTTCAAATTCTCGTATCATAATAATTATTATATTCGATATTAAACCGAAACCAATTATTAATTCAATAACTTAATATAAAAATTCATATATATTATGAACTCAATATTTAAATCAATATTAAATATCTAAAATAAACCGACCAAAAATCCGGGTCGTTACATTCTTTCCCCCTTAAAAGAATTTCGTTCCCGGAATTACTAAGATAGGAAAAATGCTATAAACCCATTTACTTTTCAAACTCCCCTTATGTTGAAACTCAACTTTTCATATTTCTACAAATTTAATTCCAACCAAAACTTTTGGCTTCATTCATATTGCCACCATTGCTTACATTAATTTAATCTGAATGATTTACAATTAATATATTCATATCCAATTCATATTCCATTCATATGAATTTAAATTCATTCAAATTGATTCTAAATCAATTTATTTACTTCAATCCCTTTTACTTGCTTAAGTTAAATTTTAAATTCCAGAATTTTAATCCCCGGGTTTCTATTTTAAATCATTTTTGAAATCACATAAATATACACATTTATTTATAACCATCTCAAATTCAAAACATTTAATTTTCAACTAGCTTGTTTTCTTTCAAAACAAATTTCCACTAAAAACTTTTCTAAGGTAGCAATTCATCACTTAGAAACTCGAAAATGAACACTGATGATGCTGCAGTCATCATCAGAATTATTTTCCAGCCACTGAAGTGAGTTCAGTTCTTTAACACTTTCAAAATCCATTCAAAAAGATTTCTATTCAAAAATCCGTTTTAAAACAAGCTATATTATTTTAGTATACTTTGGAAAATATTTTCCAACATCCCAGGATTAAATTTTGAATTCTGGTTTGAATTCAACTTTAATTCATCTCATTTTTATAATTCATTCATATACGAATTTTATTTGGTTATATATATAACCATTTCATTTCATATAATCTTGTTTGAACATATTATTAGCAACCAACACATCCATATATTATAATAATTTTAGAAAATTATTCCTTTTCTACCAAAGTAGAATTTTGGGTAAAATTATTTCATTTACCCACTTAAAACACTACTGTGTCAAATTTCTCTATTCAAGTGTTTAGAAATTCCTATTGAGCTTATGGCATCCTACGATTCGAACAGAATTCATAAACCGCTCAACAGACTAGCCAACACAATATAAAATAAATTTTATAACAAGTATGTGCTCTCGTATATATACACTAAACTCATTCTAGGAGACTACTGATCCTATCTCTAATGAGTAAACCCCCACCAAAGCCTAGGTATTCGCTCAACCTAAGCACTGTTACCAACTGTAATGGCCCGCAACTCCATATTATCTAAGTTGACTAAATACACCACACGTCCAACCCAAATTGTAAAGAAATACGAATCATTATTAATAAAGAAGAAAAAGGTAGAAGAAGAACAAAAATAACAATACAGAATCTCACATCGCCGCGGAACAAAATACAATATATATATATATATATATATATATATCAGCTTTTGGAATACAAATTTTTTGCTCTATATACATATCATAATCAGAGTACAACACTTACAACACAGCGGAAAACAATAACTAAATAACGCTGAAGCCTTCTGCTCCGAGCTCCTTTAGATGAATCTGTAAAATCCTAAACTACTTGACTGCCCGTACAAATTTGGGCACCCAAGAGTTTAGGTAAAATAAAATAAACTCTGGGTTAGTCATGAGACTGATATGAGTAAACAATTTAAAACAGTCCGAGAAAATAAACGATATCTCATAAGACCACGCCCTATAACACGGAATGGGTTTTCCCCTTATGAGAATCCAAAACACTTGATTTAACTTTCAAAATCCTTTTGAAAGAACGATAAACTTTATATCAAAACTCTTTTAATATTTTAATAGTATCTAAATCAAATAAATAACAATCTAGTGGAACGTTTGCATCTCATATTCCACATATATATAATATGCAATCAAAACCGCGGGCACTTATTGGGTAATGAATTGCCAACTATGACAAGGTATGGAACCACCTTCCGATAGTGTATCTCTAGAGGAGAATACACTGGGTTCAACAAGAACATCTTGATCCGACCGTACATGACTGAGCACTCATTTCGCTTGAGTGTATCGAATGTATATCACCCACGGTTGGGATCAACAACCGTTTTCCCGAATGGAACAGCATCGAATAGAATAAAGAATGAAATGAATATCTCTAGACAGGTGATAATACACCCGAATTGGGAGCTACCCACTTAGCTATGTTGCCTGCCCGATTTTTGTTATTTCCCGGTTGTTAAGGCCTGAGGTACGATTACTTACCATTCATTAATAGCACAATCACTTTAAATACCACATTGTCAGATCCGTTAATCATTGAATGGATTACACAAATATATTCTGGAAATTATGCTAAGAGAATAAATTCTCCGCCACCGTATATATTTGTACAGTCCAACATATGCGATCATTGGAAATATTCCGTCAGACATTCGTCCATACATGTTCGTTCTGCGATTGAACAAAACCGAAGGCTCAATTTCCATTAACCCATCTGAGGCAATTTCTAACTAGGATTAACAGAAAAAACCCTTGCTCTTCACTTCGTCTTTGATTATCTTCATATAATCTGATTCGTAACGCTACTGCCAATACAGAGTGGTTCTCGAATAATAATCCAACCGGTCTCTCCATATTGACAAAGATATTGGCAAATACTCGGATAGTCTGTTATTTAACTATCGAAGAAAACAAACATTCATTTCAAGCATCAAACAAATCTCTGGGCTATTTATTTAATATTTCATTAATTAAATCACTTCTCTATTTAGTTATCAATATTTGTTAACCAAATATTTTCAATAATCTTCTTGGCCTCTTACACTATTTGGAAAACATTTCCATATATCGACTCCATTTATTTTGTATACATAGAAAATATCTTCTATCTATAATTGGAAAACATTCCAATTGCTTATCTCTTTTCCTGACTCGTTTGTTTCTATACTTAGTAAATATTTATTATTATATTTCCAAAATTCACTTTCTCGGGTTAAAACAAATGTTGTGTAAAACATTGTTACAACAACCCAAAATACTGCATTCAGCTAAATCATATTCAAACCTTTCTCTTCGAGACTGAATCTTGCTATATATCGGTTTAAAATGAAATTAATCAAGTTGGGGTACAACTACCCCTCAGACCTTGACTGAATAAGATTCTTAACTTTAAAACGGACAAGACCACTTACCTCGAATAATTAACACCATAAAAACCAATTATTCATTATTAAAACGTGTATACTTTCCCTTTCTATTTTTAACAAATTTCATTATAGATTTCCTTTTTGTTTATAATAATCTATTTTAAGTTCGTTTCCTTAGCGAATTCTATTTACATTGATATTTTGATTTCCAATTATCAAATTTCTTAAACATATTCTATCTCCTTAAATTTCTGGAAAATTTCGCTAGCACCTCTACCGGTCAATAGTTCAAACCTCAACTCGCCTCTCTAGGCCCTTTCTATTCAAAAATAAAATCAAAAAGCCAAGCAGCTTACCGATTCGGCGCATAAAATCTTATATGGAATTTTAAACGTGTATCTTTTTATCGAGCACTTAAATTATAATCTTCATACACTTCGTTCCAATCCTGCTTAACATGTATCTAACCATTTTGTTTCAACTCAATCCACTCAACTTAACCCAGTTCGCTAATTTATTTTCTAATTAGCTATTTTGCCTATTTCACCTTTTTGTTTGAACATAACATGTTCAAATAAAAATATTGACTTGCTTATAAACAAATTAAATTCCCTTTTCAATTCAAGTTTCCTTTTCGATTTCGAATATAAATTCTCAAATCACCTTCACTTATTCAAAACCCAATTTCGTATCAAATTTCAATTAAATAATTATTATTCAAGTTAGTTAATTCTATTTAATAATTAAAAATCTGATTTCTGTTTCAAAAATCAGTTCACTTACTCCACTTGAGTTCATATTTATTTTATATCTCTAGTCTGGATTTTTCTAATGGAAATTCGGATTTTATTTGTTTAAAATCCTTTTATTAATTTAAATAAACCGTTATGGTTTTATAATGGTTATGGCGCTGTTTTTCTGGAAATTTGATTTTGACATAACTCAAAATCTATACGACGAAATCCAGATTTTCCTCTTCCATTAGAAAACTATATTCAAATCGGTCCTGACGAATCTTGTTTCAAAGAATTCCAACTTAAATTGAGTTCTATATACTCAGTTGAAGTTCGAAACGCCAATTTATGAACTACCGCGCTGCGGCGAGTTCGTTTTAATTATATTTATATATATAAACATTTAAACTTCATTTCTAATAAATTTCAACTCCATTCTAATTAATTCTAATATATAAATCCAATTTTCCCAATTCAACTTAATATTTCCGATTTATCTCTAATCGTCGATTTTTCATTACATGGTTATAATTTATTTATAACTCGATCTTCTATATTTAATTCCAATACCTTTTATAAATAAATTATTTATAAAATTCGATATAATCGAATTTAAATTATAAAGCAGTTGGTTTTTCTCAATTCAGCTTATATTTCGAATCCTGAAATATAACCGATCGTTCTGTTTCAAAACACTTCCCAATTCACTTTTAAATTCATATTTGAATTTAAATGTTTTAAATTATCAAAATGATAATTATCTCACTTAATTTATAAACGTCATTTATAAATTTAACTTCCTTGTTTTATATGTTAAAACAAGTTTCCATTTCAAAATTCTATTTGAAAACTCCATTCCTTTAATATTCCGACTTCTGGAATAAAAACTGCCGTCCCCTTTTCGAAATGATTTCAAATTCACTTTTAAATTATGTACTGACAATTTATCTCACTATATTCATAAACAATTCATTTATAAATTTAACTTCTTATTCTGGAATATTTTATTTATGTTAACTTATCCATATATAACATAGAATCTATTTTAATATTTAACTTTAAATATTAGTTTCTAATTAGTACAATTCCAATGTTCTTTCTGGATATACTTTATTTTATAATTTTGTCAAAATCTAATTTAATTATCCAATTAAATTTACATTTCGAATATCGGAATAGATTTCATCGTTTTCTATTTAAAACGATTCTCAATTCTCATTTTAAATTCACATTTGAATTTAAACTCTCCAATTATCCAATGATAATTTTCCATTTCAGTTATAAATATTGTTTATAAATTCATTTCAATTCCCCACATTACCCAATGGAAATCATTCCATTGAATTTATAAACACCGTTTATAAATTCATTACTTGTTTTATTTATTCAAGACTAGTTAATATTCTAGTCCATTCGAAATTCGAATTCTATTGTTAGAAAAATAGATTTCCCTTTTAAATCTCAAAATATCCTTTTTCACCATATTTTTATAAATCAACATTTTAGGGCCAGTGATATTCAACCAATTAAAAACATACAATTATCAACCGTAGGTTTTCTAACACATCATATATGATAATATATGTGGAACAAACAAATAATAATATTTTTGAGGAATCCAGTTGGATCCCTCCAACCTGTTTTTCCTGCATCCACAGACGTTAGCCAACATAAATAATACCCATCCTACTTCGAGGCAAGATATCGCGGTATAGAAGGTCATCCACTATCATATTGAGGGGCGCATAGGGTCATCCGCTAATGATACTGCAGGCATCCGCTAATGGTACTGCGGGAACTATCCAATCACCAATATCTATATAATAGCCACATACACCAAGTGTAATAACTAATATATTTTTATATATATAATAGCCAATACTGACAAACAATTTATAAACGCATCCAAGCAGCCAACAATTTATTTTAACTATAAAAAATAAATTTAAATAAATTTCAAAGTGAGAATTACTCACCGTGGTTTTAATTTGCCGAGTACCGCATTTAAGCTTATCGTGCAGATTTCACGATTCCTCCATACCTCTGTTTTCCAATCTAAACAATACAAATATATTTCAGTTATTGAACTAGACTAATTTAATTTAAATGATAAAAACAAAGCTCTAAGCTATTCGAAATTTCACACTTGAATTGTTATTTTACAATTAATATTTGCGACTAGTTAGCTATTCATGATTGAACAAATTTCTTTAAATAAATCACTAATTGCACAATTCATTTTCCTAGGTTGTATATCTATAAAGTAACATTATTAATTAAAAAAATAAATTAAATAATTTACCTTAGTCCCTATTATTATCAAACCATCGTCTTATCACTACAGACCCAAATTGTCGAACTTCAGCACCTCATTAAACACAACTCCATCGGCTCATTCGAACTACTCCACAAAAGCCCCTTCACTTCCTCAAATCATCCAAGCAACAACACTTCGCACCACTACATATCCACCTGAACTTATCCATGCTTCTTCCCCAAACAGAAGCAGCTCGGACTCCTTTGTATCCATTCACGTCCACTGCATTGCCAATCTGAGAACAACGCAACTACATGCACTCATCAGTACCATCACGCTTCAACCACAACCATCATCGACTTCCGAGCTTGGCCCTTCTGAAACCACAACGTCTTTCCTCTCATCAAATCTACTTCGAACAGTGCATTAGATCCCATCACGTCCTTCGGCCTTTCTCACGATGTACAGTACCAGTCGCGATGCCTTCCTCTAATGCCCCAACCTAATGCTAAAAACCCCGATGTCAAAACCCTCACCACGTACCCAAATCGACAACTAGTTGTCGATGTCCTTGTTGCGAGTTCATCCATTCCCTCAAATCCACATTCGATGCAGTCAGGACGAGATCGTCCCTTGCCCTAGCATGCGTTGCTACAGAAGCGGTCCTCAGATCAGTTCTCACTACATTCGGTTTTTAATATGAGGGAATCAACATTTTTATTTTGTTTTGAAGAACTAGAAATTTGATTTACCTGAGGATCGAAAGAAATTAAAAGGGGAAGAAAAGAGTGGGGTTGCGTGCGATTTTATAAGCCATGAATACTTAGGCATTAAGACTTAGGTTATGCGCAAGGTACTGATGGGATTAGTGATGGATTAGGTTTACAGTGTACTATCCATAACTTTAGGAGGAAGGAATGATATTTTTATTTTATTTTATTTTAAACTAAGGCGATTTTAACCCATTTAAAATCTTATGTGTTGTCAATTTCCTATTTAAACACAATAACCGACATTCCTAAGGTTATACCACTATTCTGGACACACTGGGACGAGTTTCGAAACCTCATGTGATCATCTATATAAGATATTAATTTAAATTGATATAAATAAAATTCAAAACAATTTATTTCTTGATAATAAATTATTATTATTATCGTTTATTTCCAAATACAATTTTTATTGGTCATTTGAATTATTTTGTCTCCGTTTAAATTATGAATTGAATTATTTCAAATTCTCATATCATAATAATTATTATATTCGATATTAAAGCGAAACCAATTATTAAATCGATAACTTAATATAAAAATTCATTTATATTATCAACTCAATATTTAAATCAATATTAAATATTTAAATTAAACCGACCAAAATCTGGGTCGTTACAAAAGACTATGATACACATGAAAACACTTGGTAGCACTTGGTACTTATATGATAATCATGAACCCAAATTTGGACTTGACAATTTTGAACCAAAGTTCATTTACATGATGTTGTGTATACATTATTTCTTGTGACCTTCGTTTGTCTTGCTGTCCAATTTGTTTTGTACTTGGATTTCGACTGTCTACTTTGCCATGCCATGAATAATGTGCAGACTGGTTGAACCTTGCATGCTTGTGTGCACTTCATTTTTTCAGCCTCATTCACTGACTTGTACAGCTGCATGTTTGTGTGCAAATATCGTGAATAGTACGAGAAATTGATGGTATATTAATGTTTTGGTTGATACTGCCAGGTGCAAGCATACACTTTGATAAGTGATGGTGATCCAGAGGAGGTTATTTTGAGGTAGCAGAAGAAACACAAGCTGATCTTCTTATTGTTGGAAGTCGTAGATTATTGTTTGATACTTTTCTATGGATTATAAAAGTGCATATTTATTATAAATTTACTACAAGCGCACAGATGTGTAGCATGCAGATCAAACACAGGAAGGAAAATAAATAATATTATTTATGTAATTTCATGGGCAAGTTAGACAATGTTTGAAGATGTGATTTGAATAAAATTGAAATTGCAATTTGGTTTAGAAAAAATCCAATTGAACTGACAAGCAAAATTGCAGTTATCAATAAAAAAAGAGAAAAGCAAGTAAAACTACAATTGAATTCACTATAGATTCGAATCTAATCAGATCTATAATAAATTCAATGATTAATAAACAAAACAAAATACTGGAAATAAAATTGCAGAACAAAAAAAAAACAAACAGAAAATAAAAATTAGAATTACTGTTGAATCTAATCAGACGGTTAATCACTAACAAGAAAAGTAATTGCAATAGCAATTTTTGTTCTAGCAAATCTAATTGACTGGACAACAAAAATTGCCATGAAAATAAAAAAAATGCAGAAATAAAGAAAAAGAAAATAAAGCTTTATTAGTGGAGAAGAGAGAGAAAGGTACAAAGGTTCTCAATGAATACAATGGGTATTTATAGGGGATGTAGTCTCTTATCTATGTGAATATTGGGCCTAAGAAAAATCTACGGAAATATTTTCTTTACAAAGACAAAAAAATATGATTAGATTCTGATTTGCTGATGAATCTATCAACTCTTCTCTACATGGCAAGTGAATATAAATGATTTCCTTGAGAATAATATGCCCAATTCTTAAAACTTTTATTAGTGTATACATTACATACATACATAAGACTATATATATATGTGTGTGTGTGTGTCTATATATATATAATATATACAACTAGTCCATATCTTCTGTAGAGCAAAGGAGGTGGTGTGTATATATCCATGTTCCATTCTTCAGCAAAAATTGGGCTTAAGTGGGATCGGACTCAAGTCGCTCTATATTAAATTTCAGGCCTTTACCAATGAACAACAACATCTTTTGCAATTAATATGGTGTTGATATAGGAAAGTAGGTTTTATTAGCAATTGATCTTTGATTGAATTAAGGAGACAATTATTGAACAACCTGTGAAAAAACATGAAAAATACCCAAAGTAATATTTATTTATTTACAATGAAGATAAGATATGAGTGTAAAAATAAACACATTTACATGTTAATCAGTTATTAAAAGGTGATTGTGTGCACTTCTTTTTTCCAACCTTGTTCACTGACTTGTACGGCTGCGTGTTAATTTAAATACATGTATATTGTGGCTATATAAAGCTAGTGTGGGAAAACCATTTGCCTTCTTATAATATGTGCTTAAATAAGATGTATTATTGATCTTGATCATGTCTTAAATAAGATGTTTTATTGTTCCTAATGATGTATTAAATAAGATGTTTTATTGTTCTTGATGATGTGCTAAATGAGAAGTTTTATTGCTCTTGATCATATATTATAGTATTATCGTTTGATAAGCCTCAGAGTGATTATATGTATGGGCAGTAGAGCAATTAGTTATGACACTGAACCGTATCTAATAGATCAACTAGATACAGCAATATGTCGTATCTGTTAAGAAAATTAGGTATGGTTTAAAGCCATATCTAATCATTAAAAGACACAATTTTTAGCCAAAGATAGCCACATTAAACATCGTTAGAAATGGCTATTAGCCGTAGCTAAATTACACTTGTGTAGTGGTAGTGCTAGGGCAATGCAGTTTGGAAGGTGCACGTTTGATACCTGCTGCCTTTCTCCTTTTTCCCACTTTTCCACCGTACCATGTGTTTCCATTCAACTGACCTTGGGCCTTCCCCACTGTGGCGACTCAAATTTCAGACCCTCGAAAACTGACACTAACACATTCAAGTGTTCACATGTTGCATATCCATGTGTAGTAAAGTTGGACAATCAGGGTAAAGAAATAAAATGTAACAACCCGGAAAATTAGAACCAGTTTAAAAAATTTAATTTGGCTATTTTAGTGGATTTTAAATATTTAAAATAAATTATTTTAAATAATAACAATGAAAATAATGTTTGAATCAATGTTTGAAAATAAATATAATTATTTTTAATTATAAAAAAGGCCTGAAATGGCGCGGCAGTTTCAAAATTTGAATTCGAACTTTGATTGACTGTACCGGGCGCAAAATAAAACGGATTTTAGTGAAACCAAAAATATTTAAATCTGTTTATGAATATCTTTCTAACGAATCTGAAAAATCGAAGTTTCATAGTAGGTATCAAAAGTTATGGCCAAATGAATTTTCAGAAAGGTCGCTATAGAGTTTATATAGCCCTTGAAAATCGCCATTTTGCAAACGACCTCAGAATTCGATGAAACGACTTTTGTTGGATCCGGGATGTCAATTTATTGCTAAATTTAAATTTCCATAATTTTTGAAATCAATGTGCGAGTGTGGCAAAGGAAAACGTGTTTGGTTGATTTCAGTCAAATCGGGTCGACCAGAAAATGGCCATTTTACAAATGGTCTCAAAATTCAACGAAATCAGTTTTGTTGGGACCGTATCGTCCCAACATAGCTAGATAAATTTTTCGGGAATTTTTAGAATCAGTATATGGCCCCGGCAAATTAAAATGTACGTTCAAATCGAAAATCAAATGTTCTATACTTTAATCTGAAGAATAACTGACTGTAACAGTCGAATTGGCTTACGAAACATATCCCATTGTGTTCGGAATGGGGGTAATTAGCTAGGGGCGACAGCCGTTGGGTTTGAATTGGAGTTCGTATGTGGTAGGAGGCATTTTCCGGGTTAAATAAATTAAATAATAAAATATAAAGCATGGACCAACCATCTCTCTCCATTCAAACGCGCGTTGACCAAAAAAACCCGTAACCCCCTTTCAGGCGATGACGGAAACCACTCGATTGCTTCCCCCACCGATTGCTCCTTCCACGCTCCACGAAATCCAGTGCCACAGTTAAGGTTTTTGTAGATCTTCCCAAGAGCTACAAATCCACATAAAGTTTGCTAATTATCATTGAGAAAATCATGCGAATCACCCTTGGGAAGTCTCGCCGTTCATCGCCAGATTCCGCCGTCGCCGGAGGTGGGAGCTCGCCGTCGCTCACTGCGCCAGTGTGCCTCTCCTAGCCTGTCAACGTGGTGCAGGCTGATCGACGCATCGCTTCACGGATTGGGTGCAAATCGAGACCCTAGTTTTGAACTGATTTGTTGAGGTACGGGTTGGTTTATTTTAAACCATTTCAACACTTTAAAACCGTCGCGATTTATGATTTTACAATAAAAATCATATTTTTTTCATATGTTGTCGAAATCTAGTGAAACAAGAGACAGTGAACTCGTGTGGACGTCTTCTGCATTCTAGAAGAGACCGGATTTTTTTCTGAGCCTTCTACAATTTTTGAAGGAGTGGAACCCAATGTGAGATTTCTGAATTATAAACGATATGGAAATGACGATGTATAAATTATGTAGTCGATGTATGAGTTATATAAGCGTTGTACACCTCATGTATAAGCGTTGTATAAGTTGTATGTTCGATGTATAAGTTATATATGCGTTGTAAAAATTATATATGCATTGAATGATATTGAAATATAGTTATATACGTATATATATATATATATATATATATATACTCCCCTCGTCCACAGACCATAGACGATATATATTGGTTGTGTTATTGTTTAGATTATTGGTTGATGTGAAATTTGGTGAATATCATGAATGGTTGATTGGAAATGATTGATTGTGGTTGAAATCCCAATAGGATTAGTATATGGGAAAATTCGTCTGCGTACGAACAATATATTGAAATCCCCATTGTCAAAAGCTACGAGGCTTTAAGGTAGAGCGAGGAGTCGTACTCGGGACGATGCCGATTTTAACTACCCTGTCGTTATGTTGCCAAAATTTTCAATAATATTCATGTGTTAGAATTATTTTCATGTGTTGAAACCATATTCATGTGTTGTTGAAACTATATTCATGTGTTGAATGACATTCATGTATTGAATAAATTCTGTGAAAGATAAAAATAACATTTTTATCATATATATAAACTATATAAAATATTAGTGTTTAAAATAAATTGTTTTAACACCAAAATAACATTTTTACCTTATGTATGAACTATATAAAATAATCGTGTTTTGAAATAAATTGTTTTACAACAAAAATTACATTTTTATTATATATATGATTTGTTAAAAATAGTGATGTATTGAAATAAATATCTGTTGGATAAAAATATCATTTTTATCAAATATATGAAGTGAATATGTTTTTGAAATTGAAGAATGGATTATATTTCTATATATATAAATATAATTAAAATAAATCGAATAACGAAGCTGCAGTTCGTATTTTGAAACCGTGATTTCAAACGATTATTGCGGGAGATCCGACCATAGGATTTTCCCGAAACCGAAACCGTTGGGTTCGCTTTGAAAATATCTTTCCAACGACACCAACTTTGTAAAGATCCAACGGTTGGATTGTTTGGAATGTTTAATTCAAATCTGAAGAAAAATAGCGCCAGAATCGATTATGTTTATATATATATATATATATATAATTAAAATAAATCGAATAACGATGCTGCAGTTCGTATTTTGAAATCGTAACTTCAAATGATTGTACCGGGAGATCCGACTGTCGGATTTCCCAAAACTGGAACCGTTGGATTCGTTTTGAAAAGATCGTTCTAATGATATAAAATTTGTAAAGATCCAATGGTTGGATTTTCAGATATGTGTAAATCAAATCTAAAGAAAAACAGCGCCATGGCCGCCATATGGCCTGAAGCGTCGTTTGAATGAATTGGCTATTTTTAAATGAATAAAAATAGCGATAAATCGTTATAAAATATTATAAACGATATGGAATGGAAATAAACCGAATTTACCCGGTTTATTGGATATTTGATGGTTGAATGTGTTTAGCGTGAAAATTACATTAAAGAACAAAATTGTTGATGTCAAATAATTTAACCATTGAAATGAATTGATTTAAATTCTAAATATAAGTGAATTATTTGAAAAGGCTGAGTTAAATCTCATTTCAAATAATTGATCGATGATAAGAAGTCGATGATGAAGATGGTGGTTGAAGACTGGAGATCTTCACATCGTTTGGATGATTACCGATGTCTTGATTGGGAGGCATCCCAAGATATAGATAATAAGTGGTGATCGTCCAGACGTACTTGGAGATCGACCGGATATACGAGGAGTAAGGTGGCTCCGGTTTCGTTCATACCTAGAACGGACTTGTAAATGGACTATGTGTCTGACATTGGATTTCATTCTGTGTGATTGATAGACGTCAGTTGCATGGCGTGAATTGCCTGTGTGGCATGTTGAGATGCAGAGATCAAGGCTTTTGTTGAAAAGCAGAGTCTTGTGGCTGATGATCAAAGCTAGCCATGATATAGCTAGCTTTGTGTATAGCGTTGATTCGCGAGCCTCACACCCCGGTATGAACCAGAAACGGGAGAGGACATCAGGGAGGGCATGCGTTTCCTTCTAGCTAGGGTGGTGTCAGTGACCTACCAGCCCTGATATTTATATTATTTTCACCTATGTGGTTGTTGGATTGCGAGGCGACTCGGATATCGGTGACTATATGGAGCCGATGGAGTCATAGGACTCATTTATGCCCCAAAGTGCGAGGAAACGCTGTGTTCAGACATTTTAATCCACATCGGTGGACTGGCCCTGACGATCTAAAGGCTTGACTGAGTACTTGCCTGAGACTCGGGCTAGACAGTCTCGAATACGGTAAGGACTATCTTTTTCCTTGGCTCATGATAGAAATCCAATTTCCAAATACGACATCTTCGGTTTTGATTGTATACC
Organism: Allium sativum; assembly: GCA_030737875.1. Taxonomy (NCBI): domain Eukaryota; kingdom Viridiplantae; phylum Streptophyta; class Magnoliopsida; order Asparagales; family Amaryllidaceae; genus Allium; species Allium sativum. Next base: position 660,993,415 of record CM060919.1, read on the forward strand.
TATATATGGCAACATAGTGGTATGGGGCATTAATGTCGTTTATGATTGATATTTATGATTGAAATTGTTTTTGAAACATATAAACACTAGTAATAATATCAAATGATTTGTTTTGCTTGTATCAAGCATATTTTGGCCATTATAAGGTAAAACTCTATCCTCCGGTTTGCGTTACATTGTGTGATGGGAACTGAGTCTTATAATGGCTTCATTTTTATAAAAGCATTGCGCTGTTTTTTAGATTTACTTATTTTAAAGCACTGGCAATTCACTGGAGTAAACCCGTTCCGCGAAAGTGGTGTGATCCTATGATTTGCCTTGTTATTATCGTTTAACCTGTTAAGTAGATTTCTCATACCAGTCCCTTGACTGACTCGTAGTTTGTTTCACTTGCAAACTCGGGTGCCCCTATTTCTACACGGGCAGCCTTGTATCTAGGTTTTAGCAGGCTCTTTTGGATAGCTATGGAGCTGAAGATGGATTCTATCATTTATCTCTTTTTATGCTGTTCAGCTCCTATTGTACATACTATGTTTTGTTTAATGTAGATATTTTATGTAAAGCTGAACTGTGTTTGTACTAAGTATGATCCTGTATACTGTGTAACTCTGATGTTTATATTTATCCAGTGTATTCTGTTGTACATTATCTGGTGTATTTATTTATTTCTGTTCTGTTGTTATCTGTTTATGTGTTATATTCCAAAGATTACCCTTGCCACTGTCGTATGGGGGTTTGGGGTCGTCACACGTGGTATTAGCGCTTTGGTTAAGCTTAGTTCTGGAATATAACATATTAACGAACTCGTCAGAAATAGAACCAGTAGTGTTCTAAGACGGATCGCTCATTTCAGATAGGATTAGCAATATCCTAGAATGAGTGAAGCAGAATGAAATACACCGTAGTAGACACATTTACATTCAAGTATATGTCTCTATGATTTACAAATACCTTTTCTGTTGACCTAACACTTTGTCTGCTATTTGCAGACGCACTAGAAAATGAGTGGCAGAAACAGAAGAAGGAATACCGAACTAGATAATGAAGCTCTAGTAAAGAGGTATCAAAATCTGGGTGGATCACCATTCTTAGGCAAAGAATCCATTATGGAAACACAAGCTTGGATTCGTTCTGCTGAGAAATTTTTTGAAGGTTTAAAGCTGAGAGATGACCAGAAAAGATTACTGGCATCTTGGGCACTCAAAGAAGAAGCTTTGTTCTTGTGGGATTCGATTATTAAGGATAATCCAGAATGTAATATTACCTGGGATAGATTTAAAGAGATTTTCAGTGAAAGATTTATTCCTCCCGAAGCAACTGAGCGATTATGTGATGAATTCTATTATCTGATACATGGAGATATGACCATTCCAGAATATCATAAGAAATTCAATGAACTTTCTCATTTTGCCCCGCATCTAATTCAAAATCCGAAGAGGAAGAATCTGAGGTTTATTAACGGGCTTCAAAGAAAGTACCAAAGTAGTGTAATGGGGCATGTGAAGCTTCCTTTTTCTGAAATGATATACATGGCTTATCAGTATGAAGATCTCCATAAGAAAGGTCTTTTGAACGACGAAGAGGAAGTCAGTTCTAGTAACAAAGGGATGTCTGAGACTGATAGTCCTGAGGCCAGTACGATGTCTGAGGTCAGTAAGAAGCCCAAAGCCAAGAGGAAAAGGGTTAAATCTGAGAAAGGACCCATAACGACGGCCACTTGCTCTAACTGCAATAAGCAAGGGCATTTGACCAGGAATTGTAAATCCTCGAAGAAATGAAAGAAGAATGAATTTAAATCCAAGAATCCACATGGTGAAAGGAAATGCCATAAGTGTCACCAAGCAGGTCATGTTGCAAGGGAGTGCCAGCTATCAAAGAAATCTGAATCAGTACACGTGAATGAAGTGGCAGAAACTCCAGCACCCTCAGCTAGTCAGGGAAGGTCTGATGTTTTGGAAGGCACGCTTACTGTCAAAAACATTCCTGTTAAAGTACTATTTGATACAGGCACGTCACGAAGCTTTATTGCAAAGAATGCAGTTAAGAAGTTGGATTTGAAATTGAAAAAGCTCAAAGAACCCATCACTGTCCATAATCCGGTAAGGGGTTCCCTCAATCTTAGTTGGATTAGTGGGGTGTCTGTCTCTTTTTCCTGTTATAAGTTCCCTACCATCTCTATCATCATGAATTTTACTGAATTCGATCTTATTTTGGGATTGGATTGGTTAACCAAATATGAATCAGAGGTTAAATGCGCCGAGAGAGTGGTTAGGGCAAAGATTAAATCAGGGAATTATATAACCATACCATGTGAAGGTCCGAATTCAGATAGAAAAGACTTTTGGTCAGCTCTTGATGTTTCTCCTACTCAAATAGAAAATATCCCTGTAGTCACAGAGAATATTCCAGACATCATAAAAGATATTCCTGTCATCAAGAATTATGCAGATGTGTTCGAAGAAGTTGTTAGCTTACCTCCGAAGAGAGAAATTGATTTCAAGATCGCTTTAATTTTGAATGCAAGGCCAATAGTGCACGCTATTCGGAGAATGACTCTAAAGGAGAAAGAAGAATTAGACAATCAAACTCGACATCTTGTATGGAAGGGTCCGATCAGGCCTAGTTTCTCTGACTGGGGAGCAGCAGTGGTGTTTGTCCCAAAGTCAGACGGTACTCTTTGACTTTGTGTGGATTATTGTGACTTGAATAAACATACATTAAAGAACAAATATCCATTGCCGCGAATTGATGATTTGTTGGATCAATTGAATGGCGCACAAGTGTTCTCAAGGATGGACCTAGCTATAGGCTTCCATCAGCATCGTATTGCCAAAGAGTGTGTTCCCATGACAGCATTCAGAGATCCCGATTTGTTCTATGAGTGGTTAGTAATGCCGTTCGGCTTATGTAACGTTCCTGCCTATTTTGTGGATTTAATGAATCGATTATTCCGCGATGTCTTGAATAAATTTGTACTGGTTTTCATCGATGACATATTGATCTTCTCTAAATCAGAGAGTGAACATGCAAAACATTTGGAACAAGTATTGGAAATTCTCAGAGAGAACATCTTAAAAGCCAAACTTTCCAAATGTATATTCTGGCAAGAAGAAGTCAAGTTTCTTGGCCACGTTGTATCAAAAGAGGGAATTTCTGTGGATCCCGGTAAAATCACCGCTATTCAAAATTAGAAGCAGCCTAGTACTCCCACAGAAGTCCGAAGTTTTCTTGGATTGGCTTGTTATTATTGGAAGTTCGTTAAAGATTTTTCGAAGATATCTAGTTCCTTAACAAAGCTTACAAAGAAGCACGCAAGATTCAAGTGGACTCCCGAATGTGAGGAGGATTTTCAGAAGCTAAAATTAAGATTAACAACTGCTCCAGTGTTAACGATTATCGATGGCAATCAAGACTTGAAAGTCTGGACAGATGCCTCTAGAGAAGGCCTTGGTGCATTATTAATGCAAAGAGGTCAAGTGGTTGCTTATGCTAGCCGTCAGCTGAAACCGCACGAGAAAAATTACGTTACTCATGATCTTGAGTTGTTAGCCATCGTATTTGCTTTGAAAATCTGGAGGCACTATCTTTTGGGTGAGAAATTCGAACTGTATACAGATCATCAGTCGCTAAAGTCTCTGTTCACCCAGAAAGACTTGAATCTGAGGCAGCAACGTTGGCTAGAATTTCTTGCAGCATACGATTTTGAGATTTTGTACACTCCAGGGAAAGCCAATGTTGTGGCTGATGCACTAAGTAGAAAGAATGTAATAATCGCCAGTTTTATTATTACGACTTCCTTGATTGACAAAATATCTATTCTTCAGAAAGATGATAATTTTATTAAGGATATGATCAAAAGAATTCAGAAAGGCGAACCCTCGGGTTTTCAAATAGATAACGATGGGATCCTGAGATTGAGAGGAAGGATTTGTGTTCCCTACATCCCCGAGCTCAAAAGAGAAGTGTTAGACGAGTGTCACAAGTCCAAGCTGAGTATCCATCCAGGTGTGAGCAAAATGTATAACGATCTCAAGCGAACATTATGGTGGAAGGCTATAAAAAGGGACGTTTCAATATATGTTAGCAAGTGTTCTACTTGCCAACTAGTCAAAAGCGACCAATAGAAACTTGCCGGATTGTTGCAACCCCTGGACATTCCAGGTTGGAAGTAGGAACATATTTCCATGGACTTCATAGATGGTTTGCCCAGAACCAAGAAAGGAAATGACAGTATTTGGGTGATCGTAGATCGCTTCACGAAGACCGCCCATTTTATACCTGTCAGATCCAATAGAATCGCTCAAAGTCTAGCATAGATTTATTTCAAAGAAATTATTAAGCTACATGGAGTGCTGATCAGTATAGTTAGTGATAGAGATCCAATATTTACTAGAAAATTCTGGGAGGCATTTCAAATAGAACTGGGAACGAAACTGAAATTGAGCACCGCATATCATCCTCAAACAAATGGTCAAACTGAGAGGGTGAATCGTATTCTAGAAGTTTTATTGCGGGCTTGTGTCCTTGATTTTGGTGGATCATGGGAAGACCATTTGCATTTGGTTGAGTTCTCATACAACAACAGCTACCAAGCGAGCCTGACAATGTCACCATTCGAAGCATTGTATGGTAGATCATGCCGATCTCCTGCTTGTTGGGTAGAACCTGGCAATAGACTTGTATTGGGACCAGATATGATTCGCAAAGCTGCGGATAAAGTCGATTTCATTAAGAAACGATTGCTAGCAGCTCAAAGCCGACAGAAGAGCTATGCAGACTCGAGAAGGAGGGATTTAGCATTTGTTGTTGGTGACTATGTGTATCTAAGGGTTTCTCCGATGAGTGGAGTAATTCGATTCGGCAAAACTGGGAAGTTGGCGCCCAAATTTATTGGTCCATTCCCTATACTTGAACGGATCGGAACTCTCGCTTATAGAGTTCAATTGCCTGATTGGTTGCTTGGAGTACATGATGTGTTTCACGTATCTCAACTTCGAAAGCATGTACATGATGCAGATTTAATCGTTGAAGAAGCATCGTAATGGGATATAGATATTACTCCAGAATTGGCTGTGAGAAGAGAGCCGCTAAAGATTATTGGCAAAGAAATCAAAGAGCTGAGGAACAAGAAGGTTCACTTAGTCAAAGTGCAATGGAGTGGAGATTCGCGAGATTGTACTTGGGAAACTGAGCAAAGCATTAAGAAAGCCTATCCCAAGTGCAGGGTGGATATCTCTGATTGACTCTAGTGCAAGGTACATTTACCATATTTTGCATTTCCATTTTGTTCTCTACTTTGTTGTTGTTTTCTTTTCATGGATGAAAACTTTTAAATTATATAGTCTGGATGATTTTAAAAGAGTATATGAATTAATTAGTATATTTTTGAAAGATAAAAACAAATTGATCGTTGTTTATGTTGTGTGATTGTGGATTTGATTAATTAAATTATTAGAATAATAATTAATTAGATCAATAAGAGAATGAATGGTAAATTTATTCGATTAGATCACACATTGAACTAATTAGAGAATTGATTAGGAATATATACATGTACATTATATATGTTTGAACAGGTAAATGGATTCGCTGTTGAGTAAAGAATTTATTTGCGTGCCCGATAAATAGGTAAACCTTAATGAGTTGGATGCGCAATTTTATTATTATATCAACTCCTGTGAGTGCCATTGGATGTGGAGTGCTGGTTGATCTGTGTGTAATAATAAACGTCGCCATAGGATAGTAACAATTAATTTTGAACTACACTATATGGCATACTTCTTGAAGATAACATACTTCATCATATACCACATAAGCAGTTGGAGCTTGTGTGATGAGGTTGAAGATTTACCATACGAGCGAGAGGCTTGTATGGTGATGACTATATATTACAGGTTGAACTGATGACTGATATGGACTATATAAAATGTAACGGTAAATTGCAAGATTAATAAAAAAACCCACAAGGGTCTGGAGATGGCAATAAACACGTCTCTCTGGTCATTAAGGCACAAAAACCATTTATAGGGTGACGAGAATTTATTCTCTGGAGTTACGATCTATACACACTCCCCTGTGGACACCGGAATATATCACTATAAATATGTGCATGCTCATTAGGATTTATTGGGTACCTAATACGGCCCAATAAATTTCCAAACCCCTCCTCGTACAAAGAAGGTTATGGCGAAATTTTTCGAAAATTAAGGGTGTTAGCCAAATTTTTGAAGAATTGGAAAATTCTTAGAAACTGAAAAGTTGAAGAACGAAAGCCAGAAGGAAAGTTGAGTTGGTTAATTAAACAACTTTCGACTTCGTTTCTTTTCGGGGACAAAAAGATTTTAAGTTGGGGAGATTGTAACAACCTGGAAAATCAAAACCAGTTTAAAATTTTTAATTTGGCTATTTTAGTGGATTTTAAATTTTTAAATAATAACGACGAAAAGTATGTTTGAATCGATGTTTGAAAATAAATATAATTATTTTTAATTATAAACAAAGCCTGAAATGGCGTGGCAGTTTCAAAATTTGAATTCGAACTTTGATTGACTGTACCGAGCGCAAAATAAAACGGATTTTAGTGAAACCAAAAATATTTAAATCTGTTTATGAATATCTTTCTAACGAATCTGAAAAATCGAAGTTTTATAGTAGGAATCAAAAGTTATGGCCAAATGAATTTTCAGAAAGGTCGCTATAGAGTTTATATAGCCCTTGAAAATAGCCATTTTGCAAACGACCTCAGAATTTGACGAAACCACTTTTGTTGGATCGAGATGTCAATTTATTGCTAAGTTTAAATTTCCATAATTTTTGAAATCAATATGCGAGCGTGGAAAAGGAAAACGTGTTTGGTTGATTTCAATCAAATCGGGTCGACCAGAAAATGGCCATTTTACAAATGGTCTCAGAATTCGACGAAATCAGTTTTTTTGGGACCGTATCGTCCCAACATAGCTAGATAAATTTTTCGGGAATTTTAGAATCAGTATGTGGCCCCGGCAAATTAAAATGTACGTTCAAATCGAAAAGCGAATGTTCTATACTTTAATCTGAAGAATAACTGACTGTAACAGTCGAATTGGCTTACAAAACATATCCCATTGTGTTTGGAATGGGGGTAATTAGCTAGAGGCGACAGTCGTTGGGTTTGAATTGGAGTTCGTATGTAGTAGGAGGCATTTTCCGGGTTAAATAAATTAAATAATAAAATATAAAGCATGGACCAACCATCTCTCTCCATTCAAACGCGCGTTGACCAAAAAACCCGTAACCCCCTTTCTGGCGACGACGGAAACCACTCGATTGCTTCCCCCTCCGATTGCTCCTTCCACGCTCCATGAAATACAGTGCCACAGTTAAGGTTTTTGTAGATCTTCTCAAGAGCTACAAATCCATATAAAGTTTGCTAATTATCGTTGAGAAAAGCAAGCGAATCACCTTGGGAAGTCTCGCCGTTCATCGCCAGATTCCGCCGTCGCCTGAGGTGCGAGCTCGCCGTCGCTCAGGGCGCCAGTGCGCATCTCCTAGCCTGTCAACGTGGTGCAGGCTGATCGACGCATCGCTTCATGGATTGGGTGCAAATCAAGACCCTAGTTTTGAACTGATTTGCTGAGGTACAGGTTGGTTTATTTTAAACCATTTCAACACTTTAAAATCGTCGCGATTTATGATTTTACAATAAAAATCATATCTTTTTCGTACATTGTCGAAATCCAGCGAAATAAGAGATAGTGGATTCGTGTGGACGTCTTCTGCATTCTAGAAGAGACCGGATTTTTTTCTGATCCTTCTACAATTTTTGGAGGAGTGGAACCCAATGTGAGATTTCTGAATTATAAACAATATGGAAATGACGACGTATAAATTATATAGTCGATGTATGAGTTATATAAGCGTTGTACACCTCATGTATAAGCGTTGTATAAGTTGTATGTTCGATGTATAAGTTATATATGCATTGTAAAAATTATATATGCGTTGAATGATATTGAAATATATTGAAATTAAATCGAAATATAGTTATATACGTATATCGATATATATATATACTCCCCTCGTCCACAGACCATGGACGATATATATTGGTTGTGTTATTGTTTGGATTATTGGTTGATGTGAAATTTGGTGAATATCATGACTGGTTGATTGGAAATGATTGATTGTGGTTGAAATCCCAATAGGATTAGTATATGGGAAAATTCGTCTGCGTACGAACTAGATATTGAAATCCCCATTGTCAAAAGCTGCAAGGCTTTAAGGTAGAGCGAGGAGCCGTACTCGGGACGGTGCCGGTTTTAACTACCCTACCGTTATGCTGCCGAAATTTTCAATAATATTCATGTGTTAGAATTATTTTCATGTGTTGAAACCATATTCATGTGTTGAAACCATATTCATATGTTGAAACGATATTCATGTGTTGAAACTATATCCATGTATTGAATGACATTCATGTATTGAATAAATTCTTTGAAAGATAAAAATAACATTTTTATCATATATATATATATATATATATACTATATAAAATATTAGTGTTTTAAATAAATTGTTTTAACACCAAAATAACATTTTTACCTTATGTATGAACTATATAAAATATTCGTGTTTTGAAATAAATTGTTTTACAATAAAAATCACATTTTTATTATATATATGAATTGTTAAAAATAGCGATGTGTTGAAATAAGTATTTGTTGGATAAAAATATCAATTTATCAAATATATGAAGTGAATATGTTTTTGAAATTGAAGAATGGATTATATATATATATATAATTAAAATAAATTGAATAACGAAGCTGAAGTTCGTATTTTGAAACCGTGATTTCAAACGGTTATTGCGGAAGATTCGACCATCGGATTTTCCCGAAACCGAAACCGTTGGGTTCGCTTTGGAAATATCTTTCCAACGACACCAACTTTGTAAAGATCCAACGGTTGGATTGTCTAGAATGTTGAATTCAAATCTGAAGAAAAACGGCGCCAAAATCGATTATACTTATATATATATATAATTAAAATAAATCGAATAACGATGCTGCAGTTCGTACTTTGAAATCGTAACTTCAAACGATTGTACCGGGAGATCCGACCGTCGGATTTTCCCAAAACTGGAACCGTTGGATTCGTTTTGAAAAGATCTTTCTAATGATATAAAATTTGTAAAGATCCAACGGTTGGATTTTCATATATGTGTAAATCAAATCTGAAGAAAAACAGCGCCATGGCCGCCATATGGCCTGAAGCGTCGTTTGAATGAATTGGTTATTTTTAAATGAATAAAAATAGCGATAAATCGTTATAAAATATTATAAACGATATGGAATGGAAATAAACCGAATTTACCCGTTTATTGGATATTTGATGGTTGAATGTGTTTGGCGTGAAAATTACATTAAAGAATAAAATTATTGATGTCGAATAATTTAACCATTGAAATGAATTGATTCAAATTCTAAATATACGTGAATTATTTGAAAAGGCCGAGTTAAATCTCATTTCAAATAATTGATCGACGATAAGAAGTCGATGATGAAGACGGTGGTTGAAGACAGGAGATCTTCACCTCGTTTGGATGATTACTGATGTCTTGATTGGGAGGCATCCCAAGATATAGATAATAAGTGGTGATCATCCAAACGTACTTGGAGATCGACCAGATGTACGAGGAGTAAGGTGCCTCCGGTTTCGTTCAGACCCAGAACGGACTTGTAAATGGACTGTGTGTCTGACATTGGATTTCATTCTGTGTGATTGATAGACGTCAGTTGCATGGCGTGAATTGCCTGTGTGGCATGTTGAGATGCAGTGATCAAGGCTTTTGTTGAAAAGCAGAGTCTTGTGGTTGATGATCAAAGCTAGCCTTGATATAGCTAGCTTTGTGGATAGCGTTGATTCGCGAGCTTCACACCCCGGTATGAACTAAAAACGGGAGAGGACATCAGGGAGGGCATGCGTTTCCTTCTAGCTAGGGTGGTGTCATTGACCTACCAGCCCTGACATTTATATTATTTTCACCGGTGTGGTTGTTGGATTGCGAGGCGCCTCGGATATATCGGTGACTATGTGGAGCCGATGGAGTCATAGGACTCATTTACGCCTCAAAGGGCGGGGAAACGCAGCGTTCAGGCATTTTAACCCACATCGGTGGACCGGCCCTGGAGATCCAAAGGCTTGACTGAGTACTTGCCTGAGACTCGGGCTAGACAATCTCGAATTCGGTAAGGACTATCTTTTGCCTTGGCTCATGATAGAAATCCAATTTCCAAATACGACATCGTGCGGTTTTGATTGAATACCTATATATGGCGACATAGTGGTATGGGGCATTAATGCCGTCTATGATTGATATTTATGATTGAAATTGTTTTTGAAACATATAAACACTAGTAATAATATCAAATGATTTGTTTTGCTTGTATCAAGCATATTTTGGCCATTATAAGGTAAAACTCTATCCTCCGGTTTGCGTTACATTGTGTGATGGGAACTGAGTCTTATAATGGCTTTATTTTCATAAAAAGCATTGCGATGTTTATTAGATTTACTTGTTTTAAAGCACTGGCAATTCACTGGAGTAAACCCGTTCCGCGAAAGTGGCGTGATCCTATGATTTGCCTTGTTATTATCGTTTAACCAGTTAAGTAGATTTCTCATACCAGTCCCATGACTGACTCGTAGTTTGTTTCACTTGCAAACTCGGGTGCCCCTATTTCTACACGGGCAACCTTGTATCCAGGTTTTAGCAAGCTCTTTCTGGATAGCTATGGAGCTGAAGATAGATTCTATCATTTATCTCTTTTTATGTTGTTCAGCTCCTATTGTACATACTATGTTTTGTTTTCCGCTGTAGACATTTTATGTAAAGCTGAACTGTATTTATACTAAGTATGATCCTGTATACGGTGTAACTCTGATGTTTATATTTATCTAGTGTATTCTGTTGTACATTATCTGGTGTATTTATTTATTTCTGTTCTGCTGTTATCTGTTTATGTGTTATATTCCAAAGATTACCCTTGCCACCGTCGTACGGGGGTTTGGGGTCACATAAAAGATAGAAAATAAAACACTGAATCTCACCAACGTCATGATAATGTATAATTAAACAGATAGAGAGTATAAACCATCACTCTAAGCAACCGTACATCAGAGTCGTAATCAGTACCAACCCAACCAAGAATGGTTATAACTGCTTATTTCCACACTTGCTGGTACAAAATACATACATCCGCAGATGTTACATAAACTGAAGTGGAAATACAGATAAATATGTGGCATCTTCATAGGTGAACCAACTCCAGTCAGCTCCAGCTCCTGAATGCTCCATCTATAGCTTGACTACTAAGCTGTCCGTAGAAAAATAGGGGCACCCAAAGTTTAGGAAATAAACAATAAATTCCAGGTCAGTAATGGGACTGGTGTGAGAACTAAAACAATTATCTTATGGTTTATTTTAAAGTAAAGTAAATCATAAGACCACGTTGTATAACGCGAAATAGATTTTCCCTTTATGAATACCAGTGTAGAAAATTTGCAATGCCTTTTGGAAAATGAAGCTACCATAAGGTCTTGCGGGGCACACACAATGCAAACGCAGACATGGGTGAGGTTGCTCCTTGTGATATCCAAGCATGCTTAATACATGAAAAATTCTCTGATATTATTACTAATGCGTAGTGTGCAAAATCATTTCTTAAATAAATGTATCAACCCTAGCCAGCATAATGCCTCATTCAATTATGTTGACATAATAGTATACAACTAAAACAATAAAGGCTCGTAGTGGAGAATGGATTTCCAATAATGGCTAGGGTAGGAGACTACCCTACCATACAACGAACCTCTATAAGAGTGCACCTGAGCTACCCGCCCAATGCGCTTATAAGGTCGGCCCTGATCATACTTCGAAAATGGCCTTGATATGACAATTGCCCCGGTCGTTACTGACCTATCCTAGGATCCCACATCACTTACTCAACATTCAGTGTTTAATCTAGAAGGGTGATGAACATATCCTTCCTGGGGCATGCAACGCCATAACCTTGCCGAACGCCCTGTTTCACTTATTCCTGGGTTTAAGGTCTTGATAAGGTAACGTATTTACCTTTTTCACTTTAACGCACTTCATATCTTAAAATGCCACATTGTCAGATCTATCAATCAGTAATTGACTTCCATAAAAATACTCTGGGTGTTAAGCTATGGGTTAAAACCTCCATCACCAAACAAATGTATGTTTGTAAAAGTCAACATTCGTGATCGTTGGAAATACTCTATCAGATATTCCTCCATTACGAGTCATCTAGGAAGAGGATGACCCGAAGGCATCATTCCACTACTTCCCTAGTTTGTACTGGCCACGATCCTTGCATCATCGAAGATCCCACAATATGGGATCGCTGCTACTTTTACCTTGGTAGCCAAACCAAGGTTATGAACGAGAAATACACTTATCATGAAAACCCAGGTTTCAATTCAACCTAAGTTCCCCTGCCTTCAACAGATTCCGCGTTCGAACCCAAAGTTGATTCAAAGTGGTTTTGGGATAGGAATCACCCAAATCTGATCCTGCTTTCTTCAAAACCAACTATCGGTAAAAGGTTTTTCTTCAATGTTTATCATTTGATTAGATTTCCTCCTTTTAAATATTTTTACTTTATGTCAAATCAAAACTTTATTATTATGACAACTAGTGAAATCAATATCTTTATTATGACACATAGTCAAATCAATGTCTTTATTATGACACCTAGTCAAATCAATATCTTTATTAAGACATCTAGCCAAATTAATATCTTTATTATGGCACCTAATAAAATCAATATCTTTATTAGGCCACCTAGTCAAATCAATATCTTTGATATGACACCTAGTCAAATATACGACTTTTCCTTTCGGTTTTTTCCCACTCCTCGCCTAATAGGAAAACTTATGATTAGATCTCACAGGTGGTACTAGACTATGCTTTTAGGAATCACCACATACTCCTTTGTTCATTTACTTTATTATATCGTATCAAATCAAATTTCAAGGAGATAAATCTCATGATTACAAAATTTCTTTTCGTGAATTGAGTGTTCTATCCACTAGTCCTTATCGACGTGTCATTACATGACTTAGCAAACATCATGTAAACAACCATTGCATCCAACACATTCATATGCAAATATATACCAGATAAATAACATTTTTACTCGGTGAATCATAAATGAACTTAACCAATTATATATGGCTATAGGATTACTAACTGCACTTTTCTAATTTATTTATTACCAAACCATGTTATAACTTCATTAAACATGTTATACATCACATACTAACCATAATAACTTATTATGAAACATTTCATACATCAACCAAACATACTTGCTTTCATTTGCAAATCAAATCTACTTTTAGCTAATTAAAGTAAGAGTATTCTCACCCCCAAAAGCTCCTAAATCTCTACCAAAACTTCCTAAGGTCAAAGCTATGCCGTCGGGTAAGCTACCAACTTCACAACCTCCCCTTTTCCTCCCTTAACTTTAGCCCCTACTATAAATAGGTGGAGATGGACTTCAAACTCCATGAAACTTGCATGGTTGTTAATGTCTTGTTGAGAGAATTATGGATCTTTGATTTTTTTTTCTTGAGTTTGGAGGTGGTTTAAGTGGCTTCTTTCTTATTTTTCCTAAGCTAAGAAGCTATTAAAGTGAAACTTGGAAGGAGAGAAAGAATGGAGAAGAAAGTGAAATAGTAATGGATCAAATAGAAGAGTAAGGGCATGTATTTATAGGCAACTCAAATTAGGGTTTTAGTGCCTGGGGATTTACCAAACTACCCCTCTCTAAACTTAGATATTATGTCTAATTTGATGGATGCGATGTACGGCCATGTGAATGCATTTGGGGGTGTCCTTTTCCTTGGCATTTAGTGGTTGGAAAGTCTCCGTCCCCCTGTGCATGCATGTGGTTGTCCTTTCCTGACTTTTAGTCTGTACTTTTTCATGGCAAATATCTACTTCCATGTGCTAGCATCTGCTCGTATACATGTGTGTATACCGGTATTCATTTATACTTTTGAAATCGTACTCCTAAATGAGTGTATGTATCCAAAACTGTGCGCAGTTATTCTATATGATGTTTGTACTGTTTGGAACCATATTTAAAAATGAGTGTATGTATCCAGAACCGTGTGCGGTTATTCTAAATTTTTAAAAACTCGCATTTTCAAAGTATCAGAATTTTCTGGGTCATTACATTCTCCCCTACACCATTGGCGGTGAGTACACTAACTCAATATTATACATCAATCTACATCCAATCTAAATTTTGGATAAAATTTCATCATCCTATCTTCCTTTTTCCAAGTACGATCTTTAGGATCTTCACTCCACTTAATTAAAACCAAATGAACAACCTTCCTTCTTAATCGCTTTTCTACTCATTCCATAACCCGCATAGGTCGTCTAATGATGATTAGATTTGGCTTTACTTCCAAATCTTCATGAGAAGCTTCTTCGACAACTGCATTTGGGCCATGTACATACCTCCTTAGCTGAGAAATATGAAACACATCATGAAACCATAACAATCGTTCTAGCAACTTGATTCAGTATGTTAATGGCCCAATCTGCTCAAGAATAAGATAAGGACCGATATATCATGTTCTAATTTACCTACTTTTCCAAAACACACAGCTCCGCTCATTGGAGATACTTTCAGAAACATGTGATCATGAACATTATACTCTAGATTCCTATGTCTCATGTCTGCATAACTCTTTTGTCTACTTTGTGCTTCCTTCAACCTCTTGCGAACAATATTTACTTTCTCTGGTGCTTCTCTAATCATACTAATCGATCATCAATTTTGATTCAACATGCTGGGGATCTACACGATCGACCATAAAGTGATTCATATGGTGCCATCCCAATACTTTCCAGATAACTATTATTATATGAGAACTCGACTAGATGTAAATAATTCGCCCATGATTCTTTGAAATCTAGAACACATTCTCATAAAAGATCTTCCAAAACTCGATTAATTCCTTGCGTTTTCTCATTAGTTCGAGGATGATAAGCGGTGCTAATATTCAGCTTTGTTCCCAAAGCTATCTGCAAAGCTATTCGGAAATGACTGGTAGACAATGGGTATCGGTCACTTACAATGCTAATAGGAACTCCATGCAATCTGACTATCTCTTTCATATAGATCTCTGCTAGAGTCCAACTGTCCAGGTTGACTTTACATGAATAAAATGTGCGCTTTCAGTTAGGCGATCATCAATAACCCAGATACCTTCGTTCCTTTATATAGTTCGCGGAAACCCATCGATACTTGATCCCATTTCCGTCTTGGAATTTCAAGCAGTTGAAGTAATCCAGCGGTTTTCTTTTGATTTTTTGAAAATTTGTGCATCGGCTAACATAGATAGATACGTCCCTCTTCATGCTCTTCCACCAGAAAGTTCACTTAATGTCACTATACATTTTATTGAATCCTGGCTGAATAGTGAGTTTTTTTCGATAACATTATTTCAAAACCTCTTTCCTTAAACCATCCACATCTTGGATGCAGATTCATCCATTGGTCCTTAATATGCCATTATCATCTGCTTTAAAGCTAGAATTTTCTCCTTCAATATTATCCTTCAGTATCCTTCTTAGAAATGGATCATCCTGCCGTTTACTGGCAATTTTATGTGGAAAAGTGGGAGTAATAATAAAACAAGATATCATATAATGCCTCCTGCTTAATGCATCTGCTACCACATTGGCTTTTCCTGGCGTATACTGGATGTCCAAGTCAATATGCTGCAAGAAACTCTAGACAGCGTTACTGCCTCATATTTAGATCCTTCTAAATGAAAAGGTACTTCAGGGATTTTTGATCAGTAAAGAGATCAAACTTCTGACCCAGCAAATAATGCCTCCATATCTTTAATACAAATCTACAGCCAACGGTTATAAGTCATGAGTGGCATAATTCTTCTTATGAGTCTTTAGTTGTCTACTCGCATAAGCAACTACTTTCCCATTCTGCATAAGTACTGCTCCTAGGCCTTCTTCGCACGCATCTGTATACACCATTAAACCACCATTATTATCAACTATGCTTAGTACTTAAGCGGTTGTCAGTCTCTACTTAAGTTCCTGGAACGCTTCATCACACTTCAGTGTCCATTGAAACTTGATCCCTTTTTGGTAAGCTTAGTTAGGTGAGAGACAATCATTGAGAAGTCCTGTATGAACCTTCGATAATAGCCTGCTAGACCTAAAAAGCTCCTGATATCTTTCGAAATTTCGGTTGTTGCCGATCCAAAATAGTTGTAATCTTCCCAGGGTCCATTGAAACTCCTTAATCTGACACAATGTTTGCAAGGAATCTTACTTCCCTTTCCCAAAAATGGAACTTCGAATTTTTTTCTTTTGATACATTTCTTCTTAATATTTGCAAAACAATCTCCAAATGTTGCTCGTGTTCTTCCTCGGTTTTTTAATAGATAAAAATGCCATCTATAAAAATGAGCACGAATTTGTTCAGCACATCTCTAAGTACTCTGTTCATTAAGTCAACAGAACAAGTTGGTGCATTGGTCATCCCAAAAGGCATAACCAACCATTCATAAAATCCATCTTGTAACGACCCGGATTTTTGAGCAGTCTATTTTAAATAATTAATATCGTCGAAATTAGTGAGTTAATAATATACATGTTATTTTATATTGAGTGATCGATTCAGTAATCAAAATACGATTTATTTTGTTTATCATCGGAATACGAGAACAAAAATAATTCAATTCGAAGATAAAACTGAATCGTAATAGTTCAGATGATCAATACATATTCTATTTGAATATAAACAACGATAATAGTGATTTATGAATTTTAATTCTGTTATATTAATTTAATATGGTTATTCCATATATACGAACGAATTAAATTTTAGAACCGCTCCCGTTGAGTTTAGAATATCGTATAATGTTGTTAACATCAGTCGTTGCGACTAGATAGCAGTTTGGGATTTCGAATAAAAGGACCGCAAGATATTTTAGTTATATATATAAATAATAAAAAAAAAAAATCAATTTATTTTCAAAGCCTATACTTTCATTTCAGCCGACCTATCTTCATTTACATCGCAGACTATTTCTCCTCGAGCTGTAAAACATGTCTTTCTTGTTCGGTATCAAAGAAACAACAAGTTAATGAAGCTGTACGTCTTGTTCACCCTTCGCATTCTATATAATAGGCTGACCCCTTTGATTTCAAGCCAAAATCCCCTTCGTTCCTCAAACCAGAAACCGTTTCTCCCTTTTTCAAATCAAGTTGAATTTTTTTTAGAAAATCAAATACCCGATTAAAACAATAAATTCTTGATTCAATTAATTCGTCTGCGC
This sequence comes from Allium sativum, assembly GCA_030737875.1. Classification (NCBI taxonomy): domain Eukaryota; kingdom Viridiplantae; phylum Streptophyta; class Magnoliopsida; order Asparagales; family Amaryllidaceae; genus Allium; species Allium sativum. The sequence continues at coordinate 661,010,806 of CM060919.1, forward strand.
TCAAGCTTCATGCTCATACCATTCAGTCTGAATCCGATCATCCTTCCAGTCGCGCTTCTTCATTCAGCGACGCCTAGGGTTCTGTGCTTCGTGGTGGTATGCGAGTGGGTGAAGGGTGCGAATCGTTTTGAGTTCGGACCAGGGAGGGGTTGCGATTGGAGGAATGAAGCACACCACGATTTCAAGGGAGGCAAGCTGAACTTTGGTTGCGCGTTCGAAGGGGTACCACTGTGTTCAATACTGATGATGGCAGAGTTGATGAGGGGTTCAAACTAAGGAAGTTCGATGGGTTCTTCAAGGATTGCCGAGGTTGAGGTTTCAAGAATCGATGCTGGGAAGTTCGGAGTTGGCCTCGTTCACGAGACTGAGGGGATTTCGAATTTTGTTTTGCTGTAGAGCCAAGACCCTATGGATTAAGGTAATTCATTTATTTATTTTTAGATAATACTGAAATTAATTTATACAATTGGCAATCTACTTAAAATGAAATTATTTATGAATTAGTTAGATTCATGGCAATGCTCAAAAAAATAAATCAAAATGGTAAGAATATAATAATTTAAAAATTTGTTATTCCAGTAGTCATAACATATACACATATTTGTGTTTAAAGATATGTAAGTTAATTTTATTTGTTAAGTAAAATTTCAGTTAATAACCATTTAAAAGAAGGAAAAATATAGGAAAGTTATTTATTCGTTTAAATAGTTAATTTAAATAAATAAATGTTTAATCAATAGATTTAAATTGATTATCATAGGTGAGATGAATTCAATTGAGATAGTTCGAATAAATGCATAGCTGGGAAATATGGAAATATACAGGATATTCAACAACTGCAAATTCACGGTGAGTAAATCTCACTCACCTTTAGAATTATTTTTATTTCATTAAAAATAATTGTCTGTTGTTTGTGTGAATATTTTCTGGTTGTTTATATATATTAGTTATTTAGGCTATATATATATATTGGGTTGATTGATTGGTTGGATTCCCGCAGTCTCATTAGCGGATGCCCGCAGTTTCATAGCGGATGATTACCCTATACGCCCCACGCTATGATTAGTGGATGACCTTCTATACCGCGATATTCTGCCACGAAGCAGAATGGGTATTATATATGTGCTAACATCTGTGGATGCAGGAAAACAGGTTGGAGGAATCCAACTGGATTCCTCAAAAATATATTATCTGTTTGTTTATTCGTTTGCATATATATTGTTATATATGATGTGTTAGAAAATAATAATTCGTTGCTTTGTGTGTTTAAATATCACTGGGCTTAAGTAATGATATTTAAAAATATCGTAAAAAGGATATTTGAAATTTAAAAGGAATAATTCTATTTTTAAATAGAATTTGAATTTTTAATGGAAATAAAACATAAACTTGTTTTTGAAATAAAACAAGTAGTTCCTTATAAACGAAGTTTATAAATAGTTCTTTTATAACGAAGTTATAAATGAAGTGAAAAGAATTATCATTTGATAATTCAGAAATAGAAATACAAGTGTTTTGAAAATATGATTCAAAAGGAAATTTAAATATAGAATTTGAATTCAAATAGAAAAGGAAATAGGAAATTTGAATTTAGAATTCAAATAGAAAATCCAAGGTGGATTTGGATATAGAACTTTCAAATGGTGTTTGAATATAGAGAATTTGAAATAGAATTTTCAAAAATAGAATTGCAAGGTAGAATCGTAATGAAATTTGAAATATAGAATTTCAAAGAAAAATTGAATTGAATTTGAAATATGGAATTTCAAAGAGGAGTTGAGTTGAATTTGAAATATAGAATTTCAAAGAAGAATTGAAATATGAAATTGACTAGAGATTTGAAATGGAATTCAAATATGAAACTTAAATAGAGATTTGAATAGAAATTCAAGTATTGAATTTGAACATGGGATTGAATATAGAAATTCAAATGGAGATTTGAATATTGAATTTCAAAATAGAATTTGAAATAAACTTTGAAGATAGGATTTCAAAGTAAGATTGAAATAAGATTTCAAAATAAGAAGTCCAAATAGTTTTGAAATGGAATTTGAATTCAAAGGAGTTCAAATGGATTTAAATAATGGGTTTTTAATAAAGAGGATTTAAATATAAGAATTTAAATAGAATTCAAATGGTGTTGAATATAAGAATTCAAACAAAACTCAAATGGAGTTTAAATAGAAGGGATTTGAATAAGAGGAATTTGAAACATGGTATTTGAATTCAAAGGAAGTAAATGTGGTACTTGAAGTTCAAAGTAAAAATGAGTTTAAATATTTGAAGTTCAAATAGATAAAAAATGGAATTTGGATTCAAATAGTTGAAATAGAATTTGAATATAGAATTTGAATTATAATCGAATTGGAATTTGAATATAGATTTCAAACATAAATAAAATAGAAAATCAGAAATATTTGTTGAGTTGGGAAAAATGGTGATATATATTTAAAATATATCAGAATAGAGTTGAATTTATATAAACGAAGTTTTAAAAGTTTATATATATATATAAATATAATTAAAACGAACTCGCCGCAGCGCTGCAGTTCGTAAAATAGCGATTCGAACTTCAATCGAGTATACAGAACCCAATTGAAGTCAGAATTCTTCGAAACAAGAAACGTCAGGACCGATTTGATAATAGTTTTCTAATGAAGGAGAAAAACCTGAATTTCGTCGTATAAATTTTGAGTTATGTCAAAATCAAATTTTCAGAAAAGCAGCGCCAGGATCGTTTTAAAACCATAACGGTTTATTTAATTTTATAAAAGGATTTTAAGCGAATAAAAATCCGAATTTCTATTTTGAAAATCTCAGAGTTGAATTGTAAAATATATGCGAATTCAAGTTGTGAAAATGAATATGATTTTGAAACAGAAACCAGATTTTGGTTTATTGAATAGAATTAACTAAATTGAATAGAAATTAGTTAATAAGATTTCGAATGAATATTGGGGTTTGAATAAGTAAATTCGATTTGAAAATTTATATTCGAAATCAAAAAAGAGAACTAGAATTGAAATTGAAATTCAATTTGGTTATGTACGAGTTAAATATTTTGTTTGAACATGTTATGTTCAAACAAAGAAGTGAAATAGGCAAATTGGCCGATTTAAAGAATAAATGGGCGGAACTGAATTCAAACGATTAGATAGTGTTGAATTGAATTGAAACAGGTGAACAGGTGTTAAACAGATATGGGATGGAGTATATGAAGATTTTAATTTATGTGCTCGACAATAAGGTACATGTTTAAAATCATATATGGGTTTTATGCGCCGTATCGGCAAGCCGCTTGGCTTTTCCTTTTTCTTTTTGAGATTAGAAGATACCGGGAAGCTATTTGAAATTTCCCGATGCTCCCGATATAGGGGAGGTTATGGCGAATTTTTCCGGGAATTTAAGGAGTTAGAATATTTTTAAGAAATTTGGAAATTAGAAATCTATATATCGAGATATATAGAATTCGATAAGGAAATGAAATCAAAAATAGCGTAAAGGGCCAATATGGTTATTGAAATATTTGGTTAACAAATATTGATAGAGAAAATGGAGGAGAGATTTAATTAATGAATATTAATTAAAGGGCCCAGTGATTTGTTTGATATGTTGGATGAACACTTGTTTTTATTCGATAGTTAAATCACAGACTATCGAAGTTTTTGACCATCGTTGTCAATATGGAGAGACCGGTTGGATTATTATCCGAAGAACCACTCCGTATCGGCATTAGCGTTGCGAACCAAGTATGCTGAATATATTGAAGACGGAGTAAAGTGCAAGGGCTTTTCTAGAAATAGAAATAGTGCCTTCGGTTTCGTTCAATCCCAGAACGAACGTAATATGGACGAATGTCTGACAGAGTATTTCCAATGATCAAATGGGTTGGTCTGTATGAATATATATGGTTGCAACGGATTTATCCCTTAGCATAATATCCAGAATATTTGTGCAAACTCAACTAGTGATTAACGGATCTGACAATGTGGCATTCAAAGTGATTGTGCTATCAATGAATGGTAAGTATGCGTAGCCTCAGGCCTCAACAACCGGGAAAGGACAAAAATCGGGCAGGCAGCATGGCTATGTGGGTCGCACCCATTAGGGTGTATAATCACCTATCTAGAGAAATTCCTTTTGTTCTTATTCTATCGATTCTGCCCATTCGGGAAACGGTGGTTTGAGTCCAACCGTTGGTGATATACATTCGATACACTCAAGCGAAATGAGTGGTCGGTCATGTGTGGGCCGGGTTACAAGATGTTCTTGTTGAACCCAGGTGTATTTGCCTCTAGAGATACATCATCGGAAGGTGGTTCCATACCTTGTCATGTTGGAAATCCAATCTCCAATAAGCGCCATGCGGTTTTTGATTATATACTATATATGTGGAGCGTGAGATGCAAGCGTTCTGCTATTTGGTTATTTACTTGATGTAGACATTATTATAATATCACTGGATTTTCGTATCAAAGTGTTTTGGGTTATAGTAAGGTAAAAATCGTCCATGTTTATGTGTGGGCTGGTCTTACTATTATCTTTTCTTTCGAAAAGAGTTTTGAAAGTTAAACAAGTGGTTGGAGTTTACTCACACCAGTCCCATGACTGACCCAGAGTTTATTTTGTTTTGTTTTCCCTAAACTCTTGGGTGCCCAAATTTGTACGGGCAGTCAAGTGTTTCAGGCTTTTACAGATACACTTGGAGGAGCTTGAAGCAGGAGACTTCAACGTTAGTTATTTAGAGTTACTTCCGCTGGATCAAATGTTATGTGTACTCTGATGATGGTATGTATATATGTACAAAACAGATTTGTATTTCGAAGCTTATGTTATATAATATATTTTCTTCGTTCCGCTGTGAGTTGTGATCTTCGTTTTTCTTCTATTCTAATATTTCTTTCTCCCTATTTCTCATCCTCTAACTTCTTTCTAATAATGAGTCGTATTTCTGTGTTATTTGGGTTGGACGTGTGGTGTATTTAGTCAACTCAGGTAGCACGGATTTGCGGGTCGTTTCAGTTGGTATCAGAGCTTAGGTTGAGTGAATACCTAGGCTTGTGTGGCATGTGCTCATTAGAGATAGGGTCAGTAGTACCCTAGAATGAGTTGAGTGTATAATACGAGAGCGCGTATTTGTTATTAATATAAAAACTGTTTTATATTGTGTTGGCTAGTCTGTTGAGTGGTTTATGAATTCTGGTCGAATCGTGGGACGCCACGAAGTCGATAGGAATTTCTAAACACTTGAACAGAAGATTGAACATGATATTGTTTTAAAGTGAGTAAATGAAATAATTTTACCCAAAATTTCTATTTTGATATAGAAGGAATAATTTTCTAGAATTATTATTATATGGATGTGTTGGATGTTGACCTTATAATCAGATGAGATTATAAATTTAGAATGGTTATTTATAACCAAATAGAATTTGTATAGAAATTAAATATACAAATGAGATGAATTAGAAGTAAATTCAAACCAGAATTTAGAATTCAAAATCCTGGGAAGTTGAAAAATATTTTTCAAAGTATATTAAATAATATAGCTTTATTTGTAAAGGATTTGAATAAATACCATCTTTGAATGGATTTTAGAAGTGATAAAGCACTGAACTCACTTCAGGGGCTGGGAAATAATTCTGATGATGATTGCAACATCATCAGTGTTCATTTCCGAGTTTCTAAGTGATGAATTGCTAACTTAGAAAAGTTCTGATGGAAATTTGTTTGAAAGAAAACAAGTTATGGGGAAAAATTCAAATGTTTTGAATTTCAAATAGAAATAAATATAAGTATATATATTTATGTGACTTCAGAAGAATTTGAAAAGAAAACCCAGGGATTTGAATTCTGAAATTGAAATTTAACTTAAACAAGTTAAATGGGTCGAAGTGAGTGAATTGATTAGAATCAATTTGAATAGGTTTATTGGAATATAGATTGGATATAAATGGATGGATCGTAGATCATTCGAATCAAATGTGTGAAGACCAAAAGTTTTGGTTGGAGTTAATTTATTGAAATATGAGGAGTTGAGTTGCAATATAAAGAAGTTGCGGAAAGTAATAGATTTGTACCATTTTTCCTACCTTAGCAATTTCGAGGACGAAATTATTTTAAGGGGGAAAGAATGTAACGACCCGGATTTTTGAGCAGTCTATTTTAAATAATTAATATCGTCGAAATTAGTGAGTTAATAATATACATGTTATTTTATATTGAGTGATCGATTCAGTAATCAAAATACGATTTATTTTGTTTATCATCGGAATACGAGAACAAAAATAATTCAATTCGAAGATAAAACTGAATCGTAATAGTTCAGATGATCAATACATATTCTATTTGAATATAAACAACGATAATAGTGATTTATGAATTTTAATTCTGTTATATTAATTTAATATGGTTATTCCATATATACGAACGAATTAAATTTTAGAACCGCTCCCGTTGAGTTTAGAATATCGTATAATGTTGTTAACATCAGTCGTTGCGACTAGATAGCAGTTTGGGATTTCGAATAAAAGGACCGCAAGATATTTTAGTTATATATATAAATAATAAAAAAAAAAAATCAATTTATTTTCAAAGCCTATACTTTCATTTCAGCCGACCTATCTTCATTTACATCGCAGACTATTTCTCCTCGAGCTGTAAAACATGTCTTTCTTGTTCGGTATCAAAGAAACAACAAGTTAATGAAGCTGTACGTCTTGTTCACCCTTCGCATTCTATATAATAGGCTGACCCCTTTGATTTCAAGCCAAAATCCCCTTCGTTCCTCAAACCAGAAACCGTTTCTCCCTTTTTCAAATCAAGTTGAATTTTTTTTAGAAAATCAAATACCCGATTAAAACAATAAATTCTTGATTCAATTAATTCGTCTGCGCTCAAGCTTCATGCTCATACCATTCAGTCTGAATCCGATCATCCTTCCAGTCGCGCTTCTTCATTCAGCGACGCCTAGGGTTCTGTGCTTCGTGGTGGTATGCGAGTGGGTGAAGGGTGCGAATCGTTTTGAGTTCGGACCAGGGAGGGGTTGCGATTGGAGGAATGAAGCACACCACGATTTCAAGGGAGGCAAGCTGAACTTTGGTTGCGCGTTCGAAGGGGTACCACTGTGTTCAATACTGATGATGGCAGAGTTGATGAGGGGTTCAAACTAAGGAAGTTCGATGGGTTCTTCAAGGATTGCCGAGGTTGAGGTTTCAAGAATCGATGCTGGGAAGTTCGGAGTTGGCCTCGTTCACGAGACTGAGGGGATTTCGAATTTTGTTTTGCTGTAGAGCCAAGACCCTATGGATTAAGGTAATTCATTTATTTATTTTTAGATAATACTGAAATTAATTTATACAATTGGCAATCTACTTAAAATGAAATTATTTATGAATTAGTTAGATTCATGGCAATGCTCAAAAAAATAAATCAAAATGGTAAGAATATAATAATTTAAAAATTTGTTATTCCAGTAGTCATAACATATACACATATTTGTGTTTAAAGATATGTAAGTTAATTTTATTTGTTAAGTAAAATTTCAGTTAATAACCATTTAAAAGAAGGAAAAATATAGGAAAGTTATTTATTCGTTTAAATAGTTAATTTAAATAAATAAATGTTTAATCAATAGATTTAAATTGATTATCATAGGTGAGATGAATTCAATTGAGATAGTTCGAATAAATGCATAGCTGGGAAATATGGAAATATACAGGATATTCAACAACTGCAAATTCACGGTGAGTAAATCTCACTCACCTTTAGAATTATTTTTATTTCATTAAAAATAATTGTCTGTTGTTTGTGTGAATATTTTCTGGTTGTTTATATATATTAGTTATTTAGGCTATATATATATATTGGGTTGATTGATTGGTTGGATTCCCGCAGTCTCATTAGCGGATGCCCGCAGTTTCATAGCGGATGATTACCCTATACGCCCCACGCTATGATTAGTGGATGACCTTCTATACCGCGATATTCTGCCACGAAGCAGAATGGGTATTATTTATGTGCTAACATCTGTGGATGCAGGAAAACAGGTTGGAGGAATCCAACTGGATTCCTCAAAAATATATTATCTGTTTGTTTATTCGTTTGCATATATATTGTTATATATGATGTGTTAGAAAATAATAATTCGTTGCTTTGTGTGTTTAAATATCACTGGGCTTAAGTAATGATATTTAAAAATATCGTAAAAAGGATATTTGAAATTTAAAAGGAATAATTCTATTTTTAAATAGAATTTGAATTTTTAATGGAAATAAAACATAAACTTGTTTTTGAAATAAAACAAGTAGTTCCTTATAAACGAAGTTTATAAATAGTTCTTTTATAACGAAGTTATAAATGAAGTGAAAAGAATTATCATTTGATAATTCAGAAATAGAAATACAAGTGTTTTGAAAATATGATTCAAAAGGAAATTTAAATATAGAATTTGAATTCAAATAGAAAAGGAAATAGGAAATTTGAATTTAGAATTCAAATAGAAAATCCAAGGTGGATTTGGATATAGAACTTTCAAATGGTGTTTGAATATAGAGAATTTGAAATAGAATTTTCAAAAATAGAATTGCAAGGTAGAATCGTAATGAAATTTGAAATATAGAATTTCAAAGAAAAATTGAATTGAATTTGAAATATGGAATTTCAAAGAGGAGTTGAGTTGAATTTGAAATATAGAATTTCAAAGAAGAATTGAAATATGAAATTGACTAGAGATTTGAAATGGAATTCAAATATGAAACTTAAATAGAGATTTGAATAGAAATTCAAGTATTGAATTTGAACATGGGATTGAATATAGAAATTCAAATGGAGATTTGAATATTGAATTTCAAAATAGAATTTGAAATAAACTTTGAAGATAGGATTTCAAAGTAAGATTGAAATAAGATTTCAAAATAAGAAGTCCAAATAGTTTTGAAATGGAATTTGAATTCAAAGGAGTTCAAATGGATTTAAATAATGGGTTTTTAATAAAGAGGATTTAAATATAAGAATTTAAATAGAATTCAAATGGTGTTGAATATAAGAATTCAAACAAAACTCAAATGGAGTTTAAATAGAAGGGATTTGAATAAGAGGAATTTGAAACATGGTATTTGAATTCAAAGGAAGTAAATGTGGTACTTGAAGTTCAAAGTAAAAATGAGTTTAAATATTTGAAGTTCAAATAGATAAAAAATGGAATTTGGATTCAAATAGTTGAAATAGAATTTGAATATAGAATTTGAATTATAATCGAATTGGAATTTGAATATAGATTTCAAACATAAATAAAATAGAAAATCAGAAATATTTGTTGAGTTGGGAAAAATGGTGATATATATTTAAAATATATCAGAATAGAGTTGAATTTATATAAACGAAGTTTTAAAAGTTTATATATATATATAAATATAATTAAAACGAACTCGCCGCAGCGCTGCAGTTCGTAAAATAGCGATTCGAACTTCAATCGAGTATACAGAACCCAATTGAAGTCAGAATTCTTCGAAACAAGAAACGTCAGGACCGATTTGATAATAGTTTTCTAATGAAGGAGAAAAACCTGAATTTCGTCGTATAAATTTTGAGTTATGTCAAAATCAAATTTTCAGAAAAGCAGCGCCAGGATCGTTTTAAAACCATAACGGTTTATTTAATTTTATAAAAGGATTTTAAGCGAATAAAAATCCGAATTTCTATTTTGAAAATCTCAGAGTTGAATTGTAAAATATATGCGAATTCAAGTTGTGAAAATGAATATGATTTTGAAACAGAAACCAGATTTTGGTTTATTGAATAGAATTAACTAAATTGAATAGAAATTAGTTAATAAGATTTCGAATGAATATTGGGGTTTGAATAAGTAAATTCGATTTGAAAATTTATATTCGAAATCAAAAAAGAGAACTAGAATTGAAATTGAAATTCAATTTGGTTATGTACGAGTTAAATATTTTGTTTGAACATGTTATGTTCAAACAAAGAAGTGAAATAGGCAAATTGGCCGATTTAAAGAATAAATGGGCGGAACTGAATTCAAACGATTAGATAGTGTTGAATTGAATTGAAACAGGTGAACAGGTGTTAAACAGATATGGGATGGAGTATATGAAGATTTTAATTTATGTGCTCGACAATAAGGTACATGTTTAAAATCATATATGGGTTTTATGCGCCGTATCGGCAAGCCGCTTGGCTTTTCCTTTTTCTTTTTGAGATTAGAAGATACCGGGAAGCTATTTGAAATTTCCCGATGCTCCCGATATAGGGGAGGTTATGGCGAATTTTTCCGGGAATTTAAGGAGTTAGAATATTTTTAAGAAATTTGGAAATTAGAAATCTATATATCGAGATATATAGAATTCGATAAGGAAATGAAATCAAAAATAGCGTAAAGGGCCAATATGGTTATTGAAATATTTGGTTAACAAATATTGATAGAGAAAATGGAGGAGAGATTTAATTAATGAATATTAATTAAAGGGCCCAGTGATTTGTTTGATATGTTGGATGAACACTTGTTTTTATTCGATAGTTAAATCACAGACTATCGAAGTTTTTGACCATCGTTGTCAATATGGAGAGACCGGTTGGATTATTATCCGAAGAACCACTCCGTATCGGCATTAGCGTTGCGAACCAAGTATGCTGAATATATTGAAGACGGAGTAAAGTGCAAGGGCTTTTCTAGAAATAGAAATAGTGCCTTCGGTTTCGTTCAATCCCAGAACGAACGTAATATGGACGAATGTCTGACAGAGTATTTCCAATGATCAAATGGGTTGGTCTGTATGAATATATATGGTTGCAACGGATTTATCCCTTAGCATAATATCCAGAATATTTGTGCAAACTCAACTAGTGATTAACGGATCTGACAATGTGGCATTCAAAGTGATTGTGCTATCAATGAATGGTAAGTATGCGTAGCCTCAGGCCTCAACAACCGGGAAAGGACAAAAATCGGGCAGGCAGCATGGCTATGTGGGTCGCACCCATTAGGGTGTATAATCACCTATCTAGAGAAATTCCTTTTGTTCTTATTCTATCGATTCTGCCCATTCGGGAAACGGTGGTTTGAGTCCAACCGTTGGTGATATACATTCGATACACTCAAGCGAAATGAGTGGTCGGTCATGTGTGGGCCGGGTTACAAGATGTTCTTGTTGAACCCAGGTGTATTTGCCTCTAGAGATACATCATCGGAAGGTGGTTCCATACCTTGTCATGTTGGAAATCCAATCTCCAATAAGCGCCATGCGGTTTTTGATTATATACTATATATGTGGAGCGTGAGATGCAAGCGTTCTGCTATTTGGTTATTTACTTGATGTAGACATTATTATAATATCACTGGATTTTCGTATCAAAGTGTTTTGGGTTATAGTAAGGTAAAAATCGTCCATGTTTATGTGTGGGCTGGTCTTACTATTATCTTTTCTTTCGAAAAGAGTTTTGAAAGTTAAACAAGTGGTTGGAGTTTACTCACACCAGTCCCATGACTGACCCAGAGTTTATTTTGTTTTGTTTTCCCTAAACTCTTGGGTGCCCAAATTTGTACGGGCAGTCAAGTGTTTCAGGCTTTTACAGATACACTTGGAGGAGCTTGAAGCAGGAGACTTCAACGTTAGTTATTTAGAGTTACTTCCGCTGGATCAAATGTTATGTGTACTCTGATGATGGTATGTATATATGTACAAAACAGATTTGTATTTCGAAGCTTATGTTATATAATATATTTTCTTCGTTCCGCTGTGAGTTGTGATCTTCGTTTTTCTTCTATTCTAATATTTCTTTCTCCCTATTTCTCATCCTCTAACTTCTTTCTAATAATGAGTCGTATTTCTGTGTTATTTGGGTTGGACGTGTGGTGTATTTAGTCAACTCAGGTAGCACGGATTTGCGGGTCGTTTCACATCTTCACATCGGAAAGCAGTTAATGGAATGCAATCTTCTGTTGACGAAATCCGATAGCTAGATCCATCTTAGAAAATCACGGTGCACTATGTAATTGATTAAATAAGTCATCGATCTGGGGCAAAGGGTGTTTATCTTGTTCAAATCTCAATAATCTACATAGAGCCTTTTCATGCCATTGAATTTATTTACGAACACTACCGCGAAGTCCTAGTGTGAATGACTTGGCCTTATCAGACCCTTTGTTAGTAATTCATCTCTCTGGGTTCTTAATTTTACGATATAGGAGGAATCCTCCTAATATTTTGAACTATAGCTCGTGCTCCTTGGATTAGCTCAATTCTAAACTCTATTTCCCTGTGATGGGGTAAAGTTTTCACTTCTTCAAATACGTCTGGGAATTCCTTGACAACTGGTATTTCTTCTATGCTTCTTCGAAATGAATTGAGTGCATATAAGAAACTGTCACATTATGATCATGCTCCTTCACAAGGGATTTCATACTGCACGTCCCACTTATTTCCTATGCTAATCGTTTTTTCTTTACAATTAATTTTCACGTTATGTGCGGTCATCCAATCCATGCCGAGTATAATTTCAAAACTGATAAAATTTAGAATCTTTAGATCACTAAAAAATATTTGGGATTTATAGGAAATTTGGACTCTTTCACAACCCATACATATCTTAGTTGGACCACCTATTGGGTTGGACACACCAATAGGGGTTTCCATCGTAGTTGGGGTTAGATGTAGTCTTTTAACTAATGACTTAGAGATGAAACTATGGAATGCTCCCATATCAAACAAAACTCGGACTAATTTATCATTAACATAAAAATTACCTTCGAGTACTCCCTTGCCATTGTCTTCTTTGGTAGTAAACGGCTCATGCTTTATTGCACAAACATTTTCCACTTCGGCCTTATTCATCATTGGACACTGGTTCTTCCAATGGCTCATTGGTTGTAATAGAAACAAAGGCTTTTATGAACAGTTGGTGCAGTCTGTTTGTGCGGTTGTTTTTGAAATTTAGGGCCTCTGCATTTATTTAAGTAGTGAACTTGCTTTCCATAATTGTAACACTTCGTGTTATTCCTACCACCTCTAGGCTTCGCTATTGGTGGCCCCTTTCTTTTTTGGTAGTGGCTTTCTGCACTTCCGGTGCCATTGTTTTATCAATTGCTTCATATCTAGAAGCCATGTAAACCAAATTTGTGAAAGTCATTGTGATGTGACCAGTCATTCTTCTTAAATACTGGCTCTTCATTCCTTTGATGTATCTATCTATCGTTCTTCTTCTTTGGTGTATTAACAAAGTCCGGTGCAAATTGTAACAACTCTTCGAATTTTGCAGTGTAATGTTCCACTGACATCTCACGCTGGTTCAAGTTAATAAAACTATGGTAAAGTTCCTCCTTTCCAGCTTCTGGAATATACTTTTTAGTAGAATCTTCCTTAAATTGTTCCCAAGAGAAATCATCTTCTAGATCATTCATTGTGTAAGCTTCCCACCATGCCAAGGCACTGCCTTGCAGTTGCCAAGTAGATAAGACTCGCTTCTTCTTGTTGCCAAGACCGAGACCCTTAATCTTCTCATACATTTGTAGCCATGCTTGTACTTCCACTACTGATTTTATTCCACCGAATGGCTTTCAACCTAGACCGGTGTACTTCTAGCATATAACTGAAAAATCTATTTGAGGTTTCCTGGGAATTAACGCATTCTGACCAGGTGTTTCAACTTCTTCCACGGGAGTTAGATTTAGGACATCAATACTATCATTTGGTGCCTGATTATTCTGCTATCCGGCTCTGGCATCTTGAGTTATGACATTAGTTGCATTGCTACTGCCACCTCCCCTAACTTGCTTTCTTCTTCTTGTATTTACCATCTCGACTACTTGGCAATAATAAGATATCTATAAAACACAAGATTTATCTTTAGGGAAAGCAACAATCATAATAATAACTTGTAGCAATCTTATAATAATAAAAATTACACATACGCACTCTGTTATAACGTCCCAGATTTTTGAACGTTAATTACAAATATTTAAATCTGTTTAAATATTAATTTGGTGATATTAATGGATTATATATCGAATTTATTTATCAGAAAATGGAATTTGAATTTATATATTTATAAATTAATTTAAAACGAGCTCAAAAACAAGTTTTATTGGAATGCGTATAATTAATTATTGCTATATTTTCAGTTTGGAGCCAAACAGAGTTGTTTTGTCGGTAGACGAAATTTAAGGATGAACCGATAGATTAAAATAAAGTCGTTGTGCAAACGGAGTCCGTTTTCAATGAAATTTATTCATTGGGACCGGAACATCAAGGTATAGTGGTGTATCCTTTTTCTTTGCGGTTGAAATTTGTAGACGACAGTACGAATATTAAATGGTCTGCGTAAATAGCGATAAAATCCAATTAACCAGATAAAAATAATCCTGCAAACCCAAAGCAAAAATAATAAAAAATATAATAAATGCCAAAGGATTTACCGTCCGAGCGGAGGAATCAAATTTCTTTAAGTTCTAAGATTTGAAAACAAACATGCTTATCCTAACTCACGCCACATGCTATGTCAGTATGTATATGTGCAGGGCTATTGCCTATCCCCTTTACTTTATCTATTCAAATGTAAGTCCAATTGCCCATCACCTAAACCTCGAAAGCCATCATTCAATCAAAGCTAATACGATCTATATCTAGGCAAACACGTCCTTCATACCCCAAGGTACAAGTCTTCCATGCCCTTAATTTGTCTACGCCATACCTTGAAAGCAGTTGTATAACACGCAAGTTGAATCAAATAAATGTTGCCATGCCTCAGCGCATGCCATAACCTTACAGGTATCTAAATATCACATACCCCTAAAACATGATGTAAATGTATCTTCCCCTACATAGAACACAACTCTTTTTCTACAAACGAATACAACAACTTTCATTTTAGAAGAAGAAAAAAAGAAAAACGAAATATAACTGAATCTTCAACAAACCAAATTAAATTATAGCGAACTCCGAAACCATCATTTTCGATCCACTGTCTCTGTGCCGAGCCTATCATTTCCATATGCATGAATTTATGATCGAGACCATCGATCGTGGGATACTCAACCTGGGACCGTCGACACAGGTCTGGAGTTAGTCAAGGGTCTGAAGAAGTCAGAAAAGTGATAGCGGTAGTGTGACAGTGGTTTGCCGGAGTGGTTGAGCTCGACGACGAGTATGCCGACATGAGGCTGAGGTAGTGCGAACTAAGGAGGATGGCAGTATGGCAGCTCGACTATGCGGGGGTCGGGATTAATAAAAGCGTTAACAGAAGATAGTTGCAGTTTAATATACCATATTGGGCTTACTGTCCAATAATACATTCTGCAAACAAAGGCCCATGCAGCTCAGTCTTGTATATAAAAACTCATACATCGTTTTGCTTTGTTTAAAAAATTCATTCCAATAAAATCATTTTACATTACTCTGTTCATCAATTCAGCACATTAATAAAATCAATTTACAACACTATCCATTCATAATAAAATCAATTTACAACACTATCCATTCATCAATCCTGCATTTCATTTATGGTATCACAGCCTGCCAGTCTTATCGACATAGTTGCCGTCCTCTTCCAGCATCAGAGAAACTTCATCATCTGCTGAAACGGTTGCAACTAGTGGCAGTTCATCAGATTTATTTATTTATTTATTTGAATCTGCCAGGTTTTATTCCGTCCCTTTGAGTTCTTTCATTCAGTTTGCATCATTCTTGAACGGATCACAGTGCCTTGCCATAAAACATCATCTGCCTTGGCTGCACTCACCCTTCAAGTGTTTATCCTTCACTCGGTTTCCTGTTTTGCATCATTCTTGAACGGATCACAGAGCCTAACCATAAAGCATCGGGCCTAGCATCATCATCTGCTTCAAACTGCTCTCACCATTCAAGTGTTGTATTCTTCAACTTCTTGAATAAATCCAAGAAACCCCCATTGTTTTCTTTCTCATTACTGTTTGATCTTTCTCCATGGCTGGAGATAATAATAACCATATAGTTACTTCTGCAAACTCAAGCACATCAGGTTCTGGTCAACCCATCACCATAGAAAACCTGTCAAAACCCATTATCAACCCACAAAATCAATTAGCCCCCATTCAACTGGATGAAAACAATTACATATTATGGAAATTCCAGATTCAGACAGCAATTAAAGGGTATGGCTTGGAAGGTTATATAGATGGATCAAAGACTATACTAGATGTGACTATTACTGTTGATAAAGGTAACTCTATTAAAAATAAAGAGTATGTAATTCATAAAAGGCAAGATAGACTTCTTTGCGCATGGATATTTTCTGCTATCAGTACAGGTATTGTGCCACAGCTTATAGGGTGCAATACTGCATGCGAAATTTGGACCACAATACAAAAGGTATTCAGTGTTCAATCCTTTGATAAATTTATGCAGTATAGAAAGCAACTTCAAAATACAAAGAAAGACGGTACAAGTATGAGAGAATATCTTATTAAAATCAAGAATATCTATGACTTACTTGAGTCTACAGGTCAGAAAATCTTAGATTCTGAACATATCACTGCCATTTTAAACGGTCCTAACGATGATTATGAGGTTGTAGTAGCCATTATCTCGTCAATGGATCCTCTACCATCCATTGCTTATGTTCATTATACTCTTCTTGCACACGAAGGTAGAATCGAACATAAGAAAGGTATAAGCACTGTCTCAGACCTATCTGTAAACTTCATTTTCTCACACAAAGGAAAAGGTCAAGAAAGAAACAATAACTATCAAATAGGAAATCAATTTAATAGGCCACAAAGAGCAAGAGGTCGCAGATGGAATGGAAACAATAACAATAGACCCAAATGTCAAATATGTGAAAAAATTGGACATACAGCCAATAGATGCTATTTCAGATTTGATTCCAGTTACAACTCAAATCAGAGTAACCAAAAAGGGAATAATATCGGTGCTAATATGATAAATCTACAACAAGATTCAAGAAATCAGACAGACAATGCAAGAAATACTGAAATAGCAAAAGCTGATGATTTGAACGATGACGCATGGTTCCCGGACTAAGATGCTACTAATCATGTCACTAATAACCTCAACAATTTAAATCTGGGCAACAAATAGTATAGAGGTAAGCAGTGCATTCGAATGGCTAATGGTTACTCAACGAATATCACTCATACTGGAAAAGCTTACATACAAGGTGATAGAAAACTATACTTAAATAACAGACTTAGAGTTCCTCAAATCAAGACGAATTTGATAAGTGTTTCTCGGCTTGCATGTGATAATAATATCTATTTTGAGTTTTACCTTAATTGTTGTCTTATCAAAGACATTCTAACTAAACAAATTTTATTGCAGGGTAAGGCAGAAAAAGGGCCATATAAATTTTCTATGAATGAATCAAGAGCAGTTGTTGATGATAATATGCACTGCAATTTATCTGAAATGACAATGAAAAAAATTGTGTTGACTCTATTGACTTTTGGCATGCCAAACTTGGGCATCCTAGTTTGGATACTGTAAAAAGAATTCTGAGTAGTAATGAAATTTCTTTTCATAATTCTTTTAATTCTCATGTTTGTACATACTGTCAATTAGGTAAAAGTCACAAATTACCATTCAAGAAATCTGAAACTGTTTATAAATCAGCTTTAGAATTAGTGGCAGTTGATTTATGGGGTCCTGCCCCAATCAATACTGACTACGGTTTTAGATATTATATATCTTTTGTTGCTTACTCTAGATACTCATGGATATATTTTCTGAAAAATAAATCTAAAATAAGTAATGATGTTTTAGAATTTAGGATAAATTGACAGGAATAATCCGAAGTTTGACTTGTCTTCCCATATTAATCCGAAGTTTGGATTATGTTTAATTAATCCCAAGTTTGAGGGGTCCCTTCCCATATTGATCCCGATGACTTATTAACTTGTTGTAGCCGGTTATCAAACTTAAATTCATCTTCCCCAAACTAGTTTCCCACTACAGAAAAATCGTTTGGGAAAGACGAATTTAAGTGTAATAACCGGTTACAACAAGTTAATAGGTCATCGGGATCAATATGGGAAGAGACCCCCTAAACTTGGGATTATTTAAAAATAATCCAAACTTTGGATTAATATCGGAAGACACGTCAAACTTTGGATTATTCCTATCAATTAATCCTAGAATTTATTAGTCTAGCTGAAAAGCAAACTGGTTGTAGTCTCAAAATTATTCAAACAGATGGTGGTGGTGAGTTCAAACCACTTAAGAATTATTTTCATGAGAAAGGCATTTTACATAGAATGACATGTCCTTATACTTCTGAACAAAATGGCCTAAATGAAAGAAAGAATAGACATATTGTAGAGACGGGACTTACATTGCTTGCACAGGCATCTATGCCACTCAATTTTTGGCTAGATGCTTTTGCTACAGCCGTCTTCCTTATAAATAAGCTTCCCATAAAAATCCTGCATGAAAAAGTCCATCAGAAGTTTTATTTAACAAAAAACCTATGTATGATAGCCTAAAGATGTTTGGTTGCTTGTGTTTTCCTTGCCTACGAATGTACAAGTCTCATAAACTAGTTAGATTTTAGATCGTCACCTTGTACATTTATAGGATATGCCAATAATATTAAGGGATATAAGTGCTTAGACAGTAATGGTAGTCTTTATATCTAGACATGTTATTTTCAATGAATATGTGCTTCTTTTTGAAGAAGAGAGGATAAAAACAAGTAACAAAGTTTATAATGCAAAGTTCTCTATACCACCAATACCTGTATACTGTGACATTACCGCTAATATGAATGCTCAAGATTGTCTGAGTGATTCAGGGCACTAGCAGCATGTAAGTCATGAAACTGAGCAGGGGCATGATGAATCACTCAGTTTTTCAGAAAATCAATCTTCCTCACAGCACTCGGCTGATGAGGATGCTAATGTTGTACCTCAAGAAAATATTGAGGAAAGTACAGAGAATACAGACACCAACCAGTCTGCAGCTCAAAGGCAAGGTCACCAAATGATGACTAGGGCCAAGTGTAGGATATTCAAGCCAAAGTCTACACCATAAACTTGGATAATGAGGAACCATGTACATATCAGCAAGCATGTCAAAACAGTAATTGAAAAGCAGCTATGGATGAAGAGTTTAAAGCTCTCACTAACAACAACACATGGAAGCTTGTCAAACTACCCAAAAAAAATGCAATAAGATGCAAATGGATGTTTCAAGTTAAAGAAAAATGCAGATGGTATAGTTCACAAATACAAAGCTAGATTGGTTGCTAAAGGCTTCACACAACAACACGGTTTTGATTTTAATGAAACGTTCTCCCTAGTGGTGGAGCCAACAACTATCAGAATTATTCTAGCTATAGCACTGCATAGAAAACAGAGCATCAGAAATTGGATGTCAATAATGCATTCCTAAATGGTGTGCTGCAAGAAGAAGTATTCATGGAGTAACCACCAGGATATAAACAGTTGCAAAGCAGTGAACTCGTATGCAAACTCAATAAGGTCATCTATGGTCTTAAGCAGGCACCGCGACTGTGGTTTGAAAAACTAAGATCAACCTTAGTTAAAATAAAATTCAAGTCATCTAAATATGATAACTCTCTGTTTATCAAATTTAGTGGCAACACAGTAATTTATGTTCTAGTATATGTGGATGATTTCATTATCACTGGAAGTAGTAATAATGAAATCAATACACTTGTCAAACAATTAGACAGAGAATTCTCAATCAAAGACTTGGGTGAACTACACTATTTTCTTGGTATTGAAGTCATTAGAATTTCAGAATCAACAATTATGCTTAGTCAAAAAAAAATCTGAAATTCTAATGAAAACTAAAATGGACCAAGCAAATAGTTTACCTACACCCATGGTTACTAGTTTGCATCTATCTAAACATAGAGGAGAGCCAATTTTGAATGCTTCGGAATATAGAAGTATAGTTCGTGCTCTCCAATATGCAACTATAACTAGACCAAAAATTAGTTAAAATGTAAATAAAGTTAGTCAATTTATGCAAAATCCTCTTGACTTGCACTGGAAGGCAGTCAAGAGGATCTTGAGATATTTACAAGGAACATTAACTTATGGACTGACTCTCAAATCTTGCACTAATATGAGTTTGTGTGGGTTTGCAAATGCTGATTGGGCAAGTGATACAAATGATAGATGATCAACCAGTGGCTACTGCATTTTTCTAGATTGGAATCCTATCTCTTGGAGCTCAAAGAAACAAGCAACAGTATCAATATCTAGCACAGAGGCAGAGTTCAGAAGCGTGGTAAGTGCAACCACTGAAATAATGTGGATAGAATCCTTACTAAGTGAATTAAAAATCAGCATCAGCAAAGCAACACTATGGCGTGACAATATTAGTACTATATCTCTAACTGCTAATCCCGTCCTACGCTCTAGAGCCAAACACATGGAATTGGATCTATATTTTGTTAAAGAGCAGGTTCTTAAAGGAAAAATTATTATTAACTATGTTCTAGCACACATCAGAGAGCAGATGCACTTGCTAAGGCACTTTCAACAGCAAACTTTCAGAGATTCAAACAAGACTTGTGCATCAATAATATTTTACCCAAAGAGTATAGAGATAAAGAGCATACCAGAGGGGTTCACTCTGAGGAGAACTCAACAAAACATGAAGCTATCGTAGATCAGAAGGCTAGTAAACCGGAAGCAACCTCAAAATCAACAACTGGAAAACCCGAAGTGGCTTGCAAGTCAGCCCTAGGAAGATCTGAGATGAACAAATCTGAAGCTAAACAACTTGAAGAGATTCAGAGCTCAAAAGTCTCAACAAATCAAAGAGAGTGTTTTACTAGATCCGTTTTCTAGCAAGAAGAGAGAAGCTTCTGCGTCTCCTTTACTCTCCTGCATCAAATCAAACAACATCTCTCAATTTCTGAATTTTCGGATTTCATGGAATCGGCCAAATAAGACATGGTGGCGGAAACCCTAGATATCATTTGAGGGAGAGTAATAGAAGTGTTAACAGAAGATAGTTGCAGCTTTATATATCATATTGGGCTTAATGTCCAATAATACATTCTGTAAATAAAGGCCCATGCGGCTCAGTCTTGTATATAAAAACTCATACATCGTTCTGCTTTGTATTAAAAAATTCATTCCAATAAAATCATTTTACAATACTCTCTGTTCATCAATTCTGCACATTAATAAAATCAATTTACAACACTATCCGTTCATCAATTCTGCATTTCATTTATGACCGGAACTGGATGGTCTCGACAGCAGTCGCAGGTGGTCCAAGTGACGATAGAGGCGGCGCGGCATGTTTGGGATGACGTGTTTTTATCAGAGCATTTGGTTGAACGCGTGGGAGCGAGAAGGAGTGCTGGAACCTTTGGCATGTGAAGAACGAGAGAAAAACTGTTGAACAAAAGGAAGGATATTATTCGGTCAATGTATTGTGCACATGGTTCAAAACTCCTAACAAAGAATGGGGTTGAGCATTCTTCACTGCATGGCGGGTTTGGCCTTACGTGAGGAGCAACCTTCAGATGAAGAAGTTGATGCATGAGAGAAGTAATGCGTGAAGACTGGGGGATCTTGTTCTTGTTCGTTGATCTGGAAAGGAGCGATTTTTAAATTGTGATTAGCAGATGCTTATTAAAGGTAATTAAGGATTTAGTTGAAAACGTGAATCAAAGGTAGCGAATGTGTCAGTTTCCTGAGTGTGCTGTTGCGTGAAGGTAACTAAGTTACTAAGCAGTGGAGTGCAGCATGGCAGCACGGAAAACAATTCAGCGTTTCGGAACAAGAAGGAATACAAATTACAAAGGAGAAGAAAGGAGAATTAGAAAGAAAAGGGTGGACCGTGTAGTTATATGGGCCTTGGGCCATCAGTTAAAAAAAAACAAAGAGACGAGAGATGGAAAAGGACTCGGTTATTATAGCTGGTGAAGGGGGAAGCCTATATCCGTTTCAAACAGGGGTGAATGGAGAAACGCATTGAATTATTATAGCTGGTGACGTGGATTTGGTTATAAAGGTAAGTAAAGATTTATTATTTATATTAAATTATATTTAAATAAACTAATTGAACTTAAAACGATCGTAACGCGTTCATACCTTATCGGAATTCAGCAAAATTAGATTTGTTGGAATCATGGTGAAGAGCATTACGTTGCTGAGCTGATTCAGAAGGGATTGGAAGCTGTCGGGTTTTTATTTAATTTTAAACGTCAGTTTAAAATTAAATAAAACAACGCGGGAACCGTGAATCGATATAAGGTGAGTTAACTCTCACACTTTTCTAAAATACTATGATGTGTTAAATTCATATAAAAAGAATTTATCGTTGATTGAATGATTGCCTGCCTTGGCTGATTGATTATCGACAAATTATATTTGTCGTATTGGATGATTTTTATTTCAATAATTGTTTATATATTTTTATCAAATATTATGACCTGTAATGCAAGGACATACAGGGAGGAATCCAACTGGATTCCTCAAATACATTATATGTTGTTTATATTATTGAAATGTGGAACTGTTTACCCCCAAATGACGATATTGATTGAATATTGAACATTGAATCGAAATTCAATGTTGATGTGATCTTTTAAACCAGTGTGTGGTATTAGTTGGGTAGTTGATAGCGGATGGCCTAAAAATCCCTTATTTTATAAATATTGAATTACCATTAGGAAAATCAACAGAAATGAAGTTATAAATTTATTTTATAATTGAAGATAGATTTTTAAATCTATTTTGAAATAAAGTTTATTAAATAGAAATAAATATTGAATATTTAAGTTTACATGAATTTATTAACTGTTTTTAAGAAACAATTAGATTGGGATTATATGGAAATTGACTATTAAATAATAATCAGGGTAAATGGAATTAATTTTAATTAATTATGTTATTAATTAATTTAAAAAGGAAGGATCAATTGGGATGGGTTAACCAGTTAGTTATGTTAGTTGAATAAGTAAACCTCTTAAATGGTGATGGATCATTAAATTTATTTTAATAGAAATTGTTAATGATAAAGTAAATCATTTTTATAATATTGAAGTTTTATTAATAATAATCAAAGTGATGATCGTGGAATAAAAATGGAAGTTTATAAAACCTTAAAACCCGTTTATTTGTTAAATGAGTTTAAGCAAGTTTAAATTAACGATAATATATATGTTTGTTTTAAAACAGAATTCTCTTTAATTGGATTCCACAAAATGCAAGATTTGGTGAAGATATTTCAAACCAGGTTTATTTGATAATATCGTAATGATTACAGTTATGGAAATAAGTTGTAAACTTTGAAATGATAAATGAAATATTAGAAGTATAGGATATGAAATGAGAATCGAGGTAGGAACCAAAGTGAACTGAAGTTGGTTGGGCGAATTAAGATAAGGAGTCGATTTAAAATCGCTTATTTTAAACTAGAATTGAAGTTTTGTAAAAATATAACCAAGTTAGGGCGAAGTAAGTTTTAATGAAGCTTTTATATTGTTTTTGATTCATATTTGAACCATGGCTTATTTTAACGGTTTTAAAAAAAGATATATAAAATATGAGAAGGAGTTGGATATAATTTAAAGAAACTAGAACCCGTTGTACGTTGGTTGAGTTGAGTAACTTTTGAGGTGTTAATCTGATGTTGGTTTCGGCCTTCGGGGTTGATACGTAGAAATTTATTCACTTACCGATTTATAATGAGTAATTAATAGAGTAGAAATGAGACGAAAATTGAATATTCCCATATTATAAGAAAAGGGAAACGTTTTCGTAATACTAAAGATACATAGTTGTAATTAACCAGACGTTAATTATTAAAAAGGCCAAGTGATGCTGAATACTGAACCAGTAGATGTATTTTATTTTATGTATGAATGGTGTTTATTTGATAGTTAAATAACTGACTATCAAATCTGACCAATTATCGATTGTTGGTATGAAAGGACCGGGATCGAATTTATGTTCGAAAACCATTCCTTGTTGCAGGATGTTGAGCTGGGTACGCATGATAGAGGGTTCTCGCTTCGCGTTAGGTGGCGGATGGGTAACTCTTACCTTTACATGTCCCTCGAAAGTAAGGGAGGTGTTGTTTTATAAATCGTTTACTCACACCGGTACCATGACTGACCCAGAGTTTATTTTTCTATTTTCCCCTAAACTCTTGGGTGCTCAATTTGTACGGGCAGTCAAGTAGTTCAGGATTTTACAAATTTATCTAGAGAAGCTTGGAGCAGGAGGCTCAAATATTAGATATCTAGAGTTTATTTCCACTGGGTTGTATATGAGATGTACTCTGATAATGTACGTAAGTTCAAATTCAGTTTTGTATTTCAAAAGTGATCTTATATACTATATTTTGTTCCGCTACAATTGTGAGATTCTGTGGTGTTTTTCAATTCGATCTTCTATCTATTTTCTTCTATTCTAATTTTCTTTCTTTCTATTTCTCATCCTCTAACTTCTTTCTATTAATGATTCGTATTTTCGTGCAATTTGGGTTGGACGTGAGTTGTATTCGGTCGATTCAAATGGTACGGATTTGCGGGTCGTCACATTTACAAAGAGATTCGATATATTACACATTATTCGTTCCGCTGTGAGATTCTGATGCATTCTTCTTATTCTTCTATTCTAACATTCCTTTCTTTTCTTATCTCACCCTCTAATTTCTTTCTCATAAGGTTTAGGTATTTTTGGTGTTTGAATATCGACAAAGTGTCTTTGGTGTCGATTTTCAGGGTCGAAAATCCCAGGTCGTTACAGTGGTATCAGAGCTAATGGTTTAGGAATAACCTTGGCTCTGTGGCGTAACTCTGGTAACACATTAGATTGAGTTTGAATATATATATTTATGAGAGTGCGTATTTGTAATTTGAATATTAAATTGTTTTAAATTTTTTTTTAAGCGGGTAAATGAAATAATTTTGCCCAAAATTATATTATCATATAAAAAGGAAATAATATTTTTTATAGCATAGTAATATTGGATATTTGGCTGTTTTACTTGATTTATTGGAATTCAAACTGAATTATGAAATAAAATTTAACCGATTAGTTAATTGAATCTGGAAAAGAAATTTAACCTGGTTAAATGGAATTAAATAATTGAATTTAACCAAACAAATTAAATTCGAATGATTAAGTTAATTGTGTATTGTGATTGACTGGACGTTAGTTTGGTTGAATATAATTTATTAACAGTAAGAAATTGAATGAAATGGGAAGCAAAGAAATCAATCCTAGTATAATGAATTAGGAATAACATCGGTTATGAAATGAAACCAAATGAATTAATTATATATTTATTACTTGTGATAAAAGTTAAGCTAAGTGCAGATTGCAGAAGAACATGGGGGTTGATCTGGTTATAGATGTTGAAGTACAGATTGGAAGGTGAAGAGTTGGTAGTGATTTGCTTCGAAATTGAAGTTGAGTTGACCAACAAATAGGTAAACCTTAATTTATTGGGTTGAGTAATTGATTTTACACCCCTGAATTGGATAGCCATTTGGTTTTGGTTTTGGTTTTCTTTTGGAGAAGTTGAGGCGCAGAGTGGTAGTTATAGTTGTATCGATCGAACCATACAAAGAAGAAAACTGGAAAACTATAGATGGGTTTACCAAATTGAAACAACTTTAAAAAAAGACCTAGATTTTTTTGATAACACAAAGGAAAGCCGGCTCCCTTTTATTTTGTAACTTGCGATATAGGCTTCTTCCATATCTTTTAGATGGCCAATCGTCTGTAATATTAGGGTTTTGCTTTCCCCAAATCACGGCTCCTCAAAGCTTGATAAACTTGTTTATCTGATTGCTTGGATGGCTTCTTGCTCTCGGTCATTTGATTTGGCCTTACTGATGATCGAAACACTTGTAAGTAACTCTGATTTTTATTTCTCTATGTTTGAATGAATTGCTTGGTTTCGATACCTATCTGTGATTAATTGGTGATGAATTTATATGTTTAGAACAATATATTTCTCTGATTTCGTTGATGACTTGTCCTGTGTACCTAATTGATTTCCAGAAAGTTTGAATTATTTTCTTGCCAAAATAATGCACTTACGA
Organism: Allium sativum; assembly: GCA_030737875.1. Lineage (NCBI taxonomy): Eukaryota > Viridiplantae > Streptophyta > Magnoliopsida > Asparagales > Amaryllidaceae > Allium > Allium sativum. The sequence continues at coordinate 661,036,861 of CM060919.1, forward strand.
TTTTTTGGAAAGATTTGAGACCGTGTTTTCATCTTTTCCCAAAAACAACCCTTTGAACACGTTGATAAATTCTTGTGTGATTTCCGTTAATGAATTATTTATAACTTTCTGAAATTAACATTTTGTGCTAATTTTACCACTTTGTATGTCTGGGGAAACTATAATCTACCGTGATTGATGATTAAGGATTTCTTGCCTAAAACTGTGCTATGCTGTTTGGAAATTCTTCTTTGGTTTTGAATTTGAAACCAACTGTTATTAAGGAAGAAAATTTCTTCCTTTAACTATGTGAAAATTAATCCTGCACTTGAATTAGAAATATGAAGCTTTCACCTTGTTGTTTACTTGGCTTGATTTGAACAGATATTACACATGCATCTTATCACTGCACCTTGCATATTTCTGATAAGAGCATATACACATTTGATCTTGTCATAGTCATGCTTACATTATTATGTGTGACTTGTTTCACTTCCCAGTTTTGCCTCTTCTCTGGCTTTCTGATTCATGTTGCACCGCCATGAATGTGCTTGCTAGATGCACACTTGTTGTGTCACCATGTCCAGTTGCCTTTGTGCATTTCCTTCTCCTTGTGTATTTTTAAACTTTCACTTGCCATGTTACTTGTTTCACTTCACTGAGCAGTTCTGGCATGTTGGTTGGACCTTCTTGTTGCACCTGACCTTTGTGCCTTATGCACATGTACTATATTTTACATTGTTGCATATGTTGAATGCTCCACTGGCTTGTAACTAATGTATTTGTCGTTGTACTGTGGCATTTTATATTTCGGTTGTTGGCTTTGACTTTGATTGTTGTAGCATTTTACCTAAACCTGTACACTTGCTGCCCTTGACCATCATGTGATATAGTATTTGAACTTAACTTTTGTTCTTCATTTGAGTGACATTTGCATATGAACAGTTCGATATGTTTGTATTCGTTTGAACTAAAATTGTTTTTGTACATGTGCACTTTGCTTTGGTCACTTCCCATTGATGTTTGTCTTATGTATTGTGAACTATGCCATGTGCATGTTGCACTCATGCCACATGTTGCTAATGAGACAATCTTCCAACCATGCACCATTGCTTACACAGGGATTTGCATGCATATACGTACGTACATACATACATACATACGTATACACACACACACACATATATGTATATATATTCTTGCATGTGTTCATGTATGAAGCACCCATTGCACTGACATGTTTGGTTTGTTGATCTTGTGCTTATACCTCTACCATAATGTATTTCTATATTTTGAGTTGTTGCATGCATTGATTTGCACCAGACTTGATCCCTTGTGCTTATTTGTTGAGTACACCTTGTATTTGACTTTGAGTCTCTTGGCATTTGCCACTGCACATCTTCTCCATTTCTTGTACGAGCCTGAACCTGAAATATTTTAGATTCTTATACTCTATCGTGATCCTTTTACAAACTTGGATGGTTATATTTCAGGCTAGTTTGGTTTTTCACTTTTCCGTATATATATATACATATACATATACATATATATATACACACACATATATGTATGTACATATATACATATACATATATATACCAGTACGGAGGCACGTCCGTATGACATGTGCATGGATAAATTTGATCAAAAATGAATGGAAGAAAGTTGCTCCTTGGTGCAAATAACACTTATATGAATATATATTCAAGCATGTCCAAATAAGCGTACATGAATAAAAATATGTAGTAGATGCGCACATATTTTATGTAAACAATATTTAACAATCTCAGTGAAATGTAATTGAAATAGGCACACTCAGGGTCCTAAGACATGTCCAAACAGTATAAACGTCAGTAGATCAATAGGAAGACTTGCCCATGCAGACTGGAATATGAATAGCACATCATAAAATCTAAGCAGAATTAGAACCAATTGCATGTGGTGATGCTGTTAATACAATGTCCTACATGAAAATAGTGATAACAAATGCTGAGCTAAATTGCGTTCTGACATAGATTCTTATAGATGATGAAACATGAAAATTATGTAACATGTAATTCAAATTATTATTAGGCGACTTTGCCAAAATCACTTGCTCCTTGCAGTAGTCTTATTCTACCCAAATCAGTTTTTTTTTCCTGAAGCATCAAGGGAAACCTGTAAAAAAATGGAAAAAGTATACATTAGTACACTGGCCTATAAATATTTGGAAAAAGTACACATTAGTACACCGGGCCTATAAATATTGTTTCTATCATCAGATGTTTCTTAAAAATAAAAATGTTCTTGCAAATATTTGCAAAATGAATGCATAATTCTGCAAATATCTGTAAAACGAATGAACACACAAAAATGCTTGTGTATAATTGATTGTAATATTAAATATATACATATTTTTCCAAATTCTTGCAAAATAACTGCATAAGAAAATGGTTAAATGAAAAATGTATAATGGTTAAAACAAATCACAGCTGGGAAAGAAAGCTCATTAGCATAATTAAATAACTCTAAAACTCAAAACAAATTTTGATATTCAAAATAGAGTTTCCATAAGAGAAGATGCAGATGTACAGATTGTGTTTAAACTATATGCAATATGATTGAACATATCATACCACAGGTTAAATGGCAAAAAATTAGGTAAGAAAGATAAATATGTATGTGAATATTTCATTTACCGTACATACCATGTTTGCATAAAAGGTTTTAAATTAGAAATAACCAACTGTAAAATGGAAACTTGGTAAATATTAGGTAAATGTCCAATGTTTGAAAAATAAAAACAACTGTACTGTAAAGATGCATTATAACTTTGTGTGTGATGCATTTTTTTTAGTAGCAGTAAGGGTAAAAGAGGAAATATATTTGAACATACAATTATAAGCCTGGGCACAACAAAGGGGTATCAAACTTTTTGATACTACAGTTATTAGGAGGCCTATTCATTGTCTAACATACATTGGTTCCTACAAAAAAAATTACTTTTATATGTAGAAGAGGTATCATATAATTTTAGGACAGTCCATATATAATATTATGATAACTTAACACTATAAAAGTAAAACAGTGTTGTCTGTCTGATAAGTCGGAGAAGCAGGGTAAAGTATAAAAATTTTCATACCTATATTTTTTATTAGTGGCTTCGTACCCCATCATTGACTAAACCAGGGGTCCTTGTTGTTGAGGATCCAACTGTAATAGTGGAATTGTTTACACTGGCCTTTGCATATGACACTACAGGCTTCACTGTCTATGAACTCATCAATGTGGATAACACCTATTGACTATCATATTAAATCAGTCATCATCCATATAATCATAATTTAAATTGATAAGGAGAGAAATTCTTAGTCTGTAAGATGCAATACATCTTGAAAAGAAGAAAAAATTGTTTCTCCTTTCAGGAACTGGGAATATGGCATTGATAAATGGGAAATGTGATACCTGGGAAATGCACTGTATTATTGTTTATTAAAAACTATTAGTTCATTTAATATGTTGTAACCAATTTTAGCAACCAAAGCATCAAATGAAACACCATGGATATTATGTATAAAATTTGAAAGTACATCATGGTATCCTTATTTTAATTTCAAATTACAGTAACGACCCAATGCAGATAAAAAAATCTGAAAAATCATGAGGATCGGACCAAAATGGTATAATGATATAAGGTAGTATGACAAAAACATACCTTCCTTCTAAATGGCTACCATCGTCATGGCTTTCCCTTCATAAACTGTTGATGCACATTTTCGTCATCACTGTGCTTGTTTGTATGTGGACCTTATTGTATTTCATACAACACATTTAATTCCAATGACGTATGAAGCCCTGTATAGAAGTAGCCTTAAAGTATTAAGATCCTTTTCTATGCACAAATTTGGTATGCCCAAGATTTAACACATCAACAACTCAAGTCAAGTCAAACCAAAAACTATGAAATTATCACAACTTATCAATCAAAATTTTTCGAGCAGTGTGCTATATTGACTGTAGTTTTTCAAGTCTTTCAAAGGAGAATTAGCAAAAATCCATTACTACTAAGATGTGCGAAATTTCATTTGCTTTTCAAAACTTCAAAAATTTCAGAGTTTCAAAAAAATAGTGTTCAAGATATGCTTAAAATACTACAACACTATCAAAAATTCAGGACTAGTATAAAAATTAAACTTCAAACCAATTGCAGTTTTTCATCAATTTAAGTTCAAAATGTGGAAATCATCAAAATATAAAAGTTATAGACAATTGGATCTTACATTCAGAAAATCAAGAATTTTGCAATTTGAACTTAGGAAGCTCAATATATATCGAAAATACTATAGTGGTGTCAATACAAAATCAGCATAAAAAAGAATAAGATAAAAAGAAACACGAGTTTAGGGATCACATACCTGACTTACCATTGATGATGTGGATCCTCTAACTCGACAATCATGGTTAAGAAACTCTAAAACTTTAGTTCAACAAAAATTCAGAACATCCTGAATTCTATCTCTCTTGAAGTTGTTCCTTAGCTACCTTTGGTACCTAATTATTTATAAGATCGAGTGTGGTGTAACAAAAACTGTTTTACCACTCATATCTTTATTTAAATGTTTTGGTACCCAAACCCGTTTATATAACAATCCATTAGCATTTACTAAAGTACCCTTAGGAATCCAAATTCATTTAGTTTTACTCGGATTCATTTTGTTATCTTTTGGGACCAAATTCATTTAATTGGATTGTTTCTAAACAAGTTCTTATCTGGATGATTTAAAAACTCTTTGAGATTTTCAGAGTTCAAATTTTCAAATCAGTCTTTTTAAGGTAATTTGAAGGATTTTCAAAAACATTGAAATTTCGCTTTTTAACTTGGTCAATTATTTAAAAGTCAAGTCCACTCTTGTTTCCAACAAAAAATTGGTTTTCAACAACATATTTAACGATTTTTATCCATTAGAAAATTTATCCAATGTTGATTCAAGTCGTTAAATCTTAGATTTAAGATCATTATTTCCTTTCATTAAATTTGAACAACATCAGTTTGTTTTAAAAAAAAAATCCTTTTCAAGCACTTTGATTTTCGCATTTGACTCAAAAATCTCAATTTCGAATTGTTTGTGCTTTTCAATTTGACGTTTTTCAAAATCCTTGAATTTATTAATTTCATTTTTCAAATTGTGATTTATTTGAGAAATTTCAGGTTCGTTATTTTTTAGAATCACATTTTTTAAGGCTTTTAAATTCTCTTTTATTTCAAACAATTCCTTTTGAAAAATCGTACAATTGTCACATTTGAGATTTCTAATTTTCTCGATTTCATTTTAAAGCTCATTCAAAATTAATTTTCTCGATTTCATTTTAAAGCTTATTCAAAATCATACAATGTTTGGAATTTTTAGCCATCTTAAAATTTTCTAACTCCTTCTGACGAACATTGTTTTTATGAATTAGCTCATCCCCGTGATTTTTTAAAATCAAAATTTCATTTTCAAGCTTTCTAAAATTTTCATTAAGTTGAAAACAAAATCCTTTTCTAATTTTGAATAATTTTTGCTATTGGAGTTTCCAAATTTCTTGGCCTTTTGCAAGTTTTAATTCCAAACATTGTTTTTGCAAATCAAGTCAAGGTTTTCAAATTTCAATTTGAGACTATCATCAGAGTTAGTTAATTTATAGCAAAGAAGAGCTAAATATTTAAATGAAAAAATATTTAGCCCATCATCTGTTGAGTCTCCACTATCTGATTGATTTGAATCATCATTTGTAACTCCTGTCAAACTTAATTCTAAATTTATGTTGGTTTTTGAGGGTTTTGAGTTCCTATTGTCTCCTTTTCCATACATTGTATCAAGAGTATTTCAGATTTCCTGTGCAGTTAAGCAATGGTAGATATAATTAAACTGATCATCATTAATATAAGAATATAAAATATGCATAGCACGAGAATTAATTATAATATCATTATTATCTACGATATCACATCCATTGATAATAATATCCCAACATCTAACATAAACAGATTTTAAATAAAATTTCATTTTTGATTTCCAATTTAAAAAATCTGTTCAATGAAAAATAGTTGGGGTAATATTGGAAAAAATCTCACTAGATTCACAACTAGAAAAATCACCGTTAAGGAAATCCATGACTCTAGAGTTAATAGAAAATATCTGCTCATATACCACTTGTAAGATCTTGAAAAATATGTACGTGCCAGTATAGTACACACGGATCGTGTAATATGGTGTATAACACACAAATATACAATAGCTATGAAAGATGATATGTTAATCACATATATGTAACAGTAAATGCAGTAAAATAGAAAAATCACACCGGGGATTTTTATACTGGTTCGGAGCACCGTCCTACATCCAGTCCCAGACTTCTATCTGGATTTTCATTAACAACCACCTCGCTTCACCCGGAGGAATAGGTTTACAACACCCGAGCAGACAAACAGGATTTCACGCCTCTAGCAACACCGAGGACTTCAACATGTGCCCCTTATAACACTGAGGACTTGAACTAAGATGAATACAATTGTTGTTGACAGAATGTGTTCTTGATAAAACGAATTTGTCACTTGTAGTACAATCTTCCTATAATCTTATCCTCAAATAGAATATTTGTGTATATGAAAATTTGGAAGTGGGTATCGTATTGAATCAAAAGAATATTAAATAGATTCTAGGATTCAAACGATATATTATTGAATATGAGCAATTGGGCGCTTGAGAATATAAAATTGAGATCAAGAGTATAGAGATATTAATCAAGTCAAGAATTAGTTAAAAAGAATGATGATCTCATGGCATTTATATAGAGAATAACAAGTTGTAACCCTTTGTGAAAAGTAACAAACAATAGCCATGATTATCGGTGAAGAGAAAGAGATGGAACCCTTGATTGAAAGGAGTGTCTTTTCGAAAGGTTTCTTTCTGAACGAAAACGGTTGACAGGTCAAAAAGAACCGGTAGAAAGGAATTTGAAAATATACACATTTTATTCATATGTGCACGTTCATTGTGCATTCTGGGTAGAAATGGCTGACAGGTCCAATCATGGGCGGTCGACCGGTTCTGGCCAGTTTGCACAATCAATGTGCGCATATATATATATATATATATATATATATATATATATATATATATATTCGTATATATATCAATTATTTGAGGTGTGAGATTATTTGAGGATATATTTTAACATAAGCAACACTATTAAACACCAAATAATCAACCTCTAATCTAGAATATCGTATGTATCTCTTTGTATATCTTCAAACCAATAAATATCTTCTTTTTGTCGAGCATGGCTTATTTCTTTGTCAGAAATCAAAACTCAATAATCTCTTGACTCAACATTCTCCCCCTTTTTGATTGATGACAACATAATTATGAATCTCCCCTATATATGATCTCCCCCTAAGTTTGTGCCTGTATATGAATATGAACTATATATTCCTGCATAATACTGTTAGTACCAATCTCTCCCCCTTCGTCATTGACAAGGAGTAAATAAGTGAAGACATAAATGATACTACCAGAACAATTAATAACATAAACAAGTAACATAAATAATGCTAAAAGTCACTAAATAACATCGTACACACACATAAGTCTAGTACGAATAAAAACACGACACTATTTAGATACAAGTGCCGGATCAAGTCTTAAAACAAAAGATAGTCATAAGTACATAGCAGGGGAGGTACTAAGAAGTGTATGAAGAAGATTCGGATTGCGACTCAGTCTCATCTCCCTCTTCTTCTTCCTCCTCAACAATGCATGCTTTTCCACGACCATGTCCACCGCTAGTTTCCAAGCCTGTAGCCTCCTCTGAAGATATCCAAGTAAAAGCAGGTGTAGCTGGACGTTTGCTGGGGTCTTGAGCTTGCATAGATGATGATGCACCACATGACATTGCTTCCCATAATGTGCCGAAGAAGGACTTAATCTTGTTGAAGCATTTGTCGTTCTTTGTATCCATACACTTAAGTCTTGCTTCGAGTAGAAATTGGTTGCGAGCAATGGTGTTTGGTGATTCCTTTGTCGAGGAAGATGATCCTAGAAGTTTGACTTCCTCAGGTCGTGGCCGAGATGATTGTTTTGAAGCTCCTTGATGTCCACATTCTTTCCATTGTTCAAAAGGCATAATATTGAAGTATGGATCGGGGAGTTTCATCCGTTTAGTCGTTGCTTTGTCAAAGACTTTGGGCTTTGAAACAGGAGATTTGGGGGGATCGATGTTACAATCGAGCAATAGGCGCATGATATATTCATTGTAAAACAAATGAGGCCTAGTGAAATCATTTACTTGCAAAATCTCATCAAAAATCATACCAATCCAATTGATATGAATATCCCCGTATATTGCATATAATGCCTTGAAGTTTTCTTTATAAACGGCATCAAAATTACCTAACCCTAGGAGTAGAGAATGCATGAGAGTATGATGAATAATCCTTGCGGTGGGTCGTAGACCTTTGGATTTTGTGCTATCCATATCGTCTTCAATGAACTCATGGCTAATACGATCACGGATATGGATATTGCAAAAGTTGCTTGAAAATTTTTCACCAATAAAAGGAACTCCAAGGATGCTTGCCATTCTATCACATGAGAAAAACACTTGCTTTCTATAGGCTACAGATCAAAGACATTGTGCGGGATTTTCCGACTTGTACTTATCCAAATTCAAGTTAGCGTAGAATAATTTGATCATTGTATGGTTTATTTCAACATTATTTTGATCAAAATCAATTAGGGATTCAATATTTGAACTCCTTGCTAAGTTGAGAACGCGATAATTGGAGAAATCGGAGAACTTAATGAACGAACCCGGATGAATCGTGAAGTCTTTCATATCATTCCATCTTTTAACAACAATTGGATTAACTAGCCACTTCTTGATTGAGACATCAATTGGTTGAGGTTCAGAAGTTGAAGCTTTCTTTGATTTCTTCTTGTTGAAATTCTTGAAATTGTAAGAAAAAATCGAATTCTAGGGTTTTTGGAGATTTTGGAATAAGGAACGGTTGAAGAAAAAGTGAAGTAGTGGAGTAGAGAAATGACCGTATTTTTGCGTTTAAAACTAGAATTACCCGAGACCGGTCGACCGCCGAATTTTCACCGGTCGACTGTTTTCAATCAGATGCTAAAATGGTCGACTGGTTTAAATTTGGCTTGTCGAACAGTTTACCTATGGGCTGTTTTTCTTGATTTTTGCTCTATTTATGATTTTTAACGGTCCATATAACATAGAAATCATTCAATTATGAGATATATATATATATATTAGTACATGAGAAATTCAAGAGAATATAACCACGTTATAAATTTATTGTGTAGTAGATGATTTGTGGTTGATAGAAACTTAGTCGATGTCGTCAATACGTGGTTTCAATGATGACCATTTCTCTTTTGCTCCTTCGTTCCTATTATAGTTTCTTTCCCCAGAATTTGGGCTCCTAGAAGATGAAGGCATGTTCTGCATAGGCTCGTGTACATCGTGTTTCTTTGAGCCACAAAAGAACATTACCATTTGTTCAAGATAAGATAATCTACTTGAGGTCAGCTTCTGCTCATATTGCAGCTGCTTTTGATTATAATGCAGCTGTCTTTGAAGATCAATCTGATGATTCTGGTGATGGTGAATTTTATCGATCTTTTCTTTGGTATGGGGTGAGCAAAACAAAACTTTCTTTGACTGTTTTGAAGTTGGCGTAGTGCCGGGGGTACGATTGCTTTGGTGATATCCTGATTTGTGTCCGGGAGTGGGTGTTTTTGGAGAGCAATGATCTCCCGTCTCAGAACTAGTGATAGAGATATGGGAATATTGAGCACATTGGTCGCATATGTGTGCCATGATTATATATGAACGATGATCAGCTTGGGAGAGATAAAAAATGGGAATTTTTGCCAAGTTTATATAGGATTTTCTATATATAAAGTTGAGGCTAAGAAAATTCAGAATTACTTGGCCGTAGGAATACTCAAAGGCTCATACTTAATTTACTCAAATTATCAATAGTTAATAATAGCTAATATATGTTTGAGTAAATATGAAAAGAACTACCTAATATAAAATGAGTGAAAATATGACATTAGTCATAGAATTAATTGTCGGGTTCTTTTCTGGAGATAAGACCAAGCTCTCTACGTAATTTTATGAAATTAGACTCAAGTAGAGGCTTAGTAAAAAATTTTGCTAGTTGATTATCAGTTTGGACATATTTGAGACATATATTTCCCTTTTCAATATTGCCTCTTAGAAAATGATGACGGATATCAATGTGTTTGGTTCGAGAATGGTTCACAGGATTTTTTGATAAATTTATAACACTGGTGTTATCACAGTATATAGTAGAATTTGATAATTGAATATCAAAATCTTGAAGTGTTTGTTGCATATATATATAACATGAGTACAAGCAAGAGTTGCTGATATATATTCAGCTTCACATATTGATAGTGAAACACAATTTTGTTTCTTACTAAACCAAGAGACAAGTGATTTTCCAATAAAATGGCACGTACCACTTGTAATCTTTCTATCCGTTCGAGAGCCTCCGAAATCAGCATCGTTACATGATACTAATTCGAATGGACATTCTTTTAGGTAGAAAAGACCGAAATCTTTGGTATTATTAAGATAACGAAATTATACGTTTCACTGCTCGTAGGTGTGATTCCTTTGGATCCGCTTGAAATCATGCGCATGGACAAACACTCATCATTATATCGGGACGACTAGCAGTGAGATAAAGAAGAGAACCAACCATGCTTCGATATAGCTTCTGGTCAACACTCTTACCATTTCATCTTTTTCAAGATGTGTGGTTGTACTCATGGGAGTATGTTTTCCAGACATATTTTCTAATCCGAAGCGTTTGATAAGATTTCCACAGTATTTTTCTTGATTGATAAAAATACCATTGGGAAGTTGCTTGATTTGAAGTCCAAGAAAATATGATAGTTCTCCCATATGAGACATTTCAAATTCTTTGGTCATAATATTAGAAAACTCTTTGCAGAGTTTATCGTTTGTTGAACCAAAGATGATGTCGTCTACATATATCTGGATAACTAGAATATATTTTCGAGAATGTTTGATAAAAAAAGTTTGATCGACTTTGCCTATTTGAAATCCTGAATTAATAAGATAGCTATGCAGTCGTTCATACCAAGCACGGGGTGCCTGTTTTAGACCATATATAGCATTCTTAAGTTTGTACACATAGTCAGGATATTTTTCATGTACGAACAAAGGGGGTTGTTCGACATATACATTCTCTTTGATAAATCCATTAAGGAATGCACTCTTGACAACCATCTGATATAGTTTGAAATTGTGGTGACAAGCAAAAGCTAATAAGATTCTAATAGCTTTTAGTCGAGCAACTGGCGCAAATGTTTCTTCATAATCGATACCTTCTTCCTGATTATATCCTTGTGCTACTAACCTGGCTTTATTTCTGGTGATATTACCTTGTTCATCAGCCTTATTTTTATAAACCCATTTCATACCAATAGCTGATTGATCAGTTGGTCTTGGAACAAGTTCCCAGACATCATTGCGTTCGAGCTGATTTAGTTCTTCCTGCATGGCAATGATCCAGTAATCATTGGTAGCAGCCTCTTTTGGATTCTTAGGTTCAATATTTGATAGAAATGTGACATGACCCATTTGATGGAGTTGACTTCTTGTTCTGACTTGTGATGTTACTTCCTCGATTATATTTTGAGTCAGACGATCTCTTAATATTCTTGGTGGAGATCGTAACTCACATGTTTGAGGAATATTTTCAACAACTATTTCAGTGTCAGAATCAACATTTGTGATGATTGGATTATCAGTGACTATAATTTCGTCATCATCCGATCTATTATGAGGGTGCTGATAGAATTCATCGAATGAGACATGAAGTGATTCTTCAAAACGATTCTTCAATAGTTTTGGTTCGTTTATTAAATATACGATAGGCCTTGTTCCGTTCTGAGTAACCGACAAATATACCTTCATCGGCCTATGAATCGAATTTGCCAAGTTGGTCTTTCGTATTTAAGATAAAGCACTTAGAACCAAATACTTTGAAATATGAGATATTAGGCTTTCTATTGTTAAATAATTCTTAAGGCGTATTCTTGGTGAGAGGTCGAATAGACACACGATTCAAAACATAACATGCAGTTGCAATAGCTTCTGCCCAGAAATGTTTTGATAAAGTGGTTCCATTTAATAATGTTCTTGCACATTCTTGTAAGGTCCGGTTTTTCCGTTCTACAACTCCGTTTGGTTGTGGAGTTCTAGGAAACGAAAAATTATGATATATACCTTTCTTTGTACAAAAATGTTCAAACTCATTATTTTCAAACTCTCCACCATGACCACTTCTTATATTTTTAACCTTAATCCCTTTCGATTTCTGAATTCTTTTGACGAAAGATTTGAATTGTTCGAAAGTGTCACTTTTGTTTTTCAGGAAAATTGTCCAGGTGTAACGAGAGTAATCATCAACAATTACAAACACATATCGACTATGGTTTATTGACTGAACCTGAGTTGGTCCGAATATATCCATATGTAGTAACTCAAGTGGTTGTAATGTTGATATGACTTTCTTGGATTTAAAAGATGATTTAGTCAATTTTCCTAATTGACATGCGTCACAAATGGTGTCAACCTTAAAGCTCACTTTGGGTAAACCTCTAACTAGATCATTTTTGGCCAACTTGTCGATAGTTCTGAAGTTTATATGACAGAAGCGTTTGTGACATAGCCATGGATCATTATCATTAGCTATAAGACACATATCTGAATTATGATTTATATTCATATTCAGAGTGTATATATTTATGTCTCTATAACCTTCGAAAACTAAATTATGATCTCTATCTAAAATACTACACTTATTATTTGAAAAGGAAATTGTAAATCCCTTATCGCATAACTGACTAATACTAAGTAAATTGTGTTTCAGATTCTTAACTAGCATGACATTGGTAATGAGAGGTAAGTTAGATGTACCGTAATTGCTCACATCGCCTTTGCCGATGATATAGCCTTTTGAATTATCTCCAAAAATGATGGAGCCACCATCTGAGTATGTAAAATTTGTCAATATGCTCTTGTCTCCAGTCATATGCTTCGGGCAACCACTGTCCAATATCCACTTTCCTCTTTTCTTAAGTGGGACCTGCAAAGAATAAGAATAAGTCCATGATACCCACTTTGAAACGACCCAAACTTCCTCGTAAAGGAAAGGCCGGATTGCTTTGAGAACAACACTCATCAGAACACAAAACAGAAGAACATTTCATTGCTTATTACGATAATTGCATCAGAGTACAAGAATATATCGGAGTACAAATAAATATTACACATTGGAAATACAATATTAGAGATTTAAATTACAATTAAATAGCAGCGGAAAAATAATATAAAATACAACTGAAAGAAATACACGGATACAGAGCTTTCCGAATATCGCTTCAGCTGTAACCCAAGATCCTGTGAATATAATATCTGCAAAACCAAAACTACTAGCTGCCCGTGTGGAACATATGGGCACGCAGAGTTTAGGTTAAAACAATAAACTCCAGGTCAGTCACGGGACTGGTGTGAGAACTAAAACAATTATTAAATTTTATTTTAAAGTTGGGAAAACATGGGACCACTCCATATAACACGGAATGGATTTACTCCACATGATTTTTAGTTTAAATTAAAAACAACACAATGCTTTTTGGAAAAATGAAGCTATTATAAGACTCAGGTCCCACAATGCAACGCAAGCCAGAGGATAGAGTTTTCCTTATAATAGCCAAAATATGCTTGATACGTATAAAACAGATTATTTTGATATTAATATAAGTGCATAGTGTTAAAAACAATTTCAGACATAAATGTATCAATCATAGATGGCATGGGTACCATATATCATGTCACCATACAAGTTCTACAATCAAAACCGCATGATTCTATATTGGAAGTTGAATTTCCATCATGAACCAAGGCAAGAGATCGTCCTTACCGAATTCGAGACAATCTAGCCCATATCTCAGGATACAGCCGCAACTGCACCTAAGAAGTGCTAGGGCCGGTCATCCATCGATGATTGGCAATACCATAAACTATATGTTAGCCTGCCCTATGGGACAAAAAATAATCTGGTTAGTAATGTCGACCAGAATATCTATCAATATATATCCGAGGCACCTCTCTATCCATCAAGTAATAAGCAACATTCACATGAGTAAAATGCCAGGGCTTGTAAACGCTGACACCACTCCTAGCTAGAAAATAACATATGTCCATTTCCCTGGGGTCCTTCTCCTGTTTCTGGTTCATACCGGGGTGTGAGGCTCGCGAAGTAATGCTATACACAAAGCTATGCCTAAATAAGCTGTGCTTTGATCATCAACCACAAGGCTATGCTTTTCAACAAAAGCCTTGATCATTTGCATCTTTGCATGCCACATTGTCAGTCAATACCATAAATTGATTTCTGCCAATATATAACCTCTAAGTTCGTACGTCTCAGAGAAGGGTGTTAAGCAAGAGAATAAATTCTCCACCATCAACCAGATATATATTTAGCAGAGATCAATGAATACAACATAAAGGAATACAACGTCAGACGTACTATCCATTTACAAGTCCTTTCTAGGTCTGAACGAAACTGGAGGCACCTTATTCTTCGTCCCATATGTCCAATACAGGAGAGAGGCCCTCGCATATACGTCGATCTCCAAGTAGGTCTGGATGATCACCACTTGTTACCTTGTCTTGGGTGTACGGCCCAATCAAGACATCAGTAATCACCCAAACGATGTGAAGATCTCCAGTCTTCAACCACCGTCTTCATCTTCGACTCATGATCGTCGTAGTAATTATTCAGAATGAGTCAAACTCGGTCTTTCCGAATAACATGCGTATTTTATAATCAAGTGCTATAAAAAACATCATACGCCTCATTCCAATTCAGAATATTCTTTTAATAAAATATTCACATTATTAATCTAATTTTAAGATTCATTTAAACTCTAATTCAGTTTTAATCTCAAAAATCACTACTTAATGATTATTTAAATTTAAGAAAATAATCTTATCTTTAGCTGGGTTAAAGAACAAATGTTATTTAAAAACATTGTTCACGATAAACCCAAAATCATCTTCCATCAAAATGGAATCTACACGAGAATCAGATCAATAGATAATCGATATAAATTTCCGTATCAGACTAATAATATAAATGGAATAACGGCAAAGCTTTTTAAATTCCATATATAGCAACCTTCTTCATTCACAGAAGCTTGTCTCAATTTTTATTAAATCGAATTCCTTTCAATTCCAATTTAATATATTGAATTGGAAAACTTTACTTTGGAAAATTCCCATTTAAATCTTAATAAAAGATTTATAAATTCCAAATTATATTTTCACTATTAATTGGGTTAAAGAACAAATGTCGTTAAAAACACAGTTCATATTAAACCCAATTCACATTTCATTTTATTCCAATTACTAAAAATAATTGGAAACTCTAATAATCTTAATTAAAAGATTTATTCTCCTCATACGGGGTTTAAGAACAGTGTTATTAAAGACACCACTCACGACAAACCCAAAATCCAATTTATTTATTCATTTAAAAACATTGGATTTTTATTTCTAGTTAATAACTAGTTATTTCGATAAAAATATATTTTTATCTTTTCAACTATGGAATTTTTCATCCAAAATCTTTTCAAAGCATTTATTATGGTTTTACATAATTTTTCCATATTTTTTTTAATTTTACCAAGGCCCGTACAGTCGGTTTCCAATAACGGCCACCGAACTGCATCCATAGCGACCTTTTACAAATTTGATTTGGACATAATTCCAAATCCAGCTGTTATATTTCAAACATCTTATATTCATTGGAAAGTACTTTTCGATACGAACCAAACAGCTCTGGTTTTAGGAGAATCCGACGGTCGGATCTCCCGTTACATCGATTTGAAGTTAATGGTCGAAATTCGCGAACGGTCGCTGCGCGGCGCGTTCTATTCAGGCCATTCTATATATAATATATATATTATATATATATTTCGTCGATTTCCATTAAAACGTATTTTATAAATTGTTTATAAATTCGTTCCAAAATGAATTTAATTTCATTGTCAATTTTAAATCAAAATTGAATATTCTATATCTTTATCCTATTAAAATGAAAATATTTTCAAAATATTATATTTTGAAATCTCCTCTTTTCGATGTTCATTATAAAATGAATAAAATTGATCAATAAACCCGTTCGGGTTAAAATGGCGTTTCTATACTTAATCCAGCTTCATATTTTTATATTTTTGTGTCCATTTAAAGTCGGACATCAAAATCATAATTTTATTCTTCATTGAATATTATTTTAAAATATTAATTATTTAAAAATATTCTTTATTTAAAAATATTCTTTATATTAAAATGATCTTTTATATTAAAATGGTTCTTTCGCATGAAAATGTTTCTTTTATATAAAAATGATTCTTTTATATAAAAATGAAAATTTTAATGTTAAACCACTTTTGTCAACATTGAATCTTTTTAATGATTCATTCTTTACATTAACAATGTAATTTTTAATGTAAACACAATTTTATCAAACTTGAATCTTTTTATATGATTCATCTAACATTAAAAATGTACTTTTTAGTGTAAACACAAATTTATTAAACTAGAACCCTTATATATATACAATAAAAATGCAAACTTTTAATTGTTAAATCTTTCTATTTCAAACCATGATCATTTTACATCATTTCTTATAAACAATAAAAATGTAAATTTTTGTTGTTAACTTTTTTTTAAAACAATGATCATTTTACCTATTTCTTATATACAATAAAAATGTGAATTTTCATTGTTAAACCTTTTTCTACAAACAATGAGTATTTGGTATATACAATAAAAATATAACTTTTATTGCTTCAAACAATTTTCATTTCTTATATGAATATTTTTCATATTTTGTAATTTTTGTTGTTTCAACATTTTATTTTAAATATTCTTTATTTTAAAAGATTCTTTATTTTAAAATATTCTTCATATTCTGAATCGGAATGCGACTCAATCAATTACCATATAATTTCAGTTATATGGATTTCATCCATCGCATGTATGCAACAATAATGATAAATAATCATCAAAGAGTCAAATCACAACCAGAGTGAAGTTTAGAACGGTGTGGCATTAAAATAAATATATAACGCTCATCACAGACTGTCAATCCATCGATTGACATATAATTAAATTCAGGGGAGATGCGAATAAATTATCATCCCCAGACCCGTGTGGGGTTTTCAAACATCAGCATTTTATCTAACTAAATAATTGGTTAACAAATTAAACCAATTCTAATTCGGTTTGAATTATTTTTCTAATTAGCCAATTTTCACTGGTTAAAATTATAAATGAATATACATAATTTAATTGCAACCACTACATTAACATTAACATTATTTTTAATGTGTTAATCATCACAACATCACAAACAATCAAACAATACAGTCAATTTAAATCGTCTATGGTTTGTGGACGAAGAAAGTGATCTAACAGGCACTGTATACAATTTATGATGATTTAACTGATAAAAATCTAAACGGGCAATTCTATATATTTTTCAGTTATGAAAATAAATAAATAAATAACTGTGCAGAATTTATAGTGAAAAGTTCTCACCTTCGTTTCCACTCCGTCATTCTTTAGCGGACAATGGTTTTTGGAATTGCTCCAGTACGCAGTGTTCTTCACCGTGATCACAACACAATCTGTTTCACGCAGTTTGTGTTAAAAATCATATTTTTAATAACGCTTCATCTCTTTAAAAATCACATTTTTTATTTGATGATCATATATATATATAAAAATCAAAATTTAATATTGCCATTTCTATTTTTAAAAACAATGCAAATTATATAAGCAATGCAAATTATATTTCAAAAGCAATGCGATCTTTGTATTAAAAACAAGCCTGTCTTTATATTAAAAACAAGGCGATCTTTATATTAAAATCAATGCGATTTTAATTTTAAAAGCAATGTTTTCTTTTCTTTTCAGAACCATGTTCTTTTTATTTCAAAACATTGTTTATTTTTATTTTCAAAACAAATCTACTTTTATAATTAAAACAAATCTATTTTTTTTTACTTTCGAAACATTGTCAATCTCATTTTAAAACAATGTCAATTTGGTTTTAAAACAATGTTAATTATACTTTTAAAAATCATGCTAATTTTAATTTTAAGAACCATGCTAATTTTATTTTAAAACTAATTTTTAAATGATGTTATATTTACAATAACAACTTATTTTAATTAATGTTATATTTATAATAAAAACTGATTTTAATTTGAATATGAAATAAAGGTTTTAAAAAACTAACCTTTCCCCTTAATCACGTTTACACTAAACGTTGTTATCATTTTCTACAGACCAAATACAGGACCGCCGAACCCATACCCCATTGGAAAACCTCCCATCGCATGAACTTCCAGGCTGCTGGAGACTGATCAACCTCCACCCCCTTGCGTGCGTTGGCGGCGCCTTCCCCTGGCCCAAACGGCAGTCGGCTCGGTGCACCTAGGCGCTTCCAAAAAGTATTCAAACCCGCCCCCTTTCCATGTTGATTTCTCCACAACGACGAACCCAAACCCCATCACCCCCGTTGATCCTGTAGAGCTCGAAGGCCACTTCGATTTTCCCTTTGGAACGCTGTACTAATTCGCGATGGATTTAAAGATTTTAATTGGAAGATTTGGGATCTCAGTGGCCATTGGTTTCAATACTGGCGGCTCATATTTTTGATTAGGGTTTAGCGTATATTGGGTGTATTTATACCTTATTTTCATTTTATTTTAATTTATTTATTTTCCCAAAAATATCTGTATGTTGATAACATCTCCAAATCAAACCCAACGAGTGTCACCCTAGCCAAATACCCCCATTCTGAATACAATGGGATTTGTTTCGTAACCTAATTTGGCTGTTACGATCAGTTTTTCTTTAAATTAAAATATAAATCAATTTATATTTAATTTAAATGTACATTTTAACTTACTGAGGCCACATACTAACTCTAAAAATTCCTGAAAAATTATTTCTGGCTATATTTTGACGATACGGTCCTAACAAAACTAATTTCGTCGAATTTGGAGACCGTTTGAAATATGATCATTTTCTGGTCGATCCAAATTAACTGAAACTGTCAAAACACGTTTTCTTTTGCCACGCTCACATATTAATTCCAAAAATTATGAAAATTGTAATCTAGCAATAATTTGACATTCCGGATCAAACAAAAGTGGTTTCGTCGAAAACAGAGGTCGTTTGCAAAATGTTTATTTTTAAGGGCTATATATTATATTAAAATATATAAAAATTCTACAACGACTTTTCTGAATTTTAAACTGGACATAACTTACAATATATATTATGAAATTTCAGTTTCTTATATCCGTTAGAAACATATTGTTAAACAGACTCAAATATTTCTTGTTTCTTCCAATTCTGACTTAAAATGAATTCAGTATACTCAATTGAAATTAGAAATCTAATTTTCAAACTGCCACGTCATTTCAGGCTCGTTTTATAATTAAAATAAATTTATTCGTTCTAACTTCGATTTAAAATAAATTTTTAGTCGTTATTATTTAAAATAAATTATTTTAAATATACAAATCCATTAAAACAGTTAAAATAAAAAAATTTAAATTGGTTCAGAAATTCCGGGTTATTACAATCTCCCCCACTTAAAATCTTTTCGTCCTCGAAAAGGAACGGAGATGAAAGTTGTTTTACTAATCAACTCAACTTTCATTTCTAATCAATTTTCAATTCCGTTCAATATTAAATTCGATTTAGCTAAATTTATCATTCCTTATCATATTGGTTAAATTAATTATCATCCCAATATTTTAATTAGTTAAACTAATTATCAAACATCACAACCAACAATCAATTAGGTGATTAACTTTTCAAATATATATAACTTTTATATATAGTCAAAAATCATATTTTAGTGCAAATCACAGCAATAAATCCTAGCTAGTTTTGGTTCTCACACCAGTCAGTTGGAAATATATAGATATCCCACTTTCGAATACTCGAACATAAACGCTGATGATGTCATGCTCATCATCAGAACCATCTCCGGACAACTAGAGTGTGATTCTATATCTATCCAGTATATTGGAGGCTTCGTATATACGCTAGCTAGGCGTATATGCAAATCTCTATATACTCGATTGTCCAAATCAATAAAAAATAAACATTCAAATATGCATAATAAGATTTAAATTTTTAAAACAAAGTTTATTTATTTATTTTTTAAATTATACTCTTCGAACTCATTCTAGGATACTACTGATCCTATCTCTAACGAGTCATTCTTATCGGATATTACTAACCCAATCTCTGATGAATTCTTCCGTTTGTTTCTAACGTGTCTCGTTCTCGAGCTCTGTAAACCAAAGCTCTGATACCAACTGAAATGACCCAAACTTCCCCGTAAAGGAAAGGCCGGATTGCTTTGAGAACGAAACTCATTAGAACACAAAACAGAAGAACATTTCATTGCTTATTACAATAATTGCATTATAGTACAAGAATATATCAGAGTATAAATAAATATTACACATTGGAAATACAATATCAGAGATTTAAATTACAATTAAATAGCAGCGGAAAAATAATACAAAATACAACTGAAAGAAATACATGGATACAGAGCTTTCCGAATATCGCTTCATCTGTAACCCAAGATCTTGTGAATATAATATCTGCAAAACCAAAACTACTAGCTGCTCGTGTGGAAAATATGGGCACCCAGAGTTTAGGTTAAATCAATAAACACCAGGTCAATCATGGGACTGGTGTGAGAACTAAAACAGTTATTAAATTTTATTTTAAAGTTGGGAAATCATGGGACGACGCCATATAACACGGAACGGGTTTACTCGACATAAATTTTAGTTTAAATTAAAAACAACACAATGCTTTTTGAAAAAATGAAGCTATTATAAGACTCAGGTCCCATCACACAATGCAACGCAAGCCGAAGGATAGAGTTTTCCCTTATAATAGACAAAATATGCTTGATACGTATAAAACATATTATTTTGATAGTTATATTACTATAAGTGCATAGTGTCAAAAACAATTTCAAAAATAAATGTATCAATCATAGACGGCATGGGTACCATATATCATGTCGCCATACTAGTTCTACAATCAAAACCGCATGATGTCGTATTGGACGTTGGATTTCCATCATGAACCAAGGCAAGAGATCGTCCTTACCGAATTTAAGACAATCTAGCCCATGTCTCAGGATACAGCCGCAACTGGACCTAGGAAGCGCCAGGGTCGGTCATCCGTCGATGATTGGAAATACCATAAACTATATGTTAGCCTGCCCTATGGGGCATAAAATAATCTGGTCAGTAACATCGGCCAGAACATCTATCGACATATATATATCCGAGGCGCCTCTCTATCCATCAAGTAATAAGCAATATCCACATGAGTAAAATGCCAGGGCTTGTAAACACTGACACCGCTCCTAGCTAGAAACTAACATATGTCCATTTCCCTAGGGTCCTTCTCCCGTTTCTGGTCATACCGGGGTGTGAGGCTCGCGAAGTAATGCTATACACAAAGCTATGCCCAAATAAGCTGTGCTTTGATCATCGACCACAAGGCTCTGCTTTTCAACAAAAGCCTTGATCATTTGCATCTTAGCATGCCATATTGTAAGTCCATACCTGTAACACCCCACGCCCGCTATAGTCACTCACTAAGGGAATGCCATAGCATCGGTGGAGTATTTTAGTGAATATAGAACAGAAAAATTACACCAAGACAGATATAAATAGTACTTGAAATTTTAAAAAACATCATCTCATAACAGCGGAAATAAACATGTCTGGTTACATCATAAAACCATGATAAAAGTCAAGTACAATATCCGTCAAAATAAAGAAGTACATAATCCCACTCTCTCATACAATAGCCATAACAAAAGAAAAGATAACTGGATAACTGGAGCTTTACATCTACCCAAGCTCCTAAAGACTGGAACAGCAATCCGATCAAGCTCTACTACCGCTAGGATCCACCGTAGGACCTGAGGGTTGGGAAAAAGATAAAAACAACGGGGTCAGACATAAGTCTGAGTGAGTCCTATAACTTTAACAATACAATCATTAAAGTAACCAGAGAAGACATAAACTTGACCTACGGTAATATCTGGGGATGAATGGCTACACTAAGCAGCTTGGTAAACTTAGGATAAACTAAGATAACCGTCAGGACGCATCTACCCACCCAAGGATAATTACTAACTGCACCACACCAGTCATTCCTACTTAAAGGTTGATCCCTCCCAAGGACTTAGAAAATTTCCCCAGTAGTTTCGTGTACTCCTAGCCCACTACATAGGTGCCGTCTGCCCCTATCTCCACTAGGTGTACCCAGTAATTCTTACCCAGTAGTTTCGTGTACCCCTACATAGGTGCCGTCTGCCCCTATCTTCATTAGGTGTACCCACTACTCCCCATCGATCGGCTCCCTACCGTAGATACCCGTGCTGGTCCCACAGTGGGGTGTATCACTCCCCTAAAGTGGCTACCCAATACTAACGGTGCACGACTTTATATCTACACGATGCAACAACGGCTTATCTACCAGCCCGGGCCCACACACGCATATGAAACCCGTTGGACTTGCGTTGCCACCGCTAACCCGTTTTGGCCTCTTATAATCAAGCCCAATATGCGTGTCCCGTCACTCGACATGGGTCGAGCCCACAAAGATACGTTTGGGATATTGGTTGAAATGGGCCCCCACAAGCTACCCACCTAAGCTTGTCATATATCTAGTGTATCCCACTTAACCCTTTAATCATGTTTAATTACATGTTTCCAATTGGTTAAGTACTCTAATCGTATTTTCTATTGCCACCCAAGGCAACCCACTTGATTCCACATGCCACCCAAGGCAACCACAAAATTTCCACATGCCACCCAAGGCACCCACTTAACCCCTCATGTCCCTCTACATGCTAATATGGTTAAGTGTTTCTTAATTAATTAAGACCGTGATCTCCCATAAAGACCTCCCACATTAGACTGGCTGTTATGACCGCCTGGTTAAGCCGGTAGAGTCCGGGCAGTCTTACGTCATAACAGAGTCTAACCTCGTGTCTTTACCTTAATCACGTATTTAATTCATGGCTAAGACCTCTCACATTGGGCTGACATTTGTAGCAACTGGTTAAGCCGGTCGGGTCCGGGCAGTTTTACACTACAAATGAGTCCAACCTCGTGTCTTAGTCGATTAATTACACCTAATTAATCACCCCCATATTAATTATCCCTAATTAATATCAAGTTTTCCATAACATGGGTAGACCTAACTCAATAGGTAAATTCCCATGGGGTAGACCTAACTCAATAGGTAAATTCCCACTTATGGTAATTTATTTTTATGGTATGCTTAATCATACCCAATCATTTATTTATTAACTTATTTACCAACCCCATCGTTCCCCACGTAAATCGTTCTCATTTCATGATATAATAAAGGGGAAGATCATCACAAATATCATGGGTTTAACATATAACTTTGTCATGGCTTAAGAGGATGTCAACTTGCATATATGAACACATTTTAACCCAACCACATTTAACCCAAACTTGCATATTATCATACACATGATTTGCATAACATGTTGCATATGAGCTTGCATATTATCATACACATATCTTGCATAATATGGTGAACTTGCATATAGGCATTCTCATAACTTGCATAACATGTTAAACATGCATTTAAGCATACACATAACTTGCATAAGCATTCACATACTTGCATAAACATTCACATACTTGCATAAGTATACATAACTTGCATAAACATGCATAACTTGCATATCATGTCATTTAAGCATATACATATCTTGCATAAGCATTCATATACTCGCATAAGCATGCATAACTTGCATATCACATAAATCTTGCATTTAATCATATACATGACTTGCATAACCATCCATATACTTGCATAAGCATGCATAACTTGCATATCACTTTAAACTTGCATTTAAACATATACTTAACTTGCATAACTCACTTTGTTAAACATGCATAATTCCACTCATTAAATATGCATAAATCCACTTGTTAAATATGCATATACCAACTTGTTAAGCATGCATAAATCAACTTATTAAGCATGCATAAACCAATTTATCAAACATGCATAAACATAGAACAACATAGAGTAACATATCATTATACATGATTCAAACTCACTAATCCGCATTTAAGACCATAAGTCTCATTACACCCAATCCACTTACTTTAACCATTGATGTTAAAGTGATAGAAACTCACCAAAACCAACTTATGAAGAGGGATTAGTTGCTAACTATGAAGATGGTGGTGATTAGAGAATGATATGAGAGGGATTAGCTTGATTAGTGAGTGATTTGCTTGCAACTTCCTTCATGAACTAGTGGAGGCCATGCTCAAATTTCATTTTGCCATAGTTTAGTTACAAGACTTAATTATGAATGAATTAGGGTAGGGTTGGGGTCTTATTTATAGGATTAGGTGAGTGTTTTAGGCCCTTAGATTAACCCTAGATTAGGTTAGGACCCTTAGATTTAGGAAATCTCTAGAACCAGCCCTCCTAGCCAGCCTGAATCCCAACCTGGTGCAACCTGGTGCACCCAGGTTTATTGGACGGTGCCACCCTGTCGACAGGCAAGTCGACAGGCATGTCGACACCCCTGTCGACAGGCCTGTCGACAGCCCTGTCGACATGGGTTGGGCGGGAAGCCTCCCGCCTGACCCCGCCTGGCCCATCCCAAATCTGAATATTTGAATTTTTAAATCTGTTTTAGTTTTAAATTTTCTGCAAACTTCTTTAGGCCATAACCGGGCCATACGGACTCCGATTTTCGAAAACTCGGACTCTATTTTGCGTATTTTTCCGAGACGAACGCAATAACGCAGCCCGTTACCCCCAATTCCCACATATGAGATTATTTATCCTATAATTAGTGAATTTTGGTATTAACTAAAATTCGGGGTGTTACATTCTCCCCTCCTTAAAGGATTTCGTCCCCGAAATCTTTAAGCTAAGGAGAATGCATATCCTACCATCCAAACAACCATCTACTCAAATCATCAACCACGGGCATCCATTGTCCTTAAACAGTTTCTAATGATGTATGAGCATATGCAAACAGTGTGTGTATATGTTCCCTATCTAATGTATGAACATATGCAAACCATGATAGTGCCATGCATCCATTATGTATGCGAGAAAACCCTATCGACACATACAATATCTACATGAGTGCACAATCATTCACCAAAATGCATCATCCATGTGATAACACAACC
The DNA here is from genome assembly GCA_030737875.1 of Allium sativum. NCBI lineage: Eukaryota > Viridiplantae > Streptophyta > Magnoliopsida > Asparagales > Amaryllidaceae > Allium > Allium sativum. Next base: position 661,062,285 of record CM060919.1, read on the forward strand.
ATTATACATCCATAAATATATTTTCTTACACACAATTTTATGCAATATGCAATATGAAGTGACTGAGCCGATCTAGTGCCTAGAGTGTGTGTATATGCGTCCACGAGCAACCACTAGCAAACACTTGCATCCACTTGCATCCATCAACCATAACATGTCTCAAACACATGTTTCAACCATAGGTTTACCCTATCTAAAGGTCAAAGGTACTAACGAGAGGACATACTAAAGATAAGATAAGTACTAGACAAGCGATAAAGGAGAAAGTAAAGACATACCCTCAAAAAGAAATGGGTACAATGAACGCATCTTCGCTTCCGTTTCCCAAGTTGCGTTGCCCTCGTCTTCTCCCCATTGCACTTTGACTAGTTGAACCTCTCGATTCCTCAATTTCCTAGTCTCTGACCCAAGGATGCGAGTAGGAGCTCGTCGAATAGTCGCATCACGCTCTACCTCTACATCTCTAAGGAAGCTCGGCTCTACCACCTCTGCCGTCTCATGTAAGCACTTCCTCAGATGTGATACATGGAATACATCATGAACACCACTAAGTCTGTCGGGCAACTCCACCCTATATGCCATCCGTCCAATCCTTTCCTTGATAGGAAACGGCCCAACAAACCTCGGTGCTAACTTCCCAACGGATCCGAAGCGAACAACATTCCTCAACGGAGATACCTTAACAAAAACCATATCCCCAACCTCAAACTCAAGATCCGTCCTTCTTTTGTCCGCATAAGATTTTTGCCTATCCTGCGCTGCTTTCATCCTTCTTCGAATCAAGTCAATCTTCTCAGAAGTCTCCCTAACCATATCAGGCCCAAGCAAGATCTTATCCGTAGATTCCCACCAACATGTAGGTGATCGACAAGGCCTTCCATAGAGAGCTTCGAAAGGAGCCATACCAATACTGGACTGAAAGCTGTTATTATATGCGAACTCTACCAATGGAAGATGCTCTTCCCATGTACCTCCAAAATCTAAGATACAAAGCCTCAAAAGGTCTTCTAGAACACGATTCACCCTCTCAGTCTGGCCGTCCGTCTGAGGATGATATGCGGTGCTCAGACACAATTGAGTCCCCACTGCTTCTTGCAAACTTCTCCAGAATTCGCTAGTGAAGATAGGATCTCGATCACTCACTATGCTAGAGGGTACCCCATGCAATCGAACTATCTCTCGAAGATATACTGAAGCTAGCCATGGAGCAGTCCTCTTACTCTTCACAGGTATGAAATGGGCGCTCTTAGTAAGTCTGTCTACCACCACCCAGATTCCTGTATTACCCTTCCTCGACCTGGGTAACCCGTCAATAAAATCCATCGAGACGCTATCCCACTTCCATTGCGGAACCTCCAATGGGTGAAGCAACCCACCTGGTTTCCTTTGCTCCGCCTTCACTTGCTAGCACACCAAACATTGAGCGACATACTCGGCCACATCTTTCTTCATACCGGCCCAGAAGAAAACCCTCTTCATGTCTTGGTACATCTTATCCCCACCGGGATGAATGGTCATCCTAGAACGGTGTGCGTCATCAAGAATAGCCTTCCTCAACCCTTCATCTTGCGGTACACAAAGCCTACCGTCTCTACGCAAGCACCCCCTATCGTCTAGGGTGTACCTACTCAAATGGCTGGACGACTTCCCCCTTATGAGCTTCTCTATCAACTCAACCAACTGTGGGTCGTCCCTCTGGGCTTCCCCAATCCGCCCCAAAAGAGTAGGCCTAACTTCCAAGGAAGCTAGCAAACCGGGTACATAATCAATGGAAGGTCTGAAATCAAACATCGAGATAAACTCCAAGCTTCGTCGTTCCACGAACAATGGACTCAAGGACAACCTCTTCCTGCTCAAGGCGTCCGCCACTACGTTACCTTTGCCAGGGGTATACGCTATCTCGAAATCATAAGATGCTAAGAACTCCATCCACCTTTGCTGTCTTAAGTTTAGATCCTTCTGAGAGAACAAGTACTTCAAAGATTTATGGTCAGTGAACAACTCGAATCTCTCACCAAGAAGATAATGGCGCCAAATCTTAAGCGCAAAAACAATAGCGGCCAACTCTAAATCATGGGTAGGGTAATTCTTCTCATGTGCCCTCAACTGCCTTCCACCATAGGCTATCACCCTTCCCTCTTGCATTAAGACTGCGCCAAGACCTGTCCCACAGGCATCAGTATAGACAACAAATGGCTTGCTCCCATCTGGCAACACTAAAACTGGAGCCGTGGTTAAAGCTCTCTTTAACCGTCGGAACGCATCATCACAATCTACGTCCCATGTGAAAACAAGATTCTTCTTTCTTAAGCGGGTTAATGGGGCTGATATCTTCACGAAGTCTTTGATAAACTTCCTATAGTAACCCGCAACCCCAAGAAACTTCTTACTTCGGTAGCATTCTTTGGAACCTTCCAATCCTGAATCGATACTACCTTCGCGGGATCCACAGCTATCCCCTCCTTGGAGACCACGTGCCCCAAGAACCGCACTTCCTTCCTCCAGAAGTGGCATTTAGAGAATTTAGCCTTAAGGCTATGTGCTCGAAGAGTCTTCAACACCTCCCCAAGATGTAAGGCATGCTCTTCTTTACTCTTAGAAAATACTAAGATATCATCCACAAAGACCACCACGAATTTATTAAGGAACTCCCTGAACACCCTACTCATCAAGTCAACAAAATATGCTGGGGCGTTCGTCAACCCAAATGGCATCACCAGCCACTCATAAAAACCATCCGGAGTCCTAAAGGCAGTCTTGTCAATGCTATCCTCAGCCACCCTCAACTGATGAAACCCCGTGGCTAAGTCCAACTGAGAAAATACTGAAGCGCCAACCAACTGATCGAAAAGATCATCTATCCTCGGCAATGGGTGTCTATTCTTCTTTGTGAGCTTGTTGAGTTCTCTATAGTCTACACAAAGTCTGAGGGACCCATCCGCCTTCGTAGCAAAAACTACTGGAGCACCCCACTCCGATATGCTCCGTCTTATGAACCCCTTCTCAAGTAACTCCCCTACTTGCTTATGGAGTTCCCTCCTCTCACGAGGAGCCATGTGGCGCACTGGTAAAGATACCGGTTTAGCATTATCCACCAAATATATTCGGAAGTCAATCTCCCGCTTCGGAGGTAAGCCCTTCACCTCCTCAAACACATCCGGATATTCCCGGACCACTCTAACAGATTGCAAACTCTCGACTGAAGCATCGAGCGATTCAAGATAACTTAGCATAACAGAGTCCATGGGATTACAAGAAATCTCGAGAGTGTTACCCAAGCGGGTCATGAGCCTAACAACTCTCCTTTCGCAATCAAGAACGACACCATTACTGGATAACCAGTCCATGCCCAAAATCAACCCATAGCCCGTGAAGCCCAACACAAAAGCATCACATCTAAACTCAATGCTAAGTATAGAAATCTTAAAACCCAAACATATCATGGATAAATAAGTGGAGCCCCCAATTGGGTTTGAAACAACCAAGGGATCATCTAGCAGACTGGTGTCTAAGTGCAGTAACTCAACTAATGATGATGAAATAAACGAATGCGATGCGCCTGAATCAAACAATGTACAGACTGGATGATCAAATAGAAAAACCAGACTTTCAACGGAAATAGTTCTACCTCTCTCCTGAATCGGTGGAACCACGAGAGCCTGTACTTGCCCCCTAGCCTGACTCGGTGCCATAAGAGCTTGCACCTGTCCTCCCGAGGTAGATCCCGTCCTTTGCCCTTTCTTAGGGCAATCCTTCACTAAATGCCCTGCTTCGCCACAGTTGAAGCAGCCAGTCTTCTTCTTCTTGCGACAATCCTTGCTTAGGTGGCCAGGTGTCCCACAATTGAAACACTTTTTCTTTTTGCCCTTGCCACCGTTGCCTTTCCCACCTTTGCTTTGCTGTTGTTGAGGTCTCTTTTGATCTCCCTTCTTTTCGGGTGCCTTATTAGCATTAGGACCCTTCTCTTCCTCATACATGAGTGCCATGTCAACTAGCTTCTCAAAGGTGGCCCCCATAGGGATATGAGTCATAGCCAACCCATGCATAGGTTCATTCAAGCCTTTCACGAACCGCAAAGCCTTCTTCTCCGGTGTATTCACCATATCTAGGCCAAACCTTGCCAATTGATTAAACTTGTTAACATATTCCTTCACCGAAAGATTTCCTTGCTTTAGAGTCAAGAATCTCTCCATATACAAGTTTTCCTCCGCCCTTGAGAGAAACTTTGCCACAAATCTTTGCCTGAAATCCGCCCAAGAGTCAACGGGGCGTTCTCCATTAGTGACCTCCCACCAGAATGAGGCCTCCCCCTTCATTAACCAAGCAGCCAACTTGACTTTCTTCCCTTCTTCCATCTCAAAGATATCTATCAACTCTTCCACCTCCTTAAGCCAATCTCTAGCCTCCACAAAAGTTTCAGATCCTTGAAAAGGTTTCCCTCCCATAGCTTTAAATTCCTTGCAAGTCTTAGCAAAAGTATCCGTGCGAGGAGGAGGGGGAGGAGGAAGATCGGGTGCCACGGTTGGTGGAGGAACATTTGCTGGACCCGCAGTGGTGGCCCTAGCCTCCATCAATCTCCTATACCATACTGGTACCGTCACACCCTCCGGAAAGTTAAGATCCTCAGCCATGCTGAAACGAAAAAGGAAAGATTCAAAACGGAGAATTCGAAGGATATAGATATGGCCATTGGGGATTATGCTTTTCTTTCAAAAACTTTTTCTCTTAAAAGACATGTTTTTTTTTGAAAATATCTTCTCCAAAAATGTTTTAGAAAAATAGTTTTCTAAAAATTTTATCTGTTCCGGTAACCTTTGCTCTGATACCACGTGTAACACCCCACGCCCGCTATAGTCACTCACTAAGGGAATGCCATAGCATCGGTGGAGTATTTTAGTGAATATAGAACAGAAAAATTACACCAAGACAGATATAAATAGTACTTGAAATTTTAAAAAACATCATCTCATAACAGCGGAAATAAACATGTCTGGTTACATCATAAAACCATGATAAAAGTCAAGTACAATATCCGTCAAAATAAAGAAGTACATAATCCCACTCTCTCATACAATAGCCATAACAAAAGAAAAGATAACTGGATAACTGGAGCTTTACATCTACCCAAGCTCCTAAAGACTGGAACAGCAATCCGATCAAGCTCTACTACCGCTAGGATCCACCGTAGGACCTGAGGGTTGGGAAAAAGATAAAAACAACGGGGTCAGACATAAGTCTGAGTGAGTCCTATAACTTTAACAATACAATCATTAAAGTAACCAGAGAAGACATAAACTTGACCTACGGTAATATCTGGGGATGAATGGCTACACTAAGCAGCTTGGTAAACTTAGGATAAACTAAGATAACCGTCAGGACGCATCTACCCACCCAAGGATAATTACTAACTGCACCACACCAGTCATTCCTACTTAAAGGTTGATCCCTCCCAAGGACTTAGAAAATTTCCCCAGTAGTTTCGTGTACTCCTAGCCCACTACATAGGTGCCGTCTGCCCCTATCTCCACTAGGTGTACCCAGTAATTCTTACCCAGTAGTTTCGTGTACCCCTACATAGGTGCCGTCTGCCCCTATCTTCATTAGGTGTACCCACTACTCCCCATCGATCGGCTCCCTACCGTAGATACCCGTGCTGGTCCCACAGTGGGGTGTATCACTCCCCTAAAGTGGCTACCCAATACTAACGGTGCACGACTTTATATCTACACGATGCAACAACGGCTTATCTACCAGCCCGGGCCCACACACGCATATGAAACCCGTTGGACTTGCGTTGCCACCGCTAACCCGTTTTGGCCTCTTATAATCAAGCCCAATATGCGTGTCCCGTCACTCGACATGGGTCGAGCCCACAAAGATACGTTTGGGATATTGGTTGAAATGGGCCCCCACAAGCTACCCACCTAAGCTTGTCATATATCTAGTGTATCCCACTTAACCCTTTAATCATGTTTAATTACATGTTTCCACTTGGTTAAGTACTCTAATCGTATTTTCTATTGCCACCCAAGGCAACCCACTAGATTCTACATGCCACCCAAGGCAACCACAAAATTTCCACATGCCACCCAAGGCACCCACTTAACCCCTCATGTCCCCCTACATGCTAATATGGTTAAGTGTTTCTTAATTAATTAAGACCGTGATCTCCCATAAAGACCTCCCACATTAGACTGGCTGTTATGACCGCCTGGTTAAGCCGGTAGAGTCCGGGCAGTCTTACGTCATAACAGAGTCTAACCTCATGTCTTTACCTTAATCACGTATTTAATTCATGGCTAAGACCTCTCACATTGGGCTGACATTTGTAGCAACTGGTTAAGCCGGTCGGGTCCGGGCAGTTTTACACTACAAATGAGTCCAACCTCGTGTCTTAGTCGATTAATTACACCTAATTAATCACCCCCATATTAATTATCCCTAATTAATATCAAGTTTTCCATAACATGGGTAGACCTAACTCAATATGTAAATTCCCATGGGGTAGACCTAACTCAATAGGTAAATTCCCACTTATGGTAATTTATTTTTATGGTATGCTTAATCATACCCAATCATTTATTTATTAACTTATTTACCAACCCCATCGTTCCCCACGTAAATCGTTCTCATTTCATGATATAATAAAGGGGAAGATCATCACAAATATCATGGGTTTAACATATAACTTTGTCATGGGTTAAGAGGATGTCAACTTGCATATATGAACACATTTTAACCCAACCACATTTAACCCAAACTTGCATATTATCATACACATGATTTGCATAACATGTTGCATATGAGCTTGCATATTATCATACACATATCTTGCATAATATGGTGAACTTGCATATAGGCATTCTCATAACTTGCATAACATGTTAAACATGCATTTAAGCATACACATAACTTGCATAAGCATTCACATACTTGCATAAACATTCACATACTTGCATAAGTATACATAACTTGCATAAACATGCATAACTTGCATATCATGTCATTTAAGCATATACATATCTTGCATAAGCATTCATATACTCGCATAAGCATGCATAACTTGCATATCACATAAATCTTGCATTTAATCATATACATGACTTGCATAACCATCCATATACTTGCATAAGCATGCATAACTTGCATATCACTTTAAACTTGCATTTAAACATATACTTAACTTGCATAACTCACTTTGTTAAACATGCATAATTCCACTCATTAAATATGCATAAATCCACTTGTTAAATATGCATATACCAACTTGTTAAGCATGCATAAATCAACTTATTAAGCATGCATAAACCAATTTATCAAACATGCATAAACATAGAACAACATAGAGTAACATATCATTATACATGATTCAAACTCACTAATCCGCATTTAAGACCATAAGTCTCATTACACCCAATCCACTTACTTTAACCATTGATGTTAAAGTGATAGAAACTCACCAAAACCAACTTATGAAGAGGGATTAGTTGCTAACTATGAAGATGGTGGTGATTAGAGAATGATATGAGAGGGATTAGCTTGATTAGTGAGTGATTTGCTTGCAACTTCCTTCATGAACTAGTGGAGGCCATGCTCAAATTTCATTTTGCCATAGTTTAGTTACAAGACTTAATTATGAATGAATTAGGGTAGGGTTGGGGTCTTATTTATAGGATTAGGTGAGTGTTTTAGGACCTTAGATTAACCCTAGATTAGGTTAGGACCCTTAGATTTAGGAAATCTCTAGAACCAGCCCTCTTAGCCAGCCTGAATCCCAACCTGGTGCAACCTGGTGCACCCAGGTTTATTGGACGGTGCCACCCTGTCGACAGGCAAGTCGACAGGCATGTCGACACCCCTGTCGACAGGCCTGTCGACAGCCCTGTCGACATGGGTTGGGCGGGAAGCCTCCCGCCTGACCCCGCCTGGCCCATCCCAAATCTGAATATTTGAATTTTTAAATCTGTTTTAGTTTTAAATTTTCTGCAAACTTCTTTGGGCCATAACCGGGCCATACGGACTCCGATTTTCGAAAACTCGGACTCTATTTTGCGTATTTTTCCAAGACGAACGCAATAACGCAGCCAGTTACCCCCAATTCCCACATCTGAGATTATTTATCCTATAATTAGTGTATTTTAGTATTAACTAAAATTCGGGGTGTTACAATACCATACCATTAATTTCTGCCAATATATAACCTCTAAGTTCGTACGTCTCAGAGAAGGGTGTTAAACAAGAGAATATATTATCCGCCACCAGCCAGATATATATTTAGCAGAGATCAACGAATACAGCATAAAGGAATACCACGTCAGACATACTATCCATTTACAAGTCCGTTCTGGGTCTGAACGAAACCGGAGGCACCTTATTCCTCGTCCCATATGTCCAATAAAGGAGAGAGGCTCTCGCATATCCATCGAACTCTAAGTACGCCTGGACGATCACCACTTATTACCTTGTCTTGGGTGTACGGCCCAATTAAGACATCAGTAATCACCCAAACGATGTGAAGATCTCCGATCTTTAACCATCGTCTTCATCTTCGAATCTTGATCGTCGTAGTAATTATCCAGAATGGGTCAAACTTGGTCTTTCTGAATAACACGTGTATTTTATAATCAAGTGCTATAAAACACATCATACGCCTCATTCCAATTCAGAATATTATTTTAATAAAATATTCAAATTATTAATTTAATTTTAAGATCCATTAAAACTCTAATTCAGTTTTAATCTCAAAATTCATTGCTTAATGATTATTTAAATTTAAGAAAATAATCTTATCTTTAGCTGGGTTAAAGAACAAATGTTATTTAAAAACATTATTCACGATAAACCCAAAATTATCTTACATCAAAATGGAATCTACATGGGAATCAGATCAATAGATAATCGATATAAATTTCCGTATCAGAATAATAATATAAATGGAATAACAACAAAGCCTTTTAAATTCCATATATGGTAACGTTCTTCATTCACAGAAGCTTATCTCAATTTTTATTAAATCGAATTCCTTTCAATTCTAATTTAATATATTAAATTGGAAAACTATACTTTTGAAAATTCCCATTTAAATCTTAATAAAAGATTTATAAATTCCAAATTATATTTTCACTGTTAATTGGGTTAAAGAAAAAATGTCGTTAAAAACACAATTCACAATAAACCCAATTCACATTTCATTTTATTCCAATTATTAAATATAATTGGAAACCCTAATAATCTTGATTAAAAGATTTATTCTCCTCATACGGGGTTTAAGAACAGTGTTATTAAAGACACCAATCACGACAAACCCAAAATCTAATTTATTTATTCATTTAAAAACATTGGACTTTTATTTCTAGTTAATAACTAGTTCATTTCAATAAAAATATATTTTTATCTTTTCAAATATGGAATTTTTCATCCAAAATCTTTTCAAATCATTTATTATGGTTTTACATAATTTTTCCATTTTTTTTAATTTTACCAAGGCCCGTACAGTCGGTTTCCAATAACGGCCACCGAACTGCATCCATAGCGACCTTTTCCAAATTTGATTTGGACATAATTCATAATCCAATCATTAGATTTCAAACTTCTTATATTCATTGGAAATCTCTTTTCGATACGAATCCAACGGTTATGGTTTTAGGAGAATCCGACGGTCGGATCTCCCATTACATCGATTTGAAGTTAATGGTCGAAATTCGCGAGCGGTCGCTGCGTGGCTCGTTCTATTCAGGCCATTCTATATATAATATATATATTATATATATATTTCGTCGATTTTTGTTAAACCGTATTTTATAAATTGTTTATAAATTCGTTTCAAAATGATTTTAATTTCATTTATAATTTTAAATCAAAATTGAATATTCTGTATCTTTATCGTATTAAAATGATAATATTTTCAAAATATTATATTTTGAAATCTCCTCTTTTCGTTGTTCATTGTAAAATGAATAAAATTGATCGATAAACCCGTTCGGTTAAAATGGCGTTTCTATACTTAACACGGCTTCATATTTTTATATTTCTATGTCCATTCAAAGTCGGACATCAAAATCATAATTTTATTCTTCACTGAATATTTTTTTTAAAATATTCGTTATTTTAAAATATTCTTTATATTAAAATGATCTTTTACATTAAAATGGTTCTTTTACATGAAAATGATTCTTTTATATGAAAATGATTCTTTTATATAAAAATGAAAATTTTAATGTTAAACCACTTTTGTCAACATTGAATCTTTTTAATGATTCATTCTTTACAATAACAACGTAATTTTTGATGTAAACACAATTTTATCAAACTTGAACCTTTTTATATGATTCATCTAACATCAAAAATGTACTTTCTAATGTTAACACAAATTTATTAAAATAGAACCCTTATATATATATACAATAAAAATGTAAACTTTTAATTGTTAAATCTTTCTATTTCAAACCATGATCATTTTACATCATTTCTTATAAACAATAAAAATGTAAATTTTTATTGTTAACTTTTTTTTAAACAATGATCATTTTACCTGTTTCTTATATACAATAAAATTGTGAATTTTTATTGTTAAACCTTTTTCTACAAACAATGAGTATTTGGTATATACGATAAAAATATAACTTTTACTGCTTCAAACAATTTTCATTTCTTATATGAATATTTTTCATATTTTGCACATTCAATAAAAATGTAATTTTTATTGTTTCAACATTTTATTTTATAATATTCTTTATTTTAAAATATTATTTATATTCTAAATCGGAATGCGACTCAATCAATTACCATATAATTTGAGTTATATGGATTTCATCCATCGCATTTATGCAACAATAATGATAAGTAATCATCAAACAGTCAAATCACGACAGAGTGAAGTTTACAATGGTGTGAGCATTAAAATAAATATATAACGCTCATCACAGACTGTCAATCCATCAACTGACATATAATTAAATTCAGGGGAGATGTGAATAAATTATCATCCCCAGACCCATGTGGGGTTTTCAAACATCAGCAGTTTACCTAAATAAATAATTGGTTAACAAATTAAACCAATTCTAATTCAGTTTGAATTATTTTTCTAATTAGCCAATTTTCACTAGTTAAAATTATAAGTGAATATTCATAATTTAATTCCAACCACTACATTAACATTAACATTAACATTATTTTTAATGTGTTAATCATCACAACATCACAAACAATCACACAATACAGTTAATTTAAATCGTCTATAGTTTGTGGACAAAGAAAGTGATCTAACAGGCACCGTATACAATTTATGATGATTTAACTGATAAAAAATTAAACTGGCAATTCTATATAATTTTCAGTTATGAAAATAAATAAATAACTGTGCATAATTTGTAGTGAGGAGTTCTCACCTTCGTTTCCACTCCGTCATTCTTTAGCGGACAATGGTTTTTGGATTTGCTCCAGTACGCAGTGTTCTTCACCATGATCCCAACACAATCTGTTTCACGCAGTTTGTGTTAAAAATCATATTTTTAATAACGCTTCATCTCTTTAAAAATCACATTTTTAATTCGATGATCTTATATATAAAAAAATTCAAATTTTAATATTTCCATTTCTATTTTTTTAAAATGCAAATTATATTTCAAAAGCAATGCAAATTATATTTAAAAAATAATGCGATCTTTGTATTAAAAACAAGGCGATCTTTATATTAAAAACAAGACGATCAATATATTAAAAACAATGCGACTTTTATATTCAAAACAATGCGATTTTTATTTTAAAAAAAATCTTTTCTTTTCTTTTCAAAACCATGTTCTTTTTATTTCAAAACATTGTTTATTTTTAATTCAAAACAAATCTACTTTTATTATTAAAACAAATCTATTTATTTTACTTTTAAAACAATGTCAATCTCATTTTGAAACAATGGCAATTTTGTTTTAAAACAATGTTAATTTTACTTTTAAAAATTATACTAATTTTATTTTTAAGAACCATGCTAATTTTATTTTAAAACTAATTTTTAAATGATGTTATATTTATAATAACAACTTATTTTAATTAATGTTATATTTATAATAAAAACTGATTTTAATTTAATATGAAATGAAGGTTTTAAAAAATTAACCTTTCCCCTTAATCACGTTTACAGTAAATGTTGTTGTCATCTTTTACATGCCAAATACAGGACCGCCAAACCCATACTCCATCAGAAAACCTCCCGTCGCACGAACTTCCAGGCTGCCGGAGACTGATCAACCTCCACCCCCTTGCGCGCATTGCGGCGCCTTCCCCTGGCCCAAACGGCGGTCGGCTCGATGCACCCAAGCGCCTCCAAAAAGTACTCGAACCCGCCCCCTTTCCACGTCGATTTCTCCACAATGACGAACCTAAACCCCATCACCCCCGTTGATCCTGTAGAGCTCGAAGACCTCATCGATTTTCCCTTTGGAATGCTGTACTAATTCGCGATGGATTTAAAGATTTTAATTGGAAGATTTGGGATCTCGGTTGCCATTGGTTTCAATACTGGCGGCTCGTATTTCTGATTAGGGTTTAACGTATATTAGGTGTATTTATACCGTATTTTCATGTAACGACCCAGAAAATCAGAACCAATTTAAAATTTTTAAGTTGGCTATTTTAGTGAATTTGAAATATGTAAAATAAATTATTTTAAATAATAACGACTAAAAGTATATTTGAATCGATGTTGGAAAATAAATATATTTATTTTAATTATAAAACGAGGCCTGAAATGGCGTGGCAGTTTGAAAATTTGAATTGGAACTTTGACTGACTGTACAGGATGCAAAATAAAACGGATTTTAGTGAAACCAAAAATATTTAATTCTATTTACGAATATCTTTCTAACGAATCTGAAAATCGAAATTTCTTGGCGGGGATCAAAAGTTATGGCCAAATGAATTTTCAAAAAGGTCGTTATGGAGTTTATATAGCCCTTGAAAATAGACATTTTGCAAATGACCTCCGTTTTTGACGAAACCACTTTTTTTGGATCCGGGATGTCGAATTATTGCTAGATTCCAAATTCCATAATTTTTGGAGTTAATATGTGAGTGTGACAAAGGAAAATGTGTTTGGTTGATTTCAGTCAATTTGGATCAACCAGAAAATGGCCATTTTTCGAACGGTCTCCAAATTCAATGAAACTAGTTTTGTTGGGACCGTATCGTCCAAATATAGCTAGATTCATTTTTCTAGAATTTTTAGAATCAATATGTGGCCCCGGCAAATTAAAATGTACATTCAAATCTGAATTTGAATGTTTTATATTTTAATTTGAAGAAAAACTGACCAAAACAATCGAATGGGCTTACGAAACATATCCCATTATGTTCAGAATGGGGGTATTTAGCTAAGGGCATAGTCGTTGGGTTTGGATTGGAATTTGTATGAGGTAAGGGGTATTTTCGGATTTAATAAAATATATAAATAAAAAAGGGCCAATCAAATTCACTTTCTCTCACCCTGTAACCCAATATCGAGCGGCGGCGGGTGTTCATTCTTTCTCCCCTCATTTTCACGAAATCCACTCAATAAAATTTGAAGCCCCAGTTGAAGATTCGGTAGAGAATCCTGCAAGCTACAAATCCATATACAGTTTGGATTTTATTGTTGAGTATATTGGGAGATCCACTCCTTCGAAGTCTGAGACTTCAGAGCGCTGCCACGACAGCCTGGTGCCGTCGAAATCCACCCTGCTGCTGGCGCAAGTGCTCCTCTCCAGGCCCTAGAGCGTGGTGCAACTCGATTTCAACCTCGATCAACAGATTTGCAGAAAGATCGAACCCTAGTTTTGAACCTTTTTAGAGAGGTAACGACTGTGATTTTATTTTACTATTAATAACACTTTAAAGCGCTACGGTTTATGATTTTACAATATATACGAATCGCTAAAAATAATCATGTTTGAACAATAAAAATCACATTTTTATAATATATACGAATCGCTAAAAATAATCATGTTTGAAATAAATTGTTTAAACAATAAAAATCATATTTTTATAATATATATGAATCGCTAAAAATAATCGTGTTTGAAGTAAATTGTTTTGACAATAAAAATAACATTTTTATTATATATATGAAGTGTTAAAAATAGTCATGTGTTGAAATAGATATTTGTTGGATAAAAATATTATTTTTATCACATATAGGAAATGAAATGGTGTGGGAATCAAAGAACAGAATATATATATATATATATATATAATTAAAATAAATCGAATAACGAAGTTGTAGTTCGTATTTTGAAACCGTGATTTCAAACGATTGTACCGGGAGATCCAACCATTGGATTTTCCTGAAACCGAAACCGTTGGGTTCGCTTTGGAAATATCTTTCCAACGATACCAACTTTGCAAAGATCCAACGGTTAGATTGGCTAGAATGTTTAATTCAAATCTGAATGAAAACAGCGCCAGAATGTATTATATTTATTTATATATATATATATAATTAAAATAAATCTAATAACGATGCTGCAGTTCGTATTTTGAAATCGTAACTTCAAACGATTGTACCGGGAGATCCGACCGTCGGGTTTTCCCAAAACTGGAACCGTTGGATTCGTTTTGAAAAGATCTTTCAATGATATAAAATTTGTAAAGATCCAACAGTTGGATTTTCAGATTTGTGTAAATCAAATATGAAGAAAAACAGCGCCATGGCCGCGTTGTGGCCTGAAGCGTCGTTTGAATAAATTGGCTATATTTAAATAAATAAAAATAACGATGAATCATTATAAAATATTATAAACGATATGGAATGGAAATAAAGTAAATTTACTCAGTTTATAGGATATTTGATGGTTGAATGTGTTTGACGTGAAAATTACATTAATAAACTGAATTATGGATGTCAGATAATTTAACCATTGAAATGAATTGATTTGAAATTCTAAATATATGTGAATTATTTGAAAAGGTCAAGTTATTTCTCATTTCAAATAATTGATCGACGGTTAGAAGTCGAAGATATGAAGATGGTGCAAGACCGATGATCTTCACATCGAATGGATGACTACTGATGCCTTTGATGGGAGTTGCTGCCCTGAAGGGGTTACAGTGGTGGTTGTCCAATCGTACTTGTTGATCATTCAGATGTGCGAGGGCTTCTCTCCTGTATTGGACATACGGGAGAGGAATAAGGTGCCTCCGGTTTCGTTCAAACCCAGAACGGACTTGTAAATGGATGTGTGTCTGACGTTGTAGATTGACAACGTGGCATACAAAGATGCTGTGATCAAGGCTTTTGTTGAAAAGCAGAGCCTTTTGGTTGATGATTAAAGCATGGCTTTAAATAGCTAGCTTTGTGTTTAGCGTTGATTCGCGAGCCTCATACCCCGGTATGAACCACAAACGGGAGAGGACCTCAGGGAGGACATGCATTTCCTTCTAGCTAGGAGTGGTGTTTTGGGTTTGACACGCCCTGGCATTTTACTTATGTGAATGATGGATAGCGAGGCACCTCGGTTATATCGGTCGTTACAGGGCCGATGGTTTGGTCGGTATATGACCAGTTGACGCCCTATAGGGCGGGGAAACGCAATGTTCAAGCATTTTAATCCACTCCGTGTGGACCAGCCCTGACGATCCATGGGCCCACCTGAGTCTGGGTCTTGAGGGGCGGGCTAGAGCATCTCGAAGCGGTAAGGACGATCCCTTGCCTTGGTTCATGATGGAATTCCAATTTCCAAATACGACATCGTGCGGTTTTGATTGTATACCTATATATGGCGACATAGTGGTATGGGGCACTTATGCCATCTATGATTGATAGTTATGATTGAAATTATTTTTGAAACATATAAGCACTAGTAATAATATCAAATGCTTTTGTTTTATTCGTATCAAGCATATTTTGGCCGTTATAAGGTAAAACTCTATCCTCCGGTTTGCGTTGCATTATATGATGGGAACTGAGTCTTATAATGG
The DNA here is from genome assembly GCA_030737875.1 of Allium sativum. Taxonomy (NCBI): domain Eukaryota; kingdom Viridiplantae; phylum Streptophyta; class Magnoliopsida; order Asparagales; family Amaryllidaceae; genus Allium; species Allium sativum. The sequence goes on from CM060919.1 coordinate 661,078,230, forward strand.
CTTCATTTTTGTAAAAAGCATTGCGATTTTTAAATGATTTACTTATTTTAAGCACTGGAAATCCAATGGAGTAAACCCGTTCCGTGTTAGCGGCATGGTCCTGTGATTGGCCTTATTATAAAATAAGTTAAGTAGATTTTTCATACCAGTCCCATGACTGACTCGTAGTTTGTTTCACTTGCAAACTCAGGTGTCCCTATTTCTGCACGGGCAGCCTTGTATTCAGGTTTTAGCAGGCTCTATCTGGATAGCTATGGAGCTGAAGATGGATTCTATCATTTCTTTCTTTTTATGCCATTCAAATCCTGTTGTACATATTATGTTTTGATTCTGCTGTAGACATTTTATGTAAAGCTGAACTGTATTTTGTACTAAGTATGATCCTGTATACTGTGTAACTCTGATGATTATGTTTATCCAATGTATCCTATTGTACATTATCTGGTGTATTTATATATTTCTGTTCTGCTGTTATTTGTTTATGTGTTATATTCCAAAGATTACCCTTGCCACCGTGGAACAGTGATTTGGGGTCGTCATATTTCCTTTTATTTTAATTTATTTATTTTCCTAAAAATATCCGTATGCTGATACCAACTCCAAATCAAACCCAACGAGGGTCGGCCCTAGCCAAATACCCTCATTCTGAACACAATGGGATATGTTTCGTTACCCAATTTGGCTGTTACGATCAGTTTTTATTTAAATTAAAATATAAACCAGTTTATATTTAATTCAAACGTACATTTTAACTTACTTAGGCCACATACTAACTCTAAAAATTCCAGAAAAATTATTTCTAGCTATGTTTTGATGATACGGTCCTAACAAAACTAATTTCATCAAATTTGGAGTCCGTTTGAAAAATGGCCATTTTCTGGTCGATCCAAATTGATTGAAACTGTCAAAGCACATTTTCTTTTGCCACGCTCACATATTAATTCCAAAAATTATGAAAATTGGAATCTAACAACAATTTGACATTCCAGATCGAAAAAAGTGGTTTCGTCAAAAATGGAGGTCATTTGCAAAATGGTTATTTTAAGAGCTATATATTATATTAATATATATATAAATTTTATAGTGACTTTTCTGAATTTTAAATTGGACATAACTTACAATTTATTTTATGAAATTTCAGTTTCTTATATCCGTTAGAAAGATATTGTTAAACAGACTCAAATATTTCTTGTTTCGTCCAATTCTGACTTAAAATGAATTCTGTATACTCAACTGAAATTAGAAATCGAATTTTCAAACTACCACGTCATTTCAGGCTCGTTTTATAATTAAAATAAATTTATTAGGTCTAACTTCAATTTAAAATAAATTTATTTGTTCTAACTTCGATTTAAAATAAATTTTTAGTAATTATTATTTAAAATAAATTATTTTAACTATACTAAATCCATTAAAATAGTTAAAATAAAAAAATTAAATTGGTTCAGAATTTCCAGGTTGTTACACACGTTTTCATAGGGGCCTAAGAGTTAGGTTTTAGAAGTCCAAACCCATGCGGGTCCGGTATCCCCCTTATATAAATAATTAGAATTAAGATGCACATAATTCATGAAATGCATACTATATTTGTTCCTAATCAAATTGTTATTTGTTTTAGGAATCAAGATACTTGACATTTTTCTTTTGAAATTTCACAACTGGTTTTGGCCTAGAATTTAATAAATTAAGTTTTTTCTTAGCTTTATTCTTGTGTACTACTACATCTTTTTCTTCTTTTTTATAACCGGGATGTTTCTTGATTTCTTGTTCTTATATCCCAAACCTTGTTTATTTGAAGCAGATTGTGAACTCTCAATGATTTTTGTCAAATTTTCACGACCTTTGTTGAAGTTAGAAACATTTTTAGTAATATTGTCTAACTTAGTTTATAAACTAGCCTTTTCTAGGTCCAGAATTTTGACTTTTGCCTTAAGTTTATGATTTTCAGTAGTAAGAGCATCATTCTTCTCTTTTTGAGTTTCAATTTCTTGACTCAAAAGAGATAATTGAGAATCAATATTAGATGATGATTCTTGAATTTTTTCAAGTTCTTCTTCTAATATTTTCTTCTCATCTTTTAACATATCTCGTTCAAACTCTGTTCTACTCATATCAGCTTTGGCTTCTTTGAATTGTCGTTTAATGTCTTTATATTTAACTATCAATTCAGCATTAATATCAAGTACTTCATCAAATGTAGGAATTTGTACCTCATCTTCTGCTGCCATGAAACAAACATTTGCTTGTTCATTTTCTGTATCACTTTCACTTTCCGATGAAGGCGAGTCTGAATCATCCCATGTTACTGAGAATGCTCGTTTCTTTGTTTTGTCCCTTTTATATTTGAATTTGTCATTTTCTTACTTCTTCTTTTGCTCTGGACAATCCTTGTGCATGTGCCCCTTCTTGTGGCAGTTTAAATATTCTATAGCGGATGATGACGGTTTATTTGATCCAGTTTTCTTTTTGTTATAACGACTGGCTATTCGTTGTTTCAGGAATTTTTTGAAAGCTTTTGCAGTGAATGCCAGATCTTCATCTTCAGAATCTGATTCATCTTCATCTTTTTCAGCATGGATTGCCACATTTTTCTTTTCTTCTTTTTGTTCCTTTCTAGCCTGCAAATTAGCTTTATAGGACATTAGATTCCCTATCAATTCATCTGGCTTCATGACGGAAAGGGTCATTAGCTTTTTCAATTGCTAATATTTTTTCTTCCCATTCACTAGTCAGAAAATGTAGGACATTTGAAACAACATCAAAATCAGAATATTTTTGTCCTAATCCGATAAGAGCATGGTGAGTAGTTTGAAACCGTGAATACATATCATAGATTGTCTCATTTGGTTTCATCTTGAAATTTTGAAACTGAATTTTCAACATGGCTATTTTAGCTTGTTTTACCTTGTTAGTACCTTCATGAGTGGTTTTCAGCATTTGCCAAATTTGATATGCGGTGGTACAGATACTAACATGGTTATATTCATTTTGGTCTAATGCACAAAACAACATGTTTATCGCTTTTGCATTTATAGCTGCTGTCGTTTTCTCAGCCGGTGTCCATTCTATATAATCAGTTGTTGGATTCACTATTTCTTTTTGGGTAGCATTCCACGCATCATAGCTATTTGATTGCATAAAGAATGACATATGTGTTGCCCAATAGCTATAGTTGAGACCATTGAAGAATGGAGGTCTTTGTGTCAATTGACCTTCCGTGTAAGTGGTGTTTTGAGTGCTAGTACTTGTGTTATTTGCCATATTACTAGAATATAGCAAATAACTGTCTTATGTTTATATGATGACCGTGCTTTGATACCAAATGAAAAATATGTACGTGCTAGTTTAGTACACATGGATCGTGTAATATGGTGTATAAAACACAAATGTACAATAGCTATGAAAGTTGATATGTTAATCATAGATATGTAACAGTAAATGCAGTAAAATAGAAAAATCACAGCAGGGATTTTTATACTTGTTCGGAGCACTGTCCTTCGTCCAGTCCCAGACTTCTATCTGCATTTTCACTAACAACCACCTCGCTTCACCCGGAGGAACAGGTATACAACACCCGAGCAAACGAATGGGATTTCACGCCTCTAACAACACCGAGGACTTCAACACGTGCCTCTTATAACACCGAGGACTTCAACTAAGACGAATACAATTGTTGTTGACAGAATGTGTTCTTGATAACACGAATTTGTCACTTGTAGTACAATCTTCCTATAATATTATCCTCAAATAGAATATTTGTGTATATGAAGATTTGGAAGTGGATATCATATTAAATCAAAAGAATATTAAATAGATTCTAGGATTCAAACGATATATTATTGAATATGAGCAACTGAGTGCCTGAGAATATTGAAATGAGATCAAGAGTATAGAGATAGTAATCAAGTCAAGAATTAGTTAAAAAGAATGATGATCTCATGGTGTTTATATAGAGAATAACTAGTTGTAACCCTTTGTGAAGAGTAACAAACAATAGCCATGATTATTGGTGAAGAGAAAGAGATAGTACCCTCAATTGAAAGGAGTGTCTTTTCGAAAGGTTGCTTTCTGAACAAAAACGGTTGACAGGTCAAAAGAACCAGTAGACATGAATTTGAAAATATATACGTTATATTCATATGTGCACGTTCATTGTGCATTCTGGGTAGAAACAGTCGACAGGTCCAATCATGGATGGTCGACCGGTTCTGCCCAGTTTGCACAATCAATATGCATATATATATTCATATATATATATATATATATATATATATATCGATTATTTGAGGTGTGAGATTATTCGAGGATAGATTTTAACATAAGCAACACTATTAAAACACCAAATAATCAACCTCTAATCTAGAATACCGAATGTAGCTCTCTGTATATCTTCAAACCAATAAATATCTTCTTTTTGTCGAGCACGACTTATTTATTTGTCAGAAATCAAAACTCCATAATCTCTTGACTCAAGAGATCTAATCTAACCATAGAGGGGGGGGGGGGGGGGTGAATAAGGTATACTGCAGTTTTGCGGAATATAAAAATTATCACAGCACAAATCACAGTAGAATAAATAAATGCAGAAAATAAACAACATAGAATTTACCCATCTTAGGAAAACCCCTACCTACTGCTGCATTCCCCAAGGTTTGTACTGGTATTAAAAACAATATCCCGCATACAACACTTGTACACTCGCGACCCCTCACTATTTTTTTAATCATACACTCAAAACTCTACACTGATCTCAAACCCCGAGATCAGATTTTTCCTAACTATAAACCTTATAACTAAAACCCAAGTTTAAAGAAATCTAGAAAACTATAGATGGGTTTACAAACTTGAAACAACTTGAAACAAATAAAAAACAAAAACATTAGATTTGTTTAATAACACAAAGAAAAGTCGTCTCCCTTCTGTTTTGTAACTCGTGATGTAGGTTTCCTTCTCATCGTTTTGATGGCCGACCCTCTGTAAAATTGGGATTTTTCTTTCCCCAACTCGCGACTCCTCAAAGCTTAATAAAATTGTTCTCTAATTGCTTGGATGGATGATTTCTCTAGGTCATTCGATTTGGCCTTACTGATGATCGAAACACTTGTGAGTAACTCTAATTTTGATTTCTCTGTGCTTGAATGAATTGCTTGGTTTTGATACCTACCTGTGATGAATTCGTGATAAATTTATATAGTTTAGGACCCTAAATGTTCTCTGATTTCGTTGATGACTTACCATGTGCACCCAAATGATTTATGGAAAGTTTTGAATGGTTTTCTTGCCAAAAAATTGCACTTGCATTTTTATGGAAATATTTGAAATCGTGTTTTCATCGTTGCCCAAAAACGAACCCATTGAACATGTTGATAAATTCTTCCGTGCTTTCCATTGATGAATTCTTTATAACTTTCTGAAATTACCATTTTGTGCCAATTTTACCACTTTGTATGTCTGAGGAAACTATAATCTATCGTGATTGATGATCAAGGATTTCTTGCCAAAAAATTGTGCCATGATGTTTGGAAATTCCCCTCTGGTTTCGAATTTGAAACCATCTATTATTAAGAAAGAAAATTTTCTTCCTTTAACTACGTGAAAATTTATCCTGCACTTGAATTAGAAATATTCTTTCTTCACCTTGCTATTTACACTTGGCTTGATTTGAACAGATGTTACACTTGCATCTTTCCGCTGCACCTTGCATATTTCTCATAAGAGCACATACACATTTGATCTTGTCATAGTCATGCTTGCATTATTGTGTGTGACTTGTTTCGCTTTGCTGTTTTTCCTCTTCTCTGGCTTGTTGATTCATGTTGTGCTACGGTGAATGTGTTTGCTTGATGCACCCCTGTTGTGTCACCATGTCCAGTAGCCTTTGTACATGTAACGAACCGAAATTTTTGGCACTTGAAGTTTAAAGTTAAATTATATCAGTGTTGAAAATTCATGTTGCTACTGGATATTAATTCAGAATTCAGAATCTAATCTATTTAATTTCATTTAAAATTTATTGTTAAGTGAGGATTTAAATTTTTATTGATTTAAATATCATGTTAATTTAAACGATTATTATATTTTTAAACTAATTGAATATATAGTTTGATAAAATTTAAATTTGATTTTCCCTTTTACTTGAGAATTTTAATTGTATGTAAAAAATTATTTAGATTAGAATTTGGTTTGCAAGAAATTAATTTTATTTTTCAATTGAATCTAATCTAGTTTATTTGGGTTAATCATATCTTGTAAGTGAAATTTAATTTGGATACTTGATTTAAATGTTTATATTTGATTTAAATATTATTTTGTTAAATTTAAACGTAAATGATATTTTCAACTAATTGAAATATATCATTTGTGGAATCATAAAAGATTTTGAATTTGAATTTAAACTTGAGATTTATAATTTATTTTGATTTAGAATTTATTATTAATATATATACTTGGAGGTTGTTAGGATTTGGAATGTGATCTATTTTAACGTGGTTTTCAAACTTAATTTAAAATGTGTATTTGGATATATAATTGCACTAATGGTGGTTGTATATATAAAATGATAAATAACCTAGGAACTTAGGAAATTTTTGTTATTATGGCTGAAGCATTTTTTTACCTTGCCACTTGTTTAAAATTTGGAAAAAAATCTACACTTGTTTACTTGGTTCTGAAATTAGCACCCGTGTCCTACCTTTATACTTTTCACTGTGTCCTCACTTCTTTAGTTCCACTTTTCTTTTATTTGTATTAACAGCCATTGTTTTCCATCCCACTTTCCCTAAATCAGTTTGTTCTTCCTCCTCAAAAATCGACCATCTCCAAAAAAATCCAAGTCGTTCGCCGTCACTTCCTTCTGTCGCAACCTCTCACCGCGATTCCATCCGTTCCATCCATCGCCTGTAGTGTTCGCTCCTCACCAACGCCTCGCATGCCGCATCATGAGTTCCATCCCTCCCCAATCAAAATCAGTTTGCCTTTTCCTAAAGCCGCCATCCTAAACTCGAGGCTAAAGCCTTTTGCCCTGAAGCCCGTCGTCAACTGCCCCGACAATCACTTATGTTCGCTCCTCCTCTCCGTCGTCGTCTGAAATTCAGTCAGTTTTCCCTTTGTAACGACCCAAGGATTTTCGGCCCCGAAAATCGACTTAAATACATTTATCGTAAATTATGCCGACCTTTCAAACACCATAACGTTTATAGAAAGAAATTAGAGGGTGAGATAAGAAAGAAAGAAATATTAGAATAGAAGAAGAAGAACCAACATAACACAGAGTCTCACATCGCAGCGGAGAAAAATATATTACAGAAATAAATATTTATTGACAGCTTTTAAAAATACTTACAATATCAGAGTACATCAACACCTCTGGACAGTTATAATAATCTGCCCCATACACAACACACACCAGAATACACATCATATATATAATATGTCTGTACATCTCCAATTCGTCTTTGGACTTCGCAGCATCCGATAACCTGAACCTGTACAACTCGGTCTAACCCGACCAATACTAACATCGGGTCAGTTTGGTAAACCAAAGTGAGAAAAACACACTAAGCTTAAGGGTATCACACAACTTTATTTTAAAGTTAAAATCTTTTCGAAAGAAAAGGATAATCGTAAGACCAAATCCACACATAAATACGGACGGTTTTTACCTTACGATAACCCAAAACATTTTTGAAATCAATATCTTTTCTGTATTATAATAGTGTCTAAATACAAGTAAATAGCAATCTACCAGAACACTTGCATCTCATGCTACACATATATAGTATACAATCAAAACCGTAGGCGCTTATTAGAGATTGGATTTTGACTATGACAAGGTGTGGAATCACCTGCCGATAGTGTATCTCTAGAGGGGAATACACTGGGTTCAACAAGAATGTCTTGCATGAATCCTCCTACACTGGGTTCTTTATTTGCCTGACATTTGCATTTGAACTGTTCGACATGTTTGTATTCATTCGAACTAAAATTGCTCTTGTACATGTGCACTTTTCTTTGGCACTTCCCATCGATGTATGTCTTGTATATTGTGAACTATGCCTTGCTCATGTTGCACTCATGCCACTTGTTTCTACTGAGACAATCTTCCAATTATGCAATGTTGCCTGCACAGGGACTTTGCATGCATATATATATATATATATAGACATTGAAAAAGAATCCTGATGGTTCTATAAATAAGTACAAGGCTAGATTAGTTGCAAAAGGTTTTACACAAGAGTATGGTTTTGATTTTAATCAAACCTTTTCTCTTGTGATAAAACCTACAACTATTACACTTGTACTTACCATTGCTCTCAGTAAAAACAGGAAAATGAAGCAATTGGATGTAAATAATTCCTTTTTAAATGCTATATTAAAAGATACCAAGATACACACAAAATTCAAATTATGTGTGTAAACTGAACAACACAATTTATGGACTTAAACAAGCTCCAAGAGTCTGGTTTGATAAACTAAAAAATGCGTTAAATAAGTTAGGATATCAGTTTACCAAATTAGATAATTCCCTGTTTATAAAATCATCCAACAATTCAATTATTTGTATACCGATTTATGTGGATGATTTAATTATTACAAGAAGTAGCAAATCCGAACTGGATCAACTAACCAACAATTCTCAATCAAAGACCTTGGAGATCTGATATACTTTCATGGCATTGAAGTTAATAGAAAATCAAAATTAGAACTCTTATTATGCCAGAGAAAATATATAGAAGAATTGTTGATCAAGAAAAAAATGATTGATGCAAATCCGCAGCCCACACCAATGATTAGCAACCATCACTACTCTAAATACAGGGTAAAGCTATATTTAATATCAAACAATACAGAAGTGTTATAGGAGAATTATAATATGCAACTATAACACGACCTGATATTACATACTGTGTTAACAAAGTTTCACAATTTATGCAGAACCCACTGGGTGAGCACTAGAAGGCTGTCAAAAGAATATTAAGGTATCTCAAAGGAACTCACAACCATGGACTAGCAGTAAGAGCATGCAGAAATCTGAACATATTGAGCTATGCAGATGCAGACTGGGCATCAGATCCAGATGATATAAGATCAACTATAGGCTATTGTATATACATGGGAAAAAACCTAATATCATGGCATTCAAAAAAACAACCAATAATCTCAAGATCCAGCATTAAGGCCGAATATAGAAGTGTTTCTAATGCTACAACATAAATTAAATGGTTGCAGTCACCACTATAGGAATTAGGGAAAAGCAGTGAAATCAAACCTATTTTATGGTGTGACAACAAAAGAACAGTAAACATCTCAGGTCCAATTCAACATGACAGAACGAAGCACAAAGAAATAGACTTGTATTTTGTTCGCTAATTAGTTCAAAAAGGAGAAATATAGGTCAGACATATACCTGGTATAACGAGCAGATATCTTAACCAAAGCACTTATAGCTCATAATTTCAAGAGATTTAGATCTAAACTGAAAGTCGAAGATACAACAAATGAGACCTCTACTTTAGTTAGAAAGAAGGATTAATCAAAGCAATGCTTACTCTCCATATTCAGATCTACTCATCAATTTATCTTCTTCAACGAGCAATAAGTACGAAGAATTGCAAATCTAGGGTTGTGATAACCCTAGATTTGAGAGGGCATGTTAGAGAATACATCTGCCTTCGTGTAAAGATACTTTATATCAAAGACAAGTCACGTGATTTACACGGTGCCTATAGAAGAAACAATATCGTTGCTTCCTTTATTGTTTGTACTTACATTTGCAGTATTGGGCCAAAGCCCATTTTAATAATTTTCCTATATAAGGTTGTACATTGCACACTATGTCATTTTCAATTCATTCTCAATAAAATTCAACATTTACTTTCTCTGTTCTGTACATCATAATCTCCCAATACAATTTTCATTTCACAATCATAAGTTCTATCGAAAATTCAACAGTACTGTATTCATTGCATTACTATTCACACCATAACATTTACTAAAAAATTTGCAAAGACATCCTTCTAAAATAACTTCCAAAATTTGTGAAGACATCCCCCTATGGAAAACCAATTTCAATAGGATATGTAAGTTTATAATTATTAAAACATAATTATAATGGATGTAAACGGTAGAAGATATTAATTTCTACAGTGGAAAAATCAAATTTAATATAACTTGTTACCCAATCCTAGCACAAAATAACCAAATAAATCTTTAGTAAACATCCAACTTTTAGCACACACAATAAATTCGGCTTATAACTAGTTAGTTAGTGTACTTTACAACTTAATTATGCTTTCATCCGCGAATTTCCGTACTATCTGAGTTGACTAAATACACCATACGTCCAACCCAAATATCATAGAAATACGAATCATTATGAAATAAAGAAGAAAATGATAGAAGAAGAACATAAACAACAACACAGAATCTCACATCGCAATGGACCAAAATATAATATATCATAACTTTTGAAATACAAAATTTTAACTGTATACAGTTATCAGAGTACAACACTTAAAACACAGCGGAAAAAATAATAACTAGATAACGCTGAAGCCTCCTGCTCCAAGCTCCTCCAAGTATATCAGTAAACACCTGAACTACTTGACTGCCCATACAAATTTAGGCACCCAAGGGTTTAAAATAAAACAAATAAAATTTTGGGTCAATCATGGGACTGGTATGAGTAAACAATTTAAAACAGTTTGAGAAAATAAACGATATCTCATAAGACCACGCCGTATAACACGGAACGGGTTTTTCCCTTTTGAGAATTCAAAACACTTGCTTTAACTTTCAAAATACTCATGGAAGAAATGATATTCTTTATATCAAAACTCTTTTGATATTATAATAGTGTCTAAATCAAATAAATAACAATCTAGTGGAATGTTTGCAACTCATGCTCCACATATATAATATACAATCAAAATCGCGAGCACTTATTGGGGATTGGATTTCCTACTATGACAAGGTATGGAACCACCTTCTGATAGTGTATCTCTAGAGAGGAATACAATGGGTTCAACAAGAACATCTTGTAACCCGACCACACAAGACCGGCCACTCATGTCGCTTGAGTGTATCGAATGTATATCACCAACAGTTGGGATCAACAACCATTTTTCCGAATGGGACAACATCGAATAGAATAAAGAAAGAAATGAATTTATCTAAATAGGTGATAATACACCCTAATTGGGAGCTACCCCTTAGCCATGTTGCCTGCCCGATTTTTGTCATTTCCCGCTTATTGAGGCCTGAGGCTACGATTACTTACCATTCGTTGGTAGCACAATCACTTTGACAGTCACATTGTTAGATCCGTTTATCACCATTGATTTGCGCAAATATAAATCTGGGTATTATGCTAAGAGAATAAATTCTCCGCCACCATATATATTTATACAGACCAACATATGCAATCATTGGAAATACTCTGTCAGACACTCATCCATATACGTTTGTTTTGGGACTGAACAAAACCGAAGGCACAATTTCCATTAATCCATCTTACGCAATTTCTACTTAAGATTAACAGAAAAGCCCTTTCACTTTACTTCGTCTTCGATTTCCTTCATTTAATCTGATTCGTGACTCTACTGCCAATACGGAGGGGTTCTCGGATAATTATCCAACCGGTCTCTCCATATTGACAACGATGTTGGCCAATACTTCGATAGTCGGTTATTTAACTATCGAAAAAAACAAACATTATACAATACATCAAACAATCACGGGGCCCTTTAGTTAATATTTTATTAACTAAATCACTTCTCCATTTCCTTATCAATATTCGTTAACACGATATTTTCGACAATCATCTTGGCCTCTTACACTATTTGGAAAACATTTCCATATATCGACTCCTTTTTATTTTCTGTACTTAGAAAATATCTTTTATTTATTATTGGAAAACATTCCAATTACTTATCTCTTTCACGACCGTTCATTTATATAATTAGGAAATATTTATTATTATATTTCCAAATTTTCACTTACTTGGGTTAAAACGAATGTTATATAAAACACCGCTACAACAACCCAAAATATTTCATTCAACTACATTTCTTCAAACATTTATCTCCGCGACTGAATCCTCCTCCTTATCGGTTAATAATTAAATCAATCAGGTTGGGGTATAATTACCTCTCAGACCTTGAGTGAAAACATTATTAACCTCAAAACAGACAAGACCACTTGCCTCGAATAATCAACACCATAATCAATTATTCAGTTTTAAAACTGTATACGTTTCTCTTTCTAATTTTTACTAGATTTAATTATAAATTTACTTTTTGTTTATAATATTCTATTTTTAAGTTCGTTTCCTTATCGAGTTCTATATATACCGATACATTAATTTCTAACTATCATTCCATACCAATTCCATATATATACGTCCATTTCTAATTATTCCAACTTTATTTTACATTTCTATTCAATTTGCTAATTTATACTTTAATTAGCTCAATAGCCCATTTCACTTTTTATACTTGAACATATCAGGTCCCAATATATTTTTATTTACTTATTAACGAATCAAATTCCATTTTCAACTCAAATTTCATATTTGATTTCGAACATAAATTCTCAAATCTCATTCACTTATCCAACGCCCAATTTCGATTCAAACACAATTGATTTATTATTCTTCAAATTAGTTAATTCAATTCCATACTTAAAAGTATGATTTTTGTTTCAAAAATCATTTCATTTCCACAACTTGAGTTTGTACTGATTTTACAACTCAAATCCGGATTTTTTAATTTTAAAATCCATATTTTATTAACTTAAAATACTTCGATTTTAATTAATAAACCGTTATGGTTTTATAATGGTTATGGCGCTGCTTTTCTAAAAATTTAAATTTGACATTACTCAAAATCTATAAGACGAAATTCAGATTTTTCTCATCCATTAGAAAATTATTATTCAACCGGTCTTGACGATTCTTGTTCCAAAGAATTCCGACTTAAATTGAGTTCTATATACTCAACTGAAGTTCGAAATACCAATTTACGAACTGCCGCACTACGGCGAGTTCGTTTTAATTATATTTAAATATAAAGGTTAACTTCATTTATTATATAAATTCCAATTCCACTTCTTAAATATTGAATATAAATTAAACTCGTTTACCAAATCTAACTAAATATCTCGATTATTCCTGATCGTCGATTATTTCGTAACTCATTTATAAATTTATTTATACCACGATCTTCAATATTTAATTCCAATTCATTTTATAAATAAATTGTGTATAAAATTCGATATAATCGAATTTCAATTATAAACCATTGGGTTTTCTAAATTCAGCTTACATTTCGAATTCCGAAATATAATCAATCATTCTGTTTTAAAACACTTCCCAATTCACTCTTAAATTCATATTTGAATTTAAATATTTAAATTATCCGAATGATAATTATTTCACTTAATTTATAAACGTTGTTTATAAATTTAACTTCCTTGTTTTATATATTAAAACAAGTTTCCATTTCAAAATTCTATTTGAAACTCCATTCCTTTTATATTTCAAATTCCGAAATAAAAACCATCGTTCCTTTTTCGAAATGATTTCAACTTTCTATTTTTAAATTCAAACTTGAATTTAGAATTTCAAATTACCTCTGATAATTTATTTGCTATAATTATAACATCGTTTATAAATTTACTTGTTTTATATGTTAAAACAAGTTCCATTTAAAAATTTATTCAAAACCAAAATCTTATTTTAAAATATTCTATTTATTTTAACTTCTCCATATATAACATAGAATCTATTTCATATTTAAATTTAACTTCTATTTAATATAATTTAAATATTTTTCTAGACATATTTTATTTAAATAAATTCGAACTAATCGAATTCAAACCATAAATCCTTACAGATTTATTTTAATTCGATTTAAATTCTGAACATCAGAATAAACTTCAACGTTACTTCTTTAAAACGATTCCAAATTTCCATTTTTAAATTCACATTTGAATTTAAATATTCAAATTATCCAATAATAATTATTCCATTTCATCTATAAACACCGTTTATAAATTCACTTCAATTCCTTGACTATCCAATGAAAATCATTCTATTTTATTTACAAACACTGTTTATAAATTTACTTCAATTTCCTACATTATTTAATTTATAAACATCGTTTATAAATTCAATACTTGTTTTATTTATTCAAAGCAAGTTAATATCTTTATAGTTGTTGGCTAGCTTTTTGACCAAGCCACCAGGAATATAAGCATCAGTGTTTGGATAGACAAGGATATTCATACATGTTAATTCAATAGGAAGCATATCGGTTCGTGATAATCCCAGACAAACCCAATTCGTGACTCCAGTCTTTCATCCGCTCGTATGGGGTGCACCATGACTCGCTCGTGTACAATCATCACGACCCGTTCGTGATCAACTATCACGACCGGTCTACAAGCTTAGGAGATGGTGACCATGACTTGGTCGCCCATGAACTGCAAGTTCAGGATCTGGTGACACCTGTCCATAACCGCCATATTGACCATTTCTCCACCCACTCACGAACAGCTTCGAGATCCTCGGGATTTGTGCCACGTGTCTTCACGAACTGCCTGTAGAAATCACCTATAAATAGCCCTATACTTGGAATTTTTAGGATCTTTTGGCAATTCTGAGTATTGTTTCCACCATTACTGTTTCTCCATTACTTACAATCAGTAACATCTCGAAATTATTGAGTGAATTATCATCGTAAAAGTGAGATTGGGAGAACTTATTGATTGTACTTGCATTCAATTATATAATCAAAGTCATATAAAGTGGATGTAGGCTCGTTAACGCCGAACCACTATAAATTTGGTGTGCTTGTTGCATTTCCTTTCAAGTATAGTTATTATTCTCTGCAATATTAGACAATTTGGGTGTTAGAGCCATAATTTGGTCTAACATTTTGGTGCTTTCACTGAGAACTGAAGTTTTAGCATATCGGATTATTGCTTTACTATTTGAATATTTAAGTCTGAAGAAAATAGTCCGAACTTCCACTGTTTTGGTTTTTGAAGATTTCAGCAAAGTCAAGACATTATGGCTGGAAAGAAATCCAAGGATTAACGAGCTTCGCGAGCAAATGAAGCTGCAAACGAGGCTAATGAGGAAAGCACTCAGGAGCAGGTTGAGGTGAGCTCCCCAGCTCGTGGCTCGCAGGGGGTCACGACCCGCTCATAGATGGTCCACGAGCCGCCCAGCTGAGGTCATCATGAACCATCCACCAGATGCCTTCACGAGCCGCCAGGGAGATGGCACCATGAACCACTCCCCCAAGGAGGTCACGAACCGCCCTCACCAACGGACCACAACTCGACCTGGAAAGGAGATTATGGCTCGTCCTGCTCGTGCTGGTGCTTCTGCTCGACCTAGTTCAAGTGCTCTACATCCAACGGTAACTACTGATGACTAACTACATGCCTCTGCTCCAGTAACTTAAGGAGATCTCTCTCGTGTGCTTGATATGTTAGAAAGGACGAATGATGAGTTGGCAGCTCAAAGACAAGAGAGTTCTCTATTACGACAGAATATTACTACAATGGACAGAAGAATTGATGATCTCCAAAGGAAGAGGACACCTCCGTCGGCCCGTTCTCTTATTCCAGATTACTCATCTTCATCAGAGGAGCCTCCAAGACCTCCACGACGACCGTTGAAAAGGGCTGAAAAGGTGGAACAGCTTCGATTTGGATCTCTTTCTTCTCGAGAAGAGGCGACGCTTAATCAGGGACCTGACAATCGTAACTTGAATAATCCCGGTCCGCTACCTAGGAATCAAGGCATTGTTGACCCTGTTCAGAATCTACCATTACAACCCCCTCGTCGCGTGATTCACCATGGCAACAGTTGGCAAGGAAGCTCTGCTTAGGCCCCGGACTTTGTGGCAGCACACCGAAGAAATATTGGAGGGCCCCGCAGGGCAAGGAGTGCCGATCCTGAATCTACATTGACAAACACTGATGTTGAAGCATTGGTTAGGCAAATCATGGCAGATAGCCATGCAAAGAGAAACGAGGATTGGGGGTATAGACCGTAGTTATACGCCCTTTACTAATGACATATTAGACGTCCAATTCCCGAGGAAATTCAACATGCCAGCTATGAACCGCTACTCGGGTAGGACCGACCCGGTCCAACATTTAATGAGATATTCATGGTACATGAATGCACTCGCTGCTCCAGACGCAGTAAAATATAAATCATTTCTGATATTCATGGAGGATGTGGCGTTAATATGGTTTACCCGCTTGCCAGCACGATCGATTTCTAGTTTCAGGGAATTGAGTGAAAAATTCGTAAATCAATTCCGGCTTCATGCTCAGAGGTCTAAAAATGTCATTGAGTTATCCCTCATTAAACAATGCCCTGATGAAACTTTGAGGTCGTACTTGGATCGCTTTAACTTAGCGGTCACGGAGGTAAGAGACCCTCACGAATAGACTGTTTGATGGCCTTGATCGACAGAGTAGACAAAGATACTGAGTTTGGAAGATATTTAGCCGGAAAGCCGCCACTAACTAGAGAAATATTCTATGAAAAAGCTAATACTCGCTAACGTCAGGAAGAGATATATGCAAATCAGAAGAGGAAGGTTGCCAATAAAGAAGATATACAGAGTAACGTGGCCATCAAACAATCTGGCGACAGTTCAGAAAAGGTAGAGATTAACGTTGGAAATAAGAATCAGGGCAATGGCTGCCAATCTGGGAATAACAGTCAGAAGAAGAATCAGGGGAATGATTCTCAGAAAAGACCTAGGTTCAAGACTTTTGAAAACTTCACACCGTTAGATGATACATTAGAGAATATTTTCCTGGATACCTAAAACGTTCTTCAGTATAAGAGGCCTCCACCGAGAGATTCGATGGAGAAAGAGCATTAGACAGGAAAGATTTTCCTTTTCCATCAGACCCATGGTCACTCCACCAATGAATGCCGTCATCTGAGAGACATCATCGAAAAACTACTTCGTGAAAGAAAGTTGGACGAATACAAGGTTGCTTCGAGAGACAGGGGGCAAGCTGGGCATGCCCCAAATCAAAACCAACCTACCACTAGGCCTACTGCTCAGCAGAAAGGAAAAAATATTGTCATCAACACTATAATAAGAGGACCTTATCCTGCCGGGCATTGCTTTAAGGCAATGGATCAGTATGTGAACGCGACCAAACACGTCGAAGTAGGGGAATGCAGTTATCCTGAAATTGCAGCCCGGTTAAAGCAGCACAAAACAATGTCTGACGATGTCATCATTCATGATAGAGATAGTATTGGAGTTCATTCCCGCATCGAAGACCCTTTAGTGATCACGGCAACTATTGGTCCCGCTTTGGTCCACAAGGTTTTGGTGGACAATGGAAGTTCAGTAAATATTCTGTTTAAGAAAGCATTTGATCAGATGAAGCTTGAAGCAAAAGATTTGAAGCCCTGTGATGGATGCATATGTGGCTTCAATGAAGCCTCAACGTCTCCGATCGGATATGTGGAATTATCGGTAATTATGGGAGAAGGAGAACGCCGGAGAGTGAGAATTCTTCCGTTTGTGGTATTGGATATCCAATTACCTTATAACGCCTTTTTGGGCCGACCGGCCCTAGCACTACAAGAAAATGTTTTATTAATAGCAGCAAGGATTGCACGAAATTTTAACTTGCTATTATTAATTATGCTAATCATTATTAGAATAAAACATTGCTTTAATTGGTAAAATATAGCTTAGAGCAACGCAATAATAAAAAATGACCTAAAATTTGGCGGTCAAGATTTCACGTTTCCCTCTAATAGTTCTATGCCGCTAAAATTTCCTTCTCGTTTCATTCTCCACTCGCCAATTCATTCCCTCCCCCCAAATCACCTCTCCACTCACGAACTCTCTTCAGTAGCCATTCCCTCTTGTCAAAATTCGATCCCTGGTTCGCCGAAGCTCGCTTGTGATTTTCAACGAAGTACCTTCCTCGATCTCGAAGACGACGACGGAGAGCGATTGTTTCAAGGGATGTTGAACTCGATTTTAGGTATTGAACAGCAAACTCGATTTTTCTTCTTCTTTAAATCTGCGTACTCGATTTTAGGTTGTTCTTGGTCACTTCAGTTCGTTGGCTTCAGTTTGTTTGTTTATATCTTATGTCACAGTTTATAACGTACCGAGAACATTATCTGAGTATAACTCATTGATTTATTCTTTTGTAAGTAATTACTTTCCTAGAGAAAAGAACAAAGAACAACGAACGGTAAGAAAATTTTGATTCTAAGAAGAATATATGGATCAAGATATTACAACTTATATTACCAAAGTGTCCTAAACAAGTCAGTGATATTGAGGTACTAGGTTATCTATTTTAATTGTCAATAGCACTAGCACAACAAAAATGATTATTGTCTTTAGCAGAGTATACTAAATTAAATAGAATGCCGCTTGCAATTCAATATACGTTGCTTTTATTTTATACTTTGTATCATTTTGTTAATATCCATATCCTTTGTGATGTGCTCTTAATATTCATATCATTTTCTTAATATGGTCATACTAGGTCACTTGTTATTATTGAACTGTTGCAATTCTCAACTGCTGCATTGCTCAGTTTTGTGTATATTTTTATAAATATTTTGTTAATCGGAACTGTAGGGTGCCTCTTGACAGCTTTAACGTGTTGTTTTGTTTAATTGACAGCTTTTCAAATCATTGCTGACAAACACATTTTCTAAGCTTGAGAAGCACAACAGTTCCTGCATTTAATATTGAATTAAATATGAATGGTTTTATGTCCTTATTTTATTTCGTTGAATGTTGTTGAATTCCTTTTTTTTTTTGACGACATTGTTTGAAGTGAATTTTGTATTTATATTAATGACCATATACATATTGCTACATTACCCAATTATTTAAACTTGCATTTAGGATTGTGTAGAATGCGATCAATTGTGAATGTTTGGTTAATTTTTTTTTTTTAATATTTTATTTTAGCTTCAATATTGTTTTATATATTTGCTGTTTTCAGTTAATAAAAACTGAATCATGGTCATCATCCAAAATTATGCATCTTTGTCTCAATTTATGTTTAGTGGAAATTCTATTTTTATGGCTTTGGACAAACACATTAACATTTTGGGGCTATGAATCATATCCCAATTAAATTTGTGCTATAAAATTGTGAAACGCAGGTTGCTGTAATTACTCTTGTCGATGGTTACTGTAATGACTCTAGTCGATGGTACAATTAAATATACATGGCGTTAGCTTATTCTTGTCCCAGGATTAGGGAGTGTAACTGGCAGGTAGTTTCCGAGACGTTGAATCAGTGTTATTGGAGTTTATCTATACATCCACGCTATGTCTAAGGTTAGAAAATAATAATGAATTCCATAGGGTAAGTTCTTTTGTATTCTAATTTTTTCCATGTTCAAATTTTGAACCTTTTTAATCGATTATAGGTCTGCACTAATCAAGCCCTGTTAATGATGAATGGCATATTACTTTCTGGTTACATACAACTCATAATCTCCTTTTGGTTTAATTCTATATGTGTTTACGTGAACGATCATCTTCATTGTTAAACTAATCATCAAATCTTAACTTATTGCTAATGCTTGAAACCATATCCTCAAGTTAGATAGTATTATGAAAAATAGTAACATGTTTAATCAGACTCATTAACTGAATCTTTATAATTTTTTTGCGTAAAACTTTTAATTTACAACAATTTCTACACAGTGGATAGATGTACTGAGGCTGAAATGTGAAGGCACCTGGGCTTCAAGAAGGAACTGAACTTAACCTATTGATGCATGGAATTAACTGCTTTACTTTGTGGGTGCTCTGATGGAGGAGCAAGAACTTGTAAGTGAACATAATCCGATTCATTTTAATGTTGTTATGGAACTGGTTTGTATTTCTTTGTGCATATAATACATATCATTTATAACAACTATATAATATATTATTACTTAATTAAATAACTGATGTCACATACTCACATTTGCTATGAAGTTGGGTGTGGGAATCCTTTCAATGAGGGGCTATACACATATCATCAGAACTGACCAATCATAAGGTGCGTATGTAGCTGACGGCGTGGGGGTGGCTGAAGGGTTGGATCAATCATGCTCGTTCTCATGCATGTGCATATGTACATTAGTACAAAAGAGAGTAATAGGGTTCCGTTTGAAACCTGATTCTGGGGTTTGGTTTGCTTGGAACTTATTTGGTAGGAAATGGTATATGGGCCTGGGATGTTATTTAGGCCATGGGCTTGGGTGGGAATATTTTTTAGTTTTGTATTTGCAAGCTTTTAAAATTAATTAAACTTAGAAAAAGAAAAGTTAAAACTAGATCTTTCTTTTGGTCAATGCGTAGAGATGAAATATGTCTTATAGCCTTGGGAGGGAAGCTAGCTGGTAGGTCTTGTTTGTTTAGTTTTTTGGCTATGGGCCTTAGCGTATTTACATATATTTAAAATCAAAATAGTTATCCAAAT
This sequence comes from Allium sativum, assembly GCA_030737875.1. Lineage (NCBI taxonomy): Eukaryota > Viridiplantae > Streptophyta > Magnoliopsida > Asparagales > Amaryllidaceae > Allium > Allium sativum. The sequence goes on from CM060919.1 coordinate 661,098,735, forward strand.
AAGTTAGTCAATCATTTATCAAATTCCAAACTTGGAAAGAAATCAGAACCTAGTGTATTTAATTTTGTGTGTTTACTCTTCCCAATTTGCAGCAAGAGCTAACAATTTTGAAGGTGCGACAACTATATTTATGTATTTGATAAAATTAGGCACACTGAACTTATGTCATGCCCAGACAAGGAAAAAACTGAATTAAGTAAAAGTAAACCATATTTGTATTAGTGCTAGTTACCTAATGATACCATATATGATCGAATATAGACACTAAAAACTTATAACCAAATATGATTACAGATGGAGAATACTTGAGTTGCTGAGTAAGTTGGAGCTAAGTAAGCTCCATTAGTTTTACAGACCTACAGCAAATAGAAGCCTGAGTAACCTATGTCCATTTTATAGTGAGGTATATTTTATAGTAACATGGTCGAAACCAAAAGTAAATCACATGTTATTATTTATTCTTGGCAGGGCACATTGGTCAGTCCCGATGGAAAACTCATTGCCTTCTTGGTGACAAAAAAGATTGCTGATTAGCTGATGCATAGTGTAAGTTTGAAAATTTATGCTACTTCATCACTGATTTATTTCATATGCATATTTGAGTTTTATGTGTCACCATTTGTTGATTATATGCATTGAATGTAAAACATATGAAGGTTCTAAATATATTAGTTTCTTAAATGTGTAAACTTTGAACAAAATATGAACGTCAAATGTAGTTGAAATTAAGAAGAGTTACGCGCGTATATGTCCATGCAATGCCTTTTTTTACATCTTGTTATACAGCGTTGAAGTTTTCAGTGTTGCACTACACAAAATCAACTAAAATTTTGAAGTACTACAATCGATAAACATCCTATTCAGAAAATAGGATAAATCTGAAACTTAAAACATGTTCGAAATGTTAACATGGTGTTGTTGTTAAACCATTGGTATCAACCATGTATTTGGAATACTATTTCGAATATGTTTGCTCAAAATGGCTAAATTATGTGTGTATTATCTTGTTTGTATAATACAGACACATGATTATCTTGATAACATTTGTACACATTGATATTTGAGAACAATAGTCCATTTGTAAAAGAAAGCAAAATTCATCTGGTGAGCTTCACTAGTTACTGTTATAACCCTTCGTATTGCATCCTCACTAAACTAATTTTAGACTTTAAGTAATAGTAATAAAATAATCACAATACATATTTTCCTATTGAAGTAGCACTTGTATGATCAGTTGTTTGCTTTTTAAGGTACTGCAGCTGCATCCCACTCCATAGCTTTTTTTGCTATTTTGAAGGGATAATAAGGTCCTGCAGCTATGTGATACAAAACAACTAATCATTCAAGCTTTGTTTCGTGCACCTTTCTGTTTTTTCAGATTATACTCCAATAAAGTGACTTATAAATTATTATTCCAACTAAAACAAGATTCAATATGGACGAAAGCTACATACACATTGGCACACCAAAAGCCAAAACGTGATACCATTTTTTGACACCATAGTCAGCAGTTTGCTCTATCTTTTGGTAGTAAGGGTGTGCTGTATATCGTTTTTGACATGAGAGTCAGATATGCTCTCTCTGTCATGTCATATTATGTGCACAAAACTTTAAGATATTTAAGGATAATATGACACCGTATGATGATATTACTCGAACATTTGGGTTGAAATTTGTTACCTAAATCACATTAACTTAAATTTGTAGATGCACATTTACATTAAAGCAGACTCACTCGCATCGATTGAGTATATATAATTCATTGATTTGATTTTTGAGAGAAGACCAAGGGTAAGACAGTGTAAACTAAGCTCCATATTAGTCTACACGTTTCATGTTCCATTCATTGTAATCAATGAACTTACTTCGCAGTGGTGACCGGACACCAAAGCAAAAGGTAAAGTCAAAAGGCATAGAAGAAAAGTTACTTAATTTGATGCTAAAATACAATGGACGCAAGCCTATATAGCCAGAAGAGGCTAAGAAGAGATTTCAAAAAGTTCAAGAAGCTCATCAAGGTTTAATTTTTAATTGTTCTTTATGTAGAGTTTTCTCGTATAAGAAAATCCAAGAAGATGTTTATTTATTGTTGCAGTTTTATCTTATGTGGGGAAGAGGGAATTGTATGATACCGATCTATATGATCCTTTTGATGATGATGATAATGTTGGTCGCGTACGCATGCCTGCTCAGAATTGGTAGCTAGGAAGTAAACTCATCCTTCATCAACTTATAGTTGTTGTCTCTATGATTCGTCGCTGCTGCACGCTCATCAGACCAAAAATCATACCATTTTTCCAACCCACAATCTTGTTTAAGGAGCTTCATAAAGTTTCCTCAACAAGATGATAAGTAAGCCTCCGGTTATGTGTGTGTGTATGTATGTATGTACGTATGTGTGTGTGTGCGCGCGCGCTTGCTTGTGCATTGATAGCATCATTTTTCTTTGTGACAATAGCATCATTTTTCTTTGTGACAATAGCGCAACCACATATCAGGTAGCAATGGACACATTCATTGTTCATTGAACATTAACACTGAAATTGGACGCCTGTCAGCAAGGTAACAAAATCTGCAGGTTTCGCCTTTATCTTCACAACTTTAGCCTTCTGTTCTAATCAGTGGTCCATGCGTTGACATATGCACAGGTGTGCACACTAACTACCATATTACACACGTACATGTGTTTTATTTTTTGTGTACAAAAGCGCATGCATGCACATGCACTTCTGAGTTCATTGCAACACTGTTTTTTCCTATTTTGTTTTGGGAAATTAGTACTTACCACCATGTTTATTTGCAGTTCCAAAGGAATACCTGAAATTGGGCATGCAGCAACTTCTGCTTGGTCGATCATGAGATGGAAAAGGCATACAAGGAGTGAATTGTTCCCCAGTTCCGGCTCATATTTTTTCTTCTTTTCGTCAATCTTGCTTCTCGCCTTCAGTTGTTCGTTTATATTGCTTACTTTCTTCTCTTTTATGAGAAGGAATTCTGACAGATTCAAAAGCGATTCAATGCGACTGGAATCGTCGAGGTGAAACTTCTGCCTATCTTTTGAATTTTCTAAGATATATAGATGCGCATACATGCCTTTCTTGTTCATAATTAGTTATGTTTGGAGAAGTATTTTTGGTTTTTGCATGTGAACAGTATGTCGGTTCTCTAATACATATACAATCTCTCTCTCTCTCTCTATATATATATATATTATTTATGCCGCCAGCTACAAATTTTAGGAGAAACCCATGTATTTTGTACAAATATAAAGTTCATGGAGTTCTCTTACATTACATAGAAGTATGTCCGGCTATTCATGAAAATTTGTCTTATCCTCTACCCTGTAGTTCATGATAATCTCATTGTCTAATGTCATTGTGTCATGTAGCTGAATTATCGATCGAAATATCTTATAGCAATTTGTAACTTATTTAGCAGGCTTGGATTTGGTGTGAAATATTCCGGATTCCTTTTTTTACTTAACCGCTTCTTCCTCACTTGATATTGGTTCTGCCTCTCCATATTTCTTAGCAGAGAAAGTCCCACATCGGCACTTACTAATTTTATAACCGCATATCAGAAAATGCCCGATCCACAGAAGAAACTTGTAAACCGAAACAAAATGCAAAAATCATTCAGTAAAGGACTTAAAATCCAAAAAAATTGTATTTTGTACGACGACCCTGATTTAACCGACTCGTCAACCGACGAAGATGACGACGAGAGAAACATTACAAAGCGCAAATGGGTCGTAAAAGAGATACCCATTTGTCGGTATCAGGCCCAACCTAAAACCTCACCAGAAGCATCCAAACAGCCATGTAAGTACCAATGAGTAAGGCAGCGGTAATGGTGGGAGTTCGCAGCTGAGATCCAAGACATGATAAGAAAAGTGAGGAGATGGCTTGGTACGTCCGACACAGCTGAAGAAGCTCATCAGGCTTATTCATCGGCGTACAGTTCTCTGCAAGCAGAGAAGGAAGCAATGGTTTCTGGTGCACCTTCGAACTGTTCGGTTCCTTCTCCATCGTATGTTCTTAAAAGGCGCAACCAGGATAGGCTGAAGACTGATATGCAAAAGACGGGCGAGGTGGAGTGCAGAGAGACGGTTAAATGAAGGTATGTATTTTCAAGTAATTGTGCGTTCTGTATTGGTAAATTTAATGTTGTCTAGTTATGAGTGGGATTGACCCTTCATTTGTTGCTCAACAAAAGCAACATGAATGCAAATTTCAGATTTGGGTCTATCTTTTAATATGCATTGTGGTATGGGGGAGCTTACTCAGGACAATGTAAATTGGTTATTCTGATTTTGGTCAAGGTTATGCTTCAAAACCGTTTTTTAGTAATATTTTTTGTTTATATTGGGACCGTTAAATATCAAATATGCACAATATTAGGATAGTGTGCTCGCATGTGCTGTTGTACTCCGTTTATACCATGCATCACAAAATGCAGAATCTTGCATTAATAATGTTTGTGGTTACTGTTTAAGTGAAGCAGGTGTTCTTGACGTAGGCAAAACCTTTGTCTTTGTCTGTTCAAGTGAAGCAGATATTCTTAATCCAGGTTTTCAAGTTACTGTTCAAGTGACCTAAAAACTGTTGGACATATAACTTCATCAAGAAGGTGTTCTTGACACAGGAGTCCATACTACTTCACAGGTACTTTCCCAGTATTCCAATCGTACTTTTGTCATTTATTCAATTTGTGAAACAGCTTGCATTCAGCACTAGCAGCTCTCCATATTCCTGAATGGAATACATATTTATTTTAGAAGTTTTATTTATTTACCTATCTTTTATTTGGTTACCTATTTACCTAAAAAATGTAACCATGCTAATTCATTTATATTATATGTACGCCTGTTCGATCTGTTCTAATATAATAATAATAATAATAATAAATTTACAAAATTATCTTATAAATAGTTGACTAATAATATAATAATAATATAATATAATATATTAATATAATATAACAATATAATAATAATAATTACTTTATAAACTAATCTTATAAATATTTAACTAAGTTAATTGAGTTTTATAAAATTTAACTAAAGATATATAAAAAATAAATAATAACTATAATACAATAATAATTGTAGTGCAATTATAATAAATTTATAAACTAATTATATAAATATTTGACTAAGTTAAATGAGCTTTATAAAATTTAACTAAAGGTATATAAAAATAAATAATAATGATGATAATATAATCCTAGTAATAATATAATAATACTAATAATATAATAATAAATTTATAAACGAATTTTATAAATGCTTAACTAAGTTAAGTGAGTTTTGTGAAATTTAACTAAAGCTATATGAAATTTAATAAAGTCAACCGAGTTTTATAAAATTTAACGAAAGGTATATAAAATTTAATGTAATATAATAATAATAATAATATAATAATAAATTTATAAACTTATTTTATAAATATTTAACTATGTTAATCGAGATTTACAAAATTTTACTAAAGGTATATAAAAATAAATATATAATAATATAATATGATATAATAATATAATACAATAATAATAGTAAATTTATAAACAAATATTATAAATATTTAAGTAATAATATCATGAATATTACATCTTCTTTATTTTGACCATGTTTATATAAAATAAGTAAATTTTATAAAATTAAATGAGTTAATTTCATTAGTTTATATAAATGAACTAAGTTTTATTAAACTTAACCAAATTAGTTAAGTTTATATAATTAAATCACACAAACAAACACACACACGCGCGCGCACACACACGCACACACACACACACACACACACACACACGCGCGCGCGCGCACACACACGCACACACACACACACACACACACATATATATATATATGTTTATATATATATATAAGTTATAATTGCTAATCATTGAATTTTTTTCATAGGTACATACCCATCTATGGTGCATACAAATGACAACATGCTGTAGTATATTAAGGATTTGAAGTTCTTTTGAAGCAACATTTTTTTGGTTTGCATGCTTATTCTTCATATGTAGTGTGATTTTTATCACTTGTATCATTTATGTTTCTAGTGTAATGTTCATTAAATATTATAACATACAATGTATTATTTTAGATGGAAGTTGAATGGTTCGTTAATTTTGGTTTAAAGAGATTTATATGATTTTGTGAAATGATATATTGTGTTTATGTCAATTTGTCGATTATAGTGTGATAATGGATGTTTACATGGTGCAAAAATGATTTTTAGTAGCGTGTGATTAAGGTTTTAACAGCGTTTCAGAAAAGCTGTTATAGGATTTAACAGCATTTCAGAAAAGCTGTTATTGAAAATAATAGTATTTTTTTGTTGCTTGTATGCTTGCAAGTCATTATAATAAAATGTTTTTATAGCAACTAAAACACGCTGTGAATATGACTTTTTACAGCGTTCAAAATGCTATAAAAATCTAGATTGATAGCATGTTTTTTATAGCGTTTTTACTTCGTTATTGTATATCTCCAACCTATTATAGCTTGTTGATATACAGCGTTTATAAAAACGCCATGATAGCCTTTTATAGCGTTTTTTAAATGCTATTAAAGGGTCATTTTGTTGTAGCGTAGCAAAATTCAGGGCTTGCATTGCTCCCTGGTGTCTATTGTTGAAATTCCTGACAAATGCAGGAGTGGGAGTAGTCAGAGGTAACCAAGTCGCTGGACGAGCCTGCTATATAGTAAAATCGAAATTGTTGCTCAAAGGATTAAACATAGAACCAAAGGGTACTCCTCCACCCGCAAAGGAGAATTCAACATAGCAATTAAAGATGGCCCCAAAGGAGAAGCCCAGAGAAATGCCCGAGGATATAGATCCCGGACAGGATGAAGAACCCGAAGGCAGATTGGCGACTTTTAATGAAACGACTGAAGATATTCCGATCGATGATAATGACCCAGCGAAGGTCTTGAAGATCAGATCCCAGTTAGACCCTCTTCGTGCAAAAGAATTGACCGACTTCCTAAAGGCCAACCTGGATGTGTTTTCCTGGACCCATGTTAACATGTGTGGGATATCCCCATCAATTATGCGCCACTCGTTGAGCATCAACTCGAAGCATCCACCTATTAAGCAGAAAAGGCGAATGCTTGGCCCAGAGAGGTAAGCTGCCTTAAAATAAGAAGTTTAGAACTTGAGAAGCAATGGATTCATTAGAGATTCAACTTTCCCAGAATGGATTTCAAACCCAGTTTTGGTAAAGAAGGCCAACGGAAAATGGCGCACCTGCATCAGTTTCTTCGATTTGAACAAGGCTTTCCCGAAAGACAGTTTTCCACTTCCTAGAATTGATCAATTGGTGGGTTCAACGACAGGTTATGAACTCCACTCCTTCATGGATGCATATTCCGGATATAACCAAATTCCCATGCATGTTCTGGACGAGGAGCACACTAGCTTCATCACAGATTTGGGACTGTGCTGTTATGTAGTGATGCCTTTTGGTCTAAAGAATGTTGGAGCTATGTATCAACGACTAGTGAACAGGATGTTCTACAATCAAATTGGGAAGACAATGGAAGTGTATGTGGACGACATGCATGTGAAGTCCAGACAATCATCCAACCATATTATTGACCTAGCAGAAATGTTTGATATCCTTAGACGATATGGGATGATGCTTAACCCTCTGAAGTGTTCATTTGGAGTCACATCTGGAAAATTGTTGGGCTTTACCGTTAGCTTGCGTGGAATTGAAATCAATCCAGATCATATCACAGCAATCAGGAACATTTAAGAACCAAGGAAAATCAAAGATATGCAGAGCCTCGCTGGGAAAGTAGCCGCATTAAGTAAATTCATTTCTAAAGCTACAGATAAGTGCATTCCATTTTTCGATTCGATAAAGCAAGGGAAACGCAATTTCAAATGGACCCTGGATTGTGTGGAAGCATTCCAAAACCTCCTGAATCATATGGAAAAAATCCCGATATTGTCCAAGCCAGTAGACCACAAGGACTTTCCTGTACTTGGCAGTGTCGCCCCACGCAATAAGTTTAGCCCTAGTAAGAGAAGAAGATAAAGTCCAGAGACCTGTGTATTACATAAGTAAGAAACTAGCGGCAACAAAGAAGAACTACCCAAAGATAGAAAAGCTTGTGTATAGTCTGTTGATTGCATCTAGAAGCTTCACCACTATTTTCAAGCTCATCCCATCACTGTATACACTGACCATCCGCTCCAACAAGTGTTATAGAGACCAGAGGTGTCAGGAAGGCTACTCAAATGGAATGTCGAGTTGAGCCAGTTTGATCTGAACTTTCAGCCCCGAAGATCGATAAGGGGGTATGTGTTGGCAGATTTTATGGTAGAATTTACTATCCCAGAGGGCGATGTAGTGAGTGAAAAAGTTGATACCTCAAAACCACTAGTTGACCCCAACGCATGGAAACTGTATACTGACGGAGCCAGGAATGACAGCGATCTGGTGCTGGAGTTGTACTTGTAACTCCCGAAAAACGATTGATATACTATGCTTTGATATTAGAGTTCCATGCTACGAATAATGACTCGGAGTACGAAGCCCTGATTGCCGGGCTTAGGCTTGCAAAGGAGTTGGGGATAATGAAACTGTAACAACCTGTATTTTGATAATGTGTTATAACCATAAATCTAGGCAGAATTAAATTTTAAAATAAGAACCAAGGGAAATGGGTTGCGTCATTGCGTTCGTCTCGGAATTCTGCTTGGAAACGAGTCCGAGTTTGCAAGAATCGGAGTCCGTATGAGGGAGATATGACCCTCCGAAGTTTCAGGAATTTTCAGAGTTCAAAACAGCTCGAATTCGAATTCAAAATTCGAATTTCAAATGCAGAACAGACTGGGCGGGAAATTTCCCGCCCAGACCCAGGTCGACTGGGCAGTCGACCCCCCCCCCCAGGTCGACTGGGCAGTCGACTTGGGTGTTGACCTGGTCCCTGAGCCCATTTTTGGGCCAGTGTTCGTTCTGATGTATCTAGTCCGATTTATGTCCAGATTCATCTGCCTAAACCTATTTAAACAGCCCCAAACCAAGCCTTCTCTACACACAATTCTATTCTGCTTCTACTCTGCCTCTGTTCTAAATAAAAATAAAAATGGGGTCACTACTCTGCTGGAATCAAAACTAGAAGCTAATCAACATCAACCTAAGCAACTCAATTCAAACTAGAGATTGAAGCTTCTACAACGATTCTACGATAATTTCTGTTCTTAGTTCTCAAAAACCACGATCTGTAAGCCCCAGTTACTCTTAGATCTAAACTGTAAATTTAACATGAACATGATGTAAACTGGAATTATGCCTAAACATGATAACTAGGTTGGATCTATCGTTATAAATCCTTGATCTATGACTATCCTTCTTAGACCTACTATTTTAGATCAAATTTTGTACACCCTAGATCTATTCATGTGAAACTTTGACTTGTGGATTATTGTATGAACTTGATTTGGGACATATTCATGTTATTAACCTAAAACCTCTCATGACCTTTATCTAAACATTACCTGTGACGTTGAAACTATTATTGGGGATATTATCTTATGTCAATCCATTACCATGTCTATCACCATATTCTGCCAAGTTGATGTTGAGACCCTTATTCATATGCCTGAAATGTTATAATCGTCATGCTTAACTTGTAAACACCTTTGCCATCCTATGACTATCCTTTTTGTGTTATTCCCTATCTTGATATCTTGTGTTGATGCGAATTCACATACGTTGGGGATACGTTTTGGGTAGATTAGGCAAACTTGAAATTGGCTATAAAATTTACATGATATGACATGAAAACATGACATGTAAACTTGACATGAAATTATACTTGAAAACTTGAATCATGAACATGGTTAACACGAACTTGAACTTGACATGAAAAATTAATCATGGACATGACACTTAGATAACTTGAACGTGGCTAACTCGAGGTTGGGTTGAGTTTGCAGTATAAATCTGCCCGGAACCGCCCAGCGAATCCAGTAACTGCAAACAATAGGACCCAATGTGAGTAGTTGGTCATATCGCACTCGAAACCCGAGGTTAGACTAGGTTATGGTGTAAAACTGCCTGGACCCGCCCGGAACATCCAATAACCATAACCAAGTCTAATGTGAGAGGTTAGGGGTGCATTAAGTAAATTAATGCCACTGGATAGGGTTAAGTCATGGAACACTTGAATATACTTAACAATTTGACACGTTGATTTGATAGGGTTAAGTCATGAACCGCTTAAACACACTTAACCAACCTGACACATGATTCGTAGGACTAAGTCTTGAACTAGAACGACACACTTAGTCAATTTGACATGACACGTAGATGGGGTTAAGTCTCGATTTTAAATGACAACTTAACCTGCTGAACGAAACCCTAGTTACGCGGTCCTTTTCAGCAGTAACCCACTAGATGTATCACGGTACCCTGGGACTAGGCAGGGTGGGGCACGATTGCCGGGCTGATTGTAAGCGACCAGAACGACGGCTGAGTTGGTGCGCCATTGTAGGTTCAGGCGGACTAGGGTCGTGCACTTAGTCCGGAGTTGAAAAAGCAGGCATTGGGCATCAGTAGGATTATCTGTGCATTCTTGATTCGTGTCGGTGGTTGGCACCCTAGGGCTTGATACACCCTATGGTGGACCTAGCATAGGTGACTACATTCGTGATAGGGCCGTATGACACAGACACTCGACGAACTAGACTTGTAGGGAGCCGATCGATTAGATCATACCATTGGACCCCGAATTGGGTCACTTCACGATATTGGGCCAAGGGATTATTTCTTGATTTATAGTTGACACGGGATTAGTATACCAGTATAGTTGGTATGGCGAACCTTGAATACGCAATGTTAGACTTGAGTTATCTTGTTAGCTTAGTTATCATGTCAGACTTATCATCATTCCTATGTTTAATTCTAGTTTATTCATGTCTTGTTAACTTTACTAGTTTCTATGCTGATAGTCACTAGGGCTTACCAGTCTTTTTGACTGACCTGTTTTCTTTCGCCTCTTTGTCTTTCGTTTCCACCCCAGGTTCTCAGGGAGGAAACTCTAGCTCTTAGCTTGGACTTTGCTTGCTTTCTGACAGCTCATGTACGGTTTGGTCTTGAGCTATGCTATGGCTGCACTCATGCACTTTTTGGGGAATAATATTTTACTTATGTTGTTTTAAGTACTTTTCTTCTTTAGAACTTGATGTAATGAAATAATGACTTGGCATTTTGATGTAAGAGGTTTTGACTCTATTTTTCAGTAATGAGATTTGGTTTTAAAGTTTATATCCGCTGCTTTATATACTCTATTTTATCTATGTTCTGTCTTGCGTTATCTCTGTGCCTGTTTACTAGATAAAACCCCTCCAAAACTAGGGCATTCCCTTTGTGAGTGACCCTAGCGGAGGTGGGGTGTTACAGAAACTTTTTGCGATTCCAAGATAGTTGTGAACCAGGTTAATGAAGAATTTCAGGCCAAAGGGACAAGGCTCATATCATACTTGAAGGAAGTGAGAAAATTGCAGGGTGGCCTCAAACACTACAACATAACACATATCCCCCAATCAGAAAATTAGAGGGCAAACAAGTTGGCCAAGATGGCTAGTTCTGATAACCCTGAGGACACAGAGATGGTCCCGATAGAGGTACTGCAGTCTCCAAGCATCGATCAGATGGAAATTGATACTGTATTGGAAACTGAGCCAGAAAGAGAATCATGGATGACACCCTTAAAGAACTTCCTGATGAATGGAACGCTTTCGACCAAGAAAAGCGAGAGGCATGCTGTTATTCGAAAGGCCTCCCGATATGCCATGCAAGGCGAAGTCTTATATAGAAAAGGATTCTCGATGCCTCTCCTCCGGTGTATAGCCCATGACGACATCAAACAGGTATTGAAATATGTACACGATGGTGAATGCGGCGACCACAGTAGAGGACAAATGCTGGCAAAGAAGATACTGCGATATGGCTATTTCTGGCCTACTGTGAGCAAAGATGCGGCTAAGTATGCATGACGTTGCGACGCATACCAGAAGTTCTCGGAGATCCCCAGGGTACCTCCTAGCCACGATGATGAATCCGTGGCCCTTCGCTGTTTAGGGAATTGACATTATTGGAAGCCTCCCCATAGTGAAGGGCGGAGCAAATTTCGTCATTGTGGCCATGGATTACTTTACTAAGTGGTCGAAGCAGAACTATTAACCACGATCACAACAAAGCAGGTGACAAATTTCATTGCCAGAAACATCGTATGTCGATTGATATTCCGAAAATCGTTATAACAGATAATGGAACCCAATTTGATAGCCCTTAGTTCCGAGACTTTTGCCAGAGATATCATATCGAGAAAAGGTACACCTCTGTGGCACACCCACAATCGAATGGACAGGTAAAAGCGGCAAACAAAGTAATTAAGTCCATTCTGAAGAAGAGATTGAAGCGGGCCAAAGCCATGTGGGTCGATGAGCTACCCTTGGCATTTTAGGCCTACAGGACAACTTACAAGTCGGCAACGGGCCACACACCCTTTTCCCTCGCTTTCGGAGCAGAAATGGTCATCCCGGTTGAGCAAGAAGTACCATCCCATAGAACAACTTATTACGACCCGATAACTAATAATAGGTTGCTCGTTGAATCTCTAGATATGGTTGAAGAAAAAAGGGACGAAGAAGACCTACGTGCCCTGAGACACAAACAACAGTAGCCCGATATTACAATAAAAAGGTTCGAGCCCGAACCTTTGAACCCGGAGACTTGGTTCTAAAGCGTGTCTTTCCACCCACAGTACATTTGGGTTCGAAATGGGAAGGTCCGTATTCCATCCTACGGAAGCTTGATAACAGATCCTTCAAGCTGGCGATTGTGGATGGAAGTGAAATCCCCAGTGTGGAACGCCCAGCATTTGCGGCATTACTTGACATGAAATTGTCACTTTTACTCTTTTGTTTTTAGGACCATGTAAAAAGGCACGACTTGCCTAGAACAGTCCGGTTATATAAGCAAAAGATTATAAAGTGGACGTAGGTCATGATTCGACCGAACCACTATAAAATACCGTGTGTCATTTACTTTTACCGCACCATTTCTTATTTACACTTTCATTCTTTACTTGCATGAGTTGTCATAATTACAAAGTTCGCTATAAAACTTCGTAGCAATCTAGAAGCACGTAATTCAAAGTGCCTTCTATCAAATTAGAAGTTCAAGAGTATGCAGAACATCGAGGGTGCAATAAAGTAAACGACACAACCATCAACACTCTAATTCTCATGACCTAAGAAAGTATGAAGGATAAGAATTGTCCATGAGGCGTGAAGGTGCACCATGATTTAAAAGACCGTCTCGACCGCACTCTACCCTTGATATCTGATGGGAGAATATAAAGGCTCCCATGAATGAGCGACGCAAATGGACTCCTACCCCACTGAAGGATTGGGGGGCAAATTGAAAGCTGAGTTCGAACTCTATCCTGGGCATACGACAGGAGAGTATAAAGGCGTTTTGATTAAATGCCGCGAAAGGGCTCCTATCCCGCTGCAGAATCGGGAATAAGAATGCAAGCTGAGCCCGAACCCCTTATTTCCGGACATGGGGGGCAACATATATGACTCTAATCAATCCTCTATAAGCCTTGGCCATGCATTATATTAATGATTGATTGAGGGGCATACTCATACACATATATGCATAGTGCAATAATTTTAAATTTTTATTGCATATAATTTTGACTTAGATATGATCCAAATACTTATGTATGACTAAGTTTGATAAACTTGTAGGTACACAATAATACAAAAGAAACATAAATTCATTTATTACAAATCAAAACTAGATCAAAAGTGATAAGTGAGGGACATTCTCACAACTACATCACAAGGCCAGTGGAAGATCTAAAAACATAAACAAAAGATTGCTATTTGGGTTGTGGAGATGACCTCGGTTTCTTCTCCTTCTTATGTTTCTACATCTCCTCCTTATCAGCATCGGATTTGTCTTGCTTCTTCCTTTTCTTCTTATCCTAAGGAGGTTTCTGTGGAAGGTCAGAGGATTGGGATGCAAGCTGTGTAGTTATCGACTTAGTGGACAGCTTTATAATTAACCCAGATTTGGGATCAGCTGCAGAGATAGGTGGCACATTTAGAGGCTCTTGCTCCTCTATTTTTAATTTCAGTTGTTCATCCTTTTTAGCCTTCATGTCAGCCAGAGTCATGTTGTCATCATCCCTGGTCTCTCCCGTGATGGCGACTTCCTCTTCTTTATCCTGTGGTCACCGTCGGTATCCTGCAAGGCTTCAATGATTTCAGCGTCTTTTAGAACATCTGTGCTTGATATCACAATGGCCTTCTCTATTGCCTCGACTTCAGTTTGCTTTTGAACTTCAGGAACTTCGGTATTGGATGGCACATCGATCTTCTCGGTCTTTGCCTACTTTTCTACAACTTCCTCAGTAGACTTGACGCCTATGTCATGAGAAGCAACTGTTATTAGTTTGGGAGACAATGTGGTCTTCTCGATTGTTTGCTCCACAATGCGATGACAAGTTACAATAACTTAGACAAATTATGGAGAGAATATGGAGATACCTTCTGCTGACTCTTCACCCGAAGATTGGTAGAAACCCCAATAGTTGGAGGGACCGGGACTTCAGAGATCAAAGAATCATCTGGGTTATATTCCTCAACTTCGTAAGTCTTGGGATCCGCTGCTGAGCTTCAGCCTTCATTAGCTTTGTACTTACCCTTAAGCTTAACCCTCTCTTTTTCCACCTTTTCTTAAATTTGACGTCTACCCTCCGTTAAGACCTCGAGATCTCCACCCCTGAGGAAGGTCTGCATAAGCTGGCTCTTGTCGACTTCCTCAACCTTTAAGCATTGCTTTTCACCTTCAATGATCATGTCCTATACGTTAACCAAGGTGGTGGGATAATTCTTAATCCAAGAAATGTCTCGGTTTCGAATGACTTGAGCGAAGAAGTCCATCAACAGTTCGTCGAACCCTTCTATCTCCTGTTCGACTGCGGCAAGCTTAGAGGTAGAAGTGGAGGCTGATTCGAGGGCATCATTGGCATTACTCTTGGCAAGAGTTTCCCGTCCCTCAGCATGGGCAAGTTTGTCATTCAAGCTCGTCTTTTCCTTCTCCCAAGCAGTCTTTTCTATGGCATGGCGGTCCTGTGATGCTTTCAATTCAGTATTATCCATCTTGATATCTTCTATCTCCTTTTTCAAAGCCACGCGCTATTGGCTGTTCGAATCAAGCTCAAGATGGAAACGTTTCTTAGCGTTTTCCAAATCTATTTTATAGTTTTCAGCATCCCGCTGAGCTAAAGCGAGCTGAGCCTGTGTATCTTCAAGTTCCTTCTCAGCCTTGCTGCTAGCCTTAACATCATGATCAATCTTCACCCTAGCTCTCGATGCATCTATTTCTAGGTGGTGGATAACATCTGAAAGATTCTTGGCATGTTTCTTCATCGCCCTATATTGTTTAGCCACATGACCGACTTGGCCATAACCTCTGTATCCCAGTCCTTAGGAACCGGTTCAAGATCTGGAACGAAAACCATCCTTTCGAAGTAGATATCGGGGAACTGCTTTCGTAAACGCTCCATCTTAGCCTTAATTTCAGAAGTACGGTCACCCTCCTGTATAGTGGTAGTGTTCAATTGGTGTTGACCAGAAGGAACAGGAGCTGCCTTCTCCTTTTTCGAATCTTTGCTGGGAACCTTGTGTTTGTCTTTGGGGTCATGATGCTTCTTGGAAGATTTTCCCTGAGGAGGTATGCCTTTTGGGGGAGTTGAAGGTTCGGGAAGTTGTTTACTTCCTACATCTAGCACTTGATGATTGTGATGCTTCCCCAGGTCTTGCCTCGAAGGAGAGCGAGAGCGCGTAGAATGAGGCTGATAAGAATCATGATGCCTTTGACTATCTCTTTCCCGACTATCACTGCGACTATGTTCAGTTACGGGAATGAGCCTGGGAGTGTTCTCACGAAGGTCACGATGAGAATAGGAGTAGCAACGAGACATTTTTCATGCAAAGAATAACCAACAAATGTAAGAGCTACGAATACAAATAGTGTAAGGGTGTTGTGATAGGTGGTGCACGTGATTTGTATATCCCGTGCAATCCCCCTAATAAACCAGGGCCCGAAGCTAGGCCCGTCTTTACAGTATCCTTATTTTTTGTGGGAGTGGTTTCTTCCTTGGAGATAGGGAAGAATGGTTCCTCTTTGAAATCCTCAGATGTGTAGATGTTATCTGGAAAAGGGATCTTTTCTAAATCTCCGAATATCTGCTCCTCTGTTAATGTATCATGAGTGGTAGGCACTACTTGTGGTGGAGTCCTTGGAGGAGACTACCCCCTAGAAACTGAGGCATCTTTTGATTCATTAATTCGAATTTCACCCCCATTATATATGTTCATCTCTTCGTTGTCTTGGATAACCATTGGCGAAGGACTCTTACGAAACTCGTTTGTCTTTGTGACTTTAGTGGTCACTTCTCCCTTGGTCGGGGGAACGTACTTGTGGGACTTCCCACCCGGACCGAGCCTACATCTTACATCCAGAAGATGATGTTTGTGAAGATTCTCATCAGTTATGCACTTCTTGATCCTACAAAAGTCTGAATTGCTCTTTAACAAGCGGGACAATCGATCTTCGTACTGGACCCTCTGTTTTTGGAAAGTTATGAGTTATACAGAAAAAGAAAAATGTTAGCACTTTAATCGTGCAATTAGAGCGCACATTGAATGACTCGGGACTTACTTTCTTGTAGCCATTTCCTTGCACATCCGGCTTGATGTTTTACGTAAAACCAGTCAGATTTAGCATCTCCTAAATTATCCGTCTGTCAAGACTTTCCTAGAAGGGATCGACTCGAAGAAAATGAAGTTCGGAGTCCCTGTAGAACGATGTTTGAAATAATAATAGAATTTCAAATCTTTGAAAGTAAGCTCGGTTTTTAGAACCTCTACGTATGCGATGTACAAGGTATACAGAGCAGCGTAAGAATTGGGTTGGAGTTGCATGGGAGCAATGCATAGTCGTCTCAGAAGATCGACAACTACTGGGGGGAAACGGAGGAATGGCACCTACCAAGCACATGATTCCACTGATGGCCATGTACCTCTCCGAAGCGGAATGGGGTCTATCTCCTTCTTCTGGAGTTTTCACGTCAACCCAGGGGATCCCATGTCTTAATCATAGTTTCTTAAACTTTATATCATCCAATTTGGAAGCTATAGAGTCACTCGGTTTCTCTTTCTCTACTTCTTTAACACCCTTTATTTCGTCAGGAGCTTGATCATCTTCCTCTTCCTCAAGTGATGTGCTCTCAGAAGATATTGATTTTGTATCAAGATCTATTTCTTAGTCGGAGTCAGAATTACTCCAATCTGGATCTGGCGGGAGTACATTGGGATTATAATAATTTGACGACTCTGGATCTGTACTTTTCTCTAATATTCTTGTTGAGCGTCTATCAGACATGGCTGTGTTGGCAAATAAACATAAGCAATTAGAGAATAAATGCCCATAAACCCCATGTGTGCATGTGCTAATGTGTACATTGCTGAAGAGAAAAGCATGAAGTTAAGCAGATAAGCGTAAAATCAGTCATTGTATGTCGCTTAATTGAGTAGTCATCCGGTTCGGAAGGATCATCTTACAGGCTCTATCCTAACTGTTCGCTGATATATTAGAGTTGCATCAAATTTCAGTTGAAAGATAAGTCAGTTCATCGGTTGTATTAATTCGTTAAGCTTTAGTATGCGGCTCGTGACAGAGGGATTCGCTCGTGGAAAAGAGCTCAACTTGTGATTAGGGTGCGGCTCAAGATTGAGCATCCTCATGGACATGGCACCGGCTCGCCCTTTGTGAATCATAAAGGAAAGATTGATTCGTGAAAAGGGTATATCTCGAGACCAAAGCCGTAAAACTCGTCGACCTATGATCAAGCGCCTCGCTATCCCTCTCACGACTCGATCACTTGTTCCCAATCACGATCCGATCCGATACCATGTATCTCACCATGATCCGAATGCCTGTAGCACGCTCCCTCTCTTCGACTATCCTCCACGACCCACCTTATTATCACCACTCGCGAACGTGCCTCCTTCCCATCCACGAATTGACCCTTTACCATCCTCCATAACTCGCCTCACTTCCTCTATCTCATCGTAATCACGACCCACTTCAGCACCATGACCCACGAACAGACCTGTAATCTCTTAACCCTTCTTCCCTCTCAATTCTTAACCTGTTGAGCTCCGCCACCATCATCGCCAGCACTGGCGACGACCCCAAAGTCAATAGGGAACCCATCGGAATCGAAGAAAAACTAGGGAGAATTCAATATACGAATTGTGTAACGACCCGGATTTTCGGCGACTTTGGTTATCGACATAAGCTCGATGTCGATAACCAAAACATCGAAAAATCCCGGTAATTAATGAAAGAAATTTGAGGGTGAGAATAGATAAGATAGAAACTTAGAATAGAAGAAGAAGAAGAATACAACATCAGAGTAACACGAACCTCACAGCGGAACGAATAACATATAATAGATAACATAACTTTGAAATGTAACAGTTATGTATACAATAGCACTTATCAGAGTACAGCACTTACAACACAGCGGAAATAATAATAGCTATAGAATCCTGAAGCCTCCTGCTCCAGCTCTTCAAGTATATCTGCAAATTCCTGACTACTTGACTGCCCATACAAATTTAGGCACCCAAGAGTTTAGGGAAAACAACAAAGTAAACTCCGGGTCAGTCATGGGACTGGTGTGAGTAAAATAGTTTAAACAGGTATATGAACAAGTAAACGATATCTCATAAGACCACGCCGCAGAACGGAACGGGTTTTTCCCTTATGAGAATCCAAAATATCTTTATATCAAAAACCTTTTGATATTATAATAATGTCTATGTAAAAATAGATATCAACTAGCAGAAACGTTTTCATCTCACGTTCTACATATATAGTATACAATCAAAATCGCAAGCACGTATTGGATAATGGATTTCCAACTATGACAAGGTATGGAACCACCTTCCGATCAGTGTACTCTAGGAACGATACACTGGAGTTCAACAAGAACATCTTGTAACTCAGCCACACATGACCGACCACGCATTTCGCTTGAGTGTATCGAATGTATATCACCAACGGTTGGGATCAGCAACCGTTCCCGTATATATATGGGATAGCATTGATAGATTTTAGAAACAAATGAATATTCTCTAGATAGGTGATTATACACCCTACTTCGGTGCGACCGACTTAGCCATGCTACTTGCCCGATTTCTGTCATTTACTGGTTGATGAGGCTAGAAGCTACGCTTTATCATCACATCAGATTCACTTCGAATGTCACATTATCAGGTCCATCGAAAATCACTAATTGACGTCTACAACAGTACATTACGTGTTAGCTAAAGAAGTTTCCTTCTCCGCTTCCACTCTTGGTACGGTTGAAGAAATCAATGTACGTGACCTTTCTGGAAATACTCTGTCAGACATTCATTCATACAAGTCATCCTCATTCACTTAGAATGTCACATCGTCATACCCGCCAAATCACAAATTGACTTATCCAAAAATAACACGGGTATACAGTTAAGAGAAACGAATTCCTCCGCCACCAAACGTGAATACGTTTGAACAGATCAACTTACGCGATCCATTGAATATACTATGTCAGACATTCATTCATACAAGTTGTCCTGGGACTGGACAAACCGAAGGCACTATTCCGTATATCCATCTTAGTCACTGTTATCTAAGACTTATACAACAGCCCTTGCATTTTACTCCGTCTTCAATTATCTTTGGCATATATGATTCGCGACGCTTATGCCAATATAGAGTGGTTCTATGGATAATAATCCAACCGGTCTCTCCATATTAACAACGTTAAAATGGTCAAAACTTCGATAGTCTGTGATTTAACTATCAAAGAAAAACAAGTGTGCAAACAACGCTATTATTTCCAGATGGAAATTATATCGAACAAACATCATTTAACATTTATCTCTTTAGTTCATTTTACATCTCCTGTTTCCCTATATTCAACAATTGCTATTTTCTATATTTAGAAAATATATGTTATCAACACTGGAAACATTTCCATTCCTTGTTTTCTGTATTTAGAAAACATTTCTGATTCTTGTTTGGAAAACATTTCCAAAACTCCTTTACGATCAAACCTTACCATTTCTTAGTTAAGAAGGAAGTCACTCAAGTTGGGGTATAATTAACTCTCAGACCTTAACTGAACAACGTTATAACTTCAAAATGGTCAAAGTTTATCTTTTAATCTTTAACAACTTCTTTACGCCTTTCTCGGATCCAATTTTACTAATCTACTTCTATATTTAAAACATTGGTTATAACGATAACGTTATAATCCCTACTTTCGAATTATCTAACTTTAATTATAACTTCTATTCTTATTAGTGAATAATTAACCTAACACTTATTTATTTATAAATAAATAAATCTCTATTTAAACACTGGAAAGTATAAGTACTTTCCCGAATTTGATATAATCGAATTTGCCGATTAATTCTCTTCGAGAAATCTCTATTTGATTAACTCTTCTTCGAATAACCTATATTCGATTAACTTCTTCTCGAATAAACGATATTCGATAATCTCTCTTCGAATAACTAATATTCGATAACTCTTCCTTTTCAAATATCTCATATTTGAAAATCTCACTTCGATTAAACTATAATCGATAACTCCCTTCGATGAAACTAACATCGATAACTCCTTTCGATGAAACTAACATCGATAACTCCTTTCGATGAAACTAACATCGATAACTTTAACTCGACTAACTCGACTTACTTGGTTCGACCAATTCGATTCGATTAACTAGGCTCGACTAACTTGACTAACTTAACTCGACTTACTTAGTTCGACCAATTCGATTCGATTAACTAGGCTCGACTAACTTGACTAACTTAACTCGACTTACTTGGTTCGACCAATTCGATTCGATTAACTAGGCTCGACTAACTTGACTAACTTAACTCGACTTACTTGGTTCGACCAATTCGATTCGATTAACTAGGCTCGACTAACTTGACTAACTTAACTCGACTTACTTGGTTCGACCAATTCGATTCGATTAACTAGGCTCGACTAACTTGACTAACTTAACTCGACTTACTTGGTTCGACCAATTCGATTCGATTAACTAGGCTCGACTAACTTGACTAACTTAACTCGACTTACTTGGTTCGACCAATTCCATTCGATTAACTAGGCTCGACTAACTTGGTCGAACCACCCGATCAACTCAACTTATTTAACTTAACTTATTTCTCAACTCGATCAACTCGATTAACTCCTATCGAATAACTAATATTCGATTAAACTCCATTCGCTTGACTCTAGATCCCAGCGATCACAATGGTTACGCCTAATTCCCTCAGGAAACATCCGACCGCCGTAGGCTATTTACAGCCCTGCGAATTACGCTAGCAGTCGTACGAGATGGCAACTTATCCTGAATAGCTCTGTTTGACTAACACTGTCTCAAATAACTATATTTGATTAACTCTAGTTCGTTTTAACTCTAATCGATTAACTCTAACTGATTAACTCTAACTGGTTAACTCTAACTGGTTAACTCTAACTGGTTAACTCTATTTGACTAACTCGACTTGACTAACCCCTTTCGAATAACATATTCGATTAACAAACTTTCGAATACCATATTCGATTTCTCCTTTCGAATACCATATTCGATTAACTAACTTCGAATACCATATTCGATTAACTAACTTCGAATACCATATTCGATTAACTAACTTCGAATAAAATATTCGTTTTACTAACTTTCGAATAACATATTCGATTTACTCCCTTCGAATACCATATTTGATTTAACTCCTTTCGAATGTCTATATTCGATTAACTTACTTTCGAATACCATATTCGTTTTATTCATTTGAAAAGATTTACTTTTAAATAACGGTTCTACACTTTATAAATGTCCTTTTAATAACGTTTTTTCCTTTTTATAACGGTTTCCTTTATAAACAAATTTTCCTTTTTATTAACTCTATTTATTTTCTAAATATTCCCCTTTCAATTCTATTTGTAAATGGTTTACCAATATTTCTTTTCTCTATTTTATTCTATTTGCAAATGGTTTTCAAATATTCCCTTTCAATATTTATTCTTAAAAATATTCTAACTCCTTAAATTCCTGGGAAAATTCGCCATAACCTCCTTTGTATCGGGAGTATCGGGAAAATCCCCAAACCCGCCACACAGGCCTTTCCATTCAAAAGAAATGTTTTGAATTTATTTCCTTTTTAAAATATCTCCTATTTATAAATATCCCAATTTATAAATATTCCTTATTTATAAATATTTAAATTTATAAATATCTCTTATTTATAAATATTCCAATTTATAAATATTCTGTTTTCAATATCACTTTGAAAATCCCTTTATCAACATTTCGGTATGTTATGGTATTCAATCATATCAAATCACGATGTCTAATCTCGTCCATACACACACAATCAACAACAGGTTAAAATTCACATCATATATTAAAATATATGAAAAACAATAAAATAACTGTTGAGGAATCCAGTCGGATTCCTCCAACCTGTTTCCCTGCATCACAGATGTTAGACAATATAGATAACATCACTTTCAGTTCCATATGATATATTCTGTTAAACAGAATCAATATAGAAATTTAACTAACTGACTAGCAGTTCAATCAAACAATCAACACACAGTCAAACAGACAATTTTAACAGTTCTAACAATACAACATGAAATTATAAACTGTTTAGAGTTGGTGAGATTTACTCACATTTGGACGATCATCGTCAATGACGATAACTATCGCTTGATCCATACAATTTATTTGGCTATAAATTGTAACGGACTCCAATTGACTCGCGGTCAGTTCCATTGCGGAGTGCTCGTCCATACGATCCCAACGCAACTTACGGTTCGTGATTCTGATATTGTATGACCGAGTTATAGCTTAAACAAGTTCGAATACTATTTAAATTTAAATAAAACTTTAAATTAATATCTTTGGGCCTTTACCCTTAAATCCTTGGCCCACTTCAAAAGAAACAACCCAGCCCACCTTCTTTCTTTCTTCCTCCAAACCAAAATGACGAGCTCCAGACTTCGTTCTCCCCCCTTTGTCGCTAATTTCCAACCGATCTCCCTCTTTCACTACTCATCAAAAACATAAAAGAGCAAAATCGGACTACTCCTCATCACTCTCTCCTTCTTCCCATACCACTTAGACCAAGTTCGATCTCCCCCTTCACATTTCGTCAATCGCCCACTCCACTCGTTGCTGAAGAACGCAACAGCACCTCGAACACCGAATTCCACAAATCTTCTCAAGTACATGCGGTTTTCGACAACCACACCAAATCTATAACCAATTCAAACTAAAACCCATTGATTTAAACTCGAATCCCAACCCTAGTCGCCTAGCACTCACGCTGGTTTTCAACCGCAGCGACAAAAATAACATCGCACCATTCAAACAGCATACCAGATCGAAGAGGATTCATCTGTGAATGCAAATACAGATGTTTTATAATTTATAGAAATATATTGTAATTGTTTTGATTTTTCTCTTTGATTATTCTCTTGTTCGAAACCTTACTGGAGAGAAAAATGTGGCGGCTCAAAGAACTCTTTTATAAGGGACGGGAATGTGTTATGTGGATGTAAAGGAGGGATGTAGCCTTTGTTTTGGCCTCACACTTGGTTTAGATATTTTCTTCTTATTATATAATATTCGATTCAGTCTTCTAAAAATCACTGCGAACACATACGACGCCTAAAAATCATGAAAACCGACACGCTGATAGAATTTGACATTACGGTCCCAACGAAACTGGTTTCGTCGAATTCCGACTCCGTATGCTCACACAGCGTATTTTTAACCGCTAAAATACTGACTGTTTTACACTCTAAAAATCCGTACGACCACACAGTGACTCTAAAAATCACGAAACTTGACATCTAACAATAATTTGACATTGCGGATCCAACAAAACAGGTTTCGTCGAATTCCGACTTCATTTGCAAAACCGGCTATTTTTAAAGCTCTGAATGACCCATTTAAATATATAAATATATTTAAATATAATTAAATTAAATATTAATAAATTTATATTATCGTATATCTTCACATATGATATCATACAGCTTCAGAATATCATATCAGAATTTACAGCTTGATATTTCAGATTTCAGATTTATCGATATTCAATTTATATCGAAAATCCTTTTATAACGTATATAAAGCGTTGCAAATTATAAAGGGATTCTACAGCGACTTTTCTGAAATTTGATTTGGACGTACATCAAAATCTACCCGACGAAATCCCGATTTTTCTCTTCCACTAGAAAGATATACTCCACCAGCTCCACACGTTTCTTGTTTCACAGAAATCCGGCTTAAAACGAATCCTGTACATTCTGTTGAAGTTCAAATCGCCAAATAGCGAACTACCGCGTCGTTACGCGCTCTATTTTAATTATATTATAATTATACGTTCAAACTGTCGTCGATTGAATATATTCGCTAATATAATTCAACTCCTAACTGATATATATATTTTAAATAACCCAAATTACACCATACTGTGAATTTCACTATTTTTGATTATTTCTGAATTAAATATATTATTTAGTTATTATTTTAATTAAATATTCACCATTATTTAATCCCACGACCATTAAATCCTTTAATTCACCATTTATATAATTAAATAAATTAATTATAACACCTCTGCCAATGCGGGTCATTACAAATTGTCATGCAATCTCGAACAATGGAATGGAATTTGAATTCAAAAACCTATGTATTTTTGTTACCTTGAGCAAACGATTTCGAGGCTGTGCAAATTTGGGGAGATATTCGGATTAGGGTTAAAAAAAGAGACGACGGCAGTAAAAAGTGAAAGGGAAAGGGTGGATCGGCTTATATAGCCTGCGAGAAGGCTCTTAATCTTCCCTTTTTTGTCTCATACAATCCGCCAAGTCTGATGGGACACGAGTATTCAGATAAGCCCACCATGGCCTGCTTAAGGACCTGCTCAACCGTCGGTTCGTGACGCATGCCCAGTAACACAGACCATAATGTGTTTTAACTACCCAGACTTTGGAACGAGCACTAAATCAAAAAGCTGGAACGTTTTACATACAGGAGTGATGAGTTTCTTTAAAATGCTTATGAACTTTGAAGCTTACCTGGCAAATTGATCGTAATGTGCTTCAGAATCCAAAAGACCAAAATCAACTAATAAACAGAAAAATAATTGGAGATTCAATCTTGTATTTATACTCATTAGAGAATGCGATTCTTTGAAACAGTGTAATGATACAAACAGACACGAATATCAGCGCTCTTCTGTTCAGAAATAGGCGTATTGAATAACTTCGAAGCACGTTTCATCACTGACAAAACGTACTTCGAGGGGGCTAAATGTTGGCTAGTTTTTTGACCAAGCCACCAAGAATATAAGCATCAGTGTTTGGATAGACAAGGATATTTGTACATGTTAATTCAATAGGAAGCATACTGGTTCGTGATGATCCCAGACAAACCCGATTCGTGACTCCAGTCTTTCATCCGCTCGTGTGGGGTACACCATAACTCGCTCGTGTACAATCATCACGACTCGTTCGTGATCAACTATCACGACCCATCTACAAGCTCAAGAGATGGTGACCATGACTTGGTCACCCACGAACCGCAAGTTCAGGATCTGGTGATACCTGTCCATAACTGTCATATTGACCATTTCTCCACCCACTCACGAACAGCTCCGAGATCCTCAGGATTTATGCCACGTGTCATCACGAACCGCCTGTAGAAATCACCTATAAATAGCCCCATACTTGGCATTTTTAGGATCTTTTGGCAATTCTGAGTATTGTTTCCACCATTATTGTTTCTCCATTACTTAAAATCAGTAATATCTCGAAATTATTGAGTGAATTATCATCGTAAAAGTGAGACTGAGAATATTTATTGATTGTACTTGCATTCAATCATATAATCAAAGTCATATAAAGTGGATGTAGGCTCGTTAACGCCGAACCACTATAAATTTGGTGTGTTTGTTGCATTTCCTTTCATTTCTAGTTATTATTCTCTGCAATTTTAGACAATTTGGGTGTTAGAGCCTGTAGCGTCCCACATTTTTATCGGTCTATGTTTGAATATTTAAATCAGTTTAAATATTGAATTCATAATATTAATGGATTTATATATTATTTAAAACGAAGTTAAATGTATAAAAATATATATTAAATATAACCGAGCCCGAAATATCGCGGCAGTTCGTAATTTAACGTTCTAAACTTCAACTGAGTGTACAAGACCCGTTATTAGTCAGATTTCTTCGAAACAAGAAGCGTTGGAATCTTTTGAACTGTATCTTTCTAACGGAAGTGGAAAATAAAGATTTCGGCGTACAGATTGCAAGATATGGCCAAATCAAATATTCAGAAAGTCGCTATAGAATCGTTTATCAACCATAACGGTTTATTTGATATAACTAGATACCGGTCGCAAATTTGAACAAGGTTCTTTTGAGACATAGTGATATTTAATTTTTAAAATTTTACTGTAATTTTTAATTAATTAAATATGCAACTTTTTATTTGGAGTATTCTACACCCTTAATCAATATTTCGGGGTTTCACAGAATAAGTTAACCTATTGATATTATTATATCTTTGGGATCGGGACACCTCACAGGACACGACCGTAATCTTACTTCTGTCCGTAGCAGCTAAGACGTGAACAATATGTTACGTGATGGGGTGCACTGCGTTTTGGAAGACTGCCACCTTTCCATCTGTAATTGATGATTAACCAGACAAAAGCAAACAATATTTTTACATTAACGCAACTTGTTATTTTAATATATATATATAATATTCTCTGATATTTTGTCACCAACCAAGTATGTGTACAACCATCTGTTTTCAAACCCTATTGCCTAGCGTGAATTCTCAAATCAAAAACAGAGAACTACAGGCTAACCTATCTCTAATTATGTAACACCCCACCTCTGCCAGGGTCACTCGCAAAGGAATGCACTAGCTTTGGAGGGGTATTATTGGTAAACATGCATAATGATATAGCAAGGCAGGACATGACATATATATATATGTAAATCAACAGAGTAAGTAAATAAAACAGCGGAAGATTTTTAAACCATTTCAAAAACAAGTCTGGTACATCAAAATGTCACTTTCCCAAAATTACAAGTCTAGATAAATACACCATCTGATAAACTGAAAATACATAAGTACTATCCCCAAATAAGAGTGATGAACCATAGCGGCTCAAGTCCAAAGCATACTTGAGCTATCCAAGGAAGCAGCTAAAATCCAAGCTAGGCTCCAGTATTCCCTCCCTGAAAACCTGGGGGGGGGGGGGGGGAAACAGAAGAAAAGAGGCGAAACAAAACGGGTCAGTCAAAAAGACTGAGTAAGCCCTGCTACGATCAGTCTATAAACTAATAAAGTTAACATCATGATGGAAACTGAGATGATCATAAATAACAACATACTGGCATGATAAATCAACTACAAGATAGATAGAGGTGTCATCGCATAAAACAAGGTTAAGTTCTGCACCACGGTGTACTAGCAAACCAACAAAACAGATCTTGATCCCTTAGCCCAAACTTTGGTCCAATAACATGAAGTGACCTTAGTATAAGGTCCAACCCAACGGTCTAGTCGATCGGCTCCCTACAAGCCTAACACGTCAAGTGTTGATGTCCATACGGCCCACCTATGGATGTAGTCTGACTGTGCTGGGTCCACCTTCGGGTGTATCAAGCCCTCGGGTGCAAACCCCGGACACTTAAGCAATAATGCACAGCCCAGATCTACTGGTACCCGTGCCTCGAGTTTGTCCAACATCGGACTACGTGCACGTCCGTAGCCCGCCGGACCCGCACCGCGGTACCACTCAGCCGTCGCTTTGGTCGCTTACATCAGTCCAGTAATCGTGCCCCGCCCTAGCCTAGCCTCTAGGGTTGTAAATGATACCAAACTGGGATTACTGCTGGAACAGACCACGTTGCTAGGGTTTCTAGAGGGTTAAGTGTGGTTTTAACCCCTCACTAATCCTGGATTAAATTAGTTAAGTGTAACTACTCAACCCCATCTAATCCTCGAATCCCCAAATTGGTTAAGTATTAGTGGACCCTGACTTAACCCTAATCATGAGGCATTAATTAAATTAATGCACCTTAACCTCTCACATTAGATCTTGTTGTGGTTACTAGTTAGGCCGGGCGGGTCCGGGTAGCTTTACACCACAACTTGGTCTAACCTCGGGTCTTGGCACCCCATGACCAACTTCTCACATTGGGTCCTATTGTTTGTAGCCACTAGTTAAGCCGGTCGGTTCCGGGTAGAATTACGCTACAAACTCAACCCAACCTCGAGTTGGCCACACTTAAGTTTTCTAAGTGTCATGTCCACTTTATTTCAAAACATAATTACAAGTCAAACAATTACTTGGGTAGACCTAACTTAATAGGTAAATTCCCAAGGGGTAGACCTAACTTAATAGGTAAATTCCCAATCTTATATTTTCATGTATTTTAAGTTTACCCCAAAACCCCCAACGTCATTCTATCGCTTACATATTCGTAGTAACGCATAAAGGATAGGAAGAGGGAACTTGGCACAACATACATGATAAACTTGCACAACAATCATGCATAACATGTTAGACTTGCACAACTTAGCGTAGTGATCTTGCATATTACCATAAACATGCATAACATGTTAAACTTGCATAACTTAGCATAGTGAACTTGCATATTACCATAATCATGCATAACTCGTCAAACATGCACAACTTGTCATTTTAAACTTGCATAAACATGCACAACTTGTCAAAACATGCACAACTTGTCAAAACATGCACAACTTGTCATTTTAAACTTGCATAAACATGCACAACTTGTCAAAACATGCACAACTTGTCAAAACATGCACAACTTGTCAAAACATGCACAACTTGTCATTTTAAACTTGCATAAACATGCATAACTTAATAAACATACAAATCATGGCTTAACAAACTTGCATAAACATGCATAACTTAACAAACATACAAATCATGGCTTAACAAACTTGCATAAACATGCATAACTTAATAAACATACAAATCATGGCTTAACAAACTTGCATAAACATGCATAACTTATAAATCTTGCAAATCATGGCTTAGTATACATGCATAACTTAATTGATTTGCAAATCATGGCTTAGTACCCTTGCATACATGCACAACTCAATAAACATACATAAACCCCAACTTTCATCACACATTAACTTTATAGTTTCTAAAATGAGGGTAAGAGGGCTTACAATGCTTATGCGGACTCAAATAACTATAGCAAATGTAAAGAACCCCTTATGCAACTAATTGAAGCCCCCAAATGCAAGCAAACTTGATCAAGACTCCTCCTTTATGATGGCAATAGAAAAACAAGCCTTTAATGCAAGCTAAGGAGGATCATACAAGCCTAAATATGCTTGTATGCATGGAAAATCACTTAGGAAATGATTTAGGATTTGTATGAAGAGATTGGAGGCTAGGGTTTTTAGGTGGAGGCCATGAGAGTTTTCAATTTGACATAGTTTTGTTGCTAGAGTGAATAATGAGTGATTTAGGGTAGATTAGGGCCTTATTTATAGATTAGGGTAGTGTTTTTAGGCCATAGGATTAACCCTAGATTCAATTAGGTCCATCAGATCCCGAAACTCTCTAGAAACAAGCCCCCCAATCAAGCCAAGATCAAAATGGTGCGCCAGGCCAGTTAGCCTGGCCACACCCTGTCGACAGGGCTGTCGACAGGGTAGTCGACATGCATAGACCCCTGTCGACAGGCCTGTCGACATGGGGTCCTTGGCGGGAATTTTTCCCGCCTTGGCCCAGCTGGCCCAAAACCTTGTTTTTAATTTAAATTTAAATCTGATTTTTACTTAGTAATTTTCTGCAAACTTCAATGGGCCTTAACTGGGTCATACGGACTCCGATTTTCGAAAACTCGGACTCTATTTCGCGTATTTTTCCGAGACGAACGCAATGGCATAGCCCGTTTCCCTTGATTCAGATTTTATAATTTAATTCTGCCTCAATTTTCATTTTTACTGGTTATTGAAAATACGGGTTGTTACATTCTCCCCTCCTTAAAGGATTTCGTCCCCGAAATCTTCAAGTTAGGAAGAACGTATCCTACCATCCAATCATCCATCTACTCAAAGCATCATCCACGAGCAATCATTGTCCTTACAAGATTCTAAATGCGGGATGAACATATGTAAAAGTGTGTGTATATGTACTTATCTAATGCAAAAATCAGGCGGTTACTGATACAGTAAACCTCCTTAATGCATATGTATGTAAATCAGGCGGCTACTGATACAGTAAACCTCCTTAATGCATATGTATGTCAGTGAAATGAATCCATATGTATGCAGATTCCTAATATAATGTATAATATCTACATGCGTGCTCAATCATACATCCATATGCAACATCCATGTGATAGCATACGAATTTCATCCAAGAATAAGCATAAACACTCATGCACATGCAATATGAGGAGTGTGTGAGCCGATCTAGTGCCTAATCGTGTATAATGCATCCACGAGCAACCACCTGCTAACACTTGCAACCACTTGCAACCATCAAACATAACATGTTTCAAACACATGTTTCAACCAAAGGGTTTCTACCTAAGGTTCTCATGACAAGATAGACACGATAAACTAGATAACTAGATAAACTCCTTTTTGGATTACAAGAAATCCATTCAAACTTTGACATATAGTACCAACCGATGAGTCTTAACCCCCTTATGGAGTTTACAACAGAAATAAGATCGAGAATGGGATCGAGAGGATATATACAAAAGATAACTTGCGAGCAAGCTCCACAGGAAAACAAGGATCGAGGATGCACTCTTAAAAAGAGATATGATGCGCGTATCTAGTCTTCACTCTTCTTAGTTACGTTTCCTTGAGCTTAACCCTACTGTGCTTTGACTATCTTTTTCTTCATGATTCCTGGGCTTCCTAACTCCTATTTCCCAAATTCGAGTTGGAACTCGTCGCCTCTCGTCTTTCTTTTCCACTTATTCTCCTTTCTGCATACTTGGGTTAAACCTACTATAACCTCATGATCTCATGCCAGCTCTCCAAAATTCGCCAGTGAATCTTGGATCTCGTCCACTTACTATAAAGTATCCCATGCAGCAGAACTTTTCTCTTGAAAATACCAATCCACGTTGCCAACTGCTCTTATACACGTGATTTTCTATAACTCATGCTTAATCGAAATGAACCATCCGCCTATGAGTGATAGGCCATACCTAGATTCAACTGCCTACCCATGGCTTCCTGTAGGCTATTTCACAACTGGCCAACTTCTTGAGGGTAAACCGTTGCTAACCATGATGCAGTCCTCTCGCTCTTCACCGGACTGAAATGAGCACTTTTCGTGAGTCTACCTATTATGACCCTCATACCCGTGTTCCCTTTCTTTGATCTAGGTAGTCCATCCACATAATCTATCGAGATGTTTTCACACTTCCCTTGCGGAACCCCCAATAGAGGTAATGGCCCACTGGGCTTCTATGACTTGGCCTTAACCTGGTGGCACAACATGCATCCGGAGACCAACTCGGCCACCTCCTCGAGTGATGCGCATCTTCAAGACCCTTCTTTACCAAGTCTTCCACTCGAGGAACACATAATCTCTTATCGCGCCTTAGTCATCCCTTGTCATCTATAATATATCTAACGAGGTGACTTAACATCTCGCCTCGAATCAACTGGTCCACGTTCTTGACTAACTGCGGGTCTTTTTTCCTGTGAAACCCCCTTCTTGATCCAGAAGAGTAAGTCTAAGCTCCGGGAATGCTAACTAACTAGCCAAACGGAGGAGGCTTCTTACTTCAATTGCCCTCCTCAGAGTTTTCGGTCTTAAACCACAGCCACTTTAGCGGAATCCACCGCTAAGCCTTACTTAAGAACTATGTGCCCAAGAAATCCAACTTCTTTCCTCCAGAGTGGCATTTGGAGAACTTGACCTTCAATCCGGTGGCTTTAAGCGTATCCATCTCCTCTTTGAGATGTATAGCATGTTCTTCCTCGTTCTTTTGAGGAGATCAAAATATCGTCTACGATGACCACGACAAACTTGTTCAAGGACTCCCTAAACACCCTACCCATCAAGTCCACGTAATATGCGGGTGCATCCGTCAAACCAAATAGCATGACTAGCCATTCTAAAAATCCATCTAGAGTCCTAAACGCAGTCTTGTCAATTCCATTCTCAGCCACCCTAAGCTGATGGAATCCGGTAGCTAGATCAAAAGAAAACCGATGCTCCTACAAGTTGATCAAACAAATCATTGATCCTTGGTAACGGTTATCTATTCTTCTCACGAAGGTCAACACACAAGCGAAGCAAACCGTCCACATCAGTAACGAATACTACTGGAGCACCCTACTCGAAAATGCTTCGTCTCAGGAAGTTCTTCTCAAGCAACTCCTTGACTTGCTTTCTTAACTCTCATCTCGTGAGGTCATGTGCCTAACCGGCCACGAAACTGGCTTGGTATTACTAACCAGATAATGCGGAAATCCCTCCCACGTCTAGGGATAACCCCTTTTTCCTTCCCCAAGATATCAGGATATTCTCGGACCAACCTCACAGATTGCAAACTAACGCTAGACAAGTTGAGGGATTCAAGATAACATAACATGACGGGACCCCTAGGGTTGCTAGAAATTTCTAAGGGTACGGCTGAGGCGAGTCATGAGCCTCACAACCCTATATACAAAAACCCAGAATGGCTCCAAAATAGGACAACCATTCCATGCCCAAAGCCAACCCATATCCCCCGAAACCGAGAATATAAACATCCCACGAGAATTCTATACTCAAGACAGAAATTTTCAAATCCACTCAGACCACAGACAGGCGGGCAGAACCCCCAATTGGATTTGAAACACATACGGGATCATCCACTACACTAGTACTTAGGTGCAAACTTTCAACTAGATTAGATGAAATAAAACTATGCGATGTGCCAGAATCAAACAAAGTTCGAACAGGGAAAATCAGAAAATGCAAACAAGATTTTCAACAGAAACGCTACCTCTATCATAAGCTGGAAGAACGGTGTTGAGGGGATGAATTCGCCCTCCAGATAATCCTGCACACTGAGTCTGGCCTTGCCCTTGTTTCCTCGGGCAATCCTTGCTGAAATGTCCAAATTCACCACAATCAAAGCATTCGCCCCGCTTTCTCTTCTCTTTCTTCCTACATTCCCTGGCTATATGTCCAACTGTACCACAGAAGCTACATTTTATATTCTTGCCCCGTTTCCTGGAATTTACTCTTTTGCCTTGAGACTCATTCGCCTTGACCTCTTTCTTGTCATTGTTATTTTCTTCTTGAAGTAGGGCCATATTCACCAAACTCTCGAAAGTCGCCCCCAAGGGTATATGAGACATGGCCAAACCATGTAATGGCTCGTTTAATCCTAGAGCAAAGTGTAGGGCCTTCTTCTGAGCTGTATTAACCAAGTCTAAATCGTCCTGAGCCAGTTGATTAAACTTATCTATGTATTCCCTAATAGTTATGTCCCCTTGCTTCAGTGATAAGAATCTCAGTCCAAACCTTCCTCTAAAGTCATCCCAAGTCTCAATTGGACTAGTAGCGGTGGTGACTACCCACCAACGTGCAGCTTCTTCCTTTAGCAACCATACTGCTAATAAAACCTTCCTGCGGTCACCTATATCAAAGGTGGCTAAAAGATCTTCGGTCTCTTTCAACCAATTCCTTGCCTCTACTAAAGTCTCAGTTCCAAAGAAATTCTTGCAACCCATCATCTTAAAGTTCTTACAAGTTTCCGCAAAATCCGCTTGTGGAGGTTGAGGGAGAAGAGGAACATCAGCTACGGAAGGAGGAGGAGAAACAGCGGCCTCGACTGGGGAGACAACATTAGGGACACCCGGGACCGGTGCCGTGACTTCCAAGTACCGACGAAACCAATCGGGTATCGTTACTCCTTCGGGCAAGATGAGATTATCAGACATGCTGGAAACGAAAAGAAAAGAGTTTAAACGAGGAGTCAAAGGATAGTGCTAATGGCTTTTGGGGAATAGCCTTTAAAAACAACTAGACTTTTCTTTGGAAAATACTTTATGCTTGGTTTTGAAAATAGTTTTTCAAAAGTTTTTAAAACCTTTTTATCCCTTCTCGTAAACCATATGCTCTGATACCAAATGTAACACCCCACCTCTGCCAGGGTCACTCGCAAAGGAATGCACTAGCTTTGGAGGGGTATTATTGGTAAACATGCATAATGATATAGCAAGGCAGGACATGACATATATATATATGTAAATCAACAGAGTAAGTAAATAAAACAGCGGAAGATTTTTAAACCATTTCAAAAACAAGTCTGGTACATCAAAATGTCACTTTCCCAAAATTACAAGTCTAGATAAATACACCATCTGATAAACTGAAAATACATAAGTACTATCCCCAAATAAGAGTGATGAACCATAGCGGCTCAAGTCCAAAGCATACTTGAGCTATCCAAGGAAGCAGCTAAAATCCAAGCTAGGCTCCAGTATTCCCTCCCTGAAAACCTGGGGGGGGGGGGGGGGAAACGGAAGAAAAGAGGCGAAACAAAACGGGTCAGTCAAAAAGACTGAGTAAGCCCTGCTACGATCAGTCTATAAACTAATAAAGTTAACATCATGATGGAAACTGAGATGATCATAAATAACAACATACTGGCATGATAAATCAACTACAAGATAGATAGAGGTGTCATCGCATAAAACAAGGTTAAGTTCTGCACCACGGTGTACTAGCAAACCAACAAAACAGATCTTGATCCCTTAGCCCAAACTTTGGTCCAATAACATGAAGTGACCTTAGTATAAGGTCCAACCCAACGGTCTAGTCGATCGGCTCCCTACAAGCCTAACACGTCAAGTGTTGATGTCCATACGGCCCACCTATGGATGTAGTCTGACTGTGCTGGGTCCACCTTCGGGTGTATCAAGCCCTCGGGTGCAAACCCCGGACACTTAAGCAATAATGCACAGCCCAGATCTACTGGTACCCGTGCCTCGAGTTTGTCCAACATCGGACTACGTGCACGTCCGTAGCCCGCCGGACCCGCACCGCGGTACCACTCAGCCGTCGCTTTGGTCGCTTACATCAGTCCAGTAATCGTGCCCCGCCCTAGCCTAGCCTCTAGGGTTGTAAATGATACCAAACTGGGATTACTGCTGGAACAGACCACGTTGCTAGGGTTTCTAGAGGGTTAAGTGTGGTTTTAACCCCTCACTAATCCTGGATTAAATTAGTTAAGTGTAACTACTCAACCCCATCTAATCCTCGAATCCCCAAATTGGTTAAGTATTAGTGGACCCTGACTTAACCCTAATCATGAGGCATTAATTAAATTAATGCACCTTAACCTCTCACATTAGATCTTGTTGTGGTTACTAGTTAGGCCGGGCGGGTCCGGGTAGCTTTACACCACAACTTGGTCTAACCTCGGGTCTTGGCACCCCATGACCAACTTCTCACATTGGGTCCTATTGTTTGTAGCCACTAGTTAAGCCGGTCGGTTCCGGGTAGAATTACGCTACAAACTCAACCCAACCTCGAGTTGGCCACACTTAAGTTTTCTAAGTGTCATGTCCACTTTATTTCAAAACATAATTACAAGTCAAACAATTACTTGGGTAGACCTAACTTAATAGGTAAATTCCCAAGGGGTAGACCTAACTTAATAGGTAAATTCCCAATCTTATATTTTCATGTATTTTAAGTTTACCCCAAAACCCCCAACGTCATTCTATCGCTTACATATTCGTAGTAACGCATAAAGGATAGGAAGAGGGAACTTGGCACAACATACATGATAAACTTGCACAACAATCATGCATAACATGTTAGACTTGCACAACTTAGCGTAGTGATCTTGCATATTACCATAAACATGCATAACATGTTAAACTTGCATAACTTAGCATAGTGAACTTGCATATTACCATAATCATGCATAACTCGTCAAACATGCACAACTTGTCATTTTAAACTTGCATAAACATGCACAACTTGTCAAAACATGCACAACTTGTCAAAACATGCACAACTTGTCATTTTAAACTTGCATAAACATGCACAACTTGTCAAAACATGCACAACTTGTCAAAACATGCACAACTTGTCAAAACATGCACAACTTGTCATTTTAAACTTGCATAAACATGCATAACTTAATAAACATACAAATCATGGCTTAACAAACTTGCATAAACATGCATAACTTAACAAACATACAAATCATGGCTTAACAAACTTGCATAAACATGCATAACTTAATAAACATACAAATCATGGCTTAACAAACTTGCATAAACATGCATAACTTATAAATCTTGCAAATCATGGCTTAGTATACATGCATAACTTAATTGATTTGCAAATCATGGCTTAGTACCCTTGCATACATGCACAACTCAATAAACATACATAAACCCCAACTTTCATCACACATTAACTTTATAGTTTCTAAAATGAGGGTAAGAGGGCTTACAATGCTTATGCGGACTCAAATAACTATAGCAAATGTAAAGAACCCCTTATGCAACTAATTGAAGCCCCCAAATGCAAGCAAACTTGATCAAGACTCCTCCTTTATGATGGCAATAGAAAAACAAGCCTTTAATGCAAGCTAAGGAGGATCATACAAGCCTAAATATGCTTGTATGCATGGAAAATCACTTAGGAAATGATTTAGGATTTGTATGAAGAGATTGGAGGCTAGGGTTTTTAGGTGGAGGCCATGAGAGTTTTCAATTTGACATAGTTTTGTTGCTAGAGTGAATAATGAGTGATTTAGGGTAGATTAGGGCCTTATTTATAGATTAGGGTAGTGTTTTTAGGCCATAGGATTAACCCTAGATTCAATTAGGTCCATCAGATCCCGGAACTCTCTAGAAACAAGCCCCCCAATCAAGCCAAGATCAAAATGGTGCGCCAGGCCAGTTAGCCTGGCCACACCCTGTCGACAGGGCTGTCGACAGGGTAGTCGACATGCATAGACCCCTGTCGACAGGCCTGTCGACATGGGGTCCTTGGCGGGAATTTTTCCCGCCTTGGCCCAGCTGGCCCAAAACCTTGTTTTTAATTTAAATTTAAATCTGATTTTTACTTAGTAATTTTCTGCAAACTTCAATGGGCCTTAACTGGGTCATACGGACTCCGATTTTCGAAAACTCGGACTCTATTTCGCGTATTTTTCCGAGACGAACGCAATGGCATAGCCCGTTTCCCTTGATTCAGATTTTATAATTTAATTCTGCCTCAATTTTCATTTTTACTGGTTATTGAAAATACGGGTTGTTACAAATTAAATAGAGTAACTGCACCTACTTCATTTCCTTAGCTTGCAAGGAATAGTACCACCTACCCTATAACTTCATACCAAAGGGTTCATGCATTTTCAAATCATCCCTAACTTCCGCAGCATGCTAAGTCTATAAACATCCCTGTAGACACCTAAACAAACCCATGTTGCTATCTAAAAAGAAAGACACCCTAAACCATAACCCATTACTTAACAGTGAAAACAATTAATTCGAAATGAAAGCAGACCTCACCACATGTGCTTTCAAAGAATCCAACACAATTTCGAGAAGTGAAAACTCAATTGTAGACCATTCCTATTAACACAACAGGAAACAGTACCCTATGGCCTAATACTTAAGAGCAAAGTATTTCACATTATAAATACCCTCAGCACCCGTCATTTTTCTCGCAAGCCACAATGAAGAAGAAACCACTTATTCATGTTTCAGCGCAAATAAATAAAATATGAAATAGATCGTTACTCCATAAATATATATAGATATATCTAAAACCTATATATTTCCGAAATACTTACTCCTTGGCGTTGATGCTTAATGGGGTTGGTTTGTTTCTGGGCATTTCACAGTAGTGCCTGGGGATGACAGCGTCGAGCATCGGTGGTGCAAAAGGGGTGGAAGGGGTAGCCGCAGTGATGGAGTGTGTGATGTTGGTCGAGGCAGTAGATTCCGGCTTGTTTTGACATCAGGTTCCGTGGGGTGCGCTGATGGAACGTATGGTGAGGAGATCGATGGGAGCATGGCATATAAACGATAAGAAGGGGAAGGATAAGTACCAGAGCGTGCAAAATATGGTGAGTGTGGAGTTTTGTTTAACACATTGGAGCAAACGGAAGTACAACGAGTTGTACATGGCGTTTTTACGTGAACAAAAGGAAGGTGTGTTCGGTGCATTAAACGGTGAAGTCGTGTACAGTTTGTGGGTGACAGTGAAGACATGAAGAAGAGTGGATACAAAATGAAAGGCCAGGTTTAAGTGTAGTGTCGAGGAGGACTTGATAGGGTAGGAGTTTTTGTAGGGGAAGCAAGTACCCTCCATGTACATGATGTAAAGAATATGGAGCGGGATTTTTGTGAGTAGAAAGAAGAAGCATTGTGGGGGAGCTTGTGCGTTAATGGGTATGGGAGATGTTTGTGGTCTAGAGGGTGATATCCGCAAGTAAAACGAGGGCGTGAATATCTGAGTGGTAAAGGAGTTAATAGTGGAAAAGGAGGGCGTGAATTGTAAAAGGAGATGAAACTGTTGGAAGCGGTTTTTGTCTGAAGCTTACGTGGGTTTGTACAGGAGTATTGGCCATGAATTATTATTTCAGACCTATGTTCAAGAAAAGAAAAGAAAAAATGAATGAACGCGAGAAATATGTGTATGGAGGCTGCCATATTGTCAATGAGTGGGGCGTTGTTTTTCCAGGGACGGCATAGTAGCTAGGTAATGAAGTAGTGAGGACATATTGTGCAGAGGAGATTGATTAAGTGGCGATGACTGGTAGTTGGTGAAATGTAAAAGGAAAGGGATGTGAACGATTTCGGGAAGATGGAGTTGCAAGGAGATGAACACGGGAATGGAGAATAGAAAGAGTAGCAGGTTTTGTTAGAAGGAGAAGTTGAAGTGCACTCTCTGTTTAATGTACTGTGAAGTAAAGGAGTGAGTGAGGTGGTAAGAGCTGAAGTTAATTAACGGTCTGAACGGGTTGAGCAAAACAATTCGGCTATGAAAAAAACAGCAGCATTTGGTGTGATAGGCATTGGGCCCGTTTGCTATAGGGCAGCCCACATTATAGAAAGAAAGGGTGAGAACAATGGAACCTTGGATTAGAGGTGGAGCAGAACATGACCATCTTTGTCTACACGAGTTCGAACGGAAAGATGGGGACACGGTGGAACGGACGCAGGTTGAAGCGACATTGGGCCGGATCGGACAAACCAAGATGCGTTGGGGTCGCATCGACAAGCTGTACGTCATAAAACAGATTTGGAGCACGTTACAGTAAGGCAAATAAAGCGCCGGGTATAATCAACTGACGTAAATCGTTATTAAACGGTTAACGCGCAAGGTGAGTAAATTCATTCACTCTATTTTATAATTATATTTTAATAGTGATAAATATTGGCTGAATGCATTGTGATGGTCATTTAGATAGATTACAATTAAATTGGGTGAATATCATCGTATTTATATACCCATCATTGGTTGGATACTAATTCCATCGATTATATATTCCCTAGTATGGAATCATTGTTAATTGTTTGGCTAACATCTGTGGATGCGGGAAACCAGTTAGAGAAATCCAACTGGATTCCTAAATATTTATATGTACTGTTTGGTTTATATATGCACTGTTTGAACCATGTGGAATAGAAATTCAACGTTATGTTGATTTAATAAATAGACGATATCGATTAAGAAAATAGAAACAGTCAACCCTAAACCCATTAACAGTTGATTGGCCGTCAGGCAAATTGACGAAGATAATTATAAAAATTTTATTTTTAAAATTTAAGCGAAGTTTAAATTATAATAGAAGTTCTATTATAAACA
This sequence comes from Allium sativum, assembly GCA_030737875.1. NCBI lineage: Eukaryota > Viridiplantae > Streptophyta > Magnoliopsida > Asparagales > Amaryllidaceae > Allium > Allium sativum. The sequence goes on from CM060919.1 coordinate 661,138,813, forward strand.
TTTTGTAGTTAGTTTTTATAAAGTAAATATAAACGATTATTTAATGGACTATAAAGTATAAGGGGTTAGAGTTACGAACTTAGACCTATTCTAAGATAAGAATGTTGTTGATCAAGGTATGAGAGGTATTTAAAATACCCCAACTTGAACGGCTTCACTATTATCGAAGGGATGATATTTGTTTGTAACGGAAAGAGATACCAAGTTTTTTGTAACGGAAAGAGATGTCAAGATATTTGTAACGGAAAGAGATGTCAAGATTTTTGTAACAGAAAGAGATGTCAAGATTTTCGTAACGGAAAGAGGAGTCAAGATTTTTGTAAAGTGGAATATAGCAGCGTATTGCAAGTATTTGAACTACAGTGATAAAATAACGTTGTTGACTAGGCTTGAGCATGACTGTTATGTCGAGATTAGTTATAAAGGGGAATATTACAGCGTATGACAAGTTTTGAACTATAACGATAAATTAGCGATGTTAACCAAGCTTAAGCGTGATTTTTATATATAGCACTACTCCCTAGGAAATGGAAACAATTTGGTTTGAAATCTACTTATTCTGAAGTAATAAGTAACGATGTTGTCCAAAGAAATATAAGAATAAGAGTTTGTAATAACTGAGAATGTTTTCCAAGAAGTGTGAAAGTGCTAAAACGGGGTTTGATAAATATCTGATAAGATATGAGAATTCGAATAATAAAACGAATGTTAAATAAAAGTGCCCGTCGTTGTGTGGTGTTTAGTTGTACATTTGAATGAATGTTTGGTTTTACTTCAATAGTTAAATAACCGACTATCGAAGTGTTTTGACCATCGTTGTCAATACGGAGAGACCGGTTGGATATATTATCCGAAACCACTCCATATAGGCATAAGCGCTGTGAATTAGATTATGCTGAAGACAAATTGAAGACGGAGTGAAATGCAAGGGTTGTCCTATTCCAGAATGGTATTTTCTGTTTGTCCAGTCCCAGGACAACTTGTATGGACGAATGTCTGACAAAGTATTCCTAACGGTCATATAAGACTATCTTTTCAAGGTATTACGTCTGGTGGCGGAGAAATTCGTTTCTCTTAGCTTTTAAACCCGAAATATTTTTGGGAAGATCAACTGGTGATTTCACGGGTTTGACGATGTGACATTCAAAGCATATGGTGGCCGAATGTTCTAAAAGATATACGTAGCCTCAAGCTTCACAACGGGGAAATGACAAAAATCGGGCAGGCAGCATGGCTATGTGGGTCGCTCCCATTAGGGTGTATAATCAACTATCTAGAGAAATTCTTTTTACTTCTTTAATCTATTTTGATGCTATCACTTTTCAGGAAACGGTGGTTTGAGCCCAACCGTTGGTGATATACATTCGATACACTCAAGAGAAATGAGTGGTCGGTCATGTGTGGGCCGGGTTGCAAGAAGTTCTTGTTGAACCTAGTGTATTCCCCTCTAGAGATACACTATCGGCAGGTGGTCCCATACCTTGTCATAGTTGGAATCCAATCTCCAATAAGCGCCCTGCGGTTTTTGATTTTATACCATGTATGTAGAGTGTGAGATGCAAGTGTTCTACTATTTGGTTATTTATTTGATTAGACATTATTATAATATCACTGGATTTTGATATCAAAATATGTTGGGTCATAGTAAGGTAAAAACCGTCCATGTTTATATGTGGGCTGGTCTTACTATTATCTCTGTTTTCCAAAGGATTTTAAAAAGTTAAACAGTATGGTTGGAATTTACTCACACCAGTCCCATGACTGACCCAGAGTATATTTTGTTTGATTTTCCTAAACTTTTGGGTGCCCAAATTTGTACGGGCAGTCAAGTGTTTCAGACTTTTACAGATACACTTGGAGGAGCTAAAAGCAGAAGGCTTCACCGTTAGTATTTATAGATTATTTCCGCTGTGATATGATGTATTGTACTCTGATAATGATATGTATATACAATATAGTTTTTGTACTTCAAAGTTATGTTATATAATACTTTTATTCGTTCCGCTGTGAGATTCGTGTTTACTCTGATTCTGCTCAGTTGTGTTCTTCTTCTTCTTCTTCTATTCTATTAGTTCTATCTTATCTTTCTCATCCTCTTATTTCTTTCTATTAATGATCTGAATTTTCGTGCACTTTGAGTTGAATGTGTAGGATATTTATCAGCTCAAATTGGTACGGATTTCCGGGTCGTTACAGTTGGTATCAGAGCTGAAGGTGACGTGATTACCATGGCTCTGTGGCGTGACTCAGTAGAGATAGGGTTAGTAACATCCTATATTGAATTTGAGTGTATATATATGAGCGCGTATTTGTAAATCGATATAAAACTGTTTTATATTGTGTTGATTGATCTGGTGAGTGGTATATAAATTCCAGATCGACACGTTTAGCTGACGTAGTCGATAGGGAGTCATAAATGCTTGGACAGAGAAATTTGACACAATATTGTTTTAAAAGCTGGGTAAATGATATAATTTTACCCGAAATATATTTTGATATAAAAAAAGGAAGTATATATCTTGAGATTATTATAGTATATTGGATGTATTGATCATTATTATAATCAAATAAAGATATATAATTGAGTTGGTTATATAAATAACCAATAGAAATATTATATAAAGTAAAATATGAAAAAGCAGATGAACTGAATCTGAATTTAAAACCAGAATTGAAATAAAACTCTAGAAACTTGGAAAAGCGTTGGAAATAATGTTTGTATTAAATATACGGGAATTTTAAAATCCTGGGAGATTTGAAATTGTTTTCCAAGTATTGTAAAAGATATTTTGAAGTAAAATTCAAAATGGAAGTGTTTTAAAATGAATTTTGAAAAGTAATATAGTATTGAACTCACTTTGATCACTGGAAAATAAATTCTGATGATGACGATCGCATCATCAGTGTTCATTTCCGAGTTTGTAAGTGACGGATTGCTAACATTTTTTTTTGAATTGTTGTGAGGAAACGAGTTGTCAGGAATTCAAATGTTTTGAATAATATATGATTTCAAACTGATTTGAAATAAAACCCAGGAATTTGAATTCTGAAATAAAGACTTAACTTATGGAGTTGAAAGGGTAAAAATGGAACTTAAACTAAGATAAACAAAATTGGACTGAATTTGGAACGATCCAGAATGGAAATTGTAAAAGAGAGATATTGGAGATTCGAGCTATTAAAATGAAGTGATTCTTGGAGAATAAGAATCGAATTTTGAATTTGGAGATGAAGATAATTGATTTGAGAAATAAATCAGTAAATGGAATTGGAGTTGAAATTTAAATTTGGCTTAGTAAAAGCAAGAGATTGGTTTGAGAATGGATTAATAGGAGAACAACCAAGGATGATTGGATATATGCTGATGGAATATCAAATGGAAGAGTTAGAATTGGATGCCCAACAGAAAGGGTACATGTTTATATTTTCTTCGAGTATGAGATTTTTATGAGTCTGGTTGGCAATCCGTTTGGCTGTTTGATTTTCTTTTGGATTGGAAAATACCCAGACAGGCAAGTTGTAGTAATACCGAATGAGCCGTGCAAAGGAGACACTGGCGAATTTTTTTTCTCGAGAATTTAAAAAGTTAGAAAATGTTTGAGGAAATTTTGATAATTGGGAATCGACTTGTCGGTCGTATAAGAGATTAGAAAACCCAATTGGTCAAATAAGTTGATAATTTAGCTTAAAAATCAAATTGGAATAGATGTGGGAATATACATGATGACATACAGGTTAAGGATAAGTATGTGATAATAAATTGTCCAAAATTGATGGACATATCATTTGGATGAAAAATAAAAGGGTTGGGTATTGAGATAAGGATAAAAGATTCGACGCAAGGATTGAGTTATGAGGATATGAAGTATGAAATTTCAACCAAGCTGGGTGTGAGGAGTTAGAATTAGAGCATCTTCACTTCTTAGCAATTTCGAGGAAGAAATTATTCTAAGGGGAAGGAATGTAACGTCCCGCATTTTTATTGGTCTGTGTTTGAATATTTAAATCAGTTTAAATATTGAATTCATAATATGAATGGATTAATATATTATTTAAAACGAAGTTAAACGTATAAAAATATATATTAAATATAATCGAGCCCGAAATATCGCGGCAGTTCGTAATTTAACGTTCTGAACTTCAACTGAGTGTACAAGACCCGTTATTAGTCAAATTTCTTCGAAACAAGAAGCGTTGGAATCTGTTGAACTATATCTTTCTAACGGAAGTGGAAAATGAAGATTTCGGCATACAGATTGCAAGATATGGCCAAATAAAATATTCAGAAAGTCGCTATAGAATCGTTTATCAACCATAACGGTTTATTCGATATAACTAGATATCGGTCGCAAATTTGAACAAGGTTCTTTTGAGACATAGTGATAATTTAATTTCTAGAATTTTACTGTAATTTTTAATTAATTAAATATGCAACTTTTTATTTGGAGTATTCTGCACCCTTAGTGAACATTTCGGGGTTTCACAGAACAAGTTAACCTACCGATATTATTATATTTTTGGGATCGGGACACCTCACTGGCCACGACCGTAATCTTACTTTTGTCCGTAGTAGCTCAAACGTGAACAAAATGTTACGTGATTGGGTGCACTGCGTTCAGGAAGACTGCCACCTTTCCATCTGTAATTGATGATTAACCAGACAAAAGCAAACAATATTTTTACATTAACGCAACTTGTTATTTTAATATATATATATATATAATATTCTCTGATATTTTGTCACCAACCAAGTATGTGTACAACCATCTTTTTTCAAACCCTATTGCCTAGCGTGAATTCTCAAATCAAAAATAGAGAACTACAGGCTAAACTATTCTAATTAAATAGAGTAACTGCACCTACTTCATTTCCTTAGCTTGCAAGGAATAGTACCACCTACCCTATAACTTCATACCGAAGGCTTCGTGCATTTTCAAATCACCCCTAACTTTCGCAGCATGCTAAGTCTATAAACATCCCTGTAGGCACCTAAACAAACTCATGTTGCTATCTAAAAAGAAAGATACCCTAAACCATAGCCCATTACTTAACAGTGAAAACAATTAATTCGAAATGAAAGCAGACCTCACCACATGTGCTTTCAAAGAATCCAACACAATTTTGAGAAGTGAAAACTCAAATGTAGACCATTCCTATTAACATGACAGGAAACAGTACCCTATGGCCTAATACTTAAGAGCAAAGTATTTCAGCGCAAATAAATAAAATATGAAACAGATCGTTACTCCATAAATATATATAGATATATCTAAAACCTATATATTTCTGAAATACTTACACCATGGCGTTGATGCTTAATGGGGTTGGTTTTTTTTGGGCATTTCACAGTAGCGCCTAGGGGTGACGACGTCGAGCATCGGTGGTGCAAAAGGCGTGGAAGGGGTAGCCGCGGTGATGGAGTGTGTGATGTTGGTCGAGGCAGTGGATTCTGGCTTGTTTTGACATCGGATACCGTGGGGTGCGCTGATGGAACGTATGGTGAGGAGATCGATGGGAGCATGGCATATAAACGATAGGAAGGGGAAGGATAAGTACCAGCGCGTGCAAAATATGGTGAGTGTGGAGTTATGTTTAACACATTGGAGCAGAAGGAAATACAACGAGCTGTACATGGCGTTTTTACGTGAACAAAAGGAAGGTGTGTTCGGTGCATTAAACGGTGAAGTCGTGTACAGTTTGTAGGTGACCGTGAAGACATGAGGATGAGCGGATACAAAATGAAAGGCCAGGTTTAAGTGTAGTGTCAAGGAGGACTTGATAGGGCGAGTTTTTTTAGGGGATGCAAGTACCCTCCATGTACATGACGTGAAGAATATGGAACGGGATTTTTGTGAGTAGAAAGAAGAAGCATTGTGGGGGAGCTTGTGCGTTAATGGGTATGGGAGATGTTTGTGGTCTGGAGGGTGATATCCGCGAGTAAAATGAGGGTGTGAATATCTGAGTGGTAAAGGAGTTAATAGTGGAAAAGGAGGGCGTGAATGGTAAAAGGAGATGAAACTGTTGGAAGCGGTTTTTGTCTGAAGCTTACGTGGGTTTGTACAGGAGTATTGGGCCGTGAATTATTATTTCAGACCTATGTTCAAGAAAAGAAAAGAAAAAATGAATGAACGCGAGAAATATGTTTATGGAGGCTGCCATATTGTCAATGAGTAAGGCGTTGTTTTTCCAGGGACGGCATATGTAGCTAGGTAATGAAATAGTGAGGACATATTGTGCAGAGGAGATTGATTAAGTGGCGATGACTGGTAGTTGGTGAAATGTAAAAGGAAAGGGACGCGAACGATTTCGGGAAGATGGAGTTGCAAGGAGATGAACACGGGAATGGAGAATAGAAAGAGTAGCAGGTTTTGTTAGAAGGAGAAGTTGAAGTGCACTCTCTATTTAATGTACTGTGAAGTAAAGGAGTGAGTGAGGTGGTAAGAGCTGAAGTTAATTAACGGTCTGAACGGGTTGAGAGAAAAACAATTCGGTCATGAAAAAAACAGCAGCATTTGGTGTGAAAGGCATTGGGCCCGTTTGCTATAGGACGGCCCACATTATAGAAAGAAAGGGTGAGAACAATGGAACCTTGGATTAGAGGTGGAGCAGAACATGACAATCTTTGTCTACACGAGTTCGAATGGAAAGATGGGGACACGGTGGAACGGACGTAGATTGAAGCGACATCGGGCCGGATCGGACAAACCAAGATGCGTTGGGGTCGCATCGACAAGTTGTACGTCATAAAACAGATTTGGAGCACGTTACAGTTAGGCAAATAAAGCGCCGGGTATAATCAACTGACGCAAATCGTTATTAAACGGTTAACGCGCAAGGTGAGTAAATTCATTCACTCTGTTTTATAATTATATTTTAATAGTGATAAATATTGGTTGGATGCTGTGTGATGGTCGTTTAGATAGATTACAATTAAATTGGTTGAATATCGTCGTATATATATACCTATCATTGGTTGGATACTGATTCCATCGATTATATATTCCCTAGTATGGAATCATTGTTAATTGTTTGGCTAACATCTGTGGATGCGGGAAACCGGTTAGAGAAATCCAACCGGATTCCTAAGTATTTGTATGTACTGTTTGGTTTATATATGCACTGTTTGAACCATGTGGAATGGAAATTCAACATTATGTTGATTTAATAAATAGACGATATCGATTAAGAAAATAGAAACAGTCAACCCTAAACCCATTAACAGTTGATTGGCCGTCAGGCAAATCAACGAAGATAATTATAAAAATTTTATTTTTAAAATTTAAGCGAAGTTTAAATTATAATAGAAATTCTATTATAAACATTTTGTGGTTAGTTTTTATAAAGTAAATATAAACGATTATTTAACGGACTATAAAGTATAAGGGGTTAGAGTTACGAACATAAACCTATTCTAAGATAAGAATGTTGTTGATCAAGGTCTGAGAGGTAATTAAAATACCCCAACTTGAACGGCTTCACTATTATCGAAGGGATGATATTTGTTTGTAACGGAAAGAGATGTCAAGTTTTTTGTAACGGAAAGAGATGTCAAGATTTTTGTAACGGAAAGAGATGTCAAGATTTTTGTAACAGAAAGAGATGTCAAGATTTTCGTAACGGAAAGAGGAGTCAAGATTTTTATAAAGTGGAAAATAGCAGCGTATTGCATATATTTGAACTACAGCGATAAAATAACGTTGTTGACCAGGCTTAAGCGTGACTGTTATGTCGAGATCAGTTATAGAGGGGAATATTACAGTGTATGACAAGTTTTGACCTATAACGATAAATTAGCATTGTTAACCAAGCTTAAGCGTGATTTTTATATATAGCACTTCTCCCTAGGAAATGAAAACAATTTGGTTTGAAATCCACTTATTCTAAAGTAATAAGTAACGATGTTGTTCAAAGAAATATAAGAATAAGAGTTTGTAATAACTGAGAATGTTTTCCAAGAAGTGTGAAAGTGCTAAAACGGGGTTTGAGAAATATCTGATAAGATATGAGAATTCAAATAATAAAACGAATGTTAAATAAAAGTGCCTGCGGTTGTGTGTTGTTTAGACATTTGAATGAATGTTTGGTTTTACTTCGATAGTTAAATAACTGACTATCGAAGTGTTTTGACCATCGTTGTCAATACGGAGAGACCGGTTGGATATATTATCCGAAACCACTTCGTATAGGCATAAGCGCTGCGAATTAGACTATGCTGAAGACAAATTGAAGACGGAGTGAAATGCAAGGGTCGTCCTGTTCCAGAATGGTGTTTTCTGTTTGTCCAGTCCCAGGACAACTTGTATGGAAGAATATCTGACAAAGTATCCCTAACGGTCATATAAGACGATCTTTTCAAGGTATTACGTCTGGTGGCGGAGAAACTCATTTCTCTTAGCTTTTAAACCCGTAATATTTTTGGGAAGATCAACTGGTGATTTCACGGGTTTGACGATGTGACATTCAAAGCATATGGTTGCCGGATGTTCTAAAAGATAAACGTAGCCTCAAGCTTCACAACCGAGAAATGACAAAAATCGGGCAGGCAGCATGGCTATGTGGGTCGCTCCCATTAGGGTGTATAATCACCTATCTAGAGAAATTCTTTTTACTTCTTTAATCTATTTTGATGCTGTCCCTTTTCGGGAAACGGTGGTTTGAGCCCAACCCATGGTGATATACATTCGATACACTCAAGAGAAATGAGTGGTCGGTAGTGTGTGGGCCGGGTTGCAAGACTTTCTTGTTGAACCCAGTGTATTCCCCTCTAGAGATACACTATCGGCAGGTGGTCCAATACCTTGTCATAGTTGGAATCCAATCTCCAATAAGCACCCTGCGGTTTTTGATTTTATACCATGTATGTAGAGCATGAGATGTAAGTGTTCTACTATTTGGTTACTAATTTGATTAGACATTATTATAATATCACTGGATTTTGATATCAAATATGTTGGGTTATAGTAAGTTAAAAACCGTCCATGTTTATGTGAGGGCTGGTCTTACTATTATCTTTGTTTTCCAAAGGATTTTCAAAAGTTAAACAGTATGGTTGGAATTTACTCACACCAGTCCCATGACTGACCCAGAGTATATTTTGTTTGATTTCCGTAAACTTTTGGGTGCCCAAATTTGTACGGGCAGTCAAGCGTTTCAGGCTTTTACAGATACACTTGGAGGAGCTAAAAACAGAAGGCTTCACCGTTAGTATTTAGAGATTATTTCCGCTGTGATATGATGTATTGTACTCTGATAATGATATGTATATACAATATAGTTTTTGTACTTCAAAGTTATGTTATATAATACTTTTATTCGTTCCGCTGTGAGATTCGTGTTTACTATGATTCTTCTCAGTTGTGTTCTTCTTCTTCTATTCTATTAGTTCTATCTCATCTTTCTCATCCTCTTATTTCTTTCTATTAATGATCTGAATTTTCGTGCACTTTGAGTTGAATGTGTAGGATATTTATCAGCTCAAATTGGTACGGATTTCCGGGTCGTTATAGAGCTGTAATTTGGTCTAACAATAGTCCATTCGAAATTCAAATTCTATTTTTGAAAAATAGATTTTCCATTTTAAATCTAAAAATATTCTTCTCACAGTATTTTTATAAATCAACATTTTGGGCCTAGTGATATTTAAACAATCAAACCACCCAATTATCAATCAACACATCATATATGATAATATATATATATATATATATATGAAAACAAACAATAATGAATTTTGAGGAATCCAGTTGGATCCCTTCAACCTGTTTTCCTACATCCACAAACATTAGCCAACATAAGTAATATCCATTCTGCTTCGAGGCAGGATATCGAGTTATAGAAGGTCATCCACTATCATATTATGGGGCGCATATGGTCATCCGCTAAAGATACTGCAGGCTTTCTCTAATTGTACTATGGGAACTATCCAATCACCAATGTATATATATATATATAGCCACAAACATCAATCCTAAATAACTAATATATATTTAATAGCCACAATAATATTTCAGTGCATGCAAACAACCAACAAACAATTATTTTAACGAATAAAATAATTCTAAATAAAAATATAAGTTAGATTTACTCACCATGATTTTTATTGGCCGAATATCGAATACCACTTGATTTAAATCCAATCTTGGTTAATTCTGATAGACTCTAAATGAGTTCCCGATTTTAATATCTGCAATTACAAATTTTATTTTATGATCTTCTCACCTTGTATAATATAATATATTACATTATAGATTTATAATTATGTATAAATTAAATGAATTAAAGAAATCAATTTCTAAGGTTGATTAACTTAATTCAATGAAACAACCCAAACTTCCCCTTACGGGAAAGCCCGGATTGATTTGAGAACACGACGCATCAGAACACAAACAGAAGAACATTTCATTGCTATTACAACAATTTACATCATAGTACAAGAATATTCCAGAGTATGAATAAATATTACACATCAAAAAAATAAATATCAGAAAATAAAATACATAGCAGCTGAAATCCAAAATGTATAAATACAAAGCACAACAGAAATACATCAACTAGCACAAATGAATGAAATATACAGATACAAAGCTTTCCTAACATAGCTCCAGCTATAATCCAAGATCCTATGAAAAGAAATATCTGCGAAAACCAAAACTACAAGATGCCCGTGTGGAAAATATGGGCACCCAGAGTTTAGGTTAAAACAATAAACTCCGAGTCAGTCATGGGACGTGAGAACTAAAACAGTTATTAAATATTTACTTTAAAAGTTGGGAAATCATGGGACCACACGAAACGAATTTACTCCACATGAATCTCGGTTTAAAATAAAACAACGTAATGCTTTTTGGAAAATGAAGCTATTATAAGACTCAGATCTCATCACACAATGCAACGCAAGCCGGAGGATAGAGTTTTCCCTTATAATAGCCAAACATGTTTGATATGTCTTAAAACAAATCATTTTGATATTACTATAAGTGCATAGTGTGAAAATCAACTTCAAATATAAATGTATCAATCATAGATGACATAGGTACCACACATTATGTCGCCATACTAGTTTTACAATTAAAACAGAAAAAATGATGTATTGGAAATTGGATTTCCATCATGAACCAAGTCAAGGGATCTTCCTTATCCGAATTCGAGACACTCTAGCCCGTGCCTAAGGAACAGAACGCATCGTTCCTAGGAGAGGCAGGGTCGGTCCACACTAACTTTAGTGGATTGGTTACCCTGAACAATACGTTTCCCTGCCCTATGGGGCATAAAATCTGGTCAGTATGTTGACCATAAAGAGCCACAAGGGACTCAAATCCGAGGTACCTCATTTTCCAACATCCACATAAGTAGAATGTATGGGCTCCATACCATGACACCACTCCTAGCTATAAAGAAACGCATTCCCTCCCTGCGGTCCCTCATCCCATTTTTGGTTCATACAGAGGTGTGAAGCTCGCGAATTAACGCTACACAAAGCTATGCTAATTAAAGCTATGCTTTGATCATTAACCACAAAGCCTTGTTTTCAACAAAAGCTTTGATCCATGCAACTCAGCATGCCACACTGTCAGTCCATACCGTACCACGAATTTCCACCAATATATAAACTCTAAGCGTGTACATCTCAGAGAAGGGTGTTAAGCAAGAGAATAAATTCTCCACCACCAAACATATATATATTTAGCAGAGATCAATGAATACAGTATAAAAGAATACAATGTAAAATATACCATCCATATACAAGTCCGTTTTGGGTCTGAACGAAACTGGAGGTACCTTATTCCTCATCCCATATGTCCAATACAAGAGAGAGGTCCTCACATATCCAGTCGATCTCCAAGTACGTCTGGACGATCACCACTTATTACCTTATCTTGGGGGATCAGCCCAATCAAATCATCAGTAATCATCCATACGATGTGAAGATCTCCTGTCTTCAACCACCGTCTTCATTTCTTTGACTTTTAGTCATCGTAACAATTATTCAGAATGGGTTAAACCAGGTCTTTCCAAATAACTCGCGTATTTTATAATCAATAATCAAGTGCTATAAAAACACATCATACACCTCATTCCAATTCAGAATATTCTTTTATTCAAATATTCACATCTTTAGGGAAAGGTTCCCATTAATTTTATCAAAGATAAATTCCTTTAAACTTATTCTTTAATCTTCCTTTTTATATCAATTTCAAAAGATTTTATTTTATCCTTTCACAATTCTAAACCAAATTAAGGTTTATAAAACTAGTCGGGATTATCGAGCCTTACCGAAGTAATCATTTATTTATTAATTCCAATCCCAGCCTATTCATCCTATGGATCAAAACTGGTAGTACTCCATATCTAACAACCACGATTTTATCGGTAAATTTAATTACCATTTCAGGTTCAAATCTAATTAAAGATTTAACTATTGCCTGGAGTAAAACTGATGGTACTCCATTCTCGATCATTTCTTGAATTCGGTAAATTTATGTACCTCATTCACCTTCTAATCTAATTAAACATTCATTCAAACTCTATTTAGTTTTAATCTCCAAAAATTATTACTTTTTGATCATTCAACTTTTAAGAAATTAATCTTATCTTTAACTGGGTTAAAGAACCAATGTTATTAAAAACACAGTTCACAATAAACCCAAATCAACTTCCATTAACTACGGAATTTTCACGGAAAACATAACAGTATGTAATTGATATAAATTTTCGTATCAGACTAATAATATAAATGGAATAACGGCAAAGCCTTTTAAATTCCATATATAGTAACGGTCTTCCTTTACAGAAACTCATCTCGATTATAACCCAATCAAATTCCATTCAATTCCAATTTAATATATTAAATTGGAAAACCTTTCTTTTGAAAATTCCATTAATCTTATTTAAAAGATTTATAAATTCCAAATCATAACTTCACTATTAATTGGGTTTTAAGATCAAATGTTATTTAAAACATCGTTCACAACAAACCCAAAATGAATTTCCATTTAATCCCAATTAATAAATATAGTTGGACAACTTCATAAATCTTAACAATTATTCATATCTTTGACTTTTAGTCGTCGTAACAATTATTCAGATTGGGTTAAACCCGGTCTTTCCAAATAACTCGCGTATTTTATAATCAATAATCAAGTGCTATAAAAACACATCATACGCCTCATTCCAATTCTGAATATTCTTTTATTCAAATATTCACATATTTAGGGAAAGGTTCCCGTTAATTTCATCAAAGATAAATTCCTTTAAACTTATTCTTTAATTTCTTTTGGATATCAATTTCAAAAGATTTTATTTTATCCTTTCACAATTATAAACCAAATTAATGTTTATAAAACTAGTCGGATTATCAAGCCGTACCGAAGTAATCATTTATTTATTAATTCCAATCCCAACATATTCATCCCATGGAGAAAAACTGGTAGTACTCAATATCTAACACCCATGGTGTTATCGGTAAATTTAATTACCATTTCATGTTCAAATCTAATTAAATATTTAACTATCGCCTGGAGTAAAACTGATGGTACTCCATTCTCGATCATTTCTTGAATTCGGTAAATTTAATTACCTCATTCACCTTTTAATCTAATTAAAGATTCATTAAAACTCTATGTAGTTTTAATCTCCAAAAATCATTACTTTATGATCATTCGACTTTTAAGAAATTAATCTTATCTTTAACTGGGCTAAAGAACCAATGTTATTAAAAACACAATTCACAATAAACCGAAATCAACTTCCATTAACTATGGAATTTTCACAGAAAACATAACAGTATATAATTGATATTAATTTCTGTATCAGAGTAATAATATAAATGGAATAACGGCAAAGCCTTTTAAATTCCATATGTAGTAACGATCTTCCTTTACATAAGCTTATCTTGATTATTACCAAATCGAATTCCATTCAATTCCAATTTAATATATTAAATTTGAAAATCTTTCTTTGGAATATTCCATTACTCTTATTTAAAAGATTTATAAATTCCAAATCATAACTTCACTGTTAATGGGGTTTTAAGAACAAATGTAATTTAAAACATCGATCACAACGAACCCAAAATCAACTTCCATTTAGTCCCAATTAATAAATATCATTGAACAACTTCATAAATGTAACACCCCGTAATTCTATGACATTAAGATTCTCAAATTAAAGTATAATTGATTTTTAAAAGAAAAATTAAAAGAAAAAGATCCATGTAGTTGTTTAATTTAAGTATTGTAACTAACATGAAAAAGAGAAGTAAGGAGAGAAAAATAATTATTATTGTTCTAAGACTTATTAACAAAAGCCTCAGTAGCTCAGTTGGTTAAGGCATTGGATTTGTAGCATGGAGGTCGGGGGTTCGAACCCTGGCGGCGGCATAATTTTTTTATCTTTGTTTTAGAGAGGGCCAACTGAACATGCAAATATATGTACGTATACAAATTCAAAATTTGAAAGGATAAGAACGTACATATAAGGAAATAAAGAAAATATATATATATACATATGAGAATATAAATATATATATATGCAAAAATATATGTATATGAAAGATAAAATTCAAGATAAGGCTACAGTCAATGAAATATGGCAACATCATTTGAATTTTGAAAATAAAATGAAAGTTGTGCGTATACATATACGCGTAAAATGGTCGTTAGAGGAATTATATACATATAAGAATATTTCATGTGAATAAAACAGTTAAATAAATTCCAGAAATTCAAAAGTTCGAAAATCAAACTTCTACGCCAAAAACAATTCATTCGAAATTCAAATTTCTACGCCAAAATAGTGGGACCCAATGCTGACTCAGCACTGCGTGTATGATAAGGTTTGGCTAGATTCATCTACGTACCTGGACTATTTTCTTAACTAGGTTCAATGCTGACTCAGCGCTGCGTGTACGATAAGGTCTTGAGCAGCTATATAAACAGCCCTAGTCTTCATTCTCTTTGCACCAATTCTCTTCTATCCTTATGCTGCTAAGATTCATGGCTTCTTCCCCTCCTCTAAATTTTCTTAAATAATTAAAATAAAATATGATTCAAGACGAGGAGATGCTGCTAAAAGACTTTTAAGGAGAGATTCAAATCAAAGTTTCAAGTGAAGAATTCAAAGGCTAGCTCAAACAAGTTTCAAGCAACGACGCACGAATCATAGCCACGCTTTCCTTCTTTTCTAGATCTATTTTCTGTAAGTTGGTTATTTCTAGCTCTGAATATTTTGTTTTATTTGTGACATGAAATTAAAGGAATAAAGGAATATGCCAAATCTCTCTCTCTCTCTCTCTCTCTCTTCGAATCTGTGTTTATACTCTTGGACTGAATTAAGAACTGTTATGATTCGAGGACAAATAAGACTGTAACCGTGACTATGACTATAGAACTGTGGCCTTTGAAAGCATATGCCTTTGGACTATGACATAAGCCTTTGATTTTGGGACATATAAACATCGCCTATGACAATGACTTATGACTATAGGAATTATTTTCCCTTTTGGACTATGAACATCGCATATGACTATGGACATTTCCTATGACTGTGGCTGTGACTACAAGGATTATTTCCTTGACTAGGCCTATACCTTTGATTTGGACATAAACTATTACTTATGACATAATGAGGACAACTGTGATTTTGATACCCATGATTTATGATTAGGAAAATATTGCTTTAGTTTTGTGATTGAGAAGTTGGGTCTAAACCCAATTATTTATTCTACCTGTTCCTTGGTTTTTCTTTGGTTTTAAGACAGTGGGAATTTACCTATTAAGTTAGGTCTACCCACGTTCTTGAATCTATTTTGCCCATTCTTTGGTTTTAAGACAGTGGGAATTTACCTATTTAGTTAGGTCTACCCATATTCTTGAACCTACATTGTTATCCAAACCTTTTTATGCCAATTATTCCTTCTTGTCATTTTGATTCATTCCCTTTTTATTTACGAATCTAGATTTATTTATAATCTAGGTTGAATCACGATTATTCGAACGGTGGGAATGCGATTTGGGGAAAAACATGGAAATGAATATGAACGTAATTGTAAACTTGGAAATTGGCATAATTTGGAATATGTATTATGACATGCATATTAAAATGAAAACGGGGAAATTTGACATGGATTAGGGAATATGTGATTTTGACATATTAAATTTAGCGTTAGCAAGTAAGCTAAATTTTAGGCATAAAATGTAAACTAGAAAAATAATTCTAGTTTTTCCATAAATTGTGAATTAGGATGTTAAACCAAGATTGGGTTAATTAAGGTTGATTTGGAATAAGTATATTAGCACAATTTTGAATTTATTCATAATTGTGAGCAATTGTCATGTTTAGAATAAATTATGGTTAGCGACACTAAATTTGGTATAATTTACATACCAAAAAGTATAAATATGATAAATAAGAGAGAATGGGCCATAATAATGTACATTAAAAGAGTAGTAATGAAATAAGTAAATTAGGAGTAATTGACTTATAGAATTCGTCATAAATGTTAAATTGTTCATTTACCGCAAAATATGTAACTTGGTTAAGTTTTGGCCATAAATTATAAACTAGGATATTTAATCTAGTTTCGGCAATGAAATAGGAAATGGCCTAAACTGCATGTTGGGTTAGGACTTGGGCCTAGAATATAAGTATACTAGTAGGCTTGACAAAATAAATATAGGCCAAATTTGTCTAAAAAGGGGAAATGGGCTTTTGAAATAAATTGTTAACAATTTATAAACAAAAGAAAAATATTTTGATAACATCCCTTTTTATAACACATAGACCAGAAGGTTCTAGGGTGACAGAGAGGATAGTGTCTAGGCTTGGGTTTGGAAAATACAAGTTTCCTGCCCTCCCTGGTTATCCCTAACTGATCCGAAGGACGGGATGGTTGTTTTCAAAACCAGATTTGGAAATTAATCAAAAACCCTTTGAACTTAGAAAACATGAATATGCCTAACCCGAGGTTAGACTGAATTGCGGTGTAAACCTGCCCGGAACCAACCGGCACATCCAGTAACCGCAGCGATATCTGTCTAATGTGAGAGGTTGCGGCTTTAATTTATTAAAGCTAGAACAAGAATGGGATGGTTAAGTCAATAGGAACACTTAACCAACTTAACACAGTTAAAGCTTGAATGGGAAGGCTTAGTCCATGAGAACACTTAGCCAAATTAACATGTTGACTAGGCTAGAAGGCGAGGTTAAGTAAAGTTAATACACTTAGCCCAATATAACATGTTAATAAGACTAGAGGTTGGAGTTAAGAAATACACTTAGCCAATTTAATGTGTTAGTCGGACTAGACCGTAGGGTTAAGTGAACTTGAACGCTTAACCATCAGAATATGATAAATGAATAGGGTTAAGTAAAAAGCATAAAGGGATAACACTTAACCAGTTTATCAGGATAAATGAAGAGGGTTAAGTTAGCTTGAATTGACTAATGACACTTAACCAACCCAAATTGACGGGAAAGAGAACTAAGTAGTAATTCTTAGTATAACACGGGAAGGAGCGAATGTCCATCCGAGAAGGCTCCAACGAATTGGGTTACGAAGCCCGAGGCTTCGAGGGGACGTGAGGGTACTCTTGGTATCCCTCTGTGAGGCTGCAGATGATCCGCCTGGGCCCACAGAGGTTAAGGTCTGCGAAGAAGAACCAGGGGTATGCCTTGGTTGCAATATATATGGCAACCTAAAGACTAGGATGGACCGGCGTGATTCGGCGAGAAAACGGTAGCCCTGTGATAGCAACTCGTCGTCTACCATCCATCTTGAGTCAGTCGAGATACGTGAAGCGGAAAGGCGGAGAACTCCAAAAGACCATAATTGCTATCTAGTTATGGGTGAGGATGGCCATAGGATAGTGGGGCACCGGGGGCCGGCGTATAGTTCTCATTTTACAAAGGGTGCCTTTCATTAGTTGAGGGAGGGGTCAAGTGGGACCATAGCCACTGGAATAAAAACAGACCTTAGCATCTGCATCGGCAGATATCTGAAAGCTCCCGACCGAGTTCTGTATTCCTTGATTTGCCCTGTCACAGGACTCGGACCGCACATTACAGGACATGTGCATCTAGACAAGCGATAACGATTCGCGATACATGCGTGGGGAAGTATAGGAACATATACCACTCTAGGTAGTGTGTCCTAGACTTGGGGGCATCGTTCGACAGGTAGCGTAATCCCTAGTTGGACTAGGTGGCATAAATCCGAGAAGCGTTCAGCAGATAGCGTAAACTCTAGTTAAATCTAGAAAGCACTTGATAGAAAACCCTAGATTTGATCTAGGTAATAAATAATGAATGTATGCCGGAAGGCAATGGAAAATACAGGGATTGGGATCACGTTATCGTTACTAGTTGGGACACTAGGTAGGTGGTGCAGAGATATAGAAATCAGTATAACAAGGAAATAGCGAAGCGACGAAGTATTAGAGCGAAGCGGCGAAAGTATTAGAGTGTATCCAGTTTATCTTATCTTAGCATATCTTGTGATTACCTTGTCCAATCTTGTTGACCCTATCGTCATGGTGTAATCTTGTATTCAGTTAATTCATGTCGTTTTGTTTTCCATGTTCACATGCTAGAAGTTACTGAACTTACTCAGGCTTTATGTCTGACTCTGTTTTTCTTTCGTCTTCTTTTCTTCCGTTCCCCCCCAGGTAGTAGAGGAGGGAGTAGTATAGCTCAGGTTAAGTTGGACTGTCACTATTTCCCAGCTTGAAGATTTATCGAAGTCTGCTTGGATTCTCTTATCAGATGCTATGGCTGGCTCATGCAAAAATTGGGGAATATAAATGTTGTTTTATGCTTCTTTATTTTGTAAGACAGATGATACTCTGATATTGTAAAGAAATCATTGTACAAATTATTTTATCAATAAAGCAAAGTTTTATCTTCCGCTGTTTAATTTCTGTCTGTCTTGTAATTTATCTGCATCTTTTACCCAAAATGCTCCACAGAACTTAGTGCATTCCCTTTGTGAGTGACACTAACGGACGTGGGGTGTTACACGTGGTATCAGAGCTGAAGGTTACCGGATCAGATAAAGGATTTGAAAAATTATTTTTCAAAATGGTTTTTAAAGAAGCATTTTCAAAAGAAAAGTTTTGTTTTAAAGGCATATTCCCCAAAGCCGTACGCATTGTCTCCTCTTCCTCTGTTTGAATTCTTGTCTCCTTCTTTCTTGAGTCTCTAGGGCTCCTGGCTTTCTGGGAGGTAACCTCATCGAAGGGCGAAGTAGTGCCCGACTTCCATCTATAGTCGTAGTTGTTTCACTTACGGCCAGTCTTCGTTCAAGTTTATAAGGTTTTTCTGTATGATGGAAGCAGTTTTCGAGAGATTTGCCAACATAGCAATACATGGAAAGGGATGAGGAGTTTGGCAAAAGGGACAAAACCCTAGGATGAGGAATGCATGGAGATAGGTTAGCTCACGAAGGAGGAAGAAATTATAAAAGAGGAAGTATCCTTACTAGAGTATGATAGGGCATATAATTAAAGACAAGGGCAAGGACGAGGGACAAGATTTTTAGAAGGACAAGTACATGCTAAGCATACCTAGGAGATAGGTGGTAAAAGTTTCTGTTGGAAAGAATCTAGTTTTCTGTCCATACTCTTTCCTTCGGTTTTAGCGCTTCGCATCTGTTCATATTTGCTTCCATAGTTAAGTCTCTGCACCTTAGTACTTGTATAGTAAGAAGATCCCAATCAGTCTCAAACCCAGTGGGTGGTTCGACCCGTTTATTTTTGGATTGTAGGGGTTTGAGAATAGTTATCGAGTTTGTTTATATCATATCACGTAGATCGTCTAAATTCGGAGGAGATATTCCTTGGATGCTTGTCTGATATTGGTTTAGGCCTTTGGGGCTTGTACTTGAGGAATGTCGAGTTCGACTAGGATGGTTTGCGTGAGAGATGGATAGTTGTGGCAGGCGCTCTAAAAAGCGCGTAGTGACCTTTTGACCCTTATAATTATGGCATGATGGATAAGATAGGAGGAGAGACCTATGATCATCCTAGTATATACACTTGGTTGACATCTGTTCATTTTGGAGATGGAGCTTAGAAACTTCACAATCGTGGAGTAAAAAATTGGTTAAGATACAGTGGAGTAAAGCTCAAGAAGGCTAGATACTAGCAACATGCCCTTTTTCCTTAAGGGTGCATCCTTGATTTCTCTGTTTAGGAGCTTTACGCGTAGTTGTTTCTCTCTTTCCAAAGTATATCCTCTAGGTCGTATCTGCGATCCTTAGGTAGAAGCCAATGGATGTAAACATGTATTTGAAACATGTTATGGATGATGGTTGCAAGTGGTTGCAAATGGTTGCTCGTGGATGCATATGCATACGTATTAGGCACTAGATCAAGTTCGGACGCTCTCATATTGCATTTACACATACGCATTTGTTTATAAATTGAACTTGATATGATATCATATGGACGTTGCATATGGATGAATGGCTGTGCACGCATGTAGTATTTACATTACTAGGGATGTTTGCATGCATGATTGGACGCATGGCACTAACATGATTTGCATTAAGGAGGTCAACTGAATCAGTAGACCGCCTAATTTTGCATTAGATAGAGACATATACACACACTATGCATATGAACATGAAAGCATTAGAAATCTTTTAAGGACAATGAGTGCCTGTGATTGAATGGTTGAGTAGATGGGTGATTGGATGGTAGGACACATTCTTCCTAACTTGAAGATTTCGGGGACGAAATCCTTTAAAGTGGGGGAGAATGTAACACCCCGTAATTCTATGACATTAAGATTCTCAAATTAAAGTATAATTGATTTTTAAAAGAAAAATTAAAAGAAAAAGATCCATGCAGTTGTTTAATTTAAGTATTGTAACTAACATGAAAAAGAGAAGTAAGGAGAGAACAATAATTATTATTGTTCTAAGACTTATTAACAAAAGCCTCAGTAGCTCAGTTGGTTAAGGCAATGGATTTGTAGCATGGAGGTCGGGGGTTCGAACCCCGGCGGCGGCATAATTTTTTATCTTTGTTTTAGAGAGGGCCAACTGAACATGCAAATATATGTAAGTGTACAAATTCAAAATTTGAAAGGATAAGAACGTACATATAAGGAAATAAAGAAAATATATATATATATATACATATGAGAATATAAATATATATATATATGCAAAAATATATGTATACGAAAGATAAAATTCAAGATAAGGCTACAGTCAATGAAATATGGCAACATCAATTGAATTTTGAAAATAAAATGAAAGTTGTGCGTATATATATACGCGTAAAATGGTCGTTAGAGGAATTATATACATATAAGAATATTTCATGTGAATAAAACAGTTAAATAAATTCCAGAAATTCAAAAGTTCGAAAATCAAACTTCTACGCCAAAAACAATTCATTCGAAATTCAAATTTCTACGCCAAAATAGTGGGACCCAATGCTGACTCAGCACTGCGTGTATGATAAGGTTTGGCTAGATTCATCTACGTACCTGGACTATTTTCTTAACTAGGTTCAATGCTGACTCAGCGCTGCGTGTACGATAAGGTCTTGAGCAGCTATATAAACAGCCCTAGTCTTCATTCTCTTTGCACCAATTCTCTTCTATCCTTATGCTGCTAAGATTCATGGCTTCTTCCCCTCCTCTAAATTTTCTTAAATAATTAAAATAAAATATGATTCAAGACGAGGAGATGCTGCTAAAAGACTTTTAAGGAGAGATTCAAATCAAAGTTTCAAGTGAAGAATTCAAAGGCTAGCTCAAACAAGTTTCAAGCAACGACGCACGAATCATAGCCACGCTTTCCTTCTTTTCTAGATCTATTTTCTGTAAGTTGGTTATTTCTAGCTCTGAATATTTTGTTTTATTTGTGACATGAAATTAAAGGAATAAAGGAATATGCCAAATCTCTCTCTCTCTCTCTCTCTCTCTCTTCGAATCTGTGTTTATACTCTTGGACTGAATTAAGAACTGT
This sequence comes from Allium sativum, assembly GCA_030737875.1. NCBI lineage: Eukaryota > Viridiplantae > Streptophyta > Magnoliopsida > Asparagales > Amaryllidaceae > Allium > Allium sativum. Next base: position 661,160,789 of record CM060919.1, read on the forward strand.
TATGATTCGAGGACAAATAAGACTGTAACCGTGACTATGACTATAGAACTGTGGCCTTTGAAAGCATATGCCTTTGGACTATGACATAAGCCTTTGATTTTGGGACATATAAACATCGCCTATGACAATGACTTATGACTATAGGAATTATTTTCCCTTTTGGACTATGAACATCGCATATGACTATGGACATTTCCTATGACTGTGGCTGTGACTACAAGGATTATTTCCTTGACTAGGCCTATACCTTTGATTTGGACATAAACTATTACTTATGACATAATGAGGACAACTGTGATTTTGATACCCATGATTTATGATTAGGAAAATATTGCTTTAGTTTTGTGATTGAGAAGTTGGGTCTAAACCCAATTATTTATTCTACCTGTTCCTTGGTTTTTCTTTGGTTTTAAGACAGTGGGAATTTACCTATTAAGTTAGGTCTACCCACGTTCTTGAATCTATTTTGCCCATTCTTTGGTTTTAAGACAGTGGGAATTTACCTATTTAGTTAGGTCTACCCATATTCTTGAACCTACATTGTTATCCAAACCTTTTTATGCCAATTATTCCTTCTTGTCATTTTGATTCATTCCCTTTTTATTTACGAATCTAGATTTATTTATAATCTAGGTTGAATCACGATTATTCGAACGGTGGGAATGCGATTTGGGGAAAAACATGGAAATGAATATGAACGTAATTGTAAACTTGGAAATTGGCATAATTTGGAATATGTATTATGACATGCATATTAAAATGAAAACGGGGAAATTTGACATGGATTAGGGAATATGTGATTTTGACATATTAAATTTAGCGTTAGCAAGTAAGCTAAATTTTAGGCATAAAATGTAAACTAGAAAAATAATTCTAGTTTTTCCATAAATTGTGAATTAGGATGTTAAACCAAGATTGGGTTAATTAAGGTTGATTTGGAATAAGTATATTAGCACAATTTTGAATTTATTCATAATTGTGAGCAATTGTCATGTTTAGAATAAATTATGGTTAGCGACACTAAATTTGGTATAATTTACATACCAAAAAGTATAAATATGATAAATAAGAGAGAATGGGCCATAATAATGTACATTAAAAGAGTAGTAATGAAATAAGTAAATTAGGAGTAATTGACTTATAGAATTCGTCATAAATGTTAAATTGTTCATTTACCGCAAAATATGTAACTTGGTTAAGTTTTGGCCATAAATTATAAACTAGGATATTTAATCTAGTTTCGGCAATGAAATAGGAAATGGCCTAAACTGCATGTTGGGTTAGGACTTGGGCCTAGAATATAAGTATACTAGTAGGCTTGACAAAATAAATATAGGCCAAATTTGTCTAAAAAGGGGAAATGGGCTTTTGAAATAAATTGTTAACAATTTATAAACAAAAGAAAAATATTTTGATAACATCCCTTTTTATAACACATAGACCAGAAGGTTCTAGGGTGACAGAGAGGATAGTGTCTAGGCTTGGGTTTGGAAAATACAAGTTTCCTGCCCTCCCTGGTTATCCCTAACTGATCCGAAGGACGGGATGGTTGTTTTCAAAACCAGATTTGGAAATTAATCAAAAACCCTTTGAACTTAGAAAACATGAATATGCCTAACCCGAGGTTAGACTGAATTGCGGTGTAAACCTGCCCGGAACCAACCGGCACATCCAGTAACCGCAGCGATATCTGTCTAATGTGAGAGGTTGCGGCTTTAATTTATTAAAGCTAGAACAAGAATGGGATGGTTAAGTCAATAGGAACACTTAACCAACTTAACACAGTTAAAGCTAGAATGGGAAGGCTTAGTCCATGAGAACACTTAGCCAAATTAACATGTTGACTAGGCTAGAAGGCGAGGTTAAGTAAAGTTAATACACTTAGCCCAATATAACATGTTAATAAGACTAGAGGTTGGAGTTAAGAAATACACTTAGCCAATTTAATGTGTTAGTCGGACTAGACCGTAGGGTTAAGTGAACTTGAACGCTTAACCATCAGAATATGATAAATGAATAGGGTTAAGTAAAAAGCATAAAGGGATAACACTTAACCAGTTTATCAGGATAAATGAAGAGGGTTAAGTTAGCTTGAATTGACTAATGACACTTAACCAACCCAAATTGACGGGAAAGAGAACTAAGTAGTAATTCTTAGTATAACACGGGAAGGATCGAATGTCCGTCCGAGAAGGCTCCAACGAATTGGGTTACGAAGCCCGAGGCTTCGAGGGGACGTGAGGGTACTCTTGGTATCCCTCTGTGAGGCTGCAGATGATCCGCCTGGGCCCACAGAGGTTAAGGTCTGCGAAGAAGAACCAGGGGTATGCCTTGGTTGCAATATATATGGCAACCTAAAGACTAGGATGGACCGGCGTGATTCGGCGAGAAAACGGTAGCCCTGTGATAGCAACTCGTCGTCTACCATCCATCTTGAGTCAGTCGAGATACGTGAAGCGGAAAGGCGGAGAACTCCAAAAGACCATAATTGCTATCTAGTTATGGGTGAGGATGGCCATAGGATAGTGGGGCACCGGGGGCCGGCGTATAGTTCTCATTTTACAAAGGGTGCCTTTCATTAGTTGAGGGAGGGGTCAAGTGGGACCATAGCCACTGGAATAAAAACAGACCTTAGCATCTGCATCGGCAGATATCTGAAAGCTCCCGACCGAGTTCTGTATTCCTTGATTTGCCCTGTCACAGGACTCGGACCGCACATTACAGGACATGTGCATCTAGACAAGCGATAACGATTCGCGATACATGCGTGGGGAAGTATAGGAATATATACCACTCTAGGTAGTGTGTCCTAGACTTGGGGGCATCGTTCGACAGGTAGCGTAATCCCTAGTTGGACTAGGTGGCATAAATCCGAGAAGCGTTCAGCAGATAGCGTAAACTCTAGTTAAATCTAGAAAGCACTTGATAGAAAACCCTAGATTTGATCTAGGTAATAAATAATGAATGTATGCCGGAAGGCAATGGAAAATACAGGGATTGGGATCACGTTATCGTTACTAGTTGGGACACTAGGTAGGTGGTGCAGAGATATAGAAATCAGTATAACAAGGAAATAGCGAAGCGACGAAGTATTAGAGCGAAGCGGCGAAAGTATTAGAGTGTATCCAGTTTATCTTATCTTAGCATATCTTGTGATTACCTTGTCCAATCTTGTTGACCCTATCGTCATGGTGTAATCTTGTATTCAGTTAATTCATGTCGTTTTGTTTTCCATGTTCACATGCTAGAAGTTACTGAACTTACTCAGGCTTTATGTCTGACTCTGTTTTTCTTTCGTCTTCTTTTCTTCCGTTCCCCCCCCAGGTAGTAGAGGAGGGAGTAGTATAGCTCAGGTTAAGTTGGACTGTCACTATTTCCCAGCTTGAAGATTTATCGAAGTCTGCTTGGATTCTCTTATCAGATGCTATGGCTGGCTCATGCAAAAATTGGGGAATATAAATGTTGTTTTATGCTTCTTTATTTTGTAAGACAGATGATACTCTGATATTGTAAAGAAATCATTGTACAAATTATTTTATCAATAAAGCAAAGTTTTATCTTCCGCTGTTTAATTTCTGTCTGTCTTGTAATTTATCTGTATCTTTTACCCAAAATGCTCCACAGAACTTAGTGCATTCCCTTTGTGAGTGACACTAACGGACGTGGGGTGTTACAATAAATCTTAATTAAAAGATTTATTCTTTTCACAATGGGGTTTAAGAGCAGTGTTAATAAATACACCATTCACGCCAAACCTAAAATCCAATTTGATATTAAATACAAGGCTCTAAATAGAAATTATAATGGCTTATATTCAATATCAAATTCTAAAACAACCAAATATCGTATTGGGAATAACGATATATATATCTTCCAAATTCCTCAATAATATATGTATAATCACGGAATCCAATATTGAAATATTCCAAATATTATTTCCATTCGAATCCATTCCAATTTATTCGTGGGAAAACTTTGGTTATTTTAAAACCATTTCAATTCCTTTCAGTTCTCTATTCTAGTTGTTAACTAGTTCATTCTAATAAAAACATCATTTATCTTTATAAATATGGAATATTTCATCCAAACTCTTTCCAAATCAGTAATTATGATTTTACATAATTTATTCCTATTTTTAATGATTTTAGTATCGCTATTTCAGTCGATTTCCATATACGATCATCGAACTGCATTTACAGCGACCTTTTCCAAAATTTATTTGGACATATTTTTAAATCTAAACGCTAGATTTCAAATCTCTTACTACCATTTGAAAGCTCTTTTCGATACGAACCCATCGGTTCTGGTTTTAGGAGAATCCGACGGTAAGATCTCCTGTTACGCCTATTTGAAGTCAATGGTTGAAATTCACGAACGGTCGCTGCGCTTCGCGTTCTATTCAATACATATAAATATATATAATATATTTCATCGATTTCTATTTAAAACGTATTTTATAAATTCGTTTATAAATTCATTTTAAAACGATTTTGACTTCATTTTCAATTTTAAACCAAAATTGAATATTCCATATCACTATAATATTGAAATGATAATATTTTCAAAATATCAGATTTTCAAATCCATTTCTTTTTTGTATTCATTATAAAATGAATAAAATCGATTTATATAACCCGTTCGAGTAAAAATGGCATTTAGATACTTACTCAGCTTCATATATTCCAATATTTTCGTGTCCATCCAAAATCAGAGATCAAAATCATATTTTAATTCTTCATTGAATATTCTTTTAAAATATTCATTATTTTAAAATATTCGTTATTTCTGAATCGGAATGCAACTCAATAAATTACCATACAATTTCAGTTATATGGATTTCATACATCGCATGTATTCAACAATAATGATAAATAATCATTAACCATTCAAACATCATCCAAAGTGCAATTTACAACTGCATAAGCATTAAAATAAATAAATAACACTTACAACTGTCTGTCCATCAATCGATCGACATACAACTAAATATTGGGATTAATGTATGTCAAATATCATCCCAAAACCCGTGTGGGGTTTCAACCAACAACAATCAATTTAAATAAATTATTGGTTAATAAATTTAACCAATGCTAATTTGGTCTGAATTATTTATCTAACTAAATAATAAATTATTAGTTAATAAATTTAACCAATTCTAATTCGGTCTGAATTATTTTTCTAACTAAACAATTTTCACTGTTCAATATATAAATGATTATTTAATCCATTTTCATCTATCAATTTAATATTAACATTTCTAACATGTTAAATTTATAAAATCATCATCACAATACACAAATCACCAAATCATCCAAATAAATAAATACTCAACTACCCAATGTCGTTGACGGCGCCATAAGTGGCCATTTGCGGAGTATGATATGTGAGTGTCGCTAATATCCATACATCGCTGCCAATTTATGTGATTTGTGCGAATTCTTGTGTTGAACTCCAAAATACATATCATAACAAATATGATAAAAATATTGAGTGAGAAGGAGTTCTCACCATTGGTTTGCACTCCGCCATTCTTTATTTGTGGTTTTAATGCAATTAAACTGAACATTTAATTTTATCAAAAACTACAACAGCTTCCGTTTCTGTTCTGGTCAGTTCCATATTGTAGTGTACGATCACGCGATTCCAACGCTTCTAAAATCGTTCAATTTTGTTTCTGTTTGAATAGTTTACGAGTGTTTATAATTTTAATTACATAATTAAATAAACTTAAGAATATTAATAATTAAATTAAATTAAACAAATCTCTTTCCTTTATCTTCCTCATCGTCTAAAACCTTCAGCCGACAAAACCCATGCCTCGCTGCCAACAATCACACTCGCACCACCCTAGGGCCCTCTGACCAACGATCAACTAACACCAGCTGATGCGTCTAGGCGCCGCCGACCTCCCCCAAGAACCTCGGTCAACTCGCCGCATCCCAAACTCACGAATTAGAGTTTAAATGGCGGCGGCTTTAGGCCTGATTTTGGCCAAATCTCGACAGTAGAAAAGATCACTACCATTGAAGAGTAAGATCTCTCAGAGCTCTAGAGATTTCCTTTTATAAGTTTTTGATTATAATTGGTGGATTGAGAGTAATTTCGGAGTGAAGTTTCGAATGATAAGAATTGCTCATTCATTGGTGGTGGCTACTGAAATGGACGGGATAGCTAGGGTTTGGGGGAATTGTAACAACCCGTATTTTTAATAATCTGTTATAACATAAATTGAGGCAGAATTTAATTCTAAAATCTGAATCAAGGGAAACGGGCTATGCCATTGCGTTCGTCTCGGAAAAATACGCGAAATAGAGTCCGAGTTTTCGAAAATCGGAGTCCGTATGACCCAGTTAAGGCCCATTGAAGTTTTCAGAAATTTCCTAAGAAAAAACAGATTTGAATTTGAAATTAAAAACTTGGTTTAAGGGCAAACTGGGCAGGCGGGAAAAATTCCCGCCAAGGACCCCATGTCGACAGGCCTATCGACAGGGGTCTAGGCATGTCGACTGCCCTGTCGACAGCCCTGTCGACAGGGTTTGGCCAGACTAACTGGCCTGGCGCACCATTTTGATCTTGGCTTGATTGGGAGGCTTGTTTCTAGAGAGTTCCGGGATCTGATGGACCTAATTGAATCTAGGGTTAATCCTAGGGCTAAAAACACTCTAATCTTCTATAAATACAACCCTAAACCTACCCTAAATCACTCATTATTCAATCTAGCAACTAAACTATGCCAAAATCTAAACTCTCATGGCCTCCACCCTCTTCATACAACTCTTAATTTAATTCCTAAGTGATTCTCCATGCATACAAGCATATTTAGGCTTGTATGATCCTCCTTAGCTTGCATTAAAGGCTTGTTTTTCTATTGGCATCATAAAGGAGGAGTCTTGATCAAGTTTGCTTGCATTTGGGGGTTTTAATTAGTTGCATAAGGGGTTTCTTGCATTTGTTATACTCGTTTGAGTCCGCATAAGCATTGTAAGCCCTCTTACCTTCATTTTAGAAACTCTAAAGTTAATTTGTGATGAAAATTGGGATTTATGCAAGTTTATTTGAGTATGCATGTTTATGCGAGTTTGCTAAGCTATGATTTGCAAGTTTATTTGAGTATGCATGTTTATGCGAGTTTGCTAAGCTATGATTTGCAAGTTTATTTGAGTATGCATATTTATGCGAGTTTGCTAAGCTATGATTTGCAAGTTTATTTGAGTATGCATGTTTATGCGAGTTTGCTAAGCTATGATTTGCAAGTTTATTGAGTATGCATGTTTATGCAAGTTTACTAAGCCATGATTTGCATGTTTGATAAGTTATGCATGTTTATGCAAGATCACCAAACCATGATTTGCAAAGTAAATGAGTTATGCATGTAATATGCAAGTTCACTATGCTAAGTTGTACAAGTCTAACATGTTATGCATGATTGTTGTGCAAGTTTATCATGTATGTTGTGCCAAGTTCCCTCTTCCTATCCTTTATACGTTATTACGAATATGTAAGCGATAGAATGACGTTTGGGGGGGGGGGGTTTGGGTAAGCTTAAAATACATGAAAATATAAGATTGGGAATTTACCTATTAAGTTAGGTCTACCCCTTGGGAATTTACCTATTAAGTTAGGTCTACCCAAGTATTTGTTGACTTGTAATTATGTTGTGAAATAAAGTGGACATGACACTTAGAAAACATAAGTGTGGCCAACTCGAGGTTGGGTTGAGTTTGTAGCGTAATCCTACCCGGAACCGACCGGCTTAACTAGTGGCTACAAACAATAGGACCCAATGTGAGAAGTTGGTCATGTGGTGCCAAAACCCGAGGTTAGCCTGAGTTGTGGTGTAAACCTACCCGGACCCGCCCGGCCTAACTAGTAACCACAACAAGGTCTAATGTGAGAGGTTAAGGTGCATTAAATTAATTAATGCCTCATGATTAGGGTTAAGTCAGGGTCCACTAATACTTAACCAATTTGGGGATTCGAGGGATTAGAATGTGGTTAAGTTGTGAACCGTTGGTTACACTTAACTAGTTTAATCCATTTGGGAGTTCAAGGGATTAGAATGGGGTTAAGCCACACTTAACCAGTTTAATCCAGGATTAGTGAAGGGTTAAATCACACTTAACCCTCTTAGAAAACCCTAGCAGCGGGTCTGTTCCGGCAGTAATCCCAGTTGGGTATCATCACAACCCTAGAGACTAGGCTAGGGCGGGGCACGATTACTGGACGGATGTAAACGACCAAAGCGACGGCTGAGTGGTACAGCGGTGCGGGTCCGGCGGGCTACGGACGTGCACGTAGTCCGATGTTGGACAAACTCGAGGCACGGGTACCAGTAGGTTAGGGCTGTGCATTATTGCTTAAGTGTCTGGGGTCGACACCCGAGGGCTTGATACACCCAAAGGTGGACCCAGCACAGTCTAACTACATCCATGTGGGCCGTATGGACACCAACACTTGACGTGTTAGGTTTATAGGGAGCCGATCGACTAGACCGTTGGGCTGGATCTTATATTAAGGTCACTTCATGTTATTGGGCCAAGGTTTGGGCTAAGGGATCAATACCTGTTATGTTGGTTTGCTAGTACACCGTGGTGCAGAACTTAACCTTGTTTTATGCGATGACACCTCTATCTATCTTGTAGTTGATTTATCATGCCAGTATGTCGTTATTTATGATCATCTCAGTTTCCATCATGATGTTAACTTTATTAGTTTATAGACTGATCGTAGCAGGGCTTACTCAGTCTTTTTGACTGACCCGTTTTTCTTTCGCCTCTTTTCTTCCGTTTCCCCCCCCCCAGGTTCTCAGGGAGGGAATACTAGAGCCTAGCTTGGATTTTAGCTGCTTCCTTGGATAGCTCAAGTATGCTTTGGACTTGAGCCGCTATGGTTTATCACTCTTATTTGGGGATAGTACTTATGTATTTCCAGTTTATCAGAGGATGTATTTATCTAGACTTGTAATTTTGGGAAAGTGACATTTTGATGTACCAGACTTGTGTTTTGAAATGGTTTATAAATCTTCCGCTGTTTTATTTACTTACTCTGTTTATTTACATATATATATATGTCATGTCCTGCCTTGCTATATCATTATGCATGATTACCAATAATGCCCCTCCAAAGCTAGTGCATTCCTTTGCGAGTGACCCTAGTGGAGGCGGGGTGTTACAGGAATTTAGTTTTTTTTTTGAGTAGGACGGATGTGTAGTGCGAGACTACACAACCGATTAAGCATTATATTAAATATATATAAACAAACCAGTTGATATGCCCAACTAGTGGCTTAAAGTTTGCAAGATAATAGTTCAACAGCAACAAAATACCCGAAGCTAGACAACATTACAACAAAGCAACATAGAGTCATACTACCATATCATATACAAAAACAAGCCAAAATAAGTACCCACTGAAGACATAACCAAACCAAGCAGACATGATTAAGAGCAATCTTAATGAAGATCAGGACTGGAATCACCAAAGTTAGAGCTAACAAATTCAGCGGGACTATTGTTGACTGGTAAAGCAAGCCTGAATCGAGCAGAGGATGATTGACCTGTCCACGATTGAAAGTAGTAAATAATAAGTCTGCATAATCCATGAAAATGCTTCAATGGTTTGCTAAATACAACTGCATTACTCTCCTTCCATATACCATAGCAATATATAGGTAAGAAGGAATCAAGCACTGAATTAAACAGACTGCTCTGCCAATAGTCGAACATTGATGATACATTAGGAATGAAACCATGCAAAAGAGAACTGGTTGCAGCTAAAATTGGGTAGGAGAAGTCACATTCGGAAAACAAATGCTGAATAGATTCCTCATAAGATGAACAAAAAGCACAATGTGAACAAGCCATAAGATTAAGTCTGTACAACCTTGATTTACTGTTAATCTTTCCATGGATTAAACACCAAGTAAAAAATAGCACTTTAGGAGGCAGACAAATCTTCCAAATCCTTGAAAATGAAAAAGATCTAGCAGAAAAATTAAGATAATGATACACAGAGGCAACAGTAAAACCCTTCTCTGGCAATGAAGCCCAAACAAATTTATCAGGAGATTGAGAAAGCTGGGTGCGAAGAATCAATGTGGAGATATCAAGGAGATTATTAAGGACATGAACATCAAATAAACAAGAAGGACAAAGACAAGAGGGATCATTATGAACTACATTAGCCACTGAATAACAACATCATAGATCAGAGGAAAGAGAGAAGGAAAAGCTAGCAAAAGAGGAATCTGGCCATGCCAAATATCATACCAGAATAAACAAGATTGAACATTACCCAGACATACATGAAACAAACTTTTAATACGAGGAATAACTGAAATTACACCTGACCAGAATGGGGATGATTTAACTGAAGGAAGAAAGTGTAAAACCCAATGAGAATTACCAGAATAATAAAGTGAAAGGATCCAGTCTTTCCTTATGAATGAGCCAGGGGAAACTATACGCCACAACCATTTTGAAAGAAGAGCCATATTGAAATTAGAGATATTAATTACACCTAGACCTCCTTGATTAGTATGTAAGAACACAATGTGCTAATTAACTAATCTTTTGACTTTATTCCCATTCCATAAGAAAGAACTTATGATTGAATTCATTTTTGAAATTACCTACTTAGGAAGTTTATGAAAGGACATCCAATATGTTGGTAAAGCAGACAAAACTAATTTAACCAACACTAAACAACCTGCAGATGGCAGTGAATTTGCCTTCCATGAAGATAATCTCTTTTCAATTTTGTGACTGAGTGGCAACCAATCAGATTTATGGAGTTTAGTGGGTCTAAAGGGGATGCCCAGATAAATTAAGGGAAAGTTATGGATGGAACAGTTGAGGATATAAGAGATCGACGACCCCAAATAATCAGCTTTTCCTAACATAATTATAGAACTCTTCGAAAAATTGATAGAGAGACCAGATATAAGCTCGAAGACATATAAGACAACTTTAAGGCATTTAATGTGGTTAAGACCAGGAGATGAAAAGATGATGGTATCATCAGCAAATTGGAGGTTGGAGATTGCCATAGACGAATTAGAAAGATGAATACCATCAAAATAATTATTTGCAATCACCCTTTTTAACATTTGATTAAATACATCTGCAATCAACACAAAAATAAGGGGTGATAACGGATTTCCATGTCGAAGCCCTCTATTAGATTTAATTAAACCTCCGTTGTTTCTATTAATGCAAATAGATAAGTGGCTACTCCCTAAAATGCAATCAATCCAATTACACCAACGCTAAGAAAATCCTCTATGACTGAACATCTGAATGATAAATTCCCAATTTATAGTGTCAAAAGCTTTGGAAAAATCCAATTTTAGAAGTACACCAGGTGTGGAGGTATTATGATAAAATGAAATTACGTCTTGAGTGGCTGCAATACAGTCGTGAATGCAACGCCCATGAACGAAAGCTGATTGCTCAGCACCAATAAGATCGGAAATAATAGATTGACGACGATTAGCAAGGGTTTTTGTAACAACCCAGAAATCCGAGCCAAATTAAAAATTTTATTTTGGAAATTTTAGTGAATTTTGAATATTTAAAATGATTTATTTTAAATAATAACGACAAGAAACTTATTTTGAATAGAAATAGAATATATATATTTATTTGAATCGACGTTAGAATATAAATATTTATTTTTAATTATAAAAGGAATTGAAAATGGCGCGGTAGTTCGAAAATTCGATTTCAAAATTCAAATGAATGTACAGTTGAAAATATCTTTCCAGCGAATCTGAAAAATTGAAATTTCATAGCGGGAATAAAAAGTTATGTCCAGTTGAAAATTAAGAATAGTCGCTATGGAAATATAGCCCTTAAAAATAGCAATTTTGCAAACGACCTTCGTTTTCGACGAAACAACTTTTGTTTGATCCATGATGTCAAATTATTGCTAGATTTCAATTTGCATAATTTTCTGAATCAATATGTGAGCGTGGCACACTAAAATGTGTTTTAACCATTTCAGTCAATTTTGATCGACCAAAAAATGGCCATTTTTCAAACGGTCTTCAAATTTGACGAAATTAGTTTTGTTAGGACCGTATCGTCAATACGAAGCTAGAAATATATTTTTTGGAATTTTTAGAATTAGTATGTAACCCCAATAAATTGAAATGTACGTTTAAAAATGAATAAATAGATTTAAATTTTAATTTTAGCAGAAACTGATCGTAACAGCCGAACTGGCTCACGATACATATCCCATTGGGTTCGGAATGGGGTAATTAGTTATGGACAACAGTCGGTGGGTCTCGTTTGGAGGTCGAAATGAAAAGTTACTTTTTTGAGAATTAAAAATAAATAAATAAAATATAAAAACCCTTCCTCTACTTTATCTCTCCCTCACTCTCTAATCGGGTTAACATCTGTAATATAAAAAGAGAGAGAAGGAATCGATCGAACTGCTCCCCGTTGCCGCGCTTGGACGCGCCACCGCCGTCGTGGGCCATCCGACCCTACCGCCATTCCCGCCCAGCCCTCCTCCCTCTGGCGCCCATGTACCCTCTCTCCCCTTCTGAAACCGCGCCCCAAATAAACCCTAGCCACCGTGAATCCAAACCGCCTGAAGCCGCCACCCGCCTGAGGTCGCACACCCCCCTCCGCCACCCCATTCCGATCAGCGACACTGCCGGAGGCCCCTCTCCTCGGAAAACCGGAAGCAGGAGTGTCCATTTCTTTTTAGTTTTTAAGTAGCACTGTTTTTGTTAATTCAGTTTTATTTATATAAATTGAAAGTTTTGATTTTTAATTCAGTAAAGATTTGATTTTAAATTCATGAAGCATTTGATTTTAATTCACAAAAAGATTAGAAAAATGTGATTTTTCATGTTAGAAAGAATATAACTCTCTATGTTATGATAATATAATTTTTAGATAGAGAAAACTGATTTTTATACGACTAGGGAATTAAAAACATGACTTTTATATAATAGAAAAGCTAGGATTTTTGCAAAGTATAAAGATTAGATTTTTCATGAAGTAAAGATGAGATTTTTATCTATTAAGTAGGGTTATAAAATATAATATTTTTTATACGTGTAGCAGATAAAAATTTGATTTTTATATATATGAAGTGAAGATAAGAATTCGATTTTTATATATATGAAGTGAAGATAAAAATCCGATCTTTTTATATATGTAGATAACATAAAAATATGATTTTTATGTATGGAAAGCGTTATTAAAAATGTGATTTTTAATATCAACTGCATGAAACAGAGGGTGATGGAACAGAGTGAAATCAAAAAGGAATTCAAACGGTCCAGAAATTCAGAAATGAAATGGTGGAGTGGAACCCCAAGATGAAAACTTCTCACTTTTAATTTGTTTTCTAGTTGAAATATATACTAGGATGCAGACGGTGCTTAGCAGCACCAGACACCCGTCGTCCACAGACCATGGATGACTTGTTTGTTTAATTGATGTGTTGAGAAAGTTGATTGTGTGATGTGAAATGGAATAAAAAACTTTATAGTTGAAAATATTTTATAGTTAAAAATATAATTTTTAACGCGTATATAAAATATATATTTATAAACAAATCGGACAATTTGTTTATGTACACACATTTGAATGATATTGATTGGGACGATAAATTTTACACATCGCCCAACTGCACAAATAAAACCTGTGTTTGATTGTTTGAAAACCCCACACGGGTGTTGGGATGAAATTGGACACACACTAGTCCCAATAATTAGTTGTATGTCGATCGATTGATTGACAGGCTGTTATAAGTGTTAAATATTTATATTTGATGCTTATGCAGTGTAGAATGCACTTTGGGTGATGGTTGACTGTGTTTGATTGTTGTAGTGTACGTGTGTGTATGAAATCCATATAAATCACAATATATGGTAATTTACTGTGTCTGATTCCAGTTCAGAAAGAATGAATATTTTAAAATAACGAATATTTTTCAAATAATATTCAGAAAAGAATCAAAATTTGGTTTTGATGTCCGATTTGGGATGGACACAAATATATTTAAATATATATAGCCGTGTCGATTAGATTGACACCATTTTGACGTGAACGATATTTCTATCGATTTTATTCATTTTTATAATGAATATCGAAAAGGAATTGATTTCAAAATATAATGTTTTGAAAATATTATCATTTCTATATCGATGATATGGAATATTCAATTTTGATTAGAAATTGAATATGAAGTTGAAATCGTTTTGAAAACGAATTTAAAACGATTTATAAAATACATTTTAAAAGGAAATCGTCGAAATATATATAATATATATATAATGGCCTAAATAGAACGCACCGCGCTGTGGCAGTTCACGAATTTCGACCAATGACTTCGAATGGACATTACGGGAGATCCGACCGTCGGATTCTCCTAAAATAGAAACCGTTGGGTTCGTATCGGAAAGAGCTTTCTAAGGAATACAAGAAATTAGAAATCTAACGGTTGGATTTGGAATTATGTCCAAATCAAATTTGGAAAAGGTCGCTGTAAGTGCAGTTCGATGGCCGTTGATGGAAATCGACTGTACGGGCCTTGATAAAATTATTAAAAATAGCAATAATTTGTGTAAAATCATAAGAAATGATTTGGAAAGAATTGGGATGAAAAATTCCATATCTGAAAAGATAAAAATAATTTTTTATTGAAATGAACTAGTTTTGAACTAGAATTATAATCCAATTATTTTTAAAAATAAATAAATTGGATTTGAATTGGTTTTAAAGATAACCAAAATTTCCAATAATTGAATTGGAATGGATTTGAATCGAAATTGTCTTTAGAATATTTCGATGTTGGATTTCGTGATTATACAGATATTGTTATGGAAATTTGACAGATTTATTTATATCGTTATTTCCAATACGATATTTATTGGTCGTAGAATTTGATATTGAATATAAGCCGATATATTTTCTATTCAGAGCCTTGTATTTAATATCCAACGGAATTTGGGTTTATCTTGAACGGTGTTTTAAATAACACTTGTTCTTTAACCCGATAATTAATGGGATGTGAATTGGGTTTGTTGTGAACTGTGTTTTAAACGCCATTCGTTCTTTAAATCGATTTACAGTGAAATTTGATTTGGAATTTATAAATCTTTTGTTAAGATTTAAAGGAGATTTTCCAAAGTAAAGTTTTCCAATTTAATAAAATAAATTGGAATGGAATGGAATTCGATTTGGTAATAATCGAAGTGAATTTCTGTGGAGGAAGACAACTAATATATCTGGAATTTAAAAGGCTTTGCCGTTATTCCATTTATATTATTAGTCAGATATGGAAGTTTATATCGATTATATATATATCGATTTGTTTTCCATGAAGATTCCATTGTAAATGGAATGTGATTTTGGGTTGTCGTGAACGGTATCTTTAATAATACTGTTCTTAGACCCAACGAGTTAAGAAAATCAGAAACTAACTGAAGATTAGTTAAGTTGAACGATTTCCTGGGTATTGATATGATGTCGGTTTCATCCATCGGGGTTATTACTTAGGGAATTGTTCACTTGCTAATTTACGGTTAAAGGCTGATGGAATGGAATGTGATTTTGGTTTTACAGTGAACCGTGTTTTAAATGACATTGGTTCTTTAACCCAGTTAAAGACAGGATATTATTTCCCAAGTTAAATAATCATTAATAGTGATTTTTGGGAAGATTAAAACCAAGTGGAGTTTTAATGAATCTTTAATTAGATTGAAATGATCGAGAATGGAGTATCACCAGTTTTGCTCCAGGCGATAGTTAAATCTTTAATTAGATTTGAACGTGAAATGGTAATTGAATTTACCGATAACACCGTGGTGTTAGATATGAAGTATGACCAGTTTTACTTCATGGGATGAATAGGTTGGGGTTGGGAAATTTAACAAGTGATGACTTCGTTAAGGTTCGCTAATCCCGACTAGTTTGGATAAACCATAATTTGGTTTGAACTGATATTCAAAAGAAGATTAAAGAATAAATTTAAAGAATTTATCTTTGATAAAATTAATGGGAACCCTTTCCAAAAGTATAAGAATATTTGAATAAAAGAATATTCTGAATTGGAATGAGGCATAGGTTGTGTTTGTGTAACACTTGTTTATTATATACGCGAGTTATTCAGAAAGACCGAGTTTATCCCATTCTGAATAACTGATTCGACGATGTGTCGAAGATGAAGACGGTGGTGAAAGACCGAAGGTCCTCATATCGTTCGGATAATTACTGATGATCTTGATTGGGCTATACACCCAAGTGGAGGGAATCAGTTGGTGATCGTCTACACGTACTTGGAGATCGATGGATATGCGAGGTACAAGGTGCCTCCGGTTTCGTTCAGACCCAGAACAGACTTGTAAATGGACTGTGGCTGACATTGGATATCATTCTGTGTGATTGATGGATATCAGTTGCATGGAGTGGTTTTCCTGTGTGGCATGCTAAAATGCAAATGATCAAGGTTTCTGTTGAAAAGAAGAGTCTTGTGGTTGATGATCAAAGCACGGCCTTTGTGGCATAGCTTTGTATGCGTTAATTCGCGAGTCTCACACCCCGGGTGAACCAGAAACGAGAGAGGACCTCAGGGAGGACATGCATTTCCTTCAAGCTAGGGTGGTGTCAGTGACCTACCAGCCCTGACATTTATATTATTTTCACCTGTGTGGTTGTTGAATTACGAGGCGCCTCGGATATATTAGTGACTATGTGAAGCCGATGGAGTCATTTGGCTCATTGACGCCCCAAAGGGCGGGGAAACGCAGTGTTCAAGCATTTTAATCCACATCGGTGGACCGGCCTTGACGATCCAAGGGCCCACCTGAGTCTGGGTCCTAAGACACGGGCTAGAGCGTCTCGAATTCGGTAAGGACTATCTTTTGCCTTGGTTCGTGATGGAAATCCAACTTCCAAATACGTGACTTTGCGGTTTTGATTGTAGAACCTAGTATTGGCGACACGATATATGGTACCCATGCCGTCTAGGATTGATACATTTATATTTAAAGTTATTTTATACACTATGCACTTATAATAGTATCAAATGATTTGTTTTAACATACCAAGCATGTTTGGCTATTATAAGGTAAAACCCTATCCTCCGGCTTGTGTTGCATTGTGTGATGGGACTTGGGTCTTATAATAGCTTCATTGTTCTTTATTTAGCATTGCACTGTTGTTTTATGCACTGGTATTCTTGGGAGGAAACCCGTTCTGTGTTATACGGCGTGGTCCCTTGATTTACCTAACTTTAAAATAAAGATTAATAACTGTTTTAATTCTCACACCAGTCACATGACTGACCTGGAGTTTATTGTTTTAACCTAAACTCTGGGTGCCCCTATTTTCCACATGGGCAGCTATTAGTTTTGGTTTTGCAGATTTATATTCACAGGATCCTGGTTTACAGCTGGAATGATATTCAGGAAGCTCTGTATCCATATATTCTTTTCAGTTGTGTTTTGTATTATTTTCCGCTGCTATGTAATGTAAATTGAATCTCTGATATTTTTATGATGTATAATGTGTAATATTCATTCATACTCTGTATATTCTTGTATTTTGATTAAATTGTTGAAATAAACAATGAAATGTTCTTCGGTTTGTGTTCCGATGTGGCTTGTCCTCAATTCAATCCGGGCTTTCCTTCGCGGGGAAGTTCGGGTCGTAACGTTGTGGTATCAGAGCTTTGGTTTACAAAGCTCGGAGAACTAGACACATTAGAACCATACGAAAGGATTCATCAGAGATTGGATTAGTAATATCCAATGAGAATGACTCGTTAGAAATAGGATCAGTAGTATCCTAGAACGAGTGTGAAGAGTACATTTTTAAAATGAAAACGAATTTTGTTTTGAAAATTTAAACTTTATTCAACGTATTTGAATATTTATTTGTATTGAATTTGGGCAATCCAATATATAAAGATTTTGCATATACGTCTGATCCACGGGTATTCGAAGTTTTAATATATTGGGTAGAAATAGAATCACACTCTAGTCGCCCGGAGATGATTCTGATGATGAGGCCTCATCATCAGTGTCTGTGTTCGAGTTTCAAAGGTGGGATATCTATATGATTCCAATTGACTGGTGTGAGAACCAAAACTAGATAGGGATTGTTGTTATGATTTGGCTAAAGTTATGAATTTGAAATGATAATCAACAAATTTATTGCTGATTGTGTTGTTTGATTATTGTTCGATAAATTAAATGTTGAACCTTTAGCCAAATTGAACCAAATAGTGAGTTGTATTGAAAACTAGTAGCATTTGCATGCATATACATGTACATACATTGAACAGGTCATAGCAAGGAGGCTAGAGCAGAGGAATAAAATTGTTTGCCCGACAAATAGGTACATGTTTACTGTATTTCTTGGGTTTTGGATGATTTTATGAGCCGATTGGCTGTTTCTTTTTCTTTTTGGATTGGAGAGGCCTGTATGGAAATTTCGGGATTTTCTCGGTGCTCCAGTGCAGGGGAGGTTATAGCGAAATTTTTCGAAAATTTAGGGTGTTAGCCAAATTTTTGAAAAATTTGAAAAGTTCTTAGAAACTGAAAAGTTGAAGAACTTAAGCCATAATGAAAATAATGAAAGTTGAGTTGATTAGTTAAACAACTCCAGCTTCGTTCCTTTTCAGGACGAAAAGTTTTAAGTGGGGGAGATTGTAACAACCCGAAAATCCGAGCCATTGGCAATTTTAGTGAATTTTGAATATTTAAAATGGTTTAATTTAAATAATAACGACGAGAAATTTATTTTGAATAGAAATAGAACGTATATATTTATTTGAATCGACGTTAGAATATAAATATTTATTTTTAATTATAAAATGAATTGAAAATGGCGCGGTAGTTCGAAAATTCGATTTCAAAATTCAAATGAATGTACAGTGTTCAAAATAAACCGGATTTTAGCGAAACCAAAAATATTTGAATCTATTTGAAAATATCTTTCCAGCGAATCCGAAAAATTGAAATTTCATAGCGGGAATAAAATGTTATGTCCAGTTGAAAATTCAGAATAGTCGCTATGGAAATATAGCCCTTAAAAATAGCAATTTTGCAAACGACCTTCGTTTTCGACGAAACCACTTTTGTTGGATCCGTGATGTCAAATTATTGCTAGATTTCAATTTGCATAATTTTCTGAATCAATATGTGAGCGTGGCACACTAAAATGTGTTTTAACAGTTTTAGTCAATTTTGATCGACCAGAAAATGGCCATTTTCCAAACGGTCTTCAAATTTGACGAAATTAGTTTTGTTAGGACCGTATCATCAATACGAAGCTAGAAATATTTTTTTGGAATTTTTAGAGTTATTATGTGACCCCAGTAAATTGAAATATACGTTTAAAATTGAATAAATAGATTAAATTTTAAATTTAGTAGAAATTGATCATAACAGCTGAACTGGCTCATGATACATATCCCATTGGGTTCGTAATGGGGGTAATTAGTTATGGACGACAGTCGGTGGGTCTCGTTTGGAGGTCGAAATGAAAAGTTACTTTTTTGAGAATTAAAAATAAATAAATAAAATATAAAAACCCTCCCTCTACTTTATCTCTCCCTCAGTCTCTAATCGGGTCAATGCCTGTAATATATATAAAAAAAAGAGAAGGAATCGATCTAACTGCTCCCCGTCGTCGCGCTTGGACGCGCCACCGCCGTCGTGGGCCAGCCGACCCTACCGCCGTTCCCACCCAGCCCTCCTCCCTCCGGCGCCCCTGTACCCTCTCTCCCCTTTTGAAACCGCACCCCAAATAAACCCTAGTCGTCGTGAATCCAAACCGCCCGAAGCCGCCACCCTCCTGAGGCCGCACACCCCCCCCCCCTCCGCCACCCATTCCCATCAGCGACACTGTTGGAGGCCCCTCTCCTCGGAAAACCGGAAGCAGTGAGTGTCCTTTTCTTTTTAATTTTTAAGTAGCACTGTTTTTGTTTCATTCAGTTTTATTTATATAAATTTAAAGTTTTGATTTTTAATTCAGTAAAGATTTGATTTTTAATTCATGAAGCATTTGATTTTGATTCACAAAAAGATTAGAAAATTGTGATTTTTCATGTTAGAAAGAATATAACTCTCTATGTTATGATAATATAATTTTTAGATGGAGAAAACTGATTTTTATACGATTAAAGAATTAAAAACATGACTTATATAATAGAAAATCTAGGATTTTGGCAAAGTATAAAGATTAGATTTTTAGTGAAGTAAAGCTAAGATTTTTATCTATTAAGTAGTGTTATAAAAATATAATCTTTTCTATACGTGTAGTAGAAAAAATTTCGATTTATATATATATGAAGTGAAGATAAGAATTCGATTTTTATATATATGAAGTGAAGATAAAAATCCGATCTTTTTATATATGTAGAGAACATAAAAATATGATTTTTATGTATGGAAAGCGTTATTAAAAATGTGATTTTTAATATCAACTGCGTGAAATAGAGGGCGATGGAACAAACTGAAATCAAAAGGTCCAGGAATTCAGAAATGAAATGGCGGAGTGGAACCCCAAGGTGAGAACTTCTCACTTTTTATTTGTTTTCTAGTTGAAATATATACTAGGATGCAGACGGTGCTTAGCAGCACCCGACACCCATCGTCCCAGACCATGGATGACTAGTTTGTTTAATTGATGTGTTGTGAAAGTTGATTGTGTGATGTGAAATGGAATAAAATATTTTATAGCTTAAAATATTTTATAGTTAAAAATATAAATTTTAACGTGTATATAAAATAAATATTTATAAACAAATCGGACAATTTGTTTATGTACACACATTTGAATGATATTGATTGGGACGATAAATTTTACACATCGCCCAACTGCACAAATAAAACCTGTGTTTGATTGTTTGAAAACCCCACACGGGTGTTGGGATGAAATTGGCCATACACTAGTCCTAATAATTAGTTGTATGTCGATCGATTGATTGACAGGCTGTTATAAGCGTTAAATATTTATATTTGATGCTTATGCAATGTAGAATGCACTTTGGGCGATGGTTGACTGTATTTGATTGTTGTAGTGTACGTGTGTGTATGAAATCCATATAAATCCCATTGTATGGTAATTGACTGTGTCTAATTCCAGTTCAGAAAAAATGAATATTTTAAAATAACAAATATTTTTCAAATAATATTCAGAAAAGAATCAAAATTTGGTTTGGATGTCCGATTTGGGATGGACACGAATATATTTAAATATATATAGCCGTTTTGATTAGATTGACGCCATTTTGATGTGAACGATATTTATATCGATTTTATTCATTTTTATAATGAATATCGAAAAGGAATTGATTTCAAATTATAATGTTTTGAAAATATTATCCATACGAAAAGGAATTGATTTCAAATTATAATGTGTCCGATTTAGATTTGAATACAGTATAAACCTTAATTTGGAGAGGGGTACGTTATCCATATGATGTGAAGATCTCCTGTCTTCAACCACCGTCTTCATTTCTTTGACTTTTAGTCGTCGTAACAATTATTCAGAATGGGTTAAACCAGGTCTTTCCAAATAACTCGCGTATTTTATAATAAATAATCAAGTGCTATAAAAACACATCATACACCTCATTCCAATTCAGAATATTCTTTTATTCAAATATTCACATCTTTAGGGAAAGGTTCCCATTAATTTTGTCAAAGATAAATTCCTTTAAACTTATTCTTTAATCTTCCGTTGTATATCAATTTCAAAAGATTTTAATTTATCCTTTCACAATTATAAACCAAATTAAGGTTTATAAAACTAGTCGGGATTATCGAGCCTTACTGAAGTAATCATTTATTTATTAATTCCAATCCCAGCCTATTCATCCTATGGATCAAATCTGGTAGTACTCCATATCTAACACCCACGATTTTATCGGTAAATTTAATTACCATTTCGTGTTCAAATCTAATTAAATATTTAACTATTGCCTGGAATAAAACTGATGGTACTCCATTCTCGATCATTTCTTGAATTCGGTAAATTTATGTACCTCATTCACCTTCTAATCTAATTAAACATTCATTCAAACTCTATTTAGTTGTAATCTCCAAAAATTATTACTTTATGATCATTCAACTTTTAAGAAATTAATCTTATCTTTAACTAGGTTAAATAACCAATGTTATTAAAAACACAGTTCACAATAAACCCAAATCAACTTCCATTAACTACGGAATTTTCACGGAAAACATAACAGTACGTAATTGATATAAATTTTCGTATCAGACTAATAATATAAATGGAATAACGGCAAAGCCTTTTAAATTCCATATATAGTAACGGTCTTCCTTTACAGAAACTCATCTCGATTATTACCCAATCAAATTTCATTCAATTCCAATTTAATATATTAAATTGGAAAACCTTTCTTTGGAAAATTCCATTAATCTTATTTAAAAGATTTATAAATTCCAAATCATAACTTCACTGTTAATTGGGTTTTAAGATCAAATGTTATTTAAAACATCATTCACAACGAACCCAAAATCAATTTCCATTTAATCCCAATTAATAAATATAGTTGGACAACTTCATAGATCTTAATTAAAAGATTTATTCTTTTCACAACGAGGTTTAAGAATAGTGTTAATAAAGAAATCATTCACGAAAACCCAAAATCCAATTTGATATTAAATACAGGGCTCTAAATAGAAATTATATCGGCTTATATTCAATATCAAATTCTGAAACCAACAAATATCGTATTGGGAATATCGATATATATATATATCTTCCAAATTCCTCAACAATATCCATATATTCACAGAATCCAATACCGAAATATTCCGAAGATTATTTCCATTCAAATCCATTCCAATTTATTCGTGGGATAACTTTGGTTATTTTAAAACCATTTCAATTCCTTTCAGTTCTCTATTCTAGTTGTTAACTAGAAACATCATTTATCTTTACAAATATGGAATATTTCATCCAAACTCTTTCCAAATCAGTAATTATGATTTTACATAATTTATTCCTATTTTTATTGATTTTAAAATCGCCATTTCAGTCTATTTCCATATAATGTCACCAAACTACATTTACATCGACCTTTTCCAAAACAGATTTGGACATATTTTAAATTCTAACTGTTAGATTTCAAATCTCTTATTACCATTCGAAAGCTTTTTTTGATACGAACCCAACGGTTCTGGTTTTTGGAGAATCCGACGGTCGGATCTCCCGTTACGCCCATTTAAAGTCAGTGGTTGACATTCGCGAACGGTCGCTGCACGGCGCGTTCTATTCAATGCATATAAATATATATATATAATATATTTCTTCGATTTCTATTTATAACGTATTTTATAAATTCGTTTATAAATTCATTTTAAAACGATTTCAACTTTATTTTCAAATTTAAATCAAAAATGAATATTCCATATCACTGTAATATTGAAATGATAATATTTTCAAAATATCAGATTTTGAAATCCATTTCTTTTTAGTATTCATTATAAAATGAATAAAATCGATTTATAAAACCCGTTTGAGTAAAAATGGCGTTTAGCCACTTACTCGGCTTCATATATTCCAATATTTTCGTGTCCATCCAAAATCGGACATCAAAATCATATTTTAATTCTTCACTGAATATTCTTTTAAAATATTCGTTATTTTAAAATATTTAATATTTTAAAATATTCTTTATTTCTGAATCGGAATGTGTCTCAATCAATTACCATACAATTTCAGTTATATGGATTTCATACATCGCATGTATTCAACAATAATGATAGACAATCATTAACCATTCAAACATCATCTAGAGTGCAATTTACAACTGTATAAGCATTAAAATAAATAAATAATGCTAACAACAGTCTGTCCATCAATCGATCGACATACAACTAAATATTGGGATTAGTGTATGTCAAATATCATCCCAATACCTGTGTGGGGTTTCAACCAACAACAATCAATTTAAATAAATCATTGGTTAATAAATTTAACCAATGCTAATTTGGTATGAATTATTTATCTAACTAAATAATAAATTATTGGTTAATAAATTTAACCTTTTCTAATTCGGTCTGAATTATTTTTCTAAATAAACAATTTTCAATGTTCAATATATAAATGATTATTTTGTCCATTTTCATCTATCAATTTAATATTAACATTTCTAACATGTAAAATTTATAAAATCATCATCACAATACACAAATCACCAAATCATCCAAATAAATAAATACTCAACTACTCAATGTCTTTCACAGTTGTATAAGTGGCCATTCGCGGAGTATGAAATGCGAGTGTCGCTAATATCCACACATCGCTTCCAATTTATGTGATTTGTGCAGATTCGTGTGTTGAACTCCAAAAATACATATCATAACAAGTTTGATAAAAATATTGAGTGAGAAGGAGTTCGCACCACTGGTTTCCACTACGCCATTCTTTATTTGTGGATTGTTTTAATAATATTAAAACGAACGTTTAATTTTATCAAAAATTGCAACAACTTTCGTGTCCATTCTGGTCAGTTCCATGTTGTAGTGTTCGATCATGCGATTCCAACGCTTCTGAAATCGTTCAATTCTGTTTCTGTTTGAACAGGTTATGAGTGTTTATAATTTTAATTACATAATTAAATAAACTTAAGAATGTTAATAATTAAATTAAACTAATCCCTTTCCTTTATCTTCCTCATCGTCTAAAACCTTCAACCGACAAAACCCATGCCTCGCTGCCGACAATCACCCACACACCGCCCTATGGCCCTTCGACCAATGATCAACTGACACCACCCGATGCGCCTAGGTGCCGCCGACCTTCCCCAAGAACCTCGGTCAACTTTCTGCATCCTAGACTCGCGAATTAGTGTTTAAACAACGACAGCTTTAGGCCTGATTCTGGCCAAATCTCGACAATAGAAAAGATCACTACCATTGGAGGGAAAGATCTCTCTTAGCTCTAGAGATTTCATTTTATAAGTTTTTGATTTTAATTGGTGGATTGAGAGTAATTACGGAGTGAAGTTTCGAACGATAAGAATCACTCGTTCGTTAGTGGCGGCTACTGAAATGGACGGGACAGCTAGGGTTTGGGGAATTTAAGGGTTTTATAATTTATTTTATTATTATTTTATTCCAAAAATACTAGTTTATCTATCCGAACTCCAAATCAAGCCTGATGACTGTCATTCCCAACTAAATACCCTCATTTCAGACACAATGGGATATGTTTCGTAAGCCAATTCGACTGTTTCGATCAGTTTTTATCAAAATTAAAATATAAATCAATATATTGGATTTGAACGTACATTTTAATTTACCAAGGCCCTATACTAACACCTAAAATTACAGAAAAATAAATCTAGCTATGTTTTGACGATACGGTCCTAACAAAACTAATTTCATCGAATTTGGAGACCGTTTGAAAATCGTCTTTTTAACTGGCTTTTAAATTCAAACTAAAATTTAAAACACATTTAAATTCATTGCGCTCACATATGAATTCCAAAATTTATGTAATTTGAAACCAAACAATAATTTCACATTATGGATCTAACAAAAGTGGTTTCGTCGAAAACGGAGGTCGTTTGTAAAATGGCGATTTTTAAGGGCTATATATAATTAAAAATATATATAAATTCCATAGCGACTATTTTAAATTTTATACTGGACATAACTTACAATTTATAAAGTGAAATCTCAATTTCTCACATTCGTTAGAAAGATATAATTAAACAGATTCCAACGTTTCTTGTTTTACTGAAATTCGATTTATATTGAATTCTGTACATTCATTTGAAATTGATTAACATAGAAATGTGTTTATTTTATGCTCTTATATCTTATCTTTTGTATATAAATAAATATTACTTGGGTATTGTTTTGTCACTTTTACAGATATTCCAACCCAGCCCGCATGCAACCAGAAAAGTAGAGAAATGGAGATTAGATTGCTATATATTTACATCTTGAAGAATTGTAGATGAAGATCTCACATCTAGTTGCTATTGGACAAGAAAATGGTTGATAAAAAAGTCCATGCACATCTCAAATTAAAGGAGGCTTGCAAGAGAAAAGGAGAAACGGCTTAGAACTTGTTCCAAATGACAAAAGGCCTAAAACTTACTTGAAATTGCTAGGCCCAATTGTAATTAGGGTTAGAGTTTGGTTATCTCCTATAAATACCATTGTAATATCATTGTAGCCACCATCCTATTTTTCTATCTTAACCTCCATTAGTAAAAGTTCTTCTTCTTCTTTTATTTTCTAGCATTTTTCTTTTTCTTAGCAATTGGTGTTGTCTTCACAATTAGTTTTGGTAGAACACCAATTGTATTTTACATCTTTTTTATTAGCGATTAGTCGTTTGATTAGTTTCAACAACAATCCTAATTTTACTTTTTGTTGTTCTTATTTTTCTGCAATTTTAATTTCTACATTTTATTTGTGTTTTCAATTTATTTTCCAAGCAATTTGTACCATCTATTCAATTAGATTTGATAGAGCTCAAGTTGTCTTTGATATTTTATTTTCATTAGTGATTAATCGTTTGAATAGATTCAACGATATTCCTAATTTTGCAATTTCAATTTGTTTTTATTTCAACCAAATCTCCAAACTTCGTCTAACTCGCCCACGAAATTCTATAAATAATAATTTTTAATTTGCCTCCCTGTGATTTGACCTGCATACTACACGATCTGTGCGCTTGCAGCATTATTTCATAAATTGCGCTTTTCTAGTTCATAGGAAAGCAACGATCAAGTTTTCGGCGCCGTTACTTCGTGTTAGTTTTAATTTTTTTATTTTACTTTTTATTTTCTTCTTGTTTTTTTTGTTAAAAAAATTTCTTTGATTGGTAGGTTGGATATTATTTATTGATATTACAATCTCCAAAAACAAGGAAAAACAAAAATTTTGCTAGTTTTCTTTTATTTCTTTCCTTTTCTTCCCTTGATATCGTTCTTTTCCTTTACAAATTCATCCCTCTTTTCAAAAAAATTTTAAAAAAAATGCCAAAAATTTCCCTTTTCTTCTTTTGTTTCCTTTCTTGGGTTCTTTTGCCTTTTAAGTTCTTCCAAATACAAACACCACAAACCCCCCTCCATCCTTATTAACGCCTCCTACCTGAACACATCCATACTCCAACACTTCACAAAAACCACCTCCATTCACAACCCCTCTGCCCATAATTCCTCCAATCAACTTCATAAACCCGCAACCATCTCCATCTGTCTCATGCCACACAGTCAATTCTTTATTACCTTCACCGTAGTTCATGCTCATCAATGCAGATTAGAGCCTCATCTCCCCTACGGCAATACCCCCCTGAAACATATCAATTCACGAAACAATCCAACCATTTCTCAGTTCACGTTCAACAACTCACCTTCTCAAAACATCAGTGTCTCAAAACTCCACTACGCCGCCTCTTCCTACCCTTTAATCATCGACACAAAAGTGACAAAACCCACCTAAATCCAAGCATGCCTTTCACACAACCCAAAGCCGTACCCACCTTATACCTGGAACCAATATCATCGTTCATAACCCATATCCCACGTTCAATTACACCCATCCACATCCAACATAACTTTGCAGTAATTTCATCGCAATTCACATATCTGCGATCCTACATCAGACCCCTCACGCACAAATCAACATCACCAGTCCTTCAACCCAATTGGCCCTCACAAACTCCCCTGCCTACGTTCACATTAGTTCACAACCTCAACGTCAGTACCAACATCCACGTACCACTCAGGAACTCAATTCCCCCATCCTCCCCAAACTGACCCCGTCCATCCACATAACTCCTTCATACCTCAACTCATAACCCCACACCACCAATTCAAACCAAAGTTCACCTTTTATAACCATCCTATAGCGTTGCCTCCACTCCTCAAAACCAAAGCCTCCGCCTGCGCCGTTTATACACCAGCCGAGTCTGACCCCTGTTCGAACATTAGTAATCACACCCGATTCGAACTAGAAAACCCAATTCGAATTTGACATCAAGCTAACAAAGAAATCCGATTTGAGTTGCGAGATTTTTTTTTATGAAATAAGAGAGGGTCGGTTGGTTGCGATTTGGTTTGACTGATATTGAAAACAGTTATTTGCTTTATTGTTGTGAGCCGCAAAACACGTGTGGTGGTCATCCTCTTGTTTTTCTTTGTTTGATTCTCAGATTTCTTTTAGCTAGACATTAGTTTAGTTTAATTGTTTTTCAAGTTTTTTTAAGTTAAGTTTAGTTGCGCTCATTTTGTATTTGTTTTTTTTCTCTCCCTTTTCCTTCTTCTTAATTCCTATCTAGTTTTTGTTTGTTTCAAGTTGTTTTTCTAAAAAAAAAAAGAAATAGAAAGCATTTGCATGGTTCTAAATTAAACGGTGGCTTGGTCCTTTTACTGCGTGAGTTAGTTAGAGGTGTGGTTTGACTATTTGGGTGCGGGATTGTCTAGTTGAGCCTTGTTTATTTTATTTTTGTTAAAGGTTAGTTCTTTTCCTTTTTTTTGTTGAGTTCGTTTTGTTATTTATTTTATTTAGGTTAGTTCCTAGTTAGTTTTTATTTCCTTTTAGTTGTGTTATTCTTCTTTCTAAAAAAGAAAAAAAAGAAATGAAAGAAAGGAACAAAGAAAACTCAAATCAAAACCAAAAGGCAAAGTGAAAAGTGTTCAAGCAACAAAGAGGGAATATAGAAGTCAACGGATTTGCAAACTGTGGGATTTCAATCATTGATACTACTCAAATTTTCTGGATGGACTGCCATATACCGTTGTAATATTTTCTAAACTCTACAGATGCTTTGCAGCAAAGAAAAAAATATAGAAATTGCTTGTAAAATTCTTCTGCAGGGGCAGCGGCTTGCTTGTACAATATTTTAATTTTCTGCAGTTGTTATTGTCTGATTTGTGTGGTTGACTGATATTTGCATAACTGAAATCTTCACTCTCATTGTTTTCAACAATAAAAATAGACATTGCAAAATATTATAATTGAAAAGTGGTGCTTTGTGAAGTTGACTATCTCGTATAATTGGATTGCGGATATATAGTAGTTCAATTTATTGAACTATTAGCAAAAGAGGTTGTATACTACCTGTAAAACATTGGTCGTATCCCTTAGTATTCATACTATATGTGAACGGCCATAAGACCCTCTTCCCCCTTCTAATTGAGTCAGTTAATTAATAGAGCGCAGCTTAGTATTTTATAATATTTTGAAGTGAGAATAATTTCTGTCTTGCCGTGACTTCTTTAAAATGTCTGATTCAAAAAAATCATTGAGAGAAATGTGGGATAATAATTGGAGTAGACGTCCTTCTGAAGAGTATTAATATGAATTACAACTCATGTGGCAAGATTTTCCAAAATTTCGTGGACCCAGTATCAACAATCTCCAAAATTTTCCAAATGACCAACATTTTCAAAATCATAGATGTGATCGGAATTGCGATTTCAATTCAAACTTCAATAATTTCGATTATGAGCCACATACTCATCAAAACAGCTTTGAATCCCAATATAGCTTTGATCAACATCAATATGGGGTTGTAAATAAATTTTTTCAAAATTATAGCCAATATCAACATCTTGAAAATAACCAAAATTGCAATTTTTCCTCAAATTTCAACAGTCTTGGTTACGACGCATAAAACTTGATCGTCGCTTCCCTATGAAATAGAAAAGCGCGATGTATGAAATAATACTGCAAGCGCACAGATTGTGTAGTATGCAGTTCAAATCACAGGGAGGTAGATTAAAATCAAATTATTTATCTAATCTCTTGGGCGAGTTTGATCAGGAGCGATGAAAGGTGATGGTGATTTGGCGTGGGATTTTGGACTGGTATTTGCATTGATATGTGGAGTAAGCTTGGTTGAATTTGCAAAGAATTAAGGGTATGATGGAGATGAACGTTTGTAAGGGAGATTTGATGGTGCGCGTGTGGTACGGGTGGTCACGTTAATGGTTTGTGCATGGTTTGGAGAGGTTTATTTGGGCAAAAAGGAGGAAGGGAATGATCTGTTTGAGGAACTAGGGGACGCTGGGTGTGAAAGGGAGGGGGTGTAGCGATTGATGTAGTGGTTTTGACTGGGAGGAATGGTGGTTTTTTTTGTGTGGTTTATGAAAAGATGACGCTATGATGATGTGCTTAAGGTGATTGCTGAGAAGAGGATGATGAAATGACGACGAACTGTGGTGTTGGATTGTAACAGAGAAAAGAAGGGGATTTTTTTTAATTTTTTCAGAAAATGGAAAGAAATTGTAGACAGAAAAGAAAATATATTTTTTGAAAAGTGTGAATGTGGAAAGAAATTGAAGAGGAATTGGCAAGTATTTATTTTTCTCTTGTCAGGAATATTACAGTATCATTGAATAATACCAAATCTATTCAATCAAGAATTTTTTTTCTATATACACAAGAAAAAAAGAAAATGAAAAAAAAAACTAACACGAATGAGAAATTAAAAAATTAATAAAATTTAGTGTTTACCTCCCCGGCAACGGCGCCAAAAACTTGATCATCGCTTTCCTATGAACTAGAAAAGCGAGATTTATGAAATAATACTGCAAGCGCATAGATCGTGTGGTATGAAAGTCGAATCACATGGAGGCAAATTAGTTATTATTATTTATAGAATTTCGTGGGTGAGTTAGATGAAGTTTGGAGATTTGGTTGAAATAAAAACAAATTGAAATTGCAAAATTAGGAATACCGTTGAATCTAATCAAACGATTAATCACTAATGAAAATAAAATAGCAAAGACAACTTGAGCTCTATCAAATCTAATTGAATAGATGGCACAAGTTGCTTGGAAAATAAAATGCAAAACACAAATAAAATGCAGAAATTAAAATTGCAGAAAAAGAAAAACAATAAAAAGTAAAATTAGGATTGTCATTGAAACTAATCAAACGACTAATCGCTAATAAAAAAAAGATGTAAAATACAATTGGTGTTCTACCAAAACTAATTGTGAAGACAACACCAATTGCTAAGAAAAAGAAAAATGCTAGAAAATAAAAGAAGAAGAAGAACTTTTATTAATGGAGGTTAAGATAGAAAAATAGGATGGTGGCTACAATGATATTACAAGGGTATTTATAGGAGATAACCAAACTCTAACCCTAATTACAAATGGGCCTAGCTATTTCAAGTAAGTTTTAGGCCTTTTGTCATTTGGAACAAGTTCAAGGCCGTTTCTCCTTTTCTCTTGCAATCCTCCGTTAATTTGAGATGTGCATGGCCTTTTTATCAATCATTTTCTTGTCCAACAGCAACTAGATGTGAGATCTTCATCCACAATTCTTCAAGATGTAAATATATAGCAATCTAATCTCCATTTCTCTACTTTTCTGGTTGCATGCGGGCTGGGTTGGAATATCTGTAAAAGTGACAAAACAATACCCAAGTAATATTTATTTATATACAAAAGATAAGATAAAAGAGCATAAAATAAACACATTTCTATGTTAATCAGAAATTAAAAATCAAATTTTCAAACAACCGCGCCATTTCGAGTACGTTTTATTAAATTTTAAATTTATACGTTCTAACATTGATTTAAATAAATTTTTAGTCGTTATTATTTAAAATAAATCATTTTAAATATTTAAAACACATTAAAATAGCTAAAATAAAAAATTTAAATTGGTTCAGAAATCCCGGGTTGTTACATTCACGATAAAATTCTTGCTGCCATCACCTTCCTTGTCATACATGACCGTTGTTTTTCCTCCTTGATATTGGAAACTCATTTGCCCCTCTACCAAACAAACAATAATCATGTATGCCTTATCCTCCCACAACTAGCCGCAATATCATTTCATTTCTAAACTCCATCTTCCACATTTCATACACGCTGCTAAACCAGTTTTTCTGAAAATCAAACTCCACTCAAATCAACTAATCTCATCAACCTATTGATGAACATGTCTTCCTCCACTTACGTGATTACAGGAAAAATATGTGAACCAAAATGGATGTCGTGCCTTACCAAAATCTAGTGCAAGGTGCTTACTTCCCTCCTAAATACGAACCTAATCTCCAACAATAAATAAATGCTTAAATTACTCGATTCACTGTCGTCGACCTGGGCTCGCGACATTCTTCATTTGGCTTCGAATTCCATCAAAATGCGCCAATACCCTCGCCTTGATGCCAGCTTCCACCTTCGACGAACTCTACTCCCTCCGACTGGCCTAAGACCGTGTAACAACCCAGAATTTTAATTGTATTTTTATTTGATTATTTAATTTAAATTTTGATTTTTATTCTATTTTATTTGTTTAAAGCTCAGTTGTTTATACTTTTATAACTATTTTTGATTCTTAATTAAAATTAAAACATGATATTGATTTATAATGAAACGTTTACCTTTAATATTTTGTTATTTTCATTTAGAAGTAATTTAAATAATTTTATATTAAAAACGTTAAATTTTAGTCACTTTGTTTGAATCGGTTTTTGACAATTATTTGCGGTAGCTGCAACTGATATATATCAATAAAATGAACTGTAATATAAAAACAAAAATCCGGAAAAAAATATGTTTGAGATGCGTCTAGCCAGACATAGCATAGAAATTAATTTCGTTGGAAATTTTGAATGCTTGTCGATCGTGCAATTTTTAGTGCAAAGCTGCGCATATCAGTTCAAATTTTATCGATTTTGTAATCTCTTTGAATCTAGTTCGGACAAACATGAGAATATTCTATTCGTTATCGCGAATCTAACGGTAAAATTCTTTCGTGAAATTCGGTCATTTTGACCTCTGTTTAATTGTTTTCTCATGCCATTCTTCTTTTAAAAGGGGTCCGTAATGCCTTTTTGAACGGAGCATCCTGACACTACAAATTATATATCGTTGTGTCCGTCTCGCCGCGCTGATTAACACAATATATTCATTTGTCAGTTTCGGTGCACGGTTAGTGCTGAAATTGCCAAAAGGCTGTGCAGTTCATTTTTTAACATAGTCATTTGAGTTCGAAGTGTCCATATTCGGATCCTTCATATTTTTCTAGCCATTTTGGGTCTGCAAAATCTGTTCTTTTATTTTAGTAAGCCATCCATTTAATTTTTTTATTTCAAAATGGGACATATTTACATGTTATAAATCCATGCACGTAACATTCATTTCCTTTTTGGTTTCCTGTTTCAATTCGTATGTTTCCATTTTCTATTCCATACATGCTTCGTTTGTAACAAGTCACCTTAGATTTCGATGCATCTGTTAGCATTTCAAAAGCCACAGTTTAAAATCAAATAAAATGAATGAATGGGCACATTTACTTCTTCCCATTTTTATGTATGCATGCATGCCCATGCACTTTCTTTCCTTTGCAAAGCCATGCGTTCTTTTGTTTCCATTTCAAAGCATGGCGGTCCCTTTAGTATTGAAAAAAAAACACAAATTGTACTTGATATATGAGAAAAAAAAAGAGAAATCTAAAAGTTTTGTTTTGTTGGAAGGACAGTAGTGGTTCCAATGCACCGTTCTAAATGCCAACCTATCCATTTCCTTTGCCAAAGCTGTTAGTATATACCATATATATGTTGTAAAAAAAACCATTGGTTCAGTTCGACTCTTCCATTTCTAACCCGTTCCTTTTACATTCCCAAACTACCAGTCCATTCGTTTCATTTTTCTTGTATCCATTTCGTTAATTATATATACCTTCTTCTTACCCCTTTCATTTGCGGGAGAAAAATTGTCACAACAACTTCCATTCGACGTCACCTCCTGTTGCCACCCACTCCAACCATTCCTTCCACCAATTGCAGCCCGCCCCGCCGTCTCTACGCTTGCCTCACCTACCTGCCTTTAAACCCGAACTCGCAGATGACCGAGTCAAACCCAGCCGCACTTTCCCGAACCCACTGACCCCCATATGAACCCTCCTATTTCCCGCAGCCCTCACCACCGTGTCCCCTCCTCTCCTGTTCGCACCACTGCGCACCTGAAAGCCTAAGCCAACTACCTTGAGCGCTGACTTGAGCACCACCTGAGCCGCTCCACCTTGAACTCCTCCTTGCATGCGTGAGTGTGTATATAATATATACGTTGTGTGTGTTTTCTGTATTTGGCTGTAGTTGTGTTTAGTAGGGTGAGTTGCATGTGTTTGAGGATGAGTTTTGTCTGTATGTGTCTCTGGTGTTGTGTTATTTTTGTGAGTTTTATATATATAGTATAAAATCATAATTTATATTGTAGCTGTGTGTGCATATATTTTGTGCGTGGGCTATCGATTTATATGTGTATGTGTGTGAGTTGTTTTGAAAACTATTTGTTCAAAATACATATGTATTTGTTTAAACTTTTGTAAATGGATTTATATATATAAATATATTTATACAACTAGTTTTAGTGGGTTGTGTGGTGTGAGTTGAATTTAAAAAATATATATATATTATAAATTTTTCTATGTATATATTTATATTATTTTACTAAAATTGGGTTAGTGTTTATTTTGTGTCGAGTTCGGTGTTGAGTTCCGAAACCTGCCCCAAAACCCCATAGCCGTACCGATCTATTGTGATATCCTCTAGCCTCCTCTTATAAACTAAATTTTAATAATGAGTGATCATCGAGTTTAAATAATTCCGAGTCGTTCCTAGAAGTTGTCGTCTCATTCTATGTCAATCATCTTCTCCAATCTGTACCACGAAAGGTGAGTTTATCTCACACCTGACTTGCATTTTTCATGGATGTTAGATCAATAATGAACTGTTATATGAAATGTATAGGACTATTGGTAGGAATTATATTATTTGATATGTATGCACATTTCATATGTGACACGATATACTTATATGACACGTAGTTGCACTGATGATGTATATGTCGTGATTGATGCTATGTCACTGTTATTTGTGATTGTTGATACCCTAGTTTAGGAAAAATCACTAAGGTTTAAAATGATACATACTCGAACGAATAATAGATAGGGAAAAATCTTTATGGGTTGAAATGATAGACCTAAACGGTTTTTATTGAATTTGGGATTGCGAATTTAAAGCGATAAATATCTGTATCACATGAATATAGGGTAGGAAAGTACATACGGACGTCGTTGGTCATGTTTCGACGAAAAATGATTTGGAACTTGATTTTGAATAATAACTTAAGATTTTATATTTTATATTTTAAAGATTTTAAACTTTATATAATAATTAATTCTTTAAAACTTAATTCCATATTATTTTAAATCTATTCAAGTTTATAATTAATTTTTCTAATTAGTTTTTTTTATTCTATAACTTGTATATTTATTTTCAAAGTTATATTTTATATATATATATTTAAACTTTAATAATATACTAAAAGGTGATATGATAAGATTTTTATGAATTGATTTGAATTTATAAATAACGACTTCGAATTATATGTTTGGAATTATAAACACGATATGATTTTTCGACTTGAATTGAAATATGATATGTTTTGTTTAGATTGAAACATACGTTTTGTTAGGAATATACCAACGGTGTAATTATGGAAATCCCACCTATGCTAGTTTGATATTTACTTAACTGATTGACACTATTGCATCTAGTATATTAGTTGGACAGATTCTTAAAGGATGGTGATCCCAAATATCCTTTAAGTTGTTGATTGCATTTCATCGAACATCTCATTTTTGTTGATTTACTTCCATGAGAATGTTGGTCTTGATCCGAATTGTTTTGTTTTTCATTATGGTTCGGGTCCGATTTACTTTCGAGATTCTCTCTTGGAGTTTGAAGTTATATTGGATTTCTGCTCACCTGTATCTACCCTTTGATCTATTGTCCCACTTTAGCTATTCCTTTTCATCTTTTGTTTTCAAACTATTATCATTTATTATATGTATTAGAATTCAATTGTATTAAGCTTCTATTGTGTTATTTATGTAAACTCTGATGAAAAAATTTATTTAGTAGCTTCATGAACTACTATTGTATTATTTATTTGTCCGCTATGAGATATCATATTGCTCTGTATCTGTGTTTGTGATCTGTGATTCTGCGATTTATTTTATTTACCTCAGAAGCTAATAACAATCTGTCGTTTTCGAGCAGTTCGAGTTGGTTTAATTACCGGCTTGAAGTGGTCGAAAATGGCGGGTCGTTACATGGTATCAGAGCTTTGGTTTATCAAAGCTTTAGCTTGTAGGGTAAAAGCTCATTAGAGATAGGGTAGTGATACCCTAGAATGAGTGGAATCAGTCGCAGAATCCTTCTTATGAGAGAGCGTATTTTGGAAATATAAATTATTTTGAAACGTAAAGTATTTTGAAATTTAAATCCTTTCAGAATTCCCACTCTTCGAATCTGTTCTCCTCGATAGTTTTCTTTGTTAAGATCTCCTTTGATTTGAATCTTGATCCTATTTGAAATCCATCGTCGGGTTATCGCAGTTTTCGAGATTATGAGAGTAAGGTAAATATTGCAAATAAATTTAAGATGTGGAATAAAATGATTTAGTTTTAACTAAGGAGATCGTTTGACTAACACTTGAGAATTTTATTTCTGAATATTTTGAAATTGATTTCTAAGGTTTTGGAAAATGTATTAGTAGTATATACCGGTTTTTTCGAATAAAAAGTTTGAAATGATGTTATGAAATGTTTTCGAAAAGGGAAAATATGAATGAAGACCACTTTGGTAGCTTTGCTACATGATTTTCCAATGAATTTTGATTTGTGGAACATGATTTGATATATACATATATGTATATTTTGAAAGATTGAAAGAAATCCAGAATTGAATCTCAAGTTTGGTCGAATGATAATCCTATATAATAGGATAGTGTAATTGTACATGTTGAAAATGTTTTGATTAGAAACGAGTGAAACTAATGTTTCCAAATATTAAATTGAAAAATATGTTTATCAACTATTTGAATAATCCAACCTTTTATGAAAAACGTTTTGGAATGACATTGAATATTCAAATTTATTATGAATCAAAACTGAATTGGTATTGAAATGAAATTTCGGGAATTTTTGATATTGAATATTTGATATGAGTATTCGAACCTTATATATGGTAGATGTATAGTATAATTATGATTAATTCAAAAGCTATTGATTTTGAAGTTAATTGATTTAAAATGAAACCTTATATAATGGAATTTATATAAGAACGATATATCTGAAACATGATGTTGAAAAGAAAATCCTATGTAAATTGATATTTATGTAAGTACGATATACGTGAAACGTGAAATGAAGTACTATATATATATTATATATGTTTTCGAAATAAATATATGGGAAGTACCTTCCATCGAAATCGCAATTCCTGAGAGAGGGATTGTGTTGGCGCTCGTCGAGAGTGTCCATCGGAAATCGAAAATCGTAGCTACGTTGGTGCTCCTTCAATTGGAGTACCCATCGATATTGGAATCTCACTCGGTTAGATCACGTTGATTTTTATTATTACTTATCTGTTTTAGCGTAATTCGAGGGGGGGGGGGCGAGATGCCTACAGTTACAAACGATTTCACTGGGATAGTGACGTAACCGCCGTGTAACTGCGATCTAGACGCCGTAGCGAAATTCGAGGGGCGAGATGCCTACAGTTACAAGCGATTTCACTAGGATAGTGACGTAACCGCCGCGTAACTACGATCTATGGCAACAACCATGGCGAAATTTGAGGGGTGTGATACCTACGGTTACAAGCGATTCTACTGGGATAGTAGCGCAACCGCCGAGTAAACGAGATCCATGGGGGAAAGTATTTTCCATTTCTATTTTAAATGTTTTAAGTATTTTCACTGGGAGTTGAAACAAGAATATTTAGTACTTAGAGATTTTGGTCGTACGCCTGGCCAGCGTATGGCTGACGTCTGTAAGAACGATAGTAAACTTGTTAAACTTCTTGTTATCAAGTATTTTCAAACGTTAAATAACAAATCAATAACCTGCAATTAAATTTATATAACCTCAACATAATAAACTATGAAAGAGATTTTAAATGTTTTTAAAATAAATATTTCCATATATAAATTTCGTTTAATATTTAAATCTTCTTCTTGAATTTCCTTTCCATTCGAATCCATCTTCCTTCGTCGATCATCTTTGATTGGGTTCTTTCGTTCGTTCAGCTTTTAACTTGAATTCTATGACATATCCTTGTCCACAACAAGGTAAGAAGTACAAGGACAGTGTAAGTCTTCCACCAAGTCCATTTTACTAAATACTGATGTAAAATAACTATTTTGATGAAGTATTATAATATAAAATTTCTTTAGTGTAGTATTGAAATTTTGATATACATTATGTTTAAATATAGAAAGATGTTTTGAGTATTTACCTGACGTTAAAATTGGCCTACTGAATACCTAGTGATTTGGGTATACGTCTGATCAGCGTATATGTTAAATCCTATAAGTATTTGATAGGTGTAGAGTCACACTCTAGTCGCTTGAAAATGATTTTGGTGATGACTGCGCAGCATCATCAATATATATTTTCAGGTTTCGAAAGTGGGATGGATATATATTGCCAATTGAGACGTCGAGTGAATACTTATATTTATTTTGAAATGTTAGAAAATATTTAACATTGATTTAGATATATAGAATTTTCAAAGTATATATAGATATGAGGATAAATTTGAACTATTGTTTTAAATATTAATTATTTAAATATTATTTTCCTGCCTTATTCCTTTTCGGGGACGAAAAGGTTTAAGTGGGGGAGAATGTAACAACCCAGAATTTTAATTGTATTTTTATTTGATTATTTAATATAAATTTTGATTTTTATTCTATTTTATTTGTTTAAAGCTCAGTTGTTTGTACTTTTATAACTATTTTTGATTCTGAATTAAAATTAAAACATGATATCTATTTATAATGAAACGTTTACCTTTAATATTTTGTTATTTTCATTTAGAAGCAATTTAAATAATTTTAAATTAAAAACGTTAAATTTTTGTCACTTCGTTTGAATCGGTTTTTGACAATTATTTGTGGTAGCGGCAACTGATATATCTCAAGTAAAATGAACTGTAATATAAAAATAAAAATCCAGAAAAAAAAAATTGAGATGCGTCTAGCCAAACATAGCGTAGAAATTAATTTCGTTGGAAAATTTGGATGTTTGTCGATCGCGCAATTTTCATTGCAAAGCTGCGCATATCAGTTCAAATTTTAACGATTTTGTAATCTCTTCGAATCTAGTTCGGACAAACATGAAAAATATTCTATTCGTTGTCGCGAATCTAATGGTAAAATTCGTTTCATGAAATTCGGTCATTTTGACCTCCGTTTAATTGTTTTCTCATGCCGTTCTTCTTTTAAAAGGGGTCTGTAATGCCTTTTTGAACGGAGCATCCTGACACTGCAAATTATATATCGTCGTGTCCGTCTTATCGCTCTGATTAGCACAATATATTCATTTGTCAGTTTCAGTGCACGGTTCGTGCTGAAATTGCCAAAAGGCTGTGCAGTTCATTTTTGTAACATAGTCATTTGAGTTCGAAGTGTCCATATTCGGATCCTTCATATTTTTCTAGCCATTTTAGGTCTACAAAACCTGTTCTTTTATTTTAGTAAGCCATCCATTTAATTTTTTTATTTCAAAATGGGACACATTTACATGTTATACATCCATGCACGTAACATTCATTTCCTTTTTGGTTTCTTGTTTCATTTCAATGCATCTGTTAGCATTTCAAAAGCCACAGTTTAAAATAAAATAAAATAAATGAATGGGCACATTTACTTCTTCCCATTTTTATATATGCATGCACGTCCATGCACTTTCTTTCCTTTGCAAAGCCATGCGTCCTTTTGTTTCCATTTCAAAGCATGGCGGTCCCATTAGTATTGGGAGAAAAAAAACACAAACCGTGCTTGATATATGAGAAAAAAAAGTGAGAAATCTAAACATTTTGTTTTGTTGGAAGGACAGTTGTGGTTCCAATGCACCGTTCTAAATGCCTACCTATCCATTTTCTTTGCAAAAGCTGTTAGTATATACCATATATATGTTGTAAAAAAACCATTGGTTCAGTTCCACTCTTCCATTTCTAACCCGTTCCTTTTACATTCCTAAACTATCAATCCATTCGTTTCATTTTTCTTCTATCCATTTCGTTTAATTATATATACTTTCTTCTTACCCCTTTCATTTGCTGGAGAAAAATTGTCACAACAGCTTCCATTCGACGTCACCTCCTGTTACCACCCGCTCCAACCATTCTTCCACCAATTGCAGCCCGACCCACCGTCTCCGCCTTTGCCTCGCCCACCTGCCTTTGCACCCGAACTCGCTGATGCCCGAGTCAAACTCAGCTGCACTTTCCCGAACCAACTGACCCCATATGAACCCTCCTACTGCCCGCAGCCCTTACCACCATGTCCCCTCCTCTGCTGTTCGCACCACTGCTCACCTGAAAGCCTAAGCCAACTACCTTGAGCGCTGACTTGTGCACCATCTGAGCCGCTCCGCCTTGAACTCCTCCTTGCGTGTGTGAGTGTGTATATAATATATACGTTTTGTGTTTTTTCTGTATTTGGCTGTAGTTGTGTTTAGTAGGGTGAGTTGCGTGTGTTTGAGGATGAGTTTTGTCTGTATGCGTCTCTGGTGTTGTGTTATTTTTGTGAGTTATATATATATAGTATAAAATCATAATTTATATTGTAGCTGTGTGTGCATATATTTTGAGTGTGGGCTATAGATTTATATGTGTATGTGAGTTGTTTTGAAAACTATTTGTTCAAAATATATATGTATTTGTTTAAACATTTGTATATGGATTTATATATATAAATATATTTATACAACTAGTTTTAGTGGGTTGTGTGGTGTGCATTGAATTTAAAAAATATTTATATATTATGAATTTTTCTACATATATATTTATATTATTTTACTAAAATTGGGTTAGTGTTTATTTTGTGTCGAGTTCGGTGTTGAGTTCCGAAACCTGCCCCAAAACCCCATAGCCGTACCGATCTGTTGTGATATCCTCTTGCCTCCTCTTATAAATTAAATTTTAATAATGAGTGATCGTCGAGTTGAAATCATTCCGAGTCGTGCCTAGAAGTTGTCGTCTCATTCTATGTCAATCCGTCAATCATCTTCTCCAATCTGTACCACGAAAGGTGAGTTTATCTCACACCTGACTTGCATTTTTCATGGATGTTAGATCAATAATGAACTGTTATATGAAATGTATAGGACTATTGGTAGGAATTGTTTGATTTGATATGTATGCACATTTCATATGTGACACGATATACTCATATGACACGTAGTTGCACTGATGATGTATATGCTGTTATTGATGCTATGTCACTGTTGTTTGTGATTGTTGATACGCTAGTTTAGGAAAAATCACTAAGGGTTGAAATGATACCTACCCGAACGAACATTAGATAGGGAAAATCGTTATGGGTTGAATTGATAGACCTGAAAGGTTTTATTGAATTTGGGATTGCGGATTTAAAGCGATAAATATCTGTATAACATGAATATAGGGTAGGAAAGTATATACGGACGTCGTTGGTCATGTTTCGACGAAAAATGATTTGGAACTTGATTTTGAATAATAACTTAAGATTTATATTTTATATTTTAAAGATTTTAAACTTTTATACAATAATTAATTCTTTAAAACTTAATTCCATATTATTTTAAATCTATTCAGATTTATAATTTATTTTTCTAATTAGTTTTTTTTTATTCTATAACTTGTATATTTATTTTCAAAGTTATATTTTATTTTTATATATATATATATATATTTAAACTTTAATAATATACTAAAAGGTGATATGATAAGATTTTTATGAATTGATTTGAATTTATAAATAACGACTTC
Organism: Allium sativum; assembly: GCA_030737875.1. NCBI lineage: Eukaryota > Viridiplantae > Streptophyta > Magnoliopsida > Asparagales > Amaryllidaceae > Allium > Allium sativum. The sequence goes on from CM060919.1 coordinate 661,202,602, forward strand.
GAATTATATGTTTGGAATTATAAACACGATATGATTTTTCGACTTGGAATTGAAATATGATATGTTTTGTTTAGATTGAAACATAAGTTTTGATAGGAAATATACCAACGGTGTAAGTATGGAAATCCCGCCTATGCTAGTTTGATATTTACTTAACTGATTGACACTATTGCATCTAGTATATTTGTTGGACGGATTCTTAAAGGATAGTGATCCCAAACATCCTTTAAGTTGTTGATTGCATTTCATCGAACATGTCATTTATGTTGATTTACTTCCATGAGAATGTTAGTCCTGATCCGAATTATTTTGTTTTTCATTATGGTTCGGGTCAGATTTACGTTTGAGATTCTCTCTTGGAGTTTGAAGTTATATTGGATTTCTGCTCACCTGTATCTACCCTTTGATCGGTTGTCCCACTTCAGCTGTTCCTTGTCTCTTTTGTTTTCAAACTATTGTCATTTATTCTATATATTAGAATTCAATTGTATTAAGATTATGTTGTATTATTTATGTAAACTCTGATGAAAAAAATTATTTAGTAGCTTCATGAACTACTATTGTATTATTTATTTTTCCGCTGTGATATATCATATTGCTTTGTATCTGTGATCTGTGATTCTGCGATTTATTTTATTTACCTCAGAAGCTAATAACAATCTGTCATTTTCGAGCAGTTCGAGTTGGTTTAATTACCGGCTTGAAGTGGTCGAAAATGGCGGGTCGTTATAGACCAAACCCCTAATTTCGACTGTAAAAAAATCGAGTTCGCCTAAAACCCATCGCTCCCCAAATCGCGTATACCACATGAAGCCCTGATACATACGAGTTGAATGAACCATAATTTATAAGATTTCGTTGAGGATTCAAATTGATATAAACATTTGATGTTATTGAATGGAGGGAGGATTCGGTTTTCTATTTCTTTCCTTCGAAGGATTTAAATCAAGAAGGAACGACATTGGATTATTTTGTGAAACAAGAATGAGTGCTCAGTTTTTATTTAGAAGTAAAGATCTTCCATTTAAATTTCTACTGAATGATCTTCGACTTCTTTATGAATTGAAGAGAATGAACGGTGAAAAAATAGAAAAGAGATGGAGTACTCACGTATTTAAAATGATAAATACTTCGGGATTAAGGAATATGTGAGTACAATGTAGGTGGGGTAGGTTAAGGTACATATAAATTTAATATTGATTTGATTTACGAAGTGATTTCATACTTCTCCGTTTTAAAATTTATAATAATATATTTCGGGGTTTTGAACTCCAATTGAAACACAACAACTGACGTTTATAGGATTTAACCACTATTCTGAACACACTGGGACAGGTTCGGAAGCCCAATCCGATCATATAGAGAAGATATTAATTTAAACTAATAAATTGAATTCAAAACAATTTAATTCCTGAATAATAAATTATTATTATCCTTTACATACATCCAAATAAAATTTCTATAAATTATTTGAATCAATTGGACTTAGTTTTAAATTTCGAATTGAATTAGTTCAGATTTCTGTATTACGATAGTTGTATATATTCGAAATAAATTGTATTTCGATTATTAAATCGATAATTCAGTATAAAAATCGATTTATATTATCAATTCAATATTTAAAACAATATTAAATATTTAAACTAAATCGACCAAAAATTTGGGTTGTTACATTCTTCCCCCCTTAAAAGAAATTCGTCCCCGAAATTACTAAGGTAGGAAAAATGCTACAAATCTATTTACTTTCCAAAATTCATTTATGTTGAAATTCAACATTTTATTCTTCTAAAATTTTAGTTCCAACCAAAACTTTTGGAATCTGTTTATATTACACACTATTTGTAATAACCCGGAAATCTGGGCCAATTTAAAATTTTTATTTTGGCAATTTTAGTGAATTTTGATTATTTAAAATGATTATTTTAAATAATAACGACGAGAAATTTACTTCAGATAGAAATAGAACGTATATATTTATATAGATCGTCGTTAGAATATAAATATTTATTTATAATTATAAAAGGAATTGAAAATAGCGCGGTAGTTCGATAATTCGATTTCAAATGAATGTGCAGGATGCAAAATAAACCGGATTTTAGCGAAACCAAAAATATTTGAATCTAATTGAGAATATCTTTCCAACAAATCTAAAAAATCAAAATTTCATAGCGGGGATAAAAAGTTATGCCCAGTTGAAGATTCAGAATAGTCGCTAAGGAATTCTGGCCCTTAAAAATGGAAATTTTGCAAACGACCTCGGTTTTCGACGAAACCAATTTTGTTGGATCCGTAATGTCAAATTATTGCTAGGTTTCAATTTTCATAATTTTTCGAAGCAATATGTGAGCGTGACAAAGGAAAACGCGTTTGACCAGTTTCAGTTGATTTTAATCGACTGGAAAATGGCCATTTTTCAAACGGTCTCAGAATTTGGTGAAATTAGTTTTGTTAGGACCGTATCGTCAATACAAAGCTAGAAAATATTTTTCGGGAATTTTTAGAGACTGTATGTGACCCTAGTAAATTGAAATGCGCGTTCAAATTCAATATATAGATTTATATGTTGATTTTGACGAAAACTGATCTAAATGATCAAAACAGCTTACGATACATATCCCATTGTGTTCAGAATGGGGGTAATTAGCTATAGACGACAGGCGGTGGGTCTCGTTTCGAGTTCGAAAATAAAAGTTGCTTTTTGAAATAAATAATTAAATAAATAAAATATAAATATTCACATAACCCCCCCTCCTTATTCTCTTCACGGTTCAGATTAAAAATAAAAAAAAAAAGGAAAAGAAGGGGGATCGACGATCGTCCACCGCCGCCCCTGTAACAACCTGGAATTTTGGGGCCAATTTAAAATTTATTTTAAGTGATTTTAATAAGTTTGATATTTAAATAATCTATTTTAAATAATAATGATCACAAATTTGATTTAAATCGAAGTTAGAATGAATGATTTAATTTTAATTAACAAAAGAGTTAGAAATAGCGCGGTAGTTTGAAAAGTCAAACTTGAACTTTGACTGACCGTACAGGATGCAAAATTTAACGGATTTTAGTGAAACCAAAAATATTAGAATCTATTTAAAAATATCTTTATAAAGAATCTGAAAAATCGAAATTTCATAGCGGAAATCAAAAGTTATGGCCAATTCAATTTTTAGAAAGGTCGCTGTAGAATTTATATAATATATAGGGCCGGAAAGGCTACTTTTCACATATGTAGGAATTTCGACTTGAAACCACTTCCATTGAGTTCGGAATGACGTTTCTGCATTGAAAAACAGTAAACACTTATATATTTTGAGTTTCGAATATTATTTGTTTAAAAATGTATTTTTAATATTAAATATATTGGCCTTGAAAATAGTCATTTTTCAAACGACCACCGTTTTCGACGAAACCACTTTTGTTGGAACCGGAATGTCAAATTATTGCTAGGTTTCAATTTTCAGAATTTTTCGAATTAATATGTGAGCGTGGCGAAATAAAATGCGTTTTGACTATTTACAGTTAAATTTAAACGCCTTAAAAATAGCCATTTTTCGAACAGTCTCAGAATTCGACGAAAATAATTTTGTTGGATTCGTATCGTCATAAAAAAGCTAAAAATATTTTTTTTAGAATTTTTAGAGGTCGTATGTGGCCCCGGCAAATTTAAATGTACGGTAGGAATTAAATAATTAATTTAATATTGTATTTTCAATTAAAACCGAAAAAAAACGTACAGACATCAGAATTGGAGCCCGGGACATAGCCCATCGCGTTCAGAAGGCCTCAAAACGTTAAGACCGACAGTAAGCAGGCCCAAATCCGAGAAAGTCCAAAAATCCACTTTATTTCATGAAATTCGGAATTAAATATTAAAATATTATTAAATCCGAAAACCCTAACCCTAATTTGGCCAGCCGCCATGTCCAAAACCGAAGGCCAGAAATCACCCAAATTCAAACGCTAATATCTCTCAATCCGTTCAACGAAAATTGACGTATGACCTACCAAATCGAAGAGAATTCAGAGAGCTACAAATCTATACGGTTAAGATCGGATTTTGGTGCACGAATTTCGCGAATTTCGTCCGAGAAGGGGCTGCGGTTTTTATTGGTTTGCGGGTCCTAGGGGAGGCCGAGCTTCAAGGGGTTGGAGGTGTAGGCGGCTCTTGGCATGGCGGTTCGTATGGCGGTGTCTGATCAGCGAACGGAGCGCCGTAGGGGGGTGCGCACGGAAGAAGAACGGCGGCTTCATGGGTTTCGGCATGTACAGAACATGACGTGAAGAAGAAAGGTCCGCTTCTTTTTTTTTTTTTTATTTTATTATTTAATTTGTCCGATCTTTAAAAATCGATAACTTCTTCATACGAGGTCCGTTTGAAAAACCGTAAATTGCGTTGGAATCACAAAATTAGGAGCTTCGCGATGGCGCAGACTAGAGCTGATTCTGAGACAGTCAAATTTTCAGCAAAATTCAATGTGAGAATTCAAATTCTATTATTTAATTAATTATTAAATAAATTTTCTCGTGTTAAAAATTATTGTATTATTGTGTTGATTCAGATCTGAAATGTTTGGGTTGGATAGATGATTGATTGTTGCTTGTGGTATGATTTGTTGTTTGTGACATGTTAGATCCGCAATGAAATTGCTATATTATTGAATTCTATTTGGGATTAGGAAATTAATTCTAAATTTAGATTTAAATCATATATTTGTATTGAAATTAAAAAGATGAAAATTTTACGATGTAAGTAAAAAGATAATATATTTTTTTGTATTGAAAAAAAAAAGGAAAGAAGAAGGAAAAGATCATATTTTTAAATGGAAATAAAAAGATAAATTTTTACGGTGTAAATAGAAAGGTAATAAATTTTTACATTGTAAAATATTAAAAGGTGATATTTTACGATTAAATATTAAAAGACGATGTTTTTACATTAAAATATAAAAGTTGATATTTTTACACCGTAAAATATAAAGGATGATATTTTTACATTATAAAAATAAAAAGTTGATAGCTTTACATTGTAAACATAAAAGTGAATATTTTTACATTGTAAGTAAAAGAATGAAATTTTACGATGTGAAATAAATTACATTTTTATTATGTAATTTATGAATGAATTTGCACCGTATGAAATAAATTACATTTTATTATGTAATTTATGAATGAATTTACTCCGCATGAATGAAATTTCATTTATTTTGTAATGTATATGAAATGAATGTATGAACTTGCTTTGTAAATTAAAAATTACATTTTTTATAGGTAATTAAAATGTGAATTTACACTGTATGATAAAAATTACATTTTTAGATGTAATTTAGATATGAATTTATGTCGTATGTTAGAAATTACATTTTTCTATGTAATTAAAAAAATGAATTTCCATCGCATGATGAAAATTACATTTTTCTATGTAACTTAAAATTGAATTTGTACCGCATGATAAGGATTACATTTTCCTATGTAATTTAGATGTGAATTAGAACGGTAAAATAAAAATGACTTTTTTTCTATGTAATTTATATATGAGTTATATTGGTAAGATAAAAATTACATTTTTCAATGTAATTAGAATATGAATTGGTATTGCATTATAACAATTACATTTCTTTATGTAATTGGGACATGAATTTACAATGTGAAATAAAAATTACATTTTTATATATAATTAGAAATGGGATTTGCAAATAAAATTAAAACTTACATTTTTATATGTAATTTAGGATGATATATACAATGTAAAATAAAGTTTACATTTTATATGTAGTAAGAAATTGAGAATTCGCATTTATATTAAAATAACACTTTTGTAAAGATATTGCATTAGAATAAAAAGATAATTTTTGTCGCTTTTTCTTTTTAGAATTAAAAACATATTTTGTCACCTTTTCTTTTTAACATAAAATGGGTCATTTTGTCGCTTCTTCTTTTTAACATTAAAAGAACATTTTTATGTCATGTTTCTTTTTAGCATTAAAAGAAGCATCTTTGTTGTTTTTCCTTTTAGTAATAAAAAGAACATTTTGCTTTCATTTCTTATGATAATATTTTATCGTCATTTTGAATGCGGTAAAAATAGAATTGTTAATGTTGAATATTTTATCGTCATTTTGAATGCGGTAAAAATAGAATTGTTAATGTTGAATATTTTATCGTCATTTTGAATGCGGTAAAAATAGAATTGTTAATGTTGAATATTTTATCGTCATTTTGAATGCGGTAAAAATAGAATTGTTAATGTTGAATATTTTATCGTCATTTTGAATGCGGTAAAAATAGAATTGTTAATGTTGAATGTTTTATCGTCATTTTGAATGCGGTAAAAATAGAATTGTTAATGTTGAATATTTTATCGTCATTTTGAATGCGGTAAAAATAGAATTGTTAATGTTGAATATTTTATCGTCATTTTGAATGCGGTAAAAATAGAATTGTTAATGTTGAATATTTTATCGTCATTTTGAATGCGGTAAAAATAGAATTGTTAATGTTGAATATTTTATCGTCATTTTGAATGCGGTGAAAATAGAATAGTTAATGTTGTCATTTTTATCGACATTTTTGGTGCGATAAAAATAGACAATGTTAGTGATTCATTTTTATCGACATTTTTGGTGCGATAAAAATAGACAATGTTAGTGATTCATTTTTATCGGCATTTTTGATGCGATAAAAATAGCAATGTTAATGTTACATTTTTATCATCATTTTAGATGCAATAAAAATAATATATTTTTGTGTTACATTTTATTGTCTTTCTAGAGACAATAAAAAGAATAAAATTAAAGAATTACAATTTTATGTAAAATTCCTTTCATTGAAAAGAATAAATATAGAAGACGAGATTTTGTTGTTAATAATAAACAATGAAAAAGGGAACATTTACATTTTGATGTAAATAAACAATAAAAAGAAAAATTACATTCAAAATGTAAGTTAGAATAAAAAGGACATTTTGTTAAAAAAATGTAAATTACAATAAAAAGTATAGAAATAAAGATCACATTTTTATTGGCCGTTTATAGGCAATAAAAGAGACATTTTTATCGTCGTGTTATATATTGTGTATTACACTACCATTCACAAGTTACCCGACTTGTGTATGTGATTGGGACGATAATTTTCACACATCGCCCAAGTGCAAAAATTAGTTTATCATTTACTTGATTCGTTGAAAACACCACACGGGTGTTGGGATGAAAATTCACATACACTAATCCCAATATTTAGTTGTATGTTGATCGTTAGATCGACAGGCTGTGATGAGCGTTATTATTTAATTTTAACGCTTACACAGTGGAAATTACACTTTGGGTGTAATGGATGACTTGATGATTATACTGTTATTGTCATATATATGATGTGTGTGAAATCCATATAATCCAAATTATATGGTAAATGTTTGAGTCGCATTTCGATTCAAGTGTTTTTTTAAATAAGACTATTTTTACATTAGAAATCCTTTTTATATAAAGTGCATATATTTTTCGTAATATATTTTTAATCAACTTTATGTTAAACAAAGAATATTTGTAAAAGATAAAGATTTGTAAAATAAAGAATACTTCTCGTTTAGAATCTTTTATACAAAGAATATGTTTATGATTATTTTAAAATATGTTTTTAAAGGGTTACTAGCATTTGCAATCATATTTTGTGATATGAAATAAATTGAGATGTGAAGTGGATTTACCGTGGACGATGTTTTAAACGACATTTGTCCTTTAATCCAATTTACATTGAAATTATTATTTGGAACTTATGAATCTATTTTATAGATTTAAAAAGACATTTTCTATAAATCAAGTTTTTCAACTAATATATTAAATTGGAATTTAGTGGAAATTCGATTGGTAATAATCGAAATGGGCTTCTGTAAAAGAAGACCGATATTATATATGAAATTTAAGAGGCTTTGCCGTTATTCCATTTATATTATTAGTCCGATACAGAAATTTATATCGATTATGTATTGATTTGATTTCTGTGGAATTCCATATTTTTAGAAATTTATTTATAGATTTTATTTTAAATATTTATCTTTGATAAAATTAATGAGAATCTTCTAAAATGAATATCTTATTAAAAAGAATATTCTGAGTTGGGATGTGACGAAATGTGTGATTTTCCAATATTTGTTTTTAATCCCAAATTACGCAAGTTATTCAGAAAGACCGGGTTTAACCCATTCTGAATAATCATCATGACGATCAAGAGTCGAAGACGAAGACGGTGATTGAAGACCGAAGGTTTTCACATCGTTGGGATGATGATGACTGGTATCTTGAATTGGGATTGGCCTTCCAAGGCAAGGTGTTTGGTAATGATCGTCCAAACGCATTTGGAGATCGACGGACACGTTGTTTTGCTCAGACCCAGAGTGGACTTGTAAATGGATTGCGTGTCTGACATTGTATTCCTTTCTACTGTATTTGTTGAACGCTACCGATTATATATTTCTGTTGGTGGTGAAGAATTTATTCTTTACTTATCACCCTTCTCTAAGTCGTATGAGCTTAGAGGTTATATATATATTGGTAGATGATCAGTAATATGGTAGGGTATGACAATGTGGCACGCCAAGATGCAAATTGATCAAGGCTTTTGTTGAAAAGCAGGGCCTTGTGGAATGATCAAAGCATAGCCTATTACGGCATAGCTTTGTGTATATCGTGACTTCGCGAGCCTCACACCCCGGTATGAGTCAAAAACGGGATACGGACTACAGGGAGTGCACACGTTTCTTTCTAGCTAGAGTGATGTCAGGGACCTACCAGCGCTGACATTTTACTTATGTGGATGATGGATTTTGAGGTACCTCATGTTTTATAGGCCGTTGGTGGTCATACTATAGGTTCAAAGGAACTGGGAAGCGTGTGTTCAGGCATAACTAATCCACTGCCGATAGGCGGGGACCGGCCCTGAAGATCCAAGGGTTCACTGCGGGGGATCCTGAGGCATTTGCTAGAGTGTCTCGAATCGGAGAGGAGCTTGCCCCTAGCCTCGACTCATGATGGAATCCAAATCTCCAATACGACCTTGCGGTTTTGATTGTAGAACTAGTACGGCGACATAGTATATGGTACCTATGCCGTCTAGGATTTATATTATATTTGAATGTTTTAAATATATATATATATACACACACTGACAATAATATCGTTTTCACGTATCAAGCATCTTTTGACCATTATAAGGTAAAACCCTATCCTCTGGTGTGTGTTGCATTGTGTGATGGGACTTGGGTCTTATAATGGTTTCATTTTTCTAAAAAGCATTACGTTATTTGACGATTTACTTTAATTATGCACTGGCAATCCAATGGAGTAAACCCGTTCAGCGTTAGCGGCGTGGTCCTGTGATTAGCCTACTTATTAGATAAGTTAAGTTAAGAATTCTCACACCAGTCCCACGACTGACCTGTAGTTTGTTTCACTTTGCAAATTTGGGTGCCCTCTTTCCACACGGGCAGTCGAGTAGCTTTTTGCAGATATAGTTAAGCAGGATCCTGGATTGAAGTCTGAAGCCGGGTCCAGAATATTGATGGCCTTCCGTTGAGATTAGTTCTGTTGCAATGTATTTAATTTAATTTAAATGTTTCTTCTGCTGTATTATTTATCGATGTACTCTGATATATTCTGTACTCTGATGTAACATTTATTATTGATGTTATAAAAGTCTGTGTTTTTGTTCTGACGTGTTGTATGCCCAAAGTTAAAGTATTCGTAGATTTTCACCTTTTGGGTCAGACCTGTGTGGTTTATGGTCGATTCAAAGGGCGGGAATTTGCAGGTCTTTACAGTTGGTATCAGAGCTCTGGTTAGCTCAAATCTTTGGGGTACAACTTGTTAGAACTGAACAAAAGACTCATCAGAGATTGGATTAGTAATGTCCAATAAGAATACTCATTAGAGATAGGATCAGCAGTATCCTAGAATGAGTGGACTCGTTAGAGATGGGGTTAGTAATGCCCTAGAACGAGTTAAGAGTTACCAATTTATAATTAACGTATTTTTGATATTTATAATCTATTCTTTGAAATATGATTTATATATATATATAAAGTTATATATATTTTGAAAAGATAATCAACCATTAAATTTTAAAATTAAGATAGATAATTTTACAATTTTTAGCTACGTTCCTTCTCGAGGACGAAAAGTTTTTAAGTGGGGGCGATTGTAACAACCCGGAATTTTGGGGCCAATTTAAAATTTATTTTAAGTGATTTTAATAAGTTTGATATTTAAATAATCTATTTTAAATAATAATGATCACAAATTTGATTTAAATCGAAGTTAGAATGAATGATTTAATTTTAATTAACAAAAGAGTTAGAAATAGCGCGGTAGTTTGAAAAGTCAAACTTGAACTTTGACTGACCGTACAGGATGCAAAATTTAACGGATTTTAGTGAAACCAAAAATATTAGAATCTATTTAAAATATCTTTCTAACGAATCTGAAAAATCGAAATTTCATAGTGGAAATCAAAAGTTATGGCCAATTCAATTTTTAGAAAGGTCGCTGTAGAATTTATATAATATATAGGGCCCGAAAGGCTACTTTTCACATATGTAGGAATTTCGACTCGAAACCACTTCCATTGAGTTCGGAATGACGTTTCTGCATTGAAAAACAGTAAACACTTATATATTTTGAGTTTCGAATATTATTTGTTTAAAAATGTATTTTTAATATTAAATATATTGGCCTTGAAAATAGTTATTTTTCAAACGACCACCGTTTTCGACGAAACCACTTTTGTTGGAACCGGAATGTCAAATTATTGCTAGGTTTCAATTTTCAGAATTTTTCGAATTAATATGTGAGCGTGGCGAAATAAAATGTGTTTTGACTATTTACAGTTAAATTTAAACGCCTTAAAAATAGCCATTTTTCGAACAGTCTCAGAATTCGACGAAAATAATTTTGTTGGATTCGTATCGTCATAAGAAAGCTAAAAATATTTTTTTTAGAATTTTTAGAGGTCGTATGTGGCCCCGGCATATTTAAATGTACGGTAGGATTAAATAATTAATTTAATATTGTATTTTCAATTAAAACCGAAAAAAAAAACGTACAGACATCAGAATTGGAGCCCGGGACATAGCCCATCGCATTCAGAAGGCCTCAAAACATTAAGATCGACAGTAAGCAGGCCCAAATCCGAGAAAGTCCAAAAATCCACTTTATTTCATGAAATTCGGAATTAAATATTAAAATATTATTAAATCCGAAAACCCTAACCCTAATTTGGCCAGCCGCCATGTCCAAAACCGAAGGCCAGAAATCACCCAAATTCAAACGCTAATATCTCTCAATCCGTTCAACGAAAATTGACGTATGACCTACCAAATCGAAGAGAATTCAGAGAGCTACAAATCCATACGGTTAAGATCGGATTTTGGTGCACGGATTTCGCGAATTTCGTCCGAGAAGGGGCTGCGGTTTTTATTGGTTTGCGGGTCCTAGGGGAGGCCGAGCTTCAAGGGGTTGGAGGTGTAGGCGGCTCTTGGCATGGCGGTTCGTATGGCGGTGTCTGATCGGCGAACGGAGCGCCGTAGGGGGGTGCGCACGGAAGAAGAACGGCGGCTTCATGGGTTTCGGCATGTACAGAACACGACGTGAAGAAGAAAGGTCCGCTTTTTTTTTTTTATTTAATTATTTAATTTGTCCGATTTTAAAAATCGATAACTTCTTCATACGAGGTCCGTTTGACAAACCGTAAATTGCGTTGGAATCACAAAATTAGGAGCTTCGCGATGGCGCAGACTAGAGCTGATTCCGAGACAGTCAAATTTTCAGCAAAATTCAATGTGAGAATTCAAATTCTATTATTTAATTAATTATTAAATAAATTTTCTCGTGTTAAAAATTATTGTATTATTGTGTTGATTCAGATCTGAAATGTTTGGGTTGGATAGATGATTGATTGTTGCTTGTGGTATGATTTGTTGTTTGTGACATGTTAGATCCGCATTGAAATTGCTATATTATTGAATTCTATTTGGGATTAGGAAATTAATTCTAAATTTAGATTTAAATCATATATTTGTATTGAAATTAAAAAGATGAAAATTTTACGATGTAAGTAAAAAGATAATATATATTTTTTGTATTGAAAAAAAAAGGAAAGAAGAAGGAAAAGATCATATTTTTAAATGGAAATAAAAAGATAAATTTTTACGGTGTAAATAGAAAGGTAATAAATTTTTACATTGTAAAATATTAAAAGGTGATATTTTACGATTAAATATTAATTAAAAGACGATGTTTTTACATTAAAATATAAAAGTTGATATTTTTACACCGTAAAATATAAAGGATGATATTTTTACATTATAAAAATAAAAAGTTGATAGCTTTACATTGTAAACATAAAAGTGAATATTTTTACATTGTAAGTAAAAGAATGAAATTTTATGATGTGAAATAAATTACATTTTTATTATGTAATTTATGAATGAATTTGCACCGTATGAAATAAATTTCATTTTATTATGTAATTTATGAATGAATTTACTCCGCATGAATGAAATTTCATTTATTTTGTAATGTATATGAAATGAATGTATGAACTTGCTTTGTAAATTAAAAATTACATTTTTTATAGGTAATTAAAATGTGAATTTACACTGTATGATAAAAATTACATTTTTAGATGTAATTTAGATATGAATTTATGTCGTATGTTAGAAATTACATTTTTCTATGTAATTAAAAAAATGAATTTCCATCGCATGATGAAAATTACATTTTTCTATGTAACTTAAAATTGAATTTGTACTGCATGATAAGGATTACATTTTCCTATGTAATTTAGATGTGCATTAGAACGGTAAAATAAAAATGACTTTTTTTCTATGTAATTTATATATGAGTTATATTGGTAAGATAAAAATTACATTTTTCAATGTAATTAGAATATGAATTGGTATTGCATTATAACAATTACATTTCTTTATGTAATTGGGACATGAATTTACAATGTGAAATAAAAATTACATTTTTATATATAATTAGAAATGGGATTTGCAAATAAAATTAAAACTTACATTTTTATATGTAATTTAGGATGATATATACAATGTAAAATAAAGTTTACATTTTTATATGTAGTAAGAAATTGAGAATTCGCATTGATATTAAAATAACACTTTTGTAAAGATATTGCATTAGAATAAAAAGATAATTTTTGTCGCTTTTTCTTTTTAGAATTAAAAACATATTTTGTCACCTTTTCTTTTTAACATAAAAAGGGTCATTTTGTCGCTTCTTCTTTTTAACATTAAAAGAACATTTTTATGTTATGTTTCTTTTTAGCATTAAAAGAAGCATCTTTGTTGTTTTTCCTTTTAGTAATAAAAAGAACATTTTGCTTTCATTTCTTATGATAATATTTTATCGTCATTTTGAATGCGGTAAAAATAGAATTGTTAATGTTGAATATTTTATCGTCATTTTGAATGCGGTAAAAATAGAATTGTTAATGTTGAATATTTTATCGTCATTTTGAATGCGGTAAAAATAGAATTGTTAATGTTGAATATTTTATCGTCATTTTGAATGCGGTAAAAATAGAATTGTTAATGTTGAATATTTTATCGTCATTTTGAATGCGGTAAAAATAGAATCGTTAATGTTGAATATTTTATCGTCATTTTGAATGCGGTAAAAATAGAATTGTTAATGTTGAATATTTTATCGTCATTTTGAATGCGGTAAAAATAGAATTGTTAATTTTGAATATTTTATCGTCATTTTGAATGCGGTAAAAATAGAATTGTTAATGTTGAATATTTTATCGTCATTTTGAATGCGGTGAAAATAGAATAGTTAAAGTTGTCATTTTTATCGACATTTTTGGTGCGATAAAAATAGACAATGTTAGTGATTCATTTTTATCGACATTTTTGGTGCGATAAAAATAGACAATGTTAGTGATTCATTTTTATCGGCATTTTTGATGCGATAAAAATAGCAATGTTAATGTTACATTTTTATCATCATTTTAGATGCGATAAAAATAATATATTTTTGTGTTACATTTTATTGTCTTTCTAGAGACAATAAAAAGAATAAAATTAAAGAATTACAATTTTATGTAAAATTGCTTTCATTGAAAAGAATAAATATAGAAGACGAGATTTTTGTTGTTAATAATAAACAATGAAAAAGGGAACATTTACATTTTGATGTAAATAAACAATAAAAAGAAAAATTACATTCAAAATGTAAGTTAGAATAAAAAGGACATTTTGTTAAAAAAATGTAAATTACAATAAAAAGTATAGAAATAAAGATCACATTTTTATTGGCCGTTTATAGGCAATAAAAGAGACATTTTTATCGTCGTGTTATATATTGTGTATTACACTGCCATTCACAAGTTACCCGACTTGTGTATGTGATTGGGACGATAATTTTCACACATCGCCCAAGTGCACAAATTAGTTTATCATTTACTTGATTGGTTGAAAACCCCACACGGGTGTTGGGATGAAAATTCACATACACTAATCCCAATATTTAGTTGTATGTTGATCGTTAGATCGACAGGTTGTGATGAGCGTTATTATTTAATTTTAACGCTTACACAGTGGAAATTACACTTTGGGTGTAATGGATGACTTGATGATTATACTGTTATTGTCATATATATGATGTGTGTGAAATCCATATAATCCAAATTATATGGTAAATGTTTGAGTCGCATTTCGATTCAAGTGTTCTTTTAAATAAGACTATTTTTACATTAGAAATCCTTTTTATTTAAAGTGCATATATTTTTCGTAATATATTTTTAATCAACTATATGTTAAACAAAGAATATTTGTAAAAGATAAAGATTTGTAAAATAAAGAATACTTCTCATTTAGAATCTTTTATATAAAGAATATGTTTATGATTATTTTAAAATATGTTTTTAAAGGGTTACTAGCATTTGCAATCATATTTTGTGATATGAAATAAATTGAGATGTGAAGTGGATTTACCGTGGACGATGTTTTAAACGACATTTGTCCTTTAATCCAATTTACATTGAAATTATTATTTGGAACTTATGAATCTATTTTATAGATTTAAAAAGACATTTTCTATAAATCAAGTTTTTCAACTAATATATTAAATTGGAATTTAGTGGAAATTCGATTGGTAATAATCGAAATGGGCTTCTGTAAAAGAAGACCGATATTATATATGAAATTTAAGAGGCTTTGCCGTTATTCCATTTATATTATTAGTCCGATACAGAAATTTATATCGATTATGTATTGATTTGATTTCTGTGGAATTCCATATTTTTAGAAATTGATTTATAGATTTTATTTTAAATATTTATCTTTGATAAAATTAATGAGAATCTTCTAAAATGAATATCTTATTAAAAAGAATATTCTGAGTTGGGATGTGACGAAATGTGTGATTTTCCAGTATTTGTTTTTAATCCCAAATTACGCAAGTTATTCAGAAAGACCGGGTTTAACCCATTCTGAATAATCATCATGACGATCAAGAGTCGAAGACGAAGACGGTGATTGAAGACCGAAGGTTTTCACATCGTTGGGATGATGATGACTGGTATCTTGAATTGGGATTGGCCTTCCAAGGCAAGGTGTTTGGTAATGATCGTCCAAACGCATTTGGAGATCGACGGACACGTTGTTTCGCTCAGACCCAGAGTGGACTTGTAAATGGATTGCGTGTCTGACATTGTATTCCTTTCTACTGTATTTGTTGAACGCTACCGATTATATATTTATGTTGGTGGTGAAGAATTTATTCTTTACTTATCACCCTTCTCTAAGTCGTATGAGCTTAGAGGTTATATATATATTGGTAGATGATCAGTAATATGGTAGGGTCTGACAATGTGGCACGCCAAGATGCAAATTGATCAAGGCTTTTGTTGAAAAGCAGGGCCTTGTGGAATGATCAAAGCATAGCCTATTACGGCATAGCTTTGTGTATATCGTGACTTCGCGAGCCTCACACCCCGGTATGAGTCAAAAACGGGATACAGACTGCAGGGAGTGCACACGTTTCTTTCTAGCTAGAGTGATGTCAGGGACCTACCAGCGCTGACATTTTACTTATGTGGATGATGGATTTTGAGGTACCTCGTGTTTTATAGGCCGTTGGTGGTCATACTATAGGTTCAAAGGAACCGGGAAGCGTGTGTTCAGGCATAACTAATCCACTGCCGATAGGCGGGGACCGGCCCTGAAGATCCAAGGGTTCACTGCGGGGGATCCTGAGGCATTTGCTAGAGTGTCTCGAATCGGAGAGGAGCTTGCCCCTAGCCTCGACTCATGATGGAATCCAAATCTCCAATACGACCTTGCGGTTTTGATTGTAGAACTAGTACGGCGACATAGTATATGGTACCTATGCCGTCTAGGATTTATATTATATTTGAATGTTTTAAATATATATATATACACACTGACAATAATATCATTTTCACGTATCAAGCATCTTTTGACCATTATAAGGTAAAACCCTATCCTCTGGTGTGCGTTGCATTGTGTGATGGGACCTGGGTCTTATAATGGTTTCATTTTTCTAAAAAGCATTACGTTATTTGACGATTTACTTTAATTATGCACTGGCAATCCAATGGAGTAAACCCGTTCCGCGTTAGCGGCGTGGTCCTGTGATTAGCCTACTTATTAGATAAGTTAAGTTAAGAATTCTCACACCAGTCCCACGACTGACCTGTAGTTTGTTTCACTTTGCAAACTCGGGTGCCCTCTTTCCACACGGGCAGTCGAGTAGCTTTTTGCAGATATAGTTAAGCAGGATCCTGGATTGAAGTCTGAAGCCGGGTCCAGAATATTGATGGCCTTCCGCTGAGATTAGTTCCGCTGCAATGTATTTAATTTAATTTAAATGTTTCTTCCGCTGTATTATTTATCGATGTACTCTGATATATTATGTACTCTGATGTAACAATTATTATTGATGTTATAAAAGTCTGTGTTTTTGTTCTGATGTGTTGTATGCCCAAAGTTAAAGTATTCGTAGATTTTCACCTTTTGGGTCAGACCTGTGTGGTTTATGGTCGATTCAAAGGGCGGGAATTTGCGGGTCTTTACAGTCCCCCTCTCGCGCGCCACCGCGCCACAGGCGTGCCACCACTGGCGCGGCCACCTCCGAGTCCCCCTCCTTCTTCTTTCCCCTCTCCCTCCACCTCCTCTCGCACTCCCTCTCCTTCGCCAACGCCCTAGCCACCGTGAACCCCCAACGACCGCCACCTCACGCCATAGCTCCACCGCGCCTCACCATCCCCTCCCCCTTCTCTTTCCTCCCACTCCTCTTCAAATCCGCGCCCCCCTAGGACCCCACCGCCCACTGTTCCGACCCCCCTCATCCACCGTGCGCCATTTCAAACACCCCGACGGCCTGCTCCACCTCCACACCGCCGTGAGCAGCCCTCTCCCTCTCAATACAAAATGTAAGTTTTTTCCTTTTTTACTTATGTAATCTTTGTTTTGATTTGTGTAAAAGGATTCGACTTTGTTAATGTGAGAAGATTCGATTTTGTTTATATTAAAAGATTCGATTTTTATATAAAGAAAGGTAAAGTTTTTGTGTTAGAAGAAGAAGTGGATTTTAGCAATGTTGAATATATAAAAATATAATTTTTATAATATAGAAAGGTTAAAAATATAATTTTTATACTAGTGGCATATTAAAAATATGATTTTTATTCATGTAGGGTAATAAAAATATCATCTTTCTTAGGAGAAGAGCAATATAAAAATATAATTTTTATAACGAAATGAAGTTTAAAATTCGATTTTTATATATATAAAGTAGAAATAAAAATATGATTTTTATTATGAACAGCGTGAAAAGAAGTGAGATGCAACAGATAGAAATCAAAAGGGAATTCAGACAGCTCAGAAATGAAATGGCGGAGTGGATCCCTCGGTGAGAACTCCTCACCTTTAATTTAATTTTTCTAGTTAAAATATATACTAGGATGCAGACGGTGTTTAGTAGCACCCAACACCCGTCGTCCACAGACCATGGATGGCTTGTATGCTTGTTTGTTTGATTTTGATGTATAGTTGATTGTGTGATGTGAAAAGAAATAAAATATTTATATAGTTAAAAATATTTTATAGTTGAAAATAGAATTTTTAACGTGTATTTAAAATGAAATAAATATAAACAAATTGAAGGATTTGTTTATATACACACATTTGACTGATATTGATTGGGACGATAAATTTTACACATCACCCAACTACACAAATAAAATCTGTGTTTGATTGTTTGAAACCCCACACGGGTATTTGGATGATATTTGGCGTACACTAATCCCAATTATTTAGCTGTATGTCGATCGATTGGTCGACAAACTGTGTAAGCATTAATTATTTATATTTAATGCTTATGCAGTTGTGTGGTGCACTCTGGATGATGGTTGATTATTTATCGTTGTTATTTTATACATGTGTTGTAGAAAATCCATATAATTAACATTATATGGTAATTGATTGGGCCTCATTCCAGTTTTGAAATAGAATACCTGAATAGAAATATTTGAAAAGAGATATTTGAAATAGAATATTGGAAAATAGAAATATATGAACCCGTGTTGATTAGATTGACGCCATTTTGACGTGAACGATATTTATATTGATTTTATTCATTTTTCAATGAATATTGAAAGTGATTTTGAAATTCGAATTAAATTGAAATGAATTGATATTCGAATTAAGTTGAAAGTGATTTTGAAATTCGAATTAAATTGAAATGAATTGATATTCGAATTAAATTGAAATGAACTGAATTCGAATTGAAATTGAATAGAATTGAATTCGAATTGAAATTGAATAAAATTGAATTCGAATTGAATTGAATAGAAATGAATTCGAATTGAAATTGAATTAATTTGAAATTCAAATTGAATTGAAAACAAACTGAAATTGAATTAAAAATCGATTTGAATTGAAATCAATTTGAAATGAATTTAAAACGAATTTGTAAAGGAAAATTCAATTTTGATTTGAATTTGAAAGGGAAGTTGAAATCGTTTTGAAAACGAATTTAAAACGATTTATAAAATACGTTTTAAAAGGAAATCGACGAAGTATATATTATATATATTATATATATAATATAATGGCCTGAATAGAACGCGCCGCGCCGCGACAGTTCTCGAATTTCGACCATTGACTTCGAACGGATATTACGGGAGATCCGACCGTCGGATTCTCCTAAAACCGGAACCTTGGGTTCATATCGAAAAGAGCTTTCTAATGGATATTAGAAATTTGAAATCTAACGGTTGGATTTGGAATTATGTCCAAATCAAATTTGGAAAACGTCGCTGTAAGTGCAGTTCGATGGCCGTTGATGGAAATCGACTGTACGGGCCTTGATAAAATTATTAAAAATATCAATAATTTATGTAAAATCATAAGGAAATGATTTGTGAAGAATTGGGATGAAAAACTCCATATTTGAAAAGATAAAATTATATTTTTATTGAAATGAACTAGTTTTGAACTAGAATAATAATGTATTTATTTTTAAAATAAATAAATTGGATTTGAAATGGTTTTGAAGATAACCAGAACTTCCAATAGTTGCATTGGAATGGATTTGAATTGAAATTGTCTTCGGAATATTTCGATGTTGGATTTCGTGATTATACAGATATTGTTAGGGAAATTTGAAAGATATATATATATATCGTTATTTCCAATGCGATATTTGTTGGTCGCAGAATTTGATATTGAATATATGCCGATATATTTTCTATTCAGAGCCTTGTATTTAATATCAAATGTGATTTGGGTTTGTCGTGAATGGTGTCTTCATTAACACTGTTCTTAAGCCCAGTTGAGAAAAAGATTAAATCTTTTTATTTAAATTTAAATGAAGTGTACCAATTAAATAATATTTATTTGGAATTGAATTGGTATTGATTTTTGGGTTTATCATGAACAGTGTTATAAATAACACTTGTTCTTTAACCCAATAATTAATGAAATGTGATTTTTGGTTGTCATGAACGGTATCTTCAATGATACTGTTCTTAGACCCAAAAAGGAGTTAAGAAAATCAGAAACTAATTGGAGTTAGTTAAGTTGAATGGTTTCTGGGGTATTGATCTGATGTTGGTTTCGGCCTTCGGGGTTAATACTTAGGGAATTGCTCACTTGCTAATTTACGGTTAGGGACTGATTGAAATGTGATGTGATTTTGGGTTTATCGTGAACCGTGTTTTAAATGACATTGATTCTTTAACCCAGTTAAAGATTAAAACTAAGTGGAGTTTTAATGAATCTTTAATTAGATTGAAAAGATCGAGAATCGAGTATCACCAGTTTTGCTCCAGGCGATAGTTAAATCTTTAATTAGATTTGAACATGAAATGGTAGTTGAATTTACCGATAACACCGTGGTGTTAGAAGTATTACCAGTTTTACTTTAAGGGATGAATAGGTTGGGGTTGGGAAATAAATGATTACTTCGGTGTGGTTCGCTAATCCCGACTAGTTGAATCGATATTCAAGAGAAGATTAAAGAATAAATTTGAGGAATTTATCTTTGATAAAATTAATGGGAACCTTTCCCTAAGATTGTGAAATTTAGAAACTAACTGTAGGTTAGCTAAGAAGAACGGTTTCCTGGGTATTGATCTGATGTTGGTTTCGGCCTTCGGGGTTAATATTTGGTGAATTATTCTCTTGTTAATTTACAGTTAGTGACTGATGAATTGGAATGAGGCGTTTGTTGTGTTTGTGTAACATTTGTTTATTATATGCGCGAGTTATTCATAAAGACCAGGTTTATCCCATTCTGAATAACTGATTTGACGATGAGTCGAAGATGAAGACGGTGGTCGAAGACCGGAGGTCTTCACGTCGTTTGGATAATTACTGATGATCTTGATTGGGTCGTACACCCAAGAGGAGGGAATCAGTTGGTGATCGTCCAGATGTACTTGGAGATCGATGGATATGCGGGGTACTAGGTGCCTCCGGTTTCGTTCAGACCCAGAACGAAGTTGTAAATGGACTGTGTGTTTGACATTGGATTTTAGTCTGTGTGATTGATTTCTATTTAATATATATCTGTTTGGCGGCGGAGAATTTATTCTCTTGCTTAACGCCCTTCTCTGAGACGTACGAGCTCAGGGGTTATATATTGATGGATATCAAACGCATGTAGTGAATTGCCTGTGTGGCATGCCTAAGTGGAAATATGATCAAGGCTTCTGTTGAAAAGCAGAGTCTTGTGGTTGATGATCAAAGCACGGCCTGTGTAGCGTTGATTCGCGAGCCTCACACCCCGGTTGTGAACCAAAAACGGGAGAAGGACCTCAGGGAGGACATGGGTTTCTTTCTAGCTAGAAGTGGCGTTAGTAGTTTTACACGCCCTGACGAGTTTGACTTATGTGGTTGTTGTTGTTGCGAGGCGCCTCGGATATATCGGTGACTATGTAAATCCGATGGAGTCATTTGTTGGCTCATTTACACCCCAAAGGGTGGGGAAACGCAGTGTTCAGGCATTTTAATCCACATCGGTGGAGCGGCCCTGACGATCCAATGGCTTGACTGAGTACTTTCCTAAGGCTCGGGCTAGACAGTCTGGAATCGGTAGAGGACTATCTTTTGCCTCGGTTCACAGACGGAAATCCAATTTCCAAATACGTGACATTTGCGGTTTAAATTGTAGAACTAGTATGGCGACATGGTATATGGTACCCATGCCGTTTATGATTGATACTTATGATTTGAAGTTGTTTTATATACTATACACTTATAATAGTATTAAATGATTTGTTTTAAAACGTACTAAGCATGTTTGGCTATTATAAGGGAAAACCCTATCCTCCGGCTTGCGTTGCATTGTGTGATAGGACCTGGGTCTTATAATAGCTTCATTTTTCCAAAAAGCATTGCGTTGTTTTGTTATATGCACTGGTATTCTTGGGAGAAAACCCGTTCCGTGTCATATGGCGTGGTCCCTTGATATATCTGATTTAAAGTAAAGTTTTAAATAACTGTTTTAGTTCTCACACCAGTCACATGACTGACCTGGAGTTTATTGTTTTAACCTAAACTCTGCGTGCCCTTATTTTGACAAGGGCAGCTAGTAGTTTTGGTTTTGCAGATTTATATTTACAGGATCCTGATTTACAGCTGGAACGATACTCGGAAAGCTCTGTATCCGTGTATTACTTCTAGTTGTGTTTTGTATTATTTTCCACTGCGATGTATTTAAATGTATTGTAATCTCTGATATTTTCTGTGTAATATTTATTCATACTCTGTATATTCTTGTAATCTGATGGAATTGTTGTAATATACAATGAAATGTTCTTCTGTCTGCGTTCTTTTGCGGCTTGTTCTCGAAGTATCCGCTCTTTCCTTACCGGGGAAGTTACGGGTTCTCATAGTTGGTATCAGAGCTTTGGTTTACAATGCTCAGAGAACAAGACACATTAGAACCATACGAAAGAATTCATCAGAGATTGGATTAGTAATATCCAATGAGAATGACTCGTTAGAGATGGGATCAGTAGTATCCTAGAACGAGTGTGAAGAGTATATTTTTGAATTGAAAACAATTTTTTTTTGAAAATTTAAATTTAATTATTCGTATTTGAATATTTATTTATATTGATTTGGACAATCCAGTATATATAGATTTAGCGTATACGTCTGATCCGCGTGTATTTGAAGTTTTAATATACTGGATAGATATAGAATCACTCTAGTCGCCCGGAGATGATTCTGATGATGCCGCGGCGTCATCAGCATTTATATTCGAGTGTCGAAGGTGAGATATCTATATATTTCCATTAGGCTTTTATGAGAACCCAAAATTAGATAGGGCTTATTATTGTGATTTGGCACCAAAAATGTGATTTTTGAATATATATCAAAGTTATGAATTAGAAAAGCTAATTCACTAATTGATTGCTGATTGTGTTGTTTGATTATTGTTTGATTAATTAAATGTTGAACCTTTAGCCAAATTGAATTAAATAGTGAATTATATTGAAATTTTGTCGTATTTGCTTGCATATACATGTACATACATTGAACAGGTCATAGCAAGGAGGCTAAAGCAGAAGAATAAAATTGTTTGCCCGACAAATAGGTACATGTTTACCATAATTTACTGTTTTGTTTGGGTGATGATGATTTTATGAGCCGATTGGCTAGCCGCTTGGCTTTTTCTTTTTCTTTTGGATTGAAGAAGGCCATGGGAGGCTATATGAAATATCCCGAAGTCCCCGGTGTAGGGGAGGTTATGGCGAAATTTTTCGGAAATTTAGGGTGTTAGCCAAATTTTTTTGAAAAATTTGAAAAGTTCTTAGAAACTGAAAAGTTGAAGAACTTAAGCCGTAAAGAAAATAATGAAAGTTGAGTTGATTAGTTAAACAACTTTCGGCTTCGTTCCTTTTCGGGGACGAAAAGTTTTAAGTGGGGAAGATTGTAATAACCCGGAAATCTAGGCCAATTTAAAATTTTTATTTTGGCAATTTTAGTGAATTTTGATTATTTAAGATGATTATTTTAAATAATAACGACGAGAAATTTACTTCAGATAGAAATAGAATGTATATATTTATATAGATCGTCGTTAGAATATAAATATTTATTTATAATTATAAAAGGAATTGAAAATGGCACGGTAGTTCGATAATTCGATTTCAAATTTCAAATGAATGTGCAGGATGCAAAATAAACCGGATTTTAGCGAAACCAAAAATATTTGAATCTAATTGAGAATATCTTTTCAACGAATCCGAAAAATCAAAATTTCATAGCGGGGATAAAAAGTTATTCCCAGTTGAAGATTCAGAATAGTCGCTATGGAATTCTGGCGCTTAAAAATGGAAATTTTGCAAACGACCTCGGTTTTTGACGAAACCACTTTTGTTGGATCCGTGATGTCAAGTTATTGCTAGGTTTCAATTTTCATAATTTTTCGAAGCAATATGTGAGCGTGACAAAGGAAAACGCGTTTGACCAGTTTCAGTTGATTTTAATCAACTGGAAAATGGCCATTTTTCAAACGGTCTCAGAATTTGGCGAAATTTGTTTTGTTAGGACCGTATCGTCAATACGAAGCTAGAAAATATTTTTCAGGAATTTTTAGAGACTGTATGTGACCCCAGTAAATTGAAATGCGCGTTCAAATTCAATATTTAGATTTATCTGTTGATTTTGACAGAAACTGATCAAAACGATCGAATCAGCTTACGATACATATCCCATTGTGTTCAGAATGGGGGTAATTAGCTAAGGACGACAGGCGGTGGGTCTCGTTTCAAGTTCGAAAATAAAAGTTGCTTTTTGAAATAAAATAATTAAATAAATAAAATATAAATATTCACATAACCCCCCTTCCTTATTCTCTTCACGGTTCAGATTAAAAAAAAAGGAAAAGAGGGGGGATCGACGATCGTCCACCGCGGCCCCCCCTCTCTCACGCGCCACCGCGCCACAGGCGCGCCACCACTGGCGCGGCTACCTCCGAGTCCCCCTTCTTCTTCCTTCCCCTCTCCCTCCACCTCCTCTCGCACTCCCTCTCCTTCGCCGACGCGCTAGCCACCGTGAACCCCCAACGACCGTCGCCTCATGCCCCAGCTCCACCGCGCCTCACCATCCCCTCCCCCTTCTCTTTCCTCCCACTACTCTTCGAATCCATGCCCCTCTAGGACCCCACCGCCCACTGTTTCGACCCCCCTCATCCACTGTGCGCCATTTCAGACACCCCGACGGCCTGCTCCACCTCAGCACCGCCGTGAGCAGCCCTCTCCCTCTCAATACAAAATGTAAGTTTTTTACCTTTTTACTTATGTAATCTTTGTTTTGATTTGTGTAAAAGGATTCGACTTTGTTAATGTGAGAAGATTCGATTTTGTTTATATAAAAAGATTCGATTTTTATATAAAGAAAGGTAATGTTTTTTTGTTAGAAGAAGAAGTGGATTTTAGCAATGTTGAAAATATAAAAATATAATTTTTATAATATAGAAAGGTTAAAAATATAATTTTTATACTAGTGGCATATTAAAAATATGATTTTTATTCATGTAGAGTAATAAAAATATCATCTTTATTAGGAGAAGAGCAATATAAAAATATAATTTTTATAACGAAGTGAAGTTAAAAATTCGATTTTTATATATATAAAGTAGAAATAAAAATATGTTTTTTATTATGAACAGCGTGAAAAGAAGTGAGATGGAACGGATAGAAATCAAAATGGAATTCAGACAGTTCAGAAATGAAATGGCGGAGCGGATCCCTCTGTGAGAACTCCTCACCTTTAATTTATTTTTTCTAGTTAAAATATATACTAGGATGCAGACGGTGTTTAGTAGCACCCGACACCCATCGTCCACAGACCATGGATGGCTTGTATGCTTGTTTGTTTGATTTTGATGTATAGTTGATTGTGTGATGTGGTGCGAAATGAAATAAAATATTTATATAGTTAAAAAAAAATTATAGTTGAAAATAGAATTTTTAACGTGTATTTAAAATGAAATAAATATAAACAAATTGAAGGATTTGTTTATATACACACATTTGACTGATATTGATTGGGATGATAAATTTTACACATCGCCCAACTGCACAAATAAAATCTGTGTTTGCTTGTTTGAAACCCCACACGGGTATTGGGATGATATTTGGCTTACACTAATCCCAATTATTTAGCTGTATGTCGATCAATTGGTCGACAGACTGTGTAAGCGTTAATTATTTATATTTAATGCTTATGCAGTTGTGTGGTGCACTCTGGATGATGGTTGATTATTTATCGTTGTTATTTTATACATGTGTTGTAGAAAATCCATATAATTAACATTATATGGTAATTGATTGGGCCTCATTCCAGTTTTGAAATAGAATATCTGAATAGAAATATTTGAAAAGAGATATTTGAAATAGAATATTGGAAAATAGAAATATATGAAGCCGTGTTGATTAGATTGACGCCATTTTGACGTGAACGATATTTATATCAATTTTATTCATTTTTCAATGAATATTGAAAGTGATTTTGAAATTCGAATTAAATTGAAATGAATTGAAATTCGAATTAAGTTGAAAGTGATTTTGAAATTCGAATTAAATTGAAATGAATTGAAATTCGAATTAAATTGAAATGAATTGAATTCGAATTGAAATTGAATAGAATTGAATTCAAATTGAAATTGAATAGAATTGAATTCAAATTGAAATCGAATAGAAATGAATTCGAATTGAAATTGAATTAATTTGAAATTCAAATTGGATTGAAAACAAACTGAAATTGAATTAAAAATCGATTTGAATTGAAATCAATTTGAAATGAATTTAAAACGAATTTGTAAGGGAAAATTCAATTTTGATTTGAATTTGAAAGGGAAGTTGAAATCGTTTTGAAAACGAATTTAAAACGATTTATAAAATACGTTTTAAAAGGAAATCGACGAAGTATATATTATATATTATATATATATATATATATATATATAATATAATGGCCTGAATAGAACACGCCGCGCCACGGCAGTTCGCCAATTTCGACCATTGACTTCGAACGAATATTACGGGAGATCCGACTGTCGGATTCTCCTAAAACCGGAACCGTTGGGTTCGTATCAAAAAGAGCTTTCTAACGGATATTAGAAATTTGAAATCTAACGGTTGGATTTGGAATTATGTCCAAATCAAATTTGGAAAAGGTCGCTGTAAGTGCTGTTCGATGGCCGTTGATGGAAATCGACTGTACGGGCCTTGATAAAATTATTAAAAATATCAATAATTTGTGTAAAATCATAAGGAAATGATTTGTGAAGAATTGGGATGAAAAACTCCATATTTGAAAAGATAAAAATAGATTTTTATCGAAATGAACTAGTTTTGAACTAGAATAATAATGTATTTATTTTTAAAATAAATAAATTGGATTTGAAATGGTTTTGAGGATAAACAGAACTTCCAATAATTGCATTGGAATGGATTTGAATCGAAATTGTCTTCGGAATATTTCGATGTTGGATTTCGTGATTATACAGATATTGTTAGGGAAATTTGAAAGATATATATATATATATATCGTTATTTCCAATACGATATTTGTTGGTCCTAGAATTTGATATTGAATATAAGCCGATATATTTTCTATTTAGAGACTTGTATTTAATATCAAATGTGATTTGGGTTTGTCGTGAATGGTGTCTTCATTAACACGGTTCTTAAGCCCAGTTGAGAAAAAGATTAAATCTTTTTATTTAGATTTAAATGAAGTGTACAATTAAATAATATTTAATTGGAATTGAATTGGTATTGATTTTTGGGTTTATCGTGAACAGTGTTTTAAATAACACTTGTTCTTTAACACGATAATTAATGAAATGTGATTTTGGGTTGTCGTGAACGGTATCTTCAATAATACTGTTCTTAGACCCAAAAAGGAGTTAAGAAAATCAGAAACTAACTGGAGGTTAGTTAAGTTGAATGGTTTCTGGGTTATTGATCTGATGTTGGTTTCGGCCTTCGGGGTTGATACTTAGGGAATTGCTCACTTGCTAATTTACGGTTAGGGACTGATTGAAATGTGATGTGATTTTGGGTTTATCGTGAACCGTGTTTTAAATGACATTGATTCTTTTACCCAGTTAAAGATTAAAACTAAGTGGAGTTTTAATGAATCTTTAATTAGATTGAAAAGATCGAGAATGGTGTATCACCAGTTTTGCTCCAGGCGATAGTTAAATCTTTAATTAGATTTGAACGTGAAATGGTAGTTGAATTTACCGATAACACCGTGGTGTTAGATATGAAGTATTACCAGTTTTACTTTATGGGATGAATAGGTTGGGATTGGGAAATTAAAATAAATGATTACTTCGGTGTGGTTCGCTAATCCCGACTAGTTGAATCGATATTCAAGAGAAGAATAAAGAATAAATTTGAGGAATTTATCTTTGATAAAATTAATGGGAACCTTTCCCTAAGAATGTGAAATTTAGAAACTAACTTTGGGTTAGCTAAGCAGAACGGTTTCCTGGGTATTGATCTGATGTTGGTTTCGGCCTTCGGGGTTAATAGTTGGGGAATTATTCTCTTGTTAATTTACGGTTAGTGACTGATGAATTGGAATGAGGCGTATGTTGTGTTTGTGTAACACTTGTTTATTATATACGCGAGTTATTCAGAAAGACCGGGTTTATCCCATTCTGAATAACTGATTCGACGATGAGTCGAAGATGAAGATGGTGGTCGAAGACCGGAGGTTTTCACGTCATTTGGATAATTACTGATGATATTGATTGGGCCGTACACCCAAGAGGAGGGAATCAGTTGGTGATCGTCCAGACGTACTTGGAGATCGATGGATATGCGGGGTACTAGGTGCCTCCAGTTTCGTTCAGACCCAGAACGAACTTGTAAATGGACTGTGTGTCTGACATTGAATTTTAGTCTGTGTGATTGATTTCTATTTAATATATATCTGTTTGGCGGCGGAGAATTTATTCTCTTGCTTAACGCCCTTCTCTGAGACGTATGAGCTCAGGGGTTATATATTGATGGATATCAAACGCATGGAGTGAATTACCTGTGTGGCATGCCTAAGTGGCAATATGATCAAGGCTTCTATTGAAAAGCAGAGTCTTGTGGTTGATGATCAAAGCACGGCCTGTGTGGCATAGCTTTGTGTAGCGTTGATTCACAAGCCTCACACCCCGGTTGTGAAGCAAAAACGGGAGAAGGACCTCAGGGAGGTGAGACGACCCCAAACCCCGTACAGACGGAGACAAGGGTAATCTTTGGAATATAACACAGAAACAGAAAATAGCAGAACAGAATTAAATAAATACACCAGAAAATAAACAATAGAATATACTGGAAAACGTAATCATCAGAGTTACACAGGATACATGATCATACTTAGTACAAATACAGTTCAGCTATACATAAATGTCTACAGCGGAAACAAACAAAATATGTACAATAGGAGTTGAACAACATAAAAAGAGATAATTAATAGAATCCATCTTCAGCTCCAGCTATCCAGATAAAGCCTGCTAAACCTGAACACAAGGCTGCCCGTGTAGAAAAAGGGGCACCCGAGTTTGAAAGTGAAACTACGAGTCAGTCATGGGACTGGTATGAGAAATCTACTCAACACATTTATAATATGGCTAATCACAGGACCAAGCCACTTTCGTGGAACGGGTTTACTCCATTCGATTGCCAGTGCTTCAAAACAAATCATTCTTTTACACATCGCTATGCTTTTTATAAAAATGAAACCATTATAAGACTCAGTTCCCATCACACAATGCAACGCAAACAGGAGGATAGAGTTTTTACCTTATAACGGCCAAAATATGCTTGATACGAATAAAACAAAGGAATTTGATATTGTTGCTAGTGTTTATATGTTTTGAAAACAATTTCAAATCATAACTATCAATCATAGACGGCATTAATGCCCCATACCACTATGTCGCCATATATAAGTATACAATCAAAACCGCACAGTCACGTATTTGGAAATTGGATTTCCGTCATGAACCAAGGCAAAAGACAGTCCTTACCGAATTCGAGATGCTCTAGCCCGTGTCTCAGGCACAGCCGCAACCGTACCTTGGATCGTCAGGGCCGGTCCACACGAAGTGGATTATAATGCCTGAACAATGTGTTTCTCCGCCCTATGGGGCGTCAACGAGCCAACGAATGACTCCATCGGACCCGGATCGTCCGATCTAACCGAGGCGCCTCGCAACAGTAACAACCACATAAGTCAAACTCGTCAGGGCGTGTAAAACCACTGACGCCACTTCTAGCTAGAAAGAAAACGCACGCCCCCCCGAGGTCCTTTCTCCCGTTTCTGGTTCATACCGGGGTGCGAGGTTCGCAAATTCACGTTATACACAAAGCTACGCCACACAGGCGGTGCTTTGATCATCACCACAAGACTTTGCTATTCAACAGAAGCCCTGATCACTGCATCTTAGCATGCCACACAGGCAATCCACACCGTGCAACTGATGGCTATCAATCACACAGAATAAATTCCAATGTCGGACACACTGTCCATTTGCATGTCCGTTCTGGGTCTGAATGAAACCGGAGGCACTATATACCTCGCAAACCCATCGATCACCACGTACGTCTGGACGATCACCACTCATTATCCATATTTCGGGATGCCTCCTAATCAAGACCTCGGTTACCATCCAAACGAGGTGAAGATCTCCGGTCTTCGACCACCGTCTTCATCTTCGATTTCTTATCGTCGATTCAGTTATTCAGAATGGGATAAACCCAGTCTTTCTGAGCAACTCGTGTATATAATAAACAAGTGCAACACTAACATACACACGCATCATTTCAATTCATTAGTCACTAACCGTCAATCAGTAAGAGAACGATTTCCCAAATATTAACCCCGAAGGCCGAAACCAACATCAGATCAACACCCAGGAAACCATTCGACTTAGCCAACCTTCAGTTAATTTCTAAATTTCACATCCATATCGTTTATAATATTTTATAACGATCCCTCGCTATTTTTATTTATTTTAAAATAGCCAATTTATTTAAAACGACGCTTCGGGCCATAACGCGACCGTGGCGCTGTTTTTCTTCAGATTTGATTTACACATATCTGAAAATCTAACCGTTGGATCTTCACAAAATTTACATTATTAGAAATATCTTTTCAAAACGAATCCAACGGTTCCAGTTTTGGGAAAATCCGACGGCCGAATCTCCCGGTACAATCGTTTGAAGTTTCGATTTCAAAATACGAACTGCAGCGTCGTTATTCGATTAAATATAATTATATATATATATAATCGTTTCTGGCGTTGTTTTTCTTCAGATTTGAATTAAACAATCCAGACAATCCAACCGTTGGATTTTTACAAAGTTGGTGCCGTTGGAAAGATATTTCCAAAGCGAACCCAACGGTTGCGGTTTCGGGAAAATCCGATGGTCGGATCTCCCGGTATAATTTTTTGAAATCACGGTTTCAAAATACGAACTACAGCGTCGTTATTCGATATATTTTAATTCTATTTATGTATTTATATCGATTCTTCGATTTCAGAGCTATATCCTTTTCATACATTTGATAAAAATTGTATTTTTATCTAACTGTCTTCTATTTCAACACTTCACTATATTTAGCAATTCATGTATATAATAAAAATGTGATTTTTATTGTAAAACAATTCATTTCAAAACACTATTATTTTATATAGTTCATATAAGTAATAAAAATAGGATTTTTATTATAAAACAATTTCTTTCAAAACGAGATTATTTTATATAGTTCATATAGATGATAAAAATGTGATTTTTATATTTAAAACACGAATACCATTCAACACATGAATTTCTATCCAACGAATGAATATCGACTCAACACATGAAGGCTTTCTATTCAACGAATAAATGTAGTTTCAACAAACGAAAATAATTCAAACACATGAATATTATTCAAAATTTCGACAGCAAAACGACAGGGTAGTAAAAACCGGGACCGTCCCTAGTACGGCTCCTCGCTCTACCTTAAAACCTCGCTGTTTTTGACAATGGGGAATCATGCATCTAGTTCGCACGCAGGCGGCATGTATATTTATTTCATTTCCACAAACTAATCCTATGTGATTTCAACCAAATATTTCTCAACCACAAACGGGTATTTTTCAACCACAATCAATCAATATCAACCACAAACAATTCCAATCAACAATTCGCTATCAATCAATTTTTCACACCAATCACAACCAATAAATATCGTCCATGGTTTGTGGACGAGGGGCGTATATATATATATATATATACGGGTTTAGTCTGTCACCCAGTTGTTGGATTCTCAGCTGATTCATTTTGAACCCTCAGATTTCTAAACCCAAGTATGTTTTGGTGCTGAATACCTACCTGCACTCATATATGGAAGTTTTCAAATGGTTTAGAAGAGTCTGCTTCTTATCCTGAACTACATGATGTAGTGGATTGAAAGTTTTTCTGGAGTCTCTTTTATGGTTGTTGATCTTCCAGTTTGCATTTGAAGTACAACAAGCATAACATGGCAGAGATAATTGGATGCATCACATTTCCAGTATCTTGCTAGATGAAGTGCAGGGGTTGTTACTGAAGTAAGCCGTTTGTATTGGATGATATTATTGTGTGGATGACATTTGGTTGTAGAAGTGGAGCCTCGGGCTTGGGTGCAGTGCAGTTAGATGCACGCTAGTGGGATTATGGCCTCATCATGGGCCGATATATTCTAGTTTAGGTTTATAGTTTCTTCTATTTCCATGTATTTCTTTCTCTTTTGACTATTGTACTGGTTAGTATGCTAACCATTTTCTTGTACTTCTTTCTAGTAGATAATAAAGTGAACCAATTTTCAAATATATATATATATATATATAGCAATTCACTTCTATTTCAACATGTATATAATTTTTACAACGCATATACAACTTATACATCGAACGTACGACTTATACAACGCTTATACATGAGGTGTACAACGCTTATATAACTCATACATCGATTATATAATTTATACATCGTCGTTTCCATATCGTTTATAAATTAGAAATCTCACCTTGGGTTCCACTCAACCAAAAATAGCAGAAGGCTCAGAAAAATATGCGGTCTCTTCTAAAATGTAGAAGACGTCCACACGAGTCCACTTCCTCTTCTTTCACTGAATTTCGATAACACAGCAAAAAGATATGATTTTTCAAAGTTTGCAACGGTTTAAAGGTGTTAAAACTGTTGAAAATATACATAGCCGTACCTCAGCTGAAAGGTTCAAAACTAGGTTTGGATTTATCTCGAAATCCGTGTAGCTATTCGTCGATCGGCCTTCGCAGCGTCGAAGGGGGAGGAGAGGTGCACGTGTACGTGGGGGTGGCGGCCAGTTCGATCTCCTCTGGCGATGGTGGCGGCAGCGGGAAGACGACGACTTCCAGGCGTCGATTCTCACTCCACAGGCCACGAAAAATTCCAAACTATATATGGATTTGAAGATCTCGAGGAGCTCTACAAAATATTCAACTGGAGGAGAGGCTAATTTTGCGTGGATTGATCTGAAAGTGGACGGGAAGATTTTAACGTGTTTCCGTCGTTCGCAGAGGAGAGAGAAAAGGGATTTTTCCCTTTTTTTTAATAAAAATTATGATTGGCCGGTGGGTTTTAAAGGGGTTTTCTGACACGACCGCCAATCTAAACCCAATGACTGTCGTCCCTAGCGTTTTACCCCCATTCCGAACATAATGGGACACGTTTCATAGGCCCATTCGACTGTTTCAGTCAGTTTTCCTTCAAATTAAAATATAGAATATTCAATATTTGATTTGAACGTACATTTCAATTTGCCAGGGCCACAAACTGATTCGAAAATTTCCAGAAAAATAAATCTGGCTATGTTTTGACGATACGGTCCCAACAAAACTAGTTTCGTCGAATTCTGAGACCGTTTGCAAAAAGGCCCATTTCTGGTCGATCCAATTTAATTGTAATTGACCAATACACATTTTCCTTTGCCACGCTCACATACTAGCTTCAAAAATTATGAAATTTGATACCAAGCAATAACTTCACATCCCGGATCCAACAAAAGTGGTTTCGTCGAATTTTGAGGTCGTATGCAAAATGGCCAATTTCACGGGCTATATAAATTCCATAGCGACCTTTCTGAAAATTCATTTGGCCATAACTTTTGCTTTCCGCTATGAAAATTCGATTTTTCAGATTCGTTAGAAAGGTATTCACTAACAGATTTAAATATTTTTGGTTTCACTCAAATCCGTTTTGTTTTGCCCCTGGTACAGTCTGATAAAGTTTGAATTCATATTTTGAAACTGCAGCGCCATTTCAGGCCTTGTTTATAATTATAATTAATTATATTCATTTTCAAACGTCGATTCAAACTCACTTTTCATTGCTATTATTTAAAATATTTATTTTAAATATTTAAAATCCATTATTTTAGCCAATTTAAAAATTTTAAATTGGTTCAGATTTTCTGGGTCGTTACAATCTCCCCCACTTAAAACTTTTGGTCCCCGAAAAGGAACAAAGTCGAAAGTGGTTTGATAAATCAACTCCACGTTCCATCTGGCTTCAATTCTCCAACTTTTCAGTTTCTGAGAATTTTCAAATTCTTCAAAAATTTGGCTAACACCCGGAATTTTCGAAAAATTTCGCCATAACCTCCTTTGTACGGGGAGAGGTTTGGAAATTTATTGGGCCATATTAGGTACCCAATAAATCCTAATAAGCATACACATATCTATAGTGATATATTCTGGTGTTTACAGGGGAGCGTGTATAGATAATAACTCCAGAGAATAAATTCTCGTCATCCTGCCAAAGCCTGAGGAAGTGTGTATTTTAAATGCTCCAGAGGATAAATCCTCGTCACCTTGTCCCTTGTGGGAAATAAATAGTCCATGTGCCGTATTTAATAACTAGAGAGACGTGATTATTGTCAACTCCAGACCCATGTGGTTTTTTTTATTAAATTAGCAATTTTATCTTTACAATTTAAATAGTCCATATCAGTCATCAGTTCAACCTGTAAAATATAGTCATCGCCATACAAGCTCTCGCTCGTATGGTAAATCTTCCACCTCGTCACACAAGCTCCAAATGCTTATGTTGTATATGATGAAGTATGCCTATCTTCCAGAAGTATGCCATGCAGTATAGTTCAAAATTAATTGTTACTATCCTATGGCGATGTTTATTATTTCACACAGAACAACCAGCACTCCGCATCTAATGGCATTCACAGGAGTTGATATTATAATATTTCGCATCGAACTCATTAAGGTTTACCTATTTGTCGGGCACGCAAATAAATTCTTTACTCAACAGCTATCCATTTACCTGTTCAAACATATATAATGCACAAGTATATATTTCTATCTATTTTCTAATCAGTTCAATGTGTGAGTTAATCAAATAAATCCTACCATTATTCTAATTATTGATTAAATTAACTATTGTTTCAATAATTTAATTAATCAAATCTACTATCACACAACACAAACAACAATCAAATTATTTTTAACTTTTTAACTTTTCAAATATATATCTTTTATATATTCAAAAATCATATTTCTAAAACCAGACTATATATATAATTACAAATACGTTATTTATAAACATATAACTCTCGACTCGTTCTGGGGCACTTCTGACCCCATCTCTAACGAGTTGTTCTGATTCTACTTTACTTATACTAGGATATTACTGATCCTATCTGTATAGAGTTACCCGTCCTAGAACACTACTGGCTCTATCTCTGACGAGTTCGTTAATATGTTATATTCCAGAACTAAGCTTAACCAAAGCTCTGATACCACGATGGGACGACCCCAAACCCCGTACAGACGGAGATAAGGGTAATCTTTGGAATATAACACAGAAACAGAAAATAGCAGAACAGAATTAAATAAATACACCAGATAATGAACAATAGAATATACTGGATAAACGTAATCATCAGAGTTACACAGGATACGGGATCATACTTAGTACAAATACAGTTCAACTATACATAAATGTCTACAGTGGAAACAAAAAAAATATGTACAATAGGAGCTGAACAACACAACTATCCAGATAAAGCCTGCTAAACCTGAACACAAGGCTGCCCGTGTAGAAAAAGGGGCACCCGAGTTTGAAAGTGAAACAAACTACGAGTCAGTCATGGGACTGGTATGAGAAATCTACTCAACACATTTATAATATGGCTGATCACAGGACCACGTCACTTTCGTGGAACGGGTTTACTCCATTGGATTGCCAGTGCTTCAAAACAAATCATTCTTTTAAACATCGCTATGCTTTTTATAAAAATGAAACCATTATAAGACTCAGTACCCATCACACAATGCAACGCAAACCGGAGGATAGAGTTTTTACCTTATAACGGCCAAAATATGCTTGATACGAATAAAAAAAAGGCATTTGATATTGTTGCTAGTGTTTATATGTTTTGAAAACAATTTCAAATCATAACTATCAATCATAGATGGCATTAA
Source organism: Allium sativum (assembly GCA_030737875.1). Lineage (NCBI taxonomy): Eukaryota > Viridiplantae > Streptophyta > Magnoliopsida > Asparagales > Amaryllidaceae > Allium > Allium sativum. Next base: position 661,238,673 of record CM060919.1, read on the forward strand.
TGCCCCATACCACTATGTCGCCATATATAGGTATACAATCAAAACCGCATAGTCACGTATTTGGAAATTAGATTTCCGTCATGAACCAAGGCAAAAGATAGTCCTTACCGAATTCAAGACGCTCTAGCCCGTGTCTCAGGCACAGACGCAACCGTACCTTGGATCGTCAGGGCAGGTCCACACGAAGTGGATTATAATTCCTGAACAATGCGTTTCTCCGCCCTATGGGGCGTCAACGAGCCAACGAATGACTCCATCGGACCCGGATCGTCCGATCTAACCGAGGCGCCTCGCAACACTAACAACCATATAAGTCAAACTCGTCAGGGCGTTTAAAACCACTGATGCCACTTCTAGCTAGAAAGAAAACGCACGCCCCCCCTGAGGTCCTTTCTCCCGTTTCTGGTTCATACCGGGGTGTGAGGTTCGCAAATTCACGTTATACACAAAGCTACGCCACACAAGCGGTGCTTTGATCATCACCACAAGACTTTGCTTTTCAACAGAAGCCCTGATCACTGCATCTTAGCATGCCACACAGGAAATCCACACCGTGCAACTGATGGCTATCAATCACACAGAATAAATTCCATTGTCGGACACACTGTCCATTTGTAAGTCCGTTCTGGGTCTGAACGAAACCGGAGGCACTATATACCTCGCAAACCCATCGATCACCACGTACGTCTGGACGATCACCACTCATTATCCATATTTCGGGATGCCTCCCAATCAGGACCTCGGTTACCATCCAAACGAGGCGAAGATCTCCGGTCTTCGATCACCGTCTTCATCTTCGATTTCTTATCGTCGATTCAGTTATTCAGAATGGGATAAACCCGGTCTTTCTGAGCAACTCGCGTATATAATAAACAAGTGCAACACTAACATACACACGCATCATTTCAATTCATTAGTCACTAACCGTCAATCAGTAAGAGAACGATTTCCCAAATATTAACCCCGAAGGCCGAAACCAACAACAGATCAACACCCAGGAAACCATTAGACTTAGCCAACCTTAAGTTAATTTCTAAATTTCACATCCATATCGTTTATAATATTTTATAACGATCCCTCGCTATTTTTATTTATTTTAAATAGCCAATTTATTTAAAACGACGCTTCGGGCCATAACGCGACCGTGGCGCTGTTTTTCTTCAGATTTGATTTACACATATCTGAAAATCTGACCGTTGGATCTTCACAAAATTTACATCATTAGAAATATCTTTTCAAAACGAATCCAACGGTTCCAGTTTCGGGAAAAATCCGATGGTCGGATCTCCCGGTACAATCGTTTGAAGTTTCGATTTCAAAATACGAACTACAGCGTCGTTATTCGATTAAATATAATTATATATATATATATAATCGTTTCTGGCGCTGTTTTTCTTCAGATTTGAATTAAACATTCCAGACAATCCAACCGTTGGATTTTTACAAAGTTGGTGCCGTTGGAAAGATATTTCCAAAGCGAACCCAACGGTTGCGGTTTCGGGAAAATCCGATGGTCAGATCTCCTGGTATAATTGTTTGAAATCACGGTTTCAAAATACAAACTGCAGCGTCGTTATTCGATATATTTTAATTCTATTTATATATTTATATCGATTCTTCGATTTCAGAGCTATATCCTTTTCATACATTTGATAAAAATTATATTTTTATCTAACTGTCTTCTATTTCAACACTTCACTATATTTAACAATTCATGTATATAATAAAAATATGATTTTTATTGTAAAACAATTCATTTCAAAACAATATTATTTTATATAGTTCATATAAGTAATAAAAATAGGATTTTTATTATAAAACAATTTCTTTCAAAACGAGATTATTTTATATAGTTCATATAGATGATAAAAATGTGATTTTTATATTTAAAACACGAATACCATTCAACACATGAATTTCTATCCAACGAATGAATATCGACTCAACACATGAAGGCTTTCTATTCAACGAATAAATATAGTTTCAACAAACGAAAATAATTCAAACACATGAATATTATTCAAAATTTCGGCAGCATAACGGCAGGGTAGTAAAAACCGGGACCGTCCCTAGTACGGCTCCTCGCTCTACCTTAAAACCTCGCGGTTTTGACAATGGGGAATCATGCATCTAGTTCGCACGCAGGCGGCATGTATATTTATTTCAATTCTACAAACTAATCCTATGTGGTTTCAACTAAATATTTCTCAACCACAAACGGGTATTTTTCAACCACAATCAATCAATATCAACCACAAACAATTCCAATCAACCATTCGCTATCAATCAATTTTTCACACAAATCACAACCAATAAATATCGTCCATGGTTTGTGGACGAGGGGCGTATATATATATACATATATATATATAGCAATTCACTTCTATTTCAACACTTATATAATTTTTACAATGCATATACAACTTATACATCGAACGTACTACTTATACAACGCTTATACATGAGGTGTACAACGCTTATATAACTCATACATCGACTATATAATTTATACATCGTCGTTTCCATATCGTTTATAAATTAGAAATCTCACCTTGGGTTCCACTCCACCAAAAATAGCAGAAGGCTCAGAAAAATATGCGGTCTCTTATAAAATGTAGAAGACGTCCACACGAGTCCACTGCCTCTTGTTTCACTGAATTTCGATAACACAGCAAAAAGATATGATTTTTCAAAGTTTGCAACGGTTTAAAGGTGTTAAAACTGTTGAAAACATACATAGCCGTACCTCAGCTGAAAGGTTCAAAACTAGGTTTGGATTTATCTCGAAATCCGTGTAGCTATTCATCGATCGGCCTTCGCAGCGTCGAAGGGGGAGGAGAGGCGCACGTGCGCGTGGGGGTGGCGGCCAGTTCGATCGCCTCTGGCGATGGTGGCGGCGGCGGGAAGACGACGACTTCCAGGCGTCGATTCTCACTCCACAGGCCACGAAAAATTCCAAACTATATATGGATTTGAAGATCTCGAGGAGCTCTACAAAATCTTCAACTGGAGGAGGGGCTAATTTTGCATGTATTGATTGGAAAGTGGATGGGAAGATTTTAACGTGTTTCCGTCGTTCGTCGGGGAGAGAGAAAAGGGATTTTTCCCTATTTTTTATAAAAATTATGATTGGTCGGTGGGTTTTAAAGGGGTTTTCTGACACGACCACCAATCTAAACCCAACGACTGTCGTCCCTAGCGTTTTACCCCCATTCCGAACACAATGGGACATGTTTCGTAGGCCCTTTCAACTGTTTCAGTCAGTTTTCCTTCAAATTAAAATATAGAATATTCAATATTTGATTTGAACGTACATTTCAATTTGCCAGGGCCACAAACTGATTCGAAAAATTCCAGAAAAATAAATCTGGCTATGTTTTGACGATATGGTCCCAACAAAACTAGTTTCGTCGAATTCTGAGACCGTTTGTAAAAAGGCCCATTTCTGGTCGATCCAATTTAACTATAATTGACCAAAACACATTTTCCTTTGCCACGCTCACATACTAGCTTCAAAAATTATGAAATTGGAAACCTAGCAATAACTTCACATCCCGGATCCAACAAAAGTGGTTTCGTCGAATTCCGAGGTCGTATGCAAAATGGCCAATTTCACGGGCTATATAAATTCCATAGCAAACTTTCTGAAAATTCATTTGGCCATAACTTTTGCTTTCCGCTATGAAAATTCGATTTTTCAGATTCGTTAGAAAGGTATTCACCAAAGATTTAAATATTTTTGGTTTCACTCAAATCTGTTTTGTTTTGCCCCTGGTACAGTCCGACAAAGTTTGAATTCAATTTTTGAAACTACAGCGCCATTTCAGGCATTGTTTATAATTATAATTAATTATATTCGTTTTCAAACGTCGATTCAAACTCACTTTTCATTGCTATTATTTAAAATATTTATTTTAAATATTTAAAATCCATTATTTTAGCCAATTTAAAATTTTTAAATTGGTTCAGATTTTCTGGGTCGTTACAGGAGGACATGCGTTTCTTTCTAGCTAGAAGTGGCGTCAGTGGTATTACACGCCCTAACGAGTTTGACTTATGTGGTTGTTGCTGTTGCGAGGCGCCTCAGATATATCGGTGACTATGTGAAGCCGATGGAGTCATTTTTGGCTCATTTACACCCCAAAGGGTGGGGAAACGCAGTGTTCATGCATTTTAATCCACATCGGTGGACCGGCCCTGACGATCCAAAGGCTTGACTGAGTACTTGCCTGAGGCTCGGGCTAGACAGTCTCGAATCGGTAGAGGACTATCTTTTGCCTCGGTTCACAGACGGTAATCCAATTTCCAAATACGTGACATTTGCGGTTTTAATTGTAGAACTTGTATGGCGACATGATATATGGTACCCATGCCGTCTATGATTGATACTTATGATTTGAAGTTGTTTTATACACTATACACTTATAATAGTATCAAATGAATTGTTTTAAAACGTACTAAGCATGTTTAGCTATTATAAGGGAAAACCCTATCCCTCGGCTTGCGTTGCATTGTGTGATAGGACCTGGGTCTTATAATAGCTTCATTTTTTCAAAAAGCATTGCGTTGTTTTGTTATATGCACTAGTATTCTTGGGAGAAAACCCGTTCCGTGTCATACGGCGTGGTCCCTTGATATATCTGATTTAAAGTAAAGTTTTAAATAACGGTTTTAGTTCTCACACCAGTCACATGAATGACCTGGAGTTTATTGTTTTAACCTAAACTCTGGGTGCCCTTATTTTGACATGGGCAGCTAGTAGTTTTGGTTTTGCAGATTTATATTCACAGGATCCTGATTTACAGCTGGAACGATACTCGGAAATCTCTGTATCCGTGTATTACTCCTAGTTGTGTTTTGTATTATTTTCCGCTGCGATGTATTTAAATGTATTGTAATCTCTGATGTTTTCTGTGTAATATTTATTCATACTCTGTATATTCTTGTAATCTGATGGAATTGTTGTAATATACAATGAAATGTTCTTCTATCTGCGTTCTTTTGTGGCTTGTTCTCGAAGTATCCGCTCTTTCCTTACAGGGGAAGTTACGGGTTCTCACACTATTTATGCTTACATTCAATTAATTTGAATGATTTTCAATCAATATATTCACATCCGATTCATATTCCATTTAAATTCATTCAAATTGATTCTAAACAATTTATTTACTTTGATCCATTTAACTTGTTTAAGTTAAATTTAAATTCTAGAATTCTAATTCCCGGGTTTTCATTTCAAATCCTTCTGAATTTACATAAATATATACATATATATTTATTTCCATTTCAAATATAAAACATTTGAATTTTCAAACCAAATTGTTTTCTTTCAAATAAATTTCCAACTAAACTTTTCTAAGGTAGCAATCCATCACTTAGAAACTCGAAAATGAATACTGATAATGCTGCAGTCATTATCAGAATTATTTTCCAGCGACTGAAGTGAGTTTAGTGCTTTATTACTTTCAAAATCCCTCAAAAATGTTTTTCTTTCAAAAATCCATTCAAACCAATGCTATATTATTTTAATTTACTTTAGGAAAATATTTTCCAACCCCCGGGCCTTAAATTCCAATTACTAGTTTGAATCCAATCTTAGCTCATCTCATTTGTATATTTCATTCATATGCAAATTATACTTGGTTATATATAACCATTTAAATTTTATATTCTCATCGAATTATAATATTAACATCAACACATCCAATAATTATAATAATTTTGGAAAATTTTTTCTTCTATATCAAAATAGATTTTTGGGTTCATTTACCTACTTAAAACAATATTGTGTCAAATTTCTCTGTTCAAGTGTTTAGAAATTCTTATCGACTTCGTAGCATCCTACGATTCGATCAGAATTCATAAGCCACTTAACAGACTAGCCAACACAATATAAAACAACTTTTATATCAACTAACAAATACGCACTCTCATATATATACACTCAACTTATTTTAGGGTACTACTGACCCTATCACTAATGAGAACAACCCCACCACAGCCTAGGTACTCTCTCAACCTAAGCTCTGATACCAACTGTGATGGCCTGAATTTTCGTACTATCTGAGTTGACTAAATACACCATACGTCCAACCCGAATATCACAGGAAAACAGATCATTATGAAATAAAGAAGAAAAGGATATAAGAAGAACATAAACAACAACATAGAATCTCACATCGCAATGGAACAAAATATAATATATCATAACTTTTGAAATACATAATTTTAACTATAAACAGTTATCGGAGAACAACACTTACAACAAAGCGGAAATAATAATAACTAGATAATGCTGAAGCCTCCTGCTCCAAGCTCCTCCAAGTATATCTGTAAACACCTGGACAACTTGACTGCCCACACAAATTTGGGTATCCAAGAGTTTAGGATTAAACAAAACAAAATAAACTCTGAGTCGGTTATGGGACTGGTATGAGTACACAATTTAAAATAGTTTGAGAAAATAAACGATATCTCATAAGACCATGTCGTATAACACAGAACGGTTTTTTCCCATTTGAGAATTCAAAACACTTGATTTAACTTTCAAAATACTTGTGAAAGAAATGATAATCTTTATATCAAAACTCTTTTGATATTATAATAGTGTCTAAATCAAATAAATAACAATCTAATGGAACGTTTGCATTTCACACTCCATATATATAATATACAATCAAAACCACGAGCACTTATTGGGGATTGGATTTCCAACTATGACAAGGTATGGAACCACCTTCCGATAGTGTACCTCTAGAGAGGAATACACTGGGTTCAACAAGAACATCTTGTAACCCGGCCTCACATGACTGACCACTCATTTCGCTTGAGTGTATCGAATGTATATCACCAATGGTTGGGATCAGCAACCGTTTTCCCGAATGAGACAACATCAAATAGAATAAAGAATGAAATGAATTTCTCTAGATAGATGATAATAAACCCCTAATTGGGAGCTACCCACTTGGTCATGCTGCCTGCCCAATTTTTGTCATTTCCCGGTTGTTGAGGCCTGAGGCTACGATTACTTACCATTCATTGGTAGCACAATCACTTTGAATGTCACATTGTCAGACCTATTAATCACTATTAAATAGCACAAATATAAATCTGGATATTATGCTAAGAGAATAAATTCTCCACCACCATATATATTTATACAGACCAACATATGCGATCATTAGAAATACTCTGTCAAACACTCGTCCATATACGTTTGTTCTGGGATTGAACAAAACCGAAAGCACAATTTCCATTAATCCATTTTAGGAAATTTCTACCTAGGATTAACAGAAAATCCCTTGCACTTTACTCCATCTTCGATTGCCTTCATATAATCTGATTTGCAACGCTACTGCCATTACAGAGTGGTTCTCGGATAATAATCCAACCGGTCTTTCCATATTGACAACGATATTGGCCAATACTTCGATAGTCGGTTATTTAACAGTCGAAGAAAAACAAACATTCATACAATACATCAAACAATCACTGGGCCCTTTAATTAATATTTTGTTAATTAAACCACTTCTCCATTTACTTATCAATATTCATTAACATGATATTTTCGACAATCATCTTGGCCTCTTACACAATTTGGAAAATATTTCCATATATCCACACCTTTTTATTTTCTATATGTAGAAAATATCTTCTATTTATAATTAGAAAACATTCCAATTACTTGTCTGTGATGGCAAGGAATTTCGCTCGATCCGAATCAGTCGTTAAACCGATCTAGACCTTTCGAAACCCCTGATCGTTGAGAACAGGACAAAACAGAACGCAGACGGAAGAACATTTCATTGTTACTACAACAATTCCATCAGATACAAGAATATACAGAGTATAAATGAATAAATTACATTCGATAAATATCAGAGATTACAATAAATTACATAGCAGCGGAAAAATATACAAACCACAACTGAAGGTGATATACGGATACAGAGCTTTTCGGATATCATTCCAGCTGTAAACCAGGATCCTGTGAATATAAATCTGCAAAACCAAAACTACTAGCTGCCCGTGCGGAAATAAGGGCACCCAGAGTTTAGGTTAAAACAATAAACTCCAGGTCAGTCATGTGACTGGTGTGAGAACTAAAACAGTTATTTAAAACTTTACTTTAAAAGAGAGTAATTCAAGGGACCACGCCGTATAACACGGAACGGGTTTCCTCCCAAGAATACCAGTGCATAGAATAAACAACGCAATGCTTTTTCGAAAAATGAAGCTATTATAAGACCCAGGTCCCATCACACAATGCAACGCAAGCCGGAGGATAGGGTTTTCCCTTATAATAGCCAAACATGCTTGGTACATTTAAAACAAATCATTTGATACTATAATAAGTGTATAGTGTCAAAACATTTCAATCATAAATATCAATCATAGGCGGCATGGGTACCATCTATCATGTCGCCATACTAGTTCTACAATTAAAACCGCAATACACGTATTGGAAATTGGATTTCCGTCATGAGTCGAGGCAAGGGGCAAGCTCCTCTCCGCTTTCGAGACACTCTAGCAAATGTCCCAGGGCTACGCACTCTGGGCAACCCTTGGATCTTCAGGGTCGGTCGTCACTTACGTTAGAGGATTAGTATGCCTGAACACACGTTTCCCGGTCCTTACAGACTAAAATCGAGGCGCCTCATCCAACAACCACATATGTGAAAAGTATATAAATGTCAGGGCTGGTAAGTCACTGACACCACCAAAGCTAGAAAGAAACGCCGTGCTCTCCCTGCAGTCTGTATCCCGTTTTTGACTCATACCGAGGTGTGAGGCTCGCGAATTCACGCTATACACAAAGCTGCCACGTAGGCCGTGCTTTGATCATCAACCACAAGACTTTGCTTTTCAACAGAAGCCTTGATCCATGCAACTCAGTATGCCACACAGGCAATTCATGCCATGCGATTGATATCCATCGATATATAACCTCTAAGCTCGTACGTCTCAGAGAAGGGCGTTAAGCAAGAGAATAAATTCTCCGCCGCCAAACAGATATATATTTAACAGAAATCAGTCAACACAGAATAAAATCCAATGTCAGAAACACAATCCATTTACAAGTCCGTTCTGGGTCTGAACGAAACCGAAGGCACTTTCCTCGCATATCCATCCATCTCCAAGTACGTCTGGACGACAACCAACTGATTCCCTCATCTCGGGTGTACAGCCCAATCAAGATCATCAGTAATCACCCAAACGATGTGAAGACTTCCGGTCTTCAACCAACGTCTTCATCTTCGACATATCGTCGAATCGGTTATTCAGAATGGGTATAAACCCGGACTTTCCGAAACAACCCGCGTATATTAAAAACAAATGTTACACAAACACAACATACGCCTCATTCCAATTCATTAGTCACTAACCGTAAATCAACCAGAGAACAACTTCCCAAACATTAACCCCGAAGGCCGAAACCAACATCAGATCAATACCCAGGAAACCATTCTTCTTAGCTATCCTACAGCTAGTTTCTAAATTCCACATTTTTAGGGAAAGGTTCCCATTAATATTATCCAAGATAAATTCTTTAAAATTTATCCTTTAATCTTCCTTTGGATGTCGTTTCTAACCAAATTATGGTTTTCCAAACTAGTCGAGATTAGTGAACCACACCGAAGTAATTATTTATTTTATTTCCCAATCCCAACCTATTCATCCCATGAAGCAAAACTGGTAATACTCCATATCTAACACCACGGTGTTATCGGTAAAATTAATTACCATTTCACGTTCAAATCTAATTAAAGATTTAACTATCGCTTTGGAGAAAAACTGGTAATACTCCATTCTCGCTCATTTTCTAAATTTGATAATTTAGATTATCAATTCACATTTCATTCTAATTACAGATTCATTGAACTCCTTTTACTGGGTTAAAGAACTAGTGTCATTTAAAACACAGTTCACGACAAACCCAAACTACATTCTGTTTATTATCGGGTTAAAGAACAAGTGTTATTTAAAACACTGTTCACGATAAACCCACAAATCAATTCTATCTAAAACCCATTTCAAATCCAATTTATTCATTTAAAAATAGATGGGTTTTAATTTTAGTTCAAAACTAGTTCATTTCGATAAAAATCTATTTTTATCTTTTCAAATATGGAGTTTTTCATTCCAATTTTTCCCAAATCATTTCTTATGATTTTACACAAATTTTTGCTATTTTTAATAATTTTATCAAGGCCCGTACAGTCGATTTCCATCATCGGCCATCAAACTGCACTTACATCGACCTTTTTCAAATTTGATTTGGACGTATCTCCAAATCCAACCGTTAGATTTCAAATTTCTAATATTCTTTAGAAAGCTCTTTTCGATACGAACCCATCGGTTCCAGTTTTAGGAGAATCCGACGGTCGGATCTCCCGTAATGTCCGTTTGAAATAAATGGTCGAAATTCACGAACTGCCGCGGCGCGGCACGTTCTATTCAGGCCATTATATATATAATATATATATATATATTTCATCGATTTCTATTTAAAATGAATTTTATAAATAGTTTTGAATTCGTTTCAAAACAATTTCAACTTTTATTTCAAATTCAAATCAAAATTGAATTTTCTATTACAAATCCTTTTTACTTTCATTTCTATTTGATTTCAATTCAAATCGATTTTAATTCGATTCTAATCTATTTCGTTTTCTATTCAATTCAATTCGAATTCGTTATATATTCATTTCAAATCAAATTCGTTATACATTCAATTCAAATCAAATTCGTTATATATTCAATTGAAATCAAATTCGTTATATATTCAATTCGAATTCGAAATCGTTTTTCAATATTCATTTTCTAATGAATAATATCGATATAAATATCGTTCACGTCAAAATGGCGTCAATCTAATCAACACGGCTTCATATAGTTCTATTTTCAATTATTCTATTTCAAATATTTCTTTTTCAAATATTTCCTATTCAAATATTTCTATTTCAAATATTTCCATTTTCAAAATATTTCGTTCAACACATGACTAATCTCAACGGATGAGTACTGTCAACACATTAACCTTTATTTTATATTGATAAAGATGTAAATTTTATTATTAAAATACTTCGTTCAACACATGACTAATCTCAACGGATGAGTACGGTCAACACATGAACCTTTATTTTATAATATTCTTTATTTTCTAAATTGGAATGAGGCCCAATCAATCACCATATAATATTAATTATATGGATTTTCATACATCACATGTATATAATAGCATTGAAAAAATATCAACCATCAACCAAAGTGCACTACACTGTATAAGCATCAAATATATATATCTAACGCTTATAACATCCTGTCAATCAATCGATCGACATATTTAATCAATCAGGATGAGTGAACTTCCAATTTCATCCCAACACCCGTGTGGGGTTTCAAACAATCAAACACAGATTTTAGTTGTGCAGTTGGGCGATGTGTAAAATTTATCGACCCAATCAATGTCCTTCAAATAGGTGTACATAAACAAACCGTCCGGTTTGTAAATGAATATTTATTCATTCACATTCACGTTAAAAAATTATATTTTTAACGATAAAATATTTTATTTTAACACATGAATTTTTATTCAGTTCATTTACAAAATAAAAATGATATTTTTATTTTTCTAACTTATTTTAGAAAATTTCGGCAGCATAACGGCACGATACTAGAAACGGGACAAGGCCTAGCCTTATCCCCGGTCTAGTGAAGGCCCACGCCATTCACACATCAATCAAATCAATTTCATTTCACCAAACAATTCAATTCAAACCAAATAATCTAACCAACTACACAACCAAACAATTAAACAAACAAGTCATCTATGGTCTGTGGATGACGGGTGTCGGGTGCTACTAAACACCGTCTGCATCCTAGTATATATATATAACTAGAAAAAGAAATTTTGAGTGAGAAGTTCTCACCGATAGCTATCCAACTTCACGACACTTCATTTATAGAAATCTTCGTCGTCCTCGCCCTTTTGTCACTTTCGTTGCCCGTAGCTGCTATATATAAAAATCACATTTTCACTTCGCTATTCAATATATAAAAATCGAATTTTTACTATCACGCTATATGGATAAAAATTCTATTTTTACAATACTACTATATAGATACAGATTTCGCCTTTTCAAATATAAAGATTTCGTCTTTTCATTTATAAAGATTTCGTCTTTTCATTTATAACATTAAAAAAATCACATTTTTATTTTGCTACACATATGAAGATGATATTTCTAATATTCCTATCATGTAAAAATTATATTTTTACATCTTCTACATAGTAAAGATCATATTTTTAATACTTTAAAAATATAAAAATCATATTTTTAATTCTTTAAAAATATAAAAATCATATTTTTAACCCATTACATATGTAAAAATCACGCCTTATCCATTTTAAAAATATCGTCTTTTCTATTTTAAAAATATCGTCTTTTCTATTTTATGTCGCTAGTCTACATATAGAAATCAAATCTGTACATGTATAGAAATCATCACTTTCATATGAATGAAAATCGTATTTTTTCCTAGTTAAAAAAAATCAAACCTTTCATGTTAAAAAAAAACAATCTTTACTTTGTTTTCAAACGATAAAAAATCTAATCTTTACTTTGTATTTATAAACTGATTTTAAAAAAATATCTGAAAATCACCTGTAAATAAAATACACAACTAAAAATAAATAAAACAAAAATAATTAAAAGTAAAAACTTACTTTTCAATTCGGTTTACTGTGGAGGAGGGGGCTTGGCTTGCTGGATCGAAGAGGGGAGGGGTGCCGTCGTCTGAGGTCGGCGGCAGGCGCGGCGTTTCAGGTGGTTGGGGTTGCAGGTGGTAGGCGACGCGGTGGAGGGTCGGAGGTCGGGTCTGGAGGCGACGCGTGGAAGAGGCCAGGGGGTTCGAGAAGGGGAGCGGAGGGGGATGGTGCGAGGGGGATCGAAGGGGGGGGAAGGCGAAGACGAGGGCGGCGGCGCGACAAGGGTTTCCCCCTTTCCAGCAGGGTTTTTTTTTGTTTTTTTTCTTTTGAACGGTGATTATGAGGGAGAGAAAGGTGAGTGAGTTATTATATAATTTAATTATTTATTTAAATTTATTTCTCCTTTAGAGTTGACTTTTCATCCGAACCCCGATTCAAACCCAACGACTGTCGTCCCTAGCTAAATACCCCCATTCCGAACACAATGGGATATGTATCGCAAGCTGATTCGACTGTTTCGATCAGTTTTCGTCAAAATCAACATATAACTCTATATATTGAATTTGAACGCGTATTTCAATTTACCGGGGTCACATACTAACTAGAAAAATTCCAGAAAAATATTTTCTAGCTTCGTATTGACGATATGGTCCTAACAAAACTAGTTTCGTCGAATTCTGCGACTGTTAGAAAAATGGCCATTTTCCAGTCGATTAAAATCAACTGAAACTGGTCAAACGCGTTTTCCTTTGCCATGCTCACATATTGATTCGAAAAATTATGAAATTTGGAATCTAGCAATAACTTGACATCACGGATCCAACAAAAGTGGTTTCGTCGAAATCCGAGGTCGTTTGCAAAATTCCCATTTTTAAGGGCCTGAATTCCATAGCGACTATTTAGAATTTTCAACTGGACATATCTTTTGATTCCCGCTATGAAATTTTGATTATTCTGATTCGTTGGAAAGATATTCACAAAGAGATCCTATTATTTTTGGTTTCACTAAAATCCGGATTGTTTTGCACCCGGTACATTCAAATGAAGTTTGAAATCGAATTATCGAACTACCGCGCCATTTTCAATTCTATTTATAATTATATATAATTATTTATATTCTAACGACGACGTATATAATATATACGTTCGATTTCTATATTCAAAATAAATTTCCGTCGATATTATTTAAAATAATTCATTTTAAATGTTCAAAATTCGCTAAAATTGCCAAAATAAAAATTTTAAACTGGCTCGGATTTTCGGGTTATTACATTATCTCTTTCACGACCATTCATTTCTATAATCAGGAAATATTTATTATTATATTTCCAAAATTTCACTTACTTGGGTTAAAATGAATGTTGTATAAAACACGGTTACAATGACCCAAAATATTTCATTCAACTAATTACTTTAAACATTTATCTCCACGAATGAATCCTCCAATTTATCGGTTAATAATTAAATCAATCAAGTTGGGGTATAATTACCTCTCATACCTTGACTGAAAACATTATTAACTTCAAAAAAGACAAGACCACTTGCCTCGAGTAATCAAAACCATAAAAATAAATTATTCATTTTTAAACCCGTATACGTTTCTCTTTCCAATTTTACTGTATTTAATTGTAGATTTACTTTTTGTTTATAATATTCTATTTTTAAGTTCGTTTCCTTATCGAATTCTATATATATCGATACATTGATTTCTAACTATCAAATTTTCTTAGAAATATTCTGACTCCTTAAATTTCTAAAAAAATTCGCCAGCACCTTCTTTGTACTGGTCAAAAGCTCAAACTCCAACTCGCCCCTCTAAGCCCTTTCCATTCAAAAAGTAAATTAAAATGCCAAGCGGCTTGCCGATTCGGCACATAAAAACTCATATGGAATTTAAACGTGTACCTTTTTGTCGGACACTCGATTTATAATCTTCGTATACTTCATTCCATACCTATTCCACATATATACGTCCATTTCTAATTATTCCAACTTCATTTAACATTTCTATTCATTTTGCTAATTTATACTTTAATTTGCTCATTAGCCCATTTCATTTTTTAAACTTGAACATATCAGGTTCCAATATATTTTTATTTACTTATTAACGAATAAAATTCCTTTTCAACTCAAATTTCATATTCGATTTCGAATATAAATTCTCAAATCTCATTCACTTATCCAATGCTCGATTCAAACACGATTAACTAATTATTCTTCAAATTAGTTAATTCTATTCCATACTTAAAATTATAAATTTTGTTTTAAAAATCATTTCATTTACACAACTTGAGTTTTTATTTATTTTACAACTCAAATCTGAATTTTTAAATTTAAAATCCATATTTTATTAACTTAAAATACTTCAATTTTAATTAATAAACCGTTATGGTTTTATACTGGTTATGGCGCTGCTTTTCTGAAAATTTAAATTTGACATTACTCAAAATATGTAAGACGAAATTTAGATTTTTCTCTTCCATTAGAAAACTATTATTCAAGGTCCTGATGATTCTTGTTCCAAAGAATTCCGACTTAAATTGAGTTCTGTATACTAAATTGAAGTTCAAAATGACAATTTACGAACTGTCGTGCTGCGGCGAGTTCGTTTTAACTATATTTAAATATAAACGTTAAACTTCATTTATTATATAAATTCCAAATCCATTTCTTAAATATTAAATATACATTAAACCCGTTTACCAAATCTAACTAAATATTTCAATTATTCCTAATCGTCGATTATTTCATAACTCATTTATAAATTTATTTATACTACGATCTTCAATATTTAATTCCAATTCCTTTTATAAATAAATTATGTATAAATTTCGATATAATCGAATTTCAATTATAAAGCTGTTGGATTTTCTCAATTCAGCTTACATTTCGAATTCCAAAATATAATCAATCGTTTTGTTTCAAAACACTTCCCAATTCACTTTTAAATTCATATTTTAATTTAAATATTTAAATTATCCAAATAATAATTATCTCACTTAATTTATAAATGTTGTTTATAAATTTAACTTCCTTGTTTTATATATTAAAACAAGTTTCCATTTCAAAATTCTATTTGAAACTCCATTCCTTTTATATTCCGAACTCTAGAATAAAAACCATCGTTCCTTTTTCGAAATGATTTCAACTTTCCATTTTTAAATTCAAACTTGAATATAAAAATTAAATTAATCCTCTAATAATTTATTCGCTACAATTATAACATCGTTTATAAAGTTACTTGTTTTATATATTAAAACAAGTTCCATTTAAAAATCTATTTAAAACCAAAATCTTATTTTAAAATATTCTATTTATTTTAACTTCTCCATATATAACATAGAATCTATTTTCATATTTAAATTTAACTTCTATTTAATACAATCTGAATATTTTTTCTAGACATATTTTATTCAAATAAATTCAAACTAATTGAATTCAAATCATAAATCCTTACGGATTTATTTTAGTTCAATTTGTATTCTGAACATCAGAATAAACTTCATCGTTACTTCTTTAAAACGATTCCAAATTTCCATTTTTAATTCACATTTGAATTTAAACATTCAAATTATCCAATGATTATTATTCCATTTTATTCATAAACACCATTTATAAATTCACTTCAATTCCTTGATTATCCAATGAAAATCATTATATTTTATTTACAAACACTATTTATAAATTTACTTCAATTTCCTACATTATTTAATTTATAAACATCGTTTATAAATTCAATACTTGTTTTATTTATTCAAAACAAGTTAATACCTTTATAGTCCATTCAAAATTCAAATTCTATTTTTGAAAAATAGATTTTCCATTTTAAATCTCAAAATATTCTTTTTGCGGTATTTTTATAAATCAACATTTTAGGACCAGTGATATTTAAACAATCAAACCACCTAATTATCAATCATCACATAATATATGGTAATATATATATATATATATATATGAAAACAAATAATAATAAATTTTGAGGAATCCAGTTGGATCCCTCCAACCTGTTTTCCTTCATCCATAGACGTTAGCCAACATAAATAATATGCATCCTGCTTCGAGGTAGGATATCGCGGTATAGAAGGTCATCCACTATCATATTATGGGGCGCATACGATCATCCACTAATGATACTGCGGGCTTCCGCTAATGGTAGTGTGGGAACTATCCAATCAGCAATATATATATATATATATAAATAGCCACAAACATCAATCCTAAATAACTAATATATATTTAATAGCCACAATAATATTTCAGTGCATGCAAACAACCAACGTTCAATTATTTTAACAAATAAAATAATTCTAAATAAAAATATGAGTGAGATTTACACTCTGAGATTTTTATTCGTCGAATATTGAATACCACTTGATTTAAATCAAATCCTCGTTAATTTTGACCGACTCTATATGAGTTCCCGATTTTAATATCTTCAATTACAAATTTTATTTTATGATTTTCTCAACTTGCATAATATAATATATTTCATTATAGATTTATGATTATATATAAATTAAATGAATTAATAAATCAATTTCTAAGGTTAATTACCTTAATTCACGATAAAATTCTTGCTGCCATCACCTTCCTTGTCATACACGACCGCTGTTTTTCCTCCCTGATATTGGAAACTCATTGCCCCTCTACCAAACAAACAACAATCACAATGCCTTATCCCATCACAACTAGCTGCAATATCATTTCATTTCTAAACTCCATCTTCCACAATTCATACACGCTACCAGACCAGTTTTTCTGAAAATTAAACTCCACTCAAATCAACTAATCCGATCGCCCCATTGATGAACGCGTCTTCCTCCACTTATGTGATTACAGGAAAAAGATGCGAACCCAAATGGATGTCGAGCCTTACCAAAATCTAGTTCAAGGTGCTAACTTCCCCCCTAAATACGAACCTAATCTCCAATCAAATAATAAATGCTTAAATTACTCGATTCACTGTCGTCAACTTGGGCTCGCGACATTCTTCATTTGGCTTCGAATTCCATTAAACTGCGCCAACAACCTCGCCTTGATGCCAGCTTCCACCTTCGACGAACTCTACTCCCTCCGACTGGCCTCAGACCAAACCCCTAATTTCGACTGTAGAAAAATCGAGTTCACCTAAAATCCGTCGCTCCCAAAGTTGCGCATACCACTTGAAGCCCTGATGCATACGAGTTGAATGAACCATAATTTATAAGATTTCGTTGAGGATTCAAATTGATATAAATTTTGAAGTTATTGAATGGAGGGAGTATTCGGTTTTCTGTTTCTTTCCTTCAAAGGATTTAAATCAGGAAGGAGCGGCTTTGGATTATTTTGTGAAACAAGAATGAGGGCTCAGTTTTTATTCAGAAGTAAAGATCTTCCATTTAAACTTCTACTGAATGATCTTCAACTTCTTTCTGAAATGCAGAGAATGAACGGGGAAAAATAGAAAGGAGATGGGGTACTTGCGTATTTAAAATGACGAATACTTCAGGATTAAGGAATATGTGAGTACGTTGTAAGTAGGGTAGGTTAAGGTACATATAAATTTAATACCGACTTGATTTATGAGGTGATTTCATACTTATCCGTTTTAAAATTTATAATAATATATTTTGGTGTTCTGAACTCCAATTAAAACACAAAAACTGTCGTTTATAGGGTTTAACCCTATTCTGAACACACTGGGACAGGTTCTGAAGCCCAATCCGATCATATGGAGAAGAGATTAATTTAAACTGATAAATTAAATTGAAAACAATTTAATTCCTAGATAATAAATAATTTTTATCCTTTATATATATCCAAATAAAATTTCTATAAATTATATGAATCAATTGGACTTAGTTTTAAATTTCGAATTGAATTAGTTCAGATTCCCATATTACGATAATTATATATATATATATTCCAAATAAATCGTATTTCGATTATTAACTCGATAACTCAATATAAAAATCGATTTATATTATCAACTCAATATTTAAAACAATATTAAATATTTAAAATAAATCGACCAAAAATTCAGGTTGTTACATTCATAATTCCTCATCATGAATTCAGTTCATCTTTTCTTAGGAATTCTAATCGTATGCGCATTTTCCACCCTAAAACTCACAATTTCCTCACAATCACAAAAGTCCCAAACTTTAGAGCTCATTCATCGTTACTTGGTCCATTCTTTTATAAACGCTGGACCTCATACTTCAACTGAAATATTCAGAAGGCAAGCCAGACCTAGAGTAGCTCACATGGCTCATTTTGAATATGAAGATTTAAGAGTACAAAATGGGTATATAAGGCTAATAATAGCATACCGATATTCTATGGACTTCTTGGTCTGGAACCCCCCTTACGTATGTGTACCTTATACTGGATACAACCAGTTCGCTTATATGAACATAGTGCAGACCATGTAATCCATTGCTTTCCTCAAGATGGAGATATGCTTAATCTGGTAGTATTTAGAAGTCATAAAGTTTTTTCACGCAATCATTCCATATGCAAGCCACCTGAATACACTACGAGAAAAATGTTTTTTTGTAGCGCCCAAAAACCGCTAACAAGCATTTTTGGTGGCGTTTTGATAATCGTTACGAGAAAACATGCCACTAAAAACCATTGACAATTAGTTGCACTTTTATAAAATGCCACTAAATATTTATTTTTAATAGAGTTTTTCAAACGTTACGAATATTATTTTTGCAGCGACTATGAAATGCCACCGAAAATGTTTCTTCATTGCAATTCTGTTTTAATGGCATTCATTTATTTTGTTGTGTTAGATAACGCCACCGCAAGGGTTCTTGATTTTTGTAGCCATTCATTTGTAGCGGATTTTAAACACTACAAATAAAAATATTATTTCATAGCACTTTTTCTCCGCCATTATTTGTTCCAAATTTGTATTATAATATTCCAGATTTACCCATAATTTAGCCTTCAATTATATAATGTAATATACAAACACATATACTTCTTAACATAACATAATAAACCCCAACAAAATATGTACACATTCAAAAATCCACAGGTTACATGCACAATCAAACATCCATAACATACTTGTAACAACCCGCATTTTACATATCTGAAGATCGTAAAATATTTTTATTTTATTCCTTGAGGGTTGGATCATTCTCATATTTTAATATGTTGCTTATGGGATGTGAGACATGTCAATAATTTTTACCAATTTAGTTTGTGACAATTTTACCCCTATCAGTCTTGTACAGGGCATAACTTTTAACTCGGATCGAATCAGGTATTGAAACATGTGCCATTGGAAAGGAATTTATGTTTCCCTTTCCATAGAGTGGTCACATTAAAGATTTGGTTCAGTGGTTTGGGAGGAATCGCTGTTTTAAGGTTTTACAGTTGGTTGTTAAGGTTTTTAGGCCATAATGGGTTGATTTGGGAAAGCCCATTAGTGGGCTAGTGGGAGGCTATAAATAGGGGATAAGAGGCATGGAGAATAGTTTACTTTCTTCATTCCTTCATTTGGAAGAGCTAAGGGTCCTCCTTTCCTCCATCATCTACACCTTTTCACCATCAAAGCTTAGAGAATCGAAGCTCTACATTGTTTGAAGCTAGATCTACGCCATTCAAAGAGAGAGATCATTGAATCGAAGAGTTTAGAGAAAATTATTCGTTGTCCGGAATCATTATTCATTTCTTTTGACTTGTTTTGGGGATTTGGTGAGTTATATGCATCTCTCATGCGGATTCAATCAAGTATATGAGTTGTATGCACATATTTTCATCATTTTGAATCGATTTCTCTTGGACCTACCGCATGGTAAGATTATTTTCACATGAATCACTATAGGATCGGATTTAGCAACTTTAAAACCGGTAATTTCTATGTCATTTAATTTCATGTGTTTATGCAAGTTACCATCATTTTTGTTTTAATTATCGAATTATCATGATTTGGAACATTTTATGATTTAATGATGATAAATGATCATTTTGATTTTGTTGAGGATTTATTGAAGTGTCTATGATTGATTTGGTTGTGTAGGATGAGTGGATTTCATCGTCGTTGTCGTTTGTCGAAGATTTGGTCAAATTTGGAGTTATTTTGGTCAGATCTGGAGTCATGTCGTTTTCCTTAAGTCGAGTCGTTTCTTCCTTCCCAAGAAATAAAGCCAAGTCACAGGGAATCAAGTCGCAACATGGAGGAAACTGACATGGTGGGAATCGATATGGGGGTGCGACATGGGAAGACCGACATGGTGAAAGCTGATATGGTGGAGACCGACATGGTTGAGGTAATGGTCTAGAGAGTCATGTTGTAGCCGACATAGGGCATCATGTTGAGTCCGGCATGAGGAGCCATGGTGTGTTCGGCATGGGGAGTTATGTCGAGTTCGGAATGAGGAGTCATGTCGTGTTAGACATAGGGTCGTTTCTGAAGAAAAAAATCGTGTATGACCCCGATTTGAACAAAAGGTCCTGGAAAAAAAATTCGAGGGTGATGCCCCCGAACCCGTAGCGCAGTGAGGTAGCAACTCAAAGGTTGTGAGTTGAAGATGGTGGATAATGGTTACTCGAGAAGGTTGTTCGATTTATGAAAAGTCGTCAAGGTTGGATGATTAGAGATGCGAAGGCCGAGAAATTATAATTGTCGTAAGTTCTAGCAGGCTCAAAGCAGGGGTACGATGGGGGCACCCAAAAGACTAGAAGGTTGCTTGTCGAGTACCTTAGGTATCATTGAATAGCCTAGCTGTCAAGGTTGGACAAACATATGTATCGTTGAAAGACGTATGGAGTTTATGCTAGAACTAGGGTTAACATTAGCCCTTGACACATGGCAAGGTTGGTCGTCATACGATAAATGATGGTTTCGAAGCAGGATTGGCGGTGATAGCCAGAGTCTGTCTTGGTTGACTAGTTGTTTGGTTTATACCGTCTCACGTAGATTGTCCAACGACAAAGGAGATGTTCCTTGGGTGCTTGTCTGATATTGGTTTAAGCCTTTAGGGCTTGTGCTTGGGGATGTCAAATTCAATTAGGATGGTTTGCGTGAGATATATAATCTGGATGTTGTAAGTGTTATCATTGACTGTTCTATTGCAATGAATTGATTGTTATTTTTTGGTTGAAACGATTATAAAGTCTATCACTGTCCAATGTGGGGAAGACGGGAGTTGAATTCTTCTCTAGTGATGTGGGTAGATTAGTATGTTTATCTATCCATTCACATATACTTTATTGATGATGTTAGATAGTTGTTTATCGGTCATTGAGACTATTGTCTGACTCAAGGTTTTATGTTTCCCTCTTATTACCTTGGGTTGTTCATCCGGTTGTGGATGGGCAGACTGAGTAGAAGGTGATAGATTGGTGAGACGACGACGTTGATCGATGATGAGCTGGAGGCTTACGTACCAGTTTTATTACTATTTAGTATTTCTGTTTTCGCTGCTTAAGTTGCTCTATGAGTGTTGTAGTAAGGCTTTATGTACAGACTTTGATAATTCCTATGATATATGGATAATCTTTTAGGATGTTGTGAATGTTTCTAAAGTTTATTATATGATGCTTCACTATTATTACCTGTTATATATGTTCTACTATATTTTATCCTTATGTTGTGAGTTCTATAACAGGGTCCGCTTGTGCTTCTTACCCTGATGATCGTCCATAGCTACCTGACACGTCTTACAACGCATTATTCCTCTTGTTTAGTGCAGAGGTTATGGGCGGTCGTCACAATACTTAAGTGTCAAGACAAAAAGTTCGCCGTACATTCAAACATCCACAACATATATGACGAAACAACCAAAGTACATTAAACACTGAAACAAACATCTGAAATAACCAAGTTACTGAGAAAATAACTTTTTAATAGTGTTGATGTTTTCAAAAAGGTTGATCTACCTATAAACAAAGTACCGAACAAAATATTGAGAAAATAATGACAAGTAATTACTAAAACAAATAACAAAACATAACTTAAGAGAAAGAAAGAGCAGGTCAAAACCTAAACGTAACACTACATAACATAAACCTTTGTAGTAAAAACAGAAAGTAACTCCATTGCACGTAAAGGTCGTTTAATAGTGGATCTTGCAGTAAACAACATTCAAGTTATTGATAAATATAATTCCATTGCAGGTTGGACCTTAGTTCACCATTTTGTTTATATCAAATTATAATACATGACTTATATTTATGTTGTACCTCTTATGGTAGCGAACATATTTGAACATGCATACCATTGAGAATCAGCTCTAAGTTGGCATGTTATATTGTGGTTTCTGAAACATAGAACGTTTTCCAAAAGCCTATAAGGCCATACCACAGTTAAAGGCCAAGCTGTGGTTTCTGAAATGTAGAACATGTTCCAGAATTACATTGATAGTTCAGAAACTAGACATTCAAGCATCAAACCAACTGACATGAGAAATTAAAGAAGGGCATGCAGTGTGACGTAGTGAAAAACATGCAATGTAGTATGTCATCATAGGAAAAGTCGGGATCGCATAATATGACTTGTATAATTATGTTGGTCGGAAACAGTGGCAAAAGAAGAATTATTTCCTGAGGTCCTTTTGGGAATTTGTACTGTTAACGTTGACAAAATAGAAAAAAATTCAAATTCAAAGCAAATTTATGCTTGCCAATTTGCTGAGCTTCCCAGTATGATAGTGCTATAAACCTTAGATCGTAGTTTGTACTGTTAGCCATACTAGCTGTAGAATATATATGTCATTTCTTCAAAGTACATAGCTATAGACTTGTGCATAATATATATGGAAATTATCATATTTATTTATACTATCGTGTTAAGATCAAGATATTCTAAGGGCATCTATGACATCTTGTATTTGTATTTATCAAATATTTACATACCTTTTATCTTGTTTCAATAGTGATTTTTTCTGTTGGCCAAGCTATGGGAACGCCAAAGGCATCTACCATGCATGTCAGAGCCGATGTTGGTCTCCATAGCTCTGCATTTGGAACTCTCACATGCTCAACCCAAAATTTTACAACATCCTTTTTCCAATGGATGACAATGGACCATCGTTATCGAATCAGTTGATGCAATAGTTCCTTCATCCACTATGTTTATTCCATCCACATCTATCAACTTGCATTTGGCATCTTTTTTCATAGTTGCAGTCGCCTGAAAGAAAAATATTATTATGTAGAATATATACATAGGCATTAAATTAACTTTCATACACAGTTAACTTCTTCAATTTTGAAAATTAATGCTTACATGTTGCGATTTATTCATGAACATATATGTGGATTTCGAGGGAGAAGTCACATGATTTTTACTATCATGATGGCTCTTAGTTGGATTTTCTTTATCAGCTTCTACTTTTGATGATTGGCCATGCTATTTTCCTACCAACTGCATCTCTAATGCATGACATATCAGATGTGGGTCGCCACAAATAAGCATCTTTATTTATTACATTGTCCACACAAATCACAATGGAAGACATACTGAGCGGAATACCATTAATAATATATTTTGGATCATCGGCGTAGATTCTTCCTTCAGCAACTACACCTTTACCCTCATTCGAACCATAAATCTTGCAATTATTATGCATGCTGTTGGTACTCTAAAAATGATAATATACTTCAATATTAGCAATTATACTTCTAGTCATGACAGTTTCAAAACAAGAGAATATTGTATTATTTCTATGTAGTGATGGCTCTATAGGATAATGGCTTTATAGCCCTCCATTTGCAGTTCACGCATAACTGTAAATAAATATACGTGGTACCTTTATTCTGAATAATATCTGAATCTATTAATAAATATAATCATAAAGATATATACGTGACACCTTTATTTTATACACACACAAAATAGATATAAATATAATATGAATTTGTGCATCCAGTTAATGTGAAAATGTACTTCTAAATAAATATAATCATGAAGACATATCATTTCATAGAATTATGAGAAGCGACAAAATTACCATACTGGCTTCATTACAGTTCATGTGTGTTCGCAATGGTACCTTAACGCAAAGTGATGGCCAAGCTAATACCTTATTCATAGCATTTGCTAATACTGTCATTTCAGGTGTAGGCCTCCATAAATAAGTATCTGATTTATCCACTAAATTTATAGAAAAGTTCGCAGCATTTGGTCCAAGATGAATGCCATTGACAACATCATTTGGGTCCATGGACAACAGCCTCTTATAGGCAACAACTAAGAGGTTCCATCTTAATTCGACATTGAACATAATTCGTCATTTCTCTACAATTATTCAACAGAAAATTATATCACATACTGGATTAAAAATTAAAATATAAATTTTAATTTTTAATCCAGTATAATTATTATTTTTATCGATTCAGGTGAGCTCTTTCTTGAACTTTCTTTACCCTACTGTAAAGGACAAATACCATGATATTTTAATCTTAGGAGCACTCAAGTGGATGCCACAATACTTAAAATGACACATTACTGGATCAAAACTAAAATCTAAACGATATTTATTAAGTAATATAACTATTATTTGTACCATTTCATGTGTGCTCCCTTGCAAACTTTCTTTATCCTACAATAAAGCACCAAAATTTATTCTTTTTATTATTTTAAATTATAGAGTGTGCCGAATTTTGTATTTTACGAATATAAATTAATTTTAAAAGTTTACCTTCTGGTCCATCAGAGTTTGTATCATTCCCTTTAATTCTGTTATTTCTTCTCAATACCGCGACACTTGTTTGTCTTTAGACTGGTCCACAGCTAGCTTGGTTAAAGTGCAACGAATTCCCAATGCCCTTAATCGGCTCGGTGTATCTTCTCCCAAAACATGTACAAGAGCATCTCCATTGACATTCTGTGTTAGCTGGACTGGGATAGGGTACCAATTTTTTTTAATCTCCTCCTACATAAATAAAAACACATAGATGATGTACAATGGTAAAATTATCATAGTTTCAAAAAAAACCAATAAAATTAAAAACAATTATACAACAATATTTGCAGCTTCCATGGCCACCAGTTCACCATTTTTTTAATGTGAGATTTGATCCACACATCAGCTCTAGTTATGGACCATGGATCTACACTTTCTTTTTTCTAAATTTAGTATAACATTAAATAAATAAACGGATAAGTATAAAAATATATTAAATAAAGCTATAGTTAACTAACCAAGACTTCGGTCATTCTAGCCATCCTTATGACCGGTTGTATGTTAAAGATGTGTGTACCTAAGGGCCGAATATTTCTCACTTTTTCTGGAAATATAGAAAGATGTTTGAATTTAACAACCAAAATCATAAAAAAATGTTAGAATTCCATGTTCACTTGTATAAACAAAAGTTAGCATACTAATAGAGATGAGCGTAAAAGAAGAAATATGTTTGCAAAGAGGGTTTTAGTTTGCCTAAAGGTATGTACAAGAGCAAGGCATGGGATAAACTGATGTGAAGTAGGAATGATTTTCTATTGAAGGATTGAATTTTATTTTAGAATTATCTTAAACTCCACACTTGGTTTCACCTTCACAAACTTTCTCCATTCGTTGTTGTTTTTTTTATGTTTGTAGGTTTCAGTTTAAGTCTTTCCTCTTCATTCTATGCTTTTTGCTAATTTCAAACCAATTTGCTTTTTGATGATCTCCAAAATACTCCCATTTGTTGAAATATGGATTTTCTTTTCCATTCCTCTTTCATTTTAAATCTAACCTACAATAATACATGAAAACATGATATTAAAATCAAATAACAACCATATGTATGCATTAAACAAATTTTTTTATCCATAACTACAATAACGTGATGTAGATATTCAAATAACAACCATATATATGCCCAAATGTTCTGTTGTCCGAGTAACTAAACTTCATTCAACATTTTTGAAATATTCAATTATGAGATATTATTTGAGATAGTGTATGGAACCAAAATTAAGTCTGAATTCATACCCGAACCGATTGCCACAAAATTTCTTTTAACTCATCACTTATATTCCTCCAATCATTGATAGTGTATGGAACTTGCTTCTGCACAAGAGCTCCAAGAAAAGAGGATAAATATACCGACCCTTACCTTATTGGTATACCTAGATCATTGAACTCAACTTCAATTCGATCCTGACTGCATAACGGGAGCCTTTTTGCTTTTGTTGGTCCTCTTCCGCCTCTTTTCTGAGATGTACATCCGATTTTAGCTCCATTCTGTTTCCTAACTTCCAGCTCGGCATCATCAATTTGTTCAAGACAGGTTTGATTTTCTGTGCGGCGTCCTTCTTCTTCATTTCGGTCATTCAGGACAGTTTGTTCTTCATTTTCATTGCGAAAAATGGCTTTCTTCTTAGCATTCCTTGGTTGTTCTTTGCATTGAATGTTACGTTTTAGCTTTGACTTATACTTCCCGGTTGGATTATACTTTTGGCATTCCTCTGCAATCTTTATCTGGTTGTGAGTACGTACATTGCTTATCGACGTCTTTTTCTGCAAATGAAACAAAATACGTTATAAACCAATAAGCAGCTGGCAATTAAGTATGATCAATATATGTATATGCATACACGCATTTATGCACACACATATATAGTTATAAATACAAATTTCAATGGCATTCGAGAGAATTGCATAAAATTTCAACATTCAAGTCTGAAATACATAAGACCTTACCTATATACACATACATGTATTTGTATATGTACATATATAATTTAAATTGTGCGGTTTGATGTAAAGAAATCCAAGACCAGATAAGGCCGCATAAGGTATATTTATATACACATATATGTATATAAAGTATACACTTATAAAGAAATGCAACACAAATGTATATAACATAGTTTCAGGTGCAACACAAATGTCAAGTTTCAAGTGTTTTGTTAATGATGCTACTGTGAGAAAGTATGCTTACAATTTCATGTGTTTTGTTAATGATGCTACTAAGAGGAATTATGCTTACAATTTCTTTACAAGAAGTCAAATACCTAAAAATAGTTAATAAGAAAGATTAATCGTATTGGGTATGCATATGCTGTGAAATCAATACAACCATCACTAAAGAAAGAGCTCGATAATGCAGCAAATGAACAACCAACACTAAAGAAAATCCATATAATTTCAATGAACTTTCCAAATATCCTGAACTTAATTTATTAGTCATCACTAAATCAAATGAACAACCACGCTAAAGTAGGACATATAATCTACTCAAGTATGCCCTCGCAATCCTCTCTAACATAGCCAACATCTTCATCATCCACTTCAGTTATTTCATCTTCCACCACTTGGATATCTTCCTCGATGCAATCAGGATCCTCTAAATCAGTAAAACTTCTTGATGGTGCTTTCATTACAGCATACCAATTAGAGTCATCGTTCTCTCTTGAATGAAATACCTAGTTTTCTTGAGATGTGAGTATGTGTGGGTCTCATGAAAATGATGATTGATGTAAATTAACAAGAGTGAATCCATCATCATCAACTTTTACTCCATTTCCTTTATACGTCCAACGACACTTAAAAACTGGAATATAAAATAAATAGTAATCTAATAAAATTTTATCTATTAATATTCCATAATAAGTGACCACATCAACCACTTGGGGAATATCTTTTGCACTTGCTCTACACATTAAAGTCGCATCAAAAGTAACCCCACAATTCAGAGTTTTTCTCATTAAATCTTTTACATGAAAACGTTGCTTATTGATGACATATCCTTTGTAAGACATGGCATCATCCTTCGGACCGTAAGCAATCCATTTTAACATGTCTTCATGATCCTTGGAGGTAATAGGTATCTACAAAGAATTTCATTTAGCATATAAATTTTATAGCAATACTAATAGTCATATGAGAATATATTTGAAATCTAACTAACTTTCCTTTTAATCCAATCGGCAATTTTTTTGTATGTGCTTCCCAAAGTAAGATCGCTTTTTTTAATGCACTGGTCTGAATTTTCTAATTCTTCCAAATGCAAACTAGTATTGAACATTTGGTTATAAGTTACATATATCATTACAAACACATCAAAATAATTAAAACAATATATAACATAAACTTACTATATAAATGGTTCAACCACGGCCATATTCATTGACGCAGCTAAATGAGCACTTTCTTTTTCATTAACTGGCAATGTAACCGTCTTCGATATTGAAATTGGACGTCCCTCGAGTATTCCACTGCTTTCATAATCTTCATTTCAAGCTTCTTTCTCCTCTATATCTCATGATTTTTTTCAAAAATTCATTGAAAAACAACATGCATTCTACTGTAAGATACGATTCTGCAATATATCCCTCTGGTCGTGCATAGTTTCTAACATAATCTTTTAGTGTCTTCATATATCTTTCGAACAAGCACATCCAGCGAAAATGAACCAGTCCACACACTTGTGCTTCTTTTCCAAGATGAATGAATAAATGTATCATTATATCAAAGAAAGATAGTGGAAAAAATATTTCAAGCTCACATAAAACTTCAATAATCTCAACATTGATTTGGTCTACCTTCTCTTTGTCAAGAACACATTGACATAATTTGTTGAAAAAAGAACATAAGCAAATTATTGCTTTTCTTGCCTTCTTTGCCATTAATCATCTCGATGCTACTAGCAATAAATGTTGCATTAATACATGGTAATCATGTGATTTAAATCCACTAATTTTTCAATTCAACAATGAAATCTATTTTTTTTTTAATTCGAAAAGTTGTCATCCGGTCCTTTGAAATCGTACAATCTTTTGCAAAATATTTTTCTCTTGGATTTTGTCAACAAATATGGAGCCGGGGGAAGATATGTTTTATTCCCATGAGCTTGTGTATGAAGCTCACATCGAGTTCCCCAATCCTCTAAATCCTTCCTACAGTTGGTTCCATCGTTGGATTTATTACCACGCAACATCATGCCCAATAGGTTTTTACCAATGTTCTTCTCTATATACATAACATCTATATTGTGATGTAATGGAAGTTCCTGTGAAAACCATAACTATAACGCACTATTGAGTTTTTCTTATAATAAAATAGAAAATAAATAAATAAATCAATAACTAACCTCCCAATAAGGCAAATCAAAGAAAATTGATCTTTTTTCCCGTCTTGATATCTCCATTTTCGTGGAAGTGTTCGTATCATCATATTCATCTTCTTCATCATAAACACAATTTCTCTTATTACTTTTCTCTTCTTTTCCTTTCCCAAAAGCATTTGGATAATCCTTCAATGATGCATAGATGTTTCTCTATGTAAGCATTCTAGGAGCATTATTTATCTTTATGGTGTTATCAAACAATGCCTTTTGTTTCCTCCGTGAATCCAAACGAAGTAGAAATCTTCTATGATCCATATAGGCGAACTTTCGACTATGATACAACCAACGAGAATGAGTATTGACACCACATAATGGACAAGCTTTTTCACCTTTCACACGACATTAAGAAAGATTTCCATAATCCGGAAAATCATTAATCGTTCATAGCAAAATTGCATTCAATTTAAATAAAGTTTTACTAAATGCGTCATAAGCATTGAGTCTATTAGAACACAAGTGATGCAAGTCCTCCACCAAAGGGGTCAAATATATATATATATATATATATCAATATCATTCTCGGGTTGCTTCAGGCCTGGAATAAGTAGAGTCAACATAATATTTTCTTCTTCATACACAACATAGGCGAAAAATTGTATGTCAAAAGCAATACCTACCAGCAACTATATTGCGAAATCAATATGGAAAATGGATTGAATCCATCTGTAGCAAGACCAAGCCTAAGATTGCGTGGATCGGATGAAAAAGATTTATATTTTTCATCCACCATTTTCCATGTCGTAGAATCCACGGGATGGCGAATTTTTCCATCGCTACTTTTATTATTAAAATGTCATTTTAAATCTTCTGCCATCTTTTGAGATCTATGGATTCATTTAAATCTCAGAATGATTGGAAAATACCTCAATACTTTAACTAGAACACCTTGTATTACCTCATTAGTATCTTGATTTTTCTTCCATCTTGAAGAACCACATTTTGGGTAATTTTCTAAATTTTTGTATTCTTTTCTGAAAAGGCAACATTCATTGTCACAAGCATGTATCTTTTCAAAACCCCATGTCGAACGCTCTAAGAAATTTCTTGACTTCATATAAGGTTTTGGGAAGCACGTTATCTTTCAGCAGAAATAGATGTTGCATATCTAAAAGCTTATCAAACCCACTATCAGACAAGCTAGTCTCACATTTAAGACTATACAAAACGGTGATGACATATAATTTTGTGTGATCTACGCAACCATGATATAATGGAGTTTCTGCATCTTCCAAGTTCCTAAGTAACTCAACCTCTTTTCTTCGATAACCAACATTATCTTTATCATTATCAAAAAAATCATTATCCATAAATCGGCATCTTCATAGTGTATCATATTGATTGGATCATGTACGTCAAACGTATTTGTTCTCTTCTCTACATTTATCTCTTTGCCATAATTAAACCATTCACTGTCAATATATCTAGGATCCATTCCTTTTATAATTAAATGATCAACGATAATTTGGTCACCATGGCGACTAAGATTCCGACAATCTTTGCAAGGGCATAAATATTTTTCTCCATTTCTTACGTTCCTCTTAACAGCATGCACGAAATTCATTGCCCTTTGCCGATACTCTATACTAGTTCTGTGAAAAAAATAAAAACATAAAAAATTGAGTTGTAATATTAGATTATATGTTATAGTTCTCAAATTACGTATTAAGTTAAGCATGGTTTTATCACCTGCTTTAAAAAAACCTAATCTTTTTCCATCATCGATATATGAAGGAAAAAAAGTTTCCAATCTTTGACGTATAAATTGATTATCTATTGTGAGCAAAAAAAATAAGTACACATTGAAGTTATTACCCAAAAAGACAACAAAGCATCTTATAAATGATGCTTTAACGAGATAATTCTAGTTAAGCAAATCTGATAGATGTCGACACTATAGTTCAGACTTCATAGTTCATTTGAAGTCTTATAAATACCAAACTACAAGGTGGTTATTTAATTATGAGCATCATGATCGATTATCGAAAGATGGATGAACTAATTATGTCCAATACTACTATAATCTTTGGAGAGTTGTCAATTATATTTTAAAATAATCATATAAAAAGAAAGTATAAATACTTTGATCTAACTGAGACGGTTAAATGTGCCATTTCTTACAAAATGGAGAGCAGAGAACATTAGTTAAAAAACCGAAAAAACTTTAGGACCAAAACACAATCAAGGTAATAATTTGCAACATATTTAAGAAGTAAGAGTACTATATCACGCTGTTGAGGCTACTGGCTATTGGTAAGTATAGATAACTTGTTCACCTTAACTTGAACTCATTTAACAAAGTCTGAATACTAATAAACAAATATATTTGTTAACCTAAGTTAAACTCAATTAACAAAGACTTGACAAATCTCACATAAATGAGAGTATATGATATATGTCATGTCTCTTATAACCAAATCATATACTTTATCCTTTTTTTTCTGAATACCAGCACCAATCAGATTGATTTGCTCCATAAATGGGGTGCACTATACTATTAAAAAAGTATGCATGAACATACAAATTGTTTTTTTTATAACAAAGCCGTCAATCATGTTCAACCGACATAAGAACCATAAAAATTCAACAAATTGTACCAAAATATAAATCAGCATTCAACATAAACTGTCACATGATCCACAATAATAACAATCATCAAAATATCCTATCATAAAAGCATCCAAATAAAACATGAAAATCAAGCAGTTATACCATAATCGAGCCCTAGCAAGATAGGAGATGATAAATCAAAAAGGACGGAATAAAATAGAATAAACGATTGCAACTAGGGTTAATGATTGCAGTTAGGGTTAATCAACTATACCATAATCGAAACCGAGCAAGATAGGAGATGAGAAAATAACATGCATTCAAATATTTCATACATAATCCGAAAAGAATCACAAAATCGAGTTACAGAATTCATACTTAAACTTACATATATCGAGAGCGGAGATTTTCGCTAGCTTCCGCGACGTTGTTGAGTGGAGTACGACAGTGTTGACGATGACACGAGGAAAGTCAATCGACGCGATGTAATTTATTCGGTAGAGCGATTTGGGGGGAAAGGAATTTCTTCCGCAGAGTGATTTGGGGGAAAGGGAACAAGGGTTAAAAAAAATTCTAAGTATGAGTGGGAGAGGAATAAAAAGTAGATGGTTACGTTTATTTTGGACCACCCGGACTATTTTTTCTTAGGTGGGGAAGTGAATTTTTTTTCCACGTTTATATTGTGAGTGAAAACACCTTTGCTTGCATTTGCAAATAAATGCCACTGATTTTTTCAAAAAAAAAAAAAATCATTTTTCTTGTAGTGATATGGATGCGAAAATGGAAAATGTGTGTATAATATCTGGTATACTACTCATTAGTCACGTTTTTTCCACAAGCACCAAACTATATTGATTAAAATAACTATGTTGCTAGTGCATTAATATACATTTCAACTTTTTGTAATAAGCACTGACTTAGAAAGTTTATCAAAAACTTGTCCAATTAAATGAAAGAGGTTTTTAGCCTCAAGGACAAAATGAATTGTTCCATAAGGACAAGAGGGTAAACTTTTATCTATAAGGACAAATTTTAGTTTAAAGGGAGGAATTCATGGGCCTACTATTATTTCTCCCTTTACACTAAAATTTGTCCTTACGGATAAAATTTTAGCCCTTTGTCCTTACGAAACAATTTTTTGTTCATTTTATCCTTCACACTATTTTTCTGTAAATGAGAAGCATGAAACATAAAATATTAACTTCACAACATTTTAAAATTTTATATTTATAGTTCTAGTTTGAACTATATACGAAAATTTTGTGTTTTGCTTTTATCTTTAAGAAGGAATTTCTTTTTTGTTTTCTTATATTAACATCTTATACTTGTATTTTTTGTAATCGAAAGCCTATCATTGCGGATTTGGAATTCTTATAAATTAAAATAAAGCTAAGTTTATATCTTGGTATTCTTAAAATTAGAGGGAGTTCAAATATACCTATGATCTCAACAACTATACATAGGCCATCTCAACTGCTTCTCTCCTGTTATAACGTCCCGGACTAAGACAAGTATATTGCCACTAGCCGACCTCACCTCTACTCATAGCTTGAGATCAAGCCAGATATGCCGACATTGTTCAAACAGAGATTCGCACTGTGCCAAAATGCTCTTGGTCGAAGCTTCTTCTGGCCAAGGATGTTCTTTTACCTTCGGCCACCACCACCTAAATTGCTACGAGGACGAAAAATTATCGAATGACTTATAAATTTTAGGGTTTCTTATATTTGAAAGAGTCTAGGGATCGGTGGAAGGGAAGAATGGATTAGATGGAGGGGATTGGACAAGAGAGAAACTGATAAGTGGATGTGACTGGAGGGAATAGGTAGGGAAGCGTAGAGCGGAGGGTGGTGGCTATAGCGCTTATTTTGTGTGTTGGTCTTTTTGGTCTTTATGTAGCGTTTATCTATGCAACTAAAAACTTTTTGTTGCATTTATTTTATGCTACTAAAATTCAGGTGGTGTGTTACATTTGTTTGTGTAGCGTTTCTCAGATGATACTAAAACATGTTGATTGTTTTGTAGCATATTTTAAATGCTATTATATATTGTTAATATCTTATATTATTTCTGGCAACTAGTTATATAATAGTCATATTAAAACAAAAAAAAACAATCATATAAAAGTCTGACTTAAATCAACAATTAATCGTATAATCATCGTAATTAAATAACCGAGAACACATTAATCACACAACTATTTTCCACAACCATTTAGATAATAACAATTAATCATAACAATTAAAGTCATGTCCATTGTTGCTAATGGTCTTCACTCCATAAAAGCTAATTACCTATAGACAAGGTTGATAATCAACAATAAGAATTTTCCATGAATTATCAAGTAACATTTAAATAATAGTTTATGTCATAGGAAACGATAAGACATATGATTATCTTTTTGTTGGAGGTTGCATGCTACCTAAAGATTGTGGCCGCAACATATTTTGACTGTAAATGGTGATATTTGATGATTAGTTGCACTGCAGACTTATGTAGTTTAGGTTCTTAAACTGTTAAACATAATTTCAATAATATATGGCATGCTAGTCTAAAGTGTTTTCGATTATCTTAGTTGGAAATAAAAGTACATAAAACATGTACTTAGTTTAGTTCGATCAAACACCAGTGAGATTTGTTTGCTGTTATTTATATAGTCTTGCTACTCGGTTCAACTTTCAATCAGCCACTCCACACTGACATATTCTCTCACTCCATACACACCATCAAGATAGCAACCCCATATCAACTTCCATCTCAACCAAAACTCACCATTATAAAATTTCATACAGTACATTTCATCTTCTTCATCGTGACACACAACAATCACCGTACATAACCACATTCGGCAGCCCTTAACAGCCCAACTCATCACCTATTGCTACATCAAAAATTGCATTCCACCACCTGAAACCACCAAAACACCCACCACCTTAAACAATTTTCACCTCATCACCTATTGCTACATCACACATATTCCTTCGCTATATCTAATTAAATGTGTCCCAAATACAAAATTTCGTAATTTAATTCAAATTTAAAAAATTTAACGTTAGATAGATATACTGATTGCTGCTACCGTACATCGATTGCATAAATCGATTTAAACGAAGTAAACCCATTATATAATTATTCTGATTACTACTATATTGAATGTTCAAATATTTAAATAAATGCTCTATAAATTATCTATTTCACGTTTAGTTTTAATAAACAAGTTCAAAATGTAATCTTATGGCTTTAAGTTTCTATATTCAAATCAAACATTCATATTAAATCTTATATTCTGAAATCAAGTTTCACATTTAAAATTAATTAGATTTTAGATCCCCAAATCCAATTCAAGTTATAAACATTATTTTAAACTGTTAGATTCTAGCTAATTTTGTATTTTAAAAACGTTGAAACTATCGAGTCATTACATTCTTCGCCACTCAGCATGTTTCGTCCTCAAAAAGGAAACGCCATATAGAATCGTACTTATATCTACAATTATACAAAATACCTCTACTTATAAACCTTTTCTTAGTTGATGCGGTATTGAAGGTTTGTGAGTGGATCTTTTTTTCTTTTCTGTAGCATTTTTTTTGCAACTAAAAACATTTCGTTGCATTTATTTTATGCTACTAAAAATTCAGGTGTTGTTTATGGAGTTCCGAAGCTGTGTTTCCTGCCAACTCAACACCTATCGGCTGAGTTGCAAGCAATTTAACTTGATCACAAAAATAAAATACTCAATATTTAATTATTCCTACGAGTAAACGAATAATTTTACCTCATATGCAAAAATAGTTTTCTTAAGCTAAGAAATGTGAAGTATTTTGTGAGTCCTTGTTTGTTTTCTTGAACGCCTCTAAAAGAAGGGCAAAAGAGAAAAGAAAGAAAATGGGTGAGGCACAAATGCTTAGTATAAATCAATTATGTAAGAAATATAAGATATAACCCCCTGCACATAATGTTCATCAATATAAAATTTTGATTAACAAAAATTAAATAACATCATTTTTAGATCCATTATATCATTTATAAGTAATTAAAAGAATAATTCCATTTCAAAATAAATTTAGCACTGTAAGGAGCCATTTTTGAAAAGAAAGAAGATGTTTAGTATAGTATATAACCATAGTTTCACTAAATTCACTATTTTTCATATTTGAGGATTATATGTTAAGGGAGTAGGAATTTGTGAGCTGAATCTAGTAAGCATCAAATGTTGTATAACTGATTATTGATGAGGTATATAAGGTACTAATACTACATTAAACCATCCTCAACTACACTTGGATTTTAATTGATGTTATAAACAACAAATCATGGTTGAATCTTGTTTTATAAAACAATAAACACGAGTTTCAATATTCATTGCGTTACTATTCACACCGTAACATTTACTAAAAAAATTCCAAGACATCCCTCTATAGAAACTACCAAAATTTGTGAAGACATCCCTCTATTGAAAACCAATATCGATTGGATACGGAGGTTTATAATTATTAAAACACATAGATGTAAATGGTAGAAAATATTAGTTTTTACAATGGAAAATCAAACTTAATATGACTTGCCACCAAATAAATTCAGCTTATAACTAGTTGGTTAGTGTACTTTACAACATAATTATGCTTTCATAACTCCTATATTATTTGCAACATCATTAATTTAGTTCTTCTTTTCTTAGGAATTCTAATCGTCTACGCATTTCCACCCCAAAATTCACAATTGCCTCACAATCAGAATAAATCCCAAACTTTAGAGCTCATTCACCATCACTGGATCCATACTCTTATATACTCTTCACCCAGGGTTGGTTACTGGGGTACGCAGACTAGGCTCCCGAATAGGGCAACCCACCTATCGAGGGTGTAACGACCCAACTTTCGAGCCCATCGGAAGTCATGTCATTATAAAAGAATAAGAAGAAGATAGAGATAGAACTAAAGAAAAACATCAGAATCTCACAGCGGAATTTAACAAAAGATAACATTACATAATATTATCATCAGTAGCATAGCACATCAGAGTACATTGTGCATAGCGATACAGGCCATTCCATAATCCAACTTCTTAATTATACATAACATCATTGATAACCAACTTGCAGACTTAGTAATTAAACATAGACAGATAGGTAGACCAGCACGCAAAAACTCCATCCAGCTACTCCAAGTTAAGTATTACCTGATTCACTTGTCTACTCATAACAAGTGTTATGATTACCCAAGAGTTTAGGGAAAACACGGAAAAATAAAGTCCGGGTCATTCAGGGGACAGGTATGAGTAAACGATTTAAAACAATTTAAAACATATCTCATAAGACCACGCCGTAAATACGGAACGGGGTTTTACCTTATGAGAATCCAGGATATCATGTCTTAACTTTCAAAACATTTTGAAAGAAAGGATAAACGTAAGACCGACCCACACATAAACATGGATGGCTTTTACCTTACGATAACCCAAATCAATTTTAAAATCAATATTATATTGATATTATAATAGTGTCTAGGGTTTCCACAAATAATTTAGAATCTAGCAGAACGCTTGCATCTCACGCTCCACATATATATAGTATATAAACAAACCGCTTGGCGCTTAGGGATAATCGATTTCCAACTATGACAGGGTATGGAACCACCTTCCGATTGTGTATCTCTAGAGGGGAATACACGAGATTCGACAAGAACGTCTTGCAACCCGGCCACACATGACCGACCACTCATTTCTCTGGAGTGTATCGAATGTATATCACCAATGGTTGTGTACGACAACGATTCCTAAACAGGTCAGAATCGATAGAATAAGAAACAAAAGGAATTTCTTTAGATAGGTGATGCTACACCCTAATGGGAGAGACCCACATAGCCATGCTGCCAGCCTGATTTTTGTCATTTCCCGGTTGTGAGGACTGAGGCTAGACTTACCATTTAATCATCATTTCTTTACTTACTTTGAATGCCACATCGTCAAATCTCGTCAACCACTAATTGACTTCCCCAAAAATATATTATAGGTATAAAGCAAGAGAAACGAATTCCTCTGCCACCATATAACTACGTTTGAAGAGATCAACGTACGTGATCAGCTAGAATTACTCTGTCTAACATTCGTCCATACAAGTTGTTTTGGGTTTGAACAAACCGAAGGCACTATTCAAGAATAGCCCTTGCAAAACTTCGTCTTCTATTATCTTCGAAAATTCTTGATTGCGACGTTAAAAACCTAATCAAAGTGGAATATAGACCGGACTCTTCGAAACGATCGATGTTAATATCTTTTAGGGGTAAGTGGTATTTCAATGGAACAACTTATAATATTCAAATATGAATTCTAGTGTTTGTATTCATTAGTTGGTGCTTTGAAATCAATTTCTCGAGATTTTTAAAATAGCCCCCACTTCTAAATGGATTATAGTATTAAATTTTAACAATAATTCTATTTTTATTTACGGTTGTCCACCTTTCGATTTTTTTTTTACAAAATATTTATTATAACTTATCATAAAATTTTAGTTGACTCTTTAGTAAAACAAATGATCGAATAACTCTTACTAGATTAAATTATTTAAAGAAATAATTAAATTTTTAAACAACATTGATTATATAAGTGTATAAGTTGCATTGGTTTAGTTTACTACAACCGTATACAAGTAGTTTTACTTATTAATTAAGGACAAATTAATAGTTTAAACCCTACCTATTTAATCAAAACAATTTGAATGTGTAAAGCCAGCTTAAATCATGTTTTAAACCCACCAGGCCATGTTCCTTTTATTTTCATTTCGCCGGTCTGTAAAAAAAACTTGGTCTCACGTCTTTTTGTTATACATAACCATATATACTGTGTGCCCCACATTTCACCAGCCACGTCCCTAAGCCAGACTTCCCTTTAACCCCCTTACATGGCCACGTGGCCTACAATCAATGCAACGACCCGGAAAATCTGAACCAATTTAAAAAATTTAAATTGGCTAAAATAATGGATTTTAAATATTTAAAATAAATATTTTAAATAATAACGATGAAAAGTAAGTTTGAATCGACATTTGAAAACGAATATAATTAATTCTAATTATAAACAAGGCCTGAAATGGCGCGGTAGTTTCAAAATTTGAATTCAAACTTCGACTGGTCGTACCGGGTGCAAAACAAAGCGGATTTGAGTGAAACCAAAAATATTTAAATCTGTTAGTGAATACCTTTCTAATGAATCTGAAAAATCAAAGTTTTATAGCGGGATGCAAAAGTTATGGCCAAATGAATTTTCAGAAAGGTCGCTATGGAATTTATATAGCCCATGAAAATGGCCATTTTGCATACGACCTCGGAATTCGACGAAATCACTTTTGTTGGATCAGAGATGTGAAGTTATTGCTAGGTTTCAAATTTCATAATTTTTGAAGCTAATATGTGAGCGTGGCAAAGGAAAATGTGTTTTGGTCAATTACAGTTAAATTGGATCGACCAGAAATGGGCCATTTTTCAAACGGTCTCAGAATTTGACGAAACTAGTTTTGTTGGGACCGTATCGTCAAAACATAGCCAGATTTATTTTTCTGGAATTTTTCGAGTCAGTTTGTGGCCCCGACAAATTGAAATGTACGTTCAAATTAAATATTGAATGTTTTATATTTTAATTTGAGGGAAAACTGACTGAAACAGTCGAATGGGCCTACGAAACATATCCCATTGTGTTCGGAATGGGGGTAAAACGCTAGGGACGACAGTCGTTGGGTTTGGATTGGAGGTTGTGTCAGAAAACCCCTTTTAAAACCCACCGGCCAATCAGATTTTTTATAAAAAAAAGGAAAAACCCTCTTTCTCTTTCCCCGACGTCGACGGCGGAGCCCCCTCAAAACCTTCCCAGCCATTTTCCGATCAATCCACGCATCTATAGACCTCCCTCCAGTTGAACTTTTTAAAGTACTCTCTCCACTCTTCAAATCCATATAAGGTTCATCTTCTATCGTGCTGTGTGCATCGAGTTTCGAGCCCAGGAAGATCCGAACTTCCCACCGCCGATACCCCCTACTCGTCAATTCGAGCTCACCAGCGCCACCGCCCCCTGGTGCGCGACTCCAAGCTCTTCGACGTGGTATAACCCGATCTTCGTATCGTGCAACAGATTGGGAGCATGGATCAAACCTAGTTTTGAACATTTTATTGAAGGTAACGGCTTTGGTTTATTTTCAACAGTTTTAACACCTTTAAACCGTTGCAAACTTTGAAAAATCATATCTTTTTCGTTTCTTGTCGAAATTCTGTGAAACAAGAGATGGTGGACTCGTGTGGAAGTCTTCTACATTTTAGAAGAGACCGCATATTTTTCTGAGCCTTCTGCTATTTTTGGTGGAGTGGAACCCAATGTGAGATTTCTAAATTATAAACGATATGGAAAACGACGATGTATAAATTATATAGTCGATGTATGGGTTATATAAGCGTTGTACACCTCATGTATAAGCGTTGTATAAGTTGTACGTTCGATGTATAAGTTATATATGCGTTGTAAAAATTATATATGTATTGAAATAAAAGTGAATTGCTATATATAAATATATATACATATATATATACACCCCTCGTCCACAAACCATGGACGATATTTATTGGTTGTGATTGGTGTGAAAATTGATTGATAGCGAATGGTTGATTGAAATTGTTTGTGGTTGAAATTGATTGATTGTGGTTGAAAAATACCCGTTTGTGGTTGAGAAATATATGGTTGAAACCACATAGGATTAGTTTGTGGAAATGAAAAAATTATACATGCCGCCTGCGTGTGAACTAGATGCACGATTGCCCATTGTCAAAAGCTGCAAGGCTTTAAGGTAGAGCGAGGAGCCGTACTAGGGACGGTCCCGGTTTTAACTACCCTGCCGTTATGCTGCCGAAATTTTGAATAATATTCATGTGTTAGAATTATTTCCATTTGTTGAAACTATATTTAATCGTTGAATCGAAAACCTTCATGTGTTGAATCGATATTCATTCGTTGGATAGAAATTCATGTGTTGAATGGTATTCGTGTTTTAAATATAAAAATCACATTTTTACTCTATATATATAAACTATAGAAAACCTTCATGTGTTGAATCGATATTCATTCGTTGGATAGAAATTCTTATGTTGAATGGTATTCGTGTTTTAAATATAAAAATCACATTTTTACTCTATATATATAAACTATAGAAAACCTTCATGTGTTGAATCGATATTCATTCGTTGGATAGAAATTCATGTGTTGAATGGTATTCGTGTTTTAAATATAAAAATCACCTTTTTTCGATATATATAAACTATAGAAAACCTTCATGTGTTGAATCGATATTCATTCGTTGGATAGAAATTCATGTGTTGAATGGTATTCATGTTTTAAATATAAAAATCACCTTTTTATCGATATATATAAACTATAGAAAACCTTCATGTGTTGAATCGATATTCATTTGTTGGATAGAAATTCATGTGTTGAATGGTATTCGAGTTTTAAATATAAAAATAAATTTTTTACTCCATATATATAAACTATAGAAAACATTCATGTGTTGAATCGATATTCATTCGTTGGATAGAAATTCATGTGTTGAATGGTATTCGTGTTTTAAATATAAAAATAACCTTTTTATCGATATATATAAACAATAGAAAACCTTCATGTGTTGAATCGAAATTCATTCGTTGAATTGAAATTCATGTGTTGAATGGTATTCATATTTTGAAAGAAATTGTTTTATAATAAAAATCCTATTTTTATCGCCTATATTAACTATATAAAATAGTCGAATTTTGAAATAAATTGTTTTATAATAAAAATCCTATTTTTATCACCTATATTAACTATATAAAATAGTCGAGTTTTGAAATAAATTGTTTTACATTTAAAATCACATTTTTATTATATACATGAATTGTTAAAAATAGTGAAGTGTTGAAATAGAAAACAGTTAGATAAAAATATCATTTTTATCAAATGTATGAAATTCATATGGTTTTGAAATCGAAGAATCGATATATATATATATATATATATATATATATATATATAGAATTGAAATATATCGAATAACGAAGTTGCAGTTCGTATTTTGAAACTGTGATTTCAAACGATTAGTGCGGGAGATTCGACCATCGGATTTTCCCGAAATCGCAACCATTGGGTTCGCTTTGGAAATATCTTTCCAACGACACCAAATTTGTAAAAATCCAACGGTTGGATTGTCTGGAATGTTTAATTCAAATCTGAAGAAAAACAGCGCCAGAATCGATTATATATATATAATTATATTAAATCGAATAACGACGCAGCAGTTCGTATTTTGAAATCGAAACTTCAAACGATTATATTGGGAGATCCGACCGTCGGATTTTCCCGAAACTGGAACCGTTGGATTCGTTTTGAAAAGATCTATCTAATGATGTAAATTTTATGAAGATCCAATGGTTAGATTTTCAGATATGTGTAAATCAAATCTGAAGAAAAACAGCGCCACGGCCGCGTTATGGCCCGAAGCGTCGTTTTGAATAAATTGGCTATTTTAAAATAAGTAAAAATAGCGATAAATCATTATAAAATATTATAAATGATATGGATGTGGAATTTAGAAACTAACTGAAGGTTGGCTAAGTCGAATGGTTTCTTGGGTATTGATCTGATGTTGTTTTCGGCCTTCGGGGTTAATATTTGGGAAATCGTTCTCTTACTGATTTACGGTTAGCAACTAATGAATTGAAATGATGTGTATGTGTGTTTGTGTAGCACTTGTTTATTATATACGCAAGTTGCTCAGAAAGACCGGGTTTATCCCATTCTGAATAACTGAATCGACGATAAGAAATCGAAGATGAAGACGGTGGTCGAAGACCAGAGATCTTCACCTCGTTTGGATGGTAACCGAGGTCCTGATTGGGAGGCATACCGAAATATGGATAATGAGTGGTGATCGTCCAGACGTACGTGGCGATCGATGGGTTTGTGAGGTATATAGTGCCTCCGGTTTCGTTCAGACCCAGAACGGACTTGCAAATGGAT
The DNA here is from genome assembly GCA_030737875.1 of Allium sativum. NCBI lineage: Eukaryota > Viridiplantae > Streptophyta > Magnoliopsida > Asparagales > Amaryllidaceae > Allium > Allium sativum. Next base: position 661,282,021 of record CM060919.1, read on the forward strand.
AGTGTGTCTGACATTGGAATTTATTCTGTGTGATTGATAGCTATCAGTTGCACGGTGTGAATTGCCTGTGTGGCATGCGAAGATGCAGTGATCAGGGCTTCTGTTGAAAAGCAAAGTCTTGTGGTGATGATCAAAGCCCCGCCTGTGTGGCGTAGCTTTGTGTATAACGTGAATTCGCGAGCCTCACACCCCGGTATGAACCAGAAACGGGAGAAGGACCTCAGGGAGGGCATGCGTTTCTTTCTAGTTAGAAGTTGCGTCGGTGGTTTTACACGCCCTGACGAGTTTGACTTATGTGGTTGTTACTGTTGCGAGGCGCCTCGGTTATATCGGTCGATCCGGGACCGATGGAGTCATTCGTTGGCTCATTGACGCCCCAAAGGGCGGGAGACGCATTGTTCAGGCATAATAATCCGCTTCGGTGGACCGGCCCTGACGATCCAAGGCTTGCCTGCGCGCTTGCCTGAGACACGGACTAGAGCGTCTCGAATTCGGTAAGGACTATCTTTTTCCTTGGTTCATGACGGAAACCCAATTTCCAAATACGTGACTGTGCGGTTTTAATTGTATACCTATATATGGCGACATAGTGGTATGGGGCATTAATGCCGTCTATGATTGATACTTATGATTGAAATTGTTTTTGAAACATATAAACACTAGTAATAATATCAAATGCTTTTGTTTTATTCGTATCAAGCATATTTTGGCCATTATAAGGTAAAACTCTATCCTCCGGTTTGCGTTGCATTGTGTGATGGGAACTGAGTCTTAAAATGGCTTCATTTTTATAAAAAGCACTGCGATGTTTAAAAGAATGATTTGTTTTAAAACACTGGCAATCCAATGGAGTAAACCCGTTCCACGAAACTGGCGTGGTCCTGTGATTAGCCATCATTTAAATGTGTTAAGTAGATTTCTCATACCAGTCCCATGACTGACTCGTAGTTTGTTTCACTTTCAAACTCGGGTGCCCCTTTTTCTACACGGGAAACCTTGTATTCAGGTTTAGCTGGCTTTCTCTGGATAGCTGGAGCTGAAGATGGATTCTATCATTTGTCTCTTTTTATGCTGTTCAACTCTTATTGTACATATTATGTTTGTTTCCGCTGTAAACATTTATGTATAGCTGAACTATATTTGTTCTAAGTATGATCCTGTATACTGTGTAACTCTGATGTTTATGTTTATCCAGTGTATTATTTGTTCATTATCTGGTGTATTTATTTAATTCTGTTCTGCTGTTATCTGTTTATGTGTTATATTCCAAGGATTACCCTTGCCACCGTTAGTACGGGGTTTGGGGTCGTCTCATTTGTTATCAGAGCTTTGGTTAAGCTTAGTTCTAGAATATAACATATCAATGAACTCGTCAGAAATAGAACCAGTATTGTTCTAGGATGGGTAACTCTATACAGATAGGATCAGTTATATCCTAGTATAAGTAAAGCAGAATGAAATACACCCAGTAGACACATTTACATTGAAGTATTTGTCTTTATGTTTTGCAATATCTTTTCTGTTAACCTGATACTTTGTTTGCTAATTGCAGACGCACTAGAAAATAAGTGATAGGAACAGAAGAAACAATCGTATGGCTCGACTAGCTAATGAGCCAGTTGTGCTCCCACAGCCAGAATCAGATATAGAAGTTCTATTCAAGAGATTTCGAAATCTGGGTGGATCGCCATTCTTATGCAAAGTGTCCATCATGGAAACACAAGCTTGGATTCGTTCTGCAGAGAAAATCTTTGAGGGTTTAAAGCTGAGAGATGATCAGAAAAGATTACTGGCATCTTGGGCACTCAAAGAAGAAGCTTTGTTTTGGTGGGATTCAGTTATTAAAGATAATCCAGAAGGTGATATCACCTGGGACAGATTCAAAGTGATTTTCCTAGAAAGATTTACTCCTCCCGAAGCAACCGAGCGATTATGTGATGAATTTTCTTATCTAATACAAGGTGATATGACCATCCCAGAATATCATAAGAAATTCAACGAACTTTCTCACTTTGCTCCTCATCTGATTCAAGATCCAAAGAGGAAGAATCTGAGATTTATTCATGGCCTGCAAAGAAAATATCAGAATAGTGTGATGAGGAATGTGAAGCTTCCTTTCTCAGAAATGATTTATATGGCTTATCAGTATGAAGATCTCCATAAGAAAGGTATGTTGCATGACGAAGAGGAAGCCTGTTGTAGTAACAAAGAAGAGTTGGAAACTGATATCCCTAAGGCCAGTACGATGTCTGAGGTCAGAAAAAAACCCAAAGTCAATCGGAAGAGGGCCAGATCAGAGAATGAACCAGTAACGACCGCCGTATGCAATAACTGCCATCAAAAAGGACATTTGTCGATAAACTGCGGACCCTTAAAGAAACGAAAAGAGCATGAGTCTAAATCTAAGGGCAAGTTTCATGTAACTCGAGAGTGCAATCTTTGTCACCAGGCCGGTCACATAAAGCGAGATTGCTGGCTGTTAAAAAAGACCAAAGAGGCTCAAGTAAATGAAGTGGCAGAAGTGCCTGCCTCCTCGTCTATTCAGGAAAGGCCAGATGTTATAGAAGGCACGCTAACTGTCAAAGATATCCCAGTTAAAGTACTGTTTGACACAGGCGCGTCGCAAAGCTTTGTTGCCAAGAATGCGGTTAAAAAACTGGATTTAAATTTGAAGAAGCTCAAAGAACCAATGACTGTCCAAAATCCGGTCGGGGGTTCCATCGATCTCAGTTGGGTTTGTGGAGTGCCGGTTTATTTTTCTCGTTATTGGTTTCCTACCATCGCGATCATCATGAATTTTACAGAGTTTGATCTTATCTTGGGGTTAGACTGGTTGACCAAGTATGAAGCTGAGGTTAAATGCGCCGACAGAGTCGTTAAGGCAAAGATAAAATCAGGTGATTATATAACCATTCCCTGTGAAGGTCAGAATGCTAATAGAAAAGACTTCTGGGCAGCTTTGGATGTTTCTCCTGTTCAAATAGAAAATATCCCTGAAGTCATAGAGAATATTCCTGACCTCATCAAAGACATTCCTATCGTCAAGAACTATGTGGATGTGTTCGAAGAAGTTGTTCGCTTACCCGCGCAGAGAGAAATAGATTTCAAAATTGCTTTAATTCTGAATGCAAGGCCAGTAGTTCACGCTATTCGAAGAATGTCCTTAAAAGAGAAAGAGGAATTAGACAATCAAACAAGATAGCTAGTATGGAAGGGTCTAATCAGGCCTAGTTTCTCTGATTGGGGTGCAGCTGTGTTGTTTGTCCCAAAACCTGACGGTACTCTACGGCTATGTGTGGATTATCGTGATTTGAACAAGCAGATAATAAAGAACAAATATCCATTGCCGCGAAGCGATGATTTATTGGATCGTCTGAATGGAGCACAAGTATTTTCAAGGATGGACCTAGCTTCAGGCTTCCATCAGCTTAGAATTGCCGAAGAGTTTGTTCCTATGACAGCATTCAGAGGTCCAGACTTATTCTATGAGTGGTTAGTAATGTCGTTTGGCTTATGTAATGCTCTAGCTTACTTCGTCGATCTGATGAATAGAGTGTTCAGAGGGGTTTTGAATAAATTTGTTCTGGTTTTTATTGACGATATTCTAATCTTCTCTGAATCAAAGGCCGAACATGAAAAACATTTGGAGCAGGTTATGAAAATCCTCAGAAGGAATGTATTAAAAGCCAAACTATCCAAATGTATATTCTGGCAAGATGAAGTGAAATTTCTAGGCCACGTCGTATCGAAAGAAGGAATTGCTGCGGATCCAAGTAAAATCACAGCTATTCAAAACTAGAAACAGCCTAGTACTCCTACAGAGGTTCGCAGTTTTCTTGGATTGGCTAGTTATTACCGGAAGTTCGTTAAAAACTTTTCGAAGATATCTGGTCACTTAACGAAGCTTACAAAGAAGCACTCTAAATTCAAATGGACTCCAGAAAGTGAAGAGGCTTTTGAAGAGCTAAAGTTAAGATTAACGACAGCTCCAGTGTTAACCATCATCGATGGCAATCAGGATTAGAAAGTCTGGACGGATGCTTCTAGAGAAGGCCTTGGCGCAGTGTTAATGCAAAGAGGTCAAGTGATCGCTTATGCTAGCCGTCAGCTGAAGCCGCACGAGAAAAACTACTTCACTCATGATCTTGAGTTGTTGGCTATAGTATTCGCTTTGAAAATCTGGAGACATTATCTTCTGGGTGAGAGATTTGAACTGTATACAGACCATCAGTCATTGAAGTATTTGTTCACTCAGAAAGACTTGAATCTGAGGTAGCAGCGTTGGCTAGAATTCCTTGCAGCATACGATTTTGAGATTCTATACACTCCAGGGAAAGCCAATGTCGTGGCCGATGCGCTGAGTCGAAAGAATGTAATGATCGCCAGCTTTATTATTACGACTTCCTTGATTGACAAAATATTTATTCTTCAGAAGGAGGATAACTTTATTAAGGATATGATCAAAAGGATTCAGAAAGGCGAACCCTCATGTTTTCAAATAGATAACGACGAAACCCTGAGATTGAAAGGAAGGATTTGTGTTCCTGACATCCCAGAGTTAAAAAGGGAAGTGTTAGATAAGTGTCACAAATCCAAGCTGAGTATCCATCCTGGTGTGGCCAAAATGTATAACGATCTCAAGCGAACATTCTGGTGGAAGGCTATGAAAAGAGACGTTTCAATATATGTTAGCCGATGCCTTACTTGCCAGCTAGTCAAAAGTGACCAGCAGAAATTGGCTGGATTGTTACAACCGCTAGACTTTCCAGGTTGGAAGTGGGAACATATTTCCATGGACTTCATAGATGGTTTTCCCAGAACCAGAAAAGGAAATGACATTATTTGGGTGATCGTAGATCGCTTCACGAAGACCGGCCATTTCATACCTGTCAGATCAAACAGAACTGCTCAAAGTCTGGCGCAAATTTACTTCAAGGAAATTGTTAGACTACACGGAGTGCCGGTCGGTATAGTCAGTGATAGAGATCCGATATTTACTAGCAAATTCTGGGAGGCATTTCAAGTCGAACTGGGAACGAAGTTGAACTTGAGCACCGCATATCATCCTCAGACAGATGGTCAGACTGAGAGGGTGAATCGTATCTTAGAAGATCTATTACGGGCTTGTGTTCTAGATTTCGGCGGATCATGGGAAGACCATCTGCATTTGGCTGAATTCTCATATAACAATAGCTACCAGGCGAGCCTGACAATGTCACCATTCGAAGCGTTGTATGGTAGACCGTGCCGATCTCCTGCTTGTTGGGTCGAACCCGGTAATAGACTTGTGTTGGGGCCAGATATGATCCGAGAAGCTGCCGACAAAGTCGACTTTATTAAGAAGCGATTACTCGCCGCTCAAAGCCGACAAAAGAGTTATGCCGATAGGAGAAGAAGAGATATATCATTTGCTGTTGGCGACTATGTATATTTGAAAGTATCGCCGATGAGAGGAGTTATCCGGTTCGGTAAAACTGGAAAGTTGGCGCCCAAATTCATTGTTCCGTTTCCTATTCTGGAACGGATCGGAACTCTCGCTTATAGGGTTAATGTGACGGCAAGGAATTTCGCTCGGTCCGAACCAGTCGCTAAACCGATCCAGGCCGTTCGAAACGCCCTATCGTTTGAGAACAGGACAAATCAGAACGCATACAGGAGAACGTTTCATTGTATATTACAACAATGCATCAGATTACAAGAATATACAGAGTATAAATGAATATTACACAGAAATATCAGATTTTTAAATTACATTTAAATACATAGCAGCGGAAAATAATACAATACACAACTAGAAAAAGATATACGGATACAAAGCTTTCCGGATATCGTTCCAGCTGTAAACCAGGATCCTGTGAATATAAATCTGCAAAACCAAAACTACTAGCTGCCCGTGTCAAAATAAGGGCACCCAGAGTTTAGGTTAAAACAATAAACTCCAGGTCAGTCATGTGACTGGTGTGAGAACTAAAACAGTTAATCTTTATTTTTAATGTTAGGTAAATCAAGGGACCACGCCGTATAACACGGAACGGGTTTCCTCCCAAGAATACCAGTGCATAAAACAAACAGCGCAATGCTAAATAAAGAAAAATGAAGCTGTTATAAGACCCAGGTCCCATCACACAATGCAACGCAGCCGAGGATAGGGTTTTCCCTTATAACAGCCAAAGAATGCTTGATACGTTTAAAACAAATCGTTTGATACTATTATAAGTGCATAGTGTATAATACAACTTCAAATCATAAGTATCAATCATAGGCGGCATAAGCGCCCCATCCCACTATGTCGCCATATATAGGATTACAATTAAAACCGCAAATATCACGTATTTGGAAATTGGATTTCCATCTATGAACCGAGGCAAAAGATAGTCCTCAACCGATTCGAGACAATCTAGCCTACCATGTCTCAGGATCAGAGCTCGAGTGACCCTTGGATCGTCAGGGCCGGTCCACCGTTGTGGATTAAAATGCCTGAACACTACGTCTCCCCGCCCTTTGGGGCGCAAACGAGCCAACGAATGACTCCATCGGTTCGAGAACGACCGATCAATCCGAGGCGCCTCGCAACAGCAACAACCACATAAGTCAAACTCGTCAGGGCGTGTAAAACCACTGACGCCACTTTTAGCTAGAAAGAAACGCAAGTCCTCCCTGAGGTCCGTCTCCCGTTTTTGGTTCATACCGGGTGTGAAACACGCGAGGTAAACGTTACACAAAGCTACGCCACAAAGGCCGTGCTTTGATCATCACCACAAGACTTTGCTTTTCAACAGAAGCCTCGATCAATTGCCACTTAGGCATGCCACACAGGCAATTCACTCCATGCGTTTGATATCCATCAATATATAACCCCTGAGCTCATACGTCTCAGAGAAGGGCGTTAAGCAAGAGAATAAATTCTCCGCCGCCAAACAGATATATATTTAATAGAGATCAATCACACAGACTAAAATCCAATGTCAGACACACAGTCCATTTACAAGTCCGTTCTGGGTCTGAACGAAACCGGAGGCACCTAGTACCCCGCATATCCATCGATCTCCAAGTACGTCTGGACGATCACTAACTGTTTCCATCTTCTTGGGTGTACAGCCCAATCAAGATCATCAGTAAGCACCCAAACGACGTGAAGACCTCCGGTCTTCGACCATCGTCTTCATCTTCGACTTATCGTCGTATCAGTTATTCAGAATGGGATAAACCCGGTCTTCCCGAATAACTCGCGTATATTTAAATAAGTGTTACACAAACACAACATACGCCTCATTCCAATTCATTAGTCACTAACCGTAAATTAATCAAGAGAATAATTCCCCAAATATTAACCCCGAAGGCCGAAACCAACATCAGATCAATATCCAGAAAACCATTCTGCTTGGCCAACCGACAATTAGTTTCTAAATTTCACATTCATAGGGAAATGTTCCCATTAATTTTATCCAAGATAAATTTCTTGAATTTATTCTTCTTTCTATTCTTGAATCTCAATTCAAACTAGTCGGGATTAACGAAACTTACCGAAGTAATCATTTGTTTTAATTTCCCAATCCCAACCTATTTATCCCATGAAGTAAAACTGGTAATACTTCATATCTAACACCACAGTGTTATCGGTAAATTCAATTACCATTTCACGTTCAAATCTATTTAAAGATTTAACTATCGCCTGGAGCAAAACTGGTGATACTCCATTTCGATTATTTCAATCTAATTAAAGATTCATTAAAACTCCACTTAGTTTTAATCTGTGACTGGGTTAAAGAATCAGTGTCATTTAAAACACGGTTCACGATAAACCCAAAATCACATCACATTTCAATCAGTCCCTAATTGTAAATTAGCAAGTGAGCAATTCCCTAAGTATTAATCCCGAAGGCCGAAACCAACATCAGATCAATACCTCGGAAACTATTCAACTTAACTAATCTCCAGTTAGTTTCTGATTTTCTTAACTCCTTTAGGTCTAAGAACTGTATTATTGAAGATACCGTTCACGACAACCCAAAATCACATTTCATTAATGATCGGGTTAAAGAACGAGTGTTACTTAAAACACTGTTCACGATAAACCCAAAAATCAATATCAATTCAATTCCAATTAAATATTATTTAATTGGTACACTTCATTAAATCTAAATAAAAAGATTTAATCTTTTCTCAATTGGGTTCAAGAACAGTGTTAGTGAAGACACCATTCACGACAAACCCAAATCACATTCGATATTCAATACAAGGCTCTGAATAGAAAATATATCGGCTTATATTCAATATCAAATTCTACGACTAACAAATGTCGTATTGGAAATAACGATATAAATATATATCTTTCAAATTTCCATAACAACACCTGTATAATCACGAATTCCAACATCGAAATATTCCGAAGACAGTTTCGATTCAAATCCATTCCAATGCAATCATTGGAAATTTTGGTTATTTTCAAAACCATTTCAAATTCAATTTATTTATTTAAAAATAAATAGAATTATAATTCTAGTTCAAAACTAGTTCATTTCGATAAAAATCTATTTTTATCTTTTCAAATATGGAGTTTTTCATCCCAAATCTTCACAAATCATTTCTTATGATTTTACACAAATTATTACTATTTTTAATAATTTTATCAAGGCCCGTACAGTCGATTTCCATCAATGGCCATCGAACTGCACTTACAGCGACCTTTTTCGAATTTGATTTGGACGTATCTCCAAATCCAACCGTTAGATTTCAAATTTCTAATATTCATTAGAAAGCTCTTTTCGATACGAACCCAACGGTTCCGGTTTTAGGAGAATCCGACGGTCGGATCTCCCGTAATGTCCGTTTGAAATAAATGGTCGAAATTCACGAACTGCCGCGGCGCGGCGCGTTCTATTCAGGCCATTATATTATATATATAATATATATAATATATACTTCGTCGATTTCTATTTAAAACGAATTATATAAATAGTTTTTAAAATCGTTTCAAAATCTATTTCAACTTCTATTTCAATTCAAAGCAAAATTGAATTCTTCTTTATAAATTCGTTTTAAAATTCATTTCTATTCAATTCAAATTTCAATTCAATTCGAATTCGTTTTCAATTCAATTTATTTCGAAATCGTTTTCAATTCAATTCATTTCGAAATCGTTTTCAATTCAATTCATTTTGAATTCGTTTTCAATTCAATTCATTTCGAAATCGCTTTCAATTCAATTCACTTTGAATTCGTTTTCAATTCAATTCATTTCGAATTCGTTTTCAATTCAATTCATTTTGAATTCGTTTTCAATTCAATTCATTTCGAATTCGTTTTCAATTCAATTCATTTCGAATTCGTTTTCAATTCAATTCATTTTGAATTCGTTTTCAATTCAATTCATTTCGAATTCGTTTTCAATTCAATTCATTTTGAATTCGTTTTCAATTCAATTCATTTTGAATTCGTTTTCAATTCAATTTATTTCGAAATCGTTTTCGTCAAAATGGCGTCAATCTAATCAACACGGCTTCATAGATTTCTATTTTCAAATATTCTATTTCAAATATTTCTTTTTCACATATTTTTATTTTAAAACTGGAATGAGGCCCAATCAATTACCATATAAAATTAATTATATGGATTTTCATACAACACATGTATATAATTACATTGAAAAATAATCAACCATCAACCAAAGTGCACTACACTGTATAAGCATCAAATATAGATATCTAACGCTTATAACAGCCTGTCAATCAATCGATCGACATATTTAATCAATCAGGATGAGTGAACTTCAAATTTCATCCTAACACCCGTGTGGGGTTTCAAACAATCAAACACATATTTTATTTGTGCAGTTAGGCGATGTGTAAAATTTATCGACCCAATCAACGTCATTCAAATAGGTGTACATAAACAAACCGTCTGGTTTGTAAATGAATATTTATTTATTCACATTCACGTTAAAAATTATATTTTTAACGATAACACATTTTATTTTAACATATGAATTTCTATTCAGTTCATTCTTTAAATAAAATGCTATTTTTATTTTTCTAACTTATTTTAGAAAATTTCGGCGGCATAACGGCACGATACTAGAAACGGGACAAGGCCTAGCCTTATCCCCGGTCTAGTGAAGGCCCACGCCATTCACTCATCAATCAAATCAATTTCATTTTGCAAACCACAAAATTTGGAGTAAGGGTCTAACCTAGCCTTACTCCTACGCCTTATAACGGCGCACGTCTAATCCTAACCAATTTATCGATTCGATTTTTCACACCACAAACCACATTCAAACCAATATCGCAATCAATCACCAAACAGTCAAACAAACAAGTCCATGGTCTGTGGACGATTGTGTCGGGTGCTACTAAGCACCGTCTGCATCCTAGTATAAATATATAACTAGAAAAGAAATAGAAAGGTGAGAAATTCTCACTTATAGCTATCCTAGCTCCACGGCTCTTCTTTTGCAGAAATCTTCGTCGTTTCGCCTTTTTGTCACCTTCGTTGCTGCTTTCACTACATACGTAAAAATCACGTTTTTACTTCGCTATTCAATATATAAAAATCGAATTTTTACTTCGATGTTCAATATATAAAAATTCTATTTTTCTATCGAAGTTCAATATATAAAAATCATATTTTTAATTCGAAGTTCAACATATAAAAATTCTATTTTTCTATCGAAGTTCAATATATAAAAATCATATTTTTCTATCGAAGTTCAATATATAAAAATTGAATTTTGACTTCGCTATTCAATATATAAAAATATGATTTTCACTTCGACTTTCAACATATAAAAATATGATTTTTACTTTTGCAAGTTCAAATCTTTTTCTACTAAAAGATTAAACCTTTTTCCTATTTTAAAGTTCAAAATAAAATCAGTTTTTCTCTTTTAAAAATCAGATTTTATTACCTAAAAAAAAAAATATAACGTAATGAAAAGAGTAAAAACTCACATTGTTTCAACGAAGGAAAGGGGGCTGTTTCGCGCAAATCGAAGAGGAGGCAGCCGCTTGCGTCGTGTCAGCGGTGGAGGGGGATGCTTGGCCGGAGTGACGGCTGCTGGAGGGCGCGGTGCGGTGGATTATGGGGTTTGGGGGCCTCGCGTTCGCAAATGGAGGGTGGGTTTTCGGTTCTAGGTGGAAGGGGGCGGAGACGATGGGGGTTGGAGCGGAGGGGGGGGGCCGCGGTGGTGGAGTCTACAGCCTAGGGGGGTGCGACGTCGGCCAGCGACGGTGGGGGTGGGAATCGAGATCGGCGGCGGGGTTTTTTTCCTCTTTTTTTTTTTTTTTTATTTTTGTTTTTCTGATTTTCATCGTGGGGGGGGGGGCAGAGATAAAAGAAAAGGGTTTTTTTTTTTTTTTATTTAATTATTTTAATTAGCAAAAAGTTGACTTCTACATACGACCTCGAAACGAGGCCCACCACCTGTCGTCCATAGCGTTTTACCCCCATTCCGAACACAATGGGATATGTACCGTAAGCTGGTTTGATCGTTACAATCAGTTTCCTTTCGAATTTTCATTTAAATCACTATATTGAATTTAAACGTACATTTCAAATTACCGGGGTCACATACTAACTAGAAAAATTCTCGAAAAATATTTTCTAGCTTCGTATTGACGATACGGTCCTAACAAAACTAGTTACGTCGAATTCTGAGACCGTTAGAAAAATGACCAATTTCCAGTCGACTGAAATCAACTGAAACTGGTCAAACGCGTTTTCCTTTGCCACGCTCACAAATCGATTCGAAAAATTATGAAATTTGGAATCTAGCAATAACTTAACATCACGGACCCAACAAAACTGGTTTCGTCGAAATCCGAGGTCGTTTGCAAAATTGCTATTTTTAAGGGCCTTATATATATAAAAATATATATAAATTCCACAGCGACTATTTCTAATTTTAAACTGGACATATCTTATCATTTCTAAGATGAAATCCCAGTTTGCTAACTTCATTACAAAGATATAGTTATACCGATTCAAATATTTCTTGTTTCGTTCAATTCTGACTTATATTGAATTCTGTATATTCATTTGAAATTAGAAATCGAATTTTCGAACTACCGCGCCATTTCCAATTCCTTTTATAATTATATATAATTATTATATATTCTAACGACGACGTATATAATATATACGATCGAATTCTATTCAAAATAAATTTCTCGTCGATATTATTTAAAATAATTCATTTTAAATAATCAAAATTCGCTAAAATAGCCAAAATAAAAATTTTAAACTGGCCCAGATTTTACGGGTTGTTACAATCTCCCCCACTTAAAACTTTTCGTCCCCGAAAAGAAACAAAGTCGAAAGTGGTTTGATTATTCAGCTCTACGCTCGATCTGGCTTCCATTCTCTAACTCTTTAGTTTCTGAGAATTTCTAAAATTTCAAAAATTTGGCTAACACCCTAAATTTTTGAAAAATTTCGCCATAACCTCCCCTGCAATGGGAGCATCGGGGAATTTCAAATAGCTTCCCCGGTCCTTCAGATCTCAAAAAGAAAAAGAAAAAGCCAAGCGGCTAGCCAATAGGCTCACAAAATCATCATCACCCAAACAAAACAGGAAATTATGTAGTAAACATGTACCTATTTGTCGGGCAAACAAATTTTATTCTCTGCTCTAGCCTCCTTGCTATGACCTGTTCAATGATATATATGTATATACATGCAAATGCAACCAATTTTCAATACAGTTCAATATTTGATTCAATTAGGCTAAATGGTTCAAAATTATCAAACAAATAAACCAACAACACAAACATCAATCAATTAGTGAATTAGAGTTTGAAATTCATAATTTTGATACATATACAAAAATCATGTTTTTGATGCCAATTCACAACAATGTATTCTAGCTATATATAAGTTTTGGTTCTCACACCAGTCAATAGGAAATATATAGAAATCACACCTTCGGAGCACGAACATAACTATTGATGATGCCATGGTCATTATCAACATCATCTCCGGACGACTAGGGTGTGATGCTATATCTATCCAATATATTAAAACTTCGAATACACGCTAGCTAGGCGCATACGCAAAAATCTTTATATTTTGGATTGTCCTAATCAATATAAAATAAATAATCAAATACGAACAATTGATTTAAATTTTCAAAACAAAATTTGTTTTCATTTTAAAAAATTTACTCTTCACGCTCGTTCTAGGATACTACTGATCCCATCTCTAACGAGACATTCTAATTGGATATTACTAATCCAATATCTGATGAATTCTTTCGTATGGTTCTAATGTGCCTTGTTCTCTAGCTTTGTAAACCAAAGCTCTGATACCAACTGTGACGGCAAGGAATTTCGCTCGGTCCGAACCAGTCGCTAAACCGATCCAGGCCGTTCGAAACGCCCTATCGTTTGAGAACAGGACAAATCAGAACGCATACAGGAGAACGTTTCATTGTATATTACAACAATGCATCAGATTACAAGAATATACAGAGTATAAATGAATATTACACAGAAATATCAGATTTTTAAATTACATTTAAATACATAGCAGCGGAAAATAATACAATACACAACTAGAAAAAGATATACGGATACAAAGCTTTCCGGATATCGTTCCAGCTGTAAACCAGGATCCTGTGAATATAAATCTGCAAAACCAAAACTACTAGCTGCCCATGTCAAAATAAGGGCACCCAGAGTTTAGGTTAAAACAATAAACTCCAGGTCAGTCATGTGACTGGTGTGAGAACTAAAACAGTTAATCTTTATTTTTAATGTTAGGTAAATCAAGGGACCACGCCGTATAACACGGAACGGGTTTCCTCCCAAGAATACCAGTGCATAAAACAAACAGCGCAATGCTAAATAAAGAAAAATGAAGCTGTTATAAGACCCAGGTCCCATCACACAATGCAACGCAGCCGAGGATAGGGTTTTCCCTTATAACAGCCAAAGAATGCTTGATACGTTTAAAACAAATCGTTTGATACTATTATAAGTGCATAGTGTATAATACAACTTCAAATCATAAGTATCAATCATAGGCGGCATAACCGCCCCATCCCACTATGTCGCCATATATAGGATTACAATTAAAACCGCAAATATCACGTATTTGGAAATTGGATTTCCATCTATGAACCGAGGCAAAAGATAGTCCTCAACCGATTCGAGACAATCTAGCCTACATGTCTCAGGATCAGAGCTCGAGTGACCCTTGGATCGTCAGGGCCGGTCCACCGTTGTGGATTAAAATGCCTGAACACTACGTCTCCCCGCCCTTTGGGGCGCAAACGAGCCAACGAATGACTCCATCGGTTCGAGAACGACCGATCAATCCGAGGCGCCTCGCAACAGCAACAACCACATAAGTCAAACTCGTCAGGGCGTGTAAAACCACTGACGCCACTTTTAGCTAGAAAGAAACGCAAGTCCTCCCTGAGGTCCGTCTCCCGTTTTTTGTTCATACCGGGTGTGAAACACGCGAGGTAAACGTTACACAAAGCTACGCCACAAAGGCCGTGCTTTGATCATCACCACAAGACTTTGCTTTTCAACAGAAGCCTCGATCAATTGCCACTTAGGCATGCCACACAGGCAATTCACTCCATGCGTTTGATATCCATCAATATATAACCCCTGAGCTCATACGTCCTCAGAGAAGGGCGTTAAGCAAGAGAATAAATTCTCCGCCGCCAAACAGATATATATTTAATAGAGATCAATCACACAGACTAAAATCCAATGTCAGACACACAGTCCATTTACAAGTCCGTTCTGGGTCTGAACGAAACCGGAGGCACCTAGTACCCCGCATATCCATCGATCTCCAAGTACGTCTGGACGATCACTAACTGTTTCCATCTTCTTGGGTGTACAGCCCAATCAAAATCATCAGTAAGCACCCAAACGACGTGAAGACCTCCGGTCTTCGACCATCGTCTTCATCTTCGACTTATCGTCGTATCAGTTATTCAGAATGGGATAAATTCGGTCTTCCCGAATAACTCGCGTATATTTAAATAAGTGTTACACAAACACAACATACGCCTCATTCCAATTCATTAGTCACTAACCGTAAATTAATCAAGAGAATAATTCCCCAAATATTAACCCCGAAGGCCGAAACCAACATCAGATCAATATCCAGAAAACCATTCTGCTTGGCCAACCGACAATTAGTTTCTAAATTTCACATTCATAGGGAAATGTTCCCATTAATTTTATCCAAGATAAATTTCTTGAATTTATTCTTCTTTCTATTCTTGAATCTCAATTCAAACTAGTCGGGATTAACGAAACTTACCGAAGTAATCATTTGTTTTAATTTCCCAATCCCAACCTATTTATCCCATGAAGTAAAACTGGTAATACTTCATATCTAACACCACAGTGTTATCGGTAAATTCAATTACCATTTCACGTTCAAATCTATTTAAAGATTTAACTATCGCCTGGAGCAAAACTGGTGATACTCCATTTCGATTATTTCAATCTAATTAAAGATTCATTAAAACTCCACTTAGTTTTAATCTGTGACTGGGTTAAAGAATCAGTGTCATTTAAAACACGGTTCACGATAAACCCAAAATCACATCACATTTCAATCAGTCCCTAATTGTAAATTAGCAAGTGAGCAATTCCCTAAGTATTAATCCCGAAGGCCGAAACCAACATCAGATCAATACCTCGGAAACTATTCAACTTAACTAATCTCCAGTTAGTTTCTGATTTTCTTAACTCCTTTAGGTCTAAGAACTGTATTATTGAAGATACCGTTCACAGACAACCCAAAATCACATTTCATTAATGATCGGGTTAAAGAACGAGTGTTACTTAAAACACTGTTCACGATAACCCAAAAATCAATATTAATTCAATTCCAATTAAATATTATTTAATTGGTACACTTCATTAAATCTAAATAAAAAGATTTAATCTTTTCTCAATTGGGTTCAAGAACAGTGTTAGTGAAGACACCATTCACGACAAACCCAAATCACATTCGATATTCAATACAAGGCTCTGAATAGAAAATATATCGGCTTATATTCAATATCAAATTCTACGACTAACAAATGTCGTATTGGAAATAACGATATAAATATATATCTTTCAAATTTCCATAACAACACCTGTATAATCACGAATTCCAACATCGAAATATTCCGAAGACAGTTTCGATTCAAATCCATTCCAATGCAATCATTGGAAATTTTGGTTATTTTCAAAACCATTTCAAATTCAATTTATTTATTTAAAAATAAATAGAATTATAATTCTAGTTCAAAACTAGTTCATTTCGATAAAAATCTATTTTTATCTTTTCAAATATGGAGTTTTTCATCCCAAATCTTCACAAATCATTTCTTATGATTTTACACAAATTATTACTATTTTTAATAATTTTATCAAGGCCCGTACAGTCGATTTCCATCAATGGCCATCGAACTGCACTTACAGCGACCTTTTTCGAATTTGATTTGGACGTATCTCCAAATCCAACCGTTAGATTTCAAATTTCTAATATTCATTAGAAAGCTCTTTTCGATACGAACCCAACGGTTCCGGTTTTAGGAGAATCCGACGGTCGGATCTCCCGTAATGTCCGTTTGAAATAAATGGTCGAAATTCACGAACTGCCGCGGCGCGGCGCGTTCTATTCAGGCCATTATATTATATATATAATATATATAATATATACTTCGTCGATTTCTATTTAAAACGAATTATATAAATAGTTTTTAAAATCGTTTCAAAATCTATTTCAACTTCTATTTCAATTCAAAGCAAAATTGAATTCTTCTTTATAAATTCGTTTTAAAATTCATTTCTATTCAATTCAAATTTCAATTCAATTCGAATTCGTTTTCAATTCAATTTATTTCGAAATCGTTTTCAATTCAATTCATTTCGAAATCGTTTTCAATTCAATTCATTTTGAATTCGTTTTCAATTCAATTCATTTCGAAATCGCTTTCAATTCAATTCACTTTGAATTCGTTTTCAATTCAATTCATTTCGAATTCGTTTTCAATTCAATTCATTTTGAATTCGTTTTCAATTCAATTCATTTCGAATTCGTTTTCAATTCAATTCATTTCGAATTCGTTTTCAATTCAATTCATTTTGAATTCGTTTTCAATTCAATTCATTTCGAATTCGTTTTCAATTCAATTCATTTTGAATTCGTTTTCAATTCAATTCATTTTGAATTCGTTTTCAATTCAATTTATTTCGAAATCGTTTTCGTCAAAATGGCGTCAATCTAATCAACACGGCTTCATAGATTTCTATTTTCAAATATTCTATTTCAAATATTTCTTTTTCACATATTTTTATTTTAAAACTGGAATGAGGCCCAATCAATTACCATATAAAATTAATTATATGGATTTTCATACAACACATGTATATAATTACATTGAAAAATAATCAACCATCAACCAAAGTGCACTACACTGTATAAGCATCAAATATAGATATCTAACGCTTATAACAGCCTGTCAATCAATCGATCGACATATTTAATCAATCAGGATGAGTGAACTTCAAATTTCATCCTAACACCCGTGTGGGGTTTCAAACAATCAAACACATATTTTATTTGTGCAGTTAGGCGATGTGTAAAATTTATCGACCCAATCAACGTCATTCAAATAGGTGTACATAAACAAACCGTCTGGTTTGTAAATGAATATTTATTTATTCACATTCACGTTAAAAATTATATTTTTAACGATAACACATTTTATTTTAACATATGAATTTCTATTCAGTTCATTCTTTAAATAAAATGCTATTTTTATTTTTCTAACTTATTTTAGAAAATTTCGGCGGCATAACGGCACGATACTAGAAACGGGACAAGGCCTAGCCTTATCCCCGGTCTAGTGAAGGCCCACGCCATTCACTCATCAATCAAATCAATTTCATTTTGCAAACCACAAAATTTGGAGTAAGGGTCTAACCTAGCCTTACTCCTACGCCTTATAACGGCGCACGTCTAATCCTAACCAATTTATCGATTCGATTTTTCACACCACAAACCACATTCAAACCAATATCGCAATCAATCACCAAACAGTCAAACAAACAAGTCCATGGTCTGTGGACGATTGTGTCGGGTGCTACTAAGCACCGTCTGCATCCTAGTATAAATATATAACTAGAAAAGAAATAGAAAGGTGAGAAATTCTCACTTATAGCTATCCTAGCTCCACGGCTCTTCTTTTGCAGAAATCTTCGTCGTTTCGCCTTTTTGTCACCTTCGTTGCTGCTTTCACTACATACGTAAAAATCACGTTTTTACTTCGCTATTCAATATATAAAAATCGAATTTTTACTTCGATGTTCAATATATAAAAATTCTATTTTTCTATCGAAGTTCAATATATAAAAATCATATTTTTAATTCGAAGTTCAACATATAAAAATTCTATTTTTCTATCGAAGTTCAATATATAAAAATCATATTTTTCTATCGAAGTTCAATATATAAAAATTGAATTTTGACTTCGCTATTCAATATATAAAAATATGATTTTCACTTCGACTTTCAACATATAAAAATATGATTTTTACTTTTGCAAGTTCAAATCTTTTTCTACTAAAAGATTAAACCTTTTTCCTATTTTAAAGTTCAAAATAAAATCAGTTTTTCTCTTTTAAAAATCAGATTTTATTACCTAAAAAAAAAAAATATAACGTAATGAAAAGAGTAAAAACTCACATTGTTTCAACGAAGGAAAGGGGGCTGTTTCGCGCAAATCGAAGAGGAGGCAGCCGCTTGCGTCGTGTCAGCGGTGGAGGGGGATGCTTGGCCGGAGTGACGGCTGCTGGAGGGCGCGGTGCGGTGGATTATGGGGTTTGGGGGCCTCGCGTTCGCAAATGGAGGGTGGGTTTTCGGTTCTAGGTGGAAGGGGGCGGAGACGATGGGGGTTGGAGCGGAGGGGGGGGCCGCGGTGGTGGAGTCTACAGCCTAGGGGGGTGCGACGTCGGCCAGCGACGGTGGGGGTGGGAATCGAGATCGGCGGCGGGGTTTTTTTCCTCTTTTTTTTTTTTTTTATTTTTGTTTTTCTGATTTTCATCGTGGGGGGGGGGGGGGGCAGAGATAAAAGAAAAGGTTTTTTTTTTTTATTTAATTATTTTAATTAGCAAAAAGTTGACTTCTACATACGACCTCGAAACGAGGCCCACCACCTGTCGTCCATAGCGTTTTACCCCCATTCCGAACACAATGGGATATGTACCGTAAGCTGGTTTGATCGTTACAATCAGTTTCCTTTCGAATTTTCATTTAAATCACTATATTGAATTTAAACGTACATTTCAAATTACCGGGGTCACATACTAACTAGAAAAATTCTCGAAAAATATTTTCTAGCTTCGTATTGACGATACGGTCCTAACAAAACTAGTTACGTCGAATTCTGAGACCGTTAGAAAAATGACCAATTTCCAGTCGACTGAAATCAACTGAAACTGGTCAAACGCGTTTTCCTTTGCCACGCTCACAAATCGATTCGAAAAATTATGAAATTTGGAATCTAGCAATAACTTAACATCACGGACCCAACAAAACTGGTTTCGTCGAAATCCGAGGTCGTTTGCAAAATTGCTATTTTTAAGGGCCTTATATATATAAATATATATATAAATTCCACAGCGACTATTTCTAATTTTAAACTGGACATATCTTATCATTTCTAAGATGAAATCCCAGTTTGCTAACTTCATTACAAAGATATAGTTATACCGATTCAAATATTTCTTGTTTCGTTCAATTCTGACTTATATTGAATTCTGTATATTCATTTGAAATTAGAAATCGAATTTTCGAACTACCGCGCCATTTCCAATTCCTTTTATAATTATATATAATTATTATATATTCTAACGACGACGTATATAATATATACGATCGAATTCTATTCAAAATAAATTTCTCGTCGATATTATTTAAAATAATTCATTTTAAATAATCAAAATTCGCTAAAATAGCCAAAATAAAAATTTTAAACTGGCCCAGATTTTACGGGTTGTTACAGTTAAATTGCCTGATTGGTTGCCTGGAGTGCATGATGTATTTCACATATCTCAACTTCGAAAGCACATTCATGATCCAGACTTGATCGTGGAAGAAGCAGCTCAACAGGATATTGAAATTACTCCAGAGATAGCTGTGAGAAGAGAGCCGCTAAAGATCATCGGCAAAGAAACCAAAGAGCTGAGGAACAAGAAGGTTCACTTAGTCAAAGTGCAATGGAGTGGAGATCCGCGAGATTGTACTTGGGAAACTGAGGAGAGCATTCAGAAAGCCTATCCTAGATGCCGAGTGGATATATCTGATTGACTCCGGTGCAAGGTACATTTACCATACTTTGCATTACCAATTATTTCTCTACTCTGTTGTTATTTTCTTTCCATGGATGTGCACTTTTAATTCTATGGTTTGAATGATTTTAAAAAATTATAATATAGAAATTGATTAGTATATTTTTGAAAAGTTAAAAACAATTTGATTGCTGTTTGTGTTGTGTGATAGTAAATTGGATTAATTAAATTATAGAAATGATAGTTAATTTAATCAATAATAGAATAATGGTAGAATTTATTCGATATAATCACACATTGAACTGATTAGAAAATAGATAGAAATATATACTTGTGCATTATATATGTTTGAACAGGTAATTGGATAGCTGTTGAGTAAAGAATTTATTTGCGTGCCCGACAAATAGGTAAACCTTAATGAGTTGGATGCGAAATATTATTATATCAACTCCTGTGAATGCAATTGGATGCAGAGTGCTGGTTATTCTGTGTGTAATAATAAACGTCGCCATAGGATAGTAACAATTAATTTTGAACTACATTACATGGCATACTTCTGAAGATAGGCATACTTCATCATATACCACATAAGCATTTGGAGCTTGTGTGACGAGGTGGAAGATTTACCATACGAGCGAGAGGCTTGTATGGCGATGTCTATATTTTACAGGTTGAACTGATGACTGATATGGACTATTTAAATTGTAACGATAAAATTGCCAGATTAATAAAAACCCCACACGGGTCTGGAGTTGACAATAATCACGTCTCTCTAGTTATTAGATACGGCACAAGGACTATTTATTTCCCACATGGGACGAGGTAACGAGGATTTATCCTCTGGAGCATTTTCCCTCAGTCTTTGACAGGGTGACGAGAATTTATTCTCTGGAGTTATTATCAATACACGCTCCCCTATAAACACCAGAATATATCACTATAAAATGTGTATGCTTATTAGGATTTATTGGGTACCTAATACGGCCCAATAAATTTCCAAACCTCTCCCCGTACAAAGGAGGTTATGGCGAAATTTTTCGAAAATTCTGGGTGTTAGCCAAATTTTTGAAGAATTTGAAAATTCTCAGAAACTGAAAAGTTGGAGGATGGAAGCCAGATTGAACGTAGAGTTGATTAATCAAACCACTTTCGACTTTGTTCCTTTTCGGGGATGAAAAGTTTTAAGTGGGGGAGATTGTAACGACCCGGAAAATCTAAACCAATTTAAAAAAATTTAATTGGCTAAAATAATGGATTTTAAATATTTAAAATAAATATTTTAAATAATAACGATGAAAAGTAAGTTTGAATCGACATTTGAAAATGAATATAATTAATTCTAATTATAAACAAGGCCTGAAATGGCGCGGTAGTTTCAAAATTTGAATTCAAACTTCGACTGGCCGTACCGGGTGCAAAACAAAGCGGATTTGAGTGAAACCAAAAATATTTAAATCTGTTAGTGAATACCTTTCTAATGAATCTGAAAAATCGAAGTTTCATAGCGGAATGCAAAAGTTATGGCCAAATGAATTTTCAGAAAGGTCGCTATGGAATTTATATAGCCCGTGAAAATGGCCATTTTGCATACGACCTCGGAATTCGACGAAATCACTTTTGTCGGATCCTGGATGTGAAGTTATTACTAGGTTTCAAATTTCATAATTTTTGAAGCTAATATGTGAGCGTGGCAAAGGAAAATGTGTTTTGGTCAATTATAGTTAAATTGTATCAACCAGAAATGGGCCATTTTTCAAACGGTCTCAGAATTTGACGAAACTAGTTTTGTTGGGACCGTATCGTCAAAACATAGCCAGATTTATTTTTCTGGAATTTTTCGAGTCAGTTTGTGGCCCTGACAAATTGAAATGTACGTTCAAATTAAATATTGAATGTTTTATATTTTAATTTGAGGGAAAACTGACTGAAACAGTCGAATGGGCCTACGAAACATATCCCATTGTGTTCGGAATGGGGGTAAAACGCTAGGGACGACAGTCGTTGGGTTTGGATTGGAGGTTGTGTCAGAAAACCCCTTTTAAAACCCACCGGCCAATCAGATTTTTTATAAAAAAAGGAAAAACCCTCTTTCTCTTTCCCCGACGTCGACGGCGGAGCCCCCTCAAAACCTTCCAAGCCATTTTCCGATCAATCCACGCATCTATAGACCTCCCTCTAGTTGAACTTTTTAAAGTACTCTCTCCACTCTTCAAATCCATATAAGGTTCATCTTCTATCGTGCTGTGTGCATCGAGTTTCGAGCCTAGGAAGATCCGAACTTCCCGCCGCCGATACCCCCTCCTCGTCAGTTTGAGTTCACCAGCGCCACCGCCCCCTGGTGCGCGACTCCAAGCTCTTCGACGTGGTACAACCCGATCTTCGTATCGTGCAATGGATTGGGGGCAAGAATTAGTTTTGAACATTTTATTGAAGGTAATGGCTTTGGTTTATTTTCAACAGTTTTAACACCTTTAAACCGTTGCAAACTTTGAAAAATCATATCTTTTTCGTTTCTTGTCGAAATTCAGTGAAACAAGAGACGGTGGACTCGTGTGGACGTCTTCTACATTTTAGAAGAGACCGCATATTTTTCTGAGCCTTCTGCTATTTTTGGTGGAGTGGAACCCAATGTGAGATTTCTAAATTATAAACGATATGGAAAACGACGATGTATAAATTATATAGTCGATGTATGGGTTATATAAGCGTTGTACACCTCATGTATAAGCGTTGTATAAGTTGTACGTTCGATGTATAAGTTATATATGCGTTGTAAAAATTATATATGTGTTGAAATAAAAGTGAATTGCTATATATAAATATATACATATATATATATACACCCGTCGTCCACAAACCATGGACGATATTTATTGGTTGTGATTGGTGTGAAAATTGATTGATAGCGAATGGTTGATTGAAATTGTTTGTGGTTGAAATTGATTGATTGTGGTTGAAAAATACCTGTTTGTGGTTGAGAAATATTTGGTTGAAACCACATAGGATTAGTTTGTGGAAATGAAAAAAAATACATGCCGCCTGCGTGCGAACTAGATGCATGATTTCCCATTGTCAAAAGCTAGGAGACTTTAAGGTAGAGCGAGGAGCCGTACTAGGGACGGTCCCGGTTTTAACTACCCTGCCGTTATGCTGCCGAAATTTTGAATAATATTCATGTGTTAGAATTATTTCCATTTGTTGAAACTATATTTAATCGTTGAATAGAAAACCTTCATGTGTTGAATCGATATTCATTCGTTGGATAGAAATTCATGTGTTGAATGGTATTCGTGTTTTAAATATAAAAATCACATTTTTACTCTATATATATAAACTATAGAAAACCTTCATGTGTTGAATCGATATTCGTTCGTTGGATAGAAATTCATGTGTTAAATGGTATTCGTGTTTTAAATATAAAAATCACATTTTTATTCTATATATATAAACTATAGAAAACCTTCATGTGTTGAATCGATATTCATTCGTTGGATATAAATTCATGTGTTGAATGGTATTCGTGTTTTAAATATAAAAATCACCTTTTTATCGATATATATAAACTATAGAAAACCTTCATGTGTTGAATCGATATTCATTCGTTGGATAGAAATTCATGTGTTGAATGGTATTCGTGTTTTAAATATAAAAATCACCTTTTTATCGATATATATAAACTATAGAAAACCTTCATGTGTTGAATTGATATTCATTCGTTGGACAGAAATTCATGTGTTGAATGGTATTCGTGTTTTAAATATAAAAAATCACATTTTTACTCTATATATATAAACTATAGAAAACCCTCATGTGTTGAATCGATATTCAATCGATGGATAAAAATTCATGTGTTGAATGGTATTTGTGTTTTAAATATAAAAATCACCTTTTTATCGATATATATAAACTATAGAAAATCTTCATGTGTTGAATCGAAATTCATTCGTTGAATTGAAATTCATGTGTTGAATGGTATTCATATTTTGAAAGAAATTGTTTTATAATAAAAATCCTATTTTTATCACCTATATTAACTATATAAAATAGTCGAGTTTTGAAATAAATTGTTTTATAATAAAAATCCTATTTTTATCACCTATATTAACTATATAAAATAGTCGAGTTTTGAAATAAATTGTTTTACATTAAAAATCACATTTTTATTATATACATGAATTGTTAAAAATAGTGAAGTGTTGAAACAGAAAACAGTTAGATAAAAATATCATTTTTATCAAATGTATGAAATTCATATGGTTTTGAAATCGAAGAATCGATATATATATAAATAGAATTGAAATATATCGGATAACAAAGCTGCAGTTCGTATTTTGAAACCGTGATTTCAAACGATTAGTGCGGGAGATCCGACCATCGGATTTTCCCGAAATCGCATCCGTTGGGTTCGCTTTGGAAATATCTTTCCAACGGCACCAACTTTGTAAAAATCCAACGGTTGGATTGTCTGGAATGTTTAATTCAAATCTGAAGAAAAACAGCGCCAGAATCGATTATAAATATAAATATAATTATATTAAATCGAATAACGACGCTGTAGTTCGTATTTTGAAATCGAAACTTCAAACGATTATACCAGGAGATCCGACCGTCGGATTTTCCCGAAACTGGAACCGTTGGATTCGTTTTGAAAAGATCTTTCTAATGATATAAATTTTATGAAGATCCAACGGTTAGATTTTCAGATATGTGTAAATCAAATCTGAAGAAAAACAGCGCCATGGCCGCGTTATGGCCCGAAGCGCCGTTTTGAATAAATTGGCTATTTTAAAATAAATAAAAATAGCGATAAATGATTATAAAATATTATAAACGATATGGATGTGGAATTTAGAAACTAACTGAAGGTTGGCTAAGTCGAATGGTTTCTTCGGTATTGATCTGATGTTGGTTTCGGCCTTCGGGGTTAATATTTGGGAAATCGTTATCTTACTGATTTACGGTTAGCGACTAATGAATTGAAATGATGCGTATGTGTGTTTGTGTAGCACTTGTTTATTATATACGCGAGTTGCTCAGAAAGACCGGGTTTATCCCATTCTGAATAACTGAATCGACGATAAGAAATCGAAGATGAAGACGGTGGTCGAGGACCGGAGATCTTCACCTCGTTTGGATGGTAACCGAGTTCCTGATTGGGAGGCATACCGAAATATGGATAATGAGTGGTGATCGTCCAGACGTACGTGGCGATCGATGGGTTTGCGAGGTATATAGTGCCTCCGGTTTCGTTCAGACCCAGAACGGACTTGCAAATGGATAGTGTGTCTGACATTGGAATTTATTCTGTGTGATTGATAGCTATCAGTTGCACGGTGTGAATTGCCTGTGTGGCATGCAAAGATGCAGTGATCAGGGCTTCTGTTGAAAAGCAAAGTCTTGTGGTGATGATCAAAGCCCCGCCTGTGTGGCGTAGCTTTGTGTATAACGTGAATTCGCGAGCCTCACACCCCGGTATGAACCAGAAACGGGAGAAGGACCTCAGGGAGGGCATGCGTTTCTTTCTAGTTAGAAGTTGCGTCAGTGGTTTTACACGCCCTGACGAGTTTGACTTATGTGGTTGTTACTGTTGCGAGGCGCCTCGGTTATATCGGTCGATCCGGGACCGATGAAGTCATTCGTTGGCTCATTGACACCCCAAAGGGCGGGAGACGCATTGTTCAGGCATAATAATCCGCTTCGGTGGACCGGCCCTGACGATCCAAGGCTTGCCTGCGCGCTTGCCTGAGACACGGACTAGAGCGTCTCGAATTCGGTAAGGACTATCTTTTGCCTTGGTTCATGACAGAAACCCAATTTCCAAATACGTGACTGTGCGGTTTTAATTGTATACCTATATATGGCGACATAGTGGTATAGGGCATTAATGCCGTCTATGATTGATATTTATGATTTGAAATTGTTTTTGAAACATATAAACACTAGTAATAATATCAAATGCTTTTGTTTTATTCGTATCAAGCATATTTTGGCCATTATAAGGTAAAACTCTATCCTTCGGTTTGCGTTGCATTGTGTGATGGAAACTGAGTCTTAAAATGGCTTCATTTTTATAAAAAGCATTGCGATGTTTAAAAGAATGATTTGTTTTAAAGCACTGGCAATCCAATGGAGTAAACCCATTCCAAGAAAGTGGCGTGGTCCTGTGATTAGACATCATTTAAATGTGTTAAGTAGATTTCTCATACCAGTCCCATGACTGACTCGTAGTTTGTTTCACTTTCAAACTCGGATGCCCCTTTTTCTACACGGGCAGCCTTGTATTCTGGTTTAGCTGGCTTTCTCTGGATAGCTGGAGCTGAAGATGGATTCTATCATTTATCTCTTTTTATGCTGTTCAGCTCCTATTGTACATATTATGTTTGTTTCCGCTGTAAACATTTATATATAGCTGAACTGTATTTGTTCTAAGTATGATCCTGTATACTGTGTAACTCTGGTGTTTATGTTTATCCAGTGTATTATTTGTTCATTATCTGGTGTATTTATTTAATTCTGTTCTGCTGTTATCTGTTTATGTGTTATATTCCAAGGATTACCCTTGCCACCGTCAGTACGGGGTTTGGGGTCGTCTCAATAAAACACTCCTAGTTTATAAATAAACTTGCGTGACCTGCTACCCCATGTTTACTATCTTTCTGATCCCTTACCACTTGAAACCCGCCTACCGTTTAAACTTTGTTTTAATCAAATGATTTACTACATGGCCCAAAGTACCCAAAAACCCATACTCTAAGGCCCACACACATTGAATTTGCTCACCCCCTGACCACGTGGCACGCATCTTCCTTCATACGTTTAAATCTTTTATTAATTCTTCATTTAACACAGCCGAGACCTGCTTGTTTTAATTCCCTTCATTTTTACTTCCTTTCCCTTATTTCCTGATACCTTCCCTACTTCCAATCTCTACTTCAATGCTTCCTTTCTCCTTCCATGTTTACACTTCAATGCCCATCCCTTACTGACGTGAATTCCCACTCCTCCGCCCTGTTCTGTTGATCAGCCTACCCCGTCCCTTACATGTTCCACATACCACTGTAATGTTCACCGCATTTTAAGGTTTGCTCCTCCGTCAGTCTTTAATTCAATGAACACTCCTTAACATCTATGGTTTCCAGTCCCTTGTGCAAGATGCCACACTGGTCATAATGTAATAACCGGAAATCCGAGCCAATTTAAAATTTTCATTTTGGCAATTTTGATGAATTTTGGATATTTAAAATGAATTATTTTAAATAATAATGACGAGAAATTTATTTTGAATAGAATTAGAAAGGTAATATTTATTTGAATCGTCGTTAGAATATAAATAATTATTTATAATTATAAAAGGAATTGAAAATGGCACGGTAGTTCGAAAATTCGATTTCAAAATTCAAATGAATGTACAGGATTCAAAATAAACCGGATTTTAGCGAAACCAAAAATATTAAAATCTATTTGAAAATATCTTTCCAACGAATCCGAAAAATCAAAATTTTATAGCGGGAATAAAAAGTTATGTCCAGTTGAAAATTCAGAATAGTCGTTGTGGAATTCCGGCCCTTAAAAATAGCAATTTTGCAAACGACCTCAGTTTTCTACGAAACCACTTTTGTTGGATCCGGGATATCAAATTATTGCTATATTCCAAAATTCATAGTTTTCTGAATACATATGTGAGCGTGGCGAAGTAAAACGTGTTTTAATAGTTTAAATCAATTTCGATCGACCAGAAAAGGGCCATTTTTCAAACGGTCCCGGAATTTGATGAAATTAGTTTTGTTAGAACCGTATCGTTAATACGAAGCTAGAAAATATTTTTCGGGAATTTTTAGAGTCCGTATGTGGCCCCGGTAAATTGAAATGTGCGTTCAAATTCAGTATATAGAGTCATATTTTGATTTTGACGAAAACTGATCGAAATGGCCGAACTGGCTTACGAAACATATCCCATTGTGTTTGAAATGGGGGTAATTAGCTAGGAACGACAGTTGGTGGGTTCGATTTCAAGTTCGAATAAAAAGTCAACCGTAGGTGGAATAAAATATAATATAAATTAATTAATTAATTATAAATCCCCTAACCCCCTCACTTTCTTTCTCTCTCTCGTTCTGAATATAAAAAAGAAAAAGAAAAAAACAAATTACTGGCCCCAAATCCTGTCGGCCCCCTTCGTCATCATGGATCGCCGGAGACTCTCCCCCCCTCTCGCCGCCACCTCCCTTTCCCCTCCACCTCATCTCCGTTTCCCCTGCTCCGACTCACCCATCCGCCCCCTCCCCTTCCTCTCCATCGTGAGCGCGAGCCTCACCACCGTCATACTTCGAGACCCCCCTCCCTCACGTACTCCATCCAGCCCCGCCTCCACCGTGCCAGCACCTCCACCGCGAGCTGCAGAGCACCCCCCTCCTCGATCCGCGAACATGAAGCCATTCCCCCCTTCAGTCCAACAAAGTAAGGTTTTCCCTTCCCTTTTCTTTATTTTATTTAGTAAAACTGAAATTTATTTATGTATTAAAACTGAAATTAGTTTAGGATAATTTTTATAAGGTAAAGATTATTTTTTTATAAGGTAAAGCTTATATTTTTATATATATGAAAATATGATTTTTGTCTATATAGCTTTAGAATAAAAAAATTGGATTTTTAAAGTAATAAAGAGTAGATTTTTATCATATAGGAGCGATGAAAAAATCTGGTCTTTAATATATATATATATACAAAAAGATATAAAGATACGATTTTTTTTAAATATAAGCTAGAGATTAAAAAAAATATGATTTTTATATTATAGAGATAATAAAAATATGATATTTATATTATAGAGATAATAAAAATGTGATTTTTATATTATAGAGATAATAAAATTATGATTTTTATATTATAGAGATAATAAAAATGTGATTTTTATATTATAAAGATAATAAAAATATGATTTTTATATTATAGAGATAATAAAAATGTGATTTTTATATTATAGAGATAATAAAAATATGATTTTTATAATATGAATAACGATAGGAAAATATTATTTTTAGTTAGATAAAAATATAAATTTTATCATAGGTAATAATAAAAAGATTCGATTTTTATATTTGTAGAATGGCGAAAAAAAAATATGAAGTAGAAATAAATATATGATTTTTATTTACAGGATTTTAGTTTAAAGCAAAAACTTAGACCCGCATTTTAAATTACGGACGAATTTTTTTTTTTTTGGTTTGAAGG
This sequence comes from Allium sativum, assembly GCA_030737875.1. Taxonomy (NCBI): domain Eukaryota; kingdom Viridiplantae; phylum Streptophyta; class Magnoliopsida; order Asparagales; family Amaryllidaceae; genus Allium; species Allium sativum. The sequence continues at coordinate 661,311,564 of CM060919.1, forward strand.
ACGCGGGCTTCACCCCACTAACAAACCGTTTCCCATTTCATTCGTTCTAGGGTTTTGTCTCGATCAAAAAATCATCAGTATATTTGATCCAAAAAATAATAATCAATCCCTAAAATCAGTAATGTCGACAACTAAAACAGATTTTTCAACTTCGACCTCTAATTTGCCGATAGGCGATTGGGTATTCAAGGCAAGATCCCCGAATCGTGCATCATCAACTCCTCAATCGAAGGAAAAATCTCCAAAAAGTGGAAAATAAAAATCTAGAGTTGCAAAATCAAGAGCAGTTAAACAACTCGCACTACAAATCGGCGATGAAGAAGGTACTATGCGTTCAAGGAAGCGTCCTAGGGTTTTGAAGGTATTAGATTTTGTTGAAATTTTGTATGTTTCATCTAAACGAGAACGAGAAAATCCTGATACATGAATTACAAAATATAATGATAGTTATAGATATCACTTTACCTTTTACCATATCATTTTGCATTCCAGCAAAATATAATGATAGTTATAGATATCACTTTGCCTTTTAGCATAACATTTTGCATTCCAACAAAATATAATGATAGTTATATATATCAGTTTGTCTTTTAGCATGTCATTTTGCATTCCAGCAAAATATAATGATAGTTATAGATATCACTTTGCCTCTTAGCATATCATTTTGCATTCCAGCAAAATATAATGATAGTTATAGATATCAGTTTGCCTTTTAGCATGTCATTTTGCATTCCAGCAAAATATAATGATAGTTATAGATATCAGTTTGCCTCTTAGCATATCATTTTGCATTCCAGCAAAATATAATGATAGTTATAGATATCAGTTTGCCTTTTAGCATATCATTTTGCATTCCAGCAAAATATAATGATAGTTATGGATATCACTTTGCCTCTTAGCATGTCATTTTGCATTCCAGCAAAATATAATGATAGTTATAGATATCACTTTGCCTCTTAGCATATCATTTTGCATTCCAGCAAAATATAATGATAGTTATAGATATCACTTTGCCTTTTAGCATGTCATTTTGCATTCCAGCAAAATATAATGATAGTTATAGATATCAGTTTGCCTTTTAGCATATCATTTTGCATTCCAGCAAAATATAATGATAGTTATAGATATCAGTTTGCCTCTTAGCATGTCATTTTGCATTCCAGCAAAATATAATGATAGTTATAGATATCAGTTTGCCTCTTAGCATGTCATTTTGCATTCCAGCAAAATATAATGATAGTTATAGATATCACTTTGCCTCTTAGCATATCATTTTGCATTCCAGCAAAATATAATGATAGTTATAGATATCACTTTTCCTTTTAGCATATCATTTTGCATTCCAGCAAAATGTAATGATAGTTATAGATATCACTTTGCCTCTTAGCATGTCATTTTGCATTCCAGCAAAATATAATGATAGTTATAGATATCACTTTGCATTTTAATTTGTCATCTGATGCATGATTAAGATTTGTGAAAGAAGATAGTTATAGAGGAATGGTTTGCACGATCTTTGGTTTTGACCTTTTTTTAACTTAGTTTTGCCTTGTTAATACTATTGTTGTGTGTGCCATGTATCTTTAGTCATTGAATTGGTTTAAACGTGAAATGAAGGCTTGATGTCTTTGTCTATTGGTATCATACCAGTTGCCGCATGTGCGAGTGTACATTTGTATTCTAAACTGTATGGCAAATACTATTCTTTTGTTGATCACTACAACTATATTTTTGTTGTTTACCTTGATCTTAAAGCCTTGCTGAATCATAATATAACATGGGTTAACGGTTATCCTTGATATCGTCTTGAAATGATAATATAATTACTTACTTCTTATTCTCAATTTTTTCAAAAAGGAGGCGAAGGACGGCCGTAGCCGTAGAATCATAACCTAATTAAATTATTATGGAATGTAATCTAAAACTAATTTGTTATTTATATGTTATATTTGACATAGTTTTTTGCTATTGTGATTTCGGATGAATAAAGATATAAATAAAATGACAGTTTCATATAGCATTTTTGTAATGGTACCATTTCTAGTAGCATGATTGTCCTATAAGTAACGATAATTTCATATGACATATTATTCTTAAATTGCTTAGAATATTGATAATGTTAATTATGATAGCTTAATATATCATTTTTATCCATGTTCACTACCAATTTTACTGTTACCTTACTGTTACTTACTCTTGTTTTATTGTTACTTACTGGTATCAATAACAGTACGTTATTTACTGTTACTTTTAATAGTATTAAAATGATAGTTTTATATATCATTTATAATGTTTTGGTGAATTTGTCTATTATGCTGAATTTGTGATGTAGTATTAACATTTAAACATTTGTGTATGCACAGAATACTACAGTAAAAAATACAAAAAAAAAAAAGAAAAAGGACAAAGAAAAAGAAAGAAGTCAATACGAATCAGTATCGTTGTAGTTTAATGGCCATGATCAAAACAATGGAAAAAATTAAAAAAGGAAAAGGTTTTACAGCAGATCAATTAGATTTCATTAAGCAAACACCATTTCATCAGTTCATTTTTCTATATATGAAGGTTATGTAACTTTGAAAGAATGTAGAAAATCAACTTTGACTATGGATATTCTTATTAGTACATTTTCTGATGAGAATGAAGATTTCAAAATTGGGAAAAAAAGTTTAAAAATTATGACTGAAGATATTGCATTGCTGTTTGGTTTGCCAATTCATGGAAAAAACTTGTTTCCTCTACCAAAATCTTCTTTTCAACACCTATCTGACTACGGTAAAGAATTTGTTGTAAGGAATTTTGGAATAGTTGATCATATTACTAAAATACATACCATTGCTAGAATTAACTTTGTTTTTTAAAATGAAAATTATCAATATCAAACTGATTTACCAAAACTAATAATAATTCTAGCAATGATAACTTTCTTTTTTCCAGATAACCAAATGTATTTACCTTGGGGTTATCTACAGTACTTAATTGATGAAGAAAAAATGTTTGATGTATCATGGCCATTAACAATACAATGTTCACTGTTACGTTCACTAAAAGTGTTCAAGTCCAAGCCACGTCAAATGTCCGGATGTTCCATGCTTATTTTGGTAAGAGATACCCTTTTTATTAATGCATTACCCAGGCAACAGCCTATGTTATTAACTTAATTGCTTCTCTAAGTACACTAAAACCAGTTACATTGAAATGATAGTTCCACATATCATTATTTTATGTTACTTTTTAACTCAACTTTAATCATTGAAACCTCCTTTTTTTAAATGTTTTAAATTTTGTTAATTAAACATCAGAATTTGCTTTTTCTGTCAATGTTTTTGTTCAAATGTTACATTGAAATATGTAATGATAATTTCACATATCATTTTATATAACCTTCTGTTTTTAGCTATAATTGGTTTATTAACATAGATATAAAATTTCTATCTTTTTCCTTATTATATAACACATACCTTTTTGTTTGTAAATTAAAATGATAGTTGAAAATAGCATTTAATTAACTTTCACAGTTACACTGCATATTTTATTTTCCTACATACCCAAACATATAATTTTCTCAAATGTTTTTATTTTTACTTTTGCAGTATTTTCTTTGCGAACATGTTAATTTAATTGAAGAAAAGGCAAAATGCAACAATAATTTCCCAAGGTTTGTGAAATGGGATATAAGCTGTCTGAAGAACAATGTCACAAACGATACATTAACCAGAATGGATGATGAAAAGGTAATATTCAATTTACTTTTTTGTCCTATAAATTTATATTTAATCATCTAGATACCTTATTATTGTTTTTGAACAGATTTTTGAGAACTTGAGACAAATTACTGAAAATGAGAAGACTTTACTACAACAAGAAAAATTGCAAGTTCAACATGCTCCACGCAGATCTGAAATGGAAAATGATGATGATAATAATCAAATTGCCTCTCTTCAGCAGTATATACAACAACTGGAAAGTAAACTAAGAAAAACTGAAGAAGAGCTGAAAAATGAAAGAGCTGAAAGAATAAAAGAGAAAGAGTTGATTGTAGGATTGAAAAAAGAAATTGAGAAATTGAAATCAAAAACAACTAGCACAGAAGAAGGAGATGAAAGCCAAAATGTAAATAAGCAAAATGAAATTGATTTCAAAGGTCCCACATTTGATCTGAAAATCACACAACAAATGCTAATTCTACAGGAAAAAAGGAAAGAAGAAGAAAGGAGAGAAATGGAAAAATCAAAGTCAAAAATAGAAATAGCCCCAAGCTCATTGGTTAATAGGGTGACAACAAGGGTTGCTCGAAAGAAATCAGAAGCTGAGGGAAAAGTTGATGAAAGGAAAAATGAACATGAAGAAAATGTTGAAAAAACCGATCTGGAAAAAGGAGATCAAAATAAAATTAGTATCGACGAAGAAATTGATAGCGAGTTGAAAGATGTATCAAACATTGAAGAAGAAAGCGATGAAGAAAACATTGATGAAGAAAGCGATGAAGAAAATGACACCGGTACAGACAATACAGTCAAACTAGTAGACATTGATGCATACTTTCCGAAAAGGGAAAACTATCAAACTAGTTTAAAAGTCAAAAAAGCAAGCTTCTAAATCTTCTTGAAGAAAGCAAGAAAAGCATAGTTCTTTCGTATTTTGAAAAAAAAAAATGAGAATGAGAAGTAAGTAATTATATTATCATTAATAGTTTTTCATTACAATTTCATCGAAATAATACCTACTAACTTATTTTGTGTTTATGTAAAATGCAGCTCTGTAGTTTTCATATCAGATGATGTTAAAAGGGGTGGGATTATAATTGTAAAATCTATGCTTGAATCTATTTTGCTGGAATTGTACACAGATGGCTAGGTATTTTTCTTTTTATTTGTATATAACTTATATTCACATTTAATAGGCTGGAAAAATAGACAATGTACACGTATGTTCAAAATGATATATACGAACTTATCATTTTGATATAAAGCCTCAACTATACATAGTATATATAAACTGTACATGCAAAAAAGAGCCCTGCATGCTATGATAATAGCTGGGATATGATTAACAGGAAAAATTGAAAATAAACAGGTGTATTTGAAATGATATATAAATGTATCATTTTGATATAATGCCACTACCACACCTGAAAAATTAGCAACATATGTATTATGCTGATATTCATATTGAATGAACAGACGAAAACAAAGATAGACAAATATTTTGTAAATGATATAAAACTTATCATTTTTGTATAAAGTTACTAACACAGGTTATTATTTTCTTTATTCTATCAGATAATTGATTGGCATGTTCAAAACCAAGAGTTGTATGAGCACAGCTGTAACACCCCGCGAATTCTATAACTGTGAAATTAACAAATTAAAGTATAATTAATTTGAAATCAAAGAACTAAGGGAAACGGGATACGCCATTGCGTTCGTCTCGGAAAAATACGCGAAATAGAGTCCGAGTTTTCGAAAAACGGAGTCCGTATGAAGAAGATATGGCCTTCGGAAGTTTTTAAATTAAGTTTAAAATTCAAACAGAATAAAATATCTCAGAAAATCAAGTTTAAAATCCAAAATGGGGCCCAATGGGCCAGGGCGGAAAAACACCCGCCTAACGCACCCAGGTCGACTGGGCTGTCGACCTGGTCTAGCCAGGTCGACAGGGCTGTCGACAGGGCTGTCGACAGGCATGTCGACCTGGTCCAGACCCAGGTCGAACCCAGTCCACCCTGGCTGGCCTATTCTATGTTGGTCGATTTTCTGCAGTCTGCTTTGTCATTAGGGCTAGGTAGCAGGCTCTAATTGGTCTCTCCTTAGGATGAATGGCTACGATCAATCCAAGCAACATCAATGGTCCTAATCAGTTCATAACCCCTATAAAAAGGACCCTAGACTCAACCCTAATCTATTCATTCAAAAATAAGAACAAAGCCGCCATGTTGCTGAGGAACGACTAAGAGTAGCCACCAATTGGAGAGAGGATTAGGAGACAAATTCTAAGGCATAAAGCAACTCAATCAAATCAAATCGCATCTTCAAATCCCTAAATTTGAGAATTCGCCACACCATTGTAAGTAGAGTATTATTTTGGTATGAACAAATAACTGTGTTGGTTTGTATACTTGATTGTGGTGATAAATAATTCATAATTTGTGCGTTACTATGATTCTTATCGATTTGGAATATTGTATACGTTTGGATATTCTCGAATTATGTCATTCATTATAAAAAACTACATGCGGTAGTTTTATGCAAGTATACGTTTGGAATATTCGCAAATTATGTAATCCTTGTTGAAGCTACATGTATGTAGTTGTTTAATTAAAACTCATGCAAGTTTGGGGTTTTGCTACTATGCCATCATGATGTATATTTTTGTACATAAATCATTTTGTACGTAATTGGAACAAGTTTGGTTGTTATAGTTCATATGAAACTATGTTGAAATTTTGGCACCATGATTTATGTATTAAGACATGCTTTTGTATTAGAAAACCCATTTGCAAACTTATGAATATGACTAGGCTATGATTGATATTTGGCATAATTTGAAATCCATGTTAAGTCTATATTGTTTACAAGAATTATATGATGACATATGTGGTACATAACTAGGTTAGATTCAAAATCCCTTTTTGCAAGTTTGCATGACTAAAGTAAAAATCATGATTTCATGTTAGAAATATTTATGCCATGGTTATGTGGACAAATTTAACTATACTTTTGTATTAGTCACAAAAGTAGACACCTTTGTAAACATGTAGTAGTCTTATGAACATGATTTGCTTATGTTTGACATTATGCCTGAATAGAAATATAGGTTTATGTTGTAGTTAAGCCTATGTGTCGATAGTGATATTCTTAACTTAACTACAAGTTTACATGGTTTGATTCATGTCACTTATGCTTTATGACCAAAGTATATGTCACTACTATGCAAGTACACCAGTTTCTATTTTGTATTTCCAACGTCATATTGCAAGTTCATGCGTTCACATTCCCCTTTTTGTGTATGTAATCACGCTTTAAGCCTCCCCTTTTCGCATGGCTAAGTTGGGCTTAAAAAGGCTAAGCCCAACATATATATAATAAACGGACGTGTTAAACGGGGGAAAATAACGTTGGGTTAAAATTACTAATGAATGAAAATATAAAATAGAAGGGCCCAAATTCAGGTATGGGTTGGGCCCATGATTGGTGTAACCTTTACACCATTAACTTAATAATGGGCCGCAAATATTTACATATAAGAAAATAAAGAAGAAAGACAAAATATGTAAATATAGAACATACGATGTGTTTAACCCGAGGTTGGATTGAGTTGTGATGTAAACCTGCCCGGAACCGCCCGGCTGTCCAGTAGTCACAACAATACCTATCCAATGTGGGAGGTTAAACATGGAGCCCAATAAGGACCCGAGGTTAGACTGAGTTGTGGCGTAAGACTGCCCGGAACCAACCGGCAACAGGCAGCCACAACAATACCTGTCTAATGTGAGAGGTCAAGGCTTTAATAAGACAATTAAGGCTGAGTCAGGATTGTAGGAATTAAGTGAACTAAAGACTTAATCAAAATGGAACATGCTAAACTAAACGGACTGGTGGGGGTTAGGTTAGAAAACACTTAACCAACTTAGCATGTTGGCTAGAGATAGAAAACCTAGTAACGGGGGACCCTTTTCAGCAGTAACCCTAGAAGGTGTATCAGGATACCCTGAAACTAGGCAGGGTGGGGCACGATTACTGGGCTGATTGTAAGAGGTCAAAGCGACGGCGGTGGTGTAGCAGTGTAGGTTCTAACGGGGTGCGGGCGTGCACACACTCCGGCGCAGAAAAATAAAGCACTGGGCACCAGTAGCATACCTGTGCATTCTAAGGTTGTGTCGGGCCGCCGCCATGGGACTTGATACACCCCATGGTGGGACCAGCATAGGTAACTACAACATCGGGGGCCGTAAGACACATGTAACTATGCGAGTAGGAGCCGATCATCATAGAATGGATCACATCACCCTGATTTATGGGGTGCCAGTTGGGAACTAGTTTATATGGGTTCAGAGATTTACATGGGGTACGATAGTATATTCGACCCTAGACAACTTAACCAAGTTTATAGTGCTTTCCCACTTCTTGTTTATACTTATCATACCCAGTTCTTTATTCATAGACAGAATAGTACTAGACTTACTCAGGCTTTATGTCTGACCCTACTTTTCTTTCGTCTTCTTTTCTTCCGTTCCCCCCCCAGGTCCACAGGGAGGGAACACTGCAGCTTGACCAGCCTTAACATCCAGCTTGAAGAAGAGAAATGTATTGCTTGGACCTTTTCGTTTGAAACTATGGCTTTGGACAACCACTATGGGGCCTTTGCAGTTTATCTATGTTTTATTTATGCTTCTTTAAATAATGTAATCAAGACAGATTATGAAAGTGTTATGTTTTTGGAAAAGATGTAAGACAATTATGGTGATGTTGTTGTAGCACGTATTTGCTTTTATGAAATAAAAGTTTGTTGTTTTTCCGCTGTTTACAAATATGTGTTCTTATATCTGTCTTGTATATCTGTGACTTATACTTATAAACCTCCACCAAAATTAGGGCATTCCCTTTGAGAGTGACCCCTAACGGAGGTGGGGTGTTTCACTTGGTATCAGAGCATAGGTTTACCAGATAAGATAAATAGTTTTGAAAAATTATTTTCAAAAAGGAAATTTAAAGAAGCATTTTTAAAAGAAAAATATTATTTTATTTTAAAAAGGCAAAGTCCACTCCCCAAAGCCATAGGTACTATCTCTTATCCTTCGTTTTGAACCTATCCTTTTTGTTTCAGCATGTCCGAAGACCTTAACTTGCCGGAAGGGGTGCCAATACCTGGTTGGTTTAGACGGTTCTTAGAAGCAAGAGCCACTCAGCCAGGTCCTACCGTTCCTCCTCCCCCAGCTGCCGGAAATCATCCAGCTGCAGCGGCACCTTTTCCTCCACCTCCTCCACGGGGAAACACGTTTGCTAAGATATGTAAAGATTTTAAAGCTATGGGAGGAAAGGATTTCCATGGAACTGAGTCCTTCGTGGCAGCTAGAAATTGGCTGAAAGAAACTGAGGACCTATTCATCATCTTTGAGGTAGAAGATAGACAAAAAGTACAACTGGCAGTATGGCTATTGAAGGGCGAGGCTTCCTACTGGTGGGAAGTCACTAATGCTGAAAGACCAGTGGAGACATGGGAGGACTTTAGGGCAAGGTTTGAGACTAAATTTCTCTCAGATGCGGAAAGAAGTTTGCAGTTGGAAAAATTCTTATTTCTTAAGCAAGGGGACAAGACAGTCAGAGAGTATGTGAATCAGTTCGATGAGCTGGCTAGGTTTGGGCTTGACCTAGTCAACACCCCGCACAAGAAGGCTCTCCGTTTCGTCAAAGGGTTGAATGAGCCATTACACAGTTTGGCCATGACCCATATACCCATGGGAGCCACGTATGAAAGATTGGTGCAAATGGCATTGCTGAATGAAGAGGATAAGGGCAAGAAGGAGACAAAGGCAGAAAGCACTCAAGGGAAGAAAGAGGGTTTGCAGCCTAAGAAGACAGACTTTAAGAAGGGCGGGAAAGGCAACAAAGAGAAGAGGAAGTGCAATTTCTGTGGCAAAGTGGGGCACTTAGTAAAGGACTGCCGGAAAAAGAAGGCCAAGGAGAATGGTGGGTGCTTTTCTTGCGGTGAGACAGGCCATAGGGCTAAGGACTGCCCAAAGAAACGAGGACAGGGGCAGAGGGCTGGATCCACCCCAGGGGCACAGGTTCATGTGCTGGAAGTGCCACCTCTGCAACAGCGAGGTATAAATACTTCTGTAGAAAGTGTAGTTTATCTTTATGATCACCCCGTCCGCACTTTATTTGACTCTGGCGCATCACACTCCTTTATCTCGTCTGCTTTAGTAGAATCTCTGCACCTAAAAACTAGTATGGTGGAGGACCCCTTAATTGTTTTAAACCCAATTGGGGGCCCAGCTCATTTGTCTATGATCTGTTTGGGATTGAAAATTTCTATTTTAAGTGTAGAATTTCAATGTAGTGCCTTTGTTTTGGGCTTTTCGGGTTATGTTTTGATTTTGGGTATGGATTGGCTATCCAGTAATGGGGCCATCCTTGATTGTGAGAGAAGGGTTGTTAGGCTCCTAACCCAGCTCAGTAATACTTTGGAAATTTCTTGTAATCCCTCGTATGCGGTTATGCTTAGTTATCTTGAATCGCTAGATGCCTCTGTTGAAAATTTGCAATCAGTTAGAGTGGTCCGGGAGTATCCGGATGTCTTCGAGGAGGTGAAGGGCTTGCCTCCGAAGCGGGAAATAGACTTCCGCATATATCTTGTAGATAATGCAAAGCCCGTTGCGTTGCCCGTTAGACACATGGCTCCACGAGAAAGGAAAGAGCTCAATAAACAGATTAAAGAGCTTCTAGAAAAGGGGTTCATTAGGAGAAGCATTTCAGAATGGGGCGCTCCGGTGGTGTTCGCTACAAAGGCGGATGGTTCACTCCGTCTATGTGTTGACTATAGGGAGCTCAACAAGCTAACGAAAAAGAATAGGCACCTTCTCCCTAGAATTGACGATTTATTTGACCAGCTTGTAGGAGCGTCTGTTTTCTCCCAACTCGATTTAGCAACCGGTTTTCATCAGCTAAGGGTGGCTGAAGATAGCATCGATAAAACGGCATTCAGAACCCCAGACGGCTTCTTTGAATGGCTTGTCATGCCTTTCGGCTTGACAAATGCACCTGCTTACTTCGTGGACCTGATGAGTAGGGTATTTAGAGATTTCCTCAACAAATTCGTAGTGGTCTTCGTAGATGATATCCTTATCTTCTCAAAGAGTGAAGAGGAACATGCTCAACACTTAAGGGCAATCATGGAAACTTTGCGAGTCCATCAACTAAAAGCCAAATTCTCCAAATGCCACTTTTGGAGGGAAGAGGTGAGGTTCCTTGGGCACATAGTATCCAAACAAGGGTTAGCAGTGGACCCTGCTAAGGTAGTGGCGGTACAGGATTGGAAGACACCAAGGAATGCAACTGAGGTCCGAAGTTTTCTAGGACTAGCAGGTTTCTATCGAAAGTTCATAAGGGATTTTGCGAAAATCTCAGCTCCGCTTACGAAATTAACCAAGAAGAATCTAGTGTTCAATTGGGACTTGGATTACGAGTTTGCTTTCCAACGACTAAAAAGGGCTCTCACAAGAGCCCCAGTTTTGACGCTGCCAGATGGGAGCAAGATGTTCACTGTTTATACGGATGCATGTGGGACAGGGCTAGGCGCCGTCTTAATGCAAGAAGGAAGGGTAGTAGCTTATGGCGGGAGGCAGTTGAAAGTGCACGAAAAGAACTACCCAACACACGACCTTGAGTTAGCCGCCATCGTCTTTGCACTCAAGTCTTGGCGACACTATCTCCTAGGTGAGAAGTTCGAACTTTACACTGACCATAAATTGTTAAAATATCTTTTCTCGCAGAAGGATCTTAACTTGAGGCAACAAAGATGGATGGAGTTTCTTGCCTCGTACGATTTCGAAATCTCCTACACTCCGGGCAAAGGCAACGTGGTGGCAGACGCGTTGAGCCGAAAGAAATTGACCCTAAGCCCGTTGTTTGTTAAAAGACAAAGCCTAGAGTTTATAGCCAGCTTCGACTTTAGGCCTTCCTCCGATTTCGTACCAGGCTTGCTAGCATCTCTCGAAGTGCGCCCAACTTTAGTGGATTCAGTAGGGACAGCACAACGCGAAGACCCTCAGCTTGTGGAAACAATTGATAGGCTAATTAGGGGTGAGACTTCAAGTCACCTCAACAGATACTCCATCGACGACAAGGGTTTGCTAAGGCGAGACGGAAGACTATGCGTCCCACAGATAAAAGATTTAATAAAGAAGGTTCTCGAGGAAGCACATCACTCCAAGATGACGATACACCCAGGCGGAGATAAAATGTACAAAGATATAAAAAGGACTTTCTTCTGGAACGGCATGAAAAAGGACGTGGCAGAGTTCGTTTCTAAGTGTATGGTGTGCCAAGAACAGAAAAAGCCTGGCGGACTGCTACATCCTCTGGAGGTCCCGCAGTGGAAGTGGGATAGCATCTCAATGGACTTCATCGATGGGCTGCCTAGGTCTAGGAGAGGCAACACTAGCATTTGGGTAATAGTGGATAGGCTTACTAAAAGCGTCCACTTTTTACCTGTCAAAAGTAAAAGAACTGCCTCATCCCTAGCATCACTTTACCTCAAAGAAATCGTTCGACTCCATGGAATACCATCTAGCATTGTTAGTGACCGAGACACCATCTTCACCAGTGAGTTTTGGCGGAGTCTGCAAGAAGCAGTAGGAACGCAGTTATGCTTGAGCACAGCCTATCATCCCCAAATCGACGGCCAAACAGAGAGAGTGAACAGAGTTTTGGAAGACCTTTTAAGGCTATGTGTCCTTGACTTCGGAGGGACATGGGAAGACCACCTTCCTTTGGTGGAATTTGCCTACAACAACAGTTATCAAGCAACCATCGGAATGGCGCCCTTCGAAGCTTTATATGGAAGACCGTGCCGATCACCCACTTGTTGGTGGGAGTCTACTGATAAGCTCATACTTGGACCAGATATGATCCGAGAGACTTCAGAGAAAGTAGACTTAATACGAAGAAGGATGAAGACGGCCCAAGACAGACAAAAGTCCTATGCCGACAAGAGAAGGACCGACCTTGAATTTGAGGTTGGAGACAGAGTTTTTCTCAAGGTATCACCGCTAAGAAACGTTGTTCGTTTTGGAACCACAGGAAAACTGGCACCAAGGTTCGTAGGGCCATTCCCTATCATCGAGAAAATTGGGAAAATGGCCTATAGATTAGAGCTACCCGAGAAGTTGCCTGGAGTCCACAACGTCTTTCACGTTTCACATCTCCGAAAATGTCTACATGAGTCTGCTGAAGTGGTAGAGCCAAATATCCTCGAGGAGGCCGAAGTGGAACGCGAAGCAACCATAAGAAAAGTTCCAACCCGTATACTAGGAACGGAAGTGAAGAAGCTACGCAACCGCGAAGTCAAACTCGTCAAAGTTCAGTGGAGCGACGCCGAGGGAGACGCAACTTGGGAAACTGAAGCTAGAATACGCACTGCCTACCCTTTTCTGTTCGAGGGTACATCCTTGATCTTACATTTTCCTTAAGTTGCGCTTTTATCTATCTTTTTAGGTATATTTCCTCGACCTTATCTTGTAGGTAGAAACCCTTTGGATGAAAACATGTAATTGAAACATGTTATGGATGATGGTTGCAAGTGGTTGCAAGTGATTGCTAGTGGTTGCTCGTGGTTGCATATACACACACAATCTAGGTTTTAGATCGGCTCAGTCACTTCATATTGCATATGCATATATGTTTGCATTCGTATATGGTTGAACTTTAATGTGTTGTCATATGGATGTTGCATTTGTATGAATGATTGTGCACTCATGTAGAATCAAGAATAGGAAAATTTGCATACATAATGGATTCATGGCACTTACTTGATTCGCATTAAGGAGGTCAACTGAATCAGTAGACCGCCTGATTTTGCATTAGATAAGTACATGTACACACACACTTCGCATATGATCATGAAGCATTAGAAGTCTTTTAAGGACAATGGATGCTCGTGTTTGATGGATGAGTAGATGGATGATTGGATGTTAGGATATACATTCCTCCTAACTTGAAGATTTCGGGGACGAAATCCTTTTAAGTGGGGGAGAATGTAACACCCCGCGAATTCTATAACTGTGAAATTAACAAATTAAAGTATAATTAATTTGAAATCAAATAACTAAGGGAAACGGGATACGCCATTGCGTTCGTCTCGGAAAAATACGCGAAATAGAGTCCGAGTTTTTGAAAAACGGAGTCTGTATGAAGAAGATATGGCCTTCGGAAGTTTTTAAATTAAGTTTAAAATTCAAACAGAATAAAATATCTCAGAAAATCAAGTTTAAATTCCAAAATGGGGCCCAATGGGCCAGGGCGGAAAAACACCCGCCTAACGCACCCAGGTCGACTGGGCTGTCGACCTGGTCTAGCCAGGTCGACAGGGCTGTCGACAGGCATGTCGACCTGGTCCAGACCCAGGTCGAACCCAGTCCACCCTGGCTGGCCTATTCTATGTTGGTCGATTTTCTGCAGTCTGCTTTGTCATTAGGGCTAGGTGGCAGGCTCTAATTGGTCTCTCCTTAGGATGAATGGCTACGATCAATCCAAGCAACATCAATGGTCCTAATCAGTTCATAACCCCTATAAAAAGGACCCTAGACTCAACCCTAATCTATTCATTCAAAAATAAGAACAAAGCCGCCATGTTGCTGAGGAACGACTAAGAGTAGCCACCAATTGGAGAGAGGATTAGGAGACAAATTCTAAGGCATAAAGCAACTCAATCAAATCAAATCGCATCTTCAAATCCCTAAATTTGAGAATTCGCCACACCATTGTAAGTAGAGTATTATTTTGGTATGAACAAATAACTGTGTTGGTTTGTATACTTGATTGTGGTGATAAATAATTCATAATTTGTGCGTTACTATGATTCTTATCGATTTGGAATATTGTATACGTTTGGATATTCTCGAATTATGTCATTCATTATAAAAAACTACATGCGGTAGTTTTATGCAAGTATACGTTTGGAATATTCGCAAATTATGTAATCCTTGTTGAAGCTACATGTATGTAGTTGTTTAATTAAAACTCATGCAAGTTTGGGGTTTTGCTACTATGCCATCATGATGTATATTTTTGTACATAAATCATTTTGTACGTAATTGGAACAAGTTTGGTTGTTATAGTTCATATGAAACTATGTTGAAATTTTGGCACCATGATTTATGTATTAAGACATGCTTTTGTATTAGAAAACCCATTTGCAAACTTATGAATATGACTAGGCTATGATTGATATTTGGCATAATTTGAAATCCATGTTAAGTCTATATTGTTTACAAGAATTATATGATGACATATGTGGTACATAACTAGGTTAGATTCAAAATCCCTTTTTGCAAGTTTGCATGACTAAAGTAAAAATCATGATTTCATGTTAGAAATATTTATGCCATGGTTATGTGGACAAATTTAACTATACTTTTGTATTAGTCACAAAAGTAGACACCTTTGTAAACATGTAGTAGTCTTATGAACATGATTTGCTTATGTTTGACATTATGCCTGAATAGAAATATAGGTTTATGTTGTAGTTAAGCCTATGTGTCGATAGTGATATTCTTAACTTAACTACAAGTTTACATGGTTTGATTCATGTCACTTATGCTTTATGACCAAAGTATATGTCACTACTATGCAAGTACACCAGTTTCTATTTTGTATTTCCAACGTCATATTGCAAGTTCATGCGTTCACATTCCCCTTTTTGTGTATGTAATCACGCTTTAAGCCTCCCCTTTTCGCATGGCTAAGTTGGGCTTAAAAAGGCTAAGCCCAACATATATATAATAAACGGACGTGTTAAACGGGGGAAAATAACGTTGGGTTAAAATTACTAATGAATGAAAATATAAAATAGAAGGGCCCAAATTCAGGTATGGGTTGGGCCCATGATTGGTGTAACCTTTACACCATTAACTTAATAATGGGCCGCAAATATTTACATATAAGAAAATAAAGAAGAAAGACAAAATATGTAAATATAGAACATACGATGTGTTTAACCCGAGGTTGGATTGAGTTGTGATGTAAACCTGCCCGGAACCGCCCGCCTGTCCAGTAGTCACAACAATACCTATCCAATGTGGGAGGTTAAACATGGAGCCCAATAAGGACCCGAGGTTAGACTGAGTTGTGGCGTAAGACTGCCCGGAACCAACCGGCAACAGGCAGCCACAACAATAACTGTCTAATGTGAGAGGTCAAGGCTTTAATAAGACAATTAAGGTTGAGTCAGGATTGTAGGGATTAAGTGAACTAAAGACTTAATCAAAATGGAACATGCTAAACTAAACGGACTGGTGGGGGTTAGGTTAGAAAACACTTAACCAACTTAGCATGTTGGCTAGAGATAGAAAACCTAGTAACGGGGGACCCTTTTCAGCAGTAACCCTAGAAGGTGTATCAGGATACCCTGAAACTAGGCAGGGTGGGGCACGATTACTGGGCTGATTGTAAGAGGTCAAAGCGACGGCGGTGGTGTAGCAGTGTAGGTTCTAACGGGGTGCGGGCGTGCACACACTCCGGCGCAGAAAAATAAAGCACTGGGCACCAGTAGCATACCTGTGCATTCTAAGGTTGTGTCGGGCCGCCGCCATGGGACTTGATACACCCCATGGTGGGACCAGCATAGGTAACTACAACATCGGGGGCCGTAAGACACATGTAACTATGCGAGTAGGAGCCGATCATCATAGAATGGATCACATCACCCTGATTTATGGGGTGCCAGTTGGGAACTAGTTTATATGGGTTCAGAGATTTACATGGGGTACGATAGTATATTCGACCCTAGACAACTTAACCAAGTTTATAGTGCTTTCCCACTTCTTGTTTATACTTATCATACCCAGTTCTTTATTCATAGACAGAATAGTACTAGACTTACTCAGGCTTTATGTCTGACCCTACTTTTCTTTCGTCTTCTTTTCTTCCGTTCCCCCCCCCCAAGGTCCACAGGGAGGGAACACTGCAGCTTGACCAGCCTTAACATCCAGCTTGAAGAAGAGAAATGTATTGCTTGGACCTTTTCGTTTGAAACTATGGCTTTGGACAACCACTATGGGGCCTTTGCAGTTTATCTATGTTTTATTTATGCTTCTTTAAATAATGTAATCAAGACAGATTATGAAAGTGTTATGTTTTTGGAAAAGATGTAAGACAATTATGGTGATGTTGTTGTAGCACGTATTTGCTTTTATGAAATAAAAGTTTGTTGTTTTTCCGCTGTTTCCAAATATGTGTTCTTATATCTGTCTTGTATATCTGTGACTTATACTTATAAACCTCCACCAAAATTAGGGCATTCCCTTTGAGAGTGACCCCTAACGGAGGTGGGGTGTTTCAACAGCTATACCTTCTCCACTATAATGATGGTAAGGCAAACCTTTTTTAAAAGTAAGGTTATGTTCTTTAAAAAATATGCTAAAAAAATTTAATATGCAGAATGAAATAAGCAATGATTCAGATAATGTGATACAGAAACTAGTTCTTCCTATGATAGAAAGTATTGTTCTGAATGAGTATACCAACAATATATTCTTTCCGTTGCATCATATCAACCATTGGACGCTTTTGAAATTGAACTGTCACAATGCAATGCACCCATTATGATTCAAATAAGCCTCTAACTAGATCTACAAGGATGTCAAATCCAAGCTACAGGCACGCTATTGATCAGGTAAAATAATTAGTATCTTGATAAACAAAAAATAAATAATGCTACATTCAACTATCATAATTTAATTATTTTCTACATATCCAGAGAAAGAAGGTTGAAGGGCTATTTGAGAAAAAATGGCAAGAAAAGGGAATCATGAATAAAAGTTTCGGGAAAAAAAACACTAATACAAGAACCATCCCCGGGGCAAGAACCATCCTCGTAAGTATTTAGTCATTCCTAAAATATAGATTTAGTGGTTTCCTATTTTCATTCACATAAAGCACACGAAAAGTATTTAGTGATACCTTCGTAATAGTGATACCATAACCATCCCCGCGGTAACACTCAACTATTTTGTAAACTGTCTTAAAAAAAGCTCAATATTTGATTGTTACTAAATACTTTTCTTGCCATTTGTAGGAATGATTGTGCTTGGTTTGTAATGACAAACATTAAATTGCTTGACAGTGGAAATCTTCCACAGATGTATGAAAAGAAAGAGATCGACCGACTCAAAGCGGATACAGTATTTCAAATCATCTACAACGGGGGAAAAGGAACAAATGAAACCAGTAGCAGAGCAAAAAGATTGATTTTTAATTGCAATTAGATTTGATATATTGAAGTTTACTTCTAATTTTCTTACAAGTTTCCTTGCTATATTTCTAGGAAGCACAATAGACTTATGCTAACTGTTTAGTCTGTAATAATATGTGCTGATAACATCATTTGTAGTACGGTAATGTTGAAAGTTTGATATGTTTCATTTCATCATCAAATTGCAATATTGCTGTTTTGCATGCAGTAACATGTTGTTAAATTGCGTGTAATGATATCAAAATGATATGATGTTGTCTCAAAAGTTTCCAACATTACATAATATCAAAATAATATATGAAACTATCATTATTTAAAAATATTTTCTATTTTTTGCTGTTGATGAAATCTAAACATAAATTAGTACAATAACAGTTATAATAGCTTTAAACATTAAAAAATATAAATTATCTTATTCTCAAAAGCACAGTGCTATATGCAGATAGCGTAAATTGTCTGTTTAAATAATACTGTCAACTAACAAAATGACATAATGCATGCTAAACATAAATAACCATCAACCACTATTATAATCAGCAGAAATTGACGAACAGTGTTATAACCAAAGATAATACAGATGGCAACATAAACATTATGTAATATAAACATTATGTAATATAACCATTATACATAATTATAACCATCCTACAGTATTATAGCAATACAAACGTATAACAAAAATCAAAATCGCCATATCACTGTCAAACATACAATATTATAAACAGCATACAGAAACTAAGCAACATTAAAATAAAAAAAATTGCAGATAGCATTATTAAATGAAAAACAATAATACATCCACTAAACATACACATAAGCCAAAAGCAAATCAAACATAAATCAATCACTCAGACAACATTACCATAATAGTCATATAGTCAAACAGTTTACATATATGAATTGCATAATAAAAGAAAAAAATGATAACTATATGTATCATTACATTATAAAAATTGGTCATTGTGGAAAAAAAAACAGTATTAAACATCAAGGTATAGAAGAAGCCTGACAGTTTCTTTTGTTGTGGCCTGTAGAATTACATTGGCTACATTTATTTCTTTTATTCTGAGAATAGCCATAGCCACCACGTCTCTTTGTAGAAGGTCTACCTGCTCCGCGAACTTCTTTAGGAGGCCTAATAATAACATCATTTTCAGCAATAACTGGCTTATCAAAATTAGGAATTGGATTAATGGCTTCAGCATATGAAGATCGAAAAGCGTCAACAGTAAAGTAGTGCTCCACATAGTCGTAAACTGATAACCTTGACTTATTAATACATTTGATTGCATGAGCACATGGAAATCCGGTAACTCTCCATTGATTACAGCTACATAAATGATTTTCGAGATCAACAAAATGAGATTTAAGGGATTTTACTTCAAACACAAAGTCTGAAGACTTGTAAACATCCCAGCCAAAACCAGCATCGACTAACTTAGACAAGCGTTCCTCTATAACAGGACAAAGATTCGTTGTCCACAAAAGACATTCCTCCCTTCGCCTAGCCATTTGCTCCGTAACTTTCACTCGAATACCATCCAAACAAGAAGATATAGGCATTACTCTATCTTCCAAAATCCAAGAGTTGAAGCTTTCTGCAACATTTGAAGTATATTCACCATACCGCTTTCCTTGAAAAAACAAATCTGCCCAGTGATCAAAAGGTTTATCTTGTAGAAAATTTTCAGCAGCCATACCCCCAATATTCTTAAATTTATAAAGATATCGCTCAAAATCATACATATTAGAAGCTCTAGCACAAAGTTTGAATAACTCTACAACAGAAGAATCACCTTTAGCTGCCTTCATAACACTACCAATATTTTGTTCCATGTGAAGCAAACAGTAGCTATGATATGAAGAGGGAAATACTTTAGGAACACCTAATATGAGACCCCAATGACGATCAGACATAAAATCTAGAGATCGGTCTTCATTTAGAATTTCTTTCAAATGGGACAAAAACCAAGACCAGTTAGATTCGTTTTCATGTGAAACAATACCCATAGCAAGAGGAAAGAAACCTGCAAAATAATTAATTAATGACCTTTCAAAACAAAGATACATGGCCTCATTAAGCATCAGAAATATGATAGTAATGTCTGGCAAACACAATTGAATTAGACTCAAAATGATATATGAATATATCATATATTATATATTAGTCTTTTAGTACCTTACTGTCTAAACATTAATACTACAAACACTTCTAGTGGAACCATTGATAAATAAAGCAAACAAATCTAGTGTAAGCATTGTTGCATTAAAATTAGTTAATGTGCATAAAAATGATAGTTTCATGTATCATAGGTACAAAAATAACCAAGAAAAAGAAAACAAAAGTAAAATTAAACTCGTACCTTGATTAGCATTTTTAGAAGTGGCAGCTAACAAAACTCCAGGTCTTTCCTTCAAATGAGCAGCATCTAAAAATATTAATGGTTTGCAGTGTTTAAAACCAAGCAAGCAAGCACCAAAAGCAAGACAAATTCTCTCAAACTGATTGGTTGAAGAATCAACATCCATAGATACATAACTACCAGGATTATACTGTTGCAATGCCTCCGAATACCAACGTAAATCATTATATGACATCGCATCGTCCCCATATATCTCTTTCAATGCTAACTGTTTTCCGCTATAAGCATAATAGTATGATAGATTGAAATTATACTCTCTTCTAAATTACGCAATGATATCCTTTGACTTCTTCATAGGAGCATCCCGAATTTGATCCAAAATCAAAGATTTAACAAATCTACTTGAAATAGTTACTCTATTAACATCTCTATGACCCGCTCCACACGAATGATTAAAATTATAAACTCTAATAAAAAAAATCGAGAGAGTAAGCCCGGATTTGAAGAAGCATTAACATAAAACTTGCAACCATCATTAATCCAAGAACAATTTACCGAAATTCTATCCGGAGCGTTTCTAACAAAAATCAAAGCATAAACTTATTTTATTTGATACGCCATTAAAAACTCCCTAAAATCCTCAACTCCATTAAAACAAAAACCAAGAAAATCCGCAATATTTTTCTGAGAACCTTTCTTTAACATATCTTTCAAATAATGAGATGAAACGGCATGTGACTCGCAATTTGTTCCAGAATTACTACCAATCGAAGTGCTTTGTATGCTTTCAGAACCCAAACCACAACCATTACTATCAGATTCCATAACACCAACATTCTCCTTAACCGTAAACTTGAAATATTTACTCTTCTTAAAAGTTAGAAGACATAAAATGCTAAGCAAGTCTGAATCAGTGTCGATAACTATAGTCTTATTCTCAAGAACATAAGAAATCTCAATAGAAAACCGATTAAGGTGTGGCCAAACATCACATATTTCACTTTTACACCAAATAAAGAAGAGGCTGTGGTCAGACGAGTAGAATAACAATTATCATTGTGTTCAAAGATAACAAGCAAACTATTTGCTTCATTATTGATAGTATCAGAACTGCAAAAAAAATCCAATTAAAATACTTAAACGAACAAAACAGTAACAGTAAATGTTAAATTTACATATCATAACAAAATAGAACCAATGTTGCCGCTGGATTAAACAGGAATACATTAACTAAAAAACCGTATGATAAATAAACATATCACTGGCAAGATTATAGTCTAAATGTGAATACTGCAGTAATGCTATATAAACATAGCATAAAATAACAAACCACATATAATATTCACTAGAACGACGGAACATCATCAAACTATAAAACAATAAACATTGTTGAAGAAATGCAAAAATAAACATTAAAATCTTACTTCTCCATTGAAATAAATCCAAATTCGATATCGATTACTGGAAGAAGAACAAGTTGTATAACCTAGATGAGCACAAAATTGATTATTAATCGACAACAATTATATGAAACGAAAAACAGAAATACTCGAAAGAAATTAAAGAAGCATACCTGAATTTACCTAATTGTTTGATGAAGATAGAAATCGCCAATAGAGATATGTAGCAATGAAAGAAGACGAAAATCGATTGACAATGGAGAAATCGAATACAAAATTAGAGTGACCACCGTCTTGAATCGAGAAATCGGTGATGAAGAAGATCGCAACCAAATTAAGCAGAAGAAAAAATTTAAATGTTGCTGAATCTTTTTCCTTGGAACGAAAGTTTAACGACCACTTCCTTCAGACCAAAAAAAAGAGCCGCGTCCGTAGGCCCAAACAATTTGAATAAAATTTCCGTCAGCCCATTTTTCTGTTTTACTTATTGGAAGGAAGCAATAAAAATATGATTTTTTATATATGAACAACATGAAAAAGATGCGTTGGAATTTCGAACAAATCCAGACCGTTCAGAAATAGAGAATGGAGGAGTGGAACCCTCAGTGAGAACTCCTCAATTTTAATTTAATTTCTAGTTTGAAATATATACTGGGATGTAGACGGTGCTTAGCAGCACCCGACACCCGTCGTCCATAGATCATGGATGACTTGTTTGTTTGATTGATGTGTTGTGAAATTTTATTGTGTGATGTGGAATGAATAAATATTTTATAATTAAAAATATAATTGTTAACGTGTATATAAAATAAATATTTATAAACAAATCGTACGATTTGTTTATGTACACCCATTTGACTGATATTGATTGGGACGATAAATTTTACACATCGCCCAACTTCACAAATAAAAATCTACGTTTTTTGATTGGAAACCCCACGCGGGTGTTGGGATGATATTTGGCGTACACTAATCCCAATTATTTAATTGTATGTCGATCAATTGGTTGACAGACTGTGTAAGCGTTAATTATTTATATTTAATGCTTATGCAGTTGTGTGGTGCACTCTGGATGATGGTTGATTATTTATCGTTGCTATTATATACATGATTTGTAGGGAATCCATATAATTAACATTATATGGTAATTGATTGGGCCTCATTCCAATTTGGAAAATAAAGAATAAAAGAAAATTCATGTGTTGAATAAAATGTATATTCATGTGTTGAATAAAAGAAAATTCATGTGTTGAATAAAATATATATTCATGTGTTGAATAAAAGAAAATCCATGTGTTGAATAAAGTATATATTCATGTGTTGAAGAAAATATTCATTTGTTGAATTGAATAACAAAGTTATTGAAATATATAAAGTCGTGTTGGTTAGATTGACGCCATTTTGACGTGAACGATATTTATATTGATTTTTTTCATTTTTATAATGAATATCGAAAAGGAATTGATTTCAAAATCTAATGTTTTGAAAATATTATCATTTATATATCGATGATATGGAATATTCAATTTTGATTAGAAATTGAATAGGAAGTTGAAATCGTTTTGAAAACGAATTTAAAACGATTTATAAAATATGTTTTGAAAGGAAATCGACGAAATATATAATATATTATATATATATATATATATATTGGCCTGAAAAGAACGTGCCGCACCGCGGTAGTTCGCGAATTTCGACCATTGACTTCGAATGGACATTACGGGAGATCAGACCGTCGGAATCTCCTAAAACTGGAACCGTTGGGTTCGTATCGAAAAGAGCTTTCTAACGAATATTAAATATTTGAAATCTAACGGTTGGATTTGGAATTATGTCCAAATCAAATTTGGAAAAGGTCGTTGTAAGTGCAGTTCGATGGCCGTTTATGGAAGTCGACTGTACGGGCCTTGATAAAATTATTAAAAATAGTAATAATTTGTGTAAAATCATAAGAAATGATTTGGAAAGAATTGGGATGAAAAATTCCATATTTGAAAAGATAAAAATAGATTTTTATCGAAATGAACTAGTTTTGAACTAGAATTATAATCCATTTATTTTTGAAATAGATAAATTGGATTTGAAAGGGTTTTAAAAGTAACCAGAATTTCCGATAATTGAATTGGAATGGATTTGAATCGAAATTGTCTTTGGAATATTTCGATGTTGGATTTTGTGATTATACAGATATTGTTATGGAAATTTGAAAGATTTATTTATATCGTTATTTCCAATACGATATTTGTTGGTCGTAGAATTTGATATTGAATATAAGCCAATATATTTTCTATTCAGAGCCTTGTATTTAATATCAAATGGGATTTGGGTTTGTTGTGAATGGTGTCTTCATTAACACTGTTCTTAAATCCAATTGAGAAAAAGATTAAATCTTTTTATTTAGATTTAATGAAGTATACAAATTAAATGGTATTTAATTGGAATTGAATTTGAATTGATTTTTGGGTTTATCGTGAACGGTGATTTAAATAACACTTATTCTTTAACCCGATAATTAATAGAATGTGAATTGGGCTTATCGTGAACTGTGTTTTAACAACATTCGTTCTTTAACCAGATTTACATTGAAATATTGTAACAACCCAGAAAATCTGAACCAGTTTGAAAATTTTAAATTGGCTATTTTGGTGGATTTTAAATATTTAAAATAAATATTTTAAATAATAATGACGAAAGTTATGTTTGAATCGATGTTTGAAAATAAATATAATTAATTCTAATTATAAACAAGGCCTGAAATGGCGCGGTAGTTTCAAAATTTGAATTCAAACTTTGATTGATTGTACCGGGTGCAAAATAAAACGGATTTTAGTGAAACCAAAAATATTTAAATCTGTTAGTGAATATCTTTCTAACGAATCTGAAAAATCGAAGTTTCATAGCGGGAAGAAAAAGTTATGGCTAAATGAATTTTCAGAAAGGTCGTTATAGAGTTTATATAGCCCGTGAAAATGGCCATTTTGCAAACAACCTCAGAATTCGACGAAACCACTTTTGTTGGATCCGGGATGTCAAATTATTGCTAGGTTTCAAATTTCATAATTTTTGAAGCTAGTATGTGAGCGTAGCAAAGGAGAATGTGTTTGGTCGATTTCTATTAAATTGGATTGACCAGAAAAGGGCCATTTTTCAAACGTTCTCAGAATTCGACGAAACTAGTTTTATTGGGACCGTATCGTCAAAACATAGCTAGATTTATTTTTTGGGAATTTTTAGAATCAGTATGTGGCCCCGGCAAATTGAAATGTATGTTAAAAACAAATATTGAATATTTTATATTTTAATTTGAAGGAAAACTGACTGAAACAGTCGAATGGGCCTTCGAAAAATATCCCATTGTGTTCGGAATGGGGGTATTTAGCTAGGGGCGACAGTCGTTGGGTTTGGATTGGGGTTCGTGTGTGGAAGGAAGTATTTTCGAAATTAAATAAACAAGGGCCAATCAAATTAATTAATTCATTAAATAAATTTATAAAAAATTTCAAAAAACCCGTAACTCCCTCTTCTCGACGGCGGAACTGCTTCCCTCCGTTCCCATCCACTTTCCGACCAAACCAGGAAGAATCAGACCCTGCTCCAGTTCAACCTTCTGAAGATCATCCCGAGAGCTTCAGATCCATATAAGGAGCACCCTCCATCGCTTCGTGTAGCTCGAGATCGAACGCTCCAAACTCGGCATCTTCAAACCGCCGCCTTCTGTTCATCTGGCCACCGAACTGGCCATCGTGGGTGGAGCCTGTGCGCCCTTCCTAGCCTGTCGTGGTGGCGTAGCCTGATCGTCCAATCGTTGCTCGGATTTCACGCAAATCCGTAACCTAGTTTTGAACAAATCAGAGAGGTAACGGCCTGTATTTTATTCTAGAGTCTATAGCACTTCTAAGCGCTACGGTTTTTGATTTCACTGTAAATATCATATCTTTTTTGTTTGTTGACGAAATTCAGTGAAACAAGAGACAGTGGACTCATGTGGACACCTTCTACATTCTAGAAGAGACCGCATATTTTTTTGAGCCTTCTGCTATTTTTGGTGGAGTGGAACCCAATGTGAGATTTCTAAATTAGAAACGATATGGAAAACGACGATGTATAAATTATATAGTCAATGTATGAGTTATATAAGCATTGTACACCTCTTGTATAAGCGTTGTATAAGTTGTACGTTCGATGTATAAGTTATATATGCGTTGTAAAAATTATATATGCATTGAAATAAATTGAAATGATATTGAAGTGAAGTGAAATATACTTATATAAATATATAAATATATATATATATACGCCCCTCATCCAAAAACCATGGACGATATTTATTGGTTGTGATTGGTGTGAAAATTGGTTGATAACGAATGGTTGATTAGAATTGTTTGTGGTTGAAATTGATTGATTGTGGTTGAAAAATACCCGTTTGTGGTTGAGAATTATTTGGTTGAAACCACATAGGATTAGTTTGTGGAAAAGAAAATAAACATGCCGCCTGCGTGCGAACTAGATGCATGAAATCCCCATTGTCAAAAGCTGCGAGGCTTTAAGGTAGAGCGAGGAGCCGTACTAGGGACGACCCCGGTTTTAACTACCCTGCCGTTATGCTGTCGAAATTTTCTGAAATATTTCTGTGTTTGATTTAAATTTGAATGTGAAAATAAAATTCATGTGTTGAATTAAATTCATGTGTTGAATGTTGAAATAAAATTCATGTGTTGAATAGAAATTCATGTGTTGAATTAAATTTATGTGTTGAATGGAGTTCGTGTATTGAATAAATTCTTTGAAAGATAAAAATAACATTTTTATTATATCTATAGATTATATAAAATACTAGTGTTTTAAATAAATTGTTTTACATTAAAAATAACAATTTTACCTTATATATACACTATATAAAATAATCGTGTTTTGAAATAAATTGTATTACATTAAAAATAACATTTTTTTTCCTTATATATAAACTATATAAAATAATCGTGTTTTGAAATAAATTGTTTTACAATAAAAATCACATTTTTATTATATATATGAACTGTAGAGAATATTCATGCATTGAATAAAGGGGTAGAACGATAAAAATCATATTTTTATCGTGTGTGTGAAGTCGAAAACATTCATGTGTTGAATATATAGATTGAACAATAAAATCTGCATTTTTATTGTGAATATGAAGTGTTAAAAATGGTGATGTGTTGAAATAAATATCTGTTAGATAAAAATACCATTTTTATCAAATTTATGAAGTGAATATGGTTTTGAAATCGACGAATGAATTATATATATATAAATATAAATAAAATAAATCAAATAACGAAGCTGCAGCTCGTGTTTTGAAACCGTAATTTCAAACGATTGGTGCGGGAGATCCGACCATCGGATTTTCCTGAAACCGCAACCGTTGGGTTCGCCTTGGAAATATCTTTCCAACGACACCCACTTTGTGAAGATCCAACGGCTGGATTTTCTGGAATGTTTAATTCAAATCTGAAGAAAAACAGCGCTAGAATCAATTATATTTATATATATATACAAATATAATTAAAATAAATCGAATAACGACGTTGTAATTCGTATTTTGAAATCGAAACTTCAAACGATTGGTGCGGGAGATCCGACCGTCGGATTTTCCCGAAACTGAAACCGTTGGATTCGTTTTGAAAAGATCTTTCTAATGATATAAAATTTGTGAAGATCCAGCGGTTAGATTTTCAGTTATGTGTAAATCAAATCTGAAGAAAAACAGCGCCACGGCCGCGTTATGGCCTGAAGCGTTGTTTTGAATGAATTGGCTATTTTTAAATAAATAAAAATAGCGATAAATCATGATAAAATATTATAAACGATATGGAATGGAAATAAACTGAATTTGCTCGGTTTATGTGATATTTGATGGTTGAACGTGTTTGGTGTGAAAATTACATTTAATAACAGAATTATTGATGTTGAATAATTTAACCATTGAAATGAATTAATTTAAATTCTAAATATACGTGAATTATTTTAAAAAGCCGAGTTAAATCTCATTTCTAATAATTGATCGGCGAAAAGAAGTTGATGATGAAGACGGTGGTTGAAGACCGGAGATCTTCACCTCGGTTGGATGGTAACTGATGTCGTGATTGGGAGGCATCCCGAAATATAGATAATAAGTGGTGATCGTCCAGACGTACGTGGAGATCGACGGATATGCAATGTATATAGTGCCTTCGGTTTCGTTCAGACCCAGAACGAACTTGTAAATGGACTGTGTGTATCACATTAGATTTTGTTCTGTGATGATGGATCTCTATTAAATATATATCTGTTTGACGGCGGAGAATTTATTCTCTTGCTTAACGCCCATCTCTGAGACATACGAGCTCAAAGGTTATATATCGATAGGAATCAGTCGCATGGAGTGAGCTGCCTGTGTGGCACGCCTAAGTGGCAAATGATCAAGGCCTCTATTGAAAAGCAAAGTCTTGTGGTTGATGATCAAAGCACAGCCTGTGTGGCATAGCTTTGTGTATAACGTTGATTCGCGAGCCTCACACTCCGGTATGGACCAGAAACGGGAGAGGATATCAGGGAGGGCATGCGTTTCTTTCTAGCACGAGGTGGTGTCAGTGCTTAAACTGGCTGACATATATATATATATATATATTATTTTCACCTATGTGGTTGTTGTAGTTGCGAGGCGCCTCGGATATATCGGTGACTATGTGAAGCCGATGGAGTCATTCGTTGACTCATTTACGCCCCAAAGGGTGGGGAAACACAGTGTTCGGGCATTTTAATCCACTCCGTGTGTACCAGCCCTGACGATCCAAGGGCCCACCTGAGTCTGGGTCCTGAGACATGGTAGGCTAGATTGTCTCGAAACGGAGAGGACAATACCTTGCCTCGGTTCATGACGGAAATCCAATTTCCAAATACGTGACTTTGCGGTTTTGATTGTATACCTATATATGGCGACATGATATACGGTACCCATGTCGTCTATGATTGATATTTATGATTGTATATAAAATTAGAAACTAACTGGAAACGAGCTAAGATGGGTGGTTTCCTGGGTATTGGTCTGATGTTGGTTTCGGCCTTCGGGGTTAATACTTAGGGAATCGTTCTCTTACTAATTTACAGTTGGAGTCTGATTAAGAATTAAATGATAAAATTTACTTTTCAAGTGATTTTGCTTTACACATATTAAGCATATCTTGGTCAATATAAGGTAAAACTCTATCCTCCGGTTTGCGTTGCATTGTGTGATGGGACTTGAGTCTTATATCGGCTTCATTCTTTCAAAAAAAATCATTGCGTTGTTTTAAAAAGATTTGCTTTGTTACCTGTACTGGCAATCACTGGAGTAAACCCGTTCCGCGAAAGTGGCGTGGTCCTATGATTTGCCGTATTACTATTGTTTAACTAGTTAAGTAGATTTCTCATACCAGTCCCATGACTGACTCGTAGTTTGTTTCACTTTGCAAACTCGGGTGCCCCTCTTTCTACACAGGCAGCCTTGTATTCAGGTTTTAGCAGGCTCTTTCTGGATAGCTAGAGCTGAAGATGGATTCTATCATTTATCTCTTTTTATGCTGTTCAGCTCCTATTGTACATATTATGTTTGTTTTCTGCTGTAGATATTTATGTATAGCTGAACGGTATTTGTATTAATTATGATCCTGTATACTGTGTAACTCTGATGATTATGTTTATCCAGTGTATTATTTGTTCATTATCTGGTGTATTTATTTATTTTTGTTCTGCTGTTATCTGTTTATGTGCTATATTCCAAAGATTACCCTTAACACCACAGTACGGGGTTTTAGGGTCGTCACAAATATGGTTTGGAATTTATAAATCTTTTGTTAAGATTTAAAGGAGATTTTCCAAAGTAAAGTTTCCCAATTTAATAAAATAAATTGGAATGGAATGGAATTTGATTTGGTAATAATCTAAGTGAATTTTTGTGGAGGAAGACAACTAATATATCTGGAATTTAAAAGGCTTTGCTGTTATTCCATTTATATTATTAGTCGGATATGGAAATTTATATCGATTATATATCGATTTGTTTCCCATGAAGATTCCATCATTAATGGAATGTGATTTCGGGTTTATCGTGAACCGTGTTTTAAATGACATTGGTTCTTTAACCCACTTAAAGACAGGATATGGTTTCCCAAGTTAAACAATCATTAATATTGATTTTTGGGAAGATTAAAACAAGTGGAGTTTTAATGAATCTTTAATTAGATTGAAATGATCGAGAATGGAGTATCACCAGTTTTGCTCCAGGCGATAGTTAAATCTTTAATTAGATTTGAACGTGAAATGGTGATTGAATTTACCGAAAACACCGTGGTGTTAGATATGAAGTATGACCTGTTTTACTTCATGGGATGAATAGGTTGGGGTTGGGAAATTTAACAAGTGATTACTTCGGTAAGGTTCGCTAATCCCGACTAGTTTGGATAAACCATAATTTGGTTTGAATTGATATTCAAAAGAAGATTAAAGAATTTATCTTTGATAAAATTAATGGGAACCTTTCCTAAAGTATAAGAATATTTGAATAAAAGAATATTCTGAATTGGAATGAGGCGTATGTTGTTTTTGTGTAACACTTGTTTATTATATACGCGAATTATTCAGAAAGACCGGGTTTATCCCATTCTGAATAACTGATTCGACGATGTGTCGAGGATGAAGATGGTGGTAGAAGACCGGAGGTCTTCACATCGTTTGGATAATTACTGATGATCTTGATTGGGCTGTACACCCAAGAGGAGGGAATCAGTTGGTGATCGTCCAGACGTACTTGGAGATCGATGGATATGCGAGGTACAAGGTGCCTTCGGTTTCGTTCAGACCCAGAACGGACTTGTAAATGGACTGTGTGTCTGACATTGGATATCATTCTGTGTGAGTGATGGATATCGGTTGCATAGAGTGGTTTTCCTGTGTGGCATGATAAGATGCAAATGATCAAGGCTTTTGTTGAAAGGTAAAGTCTTGTGGTTGATGATCAAAGCACCGCCTGTGTGGCATAGCTTTGTGCAGTGTTAATTCGCGAGCCTCACAATCCGGTGTGAACCAGAAACGGGAGAGGACATCAGGGAGGGCATGTGTTTCTTTCTAGCTAGGTGATCGTCGCTAATCTATGAGTCAGAAAAGCGCGACATTTAAATTAAATTCTGCAAGCATACAGGTGTGTAGCATACAGGTCGAACACAGGGAGGTGTAATTAAAATCAAATTATTTATTTAATCTCTTGGGCGAGTTAGACGAAGCATGGAGATTTTGTTGAAATAAAAACAAATTGAAATTTGCGAGCTTAGGATTATCGTTGAATCTAATCAACGATTAATCACTAAAGAAAGTAAATTGCAAAACAAGAACAACAATGCAGAAAATAAAAGTGCAGAATAAGAAGAACAACAAAAAGTAAATTAGGATTGTCGTTGAAACTAATCAAACGACTAATCACTAACAAAAAAATGTAAAATACAATTGGTGTTCTACCGAATCTAATCGTGTAGACAACACTAATCGCTAAGAAAATAGAAAAACGCTAGAAAATAAAAGAAGAAAAAGAACTTTTATTAATGGAGTGATGGAATAGAAAATAGGATGGTGGCTACAATGACATTACAAGGGTATTTATAGGATAGATAGCCAAACCCTAACCCTAACCCTAATACAATGATAGATGGGCCTTAGGGAATTCACAAAAGAGTTTACAATGAGAGTTTCAAATGGGCCTTAGTTAAATCTATTAAATTTTTGGCCTTTCTTCTTTTCCTCTTGGTTCTTTGACAAGCTTCCCTTGATTTGAGAAATTCTTGGTCTTTCTACCAATCATTTTCTTGACCAACAGCAACTAGATGTGAGATCTTCATCTACAATTCTTCAAAATGTAAATATATACCAATTTGATCTCCAATTCTCTATTTTTCTGGTTGCATGCGGGCTGGGTTGGAATATCTGTAAAAGTAACAAAACAATACCCAAGTAATATTTATTTATATACAAAAGATAAGAAATAAGAGCATAAAATAAACACATTTCTATGTCAATCAAATACCCCCACACTTATCTTTTACTCGTCCTCGAGTAAAACAAGAAATGAAAAAACTAGACTAGATAGGTCACACTTTCGTAGGAAACACGATTGCATTGAGCGTATGCAACAAGCCGTTAAACCTCTAAGTGTCCCTAATAGGACGAGTGGTGTCTCGTGAGGGTTTTCAGCGGATACTACCCACAAAATCCAAATGCAGTATGCTATGATTCTAATGAAACTACATGAATGCAATGGACATATGCAAAATAAAAGCAAAAATGAAAACAAGACTTGTTTCTGAAGTAGTACAACAAATTAAATTAACAGTTTCTAGTCAGTTGATTTTATTTTAGATACCTCAACTTGTCACAAATTTTCAATATAAATCAAGTTTTCAAATGTTAAATTCTAGTTTGGCCAGTTAGTTCGGTCGATAACATAGTGCAGCCATGAAATAAATTCTTAGTTTGCTTGGCACAGTTTGCAAAGTGGTATTATTATTTTCTCATGTATGGCTAGTCAAATCAATAAGGTCAAGAAGTGTTTGGGCATCATCGCTTATTCTTTATTCTATAAAATTTTAAAATTTATGTTCAAGTACATACACCTAACTTAGAAGACCAAGGTTTACCACCCATGCACTGCCTCGCGGACTAACGGAGAGTAGGTAAAGAGCTTGGCGGATTGTGCAGGCCGACTTTGACTTTGTCAACAACGTGTCGGTAATCCTTAGGTGTCCAATCTCATAAAATGAGACCAAGATATTCCAACGCTGACTTTGTCAACAACATGTCGGATAGAGCTTGGCGGGTTTGCACACCAACGCTTGATATACAAGCAATGTTGGATACCCTTGGATTACTGTTATTATTATTGAAAATATAAGCACAAAAGAGAGTTACGCGAATTCAACTTAACACAACTTAGTTTTAAAGATTTGAAAAGCCAATATAAGTATTTTAAGTCCTCCACTTATTTAAACAAAGTCTACAATATAGAATAGATTTCATGGCCATTACCTAAGAATCTCCCTATGTACCGGTTACACTATTATCCCTCAAAATTAAACTTTTCATTATATTTCAAATTCGAATTTAGCTGAGAGAGAAAAATACTATCAACTGGCTAAAAATTGTAAACTTATTTTGTTGTATCAATTGAAAATGAGTTGTATTTCAAAAAAAAAATGGCATGTTACTACAGTCTAAAATGCACGATGGTCCTATTTAAATTGATGAAAATGAAAAGAAAGAAAAAAAAAGAAAAAAAAACGAAAATGAGTGAAATGCAGACTCCCCCCACACTAGAACTAAACAGTGTCCACACTGTAATTTTTTTCTATAATTGAAAGATAGTACCCAAAGGTGTATCAAATGCAGAATGATTTGTAAAATGAAATGCAATTTAACCACTATATGCGAATGCCAATTATATACAAAATGAAATTTATAATGACGGTGAGTTTTATGTGAAAAATGAGATTTTTCTTTCCCTCCACACTTGCCTCTATCGAAAATGATGGTTGATGATTTCGTATCTGATTTTTGAGGTACATAAGGCATGTCCGTGAGATCTAAGATCAAAATCCTTCCTATAAAATTTTTGTCGTGCCAATGATTTAAATCATTCAATTGAAGATTATTATAGTCCCATAAGCCTGAGTTTTTAACAATGATTTCTTCTGATGCTATGGAATTACGATTATGTTTGAGACGTTCCATATATCCATCCTCGTCATTCAAAAGTTTAAGCTCATCTTCGAACAATTCCTAAAAAGACATAGTGCACACGTCAACTGAGGAAAATGATGTTTTTAGAGGATATAATTCAGATGTGCCATCTAAAACTGTTTCTATTATGTCAACTTCTCCTATTTCGATCTCTTTGGGTTGATGAAAAATATTCCATTCAATGGTTAAGTGCCCAAACGATAGTCAAAGTTGACCGCTCCTACAATTAATGATAGCATTTGAGGTTGCTAAGAAGGGACGACCCAATATCACTGGAATCTGACTATTCGGATTCGAAACAGGCTCAGTTTCAAGAACTATGAAGTCATCTGGGAAATAAAATTGTTCAATTTGAATCAAAACGTCTTCAACAATGCATAGGGGTTTTTTAAAAGATCGATCAGCCAATTGAAGTGTGATACTCGTGGATTTCAATTCTCCTAGTCCAAGTTGATGATAAACAGTGTAGGGAAGAAGGTTGACACTTGCACCAAGATCAAGTAGGGCACGAGATATGTGAATGTTTCCTATTTTGCAATCAATTGTAGGGCAACCGGGGTCCTTGTACTTGACTGGGGCAGGATTCGAAAGAATGGAGCTTGTATTCACAGTTAGAAAGGCAGTTTTAGGAACATTAGTGGCTCGTTTTCGGGTGCATAGCTCTTTGAGACACTTGGAATATTGAGGAATTTGTTCGATGGTGTCTAAGAGTGGAATATTGACACGAACTTGTTTGAAGATTTCAAGAATTTTTTCGAAATTTGCATCCTTCTTCTTATTGTTAAGCCTGTGAGGATAAGGGGCTATTGGTTTATAGACTCTTTCAGAAATTTGATCGTTCGAAAAGAAGGTTTCGATGTGGAAAGTGATTGAGGTACATTAATAGAAGGTGAGATGCTGGGATTGCCAACATTAGAGGAGGAATTATTATCGGGGTTGCTGACATTAGAAGAAGAGATGTTGGGGTTGCCAACATTCGAAGAAGTTGGGGTTTCATAAGGTTCCAAGGAGTTGGCATTGGTTGCCATCGCAAGAGTGTCAAGCTTTTCAATTGGGGTTGAAATCGAATGGTTGTCGGGATTGCCAACATTATTGTCAATCATTTTTCTAGACCTCAGGGTGGTGACAACGTTAACCGAATTATTTCCATCCTCACAAGAATTCACAGTACGAGAGTTATATTTTGGATTCACCTCGGGTTGACTAGGTAATTTCTCTTTTCCATTAGTTTTCATTAGTTCCTTTATCATATTCATCATTTGATCGAATTTAACACCTTGACTGTTTATTTGTTTCTGTAATCGATCAATTTCTTGAGAAGATTGAGAAGATGAATGAGGTTGAAAGTTAGAATGCCTATATGGTTCACTCGAAGGCTCAGGTTGAGGTGAAACATGAGAAGTTTGAGGACTAGAAGAAAATGGAGCTTGGTATAATGAATTTGGTATCATGTGAGATGGATTTACGACATTATTTGAATTAGACCATGAGAAATTTGGATGATTTCTCCAACTAGGGTCAGATGTGGATGAGTAAAGACCATTTTGAGCTATGATATTGACTTGGTCTTGGGGTAGTCCATTGAATTGAGGAGTTTGAGTCTCTAAGGGATATGAATTGTATCCACGACATGCACTCCTTTAGTGGAAGCACGGATGGGAACACGAATGGACTCCCATTGCATGTCCTTTTTAGAATAATCCTCTAAGAATTTCCAAGCTTCATTGGCCGTTTTAGACATAAAATCTCCCCCACACATTGATTCTAGTTGAGTTCTAGTCTGATAGTTTAGACCCTCATATACAATTTGACATAAGTAATCTTTTATGATTCCATGATGAGGACAACTATACAGTAATTGGTTGAACCTATCAAAGTATTTTGAAAAAGTTTCCCCCTCATTTTCAGAAAATTGATTTATTTCAGTTCGAATTTTCAAAGTTTTGTGAAAAGGAAAAAACTTTTTCAGGAATACGCTGACGAATTCATCCCAACTTCTTATTGACTGTTTGGGAAGAGAATTTAGCCATCTTTTAGCGCTTTCAAGTAGTGCAAATGGAATTAGCCTTAGCTTGATTGATTCATTAGATAATTGTTGCATTTGAGTTGTGGATGAATACAATTCAAATTCACTTAACAATTCATAAGCATTTTCAGAACCAGTAAATTTTGGTACCCCTTGAATAAAAGAATGTTTAAGCTCAAAATTTCCTTCAACTGGTGGAAGTACTATGACAGAAGGTTGAACGGTTCTAGTTGGATAACATCGATCACGAAGAGACAAGGGTCTATCCATTTGGATATTGAGATTTTGAAAATTTTGATTTATTTGATTTTGATCCCCAAAGTTTGGAAAGTTGTGATTCACTCGATTTTGATCCAATTCGGTTGGAAAATTTTGGTTGATTTGAGAACCCCTAGGAGAATTTTGTTGGCTCACACTTTTTTCACTCATTGTTGTTAAATGCACGCACAGAAATTAGCTACAATGAAATTTTCTGTCCTTAATAGCTCCTAACCCAAAATTATATAGTGACACGTTTGATTACTTAGATCAAAAGATTTCTTAGCCAGTTAACGGACATGAGTTATCGGTGCACCAGGAATCACCCTAACAATGCAGCCGAAGGTTTAAGTACCTTCAGAGTAACAACCGATATAATATTTACGAATCACCGTAATATTTATAAACGGTTATTTCTCTGCCGTAGTCTAGACACCAAGAAATAATTCGTTCCAAATGAATCAACTATCACAATACAATTAAGCCCTAGATGACCCCGTGACTCCCTTAAGTCCAACGTCTAACCGTTATTATTAGTCAGATTCTACGATGAAATGCAATTTATGGGCTAAGGAAAGGGTGATGAAATCCCTCACCTTATGTGAATTGGGGTATTGCCCTTAACAGAATGAATAAAAAGTGCAGAAATAACAACAATCACACAATTTAATTGCAGAAATTAAAAAATTTACATTTAAGCCGCTGCCCCTGCAGATTTTTTTTACAACAATTGTCTTTTTTTTTCTTTGCAGCAGAACACCTGTAGAGTTAAAAGAAATTTACAGTGGGGTATGGCTGTCCATCCAGAAAAAATGAGTAGCGTCAATGATTGAAATCTCACTATTTGCAATTTCATTTGATTTCTGAAATCTTGATTTGTTTCTTGAACTCCAGTCACCTTGTCCTTAGTTCGAAATCTTTTTTTTGAATGAATTGAATAACAAAAAAAATACAAGAAAAAGAAACAAAGGAATTAACAAAAAAAAAAACTAACTTTTTGGAGAAGATGGTGCTGAAGTGTGGATTGAAAAAAAACTGTGGTGAAATGAGATTATGTGAGAGGAAGGGGTATTTGATCAGAGGGAAGAAATGAAGCAGGGAAAAATAATTGAAAAAAAAAGAATGAATCTTTTTATGACCTTCCCTTTTTTTTATTATTGTTGAAAAAGTGGACAAATAGGAAAGAAACAAATGACAAAAAAAAGGGAAGAGAGATTTCAGGAAAGAAAGAGAATTGTAAAGGAAGGAAGGAAAGTAATTGTAAAAGATTTGGAAAAGAAATTGAGAAGGGAAAGCAATAAAAGAGAAGACAAAAACAGAAAGATTTTTTTTCTTTTGTTTATTGTTGTAAAATTAAAAGAGGATTTTTTTTTTTAGAAAAGAAAGGGAATTTGTAAGAGAAGAAAAGAAATCAAATGTATTAAGAACAAGAAAGACAAAAGAAGAAAGGAAAAAAAATTGCAAAAGAGGAATCTTTTTTTTTTAAATTTGTAAAAAGAAAAAGAATGTAGATGATTGGAAAGAAAGTTGAAAGATGGAAAGAATAAAGGAAAATTGAAAGTTGTTTTTTCTTCAATGAAGGAGAGAGCCGGAAAGAAATAAATGAAAAAAAAATGGAAAGAGAGATTGTAGGAGGTGAATGAGAAATGCAATTGGAAAAAAATGCAAGTTTTTTTTTTATGAAAATTTGAACAAGAAGAAAGGGAAAGAAATGAATGGTAAAAACCCAAACAAAAAAGGAAAAAAAATTAAAAGAGGAAGGAAATAAGAGAAAAAAAGCAAGGTTTTTTGAGTAGAGAGGAAGGGTAGAAGAAATTGAGGAAAGAAATAAAAGCAGACAAAAACAAGAAAGAAATCAAAGTAGACAGAGAAGAAATTGCAAAAGTTTTTTTTTTAGAAAGTTGTAGACAAAAGATGGAAACAAATAAAAAGAAAAGGAAAGGGAAAAGAAAAATGTGAAAATCAGCAAGGTGGTAGAAAGATGGAAAGAAATTGAAGAAAAATTAGCAACTTTCTTTTTTTGTATATATATTTTTTCTTCTTGAAGGAATTAGATTGGAAGAAATGCAAAATAAAAAAAGGAAAGAAATAAATGAAAAAAAAGAAGGAAAATTAAAAGAAAAAGTGGCAAGATTTTTTTCCTTGTCTTAGAGATTATGATATCAATATGTGATACACAATCAACTAATCAAGATTTTTATCTATGTATATCTACAAGAAAACAATAGGAAAATAAAAGAAAATTTGGCAAGATTTTTTTTTTTACAAAATCAAACAAAAAGAAAATAACTAACACGAATCAGAAATTAAATAAATAATAAAATTCAATTGTTACCTCCTCGGCAACGGCGCCAAAAACTTGATCGTCGCTAATCTATGAGTCAGAAAAGCGTGACATTTAAATTAAATTCTGCAAGCATACAGGTGTGTAGCATACAGGTCGAACACAGGGAGGTGTAATTAAAATCAAATTATTTATTTAATCTCTTGGGCGAGTTAGACGAAGCCTGGAGATTTTGTTGAAATAAAAACAAATTGAAATTTGCGAACTTAGGATTATCATTGAATCTAATCAACGATTAATCACTAAAGAA
This sequence comes from Allium sativum, assembly GCA_030737875.1. Classification (NCBI taxonomy): domain Eukaryota; kingdom Viridiplantae; phylum Streptophyta; class Magnoliopsida; order Asparagales; family Amaryllidaceae; genus Allium; species Allium sativum. The sequence continues at coordinate 661,349,956 of CM060919.1, forward strand.
AGTAAATTGCAAAACAAGAACAACAATGCAGAAAATAAAAGTGTAGAATAAGAAGAACAACAAAAAGTAAATTAGGATTGTCGTTGAAACTAATCAAACGACTAATCACTAACAAAAAATGTAAAATACAATTGGTGTTCTACCGAATCTAATCGTGTAGACAACACTAATCGCTAAGAAAATAGAAAAACGCTAGAAAATAAAAGAAGAAAAAGAACTTTTATTAATGGAGTGATGGAATAGAAAATAGGATGGTGGCTACAATGACATTACAAGGGTATTTATAGGATAGATAGCCAAACCCTAACCCTAATACAATGATAGATCAGCCTTAGGGAATTCACAAAAGAGTTTACAATGAGAGTTTCAAATGGGCCTTAGTTAAATCTATTAAATTTTTGGCCTTTCTTCTTTTCCTCTTGGTTCTTTGACAAGCTTCCCTTGATTTGAGAAATTCTTGGTCTTTCTACCAATCATTTTCTTGACCAACAGCAACTAGATGTGAGATCTTCATCTACAATTCTTCAAAATGTAAATATATACCAATTTGATCTCCATTTCTCTATTTTTCTGGTTGCATGCGGGCTGGGTTGGAATATCTGTAAAAGTAACAAAACAATACCCAAGTAATATTTATTTATATACAAAAGATAAGAAATAAGAGCATAAAATAAACACATTTCTATGTCAATCACTAGGGTGGTGTCAGTGACCTACCAGCCCTGATTTTATATTATTTTCACCTGTATGGTTGTTGGATTGCGAGGCGCCTCGGATATATCGGTGACTATGTGGAGCCGATGAAGTCATTTGGCTCATTTACGCCCCAAAGGGCGGGGAAACGTAGTGTTCAAGCATTTTAATCCACATCGGTGGACCGGCCCTGACGATCCAAGCGCCCACCTGAGTCTGGGTCATGAGACATGGTAGGATAGATTGTCTCGAAGCAGTGTGGATGATCCCTGGCCTCGGTTCACAGACGGAAATCCAACTTCCAATACATGATATTTGTGGTTTTGATTGTAGAGCCTAGTATTGGCGACATGATATATGGTACCCTTGTCGTCTAGGATTGATACATTTATATTTGAAGTTGTTTTGTACACTATACACTTATAATAGTATCAAATGATTTGTTTTAATGTACCAAGCATGTTTGGCTATTATAAGGGAAAACCCTATCCTCCGGTTTGCGTTGCATTGTGTGATGGGACCTGGGTCTTATAATAGCTTCATTTTTCCAAAAAGCATTGCGCTATTTTGTTATATGCACTGGTATTTTTGGGAGGAAACTAGTTCCGTGTTATACAGCGTAGTCCCTTGATTTACTTTATTTTAAAGTAAAGTTTTAAATAATTGTTTTAGTTCTCACACCAGTCACATGACTGACCTGGAGTTTATTGTTTTAACCTAAACTCTAGGTGCCCTTATTTTGACACGGGCAGCTAGTAGTTTGGGGTTTGCAGATTTATATTCACAGGATCCTGATTTACAGCTGGAACGATATCCGGAAAGCTTTGTATCCGTATATCTCCTTCAGTTGTGTTTTGTATTCTTTTCCGCTGCTATGTAATGTATTGTAAATCTCTGATATTCATCGAATGTGTAATATTTATTCATGCTCTGTATATTCTTGTAATCTGATGAAATTGTTGTAATATACAATGAAATGTTCTTCCGTTTGTGTTCCGATTTGTCGTGTTATCAAAACAATCAGGGGTTTCGAACGGTCTTGGTCGGTTTAGCGATCGATTCGGATCGAGCGAAATTTCCAATTGTTACACAGAAGAAACGCTTTTGGTAGTAAGCTGGAGAGGACGGCGTACATGCTATTTAATGGCTTATGGAGTTTTGTCTGGACAAAATGGATATGATAAATTCTAGTTTGGATCATGGTTCAGGTTCATAACAGTGGTATGATACTGACAAATCTTTAAAGCAAGCTATGAAACAAATCAAGAGGCATCTCAAATTCATGGAATGTCCGAGTTTTGCTGGGGTTGTATAATTCTTGTATGGTCATGCTAAGCTTAAAATGCTTAGGTAGTATTTGATCTTGACGAGACACTGATAGTTACTAACACAATGCGTTCATTTGCGGATAGGATTAACACTCTACAACAACAACAAAATTATTGTGGAGAGTGATCCACATCGTATTGCTGGAATAACAGCTGAGGTCAAACATTACCAGAAACACAGGTATATCTTAAAACAATACCTCGAAAATGACCCAGTTATTGATAATGGAGTCATGTACTAAGCTCAGTCTGAGGTTATTCAACCAGTATCTGACAAGCATCAGCTAATATCACGCACCCATTTTTTTCTTTTCTTTTACTCCAAGGCTTGCTATGTTCTAGTCCTACTAGTATTTGCTTCCAGACGTTCCCCTTTCACGTTTACACCCTACTTTATCCTATCCCTTTTCTGTTGTAAACCGATGCTTCTTCGCCATAACTCCAGTGAGCAGCCTACTCCATTCATGTTTCCCAGTTCTTCCTGTAAGATGCTCACTTTAGCTTTTAGCTTGCCGCTGTTCTGAGCAACTTCACCATATATTTTACTTTAAACTTTACTGTACATGTCATTCGTGTGCACATGTACACGGCCGTCAACCCCTACACTCACGTCCTCACCAACTCCACATGTGCGCCATCCATATCGCGGACATCCTAACCTATTTGACTCCCCGCTAGTCAATTTAATCGGAAAAAACCTACGTTCTCGGATTGTAAACAACAGCTCAAACAAATTATATGCTCAACTCTCCTTAGACACATGGTCTGTGGCCATCCCATCGCTAACTGGACAAGCTCCAGATTTCCGACCATGCAGTATTAACGCCACGACTCTTCTCTTAACACCAGATCCTTATAATAACCCAGTAGTCTATATTCGACAAATAGTAAATTGTATAACCCAAACAAAGTTTATCGGTTCCAAAGCAAATATATTTTCAATGCTATGATGATATTTATGAGCCTACGATTTACTAATAAAGTTGCTAACCTGGTCCCTCTGCTCATATGGTATAAAATCTTCAACTGGTATACATTTTCTTGAAATAATTAAAATATACACACACTATTCCCAGTGACTTGAAATACTAAGTTTTTATAAGGACATTTCATATGTTTCTACATTAGCACAAAACATGAGTTCCACAAGTGAAACAAAGGGCATAGGTTTACAATGTATAGAGTGACTGTAAAACAGAGGTTTTTTAAGCAGTGGTTTCACAGTCCAGCAAGGTCTCCTAACTAACACAACATACATGTTTTCATACAAGGTTCCCATCAAATTCAGTATGTTCACTCATCACAAGTTTGATATATGATTTTATCGAAGAATCAAAATCAATTATGAGTATTTACTCACCTATTAAAAGCTTGGTGTCCTCAGGCTTTGCTCTACTTTCTACTGGTTTTGATCGAATTTCTTTGTGATGAAGAAGCATGTGTACCTCTATTTATAGGTGTTCGAAATTCATAAAATAATGGTTTATTTAATGAATGAAAAGAAATATCATGTGTAGCATGTTTTTCAGATATACTAGATGATTGAAAGGAAGAGGCTATGTTTTGTATTGGCATGTATGATGTGAAGATCCTATTTCCTACTAGCTGTGATGTGCATGTCCCATATTTATACTAGCCGAAATGGTGCTCTATAGCTACAGCATGCAAGTTGGCACTTGATTTTTGTATAAACTATTCAAAAGAAATGAAAACTTTGCTGCTAAGGCAATGTCCTTATTTAATGTGAGGAGGGATGGTTAAATTTTCATCTACTATTAGGCTAGATGTTATGGCAGCAAGTATCATGTGAGATATATTTGCGTGATTGACTTAAACAAAAAGAATTTCAAGGCTTGCTTTCTACTAAGTCTTCTCTAGAAATCAAAAATGTACAGAAGTAAATATTTCGGTACATGTACATTGTACATTTATATCTTAGGTTATTCCTACCCATTTCCCTAGTTCCTAGGTGCTACAACTCTCTTTTCTTGTCTAATGCACATGAAATGTATGAATATATTACTGAATATATTTGGATTTGTAAAGGCCAAAACGTGAAACAAGGATACATGATATAGAAACATTTTTCTTAATGTCCTTTGATTGTTAAACATAAACGAGGACAACAAAGTATATCCATTGCTTACTTATGATAGAGATGTTTGAATGCAAACTACTACGTATACATAGACTAAAGGAATTTAATTGGATTTGTTTTCAAGTGTGAAATTTAACTGTATTTATTAATTTGTTAATTATGATCAACAAATTTGTATTAACAACGTTAGTGAAAAACTGGGCCGTTACAATCTACCCTCCTTATAAAATTTTCATCCTCAAAATTTGTAAACAGTAGATTATAATTAGAGTTATCGACTTATATACAAATAATTAACACACATCAGCAATTTTTCTATTTATCATACTTATTTCCATAACTAGAAATATCAAATATGAGTCACTATGGTTGGAAAACATTCCCATCCATGTGTTACTGTTCCTCAACATCCATCAGTTCCTAACCATAAATCGGTAAGCGAATAACCCTCTAAATATCAACCCTGAACACCAAAATCAACATGAGATCGATATCCAGAAAATTAATTAACTCAACCAATCTCCAGTTAGGTTCCAATTTCTTAACTCCATATCTTAAATCCTCATCAACTCATATTACTCTGGAATGTCCTTGATTTTATTTGGAAAATAAATTTCAAATCTCATTTACTTCATTGATTTGAATCAATCCTGTTCCAGCATATATATCTGTCCCAAATTCTCTTTTTAAACTTGAATCCATATTCAACTCATCAGTCAAATTCTCTTAACACCGTTAATTTCCATCCACTGCCTTCCTAAACTAATTAATTCTTACATTAGTTATCTCCTTTCTGGAACTTAGAAATCTGATTCTATTTCAAAAATCGGCCAGTTCACTTTCCATGGGTTCATATCCAATTTACTTAAGTCTGGACTTAATTTAGTGGGATCCAAATTTTAATTTAAAATTCTAACTTTATTTCTTATAACAATATGATTAGGTATCATTAAATTGAATTTTATTCAACCAATTCTTAGGCCGACCCTAATTAATCTAACTCATTTTTATTAAAAAGAGTAGCATACCTTCTAGGACCTCTTCCATTTTCACATCCTAAGAGGTTGATGGTTTATCCATTAAGGCATAGACTTTTGGTTGTGTTCCCTTCTTCATAAGAGAACAATCTTTAATCAAATGTCCGGGCTGATGACACTTATAGAATAAAATATGTTCGACAATAGCATTACCCCGTTCCTGCGGTTTTTGTTGCGGTTGCTCTGGCTTCTTGGCCTCCAAATTCTTACAAAATCTAGCGATGTGTCCTTTTTGATGGCAGTTATGGCATTCTGTATCTTTAAATCGCTCCTTAGCCTTCTCCCCTATTTTTGCTTGTCCATTGTTTTTCCAATTCGGGTTAAATTTCCTTTTATTAGAATTTCCTACACTGTTTTCTCCCGTCTGCTCTTTTGCCACCAGTATCTTCGCATCTGCTGCTTCATATCGAATGGCCATGTTTACTAAGTCAACGAATGGATCCTTCATATGACCAATTATCTTAACCTGTAAGCTATCCTTCAAACGTGCTATAAACATCTCATTCTTCTTGAGCGAGGTGTTGATCAGTTCTGGCCCAAATCAGGAGAGTGCATTAAACTTATTCTCGTATTCTGCTATTGACATGCTCCCTTGTTTGAGATCTATGAAATCCCGATACACTCTAGTTTTGCCTACAGCAGGAAGAAATTGTGCTTCAAACTCCTGTTTGAACTTCTCCTAGGTAAAATCGTCTTCAGGCACGTTTGCAGTTTGAGCGTCCCACCAGATTGCTGCAGCTCCTTGGAGTTGCCACGAAGCTAAAAGGCGTTTCTATTCATCGTTCAACTTTAGCCCTTTAAAAATCCTTTCACAGGATCCCACCCACGCTTGGATTTCGATGAAAGACTCAGTCCCTTTGAATACCTTCCCTCCCATAGTTGTATACTCCTTACAGATAGTTGCAAAACTTTTGTTCTGTTGGACTGGCGCAACTTCTTCCATCATTTCCACTTAATCCTGAGTGACAGTATTATAACCATTGGTGGTGGTAGTTCCACTAGATCGACCTCTTCATCCACGGTTACTCATGCTTAATCACCTAAATATAACAGGTTGACTATCACAACTTGATCGGATACTACTGACTTAAGTATATTACTCAAGTAGATCCTCCTATAAATTTTATATATTTATATTTATATAAAAATACGTTCTCTCAACACTCTCCCAAAGCCTAGGTATTCTGTAACCTAAGCTTTGATACCAACTGTAACGACCCAACTTTCGAGCCCATCGGAAGTCGTGTCATTATAAAAGAATAAGAAGAAGATAGAGATAGAACTAAAGAGAAAAACATCAGAATCTCACAGCGGAATTTAACAGAAGATAACATTACATAATATTATACATCAGTAGCATAGCACATCAGAGTACATTGTGCATAGGTATACACGCCATTCCATAATAAAACTTCTTAATTATACATAACATCATAGATAACCAACTTGCAGACTTAGTAATCAAACATAGATAGATAGGTAGACCAGCATGGAGAAACTCCATCCAGCTATTCCAAGTTAAGTATGACCTGATTCACTTTTCTACTCATAACAAGTGTTATGAGTACCCAAGAGTTTAGGAAACACAGAAAAATAAACTCCGGGTCAGTCAGAGGAATAGTATGAGTAAACGATTTAAAACAATTTAAAACATATCTTATAAGACCACACCGTAACTACGGAACGGGTTTTTACCTTATGAGAATCCAGGATATCATGGCTTAACTTTCAAAACATGTTGAAAGAAAGTATAATCGTAAGACCGACCCACACATAAACATGGATGACTTTTACCTTACGATAACCCAAATCATCTTTAAAATCAATATTATATTGATATTATAATAGTGTCTAGGGTCTCCATAAATAATTTAGAATCTAGCAGAACGCTTGCATCTCACGCTCCACATATATATAGTATACAAACTAAACTTCTTGGCGCTTTGGGAAAATGGATTTCCAACTATGACAAGGTATGGAACCACCTTCCGATAGTGTATCTCTAGAGGGCAATACACTGTGTTCAACAAGAACGGCTTGCAACCTGGCCACACATGACCAACCACTCATTTCTCTTAAGTGTATCGAATGTATATCACCAATGGTTGTGTATGGCAACCATTCCCGAACGGGTCAGAATCGATAGAATAAGAAACAAAAGGAATTTCTCTAGATAGGTGATGCTACACCCTAATGGGAGAGACCCACATAGCCATGCTGTCTGCTCGATTTTTTGTCATTTCCCGGTTGTGAGGCCTGAAGCTAGACTTACCATTTAATCATCATTTCTTTACTTACTTTGAGTGCCACATCGTCAAATCTCGTCAACCACTAATTGACTTCCCCAAAAATATATTATAGGTATAAAGAAAAGAAACGAATTCCTCTGCCACCATATAACTACATTTGAAGAGATCAACGTACGTGATCAGTTAGAATTACTCTGTCAGACATTCGTCCATACAAGTTGTTCTGGGTTTGAACAAACCGAAGGCACTATTCAAGAATATCCCTTGCATAACTTCGCCTTCTATTAGCTTCGAAAATTCTTGATTGCGATGTTAAAAACCGAATCGAAGTGGAATATAGACCGGACTCTTCGAAACGATCGACGTTAATATCTTTTAGGGGTAAGTGGTATTTCAATGGAACAGCTTATAATATTCAAATATGAATTCCAGTGTTTGTATTCGTTAGTCGGTGCTCTGAAATCAATTACTCGAGATTTTTAAAATAGCCACCACTTCTAAATGGATTACAGTATTAAATTTTAACAATAATTCCATTTTTATTTACGGTTGTCCACCTTTTGATTTTTTTTTACAAAATATTTATTACAACTTATCATAAAATTTTAATTGACTCTTTAGTAAAACAAATGATCGAATAACTCTTACTAGATTAAATTATTTTAAAAAATAATTAAATTTTAAAACAACATTGATTATATAAGTGTATAATTTGCGTTGGTTTAGTTTACTACAACTGTACACAAGTAGTTTTACTTTTAAGGACAAATTAATAGTTTAAACCCTGCCTGTTTAATCAAAACAATTTGAATGTATAAAGCTAGCTTAAATCATGTTTTAAACCCACCAGGCCATGTTCCTTATGTTTTCATTTCACCGGTCTGTAAAAGAAAACTTGTCCTTATGTCTTTTTGTTACACAAAACCATATATACTGTGTGCCCCACATTTCACCAGCCACGTCCCTAAGCCAGACTTCCCTTTAACCCCCTTACATGGCCACGTGGCCTACAATAAAACCCTCCTAGTTTATAAATAAACTTGCGTGACCTGCTACCCCATGTTTACTATCCTTCATATCCCTTACCACTTGAAACCCGCCTACCATTAAACTTTTTTTTAATCAAATGATTTACTACATGGCCCAAAAACCCATACTCTAAGGCCCGCATACATTGAATTTTCTCACCCCTGACCACGTGGCACGCACCTTCCTTTATACATTTAAATCTTTCGCCAATTCTTCATTTAACATAGCCGAGACCTGCTTGTTTTAATTCTCTTCATTTTTACTTCCTTTCCCGTATTTCTTGATACCTTCCCTACTTCCAATCTCTACTTCAATGCTTCCTTTCTCCTTCCATGTTTACACTTCAATGCCCATCCCTTACTGATGTGAATTCCCACTCCTCCGCCCTGTTCTGTTGATCAGCCTACCCCGTCCCTTACATGTTCCACATACCACTTCAATGTTCACCGCATTTTAAGGTCTTCTCCTCCGTCTGTCATTACTTCGATGAGCACTCCTTCACATCTATGGTTTTCAGTCCCTTATGAAAGATACCACACTGGTCAGAAGAAACACTTTTGGTAGTAAACTGGAGAGGATGACGTACATGCTATTAAATGGCTCGTGGAGTTTTTTCTAGACAAAAATGGATATGATAAATTCAAGTTTGGATCATGGTTTAGGTTCATAACAGTGGTATGATACTGACAAATCTTTAAAGCAAGCTATGAAACAAATCAAGAGGCATCTCAAATTCAGGGAATGTCCGAGTTTCGCTGGGGTTGTATAATTCTTGTATGGTCATGCTAAGCTTAAAATGCTTAGGTAGTATTTGATCTTAACGATACATTGATAGTTACTAACACAATGCGTTCATTTGCGGATAGGATTAACACTCTACAACAACAACAAAATTATTGTGGAGAATGATCCACATCGTATTGCTGGAATAACAGCTGAGGTCAAGCATTATCAGAACGACAGGTATATCTTAAAACAATACCTCGAAAATGACCCAGTTATTGATAATGGAGTCGTGTACTAAGCTCATTCTAAGGTTATTCAACCAGTATACGACAATCATCAGCGAATATCACGCACCCATTTTTTCTTTTCTTTTACTCCAAGGCCTGCTGCATTCTAGTCCTACTAGTATTTGCTTCCTGATGTTCCCCTTTCACGTTTAAACCCTACTTTATCCCATCCCTTTTCTGTCGTAAACCAATGCTTCTTCACCATAACTCCAGTGAGCGGCCTACTCCATTCATGTTTCCCGGCTCTTCCTGTAAGATGCTCACTTTAGCTTTTAGCTTGCCGCTGTTGTGAACAACTTCACCATATATTTTACTTTAAACTTTACTGTACATGTCATTCGTGTGCACATGTACACGACCGTCAACGCCTACACTCGCGTACTCACCAACTCCACATGTGCGCCATCTATATCGCGGACATCCTAACCTATTTGACTCGCCGCTTGTTAATTTAATCGGAAAATACCTATGTTCTCGGATTGTAAACAACAGCTCAAACAAACTGTATGCTTAACTCTCCTTAGAAACATGGTCTGTAGTCGTCCTATCACTAACTGGACAAGTTCCAAATTTCTGACCATGCAGTGTTGACGCCACGACTCTTATCTTAACACCAGATCCTTATAAATAACCTAGTAGTCTATATTTGACAGACAGTAAATTGTTTAACCTAAACAAAGTTTATCGGTTCCAAAGAAAATATATTTTCAATGCTATGATGATATTTATGAGCCTGCGATTTACTAATTAAGTTTCTAACCTGGTCCCTGTGCTCATAAGGTATAAAGTCTTCAACTGGTATGCATTTTCTTGAAATAACTAAATTATACACACACTATTCCCAATGACTTGAAATACTAAGTTTTTATGAGGACATTTCATATATATCTACATTAGCACAAAACATATGTTCCACAAGTGAAACAGAGGGCATAGGTTTACAATGTATAGAGTGACAGTAAAACAGGGGTTTGTTTAGCAGTGGTTCCACAGTCTAGCAAGGTCTCTTAACTAACACAACATACATGTTTTCAAACAAGTTTCCCATCGAATTCTGTATGTTCACTCATCACAAGTTAGACATATGATTTTATCGAAGAATCAAAATCAATTATGAGTGTTTACTCACCTATTAAAAGCTTGGTTTCCTCAGGCTTTGCTCTCCTTTGTACTGGTTTTGATCGAATTTCTTTGTGATGAAGAAGTGTGTGTACCTCTATTTATAAGTGTTTGAAATTCATAAAATAATGGTTTATTTAATGAATAAATAGAAATATCATGTGTAGCATGTTTTTCAGATATACTAGATGATTGAAAGGAAGTGGCTATGTTATGTATTGGCATGTATGATACGAAGATCCTATTTCCTACTAGCTGCGATGTGCATGTCCCATATTTATACTAGCCGAAATGGTGCTCTATATCCTTATTTAATGCTTCATGTACTACAAGTTTTGTCAAATAGGAAAACCCCTGCATAGTCTATATTTGATGTGAGGAGGGATGGTTAAATTTTCATCTACTATTAGGGTAGATGTTACGACAGCAAGGATCATGTGAGATATATTTGTGTGATTGACTTACACAAAAAGATTTTGAAGGCTTACTTTCCACTAAGTCTTCTCCATAAATCAATAATGTACAGAAGTAAATATTTCGGCACATGTACATTGTACATTTATATCTTAGGTTATTCCGTTTCCCTAGTTCCTAGGTTCTACAACTCTCTTTTCTTGTCTAATGCACATGAAATGTATGAATATATTACTGAATATATTTTGGATTTGTAAAGGCCAAAACATGAAACCAGGATACATGATGTAGAAACATTTTTCTTAACGTACTTTGATTGTTAAACATAAACGAGGACAACAAAGTATATCCATTGCTTACTTATGTTAGAGATGTTTGAATGCAAACTATTGCATATAAATAGACTAAAGGAATTTAATTGTATTTGATTTCAAGACTGAAATTTAACTGCATTTATTAATTTGTTAATTACGATCAACAAATTTGTATTAACAACGAACCGAGCCGTTTCAGAGGGCAACAAAAAATTGGGGAGAAAAAAAACTAGTTCAAATTTCAAAACAACACAAAGAGAAATAGCGTCACTTGCTTCCATTATCTCAGCAATGTCACATCCCATCAGCAGCGTCATCGCATTGTAGCTCCTCCTTCGGACTTCCACTCCAGTTGGCCTAGTTCAGCTTCAGCCTTTAATTTCAACTCCAATCAGAGAAAAGTGAGCTAGTGAGCTGCGCCTATTTGATGAAGGAGAGAGCTGAGCATATTTGGAGAAAAGTGAGCTGCGCCTATTTGATGAAGAAGAGAGAGATGTGCCTATAGCTAAAGAAGATCTAGGTTTAGACGACAATATACTATTCGGACCTTTTTATTATGAGCTTTATTTGTACTGTTAACTTTTTACATTTTAGTTAAGGTACAAATTAACTCTTGATAAATTCAATTTTGCCTTTAATCTTAGTTTACATTATTATTAATAAAAATAATTTTGAGGATTAAAAAAATTGATTTTTAGTCTTAAATACAAATTTGCAAATATATTAAGGCTTTTATCTGAACAATTGCATACGAATCCGGAACCCAAAAAAATGCGGTATGAGCGAAATTTCGGAAACAGGACCGAAATTTTGAAAATTTTAGTCGATCATAACGAATTGAACGTTTAAGCCGTGCTTTAGAATGTTTCAATCCGTGCGAAAGCTCATAGCGTTTTTGTGTTCTTAATGCTATTATCTATTAGGTAGCTTGAGTGTTTTTGTCATGTTTATGGAAATAATGAAATACTGTTCACAACGTTGTTACTATTCTCATTGTTTTGTAAAAGCCTAAAAGGCAACCAAAAAAAATTGTCGTCTAGGGCAACCTAATGTATAGAACCAGCCCTGTCTGCACCTCAGACGTCAACCGAAACATTCAAAAGGCAAGTCAAACAAAAAGTAGGTCACACAAATGATTTTGAATCTGAAGTTTTAAGAGTACAAAATAGGTATATAAGTCTAACAATAGCATATCGATATATATTTCATGTAATTCTTAGTGAGAGTGGGAACTGGAATCCGCCTTACATATGTGTACCTTATATTGGATATAATCAGTTCGCTTATATGGACATAGCGCAAACTATGTAGTCTATTGCTTTCCTCATGAAAGAGATATGCTTAATCTGATAGTATTTCAAAGTCATAAAGTTTTTTCTTGCAATCAATCCATATGCAAGCCATGTACATATGGAAGCAAAAATGAAAATGTGTGTATAATATCAGGTACACTGCTTATTAGTCATGCTTTTTCACAAGCACCAAACTACGTTGATTAAAATCACTGTGCAGCTAGTACACTAAGGGTGCGTTCTTAACGAACGGGAACGGGGCATTTGAGCGTGGCATTTGAACGGGGAATTTGAGCGTGGTACTGTAGCGAACGGGGAATGTGTTTTTAGCTACGAACGGGGTATTTGAGCGTGGTATTTGAACGGGGTAACTAGTTGTTAATTTGTTTGTTTTGAATTAATTTATGTACTGATTTTTAATTGGACCGTTAAATCTACTTAGCGAATGTGTTTTTACCAATTTAAAAAAAAATGAAAAATGACATTAAGCATTAACAAATAGTCTACATTGGGCATTAAGCATTAATAATGCAGTGTATAACAAAACACTAAAAATTTGGTTGAAGGTGGGACTTGATCTTGGATCTATCTCCAACAAGCCATGTACACTTACCAACTAAGCTAAGTATTCTTTCATGACTAAGTAAGATCTGAGTAATTAATTGTCCCTACGTCGGACGCGTCCGACACATCCGACGCCAACGGGAGATTTCCAGCTTTCGGAGATCGTTCCATTTGAACGGGGAGAAATCTGTTAGCGTCCGACGCCACAAAAACTGATTTTGGCATGCTCAAAGACTGCGAACGCACCCTAAATACACTTCAACTTTCTGTGAAAAGCACTGACTTAAAAGTTCATCAAAAACTTGTCTAATTAAATGAGAAGCATGAAACAAAAAATACAAACTTTACAACATTTTAAAATTTTATATTTATAATTCTAGTTTGAACATAAATACGAAAATTTTGTGCTTCACTTTTATCTTAAAGAAGGAATTTCTTTTTTGTTTTCTTAAATTCACTACATCTGGTATTTATTTTGGAATCAAAATCCTATCATTGCAGATTTGGAATTCTTACAAAATTAAAATAAAGCTAAATTTAGATCTTGATGTTCTTAAAATTAAAGGGAGTTCAAATATACCCGGGATCTCAGCAACTATCCACAGGCTATCTCCACCGCTACTTTCCTATTATGGCATTCCCAGAATAAGACAAGTACATCGCCATTCGCCGACCTCGCCTCCCCTCATAGCTTTAGTTCAAGCCAGATATGACGACACCGTTCAAACAAAGGTTCGCACTGTCCCAAGCCGCTATTCCCAAAATTCTCATAGGTGAAGCTTATTCTAGCGAAGAAGGTACTTGATCACCTTCAGATGCTGCCACCTGAAATGCTATGAGGACGAAAAATTACCAAATGACTCATAAATATTTGGGTTTCTTAGATTTGAAAGAGTCTAAGAATCGATGGGAAGGAAGAGTGGATTAGATGGAGAGGGTTGGACGAGAGTGAAATTGAAGTTGATTTACTTGAACAAAGTTAATATTGACTTGAGTTTCTTGTGTTTAGCATGAAATGCTCAAGTCAAACCGAGTGTTACAAATTTACAGATTTCAGCTACTTGAAGACGCATGAGCACTAAATCTGTAATTTTTGTAAATTTTATTTTACTTAAACTATATGTATTTAATTTCCACTTGAAAATTTTGTATACTTCTGATATTTGTATGAAAATTATTCCGCTGCAACAAATTATGTCTGTGATTCTGTGTTTGATTCATTTTATGCCCTGTAAGCAATAATAATAGTCTGTCATTTTAAACGGTTCGAGTTGGTTTGATTACCGACTTGAGGCGATTAAAAAGGCAGGTCGTTACATCTACTGTTCCAAGAATGTACCCTTTTAGACAATATCCTTGAATTTTTGTTTGTACTTGTAATTTCTAAAGAAGATAGTCATCTTCTTAAAGATGTGTAACAACCTAGATTTTTGATTTCAAATCGACAATGATCCTCACATGTCGACTTAAACAAATCTAAATTACATATAGTTATTGGGATTTATATATGAAAATAAGAAAGAAGAAAAATAATCACAGAATTTCACAGTAGAAGGACAAAATATAATAAATAAATAATAGTTTGTGAAGCTATTTAAAATATACATTTGATTTTATTTTACAACAATTATCAGAGTTAACTATCATAAACATACCAATATTTGCAGCGGAATAATAATAATAAATACGTCTGTTGAGTTTCGTCTTCATCTTCATAACGTTGTCTTCAATAACTGAAAACTCAGGCTGACCCGCACAAATGAAAAGACAAAAATACTCGGATCAGAACTAAAGTATTCTCATATCGGTTAAATCAAATTCATGTGACAATATGAGTGCAATAACTTAAGAGATGCTGCGATAATTTCCATCTCCTAAGGATTCGTTAAACTAGATACTATATAATACAATACGTTATTATAATAGTGTCTATGGTTAAATTAAAATATTAAAATAGCATAAGCGAGATTACATTTTTACCCTTACACTGTTTATACATTATCGTAAACATTGCAAATAAAACACTAATATGGTCGGTGGATAGGGATGCGCCGCTATACGACAACGTTAAATCAAAATCATTGAGGGCTCGATCAGGAAAAATATGACAAGGCATCGAGGCAATACCCATTGGTAGGATTGCACCGAATTGCGAACCAGGCTAGTGGTAACGCATAGCCGCTAGCTACCAACCATCCTAGACAATATTCCCAAAATCAAAGGTGTCAAATCAGTCACAAAGTAATATATATGGTATCGAAGAAGCATGCCTGCTAAGAGTAGCTAACTCACATTGGCCTGGGTATGGCTCCTGTTTTAGTCATTTTAATTATAACCCGAAGGTCAAGGTTATCCATCATCATTCTCTTTCTTCAAATCCAGTAATCGCCTTCAAACCAACCTACTTCATTCTGGATTCTCCACCACGTGCACAGTTGTTAAAGTGGTTTTCAGTATTGGCAGAGAGTATGACAATATCTGATCCCGGTCTCTTTAACAACCAAACATTTATATTTTTCGCACCGGTCAGTTCTTTTTACATTTCAAAGAGGTTCATACTTCATATCCAAAATATCATATTTTGCTCTAAACTTGTTTCAATAATCAAGATATAATATTTTCAAAATAAAATCTCCATTTAAAACCCAACTTTAAAATAATTTGAACATTAAAATAGTTAAAAACATATTTAAAATAGTTTAGATATATAATTGAAATAGTTTGAAAATAAATCATTTGTATTTAAAATAGAAAATTCAGATTTTTTAGTAAAATCAATAGTTAAATTATTAAAATAGTTTATAAAATAAATAGTTAATTACTAAATTGGTTTATTTAGAATAAGTAATAAAATAAAATAGTTATAAGGTAAATAGTTTTAAAGAAAATAATTAATATAAAAAATATTTTATAAAATGGTTTAAAATACTATACTTGGAATTAGAATCGTTTCTTCAAAATTTCACCAAACTGAAAATCATATTCCAGTTTCTAATTAATTCGACTAAATTTCGATATCTTAATTCAAAAGGATTTGACTTCCCATTTATATTTCAATTTGATTCAACAGTTCAATTTCAAAAATTCAATTTAATAATTCGATTCAAATAATTGAATTTCAATTATAATTCTCACTTTGAATTATTCGTTTATTAAAATCTCGAGTTCACAATTCAATTATTACTATAAATCAAGTTAATTTTAAGTAAATATCAAAGATGGACAAACAATTCAATACCGATAATTTAGTTCATATTCAGTTCAGTTTTGACTTCAGTTATCCACTTCACGAATTCCTTAAAATTTAAAATTTCAAAGCTCAAATTTCAAATTCAAAGAAAATCGATTAAATATCATTTATATTGTCTTTAAAACAATATTTCAAAATTCAATATTAAAAACAAATTTTATTTAATCAACCAGTGTCCGTATATAATTTTCAATCATATGGCCAAGTAATACTTAAATTTTAATTTTGGTATTTTGGGAAAGGATATATCATTTCAATCCAAATCAGGGTCATGGGTATTTATCATTTCAACCTACGTTCTTAATTCATTTAATGATTAACCCCGAGTTTATTCGATGCACGTAACATCTAAGGTAAATGATTGGGATTAATTAACACAAACAATGGTCCGATCAAAATCAAGGTGAATAACGGATAAATTCAAACAACAAACATTAATATCTAAAATATACCAAATCTAAACCATACATGAATACATACAACAGTTCAATACCGTGTAAATTTACTAATTATGAAATGCCAGATTTTAAACTAGCAATTAAATTTCAAATTTTATCTTAACTGCAAAATTTAATATAACAGTCAAATTAAACTACACAATCGATGCAAATCAATATAAATATGCTTTTCAAACTACCAAACATCAACCAATACAATCATGTCATGACATGATATTAATTTAACTAATTTAAGAATATTTTAGTTAGGTGTGAGTGGGTTTAAACACTCACATTGGTTTAAAATGCGTTCGAAAATCCAATTTGATCCCCAAAATCAAACTGTCTCAGAATCAGTCCAAACCAGCGGCATCGCGAATAGCTCGTCGATACGATTCCAACGCAAATTATTTCGTCCAATTCCGACCTCGTAGCAGAAAGTTATACCCGTTTTAACATATGGGATTTCAAAATTAAATAAAATAACTAAATAACTTCCCTCACCATTAAATTTCTACCATGTAAGCTTTCCCTCTTTCCTTCTTCATCGCGTAACTTTTCCAAGAAAAATTGAACCCAAAACCATGGTTGCTACAATGATTTTCGCACCATCAAATGAACCTTTGGACACCGATCTGAAACCCCCACGAGCACCGCCGCACCAAAAACTGTTCATGACCCAAAATCGGTATCCTCCGATCTTCTATGGCTCCTCAAAAAAACCCTAAAACGTGTGGTTTCATGATAAAATTTTGGTGATTTCTAAAACCATTAGCCTCCATCAACTGTATGGATCTAAAGATCTCACGAAGCGCTCAAATTTTCGTTTTGGAAGTTTTTCATTTCATTATGTAGATGGGGAGAAATTAACGATGGAATTTGAGATGACAATGGCCATTAAAATAATACAAGGGTGGCGGCTAGAGAAATAGAAAACCTAATTCAAATAAAATAATAATAAAATTTCTCGTTTACCGTGTTTTAAAGCCAAAAAGGGACCTAAGTCCAAATCAGGCCTGCTTATTGCATAACAATAGGTTTTGATGCCTTCTGAACGCAATGGAATAGGTTTAAAAGCCCAATTCCAAAGTCTCTAGCAGTTTCTTCTAAAACCTGATTATTTAATTAAATTACACATAAAATTCCTATGCATTTTAAATTCTTACGATCAAACTACAACTCCGATGTTTACAAAATTTTGAACCATACAACAATTTACAATTCCAGATCCAAGGAAACTAATTTCATTGAATTCCAAGATCGTTTGCAAATTAGCTATTTTAACAGGTTCATTAATATAATAAAATATACAGTTTTAGTTTGTTTACCTTTAAATTGAATTTTAAAGGTTTATTAATTTCATATAAGTCAAACAATATTTCAAATTTACAATATAAATCAAATTTCATTTAATTTGAATTCCATTCTTGACTATTAACCAAATTCAATTCGAATTTCATTTTTAAATTAAAAAATCAATTTCATTCAAATAATTTTATATTTATTTCAACTCTTAGTCTTTATATGTATAAACTTAATCAAAAATTTATTTACAAACAATACGAGTTACTATTGTCAATATAAATTTAATTTTGTTACATAAACAGTTTAATTAAGTTTACAAGTAAATTTACAAAATTAAATCATCAAATTTTATTTAACCATAAATATTCAAAAATCATACTAAATTCAATAATTTAAATATTTGAAAATTACGGGTTGTTACTAGATGTACAATAATTAGTTGACTTTGAGAACTGATTACTGTTTTAACTAACTGTGGCATATATGAGTTTGCATGAGGAGGATCAATACCATTGTCAGATGCCACTGAGATGGTTTCATCACCCATTTCCGATTGCAGGCAGATGATGACAAACTGATTTTACTCAACTATGTGATGCAGAAACAGGAGGAAGAATGTTGAAACTAATTAGAAATTTGAGTTAATTACCAAAATAGGCATGTAGCAGCTGGATTTTTTTTGATGATGAATGCTTTTCTTTGATAAAATGTTTTCTGGCATATTTTTCTAGGGTGGCTCTTTCTATTTGATGATTTCCTGAATGCTTTCTTGGTGATCTTTACTGTTAATACAATGAGAATACGATAAACTGATCATCCTGGTTTTGATTATAATCAAGATTTCAGGCGAGGCAAATATTTATGAAATTATATGCTTACTCAAAAGTTGAGTGAAACACCTTTGATGAGCAATACTCAAGTGATGATGATATAATCTGATAAGTAATCATCACTACATCAGTAGACAAGAGATTATGTCCTAAGGCTTTGTCGCTCCGATACCAAGATAAATAAATGAAGAATCAGTGGTATGATAGATTTTACCAAATTTTAATGTCTGGAGAAGAATATAGTAATGTATTGATTGCAAGTTGTAATGATGTCTCAACATAGCATAGTTACACGGATATGCCTGAATATATATAGGCAACTAAACAATAAAGATACAGGCCAAATCCATTAGATTTGGGCCAACTATAAGAGCACTCCTAGCAGAGTGAGGGGAGGCTAAAATGAGGAGGATTTGGTGTTCCTCATGCTGTAGCAGTGGCGCGACGAGGGTTGGAAAGCAAGGCGACGGTCGCCATTTCGAATTTAAAGTGGCGACAGCTAAATGGTTTTTTAAAAACTTAGACCTTAAAGGGTTTTCAGAAAATCATTTAATGTATTTTCAATTGAAAAAAATAAATATATTTATCCTTAAATGGTTTTCTGAAAACCGTTTAGACCTTAAACGGTTTTCAAAAAACCGTTTAAGGATTTTAAATTAAAAAACTTGGGCGTTCCCCTACCCACTACTGGGATGGTGGGGGGAATTCACGTTCAAAATTTGTTATCCATGCTCAAATCAACGTCGGATAAACTATTAGGTAAGCTGACTTCATATTTTTAGCAGCACTCTATTTTTATTACTTCTTTTGTTTCCCCAGCCCTTGCGTTCTAGGAGGGGTGTCGACTGCAAGTCGGGATCCCTCTTCTCACATGAGGTCAACTAATGTCCCCCTTGTGAGTTCATTGGTTTTCGGTTGCTTGTTTTGTTACTCATCTGCTATGGGGTAGGTGTCGTGGCATGATTCTCAGCATATCTTCTCCCCCTTAAGCTTTTTGTTTGGCTTCTTTTTCCCTAGGCTCTCCCTTTTAGGGGATTTTCCTCCATATGTTCTCAACTGTTCCAGTATGTTGAGTCTGTTGGTATTTCGGCATCCGTTCATTCTTCATGTTCCTAGTCTTTCCCTACCATGCATACTCGTCGGTCTGATGAAGGAATTGCAAAGGTCCATACCATACAGTCACCAGCGGCGTCTGAATTGGATTTCTATACATCCCTCCATGGAATCTCGGTCTTTCTTTCCAAAAGTGATGAGGAGAGAAGGCTAATTAATTGCTGCCTATCATAACTCGCTATAAATGTTTCCTCCTATAATCAGCTCAATCTTCTCTCCTCGCAAGTTGATCTTTACTCCTTCCGTCATGCGGTCTTGCCTTCGTTGGCTATTGAGTCATCGTCTCAACCACATATCCCTGGTGGTCTCCTCTTTCCTACTCCATCTCAGCGTAGGAAAGCCTAGATTAAAAGCCTTTGAACAAGATAAGAAAATGATTTTATTATTTAGAGGATAACCCTGTATTCTTAAAATTACATACTGAAGTGTACTAACACTTCTATTTATACAGGTGCAATACAATATAAGCAGGCCAACAAGAGTCATCCCACTTTCCAAGCCTAAATAGATATCCAGATATGAAGAAAGGAAAACGTTGTACAGCTGGCGATGGTCGTTCTCTAATATTCCCCCTCGAAGTAAGCTAGGGTTTTCTACCCCTTTCCTCATTTCCGCCGTCATGGCTACCTACTCCCAACTCTTCCCTCAATCGAGTAAAATTCTAAAAAGAGAGTGCTTTAGTCAACACGTTAGCTCTTTGGTAGTAGCCTGGTACATGTCTGACCTCAAGCTTACCTCCGTTAGTTCGTTCACGAACGAAGTGCAAATCCACCTCAATGTGTTTGGTTCTGGGGTGCTGAACGGGGTTAATTGAGAGAGAAACGACACTCATGTTGTCACACCATATCATTGGTCTTCGTGGAAAGTGGAACCCTAGCTCAGAAATTAGGGTTTCAATCTATATGACTTCAGCGGTTGTACTGGCGAAGGCCCTGTATTCTGCCTCCGTACTAGAATGTGAGACCGTTGATTGCTTCTTCGTGCACCATGAAACTGGATTGCTGCCGGGGTAAACACAGTATCCAAATATCGATTTTCGATCATCTGTGTCATTAGCCCAATCGGCATCGCTGTAAGCTTCTAAACTCATACTTTTGTTAGCTTTAATTCGTAGCCCATAATTCAGCGTCCCCTTTAGGTATCTTAGAATGCGTTTAACAGCTTTCCAATGATCGCTAAGCGGGTTTTGCATGTATTGACAAACCCTGTTGACACTATATCTTATTTCTGGCCTAGTAATAGTGGCATACTGTAATGCTCCAACGATGCTTCTATATAATTTAATGTCTTCAATAACTTCGCCTTTCTGCTTAGATAACTGTAAGTTGCTTGTCATTGGTGTTGATAATGACTTAGCTTGATCCATTTTGGCCCTGATAAGAATTTCTTGAATGTATTTTCTTTGAGATAATAAAAATTCCGATGTGTTGCATCTTTCAATTTGAATACCCAGAAAGTATTCTAATTCACCAGATCCTTAACGAAATTTTTTTGATCTAAACACTATACTATGTTGTTGATTTCACTCGTGTTATTGCCAGTGATGAGGATGTCATCAACATAAACCAAAATATATGTAATGTCCTGTCCTGAAATTCTTGTATATAATGAATTATCTGCTTTTGTGTTGTTGAACCCCATCCTTGTTAGAGTAATTCTCAATTTGTCATACCAAGCTCTAGATGCTTTCTTCAACCATAAATTGCCTTGTTGAGTCTACATACATGTCCTTCCTTGCCTTGAATTGCGTACCCTTTAGGCTGTTGCATGTACACCTCCTCATGTAGCTCTCCATTTAGGAAAGCGTTATTAACATCAAGTTGTCTAATTTTCCACTTTTTCATTAGTGTTATGTTTAGAACAACCCTAATTGTTGTGGGTTTGACCACTGGCGAGAATATCTCATTGAAGTCAAAACCATATTGTTGTGTGTACCCTTTCGCAACTAGTCTCTCTTTGTATTTAGACACATTTCCCTTTGCATCCCTTTTAATCTTGTATGTCCATCTAGATCCAACTATATTCTTGTAACTGGGTAATTCTACAATACTCCATGTATTGTTTTTAATTAAAGAACTATACTCCTCGTTCATCGCTTCTTTCCAGTTGTTATCTTTGACTGCTTGTTCATAGCTAGTGGGTTCAGTTTCACTTATGATGGCTGTGTATAACTTTAGCTTGAAAATCCCATGTTTGGACCTAGTAATCATGCGATGTCCAGTTTGAGCAGCACTTTGATGTTGTTCCTCTCCTTGATCATCAGGTTCATCATTACGTTGTGGGGGTATATATGCCTCTATTATCATTATTTTCTGAATGCTGGAGTCCCTCATTTGTGTTGTTGTCTAAAGCTGGTTGACTTTCATTGATAGATTCATCTGAATTATATCTATATTTTGTGCTTGCTATGCTGATGTTTTTGTCTGGATGTAGTTGATTGTTTCTAGTGTTGACTTTTTCTGTCCATTCTGTTAATGTTGGAATATATAGAATTGATTTGCTCATGTTTCTAGATGCTTGAGAGGTGTCTTTTCCTTTCTCTGTAAGGGAAAGACCTTCTCATTAAACATAACATGTCTGGATATAATAATCTTACCATTGCTATCCATACACTTATATCCTTTTTGGTTCGAACAATAACCTAGAGAAGTGCACTGTGCAGATCTTAAGTTTAATTTGTGTCTGTTAAAAGGTCTTAAACAAGGGAAACAAAGGCATCCAAATGTTTTTAGCTGATTGTAGTCTGGTATGCTTTGAAACAATTTCTCATAAGGACTTATATGTTTTATAACTTTTGGGCAACCTATTTATGAGAAAAAATGTAGTTGTAAAAGCCTCAAACCAGTATTTCGTAGGTAAATATGCTTGTGATAAAAGAGTAATTCCTGTCTCAACGATGTGCATATGCTTCCTTTCGACTAAGCCATTTAGTTCTGATATATGTGGACATGTTATTTTGTGCATGATCCCTTTCTTATAAAAATAATCTTTGAGTGGTTTGAACTCAGTTCCCCCATCAGTTTGAAAAATCTTAACACTATAATTGATCTGTTTTTCAGTAAGATTTATGAAGTGTATAACAGCATCATGTGTATCAGATTTAGCTTGAAGAAAATATATCCATGTATATCTAGAATAAGCGTCTACAAAAGAAATGTAGTACCTGTAACCATGTGTGGAATTGAGTGAAGCAGGTCCCCATAAGTCTGCTGCTATAAGCTCAAGTGGTCTATTATAGTTCGTTTCAGAGTGACTAAACGGCAATTTGTGGCTTTTGCCTAATTGGCAATGTGTGCAGATGTGGGGCGAAGGTAAATTTTTATACGAAATATTATTTTCATTCAATATTTGTTTAACTAATTCGATGCTAGGATGTCCTAACTTGCAGTGCCAAATTTCAAGAATGTTTTGTCATTACTATCAACATTAACATCAATACTGGCACTATTAACATAATTCATATTATCACTGCTAGCATTATTACATGCATTGTTAACATCAATATCAATATCACCGCTAGCATTATTACACCAGTTGACATTATCATGAGCATTTCTGGCTTTCCCATTGGAAAACTTGTAAAGTCCTCTATCCATTTTAACCTGTAAAATTATATTCCGATTAAGTAAATCCCTAACAAGGAAAAACTTTGGGTGAAACTCAAAGTATACATTGTTTTCGTTGGCAAATTGTGAAACACTTATGAGGTTCATTTTAATATTAGGCGCTCTTAATAAATTATTTAAATAGAGTTGCCGATTACCTTTTATGTAGTCATTCCCAACATGAGATATACTTATTGCTTCACCATTACCCATATGAATAGAGTTTTTACCTGAATATCTTCTATTTCCAAGATTAAGGTTCTGCAAGTTGTTTGTTAGATGATTAGTAGCACTTGAATCTAGAAACCAGTTCTCAAGATTTGTGTCTTCGTGCTTGTTATGATCATCACTGTTGTTTGGCTGACTCTGACCTGCTTTAGTGTTGTTAATTTGAGCCAAATTTGTTGTAGCTGTCCTTTGACCAGTTTGACTTGATTGACCAGTATTATATTCAGAGTTGAATCTGAAATAGCATCGATTTGATGTATGGCCAAATTTTTCACAAATTTGGCATTTGACCCTATTATTTCTATTCCACCTTCCTCTGCCCATGCCTCTGTTGTTCAGGTTAGCTGTCTGGCCTTGATTTTCTTGCTTTTTTTGATTCTTTGGTTGATTTTGATTTTTTTTCTAGAATTTGCTGCATAGTTGGCTGAGAAATCACCATGTATGGCCTTTATTTGTTCTATCCTTCCATCGTGCGCCAGTAAAGCAGAATGAACAAACTACATGTTTGGTACAGTAGGTTGTGTGGCTAAATATGTGACTAGTGATTCATATTCGTGATCTAATCAACTTGTAATAACTAAAATCTGCTCACTGTTTGAAATTTTGTGTCCCACAGAACTAAGTTTATCACATAAATTCTTGATTTTAGCCAAATATTCTCTCATTGACATGTCACCTTTTCTTGAATTTTGAAGTTCCATTCTATAATGCATGACTCTAGCTGATGACCGCGCGTTAAAAATCTATTCAATTGATACCCAGATTTCATGTGAAGTGTTGCAACCCACTATTTGAGATAATAGGCTTGCGCTAATAGATGAAAGCAACCATGAGGCCAATAAACTATCTTGTTTTAAGTACCTAGCATAATCAGGGTTGTTGCTAATGGTTCCCTTGTCATTTGTTATCATCACAGGTGGTATCCTGATTGTCCCTTTGATGTATTCAAGAAGACCATACCCTCTGAGGGCATTTTCGACTTTATACTTCCATATGATGAAATTATCCTCATCGAGAGGAATAGTGATGATCTGGCTTTTGGGTTTAATCAGGACATTGGTAGAGGTGGTGTTTTCATTACCATCGACTCTTGAAGATGTTGATGATGCTTCATTATCATTTGCCATGACTGGTTATATACCAAGAATAAAGCTGAATGGCATCTTGATCGGAAAAGACTGGCGAGGCAAATAAAATTTGCAGCCAGAAAAGAAAAACAGGGTTGGAAAGGTTAAACGACAAGTCAAGAACTCTGATAACCAATCGGGTTTCATTGCAGCCAAGGGTACGGTGATGATAATACTCTGAGTATCCTTAGGCGTGTCATGAAATTCAACAAGAACTGATGAACAGAAAGGGCTACCTTGATCTAGAACGGTATACTCTCCGACAATGAAGAATTTCTAAGGAGAAAATTGATTTTGATGCAGCCAAGAATATTGTGATGAAAATATTCTGAATATTCTTTGGCAAGGCACAAAATTAATCCAAAGAACTGATGGTGGAACAACAGAATCGGTGATGATCAAAGAAATTGATCGACAGGCTTCAGATCTTGATTGCCGTGAGGCCTTAAGTCTGCTCCGATACCATAAAAGCCTTTGAACAAGATAAGAAAATGATTTTATTATTTAGAGGATAACTCTGTATTCTTAAAATTACATACTGAAATGTACTAACACTTCTATTTATACAGGTGCAATATAATATAAGCGGGCCAACAGGAGTCAGCCCACTATCTAAGCCTAAACAGATATCCAGATATGAAGAAAGGAAAAAGTTGTACAGTTGCCAATGGTCATTATCTAATATAGATTCTGGTCTATACTGCTCGTATCATCAGAACTCGTTCCTTGTTGCCTCTAAACTTAACGATAGGACCACTCATCGCAACCTTTTCCTGATATTAACTAGTATAATCTTAATAAAATACCAAAATACTGATGAGCAAGCAGGTAATTTATACAATACAAGTAGTCCATTTGCATTGCTATGGTACTACTTATTTCTTACTTCGTGACGACATATTTGATGACTAATGTGTGTCTTCTACCATATGTCAGTTTGAAGTATTTGCAGTTGCATTTGCTGTCTTGGCGGCTGGGGCAGTTATCCTCACGTCGAACGTTTTGCTCCTGGTTAATACACCGAGTTGGAACTTATATAACTCTTCATTTTCATAATGTATGCACTATTGTTTATTCTTTTCATCTCATACCAGCTATTATGATAAATTATCAAGTTGGACACATTATATTCTTTCAGAATCTTAGCCTACTTGGATACTGCCTATTTCCTATTGATGTTGGAGCTCTACTTTGCTTGGTTATAGACAATGTAATTAAATTGTTAAGATTGTGGTGGTTGTTTTGACATTAGCATGGAGCTCCTGGGCAGCATATCCATTCATGAGTGCTGCAGTCAATCCGAGAAGAAAGGCATTGGCCCTCTATCATGTGCGTCTTATGTATGTCTCTATTGAGTTTTTGATCATTGCCATTGATTAACCATACATGGTAATTCAACTTTTTAGTCGCAGAGTATGAATACATTTGGATATGAGATTCTTTTTACCTCTTTCCTTTTGAGTTTGCTAGGTTTGAATCTTCCGACGTGTACCTGGCAATAATATGATGTTCAGAAATTTATATGCATATTTTTGTTGTTCGTAACAATGCAAATAAAGCACGAACCTGATAGCGATCAATAAATTGTCACTATCCAATTGTCACGTCAAGAAGTGTTACCAATTTGAACTGTAATCAAAATTAGCAACAGCAAAAGGCGTGACCAGATTTGCAACAGCACAGAAGCGTTGCAAAGCAAACAGAAAAGAAAAGTACCTGTTAGTAACGTCCGAGTCCAGAGTAAATCTGTTTCCTTGAAACAATATTTCTCCCTCTACAGCGCTGAAGGTTATTGAGCAATTGTCTCCCAAGATAAAATGGATCGATTTCTGCATTTTGAAGCGCTATCAAGTGCAGAGCAATTTCGAACGGAAGAGAGTAGTTTTTAAGAACAATTTTGCAGAGAAAGAAGAAGGGAATTTCTGGTGATTTTTCCTGTTCTGTCATGAAGTTCTTATATAGTGGCCAGGGGATGTTTTCTGGGCAGAGGCGACTGTCCGTATGGACGCGGGCGCGTCGGCTGAGGCCAAAAGGAAACGGGCGCATCTGTTCGCTGCGCAAGCCCAAGAGCCGAAAGGAAACGGGCGCATCCGCTCCGTTCAAAACAGATCCGTCCCATTGCAACAAGGCCGAGCGGGTTAGCGGCCCACGGAAATCAGGAGACCCCAAGAGCCCCAAGGCCCAAGGCCCTATCTATGACATTTTAATATTTATTATGAAGGCCTAAAGCCTACATAGCCCCATTCACTCAATGCTTCATATGCTCATTTCTTTTGTTTTGAAATAGCATATTGGGCTTTGGTATATATGCAGATATATTCACAAATCACACACAATGTGGGACTTATATTTCTCCAATACCACTCAACCTCTTCTTCCCAATCTTCTCATTTATTTCCAACAATTTTTGAGGTGTATCTTAAGTGCTTCTAACATGCATTTGTTGTTGTTGCTGATGCCCAGTTCACTAAAAGAAACGGCTCAGTTAGCGACGGCAAAAAACCGTCGATAGCCGTCGCCAATAGCGGTCACTAATTATGTGGTCGCTAAGCAAAAAACGTCGAGCTTGATGACGGCTTTGGACATCAATTTAGTGACGGCTGGCGACGGCAAAGTTGCCACGTAGACAAACAGTTATATTTCCTACAAACGGCTAGAAGCGGTCACTAGCCGTCACCATAAAGCCGTTGCTATTCGTGGCAACACTTTGCAAAAGTGCCGTCGCCAACCGTCAACATTCGTGGCAAAACTGTGTAATAAACCCTCACTAGCCGTCGCCACAAGGGACCAGAAATCCATCACCATCCGTCGCTAAACTGTAACTTTTTTTTATATTTCAGCAGCTAACAAGCCATCAAACCACACCAACTCAAACCCAACATATCCACAACTCATATACAATCAGTTTCACATTCCATCACCTCAAATTCACATTCAATTACCTCATAAATGCTATAAATAAACTCATACACCACTAAATATAACCATAAACGATAAATATAAACGATAAACAATCCAAAAACCATCAACACGTCCACATCAAACAAACCAAGTCCAAAATACCATCATCGTCTCCACAAAACACCACAAACATCTCAAGTTCATCACCAACAAGTAGTTTGTATTTACAAACCAAGTTCAAAATAAAAAAAAAACAAGTACCTACCTACTCATCCTCGTCGTTATCTTCGTCCTCCTCCTCCTCCTCCACCATGGTAGCAGGCTCACTCGGTGGCATAACCCTATGCTCCTGAAGATATGCAACAATCCGCGCATCCGGCAAGGTCTCGAGCTTGTTCTTCTGAAAATCCTCTAAAGCTGCAATCTGCTTTCGAAGCATGATGATCTCCTCCTCGTCCTGATGCCTCGTATAAGAGGCTTGTAACGACCCGGGTTTTTCGATTATTTGAATTAGAATATTTAAATTGATTTTAAACATTATATTAGAAATATTAATGGAAATTAATACGGAATTCATTAATTAAACGACGAATGAACGTTATATTTATATTTATATTAAAAACGAACTCGAAACGGCGCGGTAGTTCGTAATATTGAATTTTGAACTTCAATTGAATATACAAAATCCGTTTTAAGTCGAAATTCTATGAAACAGGAAATGTTAGAATCTAGTTGATTATAATTTTGTAATGAAGGAGAAAAATAAAGTTTTCAGCTTATATACTGTAAGTTATGTCCAATTATAATTTTGTAATGAAGGAGAAAAATAAAGTTTTCAGCTTATATATTGTAAGTTATGTCCAATTCAAATTTTAAAATAGTCGCTATGGATTTCGATTATAAACGATAACGTTATATAATAATTAATAAATGGATTTCTTTATAAATTTGAATGTTGTTTAACTCGAAAATATTTATGTTGAGTTATTTTTCTATACTGACTAAATCTAAAGATATATATTATTTTATTTAGATAGTTAAAAATAATTTATTATTATTTATTTAATTGTTTTGTAATTTTTTTTAATTTTTTTGGGTATTATATAAGCCGTAAAAATAGTTATTTTCCAAATGACCTCTGTTTTTAACAAAACAAATTTTATTGGAATACATATAACTACTTATTGTTAGATTTCCGATTCAGAGACAATCGGAGTTGTTTTGCAAGCAGACGATATTTAAAACGTGAACTGATGAATAAATTGAATCTTCTACCCTAAGCTAAAATAAGATTTTAAATAAATTGATCAACCCCCATTCGCTCATGCATATCCTATACTATGTGTACTTCAGCATATTTTAAGTCTTAAGAAATCAAATGAAAGTAGTAATAATATAAGGCTTAGTACGAGCCACATAGCCAAAATGTAAGTATTCGAAAGAGATCGGATATAAAATTAGCTTGATGTACTATATGATGTGTATTGGTGATTAGTCATATCAGCTATATAATGTAAACTTATAATGTAATATTAGCGATTGGTCTTGTGCTTGTTTACTATATAAACAATGTAATTCATTATGGACAGTAAGGACCAGTTTATTTTACATAGTATTTTATTCCGGTTTCTCCATATAAACTTGAGTTTATACCAGATATAGCTTGAGATTATACCAGAGATTAGCTGATAATCCCACATAATTATAACTTGAATTTAGGGTCTCTCCGTATAAATTGTTTTTTTGATAATGAACTTATAAAATACTTGACTTGTTATTATATATATAGTTCATTTTAAACTATATATCGACTATAGTTGTACGTAAATACATAACATGTAGAAAGCTTCCAAGACAACAAACCCCAAAATATTTAGCTTACATAGGCTTATACCCTTAGACGTACGCTGTTATGAAAGTCGTACCTTACTCTATTTTATCAGCTTTAGCTGCCTTCTTCCTCAAGCACATGGAAGTTAAATCAACTAAGCAGCTACCCTACATCCTAGCATCACCTACAATACCGTGCTCACCAAATTTTATACACCATGATTTCCAAGCTATCATCACCGTGCCTACCAAGGCATGTTGCATATAAATACTAAGCGATCTTCTTTTTTCTGATTTTTACAGTGAACAAAAAATAAATGGTGCTTGATACTTAAAAAAAATCATTTTGATCCAAATAAACAACAAAAAAATCACGTTATATATTGCAATGAGTATCTAAAATCAAATTCTTAAATCTGCCAAAGGGTTTGTAAAATTCGAGCTTATTTTGTTCGATATTTTTTTCTTCACAGCGGGGGCTATGAGTTCGGGTTTTGGAACATACAAGCATTGATTCATCATACAGAGCTTGTAGTGGTGGTCAGCCGAGTAAGACGCATGCAGTGGCGAGATTTGATGGGATTCTGTGTCATAATGTTTAGCATCTGGGATGGATCTGGTCAACGTCGGTTGGAGCTAGAGGCCGCCAGAGTTGGTGTAGAAAGGATCGGCAAGTCGAGCAGTGAAAGAGGAGGCGGTTGGTGTATTTTATTAGAAGGCTTGGGGTCTATTTTGTGGTCTTAGTATTTTCGTGTACATGAAGAAGCAAGTGAAGTTACAGAAAATCGATGGGAGGAAGAAGGACCTGTAGCGTTAGCATGCTGCGGGTTTGTACTCTCGTGGGCTATTTTCCCTTTTAGGCCAGTGGGCTTTCACAAAAAAAAAGAGAGAGAGATGAATATGGGATAGGAATGAAACGTAGTAGGAATGAAAGGGTGGCAAAGAAGCCTGGAGCTAGGGGTGAGCAAAAAACTGAAATAAAACCGAAACCGAAAAAAAATGAAACTGAAGCCGAAAATAAAAAAACCGAACCGTACTAATATTTCGGTTTCGGTTTTAGGTTCAAACCGAACCGAACCAAATTATAAAATGTTGCACATTGTCTCTTGCTGCACGTTGTTTTGTCTTATATAGTATATCCACACTGGCCACTGCTTCACTCGTTTGATTTAGCTGAATACAAAATTAGGGGTGGACTTATATAAAATGTCCATTTCTTGTTTTTGTAGATTCTTGGATGTCTTCGGTTATATAAAATGTCCATTTCTTGTTTTTGTAGATTCTTGGATGTCTTCGGCTTAGAGTTAGCTAGCTTAGCTTTGTACTACTTTGGATGACTTATAGTCTATTAGTCTGTACTCTGTATCATGTGTCTCAATACACTTGGTTGAAACAATTTATTTTAATTTTTTTTATGGTTGTTTAAATTTATAATATTTTTTGTTTAAATCGGTTTTAAAACCGAACCGATTAAAACCGAAACCGAGGTTTTGAAACCGAAACTGAAACCGATGCTTCGGTTACGGTTTCGGTTATCGATTTTTAAAATCGAGGTCTTTCGGTTTCAGTTCCAGTTTTACCTCAAAACCGAACCGAACCGAGGTTTGCTCACCTCGACCTGGAGCAGTGCCTTGACTCAAATGTGGAAGGAGGTGCTAATACCAATTGTTTGCATTAAAGGTGGCTCTGTTTCTTCTGTCATATTGGGAAGGAGAGAAACACTAATATGGCCTGGTATAATTCGAACATGTTTAATCATGTTTTATTGTGTCTAACCGCAGATTATTGGTGTTTAATTATACTTAAAACTACCTAATTAAAATAAACATACCTAAGTATAGTTTACGTGAAAATCAACATAGCCATTTATATTTTGAGGAGAAAGAATATGGGCCAATAAATTAATACAGTAGTAAGTTATACGGGCATAACAGGCTTATTATATTTTTTAAACATTTTAAATTAGGATATAGGTTAGTTAATTAGAATTAAGGGGAAAAAATTATTTGTTGAATTAAATCGTACATTATAATATGTTTAACTCGTTCATATGTACACAGAACCAGACTAAATAGAGAACATTTGAACCGACGCAACATTTTGGAGTTAGTTCGAACGAAGTAGAACGCAGCTGGAAGCTTGTACAATGAAATTTTTTGGCAACAAATGAAACCAAAGGTGAGTTAAACTCACTCAGTTCTCCCACTTATAATAATTATAAGTCGGGTTTAATATTCGTTTGCTATGATTGCTATTCATTGGTTGATTTGATGATTGGTTGGATGTTTGTTAAATATTTTTATCGATTATTTAAATTAAACGGCTGTTTAATTTAAATGAAATGCCATCGTTATTTTTAACGATTATTCCTAATAGAGGTAACTTACCTTGTTGGTTACGTTTATAATGATATAAACGCTTTTAAATCAAATTGGATGTTTGAATTATTATTTTGGTGGACCACTATCAGTTGAATTGATTATTTATTTACGTATGATCATTATATGAACTGTTTAACCGACATGATTGGATTATTGACTTGGTGGTTGTTTGTTGAATCCAAATTCAACATCCGTTTAGTTATTAACCAAATTGGTAATATTGGTTGAGGAATCTATAGAAGATGGACAAAATACAAACTGTTTTATAAAGATTGATTTACCGTCAGGTGAATCGATAGAAGTGAAGTTACGAAATTTATTTTATAAGCGAATATAGTTATTTTTTTTAAATATATTATTTCAAATGAGGTTTATAAAAAGGAAAATAAACAAAAAAAATTATGTTGATTGTTTTAATCACCATATTTGGTACCAAAATCTACCGTGTGCGAAGCACGTGCTTTATCTTTTATAAAGCAAATTCTTGTATTAATAAGATTGTTAAGCAACTGTGAAACGATTAATAAATGAAATTAGTTGTTTTTAAGAAAAAATTATAATAAGATTATTTTAAAATGGATTATTTAAATTAATAATATTATTTATTAATTTGACTGAAAAGACGAGTTAGGGTTGATGAATTAGTTAATCATGTTTTAAATGGACCAAGCCAACTGTTTTAACTGAAATTGATAATTAAATTAAATTAGTTGGTGCCGATTAATCTAATGAGATAATCTAATAAATAGTTGTTTAAATTAATAAGATTTTTAAAAAGAAATTTAATATTAATCCCAGTGAGTGATGAAGTGAATTATAGTTTTTAACTAATAATAATTTAAGGAATTATTTCTTAAATAAAGTTCATTTAAGTAATCAAAGTAGTACTAAAATATAATTGAATTTTAAAAGTGAGTTTATGAACGGGTTATATTTAAACTAATTTTGGTAAATGAAGTTATAAAAGTGATTTTAAGCAAATACGATTTAAATTAAGAAAATGGAGATGAAATAGGGTTTGATATTAAACTAGAGTTGTGTAAATGAGTTTTTAAAAGAGATGGAAAGTCAAAGCGTTAGTTTTAAATTAGCATTACTAAATAATGGCATTAAGTGGAATGGATGGGATTTGAATTTCCCAGAATAAATGATTGAAAGGTTTAGAAAAGGATTCTGGTAATTGAATTTGGCAAAGGATCGAGTAATGGGATTTGTAATAAAATCCATATAATGGATCAAATAGTTTAAAGACGTTAAAGTTTAAATGCTAGTGTTTTATTAATCATTTACTAAATCAATAAATTTAGTAATAATAATATATTTAAAAAAGAGATTTCAAATGTAAGATGGGTTATGAAACCGTATGTTAAATAAAATAATGAAGTGGTATTTGTTGGTATTAGAATGAATATGGGTTTAGAATTATAATTCATATCTATCTTAGAATAAGATTGTTGTTGATCAAGGTCTGAGAGGTAATTTAAATACCCCAACTTGAACGACTTCAGGATTATCGGAGGATGGTATTAGTTGTAACGGTGAAAGTGTTAAAAGTAATTTATTCACGGAAAATTTTGTGTAACGTTATGTGAAGAATTTAGAAATATATAAAATTGGATTCCAGAAATAAAAGGAATTAAAGAGGGGTTGAGAATGTGAAATGATATTTCCATAGTAAAGAAACAAACAAAAAGGAGATTGGGAAAATATAACGATATTTTCGAAATAAGGAGTTTGAGATTTGGAATGAATTTATTTTGAAAAGAGAAAGTGATGATTTTGGTGATCAAATAACAAAACAAAGGGGATATTGTAATAATTGTTTAAAAGGATAAGTGGGATCGGTTTTCCCAATTATAGCTGATAAGTAAGATTTGCAACCAATGTTTTGGAATGACAGTTAACGGGAGAATTGGGTATGATTTTCATTTTTTTTCTATGTATCGAAATAAATGATTTGAGAATATTAAAACACATAAATCAATATATTATTTTTAAAGGCCAAGTGATGCTGTGTTCTGAACCAATAGACCTATTTTATTTTTATGGTTGTTTATTTTGATAGTTAAATAACCGACTATCAAAATCATACCCAATGTGTTGTTTGTATGTAAAGACCAAGATCGAATTTATATTCGAAAACCATTCCGACCAACAAAATACACAAACGAAGAAGATATAAGATACTGATCGAGATGGAGCAATTGAAGACCGTAAATCTTCATGAGCGGAAGAACTATTGTTAAGTATCTCTGGCTGATCCCTAGAGTTAACAATGTTTCTGTCGTGATTTAATCTACGGATTGCACGGACTAATCGCTACTGATCTTAAGGGTGATCCCTAGGATGTGGTAAGAGAGTGTCTTCGGTTCATCCTGTTCCTAGATGACTTGTATGGACGAGTGTCTGACAGAATATTTCCTAAAAACCACGTACGTTGGTTTTTACAAATATACCAAGTTGGTGGTAAAGAATGGCCCTTTTTTTAAACATAGAGTATATTTGTGGACATCAATTAGTAATTTGACGGATCTGATAATTGGCATTCAAAGTAAATGATGGTTAGATGTTCTAAAGGCGAATTCAAACCTCAAGCCTCATCAACCGGGAAATGACAAAAATCGGGCAGACAACCTGGCTATGTGGGTCGCTCCCATTAGGGTGTATAATCACTTATCTAGAGAAATTCGTTTTGTTTCTTTAATTTATCGATGCTGTCCCTTTCGGGAAACGGTGGTTTGAGCCCAACCGTTGGTGATATACATTCGATACACTCAAGCGAAATGAGTGGTCGGTCTTATGTGGGCCGGGTTGCAAGACGTTCTTGTTGAACCTAGTGTATTCCCCTCTAGAGACACACTATCGGCAAGTGGTTCCATACCTTGTCATAGTCGGAATCCAATCTCCAACAAGCGCCCGCGATTTTGTTTGTACCCTATATGTGTGGAGTGTGAGATGCAAGTGTTCTGCTAGATTCTATTTATTTGTATTTAGACATTATTATAATATCACATAAGTTATTGTATTTCAAAAATGTTTTGGGTTATCGTAAGGTAAAAACCGTCCTTATTTATGTGTGGATTTGGTCTTACGATTATCTTTTTCTTTCGAAAGGATTTCGAACTTTAAAATCAAGTTGGATGATTTCCCTTAAACTTAGTGTGTTTATCTCACTTTGGTTCACCAGACTGATCCGGCGTTTTGTAAATGCTCGGGTTAGACCAGGTTGTACAAGTCCAGGTTATCGGATGCTGCGGAGTCCAGAGATGAGCTGGAGATGTTCAAACGTATGATATATAGTATTTATTCCGTTATGCGACTGTATATGAGGACAGATTATTATAAATGTCCCGGTAAATTGATGTACTATGATGATTGTAAGCTTTTATTTCGAAAGTTCTCTATAAAAGTTATTTTTATATTATATTTTGTTCCGCTGGGATGTGAGACTCTGTGTTATATTGATCTTCTTATTCTTCTATTCTAATATTCTTTCTTACTTATCTCATCCTCTAACTTCTTTCTAATAACTATCTGTATTTCCGATTCTTAGGTTCTGACAAGTGATACAAGATCTATATTATTGTCGGAATTCGGGCTCGAATTCCCGTAGGTCGTTATAGTGGTATCAGAACAATAGTTTAGGAATAACCTTGGCTTGGTGGTGTAACTCAATAGAGATTGGGTTAGTAATACCCTAGATTGAGTGTATATATATGAGAGAACGTATTTGTACATTTAATATAGAAATATTTTATATTGTGTTGCTTGATCGGTTCAAGTTGAACTGACAGTTGATACAATATATTCTGTAAAGAGGTTAAATGAAATAATTTTGCTCAAGATATATTTTCGTATATAAAGAAAATAATTTTATCAAATTATTAATATATTGTTGTGTTTGGTTGATTTAAATGAATTCAAATTGTATTATAAATTGAAAATATAGAAACTGTGAATAAAAATTGTAATATGGAATTAAATTGATCAGAATTTAACTGAAGATAAGTTAAATGAAATTAGATGTAAATATGGAATGATTTGGTTTTGCTGATTTTTGATTGTGGGATGTTTGATTGATTGAATAAAAATTCACTAACAATTTAGTGAATTGAAATCTAAGAAAAAAACTTTAGTATAATGAATTCGAATGGAATCAAATACGAATAAAACCAAATGATTTAACCTTGTATCTGTTATTGGCATTGAATATTGAGTTAAGTGTAGGATTGGAAAAAGGAAGAGTTGTTTATGCTTTGATGCATGGCTAGAGTATTGGTTGCCCGACAAATAGGTAAATCTTAATTATATTGATTGGTGATTAATTTTATACCCGTGAGTTGGGTTGCCACTTGGCTTTGTTTTCGTAAAAATTTCAAACTTAGAATATTTTTGATTTTATCAATTAGAATTTATTTTATATTAATTATTTTCAAAAAAAATTGAGTTCGAAGCATTCTTCTTAACTTAGCTATTTCGAGGACGAAATTTATTTAAGGGGGGAAAATGTAACGACCCGATTTTTCGATTATTTGAATTAGAATATTTAAATTGATTTTAAATATTATATTAGAAATATTAATGGATATTAATATGGAATTCGTTAATTAAACGACGACTGAACGTTATATTTATATTTATATTAAAACGAACTTGAAATGGCGCGGTAGTTCGTAATATTGAATTTTGAACTTCAATTGAATATACAAAATCCGTTTTAAGTCGAAATTCTGTGAAACAGGAAACTTTAGAATCTAGTTGATTATAATTTTGTAATGAAAGAGAAAAATAAAGTTTTCAGCTTATATATTGTAAGTTATGTCCAATTCAAATTTTAACATAGTCGCTATGGATTTCGATTATAAACGATAACGTTATTTAATAATTAATAAATGGATTTCTTTATAAATTTGAATGTCGTTTAACTCGAAAATATTTATGTTGAGTTATTTTTCTATATTGACTAAATCTAAAGTTGTATATTATTTTATTTAGATAGTTAAAAATAATTTATTATTATTTATTTAATTATTTTGTAATTTATTTTTATTTTTTTACAGTATTATATAAGCCGTAAAAATAGTTATTTTCCAAACGACCTCTGTTTTAATGAAACAAATTTTATCGGAATACGTATAATTAATTATTGTTAGATTACTGATTCAGAGACAATCAGAGTTGTTTTATGAGAAGACGATATTTAAAACGTGAACTGATGAATAAATTGAATCTTGTACCCTAAGCTAAAATAAGATTTTAAATAAATTGATCAACCCCCATTTGCTCATGCATATCCTATACTATGTGTACTTCAGCATATTTTAAGTCTTAAGAAATCAAATGAAACTAGTAATAATATAAGGCTTAGTACGCGTTATATAGCCAGAATGTAGGTATTCGAAAGAGATCAGATATAAAATTAGCTTGATGTACTATATGATGTGTAATGGTGATTAGTCATATCAACTATATAATGTAAACTTATAATGTAATATTAGCGATTGGTCATGTGCTTGTTTACTATATAAACAATATAATTCCTTATAGGTAGTAAGGACCAGTTTATTTTACATAGCATTTTATTCCGGTTTCTCCACATAAACTTGAGTTTATACCAGATATAGCTTGAGATTATACCAGAGATTAGCTGATAATCCCACATAATTATAACTTGAGTTTAGGGTCTCTCCATATAAATTGTTTTTTTGATAATGAACTTATAAAATACTTGACTTGTTATTATGTATATAGTTCATTTTAAACTATATATCGGCTATTGTTGTACGTAAATACATAACATGTAGAAGGCTTCCAAGAAAACAAACCCCAAGACATTTAGTGTGACGACCCCATTCCGATAAGACGGTGGCAAGGGTAATCTTTGGAATATAACACATAAACAAATAATAACAGAACATAAATAAATAAATACACCAGATAATGTACAATAGAATACACTAGATAAATATCATCATCAGAGTTACACAGTATATAGGATCATACTTAGTACAAAGTACAGTTCGGCTATACATAAATGCCTACTGCGGAAAAGAAAACATAATATGTACAACAGGAGCTGAACAGCATAAAAAGAGATAAATGATAGAATCCATCTTCAGCTCCAGCTATCCAGAAAGAGCCTGCTAAAACCTGAATACAAGGCTGCCCGTGTAGAAAAATGGGCACCCGAGTTTGCGAGTGAAACAAACTACGAGTCAGTCATGGGACTGGTATGAGAAATCTACTCAACACATTATTAAACATGGCAAATCACAGGACCACGCCACTTTCCCGAAACGGGTTTACTCCATTGGATTGCCAGTGCTTTAAAACAAATAGATCTTTTAAACATCGCAATGCTTTTTATAAAAATGAAGCCATTATAAGACTCAGTTCCCATCACACAATGCAACACACACCAGAGGATAGAGTTTTACCTTATGATGGCCAAAATATGCTTGATACGAGCAAAACAAATCATTTGATATTATTGCTAGTGTATATATGTTTCAAAAACAATTTCAATCATAACTATCAAT
Organism: Allium sativum; assembly: GCA_030737875.1. Classification (NCBI taxonomy): domain Eukaryota; kingdom Viridiplantae; phylum Streptophyta; class Magnoliopsida; order Asparagales; family Amaryllidaceae; genus Allium; species Allium sativum. The sequence goes on from CM060919.1 coordinate 661,388,652, forward strand.
CATAGGCGGCATTAATGCCCCATACCACTATGTCGCAATATATAGGTATACAAACAAAACCGCACGATGTCATATTTGGAAGTCGGATTTCCGTCATGAACCGAGGAAAAAGATAGTCCTCACCGAATTCGAGACTCTCTAGCCCGAGCCTCAGGCAAGTACTCAGTCAAGCCTTAGGAGCAACAGGGCCGGTCCACCGATGTGGATTAAAATGCCTGAACACTGCGTTTCCCCGCCCTTTGGGGCGTAAATGAGCCCAATGACTCCATCGGTCCCGGATCGACCGATATATCCGAGGCGCCTCGCAACAGCAACAACCACACAGGTGAAAAGTATATAAATGTCAGGGCTGGTAGGTCACGGACACCACCCTAGCTAGAAAGAAACGCATGTCCTCCCTGGATCCTTCTCCCGTTTCTGGTCCATCCCGGGGTGTGAGGCTCGCGAATTCACGTTATACACAAAGCTATGCCACACAGGCTGTGCTTTAATCATCAACCACAAGACTTTGCTTTTCAATAGAATCCTTGATCATCTATCACTTAGGCGTGCCACACAGTCAATTCACCCCGTGCGACTGATTTCTATCGATATATAACCTCTGGGCTCGTACGTCTCAGAGAAGGGCGTTAAGCAAGAGAATAAATTCTCTGCCGCCAAACAGATATATATATAATAGAGATCAATCAGCACAGAACAAAATCCAATGTCAGACACACAGTCCATTTACACGTTCGTTCTGGGTCTGAACGAAACCGGAGGCACTCAATACCTCGCATATCCGTACAATCAACAAGTACGTCCGGGTGGCTACTACTTCAACCCCGTCAAGGTAGCTACTCCTATCATGAGCATCAGTAGCACCCCTCCATTTGACGTGAAGATCATCGGCCTTGCACCGTCTTCATATCTTCGACTTTCACTCGTCGATCAATTATTTGAAATGAGAATTAACTCGGCCTTTTCAAATAATTCACGTATATCCCGAATTTCAAATCAATTTATTTCAATGGTTAAATCATTCGACAACACCAATTTTGTTCTTTAATGTAATTTCCACACCAAACACATTCAACCATCAAATATCAAATAAATCGAGCAAATTCAGTTTATTTCCATTCCATATCGTTTATAATATCTTATCACGATTTATCGCTATTTTTATTTATTTTAAAAATAACTATTTCATTAAAACGACGCTTCAGGCCATAACGCGGTCGTGGCGCTGTTTTTCTCCAGATTTGATTTACACATATCTGAAAATCTAACCGTTGGATCTTCACAAAATTTATCTTATTAGAAAGATCTTTTCTAAACGAATCCAACGGTTTCAGTTTCTGGAAAATCTGACGGTCGGATCTCCCGCACTAGTCGTTTGAAGTTACGATTTCAAAATACGAACTACAGCATCGTTATTCGATTTAAATTAATTATATATATATATATATATATATAATCGATTCTGGCGCTGTTTTTCTTCGGATTTGAATTAAACATTCCAGACAATCCAACCGTTGGATCTTTACAAAGTTGGTGCCGTTGGAAAGATATTTCCAAGGCGAACCCAACGGTTGTGGTTTCGGGAAAATCCGATGGTCGGATCTCCCGCACAATTCGTTTGAAATCACGGTTTCAAAATACGAACTGCACGGCCACGTTTCGTTTTAATTTTATTTATATTTATATATTTATATAAATATAGTTCATTCAAAAATTCCTATATCGTTTCCACTTCAATTATTTCACTAACGCCTTTAAATTTTGGAAAATTTTGCCATAACCTCCTTTGTACGGGAGGGGCTGGGAAAATTCCCAAATAGCCACACGGGCGTCTCATGTCAAAAAGAAAAAGAAAAAGCCAAGCGACTAGCCAACAGGCTCATAAAATCATCACCCAAACAAACCAGTAAATGTGTACCTATTTGTCGGGCACAAAATTTTATTCCTCTTCTCTAGCCCCTTTGCTATAACATGTTCAATAAATATGCATGTACATATATACAATTTTTACCACTTATCATTATCCATTCAACTTCATATTTGATTTGCTTCGATTTAAAAAAAAACACCATTCCTTCTAATGTTGCATGCATAGGCTAAAATCATATCATTAGCTAATTAATGTACATTTCAATTCATGTATATTTATTTGAACCAGTGGCTATTTTTAACACTTCACATTTCAAAGATGATAATTTTGACGAACTAAAATAGATTTCAACACATGACTATTTTCCTTAGTTCCTATGCATGTTAAAAATAATATTTCATTCACAAATGTTTATTTCAACGTCCGCATATCTTTAGCATATCACATATATGATAAAAATGATATTTTTATCATTTAAAATATTTATTCGACAAATGGATATTTTCAACACTTCATAGTTTCAATAAAAATGCAATTTTTATTGTTCGATCTTTTTATTCAACACATGAACTTTTCCACTACACGCACTTCTCAACACATGAGCATTTCCACACATGGATATTTTATTTATATTGTTCATATAAGAAAGATGGAATTTTTATTGTTGAAACTATTTATATATAAGGCGAATATTTTACATACTTCATATATATTATAAAAATGTGATTTTTATTGTTTAAACACTTCATTCATTCACAAATGAATTTAATTTTCACACATCACTTTTAAACATATGAAGATAATTTCAACATATGAAAATAATTCTAACACATAAAGATTATTCAAAATTTCGGCAGCATAACGGCAGGGTAGTTAAAACCGGCACCGTCCCTAGTACGGCTCCTCGCTCTACCTTAAAACCTCGCGGTTTTTGACAATGGGGATTCATGCATCTAATTCGCACGCAGGCGGCATGTTTTATTTTTATTTCCACAAATATTTCCAATTCATTTCAATCACCAATGGGTATTTTTCAACCACAACCAAACAATATCAACCACAAACGATTGTTCAACCATTCGTATTTTAATCCAATATTTCACGCCAATTCACAACAATAAATATCGTCCATGGTTTGTGGACGAGGAGAGTATATATATATATATATATATATATATATATATATATAGCAATTCACTTCTATTTCAACACATATATAATTTTTACAACGCATATATAACTTATACATCGAACGTACAACTTATACAACGCTTATACATGAGGTGTACAACGCTTATATAACTCATACATCGACTATGTAATTTATACATCATCGTTTTCCATATTGTTTATAAATTAGAAATCTCACATTGGGTTCCACTCCACCAAAAGTAGCAGAAGTCTCAGAAAAATATGCGGTCTCTTCTAAAATGTAGAAGACGTCCTCACGGTTCCGGTGTTTCCAGTTTCATCGAATTTCGTCAATACACGAAAAAGATATGATTTTTCTCATGAAATCAAACTTTGCGACACTTTAATGTTATTAAAATCAGTTCAGAATATATAAGCCGTTACCTCGTTTGAAATTTCAAACTAGGTTTACGATTTGCGCTCAATCCATTGCGCTAGGTGACGATCGGAGCACACCACGTGAAGCAGTTCCGAAATCCGCGCTTGGGGTGGTGACCGCGACGAACTCGCCGGCGAGATGAGGTGGCAGCGGCGCCTCGAAGTCAACGTCTTTCCAGGCTCGTAACTCTCTAAATACTGAACGATAAAATCCAAATCTTATATGGATATGTAGAGGAGGATTAGATCTTCAAAATGACTCATAAATCACGTGATTTCATTGAGTGGATGAGGAGAAATCGAAGAGAGATATTTCGAAGGGTTTCCGCCTTCGCCTGGAGCCTTTACGGGGAGAGAGAGAGTGACATGTCTCAACGTGATTGGCCCCATTTTTATTATTTATTTAATTCTTAAATTTCCAAAAATACCCCTTCCACACACGAACTCGAAATCAAACCCAACGACTGTCGTCCCTAGCGTTTTACCCCCATTCCGAACACAATGGGATATGTTTCGTAGGCCCATTCGACTGTTTTAGTCAGTTTTCATTCAATTTAAAATATATAATATTCAATATTCGATTTGAACGTACATTTCAATTTGCCAGGGCCACAAACTGATTCGAAAAATTCCAGAAAAATAAACCTAGCTATGTTTGGACGATACGGTCCCAACAAAACTAGTTTTGTCAAATTCTGAGACCGTTTGCAAAAAGGCCCATTTCTGGTCGATCCAATTTAACTATAATTGACCAAAACACGTTTTCCTTTGCCACGATCACATACTAGCCTCAAAAATTATGAAATTTGAAACCTAGCAATAACTTCACATCCTGGATCCAACAAAAGTGGTTTCGTCGAATTCCGAGGTCGTATGCAAAATGGACAATTTCACGGGCTATATAAATTCCATAGCGACCTTTTTGAAAATCCATTCGGCCATAACTTTTGCTTTCCGCTATGAGAATTCGATTTTTCAGATTCGTTAGAAAGGTATTCACTAACAGATTTAAATATTTTTGGTTTCACTAAAATCCGTTTTTTTTGCACCCGGTATAGTCCGACAAAGTTTGAATTCAATTTTTGAAACTACAGCGCCATTTCAGGCCTTGTTTATAATTAGAATTAATTATATTCATTTTCAAACGTCGATTCAAACTCAGTTTTCATTGCTATTATTTAAAATATTTATTTAAAATATTTTAAATCCATTATTTTAGCCAATTTAAAATTTTTAAATTGGTTCAGATTTTCTGGGTCGTTACAATCTCCCCCACTTAAAACTTTTCGTCCTCGAAAAGGAAACAACAGTAAAGTAGGAAATAAATGTAAATGCAAAGTATTGTAAAAGTACCTTGCACTGGAGTTAGTCAGAGATGTCCACTCTGCATTTGGGGTAAGCTTGCTTAATGCTTTCCTCAGTCTCCCAAATACAGTCTCTAGGATCACTGCTCCACTGCACTTTAACTAAATGAACCTTTTTGCTTCTTAGTTTTCTAGTTTCTTTGCCAACAATCTTTAATGGCTCTCTTCTGACTGCTAATTCTGGAGTTATGTCTATATCCTGTTGCGCTGCTTCTTCTACAACAAGATCTGGATCATGCACATGTCTTCTAAGTTGAGATACGTGAAATACATCATGCACTCCAGGTAACCAATTAGGCAATTGAACCTTATATGCGAGAGTTCCAATCCGTTCAAGAATAGGAAACAGACCAATGAATTTCGACGCCTATTTCCCTGTTTTACCAAACCGGATAACTCCTCTCATCGGAGATACTTTCAAATATACATAGTCGCCAACGACAAATGATACATCCCTTCTTCGCTTATCCGCATAGCTTTTCTGTCGGCTTCGAGCGGCGAGTAATCGTTTCTTAACAAAGTCGACTTTATCTGCGGCATCGCGAATCATATCTGGGCCCAATACAAGTCTGTTGCCTGACTCCACCCAACAAGCAGGGGATCGGCACGGTCTATCATACAATGCTTCGAATGGTGACATTGTCAGGCTCGCTTGGTAACTGTTGTTATATGAGAATTCGGCCAAATGTAAATGGTCTTCCCACGATCCGCCAAAATCAAGAATACAAGCCCGCAATAAATCTTCAAGAATACGATTTACCCTCTCAGTCTGACCATCTGTCTGAGGATGATATGTGGTGCTCAAGTTCAGTTTCGTTCCCAATTCTGCTTGGAATGCTTCCCAGAATTTACTGGCAAAAATCGGGTCATGATCACTAACGATGCTCATGGGAGCTCCGTGTAGTCTAACAATTTCCTTGAAATATACCTGCGCCAGACTCTGAGCAGTCCTATTCGATTTGACAGGTATGAAATGGGCGGTCTTCGTGAAACGATCTACGATCACCCAAATACTGTCATTTCCTTTTCTGGTCCTGGGCAAACCATCGATGAAATCCATAGAAATATGTTCCCATTTTCCCCTGGCACTTCTAAAGGTTGCAACAATCCAGCCAGTTTCTGCTGATCGCTTTTGACTTGCTGATAGGTGGGACACCGGCTAACATATATAGAGATATCTCTTTTCATTGCCTTCCACCAGAAAGTTCGCTTGAGGTCATTATACATTTTGCTAACCCCTGGGTGGATACTCAGCTTGGACTTGTGGCATTCGTCAAGAACTTCTCTTTTGAGCTCGGAGACGTCGGGAACACAAATCCTTCCTTTTAATCTAATAATTCCCTCGTTATCCACTTGGAAACTGGATGCATCGCCTTTTTGAATTCTTTTGATCATCTCCTTAACAAAATTATCATCTTTCTGTAGAATGGAGATCTTATCAATTAAGGAAGTCTTAACGATAAAGCTGGCGATTATTACATTCTTTCTACTCAGCGCATCAGCCACAACATTGGCTTTCCCTGGAGTGTACAAAATCTCAAAATCGTACGCCGCAACAAATTCTAGCCAACGCTGCTGCCTCAGATTCAAATCCTTCTGGGTGAACAGATACTTCAATGACTGATGGTCAGTATACAGTTCTAATTTCTCACCCAAAAGATAGTGCCTCCAGATTTTCATAGCAAAGACGATGGCCAACAACTCGAGATCATGAGTCACATAATTCTTCTCATGCGGTTTCAGCTGACGGCAAGCATAAGCAATCACTTGACCTCTTTGCATTAACACCGCGCCAAGGCCTTCTCTAGATGCGTCAGTCCAGACTTTCAAGTCCTCATTGCCATATATTATTGTTAACACTAGAGCGGTCGTCAGTTTTAATTTCAGCTCCTGGAAAGCTTCCTCACATACCGGAGTCCAATTGAATCTCGAATGTTTCTTAGTTAATTTCGTTAAGGAACTGGATGTCTTCGCAAAATCCTTAATGAATTTCCGATAATAACTGGCCAACCCGAGAAAACTTCTGACTTCTGTGGGTGTACGAGGCTGTTTCCAATTCTGAATAGCAGTGATTTTACTGGGATCCACTGAAATTCCTTCTTTTGACACGACGTGGCCAAGAAATTTGACTTCTTCTTGCCAGAATATACATTTGGAAAACTTTGCTTTTAAAACATTCCTTCTCAGAATTTCTAGCACTTGTTCCAAATGTTTTTCGTGCTCGCTTTCTGACTTAGAGAAGATCAGGATATCATCAATGAAAACTAGAACAAATTTATTCAATACTCCTCTGAATACTCTGTTCATTAGATCGACGAAATAGGCCGGAGCATTACATAAGCCGAACGGCATTACTAACCACTCGTAGAATAATTCCGGACCTCTGAATGCTGTCAAAGGAACACACTCTTCAGCAATACGAAGTTGATGGAAACCTGTAGCTAGGTCCATTCGTGAAAATACTTGTGCTCCATTCAATCGGTCCAATAAATCATCAATCCGCGGCAATGGATATTTGTTTTTCAATGTCTGCTTATTCAAGTCGCGATAATCCACACACAGTCTGAGAGTACCGTCGGACTTCGGAACAAATACCACTGCTGCTCCCCAATCAGAAAAACTAGGCCTAATCAGACCTTTCCATACCAGCTGTCTAGTTTGGTTATCTAACTCTTCTTTCTCTTTCAAGGTCATTCTTCGAATTGCGTGAACCATTGGCCTTGCATTTGGGACTAAAGAGATTTTAAAATCAATTTCTTTTTGCGGCGGTAAGCTAACAACTTCTTTGAACACATCCGCATAGTTCTTGACAACTGGAATATTTGCAATGTCGACGGGGATATCCTCTGTAACGACAGGAACATGTTCTGTTTGAGCAAAAGAAACATCCAATGCTGCCCAGAAGTCTTTTCTGTCAGAATTCGAACCTTCACATGGAATTACAATATTGGCGAGCTTCGTTTTAACCTTGACAACCCTTTCTGCACATTTAACCTCAGCTTCATATTTGGTCAACCAATCCAACCCTAAGATAAGATCGAATTCGGTAAAATCCATGATGATCGAGATACATGGAAACCGATAATGAGAAAAGGAAACAGGTACCCCACAAATCCAACTAAGATTGAGGGAACCCCCAACCGGATTCTGGACATTGATGGGTTCTTTGAGCTTTTTCAATTTCAAAGCTAATTTCTTAACCGCATCCTTTGCAATAAAGCTTCTCGACGTGCCTGTGTCAAACAGTACTTTAACGGGAATGTTTTTGACAGTAAGCGTGCCTTCCAAAACATCTGACCTTTCCTGACTAGTCGAGGATGCAGGAACTTCTGCTACTTCATTTACCTGAACTACTTCAGATTTTCTGGATAGCAGGCAATTTCTAGCAAGATGACCTGTCTGGTTACACTTATGGCATACTCTTGAACCATGAGACTTCTCATTGGGATACCACCCCTTTATTCGTTTCTTCAGAGATTTGCAACTTATCGACAGATGTCCTTGCTTATTGCAGTTAGAGCATATGGCAGTTGTTACTGTCACTTTCTCAAATTTAGCCTTCTTTCGATTGACTATAGGTTTCTTTCTAGCCCCAGACGTCGTACTGGCCTCAGGTTGTGTACTTGTCTCTGGGCTATCAGTTTCAGATCTCATTTTTCTGCTAGTACTAACTTCCTCTTCGTCGACAAAAAGGCCTCGCCTATCAAGATCTTCATATCGATATGCCATGTATATCATTTCAGAAAAAGGACGCTTCACATGGCCCATCACACTATTCTGGTATTTCCTCTGAAGACCATTAATAAATCTCAGATTCTTCCTCTTTGGATCGCGTATTAGATGAGGGGCGAAGTGAGAAAGTTCATTGAATTTCTTATGATATTCTGGGATATTCATATCTCCTTGTATCAAATAGTAGAATTCATCACATAACCGCTCAGTTACTTCTGGAGGAATATTTTTTTTATTGAAAAGTTGTTTGAACATATCCCAGGTGATATCACCTACTGGATTATCTTTAATGATTGTTTCCCACCAGATTAAAGCTTCTTCTTTGAGTGCCCAAGATGCCACTAATCTTTTCTGGTCATCTCTCAGTTGGAAACTTTCAAAATTTCTTTCAGCAAAACTCATCCAAGCTTGAGTTTGAATAATGGATTCACTGCCAGTGAATGGTACTCCTCCCAAATTTCGATATCTTTTAAATAGAGCTTCTATATCCGATCCTGGCTGAGGGAGTACAACTGGCTCATTAATTCGTTGAACCATAGGATTATTTCTTCTGCTTCTACCACTCATTTTCTATGTCTGCAAATAGCAGACAAAGTGTTAGGCCAACAGAAAAAGTGATTTTGAAACATAGAGACATATACTCGTATGTAAATGTGTCTATCGAAGTGTATTTCATTCTGTTATACTCTTACTAGGATATTACTGATCCTATCTGTAATGAGTTACTCATTCTAGAACACTACTGATTCTATTTCTGATGAGTTCGTTCATATGTTATATTCCAGTTTTAACCAAAGCTATGATACCACGTTTGTGACGACCCCATTCCGATAAGACGGTGGCAAGGGTAATCTTTGGAATATAACACATAAACAGATAATAACAGAACAGAAATAAATACACCAGATAATGTACAATAGAATACACTGGATAAATATCATCATCAGAGTTACACAGTATATAGGATCATACTTAGTACAAAGTACAGTTCGGCTATACATAAATGCCTACTGCGGAAAAGAAAACATAATATGTACAATAGGAGCTGAACAACATAAAAAGAGATAAATGATATAATCCATCTTCAGCTCCAGCTATCCAGAAAGAGCCTGCTAAAACCTGAATACAAGGCTGCCCGTGTAGAAAAAGGGGCACCCGAGTTTGCGAGTGAAACAAACTACGAGTCAGTCATGGGACTGGTATGAGAAATCTACTCAACCCATTATTAAATATGGCAAATCACAGGACTATGCCACTTTCGCGGAACGGGTTTACTCCATTGGATTGCCAGTGCTTTAAAACAAATAGATCTTTTAAACATCGCAATGCTTTTTATAAAAATGAAGCCATTATAAGACTCAGTTCCCATCACACAATGCAACACACACCAGAGGATAGAGTTTTACCTTATGATGGCCAAACTACGCTTGATACGAGCAATACAAATCATTTGATATTATTGCTAGTGTATATATGTTTCAAAAACAATTTCAATCATAACTATCAATCATAGGCGGCATTAATGCCCCATACCACTATGTCGCAATATATAGGTATACAAACAAAACCGCACGATGTCATATTTGGAAGTTGGATTTCCGTCATGAACCGAGGCAAAAGATAGTCCTCACCGAATTCGAGACTCTCTAGCCCGAGCCTCAGGCAAGTACTCAGTCAAGCCTTAGGAGCCACAGGGCCGGTCCACCGATGTGGATTAAAATGCCTGAACACTGCGTTTCCCCGCCCTTTGGGGCGTAAATGAGCCCAATGACTCCATCGGTCCCGGATCGACTGATATATCCGAGGCGCCTCGCAACAGCAACAACCACACATGCGAAAAGTATATAAATGTCAGGGCTGGTAGGTCACTGACACCACCCTAGCTAGAAAGAAACGCATGTCCTCCCTGGATCCTTCTCCCGTTTCTTATTCATCCCGGGGTGTGAGGCTCGCGAATTCACGTTATACACAAAGCTATGCCACACATGTTGTGCTTTGATCATCAACCACAAGACTTTGCTTTTCAATAGAAGCCTTGATCATCTATCACTTAGGCGTGCCACACAGTCAATTCACCCCGCGCGACTGATTTCTATCGATATATAACCTCTGGGCTCGTACGTCTCAGAGAAGGGCGTTAAGCAAGAGAATAAATTCTCCGCCGCCAAACAGATATATATATATAATAGAGATCAGTCAGCACAGAACAAAATCCAATGTCAGACACACAGTCCATTTACACGTTCGTTCTGGGTCTGAACAAAACCAGAGGCACTCAATACCTTGCATATCCGTACAATCAACAAGTACGTCCGGGTGGCTACTACTTCAACCCCGTCAAGGTAGCTACTCCTATCATGAGCATCAGTAGCACCCCTCCATTCGACGTGAGGATCATCGGTCTTGCACCGTCTTCATATCTTCGACTTTCACTCGTCGATCAATTATTTGAAATGAGAATTAACTCGGCCTTTTCAAATAATTCACGTATATCTCGAATTTCGAATCAATTTATTTCAATGGTTAAATCATTCGACAACACCAATTTTGTTCTTTAATGTAATTTCCACACCAAACACATTCAACCATCAAATATCAAATAAATCGAGCAAATTTAGCTTATTTCCATTACATATCATTTATAATATCTTATCACGATTTATCGCTATTTTTATTTATTTTAAAAATAGCTATTTCATTAAAACGACGCTTTAGGCCATAACGCGGTCGTGGCGCTGTTTTTCTCCAGATTTGGTTTACACATATCTGAAAATTTAACCGTTGGATCTTCACAAAATTTATCTCATTAGAAAGATCTTTTCAAAACGAATCCAACGGTTTCAGTTTCGGGAAAATCTGACGGTCGGATCTCCCGCACTAGTCGTTTGAAGTTACGATTTCAAAATACGAACTGCAGCGTCGTTATTCGATTTAAATTAATTATATATATATATATATATATATATATATATATAAATATAATCGATTCTGGCGCTGTTTTTCTTCAGATTTGAATTAAACATTCCAGACATTCCAACCGTTGGATCTTTACAAAGTTGGTGCCGTTGGAAAGATATTTCCAAGGCGAACCCAACGGTTGTGGTTTTGGGAAAATCCGTTGGTCGGATCTCCTGCACCAGTCGTTTGAAACCACGGTTTCAAAATACGAACTGCATGGCCACATTTCGTTTTAATTTTATTTATATTTATATATTTATATAAATATAGTTCATTCAAAAATTCCTATATCGTTTCCACTTCAATTATTTCACTAACGCCTTTAAATTTTGGAAAATTTCGCCATAACCTCCTTTGTACGGGAGGGGCTGGGAAAATTCCCAAATAGCCACATGGGCGTCTCATGTCAAAAAGAAAAAGAAAAAGCCAAGCGGCTAGCCAACAGGCTCATAAAATCATCACCCAAACAAAACAGTAAATGTGTACCTATTTTTCGGGCACAAAATTTTATTCCTCTTCTCTAGCCCCTTTGCTATAACCTGTTCAATAAATATGCATGTACATATATACAATTTTTACCACTTATCATTTTCCATTCAACTTCATATTTGATTTGCTTCGATTTAAAAGAAAAAAAACACCATTCCTTCTAATGTTGCATGCATAGGCTAAAATCATATCATTAGCTAATTAATGTACATTTCAATTCATGTATATTTATTTGAACCAGTGGCTATTTTTAACACTTCACATTTCAAAGATGATAATTTTGGCGAACTAAAATAGATTTCAACACATGACTATTTTCCTTAGTTCCTATGCATGTTAAAAATAATATTTCATTCACAAATGTTTATTTCAACGTCCGCATATCTTTAGCATATCACATATATGATAAAAATGATATTTTTATCATATAAAATATTTATTCGACAAATGGATATTTTCAACACTTCATAGTTTTAATAAAAATGCAATTTTTATTGTTCGATCTTTTTATTCAACACATGAACTTTTCCACTACACGCACTTCTCAACACATGAGCATTTCCACACATGGATATTTTATTTATATTGTTCATATAAGAAAGATGGAATTTTTATTGTTGAAACTATTTATATATAAGGCGAATATTTTACATACTTCATATATATTATAAAAATGTGATTTTTATTGTTTAAACACTTCATTCATTCACAAATGAATTTAATTTTCACATATCACTTTTCAACACATGAAGATAATTTCAACATATGAAAATAATTCTAATACATAAAGATTATTCAAAATCTCGGCAGCATAACGGCAGGGTAGTTAAAACCGGCACCGTCCCTAGTACGGCTCCTCGCTCTACCTTAAAACCTCGCGGTTTTTGACAATGGGGATTCATGCATCAAATTCGCACGCAGGCGGCATGTTTTATTTTTATTTCCACAAATATTTCCAATTCATTTCAATCACCAATGGGTATTTTTCAACCACAACCAAACAATATCAACCACAAACCATTGTTCAACCATTCGTATTTTTCATCCAATATTTCACACCAATTCACAACAATAAATATCGTCCATGTTTTGTGGACGAGGGGAGTATATATATATATATTTATATTTATATTTATATATAGCAATTCACTTCTATTTCAACACATATATAATTTTTACAACGCATACATAACTTATACATCGAACGTAAAACTTATACAACGCTTATACATGAGATGTACAACGCTTATATAACTCATACATCGACTATATAATTTATACATCGTCATTTTCCATATTGTTTATAAATTAGAAATCTCACATTGGGTTCCACTCCACCAAAAATAGAAGAAATCTCAGAAAAATATGCGGTCTCTTCTAAAATGTAGAAGACGTCCTCACGGTCCCGGTGTTTCCTGTTTCATCGAATTTCGTCAATACACGAAAAAGATATGATTTTTCTCGTGAAATCAAACTTTGCGACACTTTAATGGTGTTAAAATCAGTTCAGAATATATAAGCCGTTACCTCGTTTGAACTTTCAAAACTAGGTTTACAATTTGCGCTTAATCCGTTGCGCTAGGTGACGATCGGAGCACACCACGTGAAGCAGCTCCGAAATCCGCGCCTGGGGTGGTGACTGCGACGAACTCGCCGGCGAGATGAGGTGGCAGCGACGCCTCAAAGTCAACGTCTTTCCAGGCTCGTAACTCTCTAAATATTGAACGATAAAATCTAAATCTTGTATGGATATGTAGAGGAGGATTAGATCTTCAAAATGACTCAAGAATCACGTGATTTCATTGAGTGGACGGGGAGAAATCAAAGAGAGATGTTTCGAAGGGTTTCCGCCTTCGCCTGGAGCCTTTACGGGGAGAGAGAGTGACATGTCTCAACGTGATTGGCCCCCTTTTTAATATTTATTTAATTCTTAAATTTCCAAAAATACCCCTTCCACACACGAACTCGAAATCAAACCCAACGAATGTCGTCCCTAGCGTTTTACCCCCATTCCGAACACAATAGGATATGTTTCGTAGGCCCATTCGACTGTTTCAGTCAGTTTTCATTCAATTTAAAATATATAATATTCAATATTCGATTTGAACGTACATTTCAATTTGCCAGGGCCACAAACTGATTCGAAAAATTCCAGAAAAATAAACCTAGCTATGTTTTGACAATACGGTCCCAACAAAACTAGTTTCGTCGAATTCTGAGAACGTTTACAAAAAGGCCCATTTCTGGTCGATCCAATTTAACTATAATTGACCAAAACACGTTTTCCTTTGCCACGCTCACATACTAGCTTCAAAAATTATGAAATTTGAAACCTAGCAATAAATTCACATCTCGGATCCAACAAAAGTGGTTTCGTCGAATTCCGAGGTCGTATGCAATATGGCCAATTTCACGGGCTATATAAATTCCATAGCGACCTTTCTGAAAATCCATTCGGCCATAACTTTTGCTTTCCGCTATGAGAATTCGATTTTTCAGATTCGTTAGAAAGCTATTCACTAACAGATTTAAATATTTTTGGTTTCACTAAAATCCGTTTTGTTTTGCACCCGGTATAGTCCGACAAAGTTTGAATTCAATTTTTGAAACTACAGCGCCATTTCAGGCCTTGTTTATAATTAGAATTAATTATATTCATTTTCAAACGTCGATTCAAACACAGTTTTCATTGCTATTATTTAAAATATTTATTTTAAATATTTAAAATCCATTATTTTAGCCAATTTAAATTTTTTAAATTGGTTCAGATTTTCTGGGTCGTTACATTTAGCTTACACACGCTTATAACCTTAGACGTACATTGTTATGAAAGTAGTACCCTGCTCTATGTTATCATCTTCTGCTGCCTTCTGCGTCAACCACATGGAAGTTAAATCAGCTAAGCAGCTACCCTACATCCTAGCATCACCTATAATACCGTGCTCACCAAATTTTATACACCGTGATTTCCAAGCTATCATCACCATGCCTATCAAGGCATCTTGCATATAAATACTAAGCGATCTTTTTTCTGATTTTTACAGAGAACAAAAAAATAAATGGTGCTTGACACTTAAAAAAATCATGTTGATCCAAATAAACAACAAAAAAATCACGTTATATATTGCAATGAGTATCAAAAATCAAATTCTTAAATCTGGCAAAGGGTTTTTAAAATTCGAGCATATTTTGTTCGATATTTTTTTCTTCACAGCAGGGGCTAGAGCACAACCAACAATGGCTTGTTTAGTTACTAAACAAGCCACGGAGCAACCAGGTATGGCTTGTTTACTTCCCCGTGGCTAGTTTGGAACCAGTTCGTGTTCGGTTGAGTGAACAGAGGTTGGAGGTTATAACGGCGAAGTATTTGCCGTTTTAATTTATAACGGCAAAGTCTTTGCCGTTATAAATTTATAACGGCAAAGACTTTGCCGTTATAAACTTTAAATAATAAAAAAGCATGCAAACATTGTTTGCTGCGGTGAAAAGGGGTAATATTGGATGGAAGAGATGTTTGCTATTTTGTGCTGTTTGTATTATATAATATATTTTTTAAGTGGTTTGTGGCTGGTTGTGGCTAGTTTTTTATTGCTGGTTGTGTTCTGGCTTGTTTGGATGAAAGAGAAGAAGCGAACAGAACAGATTGTTGGTTATGGTCTAAGTTCGGGTTTTGGAACGTACAAGCATTGATTCATCATACAGAGCTTATAGTGGTGGTCAGCCGAGTAAGGCACATGCAGTGGAGAGATTTGATGGGATTTTGTGTCATAATGTTTCACATCTAGGATGGATCTGGTCGATGTCGGTTGGAGCTAGAGGCCGTCAGAGTTGGTGTAGAGAGGGTCGGCAAGTCGAGCAGTGAAAGAGGAGGCGGTTGGTGTATTTTATTGGAAAGCTTGGGGTTCATTTTGTGGTCTCTGTATTTTCATGTACGTGAAGAAGCAAGAGAAGTTACAGAAAATCGATGGGAGGAAGAAGGACCTGTAGCGTTAGTATGCTGCGGGTTTGTACTCTCGTGGGCTCTTTTCCTTTTTAGGCCAAGAGGCTTTCACAAAAAAAATGGATGAATAAGGGATAGGAATGAAACGTTGTAGGAATGAAAGGGTGACAAAGAAGCCTGGAGCAGTGCCTTGACTCAAACTTGGAAGGAAGTGCTGATACCATGTGTTTACATTAAAGGTGGCTCCGTTTCTTCTGCCAGAATGGAAAGGAGAGAAACACTAATATGGCCTGGTATAATTCGAACATGTTTAATCATGTTTTATTGTGTCTAACCGTTGATTATTGGTGTTTAATTATACTTAAAACTACCTAATTAAAATAAACACACCTAAGTATAGTTTACGTGAAAATCAACATAGCCATTTATATTTTGTGGAGAAAGAATATGGGCCAATAAATTAATACAGTAGTAAGTTATACGGGCATAACAGGCTTATTATATTTATTAAAATTTTAAGTAAGGATATAGGTTAGTTAATTAGAATTAATGGAAAAAAATTATTTGTTGAATTAAATCGTACATTATAATATGTTTAACTCGTTCATACATACACAGAACTGGACTAAATAGAGAACATTTGAACCGACGCAACATTTTGGAGTTGGTTCGAACGAAGTTGAACGCAGCTGGAAGCTTGTACAATGAACTGTTTTGGCAACGAATGAAAGTCAAGGTGAGTTAAACTCACTCAGTTTTCCCACTTATAATTATTATAAGTCGGGCTTAATGTTTGTAACAACCCGTATTTTCAATAACCTGTTATAACGTAAATCGAGGCAGAATTTAATTCTAAAATCTGAATCAAGGGAAACGGGCTATGCCATTGCGTTCGTCTCGGAAAAATACGCGAAATAGAGTCCGAGTTTTCGAAGATCGGAGTCCGTATGACCCGGTTAAGGCCCAATGAAGTTTTCAGAAAATTTCAAGTTCAAAACAGATTTCAAATTCAAATCTGAATTTGGAAATTAGGGTTTTTGGGCCAGGCGGGAAAATTCCCGCCAGAACACCCCAAGTCGACAGGCCTGTCGACTTGGTTAGACCAAGTCGACAGCCCTGTCGACTGGGCTGTCGACTTGGCTTAGACAGGCTGTTTAGCCTGGTGCACCATCTTGGGTTTGTGTTGAGCTTGGGGGCCAGATTCGGTTTTAAGGGCTGAGATTGGAACTAGGGTTTAATCCTATGGCCTAAAACACTTGCCTAATCTATAAATAAGACCCTAACCTACCCTAAATCATCATTATTCATTCTAGCAACTAAACTATGGCAAAATTTTACCTCTCATGGCCTCCACTCTCTTCATAAAATTCCTAAATCAATTTCTATGAGATTTTCCATGCATACAAGTGTTTTTAGACTTGTATGATCATCATTAGCTTGCATTCAAGTCAAGTCTCTATATTTGCACCATAAAGAAAGAGTTTTGATCAATTTTGCTTGCATTTTTGGGGTTTAATTGGTTGCATAAGGGTTTTCTTACATTTGCTATACTCATTTGAGTCCGCATAAGCATTGTAAGCCCTATTCTACTTTCATACTTAAACTTTAAAGTTAAATGTATGATATGCAAGTTTATATGCAAGTTTATCATGTGGTGATATGCAAGTTTAGATGCAAATTTACTATGCTATGATATGCGAGTTTATCATGTTGTAATATGCAAGTTGATATGCAAGTTTATCATGTTGTGATATGCAAGTTTATATGCGATTTTATCATGTTGTGATATGCAAGTTTATATGCGAGTTTGTCATGTTGTAATATGCAAGTTTATATGCGAGTTTATCATGTTGTAATATGCAAGTTGATATGCAAGTTTATCATGTTGTGATATGCAAGTTTATATGCGAGTTTGTCATGTTGTAATATGCAAGTTTATATGCGAGTTTATCATGTTGTAATATGCAAGTTGATATGAAAGTTTATCATGTTGTGATATGCAAGTTTATATGCAAGTTTGTCATGTTGTAATATGCAAGTTTATATGCAAGTATGTCATGTTGTAATATGCAAGTTTATATGCAAGTATGTCATGTTATGATATGCAAGTTTATATGCAAGTATGTCATGTTATGATATGCAAGTATGTTATGCAAGTTTGGGTTGAACATTTTGTTCATGCTATCATGTTATGCATGCTTTTGAGGCCTAATGCAAGTATATGAACATAAGTACATTTCATATGCCACCATGTTAAACTTGTGGCTTAACACTTTTTATGTCATGATTATGCCAAGTTCCCTCTTTCTATCCTTTATGCGCTATTGCGATATGTAAGCGATGGGATTGCGTTTGGGGTTGGGTAAACTTAAAAGACATAAAAACATAAGCTTGGGAATTTACCTATTAAGTTAGGTCTACCCATTGGGAATTTACCTATTAAGTTAGGTCTACCCAATTGCTTGAAAACTTGTAATGTGTTTTGGAAACATGATGGACATGACACTTAGAAAAGATAAGTGTGACCAACTCGAGGTTGGGTTGAGTTTGTAGCGTAAACCTACCCAGAACCGACCGGCTTAACTAGTTGCTACAAACAATAGGACCCAATGTGAGAAGTTGGCCATGTTGTACCTTGGACCCGAGGTTAGACCAAGTTGTGGTGTAAAGCTACCCGGACCCGCCCGGCTTAACTAGTAACCACAACAAGGTCTAATGTGAGAGGTTAAGGCGCATTAAATTAATTAATGCCTCGTGATTAGGGTTAAGTCATGGTCCACTTAATACTTAACCAATTTGGGCTTGGTAGATTAATCAGGGTTAAGTCGTGAACTCATCGTTACACTTAACCAAGTTAATCCATGATTAGCAAGAGGGTTAAACCGTACTTAACCCACTAGAAAAATTCTAGCAATGGGGGCCCACTCCGCAGTAACCCCAAGTTTGTATCATTAGAACCCTAGGGGCTAGGCTAGGGAGGGGGCACGATTACTGGGCTGGAGGTAAGCGACCAAATAAACGACGGCCGGGTGGTATGCCGATGTAGTTCCGGACGGACTATGGTCGTGCACGTAGTCCGTGTTTGGAGAAGTCACCCATGGGTACCAGTAGATCGAGACTGTGCACTCATGTTTATGGTGTCCAGGGGTTGGCACCCTAGGGCTTGATACACCCGAAGGGTGGACCCGGCACAGTTCGACTACAATCATGTTATTGGGCCGTATTGACACCAACACACGACGAGTTAGGCTTATAGGGAGCCGATCGACTAGACCGTTTGGTTGGACCTTGTGTTAGGGTCACTTCATGTTATTGGACCTCGTATGAGGGTCACTTCATGTTATTGGGCCAAAGCTTGGGCCAAGGGATCAATACTTGTTTATTCAAGTCATGTTAGTTTGCTAGTACACCTGTGGTGCAAAACCTTAATCCTGATTATGCGATGACACCTTTATCTACCTTGTTAGTTAATCATCATGCTAGTATGTTGTTATCCTTATGTTCATCCCTGCTGCTCATGCCAGTTAACTTTACCAGTTTACATTGATTATAGTAGGGCTTACTCAGTCTTTTTGACTGACCTGTTTTCCTTTCGCCTCTTTTCTTCCGTTCCCCCCCCCCCCAAGTTCTCAGGGAGAGAATATTGGAGCTTAGCTTGGATTTCTGATCGCTTGCTTGTGGGATTTAGCTCATGTACGGTCTTGACATGAAGCTAGCTATGGTTATCACTTATTTTGGGGATAGTACTTATGTATTTCAGTTTTTCTGTAATGTGGTTTTATCTAGACTGGTGTATTTGGAAAGTGACATTATGTTGTACCAAACTTGTTTTGAAATAGTTTGAAATCTTCCGCTGTTTTATCTATGTTATTTACTCTGTTTACAAATATACATATGTTCTTGTTCTGCCTTGATATATCATTATGCATGTTTACCTGATTCAAACGCCCCTCCAAAGTCAGAGTGCTTGCGAGAGTCACCCTGGCGGAGGTGGGGTGTTACATTTGGTATCAGAGCCAGGTTTACGAGAAGGAACAAAAAGGTTTTTAAAACATTTGGAAAACTATTTTCAAAACCAAGTATAAAGTATTTTCCAAAGAAAAAGTCTAGTTTATTTTAAAGGCTATTCCCCAAAAAGCCATTAGCAAAAATTCCTTCGTTTTTCTCCATTCTGAATCTATCTTTTTCTTCGTTTCCAGTATGGCCAATAACTTTGCTATTCCGGAGGGAGTACACGTACCTGTTTGGTATAGGAGACTTTTGGAGGCTAGGGCGACCGAAGCTGGCCCCACAGATGTCCCTCCTCCTCCTCCTCTGGTAGTTAATGTTCCTCCTCCTCATCCTCTTCCTCCTTCCCCTCAGCATCCTCCAGTTGACTTCGCAAAGACTTGCAAAGATTTTAAAGCAATGGGTTGCAAGAATTTCATTGGAACCGAGACTTTTGTAGAGGCAAGGAATTGGTTGAAAGAAACCGAAGATCTTTTTACCTTCTTTGATATAGATGACCGTAGGAAGGTTTTATTAGCAGTGTGGTTGCTAAAGGATGAAGCTGCACGTTGGTGGGTGGTCACCACCGCTACTAGGCCAATTGAGACTTGGGATGACTTTCGGGGAAAGTTTGGACTAAGGTTCCTATCACTGAAGCAAGGGGACATGACTATTAGGGAATACATAGATAAGGTTAATCAACTGGCTCAGGTCGGTTTAGACTTGGTTAACACAGCTCAGAAGAAGGCCCTATACTTTGCTCTAGGATTAAACGAGCCATTACATGGTTTAGCCATGACTCATGTACCCTTGGGGGCAACTTTCGAGAGCTTGGTGAATACGGCCCTACTCAATGAAGAGAATAGGAGTGACAAGAAGGAGATCAAGATGAATGATACTCAAGCCAAGAAGACTGATTCCCAGTGGAAAGGAAATCAGGGTGATCCAAGCGGTCAGAGCAGTCAAGGCAATAAGAACAAGAACAAGAGTCAAGGCAACAAGGGGAACAACAACAAGGGCAATAACAAAAAGGGAAAGTGCTATTATTGCGGTTTAGTTGGGCATCTTATTAAGGAGTGTAAAAAGAGGAAAAGGAATAATGGTGAATGCTTTTTCTGCGGTGAGACTGGACATTTCACTAGGGATTGCCCGAAGAAGCAAGGGCAAGGCCAGGGTCAGACCCAGCGTGCTGGACCTTCTGGAGGGCAAGTTCATGCTCTCAATACCGCTCCAGTTCCAGATCGAGGTAGTATTTCTGTTGAAAGTTTACATTTCTGTTCATACCTTGTTTGATTCTGGTGCATCGCATAGTTTATCTCGTCTGATCTAGTTAAAAGTTTGCACCTAAGTACTAGTCTAGTTAATGATCCCGTGTGTGTTTCAAATCCAATTGGGGGTTCCTCCCATTTGTCTATTGTCTAAGTGGATTTGAAAATCTCTATCTTAGTGTAGAGTTCTCGCGTGATGCTTATATTCTCGGTTTCATGGGGTATGGGTTGATTTTTGGGCATGGATGGGTTGTCCAGTTTTGGAGCCATCCTTGATTTTTGGGCATAGGGTTGTGAGGCTCATGATTCGCCTCAGTAATACCCTAAAAATTTCTAGTAACCCTACGAGTCCCGTCATGTTGTGTTATCTTGAATCCCTCAACTCGTCTATCGATAGTTTGCAATCGGTGAGGGTGGTCCGAGAATATCCTGATATCTTGGGTGAAGTGAAGGGGGTTACCCCTAAGCGAGAGATAGATTTCCGCATTTATCTGGCTGATAATGCCAAGATAGTTTCGTGGCCGGTAAGGCACATGGTCCTGCAAGACAGGAGCTAAGTAAGAAAGTGAAGGAGTTGCTTGAGAAGAACTTCATTCGATGAAGCATTTCCGAGGAAGATGCTCTGGTAGTATTCGCTACTAATGTGGACAGTTCGCTTCGCCCGTGTGTTGATTATCGTGGGTAGAACAAGAAGAATAGACAACCATTGCCAAGGATCGATGATTTGGTTGATCAGCTTGTAGGAACATCTGTTTTCTCTTGATCCTGCTACTGGATTCCATCAGCTCAGGGTAGCTGAAGATAGTATAGACAAGACTGCGTTCAGAACTCCAGATGGATTCTTAGAATGGCTGGTCATGCCATTCGGTTTGACTAATGCACCCGCCTACTTAGGGGACTTGATGAGTAGGGTGTTCAGGGAGTTCTTGAACAAGTTTGTCGTGGTCTTCGTAGATGATATTCTGATCTTCTCTAAGGATGAGGAAGAGCACGCAAGACATCTCAAGGAGGTGATGGATACGCTTAGAGCGCATCAGTTGAAAGCCAAGTCCTCCAAATGTTATTTTGGAGAAAAAGGAAAGTTAGATTTCTTGGGCACATAGTTTCTAAGCAAGACTTAGTGGTGGATCCTACTAAAGTGGTCGCGGTTCAAGACCGGAAAGCCCCAGCGAGGACAATTGAAGTAAGAAGTTCTCTCAGTTTAATTAGTTAGTTAGTGTCCCTTGAGCTTAGACCTACCCTTCTGGATCAAGTAGGGGCTTCGCAGAAGGAAGACCCGCAGTTAGTCGAGATCATGAACAAGTTGATTCGAGGCGAGATGGTAAGTCACCTCACTATAGATGACAGGGGATGGCTAAAGCGCGATGAGAGAAAGAGGTTCTTGATGATACACGTCACTCGAGGAGGTGGCCGAGTTTGTCCCAAGGTGCATGTTGTGCCAACAGGTTAAAGGCCGAGTCATAGAAGCCCGGTGGGCTATTACATCCATTGGAGGTCTCCGAAATGGAAGTAGTAAAGCGTCACGAAGGATTTCGTGGATGGACTGCCTAGATCAAGGAAAGGGAATACGACCATGTGGGTCAAAGTAGGTAGACTCACGAGGAGTGCTCATTTCACTCCGGAAAAGAGCAAAAGGACTGCATCATAGCTAGCGACAGTTTACTTTCAAGAAATAAAGCGGTTGCACGGGGTTCCCTAAAGGATAGTTAGTAACCATGACTCAATTTTCACTAGCTAGTTTTGGGATAGTCTACGGGAAGTCTTGGGAAAACGACTGAATCTAAGTACGGCCTATCATTCGCAGGCGGATGGTTCATTGGCAACGTGGATTGGTATTTTCGAGAAAAGTTCTGCTGCATGGAATACTTTATAGTAAGTAAACGAGATCCAGGATTCAATAGTGAATTTTGGAGAGCTTGCATGAAACCATGAGGTCATAGTTATGTTTAAGCCAAGAATGATAGAAGAGTAAGTGAAAAAGGAAGACGAGAGGCGACAATGAAATGGGTTCCAACTCATATTTGGAAATAAGAGTTAAGAAGCTAAGAAATCATGAGGTAAAAGACGGTCAAAGCACAGTGGAGTTAAGCCCAAGGAAACGTGACTTAGAAGATTGAAGGCTAGATACGCGCATCATATCTTTTTAAGAGTATATCCTTGATCCTTGTTTTCCGGTGGAACTTACTCGCATGTTATCTTTTCTTTTTTTCGTATATCCTCTCGGTCCCATTTTCGGTCCTATTTCTGTCGGGAGGTATGACTTATTGGCTAGTAATACATGTCAGGATTTGAAGGGGGTCCGTTAGGTTGACTAAACCTTTTGGGCTTTTATAGAATATGGGTTGGGTTAGGAAGGGATTTCTTGTAATCCGAAAGAGGAGTATATCCTGCTTATCTTCCCGATTTCTTTGTAGCATATCTTTTGCTATCCATGTTTGTCTGGATTATCTAGTATATCATGTTGATCTTGTCATGAGAACCTTAGGTAGAAACCCTTTGGTTGAAACATGTGTTTGAAACATGTTATGCTTGGTGGTTGCAAGTGGTTGCAAGTGTTTGCAAGTGGTTACTCGTGGATGCATTATACACATTAGGCACTAGATCGGCTCACACACTCCTCATATTGCATATGCATGAGTGTTTACGCTTATTTATGGATGAAATTTTTTGTGTTATCACATGGATGTTGCATATGGATGTATGTTATGTGCACACATATAGATGTTATACATTATGTTAGGAATTGCATACATATGGATTCATTTCACTAACATAATTTGCACTGAGGATATTTGCATTAGATAAGGACATATACACACACCTTTGCATATGTTCATACAGCATTTAGAATCTTGTAAGGACAATGATTGCTCGTGGATGATGTTTTGAGTAGATGGATGATTGGATGGTAGGATACGTTCTTCCTAACTTGAAGATTTCGGTGACGAAATCCTTTAAGGAGGGGAGAATGTAACAACCCGTATTTTCAATAACCTGTTATAACGTAAATCGAGGCAGAATTTAATTCTAAAATCTGAATCAAGGGAAACGGGCTATGCCATTGCATTCGTCTCGGAAAAATACGCGAAATAGAGTCCGAGTTTTCGAAGATCGGAGTCCGTATGACCCGGTTAAGGCCCAATGAAGTTTTCAGAAAATTTCAAGTTCAAAACAGATTTCAAATTCAAATCTGAATTTGGAAATTAGGGTTTTTGGGCCAGGCGGGAAAATTCCCGCCAGAACACCCCAAGTCGACAGGCCTGTCGACTTGGGTGTCGACTTGGTTAGACCAAGTCGACAGCCCTGTCGACTGGGCTGTCGACTTGGCTCAGACGGGCTGTTTAGCCTGGTGCACCATCTTGTGTTTGTGTTGAGCTTGGGGGCCAGATTCGGTTTTAAGGGCTGAGATTGGAACTAGGGTTTAATCCTATGGCCTAAAACACTTTCCTAATCTATAAATAAGACCCTAACCTACCCTAAATCATCATTATTCATTCTAGCAACTAAACTATGGCAAAATTTTACCTTTCATGGCCTCCACTCTCTTCATAAAATTCCTAAATCAATTTCTATGAGATTTTCCATGCATACAAGTGTTTTTAGACTTGTATGATCATCATTAGCTTGCATTCAAGTCAAGTCTCTATATTTGCACCATAAAGAAAGAGTTTTGATCAATTTTGCTTGCATTTTTGGGGTTTAATTGGTTGCATAAGGGTTTTCTTACATTTGCTATACTCATTTGAGTCCGCATAAGCATTGTAAGCCCTATTCTACTTTCATACTTAAACTTTAAAGTTAAATGTATGATATGCAAGTTTATATGCAAGTTTATCATGTGGTGATATGCAAGTTTAGATGCAAATTTACTATGCTATGATATGCGAGTTTATCATGTTGTAATATGCAAGTTGATATGCAAGTTTATCATGTTGTGATATGCAAGTTTATATGCGAGTTTATCATGTTGTGATATGCAAGTTTATATGCGAGTTTGTCATGTTGTAATATGCAAGTTTATATGCGAGTTTATCATGTTGTAATATGCAAGTTGATATGCAAGTTTATCATGTTGTGATATGCAAGTTTATATGCGAGTTTGTCATGTTGTAATATGCAAGTTTATATGCGAGTTTATCATGTTGTAATATGCAAGTTGATATGCAAGTTTATCATGTTGTGATATGCAAGTTTATATGCAAGTTTGTCATGTTGTAATATGCAAGTTTATATGCAAGTATGTCATGTTGTAATATGCAAGTTTATATGCAAGTATGTCATGTTATGATATGCAAGTTTATATGCAAGTATGTCATGTTATGATATGCAAGTATGTTATGCAAGTTTGGGTTGAACATTTTGTTCATGCTATCATGTTATGCATGCTTTTGAGGCCTAATGCAAGTATATGAACATAAGTACATTTCATATGCCACCATGTTAAACTTGTGGCTTAACACTTTTTATGTCATGATTATGCCAAGTTCCCTCTTTCTATCCTTTATGCGCTATTGCGATATGTAAGCGATGGGATTGCGTTTGGGGTTGGGTAAACTTAAAAGACATAAAAACATAAGGTTGGGAATTTACCTATTAAGTTAGGTCTACCCATTGGGAATTTACCTATTAAGTTAGGTCTACCCAATTGCTTGAAAACTTGTAATGTGTTTTGGAAACATGATGGACATGACACTTAGAAAAGATAAGTGTGACCAACTCGAGGTTGGGTTGAGTTTGTAGCGTAAACCTACCCGGAACCGACCGGCTTAACTAGTTGCTACAAACAATAGGACCCAATGTGAGAAGTTGGCCATGTTGTACCTTGGACCCGAGGTTAGACCAAGTTGTGGTGTAAAGCTACCCGGACCCGCCCGGCTTAACTAGTAACCACAACAAGGTCTAATGTGAGAGGTTAAGGCGCATTAAATTAATTAATGCCTCGTGATTAGGGTTAAGTCATGGTCCACTTAATACTTAACCAATTTGGGCTTGGTAGATTAATCAGGGTTAAGTCGTGAACTCATCGTTACACTTAACCAAGTTAATCCATGATTAGCAAGAGGGTTAAACCGTACTTAACCCACTAGAAAAATTCTAGCAATGGGGGCCCACTCCGCAGTAACCCCAAGTTTGTATCATTAGAACCCTAGGGGCTAGGCTAGGGAGGGGGCACGATTACTGGGCTGGAGGTAAGCGACCAAATAAACGACGGCCGGGTGGTACGCCGATGTAGTTCCGGACGGACTATGGTCGTGCACGTAGTCCGTGTTTGGAGAAGTCACCCATGGGTACCAGTAGATCGAGACTGTGCACTCATGTTTATGGTGTCCAGGGGTTGGCACCCTAGGGCTTGATACACCCGAAGGGTGGACCCGGCACAGTTCGACTACAATCATGTTATTGGGCCGTATTGACACCAACACATGACGAGTTAGGCTTATAGGGAGCCGATCGACTAGACCGTTTGGTTGGACCGTGTGTTAGGGTCACTTCATGTTATTGGACCTCGTATGAGGGTCACTTCATGTTATTGGGCCAAAGCTTGGGCCAAGGGATCAATACTTGTTTATTCAAGTCATGTTAGTTTGCTAGTACACCTGTGGTGCAAAACCTTAATCCTGATTATGCGATGACACCTTTATCTACCTTGTTAGTTAATCATCATGCTAGTATGTTGTTATCCTTATGTTCATCCCTGCTGCTCATGCCAGTTAACTTTACCAGTTTACATTGATTGTAGTAGGGCTTACTTAGTCTTTTTGACTGACCTGTTTTCCTTTCGCCTCTTTTCTTCCGTTCCCCCCCAGGTTCTCAGGGAGGGAATATTGGAGCTTAGCTTGGATTTCTGATCGCTTGCTTGTGGGATTTAGCTCATGTACGGTCTTGACATGAAGCTAGCTATGGTTATCACTTATTTTGGGGATAGTACTTATGTATTTCAGTTTTTCTGTAATGTGGTTTTATCTAGACTGGTGTATTTGGAAAGTGACATTATGTTGTACCAAACTTGTTTTGAAATCGTTTGAAATCTTCCGCTGTTTTATCTATGTTATTTACTCTGTTTACAAATATACATATGTTCTTGTTCTGCCTTGATATATCATTATGCATGTTTACCTGATTCAAACGCCCCTCCAAAGTCAGAGTGCTTGCGAGAGTCACCCTGGCGGAGGTGGGGTGTTACAATGTTCGTTTGCTATGTTTGCTAATCATTGGTTGATTTGATGATTGGTTGGATGTTCGTTAAATATTTTTATCGATTATTTAAATTAAACGGTAGTTTAATTTAAATGAAATGACATCATTATTTTTATTGATTATTCCCAATAGAGGTAACTTACCTTGTTGGTTACGTTTATAATGATATAAACGCTTTTGGATTAAACTGGATGTTTGAATTATTATTTTGGTGAACCACTATCAGTTGAATTGATTATTTATTTACGTATGATTATTATATGAATTATTTAACTAGCATGATTGGATTATTGACTTGGTGGTTGTTTGTTGAATCCAAATTCAACATCCGTTTAGTTATTAACCAAATTGGTAATATTGGTTGAGGAATCTATAGCAGATGGACAAAATACAAAATATTTTATAAAGATTGATTTGTCGTCAGGTGAGTCGATAGAAGTGAGGTTACGAAATTTATTTTGTAAGTGAGTATAGTTTTTTTTAAATATATTATTTCAAATGAGGTTTATAAAAAGGAAAATAAACAAAAAAAAATATGATGATTGTTTTAATCACCATATTTGGTATCAAAATCTACTGTGTGCGAAGCACGTGCTTTATCTTTTATAAAGCAAATTCTTGTATTAATAAGATTGTTAAGCAACTGTGAAATGATTAATAACTGCGATTAATTGTTTTTAAGAAACAATTATAATAAGATTATTTTGTAATGGATTATTTAAATTAATAATATTATTTATTAATTTAACCGAAAAGACGAGTTAGGGTTGATCAATTAGTTAATCATGTTTTAAATGGACCAAGCCAACTGTTTTAACTGAAAATGATAATTAAATTAAATTAGTTGGTGCCAATTAATCTAATGAGATAATTTAACAAATAGTGGTTTAAATTAATAAGATTTTTAAAAAGAAATTTAATATTAATCCCAGTTAGTGATGAAGTGAATTATAGTTTTTAATTAATAATAATTTAAGGAATTATTTCTTAAATGAAGTTCATTTAAGTAATCGAAGTAGTACTAAAATATAATTGAATTTTCAAAGTGAGTTAATGAACGGGTTATATTTAAACTAAGTTTGGTAAATAAAGTTATAAAAGTGATTTTAAGAAAATACGATTTAAATTAAGAAAATGGAGATGAAATAGGGTTTGATATTAAACCAGAGTTGTGTAAATGAGTTTTTAAAAGAGATGGAAAGTCAAAGCAATAATTTTAAAATAGTGTAACTAAATAATGGCATTAAATGGAATGGATGGGATTTGAAATAAGATTTCCCAGAATAAATGATTGAAAGGTTTATTAAAGGATTCTTGTAATTGAATTTGGAAAAGGATCGAGTAACGAGATTTGTAATAAAATCCATATAATGGAACAAATAGTTTAAAGACGTTAAAGTTTAAAAGCTATTGTTTTATTAATCATTTACTAAATCAATAAATTTAGTAATAATATATTTAAAAAGGAGATTTCAAATGTAAGATGGGTTATGAAACCGTATGTTAAATAAAATAATGAAGTGGTATTTGTTGGCATTAGAATGAGTATGGGTTTAGAATTACAATTCATATATATCTTAAGATAAGAGTGTTGTTGATCAAGGTTTGAGAGGTAACAACTTGAACGACTTCAGAATTATCGGAGGATGGTATTAGTTGTAATGGTGGAAGTGTTAGAAGTAATTTATTTAGGGAAAAATTTGTGTAACGTTATGTGAAGAATTTAGAAATATATAAAATGGGATTCCATAAATAAAAGGAATTAATGAGGGGTTGAGAATGTGAAATGATATTTCCATAGTAAAGAAATAAATAAAAAGAGATTTTGAAAACATAACGATATTTTTCAAAATAAGGAGTTCAAGATTTGGAATGAATTTATTTCGAAAAGAGAAAGTGACGATTTTGGTGATCAAATAACAAAACAAAGGGGATATCGTAATAATTGTTTAAAAGGATAAGTGGGATCGGTTTTCCAAATTATAGCTGATAAGTAAGATTTGCAACCAATGTTTTGAAATGACAGTTAACAGGAGAATTGGGTATGATTTTCATATATTTTCTATGTATCGAAATAAATGATTTGAGAATATTAATACACATAAATTAATGTATTATTTTTAAAGGCCAAGTGATGCTGTGTTCTGAACCAATAGATCTATTTTATTTTTATGGTTGTTTATTTTGATAGTTAAATAACCGACTTTCAAAATCATACCCAATGTGTTGCTGGTATGGAAAGACCAGGATCGAATTTATATTCGAAAACCATTCCGACCAACAAAATACGTAAACGAAGAAGATATAAGATACTGATCGAGATGGAGCAATTGAAGACCGTAAATCTTCATGAGCGGAAGAACTATTGTTAAGTATCTCTGGCTGATACCTAGAGTTAACAATGTTTATGTCGTGATTGGAATCTACGGATTGCAAGGACTACTCTCTACTGATCTTTAGGGTGATCCCTAGGATGTGGTAAGAGAGTGCCTTCGGTTCATCCAGTTCCTGGATGACTTGTATGGACGAGTGTGTGACAGAATATTTTCTAAAAACCACGTACGTTGGTTTTTACAAATATACCAAGTTGGTGGTAAAGAATGGTCCTTCTTTTAAACCCAGAGTATATTTATGGACATTAATTAGTAATTTGACGGACCTGATAATGTGGCATTCAAAGTAAATGATGGTTAGATGTTCTAAAGGCGAATTCAAACCTCAAGCCTCATCAACCGGGAAATGACAAAAATCGGGCAGGCAGCATGGCTATGTGGGTCGCTCCCATTAGGGTGTATAATCACCTGTCTGGAGAAATTCCTTTTGTTTCTTTAATCAATCAATGATGTCCCTTTCGGAAACGGTGGTTTGATCCCAACCGTTGGTGATATACATTCGATACACTCAAGCGAAAAGAGTGGTCGGTCATGTGTGGGCCGAGTTGCAAGACGTTCTTGTTGAACCCAGTGTATGCCCTTCTAGAGATACACTATCGGCAGGTGGTTCCATACCTTGTCATAGTCAGAATCCAATCTCCAATAAGCGCCCGCGGTTTTGTTTGTACACTATATATGTGTAGCGTGAGATGCAAGCGTTCTGCTAGATTCTATTTATTTGTATTTAGACATTGTTATAATATCACATATGTATTTGTTTTTCAAAAATGTTTCGGGTTATCGTAAGGTAAAAACCGTCCGTATTTATGTGTGGATTTGGTCTTACGATTATCTTTTTCTTTCGAAAGGATTTCGAACATTAAAATCAAGTTGGATGATTTCCCTTAAACTTAGTGTGTTTATCTCACTTTGGTTCACCAGACTGATCCGGCGTTTTGTAAATGCTCGGGTTAGACCAGGTTGTACAAGTCCAGGTTATCGGATGCTGCGGAGTCCAGAGACGAGCTGGAGATGTTCAGACGTATGATATATAGTATTTATTCCGTTATGCGACTGTATATGAGGACAGATTATTATAACTGTCCCGGTAAATTGATGTACTCTGATGATTGTAAGCTTTTATTTCGAAAGATCTCTATAAAAGTTATTTTTATATTATATTTTGTTCCGCTGCGATGTGAGACTCTGTGTTATATTGATCTTCTTATTCATCTATTCTAATATTGTTTCTTTCTTATCTCATCCTCTAACTTCTTTCTAATAACTATCTATTTTTCCGATTCTTGGGTTCTGATAAGTGATACAAGATCTATATTATTTTCGGAATTCGGGCTCGAATTCCCGCAGGTCGTTACAAGGCCTGAGTCCCCGCTATATGTAATTATCATATTATAAGTGTGTATGAGATAAATTAATATTCCAATGGTATTGTAATGTACATTATGTTAAAATATTTAGAAACCATTGTCAAAAGTTTTTTTTGGATACTATACATGGTTTATACAATGATTGTAATAGAGATGTCGATATCAAATGCACACCAATTAATGAAACCAATTTGTATTAATTATTCATGCCAGTAATTAAAATGTGATAAATTAATATTTCAATGGTATTAATATGACATAAATTTAAAGTAATTATTCATGCCAGTAAGAGATAAATTAATATGTGATATTTGTTTACGTGGATTGAGTTCCTAAGTGATATTAATTAATAGCACTTGGATATGTTTAAATCCTTTATTAAAACGCTTTACCTCTAGGTTTCCAAAGCCATAGTGTCTACCCCTGGTAGGTGGGTCGATGATTTTGTTCCAAATGCGATTGCATTCCTCCACGTCCGGCTTTTGACCTAATTGCGTCGCTCGAGCATCTAAGGCCGCCCTGTATTTGTCCTGCGATAGCGGACAATTATGGAATACATTAAATATTCAATTTCAAAATAACAATGTGAAATAGAAATTATTACAAATGCTAACCATCGTTTCACAGGACTTAGGGTCCGTCCAGGTATATGTGGTGTTACCCTCCTCATTTGTCCGCTCGACGGCATGAGCCCATGTAAACACCTCAGCAAGTGTAGGCTCCCGTTGGAGAGTTGACATCTGAAATGATACAATATATATTTGGAATTTATGAATAATTTTTAAAAAGTTTAAAATTATTTGTAAATGTGATTTATCGTTCGTACCAATTCGCGACGATGCTGGGAGTAGGACTTAGACCCAGCCCGATGCAAAGCAGGATTTTTGAGCCAGTTTGCTCGGTTTCGCTCTGAAAGCTCCTGTATATTTAATTATATGATTAATTGATGGATATACAAAATAAAAATTTAAAATAAGCTTAATTAATTTACCCTTGCAGCTTCCGTAGCCCACAATTTCTGGAAATCGGCGTAGACCTCCTCGCTCATCCACTTAGGCCGCTTTCTCGCTACTTTTTCCTTGTATACATTGGCTGAATAATTTTTCCTCATCTTCTTGTTCCATGCAGTGAGGAAAACATCCATATCTTTTTCCCGGACCCATACAACACACTATAAATTAATAAACAAACTGTATTACATATTTTATATAATTTTGCAAATGTGAAATATATTTATACTTAAAAGAACCTCCGCGAGGATGGCATTCCTAATCTGCATAGGAATATCATCCCAGTGAGGCCACGCCTCTGTCCACCTAGCGACATATGCATTTCTAGACACACGTAAAACAACATCTCCAGGAATAATATCAAACCCCCTGCAGAAAGTACGATATTAGCATTTAATAACTTTTGAATACTAAGTATTTACGAAATTAAAAACTTACCCTACGGACTTGGGCACGAGCTCTACGACCGGACGTTTATCCGGTGCTATACCGCTCGCACCTGCCTCTGAACTGTGGGTTGGTCAGCGTCTAGGATGCATATCTGTCACAAACATATTATTTCGTATAATAATAACTCATATATCATTATGCACATCCATTATCAAATAAACTCATACAACATATATTATTAAATGGAACTACAAGACCCATTTACATAAAAGAAGAAGAACCAGATAATAGATAACTGTAGCACATCATATAAGTTCACAACATAGCACATCATATAAATTCACAACATAGCACATCATATAAGCTCACAACATAACTCATATATCATTATGCCAGAATCATTGTACATATGTTTGTAAACAACTAACGATACAAATAATATTATTCTTCTTCATTTTCTGATTCAGTCTCGGTCTCATACTCTATATCGTTGTCCTCTGTACTCTCAAAAGCTTCTATTAATTCATTTGATTCATCGTTTAAAGTCTCTAAATTAACATCATTAGCAATTATTATTTCATCGTTTTGATTTGCATCCGTTTGATACGCTGCATCGTCTGGAATAGCAATTCCTTCAAATGTAAATCTTGCCTTTGTTTTAATTACAGCAGACCAATCTGCTTTATCTCTTTTTAAGGATGGATACGGAGCAAAGTAAACTTGTAATGCTTGTTCTGCCAATACAAAAGGATCATACTTATAGTAATGTAACGTGTGCTTTATTTCTATAAGCTTATAATCTTTATGCACGTTGATTCCAGTACCAGGAACATTGCTGAACCAGTTGCACTTGAATAGAACAACTTTTTCAATGGGTTGTACATAATATGTCAACTCTAAAATCTGTGTCAAGACGCCATAAAAGTCTTTTATATGCTCTTCGGGATCATCACTACCTTTGACAAATAAACCAATGTTATATGTTAATCTTTCAGTACCATGGTCTTTGGTGTTGAATTAAAACCCATTGACGAAGAATATTGGATAAGTCTTAACATTTCTTTTTGTTCCAAGCGCAAGATGTTGCAAACTCTCGTCATTGACGCAGTTTATTGGATTGTAAATGTACTTCGAGTACCATTTAGCAAAATCTTTACTAAGATCACCATTTGGATTTTCTGATTCGTAAATACTGCAACGATAAATGATTTTATTACTAGATAACAATTGATGTACACTTAACTGTAATAAAGTTAAAAATTTAGTACCTAACAAATGGTGCAACTTTAGCACAATTTATAAGAACATACGTGTGTGCTACATGGTGATCTGTATTATTTAACCATACTTCTACACATTTTCCAGAAGATCGTCCATGTTGTCTAAAAACAGATAACATTATCGGACAAAAACTGGGTTCCACGGTTTCATCATTACGAGGACCACTTACAAATGGTAGGTTCACATGATCACTGAAGTAATGAGAAAAAAAGAACGAAACATCTTCTTCAAGATAAGATTTGCAAATCAAATCTTCAACTCGTGCTTTTTGTCGTACTTTTTTCTTTAGATGATTCAAATACCTAAAATAAAATTAATTCAATTTATATGCACTAATATCACTTTGAATTGTAAGCATAAATTTTACCTTTCAAAAGGATACATCCATCCATATTGCACAGGACCTCAAAGAATAGCTTCGGATGGAAGATGAATAGGTAAATGCTCCATTACATTAAAAAATCCCAGAGGGAAGATTTTCTCTAATTTGCAAATCAATATCGGAATTTCTACTTCAAGTTTAGGGAGACAATCAATTTTTAACGTTGCCGAACAAAGCTGTTTATAGAATAAGCTTAACTCTGTTAAAACACCCCACACTTTTACAGGTAATAATTCTTTGAACACCACTGGTAATAAATATTCCATCATGATATGACAATCATGACTTTTCTTCCCACTCAATTCATTGTTTTTATAGTCAACACATCTACGAAGATTAGATGAAATCCCATCTGGACATTTCAGTCCCTCAACCCATTTCAGTACAAGTTTTATTTGTTTGTTGTCTAGTTCATAGCACGCTTTGGGTTTTTTATTGTCATTGGGCTTCATATGAAGTTCTGGACGTTTACAGTATTTTCTATGTCACGTCTCAAATATATATCATCCTTTGTTTTTCCTTTGACATTCAAAACAATATTAAACACGTTATCAAATACATTTTTTTCACTGTGCATAACGTCGATATTATGTCGAAGTTTAAGATCTTTCCAATAAGGTAGCTCCCGGAATATGCTTTGTTTACACCAATTATGAATATCAGATTTACCCGGAATTTCTGTCAGTTCTCCAATCTCATGGATCTTGGGATAATCCTTTACAATATCATATATTTCTTCACTTGTCCAAATTTTGGGTGCTTGCACAGTCATTCCGCTGTTAGCTTTAAAGTTTTTTTTATCTCTTCTAAAAGTATGATTGGTATGCAAAAAACAACGATGACAATCAAACCACGAATGCTTCCTTCCATACCGTAAGAAAAATGCTTGTGTTTCTTCCATGCATAAAAAACAAGATAGACGACCGGCCGTACTCCAACCTAAAAGCATCCCATATGCAGGAAAATCACTAATCGTCCATAACAAAGAAGCAAACATAAGAAAATTCTTTTTTTTTGAAATGTCGTATGTTTCAACTCCATCATCCCATAGTTTTTTCAACTCTTCGATTAATGGTTGTAGATAAACATCGATGCCTTGTTTTGGATCATTAGGACCAGGAACGACAACAGTGAGAAACATATACGGAGTTTTCATACACATCCACAGAGGTAAATTACAAGGAGTAATGATAATAGGCCAAGATGAATATTTACCACCAAGCTGAGAAAATGGTGAAAACCCATCTGTACATAAACCAAGTCTGACATTACGGCTCTTTGCAACAAATGTAGGATACGTCCTATCAAAATGTTTCCATGCTTCTCCATCCGATGGATGTGTCAAAGTTCCATCTTCTTGTGTTCGCACACTATGCCATCGCATATGACATGCAGTGACTGAGGATGCATATAACCGTTGTAGTCTAGGGACGATTGGTAAATAATGCATTCTCGTATACAGAACTTCCTTACCTTTTTTTTCAAGGTTTATACCTTTCCCCGCCACATTTTTTACAGTTTCTAAGATTAATATAATCTTTCCAATACAACATGCAACCTTTAACACAAGTATCTATTTTTTGGTACGGCAAACCGAAAGTCGACATTAGTGTTTTCACTTTGTAATGACTATCGCACATCAGATTATCGGGTGGCATATGTCTTTTTGCAGCTTGTACAATCGCTGTAAATGCAGCTTTTGTAAGGTTAAATTTTGATTTCATGGTGATGTACTCAGCGGTTACCGATAATTCAGTTCCACTTTCATAACCATTCCACAATGTCCGCTTAGCTGAAGCTATTTTTTTGGCTTCCGTGTTCGGTTCTTCTTCAATATTGACGTCATCGTCGTCAACCTGACCGGTAGGGAACATTGATCGTGCTGCATCTTCCACCATATCTTCTATTGGATTCGTCATAACTAATTCGACCTCCGACGCTACAGGATTTACTGTATGTGCAACAAGTTTTCCATGACGATCCATAAATAATAATTTAGCACAAAACCTAATTTATACAAATGTACTTTAACGATGTCTAGTTTATGAAAACTCATCAGTTTACACTTACTACACGGACTACGAAGCTCCTCGTAATTTCGATTATTAGATACTGCAAATCTAACAAATTCATTTACACCATTATAGAAATGTTCTTTCACTGAGTGTAACGTCCCGGAAATTTGCGATCTTTGGTCATCGACATAAAACCCACGTGATTATCCAAACATCGAAAATACCGGTAGTTAATGAAAGAAATTAGAGGGTGAGAATAGATAAGATAGAAAATTAGAATAGAAGAAGGGGAAGAACATCACAACATCAGAGTAAACACGAATCTCACAGCGGAACGAATAAATATATTTCATAACATAACTTTGAAATAAAACAGTATATGTATACAATACCATTATTAGAGTATAACACTTACAACACAGCAGAAATAACAATAGCTATATATATCCTAAAGCCTCCTGCTCCAGCTCTTCAAGTATCTGTAAATCCCGACTACTTGACTGCCTGTACAAAATTGGGCACCCAAGATTTTAGGGAAAACAAAACAAAATAAACTCTGGGTCAGTCATGTGACTGGTGTGAGTAAACTCCAACCATTTGTTTAACTTTTAAAATCCTTTCTAAAGAAATGATAATCATAAGACCGATCCACACATAAACACGGATGGTTTTTACCTTACGATAATCCAAAACATTCCTTTATAATCAATAATCTTCTGATATTATAATAATGTCTAAATCAAATAATTAGCAATCTAGTGGAAACACTTTCATCTCACGTTCCACATATATTATATACAATCAAACACCGCGGGCGCTTATTGGGTAATGGATTTCCAACTATGACAAGGTATGGAGCCACCTTCCGATCAGTGTACTATAGAAGCGATACACTGGAGTTCAACAAGAACATCTTGCAACTCGACCACACATGACCGACCATTCATTTCTCTTGAATGTATCGAATATATTTCTCCTACGGTTGGTATACCAACATAACCGTTCCCGGGAGATACATAATTGAAAGAAGTAACAAATGAATATTCTCTAGATGATGACAATATACCTTAATTGGGTGTGGCCCACTTAGCCATGCTGCCTGCCCGATTTCTGCCATTTCCCAGTTGATGAGGCTTGAGGTCATAACGTATCTTTTAACAGATCACTCTCATTTACTTTGAATGCCACATCGTCATACCCGTCAAATCACAAATTGATTTCCCCAAAAATACACGGGGTATACAGCTAAGAGAAAGGAATTCATCCGCCACCAAAATTACATACGTTTGAAGAGATCAACTTACGTGATCCATTAAATATACTCTGTCAGACATTCTTCCATACAGGTCGTCCTGGGACTGGACGAACCGAAGGCACTATTCTGTAAACAGGATAGCTCTTGCATAACTCCATCTTCAATTATCTTCATCATATTTGATCGCAACGCTTACATCCATACAGAGTGGTTTTCAGATAATGAATCTGATCCCGGTCTCTCCGTATTGGCGATGGAAAAATGGTCAAACAACTTCAATAGTCGGTGAGTTAACTATCAAAGAAAAGCACGTGTGCAAACAACGATATTATTTCCTGATGGAAATTCTATCGATCAATAATTAATCAACATTTATTCATTTGACCATTTCTTGTTTCCATATATTCATCAAATCCTTATTTTCTAATTTTAGAAAATATACGTTATTAATTTTGGAAAATAATTCCATTTCTTATTTTCTATATTAGAAAATATTCCTGATTTTTATTTGGAAAACATTTCCAAAACTCCTACATTTGGATTTAAACAGATGTTTAAATCAAACATCGCTATGCCAAATCAAACTATTATACTCGTTGACTAAATTTACTTAACCAATCTTCACTATCAAACCTTAACCATTTCTTAGTTAAAAATGAAGTCAATCAAGTTGGGGTATAACTACCTCTCAAACCTTAACTGAACAACATTTCTAACTTCGAAATAGACAAAGTTCATCTCCAAAATCTTCAACAAACTTCCTTATGTAACTCTCGGATTCTATTTACGAATCCACTCCTTTATTGAAAACACTGATTATAACTATAGCGTTATGATCCCTGCTTCTGAAATATCTAACTTAAGTATGACTTTTATTTATTAATTTGGATAAATAAAAAAACAACTAATTTATTTATAAATTAATAGATCTTAATTAAAAACGGAAAGTGAATAGTACTTTCCCGAATTCGATATAGCTCTCTTTCGAGTAATCTCTATTCGATAGTAATCTCTATTCGATTAACTCCTTCGAATAACTAATATTCGATTAACTCCCTTCAAATAACTTATATTCGACTAACTCACTTCGAATAAACTATATTCGATTAACTCTCCTCGAATAACTAGTATCCGATAACTCCTTTCTTCGAATAACTATATTCGATAACTCCTTTCGATTAAACTAATATTCGATAACTCCTTTTGAATAAACGAATATTCGATAACTCCTTTCGAATAAACTATATTCGATTAACTCTAACTCTAATCAATTAACTCTAATCGATTAACTCTAACTCTAATCGATAAACTCTAACTCTAATTGATTAACTCTATTGGATTAACTCTATTGGATTAACTCTATTCAATTAACTCTAATCGATTACCTCTATTCAATTAACTCTATTCGATTAACTCCTTTCGAATAAACTATATTCGATTAACTCTATTGGATTAACTCCTTTCGAATAAACTATATTCGATTAACTCTATTGGATTAACTCCTTTCGAATAAACTATATTCTATTAACTCCTTTAACTCTATTCGATTAACTCCTCGGGATTAACACTTTTCAAATAAACTATATTCGATTAACTCTATTCAGTTAACTCTATTCAATTAACTCTGATCAATTAACTCTATTCAATTAACTCTAATCAATTAACTCTATTCAATTAACTATATTCGATTAACTCCTTTGGATTATCTCCTTTTGGTTAACACCTTTTGGTTAACACATTTTGGTTAACTCTTTTTGGTTAACTCCTTTGGTTAACACATTTTGGTTAAATCCTTTTTCAATTCCTATTTAAAAAACAGTTTCCTTTATAGAATGTTGAGTTGACCTTCTACTTAACATATCGGTGTCAAAACCGATTTCTACTTCTCTGTATAAGTTCAGACTTATATATTCAATTTATCCTATGATAAATTATTTTACTTAATTTATAAAAACATTACTTATAAATTAATCTTCTCCCATTATCTGTTAAAACAGATTTCTATCTAATATTTATTTTTCCAAAGATTCCCTTTTAAAATTCTATTTACTTTCTAAATAAATATTCCTTTTATACTTCTATTTATTTAACAAATAAATATCTCCTTTTTAATTATATTTATTTAAAAAATAAATATCCCCTTTTGAATTCTATTTATTTAACAAATAAATATCTCCTTTTAAATTCTATTTATTTGACAAATAAATATATCATTTTTCAATTCTATGTGTAAATGTTTTACAAATATTTCCCTTTCTATTTGTTTCACAAATATTTTTCTTTTCAAAACCCTTTTGATTTTATAACTATTTGTCTTACAAATATTTTCCTTCATATTTTTTTTTACAAATAATATCCTTTATATTTGTTTTACAAATTTTTTCATTTTCAAAACACTTTTGATTTTATAACTATTTTCTTTTATATAAAATCCATCGATTTTATATAAATAATTCATTTTCAAAATACACTTTGAAAATCCCCCTTTTCCACATCCCACTATTTCTTATAGTATTTAAAATACCACATAACAATGATCGATATCATTCAAACACACATAATCAACGCAGATTATATATCCCATCATATATTTCAATATATGAAAACAACAGTATTATAAATATTGAGGAATCCAGTTGGATCCCTCCAACCTGTTTCTCTGCATCACAGATGTTAAACAATATAATTAACATCAAACTTCATTTCACTATGAAATATTCTGATAAACATAATCGATATTTGATTAACGATTTATAAATATATCGTTATTTATAATTTCAACCAATACATAAGCAATTCAACCAAACAGTCAACACACAACAATCAATCATCATTCAGCAGATCTAAAAATACGTTATAAAAATATAACTGTTCAGAATTGGTGAGTTTTACTCACATTGGATGATCATCGTTAAAGAACGATAATTATCGTTTGATTCAGACGGA
The DNA here is from genome assembly GCA_030737875.1 of Allium sativum. Taxonomy (NCBI): domain Eukaryota; kingdom Viridiplantae; phylum Streptophyta; class Magnoliopsida; order Asparagales; family Amaryllidaceae; genus Allium; species Allium sativum. Next base: position 661,429,066 of record CM060919.1, read on the forward strand.
CAATTTATTTCGCTATAAATTATAACGAACTTCGATTCACTCCCCGTCAGTTCCAGTCTATAGCCATCATCCATACGATCCCAATGAATCAGATTTTGCTGGATTTCGATAACATACGAGTAAGTTATGATAAATTAAAAGTTAATATACCATTTTGAATTTAAAATAAACTTATTTTAATTGGGCTTAACTTCTTTTCTCCGGCCCATTTCTAATTCTAAAAACCAGGCCCGACGTCTTTTGTAATAACCCGAAAAATACGAGCCAATTTAAAAATTTTAAATTGGTGATTTCAAAGGAATTTGAACAATTGAAATAGAATATTTCAATAAAATAGTGAATTAGAAATAGTGAGTCAGTTTGAAAATTTGAATTCAAACTTTGACTGACTGTGCAGGGTGGGGAATATAACGGATTTTAGCGAAACCAAAAATATTTAAATTTGTTTATCAATACCTTTCTAACGAATCTGAAAAATCGAAGTTTCATAACGGGAATCAAAAGTTATGGCCGAATGAATTTTCAGAATGGTCGCTATATAGAATATATAGCCCTGGAAAATTGATATTTTGCAAACGACCTCGGAATTCGACGAAACCACTTTTGTTGGGTCCGGGATGTCAAACTATTACTAGGTTTCAAATTTCATAATTTCTGAAGCTAGTATGTGAGCGTGGCAAAAGAAAATGTGTTTGGTCAGTTTCTGTTAAATTGGATCGACCAGAAAATGGCCATTTTTCAAACGATCTCAGAATTCGACGAAACTAGTTTTGTTGGGACCGTAGAGTCAAAACATAGCTAGATTTATTTTTCTGGAATTTTTCGAATCAGTTTGTGGCCCTGGCAAATTGAAATGTACGTTCAAAGTTAAAAATTAAATGTTTTATACTTTAATTTGCAAAATAACTGACTGTAACAGTCGAATTGGCCAACGAAACATATCCCATTGTGTCCGTAATGGGGGTATTTAGCTAGGGACGACAGTCGTTGGGTTTAAAAAGGAGTTCATTGGAGAAAACACTATTTAAAAATATAATAAAACCATCGACCAATCATATTTTTCTATTCATTATTTAAAAACAAATCTCCGAAACCCAATCCTTCAGCCGCTCTCGACGATCACCATCGTTCCAACCTTCCAGCCCATTTTCCGTTCGCCTCCGACACTTCCAGACGCCGCCACCGCCACCCCTCGACTCGTCTCCACCTCCTCTTCAAATCCGACCCCACCACGACCCCGACCGACGCCTCCTCCGCCTGAATCGAGGCCAGAAAGTCGGGCACTTCCTGGCGTCGCCGTCGACGATCCCGACCACCTAGCGCCACCAAACCACCACCGACAGGACCCCCTCTCGAAGCTCTTCCACGTCCAACCAACCGATCATCCCCTCGTGCCTCGGTTCTCGCGAAAACCGCAAACCTAGTTTTGAACCATCATGAAAGGTGAGTTCTTTTTTATGTTTGCACTTTGAAAAATCATATCTTTTTGGTGGGTTGACGAAATTCGATGAAACAGGAAACATCGGGACCGCAAGGAAGCTCTCTACCCAATAGAAGAAGCCGCGGATTTTTCTGAGTCATCTACGATTTTTAGCACTCCGAAAACCAATGTGAGAAATCTAAATTAATAGAATTTGAATGGAAAATGTCGTGTATAAATTATATAAGCGAAATATAAATTACACACGTGTTGTATACCTCATGTACATGCGTAGTGTAAGCTATATAAGCGAAGTATGAATTATACATGCATAGAATAATTGATATATGTGTCGAAATGCAAGTGGAATATAGCAATTATAATATATATATATACACTCCCCTCGTCCACAAACCATGGACGATATTTATTGTTGTGAATTGGTGTGAAATATTGGATGAAAAGTACAAATGGTTGACTAATTGTTTGTGGTTGATATTGTTTGGTTGTGGTTGAAAAATACCCATTGGTGATTGAAATGAATTGGAAATATTTGTGGAAATAAAAATAAAGCATGCCGCCTACGTGCGAATTAGATGCATGAATCTCCATTGTCAAAAACCGCGAGGTTTTAAGGTAGAGCGAGGAGCCGTACTAGGGACGGTGCCGGTTTTAACTACCCTGCCATTATGCAGCCGAAATTTTGAATAATCTTTATGTGTTAGAATAATTTTCATATGTTGAAATTATTTTCATGCGTTGAAATTAAAGTCCTATGTTGAAACTATATCCATGTGTGGAAATGTTCATGTGTTAAAAAGTGTTGTGTGAAAATTAAATTCATTTGTGAATGAATGAAGTGTTTAAACAATAAAAATCACATTTTTATAATATATATGAAGTATGAAAAATATTCGCCTTATATAAATAGTTTCAACAATAAAAATTCCATCTTTCTAATATGAACAACATAAATAAAATATCCATGTGTGGAAATGCTCATGTGTTGAGAAATGTGTGTAGTGGAAAAGTTCATGTGTTGAATAAAAAGATCGAACAATAAAAATTACATTTTTATTGAAACTATGAAGTGTTGAAAACATCCATTTGTCAAATAAAAATTTTATATGATAAAAATATCATTTTTATCATCTATATGATATGCTAAAAATATGCGGAAGTTGAAATGAATATTTGTGAAGAAATATTATTTTTAACATGCATAGGAACTAAATAAAATAGTCATGTGTTGAAATCTATTTTAGTTCGCCAAATTATCATCTTTGAAATGTGAAGTGTTAAAAATAGCCACTTGTTCAAATAAATGTGCATGAGTTGAAATATACATTAATTAGCTAATGATATGATTTTATCCTATGCATGCAACATTAGAATGAATGGTGTTTTTAAACCAAAGTAAATTGAATATGAAGTTGAATGGAAAATGATAAGTGATAAAAATTGTATATATGTACATGCATATTTATTGAACAGGTTATAGCAAAAGAGGCTAGAGAAGAGGAATAAAATTTTGTGCCCGACAAATAGGTACACATTTACTGTTTTGTTTGGGTGATGATTTTATGAGCCTGTTGGCTAGCCGCTTGGCTTTTTCTTTTTCATTTTGGACATGAGACGCCCGTGTGGCTATTTGGGAATTTTCCCAGCCCCTCCCGTACAAAGGAGGTTATGGCAAAATTTTCCGAAATTTAAAGGCGTTAGTGAAATAATTGAAGTGAAAACGATATAGGAATTTTTGAATGAACTATATTTATATAAATATAAATAAAATCAAAACGAAACGTGGCCGTGCAGTTCGTGTTTTGAAACCGTGATTTCAAAAGACTATTGCGGGAAATCCGACCATTGGATTTTCCCGAAACCGCAACCGTTGGGTTTGCCTTGGAAATATCTTTCCAACGGCACCAAATTTGTGAAGATCCGACGGTTGGATTGTCTGGAATGTTTAATTCAAATCTAAAGAAAAACAACGCCAGAAACGATTATATATATATATATATATAATTAAATTAAATCGAATAACGACGCTGCAGTTCGTAAATTGAAATCGTAACTTCAAATGACTAGTGTGGAAGATCCGACCATCGGATTTTCCTAAAACTGAAACCGTTGGATTCGTTTTGAAATGACCTTCCTAATGATATAAAATTTGTGAAGATCCAACTGTTAGATTTCCAGATATGTGTAAAACAAAATTAGTGAAAAGCAGCGCCAGTGCATCGGCACGACCTGAAACGTCGTTTAATTAAATTTGGCCGTTTTAAAATAAATAAAAATGGCGATATATCGTTATAAAATACTATAGACGATATAGAGTGGAAATAAACCAATTTCGTTGTGGTTGCTTGATATGTGATGGTTGAATGTATTTAACATGAGAATTATAACCAAAGGACTGAAATGTGAATGTTGAATAGTCCAACCATGTGATAAATTGATTTGAAAATCTAAATATACGTGGATTATTTGAAAAGGCCGAGTTCATCTCATTTCAAATAATCAATCGACGTTGAGAAGTCGGAGAGTCGAAGACGGTTGAAGACCGACGATCTTCACATTGGATGGATGGGCGCTACTGATGCTCGTGATTGGAGTAGCTACCATGAAGGAACTGAAGTAGTAGCCGTCCAAACATACTGTTGATTGTACGGATATGCGAGGAATTAGTGCCTCCGGTTTCGTTCAGACCCAGAACGGACTTGTAAATGGACTGTGTGTCTGACATTGGATTTTGTTCTGTGCTGATTGATCTCTGTTAAATATATATCTATTTGGCGGCGGAGAATTTATTCTCTTGCTTAACGCCCTTCTCTGAGACGTACGAGCTCAGAGGTTATGTATTGATAGAAATCAGTCGCATGGAGTGGATTGCCTGTGTGGCACGCCTAAGTGGCATATGATCAAGGCTTCTGTTGCAAAGCAAAGTCTTGTGGTTGATGATCAAAGCATGGTCTATGTGACGTAGCTTTGTGTATAACGTGAATTCGCGAGCCTCACACCCCGGTATGAGTCAAAAACGGGAGAAGGACCCAAGGAGTGCACGACGTTTCTTTCTAGCTATGGTGGTGTCAGCGACCTCCCAGCCCTGACATTTATATCTACTTTTCACCTGTGTGGTTGTTGGAATACGAGGCGCCTCGATTATAGGTCTGTAAGGACCGGGAAACGTGTGTTCAGGAATTGCCAATCCTCAAAAGTAAGAGAGGACCGGCCTTGGAGGATCCAGGGGATTGCTGTGTGCGGTTCCGAGGCATTTGCTAGAGTGTCTCGAATCGGAGAGGAGCTTGCCCCTTGCCTCGACTCATGAAGGAATCCAATTCCCTATACGAAATGTGCGAATGTGATTGTATTACTAGTATGGCGACATGATATATGGTACCCATGCCGTCTAGGATTGATATTTATGATTGAATTTTCTTTTGAAACATATATGCACAAGTAATAATATCAAACACTTTGTTCTATATGTATGAAGCATTTTTGGCCATTATAAGGTAAAACTCTATCCTCCGGCCTGCGTTGCATTGTGTGATGGGACCTGAGTCTTATAATGGCTTCATTTTATGAAAAGCATTACGATGATTTAATCATTTACTTTATTTCATGCACTAGCACTCATTGGAGTAAACCCATTCCGCGAAAGTGGCGTGGTCCTTTGATTTGCCTTATTATTGTTGTTAATAAGTTAAGTAGATCTCTCATACCAGTCCCATGACTGACTCGTAGTTTGTTTCACCTTGCAAACTCGGGTGCCCTCATTTTCACATGGGCAGCCTAGTTACAGGTTTCTGACGCACCTTTTGGCTTATGGCGAGGCTTGACTACACCGTGCTGACTTGGATTTTCTCCGCCATTATTGTATCTATAATATGATTCCGCCATTGGCGATGTAGACTGATATTTATTTTGTGTACTCTTTATGTATGATTCCGCCTCAGGCGATGGTGACTGATTATGTATCATTATGCACTAAGTTGTATCCTGTACTGTGCTTCTCTGATGTGATGATATCTATATGATTCCGCTGTCATATGTGTATAAATTATTCTATTTTCTGTTTATGCTATTATCTGTGATCTGCTAGTGATGATTAATGTGTTATATTCCAATGATTATCCTTAACACCATGTCACGGGGTTTTGGGATCGTCACAGCTGGTATAAGAGCTTTGGTTAACCTTAGTTCTGGAGTCTAACACATTAAACACTTCGTCAAAATAGAATCAGTAGTATTCTAAGGCGAGTCGCTCATTAGAGATGGGACTAGTAAAGTCCTAGAATGAGCCGAGCAGAATAGCCAAAAACAATTTGATCAGTCCATCGTTATCTTTCCGTAAATTTTCTGCTTAACTATGCAATAAACTATCATTTCTGTTAGCTGACTCTTTCCTTGCTTATACAGAATTTGACAAATGGCTACCAGAGCAGCCGCCGCTAGAGGAGGCCGTGCCGGCCGAGGCCGAGGAAGGGGAGAAGCCCCAGTCCAAGAAGGACCTTTGATACAACCTCCGGCCACTCAATACTTCGAGCTAGACCATGTAGCTAAGAGATACAAAAACTTAGGAGGCAAGACCTTCTCGGGAACTGGCACAGTAATAGAGGCCCTTGCATGGCTCAAAACATGCGAGAAAATTCTTGAAGGCCTAAGGCTCGGAGACGAAGATAAAGCTATTATGGGCGCCTGGCTTATGCAGGAACAAGCTGAACTATGGTGGGAATCTCTCACCGCCGGGAATAGAGAAGCTGGAAGAACGTGGGATGGATTCAAAGAACTCTTCAAGGAGAAATATGTCCCAGAACAAGCTCTGGAACGGATGCACGATGATTTCGCCAACCTCCAGCAGGGGGATCTTTCCATGCAGGATTATTTGAATAAATTTACACTGTTATCGCCCTATGCTCCGGAGCTCGTCGCCACTGCAAAGTCCAAAAATAAGAGGTTTATCCTTGGGCTAAGGCGACAGTATCATGATAGAGCCATGGCCCATGTCAAGCTGGAATTCAACGAACTGGTGGAAATGACATGCAACTACGAAGAACTTGACCATAGGCATCTGGAGCAGGATCGCGCTAGAAGCCAAGCCGGGAACAAACGCAAGCCTGCTGCGAATCAAGCCGAGTCAAGCCAAGCAGCATCTTCAAAACCTCAGACTGGAAAGCCGCCAAGAGGAAATTGCTTTAACTGTGGCAAAGCGGGGCATTACTCTAATGCGTGCACAGCCCCGAAGAGGCAGAAGACAAATTCACAAGGTTCAAGCCAGGGTTCTCAGAACCCTCGCTCCTGCTTTAATTGCCGTAAGACGGATCATCTAGTCAAAGACTGTCCTTTGCTGAAGAAGGCCACAGTAGCTCACGTATATGACGGGTCGAGCCCTCCAGCTGCTTCCGATGGAGCAGGTAAACCCGATGTTTTGGGAGGTACCCTTACAATTAAAAATATTCCTGTTTCTGTATTGTTTGACACAGGTGCATCACGTAGTTTTATTGCTAGTAACATAGTGCACAAATTAAAGTTAAAACCAAGGAAGCTTAAAGATTCGGTTGAAGTACATAATCCGATAGGGGGTTCTATTATCCTCAATTCATATTGTAAAGTGCCAGCCTCTTATTCTTTCTACAAGTTTCCTTTTGATCTTGTCGTTATGGATTTTCCCGAATTCGATATGATTCTCGGGCTTGATTGGTTAACGAAATATGAAGCCGAAGTGAAGTGTGCGGAAAGAATCGTAAAAATTCGAACAAAGCTTGGACATATATATATACCGTGTCGTGGTTCGAATCCAAATAGAGAAGAATTTTGGTTGGCATTAGAACTTATCCCCACTTCCATAGAAAAGATTCCGATTGTCAAGAACTATGAGGATGTGTTTGAAGAAGTTGAAAACTTACCTCCGCAAAGAGAAATAGAATTCTGGATCGATCTAATTCCCAATGCCAGACCAGTGGTACATCCAATTCGCAGAATGACTCCGAAGGAAAAAGAAGAATTAGGCGATCAAACTCGTCAACTGTTGTGGAAGGGTCTGATCAGACCTAGTTTTTCTAATTGGGGTGCAGCTGTTGTGTTTGTCCCAAAGTCAGACGGTACTCTTCGATTATGCGTTGATTACCGAGACCTCAACAAACAGACGCTCAAAAATAAATATCCATTACCCCGCATCAATGATTTGCTAGACCAATTGAATGGGGCGAAAGTATTTTCCCGAATGGACCTAGCTACAGGTTTTCATCAATTGAGAATAGCAGAAGAGTGTGTTCCTTTGACAGCTTTCAGAGGTCCAGACATATTTTATGAATGGTTTGTAATGCCGTTCGGCCTATGTAACGCTCCAGCATACTTTGTCGATCTAATGAATAGAGTGTTCAGGGGAGTTCTGAATAAATTTGTCCTCGTATTCATCGATGATATTTTAATCTACTCCAAATCAAAACCCGAGCATGAAAAACACTTAGAACAAGTATTGGAGATTCTAAGAAAGAACGTCTTCAAAGCCAAATTCTCTAAATGTGTCTTCTGGCAAGAAGAAGTCAAATTTCTTGGCCATGTCGTGTCAGAGAAAGGAATTTTTGTTAACCCAAGCAAAATAACAGCGATTCAAGACTGGAAACAACCCACTACACGCACAGAAGTTAGAAGTTTTATGGGGTTGGCTAGTTATTATCGAAAGTTCATTAAGGATTTTTCGAAGATATCCGGTCCGTTAACGAAGCTCACGAAGAAGCATGAGAAATTCAAGTGGACTTCCGACTGTGAAGAAGCTTTCCAGGAATTGAAATCGAAACTGACCACTGCTCCAGTGTTAACTATTATTGATGGCAATCAGGATTTAACGGTTTGGACAGATGCTTCTATTAGAGGTCTTGGTGCAGTGTTAATGCAAAGAGGCCAAGTAGCCGCTTATGCGAGCCGCCAACTTAAAACCGCATGAGAAGAATTATGTGACTCATGATCTTGAGTTGCTAGCTATCGTTTTTGCATTGAAAATCCGGAGGCATTATTTATTGGGAGAGAAATTTATACTGTATACAAATCATCAATCATTGATGTATTTATACACCCAAAAAGATCTGAATTTGAGACAGCAGCGTTGGCTAGAATTTCTTGCAGCGTATGATCTTGATATCCTGTATACGCCGGGGAAGGCTACCGTAGTAGCGGATGCGCTTAGTAGGAAAACCGCAATCATGGCCAATCTTATAATTACGCCTGGATTGATTGATAAAATTTCAACCCTTCAAAAAGACGATGAATTCATTCAGAGAATCAGTCAAAGGGTCAAGGAAGGTGAAACCACAAGTTTCCGTATTGACAATAAGGGGGTTCTCAGGTTAAATAATAGAATTTGCATCCCAAATATTCCAGGCCTTCGAAGAGAAGTGCTAGACGAATGCCATAAATCCAAATTTTGCATCCATCCTGGTGTGAGTAAAATGTACAACGATATCAAACGCACTTTCTTGTGGAGGGCAATGAAAAGGGATATTTCTTTGTATGTTAGCAAATGCCCTACTTGCCAATTGGTCAAGAGCGACCAACAAAAGCTAGCTGGATTGTTGCAACCGTTGGAAGTCCCAGGTTGGAAATGGGAATAGATTTCCATGGATTTCATAGATGGCTTGCCGCGAACCAGGAAAGGTAATGACAGCATTTGGGTAATCGTAGATCGCTTCACGAAGACTGCCCATTTTATACCTGTCAGATCCAATAGAACTGCTCAAAGTCTAGCACAGATATATTTCAAAGAAATCGTTAAGCTGCATGGAATTCCCATCAGCATAGTCAGTGATAGAGACCCGATATTTGCTAGGAAATTCTGGGAAGCTTTTCAGACAGAATTGGGAACGAAACTGAATATGAGCACCACTTATCACCCTCAAACAGATGGCCAAACCGAGCGGGTGAATAGAATTCTAGAAGATTTATTGCGGGCTTGTATAATTGATTTTGGTGTAATTGATTTTGGTGGGTCATGGAAAGATCATTTGCATTTGGCAGAATTCTCATATAACAATAGCTATCAAGCAAGTTTGGGAATGTCGCCATTTGAAGCATTATATGGCAGACCGTGCAGATCTCCAGCATGTTGGGTAGAACCTGGCAACAGACTTGTGTTAGGACCCGATATGATTAGAGAAGCATCTGATAAAGTTGACTTCATCAAAAAGCGTATGAGAACCGCCCAAAGCCGACAGAAAAGTTATTCAGATTCTAGAAGAAGAGATTTGATATTTGCTGTTGGTGACCATGTTTATTTGAAAGTTTCTCCGATGAGAGGAGTAATCAGATTTGGCAAAACTGGGAAGTTGGCACCGAGATTTATTGGTCCCTTTCCTATACTCGAACGAATTGGAACTCTTGCTTATAGGGTTCAATTACCAGATTGGTTGCCTGGAGTGCATGATGTATGTCACATATCTCAACTTAGAAGACATGTGCATGATCTAGATCTTGTTGTAGAAGAAGCAGCGCAACAGGATATAGACATAACTCCAGAATTAGCCCTCAGAAGAGAGCCATTAAAAATTATTGGGAAAGAAACTAGAGAACTCAGAAGCAAAAAGGTTCATTTAGTTAAAGTGCAGTGGAGCAGTGATCCTAGAGACTGTACTTGGGAAACTGAGGAAAGCATTAAGCAAGCTTACCCCAAGTGTAGAGTGGATATCTCTGACTAACTCCGGTGCAAGGTACCTTTACAATACTTTGCATTTACATTTTGTTTCCTACTTTACTGTTGTTTCCTTTTCGAGGACGAAAAGTTTTAAGTGGGGGAGATTGTAATAACCCGGAAAATATGAGCCATTTTAAAATTTTAAAATTGGTGATTTCAAAGGAATTTGAACAATTGAAATAGAATATTTCAATAAAATAGTGAATTAGAAATAGTGAGTCAGTTTGAAAATTTGAATTCAAACTTTGACTGACTGTGCAGGGTGGGGAATATAACGTATTTTAGAGAAACCAAAAATATTTAAATATGTTTATCAATACCTTTCTAACGAATCTGAAAAATCGAAGTTTCATAACGGGAATCAAAAGTTATGGCCGAATGAATTTTCAGAATGGTCGCTATATAGAATATATAGCCCTGGAAAATTGATATTTTGCAAACGACCTCGGAATTCGACGAAACCAATTTTGTTGGGTCTGGGATGTCAAACTATTGCTAGGTTTCAAATTTCATAATTTTTGAAGCTAGTATGTGAGCGTGGCAAAAGAAAATGTGTTTGGTCAGTTTTTGTTAAATTGGATCGACCAGAAAATGGCCATTTTTCAAACGATCTCAGAATTCGACGAAACTAGTTTTGTTGGGACCGTTGAGTCAAAACATAGCTAGATTAATTTTTCTGGAATTTTTCGAATAAGTTTGTGGCCCTGGCAAATTGAAATGTACGTTCAAAGTTAAAAATTAAATGTTTTATACTTTAATTTGAAAAATAACTGACTGTAACAGTCGAATTGGCCAACGAAACATATCCCATTGTGTCCGAAATGGGGGTATTTAGCTAGGGACGACAGTCATTGGGTTTAAAAAGGAGTTCGTTGGAGAAAACACTATTTAAAAATATAATAAAACCATCGACCAATCATATTTTTCTATTCATTAATTAAAAAAAAAATCTCCGAAACCCTATCCTTCAGCCGCTCTCGACGATCACCGTCGTTCCAACCTTCCAGCCCATTTTCCGTTCGCCTCCGACACTTCCAGACGCCGCCACGGCCACCCCTCGACTCGTCTCCGCCTCCTCTTCAAATCCGACCCCACCACGACCCCGACCGACGCCTCCTCCGCCTGAATCGAGGCCAGAAAGTCGGGCACTTCCTGGCGCCGTCGACGACGATCCCGACCACCGAGCGCCACCAAACCACCACCGACAGGACCCCCTCTCGAAGCTCTTCCACGTCCAACCCGCCGATCATCCCCTCGTGCCTCGGTTCTCGCGAAAACCGCAAACCTAGTTTTGAACCATCGTGAAAGGTGAGTTCTTTTTGATGTTTGCACTTTGAAAAATCATATCTTTTTGGTGTGTTGACGAAATTCGATGAAACAGGAAACATCGGGACCGCAAGGAAGCTCTCTACCCAATAGAAGAAGCCGCGGATTTTTCTGAGTCATCTACGATTTTTAGCACTCCGAAAACCAATGTGAGAAATCTAAATTAATAGAATTTGAATGGAAAATGTCGTGTATAAATTATATAAGCGAAATATAAATTACACACGTGTTGTATACCTCATGTACATGCGTAGTGTAAGCTATATAAGCGAAGTATGAATTATACATGCATAGAATAATTGATATATGTGTTGAAATGCAAGTGGAATATAGCAATTATAATATATATATATATATATATATATACTCCCCTCGTCCACAAATCATGGACGATATTTATTGTTGTGAATTGGTGTGAAATATTGGATGAAAAGTACGAATGGTTGAATAATTGTTTGTGGTTGATATTGTTTGGTTGTGGTTGAAAAATACCCAGTGATTGAAATGAATTGGAAATATTTGTGGAAATAAAAATAAAACATGCCGCTTGCGTGCGAATTAGATGCATGAATCCCCATTGTCAAAAACCACGAGGTTTTAAGGTAGAGCGAGGAGCCGTACTAGGGACGGTGCCGGTTTTAACTACCCTGCCGTTATGCAGCCGAAATTTTGAATAATCTTTATGTGTTAGAATAATTTTCATATGTTGAAATTATTTTCATGCGTTGAAATTAAAGTCCTATGTTGAAACTATATCCATGTGTGGAAATGTTCATGTGTTGAAAAGTGTTGTGTGAAAATAAAATTCATTTGTGAATGAATGTAGTGTTTAAACAATAAAAATCACATTTTTATAATATATATAAAGTATGAAAAATATTCGCCTTATATAAATAGTTTCAACAATAAAAATTCCATCTTTCTAATATGAACAACATAAATAAAATATCCATGTGTGGAAATGCTCATGTGTTGAGAAATGTGTGTAGTGGAAAAGTTCATGTGTTGAATAAAAAGATCGAACAATAAAAATTACATTTTTATTGAAACTATGAAGTGTTGAAAACATCCATTTGTCGAATAAAAATTTTAAATGATAAAAATATCATTTTTATCATCTATATGATATGCTAAAAATATGCGGACGTTGAAATGAATATTTGTGAAGAAATATTATTTTTAACATGCATAGGAACTAAATAAAATAGTCATGTGTTGAAATCTATTTTAGTTCGCCAAATTATCATCTTTGAAATGTGAAGTGTTAAAAATAGCCACTTGTTCAAATAAATGTGCATGAGTTGAAATATACATTAATTAGCTAATGATATGATTTTAGCCTATGCATGCAACATTAGAATGAATGGTGTTTTTAAACCAAAGTAAATTGAATATGAAGTTGAATGGAAAATGATAAGTGATAAAAATTGTATATATGTACATGCATATTTATCGAACAGGTTATAGCAAAAGGGGCTAGAGAAGAGGAATAAAATTTTGTGCCCGACAAATAGGTACACATTTACTGTTTTGTTTGGGTGATGATTTTATGAGCCTGTTGGCTAGCCGCTTGGCTTTTTCTTTTTCTTTTTGGACATGAGACGCCCGTGTGGCTATTTGGGAATTTTCCCGGCCCCTCCCGTACAAAGGAGGTTATGGCGAAATTTTCTGAAATTTAAAGGCGTTAGTGAAATAATTGAAGTGAAAACGATACAGGAATTTTTGAATGAACTATATTTATACAAATATATAAATATAAATAAAATTAAAACGAAACGTGGCCGTACAGTTCGTGTTTTGAAACCGTGATTTCAAAAGACTAGTGCGGGAAATCCGACCATTGGATTTTCCCAAAACCGCAACCGTTGGGTTTGCCTTGGAAATATCTTTCCAACGGCACCAAATTTGTGAAGATCCGACGGTTGGATTGTCTGGAATGTTTAATTCAAATCTGAAGAAAAACAACGCTAGAAACGATTATATTTATATATATATATATATAATTAAATTAAATCGAATAACGACGCTGCAGTTCGTAAATTGAAATCGTAACTTCAAATGACTAGTGTGGAAGATCCGACCGTCGGATTTTCCTAAAACTGAAACCGTTGGATTCGTTTTGAAATGACCTCCCTAATGATATAAAATTTGTGAAGATCCAACGGTTAGATTTCCAGATATGTGTAAAACAAAATTAGTGAAAAGCAGCGCCAGTGCATCGGCACGACCTGAAACGTCGTTTAATTAAATTTGGCCGTTTTAAAATAAATAAAAATGGCGATATATCGTTATAAAATACTTTAGACGATATTGAGTGGAAATAAACCAATTTCGTTGTGGTTGCTTGATATGTGATGGTTGAATGTATTTAACATGAGAATTATAACCAAAGGACTGAAATGTGAATGTTGAATAGTCCAACCATGTGATAAATTGATTTGAAAATCTAAATATACGTGGATTATTTGAAAAGGCCGAGTTCATCTCATTTCAAATAATCGATCGACGTTGAGAAGTCGGAGAGTCGAAGACGGTTGAAGACCGACGATCTTCACATTGGATGGATGGGCGCTACCGATGCTCGTGATTGGAGTAGCTACCATGAAGGAACTGAAGTAGTAGCCGTCCAAACATACTGTTGATTGTTCGGATATGCGAGGAATTGGTGCCTCCGGTTTCGTTCAGACCCAGAACGGACTTGTAAATGGACTATGTGTCTGACATTAGATTTTGTTCTGTGCTGATTGTTCTCTGTTAAATATATATCTGTTTGGCGGCGGAGAATTCATTTTCTTGCTTAACGCCCTTCTCTGAGACGTACGAGCTCAGAGGTCATGTATTGATAGAAATCAGTCGCATGGAGTGGATTGCCTGTGTGGCACGCCTAAGTGGCATATGATCAAGGCTTCTGTTGCAAAGCAAAGTCTTGTGGTTGATGATCAAAGCATGGTTTATGTGACATAGCTTTGTGTATAACGTGAATTCGCGAGCCTCACACCCCGGTATGAGTCAAAAACGGGAGAAGGACCCAAGGAGTGCACGACGTTTCTTTCTAGCTATGGTGGTGTCAGCGACCTCCCAGCCCTGACATTTATATCTACTTTTCACCTGTGTGGTTGTTGGAATACGAGGCGCCTCGATTATAGGTCTGTAAGGACTGGGAAACGTGTGTTCAGGAATTGCCAATCCTCAAAAGTAAGAGAGGACCGGCCTTGGAGGATCCAGGGGATTGCTGTGTGCGGTCCCGAGGCATTTGCTAGAGTGTCTCGAATCAGAGAGGAGCTTGCCCCTTGCCTCGACTCATGAAGGAATCCAATTCCCAATACGAAATTTGCGAATGTGATTGTATTACTAGTATGGCGACATGATATATGGTACCCATGCCGTCTAGGATTGATATTTATGATTGAATTTTCTTTTGAAACATATATGCACTAGTAATAATATCAAACACTTTGTTCTATACGTATGAAGCATTTTTTGCCATTATAAGGTAAAACTCTATCCTCCGGCTTGCGTTGCATTGTGTGATGGGACATGAGTCTTATAATGGCTTCATTTTATGAAAAGCATTGCGATGATTTATTCATTTACTTTATTTCATGCACTAGCACTCATTGGAGTAAACCCGTTCCGCGAAAGTGGCGTGGTCCTTTGATTTGCCTTATTATTGTTGTTAATAAGTTAAGTAGATCTCTCATACCAGTCCCATGACTGACTCGTAGTTTGTTTCACCTTGCAAACTCGGGTGCCCTCATTTTCACACGGGCAGCCTAGTTACAGGTTTCTGACGCACCTTTTGGCTCATGGCGAGGCTTGACTACACCGTGCTGACTTGGATTTTCTCCGCCATTATTGTATCTATATTATGATTCCACCATTGGCGATGTAGACTGATATTTATTTTGTGTACTCTTTATGTATGATTCCACCTCAGGCGATGGTGACTGATTATGTATCATTATGCACTAAGTTGTATCCTGTACCGTGCTTCTCTGATCTGATGATATCTATATGATTCCGCTGTCATATGTATGTAAATTATTCTATTTTCTGTTTATGCTATTATCTGTGATCTGCTAGTGATGATTAATGTGTTATTTTCCAATGATTATCCTTAACACCGTGTCACGGGGTTTTGGGATCGTCACATCTTTCTTCTTCTTCCACTTCAGTGACCATTCGAACGACAACTCCACTATTCTCCCCATCACGTGCCATTCGTTCACCCTCCATGGTCAATGATTTCACAAACCAATCAAACCGTAAAACTCCTTTTTGTTTCCTCCGTATATTCATATATAAAATAATCATCTCGACATCTCCAAACAAAACCCGACTTCAACTGCTCAACCACATTCGCGAGCTCCAGAGAACCCCAAAATCAACACCAATGTCCAACTTTGACCACTATTTCCTCCTCCTACTTTCCACTTTAAAATCAAACAAAAATACCAAAAATCTCCTCATCTCCTCCTCTTCAACCTCATACCATCCTTATAAAACTCGGTAGCTCCCTCAGAACTCCGACATGCCCTGAGCGAAAAAGGAAGCGAACCAATCTTGTACCGCACCCCTTCTAACTTTCCACGAAGGAGCTCACATACACGTTGAATCCAAATTCGTACTCCATTTCGAATATCAGTAACTCAATCAAACTAAAAACCCAACCCTAGCTTCCCATTGTAGTTCGACTTCTAGAAAAACACCACCGTGTCCTTTAAAACCCATACAAGCTTGAAGCTCTCGCTTCAATGATTTCAGTTATATACTTTTTAGGATTTATCGCATTTCATATGAATTGATTTGAATTTTTGAAGTACATTTCTTGATGTAAGAAAGAGGTTTGGTGACGGCGTATTTTCATTTGACCAGAAGAAGAGTTGAAGTTAGGTTTAGAAGGAAATGTGGTGTATTTATAGTATATTATAATATTTTTATATTAGTTATTTAATTTAGTTTTAAGCAATCGTTATATGTATTTGTCGTTTAAAATACCCTATCATCACATACAATATCCAAATTCAGTGAAAATGGACACACAGCTACAGTTCGACAGTACGGACCCGATGAAACTGGTTTCGTCGAATTCCGACTTCGTTTGCTCACATAGCGTATTTTTAACCGTCAAAATATTGATTGTTTTTCACATTAAAAATCCGTATGGCCACACAGTGACCCCAAAAATCACGAAAATTGAAATATAACAATAATTTAATATTGCGGATCCAAAATAATTAGTTTTGTCGAAAACGGATGTCGTTTGCAAAACTGGCTATTTTTAAAGCTCTAAATAACCTATTTAAATATATAAATATATTTAAAAACAATTAAATTAAAAATAAATAAATATATATTATCGTGTATATATTCACACAAAATATCGTATAGCTCCAATTGGATTTATAATTCGATATTCAAATCCCGGTTGAATCGATATTCAATTTATATTGAAAAATCCTTTTATAATATAAATAAATAGCTATAATTTAGAAAAGAATTCCATAGCGACTTTTCGAAAATTTGTTTTGGACATAAATCAAAATCGACACGACAAAATCCCGATTTTTCTCTTCCACAGGAAAAATATACTTCACTCGCTCCTAACGTTTCTTGTTTCACAGAAATCCGATTTAAAACGGACCCTGTATATTCAGTTGAAGTTCAAATCGCCAAATAGCGAACTACAGCACCATTTCGAGCTCGATTATAATTATAATATAATTTATACGTTCAATTGTCATTCAAATAATATATTCGATATCGTAATTCAATTTTAAACTGAATTATATATTTTGAATTTCCCAATTCACACCATATTTCCATTTCAGCTAATTCTGATTATTTAAGAATTAAATATATTATTTAATTTTTATTTTAATAAAATATTCAAAGTTATTCAATTTAAACGACCATTTAAATCTCTGAATCACTTCTTAAATAATTAAATAAATTAATTATAATACCGTAAAAATGTGGGACATTACATTCTTCCCCCCTTAAAATAATTTCATCCTCGAAATTGCTAAGGTGGAAAACAAACCCTATTGACTGGTTATTTTTTTTTCACTTCTTAACTTCAGTTTCAACTGAACCAATTTAATTTCAATTAAATTATTACTTCATTTTTTTCAATGAAAATTTTCAAAAATTCTGAAAATTTTCTAACACCTTAACTTTTCAAAAAATTTCGCCAGCACCTCCTTTGTACTGGTCAATAGCTCAAACTCTAACTCGCCTCTCTAGGCCTTCTTCAACCCAAAAGAAAATCAAACAGCTAAGCGGCTTGCCAATTCGGCTCATCTAAATCTCAAACCCATATATATTATAAACTGGTACCTTTTTGTCGAGCATATCACTATATCCTTTGCATCTGTTACCAATTCAACAAATATCAATGTTATTCCAATCAAATTCCAATCTGCTTTCATCCACAAATCCAACCATTCGCTTATAACTAAGTCGAATTTCATTTCAAACCAAAGTTCCATTCTCAATTTTCAATTTCTTAACTCATCAACTAAATTCCATTCCATATTATTCTCTAACCAAATCCAATTTTATTCAACTTATCTCAAGTAAAATTCTAATTTACTTATTTATCTTTACCATCTAGATTTATTTAACTTAATAAGTTAAATTTGAATTTCAAGCTTTAAATTCCTGGGTTTTTGTTTCAATTCCATTTTGAAATCATAATAACAATCCAAAACATTTGAATTCCTTGAACAACTTGTTTTCTCAAAACACTTTAAAAAAGCAAAATCTTTGGTAGTAATCCATCACTTAGCAACTCAAAAATGAACACCGATGATGCAGCTGACATCATCAGAATCTATTTTCCAGCGATCGAAGTGAGTTCAATACTATATCACTTTTTAAAACCATTTCTAAACATTTCCACCTTGATATCAATTCGAAATACCATTTGTAATGCTTTAAACAATTTAAAATCTCCCAAGATTTTAAAATTCCCATATATTTAATCCAAATCCGTTTACAATCACTTTTCCAAATTTTGGGAATTTCAATTCCAATTCTGATTTAAATTTCATATTTAATTCCTTCTGATTTCATATACTACACTTATACAAATTCTGATTGGTTATTTATATAACCATTTAATTTATAATCTTACTCAATTAGAATCATGACCAACACATCAAATATAAAAATTCCAATATGTATACCTCTTTATATCAAAATATACTTTGGGTAAAATTATTTCATTTACCCTTTTCAAAACATACTGTGTCGGTTCATCGTATTCGAGCGTTTATAAAATCCTACCGATACAGTGGATCAAACTGATCGACCAGAACTCATAAACTACTCAACCAATAAATCTCCACAATATAAAACAATTTTATATCAAATAACAAATACGTTCACTCGTATATAAAAACACAAACTCAATCTAGGGTATTGCTAACCCTATCTCTACTGAGTCACGCCACTAAGCCAAGGTAATAACTTAACCTTAAGCTCTGATACCAACTGTAACGTCCCGGAAATTTGCGATCTTTGGTCATCGACATAAAACCCACGTCGATTATCCAAACATCGAAAATACCGGTAGTTAATGAAAGAAATTAGAGGGTGAGAATAGATGGGATAGAAAATTAGAATAGAAGAAGGAGAAGAACATCACAACATCAGAGTAATAACGAATCTCACACTGGAACGAATAAATATATTTCATAACATAACTTTGAAATAAAACAGTATCTGTATACAATACCATTATTAGAGTATAACACTTACAACACAGCGGAAATAACAATAGTTATATATATCCTGAAGCCTCCTGCTCTAGCTCTTCAAGTAACTGTAAATCCCGATTACTTGACTGCCCATACAAAATTGGGCACCCAAGAGTTTAGGGAAAATAAAACAAAATAAACTCTGGGTCAGTCATGTGTCTAGTGTGAGTAAAATCCAACCATTTGTTTAACTTTTAAAATCCTTTCTAAAGAAATGATAATCGTAAGACCGATCCACACATAAACACGGATGGTTTTTACCTTACGATAACCCAAAACATTTCTTTATAATCAATACTCTTCTGATATTATAATAATGTCTAAATCAAATAATTAGCAATCTAGTGGAAATGCTTTCAACTCACGTTCCACATATATTATATACAATCAAACACGGTGGGCACTTATTGGGTAATGGATTTCCAACTACGACAAGGTATGGAACCACCTTCCGATCAGTGTACTCTAGAAGCGATACACTGGAGTTCAACAAGAACATCTTGCAGCTCGGCCACACATGACCGACCATTCATTTCTCTAGAATGTATTGAATATATTGTCACCTACGGTTGGTATACCAACATAACCGTTCCCGGGAGATACAGAATTGAAAGAAGTAACAAATGAATATTCTCTACATGATGACAATACACCCTAATTGGGTGCGGCCCACTTAGCTGTGATGCCTGCCCGATTTCTGTCATTTCCCAGTTGATGAGGCTTGAGGTCATAACGTATCTTTTAACAGATCACTCTTATTTACTTTGATTAACACATCGTCATACCCATCAAATCATAAATTGATTTCCCCCAAAATACACTGAGTATACAGCTAAGAGAAACGAATTCCTCCGCTACCAAACGTACATATGTTTGAAGAGATCAACTTACGTGATCCATTAAATATACTCTGTCAGACATTCTTCCATACAGGTCGTCCTGGGACTGGGAGAACCGAAGGCACTATTCTGTAAATAGGATAGCCCTTGCATAACTCCATCTTCAATTATCTTCATCATATTTGATCGCAACGCTAACGTCCATACAGAGTGGTTTTCAGATAATGAATCTGATCCCGGTCTCTCCGTATTGATGACGGAAAAATGGTCAAACAACTTCAATAGTCGGTGAGTTAACTATGAAAGAAAAACACGTGTGCAAACAACGATATTATTTCCAGATGGAAATTCTATCGATCAATCATCAATCAACATTTATTCATTTCCCCATTTTTCATTACCATATATTCATCAAATCCTTATTTTCTAATTTTAGAAAATATACGTTATTAACTTTGGAAAACGTTTCCATTTATTAATTTCTATATTAGAAAATATTCCAGATTCTTATTTGGAAAACATTTCCAAAACTCCTACATTTGGATTTAAACAGATGCTTAAATCAAACATCGCTATGCCAACTCAAACTATTATACTCGTTAACTAAATTTACTTAACCAATCTTCACTATCGAACCTTAACCATTCCTTAGTTAAAAACGAAGTCAATCAAGTTGGGGTATAACTACCTATCAGACTTTAACTGAACAACATTTCTAACTTTGAAATAGACAAAGTTCATCTCCTAAATCTTCAACAAACTTCCTTACGTAACTCTCGGATTCTATTTACGAATCCACTCCTTTATTGAAAACACTGATTATAACTATAGCGTTATAATCCCTGCTTCTGAAATATCTAACTTAAGTATAACTTTTATTTATTAATTTGGATAAATAAACAAACAACTAATTTATTTATAAATAATTAGATCTTAATTAAAAACGGAAAGTGAATAGTATTTTCCCGAATTCAATATAGCTCTCTTTCGAGTAATCTCTATTCGATTAACTCCTTCAAATAACTAATATTCAATTAATTCCCTTCGAATAACTTATATTTGATTAACTCACTTCGAATAAACTATATTCGATTAACTCTCCTCGAATAACTAATATCTGATAACTCCTTTCTTCGAATAACTATATTCGATCACTCCTTTCGATTAAACTAATATTCGATAACTCCTTTCGAATAAACTAATATTCGATAACTCCTTTCGAATAAACTACATTCGATTAACTCTAACTCTAATCGATTAACTCTAACTCTAATCGATTAACTCTAATTCGATTAACTCTATTGGATTAACTCTATGGGATTAACTCTTTTCAATTAACTCTAATCAATTAACTCTATTCAATTAACTATATTCGATTAACTCCTTTGGATTAACTCCTTTCGAATAAACTATATTCGATTAACTCTATTGGATTAACTCCTTTCGAATAAACTATATTCGATTAACTCCTTTAACTCTATTCAATTAACTCCTTTGGATTAACTCTTTTCGAATAAACTCTATTCAATTAACTCTATTCAATTAACTCTATTCAATTAACTCTATTCAATTAACTCTAATCAATTAACTCTATTCGATTAACTATATTCGATTAACTCCTTTGGATTATCTCCTTTTGATTATCTCCTTTTGGTTAACACATTTTGGTTAACTCTTTTTGGTTAACTCCTTTTGGTTAACACATTTTGATTAACTCCTTTTTCAATTCCTATTTCAAAATCAGTTTCCTTTATAAAATGTTGAGTTCACCTTCTACTTAACATATCAGTGTCAAAACCGATTTCTACTTCTCTATATAAGTTCAGACTTATATATTCAATTTATCCTATGATAAATTATTTTACTTAATTTGTAAAAATATTACTTATAAATTAATCTTCTCCAATTATCTATTAAAGCAGATTTCTATTTAATATTTATTTTTCCAAATATTCCCTTTTAAAATTCTATTTACTTTATAAATAAGTATTCCTTTTATACTTCTATTTATTTAACAAATAAATATCTCCTTTTGAATTCTATTTACTTAACAAATAAATATCCCCTTTTGAATTCTATTTATTTAACAAATAAATATCTCCTTTTGAATTCTATTTACTTAACAAATAAATATCTCCTTTTTCAATTCTATTTGTAAATGTTTTATAAATATTTCCCTTTCTATTTGTTTCACAAACATTTTCCTTTTCAAAACCCTTTTGATTTTATAACTATTTGTCTTACAAATATTTTCCGTTATATTTGTTTTACAAATAATTTTCTTTATATTTGTTTTACAAATATTTTCCTTTTCAATACCCTTTTGATTTTATAACTATTTTCTTTTATAAAATCCTTTTTCTTTTATATATAAAATCCATTGATTTTATATAAATAATTCATTTCCAAAATACACTTTGAAAATCCCCTTTTTCCACATCCCAGTATTTCTTACGGTATTTAAAATACCACATAACAATGATCGATATCATTCGAAACCACATAATCAACGCAGATTATATATCACATCATATATTTCAATATATGAAAACAACAGTATTATAAATATTGAGGAATCCTGTTGGATCCCTCCAACCTATTTCCCTGCATCACAGATGTTAAACAATATAATTAACATCAACTTCATTTCACTATGAAATATTCTGATAAACAGAATCGATATTTGATTAACGATTTATAAATATATCGGTATTTATAATTTCAACCAATACCTAAGCAATTCAACCAAACAGTCAACACACAACAATCAATCATCTTTAGTAGTTCTAAAATACGTTATAAAAATATAACTGTTCAGAGTTGGTGAGTTTTACTCACATTGGACAATCATTGTTAAATAACGATAATTATCGCTTGATTCAGTCGAATAATTTATTTTGCTATAAATTGTAACGAGCTTCGATTCACTCCCCGTCAGTTCCAGTGTATAGCCATCGTCCATACGATCCCAACGGATCTGAATTTGCTGGATTTCGATAACGTACGAGTAAGTTATGATAAATTAAAAGTTAATATACTATTTTGAATTTAAAATAAACTTAATCTATTTTAATTGGGCTTAACTTCTTTTCTCCGACCCATTTCTAATTCTAAAAACCAGGCCCGACGTCTTTCTTCTTCTTCCACTTCAGTGACCATTCGAACGACAACTCCACCATTCTCCCCATCTCGTGCCATTCGTTCACCCTCCACGGTCAATTATTTCACAAACCGATCAAACCATAAAACTCCTTTTTGTTTCCTCCGTATATTCATATATAAAATAATCGTCTCGACATCTCCAAACAAAACCCGACTTCAACTGCTCAACCACATTCGCGAGCTCCAGAGAACCCCAAAATCAACGCCAATGTCCAACTTTGACCATTATTTCCTCTTCCTCCTTTCCACTTTAAAATCAAACAAAAATACCAAAAATCTCCTCATCTCCTCCGCATCAACCTCATACCATCCTTATAAAACTCGGTGGCTCCCTCAGAACTCCGACATGCCCCTGAGTGGAAAAGGAAGCGAACCAATCTTGCACCGTACCCCTTCTAACTTTCCACGAAGGAGATCACATACACGCTGAATCCAAATTCGTACTCCATTTCAAATATCAGTAACTCATTCAAACTAAAAACCCAACCCTAGCATCCCATTGTAGTTCGACTTCTGGAAAAACACCACCGAGTCCTTTAAAACCCATACAAGCTTGAACCTCTCGCTTCAACAATTTCATATATATACTTTATAGGATTTATCGCATTTCATATGAATTGATATGAATTTTTGAAGTAAATTTCTTTATGTAAGAAAGAGGTTTGGTGATGGCGTATTTTCATTTGACCAGAAGAAGAGTTGAGGTTAGGTTTAGAAGGAAATGTGGTGTATTTATAGTAGATTATAATATTTTTATATTGGTTATTTAATTTAGGTTTAAGCAATCGTTATATGTATTTATCGTTTAAAATACCCTATCATCACATACAATATCCAAATTCAGTGAAAATGGACACACAGCTACAGTTTGACATTATGGACCCAACAAAACTGGTTTCGTCGAATTTCGACTTCGTTTGCTCGCACAGCGTATTTTTAACCGTCAAAATACTGACTGTTTTTCATATTAAAAATCCATACGGCCACACAGTGACCCCAAAAATCACGGAAATTGAAACCTAACAATAATTTAATATTGCGGATCCAACAAAATTAGTTTCATTGAAAACGGAGGTTGTTTGCAAAACTGGCTATTTTTAAAGCTCTGAATAACCCATTTAAATATATAAATATATTTAAAAACAATTAAATTAAATATAAATAAATATATATTATCGTATATATATTCACACAGAATGTCGTATAGCTCCAATTGGATTTATAATTTGATATTCAAATCCCGGTTGAATCGATATTCAGTTTATATTGAATAATTCTTTTATAATATAAATAAATCGCTATAATTTATAAAGGAATTCCATAGCGACTTTTCGAAAATTTGATTTGGACATAAATCAAAATCTACACAACGAAATCCCGATTTTTCTCTTCCACTAGAAAAATATACTTAACCAGCTCCTAACATGTCTTGTTTCACAGAAATCTGATTTAAAACGGACCCTGTATATTCAGCTGAAGTTCAAATCGCCAAATAGCGAACTGTCGCGCCATTTCGAGCCCGATTATAAATATAATATAATTTATACATTCAACTGTCGTTCAAATAATATATTCGTTATCGTAATTCAATTTTAAACTGAATTATATATTTTGACCCTATTCACACCATATTGCCATTTTAGCTAATTCTGATTATTTAAGAATTAAATATTTTATTTAATTATTATTTTAATTAAATATTCAAAGTTATTTAATTTAAACGATCATTTAAATCTCTGAATCTCTTCTTAAATAATTAAATAAATTAATTATAATATCGTAAAAATACGGGACATTACACTAAGCCTTTTATTCCAATTCTAATTTCATACATCCAACTACGGTCAATGTAATAATCGAACATTTTTCCTGATTCAAAAATATATGTCAATGATTTCGATAACACATACATATATTGTTCAAAGAATTTATTCAATGCATGAATATTTTTAATGGTTCATACGTACAGTAAAAATGTGATTTTTATTGTTCAAAGAATTTATTCAACACATGAATATTTTTAGTGGTTCATACCTTCAATAAAAATGTGATTTTTATTGTTCAAAGAATTTATTCAACATATGAATATTTTTAGTGGTTCATACATACAATAAAAATGTGATTTTTATTGTTCAAAGAATTTATTCAACACATGAACATTTTTAGTGGTTCATACATACAATAAAAATGTGATTTTTGTTGTTCAAAGAATTTATTCAATACATGAATATTTTTAGTGGTTCATACATACAATAAAAATGTGATTTTTATTGTTCAAAGGATTTATCCAGCACATGAATATTTTTAGTGGTTCATGCATACAATAAAAATGTGATTTTTATTGTTCAAAGAATTTATTCAACACATGAATATTTTTCATAGTTCACTTCAGAAAATTTCGACATTACAACGGCAGGGTGGGTAGCACCGGCACCATGTCCAGCACGGCTCCTCACATATCCTAGGCTTTGGCTTGCAACATACATATATAGTCATTCCATTCCAATAATTTCCACAATACAATTCATTTTCAAGCCCCGTCTATAACCCAACATTTTCAGAACCATCGCTTTTAAATAGCTATATCCAACAACATGTATACCTATCCTATATCCAACCAATTACAAAACCCAGAAACAACAATGTGTATACCAATCAACTAAATTCACCAAAACTTCTTAATCGATTCCTAATCGATAATCACCTAAATAGCTTTTAAATTTAAAATCTAATTGCCTATATCATAAATTCAATATCAATAATTGATTATTATCTATGAAGTAACGATTCATTAACACATATATACGCACAAAATCAACTAACATACAATATTCACCAATAAACAACTAAATTCACATTTTAGGGTTTTCAATCATAACTAAATCAACTACATTAATTCAACAATGATCATCATATAATCACATAACATATACATTTAAATCATTATTACATAATTAATTTAAGAAATAGGTTAGAAATTATACCGGGGAGAGGAATAAGCACGTATTGGTTGAGAGGGGAGGAGAGGCCGGCGGCGGAGAGCGACGGACGGCGTCGGAGTGCGGCGGAGTGCGACGGACGGCGTGGGTGGGTGAGGGCAGTCGTCGGTCGGTAGGGTTTTTTTTGATTTTCTGAAATTTGTGTAACAACCCGTAAAATGCGAGCCAGTTTGAAATTTTTATTTTGG
The DNA here is from genome assembly GCA_030737875.1 of Allium sativum. Taxonomy (NCBI): domain Eukaryota; kingdom Viridiplantae; phylum Streptophyta; class Magnoliopsida; order Asparagales; family Amaryllidaceae; genus Allium; species Allium sativum. The sequence continues at coordinate 661,455,452 of CM060919.1, forward strand.
CGATTTTAGCGAATTTTGATTATTTAAAATAGATTATTTTAAATAAAATCGACGAGAAATTTATTTCGAATATAATTCGACGTGTATATCTATATACGTCGTCGTTAGAATATAAAAATTTATATATAATTATAAAAGGAATCGAAAATGGCGCGGTAGTTCGATAATTCGATTTCAAACTTCAATTGAATGTACCGGGTGCAAAACAATCCGGATTTTAGTGAAACCAAAAACATTAGGATCTAGTTGAGAATATCTTTCCAACGAATCCGAAAAATCGAAATTTCATAGCGGGAATCAAAAGTTATGCTCAGTTGAAAATTCAGAATAGTCGCTATGTAAATTATACATGGCCCAAAAAGTCAAATTTTGCATACGGATGAATTTGGACTTGAAACCACTTCCATTGAGTTCAAAATGCCGTTTAGAACTCCGAAAAGTATAAGCTTCGATATATTCCGATATCCGGAATAGTGGCTATGGGCAGGAGTTGTTCGGTTAACAATACATAGCCCTTAAAAAGTGAAATTTTGCATACGAGCTCAGAATTCGACGAGATAAATTTTTATGGATTCATAATGACAAATCATTGTTGAGTTCCAAAGGGCGCGTCGAACGGAGTCAGTATGTGGCCGTGCGAGCTGAAACAGTTCAGGGTAAAGCGAGCAGTCATTTTACAAAGGAACATTATTGATACGACCTCGGAATTCAATTCTACTTTTTTTCTAGATTCGTATCATCTAATAATGGTTAAATCCAAGAGGGCTTGATTTTTGAAGTTAGCATGTGAGCGTGCGAGATGAAAAGGTGCGCCAAAATTGCATTTTTAGAGCTTATCTGAGCATTTTTGTGATTTTTTTTGAATGGTCAAACGAACTCGGAATTCGACGAAACTTGTTTCGTTGGACTCGTCTTCACGTCTACTATCTCATGTCCGAAATCCGCGGCCATCGGAGATCGCTAGCGTTCAGGCGATACGCGAGAAACTAGCATATAATCACTTTTCCTCCTTTTCTATTTCATAAATTCACTTTTCCTCCTTCCTCCACAAAAACTCAAAAATGGCCTCCTCCTCCACCACCACCGCTGCCCCACCTCCACCGCCCACCACCAGCCTCCGGCGAGCCGCCGCACCCCCTCCTCTTCCTCCCCTCCTCCTGCTCTTCCTCCTCCTTCTCTCTCCTCTTCTCATGAACCCTAGGCCAAACACCAACCACCGCCACCACCACGGGCCCCACCACCACCGCCACTACCCACCAGCGGACTCCCCACGCCCAATCAGGTCCGACGCCCCCCTTTGCCTCCCCCAATTCCGACCGTGGGCCCCACATGGCCAATATCCCCCTTTTCACCAAAAATCCCGTTTTTGCATAAAAGTCCCTGACCGTTTTTCGTCAATAACTCTCAAACCGTGTACTTTTAGCCAAAGTCCCTCAAGACCAAAGTCGTAGAGCACGAAATTCTCTTCGATTTGGCTATATGGAAGTCGTGTTTTGGAGTTCGGAGCTGCCCGGAAAACGCGTTTAAAGTCTGCTGTCCGGAAGCGGCAAAATTCGTGTACTTTCGCGAATTCTGGCGAATTGGAGCATTTTCGGCAAAAAGTTCCTTAGGCGAAAGTTGTTCAGAATGGCGTGCTTGTGCTAGAAAAAAAGATGGATTGAAGATTTGAGTTTGTATACGAAGCCTGGAGCTCGAACAACAATTCAGCAGTTCAGAAAAGCCGTTAGAGAAAAAAAGTGAGTTTTCTCCGCTTTAAAGCTTCTATGATTTTTGACATATGAAGTTAATAAAAATATGATTTTTATGATATAGAGATGATAAAAATATGATTTTTATGATATAGAGATGATAAAAATATGATTTTTACATTATAGAAGTATTAAAGATTTGATCTTTATTATGTAGAAGAAGCAAAGATGTGATTTTTATATAAGTGGCGATATAAAAATATAATCTTTATTATATGAACACCGTAGTAAAAATAGAATTTTTATCTATATAGTAGTAGTATAAAAATGTGATTTTTATATACATAGCAACAATATAAAAATGTGATTTTTATATATGTAGTGACTACGGGCGGTGAAAGTGACAAAAGGCGAGAACGACGAAGATTTCTACATAAGAAGAGTCGTGGCGTTTGGTTTAGCTAGTCGGTGAGAACTTCTCACTCTAAATTTCTTTTTCTAGTTATATATATATATATATGCTAGGATGCAGACGGTGCTTAGTAGCACCCGACACCCGTCATCCACAGACCATGGATGGCTTGTTTGTTAAATTGTTTGGTTGTGTAGTTGGTTAGTCTAATTGGTTTGAATTGAATTGTTTGGTGAAATGGAATGGATTTGATTGATGTGTGAATGGCGTGGGCCTTCACTAGACCGGGGATAAGGCTAGGCATCGTCCCGTTTCTAGTATCGTGCCGTTATGCCGCCGAAATTTTCTAAAATATGTTAGAAAAATGAAAATATCATTTTTATTGTGTAAATGAACTGAATAGAAATTCATGTGTTGAAATAGAATATTTTATCGTTAAAAATATAATTTTTAACGTGGAAGTGAATAAAATAAAATATTCATTTACAAACCGGACGGTTTGTCTATGTACACCTATTTGAAGGATATTGATTGGGTCGATAAATTTTACACATCGCCCAACTGCACAAACAAAAATATGTGTTTGTTGATTTGAAACCCCACACGGGTGTTGGGATGATATTTGGCGTACACTAATCCCAATTATTTAATTATTGTCGATCGATTGGTCGACAGACTGTGTAAGCGTCGATTATTTATATTTGATGCTTATGCAGTTGTGTGGTGCACTTTGGATGATGGTTGATTGTTTATCAATGCTATTATATACATGTGTTGTATGGAATCCATATAATTAACGTTATATGGTGATTGATTGGGCCTCATTCCAATCGGGACAACAATGAATATTATAAAAGAAAATTCATGTGTTGAATATAAAAATAGTCATGTGTTGACGATGTTCATGTGTTGAGTGAAATATTTTATACAATGAAATTTACATCTTTATCATATTTAAAATTAGAACTACTTCCCAGTAGAAGTCTAATTAAAAATCAAACGATAGATACCATAGTTTTATAAAATATTTTACATAACAAAAATAGTGATGTGTTGACAGTACTCATGTGTTGAGATTAGTCAGGTGTTGGAAGAAATATAGATTCATGTGTTGAATGGAATAAATATTCATTTGTTGAATAGAATAACGGATTTATTGAAATATATAAAGCCGTGTTGATTAGAGTGGCGCTATTTTGACGTGAACGATATTTATATCGACTATATTCGTTTTTATAATGAATATAGAAAAGAAGTGATTTCAAAATATAACGTTTTGAAAATATTATCATTTATATAGTAATGATATAAAATATTCAGTTTTGATTAGAAATTGAAATAGTGTTGAAATGGTTTTGAAACGAAGTTAAAACGATTTATAAAATACGTTTTAAAAGGAAATTGACGAAATATATATAATATATAATATATATATATATTATATATATAATGGCCTGAATAGAACGCGCCGCTCCGCGGCAGTTCGTAAATTTCGACCATTGACTTCGAATTGACGTCGCGGGAGATCCGACCGTTGGATTCTCCTAAAACCGGAACCGTTGGGTTCGTATCGAAAAGAGCTTTCCAATGAATATTAGAAATTTGAAATCTAACGGTTGGATTTGGAATTATGTCCAAATCAAATTTGAAAAAGGTCGATGTAAGTGCAGTCCGATGGCCGTTGTTGGAAATCGACTGTACGAGCCTTGATAAAATTATTAAAAATATTAATAATTTGTGTAAAATCATAATATGTGAATGGGAAAGAACTGGGATGAAGAATTCCACATTTGAAATGATAAAAATAGATTTTTGTCAAAATGAACTAGTTTTGAACTAGAATTAAAATCAATTTATTTGTGAAATGAATAAATTGAATTTGAAAGTGATTTTAAAAATAATCAATATTCCCAATACGTGGATTGGACTGGAGTTGAATCGAAATTATCTTCGGGATATTTTGATGTTGGATTTCGTGACTATACAGATATTGTTATGGGAATTTGAAAGATATATTTTATATCGTTATTTCCAATACGATATATGTTGGTTTCAGAATTTGATATTGAATATAAGCCGATATATTTTCTATTCAAAGCCTTGTATTTAATATCAAATGTGATTTGGGTTTATCGTGGATCGTGTTTTAGATGACATTGGTGCTTTAACCCAGTTAAAGGCAAGATATTGATTTTTGAGAAGATTAAAACTAAGTGAAGTTTTAATGAATCTTTAATTAGATTAAAATGTGAATTGATAATTTAAATTATCAAATCTGAAAAGTGATCGAGAGTGGAGTATCACCAGTTTTGCTCCAAAGCGATAGTTAAATCTTTAATTAGATTTGAACGTGAAATGATAATTAATTTTACCGATAACACCGTGGTGTTAGATATGGAGTATCACCAGTTTTGCTCCATGGGATATATAGGTTGGGATTGGGAAATAAAACAAATAATTACTTCGGTGTGGTTCGCTAATCCCGACTAGTTTGAAATGATATCCAAAGGAAGATTATAGGATAAATTTAGAAGAATTTATCTTGGATAAAATTAATGAGAACATTTCCCTAAGAATGTGATTTTGTGAATAAAAGAATATTCTGAATTGGAATGAGGCGTTCGTTGTGTTTGTGTAACATTTGTTTATCATATACGTGGGTTATTCAGGAAGGCCGGGTTATACCCATTCTGAATAACCGATTCGACGAGATGTCGAAGATGAAGACGGTGGTTGAAGACTGGAAGTATTCACATCGTTTGGGTGATTACTGATGATCTTGATTGGGCTGTACACCCAAGATGAGGGAAACAGTTGGTGATCGTCCAGACGTACTTGGAGATGGATGGATATGCGAGGAAAGTGCCTCCGGTTTCGTTCAGACCCAGAACGAACTTGTAAATGGATTGTGTGTCTGACATTGGATTTTATTCTATGTTGATTGATCTCTATTAAATATACATCTGTTTGGCGGCATAGAATTTACTCTCTTGCTTAACGCCCTTCTCTGAGACGTACGAGCTCAGAGGTTGTATATCGATGGACATCAGTCGCATGGAGTGAATTGCCAGTGTGGCATGCGTAAGTGGCAATTGATCAAGGCTTCTGTTGAAAAGCAAAGTCTTGTGGTTGATGATCAAAGCACGGCCTGTGTGGCGTAGCTTTGTGTATAGCGTGAATTCGCGAGCCTCACACCTCGGTATGAGTCAAAAACGGGAGATGGACCGCTGGGAGAGCACGACGTTTCTTTCTAGCTAGGGTGGTGTCAGTGACCTACCAGCCCTGACATTTATATACTTTTCACCTGTGTGGTTGTTGGATACGAGGCGCCTCGGATATAGGTCTGTAAGGACCGGGAAACGTGTGTTCAGGAATTGCCAATCCTCAAAAGTAAGAGAGGACCGGCCCAGCCGATTCCAAGGATCATAGTGGGGTCCTGAGGCATTTGCTAGAGTGTCTCGAACGCGGAGAGGAGCTTGCCCCTTGCCTCGACTCATGATGGAATCCAATTTCCAATACGTGTATTGCGGTTTTAATTGTAGAACTAGTATGGCGACATGGTATATGGTACCCATGCCGTCTATGATTGATATTTATGATTGAAATTGTTTTGACACTATATACACCTATGATAGTATCAAATGATTTGTTATTAAACGTATCAAGCATTATTTGGCTATTATAAGGGAAAACCATATCCTCCGGCTAGCGTTGCATTGTGTGATGGGACCTGGGTCTTATAATAGCTTCATTTTTCTAAAGAGCATTGCGCTGTTTTGTTATATGCACTAGTATTCTTGGGAGGAAACCCATTCCGTGTATACGGCGTGGTCCCTTGAATTACTCTCTTTTAAAGTAAAGTTTTAAATAACTGTTTTAGTTCTCACACCAGTCACATGACTGACCTGGAGTTTATTGTTTTAACCTAAACTCTGGGTGCCCCTATTTTCCACACGGGCAGCTAGTAGTTTTGGTTTTGCAGATTTATATTCACAAGGTCCTGATTTACAGCTGGAACGGTGCTCGGAAAGCTCTATATCCGTGTATCGCTTCTAGTTGTGTTTTTGTATATTTCCCCGCTGCTATGTAATTTATTGTAATATCTGATATTTATTGAATGTAATTTATTCAGTTATACTCTGTATATTCTTGTATCTGATGGAATTGTTGTAATAACAATGAAATGTTCTTCCGTCTTCGTTCTATTTTGTCCTGTTCTCAAAGTATTCGTGCTTTCCTTCGCGGGGAAGTTACGGGTTCTTACAGTTGGTATCAGAGCTTTGGTTTACAGAGCTCGAGAACAAGACACATTAGAACCATACGAAAGAATTCATCAGATATTGGATTAGTAATATCCAATTAGAATGACTCGTTAGAGATAGGATCAGTAGTATCCTAGAACGAGTGTGAAGAGTATATTTTTCAAATGAAAACAATTTTGTTTAGAAATTTAAATCACTTTTTACGTATTTGAATATTTATTTATTTTGAATATGGACAATCTAGTATATAAAGGTTTTGCATATACGCGTCATGAACGTATATTCGAAGTTTTAATATATTAGATAGATATAGAATCACATTCTAGTTGCCCGGGAATGATTCTGATAATGCTGCAGCGTTACCAGTATTTATTTTCGAGTAACGAAGGTGTGATACCTATATATTTCCATTAGACTGGTGTGAGAACCAAAACCTATATAGCTAGAACACATTGTTGTGAATTGGCATCAAAAACAAGATTTTCAGTATATATATCAAAATTATGAATTTGAAACTCTAATCCACTAATTGATTGATGTTTGTGTTGTTTGTTTATTTGTTTGCTAATTTTTATCCAGTTAGCCTAATTGAATCGAATATTGAATTATATTAAAAATTGGTTGTTGCTTGCATATGCATATACTTACATTGAACAGGTCATAGCAAGGAGGCTAGAGCCGAAGAATAAAATTTGTTTGCCCGACAAATAGGTACATGTTTACTATAATTTACTGTTTTGTTTGGGTGATGATGATTTTATGAGCCTATTGGCTAGCCGCTTGGCTTTTTCTTTTTCTTTTTGAGATTAGAAGGACCGGGGAAGCTATTTGAAATTCCCCGATGCTCCCGGGGCAGGGGAGGTTATGGCGAAATTTTTCGAAAATTTAGGGTGTTAGCCAAATTTTTGAAATTTTGAAAATTCTCAGAAACTGAAAAGTTGGAGAATGGAAGTCAGATCGAACGTAGAGTTGATTAATCAAACCACTTTCGACTTTGTTCCTTTTCGGGGATGAAAAGTTTTAAGTGGGGGAGATTGTAACAACCCGTAAAATGCGAGCCAGTTTGAAATTTTTATTTTGGCGGTTTTAGCGAATTTTGATTATTTAAAATAGATTATTTTAAATAAAATCGACGAGAAATTTATTTCGAATATAATTCGACGTGTATATCTATATACGTCGTCGTTAGAATATAAAAATTTATATATAATTATAAAAGGAATTGAAAATGGCACGGTAGTTCGATAATTCGATTTCAAACTTCAATTGAATGTACCGGGTGCAAAACAATCCGGATTTTAGTGAAACCAAAAACATTAGGATCTAGTTGAGAATATCTTTCCAACGAATCCGAAAAATCGAAATTTCATAGCGGGAATCAAAAGTTATGCTCAGTTGAAAATTCAGAATAGTCGCTATGTAAATTATACATGGCCCAAAAAGTCAAATTTTGCATACGGATGAATTTGGACTCGAAACCACTTCCATTGAGTTCAAAATGCCGTTTAGAACTCCGAAAAGTATAAGCTTCGATATATTCCGATATCCGGAATAGTGGCTATGGGCAGGAGTTGTTCGGTTAACAATACATAGCCCTTAAAAAGTGAAATTTTGCATACGAGCTCAGAATTCGACGAGATAAATTTTTATGGATTCATAATGACAAATCATTGTTGAGTTCCAAAGGGCGCGTCGAACGGAGTCAGTATGTGGCCGTGCGAGCTGAAACAGTTCAGGGTAAAGCGAGCAGTCATTTTACAAAGGAACATTATTGATACGACCTCGGAATTCAATTCTACTTTTTTTTCTAGATTCGTATCATCTAATAATGGTTAAATCCAAGAGGGATTGATTTTTGAAGTTAGCATGTGAGCGTGCGAGATGAAAAGGTGCGCCAAAATTGCATTTTTAGAGCTTATCTGAGCATTTTTGTGATTTTTTTTGAATGGTCAAACGAACTCGGAATTCGACGAAACTTGTTTCGTTGGACTCGTCCTCACGTCTACTATCTCATGTCCGAAATCCGCGGCCATCGGAGATCGCTAGCGTTCAGGCGATACGCGAGAAACTAGCATATAATCACTTTTCCTCCTTTTCTATTTCATAAATTCACTTTCCTCCTTCCTCCACAAAAACTCAAAAATGGCCTCCTCCTCCACCACCACCGCTGCCCCACCTCCACCGCCCACCACCAGCCTCCGGCGAGCCGCCGCACCCCCTCCTCTTCCTCCCCTCCTCCTGCTCTTCCTCCTCCTCCTTCTCTCTCCTCTTCTCATGAACCCTAGGCCAAACACCAACCACCGCCACCACCACGGGCCCCACCACCACCGCCACTACCCACCAGCGGATTCCCCTTGCCCAATCAGGTCCGACGCCCCCCTTTGCCTCCCCCAATTCCGACCGTGGGCCCCACATGGCCAATATCCCCCTTTTCACCAAAAATCCCGTTTTTGCATAAAAGTCCCTGACCGTTTTTCGTCAATAACTCTCAAACCGTGTACTTTTAGCCAAAGTCCCTCAAGACCAAAGTCGTAGAGCACGAAATTCTCTTCGATTTGGCTATATGGAAGTCGTGTTTTGGAGTTCGGAGCTGCCCGGAAAACGCGTTTAAAGTCTGCTGTCCGGAAGCGGCAAAATTCGTGTACTTTCGCGAATTCTGGCGAATTGGAGCATTTTCGGCAAAAAGTTCCTTAGGCGAAAGTTGTTCAGAATGGCGTGCTTGTGCTAGAAAAAAAGATGGATTGAAGATTTGAGTTTGTATACGAAGCCTGGAGCTCGAACAACAATTCAGCAGTTCAGAAAAGCCGTTAGAGAAAAAAAGTGAGTTTTCTCCGCTTTAAAGCTTCTATGATTTTTGACATATGAAGTTAATAAAAATATGATTTTTATGATATAGAGATGATAAAAATATGATTTTTATGATATAGAGATGATAAAAATATGATTTTTACATTATAGAAGTATTAAAGATTTGATCTTTATTATGTAGAAGAAGCAAAGATGTGATTTTTATATAAGTGGCGATATAAAAATATAATCTTTATTATATGAACACCGTAGTAAAAATAGAATTTTTATCTATATAGTAGTAGTATAAAAATGTGATTTTTATATACATAGCAACAATATAAAAATGTGATTTTTATATATGTAGTGACTACGGGCGGTGAAAGTGACAAAAGGCGAGAACGACGAAGATTTCTACATAAGAAGAGTCGTGGCGTTTGGTTTAGCTAGTCGGTGAGAACTTCTCACTCTAAATTTCTTTTTCTAGTTATATATATATATATATGCTAGGATGCAGACGGTGCTTAGTAGCACCCGACACCCGTCATCCACAGACCATGGATGGCTTGTTTGTTAAATTGTTTGGTTGTGTAGTTGGTTAGTCTAATTGGTTTGAATTGAATTGTTTGGTGAAATAGAATGGATTTGATTGATGTGTGAATGGCGTGGGCCTTCACTAGACCGGGGATAAGGCTAGGCCTCGTCCCGTTTCTAGTATCGTGCCGTTATGCCGCCGAAATTTTCTAAAATATGTTAGAAAAATGAAAATATCATTTTTATTGTGTAAATGAACTGAATAGAAATTCATGTGTTGAAATAGAATATTTTATCGTTAAAAATATAATTTTTAACGTGGAAGTGAATAAAATAAAATATTCATTTACAAACCGGACGGTTTGTCTATGTACACCTATTTGAAGGATATTGATTGGGTCGATAAATTTTACACATCGCCCAACTGCACAAACAAAAATATGTGTTTGTTGATTTGAAACCCCACACGGGTGTTGGGATGATATTTGGCGTACACTAATCCCAATTATTTAATTATTGTCGATCGATTGGTCGACAGACTGTGTAAGCGTCTATTTTTTATATTTGATGCTTATGCAGTTGTGTGGTGCACTTTGGATGATGGTTGATTGTTTATCAATGCTATTATATACATGTGTTGTATGGAATCCATATAATTAACGTTATATGGTGATTGATTGGGCCTCATTCCAATCGGGACAACAATGAATATTATAAAAGAAAATTCATGTGTTGAATATAAAAATAGTCATGTGTTGACGATGTTCATGTGTTGAGTGAAATATTTTATACAATGAAATTTACATCTTTATCATATTTAAAATTAGAACTACTTCCCAGTAGAAGTCTAATTAAAAATCAAACGATAGATACCATAGTTTTATAAAATATTTTACATAACAAAAATAGTGATGTGTTGACAGTACTCATGTGTTGAGATTAGTCAGGTGTTGGAAGAAATATAGATTCATGTGTTGAATGGAATAAATATTCATTTGTTGAATAGAATAACGGATTTATTGAAATATATAAAGCCGTGTTGATTAGAGTGGCGCTATTTTGACGTGAACGATATTTATATCGACTATATTCGTTTTTATAATGAATATAGAAAAGAAGTGATTTCAAAATATAACGTTTTGAAAATATTATCATTTATATAGTAATGATATAAAATATTCAGTTTTGATTAGAAATTGAAATAGTGTTGAAATGGTTTTGAAACGAAGTTAAAACGATTTATAAAATACGTTTTAAAAGGAAATTGACGAAATATATATAATATATAATATATATATATATTATATATATAATGGCCTGAATAGAACGCGCCGCTCCGCGGCAGTTCGTAAATTTCGACCATTGACTTCGAATTGACGTCGCGGGAGATCCGACCGTTGGATTCTCCTAAAACCGGAACCGTTGGGTTCGTATCGAAAAGAGCTTTCCAATGAATATTAGAAATTTGAAATCTAACGGTTGGATTTGGAATTATGTCCAAATCAAATTTGAAAAAGGTCGATGTAAGTGCAGTCCGATGGCCGTTGTTGGAAATCGACTGTACGAGCCTTGATAAAATTATTAAAAATATTAATAATTTGTGTAAAATCATAATATGTGAATGGGAAAGAACTGGGATGAAGAATTCCACATTTGAAATGATAAAAATAGATTTTTGTCAAAATGAACTAGTTTTGAACTAGAATTAAAATCAATTTATTTGTGAAATGAATAAATTGAATTTGAAAGTGATTTTAAAAATAATCAATATTCCCAATACGTGGATTGGACTGGAGTTGAATCGAAATTATCTTCGGGATATTTTGATGTTGGATTTCGTGACTATACAGATATTGTTATGGGAATTTGAAAGATATATTTTATATCGTTATTTCCAATACGATATATGTTGGTTTCAGAATTTGATATTGAATATAAGCCGATATATTTTCTATTCAAAGCCTTGTATTTAATATCAAATGTGATTTGGGTTTATCGTGGATCGTGTTTTAGATGACATTGGTGCTTTAACCCAGTTAAAGGCAAGATATTGATTTTTGAGAAGATTAAAACTAAGTGAAGTTTTAATGAATCTTTAATTAGATTAAAATGTGAATTGATAATTTAAATTATCAAATCTGAAAAGTGATCGAGAGTGGAGTATCACCAGTTTTGCTCCAAAGCGATAGTTAAATCTTTAATTAGATTTGAACGTGAAATGATAATTAATTTTACCGATAACACCGTGGTGTTAGATATGGAGTATCACCAGTTTTGCTCCATGGGATATATAGGTTGGGATTGGGAAATAAAACAAATAATTACTTCGGTGTGGTTCGCTAATCCCGACTAGTTTGAAATGATATCCAAAGGAAGATTATAGGATAAATTTAGAAGAATTTATCTTGGATAAAATTAATGGGAACATTTCCCTAAGAATGTGATTTTGTGAATAAAAGAATATTCTGAATTGGAATGAGGCGTTCGTTGTGTTTGTGTAACATTTGTTTATCATATACGTGGGTTATTCAGGAAGGCCGGGTTATACCCATTCTGAATAACCGATTCGACGAGATGTCGAAGATGAAGACGGTGGTTGAAGACCGGAAGTATTCACATCGTTTGGGTGATTACTGATGATCTTGATTGGGCTGTACACCCAAGATGAGGGAAACAGTTGGTGATCGTCCAGACGTACTTGGAGATGGATGGATATGCGAGGAAAGTGCCTCCGGTTTCGTTCAGACCCAGAACGAACTTGTAAATGGATTGTGTGTCTGACATTGGATTTTATTCTATGTTGATTGATCTCTATTAAATATACATCTGTTTGGCGGCATAGAATTTACTCTCTTGCTTAACGCCCTTCTCTGAGACGTACGAGCTCAGAGGTTGTATATCGATGGACATCAGTCGCATGGAGTGAATTGCCAGTGTGGCATGCGTAAGTGGCAATTGATCAAGGCTTCTGTTGAAAAGCAAAGTCTTGTGGTTGATGATCAAAGCACGGCCTGTGTGGCGTAGCTTTGTGTATAGCGTGAATTCGCGAGCCTCACACCTCGGTATGAGTCAAAAACGGGAGATGGACCGCTGGGAGAGCACGACGTTTCTTTCTAGCTAGGGTGGTGTCAGTGACCTACCAGCCCTGACATTTATATACTTTTCACCTGTGTGGTTGTTGGATACGAGGCGCCTCGGATATAGGTCTGTAAGGACCGGGAAACGTGTGTTCAAGAATTGCCAATCCTCAAAAGTAAGAGAGGACCGGCCCAGCCGATTCCAAGGATCATAGTGGGGTCCTGAGGCATTTGCTAGAGTGTCTCGAACGCGGAGAGGAGCTTGCCCCTTGCCTCGACTCATGATGGAATCCAATTTCCAATACGTGTATTGCGGTTTTAATTGTAGAACTAGTATGGCGACATGGTATATGGTACCCATGCCGTCTATGATTGATATTTATGATTGAAATTGTTTTGACACTATATACACCTATGATAGTATCAAATGATTTGTTATTAAACGTATCAAGCATTATTTGGCTATTATAAGGGAAAACCCTATCCTCCGGCTAGCGTTGCATTGTGTGATGGGACCTGGGTCTTATAATAGCTTCATTTTTCTAAAGAGCATTGCGCTGTTTTGTTATATGCACTAGTATTCTTGGGAGGAAACCCGTTCCGTGTATACGGCGTGGTCCCTTGAATTACTCTCTTTTAAAGTAAAGTTTTAAATAACTGTTTTAGTTCTCACACCAGTCACATGACTGACCTGGAGTTTATTGTTTTAACCTAAACTCTGGGTGCCCCTATTTTCCACACATGCAGCTAGTAGTTTTGGTTTTGCAGATTTATATTCACAGGGTCCTGATTTACAGCTGGAACGGTGCTCGGAAAGCTCTGTATCCGTGTATCGCTTCTAGTTGTGTTTTTGTATATTTTCCCGCTGCTATGTAATTTATTGTATTCACTGATATTTATTGAATGTAATTTATTCAGTTATACTCTGTATATTCTTGTATCTGATGGAATTGTTGTAATAACAATGAAATGTTCTTCCGTCTGCGTTCTATTTTGTCCTGTTCTCAAAGTATTTGTGCTTTCCTTCGCGGGGAAGTTACGGGTTCTTACAATTTGGGTGCGTGGAAGAGAATGGGGAAAATTCCTGTAGGCTCATAGGTTATGTTATATTTGGCGACGGCCAGTGAGGGCTGCTTTTTTAGCCGTCGCCAGCCGTCGCTATGGTCCGTAACCAAATGGACCGACTCTTGTAGTGGTTCTTTCTTTTAATATTATTTTTTAGAAGTTATGCATGCAACTTATTAGATGGTCATATTGATATTTATCCACGACAGTTAATTTTTAAAGCGAACGAAGCTTGGGCTTTAGCCCGCTTTCAATTAGAGCTTCATTTTCTTTTGGTTCTGTGAAGCTAGTTCGAGCGGCTTCAGTGTGATCATAGCGGACCTATAACCGATTCTAGGAATTATAGTAACCAATGGAGGAGAGAAAATCACTTGTAATGGCTGGAAATTTCCGACTCCTCGAGAGTCGGAAATTCCGAGACGTTAGTGAAAGAATTTAGAAGGTGAGAAAGAAAAGATAGAACTAATAGAATAGAAGAAGAAGAAGAACATCAGAATCATCAGAGTAACACGAATCTCACAGCGGAACGAATAACATATAATATATAACATAACTTTGAAGTAAACAGTTATATATATACAATAGCACTTATCAGAGTACAACACTTACAACACAGCGGAAATAACTATAGCTATAAAATCTTGCAGCCTCCTGCTCCAAGCTCTCCAAGTATATCTGTAAATCCCGACTACTTGACTGCCCGTACAAATTTAGGCACCCAAGAGTTTAGGGAAAACAACAAAGTAAACTCCGGGTCAGTCATGGGACTGGTATGAGTAAAATAGTTTAAAACAGGTATAGGATATCTCATAAGACCACGCCGTGAATACGGAACGGGTTTTTCCCTTATGAGTATCTGAACAACTTTGACAAGCAATATCATTGTGATATTATAATAATGTCTAAGTACAAATAGATATCAATCTAGCAGAAACGCTTGCATCTCACGTTCTACATACATAGTATAAAATCATAAACCGCAGGGCGCTTATCGGAAAATGGATTCCAACAGACAAGGTATGGGAGCACCTTCTGAATAGTGTACTCTAGAGGTGATACACTCAGGGTTCAACAAGAACATCTTGCAACCCGGCCACACATGACCGCTCACTCATTTAGCTTGAGTGTCGCGAATATATTGCCACCACGGTTATAGGCCATCAAACCGTCATCCGAAGATACAGAATCAAAAAGAAGTATAAATATGGATATTCCCTAGATCGGTGACAATACACCCTGCTTGGGAATGACCCAACTAGCCATGCTGCCTAGCCCAACTTTTGTTACTTCCTGGTGTGAGGCTAGAAGCTACGTCTATCTTCAGAACATCTGATCACCATTCACTTTGAATGCCACATCGTCATACCCGCCAAATCACAAATTGACTTATCCAAAAATAACACGGGTATACAGCTAAGAGAAACGAATTCCTCCGCCACCAAACGTGAATACGTTTGAACAGATCAACTTACGCGATCCACTGGATATACTCTGTCAGACCTTCTTCCATATACGTTGTCCTGGGACTGGACAAACCGAAGGCACCTATTCAGTATATCCATCTTCGTCACTGTTATCTAAGACTTATACAACAGCCCTTGCATTTTACTCCGTCTTCAATTTATCTTTGGAAGATATTGCTCGCAACGCTTATGCCAATACAGAGTGGTTCTTTGGATAATAATCCAACCGGTCTCTCCATATTAACAACGTTAAAATGGTAAAACTTTGATAGTCTGTGATTCAACTATCAAATGAAAACATGTCGGTGTACAAACAACGATCTTATTTCCAAATGGAAATTCGATCGATCAATCATCATATGTTCATATTTCCTTATTTCATATATTTAGAAAATATATGTTATTAATCATTGGAAAACATTTCCATAGCTTATTTTCACATCACTATTATTTCGCAACTGTCAGTCCCTAACTGTAACTAGTATGAGAACAATTCTCTAAGTATCAATCCTGAAGGTCGAAACCAACATCAGATCGTCACTTAGAAAACCGTTCAACTTACCCTCTCCAGTCAGTTTCTGAATTTGCTTAACTCTATTTCTTAAATTCTTATCATGAAAACATTTCATTTTCTATGTTTAGAAAACATATCTGACTATATTTGGAAAACGTTTCCAAAACTCATTTACGGATTTCCAATGAACGTTGTATAAAACATCGTTACGCTTAATCCATTAATCGTTTATTTCTTAACTATATTTCAAATCAACCTTTTCTATCGAACCACAACTATTCCTTTGTCAATTCTGAAGTCAATCAAGTTGGGGTATAATTACCTCTCAGACCTTAATTTAACAACGTCCTTTACTGTGAAATAGATGAAGCTCGTCACTCACTTTGTCCAATCATCTGTTTACGCAAATTCTCGGATTCAGGTTACGAATCCACTTCTTAAATGACAACGTTTGATTATAACTATAACGTTATAATTCCTTCCCCTAAAATATCTAACCTAAATTATGAATTTATTTCCTAACTCGAATAATTTAACAGACACCTAACTTCTAAATCAATAACTAAATCTTGATTTAAACCCTGGAAAGTAAATAGTACTTTCCCGAATTAGCTATAATCGAATTCGATGTATAACTCTCTTTCGAGTAATCTCTATTTGGTTAACTCTTCTTCGAATAACCTATATTCGATTATCTCTCTTCGAATAACTCATATTCGAAATCTCTCTCTTTCGAATAAACAATATTCGATCTCTTTCTTTCGAATATGCTATATTCGAAAATCTCCTTTCGATTTACTAATCGATAACTCCTTTCGATCAAACTAAAATCGATGACTCCTTTAACTCTATTCGAATAACTAATATTCGACTAACTCCTTTGGATTAACTAACTTCGAATAACTCCTTTGGATTAACTAACTTCGAATAACCAATATTCGATAACTATTCTTCGAATAAATAATATTCGGTAACTCTTCTCAAATGAATAACAATTGATTTCTCCACTCGAATAAACTATATTTGATTACTCTTCTCAAATGAATAACATTTGATTTCTCCACTCGAATAAACCATATTCGATTACTCTTCCCTCGAATATACTATATTCGATAACTCTACTTCGAATAAGTGATATTCGGCAACTCTACTCGATTAACTCCACTTGGATAACTCTAACTGGTCAACTCTAATGGGTCAACTTTAACAGGTTAACTCAAATGGTTTAACCTAACTTGATTTACTTGTCTCGATTAACTAAACTAATCCACTTAGTTTAACTTAGTTAATTCACTTTGATTTACTCTAACCAATTTACTCAGCTTAACTCAACTAATTCACTTCGATTAACCACTTAGTTAACTTAACTAATTCACATTGATTAACTCTAACCGATTCACTTAGTTTAACCCAACTAATTCACATTGATTAACTCTAACCGATTCACTTAGTTTAACTCAACTAATTCACTTTGATTAACTCTAACTAATCCACTTTGGTTTAACTTATTTATTTATCACATAAATATCCCTCGATTTAATCCTATTTATTTAACAAATAAATATGTCCTTATAATTCTATTTATTCTAACAAATAAATATTCCTTTTACTTTGATTTATTTCCTAAATAAATATATCCTTTTACCTCTTTCAAATATATTCCTTTATATTTGCTGTCAAATATATTTCCTTTATATATTTGATTTATAAATAAATCCCTTTATATATCAATTACAAATACAATTCCTTTTATATTCAAAACCCTTTTCCTTTATATGTAAAATCCGGTGATTTTATATAAATGAAATATTTTCAAATTATACTTTGAAAATCCTCTTTCTACATTCTGGTATTTCTTATGGTATTTAACACACCATATAACAACGATAAATATCGTCCCAACACACATGATCAATATCAGATTATATATCTCATTATATATCACAATATATAAATCACAGTAAAATAAATGTTGAGGAATCCAGTTGGATTCCTCCAACCTGTTTCCCTGCATCACAGATGTTAAACAATATAGATAACATCACTTTTCAGTTCCATATGATATATTCTGTTAAACAGAATCAACATATAACTATTTGGCGGTTTATATATATATGTATATATATATATACATATATATATAATCTCTACTAACTGACTAGCAGTTCAAGCAAACAATCAACACACAGTCAAACAGACAATACTTTAACAGTTCTAAGAATACAACGTGAAAATAAAACTGTTTAGAGTTTGTGAGATTTACTCACAGTTGGACGATCATCGTCAAGGACGATAACCATCGCTTGATCCAGACAATTTATTTTGCTATAAATTGTGACGGACTCCAATCGACTCGCGGTCAGTTCCATTGTGGAGTGCTTGTCCATACGATCCCAACGCAACTTACGGTTCTCGATTCTGACCTCGTATGACCAAGTTATACGATTGTAAAGTTTTGGATTCAATTTAACTTTAATTTAACTTAAGAAAATTTAAAGCGGGCCTTAACCTTACTTGAAATCCTTGGCCCATTATCCCTTCCAGCCCAAACCCGTGACCCTTAAAACCCGCTCCACAACTTCAATCCCGTCCTCATTTACTTCAGCTCCAGGAAACCCAAAACAAACGAAAATGGCCACCGTTGACCACCCCTAGCTCCTCCTCCGACCAACGAATTCCGGCGCCTCCTCCACCAAACCCTTCCTCTTCCAATACCGCACTCCCCCATTACCTTTTGCTTCAACTCGCACCCACCAACGGAAATGCGTCACTGTCGCTCCCCCAATCTTGCGCGACATCAACCCCCTCGGAAATCCATAAGTTTCCGTCTACAGGTGCTGAAAAAGGTGCTAAGTTTAGAATCGAACTCCAATCTCACCAATAACCATCACATAGATCTCGAATTCGAACCCTAGGATGCGGAGGCTCATGAAGCAGCGAACACAAATGTTCGAACCAAATACAACGCACACAGAGATGAAGAGCAAGTCCCTACGAGCTCAAATATATGGATAACATGATTTTTAGTATTTGTTTGGACTTCTATTTGATTTTTCTTTTGAAGAAACTTTACTGTAAAACCATATTCGGTCTTATATGGTTGAGGTTGGGGTAGGTAGCTCTTGTGGCTGAGATGGGAGGTCATGTGGCCTGTGTTGGACGTTAGAAAAATAGGGGGAGTATTTTTAATTTTATTTTCTATTTTCTTTTATTGATTTTATATATGTTCTGGGTCCTTAAAAATCACTGCGATCACATACGGTACCCAAAAATCACGAAACTGGACCAGTAGCTAGAGTTCGACATTACGGTCCCAACGAAACTGGTTTCGTCGAATTCCGACTCCGTATGTTCAAACTGCATATTTTTAAAGGTCGATTTCTCGTCTGTTTCTCAGTCAAAAATCACGTACGGCCATATATGATATCCAAAAATCACCAAACTGGTACTCTAACAAGTATTCGACATTCCGGATCCAACAAAATTAGTTTCGTCGAATTCTGACTTCGTCTGCTCAAACTGCGTATTTTTAAAGCTCTGGATGACCCTTTTAAATATATAAATATATTTAAATATTATTAAATTAAATATTAATAAATTAATATTATCGTATATATCCATATACAATGTCGTCCGGCTCCAGAATATCACCTCAGATTTTATGACTTGATTTCCAGACTCTAGATTATCCCGATATTCAGTTCGTATCGAAAAATCGATTTATAACGTATATAAAGCGTCGCAAATTATAAAGGAATTCCACAGCGACTTTTTTGGAATTTGATTTGGACATAACTCAAAATCTACCCGACGAAATCCCGATTTTTCTCTTCCACTAGAAAGATATACTCCACCAGCTCTACGCGTTTCTTGTTTCACTGAAATCCGGCTTAAAACGAATCCTGTACATTCAGTTTAAGTTCGAATCGCCAAATTGCGAACTGCCCTGACGTTCAATGTTCGTTTTAATTATAATTATAAATTATAAGTTCGAACGTTGTACTTTAAGTTATCGATATCGCCAAATCGATATATAAATAATTAAATAAATTAATTATTCGACAGCTAACAAAACGCGCCATTACAGACTTCCCCCCTTAAAATAATTTCGTCCTCGAAATTGCTAAGCTAGGAAAATGCTATCACTTTACTAACTAGATTCAAATATCTTTTAGTTTACTTCTCAACTCCAGTTTCAACTGAACCATTAAATTTTCAATTGAATTATTAATTCATTCTGGCTAACTGAATTTCCATAAATCATGAGAATGTTCTAACGCCTGAAATTTTCGAAAAATTTCGCCATAACCTCCTTTGTATTGGTCAATATGACAAACCACAACTCGCCTCTCTAGGCTTCCTCCAATCCAAAAGAAAATCAAACAGCCAAGCGGCTTGCTAATTCGGCTCATAAAATCCAAACTCATATATAATATAAACTTGTACCTTTTTGTCGGTCGTATCATTATATTCTTTTGATCTGTTATCACTTCTGCATATATCATGGTCATTCCACTCAGTTTACATCCTCAAACCAAATCATTCGCTTATACCCAAGCCGAATTCCATCCAAACTCCAATATCAAATTTCAAACTATTGACTTATCAATTTGGTTCCATTCTAGATTATCTCTAATCCAATTCAATTTTATTTAACTCGGTTCAAGTTAAATTTCAATTTATTTTTACCATCTCATTTTATTTAACTTCATTAGTTAAATTTTAATTCCAGAACTTAAGTTCTTGGGTCTTATTTCAAATTAATTTGAAATCATAATGCCAATTCAAAACCTTTGAATTTCTAAACAACTTGTTTTCTCAAAACAATTCAAAAACAAAATCTTTAGTAGAAATCCGTCACTTAGAACTCGAAAATGAACACTGATGATGTCTAGATTCATCATCAGAATCTATCTTCCAGCTATCGAAGTGAGTTCAATACTATATCATTTTCAATTTGAAAAACATTTTCAAAATCTTCCAGGAACTTAAAATTTCCTTATTTTAAATTCCAAATTCTGATTTAAATTCATATTTAATTCAAACTATTTCATATATTACATTCATATGAATTCTGATTGGTCATTTATAACCATTACACCCTTTTATAATCTTATTCGATTATAATAACAACCAACACAATCAATATACTATAATAATTTCAAGATACATATTTCTTCTATAAACAAATATATTTTGGGAAAAATTATTTCATTTACCCTCTTTCAAAACATACCATGTCGGTTCATCGTATTCGAGTGTTTAGTAACCCTTATCGATACAGTGGATCAACTGATCGGCCAGAATTCATAAGCCACTCAACCAATGAGTCTCCACAATATAAAACCATTTTATATTGAATAACATATACGCACTCATATATATATACACTCAACTCAATCTAGGATATTTCTAATCCCATCTCTACTGAGTTACGCCACAGAGCCAAGGTAATCACTTAACTTAAGCTCTGATACCAACTGTAACGGCTGGAAATTTCCGACTCCTCGAGAGTCGGAAATTCCGAGACGTTAGTGAAAGAATTTAGAAGGTGAGAAAGAAAAGATAGAACTAATAGAATAGAAGAAGAAGAAGAACATCAGAATCATCAGAGTAACACGAATCTCACAACGGAACGAATAACATATAATATATAACATAACTTTGAAGTAAACAGTTATATATATACAATAGCACTTATCAGAGTACAACACTTACAACACAGCGGAAATAACTATAGCTATAAAATCTTGCAGCCTCCTGCTCCAAGCTCTCCAAGTATATCTGTAAATCCCGACTACTTGACTGCCCGTACAAATTTAGGCACCCAAGAGTTTAGGGAAAACAACAAAGTAAACTCCGGGTCAGTCATGGGACTGGTATGAGTAAAATAGTTTAAAACAGGTATAGGATATCTCATAAGACCACGCCGTGAATACGGAACGGGTTTTTCCCTTATGAGTATCTGAACAACTTTGACAAGCAATATCATTGTGATATTATAATAATGTCTAAGTACAAATAGATATCAATCTAGCAGAAACGCTTGCATCTCACGTTCTACATACATAGTATAAAATCATAAACCGCAGGGCGCTTATCGGAAAATGGATTCCAACAGACAAGGTATGGGAGCACCTTCTGAATAGTGTACTCTAGAGGTGATACACTCAGGGTTCAACAAGAACATCTTGCAACCCGGCCACACATGACCGCTCACTCATTTAGCTTGAGTGTCGCGAATATATTGCCACCACGGTTATAGGCCATCAAACCGTCATCCGAAGATACAGAATCAAAAAGAAGTATAAATATGGATATTCCCTAGATCGGTGACAATACACCCTGCTTGGGAATGACCCAACTAGCCATGCTGCCTAGCCCAACTTTTGTTACTTCCTGGTGTGAGGCTAGAAGCTACGTCTATCTTCAGAACATCTGATCACCATTCACTTTGAATGCCACATCGTCATACCCGCCAAATCACAAATTGACTTATCCAAAAATAACACGGGTATACAGCTAAGAGAAACGAATTCCTCCGCCACCAAACGTGAATACGTTTGAACAGATCAACTTACGCGATCCACTGGATATACTCTGTCAGACCTTCTTCCATATACGTTGTCCTGGGACTGGACAAACCGAAGGCACCTATTCAGTATATCCATCTTCGTCACTGTTATCTAAGACTTATACAACAGCCCTTGCATTTTACTCCGTCTTCAATTTATCTTTGGAAGATATTGCTCGCAACGCTTATGCCAATACAGAGTGGTTCTTTGGATAATAATCCAACCGATCTCTCCATATTAACAACGTTAAAATGGTAAAACTTTGATAGTCTGTGATTCAACTATCAAATGAAAACATGTCGGTGTACAAACAACGATCTTATTTCCAAATGGAAATTCGATCGATCAATCATCATATGTTCATATTTCCTTATTTCATATATTTAGAAAATATATGTTATTAATCATTGGAAAACATTTCCATAGCTTATTTTCACATCACTATTATTTCGCAACTGTCAGTCCCTAACTGTAACTAGTACGAGAACAATTCTCTAAGTATCAATCCCGAAGGTCGAAACCAACATCAGATCGTCACTTAGAAAACCGTTCAACTTACCCTCTCCAGTCAGTTTCTGAATTTGCTTAACTCTATTTCTTAAATTCTTATCATGAAAACATTTCATTTTCTATGTTTAGAAAACATATCTGACTATATTTGGAAAACGTTTCCAAAACTCATTTACGGATTTCCAATGAGCGTTGTATAAAACATCGTTACGCTTAATCCATTAATCGTTTATTTCTTAACTATATTTCAAATCAACCTTTTCTATCGAACCACAACTATTCCTTTGTCAATTCTGAAGTCAATCAAGTTGGGGTATAATTACCTCTCAGACCTTAATTTAACAACGTCCTTTACTGTGAAATAGATGAAGCTCGTCACTCACTTTGTCCAATCATCTGTTTACGCAAATTCTCGGATTCAGGTTACGAATCCACTTCTTAAATGACAACGTTTGATTATAACTATAACGTTATAATTCCTTCCCCTAAAATATCTAACCTAAATTATGAATTTATTTCCTAACTCGAATAATTTAACAGACACCTAACTTCTAAATCAATAACTAAATCTTGATTTAAACCCTGGAAAGTAAATAGTACTTTCCCGAATTAGCTATAATCGAATTCGACGTATAACTCTCTTTCGAGTAATCTCTATTTGGTTAACTCTTCTTCGAATAACCTATATTCGATTATCTCTCTTCGAATAACTCATATTCGAAATCTCTCTCTTTCGAATAAACAATATTCGATCTCTTTCTTTCGAATATGCTATATTCGAAAATCTCCTTTCGATTTACTAATCGATAACTCCTTTCGATCAAACTAAAATCGATGACTCCTTTAACTCTATTCGAATAACTAATATTCGACTAACTCCTTTGGATTAACTAACTTCGAATAACTCCTTTGGATTAACTAACTTCGAATAACCAATATTCGATAACTATTCTTCGAATAAATAATATTCAGTAACTCTTCTCAAATGAATAACAATTGATTTCTCCACTCGAATAAACTATATTCGATTACTCTTATCAAATGAATAACATTTGATTTCTCCACTCGAATAAACCATATTCGATTACTCTTCCCTCGAATATACTATATTCGATAACTCTACTTCGAATAAGTGATATTCGGCAACTCTACTCGATTAACTCTACTTGGATAACTCTAACTGGTCAACTCTAATGGGTCAACTTTAACAGGTTAACTCAAATGGTTTAACCTAACTTGATTTACTTGTCTCGATTAACTAAACTAATCCACTTAGTTTAACTTAGTTAATTCACTTTGATTTACTCTAACCAATTTACTCAGCTTAACTCAACTAATTCACTTCGATTAACCACTTAGTTAACTTAACTAATTCACATTGATTAACTCTAACCGATTCACTTAGTTTAACCCAACTAATTCACATTGATTAACTCTAACCGATTCACTTAGTTTAACTCAACTAATTCACTTTGATTAACTCTAACTAATCCACTTTGGTTTAACTTATTTATTTATCACATAAATATCCCTCGATTTAATCCTATTTATTTAACAAATAAATATGTCCTTATAATTCTATTTATTCTAACAAATAAATATTCCTTTTACTTTGATTTATTTCCTAAATAAATATATCCTTTTACCTCTTTCAAATATATTCCTTTATATTTGCTGTCAAATATATTTCCTTTATATATTTGATTTATAAATAAATCCCTTTATATATCAATTACAAATACAATTCCTTTTATATTCAAAACCCTTTTCCTTTATATGTAAAATCCGGTGATTTTATATAAATGAAATATTTTCAAATTATACTTTGAAAATCCTCTTTCTACATTCTGGTATTTCTTATGGTATTTAACACACCATATAACAACGATAAATATCGTCCCAACATACATGATCAATATCAGATTATATATCTCATTATATATCACAATATATAAATCACAGTAAAATAAATGTTGAGGAATCCAGTTGGATTCCTCCAACCTGTTTCCCTGCATCATAGATGTTAAACAATATAGATAACATCACTTTTCAGTTCCATATGATATATTCTGTTAAACAGAATCAACATATAACTATTTGGCGGTTTATATATATATGTATATATATATATATATACATATATATATAATCTCTACTAACTGACTAGCAGTTCAAGCAAACAATCAACACACAGTCAAACAGACAATACTTTAACAGTTCTAAGAATACAACGTGAAAATAAAACTGTTTAGAGTTTGTGAGATTTACTCACAGTTGGACGATCATCGTCAAGGACGATAACCATCGCTTGATCCAAACAATTTATTTTGCTATAAATTGTGACGAACTCCAATCGACTCGCGGTCAGTTCCATTGTGGAGTGCTTGTCCATACGATCCCAACGCAACTTACGGTTCTCGATTCTGACCTCGTATGACCAAGTTATACGATTGTAAAGTTTTGGATTCAATTTAACTTTAATTTAACTTAAGAAAATTTAAAGCGGGCCTTAACCTTACTTGAAATCCTTGGCCCATTATCCCTTCCAGCCCAAACCCGTGACCCTTAAAACCCGCTCCACAACTTCAATCCCGTCCTCATTTACTTCAGCTCCAGGAAACCCAAAACAAACAAAAATGGCCACCGTTGACCACCCCTAGCTCCTACTCCGACCAACGAATTCCGGCGCCTCCTCCACCAAACCCTTCCTCTTCCAATACCGCACTCCCCCATTACCTTTTGCTTCAACTCGCACCCACCAACGGAAATGCGTCACTGTCGCTCCCCCAATCTTGCGCGACATCAACCCCCTCGGAAATCCATAAGTTTCCGTCTACAGGTGCTGAAAAAGGTGCTAAGTTTAGAATCGAACTCCAATCTCACCAATAACCATCACATAGATCTCGAATTCGAACCCTAGGATGCGGAGGCTCATGAAGCAGCGAACACAAATGTTCGAACCAAATACAACGCACACAGAGATGAAGAGCAAGTCCCTACGAGCTCAAATATATGGATAACATGATTTTTAGTATTTGTTTGGACTTCTATTTGATTTTTCTTTTGAAGAAACTTTACTGTAAAACCATATTCGGTCTTATATGGTTGAGGTTGGGGTAGGTAGCTCTTGTGGCTGAGATGGGAGGTCATGTGGCCTGTGTTGGACGTTAGAAAAATAGGGGGAGTATTTTTAATTTTATTTTCTATTTTCTTTTATTGATTTTATATATGTTCTGGGTCCTTAAAAATCACTGCGATCACATACGGTACCCAAAAATCACGAAACTGGACCAGTAGCTAGAGTTCGACATTACGGTCCCAACGAAACTGGTTTCGTCGAATTCCGACTCCGTATGTTCAAACTGCATATTTTTAAAGGTCGATTTCTCGTCTGTTTCTCAGTCAAAAATCACGTACGGCCATATATGATATCCAAAAATCACCAAACTGGTACTCTAACAAGTATTCGACATTCCGGATCCAACAAAATTAGTTTCGTCGAATTCTGACTTCGTCTGCTCAAACTGCGTATTTTTAAAGCTCTGGATGACCCTTTTAAATATATAAATATATTTAAATATTATTAAATTAAATATTAATAAATTAATATTATCGTATATATCCATATACAATGTCGTCCGGCTCCAGAATATCACCTCAGATTTTATGACTTGATTTCCAGACTCTAGATTATCCCGATATTCAGTTCGTATCGAAAAATCGATTTATAACGTATATAAAGCGTCGCAAATTATAAAGGAATTCCACAACGACTTTTTTGGAATTTGATTTGGACATAACTCAAAATCTACCCGACGAAATCCCGATTTTTCTCTTCCACTAGAAAGATATACTCCACCAGCTCTACGCGTTTCTTGTTTCACTGAAATCCGGCTTAAAACGAATCCTGTACATTCAGTTTAAGTTCGAATCGCCAAATTGCGAACTGCCCTGACGTTCAATGTTCGTTTTAATTATAATTATAAATTATAAGTTCGAACGTTGTACTTTAAGTTATCGATATCGCCAAATCGATATATAAATAATTAAATAAATTAATTATTCGACAGCTAACAAAACGCGCCATTACATCACTTCAAAAACAACTTTAACTATCCATATGTTAATGAAATAGAATAACTGCTATGTTTATGTAAAATAATTTTTATGTATGCCATGATGATTATTTTTCAAGTTTGGATGATAACATGTTGATTGTGTGTATTATTTAACAAGTCACGTTAAATACACGTCGATAAGCGCAAAGAAAATCACTTTCCTTTATTAAATGAAATGGTGAAAATGAAATGATTAAACCTTTTAAAACTGATTTAAAATGTTTTAGAAATGAATAATAAACACTTCCAAGTGTATATATGAAATTTGAAAAGAAAACAATTTCAAGAAACTTTGGTGTGTCGTGAAATGGTAACTTGCGATTTCAGTCCTTAAAAAGTGAATCAATTATATATGGAAAAATATGAACCCAAAATCTTTAAATAGGAATTTTTTTGAATCCTTATAATCATAGCTTTTCAAAAAATCGTAAAAAAATCAAGATTTAATTGTGTAGATTTTGAAATATGACCACAAAAAGATTTGAAAACATCGCGATTTAACATTTTAAAATCAGAAAATTACAATTGTTTGAAATTAAGATTTTTAATCTCTTAAAATTATGGAATAAATCTTCTAAATCACTTAAAAGTTATTTAAGTTGAATATATAAATTTTCCAATGACAGGAAAGTCATTTTAATGAATTAAGCTAAAATACAATTTTTCGCAGCGCTTTTCCAATAACGATGAAATTTAAATTTAAACTCAATGAATCTTCTCCACACATCTTATGGATGCTTTCAGATGATTGAACATATGTTTAAAGATTATTTGAAAGTTATATATCATGCCTAAAAAAATCTTAATGATTTAATTGGATCAAAAGCTACAATAAGCAATTGTTTTAGTCTTGGCTCTATAAGCCGACGAATAAACCAGCATTTCAATTTCTAAATAACCTAGAGATCCGACTAGTGTAATCTCAATAAAATACTAATTTAAGTGGACACAGACCAAAGTTATCCAAATATGTACAAAAAATTCAGGTGTCTACTTTGCTTTTTCTGCATTTTACTATTTTCTCCATGTGATCCTAGGCAGTTAAAGCGCTTATCGCCCGTTTGGATGAGGAGAAATAAGCAACTTTTTTGTAACATCCCGTATATTTCGATTATTTAAGTATATGTAATTAATTATTGAAATTAAAATGGTTTTAAATAAAATTTATGATATTATTAATGAAATTTATTAATTTCTGCTAAAAGATTGATTGAAAATAATGTGTGCATTCTAGATGAAATAAATACATACATGTATATATCTTTGGCTATCGTCTATAATTCTTTCCCTGTTTGTTCAAAATGTTATTTTTAGGAATTCAGAACATGGATTACATGTCCAATTAAACTTCATTAATTAGTTTAATTTGCAATGTTAATTATGCATTCATTTCCATCCTTTATATATTTATTTATTTCCCTTTATTTTATTAACTTTTCTTTCCTTCAATTTATTAATTTATTTCCCTTTTTTTCTAATTTCATGCACCTTATATCATTTATGTACTTTGATTCCTTAAAAAATTAATTTTGAGTTGATTTCGGTATGCTTGTATTTACTTTAATTAAAGCAAATTAAATTGACCGTTGATAACAACAAAAAGTTTCCACGATTTTATTAATGCACAACTCAAATAGCATTGTTAACGAGAATTAACGTCAAAAATTTACAATCAAATTTAATTATATTTGGAATGCATCAAATTAAATATAGCGATGGAAGAATTTCCATAGTAATATAAGGAAGTTTGTTCTGTCAAAAATGTAAATATATTTCGCCTTCTATTCTAATATCTACGTATTCTCGGCCTCTTTATTTTTGTGCATTCAAAATTTAACCCCACTCATTCAGTTTCCTTTTGAAACCAAAGCAATAAAAAAAGGAAAGATAAAGAAATGTGAAATGTGAAAGCAATTTAACGGTCACATAAATCACGTTCCCTTACATTTTAAACATTGCGCATGCAACCTACAAGGATCATTTCATTTTCTTTTTTCATGCATTGAATTCTAATGTTTCACTCATAGTTTATATTGCATTCATCCATTTCAACTTAATTCATTTCATTTACGTTATTTTTCAATACATGCATGCAAGTCCCTTACCTTGTTTTCAATGCATGCATTCATTTGCTAATTTATGTCCATTTTCATTTTGAAATGTTTCATGCTTCGTTGTCACTTTCTTTCAATTTTCCATACATGCGTTTCCTATTATCTTACTTTAAAAACTAAACACATATTTACTTAAGTAAACAAAAATATTGCTTTTTTGAATTTGATGCAATTTTTATTCATGTGCCTGGAAACTCAAAGTTTCAAAGCTTATAAACATTTTTCTGACTTCGTGTTACATGCATAGTTAAGAGTCTAGCTTACGGAAAAAACATCATGAAACTACTTTAGATATATAAATGGAATCCATTGAACAAACTATGTTGTTATTCGTGAACAGCATATGCATGACTTATCAAAATTTAAACAACGACATAAAAATAACGTTAGACTTGAGTTAACATAGATAATAGATGTATAACGTAAAAAATAAATAAATTATAATCAAATTAAATTAAGAAAAACCAAATTTGGAATACGTCAAATTGGACAGAACGTGTGACGACCCCAAACCCCATAAGACGGTTGCAAGGGTAATCTTTAGAATATAACACATAACAGATAACAGCAGAATAGAAATAATTAAATACACCAGATAATGTACAATAGAATACACTGGATAAACATAATCATCAGAGTTACACAGTATACAGGATCATACTTAGTACAAATATAGTTCAGCTATACATAAATGTCAACAGCGGAAAACAAAACATAATATGTACAACAGGAGCTGAATAGCATAAAAGGAGATAAATGATAGAATCCATCTTCAGCTCCAGCCATCTAGAAAGAGCCTGCTAAAACCTGAATACAAGGCTGCCCGTGTAGAAAAAGGGGCACCCGAGTTTGCAAGTGAAACAAACTACGAGTCAGTCATGGGACTGGTATGAGAAATCGACTTAACATATTTTTCAATATGGCTAATCACAGGACCACGCCATTTTCACGGAACGGGTTAACTCCATTGGATTGCCAGTGCTTTAAAACAAGTAAATCTTGTAAATATCGCAATGCTTTTTATAAAAATGAAGCCATTATAAGACTCAGTTCCCATCACACAATGCAACACAAACCGAAGGATAGAGTTTTACCTTATAATGGCCAAAATATGCTTGATACGAGCAAAACAAATCATTTGATATTATTGCTAGTGTATATATGTTTCAAAAACAATTTCAATCATAGACTGCATGGGTACCATATATCATGTCGCCATATATATGTACAATCAAAACCGCACGGTATCGTATTTGGAAATTGGATTTCCGTCATGAACCAAGGCAAGGGATCGTCCATACCGAATTCGAGACGCTCTAGCCCGCCCCTTAAGCAAGTACTCAGTCTAGCCTTGGATCGTCAGGGTCGGTCCACCGATGTGGATTAAAATTCCTGAACACTGCATTTCCCCACCCTATGGGGCGTCACTGGTCATATCCGATAACACCATCGGCTCCGAAGAGACCGAAGCAAACCGAGGCCTCGCTTTCCATCATCCACATAAGTAAAATACCCGGGTGTGCAAAACCCAAAACACCACTCCTAGATAGAAGGAAACGCATGTCCTCCCTGAAGTCCTTCTCCCGTTTCTGGCTCATAAATGGGTGTGAGGCTCGCGAAACAACGTTATACACAAAGCTATGCCACATAGGCCGCGCTTTGATCATCAACCACAAGACTTTGCTTTTCAACAGAAGCCTTGATCATCTTCCACTTAGGCATGCCACATAGGCAATTCACTCCATGTGACTGATTTCTATCGATATATAACCTCTGAGCTCGTACGTCTCAAAGAAGGGCGTTAAGCAAGAGAATAAATTCTCTGCCGCCAAACAGATATATATTTAATAGAGATCAATCCGCACAGAACAAAATCCAATATCAGACACACATTCCATTTACAAGTTCGTTCTAGGTCTGAACGAAACCGGAGGCACTCAATACCTCGCATATCCATACAATCAACAAGTACGTCTGGACGGCTACTACTTCAGCCCCTTCAAGGTAGCTACTCCTATCATGAACATCAGTAGCACCCTTCCATTCGACGTGAAGATCATCGATCTTGCACCGTCTTCATATCTTCAACTTTCAATCGTCGATCAATTATTTGAAATGAGAATCAACTCGGCCTTTTCAAATAATTCACGTATATTTAGAATTTCAAATCAATTCATTTCAATGGTTAAATTATTCGATATCACTAATTCTGTTCTTTAATGTAATTTTCACGCCAAACACATTCAACCATCAAATATCAAATAAACTAAGCAAATTCAGTTTATTTCCATTCCATATCGTTTATAATATTTTATCACGATTTATCGCTATTTTTATTTATTTAAAAATAGTCAATTCATTCAGACGACGCTTCAGGCATAACGCGGCCGTGGCACTGTTTTTCTTCAGATTTGATTTACACATATCTGGAAATCTAACCGTTGGATCTTCACAAATTTCAAATCATTAGAAAGAATTATATATATATAAATATAATCGATTATAGCGCTGTTTTCATTCAGATTTGAATTAAACATTCCAGACAATCCAACCGTTGGATCTTCACAAAGTGGGTGTCGTTGGAAAGATATTTCCAAAGCGAACCCAACGGTTTCGGTTTTGGGAAAATCCGATGGTCGGATCTCCCGCACTAATCGTTTGAAATCACGGTTTCAAAATACGAACTGCAGCTTCGTTATTCGATTTATTTTAATTATATTTATATAAATATATATAAATATAATTCTTTCTTCGATTTCAAAACTATATTCATTTCATATATTTGATAAAAATGATATTTTTATCATCAAAAATATATATTTCAACACATCACTATTTTTAACACTTCATATTTACAATAAAATGTAGATTTTATTGTTCAATCTATATATTCAACACATGAATGTTTTCGACTTCACACATACGATAAAAATATGATTTTTATCGTTCTAGTCCTTTATTCAACACATGAATATTTTCTATTGTTGAAATATATAATAAAAATGTTATTTTTATCTTTCAAAGAATTTATTCAATACATTCATTCAACACATGAATTTCTATTCAACACATGAATTTCTATTCAACACATGAATATTTTCTATAGTTTATATATATAATAAAAATGTTATTTTTATTGTAAAACAATTTATTTCAAAACACGATTATTTTTTATAGTTCATACATAAGGTAAAAATGTTATTTTTGGTGTTAAAACAACTTATTTAAAATACTAATATTTTATATAGTCTATATATATAATAAAAATGTTATTTTTATCTTTCAAAGAGTTTATTCAACACATGAACTTCATTCAACACATGAACTTCATTCAACACATGAATTTCTACTCAACACATGAATTTCTGTTCAACACATGAATATAGTTTCAATATATGAAAATAATTCTAACACATGAATATTATTGAAAATTTCGGCAGCATAACGGCAGGGTAGTTAAAACCGGCACCGTCCCTAGTACGGCTCCTCGCTCTACCTTAAAGCCTCGCAGCTTTTGACAATGGGGAGTTTCAATATCTAGTTCGTACGCAGATGAATTTTCCCATATACTAATCCTAATGGGATTTCAATCACAATCAATCATTTCAAATCAACCATTCATGATATTCACCAAATTTCACACCAACCAATAATCCAAACAACATCACAACCATTATATATCGTCCATGATCTTTGGACGAGGGGAGTGTATATATATATACGTATATAACTATATTTCAATTTCATTTCAGTATCATTTCAATTTATTTCAATGCATATATAATTTTTACAATGCATATATAACTTATACATCGAACATACAACTTATACAACGCTTATACATGAGCTGTACAATGCATATATAACTCATACATCGACTATATAATTTATACATCGTTGTTTTCCATATCGTTTATAATTCAGAAATCTCACATTGGGTTCCACTCCACCAAAAATAGCAGAAGGCCCAGAAAAATATGCAGTATCTTCTAAAGTGTAGAAGACGTCCGCTCGAGTCCACTGTCTCTTGTTTCACTGAATTTCGTCAACATAGCAAAAAGATATGATTTTTATTGTGAAATCAAAAACCGTAGCGCTTTAAAGTGCTATAGACTATTTTAAATAATATAAACTGTACCTCAGTAGTTTTGTTCAAACCTAGGTCACGGATTTGCGTGCAAACGGTGGAGCTTGAGAGCGATCGGCCTATGCCACGCTGTCGGCCTTGGAGAGGCGCATGTGCGCCAGCGGTGGGGTGGAGTTCGGTGGGTCCTAGCGGCGGCGGCGGCTTGAAGTCGACGACTGCAGGGAGGTGATTCGCGAGCTACAGGCGACGAGACGGAGGATGGTGGGTATGAATTCGAAGCTCTCGTCGAGGGCTACAAAATCCTCAACTGGGTCGAGGTCTGAATCGAAGTGGTTTGGCCGGAAAATGGATGGGAACGGTGGAAGTGGTTTCCTCCTTTAATCGTTAGCGGGGAGAGAGAAAACGGGGAGAGAGAGAGTGAGGCCCAATCAGATTTTTTTATTTAATGTATATATTTTTAAAATTCTAAAATACTTCTTATCTCATACGAACTCCAATCCGAACACAACGACTGTCGTCCTTAGCTAAAAAACCCCATCCCGAACACGATGGGATATGTTTCGTAGGCCCATTCGACAGTTACAGTCAGTTTTTCTTCAAATTAAAATATAAAACATTCAATATTTGATTTGAGCGTACATTTCAATTTTCCGGGGATACATACTGATTCTAAAAATTCCAGAAAAATAAATCTAGCTATGTTTTGACGATACGGTCCCAACAAAACTAGTTTCGTCGAATTCTGAGACCGTTTGAAAAATAGCCATTTTCTGGTCGATCCAATTTAACAGAAATTCACTAAACTCATTTTCCTTTGCCACGCTCTCATATTAACTTCAAAAATTATGAAATTTGAAATCTAGCAATAATTTGACATCCCGGATCCAAAAAAAGTGTTTCGTCAAATTCTGAGGTCGTTTGCAAAATGTCTATTTTCACGGGATATATGTTCTCTATACCGACCTTTCTGAAAATTCATTTGGCCATAACTTTTGATTCCCGCTATGAAACTTCGATTTTTCAGATTCGTTAGAAAGATATTCACTAACAGATTTAATTATTTTTGATTTCACTAAAATCCGTTTTATTTTGGTCCGGTACAGTCAGTCAAAGTTTGAATTCAAATTTTGAAACGGCCGCGCCATTTCAGGCCTTGTTTATAATTTAAAATAATTATATTTATTTTCAAACATCGATTCAAACTACTTTTTGTCGTTATTATTTAAAATAATTTATTTAAAATATTTAAAATCCACTAAAATAGCCAATTTAAAATTTTTAAACTGGTTCAGATTTTCCGGGTTGTTACAGTCTCCCCCACTTAAAACTTTTCGTCCCCGAAAAGGAACAAAGTCGAAAGTGGTTTAATTAACCAACTCCACTTTCAATCTGGCTTCCACTCTTCAACTTTTCAATTTCTAAGAATTTTCAAATTCTTCATAAATTTGGCTAACACCCTAAATTTTCGAAAAATTTCGCCATAACCTGCTTTGTACGGGGAGCTTCGGGATATTTCAAATAGCCTCCCATGGCCCTCACCAATCCAAAAGAAAAAGGAAAAGCCAAGAGGCTAGCCAGTCGGCTCATAAAATCATCAAATTCCCAAGAAATACAATAAACATGTACCTATTTGTCGGGCAAACAATTTTATTCCTCCTCTTAGCTGTTTATCCATAACCTGCTCACACATATATAATGCACATGTATATATTTCTATCTGTTTCTAAATCAGTTCAATACTTGTTCAATTGCATACATTAAACTTCATTCTCTTATTGATTAAATTAAATATCATTCTAATAATTCAATTAATCGAACCCACTATCACACAACACAACCAACAATCAATTTGTTTTTAACTTTTCAAAAATATACTAATTAATTCATATACTCTTTTAAAATCATTCAGACTATATAATTAAAAAGTTAACATGCATGAAAAGAAAACAACAACAATGTAGAGAACAAAATGGTAATGCAAAGGTATGGTAAATGTACCTTGCACCAGAGTCAATCAGAGATATCCACATTGCACTTAGGATAGGCTTTCTTAATGCTTTCCTCTGTTTCCCAAGTACAATCTTGAGACGACCCCGAACCCCGTACTGACGGTGGCAAGGGTAATCCTTGGAACATAACACATAAACAGATAACAGCAGAAAGAAATACAGAAATACACCAGATAATGCACAATAGAATATACTGGATAAACGTAATCATCAGAGTTACACAGTATACAGGATCATACTTAGTACAAATACAGTTCAGCTATACATAAATGTCTACAGCGGAAAACAAACATAATGTACAATAGGAGCTGAACAGCATAAAAAGAGATAAATGATAGAATCCATCTTCAGCTCCAGCTATCCAGAGAAAGCCAGCTAAAACCTGAATACAAGGCTGCCCGTGTAGAAAAAGGGGCACCCGAGTTTGAAAGTGAAACAAACTACGAGTCAGTCATGGGACTGGTATGAGAAATCTACTCAACACATTTAAAATATGGCCAATCACAGGACTACGCCACTTTCGTGGAACGGGTTTACTCCATTGGATTGCCAATGCTTTTAAAACAAATAATTCTTTTAAACATCGCAATGATTTTTATAAAAATGAAGCCATTATAAGACTCAGTTCCCATCACACAATGCAACGCAAACCGGAGGATAGAGTTTTACCTTATAATGGCCAAATTATGCTTGATACAAATAAAACAAAAGCATTTGATATTATTACTAGTGTTTATATGTTTCAAAAACAATTTCGAATCATAACTATCAATCATAGACGGCATGGGTACCATATATCATGTCGCCATATATATATACAATCAAAACCGCACAGTCACGTATTTGGAAATTGGATTTCCGTCATGAACCAAGGCAAAAGATAGTCCTTACCGAATTCGAGACAATCTAGCCTACCATGTCTCAGGATCAGAGCTCGAGTGACCCTTGGATCGTCAGGGCCGGTCCATCGATGTGGATTAAAATGCCTGAGCAATACGTCTCCCCGCCCTATGGGGCGCAAATGAGCCAACGAATGACTCCATCGGTCCCGGATCGACCGATATATCCGAGGTGCCTCGCTATCCATCATCCACATAAGTAAAATGTCAGGCCGTGTAAAAACACTGACACAACCCCTAGCTAGAAAGAAACGCATGCCCTCCCTGAGGTCCTTCTCCCATTTCTGGTTCATACCGGGGTGTGAGGCTCGCGAATTCACGTTATACACAAAGCTACGCCACACAGGCGGTGCTTTGATCATCAATCACAAGACTTTTCTTTTCAACAGAAGCCCTGATCACTGCATCTTAGCATGTCACACAGGCAATTCATACCATGCAAATGATGGCTATCAATCACATAGAATAAATTCCAATGTCGGACACACAATCCATTTACAAGTCCGTTCTGGGTCGGAACGAAACCGGAGGCACTATATACCTCGCAAACCCATCGATCTCCACGTACGTCTGGACGATCACCACTCATTATCCATATTTCAGGATGCCTCCCAATCAGGACATCAGTTACCATCCAAACGAGGTGAAGATTTCCGGTCTTCAACCACCGTCTTCATCTTCGATTTCTTATCATCAATTCAGTTATACAGAATGGGATAAACCCGGTCTTTCTAAGCAACTCGCGTATATAATAAACAAGTGCTACACAAACACACATATGCATCATTTCAATTCATTAGTGGCTAACCTTAAATCAGTAAGAGAACGATTTCCCAAATATTAACCCCGAAGGCCGAAACCAACATCAGATCAAAATCCAGGAAACCATTCGACTTAGATAACCTTCAGTTAGTTTCTAAATTTCACATCCATATCGTTTATAATATTTTATAATGATTTATCGCTATTTTTATTTATTTTAAAATAGCCAATTTATTCAAAACGACGCTTCGGGCCATAACGCGGCCGTGGCGCTGTTTTTCTTTAGATTTGATTTACACATCTCTGAAAATCTAACCGTTGGATCTTCACAAAATTTAAATCATTAGAAATATCTTTTCAAAACGAATCCAACGGTTCCAGTTTCGGGAAAATCCGACGGTCGGATCTCCCGGTACAATCGTTTGAAGTTTCGATTTCAAAATATGAACTGCAGCGTCGTTATTCGATTTAATATAGTTATATATATATATATATAATCGATTCTGGCGCTGTTTTTCCTCATATTTGAATTAAAAATTCCAGACAATCCAACCGTTGGATTTTTACAAAGTTGGTGCCATTGGAAAGATATTTCCAAAGCGAACCCAACGGTTGCGGTTTCGGAAAAATCCGATGGTCGGATCTCCCGCACTAATCGTTTGAAATCACGGTTTCAAAATACGAACTGCAGCTTCGTTATTCGATATATTTCAATTCTATATATATATATATATATATATATATATCGATTCTTCGATTTAAAATCTATATGATTTTCATACTTTTGATAAAAATGATATTTTTATCTAACTGTCTTCTATTTCAGCACTTCACTATTTTTAACAATTCATGTATATAACAAAAATGTGATTTTTATTGTAAAACAATTTATTTCAAAACACGACTATTTTATATAGTTAATATAGGTGATAAAAATAGGATTTTTATTATAAAACAATTTCTTTCAAAATATGAATACCATTCAACACATGAATTTCAATTCAACGAACGAATTTTGATTCAACACATGAAGGTTTTCTATAGTTTATATATATACATAAAAAGGTGATTTTTATATTTAAAACACGAATACCATTCAACACATGAATTTCTATTCAACGAATGAATTTCGATTCAACACATGAAGGTTTTCTATAGTTTATATATATAGATAAAAAGGTGATTTTTATATTTAAAACACAAATACCATTCAACACATGAATTTCTATTTAACGAATAAATTTCGATTCAACACATGAAGGTTTTCTATAGTTTATATATATAGATAAAAAGGTGATTTTTATATTGCAAAACAATTTATTTCAAAACATGAATGTCGTTCAATAAATGAATTTCTATTCAACACACAAATATAGTTTCAACACATGAAAATAATTCTAACACATGAATATTATTCAAAATTTCGGCAGCATAACGGCAGGGTAGTTAGAACCAGGACCGTCCCTAGTACGGCTCCTCGCTCTACCTTAAAGCCTCGCAGCTTTTGACAATGGGGAATCATGCTTCTAGTTCGCACGCAGGCGGCATGTATATTTTTTTTATTTCCACAAACTAATCCTATGTGGTTTCAACCAAATATTTCTCAACCACAAACGGGTATTTTTCAACCACAATCAATCAATTTCAACCACAAACAATTTCAATCAACCATTCGCTGTCAATCAATTTTCACACCAATCACAACCAATAAATATCGTCCATGGTTTGTGGAAGAGGGGCGTATGTATATATATATATAGCATTTCACTTCTATTTCAACACATATATAATTTTTACAACGCATATATAACTTATACATCGAACGTACAACTTATACAACGCTTATACGTGAGGTGTACAACGCTTATATAACCAACACATTGACTATATAATTTATACATCGTCGTTTTCCATATCGTTTATAAATTATAAATCTCACATTGGGTTCCACTCCACCAGAAATAGCCGAAGGCTCAGAAAAATATGTGGTCTCTTCTAGAATGTAGAAGGCGTCCACACGAGTCCACTGTCTCTTGTTTCACTGAATTTCGTCAACACATGAAAAAGATATGATTTTTCAAAGTTTGCAACGGTTTAAAGGTGTTAAAACAGTTGAAAATAAACAAAGCCGTATACCTTTCAAAATCCTTCAAAACTAGGTTTGGATTTTCACGCAAAACCGTGTAGCGGTTGGACGATCGGAGTGTGCAGCGTCGTAGGGGGGCGTGCGGCGCACGTGCGCCTGAAGGGGGGGTCCACTTCGGTGGACCCAGGCGTCGACGGCGGCGGTGGGAAGTTGAGAACTTCCTGGCGTCCGTCCTCCCAAAATACACAATGAAAAAATCCAAACTATATATGGATTTGAAGGTGGTGAGGAGCACTACAAAATTCTCCAAAGGGGCATGGGTTTTTATTGAGCGGATTAGAAGAAATCGAGGAGAGAAGGAAGGAAGGGGGTTCTGCCGTTCGTCTTTTTAATCGAGGAGAGAGAATAGGATTTTCTGACCAATGAAATTTATTTATTTATTTATATATTTTAAAATCTATAAAATACCCTCTTCCACACACGAACACCAATCCAAACCCAACGACTGTCGTCCCTAGCGTTTTACCCCCATTCCGAACACAATGGGATATGTTTTGAAGGCCCATTCGACTGTTTCAGTCAGTTTTCCTTCAAATTGAAATATAAAACATTCAATATTTGTTTTGAACATACATTTCAATTTGCCGGGGCCACATATTGATTCGAAAAATTCCAGAAAAATAAATCTGACTATGTTTTGACGATACGATCCCAATAAAACTAGTTTCATCGAATTCTGAGACCGTTTGCAAAATGGCCCTTTTTTGGTCGATCCAATTTAACTGTAATTGACCAAAACACGTTTTCCTTTGCCACGCTCACATACTAGCTTCAAAAATTATGAAATTTGAAACCTAGCAATAATTTGACATCCCGGATCCAACAAAATTAGTTTCGTTGAATTCCGAGCTCATTTGCAAAATGTCCATTTTCATGGGCTATATAAATTCCATAGTGACCTTTCTGAAAATTCATTTGGCCATAACTTTTGCTTCCCGCAATGAAACTTTGATTTTTCAGATTCATTAGAAAGGTATTCACTAACAGATTTAAATATTTTTGGTTTCACTCAAATCTGTTTTGTTTTGCACCCGGTACAGTCTGTCAAAGTTTGAATTCAAATTTTGAAACTACCGCGCCATTTCAGGCCTTGTTTATAATTAGAATTAATTATATTCGTTTTCAAACGTCGATTCAAACTCACTTTTCATTGCTATTATTTAAAATATTTATTTTAAATATTCAAAATCCACTATTTTAGCCAATTTAAAAAATTTAAATTGGTTCAGATTTTCCGGGTCGTTACAATCTCCCCCACTTAAAACTTTTCATCCCCGAAAAGGAACAAAGTCGAAAGTGGATTGATTAATCAACTCTACGTTCAATCTGGCTTCCATTCTCCAACTTTTCAGTTTCTGAGAATTTTCAAATTCTTCAAAAATTTGTCTAACACCCAGAATTTTCGAAAAATTTCGCCATAACCTCCTTTGTATGGGGAGAGGTTTGGAAATTTATTGGGCCATATTAGGTACCTAATAAATCCTAATAAGTATACACATATTTATAGTGATATATTCTGGTGTTTACAGGTGGGCGTGTATTGATAATAACTCTAGAGAATAAATTCTCGTCACCCTGTCAAAGCCTGAGGGAGTGTGTATTTTAATTGCTCCAGAGGATAAATCCTCGTCACCTCGTCCCGTGTGGGAAATAAGTAATCCATGTGCCGTATCTAATGACTAGAGAGACGTGATTATTGTTAACTCCAGACCCGTGTGGGGTTTTTATTAATCTGGCAATTTATCGTTACAATTTTATATGGTCATATCAGTCATCAGTTTAACCTGTAAAATATAGTCATCGCCATACAAGCCTCTTGCTTGTATGGTAAATCTTCCACCTCGTCACACAAGCTCCAAATGCTTATGTGGTATATGATGAAGTATGCATATCTTCAGAAGTATACCATGCAGTGTAGTTCAAAATTAATTGTTACTATCCTATGGCGATGTTTATTATTTCACACAGAACAACCAGCACTCCGCATCCAATGGCATTCACAGGAGTTGATATAATAATATTTCGCATCCAACTCATTAAGGTTTACCTATTTGTCGGGCACGCAAATAAAATCTTTACTCAACAGCTATCCAATTACCTGTTCAAACATATATAATGCACATGTATATATTTCTATCTATTTTCTAATCAGTTCAATGTGTGATTTAATCGAATAAATTATACTATTCATTCCATTATTGATTAAATTAACTATCGTTTCAATAATTTAATTAATCCAATTTGCTATCACACAATGCAAACAACAAGCAATTTGTTTTTAACTCTTTAAAAATATACTAATCAATTTCTATATTCTTTTAAAATCATTCAGACCATATAATTAAAAGTGCACATCCATGGAAAGAAAATAACAACAAAGTAGAGAACTAATTGGTAATGCAAAGTATGGTAAATGTACCTTGCACCGGAGTCAATCAGAGATATCTACTCGACACTTAGGATAGGCTTTCTGAATGCTCTCCTCAGTTTCCCAAGTACAATCTCGAGGATCCCCACTCCATTGCACTTTGACTAAGTGAACATTCTTGTTCCTCAGCTCTTTGGTTTCTTTGCCGATAATCTTTAGCGGCTCTCTTCTCACAGCCAATTCAGGGGTAATTTCAATATCCTGTTGAGCTGCTTCTTCCACGATCAAGTCTGGATCATGAACGTGCTTTTGAAGTTGAGATATGTGAAATACATCATGCACTCCAGGCAACCAATCAGGCAATTTAACCCTATAAGCAAGCATCCCGATCCGTTCAAGAATAGGAAATGGACCAATGAATTTAGGCGCCAACTTCCCAGTTTTACCAAACCGGATAACTTCTCTCATCGACGAAACTTTCAAATATACATAGTCGCCAACAGCAAATGATATATCTCTTCTTCTCCTATCGACATAGCTCTTTTGTCGGCTTTGAGCGGCGAGTAATCGTTTCTTAACGAAATCGACTTTGTCGGCAGCTTCTCGGATCATATCAGGCCCTAACACAAGTCTATTACCGGGTTCGACCCAACAAGCAGGAGATCGGCATGGTCTACCATACAATGCTTCGAATGGTGACGTTGTCAGGCTCGCCTGGTAGTTGTTGTTATAAGAGAATTCAGCCAAATGCAGATGGTCTTCGCATGATCCACCGAAATCTAGAACACAAGCCCGCAATATATCTTCTAGTATACGATTCACCCTCTCAGTCTGACCATATGTCTGAGGATGATAGGCGGTGCTTAGGTTCAGCTTTGTTCCCAGTTCTACTTGAAACCCCTCCCAGAATTTACTAGTAAATATCGGGTCTCTATCACTGACTATACTGAGCGGCACTCCATGTAGTCTAACAATTTCCTTGAAGTATATCTGCGCCAGACTCTGAGCAGTTCTGTTTGATCTGACAGGTATGAAATGGGCGGTCTTCGTGAAGCGATCTACGATCACCCAAATACTGTCATTTCCTTTTCTGGTTCTGGGCAAACCATCAATGAAGTCCATGGAAATATGTTCCCACTTCCAGCCTGGAACGTCCAGCGGTTGTAACAATCCAGCCAGTTTCTGTTGGTCGCTTTTGACTAGCTGGCAAGTAGGGCATCGGCTAACATATAAAGAAATGTCCCTCTTCATCGACTTCCACCAGAAAGTGCGTTTGATGTCATTATACATTTTGCTTACTCCCGGGTGGATACTAAGTTTTGACTTGTGGCATTCATCCAGTACTTCCTTTCGGAGCTCAGCAATGTTCGGAACACAAATTCGACCTTTTAGCCTTAGAATCCCCTCCCTTCTCAGATTTAGCCCTTTTCCTCTTGGCACTGGGCTTCTTACTGACTTCTGACATCTTACTGGTCTCAGGAAGATCAGTTTCTAACTCAACTTTATCACTAGAACTGACCTCCTCTTCGTAGCATAACATACCTTTCTTGTCGAGATCCTCGTACTGGTAAGCCATGTATATCATTTCAGAAAAAGGAAGCTTTACATTCCTCATTACACTATTCTGATATTTTCTCTACAGGCCATGAATAAATCTCAAATTCTTCCTCTTTGGGTCTTTAATCAGATGAGGGGCAAAATGAGAGAGTTCGTTGAATTTCTTATGATATTCTGGAATGGTCATATCTCCTCGTATCAGATAAGAGAATTCATCACATAATCGCTCAGTTGCTTCTGGAGGAGTAAATCTTTCTAGGAAAATCACTTTAAATCTATCCCAAGTGATATCACCTTCTGGATTATTCTCAATAACCGAATCCCACCATAACAAAGCTTCATCTTTGAGTGCCCAGGATGCTAGTAATCTTTTCTGGTCATCCCTCAGCTTTAAACCGTTAAAGATCTTCTCAGTAGAACGAATCCAAGCTTGTGTTTTCATAATAGATTCTTCGCCAGAGAACGGTATTCCACCCATATTTCAATACTTGATTAATAGGGCCTCAATATCCGGTTCTGCATTCCTTCTGTTTCTAACACTCATTTTCTAGTACTTCTGCAAATAGCAGATCAAGTGCCAGGTCATTGAAAAGATATTTTAAAACATAGAAACATATACTTGAATGTAAATGTATCTATCAAGGTGTTATTTCATTCTGCTACTCATACTAGGATATTACTGATCCTATCTG
This sequence comes from Allium sativum, assembly GCA_030737875.1. Taxonomy (NCBI): domain Eukaryota; kingdom Viridiplantae; phylum Streptophyta; class Magnoliopsida; order Asparagales; family Amaryllidaceae; genus Allium; species Allium sativum. The sequence continues at coordinate 661,499,091 of CM060919.1, forward strand.
TATTGAGTTGCCCATCCTAGAACACTACTGGTTATATTTCTGACGAGTTCATTAATATGTTATATTCCAGAACTAAGCTTAACCAAAGCTCTGATACCAAATGAGACGACCCCGAACCCCGTACTGACGGTGGCAAGGGTAATCCTTGGAACATAACACATAAACAGATAACAGCAGAACAGAAATAAATAAATACACCAGATAATGCACAATAGAATATACTAGATAAACGTAATCATCAGAGTTACACAGTATACAGGATCATACTTAGTACAAATACAGTTCAGCTATACATAAATGTCTACAGCAGAAAACAAACATAATGTACAATAGGAGCTGAACAGCAAAAAAAGAGATAAATGATAGAATCCATCTTCAGCTCCAGCTATCCAGAGAAAGCCAGCTAAAACCTGAATACAAGGCTACCCGTGTAGAAAAAGGGGCACCTGAGTTTGAAAGTGAAACAAACTACGAGTCAGTCATGGGACTGGTATGAGGAATCTACTCAACACATTAAAAATATGGCCAATCACAGGACCACGCCACTTTCGTGGAATGGGTTTACTCCATTGGATTACCAGTGCTTTTAAAACAAATAATTCTTTTAAACATCGCAATGCTTTTTATAAAAGTGAAGCTTTTATAAGATTCAGTTCCCATCACACAATGCAACGCAAACCGGAGGATAGAGTATTACCTTATAATGGCCAAATTATGCTTGATACGAATAAAACAAAAGCATTTGATATTATTACTAGTGTTTATATGTTTCAAAAACAATTTCGAATCATAACTATCAATCATAGACGGCATGGGTACCATATATTATGTCGCCATATATATATATATATACAATCAAAACCGCACAGTCACGTATTTGGAAATTGGATTTCCGTCATGAACCAAGGCAAAAGATAGTCCTTACCGAATTCGAGACAATCTAGCCTACCATGTCTCAGGATCAGAGCTCGAGTGACGCTTGGATCGTCAGTGCCGGTCCACCAATTTGAATTAAAATGCCTGAGCAATACGTCTCCCCGCCCGATGGGGCGCAAATGAGTCAACGAATGACTCCATCGGTCCCGGATCGATCGATATATCCGAGGCGCCTCGCTATCCATCATCCACATAAGTAAAATGTAAGGCCGTGTAAAAACACTGACACAACCCCTAGCTAGAAAGAAACGCATGCCCTCCCTGAGGTCCTTCTCCCGTTTCTGGTTCATACCGGGTGTGAGGCTCGCGAATTCACGTTATACACAAAGCTACGCCACACAGGCGGTGCTTTGATCATCAATCACAAGACTCTGCTTTTCAATAGAAGCCCTGATCACTGCATCTTAGCATGTCACACAGGCAATTCATACCATGCAACTGATGGCTATCAATCACATAGAATAAATTCCAATGTCGGACACACAATCCATTTACAAGTCCGTTCTGGGTCGGAACGAAACCGGAGGCACTATATACCTCACAAACCCATCGATCTCCACGTACGTCTGGACGATCACCACTCATTATCCATATTTCGGGATGCCTCCCAATCAGGACATCAGTTACCATCCAAACGAGGTGAAGATTTCCGGTCTTCAACCACCGTCTTCATCTTCGATTTCTTATCGTCGATTCAGTTATTCAGAATGGGATAAACCCGGTCTTTCTGAGCAACTCGCATATATAATAAACAAATGCTGCACAAACACACATACGCATCATTTCAATTCATTAGTTGCTAACCGTAAATCAGTAAGAGAACGATTTCCCAAATATTAACCCCGAAGGCCGAAACCAACATCAGATCAAAATCCAGGAAACCATTCGACTTAGCCAACCTTCAGTTAGTTTCTAAATTTCACATCCATATCGTTTATAATATTTTATAACGATTTATTGCTATTTTTATTTATTTTAAAATAGCCAATTTATTCAAAACGACGCTTCGGGCCATAATGCGGCTGTGGCGCTGTTTTTCTTCAGATTTGATTTACACATCTCTGAAAATCTAACCGTTGGATCTTCACAAAATTTACATCATTAGAAAGATCTTTTTAAAACGAATCCAACGGTTCCAATTTCGGGAAAATTCGACGCTCGGATCTCCCGGTACAATCGTTTGAAGTTTCGATTTCAAAATACGAACTGCAACGTCGTTATTTGATTTAATATAATTATATTTATATATATATATATATATAAATATAATCGATTCTGGCGCTGTTTTTCATTAGATTTGAATTAAACATTCCAGACAATCCAACCATTGGATTTTTACAAAGTTGGTGCCGTTGGAAAGATATTTCCAAAGCTAACCCGACGGTTGCGGTTTCGGAAAAATCCGATGGTCGGATCTACCGCACTAATCGTTTGAAATCACGGTTTCAAAATACGAACTGCAGCTTCGTTATTCGATATATTTCAATTCTATATATATATATATATATCGATTCTTCGATTTCAAAACTATATGATTTTCATACTTTTGATAAAAATGATATTTTTATCTAACTGTCTTCTATTTCAACACTTCACTATTTTTTACAATTCATGTATATAATAAAAATGTGATTTTTATTATAAAACGATTTATTTCAAAACACGACTATTTTATATAGTTAATATAGGTGATAAAAATAGGATTTTTATTATAAAACAATTTCTTTCAAAATATGAATACCATTCAACACATGAATTTCAATTCAACGAATGAATTTCGATTCAACACATGAAGGTTTTCTATAGTTTATATATATACATAAAAAGGTGATTTTTATATTTAAAACACGAATACCATTCAACACATGAATTTCTATTCAACGAATGAATTTCGATTCAACACATGAAGGTTTTCTATAGTTTATATATATAGATAAAAAGGTGATTTTTATATTTAAAACACAAATACCATTCAACACATGAATTTCTATTTAACGAATAAATTTCGATTCAACACATGAAGGTTTTCTATAGTTTATATATATAGATAAAAAGGTGATTTTTATATTGCAAAACAATTTATTTCAAAACATGAATGTCGTTCAATAAATGAATTTCTATTCAACACGCAAATATAGTTTCAACGCATGAAAATAATTCTAACACATGAATATTATTCAAAATTTCGGCAGCATAACGGCAGGTTAGTTAAAACCAGGACCGTCCCTAGTACGGCTCCTCGCTCTACCTTAAAGCCTCGCAGCTTTTGACAATGGGGAATCATGCATCTAGTTCGCACGCAGGCGGCATGTATATTTTTTTCATTTCCACAAACTAATCCTATGTGGTTTCAACCAAATATTTCTCAACCACAAACGGGTATTTTTCAACCACAATCAATCAATTTCAACCACAAACAATTTCAATCAACCATTCGCTATCAATCAATTTTCACACCAATCACAACCAATAAATATCGTCCATGGTTTGTGGACGAGGGGCGTATATATATATATATATAGCATTTCACTTCTATTTCAACACATATATAATTTTTACAACGCATATATAACTTATACATCGAACGTACAACTTATACAATGCTTATACATGAGGTGTACAACACTTATATAACCCATACATTGACTATATAATTTATACATCGTCGTTTTCCATATCGTTTATAAATTAGAAATCTCACATTGGGTTCCACTCCACCAAAAATAGCCGAAGGCTCAGAAAAATATGTGGTCTCTTCTAGAATGTAGAAGGCGTCCACACGAGTCCACTGTCTCTTGTTTCACTGAATTTCGTCAACACACGAAAAAGATATGATTTTTCAAAGTTTGCAACGGTTTAAAGGTGTTAAAACAGTTGAAAATAAACAAAGCCGTATACCTTTCAAAATCCTTCAAAACTAGGTTTGGATTTTCACGCAAATCCGTGTAGCGGTTGGACGATCGGAGTGTGCAGCGTCATAGGGGGGCGTGCGGCGCACGTGCGCTTGAAGGGGGGTCCACTTCGGTGGCCCCAGGCGTCGACGGCGGCGGTGGGAAGTCGAGAACTTCTTGGCGTTCGTCCTCCCAAAATACACAATGAAAAAATCCAAACTATATATGGATTTGAAGGTGGTGAGGAGCACTACAAAATTCTCCAAAGGGGCATGGGTTTTTATTGAGCGGATTAGAAGAAATCGAGGAGAGAAGGAAGGAAAGGGGTTCCGTCGTTCGTCGTTTTAATCGGGGAGAGAGAATAGGATTTTCTAACCAATGATTTTTTATTTATTTATTTATATATTTTAAAATCACTAAAATACCCTCTTCCATACACGAACACCAATCCAAACCCAATGCCTATCGTCCCTAGCGTTTTACCCCAATTCCGAACACAATGGGATATGCTTCGAAGGCCCATTCGACTGTTTCAGTCAGTTTTCCTTCAAATTAAAATATAAAACATTCAATATTTGTTTTGAACGTACATTTCAATTTGCTGGGGCCACATACTGATTCGAAATTCCAAAAAATAAATCTGACTGTGTTTTGACTATACGGTCCCAACAAAACTAGTTTCGTTTAATTCTGAGACCGTTTGCAAAATGGCCCTTTTCTGGTCGATCCAATTTAATTGTAATTGACCGAAACACGTTTTCCTTTGCCACGCTCACATACTAGCTTCAAAAATTATGAAATTTGAAACCTAGCAATAATTTTACATCCCGGATCCAACAAAAGTGGTTTCGTCGAATTCCGAGCTCGTTTGCAAAATGTCCATTTTCACGGGCTATATAAATTCCATAGCGACCTTTCTGAAAATTCATTTGGCCATAACTTTTGCTTCCCGCTATGAAACTTCGATTTTTCAGATTTTTTAGAAAGGTATTCACTAACAGATTTAAATATTTTTGGTTTCACTCAAATCCGTTTTGTTTTGCACCCGGTACAGTCAGTCAAAGTTTGAATTCAAATTTTGAAACTACCGCACCATTTCAGGCCTTGTATATAATTAGAATTAATTATATTCATTTTCAAACGTCGATTCAAACTCACTTTTCATTGCTATTATTTAAAATATTTATTTTAAATATTTAAAATCCACTATTTTAGCTAATTTAAAAAATTTTAATTGGTTCAGATTTTCCGGGTCGTTACAAATCTCGCGGATCTCCACTCCATTGCACTTTGACTAAGTGAACCTTCTTGTTCCTCAGTTCTTTGGTTTCTTTGCCAATTATCTTTAGCGGCTCTCTTCTCAAAGCCCATTCTGGAGTAATTTCTATATCCCATTGCGCTGCTTCTTCCACGATCAAGTCCGGATCATGAACATGCTTTCGAAGTTGAGATACGTGAAACACATTATGTACTCCAGGCAACCAATCAGGCAATTGAACCCTATAAGCGAGAGTTCCAATCCGTTCCAGAATAGGAAACGAACCAATAAATTTGGGCGCCAATTTCCCTGTTTTACCGAACTGGATAACTCCTCTCATCGAAGATACCTTCAAATACACGTGGTCGCCAACATCAAATGATATATCTCTTCTTCTTTTATCTGCATAGCTTTTCTGTCGGCTTTGAGCGGCTAGTAATCGTTTCTTAACGAAATCAACTTTGTCTGCAGCTTCGCGAATCATATCGGGTCCCAACACAAGTCTATTACCAGGTTCTACCCAACAAGCAGGAGATCGGCATGGTCGACCATACAGTGCTTCGAATGGTGACATTGTCAGGCTCGCTTGGTAGCTGTTGTTGTATGAGAACTCCGCCAAATGCAAATGGTCTTCCCATGATCCGCCAAAATCAATAACACAATCCCGCAATAAATCTTCAAGAATACGGTTCACCCTCTCATTTTGACCATCTGTTTGAGGATGATAAGCGGTGCTCAAGTTCAGTTTTGTTCCCAATTCTGCCTGGAATTCTTCCTAGAATTTACTAGCAAAAATCGGGTCACGGTCACTTACTATGCTCATGGGAACTCCGTGAAGTCTAACTATTTCCTTGAAATAAACCTGCGCCAGACTCTGAGCAGTTCTACTTGATTTGACAGGTATGAAATGGGCGGTCTTCGTGAAACGATCTACGATCACCCAAATATTGTCATTTGCTTTCCTGGTTCTGGGCAAACCATCTATGAAATCCATAGAAATCTGTTCCCACTTTCCATCTGGAAATTCCAAAGGTTGCAACAATCCAGCGAGCTTCTGCTGATCGCTTTTGACTTGTTGACAAGTAGAACATCGGCTAACATATAAAGAAATGTCCCTTTTCATAGATTTCCACCGGAAAGTGCGTCTGATGTCATTATATATTTTGCTCACTCCTGGATGGATACTAAGCTTGGCTTTGTGACATTCATCTAATAATTCTCTCTGGAGTTCAGGAATGTTCGGAACACAAATCCGACCCTTTAACCTCAGAATCCCCTCGTTATCCATCTGAAAACTCGAGGGCTCGCCTTTCTGAATTCTCTCTCTAATCTTCTGAATGAATTGTTCATCCTTCTGAAGAGCAGATATGTTATCAATCAACGAAGGCGTGATGATAAGACTGGCGATAATTACATTCTTTCTGCTGAGCGCATCAGCCACAACATTAGCTTTCCCCAGTGTATATAAGATATCCAGATCATATGCCACGAGAAATTCTAACCAACGTTGTTGTCTCATATTCAGATCCTTCTGGATGAATAAATATTTCAATGATTGATGATCAGTGTATAATTCAAACTTTTCACCCAATATATAATGCCTTCAGATTTTCATAGCAAACACGATAGCTAGCAATTCAAGATCGTGAGTTTCATAATTCTTTTCATGTGGTTTCAATTGACGGCTAGCATAAGCGATTACATGGCCTCTTTGCATTAACACTGCGCCAAGGCCTTCTTTAGAAGCGTCGGTCCAGACTTTCAAATCCTAGTTGCCGTCAATAATTGTGGGCACTGGAGCAGTCATCAATTTTAACTTCATCTCCTGGAAAGCTGCCTCACATTCGGGAGTCCAGTTGAATCTCGAATGTTTCTTAGTAAACTTTGTTAAGTGACTGGATATCTTTGAAAAATTCTTAACGAACTTCCGATAATAACTGGCCAATCCGAGAAAACTTCTGACTTCCGGTATACGAGGCTGTTTCCAATTCTGAATAGTAGTGATTTTACTGGGATCCACTGAAATTCCTTGCTTTGACACGACGTGGCCAAGAAATTTGACTTCTTCTTGCCAGAATATACATTTGGAAAACTTTGCTTTTAAAACATTCTTTCTGAGAATTTCTAACACTTGTTCCAAATGTTTTTCATGCTTGCTTTCTGACTTAGAGAAGATTAGAATATCATCAATGAAAACTAGAACAAATTTATTCAATACTTCTCTGAATACCCGGTTCATTAGATCGACAAAATATGCTAGAGTGTTACATAAGACGAACGACATTACTAATCACTCGTAGAATAAATCTGGGCCTCTGAATGCTGTTAAAGGAACACACTCTTCGGCAATACGAAGCCGATGGAAACCTGTAGCCAGGTCCGTTAGGGAAAATACTTGTGCACCATTCAATCGATCCAACAAATCATCAGTCCGCGGCAATGGATATTTGTTTTTCAGCGTCTGCTTATTCAAGTCACGATAATCTACACACAGCCTGAGAGTACCGTCTGACTTCGGAATAAATACCACAGCTGCTCCCCAATAAGAGAAACTAGGCCTGATCAGACCCTTCCATACCAGCTGTCGAGTTTGATTATCTAACTCTTCTTTCTCTTTCAAGGTCATTCTTCGAATAGCGTGAACTACTGGCCTTGCATTCGGAACTAAAGAGATTTTAAAATCAATTTCTCTCTGCGGAGGTAAGCTAACAACTTCTTCGAACACATCCGCATAGTTCATGACAACTGGAATATTTTCTATGTCGACGGGAATATTCTCCGTAAAACTGGTTCTAGTTGAGAAGGAAAGACATCTAAGGCTGCCTAGAAGTCTTTTCTGTCAGAGTTCGGGCCTTCACATGGAATGGTTATATATTCTCTGAACTTTGTTTTTGCCTTAACAACCCTCTCGGCGCATTTAACCTCAACTTCATATTTGGTTAACCAATCTAATCCCAAGATAAGATCAAATTCTGTAAAATTCATGACGACCGCGACAGTGGGGAACCGATAATGGGAAAAAGAGACAGGCACTCCACAAACCCAATTAAGGTCAAGGGAACCCCCAACCGGATTATGAACAGTCATCGGTTCTTTGAACTTCTTCAAATTCAAATCCAGCTTCTTAACTGCATTCTTTGCAACAAAGCTTCGCGATGCGCCTGTACCAAACAATACCTTTACCGGAATATCTTTGACAGTAAGCGTGCCTTCTAAAACATCTGGCCTTTCCTGACTAGCTGAGGACACAGGAACTTCTGCTACTTTATTTACCTGTACCATTTCAGATTTCTCCAATAATAGGCAATCCCTGGCAAGATGACCTGTTCAGTGACACTTATAGCATTCCCTTATGCCATGCGATTTCTTTTGCTCCTTAGTGGGTTTAAATCCACTCTTCTTTCGTTTGTTCCAAGATTTGCAATTTACCGCCAAATGTCCTCGCCTATTGCAGCTCGAGCATGTGGCAGTTGTTATTGGCACTTCCTCAAATTTAAATTTTCTCCTATTGAGTCTAGGCTTCTTTCTGACCCTAGACATCGTACTTGGCTCAATCTGTGTGCTTGTCTCTGGGCTATCAGTTTCAGTTTTCCTTTTGTTGCTCGAACTGACTTCCTCTTCATCGACTAAAAGACCTCGATTATTTTGATCTTCATACTGATAAGCCATGTATATCATTTCAAAAAAAGGAAGCTTCACATGCCCCATTACTTTATTCTGGTATTTTCTTTGAAGCCCGTTAATAAACCTCAGATTCTTCCTCTTCGGATCTTGAATCAAATGCGGAGCAAAACGAGAAAGTACATTGAATCTCTTATGATATTCTGGGATATTCATATCTCCTTGTATCAAATAGTAGAATTCATCACATAACCGCTTAGTTGCTTCTTGAGGAGTAAATCTTTCACTGAAAATCTCTTTGAATCTACCCCAGGTGATATCACCTTTTGGATTATCCTTAATGATTGTCTCCCACCAGAACAAAGCTTTGTCTTTGAGTGCCCAAGATGCCACTAATCTTTTGTGATCATCTCCCAGCTGGAGATGTTCAAGAATTCTTTCAGCAGACCGCACCCAATCTTGGGTTTGACTAATGGATTCATTTCCCGAGAATGATACTCCGCCCAAATTTCGATATTTCTTTAATAGAGCTTCTAGATCTGGATCTGCATTCCTACTTCTGTTTCTGACACTCATTTTCTAGTACTTCTGCAAATAGCAGACCAAGTGTCAGGTCAACAGAAAAGAGATTATAAAGCAAAGAAATATATACTTGAATGTAAACGCATCTATCGAGGTGTATTTCATTCTGCTATACTCATACTAGGATATTACTGATCCCATCTGTAATGAGTTATTCGTACTAGAACCCTACTGGTTCTATTTCTGATGAATTCGTTAATAGTTTATATTCCAGAACTAAGCTTAACCAAAGCTCTGATACCACGTTTGTGACGACCCCAAACCCCATAAGACGGTGGCAAGGGTAATCTTTGGAATATAACACATAACAGATAACAACAGAATAGAAATAAGTAAATACACCAGATAATGTAGAATAGAATACACTGGATAAACATAATCATCAGAGTTACACAGTATACAGGATCATACTTAGTACAAATACAGTTCAGCTATACGTAAATGTCTACAGCGGAAAACAAAACATAATATGTACAACAGGAGCTGAACAGCATAAAAGGAGATAAATGATAGAATCCATCTTCAGCTCCAGCTATCCAGAAAGAGCCTGCTAAAACCTGAATACAAGGCTTCCCATGTAGAAAAAGGGGCACCCGAGTTTGCAAGTGAAACAAACTACGAGTTAGTCATGGGACTGGTATGAGAAATCTACTTAACATATTTTTCAATATGGCTAATCACAGGACCACGCCACTTTCGCGGAACAGGTTTACTCCATTGGATTGCCAGTGATTTAAAACAAGTAAATCTTGTAAATATCGTAATGCTTTTTATAAAAATGAAGCCATTATAAGACTCAGTTCCCATCACACAATGCAACACAAACCGAAGGATAGAGTTTTACCTTATAATGGCCAAAATATGCTTGATACGAGCAAAACAAATCATTTGATATTATTGCTAGTGTATATATGTTTCAAAAACAATTTCAATCATAGACGGCATGGGTACCATATATCATGTCACCATATATATATATATATATATATATATATATATACAATCAAAATTGCATGGTATCGTATTTGGAAATTGGATTTCTGTCATGAACCAAGGCAAGGGATCGTCCTTACTGAATTCGAGACGCTCTAGCCCGCCCCTCAGGCAAGTACTCAGTCAAGCCTTGGATTGTCAGGGCCGGTCCACCGATGTGGATTAAAATTCCTGAACACTGCGTTTCCCCGCCCTATGGGGCGTCACTGGTCATATCCGACCACACCATCAGCTCCGAAGAGGCCGAAGCAAACCGAGGCCTCGCTTTCCATCATCCACATAAGTAAAATACCCGGGCGTGCAAAACCCAAAGCACCACTCCTAGCTAGAAGGAAACGCATGTCCTCCCTGAAGTCCTTCTCCCGTTTCTGGCTCATACCGGGGTGTGAGGCTCGCGAAACAACGCTATACACAAAGTTATGCCACACAGGCCGCGCTTTGATCATCAACCACAAGACTTTGCTTTTCAACAGAAGCCATGATCATCTGCCACTTAGGCATGCCACACAGGCAATTCACTCCATGCGACTGATTTCTATCGATATATAACCTCTGAGCTCGTACATCTCAGAGAAGGGCGTTAAGTAAGAGAATAAATTCTCTGTCGCCAAACAGATATATATTTAATAGAGATCAATCCGCACAGAACAAAATCCAATGTCAGACACACAGTCCATTTACAAGTTCGTTCTGGGTCTGAACGAAACCGGAGGCACTCAATACCTCGCATATCCGTACAATCAACAAGTACGTCCGAACGGCTACTACTTCAGCCCCTTAAAGGTAGCTACTCCTATCATGAGCATCAGTAGCACCCCTCCATTCGACGTGAAGATCATCGGTCTTGCACCGTCTTCATATCTTCGACTTTCAATCGTCGATCAATTATTTGAATTGAGAATCAACTCGGCCTTTTCAAATAATTCACGTATATTTAGAATTTCAAATCAATTCATTTCAATGGTTAAATTATTCGATATCACTAATTCTGTTCTTTAATGTAATTTTCACGCCAAACACATTCAACCATCAAATATCAAATAAACTGAGTTAATTCAGTTTATTTCCATTCCATATCATTTATAATATTTTATCACGATTTATCGCTATTTTTATTTATTTAAAAATACCCAATTCATTTCATTCAAATGATGCTTCAGGCCATAACGCGGCCGTGGCGCTGTTTTTCTTAAGATTTGATTTACACATATCTGAAAATCTAACCATTGGATCTTCACAAATTTTATATCATTAGAAAGATGTTTTCAAAATGAATCCAACGGTTTCAGTTTTGGGAAAATCCGACGGTCGGATCTCCCGCACTAATCGATTGAAGTTACAATTTCAAAGTATGAACTGCAGCGTCGTTATTCGATTTAATTTAATTATATATATATATATATAATCGATTCTGGCGCTGTTTTCATTCAGATTTGAATTAAACATTCCAGACAATCCAACCGTTGGATCTTCACAAAGTGGGTTTCGTTGGAAAGATATTTCTAAAGCGAACCCAACGGTTTCGGTTTCGGGAAAATCCGATGGTCAGATCTCGCGCACTAATCATTTGAAATCATGGTTTCAAAATACGAACTACAGCTTCGTTATTCGATTTATTTTAATTATATTTATATAAATATATATAATTATAATTCTTTCTTTGATTTCAAAACTATATTCATTTCATATATTTGATAAAAATGATATTTTTATCATCAAAAATATTTATTTCAACACATCACCATTTTTAACACTTCATATTTACAATAAAAATGTAGATTTTATTGTTCAATCTATATATTCAACACATGAATGTTTTCGAATTCACGCATACAATAAAAATATGATTTTTATCGTTCTAGTCCTTTATTCAACAGATGAATATTTTCTATAGTTGATATATATAATAAAAATGTTATTTTTATCTTTCAAAGAATTTATTCAACACATGAGCTTCATTCAACACATGAATTTCTATTCAACACATGAATATTTTCTATAGTTTATATATATAATAAAAATGTTATTTTTATTGTAAAACAATTTATTTTAAAACACGATTATTTTATATAGTTCATACATAAGGTAAAAATGTTATTTTTGGTGTTAAAACAACTTATTTAAAATACTAATATTTTATATAGTCTATATATATAATAAAAATGTTATTTTTATCTTTAAAAGAATTTATTCAACACATGAACTTCATTCAACACATGAATTTCTACTCAACACATGAATTTCTACTCAACACATGAATATAGTTTCAATATATGAAAATAATTCTAACACGTGAATATTATTGAAAATTTCGCCAGCATAATGGCAGGGTAGTTAAAACCAACACCGTCCCTAGTACGGCTTCTCGCTCTACCTTAAAGCCTCACAGCTTTTGACAATGGGGATTTTCAATATCTAGTTCGTACGTAGACGAATTTTCCCATATACTAATCCTAATGGGATTTCAATCACAATTAATCATTTCAAATCAACCATTCATGATATTCACCAAATTTCACACCAACCAATAATCCAAACAACATCACAACCAATATATATATCGTCCATGGTCTGTGGAAGAGGGGAGTGTATATATATATATATACGTATATAACTATATTTCAATTTAATTTCAATATCATTTCAATTTAATTCAACGCATATAAATTTTTTACAATGCATATATAACTTATACATCGAACATACAACTTATACAATGCTTGTACATGAGGTGTACAACGCTGATATAACTCATACATCGACTATATAATTTATACATCGTTGTTTTCCATATCGTTTATAATTCAGAAATCTCACATTGGGTTCCACTCCACCAAAAATAGCAGAAGACTTAGAAAAATATGTGGTCTCTTCTAAAATGTAGAAGACGTCCGCATGAGTCCATTATCTCTTGTTTCACTGAATTTCGTCAACATAGCAAAAAGATATGATTTTTATTGTGAAATCAAAAATCGTAGTGCTTTAAAGTGCTATAGACTATTTTAAATAATTTAAACCGTACCTCAGCAGTTTTGTTCAAACCTAGGTCACGGATTTGCGCGCAAACGGTGGAGCTTGAGAGCGATCGGCCTATGCCACGCTGTCGGTCTTGGAGAGGCGCACGTGCGCCAGTGGTGGGGTAGAGTTTGGTGGCTCCTAGCGGCGGCGACAGCGGCTTGAAGTCGACGACTTCAGGGAGGTGATTCACGATCTACAGGCGACGAGACGGAGGGTGGTGGGTATGGATTCGAAGCTCTCGTCGAGGGCTGCAAAATCCTTAACTGGGTCGAGGTCTAAATCGAAGTGGTTTGGCCTGAAAATGGATGGGAACGGTGGAAGTGTTTTCCGCCTTTAATCGTTAGCGGGGAGAGAGAAAACAGGGGGAGAGAGAGAGAGAGTGAGGCCCAATCAGATTTTTTTATTTAATTTATATATTTTTAAAATTCTAAAATACCTCTTATCTCATACGAACTCCAATCCAAACCCAACGACTGCCGTCCCTAGCTAAATCCCCCATCCCGAACACAATGGGATATGTTTTGTAGGCCCATTCGACTATTACAGTCAGTTTTTCTTCAAATTAAAATATAAAACATTCAATATTTTATTTGAACGTACATTTCAATTTGCCGGGGCCACATACTGATTCTAAAAATTCCAGAAAAATAAATCTAGCTATGTTTTGGTGATACGGTCCCAACAAAACTAGTTTCGTCGAATTCTGAGATCGTTTGAAAAATGGCCATTTTCTGGTCGATCCAATTTAACAGAAATTCACCAAACACATTTTCCTTTGCCACGCTCACATATTAACTTCAAAAATTATGAAATTTGAAATCTAGCAATAATTTGACATCTTGGATCAAACAAAAGTGGTTTCGTTGAATTCTGAGGTAGTTTGCAAAATGTCTATTTTCACGGGCTAAATATTCTCTATAGCGACCTTTCTGAAAATTCATTTGGCCATAACTTTTGATTACCGCTATGAAACTTCGATTTTTCAGATTCATTAGAAAGATATTCACTAACAGATTTAATTATTTTTGGTTTCACTAAAATCCATTTTATTTTGCACCCGGTACAGTCAGTCAAAGTTTGAATTCAAATTTTGAAACTGCCGCGCCATTTCAGGCCTTGTTTATAATTTAAAATAATTATATTTATTTTCAAACATCGATTCAAACTACTTTTCGTCGTTATTATTTAAAATAATTTATTTCAAATATTTAAAATCCACTAAAATAGCCAATTTAAAATTTTTAAACTGGTTCAGATTTTCCGTGTTGTTACAGAACGTAGGAATTACTTTCATATAGAAATATGCAATTTTGTTTTCTTTCTTGTTTTGTCACTAGGAAATGTGGAAACAGTAGTTCAATTGTTTGAAATAAATATCTACACATAACCTTACTTCACAAAAATAAATAAATAAATTATAACGCACGAAACTTGTCATCATAAAATTTCGAAATTCAAATGTAATACGTTGAATTGGTATTATTTATATTTAGTGGTGTGATTGGTGGATCTCATGACCGCTTCTCTTCATATACCTGAAACCGAACCCTCTCTTCCTCTCTATTTTATTTCTTCTTCACCTTGCTTGTAAATATGAAACCTTCTATCACAAAAAAAACCAAAACCTACAACGTTGAAGCCTCCCCTCGTAGCTTTGTTCCAACAGTGTCGAACTCAGCTTCGTTGTCTCCTTTTAGCCTTGCCTTCGAACTAAGCAATCGCCACCTTCAAGCCATGACTAATTTCGCATTTTCCAATCTCAAGGTTAGATTTTCTCACAAATTCAAATTCAAGAAAATTAATTGCTAAATTTTTTGGGTATCTCGATTTATTTGAGTAAATTATTTGTTGTTGATGGTTGAGGTACCTTTGATTAGATTGTTCTTTCTTTAACATTTGAAACTATCCTTTACTGATGTCATTCTTCCCAAAAAATGTGTTTTCCCTTGAACTTGGTCAAGATTGTTACCCAGGCTCTATCATGTTATGCACTTTGATATATTGGGTTTGTATTAAACCACTGCTTTGTCTACTTCCTTAGTAAATTTAAATTGCTTTTATATTTGTTGTGCATCTTGATATACATATGTGGGCACAAGCATTACACTATATATATTGGTCTGCACCTTACCAATGCAGTGATTTCCGATTTTTATTTTTTTGGCACCATTGTGTAGGAGCCTAGTTTGTCGATTTTTCCCCTTACTTTGGGCATGTGTTCCTACTATTTTGTATGATCCATGTTGTATACACGTTTTGGGTAGGTTGAACCATTGCCTATGTCTTTTAGTTGTTGTTTGTGCACCCTACTTTTTGTTGCCTTAAATCCCATTTTGGAAAAATGATATATATATTGACATATACATGCATGAGTAGTGGAGTTGGGACCAAAGTGTTTAGGGAATGCATGGCATGCATGCGCAAGAAACCGTATGAAATGCAGATAATTAAAAAGAAAATTTCATGCACCATACTTTATCAAGTTATCCACATTTGCATACTAAGTTTATGATGATCATGATGCATGACTGTTGGACACATACATTCAAGATTTAAAACTGCCTGTAATAACCCGGAAATTCTGGGCCAGTTTGAAATTTTTATTTTGGCAATTTTAACGAATTTTGAAGATTTAAAATGAGTTATTTTAAATGATATCGTTGGGAAATTTATTTTGAATATAGTTAGAACGTATATATTATATACGTCGTCGTTAGAATATAAATAATTATATATAATTATAAATAGAATTGAAAATGGCGCGGTAGTTCGATAATTCGATTTCAAACTTCAATTGAATGTACCGGGTGCAATACAATCCGTATTTTAGTGAAACCAAAAACATCAGGATCTATTTGATTATATCTTTCCAACGAATCCGAAAAATCAAAATTTCATAGCGGGAATCAAAAGATATGTCCAGTTGAAAATTCTGAATAGTCGCTATGAAATTCAGGCCCTTAAAAATGGAAATTTTGCAAATGACCTCGGATTTCGACGAAACCACTTTTGTTGGGTCCGCAATGTCAAGATATTGCTAGGTTTCAAATTTCATAATTTTTCGAATCAATATGTGAGCGTGGCAAAGGAAAACGCGTTTGACCAGTTTCAGTTGATTTTATTCGACTGGAAAATGGCCATTTTTCCAACGGTCTCAGAATTCAACGAAACTAGTTTTGTTAGGACCGTATCGTCAATACGAAGCTAGAAAATATTTTTCGGGAATTTTTCGAGTTAGTATGTGACCCCGGTAATTTGAAATGTACGTTTAAAATTCAATATAATGATTTAAATGTAAATTCAGCGGAAACTGATCGAAACGACCAAATCAGCCTACGAAACATGTCCCATTGTGTTCGGAATGGGGGTAAAACACTATGGACGACAGGCGGTGGACCTCGTTTAGAGGTCGTATGTGAAAGTCAACTTTTTAGGAATTAAAATAATTAAATAAAATAATTAAAATTCTTTCTCTCCCCTCCCTCTTCCCTTATACGTTGGCCCCCCTTATTCTTCGAATTTATCAGAAAGGAAAAAACAAATGAAAAAAAAAATGACGGAGGAGCTCGTCGCTCCTCCGATGGAGCCGCCACCGCGCCATAGAGCGGCGCCGCCACCCTCTACCTCTGATCCCCTCCCCTCAGCCCCTCCGCTCTCTCCTCCTAGTATCGAACCCCCTTTCTTCCCCCAGCGGCGCGACAACCACGAGACCCCCCCCCTGAGGCGAACGCCACCGCCTTCCCCCTCCAATCGGACCCCCACCACCGCGCCAAAACCCTCCTCACCACCTCCGAAGCCCTGCGTCGCCCCTTATCCGCCACGTCAGAGCCGCACCCCCCCTCCATCCTGCGTCGACGCAGCACCCCCCCCCCCCCCCCGTTGTAAGTTCTTGACCCTTTTTATTTTTATTTTATTTTGATTTTTAGTTTATTTAGTTTGTTTAAATCCTAAACTGTAAAGATATTATTTTTAAAACTGTAAAGTTAGGATTTTTAAAAAGTAAATGTAAAGATGTGTTTTTTTTTTAATTAGAAAAGATTTGATTTTTAAATAAGGAGAAAGATTGAATTTTTACTAATGAAAAGATAAGGATTTTATTTAGGAAAGGTCGGATTTTTATTAATGAAAGTTTCGATTTTTATTTATAAGGAAGAGGAGATTTTTATTTTTAAAATTCAGTTTTTAATTTATAAAAAGGTTAAAAATATAACTTTTATATATGAAGTGGATCAAAAATACGATTTTTATATGATATAGATAGTAAAAATATCATCTTTATATATGTAACGAAATAAAAATCTGATTTTTATTGTATATATATAATGAAGGAGAAAAATATGATGTTTATATTTTTAAAGTATTAAAAATATAATCTCTACTATATAGAAGATGTAGGAATATGATTTTTGCTTAAATAGGAAAAACTATATTTTCGAAAAGGCGAAACTATATTTTCGAAAAGGCGAAACTATATTTTAGAATAGGAAAAACTATATTTTCGAAAAGGCGAAACTATATTTTAAAATAGGAAAAACTATATTTTCGAAAAGGCGAAACTATATTTTAGAAAAGGCGAAACTATATTTTCGAAAAGGCGAAACTATATTTTAGAAAAGGCGAAATCTTTATTTTTGAAAAGGCGGAACCTTTATATAGAGAATAACATAGCATAGTAAAAATTTGATTTTTATATATTGAATAACAAAGTAAAAATTCGATTTTTATATATTGAATAGCAAAGTAAAAATCCGATTTTTACATATGTAGTGACTACGGGCAACGAAGGTGATAAAAAGGCGTGAAAGATGAAGATTTCTATAAAAGAAGAGTCAAGATGATTGGATAGCAATCAGTGAGAATTTCTCACCTTTCAATTTCTTTTCTAGTTATATATATATACTAGGATGCAGACGGTGCTTAGTAGCACCCGACACAATCGTCCACAGACCATGGACTTGTTTGTTTGATTTCATAAATTAGTTAGATGATTAGATTTGAATTTGGTTGTTTGGTGAATTTGATTGATGTGTGAATGGCGTGGGCCTTCACTAGACCGGGGATAAGGCTAGGCCTTGTCCCGTTTCTAGTATCGTGCCGTTATGCCGCCGAAATTTTCTAAAATAAGTTAGAAAAATAAAAATACCATTTTATTTGAAGAATGAACTGAATAGAAATTCATATGTTAAAATAAAGTGTTTTATCGTAAAAAAAATATATAATTTTTAACGTGAATGTGAATAAATAAATATTCATTTACAAACTGGACGGTTTGTTTATGTACACCTATTTGAATGACATTGATTGGGTCGATAAATTTTACACATCGCCCAACTGCGCAAATAAAATCTGTGTTTGATTGTTTGAAACCCCACACGGGTGTTGGGATGAAATTTGAAGTTCGGGTCGCTTCACTGCCTATACGCTGTATATAACTGTTGTTCTTTTTGCATTGCATTTGAAGTAAATTTACTTGAATACAACCTGACCTGAGTTTTTGTTTTGCTCGGGTTGGGGTCAGACCTGAGTAATTATAGCTTAGACTTGAAGCTGACGACGATAAAGATTCATGAAGATGCGCTCGCTTTGATTCATTCTTCCATTTTATTTTTTAATTGAAAATGTATGTATTAATTAAATTTTCCATTGTATATAATTTTTTTAGTAAACTCTGATATTTATGTATAAAATTTCCGTTGTGAGATATTGTAGTTTGTTTATTATGTCATTTTTGTGATGTGATTCTATTAAACCCTGTAAGCTAAATAACAGTCTGTCATTTTGAGCGGTTTAAGTTGGTTTAACTGCCGACTTGAAGAGATCGAAAAGGCGGGTTGTTACACGTGGTATCAGAGCTTTGGTTTACACAAAGCTTAGCTTATGGAGTTTAACAAGAATCATTCGCTAGAAATTACACTAGAGAGAGCGTAATTTGAAATATAAATGGTTTTGAAACTAATATTTTGAAAGAGTGGCACAATGGAAGCGTTTTAAAATTAATAAATTTTGAAACAAATTTATTTTGAAATTGATAAATTATTTTGAAATATACCGTTTTGTCATATATATTTGGAGATAATGTATTCTTATAAAATAATTTTGAGTATTTATTCGACGTCAAGGTTGGACTATTGAGTATGTAAGATTTTGAATATACGTCTAGCTAACATATATACAAAGTCTTGTCTGTACTAGATAGATATGGAATCACACTCTAGTCGCTTGAAGATGATTCTGGTGATTGTCGCGGCATCACTAGTATTTATTTTCGAGTTTCGGAAGTGGGATGAATATATGATTCCGATTGAAACATCGAGAAATACTTAGACTAATTATTTTGATAAATATTCGAAAATGATTTAGATAAATTTTAATGAAAATTCTTTTCTAAAATTAATGTAAACTTGGGTAAATGATCAAAATTTAAATAAAGTTACATTATTGTGTAATATAAGAGAATTTACAAATGAATGCTTTAAAACTAAATTGTAAGGTGAATAGTGAATGATGAAATTGGGAAAAAATAATTGTGAACTTTAAAAATCTAGAACGACAAGTGAATGTTAGGATTAAATTGAAATTTAAAAAGAAGGCAACTTGAATAAAATTAAAGAAAAAGATACGATCTTTAAATTTTACAACGACAAATGTGAATATTTTGAAATTTGAACTAAAGTGAATTAATTAAAGAAATTTCATAGTTGCATCGTTTACCCCCTTGGCGTTGAGAATAAATAGTTCCCTCGTTCATTTTGATTCGTTCACCTTGCTATAGTAGTTGTTGTTTGACCTTCCCACTCTTGTTTTATTCATGTTTGAGCTTTCGTTACTACAGAGTCTGTGTCCTTGTACCCTTTTGTTTACCGTGCATTGGAAAAAGTCTAAAATAAAGTTGAATTAATGACATAGTTTGGATTTGAAACAAACATTTGAAATATGAATTATGACAACAATTGACAATTGAATTTTGAAGTATTGCTTTTGTATTATGTTAATGGAAGTATTGAAAATGAGATGTAAGGGATAATTAAAATGTATTGAAATAGTTTTTTTTATTCTTTTGAAATATATTGAATCCAACTTATATGAAATGTGTTAGAAATATTTTGACCAAGAAATATTTTAAGAAGGTTATTTTGTACAAATTCGACAGTGTGAATTATAAGCTAGTTTCAGAAGCTTTTGAAAGAGTTTATCTTTTTTGAATAATGTTCGATTTGGGAAATGGTTGTTGAAATCATATTATGAAATCAAAGCTGAATTAGCATTGGAATTTCGCATAAATTGATATTGAAATGGAATTTTCGAGAATCTTTAATTTTGGATGTTTAATATGAAGTTTTTGAAACTTATATATGAAAGATTATATAAGAATGCGGTGAATTCAAACTATTGATTTGAAGGAGATTGATATGAAATGAAATCTTATATAAATGGAAATTATATAAGAATGACATGTTAACATGATTTGAGAAATCTTATGTAAATAGAATTTATACGAGAGTGATATGTTTGAAAAACATGATTTGAAAATAAAATCTTATGTAAATTGATACTTATGTAAATGTGATATATGCGAAACGTGAAATGAAGTACTATATATATTTAGTATATATGTTTTCCAAATGAAAATATGGGAAGTGCCTTCCACTGAGAATTGAAATTTGAAAAATCGTAGCTACGTCGATGCTCCGTTGATTGGAGTATCCATCGATATCGGAATCCCACTCAAAGGGATCAGATTAATTATTATTACTTATATGTTCTAGCGTTATTCGAGGGGCGCGAAGCCTATTGTTATGAGCGGTACCACTGAGAAAGTGGTCGTAACTGTCATGTAACTGCGATCTAGACGCTGTAATGTCCCGTATTTTTATCGGTTTGAATTTGAATATTTAAATCCGTTTGAATATTGAATTCATAATATAAGTGGATTTATATATAAATTAAATTGAAGTTGAACGTATAAAAATATATATTAAATATAATCGAGCCCGTAATATCGCGGTAGTTCGTAATTTAACGTTCTGAACTTCAACTGAGTGTACATGACTCGTTTCGAATCGGATTTCTTCGAAACAAGAAACGCTGGAATCTGTTTAACTATATTATTCTAACGGAAGTGGAAAATGGAGATTTCGTCGAATATATTGCAAGATATATCCAAATCAAATATTCAAATAGTCGTTGTAGAATCGTCTATCGACCGTAACAGTTTATTCGAAATAACTAGATATCGGATTCAAATTTGGACATGGTTCTTTGGAGACATAGCGATAATTTAATTTTTAGAATTTTACTATAATTTTTAATTAATTAAATAAGCAACTTTTTATTTGGAGTATTTCACACCCTGTATCGATATTTCGGGGTTACAAAATATAAGTCAATCTACCGGTATTATTATATTTTTGGGATCGTGACATCTCGTTGAGGACGATTGTACTCTTACATCAATCTGTGGCAGTCCATAGATGAACCGTTACATATACATGTATGGCATGTAGTAAGTTTTACATATACATAATAATATTAAAACCCAATATAAAATATGCTGACCTATTAGCGCAGAACTATACCCCTAATGCTTCGTAACTAAGGCAAGAAAATATTTGCCGATAAAGGAATCAGACACCACATCCTTATTCTATATATATACTTAGCACCCACTCCCTATTTTGAAATCTATTCCCACCTCCCCTGCATATACCCGAGCTCTCACCAAATGAAGCCTCCCCACCTACCCTATTTCTTAAATACTAAGGAATCAACAGTACCTACTCTAAAGATAACCCATACCTTCAAATTCGAAACAGTAGGTAAATAATAATAAAAATATAACCCTAACCTATTGCCTAATACGTGCGTGTGAAGTATCATAACACTATAAATACAGCCATTTTCCATGTGAAGGAATCAAACCAAAATAAGATCTGTAAACTGCTATTCATTTTAGAGTGTTGAAAAGAAAAATAGTTCGCATCCCCTCTTGTAGACAGCGGCGGTTAGGGAAGGATTCAGGGCGAGTTGAGGGTGGCTCTGCACTTCTGTTGGTGTGAGTGTCAGGTGGAGTAATTCTTGTGTACGATCTGGAAGGGTTCAATGTTAGTAAATGGACTGGAAGGGTTCAAAGTGTGGTGAGAGTAGGGGAGCTCGTGTGGTGCGTTGTAATGGAATGAAGGCTGTATGCATGGAATGGGAGTGGGGGCATGTGGGATGACGTGGCGCCTGTGTGATGGGGATTGCATGGACGTGTACATGCATGTTGGGTGGCGAGTGTTTCACTTGAATGGGGCGCATTCAGGATGAACTTTGGATGGGTAGTAGCGAATGTAGAGAGTGAGGAAGGAGAAGCTTGTGAGGGGTACTGCATATATATTTTCACGTGAAGCTATGGACATGATTATGATAGGTAAACAGGAGTATACGGGTATTGATTACAAGGACATGTCACGTTGTTGTAAAACTGAGTTGCGTTGTGGGTGAGGACTGGATAGATGAGGTAACGTGAAGATTAAAGGAGGGGTTCAGTGCAAATAAGTTTGGGTTTGGGTCACATATAAAATGAGAAGGGAAGTGATGCAATACGATCTGTGTACGTAAGACGTGAATAGTCTGGGAACCAATGTGCAGTGCGAGCTGGGTTCTTCCGCATGTCACAGTAGCAAGGAGGATCGAATTAATTGATATATATATAAATAAGATGGACAGTGTTCGAAGGAGGTGCAATGTGTCTGTAGAAGAATTCAACGATGGGTTCGAAGCCCTGATTTGGGGGAATAAACGCGTTTTCCTGTGAACGCTAATGACGTATTACAATCAAGTGGTAAATTCGATTGTAGCATGGGTTCGTATTGGCAGCAAAGAAGGATATACGGGAACCAAAGAGTTAGAGTGGCCGATTATATTAACTAGAATTCGACCAAATCAGAAGCGATGGGATCGAAACCAAAAACACCTGATACAATCAACCGATGCAAATCGTTATTTAACGGTTAACGCACCAATGTGAGTAAATTCACTCACTCTGATCTATTTAAAATATTTTAATCATATTTTAATATTTGGTTGAATGATGTGTGATGGTCGATTAGATAAATTACAATTAATTTGGTTGAAATATATATATCGTTGCATATATACACATCAGTGGTTGGATACTGATTCCACCGATTATAATATTCCCTAGTAGGAATCAGTGTAAATTGTTTGACTAACATCTGTGGATGCGGGAACCGGTTGGAAGAATCCAACCGGATTCTTCAGTATTTATGTGTACTATTTGTTTTATATGTATGCACTATTTGAACCCAAATGACAGTAAAACCCCATGTGAATGTTGAGGTTGAATGGGAATTCAACATTTGTTTGATTTAATAAATAAACAATATCAATTTAGGAAGTGACAATAGGCGACCATAAACCCATCGTTTTGAAGTTGATTGACCGACAGGTAAATGAACGAATTTAATTATAAAAATTATATTTTTATAATTAAAGCGAAGTTTAAATTATAATAGAAGTTCTATTATAAATTAGTATTTTATAGTTCGTTTTACAAGGTAAATATAAACGATTATTTAGTTAAATAAGTATGAAGCTATAATTATCCGACAAGTAAATAATTTGGGATAATTATTTTAAAATAAACAGTTAATGAAGATTGTTATATTAATTATATTAATCCAATGGTAAGAAGCAGGTAAAATCAGTTAACAAAGTTACGAATGGAATAAAGTTAAAGCGAAGAGTTAATGTTTAATAGTCATAAACAACAGAGATTTCGAAGTATGAATATGGCGTTGTAAAACCATATTCCAAATAAAAACACGAAAACACGTTTTGATTCATATTATAAGTAATATAGAGTTAGAGTTACTGACTTATATCTGTTCTAAGGTAAGAACGTTGTCGATCAAGGTCTGAGAGGTAATTAAAATACCCCAACTTGAACGACTTCACTATTGTCAAGGAATAGTATCAGTTTGTAACGGGAAGAGGTGTCAAGATTAGTATAAAAGGAATATGGCGGCGTATTGCAAGGCTTAGAACTATAGCAATAAAATAACGCTGTTGATTAGGCTTAAGCACGACTGTTATGTCGAGATTAGTTATAAAAGGGATATTACAGCGTATGACAAGTTTTTGAACTGTAACGATAAATTAGCGCTGTTAACCAAACTTAAGCGTGATTTTCATATATAGCAGCACTTCCTAGGGAATGTAAACAGTTGGTTTGAAATCCACTTATTCGAAAGTAATAAGTAAGGATATTTGTCCAAAGAAAATATAAGAATAAGTTTAGAAAGAGAAATTGGAGAATCGTGTTAGAAAACGATGACAGCATTTCGATGTTCGAAATGTAATTAGAATTAAACCATTAGGGTTTGGAACTATAATTCAACGAAGTCGAATGTATTAAAGTAAATTGTTTTAGGAATTATAATCTGATAGGATCGTTAATACTTAGCTTAAACCAATAATAGGATATGTAATCAGTGTTTAATTATAAACATGATAAGAAGTTGTCTTAGAGAACAGAGTTTATAAAGTGGATTAGGAATATAAAGTATGAAAGAGATTTCGGTAAACAAGATAATGGTATTGATTTTCTTAATGAAGAGTTATTTGATAAAGGTGTTCAGATTTCTATAATGGTATGATATTCACCTTTTAAAGTGAATAGTGTTTTAAAAATGAACGTTGGCCATATTAAAATGTTTATAATGAAATTGGAATATTTTTCCAATGTAGATAGTGTATATTATCCAAGTGTAGAAAATAAAGAACGTGTAAAGAATGGAAATGTTTCAAACATTAATAACATATACATCTGAAATATGGGAGAATAGGAGTTGATAATAACTGGAGATGTTTTCCAAGAGTGTGTAAAGGGGAAAACGGGATTAGAGAAATATCCGGTAAGATATGGGAATTCGAAAAATAAAAACGAATGTTAAATAAAAGGTGCCCGTGGTTGTGTGCGTTTAGTTGTTCATTTGGATGAATGTTTGTTTTTACTTCGATAGTTAAATAACCGACTATCAAAGTGTTTTGGCCATCGTTGTCAATACAGAGAGACCGGTTGGATTTATTATCCGAAAACCACTCCGTATAGGCAGAAGCGCTGCGAATTAGATTTGCTGAAGATAATTGAAGACGGAGTTAATTGCAAGGGTCGTCCAGTTCCAGAATGGTGTTTCCTGTTTGTCCAGTCCCAGGACAACTTGAATGGACGAGTGTCTAATAGAGTATTTCCAACAGTCACGCCGTTAATTTTTACGAATATACCAAGTTGGTGGGGAGAAGGTAACTTCTCTTTATTCTACACCCAGTGTGCATTTGTGTAATCAATAGGTGATTACGGATTTGACGATGTGGCATTCAAAGTGAATGGTGATCAGATGTTCTGAAAATAGACGTAACCTCTAGCCTCACAACCAGAAGTAACAAAAGTTGGGCTAGGCAGCATGGCTAGTTGGGTCATCCCCAAGCAGGGTGTATTGTCACCGATCTAGAGAAAATTCATATTTATACTTCTTTCGATCCTGTATCTTCGGATGACGGTTGGATGGCCTACAACCGTGGTGGCAATATATTCGATACACTCAAGCTAAATGAGTGGTCGGTCATGTGTGGCCGGGTTGCAAGACGTTTTTGTTGAACCCAGGTATATACCCTCTAGAGTACACTGATCGGAAGGTGCTCCCATACCTTGTCTGTTGGAATCTAAACTCCAATTAGCGCCCTACGGTTTATGATTTTATAATATATATATGTGGAGCGTGAGATGCAAGCGTTCTGCTACTTGATTATTTAATTGAGTAGACATTATTATAATATCACTGGAGTTTGATATCAAAGTATTTTGGGTTATAATAAGGTAAAAATCGTCCGTGTTTATGTGTGGACTGGTCTTACTATTATCCTTTTGTTTCAAAAGGAATTTCAAAGTTAAACAGTATGATTGGAATTTACTCACACCAGTCCCATGGCTGACCCAGAGTTTATTTTGTTTGTTTTCCCCTAAACTCTTAGGTGGCCATATTTGTACGGGCAGTCAAGTGTTTCAGGCTTTACAGATTCACTTGGAGGAGCTGGAAGCAGAAGGCTTCACCACTAGTTATGTAAATATTATTTTCCGCTGTGATGTATACAATGTATTGTACTCTGATATATGGTATGTATATACAATACAGTTTTGTGTATTTCCAAGTTATGTTATAATACAGATTATTCATTCCGCTGTGAGATTCGTGTTTACACTTATTCTGATGTTCTTCTTCTTCTTCTATTCTATTAGTTCTATCTTTTCTATCTCACCCTCTAACTTCTTTCTATTAATGATCTGAACTTTCGTGCACTTTGAGTTGAATGTGTAGGATATTAGTCAGCTCAAAATGGTACGGATTTTCCGGCCGTTACAGTTGGTATCAGAGCTGAAGGTTAAGTGATTACCTTGGCTCTGTGGCGTAACTCAATAGAGATGGAGTTAGTAATACTCTAGATTGAGTTTGAGTGTGTGTGTGTGTATATATATATATAAGCGCGTATTTGTAAACTAAAATAAAAAATGTTTTATATTGTGTTGACTGGTCATTCGAGTGGTTTATGAATTCTGGTCGAAACAGTAATGCAAACTGTGTCAATAGGTGTTTCTAAACTCTTGAACAGAGCAATTCGACACGGTATGTTTTGAAAAGAGGGTAAATGAAATAATTTTACCCAAAATATATTTTGATAAAAAGAAAGCATATATATTGGAATTATCTAATATATATTGAAAGTGTTGATCGTTATTATGATCAAATATGATTTATAATTGACTTGGTTATATAAATAACCAACCAAAATATTATATAAGTATAATATGCAAAATCAGATGAACTGAATCTGAACCAGAATTGAAATAAAACTCTAGAAACTTGGAAAAGAGTTGAAAATAACGTTTGGATTAAATATATGGGAATTTTAAAATCCTGGGAGATTTAAAATTTGTTTTCCAAGTGCTGTGAAAGATATTTTGAAGTAATTTCAAAAATAGAGTGATTATAAATGAGTTTTTTAAGTAATATAGTATTAAACTCACTTCGACGGCTGGAAAATAAATTCCGATGATGATCGCGACATTATCGGTGTTCATTTTCGAGCTGGTAAGTGACGGATTACTACCAAAGATTTTGTTTTGGATTGTTATAAGAAAAAAGTTGTTCGAAAATTCAAAATGTTTTGAATTGCTATTATTATATGCAATATATATGATTTCAAACTGATTTGAAATAAATTCCAGGAATTTGAATTCTGAAATAAAAAATTTAACTTATGGAGTTAAAATGGTAAAAGTAGAACTTAAACTAAGATAAAATTGGACTGAATTTGGAACGATCCAGCATGGAAATTGAAAAAGGAAAATATTGGAAATTCGAGTTATTAAGATAAATTGTTTCTTGAAGAATAAGAATCAAATTTTGAATTAAAGTTGAAATAGAAATTTGGCTTAGTAAAAGTGAATGATTGGATTGGAAAATAAATTGATTGGAGATCAGTTGGAAATGTTTGGATATATGCTGGTTTGATAGCAGATGGCAGAGATAGAGTTGAATGGCCAGCAGAGAAGGTACACGTTTATATACGAGTATGAGATTTTTATGAGTCAGTTAGGGCAAGCCGTTTTCTTTTGGATTGGAGAAGATCCAGAATGGCAAGTTGTTGTAGTATCGAATAAGCCGTGCAGAAGAGATGCTGGCAAAATTTTCTGAAAATTTGAGCTATTAGGAAATTTTCAGAATTTTGAAAATATTCGAAATAAGAAGAAATTAATATTTAATTGGAATTAATCAGTTCGGTTGAAACTAAAATTATGAAGTAAACCAAAAAGATTTTTAACCTGTTTACAACAGAGATTGTAGCATTTTTCCCATCTTAGCAATTTCGAGGACGAAATTATTTTAAGGGGGAAGGAATGTAATGTCCCGTATTTTTATCGGTTTGAATTTGAATATTTAAATCCGTTTAAATATTGAATTCGTAATATAAGTGGATTTATATATAAATTAAAATGAAGTTGAACGTATAAAAATATATATTAAATATAATCGAGCCCGTAATATCGCGGCAATTCGTAATTTAACGTTCTAAACTTCAACTGAGTGTACATGACTCGTTTCGAATCGGATATCTTCGAAACAAGAAACGCTGGAATCTGTTTAACTATATTTTTCTAACAGAAGTGGAAAATGGAGATTTTGTCGAATATATTGCAAGATATATCCAAATCAAATATTCATAGTCGCTGTAGAATCGTCTATCGACCGTAACAGTTTATTCGAAATAACTAGATATCGGATTCAAATTTGGACATGGTTCTTTGGAGACATAGCGATAATTTAATTTTTAGAATTTTACTGTAATTTTTAATTAATTAAATAAGCAACTTTTTATTTGGAGTATTTCGCACCCTGTATCGATATTTCGGGGTTTCAAAATATAAGTCAATCTACCGGTATTATTATATTTTTGGGATCGTGACACCTCGTTGAGGACGATTGTACTCTTACATCTGCCCGTGGTAGTCCATAGATGAACCATTACATATACATGTATGGCGTGTAGTAAGTTTTACATATACATAATAATATTAAAACCCAATATAAAATATGCTGACCTATTAGCGCAGAACTATACCCCTAATGCTTCGTAACTAAGGCAAGAAAATATTTGCCGACAAAGGAATCAGACACCACATCCCCATTATATATATATATATATATACTTAGCACCCACTCCCTATTTTGAAATCTATTCCCACCTCCCCTGCATATACCCGAGCTCTCACCAAATGAAGCCTCCCCACCTACCCTATTTCTTAAATACTAAGGAATCAATAGTACCTACTCTAAAGATAACCCATACCTTCAAATTCGAAATAGTAGGTAAATAATAATAAAAATATAACCCTAACCTATTGCCTAATACGTGCGTGTGAAGTATCATAACACTATAAATACAGCCATTTTCCCTGTGAAGGAATCAAACCAAAATAAGATCTGTAAACTGCTATTCATTTTAGAGTGTTGAAAAGCAAAATAGTTCGCATCCCCTCTTGTGGACAGCGGCGGTTAGGGAAGGATTCAGGGCGAGTTAAGGGTGGCTCTGCACTTCTGTTGGTGTGAGTGTCAGGTGGAGTAATTCTTGTGTACGATCTAGAAGGGATCAAAGTTAGTAAATGGACTGGAAGGGTTCAAAGTGTGGTGAGAGGAGGGGAGCTCGTGTGGTGCGTTGTGATGGAATGAAGGCTGTATACATGGAATGGGAGTGGGGGCATGTGGGATGACGTGGCGCCTGTGTGATGGGGATTGCATGGACGTGTACATGCATGTTGGGTGGCGAGTGTTTCACTTGAATGGGGCGCATTCAGGATGAACTTTGGATGGGTAGTGGCGAATGTAGAGAGTGAGGAAGGAGAAGATTATGAGGGGTACTGCATATATATTTTCATGTGAAGCAATGGACATGATTATGATGGGTAAAAAGGAGTATACGTGTATTGATTACAAGGACAGGTCACGTTGTTGTTAATCTGAGTTGCGTTGAGGGTGAGGACTGGATAGATGAGGTAACGTGAAGATTAAAGGAGGGGTTCAGTGCAAATAAGTCTGGGTTTGGGTCACATATAAAATGAGAAGGGAAGTGATGCAATACGATTTGTGTACGTAAGACGTGAATAGTCTGGGAACCAATGTGCAGTGCGAGCTGGGTTCTTCCGCATGTCACAGTAGCAGGGAGGATCGAGTTAAGTGATATATATAAATAAGATAGACAGTGTTCGAAGGCGGTGCGATGTGTTTGTAGAAGAATTTAACGATGGGTTCGAAGCCCTGATTTGGGGGAATAAACGTGTTTTCCTGTGAACGCTAATGACGTATTATAATCAGGTGGTAAATTCGATCGTAGCATGGGTTCGTATTGGCAGCAAAGAAGGATATACGGGAACCAAAGAGTTAGAGTGGCCGATTATATTAACTAGAATTCGACCAAATCAGAAGCGATGGGATCGTAACCAAAAACACCTGATACAATCAACCGATGCAGATCGTTATTTAACGATTAACGCACCAATGTGAGTAAATTCACTCACTCTGATCTATTTAAAATATTTTAATCATATTTTAATATTTGGTTGAATGCTGTGTGATGGTCGATTAGATAGATTACAATTAATTTGGTTGAAATATATATATCGTTGCATATATACACATCAGTGGTTGGATACTGATTCCACCGATTATAATATTCCCTAGTAGGAATCAGTGTAAATTGTTTGACTAACATCTGTGGATGCGGGAACCGGTTGGAGGAATCCAACCGGATTCCTCAGTATTTATGTGTACTATTTGTTTTATATGTATGCACTGTTTGAACCCAAATGACAGTAAAACCCCATGTGAATGTTGATGTTGAATGGAAATTCAACATTTGTTTGATTTAATAAATAAACAATATCAATTTAGGAAGTGACAATAGACAACCCTAAACCCATCGTTTTGAAGTTGATTGACCGACAGGTAAATGAACGAAGTTAATTATAAAAATTATATTTTTATAATTAAAGCGAAGTTTAAATTATAATAGAAGTTCTATTATAAATTAGTATTTTATAGTTCGTTTTACAAAGTAAATATAAATGATTATTTAGTTAAATAAGTATGAAGCTGTAATTATCCGACAAGTAAATAATTTGGGATAATTATTTTAAAATAAACAGTTAATGAATATTGTTATATTAATTATATTTATCCAATGGTAAGAAGCAGATAAAATCAGTTAACGAAGTTACTAATGGAATAAAGTTAAAGCGAAGAGTTAATGTTTAATAGTCATAAACAACAGAGAATTCGAAGTATGAATATGGCGTTGTAAAACCATATTCCAAATAAAAACAAGAAAACACGTTTTGATTGATATTATAAGTAATATAGAGTTAGAGTTACTAACTTATATCTGTTCTAAGGTAAGAACGTTGTCGATCAAGGTCTGAGAGGTAATTAAACTACCCCAACTTGAACGACTTCACTATTGTCAAGGAATAGTATCAGTTTGTAACGGGAAGAGATGTCAAGATTAGTATAAAAGGAATATGGCAGCGTATTGCAAGGCTTAGAACTATAGCGATATAATAACGCTGTTGATTAGGCTTAAGCATGACTGTTATGTCGAGATTAGTTATAAAAGGGATATTACAGCGTATGACAAGTTTTTGAACTGTAACGATAAATTAGCGCTGTTAACCAAACTTAAGCGTGATTTTCATATATAGCAGCACTTCCTAGGGAATGTAAACAGTTGGTTTGAAATCCACTTATTCGAAAGTAATAAGTAATGATATTTGTCCAAAGAAAAATAAGAATAAGTTTAGAAAGAGAAATTAGAGAATCATGTTAGAAAACGATGACAGCATTTCGATGTTCGAAATGTAATTAGAATTAAACCATTAGGATTTGGAACTATAATTCAACGAAGTCGAATGTATTAAAGTAAATTGTTTTAGGAATTATAATCTGATAGGATCGTTAATACTTAGCTTAAACCAATAATACGATATGTAATCAGTGTTTAATTATAAACATGATAAGAAGTTGTCTTAGAGAACAGAGTTTATAAAGTGGATTGGGAATATAAAGTATGAAAGAGATTTAGGTAAACAAGATAATGGTATTGATTTTCTTAATAAAGAGTTATTTGATAAAGGTGTTCAGATTTCTATAATGGTATGATATTCAGCTTTTAAAGTGAATAGTGTTTTAAAAATGAACGTTGGACATATTAAAATGTTTATAATGAAATTGGAATATTTTTCCAATGTGGAGAGTGTATATTATCCAAGTGTAGAAAATAAAGAACGTGAAAAGAATGGAAATGTTTCAAACATTAATAACGTATACATCTGAAATATGGGAGAATAAGAGTTGATAATAACTGGAGATGTTTTCCAAGAGTGCGTAAAGGGTAAAACGGGATTAGAGAAATATCCGGTAAGATATGGGAATTCGAAAAATAAAAACGAATGTTAAATAAAAGGTGCCCGTGGTTGTGTGCGTTTAGTTGTTCATTTGGATGAATGTTTGTTTTTACTTCGATAGTTAAATAACCGACTATCGAAGTGTTTTGGCCATCGTTGTCAATACGGATAGACCGGTTGGATTTATTATCCGAAAACCACTCCGTATAGGCAGAAGCGCTGCGAATTAGATATGCTGAAGATAATTGAAGATGGAGTTAAATGCAAAGGTCGTCCAGTTCCAGAATGGTGTTTCCTGTTTGTCCAGTCCCAGGACAACTTGTATGGACGAGTGTCTGACAGAGTATTTCCAACAGTCACGCCGTTGATTTTTACGAATATACCAAGTTGGTGGGGAGAAGGTAACTTCTCTTTATTCTACACTCAGTGTGCATTTGTGTAATCAATAGGTGATTATAGATTTGACGATGTGGCATTCAAAGTGAATGGTGATCAGATGTTCTGAAAATAGACGTAGCCTCTAGCCTCACAACCAGAAGTAACAAAAGTTGGGCTAGGCAGCATGGCTAGTTGGGTCATCCCCAAGCAGGGTGCATTGTCACCGATCTAGAGAAAATTCATATTTATACTTCTTTCGATTCTGTATCTTCGGATGACGGTTGGATGGCCTACAACCGTGGTGGAAATATATTCGATAGACTCAAGCTAAATGAGTGGTCGGTCATGTGTGGCCGGGTTGCAAGACGTTGTTGTTGAACCCAGGTGTATACCCTCTAGAGTACACTGATCAGAAGGTGCTCCCATACCTTGTCTGTTGGAATCTAAACTCCAATAAGCGCCCTGCGGTTTATGATTTTATAATATATATATATATATATATATATATATATATATATATATATATGTGGAGCGTGAGATGCAAGCGTTCTGCTACTTGATTATTTAATTGAGTAGACATTATTATAATATCACTGGAGTTTGATATCAAAGTATTTTGGGTTATAGTAAGGTAAAAACCGTCCATGTTTATGTGTGGACTGGTCTTACTATTATCTTTTTGTTTCAAAAGGAATTTCAAAGTTGAACAGTATGATTGGAATTTACTCACACCAGTCCCATGACTGACCCAGAGTTTATTTTGTTTGTTTTTCCCTAAACTCTTGGGTGCCCATATTTGTACGGGCAGTCAAGTGTTTCAGGCTTTACAGATTCACTTGGAGGAGCTGGAAGCAGAAGGCTTCACCACTAGTTATGTAAAGATTATTTTCCGCTGTGATGTATACAATGTATTGTACTCTGATATATGGTATGTATATACAATACAGTTTTGTGTATTTCAAAGTTATGTTATAATACAGATTATTCATTCCGCTGTGAGATTCGTGTTTACTCTTATTCTGATGTTCTTCTTCTTCTATTCTATTAGTTCTATCTTTTCTATCTCACCCTCTAACTTCTTTCTATTAATGATCTGAACTTTCGTGCACTTTGAGTTAAATGTGTAGGATATTAGTCAGCTCAAATTGGTACGGATTTTCCGGCTGTTACAGACGCCATAGCGAAATTCGAGGAGCGAAATGCCTACAGTACGCGCGGTTCCACTGAGAAAGTGGTCGTAACCGCCGTGTAACTACGATCTATGGCAACAACCATGGCGAAATTCAAGGGGTGTGATACCTATAGTTACAAGCGATTCTACTGGGATAGTAGTGTAACCGCCGAGTAACCGCGATCCTCGGGGGGAACGTATTTTCCAAATCTATTTTATATTGTTTTAAGTATTTTCACTGGGAGTTGAAGCAAGTATATTTAGTACTTAGAGATTTTAGTCATGCGCCTAGCCAGTGTATGCCTAACGTCTGTAAGAACGACATTAAACTTGTTAAATTTAGAGTTATCAAGTATTTTCTAACATTAAATAACAAATCAATAATCTGTAATTAAATTTATATAACTTCAACATAATAAACTAAGAAAGAAAAGTTTTAAATGTCTTAAGAAATATAACAGCTTTGAATTTTTTAATAAAATAATTATTTCTAATTTCAAAAGCTATTTTCAGACACGAGAATCATATTTTCAAAATTTAATTTTTGTTATAAATAGTTTAAGTTGTGACTTTAAGAAAACTTGAAATTTCATAAAAAGTGTTTGAAATAAAAATTCTGAATTTAATAAATAGGTTTATGACAAATGAATTTAATTAATAATGTAAGGATGAATTTCTGAATATAAAATCCTATAATTTATTTTGTTCCAAACTTTGTAAAATTCACATAATTATGAATATTTTGTTATATGCATAAGTATTTTTTTATAAACTTCTCATTTTCGAGGACGAAAAGTTTTGAGTAGGGGAGATTGTAACATCTCATATATTTCGAATATTTAAGTATATGTAATTTAATAATTGAAATTAAAATGGTTTTAAATAAAATTTATGATATTATTAATGAAATTTATTAATTTCTGCTAAAAGATTGATTTAAAACAATGTGTGCATTCTAGATGAAAATAAATACATACATGTGTATATCTTTGGCTATCGTCTTTAATTTTTTCCTTGTTTGTTCAAAATGTAATTTTTAGGAATTCAGAACGTGGATTACATGTCCAATTAAACTTCATTAATTAATTTAATCTGCAATGTTAATTATTCATTCATTTCATTCCTTTATATATTTATTTATTTCCCTTTATTTTATTAACTTTTCTTCCCTCCAATTTATTAATTTATTTCCCATTTTTTCAATTTTTCATGCATCTTATATCATTTATGTACTTTGACTCCTTAAAAATTTAATTTTGAATTGATTTCGGTATGCTTGTATTTACTTTAAGTTAAGCAAATTAAATTGACCGTTGATAAAAACAAAAAGTTTCCACAATTTTATTAATGCACAACTCAAATAGTATAGTTAACCAGAATTAACGTCAAAAATTTATAATCAAATTTAATTATATTTGGAATGCATCTAATTAAATATAGCGATGGAAGAATTTCCATAGTAATATAAGGAGGTTCATTCTGTCAAAAATGTAAATATATTTCGGCTTCTATTCCAATATCAATGTATTTTCAGCCTCTTTATTTTTAGGCATTCAAAATTACCCTACTCATTCAATTTCCTTTTGAAACCAAAGCAATAAAAAAAGGAAAGATAAAGAAATGTGAAATGTGAAAGCAATTTAGCGGTCACATAAATCACGTTCCCTTACATTTTAAACCTTGCGCATGCAACCTACAAGGATCATTTCATTTCTTTTTTTCATGCATTAAATTCTAACGTTACACTTATAATTTATATTGCATTCATTCATTTCAACTTAATTCATTTCATTTACGTTATTTTTCAATACACGCATGCAGGTTCCTTACCTTGTTTTCAATGCATGCATTCATTTGCTCATTTATGTCCATTTTCTTTTTGAAATGTTTCATGATTCTTTGCCACTTTCTTTCAATTTTCCATACATGCATTTCCTATTATATTACTTTAAAACCTAAACATTTATTTACTTAAGTAAACAAAAATATTGCTTCTTTGAATAAGAAGCATTTTTTATTCATGTGCCTGGAAACTCAATGTTTCAAAGCTTATGAACATTTTTCTGACTTTGTATTACATGCATAGTTAAGAGTCCAGCTTATGGAAAAAAAATATGAAACTACTTTAGATGTATAAATGGAATCCGTTGAACGAAGTATGTTGTTATTCATGAACAGCATATGCATGACCTATCAAAATTTAAGCAATGACATAAAAATAACGTTAGACTTGAGTTAACATAGATAATAGATGTATAACGTAATAAATAAATAAATTATAATCAAATTAAATTAAGAAAATTCAAAATTAGGAATACGTCAAATTGGATAGAACGTAGGAATTACTTTCATATAGAAATACACAATTTTGTTTTCTTTCTTGTTTTTTCAATAGGAAATGTGGAATCAGTAGTTCAATTGTTTGAAATTAATATCTACATGTAACCAGGCTTCACAAAAATAAATAAATAAATAAATTATAACGCACGAAACCTCTCATCATAAAATTTCGAATTTTAAATGTAATACATTGAATTGGTATTATTAATATTTAGTGGCGTGATTGGAGGATCTCGTGACCGCTTCTCTTCATATACTTGAAACTGAACCCTCTCTTCCGCTCTATTTTATTTCTTCACCTTGCTTATAAATATGGAACCTTTTATCACAAAAAAAAAAATACTGAAGCCTGCAACGTTGATGTCTCCCCCCGTAGCTTTGTTCCAGCAGTGTCGAACTCAGCTTTGCTATCTCCTTTTAGCCTTGCCTTCGAACTAAGCAATCGCCACCTTCAAGTCGTGGCCAATTTCGCGTTTTCCAGTCTCAAGGTGAGATTTTATCACAAATTCAAATTGAAGAAAATTAATTGCTAAATTTTTTGGGCATCTCGATTTGTTTGAGTAAATTATTTGTTGTTGATGGTTGGGGTACCTTTGAATTGAACTGTTCTTTCTTTAACATTTGAAACTATCCTTTATTGATGTCATGCTTCCCAGAAAATGTGTTTTCCCATGAACTTGGTGAAGATTGTTACCCAGGCTCTATCATGTTATGCACTTCGATATTTTGGGTATGTATTAAACCACTACTTTGTCTACTTCCTTAGTAAATTTAAGATTGCTTTTATATTTGTTGTGCATCTTGATATACATATGTGGGCACAAGCATTAAACTATATATGTTGGTCTGCACCTTACCAATGCAATGATTTCCGAATTTTTTTTGGCACTATTGTGGTGGAGCCTAGTTTGTCTATTTTTCCCCTTACTTTTGGCATGTGTTCTTACAATTTTGTATGATCCATGTTGTATACACATTTTGGGCAGGTTGAACCATTGCCTATGTCTTTTAGTTGTTGTTTGTGCACCCTACTTTTTGTTGCCTTAAATCCCATTTTGGAAAACTGATATATACATTGATATATACATGCATGAGTAGTGGAGTTGGGACCAAAGTGTTAGGGGAATGCATGGCATGCATGTGCAAGAAACCATATGAAATGCAGATAATTAAAAAGAAAATTTCAAGCACCGTACTTTATCAAGTTGTCCAATTTTGCATACTAAGTTTATGATGATCATGATGCATGACTATTGGACACATACATTCAAAATTTAGAATTGCCTATATGTTGTACATAACTATTGTTCTTTTTGCATTGCATTTGAAGTAAATTTACTTGAATACAACCTGACCTGAGTTTTTGTTTTGCTCGGGTCGGGGTCAGACCTGAGTAATTATAGCTTAGACTTGAAGCTGAAGACGATAAAGATTCGTGAAGATGCGCTCGCTTTGATTCGTTCTTCCATTTTATTTTTTAACTGAAAATGTATGTATTAATTAAATTTTCCGCTATATATAATTTTTTTTGTAAAATCTGATATTTATGTATAAAATTTCCGTTGTGAGATATTGTAGTTTGTTTATTATGTGATTTTTGTGATGTGATTCTATTAAACCCTGTAAGCTAAATAACAGTCTGTCATTTTGAGCGGTTTAAGTTGGTTTAACTGCCGACTTGAAGCGATCGAAAAGGCTGGTTGTTACATGTGGTATCAGAGCTTTGGTTTACACAAAGCTTAGCTAATGGAGTTTAATAAGAATCATTTGCTAGAAATTACACTAGATAGAGAGTAATTTGAAATATAAATGGTTTTGAAACTAATATTTTGAAAGAGTGGCGCAACGGAAGCGTTTTGAAATTAATAAGTTTTGAAACAAATTTATTTTGAAATTGATAAATTATTTTGAAATAAACTGTTTTGTCTTATACATTTGGAGATAATGTATTCTTATAAAATAATTTTGAGTATTTATTCGACGTCAAGGTTGGACTATTGAGTATGTAAGATTTTGAATATACGTCTAGCTAACATATATACAAAGTCTTGTCTGTACTAGATAGATATGGAATCACACTCTAGTTGCTTGAAGATGATTCTGGTGATTGTCGCGGCATCACTAGTATTTATTTTCGAATTTCGGAAGTGGTATGAATATATGATTCCGATTGAAATGTCGAGAAATACTTAGACTAATTATTTTGATAAATATTCGAAAATTATTTGGATAAATTTTAATGAAAATTCTTTTCTAAAATTAATGTGAACTTGGGTAAATGATCAAAATTTAAATAAAGTTACATTATTGTGTAATATAAGAGAATTTACAAATGAATGTTTTAAAACAAAATTGTAAGGTGAATAGTGAATGATGAAATTGGGAAAAAATAATTGTGAACTTTAAAAATCTAGAACGACAAGTGAATGTTAGAATTAAATTGAAATTTAAAAGAAGGCAACTTGAATAAAATTAAAGAAAAAGATACGAGCTTTAAATTTTACAATGACAATTGTGAATATTTTGAAATTTGAACTAAAGTGAATTAATTAAAGAAATTTCATAGTTGCATCGTTTACCCCCTTGGCGTTGAGAATAAATAGTTCCCTCGTTCATTTTGATTCATTCACCTTGCTATAGTAGTTGTTATTTGACCTTCCCACCCTTGTTTTATTCATGTTTGAGCTTTCGTTACTACAGAATCCGTGTCCTTGTACCCTTTTGTTTACCGTGCATTGGAAAAAGTCTAAAATAAAGTTGAATTAATGACATAGTTTGGATTTGAAACAAACATTTGAAATTTGAATTATGACAACAATTGACAATTGAATTTCGAAGTATTGCTTTTGTATTATGTTAATGGAAGTATTGAAAATGAGATGTAAGGGATAATTAAAATGTATTGAAATAGTTTTTTTTATTCTTTTGAAATATATTGAATCCAACTTATATGAAATGTGTTAGAAATATTTTGACCAAGAAATATTTTAAGAAGGTTATTTTGTACAAATTCGACAGTGTGAATTATAAGCTAGTTTCAGAAGCTTTTGAAAGAGTTTATCTTTTGTGAATAATGTTCGATTTGGGAAATGGTTGTTGAAATCATATTATGAAATCAAAGCTGAATTAGCATTGGAATTTCGCATAAATTGATATTGAAATGGAATTTTCGAGAATCTTTAATTTTGGATGTTTAATATGAAGTTTTTGAAACTTATATATGAAAGATTATATAAGAATGCGGTGAATTCAAACTATTGATTTGAAGGAGATTGATATGAAATGAAATCTTATATAAATGGAAATTATATAAGAATGACATGTTAACATGATTTGAGAAATCTTATGTAAATAGAATTTATACGAGAGTGATATGTTTGAAAAACATGATTTGAAAAGAAAATCTTATGTAAATTGATACTTATGTAAATGCGATATATGCGAAATGTGAAATGAAGTTCTATATATATTTAGTATTAATGTTTTCCAAATGAAGATATGGGAAGTGCCTTCCACTGAGAATTGAAATTTGAAAAATCATAGCTATGTTGGTGCTCAGTTGATTGGAGTATTCATCGATATCGGAATCCCACTCGATGGGATCACATTAATTATTATTACTTATATGTTCTAGAGTTATTCGAGGGGCGCGAAGCCTATAGTTACGAGCGGTACCACTGAGATAGTGGTCGTAACTGCCGTGTAACTGCGATCTAGACGCCATAGCGAAATTCGAGGGGCGAGATGCCTACAGTACGCACGGTTCCATTGAGAAAGTAGTCGTAACCGCCGTGTAACTACGATCTATGGCAACAGCCATGGCGAAATTCGAGGGGTGTGATACCTATGGTTACAAGCGATTCTACTGGGATAGTAATGTAACCGTCGAGTAACCGCGATCCATGGAGGGAACGTATTTTCCATATCTATTTTAAAATGTTTTAAGTATTTTCACTAGGAGTTGAAACAAGTATATTTAGTACTTAGAGATTTTAGTCATGCGCCTGGCCAGCGTATGCCTAACGTCTGTAAGAACGACTGTAAAATTGTTAAATTTTGAGTTATCAAGTATTTTCAAACGTTAAATAACAAATCAATAATCTGCAATTAAATTTATATAACTTCAACATAATAAACTAAGAAAGAAAAGTTTTAAATGTCTTAAGAAATATAACAGCTTTGAATTTTTTAATAAAATAATTATTTCTAATTTCAAAAGTTATTTTCAAACGCGAGAATCATATTTTCAAAATTTAAGTTTTGTTATAAATAGTTTAAGTTGTGACTATAGGAAAACTTGGACTTTAATTAAAAGTGTTTGAAATAAAAAATTTGAATTTAATAAATAGATTTATGACAAATGAATTTAATTAATAATGTAAGGATAAATTTCCGGATATAAAATCCTATAATTTATTTTGTTCCAAACTTTGTAAAATTAACATAATTATGAATATTTTGTCATATGCATTAGCATTTTTTTTACAAACTTCTCATTTTCGAGGACGAAAAGTTTTAAGTAGGGGAGATTGTAACATCCCATATATTTTGAATATTTAAGTATATGTAATTTAATTATTGAAATTAAAATGGGTTTAAATAAAATTTATGATATTATTAATGAAATTTATTAATTTCTGCTAAAAGATTGATTGAAAATAATGTGTGCATTCTAGATGAAATAAATACATACATGTATATATCTTTGGCTATCGTCTTTAATTCTTTCTCTGTTTGTTCAAAATGTAATTTTTAGGAATTCAGAATGAAACGACCCGAACTTCGCCGGTAAGGAAGGCGCGGATTGAATTGAGGACAAGACAAATCAGAATGCAAACAGAAGAACATTTCATTGTATATTACAACAATTTCATCAAATTACAAGAATATACAGAGTATGAATGAATAAAATACATTCAATAAATATCAGAGAGTACAATAAATTACATAGCAGCGGAAAATAATACAAAACACAACTGAAAGGAATATACGGATACAGAGCTTTCTGAATATCATTCCAGCTGTAAACAAGGTTCCTGTGAATATAAATCTGCAAAACCAAAACTACTAGCTGCCCGTGTCAAAATAAGGGCACCCAGAGTTTAGGTTAAAACAATAAACTCCAGGTCAGTCATGTGACTGGTGTGAGAACTAAAACAGTTATTAATCTTGATTTTAAAGTTAGGTAAATCAAGGGACCACGCCGTATAACACGGAACGGGTTTCCTCCCAAGAACACCAGTGCATAAAACAACAGCGCAATGCTAAATAAAGAAAAATGAAGCTATTATAAGACCCAGGTCCCATCACACAATGCAACACAAGCCGGAGGATAGGGTTTTACCTTATAATAGCCAAAGAATGCTTGATACGCTAAATTTCATCTTTTATTACTATAAGTGTATAGTGCCAAAACAATTTCAATCATAAATATCAATCATAGACGGCATGGGTACCATAGATCATGTCGCCAATACTAGGCTCTACAATCAAAACCGCAAAGTCACATATTGGAAGTTGGATTTCCATCTGTGAACCAAGGCAAAAGATAGTCCTTACCGATTCGAGAGCCTCTAGTCCGCCCCTCAGGTCAGAGCTCGAGTGACCTTTGGATCGTCAGGGCTGGTCCACCAATGTGGATTAAAATGCCTGAACACTGCGTTTCCCCGCCCTTTGGGGCGTAAATGAGCCAAATGACTCCATCGGCTCCACACAGTCACCGATATATCCGAGGTGCCTCGCAACCCAACAACCACATAAGTCAAACTCGTCAGAGCATGTCAAACCACTGACGCCACTTCTAACTAGAAAGAAACGCATGTCCTCCCTGATGTCCTCTACCATTTCTGGTTCACAACCGAGGCGTGAGGCTCGCGAATCCACGCTACATAAAGCTGTGCCACACAGGCTGTGCTTTGATCATCAACCACAAGACTCTGCTTTTCAACAGAAGTCTTGATCATTTGCATCTTAGCATGCCACACAGGCAGACCACTCCATGCAACTGATATCCATCAATCACACAGAATGATATCCAATGTCAGACACACAGTCCATTTACAAGTCCGTTTTGGGTCTGAACGAAACCGGAGGCACCTTGTACCTCGCATATCCATCGATCTCCAAGTACGTCTGGACGATCACCAACTGATTCCCTCCTCTTGGGTGTACAGCCCAATCAAGATCATCAGTAATCACCCAAACGATGTGAAGACCTCCGGTCTTCGACCACCATCTTCATCCTCGACACATCGTCGAATCAGTTATTCAGAATGGGATAAACCCGATCTTTCTGAATAACTCGCGTATATAATAAACAAGTGTTACACAAACACAACATGCGCCTCATTCCAATTCATTAGTCACTAACCATAAATTAGTAAGAGAACAATTCCCTAAATATTAACCCCAAAGGCCGAAACCAACATCAGATCAATACCCAGGAAACCATTCATCTTAACTAATCTTCAGTTAGTTGCTAAATTTCACATTCTTAGGGAGAGGTTCCCCTTAATTTTATCGAAGATAAATTCCTTAAATTTATTCTTTAATTTTCTTTTGAATATCATTTCAAACCAAATTATGGTTTATCCAAACTAGTCGGAATTAACGAACCTTACCGAAGTAATCATTTGTTTTAATTTCCCAATCCCAACCTATTCATCCCATGAAGTAAAACTGGTAATACTTCATATCTAACACCACGGTGTTATTGGTAAATTCAATTACCATTTCACGTTCAAATCTTATTAAAGATTTAACTATCGCCTGGAGCAAAACTGGTGATACTCCATTCTCGATCATTTCAATCTAATTAAAGATTCATTAAAACTCCACTTGGTTTTAATCTTCCCAAAAATCAATATTAATGATTGTTTAACTTGGGAAATCATATCCCGTCTTTAACTGGGTTAAAGAACCAATGTCATTTAACCACGATTCACAATAAACCCAAAATCACATTCTATTCCATCAGCCTTTAACCGTAAATTAGCAAGTGAATAATTCCCTAAATGTTAACCCCTAAGGCCGAAACCAACATCAGATCAATACCCAGGAAACCATTCATCTTAACTAATCTCCAGTTAGTTCCTGATTTTCTTAACTCTGTTGGGACTAAGAACGGTATTATTAAATATAACATTCACGACAACCCAAATCACATTCCATTAATTATCGGGTTAAAGAACAAGTGTTATTTAAAACACCGTTCACGATAAACCCAAAAACAATTCAAATTCAATTCCAATTAAATACCATTAAATTGGTATACTTCATTAAATCTAAATAAAAAGATTTAATCTTTTTCTCAACTGGGTTTAAGAACAGTGTTAATGAAGACACCATTCACGACAAACCCAAATCACATTTGATATTAAATACAAGGCTCTGAATAGAAAATATATCGGCTTATATTCAATATCAAATTCTACGACCAACAAATATCGTATTGGAAATAACGATATAAATATATCTTTCAAATTTCCATAACAATATTTGTATAATCACGAAATCCAACATCGAAATATTCCAAAGACAATTTCGATTCAAATCCATTCCAATTCAATTATTGGAAATTCTGGTTACTTTCAAAACCATTTCAAATCCACCTTATTTATTTTAAAAATAAATGGGATTATAATTCTAGTTCATTTCGATAAAAATCAATTTTTATCTTTTCAAATATGGAATTTTTCATCTCAATTCTTCACAAATCATTTCTTATGATTTTACACAAATTATTACTATTTTTAATAATTTCATCAAGGCCCGTACAGTCAAATTTCATCAACGGCCATCGAACTGCACTTACAACGACCTTTTCCAAATTTGATTTGGACATAATTCCAAATCCAATCGTTAGATTTCAAATCTCTAATATTCGTTAGAAAGCTCTTTTCGATACGAACCCAACGGTTCTAGTTTTAGGAGAATCCGACGGTCGGATCTCCCGAAATATCCTTTCGAAGTCAATGGTCGAAATTCGCGAACTGTCGCGGCGCGGCGCATTCTATTCAGGCCACTTAATATATATAATATATATATTATATATATTTCATCGATTTCCTTTTAAAAACGTATTTTTTAAATCGTTTTAAATTCGTTTTCGAAACGATTTCAACTTCATATTCAATTTCGAATCAAAATTGAATATTCCACATCATCGATATACAAATGATAATATTTTCAAAATATTATATTTTGAAATCACTTCTTTTTCTATAATCATTATAAAAATGAATATAATCGATATAAATATCGTTCGCATCAAAATGGCGCATATCTA
Source organism: Allium sativum (assembly GCA_030737875.1). NCBI lineage: Eukaryota > Viridiplantae > Streptophyta > Magnoliopsida > Asparagales > Amaryllidaceae > Allium > Allium sativum. Next base: position 661,543,581 of record CM060919.1, read on the forward strand.
ACCAACACGACTTTATATATTTCAATAACTTCGTTATTCTATTCAACAAATTAATATTTTCTTCAACACATGAATATATATTTTTATTCAACACATGAATATATATTTTTATCCAACACATGAATATTTATTTTTATTCAACATATGAATATTTATTCTATTCAACACATGAATTTTTATTCCTATTCAACACATGAATTTTTATTCTATTCAACACATGAATTTATTTTTCTATTCAACACATGAATTTTTATTCTATTCAACACATGAATTTATTTTTCTACTTAACACATGAATTTATATTTTTATTCAACACATGAATTTATATTTCTATTCAACACATGAATATTTCTTTTATAATATTCCTTATTTTCCAAATTGGAATGAGGCCCAATCAATTACCATATAACGTTAATTATATGGATTCCCTACAACACATGCATATAATAGCAACGATAAATCATCAACCATCATCCAGAGTGCACCACACAACTGCATAAGCATTAAAATAGCAACGATAAAGAATCAACCATCGTCCAGAATCAATCAAACGACCGACAAATTACTAAACGATTGGGATTAGTGTACGCCAAATATCATCCCAACACCCGTGTGGGGTTTCAAATCAACAAACACATATTTTTATGCAGTTGTGGGATATTAATGATTACTAAACGATGGTTGATTCTTTATCGTTGCTATTTTATACATGTGTTGTAGAAAATCCATATAACTAACATTATATGGTAATTGATGGGGCCTCATTCCAGTTTTGAAATAGAAATATTTGAAAAAGAAATATTTGAAATAGAATATTTGACAATAGAAATATATGAAGCCGTGTTGATTTGATTGACGCCATTTTGACGTGAACGATATTTATATCGATTTTATTCAATTTTCATTGTATATTGAAAGTGATTTCGAAATTTGAATATATTGAAAGTGATTTCGAAATTTGAATTATATTGAAGATAATCGAAATTCAAATTGAAATTGATAGAATTGAATTCAAATTGAAATTGAAAAAAATTGAATTCAAATTGAAATTGAAAAGAATTGAATTCAAATTGAAATTGAATAGAATTGAATTCGAATTCAAATTGAATTAATTTGAAATTCAAATTGAATTGAAAACGAACTGAAATTGAATTAAAAATCGAATTGAAATCAATTTGAAAGGAATTTTAAATGAATTTATAAGGAAAAATTCAACTTTGATTTGAATTTGAAATGAAGTTGAAATCATTTCGAAAACGAATTTAAAACAATTTATAATATACGTTTAAAAGGGAAATCGACGAAGTATATATTATATATATTATATATATAATATAATGGCCTGAATAGAACGCGCCCCGTCGCGACAGTTCGTGAATTTCGACTATTGACTTCGAATCGACATTACGGGAGATCCGACCGTCGGATTCTCCTGAAACCGGAACCGTTGGGTTTGTATAGAAAAGAGCTTTCAAATGAATATTAGAAATTTGAAATCTAATGGTTGGATTTGGAATTATGTCCAAATCAAATTTGGAAAAGTTAGCTGTAAGTGCAGTTCGATGGCCGTTGATGGAAATCGACTGTACGGGCTTTGATAAAATTATTAAAAATATCAATAATTTGTGTAAAATCATAAGAAATGATTTGTGAAGAATTGGGATGAAAATTTCCATATTTGAAAGGATAAAAATAGATTTTTATCAAAATGAACTAGTTTTGAACTAGAATTAAAATCAATTTATTTTAGAAATAAATAAATTGAGTTTGAAAGTGGTTTTAAAAATAATCAGAATTTCCAATAATCGAATTGGAATGGATTTGAATCGAAATTGTCTTCGGAATATTTCGATGTTGGATTTCGTGATTATACAGATATTGTTATGGGAATTTGAAAGATATATTTATATCGTTATTTCCAATACGATATTTGTTGGTCGTAGAATTTGATATTGAATATAAGCCGATATATTTTCTATTCAGAGCCTTGTATTTAATATTAAATGTGATTTGGGTTTGTCGTGAATGGTGTCTTCATTAACACTGTTCTTAAACCCAATAGAGAAAAAGATTAAATCCTTCTATTCAGATTTAATGAAGTGTACCAATTAAATAATGTTTAATGGAATTGAATTTGAATGTGATTTTGGGTTTATCGTGAACCGTGTTTTAGATGACATTGGTTCTTTAACCCAGTTAAAGACAGGATATTGATTTTTGAAAAGATTAAAACTAAGTGGAGTTTTAATGAATCTTTAATTAGATTGAAATGTGAATTGATAATTTAAATTATCAAATCTGAAAGGTGATCGAGAATGGAGTACCACCAGTTTTGCTCCAAAGCGATAGTTAAATCTTTAATTAGATTTGAATGTGAAATGGTAATTAATTTTACCGATAACACCGTGGTGTTAGATATGGAGTATTACTAGTTTTGCTCGAGGGGATGAATAGGTTGGGATTGGGAAATAAAATAAATAATTACTTCGGTGTGGTTCGCTAATCCCGACTAGTTTGGAAAACCATAATATGGTTTGAAATGATATCCAAAGAAGGATTAAAGAATAAATTTAGAAGAAATTATCTTTGATAAAATTTATGGTAACCTTTCCCCTAAGAATGTGATTTTGTGAATAAAAGAATATTCTGAATTGGAATGAGGCATTTGTTGTGTTTGTGTAACATTTATTTATTATATACGTGGGTTATTCAGAAAGGCCGGGTTTATACCCATTCTGAATAACCGATTCGACGAGATGTCGAAGATGAAGACGGTGCTTGAAAACCGGAAGTCTTCACATCGTTTGGGTGATTACTGATGATCTTGATTGGGTTGTACATCCAAGATAAGGGAAACAGTTGGTGATCGTCCAGACGTTCTTGGAGATCGATGGATATGCGAGGAAAGTGCCTCCGGTTTCGTTCAGACCCAGAACGAACTTGTAAATGGATTGTGTGTCTGACATTGGATTTTATTCTGTGTTGATTGATCTCTATTAAATATACATCTGTTTGGTGGCGGAGAATTTATTCTCTTGCTTAACGCCCTTCTCTGAGACGTACGAGCTCAGAGGTTGTATATCGATGGACATCAGTCGCATGGAGTGAATTGCCAGTGTGGCATGTGTAAGTGGCAATTGATCAAGGCTTCTGTTGAAAAGCAAAGTCTTGTGGTTGATGATCAAGGCACGGCCTGTGTGGCGTAGCTTTGTGTATAGCGTGAATTCGCGAGCCGCACACCTCGGTATGAGTCAAAAACGGGATAGTGACTGCAGGGAGAGCACGACGTTTCTTTCTAGCTAGTGGTGGTGTCAGTGCTTAAACTAGCTGACATTTTTATACTTTTCACCTATGTGGTTGTTGGAATGCGAGGCGCCTCGGATATAGGTCTGTTAGGACCGGGAAACGTGTGCTCAGGAATAACTAATCCTCCACAGTTAGGTGAGGAACAACCCTGAAGATCCAAGGATCATAGTGGGGTCCTGAGACATTTGCTAGAGTGTCTCGAATCGGAGAGGAGCTTGCCCCTTGCCTCGACTCATGATGGAATCCAATTTCCAATACGTGATAATTTGGTTTTATTTGTAGAACCTAGTATGGCGACATAATGGTATGGTTCATTCATGCCGCCTATGATTGATATTTATGATGTGAAATTGTTTTGAAACTATACACTTATAGTAATATCAAAATGATTTGTTTTAAACGTACCAAGCATGTTTGGCTATTATAAGGGAAAACCCTATCCTCCGGCTTGCGTTGCATTGTGTGATGGGACCTGGGTCTTATAATAGCTTCATTTTTCTTTATTTAGCATTGCGCTGTTTGTTTTATGCACTGGTATTCTTGGGAGGAAACCCGTTACGTGTTATACAGCGTGGTCCCTTGATTTACCGAACTTTAAAATAGAGATTAATAACTGTTTTAGTTCTCACACCAGTCACATGACTGACCTGGAGTTTATTGTTTTAACCTAAACTCTAGGTGCCCTTATTTTGACACGGGCAGCTAGTAGTTTTGGTTTTGCAGATTTATATTCACAGGATCCTGATTTACAGCTGGAACGATGCTCGGAAAGCTCTGTATCTGTGTATTACTTTCAGTTGTGTTTTGTATTATTTTTCCGCTGCGATGTATTTAAATGTAATTTATTGTAATCTATGATATTTGTCGAATGTATATTTATTCATACTCTGTATATTCTTGTAATCTGATGGAATTGTTGTAATATACAATGAAATGTTCTTCTGTTTGCGTTCTGATGTGCCTTTTCCTCAACGCAATCCGTGCTTTCCTCACCAGGGAAGTTCGGGTTGTGTCAGTTTGGTATCAGAGCTTTGGTTTACAGAGCTCGAGAACAAGACACATTAGAACCATACGAAAGAATTCATCAGAAATTGGATTAGCAATATCCAATAAGAATTACTCGTTAGAGATAGGATCAGTAGTATCCTAGAATGAGTGTGAAGAGTATATTTTTCAAATGAAAACAAATTTTGTTTTGAAATTTAAATCGTTTTGTACATATTTGAATATTTATTTATTTTGAATTTGGACAATCTAGTATATAAAGGTTTTGCATATACGCGTCATGAGCGTATATTCGAAGTTTTAATATACAAGATAGATATAGAATCACACTCTAGTTGCCCGGGGATGATTCTGATAATGCTGCAGCGTTATCAATATTTATGTTCGAGTGCCGAAGGTGCGATATCTATATATTTCCATTAGACTGGTGTGAGAACCAAAACTAGATAGATTTATTTGTTGTGATTTGGCATCAAAACATGATTTTCTGTATATATATCAAAATTATGAAATTGAAATTCTAATTCACTAACTGATTGATGATTGTGTTGTTTGTTTATTTGTTTGAAATTTTGAACCGTTTAGCCTAATTGAACCAAATAGTGAATTGTATTGAAAAATAGTCGCATTTGCTTGCATATACATGTACTTACATTGAACAGGTCATATCAAGGAGGCTAGAGCAGTAGAATAAAATTTGTTTTCCCGACAAATAGGTACATGTTTACTATAATTTACTGTTTTGTTTGGGTGATGATGATTTTATGAGCCGATTGGCTAGCCGCTTAGCTTTTTCTTTTTCTTTTGGATTGAAGAAGGCCATGGGTGGCTATATGAAATATCCCGAAGTCCCCGGTGCAGGGGAGGTTATGGAGAAATTTTTCGGAAATTTAGGGTGTTGGCCAAATTTTTGAAAATTTTGAAAAGTTCTTAGAAACTGAAAAGTTGAAGAACTTAAGCCGTAATCAAAATATTGGAAGTTGAGTTGATTTGTTAAACAACTTTTGGCTTCGTTCCTTTTCGGGGACGAAAAGTTTTAAGTGGGGGAGATTGTAACAACCCGGAAATGCGAGCCAGTTTAAAATTTTTATTTTGGCAATTTTAGTGAATTTTGATTATTTAAAATGAATTATTTTAAATAATATCGACGAGAAATTTAATTTGAATAGAATCGAACGTATATATTTATATAGATCATCGTTAGAATATAAATAATTATTTATAATTATAAAAGGAATTGAAAATGGCGCGGTAGTTCGATAATTCGATTTCAAAATTCAAATGAACATACCGGGTGCAAAATAATCCGGATTTTAGTGAAACCAAAAATATTAGAATCTAATTGAGAATATCTTTCCAACGAATCTGAAAAATCAAAATTTCATAGCGTGAATCAAAAGATATGTCCAGTTGAAAATTCAGAATAGTCGCTATGGAATTTCTGGCCCTTAAAAATGGAAATTTTGCAAACGACCTCGGTTTTCGACGAAACCAATTTTTTTGGATCCGTGATGTCAAATTATTTCTAGGTTTCAAATTTCGTAATTTTCCGAATCAATATGTGAGCATGGCGAAGGAAAACTCGTTTGACCAGTTTCAGTTGATTTTATTCGACTGGAAAATGGCCATTTTTCCAACGGTCTCAGAATTTGACGAAATTAGTTTTATTAGGACCGTATCGTCAATACGAAGCTGGAAAATATTTTTCTGGAATTTTTCGAGTTAGTATGTGGCCCCGGTAAATTGAAATGCGTGTTCAAATTCAATATATAGAGTTATATGTTGATTTTGATGAAAACTGATCGAAACGATCGAATCAGCTTATGATACATATCCCATTGTGTTCGAAATAGGGGTAATTAGCTATGTACGACAGGCGGTGGGCCTCGTTTAGAGGTCTAATGAAAAAGTCAACTTTTTGAAATTAATAAAATAAAATAAAACCCTCTCTCCTCAAACATACCCCCCCCCCGTTCTAAATCAGTTCAGAAAAATCAAAATAAAAAAATGAAGAAGGGGGAGGAGCCGCCGCTCCTCCCAGCAGCGCCGCCGCGCGCCGCCACCAGGGCGGAGCCCCCTCTCGCATCCCCTCCATCCCCTCCTTCTCTCTCCTCTTCTACACGTCGTGACCCCCAAACCCTAGGCCCGCCGCAACCACCCTGAGCGTAGCCATCCCCCCCTCCCTTGCTCCGACCGCGACTTCCCCTCCTCCTCTAACCCGCGTAGCACCCCATTGCCCCTCTCCGGCCATTTTTGTCAAAGGTGAAAGGTGATTTTTTATATATGAATTTACTTTGCTTTGTTTTCAGTTTTCAGTTTTCAACACCATAAAAATATGATTTTTAAGCGGATTAGATTAGGATTTTTATGGTTTTTAAATGAAGAGAAGTTTGATCTTTATTCGCAAGAAAAGTTTTGATTTTTCAAACAAGAAAAGTTTTGATTTTTCAAACAATGAAAGCTTTGATTTTTCAAACAAGAAAAGCTTTCATTTTTAGTAAAACAAAGCTTTCATTTTTAGTAAAACAAAGACGATATTTTTATATAAGGAAAGATGATATTTTTATACAAGGAAAGATGATATTTTTATATAAGGAAAGATGATATTTTTATATAAGGAAAGACGATATTTTTATATAAGGAAAGGCGATAATTTTTTTTACATAGACAAAGATATGATTGTTACATAGGCAAAGATCTGATTTTTAATAGAATAGCTTCAAAGTAAAAATACGATTTTTATCGAAGTAAAAATACGATTTTTAGTAAAGAAAAATTTTGGTTTTTATTATGAATAACGCTTTGAAAAAGAGTGGGATGATTTGATTTTTTATTAACAAAAGAATTGATTTTTTTCATTGAAAGGATACGATTTTTAATAAGTAAAAGTATATAATTTTTATCATCAGGAAAGTGAAATAAAAAAATGTGATTTTTATATATGTAGTGGCTACGGGCAACGAAAGTGACAAAAGACGAGAACGGCGAAGACTTCTACATAAGAAGAGTCGAGGCGTTTGGATTAGCTAGTCGGTGAGAACTTCTCACCTTAAATCTTGTTTTTCTAGTTAAAATATATACTAGGATGCAGACGGTGTTTAGTAGCACCCGACACCCGTCATCCACAGACCATGGATGGCTTGTATGTTTGATTGTTTGATGTGTTTTGAAAATTGATTGTGTGATGTGAAATGAAATAAAATATTTATATAGTTAAAAATATTTGATCGTTAAAAATATTATTTTTAACGTGTGTGTGTGAATAAAAATATGTGTTTGTTGATTTGAAACCCCACACGGGTGTTGGGATGATATTTGGCGTGCACTAATCCCAATCGTTTAGTTATTTGTCGGTCGTTTGATTGACAGGCTGTGTAAGCGTTAATTAGTTATATATAATGCTTATACAGTTGTGTGGTGCACTCTGGACGATGGTTGATTCTTTATCGTTGCTATTTTATACATGTGTTGTAGAAAATCCATATAACTAACATTATATGGTAATTGATTGGGCCTCATTCCAGTTTTGAAATAGAAATATTTGAAAAAAAAATATTTGAAATAGAATATTAGAAAATAGAAATATATGAAGCCGTGTTGATTTGATTGACGCCATTTTGACATGAACGATATTTATATTGATTTTATTCAATTTTCAATGTATATTGAAAGTGATTTCGAAATTTGAATTATATTGAAAGTGATTTCGAAATTTGAATTATATTGAAGATAATCGAAATTCAAATTGAAATTGATAGAATTGAATTCAAATTGAAATTGAAAAGAATTGAATTCAAATTGAAATTGAAAAGAATTGAATTCAAATTGAAATTGAATAGAATTGAATTCGAATTGGAATTGAATTAATTTGAAATTCAAATTGAATTGAAAACGAACTGAAATTGAATTAAAAATCGAATTGAATTGAAATCAATTTGAAAGGAATTTTAAATGAATTTATAAGGAAAAATTCAACTTTGATTTGAATTTGAAATGAAGTTGAAATCATTTCGAAAACGAATTTAAAACGATTTATAATATACGTTTAAAAGGGAAATCGACGAAGTATATATTATATATATTATATATATATATATAATATAATGGCCTTAATAGAACGCGCCGCGGTCGTTCGTGAATTTCGACCATTGACTTCGAATCGACATTATGGGAGATCCGACCGTCGGATTCTCCTGAAACTGGAACCGTTGGGTTCGTATCGAAAAGTGATTTCCAATGAATATTAGAAATATGAAATCTAACGGTTGGATTTGGAATTATGTCCAAATCGAATTTGGAAAAGGTCGATGTAAGTGCAGTTCGATGGCCGTTGATGGAAATCGACTGTACGGGCTTTGATAAAATGATTAAAAATGTCAATAATTTGTGTAAAATCATAAGAAATGATTTGTCAAGAATTGGGATGAAAATTTCCATATTTGAAAAGATAAAAATAGATTTTCATCGAAATGAACTAGTTTTGAACTAGAATTAAAATCAATTTATTTTAGAAATAAATAAATTGAGTTTGAAAGTGGTTTTAAAAATAATCAGAATTTCCAATTATCGAATTGGAATGGATTTGAATCGAAATTGTCTTCGGAATATTTCGATGTTGGATTTCGTGATTATACAGATATTGTTATGGGAATTTGAAAGATATATTTATATCGTTATTTCCAACACGATATTTGTTGGTCGTAGAATTTGATATTGAATATAAGCCGATATATTTTCTATTCAGAGCCTTGTATTTAATATCAAATGTGATTTGGGTTTGTCGTGAATGGTGTCTTCATTAACACTATTCTTAAACCCAACCGAGAAAAAGATTAAATCCTTCTATTCAGATTTAATGAAGTGTACCAATTAAATAATGTTTAATGGAATTGAATTTGAATGTGATTTTGGGTTTATCGTGAACCGTGTTTTAGATGACATTGGTTCTTTAACCCAGTTAAAGACAGGATATTGATTTTTGAAAAGATTAAAACTAAGTGGAGTTTTAATGAATCTTTAATTAGATTGATATGTGAATTGATAATTTAAATTATCAAATCTGAAAGGTGATCGAGAATGGAGTACCACCAGTTTTTCTCCAAAGCGATAGTTAAATCTTTAATTAGATTTGAATGTGAAATGGTAATTAATTTTACCGATAACACCGTGGTGTTAGATATGGAGTATTACCAGTTTTGCTCCAGGGGATGAATAGGTTGGGATTGGGAAATAAAATAAATAATTACTTTGGTGTGGTTTGCTAATCCCGACTAGTTTGGAAAACAATAATATGGTTTGAAATGATATCCAAAGAAGGATTAAAGAATAAATTTAGAAGAATTTATCTTTGATAAAATTTATGGAAACCTTTCCCCTAAGAATGTGATTTTGTGAATAAAAGAATATTCCGGATTGGAATGAGGTGTTTGTCGTGTTTGTGTAATATTTGTTTATTATATACGTGGGTTATTAAGAAAGGCCGGGTTTATACCCATTCTGAATAACCGATTCGATGAGATGTCGAAGATGAAGACGGTGGTTGAAGACCGAAAGTCTTCACATCGTTTGGGTGATTACTGATGATCTTGATTGGGTTGTACACCCAAGATGAGGGAAACAGTTGGTGATCGTCCAGACGTACTTGGAGATCGATGGATATGCGAGGAAAGTGCCTCCGGTTTCGTTCAGACCCAGAACGAACTTGTAAATGGATTGTGTGTCTGACATTGGATTTTATTCTATGCTGATTGATCTCTATTAAATATACATCTGTTTGGCGGCGGAGAATTTATTCTCTTGGTTAACACCCTTCTCTGAGACGTACGAGCTCAGAGGTTGTATATCGATGAACATCAGTCGCATGGAGTGAATTTCCATTGTGGCACGCATAAGTGGCAATTGATCAAGGCTTCTGTTGAAAAGCAAAGTCTTGTTGTTAATGATCAAAGCACGGCCTGTGTGGCATAGCTTTGTTATAGCGTGAATTCGCGAGCCTCACACCTCGGTATGAGTCAAGAACGGGATAGTGACTGCAGGGAGAGCACGACGTTTCTTTCTAGCTAGTGGTGGTGTCAGTGCTTAAACTGGCTGACATTTTTATACTTTTTACCTATGTGGTTGTTGGAATGCGAGGCGCCTCGGATATAGGTCTGTTAGGATCGGTAAACGTGTGATCAGGAATAACTAATCCTCCAAAGTTAGGTGAGGACCGGCCCTGAAGATCCAAGGATCATAGTGGGGTCCTGAGACATTTGCTAGAGTGTCTCGAATCGGAGAGGAGCTTGCCCCTTGCCTCGACTCATGATGGAATCCAATTTCCAATACGTGATAATTCGGTTTTATTTGTAGAACCTAGTATGGCGACATAGTGGTATGGGTCATTCATGCCGCCTATGATTGATATTTATGATGTGAAATTGTTTTGAAACTATACACTTATAGTAATATCAAAATGATTTGTTTTAAACATACCAAGCATGTTTGGCTATTATAAGGGAAAACCCTATCCTCCGGCTTGCGTTGCATTGTGTGATGGGACCCGGGTCTTATAATAGCTTCATTTTTCTTTATTTAGCATTGCGCTGTTTGTTTTATGCACTGGTATTCTTAGGAGGAAACCCGTTCCGTGTTATACGGCGTGGTCCCTTGATTTACCAAACTTTAAAATAAAGATTAATAACTGTTTTAGTTCTCACACCAGTCACATGACTGACCTGGAGTTTATTATTTTAACCTAAACTCTGGGTGCCCTTATTTTGACACGGGCAGCTAGTAGTTTTGGTTTTGCAGATTTATATTCACAGGATCCTGATTTACAGCCGGAACGATGCTCGGAAAGCTCTGTATCCGTGTATTACTTTCAGTTGTGTTTTGTATTATTTTTCCGCTGCGATGTATTTAAATGTAATTTATTGTAATCTCTGATATTTGTCGAATGTATATTTATTCATACTCTGTATATTCTTGTAAACTAATGGAATTGTTGTAATATACAATGAAATGTTCTTCTTTTTGCATTCTGATGTGCCTTGTCCTCAACGCAATCCGTGCTTTCCTCACTGGGGAAGTTCGGGTCGTGTCAGATACCGTTAGAAAAATGGCCATTTTCTGCTCGATCGAAATTGACTAAAGCTGTCAAAACACGTTTTCCTGTGCCACGCTCACATATTGATTCAGAAAATTACGAATTTTGGAATCTAGTAATAACTTGACATCTCGGATCCAAGAAAAGTGGTTTCATCGAAAACAGAGGTCGTTTGCAAAATGGCTATTTTTAAGGGCTAAAATTCCATAGCGACTATTCTGAATTTTCAACCGGGCATAACTTTTTATTCCCGCTATGAAATTTCAATTTTTCGGATTCTTTGGAAAGATATTTTCAATTAGATTCTAATATTTTTAGTTTCACTAAAATCCGGTTTATTTTGAATCCTGTACATTCGTTTGAACTTTGAAATCGAATTTTCGAACTACCGTGCCATTTCAGACTCGTTATATAATTAAAATAAATTTATATTTAACTTCGTCGAAAATATATTTTCCGTCGTTATTATTTAAAATAATTCATTTTAAATATTCAAAATTCATTAAAATCGCCAAAATAAAATTTTTGAATTGGCGCAGATTTCTGGGTTATTACACAGAACGTGGATTACATGTCCAAATAAACTTCATTAATTAATTTAATCTGCAATGTTAATTATTCATTCATTTCATTCCTTTATATATTTATTTATTTCCCTTCATTTTATTAACTTTTCTTTCCTTCAATTTATTAATTTATTTCCCTTTTTTCAATTTTTCATGCATCTTATATCATTTATGTACTTTGATTCCTTAAAAATTTAATTTTGAGTTGATTTCGGTATGCTTGTATTTACTTTAATTTAAGCAAATTAAATTGACCGTTGATAACAACAAAAAGTTTCCACGATTTTATTATTGCACAACTCAAATAGTATAGTTAACGAGAATTAACGTCAAAAATTTAAAATCAAATTTAATTATATTTGGAATGCATCTAATTAAATATAGCGATGGAAGAATTTCCATAGTAATATAAGGAAGTTCATTCTATCAAAAATGTAAATATATTTCGCCTTCTATTCCAATATCAATGTATTTTCAGCCTCTTTATTTTTAGGCATTAAAAATTTAACCCCACTCATTCAGTTTCCTTTTGAAACCAAAGCAATAAAAAAAAGGAAAGATAAAGAAATATGAAAGCAATTTAGCGGTCACATAAATCACGTTCCCTTACATTTTAAACCTTGTGCATGCAACCTACAAGGATCATTTCATTTCTTTTTTTCATGTAGTGAATTCTATCGTTTCACTTATAATTTATATTGCATTCCTTCATTTCAACTTAATTCATTTCATTTACGTTATTTTTCAATACACGCATGCAAGTTTCCTTACCTTGTTTTCAATGCATGCATTCATTTGCTCATTTATGTCCATTTTCTTTTTGAAATGTTTCATGCTTCTTTGCCACTTTCTTTCAATTTTCCATACATGCGTTTCCTATTATCTTACTTTAAAACCTAAACATTTATTTACTTAAGTAAACAAAAATATTGCTTCTTTGAATCTAAAGCAATTTTTATTCATGTGCCTGGAAACTCAAAGTTTCAAAGCTTATGAACATTTTTCTGACTTCGTATTACATGCATAGTTAAGAGTCCAGCTTACGGAAAAAAAATCATGAAACTACTTTAGATGTATAAATGGAATCCATTGAACGAACTATGTTGTTATGTAACACCCCATGAACATTAATGTCATTCACAAAGGGAATGCATTAATGTCATGAAGCGTTATAGTAGTATAGAACAGATAAATTACAAGAATAAATAAATAAAACACAGCGGAAGATAAAACTTATTTCATAGCATCATAACTTTAAAACAAGCTTACATAAGTAGTCTCCAAAAACCATTCAGGATCAATTGTCTTTTCCAAAAACTTCAAAGTACATAAAGAAGCAAATACTTAAATAAAATAAATGCATAAATCCACACTGAGTATAAGCAAAGCCATAAAAATGAGAGAGTCCAAAGCGATACATCTACTCTACCATCAACCACTAGCAACCATGGTCCTTAAAAGATTTCTAATGCTTTTCATGTACATATGCATAGTGTGTGTATATGTCCGTATGTTAATGCAAAATCAGGCGGTCCACTGATTCAGTCGACCTCCTTAATGCAAAATAATTGTGCCATGTATCCATCATGTATGCAAAGAACCCTATACATATCATTACTACATGTGTGCATAACCATTTATTTAAATGCAACATCCATATGATACACACATTCAACGTACATTCATTTTACTAAATACATCCATTTATATGCAATATGCAATATGAAAGTGACTGAGCCGATCTAGTGCCTAAAATGTGTGCATATGCATCTACGAGCAACCACTAGCAAACACTTGCATCCACATGCATCCATCATACATAACATGTCTCAAACAAATGTTTCAACCATAGGACTACCCTATCTAAAGGTCAAAGATACTAGTGAGAAGATATACTAAAGATAGAACAAGTACAAGCTAAGCGATAAAGGAGAAATTAAAAGACATACCCTCGAAAAGAAAAGGGTACAATGAACGCATCTTCTCTTCCGTCTCCCAAGTAGCGTCGCTCTCATCATCTCCCCATTGCACTTTGACTAGCTTGACCTCTCGATTCCCCAACTTCTTAGTCTCCGACCCAAGAATGCATATACGTAGGAGCTCGTCGAATCGTCGCATCACGCTCTATTTCCACCTCTCTAAGCAAGCTCTTCCAAAACTCGCTAATAAAGATAGGATCGCGATCGCTCACTATCCTAGAAGGAACACCGTGAAAACGAACTATCTCTCAAATGTATACGGAGGCTAACCATGGAGCAGTCTTCTTACTCTTCACGGGAATGAAATGGGCGCTCTTAGTAAGTCTGTCTACCACGACCCAAATCCCCGTATTACCCTTCCTTGATCTTGGTAACTCATCAACAAAGTCCATCGAGACACTCTCCCACTTCCATTGTGGGACCTCCAATGGGTGAAGCAACCCACCGGGCTTCTTTTGCTCTGCTTTTACTTGTTGGCACAACAAGCATCTAGCGACAAACTTGGCCACATCCCTCTTCATACCGGTCCAAAAGTAAACTCGTCTCATGTCCATGTACATCATGTCCCCGCTGGGATTAATGGTCATCTTCGAACGATGTGCATCATCAAGAACGGTCTTCCTCAAGTTCTCGTCTCGTGGTACACAAATTCTACCGTCCCTACGTAACCAACCCTTATCATCTAGGGTATACCTACTGAGATGGCTCGATGACTCCCCCCTTATGAGCTTCTCTACTAACTCAACCAACTGTGGGTCATCTCGCTGTGCCTCACCAATCCATCCCAAAAGCGTAGGTCTGACCTCTAAGGATGCTAGCAAACCGGGTACAAAGTCAATGGAAGGTCCAAATTCAAACGTAGAGATGAACTCTAAGCTTCGCTGCTCAACAAACAACGGACTCAAGGACAACCTTTTCCTACTTAAGGCGTCTGCCACCACGTTACCCTTGCCAGGGGTATATGTTATCTAGAAATCGTAGGACGCTAAGAATTCCATCCACCTTTGCTGCCTTAAGTTCAAGTCCTTCTGAGAGAACAAGTATTTTAGCGATCTGTGGTCTGTGAACAATTCGAATTTCTCGCCAAGAAGATAATGGCGCCAAGACTTAAGCGCGAAAACAATAGCGGACAACTCTAGGTCATGTGTAGGGTAATTTCTCTCATGCACTCTCAGCTGCCTTCCTCCATAGGCTATTACCCTCCCCTCTTGCATTAAGACTGCGCCTAGTCCTGTCCCACAAGCATCGGTATAAACGGTAAATGGCTTACTCCCATCTGGCAACACTAAGACTGGGGCTGTGGTCAAAGCTCTCTTTAAACATTGGAACACATCATCACAATCTACGTCCCACGTGAAAACTAGGTTCTTCTTCGTCAAGCATGTCATGGGGCAGATATCTTTGCGAAGTCCTTGATAAACTTCCTATAGTAGCCAGCCAACCCCAAGAAACTCCTAACTTCGGTAGCATTTTTAGGGACCTTCCAATCTTGGATGGCCACCACCTTCGCGGGATCCACAGCTATCCCTTCTTTGGAAACCACATGCCCTAAGAATCGCACTTCCTTCCTCCAAAAGTGACATTTAGAAAATTTAGCTTTAAGGTTATGCGCTCGAATGGTGTCCAACACTTCCCTAAGATGTAGGGCATGCTCTTCCTCGCTCTTAGAAAAGATCAAGATGTCATCCACAAAGACCACCACGAATTTATTAAGGTACTCCCTAAACACCCTACTCATCAAGTCAACAAAGTATGCGGGGGCATTTGTCAAACCGAAGGGCATCACAAGCCACTCATAGAAACCGTCCGGAGTCCTAAAGGCAGTCTTGTCTATGCTATCCTCAGGCACTCTCAATTGATGGAAACAAGTGGCTATGTCCAACTGCGAAAACACTGAGGCGCCAACTAACTGATCGAAGAGATCGTCAATCCTTGGCAGTGGGTGCCTATTCTTCTTAGTAAGCTTATTAAGTTCTCTATAGTCCACACAAAGTCTAAGGGACCCATCCGCCTTCGTGGAAAATACTACTGGAGCACCCCACTCCGATATACTACGTCTTATGAACCCCTTCTCAAGCAACTCCCCTTCTTGCTTATCGAGTTCCCTCCTCTCACGAGGAGCCATGTGGTGTACTGGCAAAGATGCGGGTTTTGTATTGTCTACAAGATAAATACGAAAGTCTATCTCACGTTTTGGGGGTAGACCCCTCACCTCATCGAAGACATCAACATATTCACGGACAATACGAACAGAATGTAAATCATCTTTGGATGCGTCAAGTGACTCAAGATAACTAAGCATCACCTATCCTCTAGGGTCACAAGAATATCAAGGGTCTTTCCACTACGAGTCAACAATTTTACTACCCTTCATTCACAATCTAGGATGGCACCATGTCTGGCTAGCCAATCCATCCCTAGAACCAACCCATAGCCTATGAAACTAAGCACAAAAGCATTACATTCAAAACCAACGCCTAAGATAGACAATCTCAAATCCCTACAAACCATGGGTAAATGAGCCGGCCCACCAATAGGATTTGAGACTATAATGGGATCCACAACGAGACTAGTATTTAAGTGCAGTGTTTCAACTAATGGTGTAGAGATAAACGAATGTGATGCGCCATAATCGAATAAAGTACGGACAGGATGATCAAACAAGAAAATCAAACTTTCGACAGAAATTTTTCTACCTCCTTCATGTCCCGGAGCCATGAGAGCGTGAACCTGCCCTCCCGAAGTAGAACCTGCCTTCTGCCCTTGCTTCTTAGGACAGTCCTTGACAGCATGACCTGAATCACCACAATGATAACAAGCGAACTTCTTCTTCTTTCTACAGTCTTTCTTCAACTGGCCGGGTATCCCACAGTTGTGACACTTCCTCTTTTCTTTACCACCTTTCTTTTGTTGTTGGGCTTTTTTTGGATCCTCCTTCTTATCTTGCGGCCTAAAAGTACTTACACCCTTCTCTTCTTCATGCATGTATACCATATCAACAAGCTTTTCATACGTAGCCCCCATTGGAATGTGGGACATAGCCAAACTGTGAAGCGGTTCATTTAGGCCCTTTGCAAACCTCAAGGCCTTCTTGTGAGGCGTATTCACCAACTCTAGCCCAAATCTCGCCAACTTATTAAATTCGGTCACATACTCCTTCACGGTCAAATTTTTCTGCTTCAATGTCAAGAACCTCTCCATGTACATACTCTCCTCAGCTTGAGAAAGGAATTTCAACTCAAACCTTCCCCTAAAATCTGCCCACGTCTCTACAGCACGCTCTCCATTAGTAACCTCCCACCAAAACGAAGCTTCGTCCTTCATCAACCAAGCAGCCAATTGGACCTTCTTACAATCGTCCAAATCAAAAATGCCAAACAGATCCTCCACTTCTTTAAACCAATTTCTAGCTTCAACGAACGTTTCAGACCCCCTAAAAGGTTTTCCACCCATCGAACGAAAGTCTTTACATATCTTGGAGAAAGCATCTCCATGCGGAGGAATGATTGGAGCTGGGGGAGGAGGAGGAGGAACGTCGGTCGGACCCGCGGCAGCGGCCCTAGCCTCGAGATATTGATGAAACCAACCGGGTACATGAACACCCTCTGGTATCTCAGATGCTCCAAACATGCTAAAAAGAAAACGAAAGAGTTTCAAAACAAGGGAAGCGAAAGAGAGATGTATGGCTTGCGGGGATTATGCTCTTTAAAGTAAACTTTCCTTGAAAATAGCTTCTTTTAAACAAGTTTTTGAAAATACTTTTTATGAAAATAATACTTTTGAAAACACTTTTCAAAACTTTTTATCTGTTCTTGTAACTTGGCTCTAATACCACGTGTAACACCCCATGGCCATTAATGTCACTCACAAAGGGAATGCATTAATGTCATGAAGCGTTATAGTAGTATAGAACAGATAAATTACAAGAATAAATAAATAAAACACAGCGGAAGATAAAACTTATTTCATAGCATCATAACTTCAAAACAAGCTTACATAAGTAGTCTCCAAAAACCATTACAACAGGATCAATTGTCTTTTCCAAAAACTTCAAAGTACATAAAGAAGCAAATACTTAAATAACATAAATGCATAAATCCCCACTGAGCATAAGCAAAGCCATAAAGATGAGAGAGTCCAAAGCGATACATCTACTCTTTTCAAGCAACTGAAAGAAATCGGCACTAAGCTGTAGTATTCCCTCCTTGCAAACCTGAGGGGGGGAAAGGAAAGAAAAGAGGTGGAAACAAAACGGGTCAGACATAAAGTCTGGCGAGTCCAGCAATTTTAACAAATAATAGGTAAGGTAAATGATCAAGACATAAATAGGCATCAGGATATGGCTGTAACATAGATAAGGTAGATAAAAAGGATAGACAAGATGATTCCGTTCCTAAGTACTAAGACAATCCTACACCTTGGCTAAGCGAACAACCCTCCAAGTACTAACCCTGAAGACCGAAGTCAACATCACACTAGCACCCAAAGGACTATCCAACTCAACCAACATGTATTTCGTTACAACGCACTTTTGCTAAGTTACACCACATTACTTAATTACACCGCACATCTACTAGTCTCTATTTACTAAAGGTTGATCCCTTCCCACTAACTGTACCCACATGACAAACTTGGTAGTTACTTGTACCTAGCTGCTATCGTAGGTGCCGGCTTGCTCCTACCACCGCTAAGGTACCCTTACCCTACCCATTCGATCGGCTCCCTAAACCCCGTAGGCATCCGTGCTGGCCCCACAGTGGGGTGTATCACTCCCCAAAGTGGCAACCCCGATACCAACATAAAATGCACGGCCATACCTACACGATGCAACAACGTCTTACCTACCAGCCCGGACCCATGCACGCACATGAACCCATTGGACTCGCGTTGCCATTGCTATTCACGTTTTGACCTCTTACATTCAAGTCCAGTAAGCGTGCCCCAACCCCGGCCTAGTACCGAGCCCAATTAGATACTCAAACGGGTTACTGGTTGAAACGGGTCCCTTATCCGACACAAGCCTCCCACCTTTGCTTGGTCCCCACTAGGTTTTTCTCCCACTTAACCATTTTAATTTAAATGTCCATGTCTTACACATGCTATGGTTAAGTCCATACTTACATGTCATAATTTACATGTCTTATCTTATTCCGGTTAAGTCCATATTTACATGTCATAATTTACATGTCACCCCACTTAACCCTCTAACCATACCCATGTCTTATTATGCTTAGTATTCCTTAATTCATTCCTTATGACGAACGGTGCATGACCTCCCACATTAGACCGAACGCTTTGTGGCCGCTGGATTTGCCGGGCGGTTCCGGGCAGTCTTACGCCACAAACCGGGTCTAACCTCGTGTCATTAACCGTTGCGCCTACAATTCATTCCTTTGACCTCTCACATTAGACGTCCTATTGTGGCAGCTGGATTTGCCGGGCGGTTCCGGGCAGTCTTACGCCACAATTGCGCCTAACCTCGTGTTAAAGGTTTATTAATAATCGTATTTCACCCATACACAATTTTCGTGCCATGTTTATCCAATTAAACATATAATCATGTTTATAATATTGCCTATTCCAAATTGTCACTAATTACATATTAATTAGCCTCGATTACAAATTTACAATTATAGGCAATTTCATCAATTCCATGTAATTCATACCAAAATATGCCAATTTCACATATTATCCAACTATCCAAAATATCCAATTTTCCATATTTCACGTATTCCCATCGTTCCCACGTATTTGCATTCGCGCATATTTTTAACATAGGATGTAACAACCCGAAAATCTGGGCCAGTTTAAAATTTTTATTTTGGCAATTTTATCGAATTTTGAATATTTAAAATAGATTATTTTAAACAATATCGACGAAAAATTTAGTTTTGAATATAATTCGAACGTATATATTATATACGTCGTCGTTAGAATATAAATAATTATATATAATTATAAATAGAATTGAAAATGGCGCGGTAGTTCGATAATTCGATTTCAAACTTCAATTGAATGTACCGGGTGCAAAACAATCCGGATTTTAGTGAAACCAAAAATAATGGAATCTAATAGTGAATATCTTTCTATCGAATCCGAAAAATCAAGATTTCATAGCGGGAATCAAAAGATATGTCCAGTTGAAATTTCTGAATAGTCGCTATGGAATTCAGGCCCTTAAAAATGGACATTTTGCAAATGACCTCGGATTTCGGCGAAACCAGTTTTGTTGGATCCGCAGTGTCAAGTTACTGCTAGATTCCAAATTTCATAATTTTTCGAATCAATATGTGAGCGTGGCAAAGGAAAACGCGTTTGGCCAGTTTCAGTTGATTTTAATCGACTGGAAAATGGCCATTTTTCTAACGGTCTCAGAATTCGACGAAACTAGTTTTGTTAGGACCGTATCGTCAATACGAAGCTAGAAAATATTTTTCTGGAATTTTTCTAGTTAGTATGTGACCCCGGTAATTTGAAATGTGCGTTTAAAATTCAATATAATGATTTAAATGAAAATTCAAAAGGAAACTGGCTGTAACGATCAAATCAGCTTGCGATACATATCCCATTGTGTTCGGAATGGGGGTGAAACGCTATGGACGACAGGCGGTGGGCCTCGTTTAGAGGTCGTATGTAAAAGTCAACTTTTAGTAAATAAAAATAAAAAAATAAAAAAAAAATTAATTAATCAATTAAAAATTCTCTTCTCTCCCTCCTTTTAGTTCTGCCCCCCCCCCCCCGATTCACAATTCAGGAAAAAAGAAAAAAAAAAAAACCTAACCTAATCTAATCGAACGGAGCCGCCGTTGCCCCCCCCCCCCACCGCGCCTCCCATCGGAGCGCCGCCCGCACCTGCTCCGACCACCACACCACCACCATCCCCCTACCATCTCGATCTTCGTTAATTCGGTCCCCCAAACCCCAACAACCCAAAACCCGACATACCGCCACCCCATTGGCCTCCCGCGCCACCTGCACCCCTCCCCTGGACTGACGCCGCGCCGGAGCTCTTCCTTCCCCTCCTCCTCGGCCACGTGAACCCCCCCCCCCCCCCCCCGTAAGTCCTTTTTTTTCTTTCTATTGATTATTTTATATTTGTTTTAAAAACTGATTATTTTATATTTGTTTTAAAAACTGATTATTTTATTTTTGTTTTAAAAACTGATTATTTTAAAGTTTAAAAACGGATTATTTTAAAGTTTGAAAACTGTTTTTTTTACAAGATTAAAAACTGATTTAAAAAAAAAGAGAAGATTGAAAACTAATTTTTAAAAAGATGTCGAAAGGAAAATATAATCTTTTATATTGTCAAAAGGAAAATATAATCTTTTATATTGTAGAAAGAAAATTCGATTTTTATATATTGAACTTTGAAATAAAAATTCGATTTTTATATATTGAACTTTGAAATAAAAATTCGATTTTTATATATTGAACTTTGAAATAAAAATTCGATTTTTATATATTGAACTTTGAAATAAAAATTCGATTTTTATATATTGAACTTTGAAATAAAAATTCGATTTTTATATATTGAACTTTGAAATAAAAATTCGATTTTTATATATTGAACTTTGAAATAAAAATTCGATTTTTATATATTGAACTTTGAAATAAAAATTCGATTTTTATATATTGAACTTTGAAATAAAAATTCGATTTTTATATATTGAACTTTGAAAGAAAATTCAATTTTTATATATTGAACTTTGAAATAAAAATTCGATTTTTATATATTGAACTTTGAAATAAAAATTCGATTTTTATATATTGAACTTTGAAATAAAAATTCGATTTTTATATATTGAACTTTGAAATAAAAAATTCGATTTTTATATATTGAACTTTGAAATAAAAATTCGATTTTTATATATTGAACTTTGAAATAAAAATTCGATTTTTATATATTGAACTTTGAAATAAAAAATTCGATTTTTATATATTGAACTTTGAAATTAAAATTCGATTTTTATATATATTGAACTTTGAAACTAAAATTCGATTTTTATATATTGAATAGCGAAATAAAAATTCGATTTTTATATATATAGTGGCCTTGGGCAACGAAGGTGACAAAAAGGCGAAACGACGAAGACTTTTGCAAATGAAGTGCCGTGAAGCTGGATAGCTATTTGTGAGAATTTCTCACCTTTCGTTTTCTTTTCTAGTTATATATATATATACTAGGATGCAGATGGTGCTTAGTAGCACCCGACACAATCGTCCACAGACCATGGACTTGTTTGTTTGACTGTTTGGTGATTGATTGCGATATTGGTTTGAATGTGGTTTGTGGTGTGAAAAATCGAATCGATAAATTGGTTAGGATTAGACGTGCGCTGTTATAAGGTGAAGGAGTAAGGCTAGGTTAGACTCTTACTCCAAATTATGTGGTTTGCATAACGAATTGATTTGATTGATGTGTGAATGGCGTGGGCCTTCACTAGACCGGGGACAAGGCTAGGCCTCGTCCCGTTTCTAGTATTGTGCCGTTGTGCCGCCGAAATTTTCTAAAATAAGTTAGAAAAATAAAATATCATTTTATTTAAAGAATGAACTGGATAGAAATTCATATGTTGAAATAAAATGTTTTATCGTTAAAAATATATAATTTTTAACGTGAATGCGAATAAATAAAATATTCATTTACAAACCAGACGGTTTGTTTATGTACATTGATTTGACTGACATTGATTGGGTCGATAAATTTTACACATCGCCCAACTGCACAAATAAAATATTTGTTTGATTGTTTGAAACCCTACACGGGTGTTAGGATGAAATATGCAGTTCACTCATCCTGATTGATTAAATATGTCGATCGATTGATTGACAGGCTGTTATAAGCGTTAGATATCGATATTTGATGCTTATACAGTGTAGTGCACTTTGGTTGATGGTTGATTATTTTTCAATGCTATTATATACATGTGTTGTATGAAAATCCATATAATTAACTTTATATGGTAATTGATTAGGCCTCATTCCAATTTAGAAAATAAAGATTATTTTAAAATAAACGTTCATGTGTTGACAGTACTCATTCATTGAGATTGGTCATGTGTTGAACGAAATATTTTGATAATAACAACTATTTTGAAAAAGAAATATTTGAAATAGAATATTTGAAAATAGAAATTTATGAAGCCGTGTTGATTAGATTGACGCCATTTTGACGTGATCGATATTTATATCGATTTCGAATTGAATTGAAAACGATTTCGAAATGAATTGAATTGAAAACGATTTCGAAATGAATTGAATTGAAAACGATTTCGAAATGAATTGAAAACGAATTCAAATTGAATTGAAAACGAATTGAAATGAATTCAAATTGAATTGAAATTTGAATTGAATAGAAATGAATTTTAAAAGGAATTTATAAAGAAGAATTCAATTTTGATTTGAATTGAAATGGAAGTTGAAATTGCTTTTGAAACGGATTTTAAAACTATTTATATAATTCGTTTTAAATAGAAATCGACGAAAAATATATTATATATATTATATATATAATATAATGGCCTGAATAGAACGCGCCGCGCCGCGGTAGTTCGTGAATTTCGACCATTTATTTCAAATGGACATTGCGGGAGATCCGACCGTCGGATTCTCCTAAAACCGGAACCGTTGGGTTCGTATCGAAAAGAGCTTTCTAACGAATATTAGAAATTTGAAATCTAACGGTTGGATTTGGAATTATGTCCAAATCAAATTCAAAAAAGGTCGCTGTAAGTGCAGTTCGATGGCCATTGATGGAAATCGACTGTACGGGCCTTGATAAAATTATTAAAAATAGTAATAATTTGTGTAAAATTATAAGAAATGATTTGTGAAGAATTGGGATGAAAAACTCCCTATTTGAAAAGATAAAAATAGATTTTTATCGAAATGAACTAGTTTTGAACTAGAATTATAATTCTATTTATTTTTAAATAAATAAATTGAATTTGAAAAGGGTTTTAAAAATAACCAAAATTTCCAATGATTGCATTGGAGTGGATTTGAATCGAAATTGTCTTCGGAATATTTCGATGTTGGAATTCGTGATTATACAGATGTTGTTATGGAAATTTGAAAGATATATATTTATATCGTTATTTCCAATACGACATTTGTTAATCGTAGAATTTGATATTGAATATAAGCCGGGATATTTTCTATTCAGAGCCTTGTATTTAATATCAAATGGGATTTGGGTTTGTCGTGAATGGTGTCTTCACTAACACTGTTCTTGAACCCAGTTGAGAAAAGATTAAATCTTTTTATTTAGATTTAATGAAGTGTACCAATTAAATAATATTTAATTGGAATTGAATCGATATTGATTTTTGGGTTTATCGTGGACAGTGTTTTAAATAACACTCGTTCTTTAACCCGATCATTGATGAAATGTGATTTTGGGTTGTCGTGAACGGTATCTTCAATAATACAGTTCTTAGACCTAAAGGAGTTAAGAAAATCAGAAACTAACTGGAGATTAGTTAAGTTGAATAGTTTCCGAGGTATTGA
Source organism: Allium sativum (assembly GCA_030737875.1). Classification (NCBI taxonomy): domain Eukaryota; kingdom Viridiplantae; phylum Streptophyta; class Magnoliopsida; order Asparagales; family Amaryllidaceae; genus Allium; species Allium sativum. The sequence continues at coordinate 661,568,033 of CM060919.1, forward strand.
TCTGATGTTGGTTTCGGCCTTCGGGATTCATACTTAGGGAATTGCTCACTTGCTAATTTACAATTAGGGACTGATTGAAATGTGATGTGATTTTGGGTTTATCGTGAACCGTGTTTTAAATGACACTGATTCTTTAACCCAGTCACAGATTAAAACTAAGTGGAGTTTTAATGAATCTTTAATTAGATTGAAATGATCGAAAATGGAGTATCACCAGTTTTGCTCCAGGCGATAGTTAAATCTTTAATTAGATTTGAACGTGAAATGGTAATTGAATTTACCGATAACACCGTGGTGTTAGATATGAAGTATTATCAGTTTTACTTCATGGGATTAATAGGTTGGGATTGGGAAATTAAAACAAATGATTACTTCGGTAAGGTTCGCTAATCCCGACTAGTTTGAATTGATATTCAAAAGTAGATTAAAGAATAAATTCAAGGAATTTATCTTTGATAAAATTTATGGGAACCTTTCCCTATGAACATGAAATTTAGAAACTAACTGTCGGTTAGCCAAGCAGAATGGTTTTCTGGATATTGATCTGATGTTGGTTTCGGCCTTCGGGGTTAATGTTTGGGGAATATTCTCCTGATTAATTTACGGTTAGTGACTAATGAATTGGAATGAGGCGTATGTTGTGTTTGTGTAACATTTATTTAAAATATACGCGAGTTATTCGGAAAGACCGGGTTAATCCCATTCTGAATAACTGATACGACGATAAGTCGAAGATGAAGACGATGGTCGAAGACCGGAGGTTTTCACGTCGTTTGGATGATAACTGATGATCTTGATTGGGCTGTACACCCAAGAAGATGGAAACAGTTAGTGATCGTCCAGACGTACTTGGAGATCGATGGATATGCGGGGTACTAGGTGCCTCCGGTTTCGTTCAGACCCAGAACGGACTTGTAAATGGACTGTGTGTCTGACATTGGATTTTAGTCTGTGTGATTGATTTCTATTAAATATATATCTGCTTGGCGGCGGAGAATTTATTCTCTTGCTTAACGCCCTTCTCTGAGACGTACGAGCTCAGGGGTTATATATTGATGGATATCAAACGCATGGAGTGAATTGCCTGTGTGGCATGCCTAAGTGGCAAATGATCAAGGCTTCTGTTGAAAAGCAAAGTCTTGTGGTGATGATCAAAGCACGGCCTTTGTGGCGTAGCTTTGTGTAACGTTTACCTCGCGTGTTTCACACCCGGTATGAACCAAAAACGGGAGACGGACCTCAGGGAGGGCATGCGTTTCCTTCTAGATAAAAAGTGGCGTCAGTGGTTTTACACGCCCTGACGAGTTTGACTTATGTGGTTGTTGCTGTTGCGAGGCGCCTCGGATTGATCGGTCGTTCTCGAACCGATGGAGTCATTTAGTTGGCTCATTTACGCCCCAAAGGGCGGGGAAACGTAGTGTTCAGGCATTTTAATCCACATCGGTGGACCGGCCCTGTCGCTCCAAGGGTCACTCGAGCTCTGATCCTGAGACATGGGCTAGATTGTCTCGAATCGGTTGAGGACTATCTTTTGCCTCGGTTCATAGACGGAAATCCAATTTCCAAATACGTGACATTTGCGGTTTTATTTGTAGAGCCTAGTATGGCGACATAGTGGGATGGGGCGCTCATGCCGCCTATGATTGATACTTATGATTTGAAGTTGTTTTATACACTATGCACTTATAATAGTATCAAATGATTTGTTTTAAACGTATCAAGCATTCTTTGGCTGTTATAAGGGAAAACCCTATCCCCCGGCTTGCGTTGCATTGTGTGATAGGACCTGGGTCTTATAACAGCTTCATCTTTCTTTATTTAGCATTGCGCTGTTGGTTTTATGCACTGGTATTCTTGGGAGGAAACCCGTTCCGTGTTATGCGGCGTGGTCCCTTGATTTACCTAATGATTTAAAATAAAGATTAATAACTGTTTTAGTTCTCACACCAGTCACATGACTGACCTGGAGTTTATTGTTTTAACCTAAACTCTGGGTGCCCCTATTTTGACACGGGCAGCTAGTAGTTTTGGTTTTGCAGATTTATATTCGCAGGATCCTGGTTTACAGCTGGAACGATATCCGGAAAGCTTTGTATCCGAATATCTCTTCTAGTTGTGTATTGTATTGTTTTCCGCTGCTATGTACTTAAATGTAATTTAAATCTCTGATATTTCTGTGTAATATTTATTCTTTTACTCTGTACATTCTTGTAATCTGATGCAATGTTGTAATATACAATGAAATGTTCTTCTGTATGCGTTCTGTTTTGTCGTGTTCTCAAACGATAGGGCGTTTCGAACGGCCTGGATCGGTTTAGCGACTGGTTCGGACCGAGCGAAATTCCTTGCCGTCACAGTTGGTATCAGAGCTTTGGTTTACAAAGCTCAGAGAACAAGACACATTAGAACCATACGAAAGAATTCATCAGATATTGGATTAGAAAAATCCAAGGGGAATGACTCGTTAGAGATGGGATCAATAGTATCCTAGAACGAGTGAAGAGTATATTTTTCAAATGAAAACAAATTTTGTTTTGAAAATTTAAATCAATTATTCGTATTTGATTATTTATTTCATATTGATTAGGACAGTCCAGTATATAAAGATTTTGCATATACGCCTTGCAAACGTGTATTTGAAGTTTTAATATACTGGATAGATATAGGATCGCACTCTAGTCGCCCGAAGATGATTCTGATGATAGTTCGAACATCATCAGAATTGGTATTCGTGTTTCAAAGGTGTGATATCTATATATTTCCTATTGACTGGTGTGAGAACCAAAATTAGATAGGGCCTATTGTTGTGATTTGGCATCAAAAACATGATTTTTGTATATGTATCAAAATTATGAATTTGAAACGTTAATCCACTAATTGATTGATGTTTGTGTTGTTTGTTGAATTGTGTGATAATTTTGAACCATTATGCCTAATTGCAACAAATATTGAATTGTATTGAAAATGGGTCGCTTTTGCTTGCATATACATATATATCATTGAACAGGTCATAGCAAGGAGGCTAGAGCCAGAGAATAAAATTTGTTTGCCCGACAAATAGGTACATGTTTACTACATAATTTCCTGTTTTGTTTGGGTGATGATGATTTTGTGAGCCTATTGGCTAGCCGCTTGGCTTTTTCTTTTTCTTTTTGAGATCTGAAGGACCGGGGAAGCTATTTGAAATTCCCCGATGCTCCCGGTGCAGGGGAGGTTATGGCGAAATTTTTCAAAAATTTAGGGTGTTAGCCAAATTTTTGAGATTTTAGAAAATTCTCAGAAACTAAAGAGTTGGAGAATAGAAGCCAGATCGAGCGTAGAGTTGAATAATCAAACCACTTTCGACTTTGTTCCTTTTCGGGGATGAAAAGTTTTAAGTGGGGGAGATTGTAACAACCCGAAAATCTGGGCCAGTTAAAAAATTTTATTTTGGCAATTTTATCGAATTTTGAATATTTAAAATAGATTATTTTAAACAATATCGACGAAAAATTTAGTTTTGAATATAATTCGAACGTATATATTATATACGTCGTCGTTAGAATATAAATAATTATATATAATTATAAATAGAATTGAAAATGGCGCGGTAGTTCGATAATTCGATTTCAAACTTCAATTGAATGTACCGGGTGCAAAACAATCCGGATTTTAGTGAAACCAAAAATAATGGAATCTAATAGTGAATATCTTTCTATCGAATCCGAAAAATCAAGATTTCATAGCGGGAATCAAAAGATATGTCCAGTTGAAATTTCTGAATAGTCGCTATGGAATTCAGGCCCTTAAAAATGGACATTTTGCAAATGACCTCGGATTTCGGCGAAACCAGTTTTGTTGGATCCGCAGTGTCAAGTTATTGCTAGATTCCAAATTTCATAATTTTTCGAATCAATATGTGAGCGTGGCAAAGGAAAACGCGTTTGGCCAGTTTCAGTTGATTTTAATCGACTGGAAAATGGCCATTTTTCTAACGGTCTCAGAATTCGACGAAACTAGTTTTGTTAGGACCGTATCGTCAATACGAAGCTAGAAAATATTTTTCTGGAATTTTTCTAGTTAGTATGTGACCCCGGTAATTTGAAATGTGCGTTTAAAATTCAATATAATGATTTAAATGAAAATTCAAAAGGAAACTGGCTGTAACGATCAAATCAGCTTGCGATACATATCCCATTGTGTTCGGAATGGGGGTGAAACGCTATGGACGACAGGCGGTGGGCCTCGTTTAGAGGTCGTATGTAAAAGTCAACTTTTAGTAAATAAAATAAAAAAAAAATTTAATTAATTAATCAATTAAAAATTCTCTTCTCTCCCTCCTTTTAGTTCTGCCCCCCCCCCCCCGATTCACAATTCAGGAAAAAAAAAAAAAAAACCTAACCTAATCTAATCGAACGGAGCCGCCGTTGCCCCCCCCCCCCCCCCACCGCGCCTCCCATCGGAGCGCCGCCCGCACCTGCTCCGACCACCACACCACCACCATCCCCCTCCCATCTCGCTCCTCTCTCGATCTTCGTTAATTCGGTCCCCCAAACCCCAACAACCCAAAACCCGACATACCGCCACCCCATTGGCCTCCCGCGCCACCTGCACCCCTCCCCTGGACTGACGCCGCGCCGGAGCTCTTCCTTCCCCTCCTCCTCGGCCACGTGAACCCCCCCCTGTAAGTCCTTTTTTTTCTTTCTATTGATTATTTTATATTTGTTTTAAAAACTGATTATTTTATATTTGTTTTAAAAACTGATTATTTTATTTTTGTTTTAAAAACTGATTATTTTAAAGTTTAAAAACGGATTATTTTAAAGTTTGAAAACTGTTTTTTTTACAAGATTAAAAACTGATTTAAAAAAAAAAAAAAGAAGATTGAAAACTAATTTTTAAAAAGATGTCGAAAGGAAAATATAATCTTTTATATTGTCAAAAGGAAAATATAATCTTTTATATTGTAGAAAGAAAATTCGATTTTTATATATTGAACTTTGAAATAAAAATTCGATTTTTATATATTGAACTTTGAAATAAAAATTCGATTTTTATATATTGAACTTTGAAATAAAAATTCGATTTTTATATATTGAACTTTGAAATAAAAATTCGATTTTTATATATTGAACTTTGAAATAAAAATTCGATTTTTATATATTGAACTTTGAAATAAAAATTCGATTTTTATATATTGAACTTTGAAATAAAAATTCGATTTTTATATATTGAACTTTGAAATAAAAATTCGATTTTTATATATTGAACTTTGAAAGAAAATTCGATTTTTATATATTGAACTTTGAAATAAAAATTCGATTTTTATATATTGAACTTTGAAATAAAAATTCGATTTTTATATATTGAACTTTGAAATAAAAATTCGATTTTTATATATTGAACTTTGAAATAAAAATTCGATTTTTATATATTGAACTTTGAAATAAAAAATTCGATTTTTATATATTGAACTTTGAAATAAAAATTCGATTTTTATATATTGAACTTTGAAATAAAAATTCGATTTTTATATATTGAACTTTGAAATAAAAAATTCGATTTTTATATATTGAACTTTGAAATTAAAATTCGATTTTTATATATATTGAACTTTGAAACTAAAATTCGATTTTTATATATTGAATAGCGAAATAAAAATTCGATTTTTATATATATAGTGGCCTTGGGCAACGAAGGTGACAAAAAGGCGAAACGACGAAGACTTTTGCAAATGAAGTGCCGTGAAGCTGGATAGCTATTTGTGAGAATTTCTCACCTTTCGTTTTCTTTTCTAGTTATATATATATATACTAGGATGCAGACGGTGCTTAGTAGCACCCGACACAATCGTCCACAGACCATGGACTTGTTTGTTTGACTGTTTGGTGATTGATTGCGATATTGGTTTGAATGTGGTTTGTGGTGTGAAAAATCGAATCGATAAATTGGTTAGGATTAGACGTGCGCCGTTATAAGGTGAAGGAGTAAGGCTAGGTTAGACTCTTACTCCAAATTATGTGGTTTGCATAACGAATTGATTTGATTGATGTGTGAATGGCGTGGGCCTTCACTAGACCGGGGACAAGGCTAGGCCTCGTCCCGTTTCTAGTATTGTGCCGTTATGCCGCCGAAATTTTCTAAAATAAGTTAGAAAAATAAAATATCATTTTATTTAAAGAATGAACTGGATAGAAATTCATATGTTGAAATAAAATGTTTTATCGTTAAAAATATATAATTTTTAACGTGAATGCGAATAAATAAAATATTCATTTACAAACCAGACGGTTTGTTTATGTACACTGATTTGACTGACATTGATTGGGTCGATAAATTTTACACATCGCCCAACTGCACAAATAAAATATTTGTTTGATTGTTTGAAACCCTACACGGGTGTTAGGATGAAATATGCAGTTCACTCATCCTGATTGATTAAATATGTCGATCGATTGATTGACAGGCTGTTATAAGCGTTAGATATCGATATTTGATGCTTATACAGTGTAGTGCACTTTGGTTGATGGTTGATTATTTTTCAATGCTATTATATACATGTGTTGTATGAAAATCCATATAATTAACTTTATATGGTAATTGATTAGGCCTCATTCCAATTTAGAAAATAAAGATTATTTTAAAATAAACGTTCATGTGTTGACAGTACTCATTCATTGAGATTGGTCATGTGTTGAACGAAATATTTTGATAATAACAACTATTTTGAAAAAGAAATATTTGAAATAGAATATTTGAAAATAGAAATTTATGAAGCCGTGTTGATTAGATTGACGCCATTTTGACGTGATCGATATTTATATCGATTTCGAATTGAATTGAAAACGATTTCGAAATGAATTGAATTGAAAACGATTTCGAAATGAATTGAATTGAAAACGATTTCGAAATGAATTGAAAACGAATTCAAATTGAATTGAAAACGAATTGAAATGAATTCAAATTGAATTGAAATTTGAATTGAATAGAAATGAATTTTAAAAGGAATTTATAAAGAAGAATTCAATTTTGATTTGAATTGAAATGGAAGTTGAAATTGCTTTTGAAACGGATTTTAAAACTATTTATATAATTCGTTTTAAATAGAAATCGACGAAAAATATATTATATATATTATATATATAATATAATGGCCTGAATAGAACGCGCCGCGCCGCGGCAGTTCGTGAATTTCGACCATTTATTTCAAATGGACATTGCGGGAGATCCGACCGTCGGATTCTCCTAAAACCGGAACCGTTGGGTTCGTATCGAAAAGAGCTTTCTAACGAATATTAGAAATTTGAAATCTAACGGTTGGATTTGGAATTATGTCCAAATCAAATTCGAAAAAGGTCGCTGTAAGTGCAGTTCGATGGCCATTGATGGAAATCGACTGTACGGGCCTTGATAAAATTATTAAAAATAGTAATAATTTGTGTAAAATTATAAGAAATGATTTGTGAAGAATTGGGATGAAAAACTCCCTATTTGAAAAGATAAAAATAGATTTTTATCGAAATGAACTAGTTTTGAACTAGAATTATAATTCTATTTATTTTTAAATAAATAAATTGAATTTGAAAAGGGTTTTAAAAATAACCAAAATTTCCAATGATTGCATTGGAGTGGATTTGAATCGAAATTGTCTTCGGAATATTTCGATGTTGGAATTCGTGATTATACAGATGTTGTTATGGAAATTTGAAAGATATATATTTATATCGTTATTTCCAATACGACATTTGTTAATCGTAGAATTTGATATTGAATATAAGCCGAGATATTTTCTATTCAGAGCCTTGTATTTAATATCAAATGGGATTTGGGTTTGTCGTGAATGGTGTCTTCACTAACACTGTTCTTGAACCCAGTTGAGAAAAGATTAAATCTTTTTATTTAGATTTAATGAAGTGTACCAATTAAATAATATTTAATTGGAATTGAATCGATATTGATTTTTGGGTTTATCGTGGACAGTGTTTTAAATAACACTCGTTCTTTAACCCGATCATTGATGAAATGTGATTTTGGGTTGTCGTGAACGGTATCTTCAATAATACAGTTCTTAGACCTAAAGGAGTTAAGAAAATTAGAAACTAACTGGAGATTAGTTAAGTTGAATAGTTTCCGAGGTATTGATCTGATGTTGGTTTCGGCCTTCGGGATTCATACTTAGGGAATTGCTCACTTGCTAATTTACAATTAGGGACTGATTGAAATGTGATGTGATTTTGGGTTTATCGTGAACCGTGTTTTAAATGACACTGATTCTTTAACCCAGTCACAGATTAAAACTAAGTGGAGTTTTAATGAATCTTTAATTAGATTGAAATGATCGAAAATGGAGTATCACCAGTTTTGCTCCAGGCGATAGTTAAATCTTTAATTAGATTTGAACGTGAAATGGTAATTGAATTTACCGATAACACCGTGGTGTTAGATATGAAGTATTATCAGTTTTACTTCATGGGATTAATAGGTTGGGATTGGAAAATTAAAACAAATGATTACTTCGGTAAGGTTCGCTAATCCCGTCTAGTTTGAATTGATATTCAAAAGTAGATTAAAGAATAAATTCAAGGAATTTATCTTTGATAAAATTTATGGGAACCTTTCCCTATGAACATGAAATTTAGAAACTAACTGTCGGTTAGCCAAGCAGAATGGTTTTCTGGATATTGATCTGATGTTGGTTTCGGCCTTCGGGGTTAATGTTTGGGGAATATTCTCCTGATTAATTTACGGTTAGTGACTAATGAATTGGAATGAGGCGTATGTTGTGTTTGTGTAACATTTATTTAAAATATACGCGAGTTATTCGGAAAGACCGGGTTAATCCCATTCTGAATAACTGATACGACGATAAGTCGAAGATGAAGACGATGGTCGAAGACCGGAGGTTTTCACGTCGTTTGGATGATAACTGATGATCTTGATTGGGCTGTACACCCAAGAAGATGGAAACAGTTAGTGATCGTCCAGACGTACTTGGAGATCGATGGATATGCGGGGTACTAGGTGCCTCCGGTTTCGTTCAGACCCAGAACGGACTTGTAAATGGACTGTGTGTCTGACATTGGATTTTAGTCTGTGTGATTGATTTCTATTAAATATATATCTGCTTGGCGGCGGAGAATTTATTCTCTTGCTTAACGCCCTTCTCTGAGACGTACGAGCTCAGGGGTTATATATTGATGGATATCAAACGCATGGAGTGAATTGCCTGTGTGGCATGCCTAAGTGGCAAATGATCAAGGCTTCTGTTGAAAAGCAAAGTCTTGTGGTGATGATCAAAGCACGGCCTTTGTGGCGTAGCTTTGTGTAACGTTTACCTCGCGTGTTTCACACCCGGTATGAACCAAAAACGGGAGATGGACCTCAGGGAGGGCATGCGTTTCCTTCTAGATAAAAAGTGGCGTCAGTGGTTTTACACGCCCTGACGAGTTTGACTTATGTGGTTGTTGCTGTTGCGAGGCGCCTCGGATTGATCGGTCGTTCTCGAACCGATGGAGTCATTTAGTTGGCTCATTTACGCCCCAAAGGGCGGGGAAACGTAGTGTTCAGGCATTTTAATCCACATCGGTGGACCGGCCCTGTCGCTCCAAGGGTCACTCGAGCTCTGATCCTGAGACATGGGCTAGATTGTCTCGAATCGGTTGAGGACTATCTTTTGCCTCGGTTCATAGACGGAAATCCAATTTCCAAATACGTGACATTTGCGGTTTTATTTGTAGAGCCTAGTATGGCGACATAGTGGGATGGGGCGCTCATGCCGCCTATGATTGATACTTATGATTTGAAGTTGTTTTATACACTATGCACTTATAATAGTATCAAATGATTTGTCTTAAACGTATCAAGCATTCTTTGGCTGTTATAAGGGAAAACCCTATCCCCCGGCTTGCGTTGCATTGTGTGATAGGACCTGGGTCTTATAACAGCTTCATCTTTCTTTATTTAGCATTGCGCTGTTGGTTTTATGCACTGGTATTCTTGGGAGGAAACCCGTTCCGTGTTATGCGGCGTGGTCCCTTGATTTACCTAATGATTTAAAATAAAGATTAATAACTGTTTTAGTTCTCACACCAGTCACATGACTGACCTGGAGTTTATTGTTTTAACCTAAACTCTGGGTGCCCCTATTTTGACACGGGCAGCTAGTAGTTTTGGTTTTGCAGATTTATATTCGCAGGATCCTGGTTTACAGCTGGAACGATATCCGGAAAGCTTTGTATCCGAATATCTCTTCTAGTTGTGTATTGTATTGTTTTCCGCTGCTATGTACTTAAATGTAATTTAAATCTCTGATATTTCTGTGTAATATTTATTCTTTTACTCTGTACATTCTTGTAATCTGATGCGATGTTGTAATATACAATGAAATGTTCTTCTGTATGCGTTCTGTTTTGTCGTGTTCTCAAACGATAGGGCGTTTCGAACGGCCTGGATCGGTTTAGCGACTGGTTCGGACCGAGCGAAATTCCTTGTCGTCACATAGGATCGAAGGTAGCCTAGATCCAAAAATAAAAGGAATAAGGATAAGAAGAGAGAATCAAATCACAGAAAATTGGAATTAACACAACATCATGAAATAAGGGGGCATGTAAACTGGCATAGAGGCATAATGACAGATTCAACATGAATAAACTGATAAAGGTATGAACTTTACATAGAAACATAGGCATATGATGACATGAATCAAAAAGATGAAGACTTGGATGAGATTTAAATTACATACATACATATGAATCCTCTTTACAACTTCATCATGTTACTTTTTATCCCATTATATTGTGAAAATCACCGTACTCACCTTTCGTGGTTAAAGAAAAGAATTATGCACTGAAATTGGTGTAGAAACGTTGCGGTGTTTCTGATTTATCTTCTTGAATTGTTGTAGAAGCACTAATCTTTAATTTGAGTTGAAGTTGAACACTTGAGATTTGATTTAGAGGCGGCGGCTAGGGTTTAAGAGAGAATTTGACAGCATAATGGTGTCATAGATAATATTTATAAATTAGGGTTAGGTCTTAGGGTGTATATATAGGTGTAGGAAGTTATTTAGGCCTTAGGATTAACCCTAGAACTGATCTGGACCACTCAGATGCCATATCAACCCTTAGGGCGAATCGGGCCACGGGTTGGTAGCCAAACACTCTGGATTGACCTCTAGTCGACCCAGCGGGGCTTGGGTCGACTCCAAAAATGGTGCGGTTTGGCTATTCCCCCTCCCGATTAGCTGTTTTGAACTTTTTTTGAATATTTATTTATTTAATTTTTATATACATCTCTATATTTATATATATCTCTATATTTAATTTTTATATATATGTCTCTCATATGCATACAAACTTCATGGCTTAATAACTTCTTCATAATTAATCATTTTCACACTAAACCACTTTTTGAACTGCGTTCACACTAAGCCACGTTTTAGCCAATCTCCTAAAACAAAAATATGGCGCCGGCGTGTATCGAACTCTGTACCTCTTGAATGCAAGTCACATGTTTTAACCAAATAAGCTACTAAGTCTTTTGCTTACAAATCTTAGAACAATGCTAAACATCATTCTTTTCTCATTCCTCTTTTTCAAATAAATTATTCTTTAATTTGTTATTTTAATATTCTCAGAAAATACGGGGTGTTACATGTTATTCATGAACAGCATATGCATGACCTATCAAAATTTAAGCAACGACATAAAAATAATGTTAGACTTGAGTTAACATAGATAATAGATGTATAACGTAAAAAATAAATAAATTATAATCAAATTAAATTAAGAAAATTCAAAATTAGGAATACGTCAAATTGGATAGAACGTAGGAATTACTTTCATATAGAAATATGCAATTTTGTTTTCTTTCTTGTTTTTTCACTAGGAAATATGGAAATAGTAGTTCAATTGTTTGAAATAAATATCAACATGTAACCATGTTTCACAAAAATAAATAAATAAATAAATTATAATGCACGAAACCTGTCATCATAAAATTTTGAATTTTAAATGTAATACGTTGAATTGGTATTATTAATATTTAGTGGCATGATTGGAGGATCTCGTGACCGCTTCTCTTCATATACCTGAAACCGAACCTTCTCTTCCTCTCTATTTTATTTCTTCTTCACCTTGCTTATAAATATGAAACCTTCTATCACAAAAAAAAATTACTGAAACCTGCAATGTTGAAGTCTCCCCCAGTAGCTTTGTTCCAGCAGTGTCAAACTCAGCTTCGCTATCTCCTTATAGCCTTGCCTTCGAACCAAGCAATCGCCACCTTCAAGTCGTGGCCAATTTCGCGTTTTCCAGTCTCAAGGTGAGATTTTCTCACAAATTCAAATTCAAGAAAGTTAGTTGCTAAATTTTTTGGGTATCTCGATTTGTTTGAGTAAATTATTTGTTGTTGATGATTGGGGTACCTTTGAATTGAACTGTTCTTTCTTTAACATTTGAAACTATCCTTTACTAATGTCATGCTTCCTAGAAAATGTGTTTTCCCTTGAACTTGGTCAAAATTGTTACCCAGGCTCTATCATGTTATGCACTTTGATATTTTGGGTTTGTATTAAACCACAACTTTATCTGCTTCCTTAGTAAATTTAAGATTGCTTTTATATTTGTTGTGCATCTTGATTTACGTATGTGGGCACAAGCATTAAACTATATATGTTGGTCCGCACCTTACCAAAGCAGTGAATTCCGTTTTTTTTTTTTTTTTTTTTTTTGCACCATTGTGATGGAGGCTAGTTTGCCGATTTTTCCCCTTACTTTGGGCGTGTGTTCTTACTATTTTGTATGATCCATGTTGTATACACGTTTTGGGCAGGTTGAACCATTGCCTATGTCTTTTAGTTGTTATTTTCGCACCCTACTTTTTTTTGCCTTAAATCCCATTTTGGAAAACTGATATATGCATTGATATATACATGCATGAGTAGTGGAGTTAGGACCAAACTGTTTGGTGAATGCATGGCATGCATGCGTAAGAAAGTATATGAAATGCAGATAATTAAAAAGAAAATTTCATGCACCATACTCTATCAAGTTATCCACTTTTGCATACTAAGTTTATGATGATCATGATGCATGACTGTTGGACACATACATTCAAAATTTAGAACTGCCTATATGTTGAATATAACTGTTGTTCTTTTTGTATTGCATTTGAAGTAAATTTACTTGAATACAACCTGACCAGAGGTTTTTTTTTTTTTTTTTGCTCGGGTCAGGGTCAGACCTGAGTAATTACAGCTTAGACTTGAAAGCTGACGACGATAAAGATTCGTGAAGACGCGCTCGCTTTGATTCGTTCTTCCATTTTATTTTTTAACTGAAAATGTATGTATTAATTAAATTTTCCGCTGTATATAATTTTTTCTTGTAAACTCTGATATTTATGTATAAAATTTCTGCTGTGAGATATTGTAGTTTGTTTATTATGTGATTTTTGTGATGTGATTCTATTAAACCCTGTAAGCTAAATAACAGTCTGTCATTTTGAGAGGTTTAAGTTGGTTTAACTACTGACTTGAAGCGATCGAAAAGGCGGGTTGTTACATTTTTAACTTTTAAAAAGCAAAAGTTAAAAAGAGCACATGGATCTGCAAAATATTGGGCTTTCAGAAAGTTGCTTATTTTAAAAGCCAATTATTTTTGCTTTCTACTTCTGTATTCCAAAACAAAAAATGGCTTTTAGGCCCGCATTTCTTCCTTCTCATAATAGATTAGGTTTTGGCAATAATTCATTTTCCAATCAGATCGACATGCCGCTTATTCTCTTTAGTATTTTAGATAAAGGTACCATTTTTCTTCTATTATCGGTTCTCAATGCACTCAATCCACTACAATTTCATGTATTTGTTCTTTCTTTTATTGACAAACACAATTATTGATTTTGAGTTGGTATTATAACCAAATTTAATTTATAAAACTGTATTTATTTAATGAGTTTTGGTAACTAATCAACCCTTTTCGAACATCTGAAAATTTAATTTGTTTGGATTGCCTTGGTTCTAAGGTTTAAAAGTGTGCCTCAATTTCTTTCGCACTAACAATTTAGTATAATCTTTCTGTTTTATATACATGCCATCACTTTTCCAGTTTCTACCAAAACAGAAAGTAATGTAATGTAAAATATAAGCGCTTACCTGTATATAAGCGATGACATGTTTATAAAATATTGTTAATCAGAATTTTCCTAAGATATTGGATCTGCATCCTTAGTTACAGCTGATGTTGTTCCAACTTGAGATTCGGACCCCAAAAAGCTTTTCAAGCTTGAGTTCATTAGTGTGTTATTAATATCTCTTTTTAACATGAAGTACCCATTTTCAAATAAACTATATCATGGATGATGGTACTACTTTTTAACAAGAGATAACTTGTTTTTTTCTAAGTTATTTCTCTTCAAAGCTATTTGTTTTTTATTTTGACTGTCTGTCATATCATATTCCATTGTTTCATAATATTTTTCTTTGAGGATGGCTCTATCACACCTGCCATAAACCTCACTTTCTTTTTGTGCTCTCTCCATCACTTTTTGTATTTATATGGGTACGCAATAACAAGTTATATAACTTTATAATGAGCCCTGTACATCAAGATTGACCCTTGTTCTTCAGGTTCAATATACCATCTTATTGAATATTTGAAGAAAGATTATGCCATGGAACATTGGATAACCTGAAACATATATAACACATGTCTTGTGTACATGAGCTATGATCTTATGGTTGATATTTTGAGTTCCTTCATCGAATAATTAATAAACTTGCTCATCACAATATGCTGGTTTCATCAATTTTCTTCCTTAAGTATGTTCTCTCGTTGATCAAGCAAAATGATTTTTTATGAAATAAAAAATGTGTTGTGTTTCATTTGTTACAGCCATGCTTCCTTATTTATGATAAAATCATAATATTTATCAACAAACTTTATTTGTTGTATAATATAATATAATGTTAAGTGCTTGTTTAGATCCAATCCACCGATTATGTTTACAATATGCGTGTAAAATTTTTCTGCTGCTAGTTTTTATGTGTTTACCAAGTGCCATGATTGAATCAATTAAATTTTATAGGCCAACTGCAAATTTTATTTTAAAATAAAAGGGCAACTTTTGTTTTAATGCAAGACCGACTGATGACATAAGTATCAAATAAATTGTGTCTCGGTAGCTTGTTGTTAGTACAAATGATATAATATACTTAAGTTGGAGTGTTTTACTTTAATCTTGAGATGTGGAGATAGCTGCATTCAACTATTGTTAGAAACTTAGATCTTTAATTAGCTATGAATTTGGATAGCAATTCTAATGCTGAGTACAACTTCATCTGCATTTTTGGTTCTACTAAGAGATTTGATATATATGTTCCTAACTTATATATTTAATTAACTATGAATTTTCTTTGGTAAATTTCATTTTATCCCTTTTTGAGCCCAGTGCGTCTTTGGAAAAGGAGCCTAGCGGGTCCTAACAAACAAATTGTATGATTATTTCTTTCAATGCATGTTACTTTTAATGAGCCATGAAGATCAATTGATAAAGACTTGTAACGACCCAACTTTCGAACACATCGGAAGTTGTGTAGTTAATAAGAATATGAATAGATAGAAGGTAAATCACAGAAAAACATCAGAATCTCACAGCGGAATTTTACAAACGATGATACTTCATATTAGTACACAGCGGAATATACATCAGAACATACTGAACTAGTGTTATAACCCATTCATGGTACATCAGTCAGTATACATATCATTGATGACCCAAACTTGCAGACTTAATTATACAATGGGTAGGATAAGTAGATCAGCACACAGAGAATCTCCATCCAGCTTTCCAAGTCTCATCAAATCCTGATTCACTTGTCTATTCATAACAAGCGTTATGAATACCCAAGAGTTTAAGGGAAAACACAGAAAAATAAACTCCGGGTCAGTCGGGGGACTGGTATGAGTAAATAGTTGAACCAAATAAAAATACCTCATAAGACCACGCCGTAAATACGGAACGGGTTTTTACCTTATGAGATCAAAACACTTTGTTTACTTTAAATCAGATATTATCATAGTATCTGGGTGTTTTCACAAATAAATTAGAATCTAGAAGAATGCTTGCATCTCACATTCTCCTATATAGTATACAAAATAAAAACCTCTTGGCGTTTAGGGAAATTGGATTTCCAACTATGACAAGGTATGGAACCACCTTCCGACGATGTATCTCTAGAGGCGAATACACCTTGGTTCAACAAGAACGTCTTGCAACCCGGCCCACACATGACCGACCACTCATTTCGCTTGAGTGTATCGAATGTATATCACCAACGGCGGTAGCTAGCCACCGTCTTCCCGACAAGGGACAGCATCGATAGATTAAAGAAGAAAATAAGATTTTCTCTAGATAGGTGATTATACACCCTAATGGGAGCGACCCACATAGCCATGCTGCCTTCCTGATTTCTGTCATTTTCCTGGGTGTGAGGCTTGAGGCTAGACTTACGTTTATCTTCCAGAACATCTGGCCACCATTCACTTTGAATGCCACATCGTCAAATCCGTGACCACATATTGATTATACAAATACACACTGGGTGTAAAATAAAGAGAAGTTACCTTTTCCCCACCAACTTGGTATATTCGTAATATCAACAGCGTGACCGTTGGAAATACTCTGTCGGACATTCGTCCATACAAGTTGTCCTGGGACTGGACAAACCGAAGGCACTATTCAAAGATAGCCCTTGTATCTCGCCGTCTTCAATTTAAAAATCTCTGGCGTACGGCGTACGATCAAATCAAAGTGGAATGTAAATTCCGGTCACTTTGAAATGATGAACGAACATTTTTTATTCTTAAATTATAAATCTAACAAGATTATAATCTAATCTACACAAACTATCACAGTCAAACTACATAGTCTATGATCACTGGTCTCTATCTGATTATTTTATCATGTCTTATCAGTGAACAATTTCAGTACGTGCGTCGCACACAGTCTTCCTTTTCATTTTTGTTCGTCATTTTAAAAAAATGAATACTGACTTTATTTTCTTTTAGAAAAATATCGTTATTCATACATCTGATCACTCATAAATGACTTAAATTTTTTATCATTTATTTTACACTTTACACTGGGTATTTCCTCATCGAATTTCCCTTTGATCCTTCCTTTTGATTACTTATTTTCCTGTTTGTACTGATAAAGTTCCTCCTTTATTTATCAGTCTACACATGGTTAAAACGTTATTTACAGTTCTTATTTACAGCACTGTTCATGATCAGTTCTTATCTCAGATATTTTAGATGTCAGGTAAAACTGACAAATTCTACCGTATGTGTTACATACGGTTTGTCTTTATCTTGTTTATAATTTAAACATCTCATTGAAAATAAATTCAATCTTTAAATTATAAACTAAACTTATAATCAAATTACAGCTGCTGCTGACTTCTCGACTGCTGTATATCTGACTTAATCGACTTCCTTTTTGTTGACTTTACAGTTTCAACCTTCCATTAGAAAATTTCTTTTCTAATTCTTATCATAAATTAAATTTAAAATTTAATTTAAAGTTATAGTTTCTGACTTCTCGACTCTGTCACGAACCAGGTCTGATATACCACACTTGATCGACTTTCTTCCTTATAGTTTGAAATTTACATTAGAAAATCGTTTCTAATTTTCAGTTTAAATTAAATTTATAATTTAATACAACTTCCGTATTAACTGTTCGACTTCTGTCAAAACCATATCTGGCCTTCTTCACTCGGTCGACTTCCTTCTTATTGACTTTAAATTTTGAACATTTTATTAAAAAAAATCATTTTTAATTCTAATTATAAATAAAATTTATAAATTTTATTTAAAATACAGCTTTTGTATTTTAATCCTTGACAAAAACGGTATTTAATCCTTGATTTACAAATTCAAATTAGTTAATCGAGTTCTTACAAAATTTCACACTTAATTTCTATGATCCATCTACTCAGATTAATTTGTAAAAACCGCTTTTCTTATTTAATCTTATTATCAATCTAATTCGAAAACGCTGGACCCATTGCCATACAGTCTACTATCTTTCCATATCATGGTATATCGTTGACTATTGTTTAACAATCGGATGCGAATCAATTATCCGATCTTAAAGGTTAAGTAATTAAATACCATCCTTGTTATTTATTTAATTTATTCAAAAAGAATAATTCATATTCCACTTATTAAAATACAACTTTGTCTAATATATATTTGCTTTATCAATGATGTTTTAATGACTTCTTTTGTTAATTCCATTTTACCATTTTGAAACCAATACCGTCGTTATATTATTATATATTAAATATTTATTCCATGCTTAATTTAAACTAACGAATTTTTAAAGTTATAAAAATTTTGACCAGAATGTTTTGCTTATACCACGTTTGAACTAATAACCAAATCTGATGATTCCCATTCCCTTTTTCTTCTTTCTTTTAGTTCCTTTCCTTTTCTTTATATTTTCCTTTCATTTACTTTCTTTATTTCTTCTTTATATCTTTTTTTTTCTTTTCTCCTTGGCCCGATATGGCCCAACCAGTCCAGCCCATGTCCCTTTGCCAGATCCAAATCTTGGCATGCCAAAACTGTGGTCAACACAGCGATCGTTCACATTTTTCTCATGCAAGATCCTCCCTTTTTTTTGCTAAAATGCCAATTGGTAAAAACTAAATTTGGCAATGCAAATAACATGATTAACATGTAAGGATCACCCAAAAACTTCTACCAATCCCATCTTCTTCCTGGTCCCGTCTCCCACCATTTTCTGTGCACTGACACCACCGTGCACGTGCACGCTCGTCTCCTCCTCCATACCATCGCCTCACCCATTGCCGCAAATCCCAAATCTGTCCCTGAACTCACCCCTACTCCTAGAATTCCCATCGATCCCCTACCCCAAAATCCGATGCTTCGACTGAAGCTTCAAATACAATACATCACCATACAAACCCCTCGCATTGCCACCACGACCCGCCGGACATCGCCCAACTTCACCATTAGCTTGCCGACACACCCGTCTTTCATTGCCCCCTGGTGCGCAGCCGCCTACTTCACCATCGACGGTGCAGTATCACGTCAAAGTCATCCCATTTAAACGCAGAAAAAAAAACTAAATCGAATCAAATCCCCAAATTCAAGCTATGGAAAAATCTAATAACATTTTTCCTATGATCCTTACTCCATTACCCTCCTTCACCGTCGTTGCCGAGGTCCACCATCATCACCGTCGCCTGAATTTGACCAAAACCCTCTTTTTGAAAGATCCTAAAATTCTCCTTATTCCTACTGCTAAAAATCATGAAACTTCTTCTAAAAATCATGATTTTGCACCAGTATTCAATCTGTATAACTGAAACAAGATTTTACCAAACTTAAATTTTTGATGAAACAGAGAGTGTTTTTTTTGACATTCTGTATATTTTCTGTCTGCATATACCAGTACTGGTTTAAGTATATTTTCTTTTTCATCTCTTTCTTACTTTAAATTGGTTTAGTGATGATGTAAAAAGGAAACTAACCTGAAATTGTCTCACCTAAAAACATTGGTTAAGAAATCCCAAGTTTGTTCAACAGGTTTGTTGAACTATCAGTATAAATTTTCCGACACAATGTAAATCAATAAACTAAAGTAAACTACCCTAGCTCCTTGATCCAGACAGGAAGGTAATCCAACCAAAGTTGCACTTCAATCAGACAAAGCAACATAGCATTCAAGGGAATGGTTCAAAACAGCATAGAAAATGCAGGAAATGTAAACAGAAATTTTGAATCAAGTTTACTCACATGGAAAAATGCTGAAACCCATAATTTTTCTTCTATACTTGATCTATTACAGGAGTGTGTTGTGTGTGAGGAGAAGAAACATATTCAGGTCTATTTATAGTGGTAAAAACATTAAAAAAATGGTGCAAGGAAAAATCAGTTTCAGATTTTGTATTTGACAATTTGAAAGACAACTTCAGAAAAAAAAATCTTTTTTTCTTGTCACTTCAAACAGCAACATCACATGGCTTATATCAGCCTTACTCCTCCCCTAAACCCCTTGCCTATGGCCTTCTTTTCCCCCTAGGTTCCTATGAATTGTTACACAACAAAACTAGGTACAGCCATGATCTTTCATTGATCTTTCTTGGTTTTAAACAAATCCATAGCATCCTTTTCTAGCATCACATAGGCTCAGTTTGCCTTGGTTTTTTAAACCCAAAACCCTTCCATGAAACTTGATTTAACCCTACATAAACTACATCTACTTGCCTTGCAAGTTTAGGCAAGAATCTGAAAATTTTGTACATTATGATTGTGATGATATTGACATAGAAAGGTCTTGAAAACTCATGCTTTTGTATATACCTAGTGTAGGTGTATTCATAATTTAAATACACAAGATTTTGTAAATCTTTAGCATATGTTTTCACAAGATTTTCGCATGTTTTATGACAAGTGAACATGCTTTGAAAATGCAAAGGAAAAGTATCAAATTTTCAGAAATCTTTAGGAGGAAGAGAAGGATTTTGAAACTGAAACATGCTTTTGAAAAATGCAAAAGGACATGACCATTTTTCAGAAAATTCATAAGAAAAGAAGGTGATTTAAAACTGAAAATACAAGATACAAAAATGATCTTGTCATATGAACAATTCCCCTTAGATCCTCTTTTATTAGCTAGTACTAGTGTAGGTTGTTTGCTTGAACATGTTTGCAAATAAAAATGATATTTCCATGTTTTGATTATGCATATGAATCTTGAACTTTGTTTTGAACTTGTTTTTGAACCTTGCTTTGACCAAAGGAGATGAGGCTTTTTAATTCAAGTATTAAAAGTTTTCAAAACTAATTTTACAAAAACTCAAATTCTTAAATATTTTAAAAAAATGAACTAACATATGAATTAAAAATAGCATCAAAAATATATGTTATATAAAAGTGTTGTTTTTCATATGAATTTTAAACAGATGCTATCAAATACATGCTATCACATATATATGTGTAAAATGAAATTAAACAAATGTGATAAAATTCATGCTATCATACAAAAGGTGTAAAAATGGATTTTGGCAAATGCTGTGATACATATACCTATAAATGTTGTTATACTCAAATTAACGGGGTTTTGAAATTTCACAGTCTAGATTTTAAATCGTATTTGAAAATACGTTCTTATGATTAACTCATCTGTTACAGTGATACGTATAAACCCGGGTCATTACAAGACTAGTTTATATGTAAGACTCTGAATAACACTCCAGGTTCAAATTAAAATTTTGTTTTTCAAATTCTGATTTTTAAATTTCAAATTTTGTTCTCAAATTATTTTCGAATTATTATTTCTTACTTATGATTTCAAATAAATAATTTTTTTAATATATATAAAAGTTTACAGGAAAATAGCATGAAGGACAAAATTAAAGAACAATTTAAGCACAAGGACAAGAGGCCAAAATATTAACCACAAGGACACTTTTTAGTGTAAAATGGAAAATGATAGTGGGCCCCTGAATTCCATGGTTTACACTAAAAAATGTCCTTATGGCTAAATTTTTGGCCTCTTGTCCTTATGCATAAACTTTCTCTAATTTTGTCCTTGTAAATAAAAACCTCGTAAAGTTTATATACATAGTTTTATAATTTAAACCTTATAAATTTATAAATATGTTTATATAATATATAATTATGATTTCATATAATTTTACACTTTAGAATATCCATTTATATCACTAAGTTTTAATTCAAGAATTTCTAGAATAATAAATATGATCAAACACTTGAAAAGTAGGTTTTAAAAATAAAAAACATGTATATATGTCGACATACATATTTAGGTATGTCGACATACAACTGTCAGAAATTCAATTCTGAAAGGAAGTGCCTTTTCAATATTTGTAACAGTTCTGAAACGTTGCAACCTTTCAAATCTAATAAATAGGGGCCGTTTTCGAATTTTTTTATAATTCATCTTCTCCATCTTCACCCTTCTTCATCCAACCATTATTCTTTATCGTTTTATTGATTTATACCCTTCTACTTTGCCGATTTCTACTCTAATTATATAAAACTTCTTCTTTCCTCACTATTTATCCATTACTCTCTGAATTGAAGTGCTACTGAAGAGTTATAGGGATATTGTAATCATTTGGGAAGTGTTTGGAAAAGGGTGTGTTCCTTGTAGCCCTGAAATCAAGGAAAGGGAGCGACGGTAATCTTGTAGCGGAGAAATCAAGAGTGGTTGGAGCGGTGTTAACCTTGTAGCCGGGAAATCAAGGGGATTGTACTTGGAGATTGATAGTAATAAAACTCTGCGCAATCCAGCGTTGCTTGGGCCTAGACCTAGGAGCAATCCAAACCAGTATAAAATCCGGTGTGTTCTTTCTTTTTTCTAAATTTAAATATATCTGTTTCCGTGTTTGAGTTTGAATCTATGTCTGTGATCATCTCTGTTGGTGTGATTCATGTAGTACATCATGTAAGTTTAAGATTTTCATAAATTCTTTGAAAACACTATTCTACCCTCCCCCCTCTAGTGTTTGTTTTGCCTTAAGATCCTTCTTCTGCATTCCCTAACAATTGGTATCACAACATAGGTTTTCAAAAAGTTCATAATCTGATTTTTGAAAATATTAAATGGAAAATTTTGAAATGAATTATAACACTAGTATCAATAAATGCATTACATCAATGTTTGAAGAGTATAAATTCAATTGTGTTGAAAATTCAAGTGATCTACTGAATTGTTGTCCAATACAGGTAAAGATGTGTTATATGGCTATTGGGAATTCAAAATTTGAAAAGACGGTGATGTGATTGTTGAAAATTCAAAATACGAAAAGGTGTTTTACGTGGCTATTGAGAATTCAAGTTCTGGCGAACAAGCAGTGAAAATCATAAAGGACAAATGTATATTGGATAGTGGTTGTTCAAGACATATGATGGAAAATCCGAAATTACTAAATAATCTAGTATATAAAGATGGTGGAATGGTCAACTTCGGATATAACTCTAAAGGATATATTGTTGGCATCAGCATTGTTGGCAACGGCAATGTCGGTAATTCTGAAAATCCTACTACTTCTGATGTTTTATTGGTTAGGAATCTAAAACATAACCTACTAAGTATAAGTCAACTTTGCGATAAAGGATATAAAATAAACTGTGAAAAGGAAAAATGTTTTATAGAAGATAAGAATTCAGAAGTAATATTCGAAGGAGCTACAAAGAAAAATATCTATATATTGAGTACGAAAATCTCCAACGATAATCTATGTCTTATGGCTAATACAAGTGGCCCTCGGATCTGGCATAAGAGATTCGGTCGTATAAATTCAAACACATCTCTAGGATTTCTAAATTAGATTCAACTAGGGGACTACCCAAAATGAAATTTAAAGTTAATAATTTATGCGATGCTTGTCAGTTTGAAAATTAAAAAGAAGTTCATTTAAATCAAAAGAGGAAATTACAACCTCGAAACCATTAGAGTTAATTCACATGGATCTATTTGGTCCATCCCAAACCCAATCAATAAATCACAATAGATATGTTTACGTAATAATTGATGATTTTTCTAGATTTACTTGGACTTTATTTCTTAAAAATAAAAGTGATGTTTTGATCAATTTAAAACCTTAGCTAAAAGAATTCAAAACTTATTATCCTTAAAAATTAAAACAATACGCAGTGACCACGGTGGAGAATTCGAAAACGAAAACTTTGAAAAAATTTGTAATAAAAAGGGGATAACCCCTAATTATTCTTTCCCTCACAACGGAGTAGTTGAACGTAGAAATAGATCGATACAAGAGTGTGCGAGAACTATGTTATTTGATAGTAACTTACCAAGGAATTTTTGGGTTGAGGCAGTTGTAATAGCTTGTTATGTTTTAAATAGAATTTTTATAAGACCCTTAACTCATAAAACACCATATGAACTTTTGTATAATAAGAAACCAAAAGTATCATATTTTAAAATATTTGGAAGTAAATGTTTTATCCTTAATACTAAAGATAATTTAGATAAATTTGATTCAAAATCCGATAAAGGAATATTTATTGGATATTCAGAAAGAAGTAAAGCATATAGAGTTTTTAATTCAAGAACCAATACTATAGAGGAAACCTTAAATGTATCCTTTGACGAAAACTATAAAAAATATAACACAACGAAGATGAATGTGAAAATGAGGTTAATGAAACAAATAATGAAGATAGTCAACCAAATAAAAGGAGAAGATTACTAAGAGACCACCCTACAGAAAATATCTTAGGAGATATTGAATCCGTTGTTAGGACTCGAAACCAATTAAATAATATGAGTAATTCAGCATTTATTTCTACTATCGAACCTAAGAATCCAAATTAAGCATCATCTGACAATTCATGGATCCTCGCTATGCAAGAGGAATTGAATCAATTTACCAGGAATGATGTATGGGAACTTGTTCCTAGACCAGAGGATAGAACTATAATAGGAACTAAATGGGTTTATAAAAATAAAATGAATGAA
This sequence comes from Allium sativum, assembly GCA_030737875.1. Classification (NCBI taxonomy): domain Eukaryota; kingdom Viridiplantae; phylum Streptophyta; class Magnoliopsida; order Asparagales; family Amaryllidaceae; genus Allium; species Allium sativum. The sequence goes on from CM060919.1 coordinate 661,592,552, forward strand.
CACGGTAAACTCGTAAGAAATCAGGCACGTTTAGTAGCACAAGTTTATACTCAAGAAGGAATAAATTACGATGAAATATTTGCCCTTGTAGCAAGAATAGAAGAAATTAGGATATTATTAGCCTTTGCTAATCATAATAATTTCGAATCATATCAAATGGATGTTAAAAGCGCTTTTTTAAACGGATATGTTAAAGAAGACGTATATGTAGAGAAACCACATCTTTTGAAGACGAAAAATTACCAAATTAGGTATATAAACTAAAGAAAGCGTTATATGGATTAAAACAAGCTCCTAGAGCTTGGTATGATTGATTAAGAATGTATTTATTACAATCTAACCTCGAAATTGGTAAAACCGATAATACACTTTTTATTAAAGAAATAATAACGATATACAATTAGTACAAATATATGTTGACGATATAATATGCAGATCAACAAAAAACAAAATGAATAAAGAATTTTCAGATATTATGACCAAGAATTTGAGATGAGTCACATGGGAGAATTAACATTCTTCTTAGGCTTACAAATTCGTCAATTAAAGAATGGAATATTTATTAATCAAGAAAAATACGCAAGAGATTTAATTAATAAATATAATTTAACAACAACTAATGGGAGACCAACACCAATGGCAACTAATATAGCCTTAAGTAAAGATGATACATCAAAAAACGTTGACCAAAAATTATATACATGCATGATAGGATCGTTATTATATATAACCGCTAGTAGACCAGATATAATGCATAGTGTATGTATCTATGCAAGATATCAATGCAACCTAAGGAAACACATTTAAAAGCTGTAAAACGTATTCTAAGATATGTAAATCATACATTAGATTTCGGATTATTTTATCCAAAGGATGATTCGTATGATTTAATTTCTTATTGTGACGTTGATTATGCGGGATGTAAATCCGATCGTAAAAGCACTAATGGAACATGTCATTTATTAAGACATTCACTAGTTTCGTGGTTTAGTAAAAAGCAAAATACCGTATCTTTGTCAACAACTGAAGCAGAATATATATCAGCTGCTTTGGCTTGTTCACAAGTAATATATATCCAACAAACTCTAAATGATTTTAGATTAAATATAAATAAATCACCAATATATTGCGATAATACGAGCAATATAAATATATCTAAAAATCCAACTCATCATTCAAGAACTAAACATATTGATATACGACATCATTTTCTAAGAGATAACGTAAGTAAAGATAAATTTTCACTTGAATTTATAGAAACAGAAAAACAAATAGCAGATAAGGGTTTTTAGCCTCAAGGAAAAAATGAACAAAAAATTGTTCCATAAGGACAAGGGGGCAAAATTTTATCCATAAGGACAAATTTTAGTGTAAAGGAAGAAATGCAGGGAGCCATTGTAATTCCACCTTTTACACTAAAATTTGTCCTTATGGACAAAATTTTAGCCCCTTGTCCTTAAGGAACAACTTTTTGTTTATTTTGTCCTTCAGGGTATTTTCCTGTAGTAGATATATTAACAAAACCATTAAACGAAGCAACGTTTACTAAATTTAGAAGAGAATTAGGTACATGTTCATTAAGTGAACTAGAGTAATCAAATATATTAATATATATAAAAATAACAATAATAATTAGAAAAATAAAATTAAAACTACATGTATGTCGACATACATATGTGCCTATGTCGACATATAACTGCTAGATTTTAAAAATTAATTCCCACCATAAGTTAGTTACAATAACCATATAAACTTTCCACTTCTAGTTTTCTTCTACATTCTCTCATTTCACTTCTGGAAAAACTCAAAACTAAAATAAATCATGTCCTCCACTAATTAGAATGAACAAATTAATCCCAAATCGTCCATTGGACCATCTGAAGGTCCATTTCAACGCACTACTCACGCCCGTGTGATAAAATTGGAGGAGAAAATGAAGTATGTTCTTCAGATGCTTGTTGAGATTCAAGTACTACAAATTAGAATGAATCAAGAGTAAGTAAAGCAAGGGAAAACCATGAGAAATCTACAAAAAATTATAATGGATAATCAAGCGAATCCAATCATCATCGAAGGTGATGATCCAACAATGGAAGAGGAAGAAGAAGAAGAGGAAGAGGAAGAGATGATAGAAGAGGAGGAACAAGAAGAGGAACAACAAGAGGGCATGAAAGAGGATGAACAAGTCATATGTGTTGGTGAAGTTTCGTTCCATCGAGAAGGGAATATAATTGAATGAAATGGGGAATTTTGTCTCCATTATCCCAATTGTCCAATCCATAAGTGCCATATCGTGAATAATCATAAGAAGTTAGGTTTTGTTTTCATTTATTCAATGTAAAACGTGCGTAGTATTTTGTGTTTTCATGGAACATTGTAATTTACTTTGATTTGTATTGTTTGATTTTTACAATATTTGTTTCTTTTAGATTTAGGGATTAAAATGATTATATATATAGAAAGAATAAGAATATAACATAGGGCTAAATTGAGGGGGAGTAATTTACTTTAGTATAATATAATAGGATATGTGTAGATAGATATAAGATTTAGGGGAAGTAGGCTTAGAATTTCTTTTTTATAATGACAAAGGGGGAGAAATTATAAAATAAGGACTAGTTTAACGGTATGTAGGATTCATGAAGAAAGGGGGAGTATTTGAAGGATTAGAATCAACAAGTATGAATAGGTATGAATATTTTATAAATCAAGGTTGTCATCATCAAAAAGGGGGAGATTGTTGGAGAATGGAGTTTTGATGATAAAAACCTTATTTCAATTATCATTGTTAATTGATTATAAAATATATACTAACATCTCTGTTTATAATATATATATATATATACAGAATTTGTATACAAGACTTAAATACTGAAGACTGTACAGTTTTAGAGTTTCAAGAGATTCAGAATTCAGAGGAGATTCTAGACTGATGAGTAATCAAGTTATCAAGAGTTCAAGAAAAATATAGTAATAGTGTCTAGTTTATATATAAGACTCTGAATAGCACTCCGGGTTCAAATTCAAATTCTGATTTTTAAATATCAATACTGTTTTCAAGATTCAAAAACTATTTTCAAATTATTCTATCCTACTTACGATTTCAAATAAATTTAAAGTTTTAAATATATATATATATATATACAAGTTTATATATATAGTTTTATATGGTTTTATAATTTTAAAACTTATAGTTTTATAAATATGTTTATATAATATATAATTATGATTTCATATGATTTTACACTTTAGAATATTCATTTGTATCATTAAGTTTTAATTCAAGAATTTCCAGAATAATATATATGATCAAACACTTGAAAAATAGGTTTTAAAAATTAAAAATATGTATATATGTCAACATACATATATGGTATGTCGACTTACATATATGGGTATGTCGACATACAACTGTCAGAAATTCAATTATGAAAGAAAGTGTCTTTTCACTATTTGTAACGGTTCTGAAACGTTGCAACCTTTCAAATCTTATAAATAGGGGCTGATTTCGAACTTTTTTATAATTCATTTTCACCACTTTTCATCGCTCCATTATTCTTTATTGTTTATTGATTTCTACACTTCTACTTTGTCGATTTCTACTCTAATTATATAAAACTGCTTCTTTCCTCACTCTCTATTTGTTACTTTTTGAATTGAAGTGCTATTGAAGAGTTATAGGGTTGTTATAATCATTTAGGAAGTGTTTGATAAAGGGTGTGTTCCTTGTAGCTCTAAAATTAAGGAAAGGGGGGCGCTGGTAATCTTGTAGTCGTGAAATCAAGAGTGGTTGGAGCGGTGTTAACCTTATAGCTCGGAAATCAAGGGGATTGTATTTAGATATTGATAATAATAAAACTCTGCGCAATCCAGCGTTGTGTGGGACTGGACGTAGGAGTAATCCGAACCAGTATAAAATCCGGTGTGTTCTTTCCTTTTTCTGCATTTTATATTTATCTGTTTCTATGTTTGAGTTTGATTATGGGTTTGTGATCATCTCTGTTGTGTGTGATTCATATAGTAGATCATATAAGTTTAAGATTTTCATATATTCTTTTGAAAACACTATTCACTCCCCTTCTAGTGTTTGTTTTGCCTTAAGATCCGTCTTTCGCATTCCCTAACCAATATACACCAAGTACTAATAATAGACATAATAATAATGAATGCATTGCAACGGGATTCCAATTCTCTTCTAATCTAACATGATGATTTCTTCATAATATGGAGCAGTTCCTTTGTGCCTTAATCCTTTTCTTCTTTTGCTTAGGTGGCTGAAGAACTACTTAGATGGATGCATCAAATCTTGCTATCAATAAATAAATGTAGTTAGCCCATCATGTAAGTGCTCAATGTTGGTTTGCACTTGCATCATGTAACAGGTACTTCATTTATACTTGCATCATATTGATTATTTAACTACTTGTATATCTAGCATTTAAATGCAGATTAGTTATTCGATATCGATGTAACAATATGGTGTTTTACTTCTTTCATGGCGGATTTTGAAGTTGTTGAGGGAGGATAAACAATAGCGCTTGCTCGGACAATTTTTGATGTTGTGTAGGGAGTGGATTCACCTAAAGGAGGAAGACAAGACCAAAAACAAAGGAAACAAATCCGACGAAGCATGACGATGTTTTATCATTTGCCCTTTTATGTTCAACACGTATTGAAAAGTTTTTAATATTTCTACTGTAATACTTGAAATTTGTGTAAAAGATTAACTTATATCAATTATATTGTTTATCTTCTGATTTTGTAACTTAAAATGGACTCATCTATTTTGTTCATGTCCGAACAACATGCAAGTATATATGTTGTGTTTGAATTTATTTTTCATACATTTTGTGATTCATATTCCAAAATACCAATTATATGATTTTTAGTTAACTACTGTAATATACACTTCTAAAAATTTTGATTATTATATATTTTGTTTTAAGGTTTAATGCAAAAACCGAAAAGCAATTATAGAATTAAATTTTTATCCATATTAACTTTTTATCTTTTTGACTTACAAGTAGTTATTGTACCAAACAAGCTTTTTCACTTTTTAACTTTTTAAAAGTAGAAGTACTTACCGGATTAGCATAAGCACTTATGCTTTAAGTTGCCAAACGGGTTCTTAGCGAGTCCGATGCAGTGGAGGTCCAAAAGGTTATAGTAAAGTTACAACAAGAAAATAGCAGAATAGAGCAGATAACTCCAAAATAGCACATGTAACTCGTCCGTAATGTTTTTACGAATGTAAAAACAATAATCAAATGAAAAACTAGCACTCGTTTAACTATAATTAGTACATTCTTAATTTTAAACACAAACACGTGCAAATATCTGTAAATAAACATAAATTTCTATTTAACTTAATTAAATTTTATAGAACATTGAATATTTTTATTTTTAAAATATATATTAAAAATTCAATTAGAAAAACCTAACTTCATAACTTTTATTATGCATAGATGTCATTTTTCAGTTCGCTTCTTTCAGCAGAGATATAGCAGGAATTGCTTATTATAACAGAAATAACCGGATATATTGGGAATAGCATAATATAACGAGGCTTAAAATGGAGAGGCTACTTGGAAAAAGCATAGCGATGGTAATTCTTTATGGGATAACAGAGTTATAATGGGGCATTAACTTCATGGATGTGATATATGTTGGCCATCTTCTAAATTTGATGCTCTCGTATTACTTTTTGGTGTTGATTCTGTTGGGGAAAAGTTTCCCAAAAACGTCTTGGGAATAAAACCCAACCTTGCGAAAAAAACAAATAGGAACAGATTGATGGTGAGGCAAAACAAACAACAGATAGTCACCAGCAAAACAATCACGGATCAAGCAATAAAAGAAAGAACACAAGATATTTATAGTGGTTCTAATAATGTCTTGTTAGTGTACGTCAACTTGGGGAGAGGAGATTTTATTACTTTTCTAAATAAGAAAATATTACAAGACTGATAATAGGGAGGAAGAAAAATAAATACAACTTCTATAGATGATCATACATTTATCAAATCCCTATCCTTGTATAAGGATTAATACTTGGGGTTGAAGTAATTGATTTATTGTTATAAATCAATGCCTAATTAATTCTCCAATTTATTTGCTCCTGATAAGATTGCTTGTTTAATAAACCAATTAGAGAATTAATTCCTTACTTCAATATCCAAAAAAACTTCTTCATATTCTTCCATTTATGTAGGTAATTTATTGCCTTATGCAATTTTACAAAAGAGCCAATAAATTTTCTGATATCTTTCAAATCTTCTGTAGTTGGAAATATTATATTACTCAAATTAACAATATTTCCCAAATCTTCTCTAAATGGAAATATTGTATCACCATAATCAATAATATCTTCCAAATCTTCTGCAAATGGAAATATTGTATCACGAAATCTAACAATCTCCACCTTGATACTATATTTCCTTGAAAGCATACCAACTCCACCTACATCCTCTTACCCTAAGCATCTTCTCAGACAAGACACCATGGTTACTTCTCCCAATGAGCTTCGGCATGGCAATCACCCATTGCACTTTGTCAACAAACTCTGACAATGCCACCGCCTGCCAACAAAGTGTTCAAAGTACCCCCTACTTGTAAGACCAATCAATCTTCACCATGGAAAAAACGTCTCACTGGACCATCTCAACTCTCTCCCCACACCAAGCCACCGCATGGCACCTAGCATTTCGATAAGTGATTCCAGCTCGAGCAACGCCCGAACTTAGCAGTCTGCAAAGACTTATGCATATCCATTGCCTTTTCCTTTGATCTCTGACCAACTTCAGACGATCCCTTCTTCCTCTTATCAAGAATGTCCTCTTGGCAAAATACCACCTTGTTGAAGCTTTCCCTTTTGATTATATTCTGCCTATGCAAAAACTCAAAGTCACTTCTCGTATGCATAGCTTTGACATCTATTCCACGAGAACTGTAGACTCCAACCCTTGACTCTCCAAGTACAGTGCTTCCCCTCAGGAGATATAAATTATGAAACATATCTCCCTTCATCACTACAAATGCACCTTTAGAAACCCTTAGACTATCCTTATCAATAGTCACCTCGCATCCTTTGGATACCAACTGCCCAAGAGATATCATTGACTTCCGAAGACCTAGAACATAATAGACACCTGTCAAGGTGCGTGTTACCATGTCACACATATGAATCTGTATATTACCTTCGCCCATGACTCTACAACTAGCATCATTTACCATAAGAATCTGTTTCCCTCCTTTTCTTTTAATAAAACTGAAATAATTCTTATTAGGTATCATATGAAAAATTGAATCAACAAGTCATTAGACAAAAATTCCTCCACCTCAACTGATGAATTTCCAGCTTCAATTATTTTCTTCAAGTCCGGACATTCTCTTTTCCAATGGCTTGGTTTCTTGCAAATGTAGCACTTCCCATCTCTTGACTTTATCTTCTTATTCTTCTCCCCTTTCTCCATACAAGCTAATAAGGTTTCCATACCGCTTCCTCCTCTACCTTCACTCAACCCCTTCATCTGATCCCTTAAGTCCTCAAATAGAAGACCTGCCTTCACATCATCTATCGTTAGTGTATCTCTGGCATAGATAAGACTGTTAACAAAACCTGTGTATCGCTCCAGAAGAGAACACAAAAGAATCATTACTATTTGCTCCTCATCCACTTTCAAGTCAACAGTCTTCATCTTCATCACGAGATCATCGAATAAGCTTAGATGTGCCTTCACTGAAGTACCATCTCTCATCCGCATGGTGAAAAACGTCTTCAGCAAAATCAGACGGTTGGTTAGTGACTTCTTTAAATAGAGTTTTTCCAGTTTGGTCCAAATGTCCTTAGCAGTGGTCTCACCGCTAATATTGAAATGACATTTTCTCCCATTGCTAATTGTAAAGTAGTAAATGTCCATCGTTCCATTTCCTTCCTTTCCACGGCTAAAATATCATCCGTAAACTCCTCAAGGGAAAAAAATCACAGGATGAACATTGTTCCTCATCTGAACAGCTTTCATCCTCCATTGCCACTTCACGAAGTCTTTATCTCCACATTGTCTTTCTATTGCTAACTGAGATCCTGCTGCCATATATGTCCCTTTGACATATAGCCTTGATACAATTGTTGAATTCTCCCCATCTCCTGCCATAATGCCTAACACCCTTTCTCAATCAACCTCGTCGCTCTAATACCAATTGTTGGGGAAATTTTTCCCAAAAATGACTTGGGAATAAAACCCAATGCAGAAAAATTAAATATGAACGGATTGATGGTGAGGCAAAACAAACAACAGACAGTCACCAGCAACACAATCACAGATCAAGCAATAAATGAAAGAACACAAGAGATTTATAGTGGTTCCACTAACGTCTTGTTAGTGTACGTCCACTTGGGAAGAGGAGATTTTATTACTTTTCTAAATAAGAAGATATTACAAGACTGATAATAGGGAGGAAGAAGAAGAAATACAACTTTTAGAGATGATCATACATTTACCTAATCCCTATCCTTATATAAGGATTAATACTTGGGGTTGAAGTAATTGATTTATGGTTATAAATCAATGCCTAATTAATTCTCCAATTTATTTTCTCTTGATAAGATTCTTTGTTTAATAAACCAATTAGAGAATTAATTCCTTACTTCAATATCCAAAAAATACTTCTTCATATTCTTCCCCTTATGTAGGTAATTTATTGCCCTATGCAATTTTACAAAAGAGCCAATAAATTTTCTGATATCTTTCAAATCTTTTGCAGTTGGAAATATTATATTACTCAAATTAACAATATTTCCTAAATCTTCTCTAAATGGGAATATTGTATCACCATAATTAATAATATCTTTCAAATCTTCTGCAAATGGAAATATTGCATCACGAAATCTAACAGATTCCATTTTTTAGGTTAATAGCTTATTGCTACAACAATTTAAAATAGACTTGAAATGATTAGGTATGGTTTCTTATATTGAAAGATACGCTGAGATCTATAAGGATTCAATCTATAAATGACTTGTCATGTCAATGTTTATATTACTCATTATATTATAAGTCTAGTAATTATCCTAATGGAGTAATTTTAAAACAAATATTTAAATGATACAAACATATAAGAAAATGGCATAAACTATTTATCTAAACATGGAAGCAAAGATACATAATTAAAGAAAAAAATGGGGGGGTGGCACTCCATTAAAAGGCCCCTCCACCTTTACAAATTAAAGAGTAGAGATTCAAAAGTCTAGGGCATGTTTGACTTGAAAACGAAATTTTGACTTTTTCGTTTTCAATATATATTAAGAAATGTATGAAGTAGGAAAATGTATGGATAACGTTGTGAAAATTGCTAGATGATTGCTAGATGGAAAACAAACATAAGGATTAAAATCCTAGACAAGAATTAACCAGAATATGTATTTTCGATAGACCCAAATATTGTGGATAAATTTTTATATTTTGTTTAATATTCGCTAAAACAAAATGAGGTTTTATAAGTTTTTGATAGTCTTCAAAGCAACCATAACGAAAAAACTGCTTGAATAAAAATACTAATAACTAAAAGAGGAACAAAGCCTATATTGATGCAAAGTGATTTCTATAAACTGATGTATATGCTTAAATAATACCAATTCTTATTTAGGTAAATTAGTCAAATAGATAAATGGTAGGGCTAAATTAAACGCGGTTGCCTAGATTTTTTTTAAAACAAATGATGTGGAAAGCGATTGAGGGTGTGGAAGGTCGTGGGTGACATAAAGAGAAAAAAAAGGAGAAACAGAAAAAGTAAAAAAAATTGTTTTGAATTTTATATATTAAAATAAAATTTCCAAATTTAATGTTTTTTGAAAATTTAATACATTTTATCATATCAAAATCCAAAATTGAAAATTCCTAACTAAATGAGTTCACAGGTTTTACTCAAAAATTGGAAATTAAGTTTAGTATTCTAAGATTCTTTTTAATAACTATATAAGGTGGGGGTATGTGAGGTCAGAGAAAAGAAAATGGAAGTAAATAGAAGCACTTTATAGAAATAACGGTGAAGAACATTGTGGTACTAAAATAAAAGAGTGAGTGATTCTCTCGGTGAATATAACAACTACATCATACTACCAAGGACAACTAAATTACAAGTAATTTAATTTAAACAATTTATTCCTTTTCGTATAGCAAGTTATAGCCTTGGAGAATTTTTATATAAGTAAAGTTTGCCTAGTTAGATTAAAAAAAGTTGGCGAGCATAACACTAGGTACATAGCCATACTCAAATTAACTTTTTGTTGTACAAGGAATGATTATCAAGGGATTTAAGTGGTTAGCCGAAAAGAATGCGTCAAGAGATTAAAAATTAGACAAAAAGTATAAATCTATACTAACATAAGTTGAGGGCATAGATGTTATATATCACGAAAGAGGAGACATAGCTAAAATTAGGTGGCTCTATAGCATTTGCAAATAGGCCTGCTAGAGGTTTTGACCGAGGCCCAACCTGAACTCACCCATTAGTAGGGGTACAGTTTAACCTTTTATTACAAAGTTCGACCCAGGTCCAACCCGGTTGCTATTAGGACCGAATACGATTTTTCAAAACCCAATCCAAGTAGAGCCAATATGACTAGTAGTGTTTTATCGTATCAAAAAGGTGTTTGTGTATGTTATTTGTTTACCCTTTTTTATTTACACGTAGATGTTTAGGCAACTTTTATTGTGAATTTTACTACATCACCATTCAATTTATATATAACACTATTGGTACATAAATTTTAATAAAGTTGTAATTAAAATATAGTTTTAATATAAATATTCTATTTAGGTATACAAGGATCATCCAACAAAACTAAAATAGGGTGACGCAACAGACTCGGGTAATAGTTTTTATTTTATTTTGAAACTTGGGCATTTATATACAAATTTGGATAGTAAACCGCACTATCCAAACAAACGGGTCTGACGGAATTGCATCTTGCTCCTATTCTCTAACCAGCTTACAAGGATGCTTGTCAAATACAAGAGTATGTAATAATTATCCATGAAATGATCTCTCATTTGATTGTATTTTTCCCTTAAAGGAAACAAATATGTGTTTACCTAACATGGACATCCAACTATACAAAAATCACCTACAAAAGTTTCCACAACTGCAACACCGTTGAGATACTATACACAGTCAACACTGAATAAGCATACAATCAATGATTCCTCACATTGTGTCATATGAAAGTGAAAAGTATGAACGATGTAATGCATACTGAAATAACCGTACCATTGTCTTTTGAAAAAACAAAAAAAATTATTTCTCAACCAGAAACGAGAACATTATTAATAGTTGATAGCCAGCGGTAATATGATATCAGTGTATAATTCATAATAAATTATATAATTTTAAAGTAAAACTCTAAAAAACATGAAATTAAATAATCAGTAATGTGATTTTTAAGAAGAAGTGGAAAATAGGCTGAAGGACAAACTTAGCCAAAGATTTGGTGAAAAGTATACAAAGTTTGGAATTTAGCAAAAAGGACACATTTTAGTGTAAAAGGGGAATGATAGTAAGTCCCCCGAATTCCACTTTTACAATAAAATTTGTCCTTCTCTTTAAATTTAACAAAATTTTCTTTAAGTTTTTCCTTTAAACTAAAAACCACTTTTTAGAATTTGTTGGATTGGAAGACCGAACCTCAATTTCCTAATGGTTCTAAATAACTAATAGAACATAATAAAACAACTTGCATAACGTCACATTGTGCCAATAAATGAACTTAGAACAAGAAGTAGAGTTTTCTTAAGATAATTTGACACAGAAGCTTCTTTCCTTCAGATAATTTGAGCAGGAGCACGCATCTTTTCTTCAACTTGTTCTCAAAGATTCTTTTCATGCTAAATGCATTCTCCTGACAATAAAATATATCAATGTTGTAAACAGATCCAACTATTTCGAAAAGATCCAACTATTTTGACAAAAAAATGGTATTCTATTTACCCAACACTCCTAGCTCAGTTGGTTAGAGGTGGGCGAATTGGGATGAGACATAGGTCTCAGGTTTGAAGGCCACCCCTGCCAACTTCTAGGGGTGACTACCTAGGTAGTGTGAAGGCGTTGAAAAATTGAGGTATATCACTACCCGTGGGGTTTACTAAGACCGACAAGCAATGGCTTGAGTGAAGTCTTAGGTTCTACACGTAAATAAAAAAAATGGTATTATATTTACTAACATGTCCACATCAAGTAAGGGAAATAGAAGCAAGCGAGGAAAAATTCTATGGTGTGTATGCTGCGGACGTGAACAGTGTATTGAGAACATGGTACTGAGTGGGGTAAGTTGGTGAACGGGATATGCGTTTAAAACTACGAACGGTGTATTGAGCAAGGTATTTAATTGTGTTTATGTTAATTTAATTGTTTTATTAATTATTTGTTTTGTTGTGTAGTATGGATAAATTAGAATGAAACAACATTACAAAAATTAAAATACATGTGAATTACATTGTTTACCGGTAAATATGGATAAAATGATACAATCAATCAGCACAGTCATGCTGCAACAATTTCATCTTTTATGTTATCTCGAACTGTTGTCATTTCATTATTCGCATGTCTTTGAACATGCTCAATTGTTGTGTGTTGCTTTCATCATGCTATAATATTTCTAAATGTATTCCTCTGGAACAAAGTGGGGATCATCGTCATAGACCATAAAATCTTAATCATCATTGTAGTATTTACGTAAGGAATTGTGAACGAAAAGTGGAGGACTAATAAAATGGAGGGTCGGGGCCGCTGGCATCTGACGTCAACGACTTGATTTCCTCCAACAGCCAAATGGGAATGGTTGGCGTACCCCAAGAAAATGAAAGTTCTAAATAGAGATTCATAATCATACCTTGAGGCCTAGTATCTCTCTTATTTTCCTTAACTGCATAAACTTCAACTCACTGCGTAATCATTTACCGAGACATATTATTGTATTTGGACTTGTAAAACTGTTTCATAAACAATAAATAGTTGTCTATGACTTATAAATTACGTTTGACAGAAGTAACTCATAAACCATTTTGCACCTAGTAGTTGCCAAATAGGCAAGCAAAACTATCCAAATATATGCACTCTGATTCCATGAAACATATCCTTTAAAGGTACTTAACAAAAAGATAGAATCAAATCGCAGTACCTATATAAATAAACTCCCAGTTTTATTTTATATATGCTTTTTCTTTTCCCCAAAAATCATATTAATATTTTTGCAAAATTATTCGTTCGTCATGGATGTAAATCTCTCTCCCCAACTTCCAAAAAAAGCATATGACGACGATGGAGGTTCATATCATGCCTGGCATAAAAAAGAATCGGGTATGGTCGAAAAAGCTGATATCGGTGTAGCAAAGTTAGCGTTGGAGAAAAATGGGATGGCTTTACCTAGTTATTCAAATTATGTGAAGGTTACTTACGTTCTTCAAGGTATAATCGTATTTCCTCTCTTTATTTTAATATTAAATCATTTTTTGTTGGGAGAAAAGAGAAATTTTGATTCTTGATTGGTGCATTTTAATTTCTGCTTCGTATTTTATAAAAATAAAATTCACATGCTTTGACGATGATCATTTTTTGAGTTTTTAATACTATGATAATCCGATTTATCTCTACTTTTTTGATCCTGCTTAGTCGACAAATTTTAACTTGGCTAAGAACTACGTATCTTTCTCTTAATTTCTATTCTTTTCATGGATCATGATGGCATTTACTTTGCATAAACTATACATATATTCTTTTAGGACTGATTTCTTCTGTGCACCAAATTTTGTTTGACATTTTTTCCTTTTAATTAAGGAAAAAATATCTTTACCTACCAGTTGCAGAAAACATTGAATTCAGACATGACTCAGTGGAAGAACATGAAAAATAAAATTAACATTTAGTACCTTGTAGTATATTTTCTAAATTTATATTATTATTTCATAGTCGCCCCATTAATTTTGTATTATTAGTGCATAGTTGCTCTACTTGAGTTCTCCTTTGTTGATAAGTAACTTTAGGAATTTTATGGTGTAGAGAAGAAATGTATAATGATATGTATTATTTTGTGATTTTTTTAATTTATAATAAGATATGTGAATAAATATAACCATCCTATATTTATATCAACCACAATCATTTGTTAAAAAGGGAATTGTAAGTTCATATATTATATTACCAATGGTCAATTTAATTATTTATTCAACTTGAATGCATTGGCGATCAACTTTCAAATTTGAACTCTACTTGGGTTCTCCTTTGTTAATAAGTGACTTTAGGAATTGTATAGTGTAGAGATGGAATATAAAATGATATGTATTCTTTTGTGAATTTTTTTGATTTACAATAAGTTATGGTGATGAATAGAACCATCCTATATTTAGATCAACCCCAATCATATTGTTAAAAGAGGAATTGTAAGTTCATAAATTATATTACCAATAGTCAATTTGATTATTTATTCAACTTGAATGCATTGGCGATCTACTTTCAAACTTGAACACTTACTACAAAATAAATGTATACGCACATCATTTATTGTCACATTTAGCTATGATTTCATCGATTGCTAAACTATTGGCATTTCATTTACTTATTGGTTAATTGCCATAGATACATCATGAATCGTAGACATAACTAGCAATTGGTTTAGCGAATGATTTGTGGTTGAAATTGCTCCTGTTAAACAGAAAAAAAACACATTTTTTTGGCTTTGTGTTGCCTTCTTTGTTATGTTTTGGTTTTTTTCCAGACATCATAAATTATTGGTTATGCCAACTCCGTTTACCTAAGTATCATATATCAGTTGAATATTAATACAATTAAATGAGTTTTCTAACACATAGTATCAACAATGCTGTAACAGCCCGCAGTGTACGTATCGAAGGATCATAAAATATTTTTATTTTATTTCTTGAGGGTTAGATCATTCTCATATTTTAATATGTGTCTTATGGGGATGTGAGACATGTCTTAATTTTTACCGATTTTGTTTGTGACCATTTTGCCCCTACAAGTCTTGTACAGGGCATAACTTTTGACTCAGGTTGAATCAGAGGGTGAGACCTGTGCTATTGGAAAGGAAATGATGATTGCCATTCTGTAGAGTGGTTACATTAAAGATTTGGCTCAGCGGTTTGGAAGAAATCGTTGTTTTAAGGTTCTTCAGTTGGTTGTCCAAGTTTTGAGAGCCGCAATGGGTTGATTTGGGAAGGCCCATTAGTGGGATGGTGAAAGCTATAAATAGAGGGTGTAGGATATGGGAAATGGTTTGGTTTCCCCATTCTCTCATTTGGTGGCATATGTTCCTTCATCTAACACCTTTCCACCATTAAAACTCTAAGGAAGCAAATCGAAGATCTACACCATTGCAGGGTAGATCTACATCATTTGAAGAGGAAATTCATCGGATCAAGGGGTTTGATTCGAAGTGCTTGCTGTCCGGAATCTTATTGCATTGAATGTTGCTTGTTTGGGAGGACTGGTGAGTGATTTACATCTCTCACATGGATTCAATAAAGTATATGGATGTTTGATCATGTTTTTCATCAAATTCAAATGTTTTTACCATAGATCTATACCATGACAAGTCCATTTTCATATGAATCACCCTATGAACTATTTAACATGTTTAAACCGGTAATTCCAATGCCATTTCATATGTTTATGCAAGTTAGATCCGCAATTCAGTCCATATGTTCATTAACCATGATTTTGGAGTGATCTGCATAATTTTAGTTAAAATTGTTGTTTTCATGTTACTAGGGAATTCATATCATGTTTGTGGTCATATTTGATGAGTTGGACAAGTTGGTTTCGTCGAATTTATCATTTGGCGAAGTTTTGGTCGAATTTGGAGTTGCATTGGGGAAGTGCAGGTTTTGGCTCGTTCATGGTTGGGTCGGTCGGCCAAAATTATGTATTAGGGAGAAAGTCAGTAAATGGGTCGATCTCATCTTTGGGTCGGTCGGTCCTAACTAGGTCGGTCGGTCTGGGTTGATGTTGGGTGAGTCAAATGTTGCGGAGTGGGTCGAGCGAGCCTAGGGTCGAACAGGGGCTCGGTCGAGCAACAAGGCCAAGGGTCGGTCGAGCAGTGAGTGGCTCGAGCTGGGTATGGTCAAGCTATGGTGTGGTCGAGTATCCCGGGGGGAGGGGGGTCGGTCGGTCGAGCATCCTGGGAGGGGTCGGTCGGTTGTGCATAACAGGGTCCAGAAAATTTTATTTTTGGGTACGACTCAGATTGTGTGATTGGCTCGGTGATGGTGTGACTTTAAGGTAAATTCAAGTAGGAGGTTCAAAGTGTTGATAGGTGTTCGTTGATCAATGTAGAACATCGAATGAGGTGACAACTCAAAGGTCGTGAGTTGGTGGATAATGGTTGCTCGAAAAGGTTGCTTGGGCTATGAAAAGTCGTCGAGTTAGATGACTAGAGATGAGAAGGCCGAGAGATTATCGTTGTCGTAAGTTCTAGAAGGCTCAAAGCAGGGGTACGATAGGGGCACATAAAAGACCGGTTGTAGGTCGAGTACCCTGGGTATCATTGAAAGGCCTAGTTGTCAAGGTTGGACATACATACGTATCGTTGAAAGGCGTATGGAGTTTATGCTAGAATTGGGGTTACCATTAGCCCTTGACATATGGCAAGGTTGGTCGTCATATGTTTAACGATGGTTTCAAAGCAGGATTGGCGGTGATAGTCAGAGTCAATCTGTAACAACCCGGAAATGCGAGCCAGTTTAAAATTTTTATTTTGGCAATTTTGACGAGGTTTGAATATTTAAAATGATCATTTTAAATAATAGCGACGAAAAATTTATTTTGAATGGAAATAGAACGTATATATTTATATACGTCGTCGTTAGAATATAAATATTTATTTTAAATTATAAAAGGAATTGAAAATGGCGCGGTAGTTCGATAATTCGATTTCAAATTTCAATTGAACATACCGGGTGCAAAACAAACCGGATTTTAGTGAAACCAAAAATATTAGGATCTAATTGAGAATATCTTTCCAACGAATCCGAAAAGTCGAAATTTCATAGCGGGGATAAAAAGATATGTCCAGTTGAAATTTCAGGATAGTCGCTATGGAATTTCGGCCCTCGAAAATAGCCATTTTGCAAATGACCTAGGAATTCGACGAAGCCACTTTTTTTGGATCCGCGATGTCAAATTATTGCTAGGTTTCAAATTTCATAATTTTTCGAATCAATATGTGAGCGTGGCAAAGGAAAACGCGTTTGACCAGTTTTAGTTGATTTTAATCGACTGGAAAATGGCCATTTTTTAAACGGTCTCAGAATTCGACGAAACTAGTTTTGTTAGGACCGTATCGTCAATACGAAGCTAGAAAATATTTTTCTGGAACTTTTCGAGTTAGTATGCAGCCTCGGTAAATTGAAATGCGCGTTCAAATTCAATATATAGATTTATATTTTGATTTTGACGAAAACTGATCGAAACGATCGAATCAGCCTACGATACATATCCCATTGTGTTCGGAATGGGGGTAATTAGCTATGGACGACAGGCGGTGGGCCTCGTTTCGAGGTCGAAATAAAAAGTCAACTTTTTGAAATTTAAATAATTAAATAAATAAAAATCTCCCTTCATCCCTTATCACTCTGCCCCCCCCCCCCTCGTTCTTCATTCATTCGAGAAATGAAAAAAAAAGAAGGGAAAATGGAGGGGGGATCGCGATCTCGCCCCCCCCTCCCCCCCCCCCCCGTCGATTCGCCGCCGCCAAAGGCAGGCGCCCTCCTCCCCCGTGCCAACCGCGCCGCCTCCCCTCCCTCCGCAACTCCCCCCTCGATCTCCCTCCTCTCTACCTCGTTCCCTCCCTACCTCCCCAATCCGCACCCTTGCGCCCGACGGCCTTTCTCCCTCCTCTTCCATTCGAAACCCACACCGCCCTCGATCAGTCGCGTGAAACCCTCCTCCTTCCATTCGACAACGCTGTAAGTTTTGTTTTTGTTTTTTTGTTATGTTATTTTCATTTGTTTAATAAAGATTCAGTTTTTTTATATATGAATCGTTGTTTGAAAATAAATGATTTTCAAAAAATGAAAATATAGGATTTTATTCATGTAAAAATATTTTTTTTAGCATATAAAGTAATGATTTTTACTTCAAAAAAGTTATGATTTTTAATTGGTTTAAAGTTTGGATTTTTATTATAAATAACATTGAATAGAGAACGGCTTTTTAGTATATGTATCAATATATAAGGAAGTGATCTTTATAATGTATACAACGTAATAAAAATATAATTTTTATAATATAGGAAGGTTAAAAATATAATTTTTATATTATAGAAAGGCTAAAAATATTATCTTTATGTAGTAGAGATAATAAAAATATAATTTTTATATAATATAGATAATAAAAATTCGATCTTTATTATGTAGGAGATATAAAAATATGAGTTTTATAAAGTAGAAGTTTATGTGATAAAAGTTTGAAAGTTTATACTTTGAAAGTTAAGATTTTTAAATATAAAGCTAAGATTTTTGAACACGAGAAACTTTGATTTTTGAAGTGTAAAAGGTCGGATTTTTGAAGTGTAAAAGGTCGGATTTTTATAATGTAAGAGACTAAAAATATAATTTTTATAACATAGAGAAGTTAAAAATATAATTTTTATACTAGTGGCATATTAAAAATATAATTTTTATATAGAAAGAAGCGTTGTAAATATATGAAGTGAAATAAAATCTGAACTTTATTTTATCATGAAGTAGAGAGAATATAAAATTGTGATTTTTATATATGTAGTGAATACGGACGACGAAAGTGACAAAAGGAAGAACGATGAAGATTTCTACCTATGAAGAGTCATGGCGTTTGGTTTAGCTTGGGTGAGAACTCCTCACCTTTAATTTAAATTTCTAGTTAAAAATATATACTAGGATGCAGACGATGCTTAGCAGCACCCGACACCCGTCGTCCACAGACCATGGATGGCTTGTATGTTTGATTGTTTGTTGTGGTGAAAATTGATTGTGTGATGTGAAATGAAATAAAATATTTATGTAGTTAAAATTATTTTATTGTTAAAAATATAATTTTTAACGGGTATGTGAATAAATAAAAATCTGTGTTTGTTGATTTGAAACCCAACACGGGTATTGGGATGACATTTGGCATACACTAATCCCAATTATTTAATTGTATGTCGATCGATTGGTCAACAGACTGTGTGAGCGTTAATTATTTATATTTAATGCTTATGCAGTTGTGTGGTGCACTTTGGATGATGGTTGATTATTTGTCGCTGCTATTATATACATGTGTTGTATGGAATCCATATAATTAACATTATATGGTAATTGATTGGGCCTCATTCCAATTGGGGAAATAAAGAATATTGCAAAATATAAATAATCATGTGTTGAAAATAATCATGTGTTGAAAGAAATATTTTAACAATAAAATTTACATCTTTATCATATTTAAAGTTAGAAACTAACTGGAAAATATATAAGATGAGTGGTTTCCTGGTTATTGATCTGATATTGGTTTCGGCCTTCAGGGTTAATACTTAGGGAATCATTCTCTTACTACTTTACGGTTGGAGTCTGATTTAAAAATCAAACGATAGATACCATAATTTTATAAAATATATTAAATAACAAAAATAGTCATGTGTTGACAGTGCTCATATGTTGAGAATATTCATATGTTGAAAGAAATATATATATTCATGTGTTGAATAGAATAAATATTCATTTTTTGAATAGAGTAACGAATTTATTGAAATATATAAAGTCGTGTTGATTAGAGATGCGCCATTTTGACGTGAGCGATATTTATATCGATTATATTCGTTTTTAAAATGAATATAGAAAAGGAAGTGATTTCAAAATATAACGTTTTGGAAATATTATCATTTGTATATCGATGATGTGGAATATTCAATTTCGATTTGAAATTGAATATGAAGTTGAAATCATTTCGAAAACGAATTTAAAATGATTTATAAAGTACGTTTTAAAAAGGAAATTGATGAAATATATATATAATATATATATATATATTATATATATAATGGCCTGAATAGAACGCGTCGCGCTGCGGTAGTTCGTGAATTTCGACCATTGACTTCGAATTGACGTTGCGGGAGATCCGGCCATCGGATTCTCCTAAAACCGGAACCGTTGGGTTCGTATCGAAAAGAGCTTTCCAATGAATATTATAAATTAGAAATATAAAGGTTGGATTTGGAATAATGTCCAAATCAAATTTGGAAAAGGTCGCTGTAAGTGCAGTTCGATGGCCGTTGATGGAAATCGACTGTACGGGCCTTGATAAAATTATTAAAAATAGTAATAATTTGTGTAAAATAATAAGAAGTGATTTGGGAAAAATCACAGGATCCTGATTTACAACTGGAACGATGCTCTGTATCCGTGTATTACTTTCAGTTGTGTTTTGTATTAATTTTCCGCTGCTATGTAATTTATTGTAATCTCTGGTATTTATCGATTGTATAATATTCATCTATACTTTGTATATTCTTGTATCTGATGGAATTGTTGTAATATACAATGAAATGTTCTTCTGTTTGCGTTCTATTATGTCGTGTTCTCACGGTAATCCGTTCTTTCTCTTCTCTTCGGAGATGGGGAAGTTCGGGTCGCTACAGTTGGTATCAGAGCTTTGGTTTACAGAGCTCGAGAACAAGACACATTAGAACCATACGAAAGAATTCATTAGATATTGGATTAGTAATATCCAATTAGAATGACTCGTTAGAGATAGGATCAGTAGTATCCTAGAACGAGTGTGAAGAGTATATTTTTCAAATGAAAACGATTTTGTTTTGAAAATTAAATTCAAGTATACGTATTTGAATATTTATTTATTTTGACTTTGGACAATCCAGTATATAAAGATTTTGCATATACGCGTCATGAACGTATATTCGAAGTTTTAATATACTGGATAGATATAGAATCACACTCTAGTCGCCCGGGGACAATTCTGGTGATGTCGCGACATCATCAGTATTTGTGTTCAAGTTTCGAATGTGTGATATCTATATATTTCCATTAGACTGGTGTGAGAACCAAAATTTACTTAGATTTATTGTTGTGATTTGGCATCAAAAACATGATTTTCTGTATATATATCAAAATTATGAATTTGAAATTCTAATCAACTAATTGATTGATGGTTGTGTTGTCTGTTTATTTGTTTGAAATTTTGAACCATTTAGCCTAATAGAATCAAATATTGAATTGTTTGAAATTAGTCGCATATTCATGCATATACATCTATGTACATTGAACAGGTCAGCAAGGAGGCTAGAGCAGAAGAATAAAATTGTTTGCCCGACAAATAGGTACATGTTTACCATAATTTACTGTTTTGTTTGGGTGATGATGATTTTATGAGCCGATTGGCTTTTTCTTTTTCTTTTGGATTGAAGAAGGCCAAGGGAGGCTATATGAAATATCCCGAAGTCCCCGGTGCAGGGGAGATTATGGCGAAATTTTTCGGAAATTTAGGGTGTTAGCCAAATTTTTGAAAAATTTGAAAAGTTCTTAAAAACTGAAAAGTTGAAGAACTTAAGCCGTAGCAAAAATACTGGAAGTTGAGTTGATTAGTAAAACAACTTTCAGCTTCATTCCTTTTCGGGGACGAAAAGTTTTAAGTGGAGGAGAATGTAACAACCCGGAAATGCGAGCCAGTTTAAAATTTTTATTTTGGCAATTTTGACGAGGTTTGAATATTTAAAATGATCATTTTAAATAATAGCGACGAGAAATTTATTTTGAATGGAAATAGAACGTATATATTTATATACGTCGTCGTTAGAATATAAATATTTATTTTAAATTATAAAAGGAATTGAAAATGGCGCGGTAGTTCGATAATTCGATTTCAAATTTCAATTGAACATACCGGCTGCAAAACAAACCGGATTTTGTGAAACCAAAAATATTAGGATCTAATTGAGAATATCTTTCCAACGAATCCGAAAAGTCGAAATTTCATAGCGGGGATAAAAAGATATGTCCAGTTGAAATTTCAGGATAGTCGCTATGGAATTTCGGCCCTCGAAAGTAGCCATTTTGCAAACGACCTCGGATTTCGACGAAACCACTTTTGTTGGATCCGCGATGTCAAATTATTGCTAGGTTTCAAATTTCATAATTTTTCGAATCAATATGTGAGCGAGGCAAAGGAAAACGCGTTTGACCAGTTTTAGTTGATTTTAATCGACTGGAAAATGGTCATTTTCAAACGGTCTCAGAATTCGACGAAACTAGTTTTGTTAGGACCGTATCGTTAATACGAAGCTAGAAAATATTTTTCTGGAACTTTTCGAGTTAGTATGCAGCCCCTGTAAATTGAAATGCGCGTTCAAATTCAATATATCGATTTATATTTTGATTTTGACGAAAACTAATCGAAACGATCGAATCAGCCTACGATACATATCCCATTGTGTTCGGAATGGGGGTAATTAGCTATGGACAACAGGCAGTGGGCCTCGTTTTGAGGTCGGAATAAAAAGTCAACTTTTTGAATTTTAAATAATTAAATAAATAAAAATCTCCCTTCATCCCTTATCACTCTGCCCCCCCCCCCCCCGCTCGTTCTTCATTCATTCGAGAAATGAAAAAAAAAAGGGGAAATGGAGGGGGGGTCGCGATCTCGCCCCCCCCCCCCCTCCCCGTCGATTCGCCGCCGCCTAGGGCAGGCGCCCTCCTCCCCCGTGCCAACCGCGCCGCCTCCCCTCCCTCCGCAACTCCCCCCTCGATCTCCCTCCTCTCTGCCTCGTTCCCTCCCTACCTCCCTAATCCGCACCCTCACGCCCGACGCCCTTTCTCCCTCCTCCTCCTCTTCCATTCGAAACCCACACCGCCCTCGATCAGTCGCGTGAAACCCTCCCCCTTCCATTCGACAACGCTGTAAGTTTTGTTTTTTTGTTATGTTATTTTCATTTGTTTAATAAAGATTCAGTTTTTTTATATATGAATCGTTGTTTGAAAATAAATGATTTTCAAAAACTGAAAATATAGGATTTTATTCATGTAAAAATATTTTTTTTAGCATAAAAAGTAATGATTTTTACTTCAAGAAAGTTATGATTTTTAATTGGTTTAAAGTTTGGATTTTTATTATAAATAACATTGAATAGAAAACGGATTTTTAGTATATGTATCAATATATAAAGAAGTGATCTTTATGATGTATACAACGTAATAAAAATATAATTTTTATAATATAGGAAGGTTAAAAATATAATTTTTATATTATAGAAAGGCTAAAAATATTATCTTTATGTAGTAGAGATAATAAAAATAAAAAATTTATATAATATAGATAATAAAAATTCGATCTTTATTATGTAGGACATATAAAAATATGATTTTTATAAAGTAGAAGTTTATATGATAAAAGTTTTGAATTTTTATACTTTGAAAGTTAAGATTTTTAAATATAAAGCTAAGATTTTTAAACACGAGAAACTTTGATTTTTGAAGTGTAAAAGGTCGGATTTTTGAAGTGTAAAAGGTCGGATTTTTATAATGTAAGAGATTAAAAATATAATTTTTATAATATAGAGAAGTTAAAAATATAATTTTTATACTAGTGGCATATTAAAAATATAATTTTTATATAGAAAGAAGCGTTGTAAATATATGAAGTGAAATAAAATCTGAACTTTATTTTATCGTGAAGTAGAGAGAATATAAAATTGTGATTTTTATATATGTAGTGAATACGGACGACGAAAGTGACAAAAGGAAGAACGATGAAGCTTTCTACCTATGAAGAGTCGTGGCGTTTGGTTTAGCTTGGGTGAGAACTCCTCACCTTTAATTTAAATTTCTAGTTAAAATATATACTAAGATGCAGACGGTGCTTAGTAGCACCCGACACCCGTCGTCCACAGACCATGGATGGCTTGTATGTTTGATTGTTTGTTGTGGTGAAAATTGATTGTGTGATGTGAAATGAAATAAAATATTTATGTAGTTAAAAATATTTTATCGTTAAAAATATAATTTTTAAAGGGTATGTGAATAAATAAAAATCTGTGTTTGTTGATTTGAAACCCCACACGGGTATTGGGATGATATTTGGCATACACTAATCCCAATTATTTAATTGTATGTCGATCGATTGGTCGACAGACTGTGTGAGCATTAATTATTTATATTTGATGCTTATGCAGTTGTGTTGCGCACTTTGGATGATGGTTGATTATTTATCGTTGCTATTATATACATGTGTTGTATGGAATCAATATAATTAACATTATATGGTAATTGATTGGGCCTCATTCCAATTGGGGAAATAAAGAATAGTGTAAAATATAAATAATCATGTGTTGAAAATAATCATGTGTTGAAAATTATCATGTGTTGAAAGAAATATTTTAACAATAAAATTTACATCTTTATCATATTTAAAGTTAGAAACTAACTGGAAAATAGATAAGATGAGTGGTTTCCTGGGTATTGATCTGATATTCGTTTCGGCCTTTGGGGTTAATACTTAGGGAATCATTCTCTTATTACTTTACGGTTGGAGTCTGATTTAAAAATCAAACGATAGATACCATAATTTTATAAAATATATTAAATAACAAAAATAGTCATGTGTAGACAGTGCTCATGTGTTGAGAATATTCATGTGTTGAAAGAAATATATATATTCCTGTTTTGAATAGAATAAATATTCATTTGTTGAATAGAGTAACGAATTTATTGAAATATATAAAGCCGTATTGATTAGAGATGCGCCATTTTGACGTGAGCGATATTTATATCGATTATATTCGTTTTTTAAATGAATATAGAAAAGGAAGTGATTTCAAAATATAACGTTTTGGAAATATTATCATTTGTATATCGATGATGTGGAATATTCAATTTCGATTTGAAATTGAATATGAAGTTGAAATCGTTTCGAAAACGAATTTAAAACGATTTATAAAGTACGTTTTAAAAAGAAAATCGAAGAAATATATAATATATATATATTATATATATAATGGCATGAATAGAACGCGCCGCGCTGCGGCAGTTCGTGAATTTCGACCATTGACTTCGAATTGACGTTGCAGGAGATCCGTCCGTCGGATTCTCCTAAAACCGGAACCGTTGGGTTCGTATCGAAAAGAGAATTCCAATGAATACTAGAAATTAGAAATCTAACGGTTGGATTTGGAATTATGTCCAAATCAAATTTGGAAAAGGCCGCTGTAAGTGCAGTTCGATGGCCGTTGATGGAAATCGACTGTACGGGCCTTGATAAAATTATTAAAAATAGTAATAATTTGTGTAAAATCATAAGAAGTGATTTGGGAAAAATCACAAGATCCTGATTTACAACTGGAACGATGCTCGGAAAGCTCTGTACCCGCGTATTACTTTCAGTTGTGTTTTGTATTATTTTTCCTTTGCTATGTAATTTATTGTAATCTCTGATATTTATCGAATGTATAATATTCATCTATACTTTGTATATTCTTGTATCTGATGGAATTGTTGTAATATACAATGAAATGTTCTTCTGTTTGCGTTCTATTATGTCGTGTTCTCACGGTAATCCGTTCTTTCTCTTCTCTTCGGAGAAGGGGAAGTTCGGGTCGCTACACAATCATGGATGTTTAATTGTATGGATGCTCTGTTTGTACCGTCTCATGTAGATTGTCCAACGTCGAAGGAGATGTTTTTTGGGTGCTTGTCTGATATTGGTTTAGGCCTTTGGAGCTTGTGCTTGAGGGATGTTTAATTCGATTAGGATGATTTACATGAGATATATAATTTGGATGTCATGAGTGCTTTGCCATGATTGAATGAGTGTTCTGGATTTCATGGATATATGGTTAAAATGTTATGGTAAAGGATATCATTGTACGATGTGAGGAAGACGGGGAGTTCTTCTCTGATATTTTGGGTAGATTAGTAAGTGTATCTATCCATTCTCGTATACTTTATTGATGAAGTTTGTTAGCTGTTTTATCACTCACTAAGACTGTTGTATGACTCAAGGTTTTATTATTCCTCTTATTACCTTGGGCTGTTCATTCAGTTGTGGATAGGCAGACTAGGTAGCAGGTGACAGGTGATTAGTGTGGATGATGCTGCTATGTGTTGGCGAGCAGGAGGCTGGCGTATGACTTTTATTACTACCTAGTATTTCTGTTTCCGCTGTTTGAGTTGCTCTATGAGTGTTTTAGTGAGGCCTTATGTACATACATGATATTTCCTATGATGTTGGGATAATCTTTCAGGATGTTGTGAAAGTTTGAAAAGTTTGCTATATGATGCTTCGCTACTATTACCTGTTGCATATGTTCTATTATATTTTATCCTTGCGCTGTGAGTTCTACGAAAGGTTCCGATGTTATTTACCTACTCTGATGATCGTCTATAGCTGCCTAGCACACCTTTCAGCGCATTATTTCTCTTGTTTAGTGCAGGTGTTATGGGCGGTCGTCACACATGCATTTGATAGGATAAGCTTGGAACACTATTTTCTATACCGTCTTTATACCATCAACATATCTGCTATGCTATCGTTTTATTTAAGTTATTGTATAAAACTTCCACCATAAAATAATTTCTCTACCTTCCACGTGCTTTTTGCAAGTAAAAGAACACTTAAATCTGCAAGATACAATACCTTGGGCTATTGAAATAAAAACAGACATTCACATAAATCAGCTGACAACTAAATACAGGAATATGAAGATGCAGACAGTTATCCTGGAGGTTACACAAGTAGTCCTCCCCATAAAAGAAGGAAACGCCCTAGACATACCATTTGGAGTCCTAACATCGTGGTTCAACTCATCTGACACTGAATTAGTTTTCCTTTTCCTATGGAGTCAAGCAAGGAACATAAATGTGGCTCCATCATTAACTTTCAAATCACGAGCTCCAACAGCATTTTCACGGGGTTCACCCATGAGTTTGTAAACGTGCTTGGGACTTGTGTGAAGAGCAAGTCAAACAACTTTTGTCGAGTCAGACTGGATTCTTCATAGTGAAGGCGAAAGATGAGAAGATCCATGAGCCATACTCTAAGGCTAGGGAAAGCATTGTTTTGAACTGCCTAGAGGTGCCTTTGGATGTTGGTATTAAGGACAGGGGTAGGGTTATGTTGCTTAATGCTGAAAATTTTCCACTTATTGGCAAGGTTGGTCTTGGGACTTACATTGTTAGGATTGATGGGTTTCTTACGTTCTGCCCTTCCTTTTGCTGCGACTCTACTTATCAAGTTAGTAACTTAGTATTATCTTATCATTGTCTCACTGAACAGCGAGATAAAGGAGAATAAAATGACATATTTGAAGGTTCTTGATGTTATTTGTCGTGTTTAGGTTAATGTATAGTGAGGGGAAGCAGAAGAGTTCAAGTTGTGAATGTTGAAGGGAAACGAGTCTTTTGGAAGCATTGTAAAGGTGGACACTTGTTCATTACTCCTATGTTCTTTGCAGATGCTGATTGCATAAAGTGGTTCTCCATCATTGCTACACGGTTTTGAAATATAAATTGATAATCACTCCATGCCGTCAGCATTTGACACCACAAAGAACCTAGGAACAATGAACAAGTATCCCCTTTAACATGCTTCCCAAGAACTCGTTTTCCTTCAACATTCACAACCTGAACTCTTGTGCTTCCCCTCGCTACACATTAACCTAAACACAAAAACAACATCAGCACCCTTTAAATATATCGTTTTATTCTTCTTTATCTCACTGTTCGATAAGATAATGATAAGACAATATTAAGTTACTAACTTGATAAGCAAAATCGTGGCAAAAGGAGGGGAGAACATAAAGAACCCATCAATAACAACGTAAGTCACAAGACCAACCTTGCCAACAAGTGAATTTTTTTAGCATTAAGCACCATGACCCTACCTCGGTCCTTAACACCAACGTCCAAAGGCGCCTCCAAGCAATTCAATACAATGCTTCCCCTAGCCTTAGGGTATGGCTCATGGATTTTCTCATTCTTTACTTTCACTATGAAGCGTCCAATCTGACTCAACAAAAGCTGTTTGACTTTCTCTTCATGCAAGTCCTATGCATGTTCAACAAATCCACGCGTGAACCTCGTGAAAATGCTATTGGAGCTCATGATTTGAAAGTTAATGAAGGAGCCGCATTCATGCTCCTTGCTTGAGCTCCATAGTAAAAGGATTACTAATTCAGGGTTTGATGAGTTAAACCACTATGTCAGGACCCCAAATGGTATGGCTAGGGCGTCTCCTTCTTTTATGGGGAGGACTACTTGTGTAACTTCCAAAAGAACTAGTTTGGATCTTCCTGTTCTTGTATTTGGTTGTCAACTGATTTATGATTGTCTGTTTTTATTTCAATAGTCCAAGGTATAATATCTTGTAGATTTGAGTATTCTTTTACTTGCAAAAAACAAGTGTAAGGCAGAGAAATTATTTTATGGTGGAAGCTTCATACAATAACTTAGATAAAATGATAACATAGTAGTTATATTGATGGTAGAAAGACGGTACAGAAAACAGTGTTTCATGCTTATCCTATCAAATGCAATGTTTATACTATGTGTTAGAAAACTAATTTAATTGTATAAAAGACTAACCTGATATACGATATTTGGGTAAACAAAGTTGGGCATAATCAATAATATCTGATATCTAAAGGGAAAAAACATAACAAAGAAGGCAACACATAACAAAAAGTGTTTTCATTCTATGTTTAACAGGAGAAATGACAACCACTAATAAGCCACTTTCTAGTTATGTCTACAATTCATGATGTATCCATGACCATTAACCAATAAGTAAACGAAGTGCCAATAGTTTAGCAATCGATGAGACCATAGGTAAATATGATAATAAATGACGTGCATATACAATTATTTTGTAGTAATTGCTCAAAATTTAAAGTTGATCATCAATGCATTCAAGTTGAATAAATAATTAAATTGACCATTGGTAATATAATTTATGAACTTACAATTTCTTTTTTAACAAATGATTGTGGTTGATCTAAATATAGGATGGTTCTATTCACACATCATATCTTATTATAAATCTAAAGATTTCACAAAACAATACATACAATTTTGTATTTCATCTCTACACCATACAATTCCTAAAGTTACTCGTCAAAAAAGCAGAACCCAAGTAGAAAAGCTATGCATTAATAATACAAAATAGTGGAACGACTACGAAATAATAATATAAATCTAGTAAATATACTATAAGGTACTAGATGTTAATTTTATTTTCCTTTTACTTCCACTAAGTCATGCCTGAGTTCAATGTTTTCTGCAATTGGTAGATAAAGATATTTTTGTCTTAATTAAAAGAAAAGTATGTCAAACAAGCTTTGGTGCACATAACAAATCAGCCCTAAAAAATTACATGTGCAATGTTTGGGCAAAGTAAACTATTATTAACTTCAATATCAAGTTATACAATAAATTCTCATTTCTATATCAAAATCAAATTATGCACTAAATTCCCGTTTTTGTTTCATTTCTCAATCTTGACATTTTTGTTATGCACTGACCATATGTTGACTTATGTCTTTCTATAGTTCTTTATACCAAAATTATTTATATTTATTTAAGTTCAATTCCAAATAACCAATTACTGCAACTAGTTCAAGTATAACAACTACAAATTCACCTGATTATAATTCGAATCGGACGACACTATATACCGCTATCTAAAAGATATATAACTTAAACCCACTTACTTGGGAAAAGCCCACCAAGTTTCAAATCTGACTTTAAATCCAATTCAACTATCCATAGCCTTCCATTTTGTAATGCTATCCGGATTCACAAATTAGAATTTGTATGAATTATAAATCTGGATCTAATTTAAAGAAAATAAACAAACTGGAAAAGTAGATATGTAAACTTACCTCATATGGACAACTTAATTTTGACATCTCTTTTCCTATATCTGTAGTTTCTACCTCTATATTACAAATTAGAAATCCTAAATTTAATACATATAGTTTCCAAAGAGCTGGAAGACAAATGAAAATAGCAAAGCTCTCGTTCCCATTTAGAAAAAATATGGATTTGAAGGCTAACACTACATGTTTATTTATAGAGAGTAAAACTAACATCGTCCGAACAATTAAACAGACAAAATCCATTCATCAAAAATGAATATTCGCAAATTAAGCACAAGTTGTGAGGGTTGACCCCCGCGACAACAAGGTCAACCTATAGTTCGTCCTAACCAATATGTGGGTCAATCCCCATGGGTTAAAAACTCGTGTCTTACGCGTCTTGCTACTTTAATAATTAACGTATTTTCTGAATTTCATTCGAAACATTACTTCATTAATGCTAAATCAATCAGTTTATTTCTGATTTAATTTCATTTATGACACTTTAGTTTTCAAATTCAAATGCGTGTTATTTTATAAAATTTATACGTAAATATGCTTATCTAAAGTAAATATATACACACACGCATTTAGGCACATGTTACCACTCGTGAATTAATTATTTTGTCATGTTATACTACATTCATTAATTTATAACGTTATGCTTAAATAATGTTAACCTTTAATAAATCTCCATTAGCTATTTTATAAGTTATGTTCACATTACGTTAACATTTATTGAATCTCATTCATTATTTTATAATGTTACTTTTTTATATAACGTAAACATTTTAATTTATTCCGTTTATATCTTTGTAACTTCATGTTTACAAAAAGTTAAATTTTTATTTAATTCTCATTTATTCTACACGTTCAAGTTTTCAAATTCAAATGCGTTATTTTTGGAATTTACACTTTATATATTTATAAAATAAATATATTTACATACACGCACAATTATTTTCGACACCGAACTTTGAACATCAATAACTTTTTTATACGAATTCCATTTGATACATATTATGTATGTAAATTAATCAGTAAATCACCAAGAACGCAGTGATATTAGTCTCGAGGCAAATTCTAATAATTTCAGAAATGCTTATTTCCACTGTTCATAACTATTTCAATTACTTAATTATTTAAAAATGCGGGGTGGTACACTCTCCCAGCCTTCAAGAATTTCATCCCCAAAATTTGGCAAGCGCAAAGCCATGTAATTCCTCATATCAATCACATCCGATTAGTGTACATTCAATTTTTGCAACCATCCATATCATTGTGTAAAATGTATTATATCATAAAATATATGAATGTACATGAATTTACAAGCAATACCTTTTATATGAATGCTCATTTCTTTTAAAAATAATAATATGATGTAGACATCCTAAATATACTTTCAATTCTACGTGAATGCAATATTTAAAAATCAAAATACATATTCGTCCTATTTTTCCCACGCTGGTTCAGCCAATTTTTGCATCCAAAACTTTATTACACAACTTTAAATATTTGAATTTCAAAAGAAAAAAAATCTAATCTTTCAAATTTGATTTCTTATGCTGGAAAAAAACAGAAAACGGAAAACAGTTCATTTTTTGCTTCACTTTTACGCACCATTTTCCCTGTATTTGAAATTTTTTCCGGCGCATTGCCAAATTTTTTTTCTTCTTCAAGTACTGCTTAAATAAGATTTTTTTAGTTTTCCAAACATTGTATGGAATAATTTCTTTTCCACTTTAAGTTTTGCATTTCTTATTACTCCTTTTACATTTATACTTAAAATTTTCATTCTAGTTTCACTTTTTCTTTTGTTAGCCTCTTGTTAGTTACGCCCATGGACGGATCTATGTACATTGATTCCTGGGCTACAATCCTGGTGTTTTTCTTTAAAAAAAACAGTAATTACCGTTCTACTTAATAGCCTAACAAAATCAGAACCTATATTTCAAAGCCTATAATCTATCAGTCTATTGTTACACAAAAAAATAGGGACAGGATTAGTAGAAATGTTCTTCATATAAAAATAGAAGACACGTTTTAATCTTTTTCCTTTTTTACAAAGCGCAAAAATGGCAGCCCTTAAGATTTTCTGAAATACTATGTGAGGAGCGAAGTAAATCATGGCGACAGTAAATTATTGCTCTTTTTGCTTTTCGATCTTTAGTTCAATAGATAAGCATTCTCCTCCCTAGACTCATTTCAGCTACCTACAACTAAAGGCGTTTTTACCTATTTCAATTGATGTTGAATAGTGTTGTAATAAAGATTACCTTTTTTTCTCTCATTTATTTAGCCCATGTGACAAGAAAATCATTACTCCGTCTCTTGTTACGCCAATTGTCTATTTTCTTTTGAATGGTCACTGCTGAAACACAGAAAAAGAACAATTTGCTAATAAGCACTGATTTCTACAATAACTAATACATAATACTAGATCGAAAGAAAATAGAAATTCTAACATTGGATATATTCATTAGATCTTAAACTTGACTTTAGCTCAGAAACTTCCTCCAAGACAGTCTATAAACCTCCTCCAAATTCTCGCTACAATTTATCCTCTTGGGCCAGCATCTATCACCATGATGGTCTTTATCTGATATTAGGCCCCTCAAACCTAAAAATATAATTCGGCTTCTACCCTAGTCCACATGACTTTGCTTTACTTATTGCATCATCCCCCCATGAATGAGTCATAGATACCATAATAGGTCTAAATCTAACAATCCCTACTCATCCATGACACAATACCATACTAATCGGTCTTCATTTTTTTTTTAATTATAACTTATGACATTATTAATTTGTAAGATCCCGAGACTTTCTCTTTTTCATTCCACTTCCTTTTTATTATAGACATACATATGTTTTAAGAATTTCCTGTAATTTCAATCCTTTGTAATTTTATTACAGGTTTACATGTGAGTTCAATTCTCATGTGAATTAACCATTTTTTTCCAATTAACCTATATCCTTTATTAAATCTGTATATATGTGAAACCTCTCTCCATACCATTTTCACATAAACCGTACGAGTCTAAAATTACCTTTAGGTCATTTCATATTTGAATGATATCCGCTTGGAAGACGTGCTTTCTAAATTTCATTCTTATAACCTTTGTGTATCGCTCCAGGCCTTTTGATTGTTGACCATTTTTCTCACTTTCCCTTCTAATTTCATTCTTAAAGCTTTCCAAAATTACTAAACAAGTTTTATGTACTCACTATTACAATATATATATATATATATATATATATATATATATATATATATATATATTCAAATTGTTATGTACTTTGACAGATTGGAGCTACTTATTATTACTTATTTTTTTCAAGAAGAACTATTAAGACCAAGTTTATATGAATATTTTATGAGGATTTTACATTTTGTATAAAGTAACAAGAAAACTTTTTTTCATTTTTTGTCGACATAAGTACCATAATATGGTGCTTTGCCTATATTTTCTACACCTCTTTAACTATGCGTTCCTTATTACTTTAACAATATACTTTAACTTACAAACTTGTCGACTCATAAAAACTCATCTTACAATTCTTTTTGTGCTAATAAATCAAAGTATGTCATAACTCATCCTACAACTGAAAATTTCTGTTTTTTTTTTCTCATACTGCATTCATGTAGTTGTTGGTGATAAAATAAAATGTTATGCAGATCAGAATATCAACAATCACATATTCAAACACAGATGCAGAAAATAAAAAGCAGTAAAAGAGAAGTACACACCAGGATTTTATACTGGTTCAGAGTTACCCTACATTCAGTACCACAAAACGACGGGTGGTGTAGATTTCTTTTCAATATAATTTCCAAATTAGAATCTTCGATTTTAATGGCCACGAGGTCCACCACCATATGCTTCCGAGCACAGGGAGCTCTCTTGATTTCTGAGGGTACAATCACACAAAATCGATTTACGGGCTACAATCGCACCCAATCGATTTACGGGATACGACCACACCTTTTCTGAATATCAGTTTTGGGGTTTTGACCTGATAGGACTTGATCTTGCAATCTTTGATTATAAACAGCCTTTAACTCTTAAATATCATTTGAATTTCAAAGAGAGTTTGATGTAGAATTGAAAGAGAAGAAGACTGATATAATTTCTTTGAAATTCGGCAAAGTACAAATATAGATTTTGAGAAATTATGAAGATTAATGACAAAAGAAGAAAGGAAGAAGAAAAGATGAAAAGTTAGTAAAAATTCAAAATCTGAAGCTTATATATAGTTTTCCAACAGGCACAACCACTCAGAAAAGATTTGAATTCAAAAGACAAAACTTTTTAAAATTTAAAAATAAAACCAACGACACATATATCGACATTTCACTTTGTATATGTCGACATATACTAATGTATTTTCAAAAATAAAATTTTAAATCAGAGTAAATAATGTTTAAATAAATTATAGTGACTCCTGAGTTAAAACAAACTACATTCCTTAATATTAAAATAGAATATTCCAAGTAGAAATATATATTTAAAAACATATATTAAGATAACTAAAAAAATGATTAAAAACTAAATATAAACTATATATATAACTATGATATATTTAAAAATTAACACAAATATGGAAACTGAAAACTTAAGTAACTATAATAAAATAAGTATTAAATTTATAAGTAAAAATCATTTGAATTAGGATTAGATTGTATTTTGTATAATCTTAAAACAAGAGTTAAAATAAAATTAAGAAGTTAAAATAGATTTAATAATAAATAAATATAGATTCTAAAATAAGGAAGTAATTTTGAAATCATCTTTAAAAATAGATTCTAAAACAAGAAAATAATTTTGAAATCATTTGAGAATAGTGAAAAAACATTGAAAACAGAATTCAGTGCTAACCACAGTTTTAACAAGATATCTAGACACTATTACTCTATATTTCTTGAACTCTTGAATTCTTGATACTCATAAGTCTTGTATCTTGAACCCTTCTATTTTGAAATCCCGGTTCTCTAAACTGTATGGTCTACACTAATCAATACCCAAATAGATTTCTTACACACACACACACACACTCACACACACATATATATATATATATATATATATATATATTCTAGATAACGGTGTTAGTATATATATTGTAATAATTATAATTGAAATAAAGTTGTAGTCATCAAAACCATGATCATCAACATCTCAATCCCTAACAATCTCCCCCTTTTTTATGATGACAACCTTGATCTATAAAATATTCATACATGTTCATACCTGATGTCTCGATTCTCCAGTTACTCCCCCTTACTCAATCAACTCCTATTAAAACTACTATAATTCCCCCTTAATTTGAGCCCTATTTTATAATTCTCCCCTCTTGTCATCAACAAAAACTATATAATCCTAACTTGACTATAATACTCCCCATAAAACTAAGACAAAGTTTTATATTCTAAAACTAAGATTAAAAATTCTAAAACTATTCTAAGTATTAGGATAGCATATAGTAACTACTTGAATGATTACACTATATTAAGATAAACCACATTTCTAGGCATATAATTCAAACCAAATCAATGTATCTAATTCAAATCAAATCAATTCAATTCAGTACACACATATAATCAAGCAATCCAATCCAAATCACACCAATCTTTAAGTTATTTATTTACAAATTCAAATTTTAAAACAATTCAATCAAAACACACAAATTTTTGAAGACAAATTCATGCATTTCTAGGAACTTCTATACAACCATCTCCATAGAAGATCGGATCAGCCTTTATAGCATCCCAGTCTTCTTTGTCTTTAGTGAAAGGTGCTTTGGTGATGTTGTTGTCTTCATCTTTAGAAAGAGAAGCAATCATTTATTTAATTGCATCAAAATGATTCTCTTGTTGTTTTATTGTCTGAATTTGACTCAATTCTAAGTTACGCTGATTACAAAGAATGGTAGAGAGAATATTCTTGAAAGAATTAAGGATTCCCTCAAGATTTTCACTTAAATTATGGATTTGAGTAGCCATGGGTTTGATTTTATTAAGAATACTGAAAAGGAATGAAGGAGGATGAACAGACGAGTTTTCCTAGAAGAAATGGTCATTAACAGGCTCTGAAATTTGTTCGAATTGAATAGACACTTGTTGGTTAAAGTAGTTTTGTGATCTTGTGATTTGTTTTGACTTATGTATACTTGATTTTATTATATTAATGACTTTTCCAAAGATGTTTAAACAAGAATTAACAGAAATATTATGCTTCATTTCATACTAACGATAACGATACACTGAATTAGTACATAAACATGAGATAGAAATTACGGAAATCGAAATACAAGCAAAAACAACTTGATAATAGACTTAGAATTCAACAGAGGAGGAGATGAGGAAAAGCCAAATTTTCTTCCAACTTTCCCAAAGAACTTGCTCATTTTACTAGACGTATTTTCTAATTTCTTACTAAATGATCTCTTTAATGTCTTTTGGTTCTTGGCTAGAATCATTTGGTTTTTGAGAAGGATTTTCTAGGAAAGGTTAGCAGGAAATTCAATACTTTCTAAGGAAGTATCTTCTTCCTCTTCTTCGATATCCATTTGAACGGTTTCTTCTTCTTGTTCCAACCTTGCTTGTTTTTCCATGTATGTTTCATATGGATGAAACACAAGTGGAATCTTTATAAGAAAAATATTTTTGGAATTGAAAACTTTTCTAAAAACAAATTCTTCTCTTTCGAAATCAACACCAAAATATATGAAAATACGTGTAAAGTAAACTCCATGATATAATGTATTTTATTTTGACAATATATCCTTTGGAAGAAACTCACTTAAAATCATTTAAGCCCAATTGATGTCATAGTTTCCAAAAATAGCAAAAGGGGCTTTACAAACTTTCAAAGTAGGGTTGTGGAAATTCTCGGAACGAGGGGTAACAATGTGTTTGAGAAGTAAATTGATAAATCTTGCTTTAGGTTGATAAAAATGATTTTTGAATTCCAAATTTTCATCACTTTAAAAAATATGGTGTAAGGTCTCTAGATCATTTTCATTGATCTTAAATTCCGTGAGAAGCATTCCGTATTTTTGCATCCAAAAATAAAACTTAAAACATCACAATTTAAAACGATTTGAGTTCCTTTAACACTACTCCAAGTTTCATTTTTTACTTCCTTGATAAAAATCTTGACTCAAGTTTGCATAAAACTTTTTAATAAGATTCGGGTAGCAAACTTCATCATTTTCCTGAGAATCAACAAGACTTAAAATTCTGTTTCGATGAAAAAGAGATTCAAGATCATATGTAGCAAAATCACTAAAAAAAGCAAATTTTCCTATGTCGACTTTACCAAAGTTTACATAGCTAATGTAATGTTTGATAGCATCCAGGTTGTTGTGAAGGAAGGCTTTTTTCGTCTTGGTCAATCTCATTGTTTTTGGTGTGCATGAGGAAGCCATTAAAGAGTGGTTTTTGAATAGTATAGGAAAACGAAGATAAGTTTGAATTTTTGATTAAATGTAGAAAGAGATGATAAGAGTAGATAATTAAATAGATAATCAAAGGACATATTCTCTGGTAACTGGAATCATTTTCAGTACATTGGGTTTGTTGAAAAGGCGGAGGAAATTTTAAAAGTTTCAAATTCAAATTTTGAATTTCAAATATCAAATGCCATGTATATGTCGACATATACAAACATGTATGCCGACATATCCCTTTGCATTTTCAAGATGACTTTTGATTTTTGACTATTTAATTTATTTATTACTTTATATTCTTATTTTATTAATACCTGGAATAATATTTATTATAAAATACTTTTCATATTATTATTTTATTATTAGTTATCAAATAATAATTATTTTAAATTTTAAATTTTAAATCTCAATTTTGTTTAAATATAAAATTTCAAACAAGGAAAACAAATAATGCAAACAAACAAGCAACCATTCAAACAATTTAAAAAAAAAAAATATTATAAAGGCATACCTATTTTTAGATCCGCCTTTTGATTTCTTCTGATTTGCGAATTGCTATGAAGCACATATTTGAATTGTTTTTTCTGGCACTTGAGGATGAATCGGAATCATCTAGGATTGCTGCATATGTTTTTTCCTCTTCTTTGATGACTTTTCATTTGAAAGTTGATTTTGTTTTCCCGATACAGACAGTTTCTTTTCAGATGGCCTAATTCGTCGAAGTTAAAACATCTAATGTTATTCGAAACTTCGTTATTTTTATAGAATTTCTTTGCATGTTCCTTTTGAAATTATTATACCTTCTCCTATATCCCAAGAATTTCCCAAAATTTCTTGTCATTAAGGTTGTCTCTTCTTCTTCATCGCTATCTGAGTCGGAATCTTCAGTTGTCGCATTAAATGCTATCGGTTTCTTTTTCAATGACTTATTTTCTTTTCTTGCTTACATCTGGACTTCAAACAACATAAGATTACCATTATTTCTTCAATTTTCATTGCATTGATGTCATTAACCTCTTCAATTGCAAGTGTCTTTTGATCCCAATCTGAAGTTAATGAATTCAGAATATTTCTGACTTGATCTTCCTTAGAATATGTTTTTCCCATGGAACCTACAGTACATATCAGAGATAGACTCATTTTGATTCATTTTAAATATTTCAAACTGATTAGTTAACATGGATATTTTAGTCTGTTTAACTTTGCTTGTTCCTTCATGAGTCACTTGCAAAGTTTTCCATATTTCCTATGCAGATTTACAAACAGATACCCTATTAAAATCATTCTTATCTAGCGAACAAAATAAAATATTCATAGCCTTTGAATTATTTGTACAATGTTTTTTTATCATTAGTTCATTGTGCAAAATTAACAGTGGGTTCAACGTATTCAGTCTGTGTGAAATTCCAAGCGTTTAATCCTATAGATTGTAAATAAGTTTTCATTATATAAACCCAGTATGCATAATTACTACCATTAAATAGTGGAGGTCTAACAGTCGACTGACCCTATTCAAATGAGCTATTATTATTGATAATTCCAATGTTGGTTGTCATTTAAACTTTTCAAAAATTTAGATTATAACAACTTTGGAAACTAATGCTCTGATACCAATTGTTGGTCATGCTTGATTAAGGTTCTTAAGGCAATTTACGCACAAGAGAGGGTGAATAGTGTTTTGTGGATTTTATTAATTTCTTGAAATCTTTTTGAATTAAACAAAATGTTATGCGGATAATAGATATCAACAATCACAAACTCAAACACAGAATCATAAAATAAAACAAAAACAGTAAAAGGAAAGTACACACCAGGATTTTATACTGGCTCGGAGTTACCCTACATCCATTCCCACACAACGTTGGGTTGTGCAGATTTCTTTTCAACATAATTTCCAAATTACAATCCTCGATTTCAATGTCTTAGAGGTCCACTACCACTTGCTTTCAAGCAGAGGGTGCTCTCTTGATTTTTCAGGCTACAAGATCAACTAATTAAATTCACATGAACGGTCACACCAAATCGATTTACAGGTTACGATCACACCTTTTCTCAGTATTAGTTCCAGAGTTTTGACTTGATAGGGCTTGATCTTGCGATACTTGATTACAAACAGCCTATAACTCTTGAATTGCACTTGAATTTCAAAGAGAGTTTGATGTAGAATTAAAAGAGAAGAAGATTTGAATTTCGGCAGAGTATAATATAGATTTTGAGAAATTAAGAAGACTAATGGAAGGAGAAGAAGGAAGAAGAAATAGAAGAGAATTTATTAAAAAAATTCAAAATCTCAAGCCTATATATAGTTTTCCAACAACCACAGCCATTCAGAAAAGTTTTGAATTCAAAAGACACGACTTTTCAAAATTCAAAAATAAACTAACGGCACATATGTCGACATACCACTTTGTATATGTCGACATTTACTAGTGTATATTAAAAAGTAAATTATTAAATCAAAGCAAATAATGTTTAAATAAATTATGGTGATTCGTGAGATTTAACAAACTATATTCCTGAACACTAAAACCTGTTTCTAGAACTATCCGTGCACTATATATATGCCAAACCCATTTTCTATCTTTCTTCCTAAGGTATTGCTGCTTTACCCACAAATCTGAAATAATTTCAAATTTATAGACACTTAACATATGGACACATCTTATTTCCAAGCTTATTGTACATCATATCTCATACTCATCCTAGGACCATGCTTTCTTGGATTTCCGTAATCCCAATCTTCATGTGCAAAACTATTTTCCATAAACTTTCCATATGCTACTTATATCTAAATTAGGGTTCTCTATGGATCTAGGTACATATAATATATTTATATTTTAAAAAAAAAAAATATGTTCACTCGCTATTAATTTAGTACCGCAAAACCTAAGCTCTAATACCAAATGTAACAATCCAAACACTAGTAGGTCAGGTTTTTTCGTAAAATGCTAAAGCCCAAGTCCACTAAATCTTGAGTTAGGTATCTAGTATTCTGCAAATAGGCAAAGATAGATATATCAGTGCTCAAATAAATAACTTGCTGTAGAAATTATTAAAACGTAATAAGTAATGAATACTTAATCAGAGAATGACACTATCTAAATAAGTGTCTCTAAGCTGAACAGTCTTTGTTTAGTGTCTAACCTGTGGGTTGTTATGAGGAGATGGACAGATAAATTTATGATGAATAGCAAATTATTTACTTTTAATCATAGCACTACATATATTAGCTTCCTCTCCCATGGGGAGAGGAATGGCGATTTGCACTACAGTTATATAACCACCTCATAGATCTAACTTCTCCAGTAAACAATCCGACTGATCACACGTCGATTTCGTGTATTTCGATTCATCTCTAGCAACTCCATTCACAAAATTACTCACCTAGGTTATCGCGTTTATCTTCAAAATCGAATCTGAATTGTTTCATTGAAGATCAAGCCTAAAGTGAACAAAGTGGGATTTGATGAAATTGATCTTCTCGCAACTTTCAACACCACATCTCCGTTGTCCTCCAACCAATCTTTTTTAATTTGGAATACTTTTCTACTTAGATCCGGCAAGGTAACAATGATCTATTAGGGATTAGGTTTTGCGAATTAGCCGATTTTCACTTTTCCAAATTCTGATTCCCAATCTCAAGTGTACCTCTTTTACGAAGTTTGAAAATTGGATTTAGGGATGGTTTCAGAATTTCATTTAGGGTCTTTTATGTATCTAGTTGGTGTTACTGGACATATTATGATATCAGTTTCCACAAAGATTTGAAGGACGTTTTTCTTGGTAAGGAAAATCAAATATGCCTCCTATTATATGGGTATAAAGGCTGATCCTTGGATATGAAGTTACAATGTTTTATCAGTGCTGAATTCTATCACCAGCCCTCCACCCTTCTCTGTACTAGTCTGAGCAGGTTAGCACTTAGACACACAACAAATCACATGGGTCATATTCTACGAACTGCTTTTCATACCATCCATGGCTTTGGGATACATAGTTTCAGGAAAAAGTTCTGTAAATGGTGGATTGGCTTTTTATATGGGTAATAGATGATTTTGATGGCATTTACCCCTTTCAGCAAGCTTATTCAATTATATTAGAGAAAGTGGATTTATTGTGCAAATATTTGGCCACTTGCTATTAAAGTTTTACCTTTTGTTTGGCTTCTGGAGATGTTTTTAAAGAAAACCCAGTTACCAAAGAGCATTACTGATGAGAATGTGGGGTGATATTTTCTGAAAATTTTATTCCAGAACGTGCGTTAATTGCGTATCATTGTATTGTAACTGACACCTAGTTTTGACAAAAGTGCAGAGGGACGCACTAGCAAGAAGTGGTGAAAGTGGCCTCATCACGGGCACGCTTTATTTTATTTCGTATTTACTTGTATTTGTATTTCATGTTCCTTATATTTAAGCTTTATGCATGTTTGTTTTAATTTGTTCCGATTAGTATGCTAACCAGTCTTATGTACTGCTATTTCATAAGCTAATAAAGGTGTACCAATTTACAAAAAAAAAAAAAAAAAACCTACATATATTATTCCATTTCTACTTTACTTATCTTAGGTTCATTAAGGTTACAATACTCTTGCCTCCACATGTAAATCGTAGCCATCTATTACTTAAGGAACCAAACCTAATAGTCAACATATATGTAGCTACATGTCGTTGGACCGCCTCGTTCCATAGTACATTTCGTACCCTTCTCGATATGAATCTATTGCCTCGTTACGGAAGGGTGAAGCAACTACATGTGTAAATAACAGCTTCATGAGACCTATAATACAAATGTTCATTGTCTATCAGAAAATGTGGTACTACGTGCGCATTGGCATGCTCCAATGCTCGAACATCAACGATGTTCCATAAGGTGCATACATTGAGGACTCACATGTAACTGCTCCATCAACTCTCTAAGTTCTACTAATGAGACCCACCTCCTACGGAACTAGGTTGGGGGATTTTCTACATCTTTAAAGGGCAGCTTCATAAGGCCTACAATATAGATATTTTATTTGGTATGTCTCCTTTATCATGGCTATGGCTCCACTTGCCCCTCCTCAACTAGTTGCAAGATTTCTTAATAGTTAAATGGTTAGCCCTACTGCAAATAAACTAAACTTAAAATTGGCATTGCCCCTAATCTAGCGTCTTGATCGTGAAAGATCATTGGACTTTTGTTGTAACTGTAGTCTTTCCCGTGCTCACTACTGACTTACAATGCCTGGTATCCGCACACAGCTACCCTTATGGACCCCACCCATTAAAAACCTGTTCGCAAGGCCTTGAGTTTATGTGTCATACAAAAAACCTTCTCTAACTATCATTCTTCTGACTTCTTGTACAAGACAGCTTCGTAAGGCCTATAATATGACTGTAGTCAAGGAATGCACTCTTGATGGACCCTTACAAATCTGGCTACACGTGTATGGCTTCGCCAGGTCTTCCTCGGAGGGTCATCCTAGCATATCCTCATGTCCCGTTGAAGTTACTTCCTACTCAGATAAATATTTGGTCCATCGTTAGGACAAGCTTCCTTTTTTCCATGGAACCTGCAATCATACAACTTTGTTAGGTCCTCATCCAGATTGTTTTTGGACTCCAACAAAAATGTGCCTCGTAAGATCAAAGTACTCTGAAGGATCTACGATGGCACAACTTCGTTAGTTCCTCTCCGCTTCTAATAAACGTGATTGACCCAATTCTGGATCATCCTTAAAAAAAATGGAATTTCATGCTCCAAAAAGAATTGGTAGATTTTTTTTAACTTTTGCACTGCTCCCAACACACCTTACCTTTTTATTAGACCGTAGCCTAATCTTTTCTTATGTGTTTAGTTTATTCCTCTTTTTCTTTCCACTTACTTTTATCGTTTACTAACACAAAACTCCCTTTTAGTTTTCATTAATTACTAGTGCAAACTCGTGCTACGCATACGGATTACAACTAACTTCTTACCTAACTGTTGCACTAAACATGAATCTTTTTCTGTTAGAAGATGAGTTTCGCTACTACGCCAAAAAAAATATTTTTTGTCAAAATGACAAATGGGTGTAATAGAGGAAACTGAAGGAAACAAGGAGGTAATATGAAATTTTGATATACGAACCCTCCTAAAATTGTTTTTGATGTAGGATTTGACAGAAGTCTTTTTTTTGTAGTACCATTTTTAGTAGTACCATTTTTATTAGAAGAGATGTCTTAAGTTGAAGAATTTCACATATTAAGGAAACAATGGTTAGTCAATTGATCATGGCTTACTTTAGTTAAACTATTAGTTGTTTTTTGGAAAATGTAACGTAGTTAAACCAACGACAGAACAAATTTTTCCTAAAATATTAAAATGAAAATTATTACATGATCCGCATGAATGTTAAGCTAGTGTATACCACCAAAATAAAAGGAATGTTTCTCGCATAATCTTATCATTCATCTCTGTGTGCATTAACACAACAAAGTTGAAATACCATATATTTTTGTTCCTTGTTGAAACTCATGTTACATATCTAAATATAATTGTCTTTATTAATAGTTGACTTGGAACTATAATATTTTATTAAATGAATTCAAACCAAATATAAGTTTACACTTATTTACATATATTTGCTTATACTTTTATTTAAAATTAAGAATGTACTAATTATAATTAAGTTAAACGCTAATTTTCCATTTATTTATCATTCATATATTTGTAAAAGCATTAAATACGAGTTTTATATGTTATTTTAGACTCATCCGCTATATCCCGTTGTTTACTCGCTTTATCCCCGCTACAACTTTTTGCGCTTCCGCCGCACTGGATCCGCTGAGCGCTTTAACTGCACAGCTTATCATATATAGTTTTTAAAAGCATAATTTACACACGAAACATGTGCTAGTGAAGGACATATAGTAACACTCGTATAAACATTCATTAATCCATATCCAACTTTTATGGAATTTTATCATTTTCTTCACTTATTGAACCAGACAATGTTTATACATTTTCTTCAATTTGGTAGCCCTACAAAAAATTCAACCATTATTTCAGTTTGTGAAAGCGCACTGCATATAAATTTATGAAAGAGTGCTAACTATCATATCAAAGGCTGGACACTCAAAAGTTTACTAGGAGAGAGATGTAGGGATAAACTGTAGGTAAAGCAATATCTCAAATCAATTTTTCTACTTTGAAAAACCAAAAAAAC
Organism: Allium sativum; assembly: GCA_030737875.1. NCBI lineage: Eukaryota > Viridiplantae > Streptophyta > Magnoliopsida > Asparagales > Amaryllidaceae > Allium > Allium sativum. Next base: position 661,637,077 of record CM060919.1, read on the forward strand.
TGATGTCGCTGACGATTAGAACAATTAGATGAAAACATATAGTGCTAGAAGTAACTATGTAATAAATTAAAGTATATTGGTATGTAATTGGATCAAACATCTTGTATAAGCAAATAAATGCTCATGATGTCACAAATAACTATTGTTGGCAAATAGATTTGGCAAACTGTTAATTTATAACCGTGGCAACAAAATATTACTAACAGATTGGCTATTGCTCCTCGAATATTGTTCCTCGTTGGTTATTTTTTATGGAAAATACATATTCATCATATTTTAGTGATACAAATTATTTATGACAAATTTAACATGAAGACTATACTCATGCACGTCTCCATTCATTCATAAAGGAACAAATATAATAGGATTGATAAAATTACACTAACACATATATGACTTAGAATCAATCACAAAGTGCAGTCAGTGCGAAGAATATATTTGACATAAATTCAACATGTTACAATTAATAAATATTAAGTGTATAATTTCTACTGAATGATATATGCAATTGTAGTTGTTATCATTACAGTTAATCACTATCACTCACTACCAACATGATTCAATAACTAAACATATTTTTCTTCTACCATGGTACCTTTAATGTTGTGTTGGTCGAAGGAACAACATATGCAAGATCTCCCTATGTGTACCTCTTGTATTAAATAATTTTTAGTACAAATATATTGGATGCGACCATGAGTAACACTTTGTTGCACACACTGTTTAATCGAAGAATATGTAGGAAGAATTTTGGTAAAATCAAAAGTTTATAGTGGAGACATTGGACATGTAGTTGATTTCTTTTATAAAATTATCGCTCATACTTCCAATGTTAGCTCCCCGCTTTATTTTCCAAATTCTCTTCTACTTTTATCCAAACTTGAAATCCATTTGTATAATTTCAAATCAAATTACATAAATAACATGACAACCAATCTACAATCAAAAATCCATTTATATGATTTTCTAACTAAATACCTATATATATATATATATATATATATATATATATATATATATATCAATATCAATATTAATTTTGTTTGAACAAATACAAAAGAACTAAACCTTAATGAAGCAAAAAGTTACGTAGCACTATTTGAAACTTGACCCAGCTATAAAATCGGAAAGCTCCCTAAGAACATTAGAGAAATCTTTAATAGAAGGAAAGATTTGAATATCTTACAACATAGCGTTGTTAGATATTTAAATAGAGATTGAGATAGCGGAGATGAAAATGGAGATGATCACATATACGATTATTTGAAATGTATAATTTATTTTTCTAAAACGTATAACTTGTTTAAACTGTACAATTTAATTTCTTTTAAAAAGGAATTAAGATACGTTATGACGAAAAAATCATAAACTGTAATGTGACATAACTAAAAATATAATTATTACATATATAAGAAATATTACATACACAAAGTGAGAAAAGAGTAACTGTTTCTTTTCATTGTTATAAAACTCTAGTTTATTACCAATAAAAAAATTCCAAACATTCTAATAATATATACACTCATTGCTAATTATCACATCAAAATAAATTAGGGGGAAAATATTTAAGGTCCAAAAAGGTATATCGAAGTTGTTATAATTTAAATTCAATACTCATTGCTAATTATCACATAAGACAGATTTAGGGGAAAAAGATTTATGGTCCAAAAAGATATAGAAATTGTTATACTTTAAATTCAATAAGTAGTACTATATTAACATCTAGATCAAATAAAACCGCCAGCCCTATAAATGAGATATAAACAATGGTAATGCCAAATAAATGCTTTGAATGTTATGCTTGTAAATTCTTTGTATGTTTGCATTTCATATTCATAATATATAATAGAAGTGAATCATTATTATACTCGAAATATTTTATTTAAAATGTAATACAAAGTTATATACATTTATTTACCTTGTGCACTAATGATACATAAGCAATTTTAAAATAATACTGGAATAGAACGATTGTTAAAAGGAGCACAAATGTTGATTGTATTAAAATTCATGTATAATTTTGTTTCCATATGAACAAAGCATATAATAACATATTTGTTGTTATAAAACACAGATGTACATTGTTTATTTTGTCCCTTGAAAATAAGAAAATAATAAATTGATGGAAAACTCACCCAAATCGTTGATCCGTTGTCACCCACTCTAACCTTACTTTTCCAGTGGACTCTGCTAGACTACTTTATCTTCTTTGCCACTGTTCTAGAACATTTAGATTTCCTATCTTAAAAGTTTTCAGACTTTTCTATTCTCTTCCACTTTTATATTTGTCTTCTTTCCTATCTTAAAAGTTTTAAGACATGGTTGTTTCTTCTCATCGTTATATGGCATTTGCTTATCACCAATAAAAGAATTCTCACATTCTAAAATTATATATTCATTACTTATTATCACATGAAGATAAATCAGGAAAAAAAAAGATCTACGATCCAAAAGGATATATCGCAATTGTCATAATTCAAATTCAGTCAGCAACACATTATTAATAGCTAGATCAAACAAAATTATCGGCACCATGAATGAGATATAAACAATGGTAATGCCAAATAAATGCTTTGAATGCTTGCTGTGTCTTTATACAATTGCATTTCATGTTCATGGTATATACAGAAGTGAGTCCTTGTTGTAACAGAAATATTTTATTTAAAATGTTATACAAATTTACATATACATTTATCGACTATGTGCATTATAGATACATGTACAATTTTGAAATAACACCGATACATAATGAAGGTTAAAAGGAAAAAAAAAGTTAATTAGATTAAATTCCATGTATAATTTTATTTTCATATGAAAAGAGAATATAATAAAATATTTGTTGTAATAAAACCACAAATGAACATTGCTTGCCTTTTATGTTGCTTAAAAATAAGTAAATAATAAATTGATGTTACACTCACCCGAATTGTTGTTGATCTGCTATCACCATTGTAAACTTGCCTTTTTGGTTGGCTCTGCTGAACTACCATGTCTCCTTTGCCATTATTCCAAAGTATTCAGATTTCCTGTCCTAAAAGTTTTCAGGCTTTCCTATTCTCTTCCACTATTACATATTACATATACGTTCACTGCTACTATCAATAACAAATGAAATGATATTATGTTACTGAAGGAAAAAGGAAAGTTGGGAAAAGCAAGAAATATCAAAGAATCTAATGAAAAGTACATAAAAATAATTCACTAAGAAAATTAAGCGCATCGCATTTTTTTGCTCAGCCTAAATCTTAATTTATGTGTATAAAGCAAACCACACAACCTTCTTTCATCCTATATTATTGGAAATGAATAAAACAAAAGACTCAAAGATCAATTTATTTCGTTCATGCCTTTGGGAAAACATTGTTGCTTTTGGATAATATTGTTGCATAAGCATGAGTTAATCTTTATATCATGTTTGTAGTTCAAATGGTGTTCAAAGCCATATAATGAAGCCACTATTATCATGTAAATGCACTTTCAATAACATGGGATGTTATCAATTAAGAAAATCCAAATCATGTTTCACTCACGGATTTAACAATTGCTTTTGGATGTCAGCTTGCTTTTAGGCATTATTAGCAACAAAAGACGGTAAAACATAATATATAAAACATTACATGTTATTTAGTGTGCAAACTCAATTTCTATGCACTTGCATATAGATATGCACTATCATTATAAAAAATGATGTCACTTAGCATTACTTCGAATAAAAAAGAGCTAAGCCACAGTTATAGCGATAAGAAAATTAGCTCAGCAAATAACAATTAGCTTAATCATTGTCATACAACACTATGGTAAACTTATTTTTTGATGGTCGACTCTCCTGAAAATAACCGATAAAAAGTTCAAACAATGAACTGGTTGTAAGAAATATATGTAAGGATAATGCATGTTGTCTGGATGAGAAGATGATAAGTGTAATTAAGTAATTATATACATCGTAATTTCTTTTGCTCCATTCACAATTTTCCTTTAAGCTATGTTATCTTTCCATCGGTTAAGCATGAACTCAACACTAGCAATTGATCTACTCCTTTCACAATAATTATAGATGATAAGGCTATACACTGTTGTCAGAAGTCTCCATTAACGGTTGACACAAGCATTGTGTAGACAATGTTTTTTTTTCCTCGCTAGAGATACAATTTTTATGAAATCCAATTATAACACCAGAATTTTTTTGAAGATGAAAAAGCCTATTCTACATATATTATGTAATGTTTTTTGTGATTAAGAAGCAACATACAGTTATATATGCAGCCAGCAAAAGGTAAGAGAAGAAATTAAATTGAATATAAACCAAACTAATATAACTGTACACAAAGTGGGAAAATCAACAATTTTGTTGCTATAAATAAACTTAAAATAGAAGAATGAGGGAACTGAGAATGCAAAACCTTCTATACCAGAAAACCCCTCGGTCTCCTCCCCGATTTCATCACCTGGATTTCGATTTCAAGCCGGTTAGACAGAAAACTGCGAGGTCCAAAGGGAAAACATGGGGGATAGAATCGGCTTAGATCATCAGCAATCGCGATATTTTGGGGAGAAACGACAATACTTCGACTTTTGAGAGATCAAGGTGAAAAGGTAGTGGAGGCTACAAAATTCTGTAAAAGGGAAGAGTTTAGCTATCCAGTGGTTAGAAACCACATGGATTATTCCTTATCGATGACGAGGGCAGAGATCTGAGAGAGATGGGAGAAAGCACCGAGTAATATTAATATTAATTAGAGGATGACGGACTTCGAAATTAATTTGGTGCTAGGGTTAGTATGGAAAACAGAGAGACGGCGTTGCAAGCATATTTATTTAAATAGAGCGTGAATCAAACGGTGTAAATTTTATGTTAGGACACGTGTCATTGTGCGGTTTTTTTGGGAGGATTGGAACTTCGAAGCAAAGGTTCATGCAAGATAGATTGAGCTTTCGTAAATATATCATATAATAGAAGATATGGCAATCCTAGCCTAAACCTGTACATACCTACCAAAAAGTTATTTATCAAAATAATTGCTTTGCTCTATTCCAGTTGCGTGTGCATCAAATGCAGGCCTTGGTCATATTCTTTACTTATTTCCTTGCAAGTTTATCAACTATTTAATTAGATTACCATCACTTCCTTTTATAAGGTGTTTTAATTATATTATTTCTTTTACATACCATGGTTGTAAGTTTTGTTTTAGGATGTTAGCTTTATTCCACTTGGTTGGTTACAGTAACTATACAAAGATTTATTTTCATATTTTAATATAAAACAATCCCATAAATAAATGCAAGATATTTATTTTATTATTTCCTTAATTGTAAGATAGTGCAAAATGGAATAACATCCTCATTTTGCACTAACCGCACTTTCTTCACTTTAATTCTTCCATTGCATTTACCGTCTTTCGTATAGTACTAAACGATGGAAATATATCTTTTTTTTCTCAACCAACCAACTAAATTATTATTAAATTCCAAATCAAATTATACAATAAATTATCATTTCTATTTCAAAATCAAGTTATGCATTAAATTCTCATTTTTGTTTCATTTCTCAATCTTGAGATTTTTGCTCTAAATTTCCCGCATTTGGGCTTTTGACTATATATACAAATTTTTAAATCCAATATTGCTTATATTTATTTAAGTTCAATTCCAAAAGAATAACATCAACGTGTAAGTAAGATTCCTCAAAATTTACATTTCCAATGCAAATAACTTCCATAAACAATTATAGCAATAGTTCAAGTTTAACAATGTCAACTTCAACCGGTTATAACAGAAATCAAATAATGCTATATACGATTACCTAAAAGATATATAACTTAAGTCCACTTACTTGGGAAAAGCAATTCAAGTTCTAGATTTGATTTTTAGTCCAGTTCTATTATCCATAGCCTTCCCTTTTGTAATCCTATTTGGATCCACAAATTAGAATTTGCATGAATTGTAAATTTGGATCTAGTATAAAGAAAATAAACAAACTAGAAAACTAGATCCGTAAAACTTACCTCATATAGATGACTTAATTTGAACATCTCTTTTCCTAGATCTATAGTTTCTACTTCTGGATTGCAAATTAGAACGCCTAAATCTAATATATATAATTTCTAAAGAAATGAAAGCGAAAAGAAAATGGCAGAGTTTCCGTGTTCATTTTGAAAAATATGGGGTTGAAGGCTAACACTGCACGTTTATTTACAGAGAGCCAAACTAACATCATCTGTTCAATTTAAACATACAAAATTTGTTTTTTAAAAATAAACATTTACGAACTAGTATTACCGTACAACGGTAGGAAAACCGACCGTTAACTTGCATAGTACCCAAAAAAATGTTTTTGTTATTTTTTTTCTTTTAATTTTGAATTTGATGCAAAAATATTTAAAAAGAAAATGAAAATACTAAGAAAATTATACATTAAATTACACTAAGGTTTAAACATGTAAATCAATTTGATAATAAAAGGAGAAATCAAACAAATATTAGCTCAAAACATATCATCATATTTGTGAATATATAAGCAAAGAAGATGAAAAATATAAGAATAAACGTAATAAATATCTAATCGGGTGTGTAGATCTGCTCTGCACAACCGTCTAAGTTCAAAAGAAAACCGAATAAATGTAATAAATAAATCAAATATTATTGAATTACATTATTTAAATAAATAACATTAAAGTACAATTATCATTACTAACATTGCGTATTACAAACATATTTGTCATTCATTCACCTCTAATCACAAACGTCCACAAATTACACCCTTTATTACAATAAAAAGGAATGGTATATGGTAAAACTGAAGAACCCTAATTAAAGCATATTGTTTCCAGAAAACGTATAGTATTTTCACTCATTATACAAATACCCAAAGCATTGGTGACATTTCACCGATGAACATCACAAGGGTATTAATAATAGTAAAAAAGAGATTAGTCAGAACATTTAGATCCACATTAAAGCGCAAGAAACCTTTTTTTTCAAAACAAAAAAAGTACCATGCATAATCAAGTTACTAAATTCGGTACATAACTAACCAAATTCTATAATCAAGTCAAACCGAAGTACCAAAACACAATACACTATTCGTAGTTAAATATTACAAATATCGAATATGAAACGCGGGCCATATAACGAAGCCTCCATCTAAAATTTCACATAACTCGAACTGTATAACGAAGCCTACATCATTTTCAAGATCTTCTACTCCACCATCACCAATGGAACTACCCTATAATCTCATCTTTTCTTCCAAATTAAATGCCAATGTTGTTCTTAGCTTGGCTCTTACTAGTATGTTTTCGTTTGTTACAATATATTGCTATGCAATCTTCAGCAGCAATCTTCACTTTTTGTTTAGCCACCTTTTGTTCAGGTTGGCCTCTTGGATACTCCATAACTGAATATTTGCTAAGTTTATAATTGAGTGAAAAACGCTTTTTCAACTTATATGTTTGTTTTGAAGAAAGAACCTTTAAGCAACTAAAAACAAGATTTGTTGTGCAATCTTGAAATTGCATAGCTCCCCGATAAACCTGATGCTTTTTATTTTTGATTCAATGTTTGTTTGGTCCTTATTTGTCTAAAAATTAAAATCCTCTTCCAGCATTTGCCAGAAAGGTAGCTGGAATATCCTTAATGTAAGTCGATAATGTAGCCACCAAGCAAGAATAGTAGGGCAGCAACTCTGGAAGTCTCTGTAATAGATCATTCAAGCTTGTCCTCAGCTTCTCACATGTAGCTATATTCTCTTCATTGCGCTCCCCTAGGCTTTTAAGATTTTTGCATTGTCAATTTCCAATAGCCTAAGCGAAGTATGATCTGAGTAAAGAAAATATGTGATGGCATCATAATATGAATGAAATGCTTTCTTAATTATTTTCTTCTACTGAACAGTGACATTAAGGCCTCTAAAGATCCACCTTGTCTTCTCTTCAACATGACAACAACTGTTGCTCCCATATATATACTTCATGTCCTTGTTTTTACCTTCCCTCCCCAATGCGTATGCAACCTGAAATCATCCAACTTGCCTATTGCATGCTGCTCTTATACACTTTGTCGATTCAAAAGTATGAGGCTATTCCCTAAAATTTGAACACTAATCAAAATCGGTGTTTGACTGAATAGAAAATTAATCTATATAACAAGTATGTGGCTCGTGCTACGCACGCAGGCACTTGAGTTGGTATAATCTTTGAAATACATTCAAGCTTCTACTTTTTGAGTTATGGGATAGCAAATTGATATCATCCTAGGATATTGTTGAGACTTAGGTAGCTGACAGAGTAAATATATTCACAAATATATTATAACATTGCTAGTGTCAATATTTTTAGCTGTTGCATAGTTAAAGCCTTATGCGTTGAGCAATTAAAGGTGCATGCTGATGTACGAAAATGTTTTGTATAAAACATGAAGGAGAAAATAGCATGTCAGGTGTCAGTCTAAAACACGAAATGTTTTTTCCTTTTCTTTGCTGCACATAAATATGCTTATCCCATTTTACTTACGTCAGTTAGTAATTGTGCATCTCATCCTGAAATACGAATGGCACCTTAACGGCTGAAGTTTATCTAAAGCAAGTATAGTAATATAATTGCTGCAATGGAAAGCAAAAGGAAAAAAATATGCAACAGTTGAATCAAAGAAATAAATCAAATGAGACATAGTATCAGTAGGTACAACAATTTTATACTTCTATTTTAGAAGTAATACAAATAGATGAATTAACAATTGTAATGCCATGAACAGAAATCCACTTTAACAATGGTCTTGCTATCTGAACTATTTATGGTTTTGGATTTTTAGTTTGTAGAACTATGCTTTTTACCTCTTGCTACTCCATTTTCTTTCGCCTACTTGACTGAAAGCTGTGAAAACACCGATTTAGCGACAATGTAGGTTGTCTCGCTAAGCTTGTTTGTAACCTGATTTACATGTATACATATAACACGATGAGAACATAAACTTCGGAAAAAAGTTGGCAAAGCAAACCTGCCCACGAAATTAGTTTTTTCTTATGCAAAGCGCATAATATGTTAGTCTACTTATTTTATGTTTGTTTCAATATAAAGAAATTTTAGTGTTGTATCATTACAGATGCAAGTTTTACAGGAAACATCTAGAAACATTAAAACCGTATATTCTTATAACTACACATGCGCAGTACATATATCTCTCTAGATCCTTACATGTTTGATTTTATCTAAATATGGTTGGTTTCAAAAACTACAGTTAGTTTAGAGGATTATAAAGGTACATAAAAAAATATGAACCTGTATATAGAAAACGCAGAACGTCTGAATCCCTTATATAAACAAAATTTTCAATGATGCACGGAGCAAAGTTGCTTGGTAGCGCCCATGTAGTGGCTATCCATGCAACCATCACAGCAATATCTTTATGCAGGCATGTATGCATATCTGATGGATGGATGCATATGAACATTGTGTTTTCAAGGTTGGATATAAGCATCAGCCTTTGTTTATTTCTTAAATGGTGAAGCAATTCAGTAGATACATAAAAATTAATTTCACTAAGGGACTTAATTCCAGGAAATGCTGAATGCAAGTGACAATTTGTTTACGCAAAAGATAGCCCGAGTGACTTTCATTCAGTTTCAGACTGAATAGTTCTAGACAAAAAAGGAGATAATGTCAGGTCATATATTTTCATGATGACTACTAATCCTATGATAAGTAATGACCTACTCAAATTGTAATTATTCTCGTTGAAACGTCAAAATCTGCTGCGGTAATCCAACATATGCCAGTTATAAGGTTTTGCGTTATGCAGCAACTACGACTTGTCCAACTAAGCGCAACTGTAATCTAATGTTACAGCTTTTTATCCATTATTATTCCATAATTAATTTCACTAAGGGACTTATTCCATGAGCATATAGTTCATTTATTGGCATAAAATTATGGATTTTCTTGTATAGTTTACATGGGAATATACTTGGCGAATGGCCATCCTGTGCCAACAGATTATAGCAAGTTGTACCTGAATGTCATATAATCAAAATACCATTTACAAATAGCTTGGCTGATGACTTCAAACATTGAAAATTTGAAATATGATTGGATAAAAAATAGCCATAATCAAAATTCGAATGATTTAGCTTTAATTGCGCAAAGCTTTTTTACGAATGAGGAAAAATCCACTTCAGAATCATGTAAAAGAAGTATTAAATGCCTTCAAATCTGTTTAAAGTCTAGGTATGCTCAATATCCATGGTGTAACAACTTGTATATTGACCTAAGTGAATAATATTAATCACAAATAAACGTTAACTTAAAGAAAAATCAGGCAACTGGCAATCTTGGATAGTATAGCACATAATTACACAAGACAGCAACAAATTTTTGGACAACTTATGAAAATTAGTAGCTGACCCGCATCTAAACTTGTAAAAGGGTTATAGATATTAGTCAACACATTATCATCACAATAAATTTTGAGATTTCTTAAGATAGTTGATTCAAGTACACAACTTAATATAATAAAAAGATAGGGGAAACAAATATTTTTTTTTGTTTAAGCCTACTAACTTAATTTTATGTTGAAACAGAAAATATCGTTGCTCATCATCTAGTCCAAATAAATTAACGATAACAAATAGCTATAAATGAAAATAATTGAATATGTAGCTCTTTAATTATCTTAAGCTTTCAAATTTTCAGTTAATGCAATCAAAGTTACAAATTTGTACTTGTAATTATATATGTTTTATCAGTTTTGAGATTACCACACATGTTATATAATAAAGTTAGGTTATAAATAAGCAAATGTAGAAAGATTACTTAAATTATTTGTAATGGTAAGTGGCATTTAATAATTACATTAAATGAACATTAATGAAAATTAGAGCAATGATAGGAAATGAAACCAAACCATAGTCAGGATTATTGATTTTTGCACAACATTGAATTTTTTATCTTAATTAATATATGTTCTTGTAATGACTAATTATTTCTATTATAGATTAGAAAAGATATTGGCTTTAGGAATTAGGACAATGTACTAAAAGAGAGATGTTGTGTCTATAATACTTCAAATGTAATTTCATGATTTTTAAATGTTTCACTAATCCATCAGTGCAGGTAAAACGTTTAGTGCAAATAGTAAAAATATTTTGGATAAAAATAATTAACAATAGCCTGAAATACATGCTAATGTTTATGATGATTATGAATGGATAATGAAAGAATTGACAAGCAATAAATTTGGATCGCCTAACATGTGTAAAGCAAAGTATAACCGAGTTAGTATTTTGAACTGAATCTACAAATTATATTGTTGGACATACTTATTAAACTTAAGTATTTATAATTGAGTACTAACAATTGAAAATTAGGGGGTAAAGATTGCAGATTGGAACTCAAGTATTTAAACAGAGCATCAGTGTGTAATGGGACATTTTTGCAAAAAGTTTATATGTAGTATCTACTGCTGTAACCAACATAGTAAACTATACTTTGCATTAGTTAGATTAAAATTATCATGAAACATTTTATTGATTCTGGTTTACAATAAAATTGAATTTTGGCTGAGTTAATTGTTAAGGTTTGATGACTAAATTATAACTAACTGTAATGGAAAAAATTAGTGAATATTTACTATTAACTTGTCAAAAAATAACTATTTGAGTAACAAAGCATGCATTGTAAACTATATTCACGCTAGATAAAGGAAATAATTTTAATACCACTAAAGAAATATTGAAAATTCGAACACCAACCTGATCAACAATTCCTTAGCTGAAATTTGATGATATGCAACTGCCTTAGTGACAACAAAAGTGGTGTTATCTGACTTTTGAGCACCATAACTTAATATGCAACTATAATGAAAAAAAGGCCATTTATACGTGTTTTCACATACACATACATGCACATATGTGTATTCCCGTTACACTATTCTTAAGATAAATAAGTCTAGTACTTTATAGCTAGAAATAAGATTAATTATAGATATAATGAGATGAAAATTATTACAACTTAGAAATTAAAATAGGTGCACTTATATAAACCCCTTTTTTACACCTTAATATATTAATACTAACAAAAGGTAAAATATTTTCAAGGAGCTATGTAAATTTAGACCATTGTTGACAATTTGTAATTTATGTGGTTAAATTACAATGTGTGTACAAACATAGGTTTTATGTTAAGTTGGCTGGAACGGAACATATTTTTTGCACTAATACCTCACAATTGTTTAGTGTTTGAAAACAATAAAACAACCCAGCTCCTTTTGTTTGGAAACTAAATATGCAATGAATTTGTTTTACCATAGTAATTTTTCATAAAGAAAAATTTCGTACAAATGACACCTAGAAATGCAGAAATGCTAATAGTCACAGTTGGTCAAAAAATGGTCACTATACTTATTTTTCTAAGGCATGAATTAGTATACAGTAACTACGAAAAACGCACCCGCATGTTCTGATATAGTTGGCAAGCATGTAAGACTCCTCAGCTTCCAAAGTACAGTCCTTGTATTCTTCATGAAAGCTTCATATGCTGGATTTTGGTGCTGCTTCTTGAGTACTAATAGAGATAAATTAAAGGCAAATTACAACAATGTTCAATTTGTTTTAGTTTGTAAATGAACATAAACAAATGCATATATTCAATATGTTAGATACATGATAGTAAAAAAAAGTAGTGTCATAATAAAATGATTTTCCAAGTAATTGGTTTATTATCATTCATATGTACAGATGCTTTTAGTAACCACTAAGAACAAAAACAATATTTAGTTAGAGTATTAACAAAATGTGAAGAAATAAATTTGATTAGTTAAATTCAAGCAAAACATAATTTTGTAACAAAAAATAGTTAGAAATATGTTGTAGCAAGATATATATTTTCAGATTATGATACATAACAGTTGAAAAATAAACTGAAGATAGTTCATATTCTCTATGGTTACATGAAGAAGAAATGTAATATATATATATATATATATATATAGTTAATCATCCACCAGCCCAGTGCTAGGTAACCACGCAGAGCATGAAACAATATTCTTTGGTAAGAGGATAAATACCAGTTGCATGTGCTCTTTGTTAAATAGTAAAGAAGATGTGATTTATAATTAAGGAAAAATGTATGAACTATTATACCATAAATTTGCAGCAAGCATTACTGAGAGGTTAAAAAAATCATATAGGAAGCAAATTAGTAAGTTTAATCATAAGGGATCTGCCTCCCCTGTTATCAACAATTATTTTGTTGCTACTTCGATAAGTTAAATGACAAAGCAATATCTGCCTTTGACTAACCCAAAAGGATCAATACGAAATTGGAAAGCTAAGTGGAAGTTGGACAAATTATTAGAAATTGAACATATAATACCAACCATTTAATCATTTGAATTTACAATTAAAAAAATTACAGACAAATTAAAATGTATTTTTGAATATAAAAATTTGGATAACTGAAATTAAACTATTGAGCACAAGTAGAACCTTGAACAAACCCTATAAACTTCTTATTCCAATGTATGCATGATATTAAATCTGAAGAAAAGAAAACTATACATGACCTAACATGGAAGTGACGAAAGATCATAAAAATATTTTGTACAGCACATCCTACCCCTTAAGCCTTTAAAACTATAAAAAATCCCAGGTTCTATCAACAATTAAAGGCACCAAATCACAAACCGGAGAAAATCCTAGTTTCCAGATTAGCCATGTTTGTAGTTTGACTAATGGGGTTAGAGACCACTAATGCAGACATTGAATGGTTTACCAAAGCCAGTAAGGTGAGAACATGATAGAAGTCGGTAATAACTGAAGAAAAAATCAATTTAATGAAATCACTGCACATCCTGTGTTAAAAATAGATACAGTAAGACAAAAAAGAATAAAAACTGGTTCGTAGGAAAAGCTACAAAGAGTAAATACATTGATATGATGTATAAGTCATCATTCTTCTACTCACATTTTCATCCAAATTGATTTCCTAAAGAAGATAGAATAGTATATGACATGGTTATATCTTCTATTCTAATACTTTAAACTGTCTATAATTTTTTCGCACTACTAATCTGAGATTGTAACATGGTAATACTTTCATACTGGTAAACGTGTTTCATAAGCCAAAAAAGGAAAAAGTTGACCATTATACTACAAATGAGAGTTAAACAATTACTGGTGACAAATTATTTTTATGTTCATTAATTTTAGTTCCAAGAATATGGGAAATAAATCTTTATGATCCATTAGTCGTCTTCCACAATCTTTGTTGGTACTAGAGAAAGTGTTTGTTAAGTTGTTAATTAAAATAAATCATGGACTTTCTACTCATTTACAGTCAATCAAATTGGTTCAAACGTAAAGAACGGTTGTGACGGCCCGCTCCGCACCAGCCTGCATTTCCTCCGGAAGTGCGCTGTACACATGTCCCGACTAGCACGGAACGGTCGCCAAAGAAAGGAAAGAAGGGAATGAACTAATCAAGGAACCTGTAGAATATCTCACAGCGCATGGAATAAATTATAATAATAACATACTTGACATAAAACAGGTGAGACAGTGCATAAGCTGATAACTAAAATCAACATCAATCATCAGAGCAGCGGAAATTCAAATACAACTTATTACAATTTTCCAAATTTACTGTCTCTAAACAAAAGAAAGCTAAAGTAGAAGATGCACCACCAATGCCCAAGCAGTGATCTTCAACAACACAGGGAGAATATTATGTATATATTACATGGAAGCCTCCTGCTCGTCTCCGGATCATCTACCCGTGCATCACCAGCTAACCTGTCTCTAGTCTGCTCGTGTGAGCACCCAGAGTAATAAGAGGAGACATAAAACTCTGGGTCAGACATAAAGCCTGGTATGAGCGATAAGCATCTAAACAGAATGATAACAGGTATACTAAACCATACCTGAACCTGGACCTGCAACCAAAGAGTTAGTACCACATACCGTACAATACTCTAAGGTGCCATAATAAATAGTGTAAGAATACGGGGGTGGGGTGTACATGTCACAATGATAGCAAACAAATCATCCATAGCAACCATCCTCACATCTCTCACTCAGTGTGTAAAGCATACGATATCTACCACTTTGGGACACTAGACGACTTGAGGTAACGACGAATCCCGACTTGTAGAAACCCTGCTGTGACCAAGCTAAACACATGGAGTCATGACCAAACATTTCAATGACCCACTTCATTGGTCGTAGCCCTTAGTTCTACCGATGCCATAATGGCCCTGAATCCGCCTTCATACCTCCTACCATAGTGGTCCAAAGCTATAGACGTCGATAACCCCTTGGCATGCGTCCCGCAGCAAAGCCCAACCATGAAGCGAACTCGTTGATTCCCATCTGAATCTTGAGCTCTAACTTCTCATTTGGACTTCCTTTGCATCTCGGGTTTGGTCGAATTGGAGTGGGTCTTCAGAAGAGTTGTCGCGCATTAACAGTCCTAGAATTCGGTTCGGTAGTCATCACCTTCGTCGGTTCGGTTCGGTAGTCATCTTTCCATTCGGTTCGGTGCTCCTTCGGTTCGGGCTCTCCACTCGGTTCGGTTCGGAAGTGTAGTGCCTATTCTCTGCTTGGTTCGGTGGTTACTCCCTTCTAAGTTCCTGGATCTGATCCTGTCCTTCTCCATTTGCCCGATCCGCTCCCACTCGCTTGTTTGCTCCGATCCGCTCCGCTCCCTAGCTTACTCCGATCCGATCCGCCCTCTAGCTTACTCCGATCCGATCCGCTCTCTAGTCTACTCCGATCCGATCCTGCTCCATGGCTCCGATCCGATCCTCTGCCCAACTCCAACTCTAAGTAAACGGCCTTCCTTCTCGCCAATCCTCCTCCAGTGACAAGTTCCAATCCAGTTCGAATTCCCTTGGTCAGTTCACAAATCCGATCCGACCCCTACTCCGATCCGATCCGGTTCGGAACCTACACATTTCTGCAACTTTCCAGCGAGCTTTCTACGCCATTCGACGGCGTTTTCGACTAATCTAACTATTCTAATCAATCATAAAACATACCATAGAGTCATATCAACATGTAAGAGCAACCATAAACACCAAACAACAATTCAAATGAATCAAAACGAATCAAAAGTGGCCAAAACTCCTTATTTTCCCTTAAGCATGTTTAAGTAAAACTAATAATAGGGTTAACAAAATTTAATCAAATCGAACCACATTTCTAACAGAAGCATAAAACATTATTTAAGAATTTCTAAACATTTTTCAGAAATTTATTAGTGTATAAATTCGCTAATCTTCACTAATTACCCTTAATTACCGTAATTAGTGCAAAAACTATGCAAATCACTCACCTTGGCCACAAATGAAACACCAAATCTGAAATACTCTCTGTTTGGGTCGAATTCCTATGTATAGCAGCAGCTCCAACCTTGCTCTGATGCTATTTGACCTTGTTTTGATGTGGTTTAGGCTTAATCTTCACTAAAATGTGTTTTGGAGAGGTTTTAGAGGATGGAAGCCATTACTAAGGTCTCAAGAAGGTTTGTGGCGGCTCAAAACTGAAATGAAAGTGATTTCCTAACCCTAATCAGTCCTCCTATACCTCTAAACCCGAAATTTCCCTCTGGGTCTAGCGGCTAATCACCCGGTTGAGCCCAATTAAGCTGTTTTTCACCATCTGAAACTTGTTTCAGCCATATCTCCCAAACGGTGAGTCCGTTTGGCTAATGTGACCACTCTACGGAAAGAGAAACCATCGTTCGGAGCTAATGGAAGTGGTTTCAGGTCAAAATTCCTTTCGAGTCAGAAGTTATGGCCAAAACAGTACCAACTAGGGGTAAAATGGTCATTTAAAAATCGGGAAAAAACATGAACATGGGAAATGACCCCAATAGTCG
Organism: Allium sativum; assembly: GCA_030737875.1. Classification (NCBI taxonomy): domain Eukaryota; kingdom Viridiplantae; phylum Streptophyta; class Magnoliopsida; order Asparagales; family Amaryllidaceae; genus Allium; species Allium sativum. Next base: position 661,653,942 of record CM060919.1, read on the forward strand.
TCCCCCAAAGTTACATGACCATACGACTTCGTATGTGAAAGAAATAAATATCCTACGATCCTATGATGCGTAGAATACGGGTCGTTACACTCTCCCCCCCTTAAGAAATTTCGTCCCCGAAATTCCTTAACCCTAAACACACAAAGGATCCCGCATGCCTAACAACCACATGCAACAATCAAACATGCAAAACAAGCAAACAAGCCTATCCTAGCATGCGGAAAACTAAATCGAAGTCAAAATCTTACCAGGCAAAGAGTTCTGGGTGTGTCTTCCTAATGTCCTCCTCTGTCTCCCAAGTATAATCATTCTCGTCCTCGCTCCATTGTACCTTGACTAGCTTCACCGCCTTCCTTCGAAGTTGCTTCATGTCGTGCGCGACAATACGGGCCGGCTTGCGGTTCCCAACCGCCTCGGGTTCTACTTCGAAGTCCTCTAACTGATCAGGTGAAATAGTCATATCTGAGTCGTGAACGAACTTCCTTAGTTGGGAAACATGAAATACATTGTGAACTCCCGCCATCTTCTCTGGTAAGTCAATTCTATATGCCAAATTCCCGACTAGTTCAAGAACAGGGAATGGGCCAACGAATCTTGGTGCCAACTTGCCTCTCCTGCCAAATCGTATTATGCTCTTCAACGGAGAAATCTTGACAAACACCAAGTCACCAACGGAGAATTTTAAGTCTCTTCTTCTATTATCAGCATAACTCTTCTGCCTATCTTGGGCTGCCTTCATTCGTTGTTGAATGATCTTGATCTTATCTGAAGTTTCCCTCACCACATCTGGTCCAAGCATAAACTTCTCGCCAGTCTCTATCCAACATGATGGTGAGTTACACGGTCTTCTGTACAAAGCTTCAAACGGAGCCATACCGATACTGGATTGGTAGCTATTATTATATGCAAACTCTACTAGATGCAAATGGTCATCCCATGATCCACCAAAATCCAATATACATGCTCTCAAGAGATCTTCCAAAATACGATTCACTCTCTCCGTCTGACCGTCGGTCTGAGGATGATATGCGGTACTGAGATGTAACTCTGACCCTAGAGCCTCTTGTAAGCTCTTCCAAAACCCACTAGTGAACAACGGGTCTCGGTCGCTCACAATGCCTTTAGGTACTCCATGAAATCTAACTACCCACTTCATATACAATTCTGCTAACTTAGCTGCCGTTCTGGTCGATTTGACTGGTATAAACCTTGCACTTTTAGTCAGTCGATCCACAACTACCCAAATGCTATCGTGTCCCGATCTAGTCCTTGGTAAACCATCAATAAAATCCATCGAGACTTGCTCCCATTTCCATTCGGGAATTTCTAAGGGCTGTAACAACCCACTAGGCTTCTTTTGCTCGGCTTTAACTAATTGGCAATTCATGCACTTGGATATAAACTTCCCAATGTCTCTTTTCATCCCTTCCCAGTAGTAGGTTTGCTTCATGTCTCGATACATCTTATTACCACCGGGGTGTATAGTCAGTTTTGAGTGATGACATTCTCTAAGCACTTCATCTCTCAATCCATTGACATTGGGTACAACAAGCTTTCCATTCTTTCTAAGCCATCCATCTCGATCAAGCCCATACTTGTTCATCTCCTCATCGACACACATCTCTAACTTGGAGATGATTTCCAATAGGTTAGGATCGTCCCTCTGACTAGAGCCGATCCGCTCAATTAAAGTGGGTCTGATCGTCAAACTTGCTAACATTTCTGGATCCAATTCGCACTTTGGTCTGAAATCAAACCCCGCGATATACTCCAGTTGCTTCCATTCAAGGAACATAGCCCCTAAACTGGCATGTCTTCTACTCAATGCATCAGCCACTGCATTGCCCTTTCCCGGTGTGTATGCGATGTCAAAATCATAGGAAGCTAAGAACTCTAACCATCTCTGCTGACGGAGATTCAGATCTTTCTGAGAGAAGAGATACTTTAACGACTTATGATCTGTAAACAGCTCAAATCTTTCTCCCAAGAGATAATGTCTCCACATCTTTAACGCGAACACGATCGCTGCCAATTCTAAATCATGGGTAGGGTATCTTCTCTCGTGCGGTTTCAATTGCCGACTTGCGTAAGCTACAACCCTACCGCCTTGCATCAATACAGCACCCAGTTCGGTACCACAGGCATCCGTGTATACCGTCATCTCTTCATCCCCCTTAGGAATGACTAACACTGGTGCGCTTGTCAACTTGTCCTTTAGACTTTTGAATGCATTCTCGCACCTTTCATCCCAGACAAAAGCTTGATTCTTCTTGGTCAACTGGGTCAATGGTGCTGCTATCTTGGAGAAACCTTGGATAAACTTACGATAATATCCGGCTAATCCCAAGAAACTTCTAACATCTGTTGCGTTCTTGGGCGTAGGCCAATCTTTTACCGTAGCCACCTTCGTCGGGTCCACGGCAATACCATTCTCTGATACAACATGGCCCAAGAACCTCACTTCCCTCTTCCAGAAGTGACACTTAGAAAACTTTGCTTTCAATTGGTGTTTTCTCAACACCTCCATCGCTACTCTTAAATGTTCCTTGTGTTCTTCCTCTGTCCTCGAATAGACCAAAATATCATCAACGAACACAAGGACAAACTTATTCAACTGATCTCTGAATACCCTATTCATAAGATCCACAAAATATGCTGGGGCATTGGTCAGCCCGAATGGCATGACCAACCACTCATAAAATCCGGACGGCGTTCGAAATGCCGTTTTAGCTATACTCTCAGCTTCCACTCTAAGCTGATGAAAACCTGTCGCGAGATCCAACTGAGAAAATACTCTCGCGCCACTCAACTGATCGAACAAATCATCTATCCGCGGTAGAGGATACTTGTTCTTCCTCGTCACTTTATTCAACTCGCGGTAGTCTACACACAACCGAAGGGAACCATCCGCCTTGGTAGCAAATACAACTGGTGCTCCCCATTCAGAAACACTCCTTCTGATAAATCCCTTCCTCAAAAGATCGCTGACTTGCACCTCGAGCTCTCGCTGCTCCCTTGGTGCCATACGACGAAGTGGCATCACTATAGGCCTGGCATCCTTTACCAAATCAATACGAAACTCAATCTCTCGGTGTGGTGGAAGTCCGGTCACTTCTTCGAAAACATCCGGATACTGGCCAACCACGGGCAAACCTGACAACTCACTATGCGGAATGTCGAGGGAGTTTAGAAAACTAGCCAATACCCCCTTACTGGCTAGACCACCAAACACTATCCTCCGCCCATCATCCGGTCTAGCTGTCACTAAAAAGCCCTCATAGTCTACCACCACCCCGTATCTTTGGAGCCAATCTACTCCCAAAATAATGCCAAACCCAGTAAAGCCCAAAACAAAGCAATCACAAACAAACATGCATCCATGGCTCGATAAGACCACATTACGACAAATCATGCCAAGGCTAGTCGAACCACCAATCGGGTTCGTCACTACTAAAGGTCTATCGACAATCTCGGGCTCCAATCCCAACCTATCTACCAGGTCACTAGATATGAAAGAACTGGAAGCTCCGGTATCAAACAAAACTCTAACAGGAACATCATAAACAGAAAGCATACCTTGAATGACGACATTCTTTCCCTTCTCCGCCGCTGTTGGGGCATTCGACGAAGAAGGAATAGCATTAAGGGCGTAGGCTTTCACTATTTGCTTTTCTTTAGGGGGCTGCGGACACTTGTCCTTGTGATGTCCCATTTGGCCACAGTTGAAGCACTTCCTATCCGCTGGCTTGGCCCGACAATTACTAGCATAATGGCCCTTCTTACCACAGCTGAAGCACTCCACATCTTGCTTATTCTTTTTCTTCTGGCCATCCTTAGTCTGATTCTGCTTTCTCTTATTCTGGGAACCACCCTTGCCTCCACCACTTGCTTGTGGCTTTGGCTCATCTGCGGATGCAACCTCAGTCTTCGGCTTAGGGTAGAGACTTTCTGATCTTAATGCTTTCCCCACAATCGATTCAAACGTCTCATCGATGTGGTTAATAAGTTTTTCCCCCAAGTACTGATCCAAACCAGTTATGAATTTCTCATTCTTTTTCTCGGCAGTATCAATAAGAGATAACCCATATTTTGACAAAGTGTCAAATTCAGCAATATACTCCGAGACAGCTCTGCCATTCTGCTTGAGCTCCAAGAACTTCTTAAACAGCACTGACTTCTGAGCAGCTGGAATGAACTTCTCGCTAAAGCGAGCCTTAAACTGCTCCCAAGTAATCTGATCTTCGGGAGTAGCTGCCTTTATAGCATTCCACCAATTCATTGCCCGCCCTTGCAACTGACGGGACGCTAGCTTTCTCTTCATCGCATCCTCGATACCCAAATCCTCGAAGATACGTTCGCAACTATCCAACCAATCCTGAACATCCGTAGCCGACTCCGTTCCGTGGAACGACTTCCCACCAAGACTAGTATAATCCTTATTCAGCTTGGCGAAGTCGACTCTTGGCGCCTGCACTATTGGACCACCACCATTTCCACCATTGGGAGCTGCCCTCTGTACATCTCTAAGCATCTCTCTCATGAGGTTAGTAAACATCGTCCTCATGTCAGCAGCATTCCCATTATTGGCTCCCCTACCAGCACCTCTAGTATATCGGCTCATCGTCAATCTAAAAAAGGAAACGATTAACGACTCCATAGTGGTGCTAGTGCAGTACGACTTCATCCTCATACTAGTAATAGTATATATATATATATATATATAGCTTTTAAAAACCAAAGTAATCACAAATACGCTCTCTCGTATACGTATATTATCTCTCCCTGATAACTTCCCTAGGTTAACTACGCAACCTAGAGCTCTGATACCAAAAGTGACGGCCCGCTCCGCACCAGCCTGCATTTCCTCCGGAAGTGCGCTGTACACATGTCCCGACTAGCACGGAACGGTCGCCAAAGAAAGGAAAGAAGAGAATGAACTAATCAAGGAACCTGTAGAATATCTCACAGCGCATGGAATAAATTATAATAATAACATACTTGACATAAAACAGGTGAGACAGTGCATAAGCTGATAACTAAAATCAACATCAATCATCAGAGCAGCGGAAATTCAAATACAGCTTATTACAATTTTCCAAATTTACTGTCTCTAAACAAAAGAAAGCTAAAGTAGAAGATGCATCACCAATGCCCAAGTAGTGATCTTCAACAACACAGGGAGAATATTATGTATATATTACGTGGAAGCCTCCTGCTCGTCTCCGGATCATCTACCCGTGCATCACCAGCTAACCTGTCTCTAGTCTGCTCGTGTGAGCACCCAGAGTAATAAGAGGAGATATAAAACTCTGGGTCAGACATAAAGCCTGGTATGAGCGATAAGCATCTAAACAGAATGATAACAGATATACTAAACCATACCTGAAACTGGACCTGCAACCAAAGAGTTAGTACCACATACCGTACAATACTCTAAGGTGCCATAATAAATAGTGTAAGAATACGGGGGTGGGGTGTACATGTCACAATGATAGCAAACAAATCATCCATAGCAACCATCCTCACATCTCTCACTCAGTGCGTAAAGCATACGATATCTACCACTTTGGGACACTAGACGACTTGAGGTAACGACGAATCCCGACTTGTAGAAACCCTGCTGTGACCAAGCTAAACACATGGAGTCATGACCAAACATTTCAATGACCCACTTCATTGGTCATAGCCCTTAGTTCTACCGATGCCATAATGGCCCTGAATCCGCCTTCATACCTCCTACCATAGTGGTTCAAAGCTATAGACGTCGATAACCCCTTGGCACGCGTCCCGCAGCAAAGCCCAACCATGAAGCGAACTCGTTGATTCCCATCTGAATCTTGAGCTCTAACTTCTCATTTGGACTTCCTTTGCATCTCGGGTTTGGTCGAATTGGAGTGGGTCTTCAGAAGAGTTGTCGCACATTAACAGTCCTAGAATTCGGTTCGGTTCGGTAGTCATCACCTTCGTCGGTTCAGTTCGGTAGTCATCTTTCCATTCGGTTCGGTGCTCCTTCGGTTCGGGCTCTCCACTCGGTTCGGTTCGGAAGTGTAGTGCCTATTCTCTGCTTGGTTCGGTGGTTACTCCCTTCTAAGTTCCTGGATCCGATCTTGTCCTTCTCCATTTGCCCGATCCGCTCCCACTCGCTTGTTTGCTCCGATCCGCTCTGCTCCCTAGCTTACTCCGATCCGATCCGCCCTCTAGCTTACTCCGATCAGATCCGCTCTCTAGCTTACTCCGATCCGATCCGCTCTCTAGTCTACTTCGATCCGATCCTGCTCCATGGCTCCGATCCGATCCTCTGCCCAACTCCAACTCTAAGTAAACGGCCTTCCTTCTCGCCAATCCTCCTCCAGTGACAAGTTCCAATCCAGTTCGAATTCCCTTGGTCAGTTCACAAATCCAATCCGACCCCTACTCCGATCCGATCCGGTTCGGAACCTACACATTTATGCAACTTTCCAGCGAGCTTTCTACGCCATTCGACGGCATTTTCGACTAATCTAACTATTCTAATCAATCATAAAACATACCATAGAGTCATATCAACATGTAAGAGCAACCACAAACACCAAACAACAATTCAAATGAATCAAAACGGATCAAAAGTGGCCAAAACTCCTTATTTTCCCTTAAGCATGTTTAAGTAAAACTAATCATAGGGTTAACAAAACTTAATCAAATCGAACCATATTTCTAACCGAAGCATAAAACATTATTTAAGAATTCTAAATATTTTTCCAGAATTTATTAGTGTATAAATTCGCTAATCTTCACTAATTACCCTTAATTACCGTAATTAGTGCAAAAACTATGCAAATCACTCACCTTGGCCACAAATGAAACACCAAATCTGAAATACTCTCTGTTTGGGTCGAATTCCTATGTATAGCAGCAGCTCCAACCTTGCTCTGATGCTATTTGGCCTTGTTTTGATGTGGTTTAGGCTTAATTTTCATTAAAATGTGTTTTGGAGAGGTTTTAGAGGATGTAAGCCATTACTAAGGTCTCAAGAAGGTTTGTGGCGGCTCAAAACTGAAATGAAAGTGATTTCTTAACCCTAATCAGTCCTCCTATACCTCTAAACCCGAAATTTCCCTCTGGGCCTAGCTGCTAATCACCCGGTTAAGCCCAATTAAGCTGTTTTTCACCATCTGAAACTTGTTTCAGCCATATCTCCCAAACGGTGAGTCCGTTTGGCTAATGTGACCACTCTACGGAAAGAGAAACCATCGTCCGGAGCTAATGGAAGTGGTTTCAGGTCAAAATTCCTTTCCAGACAGAAGTTATGGCCAAAACAGTACCAACTAGGGGTAAAATGGTCATTTAAAAATCGGGAAAAATCATGAACATGGGAAATGACCCCAATAGTCGTCCCCCAAAGTTACATGACCATACGACTTCGTATGTGAAAAAAATAAATATCCTACGATCCTATGATGCGTAGAATACGGGTTTTTACAACGGTAGACTAAAAAACTTGTCTAAATTTTATGGAAGTGAAATATACAATAACAGAAGTACATAACTGAATTCAGTTTTATCACAGTTAAAACTCTTCATTTAAAATTTCTCTGATCCGAGTTTACCTGAAATGAATTGCAAAAATGAAAAGAAAAAAAAATTAGTTAAAGAAGTCAGAATTAGTTGTGGTGAAGTATGTATAGAAAAAGTAGAAAAAAAGGTCACCATACTTCTGCAATCTTGGATTGCCATTGTTTGTTTCAAGTAACTACCTACCAGACGCAAGTAAAAATTGTTGAAAATTATATACATGGTATGTAAGTTATATTTCCGTATAAGGTAGACATATGTGGAAGGCAAAAGGGTGACATAAAAAACCTGAGTTGTTAGCAACTCGTAATGCATTTTATCAATAAGGACAAGTCAAACAATCCAAAATAAAATAAAGCTGAGTTGAAGTAATGTCCGAGTGATCTTAAAATACTGTCGACCACTGTAGGGATTTAAATTAAGAATAATAAATATACCAGTAGCAAGAATTACTGTACAAAAGTTAATAAAATATCATACGTAATATAGCGATGGCGAGATGCTGCTTTAAACATAGAAAAACGATTAATGATTATCTTTTTAATTGAATACCTGAGGAAAAAAGCGGCCATTGCTATATTACAGATTTTAACAGTATGAGAGTTTATACCTGAGAAAAAAATGTATATTAATGTTTAATCTGTAATATAGCAACAGTCAACCTCCATTACCAAATACTTCTTAAATTAACCTCAAGGCAAGGAAAAAGAGTTGCTAATTAAACAACAAATCAACCCCCATTACCAAATACTTCTTAAATTGATTACCATCGGGCAGCAAAAATGTATGTTACATAAAAATAACCAGATCATATTCCCAAACACTGATAACATTGTTAGTACATTATACCAAACTAATTGAGATATCCTGGTGACTAGTCAGCTCACACACTATCTTATTCAAATAATCAAATCATAAATATATTACTCGCTTGTTTATTATAGGGGTTGAGCACTAATGGTCAAAATTGTTGCATCATTCATAAAAGAACAAGTGAAACAGAAATTTTAAGCCTCTACTTAAATCCAAATAATGTTTAAACCAATTGTGAAAAATTACTCACTACTCAGAAGATGCAAGTTTAAGACATGCACCATCATCCTAACGGATCATGGTAAACTCCTTACTCCATGAATATTGCATTCCACTGAATCCACAAAACCATATCCTCCACCATGTTCTTTATTTCTTGAATTGCATTGTCCCTTTAAGAAAAAAATGTTTGCTGTAGGGTATACTTTTTATCAGTCATTGATGTACAAGCAAAAACTAATAACCAGGCAGATATTACAATCAATATATGTTTAAATTTTGTAAATATGTTTAACTATAATATAACTTCTTAACATAGTTATTTTTGTAAAAGTAGATTACTTTTGCAAACTTGTTTAATTTTGTAAAAAATAAATATAGTAAAATTTCTACAGAAATTAATTAATTTCTTTAAACCTATCGAATTTCATAGAATTCTGATAGAACCTTCTTTGCGGAGTTAATTATTTTCATCTCTATACAAAAATACTGTATATTTTGTTAGTGAACAAAATATATGAGTTCATGTCTTAATTTAGTATTCAAATCCAATTTAAATTTTGAAATAAAAATGAATATTTTCCAGTTTCATTTGACATGTCTTGAGCATTTTTTTTGTATAGTGTCATCTGCACAGAAAAGAGGTTGTTGGAATAACATACAAGGCAGCGTTTAGAAAGGAATAACTAATTAGGAGACACCAAAGACCAAAATGCTTGATTAGGAAAATGGTGAACATCGATCAATCCAAAAGCACTTATGCAACCAATTGTTCATTTAAGGGATTTAAACAAGGAATATATATATATATATATATATATATATATATATATATATATATATCTGTGTGTGTGTATCCTAAATGCAAATAAAAATGTGAATTTAAAAATATTTAAGAGCATTTCCTTGCCTTGATTTTGATGTATGGAAAGGATTTCCTCCCGCTAGATCATGATTTTGATCAACCATTGCTTTCCTTGGCTTTATGTCTAGCTTTTGCTCTACCATCGCTTTGGCTTGTGCTATGCAGCAAGATGCACCGGTTTTGCCTAAATTAACTCCTATTTCAACTCAAGGTTTGTTTAGGTATTCACATATCTTATATAAACAATATACTGCACCTCAGTTAGATATAAAAAATCATCACCGTTCCCATATGAAATGTCCAAGACATACCAATTGCACTAATTTAATAGTTTCACACTTCATTTAATACAATGTTATAGGATGATATACATACATTGTTCCTGTAGGCATTTAGATTGAAACCATACAATTTGTTAGGCCAATAACCAAACTTTTTGCAAAATATGACTTTTCTTGATGGTTAGCCTGATATAAGATATCGTACAAGCATATAACAACATATCTTATTGTTAAACCCACAAGATTTCCCTCTTGGTAAACTTTTGCTTCCGCAAACACTTAAATAATTTTTAAAACATTTTCCAAAAAAAAAAAGCCCTCAAACTAGAAATTCAAACAAACAAAATGGTTTTTTTTCCTTCTTGAGTTAGATTAACAGCTCAACATATGGATTAATGAATTTCTTAAACCAAATAAAAAAAAATTTTACATGCTGCAGATCGCATGAATAGGAAAAATAGAAATTGATTCAAACAAATAGAAGTTAAAACAGACGTTGCTTGAAGTGGCAAATCGAATTAAGCAAATTGATTTTGATTTTAACCAAATGGATGCTTGAAGAATACGAAAGCTGCAAGAAAACGATAGAGGATGATCGCTTCTTTCCATGCTTATAAATAAGCAAGCTGAAAAAAAAAATCGGTGAGATTTGGGAATATATTTCGAGAAATCGGAGGGGAAGATGCGGCGAGATCTATATTTTACAGAGACTGGAAATATTGCGTGAAACAGGGACCGGTTGATAGGTAGAAAGAATAGATCATATTTAAGAACTGGTAGAAAGAAATCGTATTTAAGGAAAACGCAGAATTGGGAAGAAAGAAGTCGTAGGAAACGAGAAAGAAGGAAATGACGGAGAAAATATTACTGTTAAGCGAAAATTATGCCTAAATTTATTGGCACAGACAATTTTTTTTTTTTGCCTCTTACAGTTGGGAAACCTCCCAAACGGTCGGTTTGATTAAACATAGTGCGTGCGGGTCGACCCCCGTAATGCCAAGGTTAACCTGCAGGTCGACCTAACCAATATGCGAGTCAACCCCCATGGGTCAAAAACGCATGTCATATGCATCTTGCTATTTTTAATTTAGACGTATTAATTTCTGAATTTAATATTTAATGTTACTTCATTAATGTTAAATAAACTTCTGTTTATTTCTAATTTAATTCCATTTATGAAATGTGTTAGTTTTCAAATTCAAATACATTTTATTTTCTGAAATTTATATGTGTGTGTGTATATATATATATGCACGTGCACTTACACATGTGTTACCATTTATGAACTAATTCTATGGTAAAGTTATATTACATTTATTAATTTATAACATTATACTTAAATAACGTTAGCTTTTATTAAATCTCCATTAACTATTTTATAATGTTAGATTTACATTATTTAACATTTATTAATTCTCATTTATTATTTTATAACGCTACTTTTATACAACTTTAACATTTTAATTAATTATTCCATTTATATCTGCGTACGTTATGCTTACACATGGTTTATTTTTATTTAATTCTCATTTATTCTGTAGCTTCAAATTGTTAAATTCAAACGTGTGTAATTTTAAGATTTCATATGTTTATATATTCATAAAATAAATATGTTCACCAAGGGCGTAGCTATTCAATGACCAGTGGGGGCCATGGCCCCCCAAGATTTTTCTATGTTACCAGTACTAGAACAAAATTTTTATTTTTAAACATTTTGGCACCCCATGATTAAATGCAATGTATATGATTACAGACTGCTCGAAAGATTATATGTTTACTTAAATGTAACATTGCATTTTTCTATGATTACAGACTGCTCGAAAGAATAATAAAGTATTAAGCTACATTACGTTGCAATGTTACAAAATTTTTACATTTAAACATTTTGGCACTCCCAGTGAAGAAACAGACAGAACAAAAAATTTCTGGCACTTCCATGATGTAATTCCTGGCTACACCCCTAATGTTCATGTACGTTTATGTTATGATTTTTTTGTGCGCAGCGGAAATTTGACAAAACGCCAATAAAAATAGGATCTTTATCACCCAATCACTTGAAGATGAATTTGATTGAAAAAATAAACAACACCACAAATAATATCGGAAATATGAGCACACAATATTCCACCCAACCACCCTCTTTATTGATTCACTAATAACAATTTGTTTACAATCTATCTCAACAATCGTTACGAACAATTACAACTTGAATCAATAACCTTATTGAGAAATGGGTAGAGAATATCTAATGGCTAACAAATTTGAAGGAGAACACTCAATTCGGAATAGCTAAATGATCACTCTTGGTGACTCTCACCCACTCTTGGTTGCTCTCACCCACTCTTGGTGGCTCTCACCCACACTTGGTGGATCTCACCCACACCTAATGAAGATGTTAGTTGGCCCTTTTATAGAGAGAATTGCTTCATGCCCAAGAAAACTTGGCATCCAAATTATCTTTATATATGTTATAAAACTATTTGGATAAGTATCAAATATCCTTGCAATAAATGTCCACAAGTATAGCAACCGATATCTCTCTATAAAATCTAGTACCAAATCTCTTCATCAAATCTAGCACCAAATCTAGCAACAAATCTCTCCACAAAATATGTAAGATTATTTGTTGCTCAAAATTGTGATTTGCGTATCACCAATTTCAACACTCCGCCTTGATACCAAATCACAACATCTCCTCCACTCAAACAATAGCCCCTTAGCTCTCACTTTCAACCTCTTCTTTCTCAATTAACACCATCTCGATTTTAACGGCTACGAGATAAAACCATCCTGTCTTCTCTTCAAGTCCAGGCTCAATTGATTTACAGGCTCAATCACACCTTCTTGATTTCATCAGGCCACAAGATTACCTAATTGATTTCCAGGCTCAATCACACCTCCTCTTTATCGATATACGCCTACCACTTGATCTCTCTTCATCTACATGGATCCGTCGAGAATTATCAACGTGAAGATAACAATCGATAACATGATCCTCAACGGATCCTCATCAGTGATCAAAACCAACCTCTCCACCTTGCTGCGGACTAGGTTCTTCATTCCAAATTCATACCAAGCTATGCGATGCACTGGCCCCGATACTAAACTGTTATGATTTTTTTGTGCGCAGTGGAAGTTTGACAAAACACCAATAAAAATAGGATCTTTATCACCCAATCACTTGAAGATGAATTTGATTGAAACAATAAACAACACCACAAATAATATCGGAAATATGAGCATACGATATTCCACCCAACCACCCTCTTTATTGATTCACTAATAACAAATTGTTTACAATCGATCTCAACTATCGTTACAAACAATTACAACTTGAATCAATAACCTTATTGAGAAACAGGTAGAGAATATCTAATGGCTAACAAATTTGAAGGAGAACACTCAAGTTGGAATAGTTAAATGATGACTCTTGGTGACTCTCACTACCACTCTTGGTGGCTCTCACCCACTCTTGGTGGCTCTCACCCACACTTGGTGGATCTCACCACAACTAATGAAGATGTTAGCTGGCCCTTTTATAGAGAGAATTGCTTCATGCCCAAGTAAACTTGGCATCCAAATTATCTTCATATATGTTATAAAACTATTTGGATAAGCACCAAATATCCTTACAATAAATGTCCACAAATATAGCAAGCAATATCTCTCCATAAAATCTAGCACCAAATCTCTTCATCAAATCTAGCACCAAATCTAGCAACAAATCTCTCCACAAAATATATAAATTATTTGTTGCCCAAAATTGTGATTTGCGTATCATCAATTTCAACAGTTTACATGTATAATCATTTTTTGATACGAAACTTCGAACGTCAATAATATTTTTGTATGGTGTTCTAGACATATTATATATGTAACTAATCCGAAAATCGCCACGAATACAATGGTATTAGTCTTGAGGCCAAATTCTGATAATTTTAAAAATGCTTATTTTCACTATTCATAATTATTTTAATTATCTAAAAATGTGGATGTTACAAGAATCCAAATAAATATAAGTAATCCTGGGATCAAGAATTGTAGAGAAAAGGCCTAGGCCTAAAAGTAAATTTTAAAATGTAAATGTCACACACACATAATGGAATAAAAAGAGGAATTAATATGCGAATATAATTAGAAGTCGGTAACAGCTAAGTTGATTGGTTGAGAAAACTAGTATATTTCCATATTTTAATATGGTAAACATAATTAAATGAATAAAAGTAAATAAAGCGGAATTAGTGCAAAATAGGGATGTTACTGTATTTTTCACTATATAGCAACTAAAATAAATTAGTAAGAAAAATATCTTGTTATTACGGGTTATTTCTTATATTGTTTTATACTAAAATATGGAAATAGATTTGCATTGTTTTTTTAACCAACCAAGTAGAATGTGACTAAATTCCAAGAATAAAACTTACATTACCGATAAGAAGAGTAAGAATATAACAGACAAAAGTTGACAGACAGAAATAAAGATAATAATCAAGTTAAATACTTGAGGGACCAAGTAAAAGAGTATATGAGTAATGTGATTAAGATATGCATTTACGATTTGCCAAAAAAGTTATGCATTTACAATGTAGATAATAAGAAATAAAGTAATTATAACGATAAAAGATTTATAACAAGGAAGCAAGGTTTCAAACTAAGACTAAATATAAGAAAGATAAAATGAATGTAGTTCGATAATAATAAGAATAAAAGTTAATTAAAGGAAAGATAAGATAAACTAAACGCATCAGAAAATATTAGACGTACGATCTAATAAATAAGTGTGGTACATTTGGAGTCGTCCTAAGGAAATCTAGATGCAGGCCTAGCGAAGTGCACCATAGCAGATCCGTCAGAGTATGCTGATCTCACTAGAAGCATTTGTAAAAGCATTCTCATTAAGTTGAGGACTGATTATGTTAGGTAGATCGGCCATGCTATGCTAGAGGAGAAAGTGGAGGTTTCAAACAGGGCCAGTTATTAAGCAAGGCCACCTAGGCCACCGAATAGGGCAACTCGCACTTGTAGAGCAATGCGAAGAGAAAAAAAACTTTCTATCCCTAATCCGTAGTCTCTCGACTATCAAACCGCACGAAGTGATTCGGCATTGCCTCCTCTCAGATGAGCTCCTCCTTCGAGTTCGACAGCAAGTCAGCAACCATCTTCGGTGAATCAGCAGCAAACCCTCTTCGGAAGCAGTAGCAACCCGCCTTCGGGCTTCAATTCAAATCGAATACTCAATACAAGACTCAGCATTTGCGTCTTACAGCTTCAACCTTCCTTCGCAGCTTCGTTAATTGCTTGTTATTGGTGCGAAAGGTAATTACTGTCTTTACTTGGCATTTCAATTTGCGTTTTTTTTTGAGCAATTTTGATTGATTCTTGTTGGTTGTTGCCTTATGATTGTTGCCATATGGCTATTGCTTATTAGAATTTATAAATTATGTTTAGATTGATGGTAATTGGTAACTAATAAATATCAAGGACATTGAATTTTTATTTATTAGACAATTAAGTGCAGGAAAAAAAATGTTAATTGAAGAAAAAAAAATGTTAAATATTGAATCTTTTGGGGTTAAATTCAATGTTTAATTTTTTTATTATGTGTGCATCAAAATGAAATATAATTCTATAATTTCATTTACGTATGAGATTATAACTAAACTTGTTTCTTATAATTGGAAATGCATAGGGAATATGTCAAAGAATGAAGATGATAAAAATCAAATTAGATTTTGTAAACAAAATTCTGGGTTTTACAATAGGAAAGTTAAGAAAAAGAAAGATGAACTTGCAAAATCTCACGTTGGTTCGATCGCTAATTTATTTCAAGCACAAGTACAAAAATCTCAATCTTCGACTTCAAGTGAATTGAAGAGGGAAATGAAAACGAGCACATTGAGATTCATGAATTAGATGGAGATGTTAATAAAGAGGTTATTGAAAATGAAGAAAGAAATGTAATTGAAGAAGGAATAATTGGTGAAGTGAATGATTTGAATGAAGATGTTGGTGATTTGATCGTGCTTGTCCTTGAAAAAGATGTTGATATCAATTACAATCCGGGCTTAAGGAGAAGAATAACTGATAGTAAAAGGATAATGTTAGTTAAACGAGGGCCTATCAAAATTGTGAAAGAAAATATAGATTTCCCTAAAAACGAAATTGATGGTAGGCATTTTTCTTCTAAACACTACTTGAAATATGTGGAAAGTCATATAGAAAGTGTGAGAGCGATAACAACCCAACCGACGAAGTTAAGAGATGCTCTAATTGAAATTGCAAATAAGCATAAAGATGATAATATCGTGAGGGTGGAATCTAAATGTACATGTCAAAATGCGTTAGAAGATTTCGAGTTCTTGATTTGTCTATGTATTTGATACACCATATTGGATAGTATTAATCGAGTTAGCAAAATAGTTCAGAGTGAAGAAATGGATATTGAAGATGCAATTGCAAAAATAAAGGAGCTTAGTGCATTTTTTGAGAAATTTAGAGAAAACGGATTTGAGAGTATGATAAATGAAGCTAAAGAACTAGCCGATGAAGTCGCCATTGAGCCTAAATTTGCTAGAAGAAGAATTGTTCGTAGAAAAAAGCATTTTGATGAGTATATGAATGTTGATGCTCATGAAAGTCAATCTTCTGAAGATAATCTTAGAACCACTTACTTTCTTCATATAATATACCAAGCTCTTTCCTCACTTAAGGATCGATTTGAACCATTTAAACTTTCTAAAGGGATTTTTTTTTTTTTTTTGTTGAATGCAAAGTTCAAAACTATTGAAGAAAAACAGTTCAAAGAGCAACGTATGAAATTAGAAAGTTTTTTGGAACAGAATTAAGAAAGCGATATATGTGGGAAAGGGTTATTTCTTGAACTTAGACAATTGAAAAGAATATTGCCACCAGAAACAATAAAGTTAATCAACATTCTTGAGTTCTTTAAATGATATCGTGATGTGGGTGGATTTCTAAATGCATGGGTTGCATATCGAGTTTTATTAACTATACCGGTTACGGTTGCTTCAGCGGAAAGAAGCTTCTCTAAGTTAAAGTTGATAAAAACTTATCTTCGAACTACCATGTCGCAGGAAAGGCTAAGTGGGTTAGCGATGACTTCAGTCGAAAAAGGATTTTTGGATAGTTTAAATTATGATGATATAATTGAAGAACTTGCTTCCAAAAATTCAAGAAGAAGTTGTTTTCGTTGAATGGTATAGATTTGCTTAAGATATTAAAATATATATAGAAAGTAGATGAAAAAATATTTTGCGAGAATTATTGAAATGTGTATTTTGTATAACTTTTGTTATTATGTGAAGTTAATGGAAAATATTTAACGTTATGATGTCATCTTTAAATATTTACAAGGTAAGTCCTATTGTGTATGTTATTAATTTTTTAGCTTGAATGTTAAAGCCTTGAAGGTATTTGCTTCCAACTTTTTGCATATGACTGTCCGGTCTATGGCTTCTGTCATCGTTAATAATGCGTATTTATGTGTTAACAGTTCATATATAGTCTACGTATTTACTGAAGCATCCTTGTTTGGGAGATACGTAAACATGGACTTTAAAATGATGCAATTACTTCATTACCGTGTGCTTATACTAATGGGATTATAAATGGTTATCTTTTTTATTACATGCTTCATTATTTTGTACTTAAATACGTGTATCAGATTGGTTTACATGGAGAAGCTTTGAGTCTTCACTCTGTTAGTGGAAGCTCAAATGTTGAATGGGGAGAAGCAGCTCAAAAGCAACCATTATCTTGGTACAAGGTAACTAAGTATTGAATTTAGTTAATTCATTGCATATATACATGAATGTTTCTAATATATGCTTGCTTTCTGCACTGATGAAGAGGCATATATGCATATGCATTCTTATTCCTTATCGAGGCTGCGTTTTTTATGCTTACCAGGGCAATTTTTTTTTCACATTTCATTTTGTCCGCTTTACATGTTGCCTAGGGCAGCCTGGCCGCTTGAGCCGGCCCTGGTTTCAAACGAAACAAGGAGGATGCCCCAAGGATAACCCTCCGATGTAGGCATAATAGAGCGGTCCATTGGAGGTAGGTGTGTAGTGCCCATCAAGAGGATATGCCCTGACTACATTTGTATTGGAAGCCTATAGGGGATGTCCTTTGCAACCAGTCAAAATGTTGATGGATGATTTAAAGTTCGTATGGCTTCTTAGAGCAGGCTGAGTGGTCAGGACCCATTAAAATAGTAGTCGTTTGGACACTTGTCATCATCAATCAGTAGCGAGCACGGGAAGATTTTTGATTAAACTAACAGGCTAGTGATATTTGATTATCGAGATGTTAGATGAGGTGGCAATGACATTCGGTTGCTTAATTAGCTTGTAGTAGGGCAATGCCCTAACCTATTAGAAAGTCTTCCACCTAGTTGAGGGTTACTACGTGGAGCCATAGCTATGCTGAGAGGATACAGACCATGTTGAACATATGCACTGTGGGCCTGGAAGTTATCCTTTATTGATTGTAGTAAATCCTCGTTTGAGTTCCGTACGAAGTGAGCCCTATTAATGCCACTTGTTAGTGGAAATTAGAAGTATAGGTGGAGCGATTACATGTAAATCCTCAATATATGCACTGGGGCGTACATTGTGGATGTCCAAGCATTGGAACAGTTCAATTACGGGCACAGTTTCACCTTTTTATCAGATGATGGAACATTTCTATTGCAGGTTTAACGTAGTTGTCCTTTACAGACATAGTTGCAACACCCTCCAGATGGCATGATAGTGCCCTACCAAGTAGGATACGAAGGATACTATGGATAGTATCTAGGACCGAGGCGATCCAGGGGATGTAGCTAAATATATATTGAGTATTAGGTTTTGTCTACTTGCGAGTAGATGGTTATGATTTACGCATGAAGATGAGAGTATTTTAACATAAATGAACCTAATGTAACTAAAATGGAATGGTATATTTAGTTGTTTAAATGTGTATAATCTTGTCATTCACCAAAACTTTAGTTCTGACCCCCTCCTCATAAAAATTCGCATTTGGATGAAGGCAAAGCCTTTTTAGCTTAGAGACACTTGATTTAGAAAGTGTCATTTCCTTGGTAAGTGTTTATTTGTTGTTATATTTTAATCATTTATAAAGTGAGTTATTTGTTGAGCTATGATATATTATCTTTTCCTATTTGCAGGATACCAAACATCCATCTCAAATTTTAGTGGACCTGGATTTTTGTATTTTGCGAAAAATCTGGGCCTGCTTTGAATTGGACTGTTACATAAAGGTCCCTGAGGTCCTACAGCTCCTTCACCATTTGATAGTGTTCTTTAGCGGATTGTTGGATATTTTATTGTATTAGCTCATCGATCCAATTATTATGATGCGGATGTTCACTAATGTCGTACCTATGGTTTTCTGTTGGAAAACAATGGCCGAGTCGCGGACTAGGTCGCTTTCTTGAAGATGATTCGGTGATCTGGTCAGAGGTGCAAACCAGTTCGTTCGTTCGCCGCCGCCTCTAGGATAAAACAGCCTCTAAAAACGATAACCGATCTGCTTAATCAGTGCAGATTTGCACTTTCGAAAATAATTTTGCTTGAAATTTCTGAAAGAAGGTTTTTAGTGGCGGAGGCTAGAAGAAAATAGAATTCGGTGTATTTTCTTATCTGTGGATAAAAAGTATATATGTAGAACGAGAATTAGGGTTTGGGAGAAAAAATCGGATCTGCTTAAATTTCGGGGGACAAAGTTTTTATCGTTGCAGAAAAAAAATTATCGGTGCAGAAAATAATTTTCCATAAAAAACGGTTCGAAAACTGCAAAGTTTTATGGTCCAAAAATATAATTGTCTACACCACAAAGCCCAAGACCAAGCCCGAGCTCGAACCGGACCGGGCCGGGTCGGGTCGAGTCGAGTCGGTTGGTCGGTCGCGCGCGTGTGTGGTGTTCTTGATGCATGGTCTCCCTGCTCACAACAAAGCATGTATTGGGAGCCCAAGGCCCCAACTTGATTTCTTAGAAACAAGTATAAATCCTTGCCTCTTCCATATAATCCCATGATGTGGGACTATTCACACATGGGAGCCATTCATATACTTATTCAACATTTTTAATAATTCACTTAATGATTGTAAAACATTTCCAACAATCCCCCACTTGAATTTTTAAAAATATTTTCGAGCAATTTCTAAAACCATAAGATTGTGCATAAACAAAGGTGTCATCCAACTTGGACCTTTGCATAGTGAGTAAGATTCAGTTTTTACTAGAGTGACACGTAGTCTTGAACTCTATTCCTGACATCAAACCACCCACAACCTTTTCTATAGTACAATCAAATAAACCCATACATTTATGGCCATGCACGTCTATCCTAGTTTAGTGAATGCTCTAGAAGTTTTGCCCAAAACTCCATAGGAAACGACCACATTTCCACATTCACAAAGGTGAGTCTATCAAGAGAACTCCTAAAGGTAGGTACTCCACTCCAAATAGAGTATAGATCTCATTAAGAGTTTCTATTAACTCATCCTCTAATCACTTCAGGAATACATGCTTCTTGGTTTATTAAATAGCATGCTCAACTCCTTTCACTACACAACTTGTTTTTACCCATTGAACCTAGTTCTTGGGAACTCCAATCATTTAGGTCGGGTTACCATTGTGCGTGACTCAGCAATCTAAGGGCAATAGTTCCATTCTTTTAGAAGAATTGTGGACTTTCTCTCTTGACAGTCCTTTCGTCAACGGATCTGCCAAATTTTCTTCACTACGTACGTAATCCACTCTAATGGTACCTGTGGAAAGCAGTTCCCTAACCGTGCTGTGCTTACGACGTATTTGTCATCTCTTACCGCTATAATAACAGTTCTGAACTTTTGCAATAGCCGCAGTACTATCGCAATGTATCAACACAGCCGGTATCGGTTTTTCCCATAAGTGAATCTCAGCTAGCAGGTTTCTCAAATACTTTGCCTCTTCACTAGCTGTAGCTAGTGCTATCATCTCAGACTCCATAGTAGACTGAGCCAAAATAGTATGTTTCTCGGATTTCCAAGAAACAACTCCTCCAGCGATGCTAAATATATAGCCACTGGTCTCTTTAGAATCATCAGATATGGTATTCCAGTCTACATCGGAATTCCTTCAAGTACAGCTGGAAACCTTTCATAATGTAATCCAAGGTTCATGGTTCGTTTAAGGTATCTCATCACCCTTTCAATAGAATGTCAGTGCTCTATACTAGGTCTACTGGTAAACCTGCACAATAATCCCACGACATTGGCAATGTCGGGTCTAGTACAATCAGTGGCGTACCGAAGGCTGCCAATGATGCTCGTATAATCAGACTATCTTACACCTTCACCAGTGTTCTTAAATAACTTTACATTGTGATCATATAGTGTACTTGCAGGTTTACAGTCAAAGTAATTATATTTCTTTAGGATCTTCTCAATGTAATGAGATTGATCCAAAGAAATTCCCTTTTCTGACCTAGTAATTTTAATACCAAGGATTACACTCGCCTCACCTAGATCTTTCATATCAAAATTGGCACTTAATAAAAATTTGACTGAGTTATTAGCATGAATGTTTGACCCAAAAATGAGTAGGTCATCTACATAAAGGCATATAATAGTGCAAATGTCATTCTCAGATTTGTAATAAATGCATTTGTCACTTTCATTAACTTTAAAACCAAGTGAAATGATTAAATTATAAAAAATTTCAAGCCATTGTTTAGGTGCTTGTTTTAAACCACATAATGATTTATCTAATTTGCATACTTTATGTTCTTGACCATCTACCACAAATCCTTCAGGTTGGTCCATATATATTTCTTCGTCTAATTCATCGTTCAAAAGTGCGGTTTACACATCCATTTGGTGTATTAACAAATTATGAATAGAGGCAAGTGAGACTAATACACGAATGGATGTGATTCTAGTAACAGGTAAAAAGGTGTCGAAGAAATCTATGTTTTCATTTTGTTTAAAACCTTTTGCTACTAGTCGTGATTTATATTTATCAATAGTACCATCAGGTTTTAATTTCTTCTTAAGTACCCATTTACAACCTATAGATTTACAACCAAGGGGTTAATCTACCAAATGCCAAGTCTTATTGGATTCCAAAGAATCCATATCATCATTTATAGCCTCTTGCCAAAAATGGCATCTAAAGAAGATAAGGCCTCTTGGAGGTTCATGGGATCCTCCTCAACAGTAAAAGCACGGTAATCTAAACCAAAATCTTTTATGATTCTTGCTCTTTTACTTATTCTAGGTTCAGCTTCAGAATTTTTGTTAAGTTTTATTCTAATAGGCATACTTGAAGCGCCCCCACTATTCCTTAGTTTAAAAGGAAATTTTGTTTCATAAAAGTCGGCATCATTTGATTCAATTATATTATGTGCATTAAGGTCATAAAATTTGTATGCTTTTCTATTAATAGCATATCCTATAAATACACATTCATATGCTCTACTTGCCAATTTTATTCTCTTAGGGTCTGGAATGCGAACATATGCTAAACAACCCCAAGTTCTAAAGTATGAGACATTGGGTTTATGATTCTTTAAAATTTCATAAGGTGAAATTTTATTCTTAGATTTGAGGATCCTATTCAGAACATAGCATACAGTCAATAGAATTTCCACCCACCAATGTTTTACTGCATCAGAATTTAGTAATTTAGTAATATGACAACTACAAGTTCGGTAAAGGTCCTATTTTTCCTTTCAGCTTTACCGTTCATCTTAGGAGAATAGGGTGCAGTTCTTTCTTGTACTATACCATGTTGTTTATAGAATTCCAGAATTAAAGTGGATTCATATTCTGTTCCTCTATCACTACGAAGTCTCTTAATTTTCCTATTTGCTTGATTCTCAATCTCAGTTTTGAATGTTTTAAACATGTCAAAAGCATCACTTTTATTTTTCATAAGGTATACATATGTGAAATCAGAACAGTCATCAATAAAAGTGATAAAATAATGATGTCCTTGTCTAGTCAAAGTACCATCAAGTTCACATATGTCAGAATAATCAAGTCTAAGAGTTCAGAAATTCTATCAATAGATATATGAGGTTTCTTTGTGATTTTTTGCTTGTGTACAGAATTCACATTTATCAAGTTTAGATTTTGTCAATTTAGGAATCATATCTAGGGTGCTCATGTTGTGAATTATTTGTTTATTAACATGACATAATCTAGAGTGCCAAATATTAAAATCACACAACATATAAGCAGAAGTAGTCACTTTATTAGTTCCAACATTTAGTTTAAACATACCCTCACAAGCATAACACTTTCCCACAAAGGTTCCCTTATAAGTTAGAGTATACAAATCAGCACCAATAACTTGAGTAAACCCAGCCTTATTAAGGAGAAAGCCAGACACCAGATTCTTCCTAATCTCTGGAGTATGCATAACATCTTTCAGAATTACAGTCTTTCCAGATGTAAACTTAATTTCCACATTGCCAATCCTTGCAACTTTAATGGTGTGAGAATCTCCCAACAACACTTTCTGATTTTTAGCAGCCGTGTATGTAGAGAACAAGCCACGATCATAGTAGACATGGCGAGAGGCACCAGTGTCTACCCACTAACCCTCTGATCCACCAACAAGGTGAATCTCAGTAATCATAGCCGTAAGAGGCTCTTCAGTCGGGTTAGCCTGCGGTGCAGAGCTTGGCCTGTTCCGACACTTTCGTGCCATATGACCTGGTTTTCCACAGTTGTAGCAAAGAAACAATTGTCCAGAATCATTCTTTTGGCTGGTTTCTCCTGTCCTTTTAGGTTTCCTTGTGGACTCCCATTCTGTTTTTTGCGCTTGTTCTGATTCTTAAAAGATTTCTAATTCGGTTTCAAAACAGCGGGTGTGGTCTTTTTAGTGTTGTTGTTATTGACAATTAACACCTCTTCTTTCTGGTCTTGTTTGCGTGCCTCCTCCTCAATACGGAGGCGCGTGATCAAGCTTTCTAAGGAAAATTCCTTAGTCTTATGACGTAAAACATTTTTAAAATCTTTCCAGCCGGGGGGTAATTTGTTAACGATAACAGCAATTTGAAATTGTTCGTCCAGTGCCATACCTTCGGAGATGATCTCATGAGCTATTTTCTGCAGCTCATGAGACTGCATCTCAACTGATCTATCGTCAATCATCTGGTACTTTAGATAGCGGCTTACGACATATTTCTTTGCCCCTGCCTCGTCTGTATCATACTTCTTTTTCAGTGTTTCCCAGATCTCCTTTGCTGTCTTTTCATCTGAGTTATAGTAATCATATAGATCATCGCTCAGTCCATTCAGAATAAAGTTCTTGCATAGATAATCCTGTTCAGTCCAGGTCTGCAGTTGCTTTGACTGTTCAGTCCATGATGTCATTTTTGCTGCATCAGCCTCGTCAGGTTTATCTGGTAGTTGCGGTTTGTCAGCAGTCAGAGCAGCCACAACCTTTCTGATCGTGAGGAAGAACTCCATCTTCTGACGCCATCGCTTAAAATGCAAGCCTTCGAATCTGAATGGAGCAGCAGCCACGAGCGGGTTCTGGAAAGCAGAGGGTGGAGCAGCATCGTTTATGGTTGAGTTCGAAGCCATTGTTTTAGTTCGTCTTCAAATTGTTGGAAAACAATGACCGAGTCGTGGACTAGGTCGCTTTCTTGAAGACGATTCAGCGATCTGGTCAGAGGTGCAAACCAGTTCGTTCCTTCGCCGCTGCCTCTAGGATAAAACAGCCTCTAAAAAACGATAACCGATCTACTTGCACAACAAAACAGTGCAGATTTGCACTATCGAAAATAATATTGCTCGAAATTTCTGAAAGAAGGTTTTTAGTGGCGGAGGCTAGAAGAAAATAGAATTCGGTGTATTTTCTTGTCTGCAGATAAAAAATATATATATAGAACTAGAATTAGGGTTTGGGAGAAAAAATCAGATCTGCTAAAATTTCGGGGGTCAAAGTTTTTACCGTTGCAGAAAACAAAATTATCGGTGCAGAAAATAATTTTCCATAAAAAAAGGGTTCGAAACCTGCAAAGTTTTATGGTCCAAAAATATAAGTGTCTACACCACAAAGCCCAAGCCCAAACCCGAGCCCGAACCGGGCCGGATCGGGTCGGGTCGGTCGGTCGCGCGTGTGTGGTGTTCATGATGTATGGTCTCCCTCCTCACAACAAAGCATGTATTGGGAGCCCAAGGCCCCAACATGATTTCTTAGAAACAAGTATAAATCCTTGCCTCTTTCATATAATCCCATGATGTGGGACTATTCACACATAGGAGCCATTCATACACTTATTCAAAAAATTTATTAATTCACTTAATGTTTGTAAAACATTTCTGACATTTCCTTATATCTAATTTTCATTATTTCTTTAATTAATTATTCATTGTATTATCACAAAATAAAATTATTTTCGAATTATTCTATACCCATTTCAAATTATATGCACTCTAAAATATTTTATATTCAATTAAAATCATTTATTGGACTTCAGTATATTTTTTATAAAAAAATATTAATTTATTTCAATTTATTAAACCAAAATTTTATATTAAATAATTTAATTAAACCAAAAAAATTCACTTATTAATTATCAAATATTGAATTCCGTCAATTTTATTTAATTTAAATTTATATATAATTACAGCATAAAATATCACTGCATCCTCGTAATTTCTTATAAAAAGATGTCATGCAACTCATACCTTGGCATATTCCAATATTTTATCAAGTCAAAACTGATACATTCCTCTATATGACTATTTCGCAAACTTCTTTTATAGTATACTATAAATTTATTTAACATCTTTCTATTCTTTTATATTTCCGTAAACGATACATTTACGAATTTTTGTTCCGGGTGTTGAATTTTATGTAAAAAATTAATGTACTCCTTGCACGAAGAGTCATTCGCAATTTCATAGATAGGTTGTACACAATATGAATTGACTAACAGTCAGAAGCATAATATTTATCAATATTTTTAACATTTCTATATTTTAAAACAATACATGTACCTTTTTGTTAGCATTTAAACAAGTTCGCTTATCATCAAGTAAGAAAAACCTAGGAGCATTTTCACTAGTAATGCAAAGGAATATCTATAGCACCTACATTATCTCAAATTCAAGTATTAGCTTCCTAAATAAAATGTAATAAGTATGCACTTGAATACATAAAAGAATTCAACTTCATATTTTAACTGATTTTCGACAACTTTTAAATGAAAGCTAAAGTTTCTTAAAGTAAATATTTACATACTACGTTAGCTCTCCAAAACATTTATTGGATTGCAAAAATATAAGTTATAACTCAAGTAACGTGGATTTTTTTTAAAGAAGATCATCTTAAAATTTTATAACTAACACATCAAGTTAACATTATAAAACAACATTTCTGCACTAGCAAATCTTAAAAATTTGTGAATCACTTGGAATAAAAGAGTGCTTAGATTCCTAACTTTTCAAAATGGGAAAAAAAGTCAAAACTAGATAAATTGTTTAAAAATTACTATCAAATAATTCAGCGTTGTTTTAAACAATTTCAGCTTTGGAGACAACTATATATATTGGTTTTTTGGGTGTGTTTTAATCATTGTCATCCTCAAAATTTTGCGTTGTGTCTTGAAGATGTTACTGCAGTCGATGCTTCGTTGTTAACCCGATTATAATCCATAGAGAATTTCCATCATTAAGATTTTCCGAAATAGCCTAAAATATTATCTTTCTATTTTAAGTCATGTTATATTCTGTTGTTCCCGATATATCATATTATTCTTGCTATATCTTTTTTAAAAATTGAATTGAAAATGATATTTGTACGTATAGTTTTTCTCAAAACCAAAGCTTCGTAGCCTCCAATGGGAGTAGGGTTCCCCGCCGCTTTCTTTACCCTTTCTCTTCTTTTGTTTCGCTCTTCGCACATCTTCACTCACTCTCCTCCAACTTCGACTTCTCATTTTTATCCATCGCTCCCTCTTTTCCCTTCCTCTAGCTTTCCCCTTATGGACAACGTAGCTCTCCCTCCTTCTAGCAGCCGGACTTTAATTGCTTTCGCTGATTCAAGTACACCTTAGATTGGATCTCACTTCTCTAGTTGTTTTGCCCGTTGAATTCCCTAGGGTGCCAACGGATCTAGTTTTTCCTATTTAGTGAGTTTTGCCCTCGGGACTTCACCAATCGGTTACCTTCTCTTTGGCATTGATTTCAATGGTGACATGGCTTTTCAGCGCACTCCGAAAGGCATGCCCTTTTTAGGGTTATGGATCGTTTATTTGGCGTGCTGGTGCATCTACTGGTAAGCTTATTTGTCCTTGTTTTGGTGGCAAGTTAGGGGCTGGTAGCTATTGGTTGTATGTTGGGTGGTCTATGTTCGCTGTATCAAAATCTTGGATCTGTTGTCTAGCTTGTTCGTGCATCGTCTTAGGTTAAACGACTGGTACTGAGTCTAATTTGGTCTGCTTTGTTGCCTCGAATGCTTGGTGTATCAGTTGTTACTACCGGTAGGGTTGATATGAGACGCTGTAGTAATAGTTTCACGTTAATTTATGCATTCTCCAGCTTGCAATTCTGGTGTCCTCTTTAGGTTTGTGAACGAATTGGGGACGGCTTCGCAATCGTGTTTCTAGTTTGTACGTTTCAAATTTTAGATCATTCGGAGATCGTTTTATCATTTGAAACTATTCTGAAAGTTGCAACCCTGATTGATTTTTGGGAATATTTCATACCTAGTGTAAATTTGGACGTCTTTCTTAAGTATTTTCATGCATTTCTTGATCTAGTTTTAAGCCATGCTTTTTATGTTATATTTTGGCTGGCTTAATTAATGGAAAATTTTGAGTTTCACGAGGCGTTACAAAATAGATTGACTTGGCATGTGGTTGTGTTATTTGGATCCAAATTTAGCTTGGTTTGTTGTGATTGTGGTTTGTTTCTTTTAGTAGCATTTCTATTTTCTAAGTCTCACCATGTGTGATGATATGCTAGTTAATTATAGGTTGTTTATGTTGTGACTTAGGTTTGTTGTGACTTAGGTTTGTAAAAGGCATGTAGAAGGTAGGAAATCTGCCTATCTCATATATATTATTGTATTCATTATTGTTATAAAGAAAAAGTGTTATTGATCAATATATAAACCGGTTAGCCTTGCCAAAAATTAATTTTTATAGTTGAATTTTTTTAACATATACTATAATATTTTATTAAATTTAGTTAAGCTAAATAAAAATTTACATTTATTTACATATATTTGCGTATGATTTAATTTAAAATTTATTCTCTATCAACTATAATTGAAATATATGTTAATATTTCATTTAATTATCATTTATATATTTGTAAAAAGATCTTAAGTACGAGTTTATATGCTATTTTAGAGTTGTCTATTAACCCACATAATAGAAAAACCAACGATGTACTACAGAAACATTCCGTTGGGGTTCTAAAAGAATAAGAAGGATACTAACCCGCATAATGAGATCAAAGTGAACATAGTAAAACAAAATGATGAAAAAAAAAGGTGGGTGGGAATTGAGGATATGGAAGCAAATGCATTGTGGTTCGAACAAGAAAAGAACTTGATGTATTTATGTATTTCTTTTTTTGAAAAATATCATTTATGTATTTCTTATGTTGAAAAGAAAATAGAAATTTACACACTGAACGTCTACTAAATTGGAGGCTTGGTACTTTCTAATGACAGTAATAATTTTATCTTTTAACTTCTGCTAATAATTCCATTGCCTGATGGGGATGGATGCATATACTCAATATCTATTAGTGTTTGACCGAATCCTCTAGTATTCTAGCAAAATCAATATCTATATTTATTATGTCAAATACAAAAAGTAAAAACATAAAATCGAAAATAGAGTATGAGTTTGATTTTTTTAAATGAAAATAATATTACCTTTAACAATTTAATGAATTTCCTATCATTGTTCATGTACCCTTCCACATAAGGCCAAAATCCAAAAGACATTGCCTATCTATCATAACTTACACAAGCAAACACCTAATTAAATCCACTGACCCGTAAACCTTTATTAAAATACTCCAAATATGCTGGAATGGCCCTATTAAAGAGCAAACGAACCTCATACTAGTTCTATTGTAGAACAATCTACGGCTGATTGCGATATAACAGCTAAATTTTGTTTTTTTTCCTCCATATACTGAATTTGAATAACACGAACCCGAAAAAGACGAGGCATGAACAAAATACAACGAACTAGATCACTTTACACTGAATAGGCATATTCTACAAAATACAGTATCACAAGTGAGTGGCTTAATTTTCTTGTAACACGGATAGAGCCTGCTACACGATCGAGTTATATTTTGCTATGTATCATGGCTTGGACAATCTGTTTGTGGAGTAATTTGTCTATTATGCTTCAGTAAATATATGTAATAATTCTCTGAAAGCTGTTAGTAAAGCATATCCACATTTGAGTCTCTCTCTCCATATATATAACAAGTGAAAATATATTAGCATTTGAACAAAACTGATAATGAACAATGTTGACGCCACATGCAGGGGTGAAGGCCATGCGTGCTCCCCCATTAGCACCTTCGCTACATGAACTCAAAACGAAAAGCCATGCTGAAAGAAAAAAAAAAAAAACGATGAATTGCATATGTTAAATGAGTGAAACCAAACGTAGCACACACATATGTCTGCATTACGAAGAGACCAAACTGTTCAATTAGAGATTAAGAATTGAGTTTTCAGTTTATTTTGCTGAATAAATCATTAATATAATGGGCTGTGAATCTAAAATACATACTTCAAATGTGCTCTATTTTGGATTTCAATTAAAATGTAGAATGCATTGAGAAACACATACACTAAAATACAAAGTAGTGTTTGCCTATCTTTTGGAAAACAACAATAATTTAAGGCGCACATGTTCTTTGATATTTCAAGGGTTCAAGTGAATATCATCATTCCTTGTTACATTCATTGTTAGCAGCATATTTTTTTTCTGTGAAGCCGCTACACAAAATTACAATAATGTAAGTAGAGTAGCCATCGAAAATACAAAACATCACTACGTTAAAAATTGAAAGTAGTTTTAGTGCAATTTCGATATTTGTATGGAATCAAAATCAACTAAAAGAATATTACATGAAAGTGAAAAACGTGTGCTTTAACAGGAAAATAATAATAATTCAATTTTTGTTTATGAAATATAAGATTTCTATTTAGCTTACCTTTGGCTGCTGAATACGAGATCGGGTTATCTATAGCTATTGTACCAGTAGAAGAAGATATATTTACAATGGTGGCATTGCACGATGGTTTTAGAAGAGGATATGCTAGTTGGCATAAGTGCAAGACAGATTCAAAGTTTGTAGCCATGACAACAGAGTAATTCTCTTTAGTGTAGTCAATGATTGGCTTGTACACACTTATCGCTGCATTATTAATCTGCACACATGGGAAAAAGAAAAGGTAATTTAGTTTAAATAAACATAAAAATAGTTTTATTATTCACAAAAGTGACTAGTTTTGAAGATTGGAGTCCAGATTTTGGATTTTGGTCGGTGCATATAAATCTCTTTACTGTCTAGATTGTGCTTTACATTTAGCAAGATATGGTTTATGCTAGCTATGCATTATGATGTCTTAATTTTTTTACTTCAGGTTTGACGTAGTACTCACTGCCAATGTCTGACCGTTGAAGCAGAGGAAGCAGTGCTTCTGTTACTTTTTTAGACCGATAATAGTTTGTCTCAAGGCACTCAACTGCACCATCATACGATTGATGCAAGACTTCTTGGATCATATGACTGCTTTGCCAGACAGCTGCATCAATTTGTGAATTAAAGACAAAATCTTGATTCCAGTAAAATGTAAAACAATACCATGAAGCATTACCCACAATCCTATAATGATATTAAGGGCCTTCAATTCATTTTCATCCATATGAGCTCCTGTAACTCTAGCTTTGTTTATCTGCCAAATGTTTTACAACGGTATAACTATTTATAAGTTCACTAATTATATGATCAGAAGTTATTTTGTTGAAGTCTGGCATGTATCAAATATTTAATATGCTGTAAATGTACAAGCGTACGCTAGGTGTAAAATATGAGAAATATTGTATTGTAATGAATTCATTTATTATAAAAGGAATGATGCAATTCTGTACAGTAGATGCAAATATATAATATTTGCATTAGGTTTGTTCCATCATGTACTCAATCCACAATCATGCAACATTTAATGTATAGAATCCCTGGATTATGCATGATATGAGAACAAAAAATTAAAAGTATATGCCGGAATTTAAAAAGGGGGTTTTCGCCTCAAATTGGTATAAGAAGGTACATTCATATTCAAATAGTCCACCAAGCTTCAAACTTTATCACCACTAATACCAAAATTAATTACTTTTATACAAAATATACCTGTTGAGAGCCACCTCAGTCACCAGGCAAGTGATCAAGAAGCGACCAAACGACTCTCGCTACGTGGTCCACCATCGTCGATGGCTGCAACCTAAAGAATACTGGCGGTCCGATATGTGTGTTTTCAAGTTGTGGTGATTACAAAAGTAATCCATAACTGAAAACAAAATATTACCCTCAAGGTCTTGCCACATCGCTGCATGTAATGACTGACCGTGAATCTGTAACTCAAGTGGCAAGTCTAAAAGCAGTCAACAAAAACAAACTACAAATAATAAATATTATCAGTAGAAATTATCTAAATGGCAGGTATGTTTGCAATGATTGAGGTATCAAATTAGAACCTGAAGGTCAAAACCTTGAGAGAGAAGAAATTTAGAATACTTCACATCCTTATGGATTACTGGTAGACTATTATTGCCAAAATGTAAATAATATAGAGCTTCTACTATACCCAGTGCTACCATGTATATCTCTACCAAGCTTACAAGCTTTTTTTCCTCTTTATCACCTATAAAAGTATCATTTAAACCCATGAATGAAAATACAAGGGGACTAAGTGATAAAATCACTTTAACTTCCAAAAAACTGCTTTCTAAACCTTAAATTTTTTATTATATGTTACAATGTACAGTAGAAAAAAATTAGAATATTTGGTGACACTCCAATAAAAGAGAATAAAGGTCATATCATGTAGATTTTCTTCCAAGCTTGATATTGACAAGTAATTACGCACCGATACTAGAAGTATAATTTAAAACATCCAGCCATGATCTATTAAACATTTTAATAGAGTCACAAAATATTTTTCACTTTGCTGTTAGGTTGCAACATATAAACGAGATAAATTTATAATACCTGGTAGAGTACATGCATCAAGTTAGCACCCTTGCACCAGTAATATGCATCAATATTACACCACATTTTTCAAACTCATATAGCATCAAGTTATTATCCCTTGGAGAGAACCTGAAGCACAATATAGCTAGATTAATGAATAGTTGATTAGACAGTAGGACAATCTAAATGAATACAATATGATCATGTTAGAAATAATTTATGATTGTTACCTTCTAATTTTGAAAATAGTAATAATGTATATGTTTACCGTTTATTCTCGTGATATTGTATCCAAATGTTCTTCCGTTGATAATCTAGAAGATAGACCTTTGGATTTTCCTATCTGTGCAAGTCTTTCAAACGTAAACATAGGATTGAGAGCAAGATCCTCCAATTTCTAGTTCTTGAAAGTGCAACAAACGCTAAACCAAGACTTTCTCAATCGCCGATATCAATGATTGTTTGATCTAGTGTTAGTCCTTGACTTTTATGTATTGTTATTGCCAACATAGAACTAAAGATAACTGAGTTCTACGACATGTAGTACTTGAAGAAGTTTTCCAATTTACTGTTTGTGGAGTTACTGGAATAATGTTCGTTCCTTCACGAAATGGAGTACCATGATACTTATCAAAATTGACCATAACCGCTAGAGGTAGATTGTTAGGAGAGCTTGATGATTGTGCATATACAATATCTACACAATTATTGAAAGAAGGAATGCGTGCGATAGGTTTTCAATGTTGAATCAAACGATATTTGTTATGTTTGTTAGCAGCAACTCCTGTTGGAAAAAGATAAAGAGCATTCTTAACGTCTTCCTTCTCATCACTTGATAAGGTTGACCAGTCTCTGGTTTTGAAAAGTTTCCAATCAACTAAAGTAGACACACCTCTACTCAATCTTTCTAAAGCCCCTCATAAGGGTGCTTGCTCTTCTCCAGCTTAGCGGAATATGTACGACAGTCTAACACATTTATCAAAACTCATATATGCAAGTCCTCCACGTTATTGCAAAAGATTACCACCTTTAAAGTATAATGGACTATCACATACATGAGGTAGTTGTCGCATGTCACCGACTAAGATAACGAAAATACCACCAAATAAATCATTTACTAAAAAAACATCACAACATCTTAAATCAATATTTGCCGTCATTGTTCTACCAAGGATATTATATTCATCTATTATAATCAACCTTGTATCTTTAAAGTCATCCTGCATACGCTGACATTGCTTCCCTAAAATTTCTTTATAGGATGATTTTCTTTCTGTAGATATTGAAAGTTCATGATGAATTGTACTACCACCAATGTTAAATGCAGCCACTCCAGTTGGAGCCATAATGCGAACCGCTTTTCTGTTTTCGAAATGAGTAATTGTTGTTCTAATAATGGCATTTACAAGAGCCAACTTCTTCGTACCAGCACCACCACATATAACCATTCAAATTGGTTCTCCATTAGGTATGGCATTATATACCATATTATGTGCTATCCTCTGTTCTTTTGACAAGTCCTCCAAAGGAACAACAATAGAATTATGTGTAGTTTCATTTGTATGTTCTGTGATAGAACATATACTGATATGGATAAAATTACGTTCAATATCTATATTCGGTTATCACTGAAGTGCTTCATTCCAATTTTCTCTTAACCCCATTTCTATTTCCTCTCCTGAAACAAACAATGGTCCCATCGATGCTGCTATCATCAATTCTACTTGTTGATTTTCTTCGATATCATTGTTAGTGTTATCATCTTCAATAGGATTTGGAAGTCATTCAGGTTCAACCAAACCTAAATTAAAATATCTTTCAGATCAAGTATCGCAATTTCCTTTTGCTTTGCTTAAATTTCGATAATGATGATGTAGTAGTATCTGTATTCATATTGTGTAAATTATAAGATCATAATATAAAATATAATGACAATTGTCTATTTATTTTATATTTTAAATTGAATATACAATATTCATAAAAGCTGAATCAATGAAAAATTAAAAAATGCATTACCTGTTGTTCGCAAAATAATTCCCGTTTTTTGCTAAATGGAGGAATGTTGGTACTTAAATCTTATATTACTCGGACATTGCCTCTGTTCGAAATTTATGCCACATTTTATTATAGTAACGGAACTTTTTGGCCATATCCAGCAGTGAGAGATTTTCATGTTCGCTTGGTCGATCCATATACCTTATAAAAAAATTTGGGTCTGATTTCACTGAATCTTCATCCGTCATTGTATTTCGATGTCAAATTATAGTTGATAGCATGGACTTTTCAGTTACGGTAAGTTGCACGATTGTTCTAGAAGAACGTACTAGAGGGTAAGACATCAGAAGATGTCATACTTCTTGTGCAGAAATCTGAACATTCAGATACGCTCTTAAGAAGTAATTTTTTTATGGTGGAAGTTGATGTTGGACAAGGTCGATGAATGTTTTCAACTATTGTTTTGAATGTGTTTGTAAAGCTCTTTGATACTGGTTCAGATTTTGCAGCGTATTTACCAATATAATATACCATGGTATGCACAGATAAGACTGGAGACCAATCAATATTTGCACGCCAAACTTGAAGTTCTTTTCGCTATGTGAGCAAACCAAAGGGTCATTGCATCGAGAAATAAAATGAAAGATTTTACTATTCGAAGGATCTTCTACAATTTTAGATTGTGGAAGCACATCAAACGAATATATAAAGCGACAAGTCAATTGTTTGGTTGTTTTATGTACTCGCAAGCAATAGTTCCCGCACCTCGAATGGCGCATAACCCATGTAAATAAATTTGCATAGTCATCATTATCAGCATCCAAATTTGCATCTGGTTAAATAACTTTGGCACATGGATGCTCTTGTTCTTGTAAAGCTCCACTGACATTTGGGCTTACTGTACAAACAAGACAATCAAAATATTCAATAATTGTGGATTTTTCATATGAATTATCACTGGCCAAAGAAGATAAATCTGTTGTGTCATGCAGCCATAAAAAACCATGGATATGTCCACTTCCACGATTTTTCCATTCAAAACGATACCAATAGTCCTTAACAGACAATTCTGGCGTCAAATATTCTTTGATAAAAGTTGCAACCCTCGATTGAAAAAACCATGCAGCAATAAGTGGATTTTCATTTAGCAATTGTGTCTTTCTTTTTCTTTATTCAAAGAGATTCAAATCTTGGATTTCATTTGCTGGGTCAAGTAGTCTATAAAGTTATGGCCATTGCAAATCTGCCGAACTTAATGTGAAAAATATTGTTGGATCACCTAACTGTTTCACCATAGAAGTCAACTCCTTTAATCTGGAAGACCAGTAAGAGCGGCTTCCACGAATTCCCTTTCCGTAGTAAGAAATGCGTTGGGACAGCTGCTTATCCCCCGCTTTTAACATTTCGCAAATATCTTTTATAGACAAATTCCCATCATCTGGATTTTTTTGTATGTAATAATACCAATATCTAATGCATGCCACCTACTCATAGAATTGTAAGCATAATATCGAAATCTAGAGTTTTTTGCAAACCACTGATCTTGAAATTTCACTAAATATTGAAAATATTCCAAGGGTATAAGCTTTCTTAGTCATGCTTGTCTTAAATCGGCGTTTCCTGATGGAAATAGTGTGGGGAATGCCATTGGAATATATTCGAGAGTATTAAACTCATCAATAGCAACAGATGAAATAGGCATTTGAACAACTATTTCATTGTTTTCTTGGTTTTCTAAAAATGATAATACACAGGCTTGTTGGTTCGGTTGTACTGAAGCGGTGGCTGCACCTTATATCTCAAATTCGTCGATGGTGGTTATTTTATTTTCGAATTCCGGAGGTCCAAGAAAATCCGCATAGTTATTCTGAGTTTGCGAATTATCTTAAATATGAGGAAGTTACAAAGGTACACCTCCCTACGGTAGCTCATGAAGAGGTATTTCATTTATTTCCACATCAAAATAAATATATTATGGGACTTAAGCCAAAGTAGTGCTTTTATGATATATTAACATCTTACAAGAAACTCTTTACTTTCATTTGTTCCTATTCTATTGACAACTAATATTACCGATAAATCATTTATCCTGAAAGGAAGAGAGCTATTGCATTGATATCTTGAGGGAAATTAATAATATTTCCACTATATTTATATTGTTGTCCTTTAAAACGATAAACTGACATGACTGAATGAACGCGTGTATTGAGAATTTGCTATATATTTGTAAGGCTGAATAATTCAAGTGGATCATCCCCAGGCTCCATTAGATTTTGAGAACTAAACTTGTACGGGAGATCATGTTGTGGTTTATCAGAACGACAATCAGAGCATGAACTTAAGGTAACAATTAAATCGGGAAAAGACTGGGAGCAAGTTTGACAACTTATCCAATGAATTTATTGACAAGAGCTTACAAATTTCTGAGCATTAGTCATTTTTGAAATTGGAGATGGTAACATTGAGATAGGAATGGATAATTTGTTGGTGTTTGAGCTTTGGGTATGAGCGTATTTTTCTTTATGTCTTGCTGCATCGACCGCTTTTCTATGTTGTTGTTGCTAATTTGTTTCTCTCAAGCGTCTAGCTCATTGAGTTGATAAACGATTAGCCATCATTTCCTTATATTTACGAAGTATAGGTAAGTCCCTGTTATTGAATAAGTGCATTCAATTAACAAATAACTCAAACAAAGCAGATGTAATATTCGATTATATGTACATTATTGGTAAATGTAGTATTATATTCCTTTGTATGGTGTATGGATCTGAAGAAAGAAATGTTTTAAATGAATCATTCAAAACATTGTAAGTGGAACTAGAAGGAATGGATAAATCAAACTTCTTCGGTGCATAAGAAAGAACGGGAGAACCATATGAATTACAGGAGAACAACAAAGGATCTTCCATGAATAAAGGTTCACATTGCACATCATGTGGCATCTATGCAAAAATACATTTGATTGAAAAAATAAGAGACAAACTATTGAAGTCTCATTATAATTGTATACTGGACTGTTATGGTTATTGACATTAAAAAATACAATTAAATTTAAAAATGAGCTTATTGCAAATAAAAATACGTCATGGAAGTTCGCCTGTGATGTTAACATTTCTTGCATATTACCAACACAGGCGAGAGTGATTGCTCCTCACTGTTCAAAGATAACTTTTACCTTTAGTTCATGTCCTTTCGGAAGTTTCTTTTGATGCTGTAGCACATTGAAGTGATCTTTGCTTCTGTATAATAAATGATTTAATTATTGGTTTAACAGGAATCTAAATGTTCAATGCAATCATCGTTAAGAGCATTATTTTAAGACTGTCAAATAACAATTTTGCATTATTAATTTTAACTGAAACATGATTTTAACATAAAAGCAAACACATCTGAATCTGCGGAAAATTTACCGTTTCGACGAACGATAGCGATGTTGAAAGCACTTGAACATGATCAGAATGATTTTCAGGTAATTGCTCATCATCACTAGGAATTGGTGTTGTATTCAAATTAGTAGGACATATACGATGTATCCTATTTTCCTTGAACATGCATAAGAAAATAGCCTAATTAACTATTATGCTATTAATCATCATACAAAAATTATATTTTCATCCATTAGTTTGCATGTTAAGCATATATTTTTATGGAAACAAGTTCGTAGATACATAATAAATCTATTATTGTTTAAATTATAATTTATCAATTATTATTCTTGTATAATTTATGTTGTAATACATTTTACAAATAAAATATGCAAGTAAGAAAATTTACCATTTGGAAGACTGATGGTGATGACGACAGCACTTGCTTATGATCAACATGATCTTCATATATTTGTTCATAATTAGCAGGTGATGACACTACATTCAAATCAATCGGGTATATATGATGTTTTTCATTTTCCTGAACATGCAAAAGAAATTAGTAAGCATAATTTGCTTACATACAAAGGTTGATGGTATTTCCACATGCATGGTATCGATACGGTCTTCAAGTGGATTCTCGTTACTGTCCTGCATGGGCAGTGTTTTCAAATAAATAAGATACATATTATTTTTCAAATATGCATCTAAAAATGGAAAATGTTAGTAAGCAAAATATATGCATCTATATGTACATTGAGACAATGACAATGATGATGAAATGCTGATATATTATAACCTCAAAATATATTTTTTTGCTTTCCAAAAAAAATCATTTTGGTGGTGCAAAATATATAATTTTTTGCTTTCAAATCCACGAAATGCAACAGAAGCTTAAAATTTTCATG
Source organism: Allium sativum (assembly GCA_030737875.1). NCBI lineage: Eukaryota > Viridiplantae > Streptophyta > Magnoliopsida > Asparagales > Amaryllidaceae > Allium > Allium sativum. The sequence continues at coordinate 661,692,201 of CM060919.1, forward strand.
ATGACAAATACTATCACTCAAGACCTAAAACATAATGTCGTGCATACTGATCTATAGAAAAACAAATTAAAATGAATAGCACGACTCTGGTCTAGATATTTAAATGACCACATAATTGGCAACTTGAAGAAGAAGTAAATAAAAAACATGATTGGATATTTGATATGAAGTCATTGGAAAAAAAAATGAAATTTAGTTCTACGGAGCTAGAATATTATTTACTACCTATGTAAATTAGAATATAGCAATTGTTTATGCAATTCAAAGTGCAAAGTAACCTTTTATGATATCCAGCCCCTATCTTAAATAAATGTATGCACCTATTTCAAAAATAAAAAATAATAAAAATATATGCATTGCTTTTCAAAGTGCAAATAAAAAACATGATTGGATATTTGATACGAAATCATGGAAAAAAATGAAACTTAGTTCTGAGGAGCTAGAATATTATTTACTAACTATGTAAATTAGAATATAGCAATTGTTTATGCAAAAGTAACCTTAGATGATACCCAGCTCCTATCTTAAATAAACATACACACCTATTTCAATATATATATATGCACTGCTTTTCAAAGTGCATACCATTTTCCATGATAAACAATTTTGTTTAAATTTAAACTTGAACAATGCAAGTCAACTGCACTTATAAGGTTGCGCAAAAATGCTCCTATCCTAAACAAATGTATCCAAAAACATGATGTTGTACTGCGTTACTCTGGATATATTAGAAGCATGCAGATTCAATCTATTCACAAGTGGACATTCTCAATTCTTATATATATATATATATATATACATGAAATAAATTTGCTATGCAGGTGAAGGGGAAATAAACAAAAGTGGATTCAATTGTTTGTAAACATGGATCACAAATTGATCTGTTGCTTTATCTTGGTATAAGCATTCATGTCCACTCATAATATTTTACATGTATCATGATTTCCTTTTTCCACCACATGTGAAATTCAAGAACTAAAATTGGAAAAATCTATTTTATATAAAAAAAAAATCCAAAATGACTAACACATTGGAATTGTATAACTTATGTTTACAAAATCAAGCTACAAAACGGGGTCAGAGAGAAGCAAAAAACAAAATCATGTATTTTAAAGTGATGATACCTGGTTTGATGGACGCTCAAGAAAATCGCAGATCTGGCAAATACGATAATTGATTGTCAGCAAGATAGGTTTTGGGAGGTGGGTTGTTTTGTTAAATTAGATTTAGAGTGATACTGGATTTGAGGATAAATCGGATTTAGAGTGGATACTTGATTTGGGAGAAGCCGTAAAAACGAATAATTGAAAAAAAACCGAGAGGAAATAGGGATAATGGAAAAGAAATAGAAATGCGAGGATAAACAGGAAGAATACGAGAAAAATAGATATACGAGGGGAACACGCATTTTTTTGAGTGGCTTCAGAGAATTTTATTTTGGGCAGTGACAGTAAGCAAACCTCCCTAATGGTCGGTCTGATAATTTGTATATAACATGTCGACAATGTTGGGATTGGCCACAAACTCAAGTTGATGGATGAGAGTTTAGTTTAATTAAAATAATAGAATGATGGTTTAAATTAATGAAATATGTAGTAGGTGGCATTTACTATTATTACTACTACCAATTTTGCCAAAAACCTTAAAATCATAGAATTTGAATCATGTTTCAAACTAATTCACTCCTTTCACAACTAAACATACGGCATATAACAACGGACGCTTCCAATGGTAGCCAACAGCATGCTGGCATCGGCTTCCAACTACTACCAATGGAAGCTATTTTTTGTATTTTTCTTACGAATTTAAAAATATTTTCATTGATAACCGTTGGTTTTAACCCATTGGTGGTCGTTAGTAGCTATTGCTAAATCGCAAGAAAATTTCCAGCAGCAGCTTCTTCTTCCTCATTTCGATTTCCCCCCCAAATCTTCCCCTTCCTCTTCCAAAAACGCCACCTGCTTCCATTAGTAGTCTCTCCTTCACCTTGAAACCTCCCTCTTTTCCTATCTAACTTCCTAATCTCCTCCGAACAAAGTATAAACAATATCCCCTTTTTTAATTACATATGCTAATATAGAGTTAGTTTGTTAATTTACATGTTTGTATTACCTTATTGTATGTATAATGTAGTTTATTGAGGCCTAATTCATGTAATTAATCTATGTATTGCAAGTTCATGTAGTAATAGATTAATGTGCATATATGTTGAATATTTAAGCGATTTTGGACTTGCCTGGGGATGTTTTGTAATGACCCGGATCCTTACGGGTTAATTTTCGAATAATATTTATTTTAAATATCGGTTTGGTAATATAAGTGAATTTTTATCAGTTTAATAACCAATTTCGATTTAATATCGAATATATTAAACCATCGTAATACGAAAAATAATTCAGTTCGAGATTTACAACTGAATTAAATACAGTTCAAACTTCTGTTTGAATTCGAATAATAATATTAATTTATTATCGCAGGATTTATTGTTTTAAAATTTGATTTATATCAATTTAAATAAATATCTTCCACAGACGATCGAAATGGACTTCGTGACCTATCCCAGTGTGTCCGGAATAGTGGTTTTACCCTAGAATTGACCGTTGTTGGGTTTAGAAAGGAGTTCGGCATCATGGTCATTTTAATTTAAGGACATTGGTTCAAATGAAATAAAATAAAGTTGTGGCCTTGTTTATTCCACCATTCACAAACTAAAACTAAACCCCTGCTTTCCTTTATTACCACAAATGAAAAGAAACCCATGCCTTCCTTTAATCCACAAATTTCTTCATAAAAGCCGTGCTTTCATCCTCAGTTCCTCACGATCGAAATTAAAATCCCCTCCATGCCTCAAAAACAATTCGAAGCTTCAGCAGAAAAGGGGTCGCTCGTGCTTTTGAAATCAAAATGAAAATTTGGTCTCCTCGTTCGATTCACCATTGCAAGTTCTCTGAACTGGATCCAGGTTCGATCGCGAGTTCATTGGTTCTAGGTCCGGACATCGCGATTAGGATAGAGTTCGGACTGTTTGAGTTTGGGGTTTCTGTAGGGTGCGATAACGGATGTAAAGTCGATCTGGGTTCTTGGTTGGGTGTCGCGATTTCAAGGAGGGGTCGAGCTGATCGTAGGTCACGGTTTCAAATGGTTCTGAGGCGTTCGAGTTACCAGTTGTTGAACTAGGAAGGTCGCCGGAAGTCCTGAATGAGGTGCGATGTATGTGGATTCGAACTGTGTGTTGAGGACGTCGTGGAGTTCGTGGGTCTGAGGAATGACTATTGCTTGATTTTGGGTGGTCCCTGGCCTTGGTTTGACTGTACGACATCGAGTCCAGTAGCTCGAAAAGCTCCAAGTCGGGATGCAAGTGAAGTGCGTTCGACAGTAAGTGTTCCCTTGAGTTCAATCTTTGTTTTGGGGTTTGGAGCTGATGTTCGATCATAGCAGTAGGACTTTGGGTAAGAGAAGAAGGGTAGGACTTGGATATTCGAATCAAGTGAACCTGCTGTGGCACATTGGAGTTTCGCTGACCAGTAAGACATGGAGTTAGGCAGTTCTAGTGTTAATAGTTTGGATTAGTAAGGTAATTATTTTTACTTAAGTTAATTAAATTAAGTAAATTAAGTTATGGTTGCCAATTTAGTTAATCAAATTTCTTATTAATCTTGTATTTAACTAATACAAGGTCGAAATCAAGTATGGACAGTTGCGTTGCATTCACGAAGGAATTTTCTTCATTTTGGATTGGTGAATCTCTAAAGGCAATTGGGATTTGTAGCTAAAATTAAACATCGGTTTAATTTTAGTTTTTAAAATCAAACACCTCCGATATATTCCATCAGATAAATAAAAACCCTGGTGAGTAAATCTCACTCACCTGTTATTTAGAATTATTTTTATTCGTTAAAAATAATTGTTGTTGCTTGTTTGAATGCTGTTTGGTTGATTTAAAATATATTGGTTATCTAGGATTAGTTGACTATTATATATATATATTGGGTTGATGATTGGTTGGATTCCCGCAGTCTCATTAGCGGATGCCCGCGGTACCATAGCGGATGATTACCCTATACGCCCCATGCTATGATTAGTGGATGACCTTCTATACCGCGATATCCTGCCTCGAAGCAGGATGGGTGTTACTATGTTGACTAACGTCTGTGGATGCAGGAAAACAGGTTGGAGGAATCCAACTGGATTCCTCAAAATTATATATTATCTGTTTGTTTGTTTGATTTCATATATATTCATATATGATGTGTTAAAAATCAAATGATTGAAAATTGGTTGATTTGATTGTTTAAAAATATCACTCGGGCTTGAATATTGATTTGTATAAAATATTGAAAGGGTATTTGAGATTTAAAAAGGGAATTCTATTTTTATAAATAGAATTTGAATTTTTAATGAACTAGGGAAAATATTAGCTTGTTTGAATATATAAAACAAGTAATTGAATTTATAATCTTTGTTTATAAATGAAAATACGGGATTTGAATTGAATTTATAAACTTTGTTTATAAATGAAAAGACGGGATTTGAATTGAATTTATAAACTTTGTTTATAAATGAAAATATGGAATTTGAATTGAATTTATAAACTTTGTTTATAAATGAAAATATGGAATTTGAATTGAATTTATAAACTTTGTTTATAAATGAAATATGGGATTTGAATTGAATTTATAAACTCTGTTTATAAATAGAAAAGATGGGATTTGAATTGAATTTATAAACTTTGTTTATAAATATATAATGTGGGATTTTAAGTGAAGTTATAAACGTTGTTTATAAATAAGGCATAGAATTCAAATGGGATTTATAATATAGAATTTAAATATAGAATTCAAATGGGGTTTATAATATAGAATTTGAATATAGAATTCAAATGGACTTTAAACTATAGAATTTGAATATAGAATTCAAATGGACTTTAAACTATAGAATTTGAAAATAGAATTCAAATGAAGTTTAAATAAAGAGAATTCAAATAGAATTGAATTGGAATTTGAATAAGAAGTCGATAAGGAAACGAGAGTATGAGTATAATTAGAATTTGTTAATATGCAAGTTAAAACATATTTGAACATGTCACGTTTAAATATGAAGGTGAAATAGACTGAAAAGTTAATTAAAAGATTTAATTAACAAATTGAGTTAAACGATTGGTATAGTTAAAATAGATTGGACAGGTATAAATATACAGGAGACAGGTTTGGAATAAAGTGTTAGAAGGTATATATATAGATTGCCCGACAAAAAGGTACGTAGTTAATTCATATATCAGATTTTATGCATCGTATCGGCTAGCCGCTTGGCTTTTCTTTTTGATTGGAGAAGGCCTGTGTGGCAGTTTGGGGATTTTCCCGATGCTCCCGGTACAAAGGAGGTTATGGCGAATTTTTCCGGGAATTTAAGGAGATAAAATATTTTTAAGATAATTTGATAGTTAGAAATCAACGTATCGAAATATATAGAAGTCGATAAGAAAACGAACTTAGAAATAGAATAGTATAATCAAAAAGGAAGTATAAGAATAAAATCTAGTAAGAATAGAAAGAGGAAGTGTATACGTGTTTAAAAGTGAATCAGTAGTTGTATGGTATTGATTATTCGAGTAAGTAGTCATATCTGTTTTGACGTTATAAATGTTATTCAGTCAAGGTCTGAGAGGTAGTTATACCCCAACTTGATTGATTTCATTATTAACAGATAAACAGTAAGATTTCAAGCTCGAAGATCAATGTTGAATAAGATTTAGTCGAATATAGTATTTGGGTTGTCGTAATGATGTTTTACACAACATCCGTTTTAACCCAAATGAAATGTAAGCTTGAAAATAGAATATAGATTATTTCCTAAGTATAGAAATAAACGAGATCGAAAAGAGATAAGTAATTGGAATATTTTCCAATTATAAATAACATATATTTTCTAAAGTTAGAAAATAAAGGAAGGCGATATTCGGAAATGTTTTCCAAATAACGTATAAGGCCAATATGGTTATTGAAAATATTTGGTTCACAAATATTGATAAGAAATAGAGAAGAGATTTAATTAATGGAATATTAATTAAAGGCTCAGTGATTGTTGGATGTTTGGATGAACACTTGTTTTATTCGATAGTTAAATCATCGACTATCGAAACACTTGTTTTTATTCGATAGTTAAATCACAGACTATCGAAGTTTTGACCATCGTTGTCAATATGGAGAGACCGGTTGGATTATTATCCGAAGAACCACTCCGTATTGGCAGTAGCGTGCAAATCAGATTATATAAAGATAATCGAAGACAGAGTAGAGTGCAAGGACTTTTTCTATTAATAGAAATAGTGCCTTCAGTTCATCCTGTTCCTGGATGACGTATATGGATGAATGTCTGACAGAGTATTTCCAGAAAGGTCACGTACATTGATTTCTTCAACCGTACCAAGAGTGGAAGCGGAGAAGGAAACTTCTTTTAGCTAACACGTAATGTACTGTTGAGGACGTAAATCGGTGATTTGATGGATTTGACGATGTGGCATTCGAAGTGAATCTGGTGTGATGATAAAGCGTAGCTTCTAGCCTCATCAACCGGTAAATGACAGAAATCGGGCAAGCAGCATGGCTATGTAGGTCGCACCTATTAGGGTGTATAATCACCTGATCTAGAATTTCATTTATTTCTAAAAACATATTGTCGATGCTGTCCCATTCGGGAAACGGTTGCTGATCCCAATCGTTGGTGATATACATTCGATACACTCAAGCGAAATTAGTGGTCGGTCATGTGTGGCTGAGTTGCAAGATGTTCTTGTTGAACTCCAGTGTATCGTTCCTAGAGTACACCGATCAAAAGGTGGTTCCATACCTTGTCATAGTTGGAAATCCATTACCTAATACGTGCTTGCGGTTTTGATTGTATATTATAGATGTGGAAAGTGAGATGCAAACGTTCCACTAGATTGTTATTTACTTGATTTAGACATTATTATAATATCAAAGGAGTTTTGATATAAAGCTATCATTCCTTTCAAAGGGATTTTGAAAGTTAAATCAAGTGTTTGGATTTTCATAAGGGAAAAACCCGTTCGGTGTTATACGGCGTGGTCTTATGAGATATCATTTAGTTTTCTGAAACTGTTTTAACTGTTTACTCATACCAGTCCCATGACTGACCCAGAGTTTATTTTGTTTTGTTCTACCTAAACTCTTGGGTGCCTAAATTTGTACGGGCAGTCAAGTAGTTCAGGATCTTTCAGATATATCTAAAGGAGCTTGGAGCAGGAGGCTTCAGCGTTATCTAGTTATAGTGGTTCCGTTGTGTTGTAAGTTTTGTGCTCTGATAAGTGTATGTTATACAGTTAAGATTTTGTATTTCAAAGATATGATATATTATATTTTGTTCCGCTGTGATGTGAGATTCTGTGTTGTTATTTCTGTTCTTCTTCTACCTCTTTCTTCTAAAAAAATGTTCCGTATTTTCGTGATATTTGGGTTGGATGTATGATGTATATAGTCAACTCTGATGTTGCGGATTTGCGGGTCATTATAGTTGGTATCAGAGCTTAGGTTGAGCGAATACCTAGGCTTGTTGGAATGTGCTCATTAGAGATAGGGTCCGCAGTATCCTAGAATGAGTTGAGTGTATATATATACGAGAGAGCGTATTTGTTATTTGATATAAAAACTGTTTTATATTGTGTTGACTAGTCTGTTGAGTGGATTATAAATTTTGGTCGAATCGTGGGACGCCACGATGTCGATAGGAGTTTATAAACACTTGAACAGAAGATTGGACACGATAATATTTTTAAATAGTTAAGTTGATTGTTAGGATTATAATCGAATTAGATTATAAAACAGAAATAGTTATATATATAACCAATGGAATTTGTATATGAAATCAAATATACAAATGTGATAAATTGAAATTGAATTCCAACCAGAATTCAGAATTTAAAATCCTGGGAGTTTGGAAAATATTTTTCTAAATGGGTTTTGAAAGAAATAAAGCATTGAACTCATTCAGTAGCTGGGAAATAATTCTGATGATGGTCGCAACATCATCAGTGTTCATTTTCGAGTTCCTAAGTGATGAATTGTTGCCTTAGAAAAGTTTTGATGGAAATTTGTTTGAAAGAAACAAGTTGTTTGAAAATTCAAATGTTTTGAATTTGGGATATATATAAATATATGTATATATTTATATTACTTCAAAGGAATTTTGAAATGAGAATTTGAATATAGATTTCAAATAGAAGTAAAATAAAGGAATTTGAATATATATATAATTCAAATAGAAGTGAAATAGAATTTGAATTCAAAGGAATTCAAATGAGTTTGAATATAGAAAATTCAAATAGAAATTGTATAAGAAAAATTGAAATGGAATTTGAATTTAAAGGAATTCAAATGGATTTGAATAAAGAAAAGTCAAATAGAGATTTGAATATTAGAATTCAAATGGAGAATGGTTAAATAGAATTTCAAAGAGAATATAAAGTGGAGGTTGAATATTAGAATTCAAGAAAATATAGAGTTTGAAATAGAATTTAAATTCAAAGGATTTCAAATAGAAATTGAACAAAGGAATTTAAATAGAAATTGAATAAAGGATTTCAAATGGAATTTGAAAAGAAGGGATTTGAAATGGGTTTTTGAATGAAGGATTTCAAATAGAAATTGAAAATAAGAAATTCAAATAGAATTTGAAGATAAGGAATTGAAGTAGGAATTTGAATAGAAGAAATTCAAATAGAAATTGAATAGAAGGAAATTCAAATATAGAGTTTGAATAAAGAGATTCAAATGGAATTTGAATATTGTAAATATATAGGATTTGAATATTAGAAGTGAAATAGATCGGGAATATTATGTTGAAATGGAAAAATGGATTTGATACATATTAAAAATATATCAGAACGGAGTTGAATTTATTATAAACGAAGTTAAAACGTTTATATTTATAAATATAATTAAAACGAGCTCGCCGTAGCACGGTAGTTCGTAAATTGGCGATTCGAACTTCAATTTAGTATACAGAACTCAATTGAAGTCGGAATTCTTTGAAACAAGAATCGTCGGGACCGGTTGAACAATAGTTCTCTAATGAAAGAGAAAAATCTGGATTTCGTCGTATAAATTTTGAGTTATATCAAAATCAAATTTTTAGAAAAGCAGCGCCAGAACCATTATAAAACCATAACGGTTTAATTAAATAAATAAAAGGATTTTTAGGAAATAAAATCCGAATTGGCATTAGAAAAATCCAGACTGGAGATATAAAATAAATATGAACTCAGTGAAGTAAGTGAAATGATTTTTAAAATAAAAATCATATTTTAAATGGTTAAATAGAATTAACTAAATTGGAGAATAATTAGTTAAAGGAAATTTGAATCGAAATTGGGTTTTTGGATAAGTGAAAGAGATTGAGAATTTATATTCGAAATCGAATATATAACTCAAGTTGAAAATATAATTAGATTAGTTTATAATTAAGTTGACATATATTTGAACAAGTTATATTCAAATAAAAAGGGTGAAATAGGCAAAACGGTTAATTAGCAACTAGTTAATGGGAATTTTAATGATTTAACTTAAGTAAGTTAAATGGATCGAAATGAATTAATTGAGTAAAATCAATGTGAATGAAATATGAATTGGGTGTGAATAAAGGAAACACTAAAAGAGTTAAAAAGAAAAATGTATTTGTAAAGTAAATATAAAGGAATTATATTTGTAAAACAAATACAATGGAAGTTATGTGCAAACAAATAGAATTTAAAAGGGAATATTTGTAAAACATTTACAAATAGATTAAATGGAATATTTATTTATAGAAAATAAATAGAATGTTATAAATGAGATATTTATTTGTTAAATAAATAGAATTAATCAAAGGAATATTTAGAAGATGAATAGAAAATAGAAATCTGTTTTAACAGATAAATAGAAAAGATTAATTTATAAATAACAATTTATAAATTAAGTTAAATATTTATCATTCGATAAATGGAATATATAAGTCTGAACTTATAAAGAGAAGAGATATTGGTTTTTAACACCGATAGTTTTAAATAGAAGGGGTACGCAACACTTGTATAAGTGAAGTGGCGTTTATAAAGTGAAGAACCGTTACTAAAAGTAAATCTTTATAAATGAATAAACGTTATCCAATAGGAGTTATTCGAATAGGTGAAGTCGATTTGAGTTAGAAATAGTCGATTAGAGTTAGGAATAAATCGACTAGAGTTAGAATAAATGATTAGAGTAAGAATTAACCAGTTAGAGTTAATCAGTTAGGGTTAATCCGTAGAGTTAGTTGAATATTAGTTATTCAATTAGAATTTATCGAATATTTGTTATTCAAATAAAAAGTTAACCAGATAAAGTTAATTGAACATAATTAATCGAATTAGAATTTAATTGGATGTTAGTTATTCAATTAAAGTTGATCGAATGTAGTATTAAGATAGAATTAATCAAACATAGTTACTCAGGATAAGTTGTCATTTCGTACGACTGCTAGCGTAATTCACCGGGCTGCAGATAGCCTAGGGCGGTCAGATGTTTCCTGGGGGAATCAGGCGTAACCATTGTGATCGCTGCGATCTAGAGTCAAGCGAATGAAGTTAAATCAAATATTAGTTTATTCGAATAGAACTAAAGGAGTTATCGAATATAGTTTATTCGAAAGGAATTATCGAATTTGGTTATTCGAAAGGAGTTATCAATTATTAGTTAATCGAAGGAGTTATCGATTATTTGTTAATCGAAATGAGTTATCGATTATTTGTTAATCGAAATGAGCTATCGATTATAGTTTAATCGAAAAGAGTTATCGATTAGTTTAATCGAAGTGAGTTATAGAATATTGGTTATTCGAAGGAGTTATCGAATTTAGTTATTCGATGGAGTTAATCGAAAAGAGTTAAATCCAATAGAGTTAATTGATAAGAGTAAATTGAATAGAGCAAATCGAATATAGTTTATTCGAAGAAAGTTTTTCGAATCTAGTTATTCGAAAGAGAGTAAATCGAATATAGTTATTCGAAGGGAGGAGTTATCAGATAGGGATTTATTCGAAAGAGAGTACGTAAGGAAGTTTGAAATGTTGAGTATCAACATAAATAAGTTCTGAAAAGTTAATGGGTTTGTAGCACTTTTTCTACCTTAGCAATTTCGAGGACGAAATTATTTTAAGTGGGGAAGATTGTAATGACCCGGATCCTTATGGGTTAATTTTCGAATATTTAATATTTAATTTAAATATCGGTTTGGTAATATAAGTGAATTTTTATCAGTTTAATAACCAATTTCGATTTAATATCGAATATATTAAACCATCGTAATACGAAAAATAATCCAGTTCGAGATTTACAACTGAATTAAATACAGTTCAGACTTCTGTTTGAATTCGAATAATAATATTAATTTATTATCGCAGGATTTATTGTTTTAAAATTTGATTTGTATCAATTTAAATAAATATCTTCCACAGACGGTCGAAATGGACTTCGTGACCTATCCCAGTGTGTCCGGAATAGTGGTTTTACCCTAGAATTGACCGTTCTTGGGTTTAGAAAGGAGTTCGGCATCATGGGCATTTTAATTTAAGCACATTGGTTCAAATGAAATAAAATAAAGTTGTGGCCTTGTTTATTCCACCATTCACAAACTAAAACTAAACCCCTGCTTTCCTTTATTACCACAAATGAAAAGAAACCCGTGCCTTCCTTTAATCCACAAATTTCTTCATAAAAGTCGTGCCTTTCATCCTCGGTTCCTCACGATCGAAATTAAAAGCCCCTCCATGCCTCAAAAACAATTCGAAGCTTCAGCAGAAAAGGGGTCGCTCGTGCTTTTGAAATCAAAATGAAAATTTGGTCTCCTCGTTCGATTCACCATTGCAAGTTCTCTGAACTCGATCCAGGTTCGATCGCGAGTTCATTGGTTCTAGGTCTGGACATCGCGATTAGGATAAAGTTCGGACTGTTTGAGTTTGGGGTTTCTGTAGGGTGCGATAACGGATGTAAAGTCGATCTGGGTGCTTGGTTGGGTGTCGCGATTTCAAGGAGGGGTCGAGCTGATCGTAGGTCACGGTTTCAAATGGTTCTGAGGCGTTCGAGTTACCAGTTGTTGAACTAGGAAGGTCGCCGGAAGTCCTGAATGAGGTTCGATGTATGTGGATTCGAACTGTGTGTTGAGGACGTCGTGGAGTTCGTGGGTCTGAGGAACGACTATTGCTAGATTTTGGGTGGTCCCTGGCCTTGGTTTGACTGTACGACATCGAGTCCAGTAGCTCGAAAAGCTCCAAGTCGGGATGCAAGTGAAGTGCGTTCGACAGTAAGTGTTCCCTTGAGTTCAATCTTTGTTTTGGGGTTTGGAGCTGATGTTCGATCATAGCAGTAGGACTTTGGGTAAGAGAAGAAGGGTAGGACTTGGATATTCGAATCAAGTGAACCTGCTGTGGCACATTGGAGTTTCGCTGATCAGTAAAACATGGAGTTAGGCAGTTCCAGTGTTAATAGCTTGGATTAGTAAGGTAATTATTTTTACTTAAGTTGATTAAATTAAGTAAATTAAGTTATGGTTGCCAATTTAGTTAATCAAATTTCTTATTAATCTTGTATTTAACTAATACAAGGTCGAAATCAAGTATGGACAGTTGCGTTGCATTCACGAAGGAATTTTCTTCATTTTGGATTGGTGAATCTCTAAAGTCAATTGGGATTTGTAGCTAAAATTAAACGTCGGTTTAATTTTAGTTTTTATAATCAAACACCTCCGATATATTCCATCAGATAAATAAAAACCCTGGTGAGTAAATCTCACTCACCTGTTATTTAGAATTATTTTTATTCGTTAAAAATAATTGTTGTTGCTTGTTTGAATGCTGTTTGGTTGATTTAAAATATATTAGTTATCTAGGATTAGTTGACTATTATATATATATATATATATATATATATATAGGGTTGATGATTGGTTGGATTCCCGCAGTCTCATTAGCGGATGCCCGCGGTACCATAGCGGATGATTACCCTATACGCCCCATGCTATGATTAGTGGATGACCTTCTATACCGCGATATCCTGCCTCGAAGCAGGATGGGTATTACTATGTTGACTAACGTCTGTGGATGCAGGAAAACAGGTTGGAGGAATCCAACTGGATTCCTCAAAAATATATATTATCTGTTTGTTTGTTTGATTTCATATATATTCATATATGATGTGTTAAAAATCAAATGATTGAAAATTTGTTGATTTGATTGTTTAAAAATATCACTGGGGCTTGAATATTGATTTATAAAAAATATCGAAAGGGTATTTGAGATTTAAAAAGGGAATTCTATTTTTATAAATAGAATTTGAATTTTTAATGAACTAGGGAAAATATTAGCTTGTTTGAATATATAAAACAAGTAATTGAATTTATAATCTTTGTTTATAAATGAAAATACGGGATTTGAATTGAATTTATAAACTTTGTTTATAAATGAAAATACGGGATTTGAATTGAATTTATAAACTTTGTTTATAAATAAAAAGACGGGATATGAATTGAATTTATAAACTTTGTTTATAAATGAAAATATGGAATTTGAATTGAATTTATAAACTTTGTTTGTAAATGAAAATATGGAATTTGAATTGAATTTATAAACTTTGTTTATAAATGAAATATGGGATTTGAATTGAATTTATAAACTCTGTTTATAAATAGAAAAGATGGGATTTGAATTGAATTTATAAACTTTGTTTATAAATATATAATGTGGGATTTTAAGTGAAGTTATAAACGTTGTTTATAAATAAGGCATAGAATTCAAATGGGATTTATAATATAGAATATAAATATAGAATTCAAATGGGATTTATAATATAAAATTTGAATATAGAATTCAAATGGACTTTAAACTATAGAATTTGAATATAGAATTCAAATGTACTTTAAACTATAGAATTTGAATATAGAATTCAAATGGACTTTAAACTATAGAATTTGAAAATAGAATTCAAATGAAGTTTAAATAAAGAGAATTCAAATAGAATTGAATTGGAATTTGAATAAGAAGTCGATAAGGAAACGAGAGTATGAGTATAATTAGAATTTGTTAATATGCAAGTTAAAACATATTTGAACATGTCATGTTCAAATATGAAGGTGAAATAGACTGAAAATTTAATTAACAGATTTAATTAACAAATTGAGTTAAACGATTGGTATAGTTAAAATAGATTGGACAGGTATAAATATACAGGAGACAGGTTTGGAATAAAGTGTTAGAAGGTATATATATAGATTGCCCGACAAAAAGGTACGTAGTTAATTCATATATGAGATTTTATGCGCCGTATCGGCTAGCCGCTTGGCTTTTCTTTTTCTTTTTGATTGGAGAAGGCCTGTGTGGCAGTTTGGGGATTTTCCCGATGCTCCCGGTACAAAGGAGGTTATGGCGAATTTTTCCGGGAATTTAAGGAGATAGAATATTTTTAAGATAATTTGATAGTTAGAAATCAACGTATCGAAATATATAGAAATCGATAAGAAAACGAACTTAGAAATAGAATAGTATAATAAAAAAGGAAGTATAAGAATAAAATCTAGTAAGAATAGAAAGAGGAAGTGTATACGTGTTTAAAAGTGAATCAGTAGTTGTATGGTATTGATTATTCGAGTAAGTAGTCATATCTGTTTTGACGTTATAAATGTTATTCAGTCAAGGTCTGAGAGGTAGTTATACCCCAACTTGATTGATTTCATTATTAACAGATAAACAGTAAGATTTCAAGCTCGAAGATCAATGTTGAATAAGATTTAGTCGAATATAGTATTTGGGTTGTCATAACGATGTTTTACACAACATCCGTTTTAATCCAAATGAAATGTAAGCTTGGAAATAGAATATAGATTATTTCCTAAGTATAGAAATAAACGAGATCGAAAAGAGATAAGTAATTGGAATATTTTCCAATTATAAATAACATATATTTTCTAAAGTTAGAAAATAAAGGAAGGCGATATTCGGAAATGTTTTCCAAATAACGTATAAGGCCAATATGGTTATTGAAAATATTTGGTTCACAAATATTGATAAGAAATAGAGAAGAGATTTAATTAATGGAATATTAATTAAAGGCTCAGTGATTGTTGGATGTTTGGATGAACACTTGTTTTATTTGATAGTTAAATCATCGACTATCGAAACACTTGTTTTTATTCGATAGTTAAGTCACAGACTATCGAAGTTTTGACCATCGTTGTCAATATGGAGAGACCGGTTGGATTATTATCCGAAGAACCACTCCGTATTAGCAGTAGCGTGCGAATCAGATTATATAAAGATAATCGAAGACGGAGTAGAGTGCAAGGACTTTTTCTATTAATAGAAATAGTGCCTTCAGTTCATCCTATTCCTGGGTGACGTATATGGATGAATGTCTGACAGAGTATTTCCAGAAAGGTCACGTACATTGATTTCTTCAACCGTACCAAGAGTGGAAGCGGAGAAGGAAACTTCATTTAGCTAACACCTAATGTACTGTTGAGGACGTAAATCGGTGATTTGATGGATTTGACGATGTGGCATTCGAAGTGAATCTGGTGTGATGATAAAGCGTAGCTTCTAGCCTCATCAACCGGTAAATGACAGAAATCGGGCAAGCAGCATGGCTATGTAGGTCGCACCTATTAGGGTGTATAATCACCTGATCTAGAGTTTCATTTATTTCTAAAAATCTATTGTCGATGCTGTCCCATTCGGGAAACGGTTGCTGATCCCAATCGTTGGTGATATACATTCGATACACTCAAGCGAAATGAGTGGTCGGTCATGTGTGGCTGAGTTGCAAGATGTTCTTGTTGAACTCCAGTGTATCGTTCCTAGAGTACACTGATCGGAAGGTGGTTTCATACCTTGTCATAGTTGGAAATCCATTACCCAATACGTGCTTGCGGTTGTGATTGTATATTATATATGTGGAACGTGAGATGCAAACGTTCCACTAGATTGTTATTTACTTGATTTAGACATTACTATAATATCAAAGGAGTTTTGATATAAACTATCATTCCTTTCAAAGGGATTTTGAAAGTTAAATCAAGTGTTTGGATTTTCATAAGGGAAAAACCCGTTCGGCGTTATACGGCGTGGTCTTATGAGATATCATTTAGTTTTCTGAAACTGTTTTAACTGTTTACTCATACCAGTCCCATGACTGACCCGGAGTTTATTTTGTTTTGTTCTACCTAAACTCTTGGGTGCCTAAATTTGTACGGGCAGTCAAGTAGTTCAGGATTTTTCAGATATATCTATAGGAGCTTGGAGCAGGAGGCTTCAGCGTTATCTAGTTATAGTGGTTCCGTTGTGTTGTAAGTGTTGTACTCTGATAAGTGTATGTTATACAGTTAAGATTTTGTATTTCAAAGATATGATATATTATATTTTGTTCCGCTGCGATGTGAGATTCTGTGTTGTTATTTCTGTTCTTCTTCTACCTCTTTCTTCTAAAAAAAATGTTTCGTATTTTCGTGATATTTGGGTTGGACGTATGATGTATATAGTCAACTCTGATGTTGCGGATTTGCGGGTCATTACATTTTTATTGTCTTATATGGATACATACAGTTAGATTGGAATTAAATCATTCAAGGCTTATTTGGTTTAAAATTTGCTACTTCACATAGACGATTGATAATAAGAAAATTTCCATGATATTGTATTGGTCGAATGCCAATTTTTTAAATAAGTATAAAATATGTAGTATACTATATTCATAAACACTTAGAGGGTTTTTCGGCTCCATCTGATAAATATCATATATATATATATATGATTGTTATGTAGATATTCTTTTTTTAACGGAACAGACATTTATATTCATCGTTTACAATATTTGTTGGATTCGTCCCTGTATTGGACAAGTTATGAACACAATAATGAAATTAAATCTCATAAAACATTTCATTTTAAGTGGTTCTCAAAATTTCGAAAGTGCTTCCTTTATGCTCCCTATGTACATGCAATTGTGTGCTTCAGGGAACTAAAGTGAAATGCGGCTGAATTTTGTTAAATTGTTCAAATTTAAAAGATTTATGTTATTTAATTACTTAACTGTATTGTAATAGGAGGTAGGATGACCCATCAGCAAAGTGTAAATGATCAATTAACATAACATTCACCGATATAATTGTTTTTATAAAATGTCAATGCTAATTTATATTATACTTTTTAATTATCTACTTAGGGTAAACAGATAATTTTTTTACTGATTGAAGCTCGATGTACAAACAACGAAGGGAAATGGAGGCTCAATAAGTGAACATTTTAATAATGTTGTTCACATGTTTATTGATTTCTCTTGAAGTAATAATGGAAACGATGAAAAAATCCGTTGTCCATGTAGTAGATGCAAATTGTTAAAACATTTAATACCAGAAATGGTTAGAGTTCATTTGCATAAGTCAATTTTATGCTAGACTATTTGATTTGGGATCGTCATGAAGAATTGTTAGCATCTACTTCTATACAAGTTGACGAGGTAATGAGTGATGAAATTTCTATGACGAATCTCTTAGAACATATAGCTGAAGATGTTACACATTTAGTATTCCCCATTCCACAATTTATTGATGATGATGGTAATACTGAAGAAGAATCAAATATTGAAGCCAAAAAAATATATGATTTATTAGATGCTTCAAATAAACTCTTTGGGAAGGTTGTACAAGTGAAGCCCAACTATCAGTAACTGCAGAATACTTGCGATGAAATCTAAATCCAATCTCATAGAAGCTGGATATAAAGGTGTTGTACAAGCTACGAAGTGACATATGCCTCCGAATAATTTAATGTGTGATAAGAATTATGAAGTAAAAAAAATGATGTTGGCTTTTGATTTATCGTATAAAAAATAGATACATGTCTAAATGATTGCATATTGTTTTGGAAGGAAGATATCAACCTTAAGAATTGTAAAATATGTAATCAGGAAAGGTACAAACTAAGAAAGAAAAGGGAAAGGAAGTCCTATATAAACGTATGCATTTTTTACTTATTACTCCTAGACTTCAAAGGTTATATACATCTTCTCTAACCGTGCAATATATGAGACGGCACAGTGTGAGAATATAAGAAGAATGTTTGTTGACACACCCAGCTAATAGGGAAGCATGAAATCATTTTGATCAGAAATGTCTCGATTTTGCATCCGAGAGTCGTAATGTTTGACATGGTTTGTGTATGGATGGATTTTTACCATTTTATCAATTTGGTGCTAAATATTCATCCTGGACTATAATTATTGCATCTTATAATTTACCTTTATGGATGTGTATAAAAGCTCCTTATATGTTTCTCACTGTTCTCGTCCCTGGTCTTGATGATTTGACATAAGGAATCAATGTTTATTTACAATCTTTGATTGAAGAATAAAAAACATTTGATGCAAAGGAGTAGAAACATATGATATTTACCAAAAAAAACTTTTGCATGTATGCTTCTTTATTATGGACAACCAGCAATTTTCCTGCGTATGCAATGCTTTCAAGTTGGAGTACGGCTGGTCATCTAGCTTGCCCTTACTTCATGAAAGAAACCGAGCATTTTTCTTATCTCATGAAAAGAAAATTTCGTGGTTTGGCTGTCATTGATGTTTTCTTCATATTAATCATCCTTTTAGAAGTGATAAAAAACTTTACAATTAATAGGCATAAAATTTTGAGACCACCTACGGTCTGGTCAAGCGAAGATATTTATGAATTTGTAAAGAATTATCCAAAAACACATGAAACCGAAGAAAAATTGTAATTCGTGGTAAATCATTGATTCATAATTAATGCAAACAAAACATATTTTGGGGGTTGCCTTATTGGAAAATTTTGTTGATTCATCGTAATATTGATGTGATGCATAATGAAAAAAAAGGTGTTTCACAATGTGTTTAATACAATTTTGAATGTCAAGGGGATGACGAAAGATGATTTGAAGTCAAAACGTAATATCGAAGTAATATGTAATCGTCTTGAGCTTCATATAAAACCAAATGACACAAAAAACGAAAAGCACGCTATGAGTTAAACAATAATCAATTTAAAATACTTTTAAAACGGGTTAAAGGATTGAGATTTCCAGATGTTATATCTTCTAATCTTCGTAGATGTGTCGATTATACGAACAATAAACTTAGCGGGATGAAAAGCCGTGATTGTTTTGTTATGATGAAAAGTTTATTGCTTGTCGCTTTCAAAGAATTGTTGCCTGCAAAAGTTTGAACTATTGTAATAGAATTTAGTCTATTTTATAAAGAGCTTTGTTCTACTACATTAAAAACCGATCGTCTACGTAAACTTGAGGAGGAAATCCCTATATTGCTCTACAAACTAGAAAATATATTTCCTATAAGTTTTTTCAATGTTATGGACCATTTACCTATTCATCTTCAATTATAAGCACGTCTTCGACGGCCAGTGCAATAGGGATAGATGCATCCATTTGAAAGGTGTATTTATATTTAGTTCATTAAATATTGGTTAAGAAAATGTAGAGATTAATTAATTTAAAATAATGCTTAATAGGTACTTAAATCGTCTAAAGAAAAAGTGAGATAGAAAGCTCAAGTTGAAGGTTTGATGTAACACCCCGTAATTCTGTTAACACTAATGTTCACAAATTAAAGAATAACTAATCTCAGACATGAGAATTAAGGGAAACGGGTTGTGCTATTATGTTCGTCTTGGAATTCTGGTTGACACAGAGTCCGAGTTTACGTGAATTGGACTTCGTATGAAGAAGTTATAGCCATCGGAAGTTTCAAAAAATTCAAAGCAGATTTCAGTTAATTCAAATTTCGGAGTCAGACAGGCTAGGCGGGAAAATTCCCGCCAATGCCATGTCGACCATAGGGTCGACCTGGGGGTTGACCTTCCCTGACCAGGTCGACTATAGGGTCGACCTGGGGGTTGACCTCCCTCCCCCCACCTGGGCAGATTTGTTTTATGACCTGTTGATGACTAGATGCTGACTTATTAGGGTTTCTGATATGCTCTGATTGGCTGGGACTAATTCTGGGTTTATCGGACGGCTTAAACTCTATAAAAACACCTCTAGACTCAAACCCTAAAATAAAAAAAATTAGATTCATGGCCTCCATGCCGTCACCTAGCAACTCAGCATAGCCGCCACCAATTAGGGAGGAAGAAAGCTAATCTAATTCAATCCTTTTTAACTTTAACAACGAATCTTCTTCAAGGGAAAGCTAATACAACTTCAGAACTCAGAATTCAGAACTCAAGACCTTCTTTGAGTTGTGAGTTCAATAATTTTAATAAAATAATTAGCAAATTAATTGGATTGAGTTGTGATGTGGATTATTTGGATATGATGTGAATTATTCATGTAGTAAAATTGTGATGTTTATGTTGTAAATTCTATGATGCTATCTTGTAAAGTTGTGATCATCTATGTTGTAATTTTATGATTGGCTTATGTATAATCGAATCACCATGTTGTTCATATTCTAGTTTGGGTATGTTGATACATATGATAAATCATAAGTATGTATGCAAGTTTAGATTTTTACCAAAACATGAATCATATGCAAGTTGGAGAAAATTATATGTAACCTTACATGCTTCATGACATCTATTTTAGATCTAAAGTTAGGCTAGACGTGTGTGAATTATATGCCAAATTCTACATGCTAGTTTACATGTTTAGATGTAAGTTTATACCATTGTTATGTTGCATAAATCACATATGCAAGTTTATATGAATACATGTGTTTGAATATGAATCATGTTATGCAAGTTTGTGGTTACTGCCTATGCAAGTTTACACATTTAGATGTAGATCTATGACATACATGATTTATGCAAGTTTGTGACCATTATCCCAATAAGTTCACACCTTTAGATTTGGGTCTATGACATATGTAGTTTTATGCAAGTTGTAACTTTGGCCTATGCAAGTTTTAGATGTAGAACATCATTCACACTTGCAAGTTCACCCCTTATGTTTAGATCTAGTTTTAATTATATGTATGTTGTGATGTTTTATCTTTATTCCATGAGTTAGACTATTTGAGTCTAACGTATATTTTACGTTAAACGAATAAACGTACAACGTGGGGGTAAAAGGGGATAATATTAAAAGATTTAATTGGCATAGATGCCTTAAAAGGCATAAAATAAATTTGTGATGAAAATTGGTATGATTTTACATACCATAAATAGATGGACATAATTGAGACAATTATGGCCATAGTTAAATTTGGAATTAATTGATAATTTGAATAGGGAAAGTAATTCAAATTGGGGAATGAGTAATTAGGAGTAATTAATCATCTAAGACACGAGGTTAGGCTCTTTTGTGGTGTAAGACTGCCCGGACCCGCCCGGCAAATCCAGCTGCCACAAATGTCAGTCTAATGTGGGAGGTCTTAGGCATTAATTAAATACGTAACAATTGTAAAGACACGAGGTTAGGTTCTTTTGTGGTGTAAGACTGCCCGGACCGGCCCGGCAAATCCAGCTGCCACGAATATCATTCTAATGTGAGAGGTCTTTATATGGTTACGGTCTTAATGAGTTAAGAAACACATAACCAGATAAACATGTAGTGTGACATGAGGGGGCTAAGTGGGTGCCTTGGGTGGCATATGGAATCTAATGAGTGCCTTGGATGGCATTTGAAATACGATTAGAAATACTTAACCAAAATTTGAAACATGTAAGTAAACATGAATAAGAAGTGGGTTAAGTGGGATATACTAGAGGGGACCAAGCTTAGGTGGATAGCTTGTGTCAAGTAATGGGGGCCCATTTCAACCAGTAACCCATAAGTATCTTTTGTGGGCTCGACCTAAGTTGAGGACGGGACACGCATATTGGGCTTGACTGTAAGAGGCCAAACCGGGTTAGCGGTGGCAACGCAAGTCCAACGGGTTCATATGCGTGTGTGGACCCGGGCTAGTAGGTAAGACGTTGTTGCATCGTGTAGGATAAGCCGTGCATTATTTGTGGTATCGGGTTGCCACTTTGGGTAGTGATACACCCCACTGTGGGGCTAGCACGGGTATCTACGAGTTAGGGAGCCGATCGCTTGGGGGTAGTGGGTACACCTAATGGAGATAGGGGCAGGCGGCACCTATGAAGGCAGCTAGGGGTGCACGAAACTACCATTATCATTATTATAGTCTGTAGGCGGGATCAACCTTAGGGTGACTAGTGGTGGTGCAGTATAGCAATCATCTTATAGTGTTGGTGTAGTGTCGTAATTATCTTATAGTGGTTTAGGTGCGCTTTAACGATATCATTGTTCATCTTGTTTCCTTGTTTACTCTGCCATACTCAATGGTTCATGGTCATTTCCTGATTTTCCAACTTATGCCTTAGCCTAGTTAGTTTGGTAATTATATTGTTAAAGTTATCGCACTCGCCAGACTTTATGTTTGACCCCCTTTGTTTCCTCCTCTTTTCTTCCTTTCCGCCTCAGGTGCTTAGGTTGGAACTAGCACCAGTGGAGCTTGATTTTGGACAGTTGTGCTTCTTGCTTTTAGAAGATTGCTTGGATCGCTGAAGTAAAGTTCAGCCTCTCTTTTATTTATGGCTAATTTGTATTGGGGATTATGTCTTTCAATTTATGTACTTTGATTTAGTCAAGATGGATATTATGTACTTGGCTCTGGTTTTGATGATGTAATCAAACATATGTATTTTCCGCTGCAATGAAATAAAGTTTTTAATTTTTCAGGTACTGTTTATACCTGTCTTGTTGTTAAGTTTCTGTTCTAGACTCACTTAAAACACTCCATAGAAGTTAATGCATTCCCTTTATGAGTGACATTAATGGACGTGGCGTGTTACACGTGGTATCAGAGCTGAAGGTTACCAGAATAGATATGAATTTTGAAAAGCTGTTTTTCGAAAACAATTTTTATAAAGAAGTACCTTCAAAAGTATGTTTTAAGGAAAATATTTTCAAGAGAAAAGCTTATTTTAGAAAGCATAACCCTAAGGGCCATATATCTTTCCTTCGGTTCTTTTGTATTGAATCTTTCCTTTTTCGTTTCAACATGTCTGAAGCATCTGAGATACCAGAGGGTGTTCATGTACCCAGTTGGTTTCGTCAATATCTCGAGGCTAGGGCCGCCACCGCAGGTCCAGCAAATGCTCCTCCTCCTCCTCCTCGCGTCGATACTTTTGCTAAGATATGTAAGGACTTTTGGGCAATGGGTGGAAAACCTTTTCACGGGACGGAGACATTTGTTGAAGCTCGTAATTGGCTAAAGGCGGTGGAAGAATTGTTTGGAATCTTTGAAGTGGATGATGGAAGAAAAGTCCAGTTGGCTGCCCGACTAATAAAGGATGAGGCCTCGTTTTGGTGGGAGGTCACTAATGGAGAACGTCCAGTCGATACATGGCCAGATTTTAGGTGGAGGTTTGAGGCGAAGTTTCTCTCACGGGCTGAAGAGAATCTATAGATGGAAAGGTCTCTAGCATTGAAGCAAGGGAATCTAACGGTGAAAGAGTACGTCAACAAATTCAATCAATTGGCAAGATTTGGCCTGGACTTGGTGAATACTCCTGAAATGGTGGCCTTGAGATTTGTTAAGGGTTTGAACGAGCCGCTTCATGGGTTAGATATGACCCACATACCCATGGGAGCTACCTTTGAGAGGCTAGTTGACATGGCGCTTATGCATGAAGAAGAGAAGGGCGCCAATGCTAATAAGGCACCCGAGAAGAAAGGGGATCAAAAGAAGATGCAACAGCAACAACAGAACAAGAAAGGTGGCAAAGGCAACAATGGTAAGGGAAAGAAAAGATGCTTTAACTGTGGGACACCCGACCATCTAAGCAAAGATTGTGGGAGGAAAAAGAAGACTAGTTGTTTTCACCTATGGCGAAGCGGGACATCTAATTAAGGACTGCCCAAGGAAAGGGCAGAGGGCAGGGTCCACCTCGGGAGGACAGGTGCAGGCTCTCATGGCATCAGGGCAGGCAAGGGGACAAGTTCAGGCTCTCGTGGTCCCACCGCTGCAAGAACGAGGTAGAGCAATTTCCGTTGAAAGTTTAGTTTTTCTGTTTGATCATCCTGTCTGTACTCTATTCGATTTTGGCACATCACATTCATTTATCTCTACATCATTAGTTGAAACACTACACCTAGATACTAGTCTAGTTACGGATCCTTTAGTAGTCTCAAATCCTATTGGTGGTTCGGCTCATCTTTCTATGATTTGTCGGGATTTGAGAGTGTTTATCTTGGGTGTTGAGTTTGAATGCAATGCCTTTGTTCTTAGCTTCATGGGCTACGGGTTAATTCTAGGTATGGATTGGCTAACTAGATATGGGGCCATTCTAGATTGTGAAAGAAGGGTAGTTAGATTGTTGACTCGTTTTGGAAAGACCCTTGATATTTCTTGTGACCCTAGAGGTCCAGTAATGCTTAGCTACCTAGAATCCCTTGACGCATCCGATGATGATTTACATTCTGTTCCCATAGTCCGTGCATATGTTGATGTCTTCGATGAGGTGACGGGTTTACCCCCAAAACGTGATATACTTTCGAATATATCTAGTATATAATGCAAAGCCAGTTGCATTACCAGTGCGCCACATGGCTCCAAGAGAGAGAAGAGAACTCAGTAAGCAAGCGAAGGAATTGCTTGAGAAGGGGTTCATCATACATAGTCGAAGTGGGGTGCTCCAGTAGTATTTGCCACGAAGGCATATGGGTCCCTTAGACTTTGTGTGGACTATAGAGAACTTATTAATCTTATTAAGAACAATAGACACCCACTGCCGAGGATTGATGATCTCTTTGATCAATTAGTTGGCGCCTCAGTGTTTTCGCAATTGGACTTGGCCACGGGTTTCCATCAGTTGAGAGTGGCTGAGGATAGCATAGACAAGACTGCCTTTCGGACTCCAGACGGTTTCTTCGAGTGGCTTGTGATGCCCTTCGGTTTGACAAACGCCCCCGCATACTTTGTTGACTTAATGAGTAGGGTGTTTAGGGAGTACCTTAATAAATTCGTGGTAGTCTTTGTGGACAACATCTTGATCTTTTCTACGAACGAGGAAGAGCATGCCCTACATCTTTGGGAAGTGTTGGAGACTCTTCGAGCGCATAGCCTTAAAGCTAAATTTTCTAAATTTCACTTTTGTAGGAACGAAGTGCGATTCTTTGGGCACGTGGTTTCCAAAGAAGGTATAGCCGTGGATCCCGCAAAGGTAGTGGCCATCCAAGATTGGAAGGTCCCTAAAAATGCTAACGAGCTGAGGAGTTTCTTAGGGTTGGCTGGCTACTATAGGAAGTTTATCAAAGACTTCGCAAAGATATCAGCCCCATTAACACGCTTGATGAAGAAGAACTTAGTTTTCACATGGGACGTAGATTGTGATGATGCGTTCCAGCGTCTAAAGAGAGCTTTGACCACAGCCCCAGTCTTAGTGTTGGCAGATGGGAGTAAGCCATTTACCGTTTATACCGATGCTTGTGGGACAAGACTAGGCGCAGTCTTAATGCAAGAGGGAAGGGTAATAGCCTATGGTGGAAGGCAGTTGAGAGTGCATGAGAGAAATTACCCTACACATGACCTAGAGTTGGCCGCTATTGTTTTCGCACTTAAGTCTTGGTGCCATTATCTTCTTGGCGAGAAATTCGAATTATTCACTGACCACAAATCGCTAAAATACTTATTCTCTTAGAAGAACTTGAACTTAAGGCAGCAAAGGTGGATGGAATTCTTAGTGTCCTACGATTTCGAGATAGCATATACCCCTGTCAAGGGTAACGTGGTGGCGGACGCCTTAAGTAGAAAAAGGTTGTCCTTGAGTCTGTTGTTTGTTGAGCGGCAAAGCTTAGAGTTCATCTCTACGTTTGACTTTAAACCTTCCGTTGACTTTGTACCCGGTTTGCTAGCATCCTTGGAGGTCAGACTTACGCTTTTGGGACGGATTGGCAAGGCACAACGAGATGACCCACAGTTGGTTGAGTTAGTAGAGAAACTCAAAAGGGGGGAGTCATCGAGCCATCTCAGTAGGTATACTCTAGATGATAAGGGTTGGTTACGTAGGGATGATAGACTTTGTGTACCAAAAGATAAGGACCTAAGGAAGGCCATTCTTGATGATGCACATCGTTCGAAGATGACCATCCATCCCGGCGAGGACAAGATGTACATGGACATGAGATGAGTTTACTTTTGGGCCGGTATGAAGAAGGACGTGGCCGAGTTTGTCGCAAGATGCTTGGTGTGCCAACAAGTAAAAGCAGAGCAAAAGAAGCCCGGTGGATTGCTTCACCCCTTGGAGGTCCCACAATGGAAGTGGGAAAGTGTCTCGATGGACTTTGTTGACGGGATACCGAGATCGAGGAAGGGTAATACGGGGATTTGGGTGGTGGCAGACAGGCTTACCAAGAGTGCCCATTTCATTCCCGTGAAGAGTAAGAGGACCGATCCATGGTTTGCCTCCGTATACATTCGAGAAATAGTTCGTTTGAACAGTGTTCCTTCTAGCATAGTGAGCGACCGCGATCCTACATTTACTAGCGAATGTTTGGAAGAGCTTGCAAGAGGCGGTAGGGACTCGGTTATGTTTAAGCACCGCATATCATCCTCAGACGGACGGCCAGACCGAGAGGGTGAATCATATTCTAGAGGACCTATTGAGGTTGTGTGTCTTAGATTTTGGAGGTACATGGGTGGAAAATCTTCCGTTGGTGGAGTTCGCATATAATAACAGCTTTCAGTCTAGCATTGGCATGGCATCGTTCGAGGCTCTTTATGGACGGCAGTGTTGTTCGCCAACATGTTGGTAGGATCTACAGATAAGATCTTGCTTGGGCCCGATATGATTAGAGAGACTTCGGAAAAGATCGATTTGATTCGAAGGAGGATGAAGATGGCGCAAGATAGGCAAAAATCTTATGTAGACAAGAGGAGGACAGATCTTGAGTTTGATATTGGGGACATGGTCTTTGTCAAGGTGTCTCCATTACGGAACGTCGTTCGCTTTGGGTCCGTTGGGAAGTTAGCACCAAGGTTCGTAGTGCCGTTTCCTATTAAGGAGAGGATTGGGAAAATGACGTATAGAGTGGAGTTGCCCGAGAGACTTAGTGGCGTACACGATGTATTCCATGTATCACATTTGAGGAAATGCTTGCACGAGACCGCGGAAGTGGTAGAGCCGAGCTTTCTTAGAGAGGTGGAGATAGAGCGTGATGCGACGATTCGATAGCACCTATGTGCATTCTTGGGTCGGAGGTTAAGAAGTTGAGGAATCGAGAGGTCAAGCTAGTCAAAGTGCAATGGAGAGATGATGAAAGCAACGCTACTTGGGAGACGGAAGAGAAGATGCGTTCATTATATCCTTTTCTTTTAGAGGGTATGTCTTTTAATTTCTCCTTTATCGCTTACCTTATACTTATCTTATCTTTAGTATGTCCTCTCGCTAGTACCTTTGACCGTTAAATAGGGTAGTCCTATGGTTGAAACATGTGTTTGAGACATGTTATGTATGGTGGATGCATGTGAATGCAAGTGTTTGTTAGTGGTTGCTCGTGGATGCATACACACACTTTAGGCACTAGATCGGCTCAGCCACTTCATATTGGATTTTGCATATAAATGTGTGTACATATTTAAGTAATGGTTGTACCATCATATGGATGTTGCATTTTGGTGAATGGTAGTGCACACATGTAGAAATGATATATATCGATAGGATTCTTTCGCATACATAATGGACGCATGGCACTATCATGGTTTACATTAAGGAGGTCAACTAAATTAGTAGACCGCCTGATTTTGCATTAGATAAGGAACATATACACACACTTCTTGCATATGTTCATACAACATTAGGAATTTTATAAGGACAATGGATGCATGTGTTTGATGGTTGAGTAGATGGTTGTTTGGATGGTAGGATATGCATTCTCCTTAACTTGAAGATTTCGGGGGCGAAATCCTTTAAGGAGGGGAGAATGTAACACCCCGTAATTCTGTTAACACTAATGTTCACAAATTAAAGAATAACTAATCTCACACGTGAGAATTAAGGGAAACGGGTTGTGCCATTGTGTTCGTCTCGGAATTCTGGTTGAGATAGAGTCCGAGTTTGCGTGAATTGGACTTCGTATGAAGAAGTTATGGCCATCGGAAGTTTCAGAAAATTCAAAACAGATTTCAGAAAATTCAAATGTCAGAGTCAGACAGGCTAGGCGGGAAAATTCCCGCCAGGGCCAGGTCGACCATAGGGTCGACCTGGGGGTCAACCTGCTCTGACCAGGTCGACCATAGGGTCGACTTGGGGGTCTACCTCCCCCCTTCCCCGGGCAGATTTGTTTTATGACCTGTTGATGACTAGATGCTGACTCATTAGGGTTTCTGATATGCTCTAATTGGCTGGGACTAATTCTGGGTTGATCGGACGACTTAAACTTATCCTAAACTCTATAAAAACACCTCTAGACTCAAACCCTAAAATCAAAACAAAATTAGATACATGGCTGCCATGCCGTCACCTAGCAACTCAGCATAGCCGCCACCAATTAGAGAGGAAGAAAACTAATCTAATTCAATCCTTTTCAACTTTAACAACGAATCTTCTTCAAGGGAAAGCTAATACAACTTCAGAATTCAGAATTCAGAACTCAAGACCTTCTTTGAGTTGTGAGTTCGATTATTTTAATAAAATAATTAGCAAATTAATTGGATTGAGTTATGATGTGGATTATTTGGATATGATGTGAATGATTCATGTAGTAAAATTGTGATGTTTACGTTGTAAATTCTATGATGCTATCTTGTAAAGTTGTAATCATCTATGTTGTAATTTTATGATTGGCTTATGTATAATCAAATCACCATGTTGTTCATATGCTAGTTTGGGTATGTTGATTCATATGATAAATCATAAGTATGTATGCAAGTTTAGATTTTTATCAAAACATGAATCATATTCAAGTTGGGGAAAATTATATGTAACCTTACATGCTTCATGACATCTATTTTAGATCTAAAGTTAGGCTATGACATGTGTGAGTTATATGCCAAATTCAACATGCTAGTTTACATGTTTAGATGTAAGTTTATACCATTGTTATGTTGCATAAATCACATATGCAAGTTTATATGAATACATGTGTTTGAATATGAATCATGTTATGCAAGTTTGTGGTTAGTGCCTATGCAAGTTTACACCTTTAGATGTAGATCTATGACATACATGATTTATGCAAGTTTGTGACCATTATCCCAACAAGTTCACACCTTTAGATTTGGGTCTATGACATATGTAGTTTATGCAAGTTGTAACTTTGGCCTATGCAAGTTTTAGATGTAGAACATCATTCACACATGCAAGTTCACCCCTTATGTTTAGATCTAGTTTTAATTATATGTATGTTGTGATGTTTACTCTTTATTCCATGAGTTAGACTATTCGAGTCTAATGTATATTTTACGTTAAACTAATAAACGTACAACGAGGGGTAAAAGGGGATAATATTAAAAGATTTAATTGGCATAGATGCCTTAAAAGGCATAAAATAAGTTTGTGATGAAAATTGGTATGATTTTACATACCATAAATAGATGGACATAATTGAGTCAATTATGGCCATAGTTAAATTTGGAATTAATTGATAATTTGAATAGGGAAAGTAATTCAAATTGGGGAATGATTAATTAGGAGTAATTAATCGTCTAAGACACGTGGTTAGGCTCTTTTGTGGTGTAAGACTGCCCGGACCCGCCCGACAAATCTAGCTGCCACAAATGCCAGTCTAATGTGGGAGGTCTTAGGCATAAATTAAATACGTAACAATTGTAAAGACATGAGGTTAGGCTCTTTTGTGGTGTAAGACTGCCCGGACCCGCCCGGCAAATCCAGCTGCCATAAATGCCAGTCTAATGTGAGAGGTCTTTACGAGGTTACAGTCTTAATGAATTAAGAAACACTTAACCAGATAAAGATGTAGTAGGACATGAGGGGGTTAAGTGGGTGCCTTGGGTGGCATATGGAATCTAGTTGGTGCCTTGGGTGGCATTTGAAATACAATTAGAAATACTTAACCAAAATTTGAAACATGTAAATAAACATGAATAAGAAGTGGGTTAAGTGGGATAAAGTAGAGGGGACCAAGCTTAGGTGGATAGCTTGTGTCAAGTAATGGGGGCCCATTTCAACCAGTAACCCATAAGTATCTTTTGTGGGCTCGACCCAAGTCGAGGACGGGGCACGCATACTGGGCTTGACTGTAAGAGGCCAAACCGGGTTAGCGGTGGCAGCGCAAGTCCAACGGGTTCATATGCGTGTGTGGACCCGGGCTGGTAGGTAAGACGTTGTTGCATCGTGTAGATATAAGCCATGCATTATTTGTGGTATCGGGTTGCCACTTTGGGGAGTGATACAACCCACTGTGGGGACAACACGGGTATCTACGAGTTAGGGAGCCGATCGCTTGGGTTTAGTGGGAACACCTAGTGGAGATAGGGGCAGGCGGCACTTATGAAGGGAACTAGAGGTGCACAAAACTACCATTATCATTATTTAAGTCTGTAGGCGGGATCAACCTTAGGGTGACTAGTGGTGGTGCAGTATAGCAATCATCTTATAGTGTTGGTGTAGTTTAGTAATTATCTTATAGTGGTTTAGGTGCGCTTTAACGATATTGTTGTTCATCTTGTTTCCTTGTTTACTCTGCCATACTCAATGGTTCATGGTCATTTCCTGATTATGCCTTAGCCTAGTTACTTGGGTAATTATATTGTTAAAGTTATCGCACTCGCCAGACTTTATGTCTGGCCCCCTTTGTTTCCTCCTCTTTTCTTCCTTTCCGCCTCAGGTGCTCAGGTTAGAACTAGCACCAGTGAAGCTTGATTTTGGACAGTTGTGCTTCTTGCTTTTAGAAGATTGCTTGGATCGCTGAAGTAAAGTTCAGCCTCTCTTTTATTTATGGCTATTTTGTATTGGGGATTATGTCTTTCAATTTATGTACTTTGATTTAGTCAAGATGGATATTATGTACTTGGCTCTGGTTTTGATGATGTAATCAAACATATGTATTTTCCGCTGCAATGAAATAAAGTTTTTAATTTTTCAAGTAATGTTTATATTTGTCTTGTTGTTAAGTTTCTGTTCTAGACTCACTTAAAACACTCCATAGAAGGTAATGCATTCTCTTTGTGAGTGACATTAATGGACGTTGAGTGTTACATTCGATTTGCAAACCATACATCCAAGAAGAAACTTCGTTTTTCTCTCTCATTATTTTAGTGACCATGTGAACATACCATTGGAAAGTGCTACGCGTAATAATGAAGATATTGATCAAGATAATTACCAAGCGACTCTATCTATTTTTAAAGACATGGTCGGCCTACTTGTAAATGTGTGGAAGTATTGGATGATAGAGATTATCATGCAACACATACATATATTCCTCTCAACTGCTCTGAAGTTGAACCATTTGTTAGGTAATATACTTAATTTTATCGTAGTACATTTATATCATCTATACATGTGTATATACAAATATGCACTTGTGTATCTCAATCATAATGTAACATTTATTCTATAATTTCAGCATGTATGAATCAAAACATCCAAACGGTGATATCAGCAAAGAATTCGCTACTTGATTTTCTAATTACTTTTTGATCCAACAAACTGTGTTGCAGACGAAGGATGAAAACATTTAGCCATGGGACCAAAAAGGAAAGTCAAGACCAATCCCATATTCTTTGTCAATGGATATAAATTTAATACCGAAGAATACGGTGCTAAAAAATTAACTAACTATACTGGCGTATTTATAAAAGGTAGTGATATCCAAACGACTGTATAAATGATTTTTATGGCATGCTAACCCATATTTTGCAATTGACATATTTCACATGACCCGCAGAAGAAGTATTTTTGTTTAAATGCAACTGGTTCAGCAACGTTCTAGGTTCTGAAATCAATGTACACCTAAAATATAATCTTATAAAAATAAAGCATATTTCATGTTGTTATAAGTATGATCCTTTTGTACTTGTCAAACAATCTCTTCAAGTTTATTATGCTCCTTATCCATCTTTAAGAAAAGATACCCGATGAACAAACTTATCAAGCAGATGTCAAGAAAAACAGAGGAATAGTGATAATCGATGATCAAATAGATTTCAGACCTCTAAATGACGAATCAAATGCATTAATTGAAGCATATGAGACAGCAGAGGAATAAAATATAGAGTACGAAACAGAGTTAAAATCCAAAAGTGACAAGAACTGATTAATAATCCTCGTTTTAAGAAGATAATTATTTTAACATTATGTTGTATTCATTAAAATGATATGCCATGCTAATGTGATATGTATCACATAGTCTTCATATGTTATGCCATAATGATTGTTTCACAAAGTCCTTCTATTTTATGTTATAATGTTTGCCTGTAACATGTATTACAGATATGTCATCACTTCGACGTGCATCTTCACATTCTGGGTCTCCTTCAACTTCAATGAGAGGGACAGATCCTCCACCGGTTGTTGATGGTGGTGGTCTATCGTAGTAACTATAACGTCCTATGGTGCAACAACACACATTTTACGTATTGGAGTATCATAAAATATTTTTATTTTATTCACCGAATGTTGGATGATTCTCATATTTTGATATATTGATTATGGAGGTGTGAGACATGTCCATAATTTTTTACCAATTTTAATTGTGACCATTTTGCCTCAATCAGTCTTGTACAAGGAATAACTATTGGCTAGGATCGAATCAGGTGCTGATATAAGTCTCATTGGAAAGGAAATGGTACTGCCAATTCTGTAGAGTGGTTACATTAAAGATTTGGTTCAACGGTTTGGGACAAAACGTTGTTTTAGTGTTTTACAATTTCAGTTCAGGTTTTGCAAGCCATTGATGAGCTGATTTGAGGACGCCCATTAGTGGGCTGGTTGGAGGCTATAAATAGGGAGTTAGAGGCATGAAGAGAGGGTTACTTTTCTTCATTCTCTCATTTGTTGAGCTCGTGATCCTCCTTGCTCAATCAAATACACTTTCCACCATTAAAATTCTAGATCAACATAAGAAAATCGAAGATCTACACTGTTTGAAGCATGATTTACGTCAAGTGAAGAGAGATCGCATCAAATCAAGAGGTTTGGGGCATATTATTCGCTGTCCGGATTGAGAATTTTGCGATTTCGAGTTAATTCAAAGAGTTGGTAAGTGATAAGCATCTCTCACACGGATCGATCAAGTACATGAGTGTTTGATCTTATTTTCATCAATTTAAGTCGTTTTTACTTATATCTATATCGTGGTAAGTGCATTTTTATACGAATCACCATAGGATCTAATCTGGCAACTTAAAACTGGTAATTTCCATGTTAATTCTATTTAGAGAATGTAGAATGGATCGTTAAGACAAAACTAACACTCGAGGGAGGGATAAATAGTGTTTTCAAGGAATTTAAGAAAATCTAAAACTTATATGATCTACTATATGAATCACACACCATAAAGACGATCACAGTCACAGAATCAAATACAAACACAGAAATAAAATGCAGAAAGGGATAGAACACACCAAATTTTATATTGGTTCGGATTACACGTATGTCCAGTCCCGCACAACGCTCGATTGGGCGGAGTTTTATTACTATATCAATATCCAAGTACAACACCCTTGATTTTACGGCCACATGGTTACCACCGTTTCCACATCACCCTTGATTTCCTCGGCTACAAGGTTACCACCGTTACCTTCCTTGATTTCACGGCTACAAGGAACACACCATTTCCCAAACAACCCCAAATGATTACAACAACCCTATAACTCTTCAATAGCATTTTGATGCAAAGAGTAATTAGTAGAGAGTGAAAAGAGAAGAAGATTTATATAATTAGAATTGAAATCGGCAATATAAGTGTAGAAATCATAAAAATATGAAATAATAACGGAGGAATGAAAAGGGATGAGGATGGAGAAGAAGAATGGTTAAAAAATTCAAAATCAACCCCTACTTATAAAATTTGAAAGGTTGCAACGCTTCTGGAACGTTACAAATGGTGAAAATACACTTCTTTTCAAAATTGAAAATTTGACGGTTATATGTCGACATATGTTAGTTCAAATTTGAATTTTGAGTATTTTTCAAGTGTTTTAATATATATATATATATATATATATATATATATATGGAAATCCTTGGATTAAAACATAGTTATATAAATAAGTATTATAAAGTAGAAAATCATATGAAATCCTAAATATAAACTATATGAACATATTTATAAAATTATAAAGTTTAAAACTATATAAAGATAAAGTATATGAAATTAAATAACTATGTAAACTTTGAAACCCAAGTTTAAAATCAAAAGTAAAATAGAAAAACTTAATTAAAAATTGAATAGAATTTGAAATTTGAAAATCAGAATTTGAATTTCAACCTAGAGTGTCATTCAGAGTCTTACATATATACTAGACTCTATTACTATATTTGTCTTGAACTCTTGAAATCTTGATTACTCAAGCGTCTTGAATCTTCTCTGAATTCTGAATCTCTAAAACTCTTAAACTGTACAATCTTCAGTATTGATTCCTCTATACAAATCCTGCAAATATATGTGTGTATATATTCTAGATAAAGATGTTAGTATATATTTTATAATCAATTAAGATTGAAATAAGGTTGTTGTCATCAAAACTCCATTCTCCAATAATCTCCCCTTTTTTGATGATATTTATGTCAGTTTATAAAATATTCATACCTATTGATGCTGATCCTTCTAATACCCCCCCTCAATATGTCCTATATATTATACATAAAATAAGTCTATATTTTACAATTTCTCCCCCATTGGCATTATCAAAAAGAAATTTTAAACATATTCCCCGTAAATCCTATAACTATGTAAATAACTCCTATACTAAAGTAAAGTAATCCTCCTGAATCCTAAATCCATATATATATATATATATATATATATCATATAGTCATACTAGTATAAAGCACTTCCCCTAAATTGATGACTATACAATAATCAATACTAAGTATATAAACAAAACAATCTAATTATCACATATGTTTTAAGTCATATACTCAAACCAATCCAAGTAATATTTACATTTGTTTTAATATAGATTTTAAGTCAAACAATCCAAACAAATTCAAACAAATCAAATCATACCAAACAATTAAACATTTCAACGGATGGCATCGAAATGCTTCTCTTTTTGTTCAAACATCTTTATTTGGCTTAATTCAAGATGGCGTTGGTTTCGTAGTATTATAGAAAGGATGTTCTTGAAGGAATTCAATGTTTCTTCAAGATTTCACTTAAGTTATGAATTGGATTTGCACAGTTTTGATAAGAATTGAATAGGGAAGAAGGATAAATGATATATTAAGATTCACATAGAACAACTTGACAAGCTTTGGGTAACACACTTCATCGTTATCCCAATAGTCAATTAAGCTCAAGACTCATTGTGATTGAAAAGGGAGATAAGATCATAGGATGGAAAATCTCCAAAGACGGCGAAAGCACCTATATTGACTTTTGCATTTGTTAAATAGTTAACATAGGTTTTGATAGCTTCTCTATCATTATGAAGATAACCTTTGATTGTTTTGGTTAACTTCAATTTCTGAGATGAACTTGAGGAAGCCATTGAAGTTTTTGATTTTAAAGAGTATAAATAGGAAGAATGCAATTTGAATTGTGAATGCAAGGTAGAGAGAATAGATGTATATATAGAAATTGAATGGATATGAATTGAATAGGCATAACTTTTCAGAAATTAATGACACATTTTCAAACCTTGGGAGTTGGGGAAAAGTTGGAGGGAAATTTGAAAGTTTAAACTTTTGAAATTCAAATTTTGAATTTCAAATTATAGGCTGATAAGTCGACATATAGACATATGTATGTCGACATATATGTTCAATTTCAATGGACATTTGGTTTTTGTGACTTTTGATTTAAAGTACCTATTTATATTTCTGGTTTAATTATTTCCTGAAATAATTCTAATCCTAGCAAACATTCAAAATTTATTTTATTAATTATTATTATTTTGAATTTCAAAATTCAAATTTGAATTTTAAAATTTAATTTTTGAATTTTAAAATTTAAGTTTTGAATTTTAAACTTCAAGTTTTGAATTTTAAAGTTTAAATTTCAAATCCAAAACAAAGCAAGAAATCAAAGCATCCAAGAAAAATAAAAATTAATTAAGGTGTACCAGGTTTTTAATTCCTTTTCTTCGATATTTTATGAATTTTGAATTGCTGTGAAGCACATAATTTAATTTCTTATTTTTGGTTCTTCGTCACTTGATGATGACTATGAATCGTCTAATGTTGCTGCATCTGCTCTCTTTCTCTTCTTTGATGAATTGTTATTGCCCGTATGTTGAATCGATTTGTCTGGATATGGACACATTTTCTTCATATGGCCTGGATTATTGCATTTATAACATCGACCATCATTTCTTCCTGAACTTCCTTGGTTAATATTTTGAAAATTATTTTTCCTTTTGTTTCTCAGAATTTTTTTGAAATGTCTTATCGTTAAGGTTGTTTCTTCATCCTCTTCACTGCTCGAGTCAGAATCATTTATTGTTGCTTTAAATGCTATGGATTTCTTTTCAGTTGGTTTGTTTTCCTTTCTTTTCTGTAATTGGAATTCAAAAGACATCATATTTCCGATTAGCTCCTCAATCCTCATTTCACTGACATTATGGGCTTCTTCAATCGCCAATGTTTTCTGATCCCATTCAGACGTCAATGAATTCAATATTTTTCTGACTTGGTCTTCTAAATAAGTTTTTCTAAGATTTGTTAATGAATGTACAATCCCTTGAAATCTGCAATACATATCAGAGATAGATTCATTCTCGTTCATTTTGAATAACTCAAACTGATTAACTAACATTGATATCTTTGTTTTTTTAACTTTACTAGTTCCTTCGTGAGTAACTTGTAAAGTTATCAAACTTCATAAGCAAATTTACAATTTGACAATCTATTAAATTCATTCCTATCTAATGAAAAAAATAACATATTCATGGCTTAAGAATTTCTTTATGCAGCACCTTTTTTTCAATTGTCCATTGTGCAAAATTAGTTGTGGGTACGACATATTAAGTCTGTGTTCTATTCCATATGTCTAATCCTACTGATTGTAAATATATTTTCATTTTACATGCCTAATATGAATTTACTACCATTAAATGGTGGTGGTCTAATAGTGGACTGACCCTCTACAAAAGAACTATTATTATTACCAGTGTTGGTTGCCATTTAAAACAAAAAAATCAAAAATCAGATTTTGAACTTTTTGAAAGACCTTACTTTGATACCAATTGTTAAGGATTGCGGAATGGATCGTTAAGGCAAAACTAACACTAAAGAGGGGTGAATAGTGTTTTCAAGGAATTTAAGAAAATCTAAAACTTATATGATCTACTATATGAATCACACATCATAAAGATGATCATAGACATGGAATCGAACACAAACACAGAAATAAATGGAAATAAAATGCAGGAGAAAGAAAGAACATACCTGATTTTATATTGTTTCAGATTTCTCCTACGTCAAGTCCCATGCATCGCTGGATTGCACAGAGTTTTATTACTATATCAATATCCAAGTACAACACCCTTGATTTCATGACCACAAGGTTACCACTATTTCCACACCACCCTTAATTTCCCTGGCTACAAGGTTACCATCATTTCCTTCCTCGATTTCATAGCTTCAAGGGAACACACCGTTTCCTAAACAACCCCAAATGATTACAACAACCCTATAACTCTTCAATAGCACTTTGATTCAAAGAGTAATGAGTAGAGAGTGAGAAGAAGTTTTATATAATTAGAATTGAAATTGGCATAGTATAAGTGTAGAAATCATAAAAATTAAAAAATAATAATGGAGGAATGAAAAGGGATGAGGATAAAGAACAAGAATGGTTAAAAAATTCAAAATCAACCCCTATTTATAAAATTTGAAAGATTGCAATGCTTCTGGAACGTTACAAATGGTGAAAAGACACTTCTTTTCAAAATTGAAAATATGACGGTTATATGTAGACACGGCTACATATGTATGTTGAGATAGTTCAAATTTGAAATTTGAGTATATTTCAAGTGTTTTAATATATATATATTTCCGGAAATTCTTAGATTAAAACATAGTTATATAAATAAGTATTATAATGTAGAAAATCATATGAAATCATAAATATAAACTATATGAACATATTTATAAAATTATAAAGTTTAAAACAATATAAGATAAAGTATATAACTATATAAATATATAAAATTATAAACTTTAAAACTCAAGTTTATTTCAAAAGTAAGATAGATAAACTTAATTAAAATTTGAATAGAATTTGAAATTTGAAAATCAGAATTTGAATTTGAACCTGGAGTTGTAACAACCCGAAAATCTGGGCCAGTTTAAAATTTTTATTTTGGCAATTTTAGCGAATTTTGAACATTTAAAATGAATTATTTTAAATAATATCAACGAGAAATTTATTTTGAATAGAAATCGAACGTATATATTATATACGTCGTCGTTAGAATATAAATAATTATTTATAAATATAAATAGAATTGAAAATGGCGCGGTAGTTCGATAATTCAATTTCAAACTTCAATTGAATGTACCAGGTGCAAAACAATCCGGATTTTAGTGAAACCGAAAATATTAGGATCTATTTGGGAATATCTTTCCAACGAATTCGAAAAATCGAAATTTCATAGCGGGAATCAAAAGATATGCCCAGTTGAAAAGTATGAATAGTCGCTATGGAATTCAGGCCCAAACGACCTCGGATTTCGACGAAACCACTTTTGTTGGATCCGCGACGTCAAATTATTGCTAGATTCCAAATTTCATAATTTTTCGAATCAATATGTGAGCGTGGCAAAGGAAAACGCGTTTGACCAGTTTCAGTTGATTTTAATCAACTGGAAAATGGCCATTTTTCAAACGGTCTCAGAATTCAACGAAACTAGTTTTGTTAGGACCGTATCGTCAATACGAAGCTAGAAAATATTTTTCGGGAATTTTTCGGGTTAGTATGTGACCCCGTTAAATTGAAATGCGCGTTCAAATTCAATATATAGAGTTATATGTTGATTTTGACGAAAACCGATCGAAACAGTCGAATCAGCTTATGGTACATATCTCATTGTGTTCGGAATGGGGGTGAAACGCTATGGACGACAGGCGGTGGGCCTCGTTTAGAGGTCGTACGTAAAAGTCAACTTTTTGAAATTTAAATAATAAATATAATAAAATAAAATAAAACCTCCCTTTATCTTCCTCTCAGGCCCCCCCTCCCGATTCATTTCTGAACGAAAGAAAAAAAAAAAAAAATCAAATCGCTCGACGCGATTCTCCTCAGCCCGCGCCACCGACGGAGGCGCTGTCAACCACCATCG
The DNA here is from genome assembly GCA_030737875.1 of Allium sativum. Taxonomy (NCBI): domain Eukaryota; kingdom Viridiplantae; phylum Streptophyta; class Magnoliopsida; order Asparagales; family Amaryllidaceae; genus Allium; species Allium sativum. Next base: position 661,731,670 of record CM060919.1, read on the forward strand.
CGCCTCCCTCCTCTCTCTCCTCCTCCCTCGATCTCACCACGCACGCCGCAGGTGGCGGTGCAGCGCCGCCACCACTCCCCCCCGGTCCGTCGAGACCCCCTAGCCTCCACTATCTTCCTTCGCTCCATCGCACAAACTGCGGACCCCAAATCGAAGAAACCCTAGCCCCATCGTTTGAAGCCCACCGCCGATTGCTGGAGACCACCGTTAGCACCCATCCCCCCTCTTGCCTAAAGAACTCCGGCGCCCACTGACCCGACGTGAAACCCTCCCCCATTTCGAAAATCGGTAAGTTTTCTGATTTTGTTTTATTTTGTTCAATAAAAATCTGATTTTTATGCTAGGAAAATATACGATTTTTGATAGGGAAAAGATTAGATTTTTTTTAAAATAGAAAAGATTAGATTTTTAAAATAGAAAAGATTAGATTTTTAAAATAGAAAATATTAGATTTTTAAAATAGAAAAGATTAGATTTTTAAAATAGAAAAGATTAGATTTTTGGAATTGAAAAGGCGAAATCTTTATATTTGAAAAGGCGAAATCTTTATATGAAGAATAGCGTGATAAAAATAGAATTTTTATCTATATAACATCGTTGTAAAAATAGAATTTTTATCTATATAATAGTGGTATAAAAATAGAATTTTTATTTATATATTAGTGGTATAAAAATAGAATTTTTATCCATATGAGGCAATTATAAAAATATGAATTTTATATACATAGCAACAATATAAAAATGTGATTTTTATATATGTAGTGAAAGCGGGCAACGAAAGTGACAAAAGGCAAGAACGACGAAGATTTTTATAAATGAAGTGTCGTGGAATTGGATTAGCTATCGGTGAGAACTTCTCACTCTAAATTTCTTTTTCTAGTTATACATATATACTAGGATGCAGACGGTGCTTAGTAGCACCCGACACTCGTCATCCACAGACCATGGATGGCTTGTTTGTTTGATTGATGTGTTGTGAAAATTGTTTGTGATGTTGATGTGAAATCGATAATAAATGTAGATGTGTTGAAATAAATTAATTATCATTCAAAATATAATTTTTAACGTGAAAGTGAATAAATAAATATTTATAAACAAATCAGCCGATTTGTTTATATACACTGATTTGACTGATATTGATTGGGTCAATAAATTTTACACATCGCCCAACTGCACAAATAAAAATCTGTGTTTGTTGATTTGAAACCCCATACGGGTGTTGGGATAATATTTGGGTACACTAATCCCAATTATTTAATTATATGTCGATCGATTGGTCGACAAACTGTGTAAGCGTTGATTATTTATATTTGATGCTTATGCAGTCGTGTGGTGCACCTTGGATGATGGTTGATTGTTTGTCATTGCTATTATATACATGTGTTGTGTGGAATCCATATAATTAACATTATATGGTGATTGATTGGGCCTCATTCCAATCGGGAAAATAATGAATATTATAAAAGAAAATTCATGTGTTGAATATAAAAATAGTCATGTGCGGAGAATACTCATATGTTGAAAATATTCGTGTGTTGGGTAAAATATTTTAATAATAAAATTTACATCTTTATCATATTTAAAATTAGAACTACTTCACGATGGAGTCTGATTTAAAAATCAAACGATAGATACCATAAGTTTATAAAATATTTTACATAACAAAAATAGTGATGTGTTGACAGTACTCATTTGTTGAGATTAGTCAAGTGTTGAAAGAAATATAGGGTCATGTGTTGAATAGAATAAATATTCCTTTATTGAATAGAATAACGAATTTATTGAAATATATAAAGCCGTGTTGATTAGAGTTGCGCTATTTTGTCGTGAACGAAATTTATATCGATTATATTCGTTTTATAATGAATATTGAAAAGTGACTTCAAAATTTAATATTTTGGAATGAAATTCAAATTAAATTAGATTAAAATTCAAACTGAAATTTTATTGAATCAATTTGAAATGAACTCGAATCGAATAAAAAATGAATTCGATTCGAATTGAATAGAAAGTGAATTTGAATTCAAATTGAATAGAAATGAATTCAAACTGAATTAAATTGAAATTGAATAAAAACGAATAGAAATTGTTTTGGATGAAATTTAAGAAGAACTGAAATTGAATTGAAATCAAGTTGAAATGAATTCGAATTGAATTAAATAGAAAGTAAATTCAAATTGAATTGAATTAAAACGAATTAGAATTTAAATTGAATTGAAACGAATTAGAATTTGAATTGAAACGAATTTGAATTCGAATCAAATAAAATTGAAATGAATTCGAATTGAATTGAAATCAAATCAATTTGAAATTGAATGTAGCGTTGAAATGGTTTTGAAAACGAATTTAAAACGATTTATAAAATACGTTTTAAAAAGGAAATTGACGAAATATATAATATATATATATATATATTATATATATAATGGCCTGAACAGAACGCGCTGCGCCGCGGTAGTTCGTGAATTTCGACCATTGACTTCGAATCGACGTTACGGGAGATCCGACCGTCGGATTCTCCTAAAACCGGAACCGTTGGGTTCGTATCGAAAATATCTTTCGAATGAATATTAGAAACTTGAAATCTAACGGTTAGATTTAGAGTTATGTCCAAATCAAATTCGAAAAAGGTCACTGTAAGTGCAGTTCGATGGCCGTTGTTGGAAATCGACTGTACGGGCCTTGATAAAATTATTAAAAATATTGATAATTTGTGTAAAATCATAAGAAATGATTTGGAAAAAATTGGGCCGAAGAATTCCACATTTGAAAGGATAAAAATAGATTTTTATCGAAATGAACTAGTTTTGAACTAGAATTAAAATTAATTTATTTTTAAAATAAATAAATTGAATTTGAAAGTGATTTTAAAAATAATCAATATTCACAATACGTGGATTGGACGGGAGTTGAATCGAAATTATCTTCGGAATATTTCGATGTTGGATTTCGTGACTATAAAGATATTGTTAAGGGAATTTGAAAGATATATTTTATATCGTTATTTCCAATACGATATTTGTTGGTTTCAGAATTTGATATTGAATATAAGCCGGTATATTTTCTATTCAGAGCCTTGTATTTAATATCAAATGTGATTTGGGTTTATCGTGACTCGTGTTTTAGATGACATTGGTTCTTTAACCCAGTTAAAGGCAGGATATTGATTTTTGAAGAGATTGAAACTAAGTGGAGATTTAATGAATCTTTAATTAGATTAAAAGGTGAATTGATAATTTAAATTATCAAATCTGAAAGGTGATCGAGAATGGAGTACCACCAGTTTTGCTCCTAAGCGATAGTTAAATCTTTAATTAGATTTGAACGTGAAATGGTAATTAATTTTACCAATAACACCGTGGTGTTAGATGTGGAGTATTACCAGTTTTCTCCATGGGATGTATTGGTTGGGATTGGGAAATAAAATAAATAATTACTTCGGTGTGGTTCGTTAATTCCGACTAGTTTGAAATGATATCCAAAGGAGGATTAAAGAATAAATTTAGAAGAATTTATCTTGGATAAAATTAATGGGAACCTTTCCCTAAGAATGTGATTTTGTGAATAAAAGAATATTCTGAATTGGAATGAGGCGTTCGTTGTGTTTGTATAACATTTGTTTATCATATACGTGGGTTATTTAGAAAGGCCGGGTTTATACCCATTCTGAATAACCGATTCGACGAGATGTCGAAGCTGAAGACAGTGGTTGAAGACCGGAAGTCTTCACATCGTTCGGGTGATTACTGATGATCTTGATTGGGCTGTACACCCAGGATGAGGGAGGGAAACAGTTGGTGATCGTCCAGACGTACATGGAGATGGATGGATATGCGAGGAAAGTGCCTCCGGTTTCGTTCAGACCCAGAACGAACTTGAAAATGGATTGTGTGTCTGACATTGGATTTTATTCTGTGTTGATTGATCTCTATTAAATATACATCTGTTTAGCGGTAGAGAATTTATTCTCTTTCTTAACGCCCTTCTCTGAGACGTACGAGCTCAGAGGTTGTATATCGATGGACATCAGTCGCATGGAGTGAATTGCCAGTGTGGCACGCGTAAGTGGCAATTGATCAGGGCTTCTGTTGAAAAGCAAAGTCTTGTGGTTGATGATCAAAGCACGGCCTGTGTGGCATAGCTTTGTGTATAACGTGAATTCGCGAGCCTCACACCTCGGTATGAGTCAAAAACGGGAGACGGACCGCTGGGAGAGCACGACGTTTCTTTCTAGCTAGGGTGGTGTCAGTGACCTACCAGCACTGACATTTATATACTTTTCACCTGTGTGGTTGTTGGAATGCGAGACGCCTCGGATATAGGTCTGTAAGGACCAGGAAACGTGTGTTCAGGAATTGCCAATCCTCAAAAGTAAGAGAGGACCGGCCCAGCCGATTCCAAGGATCATAGTGGGGTCCTAGGACATTTGCTAGAGTGTCTCGAACGCGGAGAGGAGCTTGCCCCTTGCCTCGACTCATGATGGAATCCAATTTCCAATACGTGTGTTTTGGTTTTATTTGTAGAACCTAGTATGGCGACATAGTGGTATGGGTCATTCATGCCGCCTATGATTGATATTTATGATTGAAGTTGGTTTGACACTATACACCTATAATAGTATCAAATAATGTGTTTTAACGTATCAAGCATGCTTTGGCTGTTATATGGTAAAAACCCTATCCTCCGGCTTGCGTTGCATTGTGTGATGGGACCTGGGTCTTATAACAACTTCATCTTTCTTTATTTAGCATTGCGTTGTTTGTTCTATGCACTGGTATTCTTGGGAGGAAACCCGTTCCGTGTTATACGGCGTGGTCCCTTGATTTACCTAGCTTTAAAAAGAAAGATTAATAACTGTTTTAGTTCTCACACCAGTCACATGACTGACCTGGAGTTTATTGTTTTAACCTAAACTCTGGATGCCCCTATTTTCTACGCGGGCAGCTAGTAGTTTTGGTTTTGCAGATTTATATCCACAGGGACCTGATTTACAGCTGGAACGATGCTCGAAAAGCTCTATATCCGTGTATCACTTTCAGTTGTGTTTTGTATATTTTTCCGCTGCTATGTAATTTATTGTAATCTCTGATATTCATCGAATGTAATTTATTCATTTATACTCTGTATATTCTTGTATCTGATGTAATTGTTGTAATAACAATGAAATGTTCTTCCGTCTGCGTTCATTTTTGTGTTGTTCTCAAAGTATTCGTGCTTTCCTTCACGGGGAAGTTACGGGTCCTTATAGTGGTATCAGAGTTTTGGTTTACAGAGCTTGAGAACAAGGCACCTTAGAACCATACGAAAGAATTCATCAGATATTGGATTAGTAATATCCAATTAGAATGACTCGTTAGAGATAGGATCAATAGTATCCTAGAACGAGTGTGAAGAGTATATTTTTCAAATGAAACCAAATTTTGTTTAGAACTTTAAACCATTTTATACGTATTTGAATATTTATTTATTTTGAATTTGGACAATCGAGTATATAAAGATTTCACATATATGGATCATGAACGTATATTCGAAGTTTTAATATACTGGATAGATATGTAATTACACTCTAGTCGCCCGGAGCTGATGTTGATAATGACCATGGCATCATCAATATTTATGTTCGTGTTTCGAAGGTGTGATTTCTATATATTTCCATTAGACTGGTGTGAGAACCAAAACAAACATAGCTAGAATACATTGTTGTGAATTGGCATCAAAAACATGATTTTTTGTATATATGTATCAAAATTATGAATTTGAAATTTTAATTCACTATTTGATTGATGTTTGTGTTGTTTGTTTATTTGTTTGATAATTTTGAACCATTTAGCCTAATTGAACCAAATATTGAATTGTATTGAAAATTGGTCGCATTTGCATGCATATACATGTATATCTATTGAACAGGTCATAGCAAGGAGGCTAGAGCCGAAGAATAAAATTTGTTTGCCCGACAAATAGGTACATGTTTACTATAATTTACTGTTTTGTTTGGGTGATGATGATTTTATGAGCCTATTGGCTAGCCGCTTGGCCTTTTCTTTTTCTTTTTGAGATCAGAAGGCCAGTATGGCAATTTCGGGATTTTCCCGTGGCTCCCGGTGCAGGGGAGGTTATGGCGAAATTTTTCGAAAATTTAGGGTGTTAGCCAAATTTTTGAAGAATTTGAAAATTCTCAGAAATTGAAAAGTTGGAGAATGGAAGCCAGATCGAACATAGAGTTGATTACTCAAACCACTTTCGACTTTGTACCTTTTCGGGGACGAAAAGTTTTAAGTGGGAGAGATTGTAACAACCCGAAAATCTGGGCCAGTTCAAAATTTTTATTTTGGCAATTTTAGCGAATTTTGAACATTTAATTTGAATTATTTTAAATAATATCGATGAGAAATTTATTTTGAATAGAAATCGAACGTATATATTATATACGTCGTTGTTAGAATATAAATAATTATTTATAATATAAATAGAATTGAAAATGGCGCGGTAGTTCGATAATTCGATTTCAAACTTCAATTGAATGTACCGGGTGCAAAACAATCCGGATTTTAGTGAAACCGAAAATATTAGGATCTATTTGGGAATATCTTTCCAACGAATCCGAAAAATCGAAATTTCATAGAGGGAATCAAAAGATATGTCCAGTTGAAAATTCTGAATAGTCGCTACGGAATTCAAGCCCTTAAAAATAGACATTTTGCAAACGACCTCGGATTTCGACGAAAACCACTTTTGTTGGATCCAAGACATCAAATTATTGCTAGATTCCAAATTTCATAATTTTTCGAATCAATATGTGAGCGTGGCGAAGGAAAACGCGTTTGACAAGTTTCAGTTGATTTTAATCGACTGGAAAATGGCCATTTTTCAAACGGTCTCAGAATTCGATGAAACTAGTTTTGTTAGGACAATATCGTCAATACGAAGCTAGAAAATATTTTTCGGGAATTTTTCGGGTTAGTATGTGACCCCGGTAAATTGAAATGTGCATTCAAATTCAATATATAGAGTTATATGTTGATTTTGACGAAAACTGATCGAAACAGTCGAATCAGCTTATGGTATATATCCCATTGTGTTCGGAATGGGGGTGAAACGCTATGGACGACAGGCGGTGGGCCTCGTTTAGAGGTCGTATGTAAAAGTCAACTTTTTGAAATTTAAATAATAAATATAATAAAATAAAATAAAACCTCCCTTTATCTTCCTCTCAGGCCCCCCCTCCCGATTCATTTCTGAACGAAAGAAAAAAAAAGAAAAAAAAATCAAATCGCTCGACGCGATTCTCCTCAGCCCGCGCCACCGACGGAGGCTCTGTCAACCACCATCGCGCCTCTCTCCTCCTCCCTCGATCTCACCGCGCACGCCGCAGGTGGTGATGCAGCGCCGCCACCACTTCCCCCCCAGGTCTGTCGAGACCCCCCTAGCCTCCACTATCTTCATCCGCTCCATCGCACAAATCGTGGACCCCAAATCGAAGAATCCTAGCCCCATCGTTTGAAGCCCACCGCCGATTGCTGGAGACCGCCGTCAGCACCCTTCCCCCCTCTCGCTTGAAGAACTCCGGCGCCCACTGACCCGACGTGAAACCCTCCCCCCTTTCAAATCAGTAAGTTTTCTGATTTTGTTTTATTTTCTTCAATAAAAATCTGATTTTTATGCTAGGAAAATATACGATTTTTGATAGGGAAAAGATTAGATTTTTTTAAAATAGAAAAGATTAGATTTTTAAAACAGAAAAGATTAGATTTTTAAAATAGAAAAGATTAGATTTTTAAAATAGAAAAGATTTTATTTTTAAAATAGAAAAGATTGGATTTTTAAAATAGAAAATATTTGATTTTTGGAATTGAAAAGGCGAAATCTTTATATTTAAAAAGGCGAAATCTTTATATGAAGAATAGCGTGATAAAAATAGAATTTTTATCTATATAACATCGTTGTAAAAATAGAATTTTTATCCATATAGTAGCGGTATAAAAATAGAATTTTTATCTATATATTAGTGGTATAAAAATAGAATTTTTATCCATATGAGGCAATTATAAAAATATGAATTTTATATACATAGCAACAATATAAAAATGTGATTTTTATATATGTAGTGAAAGCGGGCAACGAAAGTGACAAAAGGAGAGAACGACGTAGATTTCTATAAATGAAGTGTCGTGGAATTGGATTAGCTATCGGTGAGAACTTCTCACTCTAAATTTCTTTTTCTAGTTATATATATATATATACTAGGATGCAGACGGTGCTTAATAGCACCCGACACCCGTCATCCACAGACCATGGATGGCTTGTTTGTTTGATTGATGTGTTGTAAAAATTGTTTGTGATGTTGATGTGAAATCGATAATAAATGTAGATGTGTTGAAATAAATTAATTATCGTTAAAAATATAATTTTTAATGTGAAAGTGAATAAATAAATATTTATAAACAAATCAGCCGATTTGTTTATATACACTGATTTGACTGATATTGGTTGGGTCGATAAATTTTACACATCGCCCAACTGCACAAATAAAAATCTGTGTTTGTTGATTTGAAACCCCACACGGGTGTTGGGATAATATTTGGGTACACTAATCCCAATTATTTAATTATATGTCGATCGATTGGTCGACAAACTGTGTAAGCGTTGATTATTTATATTTGATGCTTATGCAGTCGTGTGGTGCACCTTGGATGACGGTTGATTATTTGTCATTGCTATTATATACATTTGTTGTGTGGAATCCATATAATTAACATTATATGGTGATTGATTGGGCCTTATTACAATCGGGAAAATAATGAATATTATAAAATAAAATTCATGTGTTGAATATAAAAATAGTCATGTGTGGAGAATACTCATGTGTTGAAAATATTCGTGTGTTGGGTAAAATATTTTAATAATAAAATTTACATCTTTATCATATTTAAAATTAGAACTACTTCACGATGGAGTCTGATTTAATAATCAAACGATGGATACCCTAATTTTATAAAATATTTTACATAACAAAAATAGTGATGTGTTGACAGTACCCATTTGTTGAGATTAGTCAAGTGTTGAAAGAAATATAGGTTCATGTGTTGAATAGAATAAATATTCCTTTGTTGAATAGAATAACGAATTTATTGAAATATATAAAGCCGTGTTGATTAGAGTTGCGCTATTTTGACGTGAACGATATTTATATCGATTATATTCGTTTTATAATGAATATTGAAAAGTGATTTCAAAATTTAATATTTTGAAATGAAAATCAAATTTAATTAGATTAAAATTCAAATTGAAATTTTATTGAATCAATTTGAAATGAATTTGAATCGAATAGAAAATGAATTCGATTCGAATTGAATAGAAAGTGAATTTGAATTCAAATTGAATAGAAATGAATTCAAATTGAATTAAATTGAAATTGAATTAAAACGAATAGAAATCGTTTTGGATGAAATTTAAGACGAACTGAAATTGAATTGAAATCAATTTGAAATGAATTCGAATTGAATTAAATAGAAAGTAAATTCAAATTGAATTGAATTAAAACGAATTAGAATTTAAATTGAATTGAAACGAATTAGAATTTGAATTGAAACGAATTTGAATTCGAATTAAATAAAATTGAAATGAATTCGAATTGAATTGAAATTAAATCAATTTGAAATTGAATGTAGCGTTGAAATGGTTTTGAAAACGAATTTAAAACGATTTATAAAATACGTTTTAAAAAGGAAATCGATGAAATATATATATAATATATATATATATATATATATATATATTATATATATAATGGCCTGAATAGAACGCGCTGCGCCGCGGCAGTTCATGAATTTCGACCATTGACTTCGAATCGACGTTATGGGAGATCCGACCGTCAGATTCTCCTAAAACCGGAACCGTTGGTTTCGTATCGAAAAGATCTTTCCAATGAATATTAGAAACTTGAAATCTAACGGTTGGATTTGGAGTTATGTCCAAATCAAATTCGAAAAAGGTCGTTGTATGTGCAGTTCGATAGCCTTGTTGGAAATCGACTGTACAGGCCTTGATAAAATTATTAAAAATATTGATAATTTGTGTAAAATCATAAGAAATGATTTGGAAAAAATTGTGCCGAAGAATTCCACATTTGAAAGGATAAAAATAGATTTTTATCGAAATGAACTAGTTTTGAACTAGAATTAAAATTAATTTATTTTTGAAATAAATAAATTGAATTTGAAAGTGATTTTAAAAATAATCAATATTCACAATACGTGGATTGGACGGGAGTTGAATCGAAATTATCTTCGGAATATTTCGATGTTGGATTTCGTGACTATACAGATATTGTTATAGGAATTTGAAAGATATATTTTATATCGTTATTTCCAATACGATATTTGTTGGTTTCAGAATTTGATATTGAATATAAGCCGGTATATTTTCTATTCAAAGCCTTGTATTTAATATCAAATTTGATTTGGGTTTATCGTGACTCGTGTTTTAGATGACATTGGTTCTTTAACCCAGTAAAAGGCAGGATATTGATTTTTGAACAGATTGAAACTAAGTGGAGATTTAATGAATCTTTAATTAGATTAAAAGGTGAATTGATAATTTAAATTATCAAATCTAAAAGGTGATCGAGAATGGAGTACCTCAGTTTTGCTCCAAAGCGATAGTTAAATCTTTAATTAGATTTGAACGTGAAATTGTAATTAATTTTACCGATAACACCGTGGTGTTAGATGTGGAGTATTACCAGTTTTCTCCATGGGATGTATAGGTTGGATTGGGAAATAAAATAAATAATTACTTCGGTGTGGTTCGTTAATCCCGACTAGTTTGAAATGATATCCAAAGGAGGATTAAAGAATAAATTTGGAAGAATTTATCTTGGATAAAATTAATGGGAACCTTTCCCTAAGAATGTGATTTTGTGAATAAAAGAATATTCTGAATTGGAATGAGGCGTTCGTTGTGTTTGTATAACATTTGTTTATCATATACGTGGGTTATTCAGAAAGGCCGGGTTTATACCCATTCTGAATAACCGATTCGACGAGATGTCGAAGATGAAGACGGTGGTTGAAGACCGGAAGTCTTCACATCGTTCGGGTGATTACTGATGATCTCGATTGGGCTGTACACCCAGGATGAGGGAAACCGTTGGTGATCGTCCAGACGTACTTGGAGATGGATGGATATGCGAGGAAAGTGCCTCCGGTTTCGTTCAGACCCAGAACGAACTTGAAAATGGATTGTGTGTCTGACATTGGATTTTATTCTGTGTTGATTGATCTCTATTAAATATACATCTGTTTGGCAGCAGAGAATTTATTCTCTTTCTTAACGCCCTTCTCTGAGACGTACGAGCTCAGAGGTTGTATATCGATGGACATCAGTCGCATGGAGTGAAATGCCAGTGTGGCACGCGTAAGTGGCAATTGATCAGGGCTTCTGTTGAAAAGCAAAGCCTTGTGGTTGATGATCAAAGCACGGCCTGTGTGGCGTAGCTTTGTGTATAACGTGAATTCGCGAGCCTCACACCTCGGTATGAGTCAAAAAGGGAGACGGACCGCTGGGAGAGCACGACGTTTCTTTCTAGCTAGGGTGGTGTCAGTGACCTACCAGTCCTGACATTTATATACTTTTCACCTGTGCGGTTGTTGGAATGCGAGGCGCCTCGGATATAGGTCTGTAAGGACTAGGAAACGTGTGTTCAGGAATTGCCAATCCTCAAAAGTAAGAGAGGACCGGCCCAGCCGATTCCAAGGATCATAGTACGGTCCTGGGACATTTGCTAGAGTGTCTCGAACGCGGAGAGGAGCTTGCCCCTTGCCTCGACTCATGATGGAATCCAATTTCCAATACGTGTGTTTCGGTTTTATTTGTAGAACCTAGTATGGTGACATAGTGGTATGGGTCATTCATGCCGCCTATGATTGTTATTTATGATTGAAATTGTTTTGACACTATACACCTATAATAGTATCAAATAATGTGTTTTAATGTATCAAGCATGCTTTGGCTGTTATAAGGTAAAAACCCTATCCTCCGGCTTGCGTTGCATTGTGTGATGGGACCTGGGTCTCATAACAGCTTCATCTTTCTTTATTTAGCATTGCGCTGTTTGTTCTATGCACTGGTATTCTTTGGAGGAAACCCGTTCCGTGTTATACGGCGTGGCCCCTTGATTTACCTAGCTTTAAAAATAAAGATTAATAACTGTTTTAGTTCTCACACCAGTCACATGACTGACCTGGAGTTTATTGTTTTAACCTAAACTCTGGGTGCCCCTATTTTCTACACGGGCAGCTAGTAGTTTTGGTTTTGCAGATTTGTATTCACAGAGACCTGATTTACAGCTGGAACGATGCTCGGAAAGCTCTGTATCCGTGTATCACTTTCACTTGTGTTTTGTATATTTTTCCGCTGCTATGTAATTTATTGTAATCTCTGATATTCATCGAATGTAATTTATTCATTTATACTCTGTATATTCTTGTATCTGATGGAATTGTTGTAATAACAATGAAATGTTCTTCCGTCTGCGTTCATTTGTGTGTTGTTCTCAAAGTATTCGTGCTTTCCTTCACGGGGAAGTTACGGGTCCTTACAGTGGTATCAGAGCTTTGGTTTACAGAGCTTGAGAACAAGGCACCTTAGAACCATACGAAAGAATTCATCAGATATTGGATTAGTAATATCCAATTAGAATGACTCGTTAGAGATAGGATCAGTAGTATCCTAGAATGAGTGTGAAGAGTATATTTTTCAAATGAAACTTAATTTTGTTTTGAACTTTAAACCATTTTATACGTATTTGAATATTTATTTATTTTGAATTTGGACAATCGAGTATATAAAGATTTCGCGTATACGCGTCATGAACGTATATTCGAAGTTTTAATATACTGGATAGATATGTAATTACACTCTAGTCGCCCGGAGATGATGTTGATAATGACCATGGCATCATCAATATTTATGTTCGTGTTTCGAAGGTGTGATTTCTATATATTTCCATTAGACCGGTGTGAGAACCAAAACAAATATAGCTAGAATACATTGTTGTGAATTGGCATCAAAAACATGATTTTTTGTATATATGTATCAAAATTATGAATTTGAAATTTTAATTCACTAATTGATTGATGTTTGTGTTGTTTGTTTATTTGTTCGATAATTTTGAACCATTTAGCCTAATTGAACCAAATATTGAATTGTATTGAAAATTGGTCGCATTTGCATGCATATACATGTATATCTATTGAACAGGTCATAGCAAGGAGGCTAGAGCCGAAGAATAAAATTTGTTTGCCCGACAAATAGGTACATGTTTACTATAATTTACTGTTTTGTTTGGGTGATGATGATTTCATGAGCCTATTGGCTAGCCGCTTGGCTTTTTCTTTTTCTTTTTCTTTTTGAGATCAGAAGGCCTGTATGGAAATTTCGGGATTTTCCCGTGGCTCCCGGTGCAAAGGAGGTTATGGCGAAATTTTTCGAAAATTTAGGGTGTTAGCCAAATTTTTGAAGAATTTGAAAATTCTCAGAAACTGAAAAGTTGGAGAATGGAAGCCAGATCGAACGTAGAGTTGATTACTCAAACCACTTTCGACTTTGTTCCTTTTCGGGGACGAAAAGTTTTAAGTGGGAGAGATTGTAACAACCCGAAAATCTGGGCCAGTTTAAATTTTTTATTTTGGCAATTTTAGCGAATTTTGAACATTTAAAGTGAATTATTTTAAATAATATCGACGAGAAATTTGTTTTGAATAGAAATCGAACGTATATATTATATACGTCGTCGTTAGAATATAAATAATTATTTATAAATATAAATAGAATTGAAAATGGCGCGGTGGTTCGATAATTCGATTTCAAACTTCAATTGAATGTACCGGGTGCAAAACAATCCGGATTTTAGTGAAACCGAAAATATTAGGATCTATTTGGGAATATCTTTCCAACGAATCCGAAAAATCGAAATTTCATAGCGGGAATCAAAAGATATGTCCAGTTGAAAATTCTGAATAGTCGCTATGGAATTCAGGCCCTTAAAAATAGACATTTTGCAAACGACCTCGGATTTCGACGAAACCACTTTTGTTGGATCCGCGACGTCAAATTATTACTAGATTCCAAATTTCATAATTTTTCGAATCAATATGTGAGCGTGGCGAAGGAAAACGCATTTGACCAGTTTTAGTTGATTTTAATCGACTGGAAAATGGCCATTTTTCAAACGGTCTCAGAATTCGACGAAACTAGTTTTGTTAGGACTGTATCGTCAATACGAAGCTAGAAAATATTGTTCGGGAATTTTTCGGGTTAGTATGTGACCCCGGTAAACTGAAATGTGCGTTCAAATTCAATATATAGAGTTATATGTTGATTTTGACGAAAACTGATCGAAACAGTCGAATCAGCTTATGGTATATATCCCATTGTGTTCGGAATGGGGGTGAAACGCTATGGACGACAGGCCGTGGGCCTCGTTTAGAGGTCGTATGTAAAAGTCAACTTTTTGAAATTTAAATAATAAATATAATAAAATAAAATAAAACCTCCCTTTATCTTCCTTTCAGCCCCCCCTCGATTCATTTCTGAACGAAAGAAAAAAAAAGAAAAAAAATCAAATCGCTCGACGCGATTCTCCTCAGCCCGCGCCACCGGCGGAGGCGCTGTCAACCACCATCGCGCCTCTCTCCTCTGTAACACCCCACTCCCGCTATGGTCACTCGCTAAGGGAATGCCATAACATCGGTGGAGTATTTTAAGTGAATATAGAACAGAGAAATTACAGCAAGACAGATATAAGTAATACTTGAAAATTTAAAACATCATTTCAATTGCAGCGGAAAGTAAAACATGTCTGGTTACATCACAAAACCATAATAAGAGTCAAGTACAAAATATCCATCCTGATAAATAAAAATACATAATCCCAATACATGAACTGATAGCCATAAAAGAAAAGGGTAAGCTGAGCTCTACATCTAGGGTCCAAGCTCCAAGAGAGTAATAAAAGCAGCCTGATCAAAGCCCACTCGTGCTGGGCCCACTCTGAGAACCTGAGGGTTGGGAAAAAAGATAAAAACAACGGGGTCAGACATAAGTCTGAGCGAGTCCTATAACTTTAACAATGCAATCATTAAAGTAATTAGGGTATGATATAACTTGGTACGGTGTGACTGGGGATAAATGACTACACTCAGTAGCCAATCAAACTTAGAAGGAACTAAGATAATGATAAAGACGCATTTACCCACCCAAGGATAATTACTACACTGCACCACACCAGTCATTCCTACTTAAAGGTTGATCCCTCCCAAGGACTTAGTAAATTTACCCAGCAGTTTCGTGTACCCCTAGCTGACTACATAGGTGCCGCCTGCCCCTGTCTCCACTAGGTGTACCCACTACTCCCAAGCGATCGGCTCCCTACCGTAGATATCCGTGCTGGCCCCACAATGGGGTGTATCACTCCCCAAGGTGGCAACCCGATACAACAAATGGTGCACGGGTTATATCTACACGATGCAACAACGTCTTACCTACCAGCCCGGGTCCACACACGCATATGAAACCCGTTGGACTCGCGTTGCCACCGCTACCCCGTTTTGACCTCTTATAGTCAAGCCCAATATGCGTGTCCCGTCCTCGACTTGGGTCGAGCCCACAAAGATACGTTTGGGATATTGGTTGAAATGCCCCCCCACAAGCTACCCACCTAAGCTTGTCATTTCTAGTGTATACCACTTAACCCTTTAATCATGTTTTAATTACATGTTCCACTTTGGTTAAGTATTCTAATCGTATTTTCTATTGCCACCCAAGGCAACCACTAGATTTCCACATGCCACCCAAGGCACCCACTTAACCCCTCATGTCCCTCTACATGCTAATATGGTTAAGTGTTTCTTAATTAATTAATTAAGATCATGACCTCATAAAGACCTCTCACATTAGACCATCTTTTATGACTGCTGGATATGCCGGTTGGGTCCGGGCAGACTTCCGTCATAAAAAGGGTCTAACCTCGTGTCTTTATTTTAATCACGTATTTAATTTATGACTAAGACCTCTCACATTGGGCCAATCATTTGTAGCTGCTGGATGGCCGGTCGGTTCCGGGCAGACTTCCGCTACAAAAGGGTCCAACCTCGTGTCTTAGTTGATTAATTACACCTAATTAATCACCCCCATAATTTGTATTAATTATCCCTAATTAATTACACATTTTTAAGAATATGGGTAGACCTAACTCAATAGGTAAATTCCCAATTCCATAGTATGGGTAGACCTAACTTAATAGGTAAATTCCCAACTCCATAATATGGGTAGACCTAACTTAATAGGTAAATTCCCAATTATGTCCATTCATTTTATGTTGTGCTTAATCATAACAACTTTACATATTTCTATTAACATGCATATTAACCCCATCGTTTCCCACGTAATTCGTTTACATAACATGTCATACATAGAGGCAACCTTGCATATGTTGTGCACATCTTAAAAAGAGACAAACTTGCATATGAACTTGCATATAAACTTGCATATAAACTTGCATATGAACTTGCATATAAACTTGCATAAAACTTGCATATGAACTTGCATATGAACTTGCATATAAACTTGCATATAAACTTGCATAAAACTTGCATATGAACTTGCATATGAACTTGCATACCATGTCATATCACAAAGGCAAACTTGCATATGTTATGCATATCATAAAAAGAGACTAACTTGCACATGAACTTGCATATAAACTTGCATATCATGTCATATCACAAAGGCCAACTTGCATATGTTATGCATATCATAAAAAGAGACTAACTTGCATATGATCTTGCATACGAACTTGCATAAAACTTGCATATGAACTTACATAACACATCATATCATAAAAAGAGGCAAGTTTACATATGAACTTATAACATATGACAACCACAACTTGCATAATCCACATTTACATCCATAGCCTCCTAATATCCTATCCTAATTAGTTTAGCAATTACTTGCTAAAGGCATAGGAACTCACCAAAACCAAGATTAGCAAACTTATGAAGTAGAACTAGTTGCTATATTTCAAGGAGATGATGATTAGAGGTTGATTAGCTTGCAACTTTCTTCATAAACTAGTGGAGGCTCCTCTTAAGTTTGATTTTGGCGGCATGATGGCATCATTTCTATTTTTAGTATGGATTAGGCTTGTATTAGGGTGTATTTATAGGATTAGGGTGTGTTTTAGACCATAGGATTAACCCTAGGTTAGATTAGGTCCGTCAGATTTAGGAAGTCTCCAGAACACAGACAAGCCCTAGCCAGAAAACCAGACCTGGTGCACCCAGGCCAACTGGCTCGACACCCCGTGTCGACAGGCAAGTCGGCAGGGCAGTCGACTTTCCAGTCGACAGGCCTGTCGACAGCCCTGTCGACATGGCTAGGGCGGGAACTTTCCCGCCTGCCCCGCTAGTTTCAATTTAAAAAATCTGAATTTGAATTTTAAATCTGTTTTTAATATGGAATTTTTCTGCAAACTTCATTGGGCCATAACTGGGCCATACGGACTCTGATTTACAAAATTTCGGACTCTATTTCGCGTATTTTTCCGAGACGAACGCAATGACGCAGCCTGTTTCCCCCAATTCTCACATTTGAGATTATTTATTCTGCAATTAGTGAATTTTAGCATTAACTGAAATACGGGGTGTTACATTCTCCCCTCCTTAAAGGATTTCGTCCCCGAAATCTCTAAGCTAAGGAGAATGCATATCCTACCATCCAAAAAACCATCTACTCAATCCATCAAACACGGGCATCCATTGTCCTTAAAACAATTTCTAATGATGTATGAGCATATGCAAAAAGTGTGTGTATATGTTCCCTATCTAATGTATGAACATATGCAAACCATGATAGTGCCATGCATCCATTATGTATGCGAGAGAACCCTATCGACACATACAATATCTACATGAGTGCACAATCATTCACCAAAATGCATCATCCATATGATAACACAATCATTATACATCCATAAATATAGCTTCCTACACACAATTTTATGCAATATGCAATATGAAGTGATTGAGCCGATCTAGTGCCTAGAGTGTGTATATATGCATCCACGAGCAACCACTAGCAACCACTTGCATCCACATGCATCCATCAAACATAACATGTCTCAAACACATGTTTCAACCATAGGTTTACCCTATCTAAAGGTCAAAGGTACTAATGAGAGGACATACTAAAGATAAGATAAGTACTAGACAAACGATAAAGGAGAAGTTAAAAGACATACCCTCAAAAAGGAATGGGTACAATGAACGCATCTTTGCTTCCGTCTCCCAAGTAGCGTTGCCCTCGTCTTCTCCCCATTGTACTTTGACTAGTTGAACCTCTCGATTCCTCAATTTCCTAGTCTCTGACCCAAGGATGCGAGTAGGAGCTCGTCGAATAGTCGCATCACACTCTACTTCCACTTCTCTAAGCAAGCTCGGCTCTACAACCTCTGCGGTCTCATGTAAGCACTTCCTCAAATGTGACACATGGAATACATCATGTACACCACTATGTCTGTTGGGCAACTCCACTCTATATGCCATCCGTCCGATCCTTTCCTTAATAGGAAACAGCCCTACGAACCTTGGTGCTAACTTCCCAACAGATCCAAAGCGAACCACATTTCGTAACGGCGACACTTTGACAAAGACCATGTCCCCAACTTCAAACTTAAGGTCCGTCCTCCTCTTGTCCGCATAAGATTTTTGCCTATCCTACGCTGCTTTCATCCTTCTTCGAATCAAGTCAATCTTCTCAGAAGTCTCCCAAACCATATCAGGCCCAAGCAAGATCTTGTCCGTAGATTCCCACCAACATGTAGGTGATCGACAAGGCCTTCCATAGAGAGCTACGAAAGGAGCCATACCAATACTGGACTGAAAGCTGTTATTATATGCGAACTCCACCAATGGAAGATGCTCTTCCCATGTACCTCCAAAATCTAAGATACAAAGCCTCAAAAGGTCTTCTAGGACACGATTCACCCTCTCAGTCTGGCCGTCCGTCTGAGGGTGATATGCGGTGCTCAGACATAATTGAGTCCCCACTGCTTCTTGCAAACTTTTCCAGAACTCGCTAGTGAAGATAGGATCTCGATCACTCACTATGCTAGAGGGTACCCCATGCAATCGAACTATCTCTCGAAGATACACTGAAGCTAGCCATGGAGCGGTCCTCTTGCTCTTCACAGGTATGAAATGGGCGCTTTTAGTAAGCCTGTCTACCACAACCCAAATTCCCGTATTACCCTTTCTTGATCTGGGTAACCCGTCAATAAAATCCATCGAGACGCTATCCCACTTCCATTGCGGAACTTCCAATGGGTGAAGCAACCCACCAGGTTTCTTTTGCTCCGCTTTCACCTGTTGGCACACCAAGCATCGAGCGACATACTCGGCCACATCTTTCTTCATACCGGCCCAGAAGAAAACCCGCTTCATGTCTTGGTACATCTTGTCCCCACCGGGATGAATGGTCATCCTAGAACGGTGTGCATCATCAAGAATAGCCTTCCTCAAACCCTCGTCTTGCGGTACACAAAGTCTACCGTCTCTACGCAAGCACCCCTTATCGTCTAGGGTGTACCTACTCAAATGGCTGGATGACTCCCCCCTTATGAGCTTCTCCACCAACTCAACCAACTGTGGGTCGTCCCTCTGTGCTTCTCCAATCCGCCCCAAAAGAGTAGGTCTGACGTCCAAGGATGCTAGCAAACCGGGTACATAATCAATGGAAGGTCTGAAATCAAACATCGAGATAAATTCCAAGCTTCGTTGTTCCATGAACAATGGACTCAAGGACAACCTTTTTCTGCTCAAGGCGTCCGCCACCACGTTACCCTTGCCAGGGGTATACGCTATCTCGAAATCGTAGGATGCTAAGAACTCCATCCACCTTTGCTGTCTCAAATTCAAATCCTTTTGAGAAAACAAGTACTTCAATGATTTGTGGTCAGTGAACAATTCGAATCTCTCACCAAGAATATAATGGCGCCAAATCTTAAGTGCAAAAACAATAGCGGCCAACTCTAAATCATGGGTAGGGCAATTTTTCTCATGTGCCCTTAACTGCCTTCCACCATAGGCTATTACCCTTCCCTCTTGCATTAAGTCCGCGCCCAGCCCTGTCCCACAAGCATCGGTATAGACAACAAATGGCTTGCTCCCATCTGGCAACACTAAAACTGGAGCAGTGGTTAAAGCTCTCTTTAACCGTCGGAACGCATCATCACAATCTACGTCCCATGTGAAAACAAGATTCTTCTTCATTAAGCGGGTTAATGGGGCTGATATCTTCGCGAAGTCTTTGATAAACTTCCTATAGTAACCCGCCAACCCTAAGAAACTTCTCACTTCGGTAGCATTCTTCGGAATCTTCCAATCCTGAATTGATACTACCTTCGCGGGATCCACAGCTATCCCTTCCTTGGAGACCACGTGCCCCAAGAACCGCACTTCCTTCCTCCAGAAGTGACATTTAGAGAATTTAGCCTTAAGGCTATGTGCTCGAAGAGTCTTCAACACCTCCCCAAGATGTAGGGCATGCTCTTCTTCACTCTTAGAAAATACTAAGATATCATCCACAAAGACCACCACGAACTTATTAAGGAACTCCCTGAACACCCTACTCATCAAATCAACAAAGTATGCAGGGGCGTTCGTCAACCCAAATGGCATCACCAGCCACTCATAGAAACCATCCGGAGTCCTAAAGGCGGTCTTGTCTATGCTATCCTCAGCCACCCTCAACTGATGAAACCCCGTGGCTAAGTCTAACTGGGAAAATACTGACGCGCCAACCAACTGATCGAAAAGATCATCAATTCTCGGCAATGGGTGTCTATTCTTCTTTGTGAGCTTGTTGAGTTCTCTATAGTCTACACAAAGTCTGAGGGACCCATCCGCCTTCGTAGCAAAAACTACTGGAGCACCCCACTCCGATATGCTTCGTCTTATGAACCCCTTCTCAAGCAACTCCCCTACTTGCTTATGGAGTTCCCTCCTCTCACGAGGAGCCATGTGGCGCACTGGTAAAGATACAGGTTTAGCATTATCCACCAGATATATTCGGAAGTCAATCTCCCGCTTCGGAGGTAAGCCCTTCACCTCCTCAAACACATCCGAGTATTCCCGGACCACTCTAACGGATTGCAAACTCTCGACCGAAGCGTCAAGCGATTCAAGATAACTTAGCATAACAGAATCCATGGGATTACAAGAGATCTCGAGAGTGTTACCCAAGCGGGTCATGAGCCTAACAACTCTCCTTTCGCAATCAAGAACAGCACCATTACTGGATAACCAGTCCATGCCCAAAATTAACCCATAGCCCGTGAAGCCCAAAACAAAAGCATCACATCTAAACTCAATGCTAAGTATAGAAATCTTCAAACCCAAACATATCATGGACAAATAAGTGGAGCCCCCAATTGTGTTTGAAACAACCAAGGGATCATCTACCAGACTGGTGTCTAAGTGTAGTGACTCAACTAATGATGATGAGATAAACGAATGCGATGCGCCTGAATCAAACAATGTACGGACAGGATGATCAAATAGAAAAACCAGACTTTCAACGGAAATAGTTCTACCTCTTTCCTGAATCGGTGGAACCGCGAGAGCCTGTACTTGCCCCCTAGCCTGACCTGGTGCCATAAGAGCTTGCACCTGTCCTCCTGAGGTAGATCCCGTCCTTTGCCCCTTCTTAGGGCAATTCTTCTCTATATGCCCTGCTTCGCCACAGTGAAAGCAACCAGTCTTCTTCTTCTTTCTACAATCTTTGCTTATGTGGCCTGGTATCCCACAATTGAAGCACTTCTTCTTCCCCTTGCCACCGTTGCCTTTCCCACCTTTGTTTTGCTGTTGTTGCTGAGGTCTCCTTTGATCTCCCTTCTTCTCGGGTGCCTTATTAGCATTGGGACCCTTCTCTTCTTCATGCATGAGTGCTATGTCAACTAGCTTCTCAAAGGTGGCCCCCATAGGGATATGAGTCATAGCCAACCCATGCATCGGTTCATTCAAGCCTTTCACGAACCTCAAAGCCTTCTTCTCCGGTGTATTCACCATGTCTAGGCCAAACCTTGCCAATTGATTAAACTTGTTGACATATTCCTTCACTGAGAGATTTCCTTGCTTTAGAGTCAAGAATCTTTCCATATACAAGTTTTCCTCCGCCCTTGAGAGAAACTTTGCCACAAATCTTTGCCTAAAATCCGCCCAAGAGTCAACGGGGCGTTCTCCATTAGTGACCTCCCACCAGAATGAGGCCTCTCCCTTCATTAACCAAGCAGCTAACTTGACTTTCTTTCCTTCTTCCATCTCAAAGATATCTATCAACTCTTCCACCTCCTTAAGCCAATCTCTAGCCTCCACAAAAGTTTCAGATCCTTGAAAAGGTTTTCCTCCCATAGCTTTGAATTCCTTGCAAGTCTTAGAAAAAGTATCCGTGCGAGGAGGAGGGGGAGGAGGAAGGTCGGGTGCTACGGTTGGTGGAGGAACATTTGCTGGACCCGCAGTGGTGGCCCTGGCCTCCATCAATCTCCTATATCATACTGGTATCGTCACACCCTCCGGAAAGTTAAGATCCTCAGCCATGCTGAAACGAAAAAGGAAAGATTCAAAACGGAGAATTCGAAGGATAAAGATATGGCTATTGGGGATTATGCTTTTCTTTCAAAAACTTTTCTCTTTAAAGACATGTTTTTGAAAATATCTCTTCCAAAAATGTTTTTAGAAAAATAGTTTTCTAAAAATTTTATCTGTTCCGGTAACCTTTGCGCTGATACCACGTGTAACACCCCACTCCCGCTATGGTCACTCGCTAAGGGAATGCCATAACATCGGTGGAGTATTTTAAGTGAATATAGAACAGAGAAATTACAGCAAGACAGATATAAGTAATACTTGAAAATTTAAAACATCATTTCAATTGCAGCGGAAAGTAAAACATGTCTGGTTACATCACAAAACCATAATAAGAGTCAAGTACAAAATATCCATCCTGATAAATAAAAATACATAATCCCAATACATGAACTGATAGCCATAAAAGAAAAGGGTAAGCTGAGCTCTACATCTAGGGTCCAAGCTCCAAGAGAGTAATAAAAGCAGCCTGATCAAAGCCCACTCGTGCTGGGCCCACTCTGAGAACCTAAGGGTTGGGAAAAAAGATAAAAACAACGGGGTCAGACATAAGTCTGAGCGAGTCCTATAACTTTAACAATGCAATCATTAAAGTAATTAGGGTATGATATAACTTGGTACGGTGTGACTGGGGATAAATGACTACACTCAGTAGCCAATCAAACTTAGAAGGAACTAAGATAATGATAAAGACGCATTTACCCACCCAAGGTTAATTACTACACTGCACCACACCAGTCATTCCTACTTAAAGGTTGATCCCTCCCAAGGACTTAGTAAATTTACCCAGTAGTTTCGTGTACCCCTAGCTGACTACATAGGTGCCGCCTGCCCCTGTCTCCACTAGGTGTACCCACTACTCCCAAGCGATCGGCTCCCTACCGTAGATATCCGTGCTGGCCCCACAATGGGGTGTATCACTCCCCAAGGTGGCAACCCGATACAACAAATGGTGCACGGGTTATATCTACACGATGCAACAACGTCTTACCTACCAGCCCGGGTCCACACACGCATATGAAACCCGTTGGACTCGCGTTGCCACCGCTACCCCGTTTTGACCTCTTATAGTCAAGCCCAATATGCGTGTCCCGTCCTCGACTTGGGTCGAGCCCACAAAGATACGTTTGGGATATTGGTTGAAATGGCCCCCCCACAAGCTACCCACCTAAGCTTGTCATTTCTAGTGTATACCACTTAACCCTTTAATCATGTTTTAATTACATGTTCCACTTTGGTTAAGTATTCTAATCGTATTTTCTATTGCCACCCAAGGCAACCACTAGATTTCCACATGCCACCCAAGGCACCCACTTAACCCCTCATGTCCCTCTACATGCTAATATGGTTAAGTGTTTCTTAATTAATTAATTAAGATCATGACCTCATAAAGACCTCTCACATTAGACCATCTTTTATGACTGCTGGATATGCCGGTTGGGTCCGGGCAGACTTCCGTCATAAAAAGGGTCTAACCTCGTGTCTTTATTTTAATCACGTATTTAATTTATGACTAAGACCTCTCACATTGGGCCAATCATTTGTAGCTGCTGGATGGCCGGTCGGTTCCGGGCAGACTTCCGCTACAAAAGGGTCCAACCTCGTGTCTTAGTTGATTAATTACACCTAATTAATCACCCCCATAATTTGTATTAATTATCCCTAATTAATTACACATTTTTAAGAATATGGGTAGACCTAACTCAATAGGTAAATTCCCAATTCCATAGTATGGGTAGACCTAACTTAATAGGTAAATTCCCAACTCCATAATATGGGTAGACCTAACTTAATAGGTAAATTCCCAATTATGTCCATTCATTTTATGTTGTGCTTAATCATAACAACTTTACATATTTCTATTAACATGCATATTAACCCCATCGTTTCCCACGTAATTCGTTTACATAACATGTCATACATAGAGGCAACCTTGCATATGTTGTGCACATCTTAAAAAGAGACAAACTTGCATATGAACTTGCATATAAACTTGCATATAAACTTGCATATGAACTTGCATATAAACTTGCATAAAACTTGCATATGAACTTGCATATGAACTTGCATATAAACTTGCATATAAACTTGCATAAAACTTGCATATGAACTTGCATATGAACTTGCATACCATGTCATATCACAAAGGCAAACTTGCATATGTTATGCATATCATAAAAAGAGACTAACTTGCACATGAACTTGCATATAAACTTGCATATCATGTCATATCACAAAGGCCAACTTGCATATGTTATGCATATCATAAAAAGAGACTAACTTGCATATGATCTTGCATACGAACTTGCATAAAACTTGCATATGAACTTACATAACACATCATATCATAAAAAGAGGCAAGTTTACATATGAACTTATAACATATGACAACCACAACTTGCATAATCCACATTTACATCCATAGCCTCCTAATATCCTATCCTAATTAGTTTAGCAATTACTTGCTAAAGGCATAGGAACTCACCAAAACCAAGATTAGCAAACTTATGAAGTAGAACTAGTTGCTATATTTCAAGGAGATGATGATTAGAGGTTGATTAGCTTGCAACTTTCTTCATAAACTAGTGGAGGCTCCTCTTAAGTTTGATTTTGGCGGCATGATGGCATCATTTCTATTTTTAGTATGGATTAGGCTTGTATTAGGGTGTATTTATAGGATTAGGGTGTGTTTTAGACCATAGGATTAACCCTAGGTTAGATTAGGTCCGTCAGATTTAGGAAGTCTCCAGAACACAGACAAGCCCTAGCCAGAAAATCAGACCTGGTGCACCCAGGCCAACTGGCTCGACACCCCGTGTCGACAGGCAAGTCGGCAGGGCAGTCGACTTTCCAGTCGACAGGCCTGTCGACAGCCCTGTCGACATGGCTAGGGCGGGAACTTTCCCCGCCTGCCCCGCTAGTTTCAATTTAAAAAAATCTGAATTTGAATTTTAAATCTGTTTTTAATATTTAATTTTTCTGCAAACTTCATTGGGCCATAACTGGGCCATACGGACTCCGATTTACAAAATTTCGGACTCTATTTCGCGTATTTTTCCGAGACGAACGCAATGACGCAGCCCGTTTCCCCCAGTTCTCACATTTGAGATTATTTATTCCGCAATTAGTGAATTTTAGCATTAACTGAAATACGGGGTGTTACATCCTCTCTCTCCTCCTCCCTCGATCTCACCGCGCACGCCGCAGGTGGCGGTGCATCGCCGCCACCACTCCCCCCTCCAGGTCCGTCGAGACCCCCCTCGCCTCCACTATCTTCCTCCGCTCCATCGCACAAACCGTGGACCCCAAATCGAAGAAACCCTAGCCCCATCGTTTGAAGCCCACCGCCGATTACTGGAGACCGCCGTCAGCACCCATCCCCCCCTCTCGCCTGAAGAACTCCGGCGCCCACTGACCCGACGTGAAACCCTCCCCCTTTTCGGAAATCAGTAAGTTTTCTGATTTTGTTTTATTTTGTTCAATAAAAATCTGATTTTTATGCTAGGAAAATATACGATTTTTGATTGGGAAAAGATTAGATTTTTTTAAAATAGAAAAGATTAGATTTTTAAAATAGAAAAGATTATATTTTTAAAATAGAAAAGATTGGATTTTTAAAATAGAAAAGATTAGATTTTTGGAATTGAAATGGCGAAATCTTTATATTTGAAAAGGCGAAATCTTTATATGAAGAATAGCGTGACAAAAATAGAATTTTTATCTATATAACATCGTTGTAAAAATAGAATTTTTATCTATATAGTAGCAGTATAAAAATAGAACTTTTTTCTATATATTAGTGGTATAAAAATAGAATTTTTATCCATATGAGGCAATTATAAAAATATGAATTTTATATACATAGCAACAATATAAAAATGTGATTTTTATATATGTAGTGAAAGCGGGCAACGAAAGCGACAAAAGGCGAGAACGACGAAGATTCCTATAAATGAAGTGTCGTGGAATTGGATTAGCTATCGGTGAGAACTTCTCACTCTAAATTTCTTTTTCTAGTTATACATATATACTAGGATGCAGACGGTGCTTAGTAGCACCCGACACCCGTCATCCACAGACCATGGATGGCTTGTTTGTTTGATTGTTGTGTTGTGAAAATTGTTTGTGATGTTGATGTGAAATCGATAATAAATGTAGATGTGTTGAAATAAATTAATTATCGTTAAAAATATAATTTTTAACGTGAAAGTGAATAAATAAATATTTATAAACAAATCAGCCGATTTGTTTATATACACTGATTTGACTGATATTGATTGGGTCGATAAATTTTACACATCGCCCAACTGCACAAATAAAAATCTGTGTTTGTTGATTTGAACCTCACATGGGTGTTGGGATAATATTTGGGTACACTAATCCCAATTATTTAATTATATGTCGATCGATTGGTCGACAAACTGTGTAAGCGTTGATTATTTATATTTGATGCTTATGCATTCGTGTGGTGCACCTTGGATGATGGTTAATTGTTTGTCATTGCTATTATATACATGTGTTGTGTGGAATCAATATAATTAACATTATATGGTGATTGATTGGGCCTCATTCCAATCGGGAAAATAATGAATATTATAAAAGAAAATTCATGTGTTGAATATAAAACAGTCATGTGCGGAGAATACTCATGTGTTGAAAATATTCATGTGTTGGGTAAAATATTTTAATAATAAAATTTACATCTTTATCATATTTAAAATTAGAACTACTTCACGATGGAGTATGATTTAAAAATCAAACGATAGATACCATAATTTTATAAAATATTTTACATAACAAAAATAGTGATGTGTTGACAGTACTCATTTGTTGAGATTAGTCAAGTGTTGAAAGAAATATAGGTTCATGTGTTGAATAGAATAAATATTCCTTTGTTGAATAGAATAACAAATTTATTACAATATATAAAGTCGTGTTGATTAGAGTTGCGCTATTTTGACGTGAACGATATTTATATCGATTATATTCGTTTTATAATGAATATTGAAAAGTGATTTCAAAATTTAATATTTTGAAATGAAATTCAAATTAAATTAGATTAAAATTCAAATTGAAATTTTATTGAATCAATTTGAAATGAATTCGAATCGAATAGAAAATGAATTCGATTCGAATTGAATAGAAAGTGAATTTGAATTCAAATTGAATAGAAATGAATTCAAATTGAATTAAATTGAAATTGAATTAAAACGAATAGAAATCGTTTTGGATGAAATTTAAGACGAACTGAAATTGAATTGAAATCAATTTGAAATGAATTCGAATTGAATTAAATAGAAAGTAAATTCAAATTGAATTGAATTAAAACGAATTAGAATTTAAATTGAATTGAAACGAATTAGAATTAGAATTGAATTGAAACGAATTTGAATTCGAAATAAATAAAATTGAAATGAATTCGAATTGAATTGAAATCAAATCAATTTGAAATTGAATGTAGCGTTGAAATGGTTTTGAAAACGAATTTAAAACGATTTATAAAATACGTTTTAAAAAGGAAATCGACGAAATATATATAATATATATATTATATATATAATGGCCTGAATAGAACGCGCTGCGCCGCGGCAGTTCGTGAATTTCGACCATTGACTTCGAATCGACGTTACGGGAGATCCGACCGTCGGATTCTCTTAAAACCAGAACCGTTGGGTTCGTATCGAAAATATCTTTCCAATGAATATTAGAAACTTGAAATCTAACGGTTGGATTTGGAGTTATGTCCAAATCAAATTCGAAAAAGATCGCTGTAAGTGCAGTTCGATGGCCGTTGTTGGAAATCGACTGTACGGGCCTTGATAAAATTATTAAAAATATTGATAATTTGTGTAAAATCATAAGAAATGATTTGGAAAAAATTGGGCTGAAGAATTCCACATTTGAAAGGATAAAAATAGATTTTTATCGAAATGAACTAGTTTTGAACTAGAATTAAAATTAATTTATTTTTGAAATAAATAAATTGAATTTGAAAGTGATTTTAAAAATAATCAATATTCACAATACGTGGATTGGACGGGAGTTGAATAGAAATTATCTTCGGAATATTTCGATGTTGGATTTCGTGACTATACAGATATTGTTATGGGAATTTGAAAGATATATTTTATATCGTTATTTCCAATACGATATTTGTTGGTTTCAGAATTTGATATTGAATATAAGCCGGTATATTTTCTATTCAAAGCCTTGTATTTAATATCAAATGTGATTTGGGTTTGTCGTGACTCGTGTTTTAGATGACATTGGTTCTTTAACCCAGTTAAAAGCAGAATATTGATTTTTGAAGAGATTGAAACTAAGTGGAGATTTAATGAATATTTAATTAGATTAAAAGGTGAATTGATAATTTAAATTATCAAATCTAAAAGGTGATCGAGAATGGAGTACCACCAGTTTTGCTCCAAAGCGATAGTTAAATCTTTAATTAGATTTGAACGTGTAGCGACCCGGGAATTTCGACACTCGAATCCAGACACTAACACGTCCCGTGTCCAAACTCAAGCATCGAAAAACCCAGAAAGCTAATAGAAAGAAGTTAGAGGGTGAGAGAAGAAAGGAAGAAATATTAGAATAGAAGAATAAGAGGATCA
Source organism: Allium sativum (assembly GCA_030737875.1). NCBI lineage: Eukaryota > Viridiplantae > Streptophyta > Magnoliopsida > Asparagales > Amaryllidaceae > Allium > Allium sativum. The sequence goes on from CM060919.1 coordinate 661,760,987, forward strand.
GAGTCTCACAGCGGAATGGACAAAATATAATAATCAATAATACTTTATCAAAGAATTGATATCACAACATCAGAGTATACATTCAGATCAATACAACACACAGCGGAAATAAAACTAGTACCAGTATATATATGGAATACGTCTCGACTTCAACTCCTCTTCTGAAGCTCCAAGCGAAACCTAACCTGTACATGTACTCGGTCTGACCCGAGCACATTTGATTTAAAACAAAATTCACTCGGATCAGTCTAAAATACTATCAGTGATAAATTCATATAGCAACCAACTTGTTTAACTTTGAAATCCTTTTGAAACAAAAGAATAATAGTAAGACCAGTCCACACATAAACACGGACGGTTTTTACCTTACTATAACCCAAATCGTTTTGAAATCAATATCTTCTTCTGATATTATCATAGTGTCTAAATACAAGTAAATAGAATCTAGCAGAACGCTTGCATCTCACGCTCACATATATAGTATACAATTAAAACCGCAGGTGCTTATTGGATATTGGATTTCCAACCTGACAAGGTATGGGACCACCTGCCGCTAGTGTATCTCTAGAGACGAATACACTGGGTTCAACAAGAACGTCTTGCAACCCGGCCCACACATGACCGACCACTCATTTCGCTTGAGTGTATCGAATATATTGTCACCCCTTTCGGCTTTTTGTCGCGACCACCGAAATCCCCGGGAGATACAGAATTGAAAAGAAGTAACAAATATGAACATTCTCTAGATGGTGACAATACACCCTAATGGGTGCGACCCACATAGCCATGCTGCCTGCCCGATTTTTGTCTTTTCCCGGTTGATGAGGCTTGAGGCTATAATCGACTTTTGAAACATCTGGCCACTATTCACATCATCCATACACGTCATCCAGGTACAGGATGAACCGAAGGCACCCTCCTACTGCATCCAATACAGGAATCACCCCATGGATCAGCAGCGAGAAGTCCTTGCAAATCCGCAGATTCCAATCACGACAGGATCACAGTATACCTCTAGGGATCAGCCAGAGATTGTAAGTAATCCTTCCGTCTCATGAAGATCTACGGTCTTCAATTTCTCCACCTCGATCAGCGTCTTCGACGTATTCGTATTCATTGGTCGGAATGGTTTTCGAATATAAATTCGATCCCGGTCTTCCCGTACCAATAACGTTGGGTCAGATTTTGATAGTCGGTTATTTAACTATCAAAATAAACAACCATAAAACAAACAGATCCATAGCATCACTTGGCCATAACATTTCTTATGATCTTATCGAATCACTTATCATTCGTAAAATGATTATTACGACATCTTCTTTGGCTTCATATTTGAATACCAAAACCACCACTCATTCTTTTAGAATAAACCCATTTAAATCTCATTTCAATACTTTGACAATTTCATTTAAACTTCCACCAATCTCCCTTTTTATTTCTTTATGTATGGGAATATCATTCCATACCATAAGCTCCTTTTATTTCTTTTAATTTCAGAATCTCATTATAAATACATTTCCAAATCCTTCTAATAACGATACTTTATTATTTGACCAAAATACTTTGTTCTATCACCTTTATCATTACGACTAATATCATCCTTTGATAATCCGGAAGTTGTTCAAGTTGGGGTATTTTAATTACCTCTCGTACCTTGATCAACAACGTTCTTATCTTAAGATGGATATCAGTTGTAATAAAACCCGACACTCATTTCCTATGTCACCACAAATTCCATTTTAAAATAATCATCAAACTAATTAATTTAAATAAATCCCATTTGATTCTTATCGTTATATAAATAATAATAATCATCCTCCAACCTTTATATCAAAATAACATGGTTTGTTTTACCATTAACTATCCTTAAGTGAACTAATTAACTAAACAACTCCAGTTAACGTCGTTAACTGTTCAACTTTAAACGTGATCAATCGTTATTGATCTTGTCATTTAAATTAATTAATAATTAATTAATCTAAATAATTTTATTCACTTTGATTCCTATCAATATAAACCCACTTTAATTGTTGCGTCAAATCTGGCCACTTGAATTAGCTAAGAAAAATCGTTTTTAATAGTCACTTAATAAGCACGTGCTTCGCGCACGGTCAATTTGGTTAAACCAATCAACGTATTTATGTAGTTGGTTTATTCTCCTTATTAGAACTTTATTGAAAATAATGTATGTTAAACATCTATATTGGTTATAAAATAATTTCATAACTTCTTTTCTAGCGATTCATCTGACGGTGAATCGATCTTTTATAAAACGGTGTATATCATGACCATCTGCTATTTATTCCACAATCAATACTATATATTGATTCAAAGTTCAACCACAATCAACAACCAACAATCAACAGGGTTTTAAAGTCAATGGGTTTTCAAATAATTCATATAAAATATGAAATAACAGCACATTAAAGTTTTGAGGAACCGGTTTGGTTCCTCCTACCTGTCCTTCCCTGCAACACCGATCATTAAAATATTTCATATCAGTATATAGAAATATTTTAAACGACGATAATATAATTAACGTCAACCATTAAAGCAACCATAGGCATCCAAGGCATCCAATCAACCAATTTAAATTTAATTATACGAATTTAGCACATCCTAGTATTTCAGAAATGTGTGAGAATGAACTCACCTTTTGTTTTCGACGATCGGTACGCGCGTTGCCCCATTAAATTTTAAACAGTTGTTTAAAATTAAATGCAAGATCAGATTGCTTCCCCTCCTGTCCGAAACTGCTTATTAGCAGCGTAGTTTGCTTCTCTGTGATTCCAACAAATCTGTTTTTTTTCGTGATCCTGACAATGTTCGTACGAGTTATCATCAATAAAAGGTTCAACGTGTAATTTATAAACTAATTAACCATTAATTATTAAAATAAATACCTCACCTTAATACCGCATAGTCATTAGCGTTAAAACATTTTTGACAAATGCACTGATTAAAATACCTTGATTGGATTCTTCTTCTTCTTCAACAAAAAAAAGGACTTCATCGTTCCCCTATGTTAACATTGATGCTGAGAACCACTATTCCTCCTTCCAAAAATAACACACAGTTCCCATAAATAGTTCCTTGCCCGATCTTATATGCAGTCATCCACCACTTCTAAACAAATCCGCCATCCGCAACACTTTCCCCAGTACTCTTTCCCTCATCTACAATCCAGAATTATCGCACCCTACCATAATTTTTTTTTATGTTTATTATTTATTATTTAACAAGGCCCTACATTACTTCAGCCTGCCTCAAAATCTCCTTCTCGCCATGCTTTACATCTGCACAGTGCCCCACCGAAAAGAGAACCCATTTCCTTCTTTATTAAAAATTTCGCCAATACCATGTATACACATCTCCTTGACAATAACTTCCTTCAGCACTTGCCTTCCTCATCGTAACCCCGCCTGAACCGCCTATTACCTCCATGAGCTCCCAACGTCAAAATCGAACCAACTACTTCACACGAGTATTACCCCGCAGCCTCCATAGATCGATCTGACAGTGCCGGCGTGATCGCCGAACGTTCCTCACGAACCCTTCATCATCTGCACTTTGCCACATCGGACTTGCTCGACTGTGTCGGAGTCCCTTCCAGCCGCGCACTCCTGAACATCCATATACCGCAGCCCTTCCACCCATCGGTTTAACCGGGTCCGCTGAACGCTGCAGTAACCTCACACCAACTCTGGCACGTTGCTCATCTCGAATCCATCCTCGCCAAAACCAGCTGTTGTTCCTCACTTAGCCGAGGGTTTTTGGGCGTCTCTTTGTTTGTTACAGTGGCTTGCTTCTTGTGTTTTGGCAGAGAAGAATTCTCATTTTAGTTTTAGTTTTCAGTTTATGTTTTAATTTGCGTTGAGGTTGAGGAAAACATTGAGGTTTTAGTTTTGATTGGCATAAAGAAGACAGTGGGTTCAGTTTGTTTGTGAGAGTCAGAACAGGGTATTTATAATGAGTGGAGCCGTGGCCATCACGGTTTAACTAGTTTGGGCCTCAAGTAATTGGTGTAGGGGATGTAGGGTAGCTGTGGTGGAAGTTTAGCCTGTATGTGGTTTCTTTTCATTGTTGGCACAAGGACAAGCAGTCCGTCTTCTTGCTGTTTGGTTTTCATTCAGCTCATGTGCGCTGATATTTGTTTTAAACTCTGAATGGGACTTGTGAGAAGTAAGGAAGGACAGTGTTCTTTCTTAGCATCCACAACTATGACTTAGGGTGACGGCACGTTAAATGCTGGTAAGATAGGCTAGTATGAAATAGGCATACATGTTTGTATTGGGGTAGGTTGTACATGCGATAGGGTCTGCATTGAGTAGCTTCTCTCTTTTTGACTAGGATGGTACGTTTAGTTTTAGGGTGGTAAGAACAGGATATTCTCAATGTCTCATGTGTGTGAAGACTTAAGAATGAAGACATAAGTTAGGATGGTTAATTGTAAACACGTAAATTCTTAGGATTTGAGCAAAGCACCTATAAAAATTTTGTTTCAAATTTGATTAGATATCATCGAAAGTGACTAAAGATATTTTAGTTTTAAGGGTAACGTATCCCGCTATAGAAAACTCTATCCCCATACGACTCGCTATCGACGGAAATAAAAATACCATCGTGTCGAGCGATGTGTCACGATCCCAAAAATATAATAACATCGGTAGATTAACTTATATTGTGAAATCCCAAAAATGTTGACACAGTGTGCAAAAATACTCCAAATAAAAATTTGTTTATTTTATGAAATAAAAATTACAGTAAAATTCTAAAAATTAAATTAACACTACGTCTCAAAAGAACCTTGTCTAAATTCGTATCCAGTATGCTGTTATTTCAAATAAACTGTTTCGGTCAATGAATGATTCTATAGCGACTATTTCGAAATTTGATTTGGACGTAAAATAAAATCTACAATACTAAAACTCGATTTTTCTCCTCCATTAGAAAAATATTATCAACTATATTCAGACGCTTCTTGTTTCACCGAAATCCGACTTAAAATGGATTCGGTATGATCAATTGAAGTTGAAATTCAATTTTACGAACTACCGCGCTGTTTCGAGTTCGTTTTAAATTAAATATAAATGCTCATTCGTCGTTTAATTAACGATTTCGATATTGAATCCCATAAATAGTTCAAATAAAATATTTAAAATAAATTTAAATATTCGAAGCAAAATGGCCGAAAAATCCAGGTCGTTACATTCTTCCCCCCTTAAATAAATTTCGTCCTCGAAATTGCTAAGTAAGGAGAATGTTCTGAACTCAATTAATTTCAAAATAATTTATTTAAATATTATCAAAAATATTACTAAGTTATAAAATTTTCGAAAAATTCGCCAGCATCACCTTTTTACTGTTTGATCTAAACAACCACAAACGCCACACTGGGCCTCTCATATTGATCCGAAGAAAATAAAGCCAAGTGGCTATCCAATTCAGGTATAAATTCAAACACCCAATCCATAATATTAAGGTTTACCTTTTTGTCGGGCAATTCAATTTCAATTTCAAAGCAACCCAAGTAACTGCTCTTCGTTTTCCAACTTGTACTTCAAATCTGCAACCAAATCAATTCCTTCGCCTTCTAAAATCTGCACTTAACTCAATTTATAATGCAAATAACAATCCCATTCCACTCAGCTTCTTTATTGATCTGGTTGATGAATTTTATTCAACCAATTCAACACCCAAATACCAACCAAATTATTTCTAATTCACTATACTGGGATTTATTCCCCTCTCTCCAAATTCATTCTATTTCTTCTTAACTCGTTGTCAAATATCATTTAACCAACTAACATTCAATAAATCAAACAACATATAAACAAATCAAATTGTCCCATATTTAACTTAATTTAAGTTAAATTCTGATTAATTTAATTTTGTATTAATTTCATGTTCACCAATTCTTCTGGCTAATCTCATTGGAATTCCCTAACCAAATTGAACTCCAATTCAAATCAATACAAATAATATTAGAAGAAAACTAAAACTTACTTTCTTTATAAAATCTCTTGGAAAAATAATTTGAAATAATTTTATATCAAATTACAAATACGCCCTCCCATATATATACACTCAACTCGATTTAGGGTATTACTAGCCCAATCTCTATCGAGTTACACCACAGAGCCAAGGTTATTCCTAAACCATTGCTCTGATACCAACTGTAGCGACCCGGGAATTTCGACACTCGAATCCAGACACTAACACGTCCCGTGTCCAAACTCAAGCATCGAAAAACCCAGAAAGCTAATAGAAAGAAGTTAGAGGGTGAGAGAAGAAAGGAAGAAATATTAGAATAGAAGAATAAGAGGATCAGAGTCTCACAGCGGAATGGACAAAATATAATAATCAATAATACTTTATCAAAGAATTGATATCACAACATCAGAGTATACATTCAGATCAATACAACACACAGCGGAAATAAAACTAGTACCAGTATATATATGGAATACGTCTCGACTTCAACTCCTCTTCTGAAGCTCCAAGCGAAACCTAACCTGTACATGTACTCGGTCTGACCCGAGCACATTTGATTTAAAACAAAATTCACTCGGATCAGTCTAAAATACTATCAGTGATAAATTCATATAGCAACCAACTTGTTTAACTTTGAAATCCTTTTGAAACAAAAGAATAATAGTAAGACCAGTCCACACATAAACACGGACGGTTTTTACCTTACTATAACCCAAATCGTTTTGAAATCAATATCTTCTTCTGATATTATCATAGTGTCTAAATACAAGTAAATAGAATCTAGCAGAACGCTTGCATCTCACGCTCACATATATAGTATACAATTAAAACCGCAGGTGCTTATTGGATATTGGATTTCCAACCTGACAAGGTATGGGACCACCTGCCGCTAGTGTATCTCTAGAGACGAATACACTGGGTTCAACAAGAACGTCTTGCAACCCGGCCCACACATGACCGACCACTCATTTCGCTTGAGTGTATCGAATATATTGTCACCCCTTTCGGCTTTTTGTCGCGACCACCGAAATCCCCGGGAGATACAGAATTGAAAAGAAGTAACAAATATGAACATTCTCTAGATGGTGACAATACACCCTAATGGGTGCGACCCACATAGCCATGCTGCCTGCCCGATTTTTGTCTTTTCCCGGTTGATGAGGCTTGAGGCTATAATCGACTTTTGAAACATCTGGCCACTATTCACATCATCCATACACGTCATCCAGGTACAGGATGAACCGAAGGCACCCTCCTACTGCATCCAATACAGGAATCACCCCATGGATCAGCAGCGAGAAGTCCTTGCAAATCCGCAGATTCCAATCACGACAGGATCACAGTATACCTCTAGGGATCAGCCAGAGATTGTAAGTAATCCTTCCGTCTCATGAAGATCTACGGTCTTCAATTTCTCCACCTCGATTAGCGTCTTCGACGTATTCGTATTCATTGGTCGGAATGGTTTTCGAATATAAATTCGATCCCGGTCTTCCCGTACCAATAACGTTGGGTCAGATTTTGATAGTCGGTTATTTAACTATCAAAATAAACAACCATAAAACAAACAGATCCATAGCATCACTTGGCCATAACATTTCTTATGATCTTATCGAATCACTTATCATTCGTAAAATGATTATTACGACATCTTCTTTGGCTTCATATTTGAATACCAAAACCACCACTCATTCTTTTAGAATAAACCCATTTAAATCTCATTTCAATACTTTGACAATTTCATTTAAACTTCCACCAATCTCCCTTTTTATTTCTTTATGTATGGGAATATCATTCCATACCATAAGCTCCTTTTATTTCTTTTAATTTCAGAATCTCATTATAAATACATTTCCAAATCCTTCTAATAACGATACTTTATTATTTGACCAAAATACTTTGTTCTATCACCTTTATCATTACGACTAATATCATCCTTTGATAATCCGGAAGTTGTTCAAGTTGGGGTATTTTAATTACCTCTCATACCTTGATCAACAACGTTCTTATCTTAAGATGGATATCAGTTGTAATAAAACCCGACACTCATTTCCTATGTCACCACAAATTCCATTTTAAAATAATCATCAAACTAATTAATTTAAATAAATCCCATTTGATTCTTATCGTTATATAAATAATAATAATCATCCTTCAACCTTTATATCAAAATAACATGGTTTGTTTTACCATTAACTATCCTTAAGTGAACTAATTAACTAAACAACTCCAGTTAACGTCGTTAACTGTTCAACTTTAAACGTGATCAATCGTTATTGATCTTGTCATTTAAATTAATTAATAATTAATTAATCTAAATAATTTTATTCACTTTGATTCCTATCAATATAAACCCACTTTAATTGTTGCGTCAAATTTGGCCACTTGAATTAGCTAAGAAAAATCGTTTTTAATAGTCACTTAATAAGCACGTGCTTCGCGCACGGTCAATTTGGTTAAACCAATCAACGTTTTTATGTAGTTGGTTTATTCTCCTTATTAGAACTTTATTGAAAATAATGTATGTTAAACATCTATATTGGTTATAAAATAATTTCATAACTTCTTTTCTAGCGATTCATCTGACGGTGAATCGATCTTTTATAAAACGGTGTATATCATGACCATCTGCTATTTATTCCACAATCAATACTATATATTGATTCAAAGTTCAACCACAATCAACAACCAACAATCAACAGGGTTTTAAAGTCAATGGGTTTTCAAATAATTCATATAAAATATGAAATAACAGCACATTAAAGTTTTGAGGAACCGGTTTGGTTCCTCCTACCTGTCCTTCCCTGCAACACCGATCATTAAAATATTTCATATCAGTATATAGAAATATTTTAAACGACGATAATATAATTAACGTCAACCATTAAAGCAACCATAGGCATCCAAGGCATCCAATCAACCAATTTAAATTTAATTATACGAATTTAGCACATCCTAGTATTTCAGAAATGTGTGAGAATGAACTCACCTTTTGTTTTCGATGATCGGTACGCGCGTTGCCCTATTAAATTTTAAACAGTTGTTTAAAATTAAATGCAAGATCAGATTGCTTCCCCTTCTGTCCGAAACTGCTTATTAGCAGCGTAGTTTGCTTCTCTGTGATTCCAACAAATCCGTTTTTTTTCGTGATCCTGACAATGTTCGTACGAGTTATCATCAATAAAAGGTTCAACGTGTAATTTATAAACTAATTAACCATTAATTATTAAAATAAATACCTCACCTTAATACCGCATAGTCATTAGCGTTAAAACATTTTTGACAAATGCGCTGATTAAAATACCTTGATTGGATTCTTCTTCTTCTTCAACAAAAAAAAAGGACTTCATCGTTCCCCTATGTTAACATTGATGCTGAGAACCACTATTCCTCCTTCCAAAAATAACACACAGTTCCCATAAATAGTTCCTTGCCCGATCTTATATGCAGTCATCCACCACTTCTAAACAAATCCGCCATCCGCAACACTTTCCCCAGTACTCTTTCCCTCATCTACAATCCAGAATTATCGCACCCTACCATAATTTTTTTTTATGTTTATTATTTATTATTTAACAAGGCCCTACATTACTTCAGCCTGCCTCAAAATCTCCTTCTCGCCATGCTTTACATCTGCACAGTGCCCCACCGAAAAGAGAACCCATTTCCTTCTTTATTAAAAATTTCGCCAATACCATGTATACACATCTCCTTGACAATAACTTCCTTCAGCACTTGCCTTCCTCATCGTAACCCCGCCTGAACCGCCTATTACCTCCATGAGCTCCCAACGTCAAAATCGAACCAACTACTTCACACGAGTATTACCCCGCAGCCTCCATAGATCGATCTGACAGTGCCGGCGTGATCGCCGAACGTTCCTCACGAACCCTTCATCATCTGCACTTTGCCACATCGGACTTGCTCGACTGTGTCGGAGTCCCTTCCAGCCGCGCACTCCTGAACATCCATATACCGCAGCCCTTCCACCCATCGGTTTAACCGGGTCCGCTGAACGCTGCAGTAACCTCACACCAACTCTGGCACGTTGCTCATCTCGAATCCATCCTCGCCAAAACCAGCTGTTGTTCCTCACTTAGCCGAGGGTTTTTGGGCGTCTCTTTGTTTGTTACAGTGGCTTGCTTCTTGTGTTTTGGCAGAAAAGAATTCTCATTTTAGTTTTAGTTTTCAGTTTATGTTTTAATTTGCGTTGAGGTTGAGGAAAACATTGAGGTTTTAGTTTTGATTGGCATAAAGAAGACAGTGGGTTCAGTTTGTTTGTGAGAGTCAGAACAGGGTATTTATAATGAGTGGAGCCGTGGCCATCACGGTTTAACTAGTTTGGGCCTCAAGTAATTGGTGTAGGGGATGTAGGGTAGCTGTGGTGGAAGTTTAGCCTGTATGTGGTTTCTTTTCATTGTTGGCACAAGGACAAGCAGTCCGTCTTCTTGCTGTTTGGTTTTCGTTCAGCTCATGTGCGCTGATATTTGTTTTAAACTCTGAATGGGACTTGTGAGAAGTAAGGAAGGACAGTGTTCTTTCTTAGCATCCACAGCTATGACTTAGGGTGACGGCACGTTAAATGCTGGTAAGATAGGCTAGTATGAAATAGGCATACATGTTTGTATTGGGGTAGGTTGTACATGCGATAGGGTCTGCATTGAGTAGCTTCTCTCTTTTTGACTAGGATGGTACGTTTAGTTTTAGGGTGGTAAGAACAGGATATTCTCAATGTCTCATGTGTGTGAAGACTTAAGAATGAAGACATAAGTTAGGATGGTTAATTGTAAACACGTAAATTCTTAGGATTTGAGCAAAGCACCTATAAAAATTTTGTTTCAAATTTGATTAGATATCATCGAAAGTGACTAAAGATATTTTAGTTTTAAGGGTAACGTATCCCGCTATAGAAAACTCTGTCCCCATACGACTCGCTATCGACGGAAATAAAAATACCATCGTGTCGAGCGATGTGTCACGATCCCAAAAATATAATAACATCGGTAGATTAACTTATATTGTGAAATCCCAAAAATGTTGACACAGTGTGCAAAAATACTCCAAATAAAAATTTGTTTATTTTATGAAATAAAAATTACAGTAAAATTCTAAAAATTAAATTAACACTACGTCTCAAAAGAACCTTGTCTAAATTCGTATCCAGTATGCTGTTATTTCAAATAAACTGTTTCGGTCAATGAATGATTCTATAGCGACTATTTCGAAATTTGATTTGGACGTAAAATAAAATCTACAATACTAAAACTCGATTTTTCTCCTCCATTAGAAAAATATTATCAACTATATTCAGACGCTTCTTGTTTCACCGAAATCCGACTTAAAATGGATTCGGTATGATCAATTGAAGTTGAAATTCAATTTTACGAACTACCGCGCTGTTTCGAGTTCGTTTTAAATTAAATATAAATATAAATGCTCATTCGTCGTTTAATTAACGATTTCGATATTGAATCCCATAAATAGTTCAAATAAAATATTTAAAATAAATTTAAATATTCGAAGCAAAATGGCCGAAAAATCCAGGTCGTTACAGAACGTGAAATGGTAATTAATTTTACCGATAACACCGTGCTGTTAGATGTGGAGTATTACCAGTTTTCTCCATGCAATGTATAGGTTGGGATTGGGAAATAAAATAAATAATTACTTCGGTGTGTTTCGTTAATCCCGACTAGTTTGAAATGATATCCAAAGGAGGATTAAAGAATAAATTTAGAAGAATTTATCTTGGATAAAATTAATGGGAACCTTTCCCTAAGAATGTGATTTTGTGAATAAAAGAATATTCTGAATTGGAATGAGGCGTTCGTTGTGTTTGTATAACATTTGTTTATCATATACGTGGGTTATTCAGAAAGGCCGGATTTATACCCATTCTGAATAACCGATTCGACGAGATGTCGAAGATGAAGCCGGTGGTTGAAGACCGGAAGTCTTCACATCGTTCGGGTGATTACTGATGATCTCGATTGGGCTGTACACCCAGGATGAGGGAAACAGTTGGTGATCGTCCAGACGTACTTGGAGATGGATGGATATGCGAGGAAAGTGCCTCCGGTTTCGTTCAGACCCAGAACGAACTTGAAAATGAATTGTGTGTCTGACATTGGATTTTATTCTGTGTTGATTGATATCTATTAAATATGCATCTGTTTGGCAGCAGAGAATTTATTCTCTTGCTTAACGCCCTTCTCTGAGACGTACGAGCTCAGAGGTTGTATATCGTTGGACATTAGTCGCATGGAGTGAATTGCCAGTGTGGCACGCGTAAGTGGCAATTGATCAGGGCTTCTGTTTAAAAGCAAAGTCTCGTGGTTGATGATCAAAGCACGGCCTGTGTGGCGCAGCTTTGTGTATAACGTGAATTCGCGAGCCTCACACCTCGGTATGAGTCAAAAACGGGAGATGGACCGCTGGGAGAGCACGACGTTTCTTTCTAGCTAGGGTGGTGTCAGTGACCTACCAGCACTGACATTTATATACTTTTCACCTGTGTGGTTGTTGGAATGCGAGGCGCCTCGGATATAGGTCTGTAAGGACCGGGAAACGTGTGTTCAGGAATTGCCAATCCTCAAAAGTAAGAGAGGACCAGCCTAGCCGATTCCAAGGATCATAGTGGGGTCCTGGGACATTTGCTAGAGTGTCTCGAACGCGGAGAGGAGCTTGCCCCTTGCCTCGACTCATGATGGAATCCAATTTCCAATACGTATGTTTCGATTTTATTTGTAGAACCTAGTATGGCAACATAGTGGTATGGGTCATTCATGCCGCCAATGATTGATATTTATGATTGAAATTGTTTTGACACTATACACCTATAATAGTATCAAATAATGTGTTTTAACGTATCAAGCATGCTTTGGCTGTTATAAGGTAAAAACCCTATCCTCCGGCTTGCGTTGCATTGTGTGATGGGACCTGGGTCTTATAACAGCTTCGTCTTTCTTTATTTAGCATTGCGCTGTTTGTTCTATGCACTGGTATTCTTGGGAGGAAATCCGTTCCGTGTTATACGGCGTGGTCCCTTGATTTACCTAGCTTTAAAAATAAAGATTAATAACTGTTTTAGTTCTCACACCAGTCACATGACTGACCTGGAATTTATTGTTTTAACCTAAACTCTGGGTGCCCCTATTTTCTACATGGGCAGCTAGTAGTTTTGGTTTTGCAGATTTATATTCACAGGGATCGGATTTACAGCTGGAACGATGCTCGGAAAGCTCTGTATCCGTGTATCACTTTCAGTTGTGTTTTGTATATTTTTCCGCTGCTATGTAATTTATTGTAATCTCTGATATTCATCGAATGTAATTTATTCATTTATACTCTGTATATTCTTGTATCTGATGGAATTGTTGTAATAACAATGAAATGTTCTTCCGCCTGCGTTCATTTGAGTGTTGTTCTCGAAGTATTCGTGCTTTCCTTCACGGGGAAGTTACAGGTCCTTACAGGAGTGCTATTCAGATTCTCACATGTAAACTAGACTCTATTACTATATTTGTCTTGAACTCTTGAAATCTTGATTACTCATGAGTCTTGAATCTTCTTTGAATTCTGAATCTCTTGAATCTCTAAAACTTTTGAACTCTTAAACTATACAATCTTCAGTATTTATTCCTCTATCCAAATCCTGCATATTGTGTGTATATATATTCTAGATTAAGATGTTAGTATATATTTTATAATCAATTAATATTGAAATAAGGTTGTTGTCATCAAAACCCCATTCTCCAATAATCTCCCCCTTTTTGATGATATTTATCTTAGTTTATTAAATATTCATACCTGTTCATACGTGTTGATGTTGATCCTTCTAATACTCCCCCTTGTCAATATGAATCCTATATATTCTACGTAAACTAAGTCTATATTTTATAATTTCTCCCCCACAAAAAGAAATTTTAAACATACCCCCCCTAAATCCTATAACTATCTAAATGACTCCTATACTAAAGTAAAGTAATCCCCCCTGAATCCTAAATACATATACATACATACATACATACATACATATATATATATATATATATATATATATATATATATATCTTATTGTCATACTAGTATAAAGTACTCCCCCTAAATTGATGACTATACAATAATCAATACTAAGTATATAAACAAACCAATCCAAATGTTACATATGTTTTAAGTAATATACACAAATCAATCCAAGCACACCAATCCAAGTAATATTTACATATGTTTTAATACAGACTTTAAGTCAAACAATCCAATCAAATTCAAATAAATCAATCAAATCATACTAAACAATTAAACGTTTCAACAAATGGCATCGAAATGCTTCTCTTGTTGTTCAAACATCTTTATTTGGCTAAATTCAAGATGGCGTTGGTTTCGTAGTATTATAAAAAGGATGTTCTTGAAGGAATTCAATGTTTCTTCAAGATTTCACTTAAGTTATGAATTGGATTTGCATAGTTTTGATAAGAATTGATTAGGGAAGAAGGATAAATGATATAATAAAGTTTTCTGAAAGAAATAGGCTTAAATAGGGTCTGAAATTAGTTGGATTTGAATGAGAATAAGATAGTTATTTAATTTTATTTTGATTTTTTTTTGAAAAACTGGCATTTATATGCCGACATAGGCAAGTATGTATGTCGACATACTTATTAATTTTTTTTGAAAATTTTCAAAATTTGAATCTTTTGTTCTTATATTATATCATATAAAAAAACCTATGAACTTAATCATTTTGGAAAATTCTTTTTGAGCTTCTTTTGATTGTTGACTATCTTCACTTGATTTTGAACAATCATCTCTCCAGAAATGGTTCTAGTGTTGATTGGGCATTCAACACTTTCTAAAGAAGTTTCTTCTTCTTTGATTTTCGTAGGCTCTAGTTTTTTTTTGCATTCGAGCTTGTTTGTCTTTGAATGTCTCATAAGGTTTAAAAGTGAGTGGAATTTGCATAAGGTGTATGTTTGTGGAGTCAAACACCTTTCTTGGCACAAATTTTTCTCTGTCAAGATCAGCTCTGAAATATTTGAAAATGCGAGTAAGATAAACTCCATAGTAAAGAGTGTTTTCTCTTGATGAATTTTCTATGGGTTTGAATTCTCTTAAGATCATGTCGGCCCAATTGATGTTATATCCACCTATAATAGTAAAGAGTGTTTTTTGGACCTTGTGAGTTAGGTTGTTAAAATTTCCAGAACAAGGAGAGGTGGTATGTTGAAGGAGAAGGTTTGCGATTATTGTTTTTGGACGGAAAAAGCGATTTTTGAATTCCATGTGAGCATCGCTTTCAAATATGTCGTGATAACTCTCTAAGTTAGTTTCGTCATTTTTGAAATCCGAAAAACTAAGCCCGTGCTTCGACAATTTAAGATATTGCCGAAGATTTTGCAATCTAGAACAATTTGCGTGCCTTTGACGCTACGCCAAATCTGGTCTTCGTTTCCTTTGAAAAAACCGCGATTAAGATTTGCATAGGACATCTTGACAAGCTTTGGGTAACACACTTTATCGTTATCCCGAAAGTCAATTAAGCTCATGACTTAATTGTGAATGAAAAGAGAGATAAGATCATGGGATGGAAAATCTCCAAAGACGGCGAAAGCACCTATATTGACTTTTGCATTTGTTAAATAGTCAACGTAGGTATTGATAGCTTCCCTACCATTATGAAGTTAACCTTTGATGGTTTTGGCTAACTTCAATTTCTGAGATGAACTTGAGGAAGCCATTGAAGTTTTTGATTTGAAGATTATAAACATGAAGAATGTAATTTGAATTGTGAATGAAAGGTAGAGAGAATAGATGTATATATAGAAATTGAATGGATATGAATTGAACAGGCATAATTTTTCGGAAATTAATGACACATTTTCAAACATTGGGAGTTGTTGAAAAGTTAGAGGGAAATTTGAAAGTTTAAACCTTTGAAATTCAGATTTTGAATTTCAAATTATAGGCTGATATGTCGACATATAGACATATGTATGTCGACATATATGTTCAATTTCAAGAGACATTTGGTTTTTGTGACTTTTGATTTCAAGAGACATATAGGTTTAATTATTTCCTGAAATAATTCTAATCCTAGCAAACATTCAAAATTTATTTTATTAATTATTATTATTTTGAATTTCAAAATTCAAAATTCCAATTTGAATTTTAAACCTCAAGTTTTGAATTTTAAACTTCAAGTTTTGAATTTTAAAGTTTGAATTTCAAATCCAAAACAAAGCAAGCAATCAAAGCATCCATTCAACCAAAAAAAATTAAAAATTAATTAAGGCGTGCCGGGTTTTTAATTCCTTTTCTTCCATATTTTCTGAATTTTGAATTGCTGCGAAGCATATATTTGAATCTCCAGTTTTTGTCTCTTCATCAAGTGATAATGAATCAGAATCGTCTAACGTTGCTGCATATGCTCTCTTTCTCTTCTTTGACGAACTGTTATTGTCCGTATGTTGAATTGATTTGTCCGAATATGGACACATTTTCTTGATATGGCCTGGTTTATTGCATTTATAAAATGGACCATCATTTCTTCCTGAACTTCCTTGGTTATTATTTTGAAAACTATTTTTCCTTTTGTTTCTCAGAATTTTTTGAAATGTCTTGTCATTATGGTTGTTTCTTCATCGTCTTCACTGCTCGAGTCAGAATCATTTATTGTTGTTTTAAATGCTATGGATTTCTTTTTAGTTGGCTTGTTTTCTGTAAAGACCCGAATCGACCATAAACCATACAGGTCTGAACCAAAAGTTGGAAATCTTCGAATACTTTAACTTTGGGAATACAACATATTAGTACAAATAACAGAAGACTTTTAATTACATCATAATAGTGCAACATCAGAGTACAGAATATCAGAGTACATCGAATATAATACAACGGAAAATAAATTACAATAAATGTAATATAATGCAGCGGAACAAATAAACTGATACATCGGAAGCCTATTAATGCTATGGACACAGCTCTAAGCTTCGATCCATAATCATGCTCAATATATCTGCAAATTAAGCTACTCGACTGCCGTGTGGAAAAGAGGGCTCCCGAGTTTGCAAAGCGAAACAAATGACGGGTGGGACTGGTGTGAGAGATCTTTACTTAACTTATCTAATAAGAAGGCTAATCACAGGACCATGCCGCTAATACGGAACGGGTTTACTCCATTGGATTGCCAGTGCATAATTTAAAGTAAATCGTTAAATAATGCAATGCTTTTAAGAAAAATGAAACCATTATAAGACTCAGGTCCCATCACACAATGCAACGCAAGCCGGAGGATAGAGTTTTACCTTATAATGGTCAAAAATGCTTGATACGATAAAACGGATTTGATATTACTATTAGTGTATATATGTTTTAAAAACCTTTCAATCATAACATATTAATCGTAGACGGCATAACTGCTATATACTATGTCGCCATAATAGTTCTACAATCAAAACCGCATGATGTCGTATTGGAAGTTGGGTTTCCATCATGAGTCAAGGCTAGGAACGATTTCCTTACCGATTCGAGACACTCTAGCAATGTCTTAGGATTCAGACACTGGCGAACCCTTGGATCCTGCAGGGCCGGTCCCCCAATAGTGCAATGGGTTGGATTAGTTATGCCTGAACATACGCTTCCCGATCCTATCGGACCTATAAATTGGCCATTGGCGACCAATAAAAATATCCGAGGCGCCTCAAAATCAATCAACCACATAAGTAAAATAACGGGCCGTGTTAAACCCAAACACCACTTCTAGCTAGAAAGAAACATGTGCACTTCCTGCGTTCCCTTTCTCTGTTTTTGACTCTACCAGGGTGTGAGGCTCGCAAGGTAGCGAAATACACAAAGCTATGCCTAGATAGGCTATGCTTTGATCATCATCCACAAGGCTCTGCTTCTCAGCAAAAGCCTTGATCAATTGCATCTTGGCATGCCACATTGACAGCCCATACCATGCGATCGATAACTACTAATATATAACCTCTGAGCTCGTGCATCTCAGAGAAGGGTATTAAGCCAGAGAATAAATTCTCCGCCACCTCAGAAATATATTAATAGATATCAATTTAATTACACGGTATGAAATTCAATGTCGGACACACATCCATTTACAAGTCCGTTCTGGGTCTGAACGGAACTGGTGTCACCTAGGTGCTCGCGTATCCCGACAATCAACAAGAACGTCCGGACCAACTACCACCATTAACTCTTTACTAGGAGCGACCCAATGCCAGGCATAAGTAGTCGTCCATTCGATGTGAAGATCGCCAGTCTTCATCCACCGTCTTCAATGTCTTCGACTTTTAATCGTCATAGTAATTATTCAGAATGGGTTAAACCCGGTCTTTCCAAATAACTCGCGTATTTTTATAATTAAAAATCAAGTGTTATAACGACACATCCAACGCCTCTTTCCAATTCAGAATATAATATTCATATTATTAGGTAAAGTTTCCCGTTAACTTTATCAAAGATAAATCTTTCAAATTTATTCTTAAATCTTATTTTCAAAGATTTATTAATATTCTAATTCAATTTTAATATCAAAAATCACTACTTTACAATCATTCCAATTTAAGAAATAAATCTTATTTTTAACTAGGTTAAAGAATCATTGTCTTTTAAAAACATTGTTCACGATAAACCCAAAATCATTTTCAAATAAATAAATATAAATTGAAATACCAATAATCTTAGTTGAAAGATTTATTCTTTATTTAAAAGAAATTCTTTGTTTAAAAATATTCTTTATATGAAGGATATTCTGAATCGGAAAGCGACTCAATCATTTATCATATAACTTTGGTTATATGGATTTCATACATCGTATGTAAATGACAACAATTGATAAATAATCATCAAACCATTCATTCAATATCCAGAGTGAATTTCACAACTGTGTGAGCATTAAAATGAAATAATAACGCTCATCACAGCCAGCCAATCCATCGATTGACATACAAATAAATATTTGGACTAGTGTATATCAATTATCATCCCAATACCCGTGTGGGGTTTTCAGCCAACAAAAATACATATAAATAAATAACTCGTTAATGAATTTAACCAATTTTGATACTACCAACATGTTGATAATGATGGACAAAAAATGGTATTTTATTCCTAATGTCGAAATAAAATATATTTGACTCGCATAATTTCTTTATACATTTGTAATATTTAATAGATTGTAATTTATTTATATGACATTATTGTGGATGACAAATAAAAGGATAATTTTCATTATACTTAATTTGTATGTAATTATTCTTAATGTAAAAGAAATAATCTCATTTGTATATGTTTCAATGTATAAACTAACACATAAAAATATTTATTTTAAATTGCATACAAATTCTAATGTATGCAATAACATATAAAGATGTCATTTTATCCTACCTATACTTCTAATATATGTTTAGACCAGGAATATGATTCTTATATTTGAATATAAATTCTAACGTAAGTTTGCAAATAAGAATGATTTTTATATTTACATATAAATTCTATGTTATGTTATGCAAATAAAAATGGTTATTATATTTGCATGTAAATTCTATCTCAACAAAATGTATAAGAAGAGTGATACATTCATTTGCCGACAATTCTATTTTATCAAAATGCTTTTTGTGTTTAATTCTTATTTGACAAAAATGTCCTTTTTGGTATCAACAAATATAATTCGACAAAATGAATGTTTGATTCAATTAATATAAATTCACAAAAGTGAATAATTTTGTCTCAGCCAATATAAATTGACGAAAGTGATTATTTTGTTTCAACTAATGCAAATTGACAAAAGTGATTATTTTGTTTCAACTAGTTTAAATTGACAAAAGTGATTATTTTGTTTCAACCAGTGTAAATTGACAAAAGTGATTATTTTGTTTCAACCAGTGTAAATTAACAAAAGTGATTATTTTGTTTCAACTAGTGTAAATTGACAAAAGTGATTATTTTGCTTCATTCTTTTTAAGTGACACAAAAATGAATATTTTACCTCATTCCTTTAAAATGACAAAAGTGAATACGTTTTATCATAATCCTCTTTTTTTTTAATTTCACTAGTTTAAAAATAAAAATGATATTTTTAATCCTATTCTTTTATTTATATCTAAATCGCAATGAAAGTGTAATATTTTAACTTATAATTTATTTGCATCAAAGAATGCAATTAAAAATACAACTTTAAATTTCATGTTTCATTTGCGTCAAAGAGCGCAAATAAAATGCAACTTCTAATTCAATATTTTATTTGCATCAAGGAATGCAAATAAATGTGCAACTTTTAATTTCATAGTTTATTTGCATCAAAGAATGCAAATACAAATTCAACTTTTAATACGGTGGTTTATTTGCATCAAAGAATGCAAATAAAAATTCGACTTTTAAATACGGTGTTTATTTGCATCAAAGAATGCAAATAAAAATATAATCTTTTACCTACGATGTTTATTTGTATCTAAATAAAAAATATATAATCCTTTTTTTTATGCTTTGTTTGCAACTAAATTTGCAAACAAAAATGCAACTCTTTAAATCATATTTTTATTTCTATCGAAAATACAAAATAAAAATGTCATATTCATTCTAGTGTTTTTGTTTGCATTTATAATTGCAAAAATGTAATTTTAACTCTAATCTTTGTTTGCATCTAAAATTGCAAATAAAAATATAATTTTACTTTTAATGTAAATAAAGGAACATTTTTTTATTTTCTACGCATATTTGCATAGAAGGATGCAAATAAAAGAACATTTTTATTTCTATGTATATTTGCATAAAAGAATGCAAATAAAAGATCATTTTATATTTCTATGTATATTTGCATAAAAGAACGCAAATAAAAGATCATTTTATATTTTTATGTATATTTGAATAAAAGAATGCAAATAAAAGAACATTTTATATTTCTATGAATATTTGCATAAAAGAATGCAAATAAAAGAACATTTTATATTTCTTATGTATATTTGCATAAAAGAATGCAAATAAAAGGACCATATTTATTTTTCAATATATATACTTATATTTCTGTCTCAATTCAATGACATGTTCACAATTGTACTAATCATTCTATTAAATCTAATAAAATGAAAAAAAATATTTTACTCTGAATTTACAATTCTATTTCAATTAAATAAAATGTTGAAATAATGTTTTACGTGGAATTGACAATTCTATTTAATTAAAATAAAAAATAATAAAGTAATGTTTTACATTGAATTGGAAATTCTATTTCAATTAAATAAAATAATCCAAATAATGTTTTTATATTGAATTGACAATCTAATTTAATAAAATGATCAAAATAATGTTTTTATGTTGAATGGCCAATCTAATGCAATTCAAGAAAAATGTTCAAAACAATGTTTCAATGTTGAATTGACAATCTAAACCAATTCAACAAAAAAATAATAATTCAAGGTTGAATTGACAATATAATCCAATTCAACAAAAATAATCAAAATAATGTTTTTAATGTTGAATTGACGATCTAGTTCTATTCAACAAAAATAATCAAAGCAATGTTTTTTTTTTAAACTAACTTGTTTAACACAAATGTTATTTTATATCAACTAACTTGTTTAACACAAATGTTATTTTACTTTGAACATAAATCCTAATGTATACATTTACATTTAAAAAGATATTTTCGTTATGCATACAAATCTTTGTTTCATAATTCTAATTCAAGAAAAATGACGAATCATAATTTGTTGATCTAATTCAAATAAATGACATATCTATTTCTAATATAAATGTTTCTGACATAAATGTAACCTTATTTCTAACATATGATCCTAACCAAATGTCATATTTGATTTACAAAATGTATCTCTAACCAAAAATGTTATTCTTATTTACATAAAAAATTTCCAATTAAAAAAAATGAAAATTTTATATTAACAAAAATAGATAATTCACAGATCATCACAATCCACCATCAATCAGTCAATTTAAATTTTAATACAATGCATATCTGTGTTGCATATGGCGTATATATATCTAACATCAGAATCACGATCTATTTAAATAAATAAATTTATTTTAAAATCTTAAAAACTGAGAAATCTCACCTTGATTTTTGAATTCTGTGCCGTTTTGATTTCAATCTACCTGAAATTCAAATCCGCTCTATTTCTATTCCCGTCTGTTCCATCATCTAGATCTCATTTTTGCGATTCTAACACATCCAGAATTTCTCGATTCTGTTTTGACTTGAGGAAGTTACGATTGTTTAAACTTTAATACCATAGTTAAGTAATTAAATTAAAATAATAACCTTTTTAATAACGTTTTCATTACTGTTGTTAACTGTTTCTTCCCTTCCTCCTCCTATCGCTTTACTGTATAACCGAACCCAAACGTCGTCCCTCTCCTCCTCCCATCGCAAGCACCATGCCCCACCATTAGCCGATCCTTTGTTACCTCGTCGAAGCCCTGACCGAGCTCCCCCATCGCCTTGACCCCCGTCGAACTCGCACTCCCCGTCCACCTTGAAAACCCGTCCAAACTTGCCAACTTCACAGCCCAAATTTGCACAACGCAGGCCACTTAACCAAATCACCACTGTTCATACGATAGAGCTCCACTTTCTCTTCGATTTTGCTTTGTAGATTTTCAAAAACATTGCAAGGATTTGGCAAAATTAAAGAAATAAGATCGCAGCGTATCGTCCATTTGAAGAATAGTGTGGCGGCTGAGTATATGATGCGAATTAGGGTTTAATTTTCTTATATTTATAATAAAATATTATTAAATCCTTTAATTTTAAGAAAGGCCCTTTAATTTCTAAACCACTCCAATTCTAGTGCAACCAGAGTTGCCTCCAGGCAAATACTCACATTCCGGACATAATGGGCTAGGCCCCGTCAGCCCCATCTCCAGCTTGTTTTATTTAATTTAATATTTAAATCATTTATTTTATTAATTCAATCTTACATTTAAATTCACCGGGGCCACATTCGACCTCTAAAAATTCCAAAAAATTTATTTCTAGCTATGTTTTGACGATACGGTTCTACAAGACTAATTTCGTCAAATTCTGAGATAGTTTGAAAAATGGTCATTTTCAAGTCGATTAAATTTGATTGAAACTGATAAAACACATTTTCCTTTGTCACGCTCACATATTAATTCGAAAAATTGTGAAAATTGAAACCTAACAATAATTTGACATTTCGGTTCCAACAAAAGTTGTTTCGTCGGAAACGGAGGTCGTTTGAAAAATGGCTATATTTAATATTAAAATATTTATATATATATATATACAAATTCCACAGCGACATTTCTGAAATTTAAACTGGGCATAACTTATGATTTTTAAAGTGAAATTTCAATTTTTCGAATCCATTGGAAAGATATTTTTAAATAGATTTAAATATTTTTGGTTACACTAAAATCCGTTAAATTTTGCATCCTGTACGGTCAGTCAAAGTTCAAATTTTCAAACTACCGCGCTATTTCTAACTCCTTTTATAATTAAAATAAATATATTCGTTTTAACTTCGATTTAGATAAAATTTTCATCATTATTATTTAAAATAAATTATTTTAACTATTAAAATTCCATTAAAATTTCTAAAATAAAAATTTTAAATTGGTTCAGAATTTTGCGGGTTGTTACAATCTCCCCCACTTAAAATCTTCTCATCCTCGAAAAGGAACGGAGCCAAAAGTTGTTTAATTAACCAACTCAACTTTTAATTATGATCAATTTTCAGTTAAGTTCAATATTAAATTTAATTTAGTTAAATTTATCATTCTTTTATATATTGGTTAAATTAATTATCATTCCAATATTTTAATTTGTTAAACTAATTATCAAACATCACAACCAGCAATCAATTAGGTGATTAACTTTCAAATATATATAACTTTTATATATAGTCAAAAAATCATATTTTTAGTGCAAATCACAGCAATAGACCCTATCTAGTTTTGGTTCTCACACCAGTCAATGGAAATATATAGATATACCACTTTCGAAACTCGAACATAAATTCTGATGATGTTTCGAATCACCATTAGAACATCTTCGGGTGACTAAAGTGTGATTCTATATCTATCTAGTTTATTTGAGACTTCGAATACACGCTGTCCAAAATAAAATAAAATAATATATTCAAATACGTATAATAAGATTTTAAATTTTCAAAACAAAATTTGTTTTCATTTTTTAATTTAAAAATTAATACTCTTCACACTCGTTCTAGGATACTACTGATCCCTTCTCTAACGAGTTATTCTTATTGGATGTCATAATACAATCTTTGATGAGTCTTTTGTCCAGTTCTAAGGAGTTGTACCCTAAAGATTTGAGCTAACTTTGCTCTGGTACCAAATGTAAAGACCCGAAAATCCCACCCTTTGAATCGACCATAAACCATACAGGTCTGAATCAAAAGTTGGAAAACTTCAAATACTTTAACTTTGGGAATACAACACATTAGTACAAGTAACAGAAGACTTTTATTACATCATAATAATGCAACATCAGAGTATAGAATATCAGAGTACATCAAATATAATACAGCGAAAAATAAATTACAATAAATGTAATACAATGCAGCGGAACAAATAAACTGATACAACAGAAGTCTATTAATGCTCTGGATACAGATCTAAGCTTCGATCCAGAATCCTGCTCAATATATCTGCAAAATAAGCTACTCGACTGCCCATGTTGAAAAGAGGGCACCCGACTTTGCAAAGTGAAACAAACGATGGGTCAGTCATAAGACTGGTGTGAGAAATCTTTACTTAACTTATCTAATAAGAAGGCTAATCACAGGACCACGCCGCTAATGCGGAACGGGTTTACTCCGTTGGATTGCCAGTGCATAATTTAAAGTAAATCGTTAAACAATGCAATGCTTTTTAGAAAAATGAAACCATTATAAGACTCAGGTTCCATCACACAATGCAACACAAGCCGGAGGATAGAGTTCTACCTTATAATGGTAAAAAATGCTTGATACGATAAAACGGATTTGATATTACTATTATATCTTTGAAAAACCTTTCAATCATAATGTATTAATCATAGACGACATAGCCACCATATACTATGTCGCCATACTAGTTCTACAATCAAAACCGCATGATATTGTATTGGAAGTTGGGTTTCCATCATGAGTCAAGGCTAGGAATGATCTCCTTACCGATTCGAGACACTCTAGCAATGTATCAGGATTCAGACGCATGCGGACCCTTGGATCTTGTAGGGCCGGTCCCCCAATAGTCCAATCGGTTGGATTAGTTATGCCTAAACACACGCTTCCCGATCCTATTGGACCTATAAATTGGCCATTGGCGACCAATAAAAATATCCGAGGCGCCTCAAAATCAATCAACCACATAAATAAAATGTCGGGCCGTGTTAAACCCAAACACCACATCTAGCTAGAAAGAAACATGTGCACTCCCTGCGTTCCCTTGCTCCGTTTTTGACTCTACTGGGGTGTGAGGCTCGCGAGGTAGCGAAATACACAAAGCTATGCCTAGATAGGCTATGCTTTGATCATCATCCACAAAGCTCTGCTTCTCAACAAAAGCCTTGATCAATTGCATCTTGGCATACCACATTGACAGCCCATACCAAGCGATCGATAACTACTAATATATAACCTCTGAGCTTGTGCGTCTCAGAGAAGGGTGTTAAGCAAGAGAATAAATTCTCCGCCACCTCAGAAATATATTAATAGATATCAATTTAATTACACGGCATGAAATTCAATGTTGGACACACATCCATTTACAAGTCCGTTCTGGGTCTGAACGGAACCGGAGTCACCTAGGTGCTCGCGTATCCAGATAATCAACAAGAACGTCCGGACCAACTACCACCATTTACTCTTTACTGGGAGCGACCCAATGCCAAGCATCAGTAGTCGTCCATTCGATGTGAAGATCACTGGTCTTCATCCGCCGTCTTCAATATCTTCGACTTTTAATCATCGTAGTAATTATTCAGAATGGGTTAAACCCGATCTTTCCGAATAACTCGCGTATTTTTATAATTAAAATTCAAGTGTTATAAGGACACATCCAACGCCTCTTTCCAATTCAGAATATAACATTCATATTATTAGGGAAAGGTTCCCATTAATTTTATCAAAGATAAATCTTTCAAATTTATTCTTAAATCTTATTTTCAAAGATTTATTAATATTCCAATTCAGTTTTAATATCAAAAATCACTACTTTACAATTATTCAATTTAAGAAATAAATCTTATTTTTAACTGGGCTAAAGAATTAGTGTCTTTTAAAAACATTGTTCACGATAAACCCAAAATCATTTTCCAATCAATAAATATAAATTGAAATACCAATAATCTTATTTGAAAGATTTATTCTTTATTTCAAGGAAATTCTTTGTTTAAAAATATTCTTTATATGAAGGATATTCTGAATCGGAAAGCGACTCAATCATTTACCATATAACTTTGGTTATATGGATTTCATACATCGTATGTAAATGACAATAATTGATAAATAATCATCAAACCATTCATTCAACATCCAGAGGGAGTTCACAACTGTGTGAGCATTAAAATGAAATAATAACGCTCATCGCAGCCTGTCAATCTATCGATTGACATACAAATAAATATTTGGACTAGTGTATATCAATTATCATCCCAATACCCGTATGGGGTTTTCAGCCAACAACAGTACATATAAAAAAATAATTGGTTAATGAATTTAACCAATTTTGATACTACCAACATGTTGATAATAATGGACAAAAAATGATATTTTATTCCTAATGTCGAAATAAAATATATTTGACTCGCATAATTTCTTTATACATTTGTAATATTTAATAGAATGTAATTTATTTATATGACATTATTGTGGATGACAAATAAAAGGATAATTTTCATCATGCTTAATTTTTATGTAATTATTCTTAGCGTAAAAGAAATAATCTCATTTGTATATGTTTCAATGTATAAACTAACACATAAAAATATTTATTTTAAATTGCATACAAATTCTAAGGTATGCATTAACATATAAAGATGTCATTTTATCTCACCTATAATTTTAATCTATGTTCGGACCAAGAATATGATTCTTATATTTGAATATAAATTCTAATGTAAGTTTGCAAATAAGAATGATTTTTATATTTGCATATAAATTCTATGTTGTGTTATGCGAATAAAAATGGTTATTATATCTGCATGTAAATTCTATCTCAACAAAATGTATAAGAAGAGTGATACATTCATTTGCCGACAATTCTATTTTATCAAAATGCTATTTGTGTTTAATTCATATTTGATAAAAATGTCCTTTTTGGTTTCAACCAATATAATTAGACAAAACGAATGTTTGATTCAACTAATATAAATTGACAAAAGTGAATAATTTTGTTTCAGCCAATATAAATTGACGAAAGTGATTATTTTGTTTCAACTAATGCAAATTGACAAAAGTGATTATTTTGTTTAAACTAGTGTAAATTGACAAAAGTGATTATTTGGTTCAACTAGTGTAGACTGACAAAAGTGATTATTTCGTTTCAACCAGTGTAAATTGACAAAAGTGATTATTTTGCTTCATTCTATTTAAGTGATACAAAAATGAATATTTCACCTCATTCCTTTAAAATGACAAAAGTGAATACATTTTATCATAATCCTCTTTTTCTTAATTTCTCTAGTTTAAAAGTAAAAATGATATTTTTAATCCTATTCTTTTATTATATCTAAATTGCAATGAAAGTGTAATATTTTAATTTATAATTTATTGGCATCAAAGAATGCAATTAAAAATACAACTTTCAATTTCATGTTTCATTTGCATCAAAAAATGCAAATAAAATTCAACTTCAAATTCAATGTTTTATTTGCATCAAGGAATGCAAATAAATGTGCAACTTTTAATTTCATAGTTTATTTGCATCAAAGAATGCAAATACAAATTCAACTTTTGATACGGTGGTTTATTTGCATCAAAGAATGCAAGTAAAATTCAACTTTTAAATACTGTGTTTATTTGCATCAAAGAATGCAAATAAAAATATAATCTTTTACCTACGATGTTTATTAGCATCTAAATAAAAAATATATTATTCCTTTTTTTAATGCTTTGTTTGCAACCAAATTTACAAGCAAAAATGTAACTCTTTAAATCATATTTTTATTTCTATCTAAAATACAAAATAAAAATGTCATATTCATTCTAGTGTTTTTGTTTGCATTTATAATTGCAAAATTGTAATTTTAACTCTAATGTTTGTTTGCATTTAAATTGCAAATAAAAATATTGTTTTACTTCTAATGTAAATAAAGGAACATTTTTTTATTTTCTATGCATATTTGCATAGAAGGATGCAAATAAAAGAATATTTTTATTTCTATGTATATTTGCATAAAAGAATGCAAATAAAAGATCATTTTATATTTCTTTGCATATTTGCATAAAAGAATGCAAATAAAAGATCATTTTATATTTTTATGTATATTTGCATAAAAGAATGCAAATAAAAGAACATTTTATATTTCTTATGTATATTTGCATAAAAGAATGCAAATAAAAGAACCATCTTTATTTTTCAATATATATATTTATATATCTATCTCAATTCAATGACATGTTCACAATTGTGTTGATCATTCTATTAAATCTAATAAAATGGCAAAATAATATTTTACATTGAATTTACAATTCTATTTCAATTAAATAAAAATGGTGAAATAATGTTTTATGTGGAATTGACAATTCTATTTTAATTAAAATAAAAAATGATAAAGTAATGTTTTACATTGAATTGGCAATTCTGTTTCAATTAAATAAAATAATCCAAATAATGTTTTTATTTTGAATTGACAATCTAATTCAATAAAATGATCAAAATAATGTTTCAATGTTGAATTGACAATCTAAACCAATTCAACAAAAAGAAAAAAAAGAATAATAATGTTTCAATGTTGAATTGACAATATAATCCAATTCAACAAAAATAATCAAAATAATGTTTTTAATGTTGAATTGACGATCTAGTTCAATTCAACAAAAATAATCAAAATAATGTTTTTTTAACTAACTTGTTTAACACAAATTTTATTTTATATCAACTAACTTGTTTAACACAAATGTTATTTTACTCTGAACATAAATCCTAATGTATACATTTACCTTTAAAAAGATATTTTCATTATGCATACAAATCTTTGTTTCACAATTCTAATTCAAGAAAAATGACGAATCATAATTTGTTGATCTAATTCAAATAAATGACATATCTATTTCTAATATAACGTTTCTAACATAGATGTAACTTTATTTCTAACATATGATTCTAACCAAATGTCATATTTCATTTACAAAATGTATCTCTAACCAAAAATGTTATTCTTATTTACATAACATTTTTCTAATTAAAAAAAATGAATTTTTTTACTAACAAGAACAAATAATTCACAGATCATCACAATCCACCATCAATCAATCAATCTAAATTTTAATACAATGCATATCCGTGTTGCATATGGCTTATATATCTAACATCACAGTCACGATCTATTTAAATAAATAAATTTATTTTAAAATTTTAAAAACTGAGAAATCTCACCTTGATTTTTCAATTCTGTGCCGTTTTGATTTCCATCTGCCTGAAATTCAAATCCACTCTATTTCTATTCCTGTCTGTTCCATCATCTAGATCTCATTTTTGCGATTCTAACGCATCCAGAATTTCTCGATTCTGTTTTGATTTGAGGAAGTTACGATCGTTTAAATTTTAATACCATAGTTAAGTAATTAAATTAAAATAATAACCTTTTTAATAATGTTTTCATTACTGTTGTTAACTATTTCTTCCCTTCCTCCTCCTATTGTTTTACTGTATAACTGAACCCAAACGTCATCCCTCTCCTCCTCCCATCGCACGCACCACGCCCCACCATCGGCCGATCCATTGTCACCTCGTCGAAGCCCTGGCCGAGCTCCTCCATCGCCTTGACCCCCGTCGAACTCGCACCCCCCAGCCTCCCTGAAAACCCGTCCAAACTTGCCAATTTCACAGCCCAAATTCGCATAACTCAGGCCACTAAACCAAATCACAACCGTTCATACGATAGAGCTCCACCTTCTCTTCAATTTTGCTTTGGAGATTTTCAAAAACACTACAAGGATTTGGAGAAATTAAAGGAATAAGATCGAAGCGTATCGTCCATTGGAGGGATAGTGTGGCGGCTGAGTATATGATGCGAATTAGTGTTTAATTTTCTTATATTTATAATAAAATATTATAAAATCCCTTAATTTTAAGAAAAGGCCCTTTAATTTCAAACCACTCCAATTCTAGCGCAACCAGAGTTGTCCCCAAGCAAATACCCACGTTCCGGACGTAATGGGCTAGGTTCCGTCAGCCCGTTTCATCATCTCCAGCTTGTTTTATTTAATTTAATATTTAAATCATTTATTTAATTAATTCAATCTTACATTTAAATTCACCGGGGCCACATACGACCTCTAAAAATTCCAGAAAATTTATTTCTGGCTATGTTTTGACGATACGGTTCTAACAAGACTATTTCATCAAATTCTGAGACTGTTTGAAAAACAACCATTTTTAAGTCGATTAAATTTGACTTAAACTGACAAAACACATTTTCCTTTGTCACGCTCACATATTAATTCGAAAAATTGTGAAAATTGAAATCTAGAAATAATTTGACATTCCGGTTCCATCAAAAGTGGTTTCATCGAAAACGGAGGTCGTTTGAAAAATGGATATTTTTAATATTAAAATATACATATATAAATTCCACAACAACTTTTCTGAAATTTAAACTGGGCATAACTTATGATTTTTAAAGTGAAATTTCAATTTTTCGGATTCATTGGAAATATAGTTTTAAATAGATTTAAATATCTTTGGTTACACTAAAATCCGTTAAATTTTGCATCCTGTACGGTCAGTCAAAGTTCAAATTCAAATTTTCAAACTACCGCGCTATTTCTAACTCCTTTTGTTATTAAAATAAATATATCCATTTTAACGTTGATTTAAATAAATTTTTCGTCGTTATTATTTAAAATAAATTACTTTTAATATTAAAATTCCACTAAAATTTCTAAAATAAAATTTTTAAATTGGTTCAGAATTTTGCGGGTTGTTACATTTTCCTTTCTTTTTCTGTAATTGGACTTCAAAAGACATCAGATTTCCGATTAACTCTCAATCCTCATTTCATTGACATTATGGGCTTCTTCAATCGCCAATATTTTCTGATCCCATTCTGAAGTCAATGATTTCAATAGTTTTCTGACTTGGTCTTCTTCTAAATATGTTTTTCTAAGATCCGTTAATGAATTACTATCTCTTGAAATCTGCATTACACATCAGAGATAGATTCATTTTCGTTCATTTTGAATAACTCAAACTGATTAAGTAACATTGATATCTTTGTTTTTTTACTTTACTAGTTCCTTCATGAGTAGCTTGTGAAGTTCTCAAATTTCATAAGCAAATTTACAATCTGACACTCTATTAAATTCATTCCTATCTAATGAACAAAATAACATATTCATGGCTTAAGAATTGCTTTGTGCAGCAGCCTTTTGTTCAATTGTCCATTGTGCAAAATTAGTTGTCGGTACTACATATTAAGTCTGTGTGCTATTCCATAAGTCTAATCCTACTGATTATAAATATATTTTCATTCTACATGCCCAATATGAATAATTACTACCATTAAATAGTGGTGGTCTAACAGTGGAATGACCCTCTACAAAAGAACAATTATTATTACCAGTGTTGGTTGCCATTTTAAAAAAAAAATCAAAAATTAGATTATGAAGTTTTGAAAGACCTTTCTTTGATAGCAACTGTTAGGGAATGCAGAATGGATCGTTAAGGCAAAACTAACACTAGAGAGGGGTGAATAGTGTTTTCAAGGAATTTAAAAAAATCTAAAACTTATATGATCTACTATATGAATCACACATTACAGAGATGATCACAGACACAGATCAAACACAAACACAGAAATAAACGGAAATAAAATGCAGAAAAAGAAAGAACACACCAGATTTTATATTGATTTGGATTTCTCCTGCGTCCATTCCACAGCAACGCTGGATTGAACAGAGTTTTATTACTATATCAATATCCAAGTATAACACCCTTGATTTCACGGCCACAAGGTTACCATTGTTTCCACACCACCCATGATTTCCCTGGCTACAAGGTTAACACCATTTCCTTCCTTGATTTCATGGCTACAAGGGAACACACCATTTCCCAAATACCCCAAATGATTACAACAACTCTATAACTCTTCAATAGCACTTTGATTCAGAGAGTAATGAGTAGAGAGTGAGAAGAAATTTTATAGAATTAGAATTGAAATCGGCATAGTATAAGTGTAGAAATCATAAAAATACAAAATAATAATGGAGGAACGAAAAGGGATGAAGATGGAGAAGAAGAATGGTTAAAAAATTTGAAATCAACCCCTATTTATATGATTTGAAAGATTGCAACGCTTCTGGAACGTTACAAATGGTGAAAAGACACTTCTTTACAAAATTGAAAATATGATGGTTATATGTAGACATGGCTACATATGTATGTTGACGTATGTTAGTTCAAATTTGAAATTTAATTAAATTTCAAGTGTTTTAATATATATATATATTAGGAAATTCTTAGATTAAAACATAGTTATATAAATAAGTATTATAAAGTAGAAAATCATATGAAATCATAAATATAAACTATATGAACATATTTATAAAATTATTAAGTTTAAAACAATATAAAGATAAAGTATATAAAAGTATATAATATTATAAATATATAAACTTTAAAACTCAAGTTTAAATCAAAAGTAAGATTGGAAAACTTAATTAAAATTTGAAAAGAATTTGAAATTTGAAAATCAGAATTTGAACCTGGAGTGCTATTCAGGGTCTTACATGTAAACTAGACTCTTTTACTATATTTGTCTTGAACTCTTGAACTCTTGATTTCTCATGAGTCTTGAATCTTCTCTGACTTCTGAATCTCTTGAATCTCTTAAATTCTTGAACTCTTAAACTGTACAATCTCCATTTTTAATTCCTGTATACCAATCCTGCATATATTTGTGTGTATATATATATTCTAGATTAATATGTTAGTAGATATTTTATAATCAATTAATATTGGAATAAGGTTGTTGTCATCAAAACTCCATTCTCCAGCAAATTCATATGCTTATGCAAGTTAGATCCATCGTTTTAGTTTATTCATTGATTTATCATGATTTAGTAAATTTTATATGAACATTGATGAATAATTACTATTTTGATGCTGTAGTTGATTTCATGATGTGGTTATGGTTGAAGTGGATGAGTCGATTTGATCAATGTTGTCATTTAGTGAAGATTAGGTTAAGTTTGGAGCTAATTTGGTCAGATCTAGAGTCGAGTCGTTTTCTTAGGTCAACTCGTTTTCTTGTCCTCCAAGAAATAGAGTCAGGTCGTCCTGGAAACTCAGGTCGTTGGTTGGATTTGGGTTGTGGGTCGTTGGTGCGTCGGTCGGGCCATCAAAGAGCATGGGTTGTCTGAAACATGTTGAAGCTTTGGGTCGTTCGGAGAAAGGTTAGGTCGCAAGTGCCTCTCCAGAATCGGGTCCTTGGCTTTCTACATAAAGTCGGGTCGTTGGGTGACCCGAATGTTAGGTCGTTGGGTGACCTGACGAGTCAATCCTCCATGAATCGAATAGTGACCAAATGGTGTATGTTTTTGGCTCAATGGTGGTTGTGGCTTCGAAGTGGATTCAAGAAGGAATGTTCAAAGTGATGTTATGTGTTCGTTGATCGTCGTAATGCAATGAATGTGAAGACGACTCAAGGGTGTTTTAAGTTCGTGGATAATGGTTGGATGGTCGTCGGTGATGACGACTACTGAAGGCCGAGAAATTTTCGTTGTCGTGAGTTCTAGCAAACTCAAAGCAGGGGTATAATAGGGATATCTAAAATATCGATTATATGTCGAGTACCCCGGGAAGATTGATGGGCCTAGTTATGTTACGTTGTATGGTGTATGGAGTTTTGCTAGAACCGGGGTTTACCATTGGCCCTTGACAGTTGATGGAAAAGTGTTTAGCTGGTCATACGATTAACGATGATTTCAAAGCAGGATGATAGACAGAGTCAGTCACGAATGTTGATTCTTTTGGTTGTATCATCTCTTATAGATTATCTGTCGTCAAATGAGATGTTTCTTGGGTGCTTGTCTGATGTTGGTTTAGGCCTTCGGGGCTTATACTTGAGTGATGTCGATCTCAATTAGGATGGTTTACGTGAGATATTACTAGTTGCTCTGATTGCTATTGTCTAGTTACTTCTGATTGTCATGAATGAATGGTCATCTGATTGCTATGAATGCATAGTTGTTTCCAAATGCTTAATGGTAACGGCTATCACTGTCCGATGTGGGGAAGAAGGGGTTGAGTTCTTCTCTGTTATTTTGGTAGATTGGTTGGTTAATCTACCTATTTTCTTGTACTTTATTGATGATGTTAGATAGTTGTTTTATCGCACATTATGACTATTGTCTAACTCAAGGTTTTATGTTTACCTCTTATTTCCTTAGGCTGTTCATCCGACTTTGCATGGGAAGACTGAGTAACATGTTATAGGTAGCATAGCTTGGTGACGTGAGGATGATGTGCGGTGGCGAGAAAGAGGCTGGCGCATTATTTTTTACTATCTATTATCTGTTATTTCCACTGTGTTATGTTTGACTCTGAGTGTTGTGGTGAGGCAAATTTTGTACAAACATTCATGTGATAATCCAGAGGTGTACGGATATTCTTTCTAGTTGTTATGAAAGTTAAAGTTCATCTCAAATATGCTTCACTATTACTGCCTATTGTATATGTTCTATTATACAGTGTCCTTGTGCTGTGAGTTATACGATAGGTTCCGCTTGTGTTATCTTACTCTTATGATCATCCATAGCTGCCTGGCATGTCTTTCAGCGCACTATTTCCCTTGTCGATTGCAGGAGTTATGGGCGGTCATCACATTTGGCATTAGAGCTCTAGTTATCGATTTTATACAAAGTTCAAAGACGTAGTAACGTATGAGAGATGTACATGTATATTTCTCATGGATGAATACTATATGTTAGTGTATATAGTATAATTATGCTTGAAATCCATTTTAGTTTTTCTTAGAAGTGGACTGATCAATCTATTTTTCAAATTTAGAATGAGTCGTCGATCGTCGAGATACACTGCTAAGGAGGAGGCTGTTCCTGGAGGGGTGATGGTAGTATACCAGATTACCCATCCATGTTCAATGCTATGATGGCAGCGAACATGAGGAGGGTACCCGCTCTAGGAGCAGTCGCGACAGATGTTGGGGTTCAGGTGCAGGTGCCTAGAGTGGTAGACTTCGCGAAGCTATGCAAAGACTTCACTACTCTAGGAAGGAAGCTGTTTAAAGGGACGAAGACGATTGTAGAGATTTAGGGGTGGCTTGATACTTGCATTTGGATCTTTGGATACTTGGGAATTGGTGATGCGACTAAGAGGAAGCTTGCATCGAGACAGCTACAGGGAAGAGCTATGGATTTGTGGAACTCTGTCACTCTAGAGACTCCAGAAGATGAAATTTCATGGGACCAATTCCAAGTCAAGTTCGAAACGATGTTTATGTCTACCATTTAAAAGTCTACTCTGTTTAAGAGGTTTGTCGAGCTTAAGCATAATGGTTGGCCAGTGTTGGGGTATGTTTCTGATTTTGAAGCTTTGTCCAAATATGCCCGTTCGTATGTCGAGATTCCATATCAGAAGAACGAGAAGTTCGTCACAAGCATATGTGTCGCTTGGGTTTGGAACCCGAGTTTGTGATAGACCTTTTGTTGTGACAAAACTAGTTAGTGAGGTTCGTCCAGTTTGTGTATGATTTGTCGTGGTGTGGTATTGTCAAGTCATGGTTGCTCCTTTGTGTGTGATTGCTTTTTTTTGAAATTCGCTTGTTTTGGGATTATTCTGGGTATGGAATGGCTCAAGAGGTATGCAGCAATAGTGGATTGCGAGAAGTTGGAAGTGACAGCCGGGATATGGATGGGCGAATGGTTGTGATTAGATGTAAGCCCGAAGATGGTTTCTTCATGAGCTTATATTCGCTTGTGATTCCACTGGAAGACTTGTCATCTGTGCTGATCGCTAATGAGTTTGAGGTTGTCTTTGAAGAAGATAAAGGTTTGCCGCCACATCACGAGATTGAGTTTAGAATCGATTTGGTCAAGGGTGCTAGACCTATCGTTATGCCTCTTAGGTGGATGGCGCCTAAGGAACAACGAGAGTTAGAGGTGCAAGTACATGACCTTTTGGGAAAAGTATTCATGTGGAGAAGTGTATCTGAATAGGGTGCACCAGTTGTGTTTACAACCAAAACTGATGGATTTTTGAAATTGTGTGTAGACTATCGTGAGATGAACAAGGTGACCAAGAAGAACAAGTATCCATTGCTGAGGATCGATGACTTGTTCGATCAGCTTCACGAAGCCAAGGAATTTTATCAGATGGATTTAGCAACGACATTTCACCAATGGAGAGTGACAAAGTATACTATGCTAAAAACTGCTTTTAGGACACCATCCAGTTTCTTCGAGGGGTAGTGATGCCATTTGGGATGACTAATGCGCCAGCGTATTTTGTGGATCTTATGAATAAGGTTTTCAGAGATTAATTGAAAAAGTTCATGCTTGTGTTCGTGAATGATATTCTAGTTTACTCCTGGAACGAGGAAGAACATAAGATGCACTTTCGAGTTGTTTTGGAAATCTTGTGAAAGGCATCAACTGAACGCTAAGTTTTCGAAGTGTCACTTATGGAAGAGCTGTGAGATTCTTAGGCCATGTAGTTTCTGGAAATGGAACAACGGTTGATCCCCCTAAAGTGGCAGCGATCCAGGACTGGGATAGACTTAAGAATTCGACGGATGTGAGAAGTTTCCTTGGATTGGCAAGTTATTACCGACGGTTTATCAAGGATTTCTCTAAGATAGCTGCACCATTAACAGGATTGATGAAGAAGAACCAAGTGTTCACATGGGATGCAAAGTGTGAGCAAGCTTTTGGAATCCTGAATGAGTGACTGACGAGTGCTTCTGTTTTAAGCCTTCCTAGTGGGAATGAAGAGATAGTGGTATACACTGATGCATGTGGTACTGGACTTGGAGCAGTGCTGATGCAGAAGGATAAGGTTGTGGCATACACAAGTTGACAGCTGAAGCCGCACGAAAGGAATTATCCAACACACGATTTGGAATAGGCTGCAATTGTATTTGCTCAGATGATGTGGAGACATTACCTATTGGGAATTCGATTCGAGTTGCTCATGGATTACAAGTCATTGAAGTATATTTTCTCCCAAATGGATCTGAATCTTCGGCAGTAGGGATGGTGAGAGTTTCTGGCATCGTATGATTTTGGCATGGCCTATACTCTTGGTAAAGGAAACGCAGATGCAGATGCATTGAGTCGAAGACACGCAAGTTTGGGAGCGATGTTTTCAGAATGGAAGATTCTTGAATATTCGGTAGGATTTGATTTTAGATCACGGTGTGAGTTGGAACCTGACATGTTGGCAAGCTTATCGATAAGACCTACTCTTATCGAAAATATTGGAAAGAGCCAAGAGCGTGATGCAAAGCTTGTCGAGATTATCTAGAAGTTGGAACCAGAGGATAAAGAGTTTGAGGTCGATCAAGAAGGTTGGCTTCAGAAACAAAGACGACTAGTTGTTCCTGATATCGATAGACTGAGAGATGAGGTTATGAGGGAATGTCATCACTCGAAGTTAACTATTCATCTCGGTGGTAACAAGATGTATCAGGACATGAAGTGAGCTTACTACTGGGAATGGATGAAGCGGGATGTTGGAAAGTTCATTTCCAAGTGCATGAACTGTCAGTTGGTGAAAGCTGAACAGAAAAAGTCGAGTGGTTTGCTTTAGCCATTGGAAGTTCCTACGCAGAAGTGGGAGTAGATATCAATGAATTTTATCGATGGAATGCCTAGAACTAGGGCAGGAAATGAAGGAATTTGGGTCATCGTGGATCGCTTGACAAAAAGTGCAAGGTTTATTCATGTCAAATCGACTAGGGCAACATCGAAATTGACTGAGCTTTATATTAAATGGATAGTTTGATTCCATGGTATCTTGAAGATCATAGTGAGCGATCGGGATCAATTGTTTACGAGTGGGTTTTGGAAAAGTTTCCAAGAAGCTTTGGAAACTGAGTTGTGATTAAGTATGGCTTATCATCCCCAAACCGGTGGTCAAACTGAGAAGCTTAACCGAGTTTTGTAAGATCTTCTAAGAGCTTGTATGTTAGAATTCGGGGGATCGTTGGAAGACCATTTACATCTAGTCGAGTTTGCATATAACAATAACTACCAGTCAAGCATTGGTATGACACCATACGAGGTGTTGTATGGTAGACCGTGTAATTCTATGGCTTGTTGGTTAGAGACTAGAGATAAGTTGATACTTGGGCCTGAGATGATAAGAGAAACCTCGGACTGTATCGAGATCGTTCAGTAATGAGTGAAAGCAACCCAAGATCGTCAGAAGAGTTACGCTGATAAATGTAGAAAGGATTTGGAATTCGACATTGGTAACATGGTTTTCGTGAAGATTTTGCCGTTAAAGCATGTTGTTCGGTTCGAAAGTAAAGGAAAGTTGGCCCTAAGGTTTATTGGACCATTTTCGATAGTCGAGCGGATTGTAAAGCTCGCATATAGATTGGAGTTATCCAAGAAGATGTTAAGTGTGCATAATGTTTTCCATGTGTCGTTTCTATGGAAATATGTGCATGATTCAAATGGGGTAGTAACTCCAGAGCGGCATGAAGACCTAGAAGTCAAGACCGTAATTACGAAACCTCGTAATTCGCTTCGCATTGTTGGGAATGACCCGAAACAGCTTAGGAGGAAGATGGTTAAGTTGGTCAAGGTACAATGGAGTGAGGGTGATGATGATTTTACGTAGGAGACAGAAGAGGCTATGAAGGCGACCCACCTAGAACTCTTCGTTGGTATGACCCATAAGTGTCGTGTCATTCCTACCCCATTGTAACTTGCACTATTATTGTTTTTGATATTGTTATTAGAATTCCACATGCTAGGATAAGGCTATGGATGCATGGCTTGATGGATGCTAGTTCGGATGGTAAATTTGTTGCTTATGGATGATAGGCATGCAGAATTGTTTTGGTTGCTTGTGTTTGCTTAGGATTTCGAAGGCGAAATTCCGAAGGGGGGGGGGGGGAGGGAAGGAAATGTAATAGCCTGCATTTTACGCATCGGATGATCGCAAAATAATTTTATTTTATTCACTGAAAGTTGGATCATTCTCACATTTTGATATGTTGGTTATGGAGGTGTGAGACATGTCCATAATTTTTACCAATTTTATTTATGACCATTTTGCCCCAGTCAGTCTTATACAGGGAATAACTTTAGATTGGGATCGAATTAGATGTTGAGACTGGTCTCATTGGAAAAGAAATGGTTTTGCCAATTTCGTAGAGTGGTTATATTAAAGTTTTGGTTAAGTGGTTTGGGGGAAATCGTTGTTTCAGTGTTTTACAATTTCAATTTAGGTTTTGTAAGCCATTAATGGGCTGATTTGAGGAGGCCCATTAGTGAGCTGGTGGGAGGCTATAAATAGAGGGTTAGAGGCATGGAGAGAGGGTTACTTTTTTTCATTATCTCATTTGGTTAAGATCGTGATCCTCACTTCTCAATCAAATACACTTTCCACCATTAAAATTCTAGATCTTCATCGTTTGAAGCTAGATCTATGTCAAGTGAAGCGAGATCGCATCAAATCAAGAGGTTTGAGGCATATTCTTCTTTGTCTGATCCAGATTGAGAATTTAGTGATTTCGATTAATTCGAAGAATTGGCGAGTGATAAGCATCTCTCACGCGGATTCGATCAGGTATGTGGGTTGTTTGATCTTATTTTCATCAATTTAAGTCGTTTTCATTTAGATCTATATCATGGTAAATACATTTTTATATGAATCACCATAGGATCTAATCTACCAAAATAAACCGGTAATTTTCATGTTAATTCATATGTTTATGCAAGTTAGATCCATCGTTTTAGATTATTCATTGATTAATCATGATTTAGTAAATTTATATGAACGTTGATGAATAATTATTATTTTGATGTTGTTGTTGATTTCATGAAGTGGTTATGGTTGAATTGGATTGGATGAATTGGATGATTTGGACGATTCGATTTCATCAACGTTGTCGTTTTGGCGAAGATTTGGTCATTTAGAGCTAATTTTGTCAGATCTGGAGTTGAGTCGTTTTTCATAGGTCGGATCGTCTTCTTGTCCTACAAAAAATAGAGTCAAGTCATCCTTGAAACTTAGGTCATTGGTTGGATTTGGGTCGTGGGTCGTTGGTGCATAGGTCGGGCCGTCAAAGAGCATGGGTCATCCGAAACATGTTGAGGCTTCGGATCGTTCAGAGATAGGTTAGGTCGCAGTAGCTTCTCTGGAATCGGGTCGTTGGTCTTCTGCATAAAGTCGGGTCATTGGGTGACCCAAAGGTTAGGTCGTCGGGTGACCTAAAGGTTAGGTCGTTGGGTGACCTGATGAGTCAGGTCGAAACACCATGAATCAAATATTGACCAAATAATGTATGTTTTTGGCTCAATAGTGGTTGTGGCTTAAAAGTGGATTCAGCAAGGAATGTTCAAAGTGTTGTGATTTGTTCGTTGATCGTCGTAATGCAATGAATGTGAAGACGACTCATGTTTATTTTGAGTTCGTGGATAACGGTTAGATGGTCGCTGGTGAGGAGGACTAGAGATGCTGAATGCCGAGGAATTTAGTTGTCGTAGGTTCTAGCGGACTCAAAGCAGGGGTATAATTGGGATACCTAAAAGATCGATTGTATGGTCGAGTACCCTGGTCAGCTTGATAGGCCTAGTTACGTTTTGTTGTATGGCGCATGGACTTTTGCTAGAACCGGGTTTACCAATAACCCTTGATAGTTGATGGAAAAGTTTTTATCCTGTCATATGATTAACGATGGTTTCAAAGCCTGATTGGCGGTGATAGCCAGAGTTAGTCATGAATGCTGATTATTTCAGTTGTACCGTCTCTTGTAATTTATTTGATGTTGAAGGAGATGTTTCTTGGGTGCTTTTCTGATGTTGGTTTAGGCCTTCGAGGTTTGTGCTTGAGTGATGTGATATTGATTAGGATGGATTATGTGATGTATAACTAGTTGCTCTAATTGCTATTGTCTTATTACTTTTGATTGTCATGAATGAATGGTTGTCTGATTGCCAAGAACGTATAGTCATTCCAAATTTTTGTTGGTAAAGGCTATCGCTGTCAGATGTGGGGAAGAAGGCATTGAGTACTTCTTTAGTATTTGGTAGATTGGTTAATCACATATTCTCATATACTTTAGTGATGATGTTAGATAGTTGTTTTATCGCTCACTAAGACTATTGTCTGACTCAAGGTTTTATGTGTCCCTCTTATTAACTAGGGCTGTTCATCCGGTTTTGGAAGGGCAGACTGAGTAACAGGTTACAAGTAGCATAGCTTAGTGAGTGTAGGATGTTGTTTGGTAGCGAGCAAGTGGCTGGCGTATTATTTTCTACTATCTAGTATCTGTTATTTCCGCTGTTTGATGTTTGATTCTGAGTGTTGTGGTAAGGAAAATTTGTACAGACATTTATGTGATATTCCAAGGGTGTACATATATTCTTTCTAGTTGTTATGAAAGTTAAAGTTTCAGCTCATATATGCTTCACTATTACTGCTTGTTGTATATGTTCTATTATATTGTGTCCTTGCGTTGTGAGTTATACGACAGGTTCCACTTTTGTTATCTTACTCTGATGATCGTCCATAGCTGCCTGGCATGTTTTTCAGTGCACTATTTTACTTGTTAAGTACAGGAGTTATAGGCGTTCATCGCATGTAGTTTGGCTTCAACCAAAAGCAAATGGAGGGTAAGCATTAAGTTTCAAAATTAAATTAAATTTTTGTACAATGTATTAAAAAAATATAGTAGTCATGAAATATTAAAAAAAATTCTGTTTTACATGGTGGTTTGGAGTTAGACCCTCTACCATACCCCTGGGGATATCGCATAGTCTTTCCATAGTCGCATGACATCATGTTGGCCTAAGTGGACCTTGATTCCAGATAATGTCAAGGAGACTACTTGGCAGGATTTTTTGGTACGTGTGAAATATCAATTGTTACATAGAGTAGTTATGTATACTAATTTAATGTATATGTTACTTTTTACGTTTAAATAACAATTCATCTTTATAAAGATAAGATCAATTCATGTTTATACTATTTCTCAAACATGTAAGGTTCAGTGGACCCACAAGAATCTGATATTTCCCTCGTACAACATCATTGGAATAGTAAAGTGGCAAAAAATAACAGATAAATTGTAAATTGCATATAATCATTCGGAAAAAAACATAGTTGGATGAGCACTAATGTATGAGATGATTTTGTTGCTTGGTGGAGGAACGAGGAGTTTCAGGTATATTTATAGCATATTTAGATTAAATTGATCTGCTCAGTTAATATATAAATTGGAACTGCAAAGCATTTTTCTTCAACTTAAATTTATAGAGGGAGTCTCAAAGAAATTCAGCTAATAGGAGCAAGAGTTCCGTTACACATTGCGGTGGCTCCAAGTCATTTCAACATCATCACGAGGACTTGCTATATTCGTTAATTAAATAGTTATATATTTTAAGTTCCAAGTTGTTAAAATATAGACAATATATTGGGGGCGTTTGTGGTTTTTTGTTGTTTTCTAGTTTGAGATTACGATGTTTTCCTTGTCTACATGTGTTGGTTTCAGCTTGCCTGCTTACTGAAGCTAGTGAGCTTGATTGTTATTCATTTGTGTTGATGGGTGTGTTGAGTTTGCAGTGG
This sequence comes from Allium sativum, assembly GCA_030737875.1. Classification (NCBI taxonomy): domain Eukaryota; kingdom Viridiplantae; phylum Streptophyta; class Magnoliopsida; order Asparagales; family Amaryllidaceae; genus Allium; species Allium sativum. The sequence goes on from CM060919.1 coordinate 661,803,962, forward strand.
TGTTTGGATTGTTTTCTCTACGATGCCGGGCAACCATTTTTCTGAGGCAAGTGATCTGAGCTTACTATGTAAGCGTCTTTGGATGCTCCTTTTCAAGTCATTGCTCAAATGTTAATTCGGTGATGAACTAGTTTTCTGTGAGTGCATCATATTTCAGTGAGGAGTTGCAGGTTTCTTTTGAATGAAGTAACTTTTGTTTCCAGCGCTACTCACTCTTCATGTCAGAATGTTACATAATCGGTTGTAGGCAGTTTGCCATGTTATGTTTAAATTGGGTACTTACTGTTCCCTATCTTGAACACTCAATGTCAGTTTATTTGGTCACTTCAGCATTCATTGTATCAATGGCTTGGTCCATCTAGTAGTACTCTGTACATTCCTGGTGAATGAAGACTTTTTGGTTAGCTTGGTGGTACCTACTCTGAAGCATGATCGAGCTTCATACTACTAGGTGTGGAGCAGATGTTACCTTCTGCAACAGTTTTTTTCTACTGTGGTCTTCTTGTTATTTGTACTCATCACTGGACTTGCTTATATTTATGAGTTGGTTGTGCACTCAGTGTATATCACTTCTTTCTGAAGTATGTAATGTAACTTGTCATACCTCCCGGCATGGATTCTTTGACTGTAGTCTAGTAAATTAGCTAGCTCCAGTTCTCTAAGCCTGTATAAGTAGAGTGGACAGAACACTATAAACTCTGTATGTGGTGGACGGTCCACCTTAAAAACCGAATGTAGTTGAGTGCTAACTATAGTCACCTATATTATATTGTATTTTTTTTTATTAGAGATAATAAAAGGTGTTCACGGTCACCTTAAAAACCTGGTTGGCTATGCCAAAAAAAAATAGACAATACACACACACACACACACACACATATATATATATATATAAATATATCAAGAGAGACAATGTGGTGCTCCTGTGTCGTACTGGAATGTTGTCGCACATACTCATGTGGTGAGTCAGACCAATGATTCAGGTTAGTATCCAATTCCTAGGACCATGTTAACAAAACACGTACTGCATACGTAAGTATAACGTAGTTAACTTAAAAGTTATAATTTAAAATAGTGTTATCAAAATTTAATTGTTTTTTGCATAATAAGAATGGTTCCAACAACAATGGGCATGGATGCTCAACCAAACTGGACAGACAAGCCCGAATGTCGATGGAATGGATACAATTTTTGAGGCAGTTATGGATCCACCAACCTACAATAGATGTTATGGAGTTGGGAACAAGTGTTAATTTAACGTAAACTGAAATGTACATGAAATGAATTGCAATTATGAAATATTGAAAATCTATTTTTTCACGTTAAGACATATTAGAAGACAGACAGAGGGCTCAGGATAAGGAGGTTGCATAGCGTGAGTCCAGATCACCGCGCTTCAGGAATGCGATCGTAGACGTGAAGAACAAATGTAGTAGATGAACCAGCATTTGGCGGAGTTCATGTAATGGCCCGCATACCCATATGATATGAGTTGACTTAATGCACTACACGTCCAACCCAAATTGTAAAGAAATACAAATCATTATTAATAAAGAAGAAAAAGAACAAAAATAGCAACACAAAATCTCACATCGCAGCGGAACAAAATATAATATATCAACTTTTGGAGTACAATTTTTTTATATATATACATATCATCATCAGAGTACAACGCAGCGAAAAAACAATAACTAAATACGCTGAAGCCTCCTTCTCCAATCTCCTCCAAGTATATATGTAAAACCATAAACTACTTGACTACCCGTACGAATTTGGACACCCAAGAGTTAGGTAAAACAAAACAAAATAAACTCTGGGTCAGTCATGGGACTGGTATGAGTAAGCAATTTAAAATCAGTTTGAGAAAATAAACGATATCTCATAAGACCACGTCGTATAACACGGAACAGATTTTCCTCTTATGAGAATCCAAAACACTTGATTCAACTTTCAAAATCCTTTTGAAATCAAAACACTTTTGATATTATAATAGTGTCTAAATCAAATAAATAACAATCTAGTGGAACATTTGCATCTCATGTTCCACATACATATAATATACCATCAAAACCGCAAGCACTTATTGGATAATGAATTTCCAATTATGATAAGGTATGAAACCATCTTCTGATAGTGTATCTCTAGAGAGGAATACACTGGGTTCAATTAGAACATCTTGTAACCTGGCCATACATTACCTACCACTCATTTCTCTTGAGTGTATCAAATGTATATCACCAACGGTTGAGATCAACAACCATTTTCCCGAATGGGATAACATCGAATAGAATAAAGAATGAAATGAATTTCTCTAGATAGGTGATAATACACCCTAATTAGGAGCTACCCACTTGGCCATGCTGCTTGCCCGATTTTTGTCAGTTTCCCGGTTGTTGAGGCCTAAGGTTACGATTACTTACATTTCATTGATAGCACAATAACTTTGAATGTCACATTGTTAGATCCGTTAATCACTAATTTATTGCACAAATATATTCTAGATACTATTCTAAGAGAATAAGTTCTCCGCCACCATATATATTTATACAAACCAACATATGCGCCCATTAGAAATACTATGTCAGACATTCGTCCATACACTTCGTTCTGGGACTTAACAAAACCGAAGGCACAATTTCCATTAATCCACCTTAGGACATGGATTAACATAATAAGCCCTTAAACTTTACTCCGTCTTCGATTATCTTCATATAATCTGATTCGCAACACTACTGCCAATACAGAGTGGTTTTCGAATAATAATCCAACCGGTCTCTCCATATTGACAACGATATTGGCAAATACTGTGATAGTCGATTATTTAACTATCGAAGAAAACAAACATTCAACCAAAGGATCAAACAAATCACTGGGACCCTTAATTAATATTTCCTTAATTAAACCACTTCTCCATTTTCTTATCAATATATGTTAACTTGATATCTTCAAAAATCATCTTTTTGGCCTCTTCCGCTATTTGGAGAACATTTCCATATGTCACCTTCTTTTTATTTTCTATACTTAGAAAATATCTTCTATTTAAAATTGTAGAATATTCCAATTACTTATCCCTTTAACGACCATTCAATTTGAGACTTAGGAAATATTTATTATATTTCCCAAATTCCACTTATTGGGTTAAAACGAAGTTATGTAAAACATCATTACAACAACCCAAAATACTACATTCAACTAAACTCTTTAAACATTTATCTTCAAGACTGAATCATCCTATTTATTGGTTAATAATGAAATCAATCAAGTTGGGGTACAATAACCTCTCAAACCTTGACTGGAAACATTCTTAACTTTAAAATAGACAAGACCACTATTCCCGAATAACCAACATCATATAAAGCCAATTATTCATTTTTAAAACGTATATACATTTTTCTTTCTATTACCAGATTATCAATCTCCTTTTTGTTTATAATATCCTATTTTAAGTTCGTTTCCTTATCAAATTCTATATATATTGATTTCCAGTTATCAAAATTTCTTAAAATTATTCTAACTCCTTAAATTACTGGAAAAATTCGCCAGCACCTCCTTTGTACCGGTCAAAAGCTCAAACCTCAACTCACCTCTCTAGGCCCTTTCCATTCAAAAAGAAAATTAAAAAGCCAAGTGGCTTGCTGATCTGGTGCCTAAAAACTCATTTGGAATTTAAACATGTACCTTTTTGTTGGGCACTCGAATTATAATCTTCATACACTTCATTCCATATCTGCTTAACATATATCTAACCATTTTTAACTTAGTTCGCTAATTTATTCATTAAGTAGCTCTTTTGCATATTCCACTATATAATTGACCATATCACGTTCATATATATTTTTATTGACTTATAAACAAATTGAATTCCATTTTCAATTCAAGTTTTATATTCGACTTCGAATATGAATTTGCCTGTTCAATTTACTTAACCGAAACCCAATTTCGTATCAAAACTCGACAAACTAATTATTCTCTAAATTAGTTAATTATATTTAACTATTAAAAATTTGTATTTTGTTTCAAAAATTAGTCCACTTACTCCATTTGAGTTCATATTTATTTTATAACTCAAGTCTGGATTTTCTAATGGAAATTCAGATTTTCCTTTATCAAAATCCTTTTATTTATTTAAATAAACCGGTATGGTTTTAAAATGGTTATAGTGCTGTTTTCTTAAAATTTGATTTTGACATAACATAAAATCTTTAAGCCGATATCTAGAGTTTTCTCTTCCATTAGAAAACTATTATCAAACCGGTCCTGGCGATTCTTATTTCAAAGAATTCCGACTTAAATTGAGTTTTATATACTATATTGAAGTTCGAAACGCCAAATTAAGAACTACTGCACCTCGGCGAGTTCATTTTAATTATATTTATATATATAAACATTTTAACTTTATCTATAATAAATTTCAACTCCATTCTAATATAATTTATTATATATTAAAACAATTTTCCCAATTCAACTAAATATTCCGATTATTTATAATCGTCAATTTTTCATTTACTCGGTTATAAATCTATTTATACTCAATTTGCTATATTAAATTTCAGTTCCCTTTATGAATAAATTTATTTATAAAATTCTATATAATCGAATTCTAATTTTAAATCCGTTGGACTTTTCTCAATTCATCTTATATTTCGGATTCCGAAATATAATCAATCATTCTGTTTCGAAACCACTTCCCGATTCACTTTTAAATTCATATCTGAATTTATATATTTAAATTATCCAAATGATAATCATCTCACTTAATTTATAAATGTCGTTTATAAATTTAACTTCCTTGTTTTATATTTTAAAACAAGTTTCCTTTCAAAATACTATTTAAAACTCCATTCCTTTTATATTCTGAATTCCGTAATAAAAACCGTCGTTCTCTTTTCGAAATGGTTTCAACTTTCGATTTTTAAATTCAACTTGAATTTAAAATTTCAAATTATCTTCTGATAATTAATTTTCTACAATTATAACATCGTTTATAAATTTACTTGTTTTATACATTAAAACAAGTTCCATTTCAAAATCTATTTAAAACCAAAATCTTATTTTGTAATATTCTATTTATTTTAACTTATCTATATATAACATAGAATATATTTAATATTTAAATTTAACTTCTATTTAATATTATCCTAATATTTTTTCTAGACATATTTTATTTAAATAAACTCAAACTAATCAAATTCAAATCATGAATCCTTACGGATTTATTTTAGTTCAATTTATATTTTGAGCATCAGAATAAACATCATCGTTTACTTCTTTAAAACGATTCCCCATTTATATTTTTAAAATTCTCATTTGAATTTAAATATTCAAATTAAAAAATGATAAATTTTCCACTTCATTTATAAACACCGTTTATAAATTCATTTCAATTCCTTGATTATCCAATGAAAATCATTCCATTTTATTTATAAAACCGTTTATAAATTTACTTTAATTCCCTGCAATTTTCAATTTGTAAACATCGTTTAAAAATTTACTCAATTTCCTGCATTATTCAATGTAACGACCCGGATTTTTCAGACGTTGAATTCTGAATATTTAAATTGGTTTAAATATTTTATTTGGATTATATATAGTAATTTATAACGAATTTATTTATAAAACGAAGTTTGAACGTATAATTCATAAAATAATTTAAAACGAGCTCGAGAAAGTCGCGGTAGTTCGTTATTTATGATTTAAACTTCAATTGAATATACAGGATCCGATATAAGTCGGATTTCTGTGGAACAAGAAATGTTGGAACCGTATTGATTATATTTTTCTAATGGAAGTGAAAAATCGAGATTTCGTCTTATATATTGTGAGTTACGTCCAAATTAAATTTTCAGAAAGTCACTGTTAAATCGTATATAAGCAATAACGGTTATTTAAATATATTTAAATATCGATCTTAGATTTGGACAAGATTCTTTTGAGGCGTAGTTATAATTTAATTTTTAGAATCTTACTATAATTTTTAATTAATTAAATACACAACTTTTTATTTGGAGTATTTTGCACCCTATATCGATATTTTGGGGTTTCATAATATAAGTTGAACTACCGATATTATTATATATTTGGGATCATGGTACCTCGCTGGACACGACCGTACTCTTATTTCAGTCCGTAACAGCTCGTACGCGAGCGAAGTTTTATATAGTACGTATGCTAAACTTTATAACTCAAATTAAATTAAACTAACAATTTGGGAAAAGTAAGAATTTAGGGTTTGATTTATAGAATTGAATATAAGTGATAATGATAAGTGCCTTAATCATACACACATGCATGTTCCCTCTTATAATATCACCCATAACCTACATTCTGTAGTTATGTTAATAATTTCTTTGTTTGATATTTTCTATATTATAACGCTGCCATAACTAACTTAAAACCCGATAACAAGAATCATTATTACACTTAACAAATACCATAATGAATGTCATATAGTTCATCAATACATTATACCATATGATAGTATGACCATGCGAGAATACTATAGATGAAAGTGTACAACGCCAGCTTTAAAATGGGTAAGGAACACAACGAATACTTGGAAAGGAAAAGAGAAAAAACAAGGCTGCCTAAGCACGTTTATTTTATTTTATTCTTTTATTTTTTTAAGACTACCGAATGGTTTGGCGGCCAAGCAGCTTATACCCGTGCCCCCTAAGTAATATTAGCCGTGCTCCCCAAGCAATAATAGTCATGTTCCCCAAACCTTTTCTTGTTTAAATACCCTCATTTCGTTCTCACATCAAAACAGACTCAATACGAGAAAAGAAGAATTCAATGAAATAATGCTATTTCTATCTGTAAAACCAACCGATGCTTAACCCAAAATTCCCAATTCTCCTTTCCATTGTTTCCGTTCTTGCTTCCATCATTTCCAGTAAACCACAAGGAATTCATCCCCTTCAAAAATCAAAATCACCTAAAAGAAAATCGAAACACATATATTACGAATCCTTGAGCCACTGGTGCTTCATCCTTCTCTTCGATTTGTGTTGCTCGAGATTCCTACAGTCGAAATTAAGGCTTCGTATTTTTGAGGTTGTTTGAGACAGAGCTGGAATAGAGGCGGAAAGATGCAGCTTGCTTAAGGGTTTGGAGTGTTACCACCTGATCGAGACTCAATCACCGTGGTGAGGCGCAGCAGTGGAGAGGAGGAAAAGAGCGGTTTCCGTGGGTAGGGAACAATGTACAGTGGCAGATTCTATTCTAAAAGATCTGGTGATAATGTTTAAACGTAATTAAAGGCAAATAAATATTCATATTATTAGTTGATGATACTGTAAGCGGTTTGGTACACAAAAATGGTTGGGAAGTTTATGATCTATGGAGAAGTGATGAAGGCACAGTATGAAGATGGGGTTTTAATGATGGTGCTTGCGTTTCTGGATTTGCTGAGCCGAGAATAAGAGGAGTTGAAATTTGTTGTTAAGCGTGGCTATGCAGGAGTGTATGATGGTTGGACATAGTTGAGGGGGTTCTAGTAAGTGCCAGTGAATAGGAGTTACGTAATGATTGTTGATTGAAGGGGGAGGGTATGATGAAGTCAGTTTTCATGAAGTAGGTGGAGTTTTTGGAGTAGGAGCGAAATCAGTTAAAGTGAAATATTGTATGAGTTTAGAGAAGAGTGCAGAGAAAAGCCTTAAACGCTAACATCAACTTGCCACAAGTTCACTGACTTGATCGGTATGTTTCTTAATTTGGTGAATTTTCACATGATGATATAAAATGGAGAAATAGTGTCTTATTTGTTGAGAAACTCAGAACCTTTCTTTAACTGACCTAATGAAGGAAAAAGTAAGGTACATAGGAGTTGGTATTAAGCACAGAAGAAGAATTGCAACTATTTATAAACGATTAGAATTATATATTGATATAAATTGAATACCCGTTTATTGGATTATTCCGGTTCGAAGATTTCAACATTTCAGCGCACTATGCATTACAGTTTAGTACATGGCATGGAGCAGCGGGATTCAAAGAGTAATTTGAGTATGCGATGCATTGAATTCTCACTCTACACAGTGGCACATGGTAGGAAGCAACATCAATATGATGACAATGGGGTATTCTGTTTAAAGCGAATTGCACAAAAACCAGTTATGCTGGAACGTGACGGCGAAATCTACATTATGGAATTAGTGTCGCTGAGAACTGAGCTACCGGAATTTTCTTGACAAATTAAACGCTTGTTTGATTGTAAACGAAAGAAAAAGGCAGAACCGTCAACTGCAAACCAAGGTGAGTAAACTAGCTAACTGTAGCTCGTTTACATTTTTTTTAATTTAAACTGTGTGGTGGTTGTATGGATGAATGGTTGATAAAATTGGTTGAATTGGTTAACGTAGTTATATATAAATCTTTGATCGTTTATAAATTCTGTTTAGCATATTGGTGTGAAAACAATATATTGATGTTTGACTAACATCTGTGGATGCAGGGAAACAAGTTGCAGGGATCCAACTGGATTCCTCAACATTTATATTGTTGTTTGTTATTCACTGTGATATATACTGTGATTGATTTTGTTATGATAAATTACACTGGCCCTATACTTTTGGTGTTTAATACCATGAAGTATTTTCAAATGTTGGAAAGGATTTTAAAAAGAAAATTTATTTTCAAAATTTGAAATAGAATTTCAGAAAGGTTTGAAAGAAGAAACCTGTTTAATAGATAAGACGAATAGATAAAGTTACAAACAATATTTATGGAAGAAGGGAACTAATCATCATGGGATAATTAGTATTTGACATGAAATCAGTATTTTATTATTGAATGTAAAATCGCTGTGGTATTAAAAAGAGATTTTAAATAGAAAATTTGTTTTTACCAAATAAACTGAGAGGATTAAATTATAATTCAATGTTTTAAAATTCAATGAAGTATTTTACTAGCATAAATTGAAAAGTGGGAAAATTTTTGAAATCGTTATTTGTAAATTGGATTTAAACTTTGCCGTTATAAAAGAAATTGTGAACGACATAATAAATATTTTATAAATCTAAACAACGGTTTTCAACGCTGTTGTTATAATAAATATTTTGTAAATCTAAACTGTGATTTTAACGCTATTGTTTTAATAGATGTTCTATAATTCTAAACAGCGATTGTAACGCTGTTGTTAAAAGTAATGTTTTATAAATCAAATAATTGGAAACAACGATTATAACGCTACCGTAATAATCAAAGTTTTTCCGTGAAATAAGTGTATTCTTAGATTGGATCAGAAAATCACGTAAGCAATGTTTGGTTTAAAGTGTGAACTTTAACTATTTCAAAGTTGAGAATGTTGTTCAATTAAGGTCTAGGAGGTAATTATACCCCAACTTGATTGACTTCATGATTGATGGAGGAATGGTTAAAGTTCGATAGTGAAAATTGATTGACAGTATGGTTAGTTAATGATATTTGGTTTGGGTTATAATAACGATGTTTTATAACATCACAGTAATTTAAAGGATTTTGAATGTTTCCCAAATAAAATGAGAGATATTTTCTATGCATAGAAAATGAAATGAATTGGACAATGAGGAATTAAGAAAGAGAATTTGGAAATATTTTCCAATATTAATGCGGCATATTTTCTGAATATAGAAAATAAGGATTTGCTAATATATATATAGAAATGTTTTCTAAATGGGGAAAAGATATTTTTCTTGGATAAAGAAATTACTTATTGGAAATGTTTTTTTCAAAGAATAGAAAGGGAAATCGAGCTTCAAAATGATATGAAAGATAGGGAAACAGGAATTTGAAATAATAATAAAAATAAGGAATTTATTTAAAGAGGCCCAGTGTTGTTTGATGTTTGATCGGTAGAATTTCCAATTGGAAATAGGACCGTTGATTGTATAGATGTTTCTTTGATAGTTAAATCACCGACTATCAAAGTTTTGATTTATTTTATACCTCCATTGTCAATATGGAGAGACCGGGATCAAATTTAATATCTGAAAACCACTCTGTATTGGTATAAGCGTTACAAATCAACTTATGCTGAAGATAAGTGAAGACGGAGTAAAATGTAAGGGCTGTTCTGTTAACCCTAGGTAGAAATTGCCCAAGATGGATTAATAGAATGGTGCCTTTGGTTTGTCCAGACCCAGGACAACTTGTATAGACGAGTGTCTGACGGAGTATTTCCAAAGGGATTACGTATGTTGGTTCCTTCAAACGTACGAAGTTGGTGGCATAGAAGGGAAACTTCTTTAGCCTAACAATCTAAGTATTTTTGTGGGAATCAATTAGTGATTTCCGATGGATTTGACGATGTGGCATTCAAAGTGAATGGTGGCCAGATGTTTTAGAAGACAATTTGAACCTCAAGCCTCACAACCGGGATTTGACAAAAATCGGGCAGGCAGCATGGCTAAGTGGGTCGCACCCTTTAGGGTGTATAATCACCTATCTAGAGAAATTCCATTTGTTCTTTAATCTATCGATGTTGTCCCTTTCGGGAAACGGTTGCTGATCCCAACCGTTGGTGATATACATTCGATACACTCAAGCGAAATGAGTGGTCGGTTATGTGAGGGCCGGGTTGCAAGACATTCTTGTTGAACCCAGTGCATTCGTCTCTAGATATACACTATCGGAAGGTGGCCCCATACCTTGTCATGTTGGAAATCCAATCTCCAATAAGCGCCTGTGGTTTTTGATTTTATATTATATATGGACCGTGAGTTGCAAGCATTCCACTAGATTCTATTTATTTGACGTAGACACTATTATAATATCACTGGATTTGATATCAAAAATATTTTTGGTTATCGTAAGGTAAAAACCATCCGTGTTTATGTGTGGATCGATCTTACGATTATCATTTCTTTCGAAGGGATTTTGAAAGTTAAACAAATGGTTGGAGTTTACTCACACTAGTCCCATGACTGACCTAGAGTTTATTTTGTTTTGTTTTCCCTAAACTCTTGGGTGCCCAAATTTGTATGGTCAGTCAAGTAGTCGGGATTTTTCATATTCACTTGGAAGAGCTCGAAGAAGGAGGCTTCACCAGCTAGCTATAAACTATCATACTTTCCACTGTGTACTATGTTGTATCTGGAAACAGGTGTTTATAACTGTTCCAAGGATAACCGTTGTGCTCTGATAATGGTATGTTTACATACAGTTACTGATTTGTATTTCAAAGTTATGTTATATAATATATTTTATTCGTTCCACTGTGAGTTGTGATCTTCGTTTTCTTCTATTCTAATATTTCTTTCCTTGTATTTCTCATCCTCTAACTTCTTTCTAATAATGATTCGTATTTCTGTGCAATTTAGGTTGGACGTGTGGTGTATTTAGTCAACTCAAAGGGTACGGAAATTTGGGTCGTTTCATTTGGTATCAGAGCTGAAGGTTGATGATAACCTTGGCTCTGTGGAGTGACTCAATAGAGATGGGGTTTGTAATACCCTAGATTGAGTTTGAGTATATATACGAGCGCGTATTTGTAAATTTGATATAATATTTTTTTATTGTGTTGACTGGTTTGTTGAGTGGTTTATGAATTCTGGTCGATACAGAATGTACAACTGTATCGATAGGTGTTTTTAAACTCTTGAACAGAACAATTCGACGCAGTATTGTTTTAAAATGGGTAAATTAAATAATTTTGCCCAAAATTTATTTTGATATGAAAAGAATAATTTTTGAATTATTATATATGAATGTATTGATTGTTATTACAATCAAATGGAATTATGAGGTATTGAAATGGTCATATAATTTGTATATGGATAATATATACAAATGAGATAAAACAAGATTAAATTTGAAGCAGAATTTGAATTTGAATTCCAGGTGTTTAGAAAATAATTTCTGAAGTATTTTTAGAAGTAATATAACATTACTTTAAAGTAATTTTGAATAAGAATGTTTAAATGGATTTTAAAGTGATTAAGCACTGAAATCACTCCAGTGGCAAGAAAATAATTCTGATAATGGATCGCGACATTATCGGTATTCATTTTCAAGTTTCTGAGTGACCGATTGCTACCATAGTAATTTGGGAATGAGAATCTTGTTTGAAAGGGACAAGATGTTTCAGAAATTCAAATGTTTTGAATTGAGTTTATTATAAATATATGTATATAAATATATCTGATTTCAAACTAATTTGAAATAAAACCCAGGAATTTGAATTCTAAAATTTAAATTTAACCTGTATAAGTTGAATAGATGGAAATGGTAAAAATGTATCAAATGAATTGTAATTTAACTTAAGTTAAATAAAATTGTGCTGGATTAAAAATAATTCCAAATGAAATTAAATAAAGAGAAATGTGAGATTCGAATTATTAATATGAATTCAATTTATGAATAAGCAAGTTGAATATATTGGATGTTGTTGATTCAAATTGAATTGGACTCAAGTATAGTAAGTGGTTTGATTCCTTAAATCGAAATCAGATTTGGATTGATAGAATGGAAGTGAACTAATCAGTAGTTGATTAGAGATTTTAGCACTGGAACTTAGATTGATTTGAAACCAGCTGGAAATGGATACATGTATGCTGAGCAGATATTGAATAGAAGCAAATGCAAGAGATAGAATTATGCCCGACAAAAAGGTACATGTTTACAATATTATTTGGGTTTGATGGTTTTATGAGCCTATGGGGCAAGCCTCTTGGCTTTTTGATTTTCTTTTTGGATTGGAGAAGGCCTAGAAAGGCGAGTTGTGGTTGTACCGATTGGGCTGTGCAGAGGAGATGCTGCCGAAATTTTTCAGAATTCAAAATGTTAGAAAATTTTCAAAATTTTCGAAAATTTTCGTTAGTAAGAATAAATAAATATTTTAACTGAAATAAATTGGTCCAGTTAGACTAAAATTAAGCAGCAAACTAAAGAATTTTTACTTAGTTAATAGGGTATGTACCATTTTTCCTACCTTAGCAATCTCGAGGACGAAATTATTTTAAGGGGGAAGGAATGTAACGACCCGGATTTTTCAGCCGTTGAATTCTAAATATTTAAATTGGCTTAAATATTTTATTTGGATTATATATAGGAATTTATAACGAATTTATTTATAAAACGAAGTTTGAACGTATAATTTATAAAATAATTTAAAACGAGCTCGAAATAGTCGCGGTAGTTCGTTATTTACGATTTAAACTTCAACTGAATATACAGGATCCGATATAAGTCGGATTTCTGTGGAACAAGAAATGTTGGAACCGTATTGATTATATTTTTCTAAAGGAAGTGAAAAATCGAGATTTCGTCTTATATATTGTGAATTACTCCAAATTAAATTTTCAGAAAATCGCTGTGAAATCGTATATAAGCCATAACGGTTATTTAAATATATTTAAATATCGGTCTTAGATTTGGACAAGATTCTTTTGAGGCATAGTTATAACTTAATTTTTAGAATTTCACTGTAATTTTTAATTAATTAAATACGCAACTTTTAATTTGGAGTATTTTGCACCCTATATCAATATTTTGGGGTTTCATAATGTAAGTTGAACTACCGATATTATTATATTTTTGAGATCATGGTACCTCGCTGGACACGACCGTACTCTTATTTCAGTCCGTAACAGCTCGTACACGAGCAAAGTTTTATATAGTAGGTATGCTAAACTTTATAACTCAAATTAAATTAAACTAACAAATTGGGAAAAGTATGAATTTAGGGTTTGATTTATAGAATTGAATATAAGTGATAATAATAAGTGCCTTAATCATACACACATGCATGTTCCCTCTTATAATATCACCCGTAACCTACATTCTGTAGTTATGTTAATAATTTCTTTGCTCGATGTTTTCTATATTATAACGCTGCCATAACATACTTAAAACCTGATAACAAGAATCATTATTACATTTAACAAATACCATAATGAATGTCATATAATTCATCAATACATTATAACATATGATAGTATGACCATGCGAGAATACTATAGATGAAAGTGTACAACGCCAGCTTTAAAATGGGTAAGGAACAAAACGAATACTTGGAAAGGAAAAGAGAAAAAACAAGGCTGTCTAAGCACGTTTATTTTATTTTATTCTTTTATTTTTTTTATGACTACCGAATGGTTTGGCGGCCAAGCAGCTTATACCCGTGCCTCCCAAGTAATAATAGCCATGCTCCCCAAGTAATAATAACCGTGTTCCCCAAACCTTTTCTTATTTAAATACCCTTCGTTCTCACATCAAAATGGACTCAATACGAGAAAAGAAGAATTCAATGAAATAATCCTATTTTTATCTGTAAAACCAACCGATTCTTAACCTAAAATTCCCAATTCCCCTTTCCATTATTTCCGTTCTTGCTTCCATCATTTCCAATAAACCACAAGGAATTCATCCCCTTCAAAAATCAAAATCACCTAAAAGAAAATCGAAACACATATATTTCGAATCCTTGAGCCACTGGTGCTTTATCCTTCTCTTCGATCTGTGTTGCTCGAGATTCCTACGGTCGAAATTAGGGCTTCAATTTTTTGGGGTTGTTTGAGACGGAGCTGGAACAGAGGCGAAAAGACGCAGCTTGCATAGGAGGTTGGGGCGGTAGCACCAGATCGAGACTCGATCACCGTAGTGAGGCGTAGCAGTGGAAAGGAGGAAAGGAGCGGTTTCCGTGGGTGGGGAACAATGTACAGTGGCGGATTCTGTTCTAAAAGATCTGGTGATAATGTTTAAACGTAATTAAAGGCAAATAAATATTCATATTATTAGTTGATGATACTGTAAGCAGTTTGGTAGACAAAAATGGTTGGGAGGTTTATGATCTATGGAGAAGTGATGAAGGCACAGTATGAAGATGGGTTTTTAATGATGGTGCTTGTGTTCATAGATTTGCTGAGCTGGGAATAAGAGGAGTTGAAATTTGCTGTTAAGCGTGGCTGTGCAGGAGTGTATGATGGTTGGACATAGTTGAGGGGGTTCTGGTAAGTGCTGGTGAATGGGAGCTACGTAATGATTGTTGATTAAAGGGGGAGGGTATGATGAAGTCAGCTTTGATGAAGTAGGTGGAGTTTTTGGAGTAGGAGCGAAATCAGTTAAAGGGAGATATTGTATGAGTTTAGAGAAGAGTGCAGAGAAAAGCCTTAAACGTTGAACATCAACTTGCCACAAGTTCACTGGCTTGATCGGTATGTTACTTAATTTGGTGAATTTACACATGATGATATAAAATGGAGAAATAGTGTCCTATTTGTTGAGAAACTCAGAACCTTTCTAGAACGGACCTGATGAAGGAAAAAGTAAGGTACATAGGAGTTGGTATTAAGCATAGAAGAAGAATTGCAGCTATTTATAAATGATTAGAATTATATATTGATATAAATTGAATACCAGTTTATTGGATCATTCCGGTTCGAAGATTTCAACATTTCAGTGCACTATGCATTACAGTTTAGTACATGGCATGGAGCAGCGGGATTCAAAGATTAATTTGATTATGGGATGCATTGGATTCTCACTCTACACAGTGGCACATGGTAGGAAGCAACATCAATATGATGACAATGTGGTATTCTATTTAAAGCGACTTGCACAAAAGTCGGTTATGTTGGAACGTGACGGCGAAATCTACATTATGGAATTAGTGTCGCTGAGAACCGAGCTACCGGAATTTTCATGACAAATTAAACACTTGTTTGATTGTTAACAAAAGAAAAAGGCAGAACTGTCAACTGCGAACCAAGGTGAGTAAACTAGCCAACTCTAGCTCGTTTATATTTTTTTTTAATTTAAACTGTGTGGTGGTTGTTTGGATGAATGGTTGATAAAATTGGTTGAATTGGTTAACATAGTTATATATAAATCTTTGATCGTTTATAAATTCTGTTTACCATATTGGTGTGAAAACAATATATTGATGTTTGACTAACATCTGTGGATGCAGGGAAACAGGTTGCAGGGATGCAACTGGATTCCTCAACATTTATATTGTTGTTTGTTATTAACTGTGATATATACTGTGATTGATTTTGTTATGATAAATTACACTGGCCCTATACTTTTGGTGTTTAATACCATGAAGTATTTTCAAATGTAGGAAAGGATTTTAAAAAGAAAATTTATTTTCGAAATTTGAAATAGAATTTCGAAAAGGTTTGAAAGAAGAAACTTGTTTAATAGATAAGACGAATAGAAAGTTATAAACAATATTTATGGAAGAAGGGAACTAAGCATCATGGGATAATTATATTTGACATGAAATCGGTATTTTATTATCGAATGTAAAATCGCTGTGGTTTTAAAAAGAGATTTTAAATAGAAAATTTGTTTTTACCAAATAAATTGAGAGGATTAAATTATAAATCAATGTTTTAAAATTCAATGAAGAATTTTACTGGGATAAATTGAAAAGTGGGAAAAGTTTTGAAATCGTTATTTGTAAATTGGATTTAAACTTTGCCGTTATAAAAGAAATTGTGAACGACATAATAAATATTTTGTAAATCTAAACAACGGTTTTTAATGCTGTTGTTATAATAAATATTCTGTAAATCTAAACAGCGATTTTAACGCTATTGTTATAATAGATGTTCTATAATTCTAAATAGCGATTGTAACGCTGTTGTTAAAAGTAATGTTTTATGAATCAAATAATTGGAAACAGCGATTATAACGCTACCGTTATAATCAAAGTTTTTTCGTGAAATAAGTATGTTCTTAGATTGGATCAGAAAATCGCGTATGCGATGTTTGGTTTAAAGTGTGAACTTTGACTATTTCAGAGTTGAGAATGTTGTTCAGTTAAGGCCTGAGAGGTAATTATACCCCAACTTGATTGACTTCATGATTGATGGTGGAACGGTAAAAGTTCGATAGTGAAGATTGATTAACAGTATGGTTAGTTAATGATAAATGGTTTGGGTTATAATAACGATGTTTTATAACATCACAGTAATTTAAAGGATTTTGAATGTTTCCTAAATAAAATGAGAGATATTTTCTATGCATAGAAAATGAAATGAATTGGACAATGAGGAATTAAGAAAGAGAATTTGGAAATATTTTCCAATATTAATGCGGTATATTTTCTGAATATAGAAAATAAGGATTTTCTAATATATATATATATATAAATGTTTTCTAAATGGGGAAGATATTTTTCTTGAATAAAGAAATTACTTATTGGAAATGTTTTTCAAAGAATCGAAAGGGAAATCGAGCTTCAAAAAGATATGAAAGATAGGGAAACAGGAATTTGAAATAATAATAAAAATAAGGAATTTATTTAAAGGGCCCCAGTGTTGTTTGATGTTTGATCGGTAGAATTTTCAATTGGAAATAGGACTGTTGATTGTATGGATGTTTCTTTGATAGTTAAATCACCGACAAACAAAGTTTTGATTTATTTTATACCTCCTTTGTCAATATGGAGAGACCGGGATTAGATTTAATATCTGAAAACCACTCTGTATTGGTATAAGCGTTACGAATCAACTTATGGTGAAGAAAAGGGAAGACAGAGTAAAATGTAAGGGCTATTCTGCTAACCCTAGGTAGAAATTGCCCAAGATGGATTAATAGAATGGTGCCTTCGGTTAGTCCAGACCCAGGACAACATGTATGGACGAGTGTCTGACGGAGTATTTCCAAAGGGATTACGTATGTTGGTTCCTTCAAACGTACGAAGTTGGTGGAATAGAAGGGAAACTTCTTTAGCCTAACAATCTGAGTATTTTTGTGTGAATCAATTAGTGATTTCCGATGGATCTGACGATGTGGCATTCAAAGTGAATGGTGGCCAGATGTTCTGGAAGATAATTTAAACCTCAAGCCTCACAACCGGGAATTGACAAAAATCGGGCAGGCAACATGGCTATGTGGGTCGCACCCATTAGGATGTATAATCACCTATCTAGAGAAATTCCATTTGTTCTTTAATCTATCGATGTTGTCCCTTTCGGGAAACGGTTGCTGATCCCAACCGTTGGTGATATACATTCAATACACTCAAGCGAAATGAGTGGTCGGTCATGTGAGGGCCGGGTTGCAAGAGGTTCTTGTTGAACCCAGTGTATTCGTCTCTAGAGATACACTATCGGAAGGTGGTCCCATACCTTGTCATGTTGGAAATCCAATCTCCAATAAGCGCATGTGGTTTTTGATTTTATATTATATATGGAGCGTGAGAAGAAAGCGTTCCGCTAGATTCTATTTATTTGACTTAGACATTATTATAATATCACTGGATTTGATATCAAAAATATTTTTGGTTATCGTAAGGTAAAAACCATCCGTGTTTATGTGTGGATCGGTCTTACGATTATCATTTCTTTCGAAAGAATTTTGAAAGTTAAACAAATGGTTGGAGTTTACTCACACCAGTCCCATGACTGACCCAGAGTTTATTTTGTTTTGTTTTCCCTAAACTCTTGGAAGAGCTTGAAGCAGGAGGCTTCACCAGCTAGCTATAGACTATCATACTTTCCATTGTGTACTATGTTGTATCTGGAAACAGGTGTTTTAACTGTTCCTGGGATAACCGTTGTGCTCTGATAATGGTATGTTTATATACAGTTACTTATTTGTATTTCAAAGTTATGTTATCTAATATATTTTATTCGTTCCGCTGTGAGTTGTGATCTTCGTTTTCTTCTATTCTAATATTTCTTTCCTTTTATTTCTCATCCTCTAACTTCTTTCAAATAATGATTCGTATTTTTGTGCAATTTGGGTTGGACGTGTGGTGTATTTAGTCAACTCAAAGGGTACCGAAATTCGGGTCGTTTCATTTGGTATCAGAGCTGAAGGATGAGTGATAACCTTGGCTCTGTGGCGTGACTCAATAGAGGTGGGGTTTGTAATACCCTAGATTGAGTTTGAGTATATATACGAGCGCGTATTTGTAAATTTGATATAATATTGTTTTTTATTGTGTTGACTGGTTTGTTGAGTGGTTTATGAATTCTGGTCGATACAGAATGTACATCTGTATCGATAGGTGTTTCTAAACTCTCGAATAAAACAATTCGACGCAGTATTGTTTTAAAATGGGTAAATGAAATAATTTTGCCCAAAAATTATTTTGATATGAAAAGAATAATTTTTGAATTATTATATATGAATATGTTGATTGTTATTACAATCAAATGGAATTATGAGGTATTGAAATGGTCATATAATTTGTATATGGATAATATATACAAAAGAGATAAACCAAGATTAAATTCGAACCAGAATTTGAATTCGAATTCCGGGTGTTTAGAAAATATTTTCTGAAGTATTTTTAAAAGTAATATAACATTACTTTAAAGTATTTTTGAATAAGAATGGTTTAAATGGATTTTAAAGTGATTAAGCATTGTAATCACTCCAGTGGCAAGAAAATAATTCTGATAATGGATCGCGACATTATCGGTATTCATTTTCAAGTTTCTGTGTGACGGATTGCTACCATAGTAATTTGGGAATGAGAATCTTGTTTGAAAAGGACAAGATGTTTTAGAAATTCAAATGTTTTGAATTGAGTTTATTATAAATATATGTATATAAATATATATGATTTCAAACTAATTTGAAATAAAACCCGGGAATTTGAATTCTGAAATTAAATTTTAACCTGTATAAGTTGAATATATGGAAATGGTAAAAATGTATCAAATGAATTGAAATTTAACTTAAGTTAAATTAAATTGGACTGGATTAAAAATAATTCCGAATGAAATTAAATAAAGAGAAATGTGAGATTCGAATTATTAATATGAATTCGATTTATGAATAAGCAAGTTGAATATATTGGATGTTGTTGATTGGAATTGAATTGGACTCAAGTATAGTAAGCGGTTTGATTCCTTAAATCGAAATCAGATTTAAATTGATAGAATGGAAGTGAACTAATCAGTAGTTGATTTGAGATTTCAACACTGGAAATGGATATATGTATGCTGAGCAGATATTGAATAGAAGCAAATTCAAGAGATAGAATAATGCCCGATAAAAAGGTACATGTTTACAATATTATTTGGGTTTGATGGTTTTATGAGCCTATGGGGCAAGCCGCTTGGCTTTTGATTTTCTTTTGGATTGGAGAAGGCCTAGAAAGGCGAGTTATGGTTGTACCGATGGGGCCGTGCAGAGGAGACGCTGCCGAAATTTTTCAGAATTCAAAATGTTAGAAAATTTTCAGATTTTTCGAAAATTTTCGTTAGTAAGAATAAATAAATATTTTAATTGAAATAAATTGGTCCAGTTAGACTAAAATTAAGACGTAAACTAAATAATTTTTACTTAGTAGATAGGGTATGTAACATTTTTCCTACCTTAGCAATTTCGAGGACGAAATTATTTTAAGGGGGAAGGAATGTAACAACCCGGATTTTTCAGCCGTTGAATTCTGAATATTTAAATTGGTTTAAATATTTTATTTGGATTATATATAGGAATTTATAACGAATTTATTTATAAAATGAAGTTTGAACGTATAATTTATAAAATAATTTAAAACGAGCTCGAAATAGTCGCGGTAGTTCGTTATTTACGATTTAAACTTCAACTGAATATACAGGATCCGATATAAGTCGGATTTCTGTGGAACAAGAAATGTTGGAACCGTATTGATTATATTTTTCTAATGGAAGTGTAAAATCGAGATTTCGTGTTATATTTTGTGAATTACGTCCAAATTGAATTTTCAGAAAGTCGCTGTAAAATCGTATATAAGCCATAACGGTTATTGAAATATATTTAAATATCGGTCTTAGATTTGGACAAGATTCTTTTGAGGTGTAGTTATAATTTAATTTTTAGAATTTTACTGTAACTTTTAATTAATTAAATACCGCGGTATAGAAGGTCATCCCCTATCATATTGTGGGGTGCATAGGGTCATCCGCTAATGATAATGCGGGCATCCGCTAATTGTACTACGGGAATTATCCCATCACCAATATATATATATATATATGTATGTATGTATGTATGTATATATATATAATAACCACAAACACCAATCCTAAATAACTAATATATATTTAATAGCCACAATAATATTTCAGTGCATGCAAACAACCAACGAACAATTATTTTAACGAATAAAATAATTCTGAATAAAAATATGAGTGAGATTTACTCACCTGATTTTATTTCTGCTGAATACCCAATGAAGCTAATTATATAGATTTTCCAGTGATTCCTCCATATGTCTATATTTCAATGTAAAATAAAATTAATAAAATTATTGAGTTATACTAATTTAATTTAAGTAATTACCCACGCCTAAACCATTTCCAAATTAAATCTTAATTTCATCCTCCAACAATTTAGTCTACAAACCTTATTCCATTACTAACTAATTTCTTATATATAAGTAAAATTATATAACCAAATTTGCTTTAAACTAGTATTCAATTATATAAACTAAATCTCCTTATAAATTTTGAATTAAAACAAATCAAAATTTACCTTAATAGTCCATCTCTTGATATCAAAAACCATCGTTGTAAAATCATAGTTTAGTTCATCACAATATCCTTAGTATAGCCATCAGACCAAATCTTGCTACTCAACACCACTGCACAAATCAAACTCTGACTTCTCCATTTCCACCACTGTACTAACATTACCAGAACCCCGAGCTCGCATTAATTCTCCCATTGCAACCATCGTGAGTAGCATGCCCAAAACCATTTCGAATAGCATGTGAACGCCTCCACTCCCATCACTAATTCAGTTCTGCACCGGCATACTCCATATTGATGCAACCTGCCCCAAGCTCCAGTCACTCCAACATGTCTTCCCCAAATTTCAACATTCCAGATTCCTTTAACAGCCATGCTTCTCCCCTAAACACAGACCGACCTTAATCCAGCTGCAGCTATCGTGACCTCTTCCAGTTCGGTTTCGAACTCTTTCCGACCTCACGATTTATTCCTAAAACCATACAAATCCATTCCCTCTACTCGCAACCCTAGATCCACGAATTACAAAGTCGAACTCCCCTTCTAGAACTCGAATGACACGCCATATTCTAGATTCTGATTCCTGCTATTTCAATTAAGGCTCGCGACTTCTGCTGTTGAGCTCGAAGAGAAATCACGGTTTCCATCTTTGCGTTGTTTGAAGCACAGCTTATCGAGTTTTGTTGAATTTTTCCGTGACTTGCTTTTTAGTTACATTGATTGAAGAATCTAAAAGGAAAAGGTAGCGGTTTTAATTCGATTTATTGATTGGGGCTTTCAATTTTTAACTAGGGGAATCGACGCCTTTATTTTGCACTTTCGGCTTCGAAAACTTGTCTGAGAAAGAGGAAAAAGTCAGTAAGGAGATGGGTGATCGCGTATATTTATAGACGAAGGGTGAAGTACATGAGCCATTAAACTTACTGATTACTTTGTGTGAAGGAAGGAAACAAAGGGTACATGAATTGAAAGAGTAAGCCTGCGTTTTACAGTAGGTAGAGGCTTGTTGTGTACCTTCTTTACTTAGGATGGAAGGAATCATTTATTTATTTTATTTATTTTACTTTGAATTGAACCGATACGATTTAAATTATCCAGTGTTTCCAGACTCCTATTCGATCGCAACAACCGGCGTTTCTAACGTTATAACACTATTCTGAACACACTGGGACAGGTTTCGAAGCCCAGTTCAATCATATGGAGAAGATATTAATTTAGATCGATATAAATTTAGTTCAAAATAATCAGTTCTTTGATAATAAATTATTTATATCGTTTATATTTGAAATAGAATTTATACCAATCATCTGAATCATTTCGATTCAGTTTTAAACTTAGATTTCAATTACATTTCATTTTCGTATTACGAAAATTCAATATTCTTGAAATTGAATCGTATTCGATTATTAAATCTATAACTCAATATAAATATCCATTTATATTATAAACTCACATTTAATATATGAAAAATAATATTAAATGCTTAAAATAAATTGACAAAAAATCTGGGTCGTTATGTTCTTCCCCCTTAAAAGAATTTCGTCTCCGAAACTACTAAGATAGTAAAAATGCTATAAACTCCTAAACTTTCCAAAATCCACTTATGTTGAAACTCAACTCTACATATTTCATCAAATTTTGTTCGACCAAAACTGGTTTCTATCCATTTAATTAGAATGATCTATAATCAATACATTTGCATCCAATCGATATTCCATTAATCTATTCAAATTGATTCTAGTCAATTTATTCACTTCAATCCATTTAACTTGCTTAGGTTAAATTTTTAATTCCAGAATTCAAATCCCTAGGTTTTCATTTCAAATCCTTTTTGAAATAATATATAAAGGGGCTGACTATTTGAACAAAAATTATACACAAAGAGAGAGACACAGAGCCTCAACCATTGGATCTTTTTGTCTTTATATGGAGAGGTGTAATTCATGGGGCGATCCAATGGTTCAAGTCACTTGTGTCACCACTTGTGTCAAAATTTTGTGTCCCTTTAGACTTTCCCATATATAAATATAAAAATATATTTATTTCCATCTAAAATTCAAAACATTAGAATTTTCCAGCAATACTTGTTTTGTTTGAAACAAATTTCCATCAACACTTTTCTAAGGTAGCAATTCATCACTTAGAGACTCGAAAACGAACACTGATGGTGCTGCAGTCATCATCAGAATTATTTTCTAGCCACTAGCGTGAGTTCAGTGCTTTCTCACTTTCAAATTCCATTAAAAATGATTTTTAGTAAAAATCCTTCCAAATAAAGCTATATTATTTCACTATAATTCAGAAAATATTTTCCTACTCCTGAGTTTTTATTTCCAAATTCTGACTCTAAATCTAATTTTAATTCATCTCAATTGTATATCTTGTTCATATACAAGTTATATTTGGTTATCCATAACCATTCCAGTTTTATAATCTTATCTGATTATAATAATACCAATCAACACATCCATATATTATAATAATTTCAGAAAATTATTCCTTTTATATCAGAATTAGATTTTTTGGGTAAAATTATTTCATTCACCCACTTTAAAACAATATCATGTCGAGTTTTTCTGTTCAAGTGTTTATAAATTCCTACCGACTTCGTGGCGTCCCACGATTCATTCAGAATTAATAAACCACTAACTCGACTAGCCAACACAACATAAAACAACTTTTGTATCATCTAACAAATACGCGCTCTCATGTATATACACTCAACTCATTCTAGGGTACTATTGACCCTATCTCTAATGAGTACATTCCTAACCAAGCCTAAGTATTCGCTCAACCTACGCTCTAATACCAACTATAATGGCCCGCAAATCCATACTATCTGAGTTGACTAAATACACTACATGTCTAACCCAAATTGCATAGAAATACAAATCATTATTAATAAAGAAGAAAAAGGTAGAAGAAGGACAAAAATAGCAATACAGAATCTCACATCGCAGTGGAAAAATATATAATATATTAGGTTTTAGAGTACAATTTTTCTTCTTCGATATATACATATCATCATCAGAGTACAACACTTAAAACACAGCGGAAAAATAATAACTAAATATGCCTAAGCCTCCTGCTCCAGGCTCCTCCAAGTATATCCGTAAAATCCTAAACTACTTGACTGCCTGTACAAATTTGGGCACCCAAGAGTTTAGGTAAAACAAAACAAAATAAACTTTGGGTTAGTCATAGGACTTATATGAGTAAACAATTTAAAAAAAAATTGAGAAAATAAACGATATCTCATAAGACCACGCCATATAACACGAAATAGGTTTTTTCCCTTATGAGAATCCAAAACACTTGATTCAGCTTTCAAAATCCTTTTGAAAGAAAACAGTAATCTTTATATCAAAACTCTTGTGATATTATAATAATGTCTAAGTCAAATAAATAACAATCTAGTGGAATGTTTGCATCTCATGTTCCACACATATATAATATACCATCAAAACCGCGAGCACTTATTGGGTAATGAATTTCCAACTGTGACAAGGCATGGAACCACCTTTCGATAGTGTATCTCTAGAGAGGACACTGGGTTCAACAAGAACATCTTGTAACCCGACCACACATGACCAACCACTTATTTCGCTTGAGTGTATCGATGTATATCACCAACGGTTGGGATCAACAACCGTTTTCCCAAATGGGACAGCATCGAATAGAATAAAGAATGAAATGAATTTCTCTAGATAGGTGATAATACACTCTAATTGGGAGCTACCCACTTAGCCATGCTGCCTGCCCGATTTTTGTCATTTTCCCGGTTGTTGAGGCCTAAGGCTACGATAACTTACATTTCATTGGCAGCACAATCACTTTGAATGCCATATTGTCATATCCGTTAATCACTAATTTATTGCACAAATATATTCTGGATATTATGCTAAGAAAATAAATTCTCTGCCACCATATATATTTATACAAACCAACATATGCTATCATTGGAAATACTATCTCAGATATTCGTCCATACACTTCATTCTAGGACTGAACGAAACCTAAGGCACAATTTCCACTAATCCATCTAAGGCAATTTCTACCTAGGATTAACAGAAAAAGCCATTACACTTTACTCCATCTTCGATTATCTTCATATAATCTGATTCGCAACGCTACTGCCAATACGGAGTGGTTCTCGAATAATAATCCAAACGGTCTCTCCATATTGACAACGATATTGGCAAATATTTCGATATCGGTTATTTAACTATCATAGAAAAACAAACATTCAACCAAAGCATTAAACAAATCACTAGGGCCCTTAATTAATATTTCATTAATTAAATCACTTCTCCATTTTCTTATCAATATCTGTTAACTCTATATTTTCAAAAATCATCTTCTTGGCCTCTTCCGCTATTTGGAAAACAGTTCCATATATCACCTTCTTTTCATTTTCTATACTTAGAAAATATCTTCAATTTATAATTTGAGAACATTCCAATTACTTATCCCTTTCATGACCATTCAATTTTAGACTTAGGAAATATTTATTATTATATTTCCAAAATTCCACTTATTGTGTTAAAACGAATGTTGTTTAAAATATCGTTACAACAACCCAAAATACTACATTCAACTAAACTCTTTAAACATTTATCTTCAAGACTGAATCATCTTATTTATCGATTAATAATCAACAATCAAGTTGGGGTATAATAACCTCTTAGACCTTGACTGAAAACATTCTTAACTTCAAAATAGACAAGACCACCATTCCCAAATAACCAACATCATATAAAGCCAACTATTCATTTTTAAAATGTATATACATTTATCTTTCTATTACCAGATTATTAATCTCCTTTTTGTTTATAATATTCCATTTTAAGTTCGTTTCCTTATCGAATTCTATATATATTGATATATTGATTTCCAATTATCAAAATTTCTTAAAAATATTCTAACTCCTTAAATTTCCAGAAAAATTCGCCAGCACCTCCTTTGTACCGGTCAATAGCTCAAACCTCAACTTGCCTCTCAAGGCCCTTTCCGTTCAAAAAGAAAATTAAAAAGCCAAGAGGCTTGCCGATTAGGCAAATAAAAATTCATATGGAATTTAAACATGTACCTTTTTGTCGGGGACTCGAATTATAATCATCATACACTTCATTCCATATCTGCTTACATATATCTAACCATTTTTAACTTAGTTCTCTAATTTATTCGTTATGTAGCTCTTTTGCATATTCCACTATATAATTGAACATATCATGTTCATATATATTTTTATTGACTTATAAACCAATTGAATTCCATTTTCAATTCAATTTTCATATTGGACTTCGAATATGAATTCGCCAGTTCAATTTACTTAACCGAAACCCAATTTCGTATCAAAACTCGATTAACTAATTATTCCCCAAATTAGTTAATTACATTTAATAATTAAAAATTTGTTTTTTGTTTCAAAAATCAGTCAACTTACTCCACTTGAGTTCATATTTATTTTATAACTCAAGTCTGGATTTTTCTAATGGAAAGTCAGGTTTTTCTTTATTAAAATCCTTTTATTTATTTAAATAAACCATTATGGTTTTATAATGGTTATGGATGCTGTTTTATGAAAATTTGATTTTTACATAACTCAAAATCTATAAGATGAAATCCAGATTTTTCTCTTCCATTAGAAAACTATTATCAAATCGGTCCTGACGAGTCTTGTTTCAAAGAATTCCGACTTAAATTGAGCTCTATATACTCAATTGAAGTTCAAACCATCAAATTACGAACTACCACGCCGCGGCGAGTTCGTTTTAATTAAATTTTTATATATAAACTTTTTAACTTTGTTTATAATAAATTTCAACTCCATTCTAATATAGTCTATTATATATTAAACCAATTTTCCCAATTCAACTAAATATTCAATTATTTTTAATCTTCGATTTTTCATTTACTTGGTTATAAATTTATTTATACTCAATCTGCTATATTAAATTCCATTTCCCTTTATATATAAATTTATTTATAAAATTCGATATAATCGAATTCTAATTATAAATCCGTTGGATTTTTCTCAATTTAGCTTGTATTTTGGATTCTGAAATATAATCAATCGTTCTGTTTCAAAAACACTTCCCAATTCACTTTTAAATTCATATTTGAATTTAAATATTTAAATTATTCAAATGATAATTATCTCACTTAATTAATAAACGTCATTTATAAATTTAACTTCCTTGTTTTATATATTAAAACAAGTTTTCATTTCAAAATTCTATTCAAAACTCTGTTTCTTTTTTATTCCGAATTCTGGAATAAAAACCGTCGTTTTTTCCAAAATGATTTTGACTTTCTATTTTTGAATTCAACTTGAATTTTAAATTTTAAATTTCAAATTATCTTCTGATAATTAATTTGCTATAATTTTAACATCGTTTATATACTTACTTGTTTTATATATTAAACAAGGTCCATTTCAAAATCTATTTAAAACCAAAATCTTATTTTGTAATATTCTATTTATAAACTTACTTGCTTTGATCATCAACCACAAGGCTCTGCTTTTCAACAAAAGCCTTGATCATTTGCATCTTGGCATGCCACATTGACAATCCACGCCATGCGATCGATAACTACCAATATATAACCATTGAGCTCGTGCGTCCCAGAGAAGGGTGTTAAGCAAAAGAATAAATTCTCTGCCACCACAGATATATATATATAATAGAAATAAATTTAATTTATGTGGAATGAAATCCAATGTTAGACACACATCCATTTACGAGTCCGTTCTGGGTCTGAACGAAACCGGGGACACCTTATTCCTCGTCCCGTATGTCAATACGGAAGAGAGGAGCTCGCATATCCGGACAATCAACAATACGTCCGGTCAAATACCATTTTAACCCTTTCCTAGGAGCGACCCAGTTCAGGGCATCAGTAGTCGCCCATTCGATGTGAAGATCGCCGGTCTTCAATCACCGTCTTCAATGTCTTTGACTTTTAATCATTGTAGTAATTATTCAGAATGGGTTAAGCTCGGTCTTTCCGAATAACTCGTGTATTTTATAATAAAAAAGCAGGTGTTATAAATACATATCATACGCCTCATTCCAATTCAAAATATTCTTTTAATAAAATATTCATATTAAAAGGGAAAGATTCCCATTAATTTTATCAAAGATAAATTCTTTTAAATTTATTCTTAAATCTTCTTTTTAAAGGTTCATTAAAACTCCAATTTGATTTTAATATAAAAAATCATTACTTTATGATTATTTGTAACGACCCGGAAAATCTGAACCAATTTAAAATTTTTAAATTGGCTATTTTAGTGGATTTTAAATATTTAAAATAAATATTTTAAATAACAACAATGAAAAGTGAGGTTGAAAATAAATATAGTTATTTCTAATTATAAACAAGGCCTGAAATGGCGCGGTAGTTTCAAAAATTGAATTCAAACTTTGACTGACTGTACCGGGTGCAAAACATAACGGATTTGAGTGAAACCAAAAATATTTAAATCTGTTAGTGAATATCTTACTAACGAATCTGAAAAATCAAAGTTTCATTGCGGGAAGCAAAAGTTATGGCCAAATGAATTCTCAGAAAGGTCGCTATAGAGTTTATATAGCCCGTGAAAATGGCCATTTTGCAAACGACCTCGGAATTCGACGAAACCACTTTTGTTGGATCCGAGATGTTAAACTATTGCTAGATTTCAAATTTCATAATTGTTGAAGCTAGTATGTGAGCGTGGCAAAGGAAAATGTGTTTGGTCGATTTCTGTTAAATTGGATCGACTAGAAAAGGGTCCTTTTTCAAACGGTCTCAGAATTCGACGAAACTAGTTTGGTTGGGACCGTGTCGTCAAAACATAGCTAGATTTATTTTTATGGAATTTTTCGAATCAGTTTGTGGCCTTGGCAAATTGAAATGTACATTCAGATTAAATATTGAATGTTTTATATTTTAATTTGTAGGAAAACTGACTAAAACAGTCGAATGGGCCTACGAAACATATCCCATTGTGTTCGGGGGTATTTAGCTAGGGACAACAGTCGTTGGGTTTGAATTGGTGTTCGTGTGTGACAAGGGGTATTTTCGGATTTTTAAAACTTTATAAATAAATAAAAAAACGATTGGGCCACATCATATCCCCCCCGACATTCTCTCTTCCCGATCCATCACACGGCGGTTTTGCTCCCAACCATCCCCCTCCGATTACTCCCTCTACACGCGAAATTAGACCGAGCTCCAGTTGAAGATTTTGAAGAGCATCACGAGAGCTTCAAATCCATATAGGATTCATCCTCCCTCGTTGCTTCTCCGTCGAGATCCAGGGCCAGAAAGTCGCGCCGTTCGAGGCCAAAATCCTCCGCCACCACCTAGTCGATTTCATCAGGGTGGGTAGCGCCAGGTGCTCCTCTCGGAGCACTAGCAGGTGGCATAGCTCGATCGTCATACTGTGCTTCGGATTGATCGAGAAATCGATACCTAGTTTTGAACATCGACATGAAGGTATACGGCTATTTTAAATAAACTATATTATAGCAGTTTAAAGCGCTACGGTTTTTGATTTCACTGTAAAAATCATATCTTTTTCATTTGTTGACGAAATTCAGTGAAACAAGAGATAATGGACTCGTATGGACGTCTTCTACATTTTAGAAGAGACCGCATATTTTTCTGAGCCTTCTGCTATTTTTGGTGGAGTGGAACCCAATGTGAGATTTCTAAATTATAAACGATATGGAAAACGATGATGTATAAATTATATAGTCAATGTATGAGTTATATAAGCGTTGTACACAACATGTATAATCGTTGTATAAGTTGTACGTTCGATGTATAAGTTATATATGCATTGTAAAAATTATATATGTGTTGAATAGAAGTGGAATATACTTATATAACTATATATATGCCCCTTGTCCACAAACCATGGACGATATTTATTGGTTGTGATTGGTGTGAAAATTGATTGATAGCGAATGGTTGATTAGAATTGTTTGTGGTTGAAATTGATTGATTTTGGTTGAAAAATACCCGTTTGTGGTTGAGAATTATTTGGTTGAAACCACATAGAATTAGTTTGTGGAAATGGAAAAAAAATATACATGACGCCTGCGTGCGAACTAGATGCATGAAATCCCCATTGTCAAAAGCTACGAGGCTTTAAGGTAGAGCGAGGAGCCATACTAGGAACGACCCCGGTTTTAACTACCCTGCCGTTATGCTGCCGAAATTTTGAATAATATTCATGTGTTAAAATTATTTTCATGTGTTGAAACTATATTCGTGTGTTGAATAGAAATTCATTCATTGAATAAAAATTCATGTGTTGAATGGTATTCGTGTTTTGAAATAAATTGTTTTATAATAAAAATCATATTTTTATCATCTATATGAACTATATAAAATAGTCGTGTTTTGAAATGAATTGTTTTACAATAAAAATCACATTTTTACTATATACATGAATTGTTAAAAATAGCGAAGTGTTGAAATAATTGTCGGTTGGATAAAAATGTCATTTTTATCAAAAGTATGAAAAGAATATAGTTTTGAAATCGAAGAATCGATTAAATATATATATATATATAGATAATTGAAATATATCGAATAATGAAGCTGCAGTTTGTCTTTTGAAACCATGATTTCAAACGATTAGTGCGGAAGATCCGACCATCGGATTTTTCCGAAACCGAAACCGTTGGGTTCGCTTTGGAAATTTCTTTCCAACGACACCAACTTTGTAAAAATCCAATGGTTGGATTGTCTGGAATGTTTAATTTTAATCTGAAGAAAAACAGTGCCAGAATCGATTATATTAATATAATTAAATTAAATCGAATAACGACGCAGCAGTTCGTATTTTGAAATCGAAACTTCAAACGATTATATCGGGAGATCCAACCGTCGGATTTTCCCAAAACTAGAACCGTTGGATTCGTTTTGAAAAGATCTTTCTAACGAAATAAATTTTATGAAGATCCAACGGTTAGATTTTCAGATATGTGTAAATCAAATCTGAAGAAAAACAGCGCCACGACCGCGTTATGCCCCAAGCGTCGTTTGAATAAATTGGCTATTTTAAAATAAATAAAAATAGCGATAAACCGTTATAAAATATTATAAATGATATGGAATGTGAAATTTAGAAATTAACTGAAGGTTAGCTAAGTCGAATGGTTTCCTGGGTTATGATCTGATGTTGGTTTCGGCCTTCGGGGTTAATATTTGGGAAATCGTTCTCTTACTGATTGACGGTTAGTGACTAATGAATTGGAATCAGGCGTACGTTGTGTTTGTGTAGCACTAGTTATTTATATACGCGAGTTGCTCAGAAAGGCCGGGTTTATCCCATTCTGAATAACTGAATCGACGATAAGAAATTGAAGATGAAGACGGTGGTTGAAGACCGGAGATCTTCACCTCGTTTGGATGGTAACTGATGTCCTGATTGGGAGGCATCCCGAAATATGGATAATGAGTGGTGATCGTCCAGACGTACGTGGAGATCGATGGGTAAGCGAGGTATATAGTGCCTCCGGTTTCGTTCAGACCCAGAACGGACATGTAAATGGACCGTTTGTCTGACATTGAAATTCATTCTATGTGATTGATAGGCATCAGTTGCATGGTGTGAATTGCATGTGTGGCATGCTAAGATGCAGTGATCAAGTCTTCTATTGAAAAGCAAAGTCTTGTGGTGATGATCAAAGCACCGCTTGTGTGGCATAGCTTTGTGTATAACGTGAATTCGCGAACCTCACACCTTGGTATGAACCAGAAATGGGAGAGGACATCAGGGAGGGCATGCGTTTCCTTCTAGTTAGAGGTGGTGTCGGTGCTTAAACTGGATGACATTTATATTATTTTCACCTATGTGGTTGTTGCTGTTGCGAGGCGCCTCAGATATATCATTGACTATGTGAAGCCGATTGTAACAACCCGTATTTTCAATAACCTGTTATAACGTAAAACGAGGCAGAATTTAATTTATAAATCTGAATCAAGGGATACGGGCTGTGCCATTACGTTCGTCTCGGAAAAATACGCGAAATAGAGTCCGAGTTTTCGAAAATCGGAGTCCGTATGACCCGATTAAGGCCCAACGAAGTTTTCAGAAAATTTCAAAGTAAAAACAGATTTCAAATTCAAGTTTGAATTTAGAAATTAGGGGAGTTGGGCGCAGGCGGAAAAATTCCCGCCAGAGTACCCAAG
This sequence comes from Allium sativum, assembly GCA_030737875.1. Classification (NCBI taxonomy): domain Eukaryota; kingdom Viridiplantae; phylum Streptophyta; class Magnoliopsida; order Asparagales; family Amaryllidaceae; genus Allium; species Allium sativum. The sequence goes on from CM060919.1 coordinate 661,836,553, forward strand.
TCGACAGCCCTGTCGACTTGGGAGTCGACTTGGTTGGACCCAAGTCGACAGCCCTGTCGACTTGGCTGTCGACTTGGTCTAGCCGGGCAGTTTTGCCTGGTGCACCATTTTGGGTTTGTGTTGAGTTTGGGGGCCAGATTCAGTTTTAAGGGCTGAGATTGGAACTAGGGTTTAATCCTAAGGCTAGAACTAATCCTAATTTCTATAAATAAGACCCTAACCTAACCCTAAATCATCATTATTCATTCATACAACTAAACTATGGCAAAATCAATCCTCTCATGGCCTCCACTCTCTTCATAAAATTCCTAAGTCATTTCTATGAGAGATTTTCCATGCATACAAGTGTTTTCAAACTTGTATGAGCATCATTAGCTTGCATTCAAGTCAAGTTTCTATATTTGCATCATAAAGAAAGAGTTTTGATCATTTTGGCTTAAGGGTTTTTCTATTGAAGCTTGCATTTTGGGTTTAATTGGTTGCACAAGGGCTTTGTCATATTTTTGTGACTTCATAAGCATAGTAAGCCCTTTTCTACTTTCATATTAAAACTCTAAAGTTAATGAATGATGCAAGTTGTGTTTGATCATTATGATATGATATGCAAGTTTATCATGTTATGCAAGTTTGCTATGTTATGATATGCAAGTTCATCATGTTATGTTATGCAAGTTTGCTATGTTATGATATGCAAGTTCATCATGTTATGTTATGCAAGTTTGCTATGTTATGATATGCAAGTTTGCCATATGATATGCAAGTTATGCTATGCAAGTTTGGGTTGATCATTTTGCTCATGTTAACATGTTATGCAAGCTTATCTTGGGCTTATGAACATAAAGCTTCAAGCTTTATGCTAAAGGTTGCATTTTGGCAACATGTAAGTCATCATATTCCTTATGATAACTTGCATGTGAGGCTAAATTCGAACTTATGGCCATTTCTACATGTCATTTATCATCATGTATCACCAATATGCTAAGTTTGGTTTTATGCATGCTTTTGAGGCCTAATGCAAGTATATGAACATATGTACATTTCATATGCCACCATGTTAAACTTGTGGCTTCAACACCTTTATGTCATGATTATGCCAAGTTCCCTCTTTCTATCCTTTATGAGCTATTGCGATATGTAAGCGATGGGATTGCGTTTGGGGTTGGGTAAACTTAAAAGACATAAAAACATAAGATTTGGGAATTTACCTATTAAGTTAGGTCTACCCATTGGGAATTTACCTATTAAGTTAGGTCTACCCAATTGCTTGAAAACTTGTAATATGTTTTGTAAACATGATGGACATGACACTTAGAAAATATAAGTGTGACCAACTCGAGGTTGGGTTGAGTTTGTAGCGTAAACCTACCCGGAACCGACCGGCTTAACTAGTTGCTACAAACAATAGGACCCAATGTGAGAAGTTGGCCATGTTGTACCTTGAACCCGAGGTTAGACCAAGTTGTGGTATAAAGCTACCCGGAACCGACCGGCTTAACTAGTAACCGCAACAAAGTCTAATGTGAGAGGTTAAGGCGCATTAATTAATTAATGCCTCATGATTTGGGTTAAGTCATAGTCCACTTAATACTTAACCAATTTGGGCTTGGTAGATTAATCAGGGTTAAGTCGTGAACTCATCGTTACACTTAACCAAGTTAATCCATGATTAGCAAGAGGGTTAAACCGTACTTAACCCACTAGAAAAATACTAGCAATGGGGGTCCACTCCAGCAGTAATCCCAAGTTCGTATCATTAAGACCCTAGGGACTAGGCTAGGGAGGGGGCACGATTACTGGACTGGAGGTAAGTGACCAAAAGCGACGGCAGAGTGGTACGCCGGTGTAGTTCCGGGCGGACTATGGTCGTGCACACAGTCCGAAGCCGGGGAAAACATGCACGGGTACCAGTAGATCGAGACTGTGCACGCATGTTTATGGTGTCCAGGGGTTGACACCCTAGGGCTTGATACACCCGACGGGAGACCCTGCACAGTCTGACTACAATTATGTTTGGGCCGTATGGACACCAACACGTGACGAGTTAGGCTTATAGGGAGCCGATCGACTAGACCGTTTGGTTGGACCTCGTGTTAGGGTCACTTCATGTTATTGGGCCAAAGCTTGGGCCAAGGGATCAATACTTGTTTATTCAAGTCATGTTAGTTTGCTAGTACACCTGTGGTGCAAAACCATAAACCTGATTATGCGATGACACCTTTATCTACCTTGTTAGTTAATCATCATGCTAGTATGTTGTTATCCTTGTGATCATCCCTGCTTCTCATGCCAGTTAACTTTATCAGTTCACATTGATTGTAGTAGGGCTTACTCAGTCTTTTTGACTAACCTGTTTTCTTTCGCCTCTTTTCTTCTGTTCCCCCCTAGGTTCTCAGGGTGGGAACGTTGGAGCTTAGCTTGGATTCCTGATCGCTTGCTTGTGGGATTTTAGCTCACGTACGGTCTTGACATGAAGCTAGCTATGGTTATCACTTATTTTGGGGATAGTACTTATGTATTTCAGTTTTTCAATGATGTTTTTATCTAGACTTGTGTATTTGGAAAGTTGACATTATGTTGTACCAGACTTGTTTTGAAATGGTTTGAAATCTTCCGCTGTTTTACTTATCTTATTTACTCCGTTTACATATATACATATGTTCTTGTTCTGCCTTGACATATCATTATGCATGTTTACCTGATTCAAACGCCCCTCCAAAGTCAGAGTGCTTGCAAGAGCCACCCTGGCAGAGGTGGGGTGTTACATTTGGTATCAGAGCATATGGTTTACGAGAAGGAACAAAAAGGTTTTTAGAAAACTTTTGGAAAACTATTTTCAAAACCAAGTATAAAGTATTTTCCAAAGAAAAGTCTAGTTTATTTTAAAGGCTATTCCCCAAAAAGCCATTAGCAAAAATTCCTTCGTTTTTCTCCATTCTGAATCTGTCTTTTTCTTCGTTTTCAGTATGGCCGATAACTTTGCTATTCCGGAGGGAGTACACGTACCTGTTTGGTATAGGAGACTTTTGGAGGCTAGGGCGACCGAAGCCGGCCCCGCAGATGTTCCTCCTCCTCCTCCTCCAGTAGTTAATGTTCCTCCTCCACCTGTCGCTGAGGTTCCTCTTCCTCCTCCCCCTCAGCATCCTCAAGCTGACTTCGCAAAGACTTGCAAAGATTTCAAAGCAATGGGTGGCAAGAACTTTCAAGGCACTGAGACTTTTGTAGAGACCAGAAATTGGTTGAAAGAGACCGAGGATTTATTTGCTATCTTTGGGTTAGACGATCAGAGGAAGATCTTGTTGGCGGTTTGGCTTATGAAGGATGAAGCCGCTTATTGGTGGGAAGTCACCAATGGTACTAGGCCTATTGAGACTTGGGCCGATTTCAGGGCAAGGTTCGTGCTTAAGTTTCTATCTTCTGCTGAGGAGAATCTGCAAATGGAGAGGTTCATAACTTTGAAACAAGGAGATATGTCTGTCAAAGAATATGTGAACAAGTTCAATCAGTTAGCTCGTTTTGGCTTAGATATGGTGAATACTCCTCAGAAGAAGGCTCTTCGTTTTGCTAGAGGATTGAATGAGCCGTTGCAGGGATTGGCTATGTCACATATTCCCCATGGGGCTACGTTTGAGAGCTTGGTTGATATGGCGTTACTTAAGGGAGATGCCAAGAAAGAGATCATGGTGAATGATACTCAAGCCAAGAAGACTGATTCCCAGTGGAAAGGAAATCAGGGTAATCCAAGTGGTCAGAGCAGTCAAGGCAATCAGAACAAGAACAAGAACAAGAGTCAAGGCAACAAGGGAAACAACAACAAGGGCAAGAACAACAAGGGGAAGTGCCATTATTGCGGTTCAGTTGGGCATCTTATTAAGGATTGTAAGAAGAGGAAAAGGAAGAATGGTGAATGCTTTTTCTGCGGTGAGACTGGACATTTCAGTAAGGATTGCCCGAAGAAGCAAGGGCAAGGCCAGGGTCAGACTCAGCGTGCTGGACCTTCAGGAGGGCAAGTTCATGCTCTCGATGCCGCTCCAGTTCCCGACCGAGGTAGTATTTCTGTTGAGAGCCTTGTATATATTTCTGATTTTCCTGTTCGTACCTTGTTTGATTCTGGTGCATCGCATAGCTTTATCTCATCTGATCTTGTTGATAGTTTGCACCTTAGTACTAGTGTTTGCGAACAAATTATACAATTGTAAATAACTGTAGAATTCCTTCGTCTTTCCTAAACAACAAGGATTGTTGTAGAGGGTGTCGAACTCTGGGACCAAATTATTTTATTAATAAATCCAATCAAGTTATCCCTAACTTTTGATTGGTGGAAAACAAAGAAAATAGCAGAAATTAAATAAAAGAGAGTTTTAACAATAAGTGAAAGCAATTAGGGGATAATGACATAGATCAGATTCATAATCATCAATAGCCAAAAGATTAACCAGATCTAATACATGTTTCTGTCACAAACATGAATCAACGATAATAGGTTTTTATAAACAAATATGTAAATAACGACAAGTATAGCCTATGCAGGAGCTCAGCTCTACAACCATAAACTATCAGGATAGATTCACTAATTAATTTCTAAAACCCTAAAATTAGATCTAGATCTGATAAACGTTAGATCGAACACGAATATATCCTGTGAAGGAGCATAGCTCTTAAACGACACAAAATATGAAGGTTCAGATCTAACCCTTAATTCAGATCCAGATCTACATGTATACAGTCTTCATCTTTTGGCTATGTGATTCATATTGAATCATACTATCAGCGTCATCACCCCCTAATCAAAGGGGATTAGCTAGACATAGCTAAAGAAGAAGAGAAAAAGAAAATAAATAACATGAACATAAATAAAATAAACAAAAAGTAAAAAGAAAGGGAGAGAATGATTTTATTCCAAGTAGAGAATTACAGAATAAAACCTAATGTGTTTCTTACAAGACTAAGATACAATGTATTTATAGCTGATATGACAAAGGCTTGCTAGCTAATTACATAATGTGGGACTAAAGAAATAACCCAAATAACATATAAGCCAGTGTGAACGCAGCTTTAGAGTGAGAGGTCTAGCAAATAGGCTAGTGTGAACGCAACATGAGTAAGAGGCCTTCCAAATGAGCTAATGTGAATGCAGTTTGAGTCTTTATTGAGCCAAATCTTCTTAACTGAAATATAATTGCAACCGTTCTTCAAGCTTTAGACTCTTCAAGCTTTAGCAATTTTAAACTTCACTCTTTTTAAGCAAATTCTTCATGCTTTATCCATCAAATGCTCTAAACCATGCTTCTTGTCAACAATCTGAAAATACAGCTATAAATACAAAGTATCAATTAATTTAAAGGGAAAATAAGATAAATAAGTGGATAAAATATACACATTTACGTGTATATCAAATACCCCCACACTTATCTTTTTATTCGTCCTCGAATAAACTAAACTAAGATATGTCACACTTTCGTCGGAAACACGATTGCATTTAGCGTATGCAACAAGCCGTTAAACCTCTGGGTGTCCCCAGTAGGACGAGTGTTGTCTCGTGAGGGTTTTCAGCGGATACTACCCACAAAATCCAAAGCGTCTTATGTACGCGGATTAATCAAATAATATATTTAAGGTCTTTCACATTCCAAGGATTTCACCTAACTTCAATAATAACGGTTTAGTCCCAAATTGTCCATCCCATTGTTGGTGCAAAAATGAATAAAAAATTTCAAGCTGAATCGTGATTCCTTGATAACACTGTAATTGTCTTGAAGGTTAAGAGCGTGGTGTCAACCAAAGTTCTACACATCGACAATGTGCACCCAATCATTTCTTTATTCACCTTTTTTTTTTAAATGATTTTGCACCAATGTAACTGTAATGTATTGGATATGAGTTATGCATAGATGAAGGAAAATTTGTAAGTTCTAAAAAGATTCTAGATAAGAGGGCAAGTGTATTAGTTGAACCTCAAATTACAAAAGATAAAGTAATACTAAGGCACATATGGACATTTTGTTTCCTTTCATCTCCTCAACTAAAATCCTTGCTTCTAAGTACAGTATGATGGATGTGGATGGAATGGAAATGGATGCTTCATAGTCAGGAATGATGAAGACTATTTTATTCAGAGAGACTCTCTCTTTATTTCATTTTTTTTCTATTCTTTTTTTTTTCTTTTTTTTTTGCATGATGAATGATGAGTGGAGATGGAATGATGACGTACATGATTTCATTTGATTCCTCCTCTACTACCAACACTTCATGAAAGGGAAGTTTTGTGCCCTAGTTACTCTACTTCTATAACCTTAATTCAACACACAAGTCTGGATTGATGTTATACAAAAAGCTGAAAGGAATGATAAGCAAAGTTTCGTAAGATAGATAACCCATATAAAATAAGATGTGATATATGGTTATCCTACCTTAAAACAAGTACGGAGTGGGTGGTGTAATATTGGTATAAAAAGTGACATTTTGACCTTTAAACAAAGGTTCTTGAATATACCAATATAGGATAAACTTGTCGAAACATGGATGTAATCCGACTAAAACTTGGGTATGAATAATGTGGGGTATCGAAGAAGAACGCTACAATGAGTCATTTCTCCTTAATTGGGCCAAATGGATTTTAGAACTTACGATTTTGAAAATTTGAGTGGAAAAGAAAATATTATGCATGAAAACGAACTCAGAAAATCCAACAAATGTAGGTGCAAAATCCTTTTATTTCATGATTTTTTTTTTTGATTATTTTTACTTGCACATTCTAACATGTATAACAAAGGTTGACACGCTTACTCCAGAACACGACTAACGTCTGCACAGTCTCAAGCTAGCATCTTAAAAAGACACATTACGACTCAATGAATAAATAATGTTCATTCTCATCACCTAAAAATTCAACTTATCAAACAAGAACCAAGGTGTTATTTATGAGTTTAAGTTAATCCTTGTTCAATGAATGACCTAGTTCATAAAATTTGATTGCTGATGTAATGTAAATTCCCCCCACACTTGAGCGTGACTGTGTCCTCACAGTCATTATTCAGACATATCTTAGTGAAAGGGAAATAAAATAAGAGGGTCAGCACGACTTACCGGATGTGTGTGCAGAAAATACGCAGTCATCGAATAGATGAACCGGTCCACAATGGACCAATGGATCAGCCTCATTAAGCTTATGAGACACAGCTGAAGCACAGAAAACCAAATCATAAAGGATTATATATTACGTGACAGATTTGGAAAAACAAATTTCGTTTTTTCAAAAGTTTGAGTTGCTAGTTTTAAAATTTTGAGCTTACAATTGATCCTAAAATCAAATTGAATTTCTGTAGCAACAAAAGAGAGGTCATCGAGCTGGGGTTCAACAAAAGTTTCAAAAACAAAGTTTGACTTGTTCAGATGATGTATAAATTGAGAGACGTGCACATCACTCTCAGCCCCACACTTGTTTGAGAAATATTGTTTAGTTTTTCTTTGATATCCGAAATTTTGTTGACTAAAGGTTCATTCGTAAACCTAAAGTTAAAACCAAACAAATGAATTTTCAGTAAATTTTGAAATCTTGTTTTCTCAAAAACAGTGTTATTCCGAAAGGAGTTCATATACTGTAGAAATTTATCATTGAAAAACAAGTGATCGTAGTGAGGTTCAGTTGAAACGATTAGGTCGCAAGGAGTTTCAACAATTTCAGAAAAATCGTCATCATGTTTGAGATCACATTCAACAGTCCCATTGTTTTCAACCTCAAGAATTTCAATGTTTTCAAATGTTTCATTTTCAATTTCAGACCCAACAACATCATCGTCAATTAATTCAAGAAGTTCTCGCTCATCAATGTCGTCCTCACTTAAACAGTTGTTACCAACTTCGTCATTTTGTTCAAGTTGACAATCTAAAGTTGTTAAATTTTCAAAATTTTCAGAATCTGAGAAAGGAAGATCAAATTGAAGATTGACGTCTTTATTTTCAAGGGAATTTAAATTCAAATCAATTACAGAGATTTCAACAACTTCATTAAGATTTTCATCAATTTCAAAAGTTGTTAGTTGAAAATTTTCGATTTTAGTAAGAGTTGAATTTTCAGCAGAAGCATCAGTTTGAGTTTGAATTTCAGTTTCGCAGAAATCAGAGTTTTGCACCAGAGATTTTTCAAAATTTTCATTTTCATCAACAGTCATATCGTCAGAATCATCAATAATCTTTATGTACTGTTGTGATGAAGTTAATGGCTGACTACTTGTTTCAAAAGAAACATTGACAGAAAGTTGTTTGTCACTAGATTGGGATTTGTAGTTGTTGTACAAGTTTGTAACTTCAGTTTGAAGAAGAGAAACGTGATAAACTATCCTAGTGCAACTTTGTTTGCTGTCTGTTATTCTTTGAGCTAGTTATTCGATGTAAGTCAAGCCAAGTTTCATTAAATTATCAAATTCATCAACATCGTCAATTTCCTCGAGTAATTGATTTTCAAGATTTTGCCAAAATTCAATAGTGTATTGAGCCAGTTGTTCAATGATGCGCTTGTTTTCGATATCTTTATTCTCAGAAGCTTGTTTTTCATCTAAAATTCGTGCCCATTCCTTGATGTCCTCGCGACAATTCCAAATGTCATGCATTAATTGATCAATTTCACTCAGGCTCTCTTCTATCAAATTGGTAAACACACCAGACTTCAAAATGTTGTTTTTTAGATTCGTCGTTTCTATGTGTTCCTCACTGGTTGACCTTAAAAATTCATCCACCTCATCTCTTAGAAGTCGTCCATTATTTATTTTCCAAAACCAACATCGCCAAAAATTTAGCTTGTTCGCAACACATTTTTCATATTCGATAACCAAAATTCTACCTCCACTCGTATTACAAAAATCATTTTGGTTTTCAAAATTTTCGTTGAAACCAATGTTAAAATTGTTTTGAAATTCAGCATTTTTCTTATCCATTTGCGCTAATAGTCGACTCATCTCAGATAAATTCTCATTAATCCTAGAATGACAATTTTCATATTCGGGTACAATCGTTTGATGAGATTGGTAGAAATTATTCGAAAAGTTTTCAGCTTGAAATTCATTCTGATTTGAATTGAAACCAAAATCATTTGAATTTTGAAAAGAATTGTAATTTTGGTTGTTCATGGGGCAAGCGCGCATATACTAGAAGAAGAGAGTTTTTCGTCGAAAAATCAGTTGCAAAATTTGTGGTTCAAAAGAAGCTCTAGAAAAATTGTTAAAATTAACAACTTCGGATTGTATGAATACAGGTCTGGGCCAGGTTCGGACAGGGGTTATCAGTGTGCCACGAATCACCGTAGAAACACAACTGAAGGTTTAAGTACCTGTTTGAGTTTGAAACTCTACCGTTCCTTAGACACCTCAGAGAGTATCAATCCTAATTGTCAATTTAACGAATATTTTGTCCTATGAGCTTTGGGGAATCCTCGATTCAATAAAAATAAACTTTCAATTAATCCCACATTCGTTTTAAAATTTTAAACCACACATCAACAGGCAAAATATTCAGTCACAGAATGAACAGTCTCAGAACAGTCACAGAACAGGAAATTGCAGAAATTTTTTTTTTTACAAGCAAGCCAATCTCCTGCAGAAGATTTTTACAAGCGATTTCTATATACTTTTCTTTGCAGCAGCAATCCCTGTAGAGTTAGAAAATACTCACCTTGATCGGCAGTCCATCCAGTGCAGTTGAGTCGCGCTAGCGTGTTCACACCCCACTTGGTGTGCAACCGCTCCAACCCTGAATCGTCCGCTGCTTTCTGTATTTGTTGCCTCTTATTATTTTCTTGACTGCGCTGCGGCACGGGTTCGGGCTGGGAGCCCGAAAAAAAATTTTTTAAGGCCTTTTTCTAATTTCCACCGTACCTATATTTAAAATTTTCCTCAAACCTTTTTTTTTGAAAGGGGAAATGAAAATAAATGCAAACAAATTAGATTTAAATCGAAAAGAGAGAGAAGGGAAAAAAATGTGAAGATAGAAAACAAAAGCAAACTAAAACACTTCACAACAAAGCTGTCGAACCTAAACTAAACCAAGAGCCTTACCAACACGGTTCCCCCTAAAAGAAACAAAATACAACGGATTAGGTTGTTAAAAACCGGCCACAAAGAGACTTACCCCAAAAATAAAAATAAGCAACTGATTTTTTTTTTCACAATTATTACACGATCCGGCCCAATAGCCCAAAAATGTGTATCCCCACTTTAAGACTGCCTCAAAGAAAATATTACAACCCAATCAGTAATTCGAGCATGCCTTAAATCGGTTTAGTTCATTCAAAACCCGAACCTCTTTAACATGTTATATACTGCATTCACCAGACCAAAAGGATAGAAGAAAAAGAAAGAAAAAAAAAACTGGTTCTTTTACTTTTTGGGTTCGCAAAATTAGCTCTTGGTGGAGAAAGAATTTGCAAACCGTTGGTGGATCCGATTAGAGGAGATGGCGGAGGTAGAAGTCGCGATTTGGGCTCTCGAGGATTCAGAGTCGAAAGGATTGGTGAATTAGGGGTTAGTTTCGATTTCAATCTGTGTTATTGTTGGATCTCGAATTGGGGTTATCGCGAGTTGGGTGTTGGATTTGCTGTACTGATTCTGGAGGTGGTGAAATTTTGAAGTGCGGCGTGTTATGGTCTGGAAGATGAAGAGGGAAGGTGCTGTAGCTTTGTGGGGCGGGTTTAATTGTGTAATGGTAGAGTTCGGTGAATGATTGGTGAAAGATGTGTATGGTGGAAAGTAGTTCTTGTCGGTGGTGATGAAGATGGCAAAGCTTGAGGAAGTGGGGTTGGTTTGTGAGGGTTATTTTTCGAATCTGGGTGGTGAGCGGTTTGAAGGGGTTTTCAATTTAACGAAATTGATGTTCGGAAATTGTGGATGGTGATTGTTTTGCGGAGAATTCTGTGAAGAGCAGGTTGTGTGACTGGTGTGAAAGGGAAGGTTGACTGCGATTTGGGTATGGACGGGATACTGGAGGTTTGATGAAGGGCGTGTTCTGTAGGATGGACGGGATGGGAAGCAAAGGATTGCTAAGTGGTGTGATAAGGGGAAGGTGTATGTTTGTAGAAGCTAGTGATTGCGGAAAAGTGGTGTGGACGGCACAATTTGTTTGCTGGAGCAAGTTTAAGGGAAGGCCTGCTATTGAGAGAATCAGTAAAAAGCAGAAGAGAAAATTGCCAAAAAGGATTTTTTTTATTTAGAAAAGAAATTGTAAAAAAAAAGTATAGGAAAGAAATTGGAAACAGAACGGCAGTAAACACACAAAAAAGGAATGACCCAACAATGACAAAAATTGCAAAGATATTTATTTATTTGTTTTTTTTCCTTGTGTAGTAGATTACGTATCACAGATCAAATACTAAATCCACTAACAAGATATTTTTTTATCTATGCTAGAAAACAAAAGGGAACAAAATAAAATAAAAATATTTTTGTGTTTTTTTTTTAATTTTTTTTGAAGGAAAACTAAAGAGAAAAAAAAAACTATAACCCGAAGGATTATTAATAAAAATTATTTTGGCCCCCGGCAACGGCGCCAAAATTTGTTTGCGAACAAATTATACAATTGTAAATAACTGTAGAATTCGTTCGTCTTTCCTAAACAACAAGGATTGTTGTAGAGGGTGTCGAACTCTGGGACCAAATTATTTTATTAATAAATCCAATCAAGTTATCCCTAACTTTTGATTGGTGGAAAACAAAGAAAATAGCAGAAATTAAATAAAAGAGAGTTTTAACAATAAGTGAAAGCAATTAGGGGATAATGACATAGATCAGATTCATAATCATCAATAGCCAAAAGATTAACCAGATCTAATACATGTTTCTGTCACAAACATGAATCAACGATAATAGGTTTTTATAAACAAATATGTAAATAACGACAAGCATAGCCTATGCAGGAGCTCAGCTCAACAACCATAGACTATCAGGACAGATTCACTAATTAATTTCTAAAACCCTAAAATTAGATCTAGATCTGATAAACGTTAGATCGAACACGAATATATCCTGTGAAGGAGCATAGCTCTTAAACGACACAAAATATGAAGGTTCAGATCTAACCCTTAATTCAGATCCAGATCTACATGTATACAGTCTTCATCTTTTGGCTATGTGATTCATATTGAATCATACTATCAGCGTCATCACCCCCTAATCAAAGGGGATTAGCTAGACATAGCTAAAGAAGAAGAGAAAAAGAAAATAAATAACATGAACATAAATAAAATAAACAAAAAGTAAAAAGAAAGGGAGGGAATGATTTTATTCCAAGAAGAGAATTACAGAATAAAACCTAATGTGTTTCTTACAAGACTAAGATACAATGTATTTATAGCTGATATGACAAAGGCTAGCTAGCTAATTACATAATGTGGGACTAAAGAAATAACCCAAATAACATATAAGCCAGTGTGAACGCAGCTTTAGAGTGAGAGGTCTAGCAAATAGGCTAGTGTGAACGCAACATGAGTAAGAGGCCTTCCAAATGAGCTAATGTGAATGCAGTTTGAGTCTTTATTGAGCCAAATCTTCTTAACTGAAATATAATTGCAACCGTTCTTCAAGCTTTAGACTCTTCAAGCTTTAGCAATTTTAAACTTCACTCTTTTTAAGCAAATTCTTCATGCTTTATCCATCAAATGCTCTAAACCATGCTTCTTGTCAACAATCTGAAAATACAGCTATAAATACAAAGTATCAATTATTTTAAAGGGAAAATTAGATAAATAAGCGGATAAAATATACACATTTACGTGTATATCAACTAGCTTGGTAGAGGATCCCGTCTGTGTCTCAAATCCTATTGGGGGTTCCGCCTATCTGTCTATGATATGTGGGGATTTGAGGATCTCTATACTGAGTGTAGAGTTCTTGTGTAGTGCTTATGTTCTTGGCTTTAGGGGATACGGATTGATATTGGGCATGGATTGGTTGTCCAGATATGGAGCCATCCTTGATTGTGAGCGTAGGGTTGTGAGGCTCGTGACTTGCCTCGGAAACACCCTAGAAATTTCTTGTAATCCAAGAGGTCCCGTCATGTTGTGCTATCTTGAATCACTTGACTCGTCAATAGAAACTCTTTAGTCTGTGAGAGTGGTTCGAGAGTATCCGGATGTTTTCGATGAAGTTAGGGGGTTGCCCCCTAAGCGAGAGATTGATTTCCGCATTTATCTGGTGGATAATGCAAAGCCGGTTTCTTTGCCCGTTCGGCACATGGCTCCGCGTGAAAGGCGGGAGCTAAGTAAGCAAGTGAAGGAGTTGCTTGAAAAGAACTTCATTAGACGAAGTATATCTGAATGGGGAGCGCCTGTGGTATTTGCTACCAAGGCAGATGGTTCTCTCCGACTTTGTGTTGACTATCGAGAGTTGAATAAGCTAACTAAGAAGAACAGACACCCGTTACCAAGGATTGATGATCTCTTTGACCAGCTTGTCGGTGCTTCTGTTTTCTCTCAGCTTGATCTTGCTACTGGATTCCATCAGCTCAGGGTAGCTGAAGATAGTATAGACAAGACTGCGTTCAGAACTCCAGATGGATTCTTCGAATGGCTTGTCATGCCGTTCGGCTTGACTAATGCACCCGCATATTTCGTGGACTTGATGAGTAGGGTGTTCAGGGAGTTCTTGAACAAGTTTGTCGTGGTCTTCGTAGATGATATTCTGATCTTCTCTAAGGATGAGGAAGAGCACGCAAGGCATCTCGTGGAGGTGATGGATACGCTTAGAGCGCATCAGTTGAAGGCCAAGTTCTCCAAGTGTCACTTTTGGAGAAGGGAAGTTAGATTCCTTGGGCATATAGTATCTAAGCAAGGCTTAGCGGTGGATCCCGCTAAGGTAGTTGCAGTTCAGGATTGGAAGACTCCAAGGAATGCAACCGAAGTGAGAAGTTTTCTAGGTCTTGCAGGCTTTTACCGGAAGTTCATCAAGGACTTCGCGAAGATTTCTACTCCTCTCACTAAATTGACGAAGAAGAATTTAGTTTTTGCTTGGAGCATAGAATGCGAGCTTGCTTTTCAGAAGCTCAAGAGAGCTCTCACATCAGCACCTGTTCTAGCTTTGCCCGATGGAGGGAAGTTATTTACAGTATACACCGATGCATGTGGCACGGGGTTAGGAGCTGTTCTGATGCAGGAAGGAAGAGTGATATGCTTTGGCGGTAGACAACTCAAAGTGCATGAGAAGAATTATCCCACTCATGACTTAGAGTTGGCAGCAATAGTATATGCACTCAAGGCTTGGCGCCATTATCTTCTAGGGGAAAGATTTGAGCTTTATACCGATCACAAGTCATTGAAGTATCTCTTTTCTCAGAAGGATCTGAATCTGAGGCAACAAAGATGGATGGAATTCTTGGCGTCCTATGATTTTGAGATAGCTTATACCCCTGGCAAGGGGAATGTGGTAGCTGATGCATTGAGTAGAAAAAGGTTGACTCTGAGTCCTCTATTCATTGAGATGAAGAATTTAGAGTATGTGGCAACCTTTGATTTCTCTTTGGCGATTGAGTCGATGACCGGTTCTTTAGCATCTCTGGAACTCAGACCTACCCTTCTCGATCAAGTTGGGGCTTCGCAGAGAGAAGACCCTCAGATAGTTGAGATTATGGATAAGCTGATTCGAGGAGAGGCGTCTAGTCATCTCGCTCGATATTCTATTGATGACAAGGGTTGGCTGAGGAGAGACGGAAGGTTATGTGTTCCAATAGTAGAAGATTTAGTAAGGAAAGTTCTTGAGGAAGCGCATCGCTCTAAGTTGACTATACATCCGGGCGGAGATAAGATGTATAAAGATATGAAGCGCATTTTCTTTTGGCCTGGGATGAAGAAGGATGTGGCAGAGTTTGTCTCTAGATGTATCATTTGCCAGCAAGTTAAGGCCGAGTCGAAGAAGCCCGGTGGGTTATTGCATCCTCTAGACATTCCACTATGGAAGTGGGAGAGTATTTCCATGGATTTTATCGATGGGCTACCAAGGTCAAGGAAAGGGAATACGAGCATTTGGGTTATTGTGGATAGACTTACGAAGAGTGCTCATTTAATTCCGGTGAAGAGCAAGAGGACCGCATCTTGGCTAGCGTCTGTATATCTTCGTGAGATTGTGAGCCTACATGGAGTCCCTTCTAGTATAGTCAGCGACCGTGACCCAATCTTTACAAGTCAGTTCTGGAATAGCTTGCAAGAAGCTATGGGCACGAGGTTGAATCTAAGTACGGCTTATCACCCACAGACGGACGGTCAGACCAAAAGGGTGAATAGGGTACTCGAGGATCTGTTGAGGCTTTGTATTCTGGATTTTGGTGGTACTTGGGAAGACCATCTTCCTCTTGTTGAGTTTGCATATAATAACAGTTATCAGGCAAGCATAGGGATGGCACCATTTGAAGCTTTATATGGGAGGCCGTGCAAGTCGCCTACATGTTGGTGGGAGACTACTGATGAGCTTATACTTGGGCCTGGTATGATCAGAGATACATCCGAGAAGGTCGAGTTGATTCGGAGACGGATGAAAGCAGCCCAAGGCCGACAGAAATCCTATGCCGATAAGCGAAGAACTGATTTGGAGTTTGATGTTGGGGATATGGTTTTCGTGAACGTTTCTCCTTTGCGGAATGTGGTCCGATTTGGAGCCGTTGGGAAGTTAGCACCAAGGTTTGTTGGACCATTCCCTATTATAGAGAGGATCGGGCAGATGGCTTATAGAGTGGAGTTGCCCGAGAAGCTTGCCGGAGTACACGATGTTTTTCATGTCTCGCATCTCCGGAAGTGTTTACATGAATCAGCAGAGGTTGTTGAGCCAAGTGTTTTGAAAGATGTGGAAGTGGAGAAAGAGGCTACCTTGAGGAGAGCTCCGATTCGTATCTTGGGGATGGAGACCAAGAAGCTAAGGAATCGAGAGGTCAAGTTGGTGAAGGTTCAATGGGGTGAAGCCGAAGAAGACGCAACTTGGGAAACCGAGGAGAAGATGCGTGGGCTTTATCCATTCCTTTTTGAGGGTACACTCTCAATCTCTTTTCTTTGTTAGCATATCTTTCTCTTTGCTATCCATGTTTATCTAGTTTATCGTGTTAATCTTGTCATGAGAACCTTAGGTAGAAACCCTTTGGATGAAACATGTGTTTGAAACATGTTATGCTTGATGGTTGCAAGTGGTTACTCGTGGATGCATTATACACGTTAGGCACTAGATCGGCTCACACACTCTTCATATTGCATATGCATGAGTGTTTATGCTTATTCATGGACGAAATTTTTTGTGTTATCACATGGATGTTGCATATGGATGTATGTTATGTGCACACATATAGATGTTATACATTATGTTAGGAATTGCATACATATGGATTCATTTCACTAACATAATTTGCATTGATAATATTTGCATTAGATAAGTACATATACACACACCTTTGCATATGTTCATACAACATTTAGAATCTTGTAAGGACGATGATTGCTCGTGGATGATGTTTTGAGTAGATGGATGTTGGATGGTAGGATACGTTCTTCCTAACTTGAAGATTTCGGGGACGAAATCCTTTAAAGAGGGGAGAATGTAACAACCCGTATTTTCAATAACCTGTTATAACGTAAAACGAGGCAGAATTTAATTTATAAATCTGAATCAAGGGATATGGGCTCTGTCATTGCGTTCGCCTCGGAAAAATACGCGAAATAGAGTCCGAGTTTTCGAAAATCGGAGTCCGTATGACCCGATTAAGGCCCAACGAAGTTTTCAGAAAATTTCAAAGTAAAAACAGATTTCAAATTCAAGTTTGAATTTGGAAATTAGGGGAGTTGGGCGCAGGCGGGAAAATTCCCGCCAGAGTACCCAAGTCGACAGCCCTGTCGACTTGGGAGTCGACTTGGTTGGACCCAAGTCGACAGCCCTGTCGACTTGGCTGTCGACTTGGTCCAGCCGGGCAGTTTTTCCTGGTGTACCATTTTGGGTTTGTGTTGAGTTTGGGGGCCAGATTCGGTTTTAAGGGCTGAGATTGGAGCTAGGGTTTAATCCTAAGGCTAGAACTAATCCTAATCTCTATAAATAAGACCCTAACCTAACCCTAAATCATCATTATTCATTCATACAACTAAACTATGGCAAAATCAATCCTCTCATGGCCTCCACTCTCTTCATAAAATTCCTAAGTCATTTCTATGAGAGATTTTCCATGCATACAAGTGTTTTCAAACTTGTATGAGCATCATTAGCTTGCATTCAAGTCAAGTTTCTATATTTGCATCATAAAGAAAGAGTTTTGATCATTTTGGCTTAAGGGTTTTTCTATTGAAGCTTGCATTTTGGGTTTAATTGGTTGCATAAGGGCTTTGTCATATTTTTGTGACTTCATAAGCATAGTAAGCCCTTTTCTACTTTCATATTTAAACTCTAAAGTTAATGAATGATGCAAGTTGTGTTTGATCATTATGATATGATATGCAAGTTTATCATGTTATGCAAGTTTGCTATGTTATGATATGCAAGTTCATCATGTTATGTTATGCAAGTTTGCTATGTTATGATATGCAAGTTCATCATGTTATGTTATGCAAGTTTGCTATGTTATGATATGCAAGTTTGCCATATGATATGCAAGTTATGCTATGCAAGTTTGGGTTGATCATTTTGCTCATGTTAACATGTTATGCAAGCTTATCTTGGGCTTATGAACATAAAGCTTCAAGCTTTATGCTAAAGGTTGCATTTTGGCAACATGTAAGTCATCATATTCCTTATGATAACTTGCATGTGAGGCTAAATGCAAACTTATGGCCATTTCTACATGTCATTTATCGCCATGTATCACCAATATGCTAAGTTTGGTTTTATGCATGCTTTTGAGGCCTAATGCAAGTATATGAACATATGTACATTTCATATGCCACCATGTTAAACTTGTGGCTTCAACACCTTTATGTCATGATTATGCCAAGTTCCCTCTTTCTATCCTTTATGCGCTATTGCGATATGTAAGCGATGGGATTGCGTTTGGGGTTGGGCAAACTTAAAAGACATAAAAACATAAGATTTGGGAATTTACCTATTAAGTTACGTCTACCCATTGGGAATTTACCTATTAAGTTAGGTCTACACAATTGCTTGAAAATTTGTAATATGTTTTGTAAACATGATGGACATGACACTTAGAAAATATAAGTGTGACCAACTCGAGGTTGGGTTGAGTTTGTAGCGTAAACCTACCCGGAACCGACCGGCTTAACTAGTTGCTACAAACAATAGGACCCAATGTGAGAAGTTGGCCATGTTGTACCTTGAACCCGAGGTTAGACCAAGTTGTGGTATAAAGCTACCCGGAACCGACCGGCTTAACTAGTAACCGCAACAAAGTCTAATATGAGAGGTTAAGGCGCATTAATTAATTAATGCCTCATGATTAGGGTTAAGTCATGGTCCACTTAATACTTAACCAATTTGGGCTTGGTAGATTAATCAGGGTTAAGTCGTGAACTCATCGTTACACTTAACCAAGTTAATCCATGATTAGCAAGAGGGTTAAACCGTACTTAACCCACTAGAAAAATCCTAGCAATGGGGGTCCACTCCAGCAGTAATCCCAAGTTCGTATCATTAAGACCCTAGGGACTAGGCTAGGGAGGGGGCACGATTACTGGACTGGAGGTAAGTGACCAAAAGCGACGGCAGAGTGGTACGCCGGTGTAGTTCCGGGTGGACTATGGTCGTGCACACAGTCCGAAGCCGGGGAAAACATGCACGGGTACCAGTAGATCGAGACTGTGCACGCATGTTTATGGTGTCCAGGGGTTGACACCCTAGGGCTTGATACACCCGACGGGAGACCCTGCACAGTCTGACTACAATTATGTTTGGGCCGTATGGACACCAACACGTGACGAGTTAGGCTTATAGGGAGCCGATCGACTAGACCGTTTGGTTGGACCTCGTGTTAGGGTCACTTCATGTTATTGGGCCAAAGCTTGGGCCAAGGGATCAATACTTGTTTATTCAAGTCATGTTAGTTTGCTAGTACACCTGTGGTGCAAAACCTTAAACCTGATTATGCGATGACACCTTTATCTACCTTGTTAGTTAATCATCATGCTAGTATGTTGTTATCCTTATGATCATCCCTGCTTCTCATGCCAGTTAACTTTATCAGTTTACATTGATTGTAGTAGGGCTTACTCAGTCTTTTTGACTGACCTGTTTTCTTTTGCCTCTTTTCTTCCGTTCCCCCCCCAGGTTCTCAGGGTGGGAACGTTGGAGCTTAGCTTGGATTCCTGATCGCTTGCTTGTGGGATTTTAGCTCATGTACGGTCTTGACATGAAGCTAGCTATGGTTATCACTTATTTTGGGGATAGTACTTATGTATTTCAGTTTTTCAGTGATGTTGTTTTTATCTAGACTTGTATATTTGGAAAGTTGACATTATGTTGTACCAGACTTGTTTTGAAATGGTTTGAAATCTTCCGCTGTTTTACTTATCTTATTTACTTTGTTTACATATATACATATGTTCTTGTTCTGCCTTGACATATCATTATGCATGTTTACCTGATTCAAACGCCCCTCCAGAGTCAGAGTGCTTGCAAGAGCCACCCTGGCGGAGGTGGGGTGTTACACCGATGGAGCAATTCGTTGGCTCATTGACACCCCAAAGGGCGGGGAAACACAGTGTTTAGGCATTTTAATCCACATCGGTGGACCGACCCTGACAATCCAAGGGTCGATGCGTTCTGATCCTGAGACACGGTCTAGAGCGTCTCGAAGCCGGTGAGGATTATCTTTTGCCTTGGTTCAGGACGGAAATCCAATTTCCAAATATGTGATTGTGCGGTTTTGATTGTATACCTATATATGGCGACATAGTGGTATGGGGGATTAATGCCGTCTATGATTGATACTTATGATTTGAAATTGATTTTGAAACGTATAAACACTAGTAATAATATCAAATTCTTTTGTTTTATTCGTATCAAGCATATTTTGGCCATTATAAGGTAAAAACTCTATCCTCCGGTTTGCGTTGCATTGTGTGATGGGAACTGAGTCTTATAATGGTTTCATTTTTATAAAAAGCATTGCGATGTTTAAAAGATTGTCTTGTTTTAAAGCACTGGCAATCAATGGAGTAAACTCGTTCCGCGAAAGTGGCGTGGTCCTGTGATTAGCCATATTATATAATGTGTTAAGTAGATTTCTCATACCTGTCCCATGACTGACTCGTAGTTTGTTTCACTTGCAAACTCGGGTGCCCCTTTTTCTACACGGGCAGCCTTGTATTCAGGTTTTAGCAGGCTCTTTCTGGATAACTAGAGCTGAAGATGGATTCTATCATTTATCTCTTTTTATGCTGTTCAGCTCCTATTGTACACATCATGTTTGTTTTCCGCTATAGACATTTATGTATAGCTGAACTGTATTTGTACTAAGTATGATCCTGTATACTGCGTAACTCTGATGATTATTGTTATCCAATTGATTATTTATACATTATGTGATGTATTTATTTAATTCTGTTCTGCTATTATCTGTTTATGTGTTATATTCCAAAGATTACCCTTGCCACCGTCAGTATGGGGTTTGGGGACGTCACATTATTCAACTTTTAAGAAATTAATCTTATCTTTAACTGGGTTAAAGAACCAATGTCATTTAAAACATAGTTCACGATAAACCCAAAATCATCTTCCATTAAATATGGAATTTCCACAGAAATCGGATTAATATATAATCGATATAAATTTCCATATCAGACTAATAATATAAATGAAATAACGACAAAGCCTTTTAAATTCCATATATAGTAACAGTCTTCTTTTACAGAAGCCTATCTCGATTATTATCAAATCGAATTTCCACTCAATTTCAATTTAATATATTAAATTGGAAAACTTGACTTTGGAAATTTTCTTTTTAAATCTTAATAAGGGATTTATAAAGTCCAAATTATATTTTCACTGTCAACTGGGTTAAAGAACAAATGTCGTTTTATAACACTATTCACAATAAACCCAATTCACATTTCATTTTATTCTAATTTCTAAATATAATTGGAAAGTCTAATAATCTTAATTAAATGATTTATTATTTACATGCGGGGTTTAAGAATAGTGTTTTTAAAGACACCATCCACAACAACCCAAAATCTAATTCTTTTATTTGATTCTAATGAAATATTAATTAATTGGAAGACTTCATTAAATCTTAATTTAAAATATTTATTCTTCTTAATAACTAGTTCATTTTGATAAAAGTATATTTTTATCTTTTGTCCATCCAAAAACGGACATAGAGTTCATCATTTTATTCTTCGTTGAATATTATTTTAAAATATTCGTTATTTAAAAATATTCTTTATATAAGAAGATTCTTTATGTAAAAATATTCTTTATATTACAATGTTATTTATTTTAAAATATTCTTTATATTACAATGTTATTTATTTTAAAATATTCTTTATATTACAATGTTCTTTATTTTAAAATATTCTTTATATTACAATGTTCTTTATTTTAAGGTATTCTTTATATTTAAAAGATATTCTAAATCGAAATGCAACTCAATCAGTTACCTTATAATTTCGATTATATGAATTTCACACATCACATGAACACGACAATAATGATAAATAATCATTAAACAACCAATTCACATCCAGAGTGGAATTTATAACTATGTGAGCATTAAAATGAATAAATAACGCTCATCGCAGCCTGTCATTCCATAGATTAACATACTTATAAATATTGGGACTAGTGTACGTAAATTATCATCCCAACACCCGTGTGGGGTTTTCAGCAAACAATAGTTCATCTAAATAAATCATTGGTTAATGAATTTAACCAATTTTATTTCTGCTAACATGTTGACTATAATGAACAAAACATGTTATTATATTCCTAATGCCGAATAAAAATGTATTTTACTCGCATAATTTCCCTACATGTATCCAATGTCTAATAAAATGTAATTTATTTACATGGCATTGTTGTTAATGACAAATAAAAAGATAATTTTCATTTTACTTTATTTGTATGCAATTTCTATTTTTAATTTTAACAAACAAAAAGAAATTGTTTTATTTGCATGTATAGTTTTCAAATCATAACATATGAAATGACTCTTTATTCTGCACACAAATTATAATGTATAATTCGACAATACAAATGTCACTTGTATTTGCACACAAATTCTATTGTATAATTTAACAATAAAATGTCATTTTAATTCACATACCATTTTAGTGTATGTTTTGACCATGGAAATGATTCTTATATTTGCATATAAATTCTAATGTCTATTTTGACAATGAAAATGATTTTCATATTTACATATAAATTCTAATGTATGTTTTAAAAATAAAAAAAATGATTCTCTCAATTTTGTTGTTGATTCTATTTCAACAAATGATTAAAAATGATCTTTTCATTTTGGTTAAAAATTCTATTTCAATAAAATGATTAAAAATAATAATTCCATATTGTTAACAACTCTTATTTTAACAAATTGAATAAAAGTGGTAATTCATATTTTTCACGATTCTAATTTAACAAAATGAATAACGAATGATAATTTCATATTGTTAACAATTCTAATTTTAACAAAACGAACACAAATGATTTTCATATTGTTAACAATTCTAATTTTAACAAAACGAACATAAATGATTCATTCATTTTTGTTGACAATCCTAGTTTCAACAAAATTGACAATTCATTTTTGACAATTTTAATTTAATAGAATGGCATATTTATTTACATACATTTTTCTATGTATTCTAATGATAAATAAAAGAATAATTTATTTGTGTACAATATTCTATTCAACATAACAAATAAAAATGATAATTCTATTTGTTTACAATTTCTATATAACAAAAATGATATTTTTTCTTTATCACAAAACTATTTAACAAAAATGTTATTTTGTTTTGGTTTAACTCAAATCTCCTTAACAAAATGTTATTTTTGTTTTAACTCTTATCTAATTAACAAAAATATAATTTTTGTTTTAACTCATATCTAATTAACAAAAATGTAATTTTTTGTTTAACCCAAATCAAAAATGTTAATTATGGTTTCAACCATTCTAATTAATAAAAAAGATAATTTTTGTTTCTACAATTCTATCTTGACAAAAATGTATATTTTTGTTTCAACATTTTTAATTGACAAAAATGTTTATTTTTGTTTAATCCTTTTTAATGAACAAAGATGTTT
Organism: Allium sativum; assembly: GCA_030737875.1. Taxonomy (NCBI): domain Eukaryota; kingdom Viridiplantae; phylum Streptophyta; class Magnoliopsida; order Asparagales; family Amaryllidaceae; genus Allium; species Allium sativum. The sequence continues at coordinate 661,859,754 of CM060919.1, forward strand.
CATTTTCCTTAATGAACAAAAATGTATATTTTTACAAAAATGTGTATTTTGTTCAACATTTCTAATTTGACAAAATGAACATTTTTCTATTTTCTTACATTACATTAAAAATGTGAATTTTTAATGTGAACATGTTTTTATTTAAAACATGAACCGTTTTCTACTTTTATTTTAATTCAACAAAATTATAGAACATGATATTTCATTTTTGTTGAAAACTCTAGTTCAACAAAATGTATAAAAATGGACATTTCGTTCTAATTCAACAAAATGACAAAATTTGATATTTCATTTTTGTATTGTTGACGATTCTAATTAAACACAAATGACAATTATATTTTGTAAATTTTTAATGTAAACATAAATGACATTTATATTTTGTCAATTCTAATTTAACACAAATGATAATTATATTTTGTCAATTCTAATTTAACACAAATGACAATTTTGTTTCAATTAACATGTTTTGACACAAATGATAATTTTGTTTCAACTAACATATTCGACAAAATGACAAATTTTGTTTCAACTTTTAGGTTTCAACAAAAATTGATATTTTATTTCACTATTTGGTTACAACAAAAATGGTATATTTTTGTTTTCAATCCTTTTGTCACAACAAAATGATATATTTGTTTTCATCTATTTTATTTTAACAAAAATAATATATTTGTTTACAACAATCTATAATAACAAAATGACATATTTGTTTTCAACTATTTTATAATAACAAAATGCCATATTTGTTTTCAACTATTTTATAATAACCAGAATGATGATTTTGTTTTCAACTATTTTATAATAACAAAATGATGTATTAATTTTAACATAACGTATACTGACAAAATGACAGTTTTATTTTAACACAACATATACTGACAAAATGACAGTTTTATTTTAACATAACATATACTTATAAAATGACAGTTTTATTTTGACACAACATATACTGACATGATTATTTTGTCAATTTTAATACGACAAAAATATTCCATTAAATTAACAGATAAACAAACAACATCAAACAATTTAAATCCAATCACGAACATGTAAGAATTACTAAACACGATAATAATTAAAATCAAGAAATCTCACAGTGGTCGGTTTTCAGAAACCGTTACAATGATGGTCCTATTTATATATAAAATTGTACATTTGTTTCCTATAACAGGAGTGAGTTGGTATTGTCAAGGTGACAAAGAGTGTAACATGTAACCAACAAACCATGCCAAGGTAGCACTTATTCGGGATGTAAAAATTCTCACATCGGCGAACCAATGTATAAGATTCTATTAAACAAGCAACCGATAGTGTGACCAATATAAGTCCAAAAGCAACCATGATAGTCAATATATGATGATTCAACTAAGCACAGCAGGAAAAATACTTGAAATACAGCATTGCAAGGAACAACTAACCATACTAAGTGATTATCAAAGAACGACTTGAAAATAAGTTTAAACATGAGCAGAACTCACCTTTACACAAGGACTTAAGGAGCGCAGCGCTGTGACGGAGTAGCCTCGATCGGAGCAGGTTTCAGTATTTGCTTGACGACATTAGCTAGCGCGAGATGGAGGCCAAAGGTGCGAGCCTGGAAACGAAAAGGTGGCAGCGGTTTGATGAGCGCTATTATTACAACGTTTGATTCAACCGCGGTGTCCAAGATTGGGGCTTCGCTGGCTTGGAGGAGCGAGATGAAAGGAGGGGATCACTTGCGGTGAAAGAGGATCGATGAGGCATCTTTACGCGCAGTTCCAGGTGACAATAAGGCGGGATAGAGGATGGAGCAGACGATGATGGTGGTGGCTGGTTGTTTTGGGATTCCACGGTGGTGCCAGGTGAGGTGGTGCTTCTGATATGAAGGCGACAGCGGAGATAAGGGGTGGCGATTCGACGATGAAGCTTTTGATTTGGGGAAAACAGACTTTGGGGAATGTAAATTATTTTGAGGAGGATTAGATACAAAGGAAAATAAAGGAGAGGAATTTGTTTTCTCCGCTGGAAACCTCCAGCCCCCTAGGGACAATCAACCAACCCTGTAAAAGAAGAGGAGAGAGAATAGTCTAGAAGAACCGTGAAACAAAGGGACACGAATAAATTCTTTCAGCAAACTTTCAACAGGTGTCAAAAATGTTTCTGCAAGGTGAAAAAGTGGAAACAATTCATTTAACAAATATTCCCCAATGTAATATACATTTATGTTGTACCATTATTTTGTACACTACACATATATAAAATTATACACATTCAAATACAAGTTTAAATTAATTCAAATCAATTACCCGTTAAGTACATTAGATTAAAATTCTCAAAATTAATTTATGTTTTCAAATTTATAATTTCTCGACAATATATTTAAATTAGTATAAAATATTAATACCGTAAAAAAATTAACAAAACAAATTTAGAATTAAATATAAAATTTTAATTCACACTTACAAAAATGATTCAGAATAGAATTGAAAACAAACTAGATTTCAAAATCATAGATATCAAGTATAAAAATAAATTTCCATGACTAAATTTCTTAATTAAATTACAAGATCCATATTTTCAAGTTGAATTCTACAAATAATCTCAAATCAATTCATTTTCTAAATGCCAAAATTTTCTGAGTTATTATAACCCTCCTTCTGGAATCCGAGTTGTTACAGACTCCCCTGCAATTTACTTATTCAACATTACAAAAATTCCCATGTCGCATTTTAACTTCTTCCCTTTAATTTGAGTATTCAACATATAAAATTTGAAGCTTCGGTATTCTTCCCCCCAACTTACTTAGACTATAGCAACAGAAAATCTCAAACTTGATTGCTCAGTTTTGTAAAATTTTCAACTCTTATCCCGATTAAAATACATATATTACCCACTCTTCGTTGTCAATATAAATTAAACAAAGGTAACGCATATAAATCAATACGATTCCAATAATAATTTTAGAAAATAAGATAAAATTGGAGATGATATCATATATAAACCATTATGATGTTTACAACAATTACCGTACATATAACAATATGATACTCATCTTAAATATCATATATATATATATATATATATATATCATTTAGTAACCAATCAAGTTAGATTATTATATATAAGTCAATAAAACCTTCAAAATGTTTATCATATGTGAAAACCATATGATAAAATAAATCAAGTCAGAGTGTCATACATAAATCATTAAGATACTCATAACACTTAAAACAATATAATCATGTCGGAGTATCGTATTTCAATACAATATTTATAACAAATTTCATATAAATAATAAGATGAGGAGAGTATAATGTAACATAGTATTATATATAAATCTATACAATACCCATAACTAATACCACATAAATAATAAAATGGTAAGAATGAACCATTCGAGGGTATCATACATACGTCAATAAGAAAGTTGTAACAATTACTATATTGAAACAATATAGTAAGAGCAAAAATATAATAGAGTATTACCTAAAAACAATATGTTACTATAACAAATCGAGTCAAGGCCAATAAAATCTTCATAACATTTGTCATATATAAGAATAATATGATAAAATAAATTAATGAGGAGCCAATAGAATCTACGTGGCATTTATCATATGTAAAGAAATATGATAACACAAATCAAGTTGGAGTATCATATATAAATCAATATGATATTCGTAATAAATCTAGCTAGAGCATCACACATCAATCAATGCGATGCAAATATCATATATAAATCAGTATGATAAATTAAATCAAAACAGAGTATCGCATATAAATCAATGCGAAGCTCTTAACAAATCATATATAAATTAATAGGATACTCATAATAATTAAGTCAGAGTATCATAAACTAATGAAATCCACGTAACATTTACCATATATAATAAGAATATGATAAAATGACCCAAAACAGAGTACCATATATAAATCAATAGATACATATACAAAACAATGAGATAAATATCTTATGATAATTAATCAATTCAATGAAATCTTCAAGGCATTTAACGTTTGTAAATCAAATTAGAGTATCATATATAAATCAATACGATACTCTTAACAATTATCATATATAAATAAATATTTTAATAAATCAAATCAATTATAGTAATGTAATAAATTATTAGAGGATTATGGGATAAATATAACCCAACTCATAACATACCAAATAGTTAAACAGACGCTAATCTGTAAATCACAGTGGTAGAGCTTGAGCGCGCATTGAGACATTAGCACCGTAATCTACTCATAATGCCATAACACACCTGGCGATCAACCCAAGATAATCAAGATGGTCTAAGGTGAAGGTCGTATGCTACCCGTTCACGATACTACACGTGGGACCCCCACGCCTCCATCTATTTTAGTCCATGACACGCCAATCGGGAATTCCGATCGAAACAACAAAATTGCCTAATGTAGCAGACCTTTGACCTTTGGTGGTAGCTGGGCGAAATTTAAAACCACCGACAGGTTGACCAAGATGGAGTTTTGATCCATTGGTACAATAAAGTCCAATCTATCCTAACTCAAAATCATAAGCATTCTTGAAATGCTATTTTATAATAAATATGTCATGAAGTTCAAAGTGTTTATAACATCAAAACACTTTATAAACTTAATCATGCCATGAAAATATACCATCACACAATAATAATCACAACTCAAATCAAACAAAACAAAATTGATATTCAACTTTATCATATATAAAAACAATAAATCAAGTCAGAGTATCATATATAAATCAATATGATACTCATAATAAATGTTGCATGTAAAACAATATGATAAAGTAAATCAAATCACAATAGTTGTGATAGAAAACAAAAAGTATCATCATACTAATGACATAAAAGCATGTCAACTTAGAAAACACTTCAATTTAGTAATTGAAGTATACTTTCAAACAGTAATTACTAAAATATAACACATGATCCTATATCGCATCATGTTACCAGTATATTTCATAACTGGGAATACAAAAACAACCGAGTATTCCATATGAGAAGTCAAAAGAGTAGTCAAAAAAGTATTACCAACTTCCCATACCTCTTGGTATTACTAATCCGTTTACTTGAAATCCTTATCATACAGAATTAAACCCAAATCTTAATAAAAACTGTGTTCAATCCAAATAATATTTATGTTGAAGTTTAAATAATCAAAAGAAAATAGTTAGTTTATACTTGGTTGTTTTTTTTATTATTACTTATTATCACCAATATTCTTTTTTAATTTCTAAAAACAACCAAACGTTATGTTAAAGAGATTTATACCGACACCAATCAGATTCAAATCAAATTTCAAAACTGATTTAGTTCTTATTTAACAACCATTCACAAATCGGACATCGTTCAGGTTCGCTTTGTCTAATTCCTAAGTATTTTATTTAAACCCTATACTTATTTGGCATCTTGATTTTTAACCAAAAATTTCCTTTTTAAAATCACTAGAAAGATTTCAAAACACTTGGCCAAAACAATTCATTGATTATTTATATTTTCCTTTGAAAATTCTTGTTGCAAGAAGCTTTAAAGAAGAAATTCAAAAGGAAACTTATGTTATGAAAATATCTCATTTACTTATTTCTTTTCCAAAATCTCATCAAAATATTTTATTCTTCCCCATAATGTGCTCTCTCTCGAGCGATTCCAGTATCAATTCCGCTCATTCTAGTGTATTTCCACCCTATTTCTAATGAGCTTTAAACCCAATAAGCCAATTTTTATATAAACCATAGCTCTGATACCAAATGTATTAGTCCGCCATTTTGACTGCCCCAAGTCGGTGATTAAACCAACTCGAACCGTTCAAAATGACGGATTGTTATTGGATTACAAGGTTTAAAATTGGAATATAACACAGAATCACAAAGTACAGTAATTGTAGAGGAATAAATTTTTATACAGATATCAAAGTTTAGTACAATTTTATACAGCGAAAGACATGAAACATATACATAAAATTTTGTAAATAAAGCTTTACAATTTTTCCGTTACTGCGCGAGTGCGTCCTTTCATGCCCTTCTTTTTTAAAAGTTGAAAACTTTATATCTACAACACTAGGGGCTGACCTGAGCGTTCCATGCAAAAACACAAAACATTTGGGTTAGAATTAAACTTATGTTCTGTCAATAAACTTCGAATAACACGTCAATATAATTAGTTAATCCTGAGAATGCTATATATCATTCGAGTATGTTAACATGAGAACTGCCGAAATCAATAAGAAAAGGTTGAAATAAAGCAACATGTAATTTTATGCGTTAAGGCAACATGTATACAAATAGTTTAACTATAATTTACAAAGAAATCAGAGCATACCAACCGGGCAAGGCTTATGCTACAACAAAAGTGAGACCGAGCAGGTATGAATACAAAGTGGCCAGACTTCAACTACATGAAGCAGCCGAGTAGGCTAAAATGAGTGTGGCCATAGGGATCAACGTGTTACATGGTTGGTGTCTCAGTAGTTATATTTAGTGTAACAAACGACAAATGCAACTTGCAGGTCCGACATACAAAGATTTAGCAGGGATATTTCTTTCAACATAAAGAACATTTAATTGGTTCTACATTTGCTTGTAAATAGTAATGGAGTTTATTATGTTTTACTTTTGTACGAGCATCCAAAATACATTCAGCACTCATGTATATTATTAATGTTTTATTAACAAACCTACTATTTTGCATGAAAACGTGCCATGCACTCATTCCAAATACAGAAAACTCATGCATTAATATATGATGCAATAGTACCTTAGACATGTATATTGTTGACACCAAAAATTGGCACAACACCAAAAAGAGAGCCTTGTGTAGAGATTAAAATGAAGATTAACAAATATAGGGAATGCAAAACAGAAAGAGTCACACACGGATTTATAGTGATTCGGCGTTAAAGATTCTATGTCCACTTTATAAACTTTTATAGATCGTTTTAGCAGCTAGGAAAATGTTTATAATGGAAGAACAAAAGAACTAAAATTATAAACAGTTTCTGCTACCGTTTCTCTTTTTTCAAAAAATTGAAGATGGATCCCCCCTCTAAGTTGAAAAAGGAGTATTTATAGATCATATAATATCTAGTCGCCTTGAGTACGTGCCGTGAGATCCAAAAAGATAGCTGATATTGAATGAGTCGGTTTTCTCCTGAAGAGTTGGAATTCTCCGAGAATTACAGGCATTAATTGGTGTTGAACCCTTCCAGCTTGAGTAACTTAAAAGGAAAAATCTGGGGCGAGCTGATCCTTAGGCCGGTTTTCCGGATCTCACCTGAGGATGGCAAGGCTGGTCAAGCCTGGTCATGCCGAACTCCTCAGGGCCGTGTCAAGGGAAGTGAGCCCTGTCGTTGGGCCTCACAACTTAGTCCATACCGAATGCTTTAGCAGCATTCCTACCTCATCATTTTTCCTTGATGGGCTGCCCGAAAGGCCCATCAACACTTTTCCCCCAAAGCATGATGTGTTGGAAATGGAACATACTTTGGAAACATGTGTCCTGAACAAACTTTTTAACCTTAATCAGATTTTCAGAAGTTGAGCCGATTAGTCCATCAGATGGACCTTGAAATCTGCAATGGATCCACAGATTGCTTTACGGACCCTAAAGGGATCAAGCAATGATGATGTTTTACTTGCTATTCACCTCATTGGCTGACCCTTTAGTTACCAGCCGCTTCACAAGTCAGTCATATCTAATATGAAGGTTTTATCAACTGAGTTTGAATAGTCTTTTTACCATACTATATAACAAGGGAAAATCTTCCTTATCTCATTCCCCTCTTCTCTTCTTCTGTTAAATATTACTTTACTGCTTGAAGTGAAAGATTGGAAATTGTCCATCGCCTTCGCATTAACCCATCTTTCTCAAGTAAAAGATCTCCTCTTTTTGCCATTTTCATCATATCAATGTCGTTTTGGCATTAGATTCCTTTTTCCTTATTTCGTCTTAATCTGGATCCTATGAGGTCTATGGTCAGGGTCGCCAATGCCGTTTCGCCTTATCAAAGGTGCTACAGTGGCTTCTGGCGATTCGATTAGTCCATACGGGGGATGAAGTTTTCCATTTTTCTGTGGATTGGACGAAGTTAATTCCATCTAGAATCTGATTCTTCTTTTATTTCAAATCAATAGCGTCTTGATCAACCATGGTTGAGTCATAGGGCGATTCTAAATAGGAATCAGTTAAGAACTTGTCTTCTTCTACCCAGGTTGATAGCTTCTCCGGATCCTCGGTCGACTCGAGTCCAAACTTAAGCGATGGTTCCCAGAATCGAATAACAGGCGACACGGGTCTCGCGGAAGTGGCTGTCGAATTGAATGTGGTAGACCGAATTCTGATGGCACCTGACACGCATCCAGAAGCTGAAATTTCGAAGAGTCCTCCAGACTCCTTAGAATCTGAAATAACCCGCACACGGTTAGAGAACTTGACGGCTAAACACAACATTCCCTTCACAGACGTTCTACTTCTACAATACACTGCTCGACCTCACAATCCTTCGGTAGGCTACATGGCGATTTCTCTTCCGATGTGTAACGTAGGAGCCATTCCCCCTTTTCATTAGCTTCTTGCGACGCATGAACTCAACCCCCATCCAATTTCATCCGATGGCCTATGGCGGCCTGCTACCTATGTACTTCTTGTTCATGAGGTATTTGGGTTACCCCCAAACCTTTGAGGGCTGACTTTGTTTTTCTGTTTCAAGCATAATGAGAAACAATCTCCTTCTCTCCTTTATTTTGAGTCTGCTCAGGGTTGGAAGATTATTGAGGAAATTCCCAGCAAAGCGGGTGATCCAAAAAGGGAGTGGTTCTGGATTAAAGAACAGGCGGGGTGCGCCCGATATTTTCTTCAATGTAGTAAGCCTATTTGTTAATTTGAACATTTACGACGAACCTTTATTTCTATCCTTCTCCTTACTTTTCCCCTCTCATTCCCCCTTTTTTACGTTCGATTTCTTCTCCTTTAATAGGAGATTATCTCGCAATGTCCGAGGGGCAGGTGTTTGAGAAAAGATACAGGCAACTCATCAATTTAGATATCAAGCATCGGCGGTTTTTGGATTGTTTGTCTGACCAACACCTTCATCAATATGCTCTCCTAGACAAAAACGGATCCATCGGGCCCTATAAAGAAGGGGTCGAGTCGATTGCCCCCAGTAAGAATGAGATGACTCCATCAAAAAGAAATTCAGAGGATGACAAGTCAACTCCCTTAATAGGGGAATCCTCCACCCACCCTTTACTCAAGGAAAAGAAGAATTTTGGGTTGAAGAAACCTGCGTCTAAGACACGGGTTAGAGAGGCTGAAAGTCGAGAAGCCAAATGCCAAAAGCTCGAATGCCGAGGAAGGGAGGGAGTTTCTGTTGACAAATCTTCAAAGAAAAAAGAAGATCCAACACGGGAAATCCCCGTTAAAAACTACTTGAGGGGCCCTATGGTCGATAAGGATTCCCCTCCGGCGTGTAGCTTGCAAGGAGAGCATGTCGTGTTTCCTACGCCAGGGTTAAAGTCACTGCAGATGCCTTGTGTCATCCTTTCACCGCAGAGTTTAGATCTAGATCGATTTTTTGACAACCAGTCTGAAGGGATGTCAATCGGGAAAGAAAACATCGGAGGTACGTCTTCGCTCTCAGCTTTATGATCATTTGAACGATTTGTCATAAAACGTTCATGTTGCACATCACAACATTATGCTCTTCACATGCAACTCAAATGTGGATTGTTTTAACTACTATTCATCCTTTCTTTTCAAGAGACATTGACGAGGAGTTTTATAGCAATCTTTTCGCCTCCCTTCCAACAGATGTCAAATCAGACGAGCCCATTTTACAACACTTTGGGAAAGGCGACGACATGTGTAATAACCCGGAAATTCTGAGCCAATTTAAAATTTTTATTTTTGCAATTTTAGTGAATTTTGAATATTTAAAATGAATTATTTTAAATAATATCAACGAGAAATTTATTTTGAATAGAATTCGAACGTATATATTTATTTAAATCTCGTTAGAATATAAGTATTTAAAATTAAATATAAAAGGAATTGAAAATGGCGCGGTAGTTCGATAACTCGATTTCAAAGTTCAAATGAATGTACCGAGTGCAAAATAAACCGGATTTTAGTGAAACCAAAAATATTAGAATCTAACTGAGAATAACTTTCCAACGAATCCGAAAAATCGAAATTTCATAGCGGGAATCAAAAGATACGTCCAGTTGAAAATTCAAAATAGTCGCTATGGAATTCTGGCCCTTAAAAATGGAAATTTTGCAAACGACCTCGGTTTTCGACGAAACCACTTTTGTTGGATCCGTGATGTCAAGATATTGCTAGGTTTCAAAATTCATAATTTTTCGAATCAATATGCGAGCGTGGCGAAGTAAAACGCGTTTGACCAGTTTTAGTTGATTTTAATCGACTGGGAAATGGCCATTTTTCAAACAGTCTCAGAATCTGACGAAATTAGTTTTGTTAGGACCGTATCGTCAAAACAAAGCTAGAAAATATTTTTCGGGAATTTTTAGAGGCTGTATGTGGGCCCGGTAAATAAAATGTGTGCTCAAATTCAATATTTAGAGTTATATTTTGATTTTGACGAAAACCGATCGAATCAGCTTACGATACATACCCCATTGTGTTCGGAATGGGGGTAATTAGCTATGGACGACAGGCGGTGGGTCTCGTTTAGAGGTCAAAATTAAAAGTTGCTTTTTGGAATTAAATAAATAAATATATTTTTATATATAACCCCTAAGTCTTCTCTCTCCCCTCACTTATTCAGTTAAAAAAAGGGAAAGAGCGACCGGGGGGAGGGGAACCGCCGCCGTCGCCCCATCGCGGCCCCCCCCCCCAGGTGGCGCACCGACCATCGAGGTCACCTCCTCTCTTCTCCTCCTCTTCCTATTTCCTCCCTCCTCCTCGAATTAAACCCGCTGCCCTCCCCTTTCTTAACCGTCGCCGTCGCCAGTAGGCCCCACCGCTTGAGTTGTCGCTCCTCCAACCCCGCAGCGCCACCCCCTTTTCCTTCTCCGCCCCCTCTCTCCTTTTCCCCACTGCCAAAACCCCCAAACCCGAAGAACCCTAGCCGACTCAGCTCGGATCCGCCGTCTCAGGCCTCGACGCACCACCGACCGCCACCTGAAGCCACCCCGAGCCCTCCTTTTGCCTCGAACGAGCGCTATAAGCTTTATATTTCTTTTATTTTATTTATTTGATGCTATTAAAGATGATTAATTTTTATTTAGGGAAAGGTGATATTTTTATTTAGGGAAAGGCTTAATTTTTATTTAGGGAAAGGCGATATTTTTATTAATGTAAAGACGGGATTTTTATTTATATAGCAGTAAAGTAGAAATAGAAATTATAGAAAGGATAAAAATATGATTTTTATATTATAGAAGTATTAAAAATTCGATCTTTATTATGTAGAAGAAGCAAAGATGTGATTTTTATATGAGTGGCGATATAAAAATATAATTTTTATTATATAACTAGCAAGATAAAAATATATTTTTTATCATGGAAGTAGCATTTTAAAGGAGTGATTTTTACATATTTAGCGTGGATATAAAATATAATTTTTGTATAGGAAGGAGCATTATAAAAATATAATCTTTATTAGAAGAAGAGAGATATAAAAATATATTTTTTATCATGAAGTTATCAGGGTAAAAATATGATCTCTATTATATAAACACCGGTATAAAATAGAATTTTTATCTATATAGTTGTGGTGTAAAAATAGAATTTTTATCTATATAGTAGCGGTGTAAAAATAGAATTTTTTTATCTATGTGGTAGTCATATAAAAATGTGATTTTTATATATATGTAGTGGTTGCGGACAATGAAATTGACAAAATGCGAGAACGGCGACGATTTCCTACATATGAAGAGTCGTGGCGTTTGGTTTAGCTTGGGTGAGAATTTCTCACTTTAAATCTTGTTTTCTAGTTAAAAATATATGCTAGGATGCAGACGGTGCTTAGCAGCACCTGACACCCGTCGTCTTCAGACCATGGTCGACTTGTATGCTTATTTGATGTGTTGTGAAGTTTGTTTGTGATGTTGATGTGAAATGGATAACAAAACATTCATGTGTTGAAATAAATTAATTATCGTTAAAAATATAATTTTTGATGTGAATGTGAATAAATAAATATTCATTTGCAAACCAGACGGTTTGTTTATGAACACCTATTTGAAGGATATTGATTGGGACGATAAATTTTACACATCGCCCAACTGCACAAATAATATTCAGTGTTTGTGGATTGAAATCCCACACGGGTGCTGGGATGATATTTGGCGTACACTAATCCCAATTATTTAGTTGTATGTCGATCGATTGGTCGACAACTGTGTAAGCGTTAATTATTTACATTTAATGCTTATGCAGTTGTGTGGTGCACTTTGGATGATGGTTGATTATTTATCGTTGCTATTATATAATGCGGTGTATATAAACCATATAATTAACATTATATGGTAATTGATTGGACCTCATTCCAAATGGAAAATTAAAGAATATTATAAAATATAGATTCATGTGTTGAATAGAATAAATAGTCATGTGTTGACGATGCTCATGTGTTGAGAATATTCATGTGTTGAAACTTATCATGTGTTGAATGAAATATTTTAAAAATAAAATTTACATCTTTATCATATTTAAGATTAGAAACTAACTGAAAACTAGATAAGATGAGTGGTTTCCTGGGTATTGATCTGATGTTGGTTTCGGCCTTCAGGGTTAATACTTAGGGGATCATTCTCTTACTACTTTAGGGTTGGAGTTTGATTAAAAATCAAACGATAGATACCATAATTTTATAAAATATATTAAATAGAATAAATAGTCATGTGTTGACGATGTTTATGTGTTAAGAATATTCATGTGTTGAAAGAGAAATATAGATTCATGTGTTGAATAGAATAAATATTCATTTGTCGAATAGAATAACGAATTTATTGAAATATATAAAGCCGTGTTGATTAGAGATGCGCCATTTTGACGTGAGCGATATTTATATCGATTATATAACGTTTTGAAAATATTATCATTTGTATATCGATGATGTGGAATATTCAATTTCGATTCAAAATTGAATATGAAGTTGAAATCGTTTCGAAAACAAATTTAAAATGAATTATAAAATTAGTTTTAAAAGGAAATCGACGGAATATATAATATATATATAAATATTATATATATATATAATGGCCTGAATAGAACGCGCCGTGCCGTGGTAGTTCGCAAATTTCGACCATTGACTTCGAATGGACATTATGGGAGATCCGACCGTCGGATTCTCCTGAAACCGGAACCGTTGGGTTCGTATCGAAAAGAGATTTCAATGAATATTAGAAATTTGAAATCTAACAGTTGGATTTGGAATTATGTCCAAATCAAATTTGGAAAAGGTCGCTGTAAGTGTAGTTCGATGGCCGTTGATGGAAATCGACTGTACGGGCCTTGATAAAGTTATTAAAAATAGTAATAATTTGTGTAAAATCATAAGAAATGATTTGGGAAGAATTGGGATGGAAAACTCCATATATGAAAAGATAAAAATAGATTTTTATCGAAATGAACTAGTTTTGAACTAGAATTAAAATCAATTTATTTTTGAAATAAATAAATTGAATTTGAAAGTGGTTTTAAAAATAATTTGAATTCCTAATATACGAATTGGAATGGATTTGAATCGAAATTATCTTCGGAATATTTCGATGTTGGATTTCGTGATTATACATATATGGTTGTGGAAATTTGAAAGATATACTTATATCGTTATTTCCAATACGATATTTATTGGTTTCAGAATTTGATATTGAATATAAGCCGATATATTTTCTATTCAGAGCCTTGTATTTAATATCAAATGGGATTTTGGGTTCGTCGTGAATGGTGTCTTGAATAACACTGTTCTTGGACCCAGTGTAGAAAAGATTAAATCTTTCTATTTAGATTTAATGAAGTGTACCAATTAAATGATATTTGATTGGAAATTGAATTTGAATGTGATTTTGGGTTTATCGTGAACCGTGTTTTAAATGACATTGGTTCTTTAACCCAGTTAACGATAGGATATTGATTCTTGAGAAGATTAAAACTAAGGGGAGTTTTAATGAATCTGTAATTAGACTGAAATGTGAATTGATAATTTAAATTATCAAATTTGGAAAGTGATCGAGAATGGAGTATCAAAAGTTTTTCTCCAAAACGATAGTTAAATCTTTAATTAGATTTGAACGTGAAATGATAATTAATTTTACCGATAACACCGTGGTGTTAGATAGGGAGTATTTCCAGTTTTTCTCCATGGGATGAATAGGTTGGGATTAGGAAATAAAATAAATAATCACTTCAGTGTGGTTTGCTAATCCCGACTAGTTTGGAATGAGGCATATGTTGTGTCTGTGTAACAATTGTTTATTATATACGCGGGTTATTCGGAAAGGTCGGGTGTATACCCATTCTGAATAACCGATTCGACGATAAGTCAAAGATGAAGACGATGGTTGAAGAACGGAAGTCTTCACAACTTTTGGGTGATTACTGATGATCTTGATTGGGTTGTACACCCAAAAGGAGGGAAACAGTTGGTGATCGTCCAGACGTACTTGGAGATCGATGGATATGCGAGGAAAGTGCCTCCAGTTTCGTTCAGACCCAGAACGAACTTGTAAATGGACTGTGTGTCTGACATTGGATTTTATTCTGTGTTGATTGAACTCTATTAAATATACATCTGTTTAGCAGCAGAGAATTTATTCTCTTGCTTAACGCCCTTCTCTAAGACGTACGAGCTTAGAGGTTGTATATCGATGGACATCAGTCACAAGGAGTGAATTGCTTATGTGGCATGCCTAAGTGGCAGATGATCAAGGCTTCTGTTGAAAAGCAAAGTCTTATGGTTGATGATCAAAGCACAACCTGTGTGGCATAGCTTTGTGTATAGCGTGAATTCGCGTGCCTTACACCTCGGTATGAGTTAAAAACGGGATACGGACCGTTGGGAGAACACGACGTTTCTTTCTAGCTATGGGTGATGTTAGTGACCTACCAGCCCTGACATTTATATACTTTTTACCTGTGTGGATGTTGGAATGCGAGGCGCCTCGGATATAGGTCTGTCAGGACCGGGAAACGTGTGTTCAGGAATTGTCAGTCCTCAAAAGTAAGAGAGGACCGACCCAACCGATTTCAAGGATCGCTATGTGTGGTCTTGAGACATTTGCTAGAGTGTCTCGAATGGAGAGGAGCTTGCCCCTTGCCTCGACTCATGATGGAATCCAATTTCCAATACGTGATATTTCGGTTTTATTTGTAGAGCCTAGTACGACGACATAGTGGTATGGGTCATTTATGCCGTCTATGATTTATACATTATGATTGAAGTTGTTTTCTTCACTTGTAGTAATAATAAAATATGAAATTTCACGTACCAAGCATTTTTGGCTATTATAAGGTAAAAACCCTATCCTCCGGCTTGCGTTGCATTGTGTGATGGGACCTGGGTCTAATAATAGCTTCATTCTTCTTTATTTAGCATTGCGCTTTTGTTTTGTGCACTGGTATTCTTGGGGTTAAAACCCGTTCCGTGTTATACGATGTGGTCCCACGATTTTCCTAACTTTAAAAATAAAGATTAATAACTGTTTTAGTTCTCGCACCAGTCACATACTGACCTGGAGTTTATTGTTTTAACCTAAACTATGGGTGCCTTTATTTTCCACATGGGCAGCTAGTAGTTTTGGTTTTGCAGATTTATATTCACAGGATCCTGGTTTACAGCTGGAACGATACTCGGAAAGCTCTGTGTCCATGTATTACTCCTAGTTGTGTTTTGTATTATTTTCCGTTGCGATGTACTTAAATGTAATTTAAATCTCTGATATTTTATGTGTAATATTTATTCATACCTTGTATATTCTTGTATTCTGATGAAATTGTTGTAATATACAATGAAACGTTTTTCTGTTTGTGTTCCGATGTGTGTTGTTCTCAACTCAATCCGTGCTTTCCTTCACGGGGAAGTTCAGGTCGTGTCAGTTTGGTATCAGAGCTTTGGTTTACAGAGCTCGGAGAACAAGACACATTAGAACCAAACGAAAGAATTCATCAGATATGGGATTAGTCATATCCAATTAGAATAACTCGTTAGAGGTGGGATCAGTAGTATCCTAGGACGAGTGTGAAGAGTATATTTTTAAAATTGAAAACAAATTTTGTTTTGAAAATAAAATTCAAGTATACGTATTTGAAAATTTTATTTATGTTGATTTTGGACAATCGAGTATATAAAGGTTTTGCTTATACGCGTCATGAACGTATATTCGAAGTTTTAATATACTGGATGGATACAGAATCACGCTCTAGTCGCCCGGAGATGATTCTACTGATGACGTATGGCATCAGTAGTTTATTTTCGTGTTTCGAAAGTGGGATTTCTATATATTTCCATTAGACTGGTGTGAGAACCAAAACTAAATAGGTTTATTGTTGTGATTTGGCATCAAAAACATGATTTTCTGTATATCTATCAAAATTATGAATTTGAAATGTTAATTCACTAATTGATTGATGGTTGTGTTGTATGATTATTGTTTGATTAATTAAAGGTTGAACCATTTAGCCTAATAGAACCGAATATTGAACTGTATTGAATTTTTTTTGAAATTGCATGCATATACATGTACTTATTGAACAGGTCATAGCAAGGAGGCTAAAGCAGAAGAATAAAATTGTTTGCCTGACAAATAGGTACATATTTATTGTATTCCTTTGGGTTTGGATGATTTTATGAGCCGATTGGCTAGCTACTTGGCTTTTTCTTTTTCTTTTCGATTGAAGAAGACCATTGGAGACTATATGAAATATCCCGAAGTCCCCGGTGCAGGGGAGGTTATGGTGAAATTTTTCGAAAATTTAGGGTGTTAGCCAATTTTTTGGAGAATTTGAAAAGTTCTTAGAAACTGAAAAGTTGAAGAACTTAAGCCGTAATGAAAATAATGGAAGTTTAGTTGATTAGTTAAACAACTTTCGGCTTTGTTCCTTTTCGGGGACGAAACGTTTTAAGTGGGGGAGATTGTAATAACCCGGAAATTCTGAGCCAATTTAAAATTTTTATTTTGGCAATTTTTGTGAATTTTGAATATTTAAAAATGAATTATTTTAAATAATATCGACAAGAAATTTATTTTGAATAGAATTAGAACGTATATATTAATTTGAATCATCGTTAGAATATAAATATTTAAAATTAAATATAAAAGGAATTGAAAATGGCTTGGTAGTTCGATAATTCGATTTCAAAGTTCAAATGAATGTACCGGGTGCAAAATAAACTGGATTTTAGTGAAACCAAAAATATTAGAATCTAATTGAGAATATCTTTCCAACGAATCCAAAAATTGAAATTTCATAGTGGGAATCAAAATATACGTCCAATTGAAAATTCAGAATAGTCGTTATGGAATTCTGGCCCTTAAAAATGGAAATTTTGCAAACGACCTCGGTTTTTGACAAAACAACTTTTGTTGGATCCGTTATGTCAAGATATTGCTAGTTTAAAATTCGTAATTTTTCGAATCAATATGTGAGCGTGGCGAAGTAAAATGCGTTTGACCAGTTTCAGTTGATTTTAATCGACTGGAAAATAGCCATTTTTCAAACAGTCTCAGAATCTGACGAAATTAGTTTGGTTAGGACCGTATCGTCAATACGAAGCTAGAAAATATTTTTCGGGAATTTTGAAAGGCTATATGTGGGCCCGGTAAATAAAATGTGCGTTCAAATTCAATATTTAGAGTTATATTTTGATTTTGACGAAAACTGATCGAAACGATCGAATCAGCTTACAATACATATCCCATTGTGTTCAGAATGGGGGTAATTAGCTATGGACGACAGGCGGTTGGTCTCGTTTAGAGGTCGAAATTAAAAGTTGCTTTTTGGAATTAAATAAATAAATATATTTTTATATATAACCCCTCAGTCTTCTCTTTCCCCTCACTTATTCAGTTAAAAAAAGGGAAAGAGCAACGGGGGGACCACCGCCGCCCCATCGTGGCCCCCTAGGTGGCGCGCCGACCACCAAGGTCACCCCCTCTCTTCTCCTCCTTTTCCTATTTCCTCCCTCCTCCTCGAATTAAACCCGCTGCCCTCCCCTTCCATAACCACCGCTGTCGCCAGGAGGCCCCACCGCCTGAGCTGTCGCTCCACCAACCCCGCAGCGCCACCCTCTCTTCCTTCTCCGCCCCCTCTCTCCTTTTCCCCACTGCCAAAACCCCCAAACCCGAAGAACCCTAGCCGACTGAGCTCGGATCCACCGTCTCAAGCCTCGATGCACCACCCACCGCCACCTGAAGCCACCCCGAGCCCTCCTTTTGCCTCAAACGAGCGATGTAAGCTTTATATTTCTTTTGTTTTATTTATTTGATGCTATTAAAGATGATTAATTTTTATTTAGGGAAAGGCGATATTTTTATTTAGGGAAAGGCGATATTTTTATTTAGGGAAAGGCTTAAATTTTTCTTTAGGGAATGGCGATATTTTTATTTATGTAAAGACGGGATTTTTAATTATATAGCAGTAAATTAAAAATAGAAATTATAGAAAGAATAAAAATATGATTTTTATATTATAGAAAGAATAAAAATATGATTTTTATATTATAGAAGTATTAAAAATTCGATCTTTATTATGTAGAAGAAGCAAAGATGTGATTTTTATATGAGTGGCGATATAAAAATATAATTTTTATTATATTACTAGCAAGATAAAAATATAATTTTTATCACGGAAGTAGCATTGTAAAGGAGTGATTTTTACATACGTAGCGTGGATATAAAAATATAATTTTTATATAGGAAGGAGCATTATAAAAATATAATCTTTATTAGAAGAAGAGAGATATAAAAATATAATTTTTATCATGAAGTTATCGTGGTAAAAATATGATCTCTATTATATAAACATCGGTATAAAATAGAATTTTTATCTATATAGTAGCGATGTAAAAATAGAATTATTATCTATATAGTAGCAGTGTAAAAATAGAATTTTTTATCTATGTAGTAGCCGTATAAAAATGTGATTTTTATATATATGTAGTGGCTACGGACAATGAAATTGACAAAAAGCGAGAACAACGAGGATTTCCTACATATGAAGAGTTGTGGCGTTTGGTTTAGCTTAGGTGAGAATTTCTCACTTTAAATCTTGTTTTCTAGTTAAAAACATATGCTAGGATGCAGATGGTGCTTAGCAGCACCCAACACAAGTCGTCCACAGACCATGGACGACTTGTATGGTTATTTGATGTGTTGTGAAATTTGTTTGTGATGTTGATGTGAAATGGATAATAAAACATTCATGTGTTGAAATAAATTAATTGTCGTTAAAATATAATTTTTAACGTGAATGTGAATAAATAAATATTCATTTACAAACTGGACAGTTTGTTTATGAACACCTATTTGAAGGATATTGATTGGGACAATAAATGTTACACATCGCCCAACTGCACAAATAATATTCAGTGTTTGTGGATTGAAACCCCACACGGGTGTTGGGATGATATTTGGCGTACACTAATCCCAATTACTTAGTTGTATGTCGTTCGATTGGTCGACAGACTGTGTAAGCGTTAATTATTTACATTTAATGCTTATGCAGTTGTGTGGTGCACTTTGGATGATGATTGATTATTTATCGTTGCTATTATATACATGTGGTGTATAGAAACCATATATATAACGTTATATGGTAATTGATTGGGCCTCATCCCAATTGGGAAAATAAAGAATATTATAAAATATTGATTCATGTGTTGAATAGAATAAATAGTCATGTGTTGACGATGCTCATGTGTTGAGAATATTCATGTGTTGAAACTTATCATGTGTTGAACGAAATATTTTAAAAATAAAATTTACATCTTTATCATATTTAAGATTAGAAACTAACTGAAAACTAGATAAGATGAGTGGTTTCCTGGGTATTGATCTGATGTTGGTTTCAGCCTTCAAGGTTAATACTTAGGGGATCATTCTCTTACTACTTTATGGTTGGAGTCTGATTAAAAATCAAACGATAGATACCATAATTTTATATAATATATTAAATAGAATAAATAATCATGTGTTCACGATGCTCATGTGTTGAGAATATTCATGTGTTGAAAGAGAAATATAGATTCATGTGTTGAATAGAATAAATATTCATTTGTTGAATAGAATCAAATTTATTGAAATATATAAAGCCGTGTTGATTAGAGATGCGCCATTTTGATGTGAGCGATATTTATATCGATTATATTCATTTTTTAAAATGAATATAGAAAAGGAAGTGATTTCAAAATATAACGTTTTGAAAATATTATCATTTGTATATCGATGATGTGGAATATTCAATTTCAATTCGAAATTGAATATGAAGTTGAAATCGTTTCGAAAACGAATTTAAAACGATTTATAAAATACATTTTAAAAGGAAATCGACGGAATATATATAATATATATATATTATATATATATATATATATATATATAATGGCCTGAATAGAACGCGCCGCGCCGTGGCAGTTCGCGAATTTCGACCTTTGACTTCAAATGGGCATTACGGGAGATACGACCGTCGGATTCTCCTGAAACCGGAACCATTGGGTCGTCTCAAAAAGAGCTTTCCAATGAATATTAGAAATTTGAAATCTAACGGTTGGATTTGGAATTATGTCCAAATCAAATTTGGAAAAGGTCGTTGTAAGTGCAGTTCGATGGCCATTGATGGAAATCGATTATACCGGCCTTGATAAAATTATTAAAAATAGTAATAATTTGTGTAAAATCATAAGAAATGATTTGGGAAGAATTGGGATGAAAAACTCCATATTTGAAAAGATAAACATAGATTTTTATTGAAATGAACTAGTTTTGAACTAGAATTAAAATCAATTTATTTTTGAAATAAATAAATTAAATTCGAAAGTGGTTTTAAAAATAATCAGAATTTCTAATATACGAATTGGAATGGATTTGAATCGAAATTATCTTCAGAATATTTTGATGTTGGATTTCGTGAGTATATAGATATAGTTGTGGAAATTTGAAAGATATATTTATATCGTTATTTCCAATACGATATTTGTAACGACCCGCATTCCAGTACTCAGATATTTAATATTTGAACATCGATTTATAATTATAAATGAATTTACTATATATAATTTGTTTATTAGATAACATATAGACGTATAATTTATATATATTTATAAAAGGGTTTTATATATATGGAATATCATTTATAAACCCAGAGCTTTAAAATGTTGAGTTCTAAATTTTTATTGAAGTTGTTTGCTTTAATACAATGATATTAATGTATTATCATCTTTTGAAAACTTGATTTATGGTGTATTAAGGTTATAGGAGATTTAAATGATAAACCAACTTTAAAGAGGTCGCGCCATAATAGGGTCGCGCCATAAACAAACTTGAAAACATGAATATACCACACTTGTCAAATAACTAAAGATGTCGCCATGAACATACAAGCAAGTAAATAAACTAAAACATATATAAAGGGAGATGTAAAACAAAGAAGCATATAGATTATTGTTTATACAATTGGAAAAAGGAAAATTCATGTACATAGCAGTCGATACCAATACAAAATTTTATACAAACAGTATTGTCTGTACAACAGAAAATCACAACTACACTTTCGGCTGAACAAAATTCATGAAACAGCTCATCCATATTACAAGTGCTGTATTGTCCTCTCGCAAGATCTTGGACCCTTATCATGAGCTACAAGAAAACAGTGAACCTATTAGTAATAAATAAATAAAGTATATATAGGTATATAAATTGAATAGACAAATATATATATTTAAAATCAAATGAAAATCTATGAACAGCTAGAGAAAAAGGGGAGCATGAAAACAGATATGAAGATAGAAGAAACAGCCAACAAGACAAGACAACATCATAACCGGCTGAAAACAGATAGGTATATATCAATATAGTGAAGTACAAAATGAACAACTAAAGAAATAAGAAAGTACATGGTTTAAGAAACAATGTACATCATTGTTGTACAAATGCAAACCAAAGGAGACAAGACAACTCAATTTAATTCAAATACAGTATGACTTGCCCTTTCAAGGAATGGCAAAATCACGATTTTCTCCACAGGTGCACAGCTATATTCATAGCTAATCAGCTAAGAAAATAAATATTGAACAACTAAAGATATGGAAATATTTTACAAATCTATTGAACAGTGAATAAAGAGGGAAAAACAGTAGCAAACAGCTAGGGTAACAGCTAGCCATATGCACCTACATGTACATCAAATTTATGAAACCATCAAGTCTATACAGAAAATTATATATAGCATACAAGGCTGAAATTTACATCTTAAAATGTGAACACAAGATCCATGTCACGATTTCGAATCTGTGTAGAATGGACAAGTCATGAACTCAATCAACAAAATCTACACAAGTCATTCAATATGAACAGAAACAGTATTGGAAATATAATATTTAACCCAACATATCTCTGATAAAATCTATCATACGGCCATCATCAGTACACAGGATCAAGAAACAAAGAACACCCCAATGGCCTAAAGATATGGTAGCCAAATCTACCTATGACAAAATCGTGATGGACGTTGTAGTCATCTAAATCAAGCCACTACTATATATACGATCCACACGCACAAGGATTTTATCAATTCCAGCAACCCAATAAACAAACACAGTAAAGGAATTCGAAACAAAAATCATTCAGCAAATAAAATTCAAAATTTGAATACTTAGCTTCAATTCGTGATGCTTCTGACGCTCTGATGTTGCTCGAGACCGGAAGCTTGTGATAGGTTTTTGGTAGAGATTAGCTTCGGCGTGTGGTTGTTCGACGAGACCAGAGGGTGCTCGGTCGCTGGAGAACGGAGAGATCGGAGAAGAGAGGTTGCGGGTGAGGGTCCGACATCGTGGGTGACGACGCAGCTGACCTCGTCGAAGAGCAGAAAGAAGATTGAGGCTAGGGTTTCGTGGATTAGTGAAAGGCGGTGGGTTTCTTTTGGATCTGAGGGTTTGGAAAATAAGGGGGACGGGTTTTATTTGTTGGGGATGGGCCGGGTTGTCAGATGGGCCGAACGGACCAAGGTTCGTTGGAACCGCAGAGACGAGGGCTTCGTGATGGAGCAGGATCAGGCAAGGCCGGGAGCAAGAATAATTTTTAATTTAATTAAAAGATGTTTAATTTAATTGAAAAGCCGGTGTTCAACGACCAAACCAGTCCAGGTGAGTTTAACTCACTCAGTAATCCCATTTATAATTTTTATAAATTGGGTTTATTATTTGTGTGCCATGTTTTGCCAAGTATTGATTGATTTAATGATTGGTTGGATGTTGATATATATTGTTATATCATCTATTTAAATTAAACGTGGTTTAATTTAAATAAAATAACATCGTTATTTTTAACGATGATTTCCAATAAAGGTAACTTACCTTGTTGGTTACATAAACATGTTTGAATTAGATTGGACGCTTGAATCATTGTTGGTTGACCACTATGAGTGTATTGATTATCGTTTATTTTGGTTATATGAACTGTTGAATCATGATGATTGAATTTTGAGTGGTTACCGATTGTTGAATCCAAACTCAACAATTATTGGTTATTAACCAATAGACCGTATTGGTTAAGAAACTGACAGTGGATGGCCTAAATATACGTTTTCTTATAAAAGGCAGATTTACCGTTAATCAATGGTGATGAAGATGTGAAATTTATTTTAAATACATTATTTAATTGGGTTTATAAAAAGAAAATAGACCAACCATACCTACATCGATGATTTTAACCATTTTGGTACAAAAATATATCTGTGTATAAAGCACGTGTTTTATCCAACATATGAAATGATTTATTAGATTGATTCTAATACTTACGATATTGGTAAGGAAGGGAGTGGATATTAAGGCGATATTCAATAACCCAAAGGTAATTGGTTTTAAGAAGCAAATTTGAGATGAGATTAAATTGATTTGATTATTTCTCAAAATCAATAGGGAATTATTTAAATTAATTTAATTTGAAATTAATTTAAAATAAAAAGACGAACTTGGATTTGATTAATGTGTTAATCATGTGTAGAGTTGACTAAGTCAACTGTGTTATTCGAAATGGAATTATTTAGTGGAAATAGGATGGATAATTAAACCATTTTCAAATGTTGAAACTTGTTGAATAAAGTGACATCTTGGGATTTAAAAGATATAAACAAAGGGTTATGAAGTTTTAAACCATTGTTTATAGTAAAATAGGGGTTTAAACAAATTTATGTAAACGATGATAAGTTAAGTTTAAAATTCGAAGTTTGAGATTGTTAAACGGAGTTATAAAGATGAAATAGATTTGCCATATATAAAAGAAATGATGTTTCATCAAGACATAAATAAAAGAAGACTTGTTTGGATATTGAGAATGAATATGAGTGTTTATTACAACTGATATTATCTTGAGGTAAGAACGTTGTTGATCAAGGTCTGAGAGGTAATTTAAATACCCCAACTTGAACGACTTCAGGATTACCAAAGGATGATATTGGTCGTAATAGTGGAGAGGTTAAAACCAATTACTTTGGAAAATAAATATATTAAGATAAAGATAGTATTTTGAATGGCCAAGTGATGCTGTACAACCGACCAATGAGTTTATTTATGTTATGCTTGTTTATTTTGATAGTTAAAGAACCGACTATCAAAATCATGGCCAATGCGTTGTTGGGACGGAAAGGCCGGGATCGAATTTATATTCGAATACCATTCCGACCAACAAATACGTGAAGATATTAGAAGACGGTCGAGATGGAGCATTGAAGACCGTGGATCTTCATAAGCGGAAGGATTACTAATAAATCTCTGGTTAGCTCCCAGAGATGAACTGTGATTCTGTCGTGATTGGAATCTGCGGGTTGCAAGGACTTCTCGCTACTGATCCATGGGGTGATTCCTTTATTGGATGCGGTAGGAGAGTACCTTCGGTTCATCCTGTTCCTGGATGACTTGTATGGACGAATGTCTGACAGAGTATTTCCAAAGGGATCGCGTAGGTTGATTTTTACAAACGTATTTCTGTTAGTGGCGGAGAAGGGCACTTCTCTTAGCTTAACGAGCAGAGTATTTTTGTGGATGTCAATTAGTGATATCTGGCGGATCTGATGATGTGGCATTCAAAGTGAATGATGATCAGATGTTCCGAAGTAAATTCTGGCCTCAAGCCTCATCAACCGGGGAATGACAGAAATCGGGCAGGCAGCATGGCTATGTGGGTCGCTCCCATTAGGGTGTATGATCACCTATCTAGAGAAATTCCTTTTGCTTCTTTAATCTATCGATGCTGTCCCTTGTCGGGAAGACGGTGGGTCGCACCCAACCGTTGGTGATATACATTCGATACACTCAAGCGAAATGAGTGGTCGGTCATGTGAGGGCCGGGTTGCAAGACGTTCTTGTTGAACCCAGTGTATTCGCCTCTAGAGATACACGATCGGCGGGTGGTCCCATACCTTGTCATAGTCGGAATCCAATCTCCAATAAGCGCCCGCGGTTTTGTTTGTATACTATATATGTAGAGCGTGAGATGCAAGCGTTCTACTAGATTCTACTTACTTGTATTTAGACACTATTATAATATCAGACAAGATATTGGTTTCAAAACTGTTTTGGGTTATCGTAAGGTAAAAACCGTCCGTATTTATGTGTGGATTTGGTCTTACGATTGTCCTTTTCTTTCGAAAAGATTTTGACTTTAAAATCAAGTTGTGTGATACCCTTAAACTGTGCGAGTTTTTCTCACTCTGGTTCACCAGACTGACCCGGTGTTTTGTAAATGCTCGGGTTAGCCCGGGGTGTACAGGTTCAGGTTATCTAATGCTATGAAGAGACGAGCTGGATGGGTCCAGACGTATGATACTATTCCGCTGTGTGTTATATATGGGAACAGGTTATTATAATTGTCCCGTTTGTGCTGTACTCTGATATTGTAAGTATTTTGAAGCTCTCAATAAATATTTATTTCTGTATTATATTTTGTTCCGCTACGATGTGAGACTCTGTGTGCGTTGATTCTTCTTCTTCTTCTATTCTAATATTTCTTTCTTTCTTATCTCACCCTCTAATTTCTTTCTATAAACGTTCCAGTGTTTTCGGTGTTAGAAGGTCGACATGAGTACGATAAGGGTATTTATGTCGATTTTCGAGGCCGAAAATCCCTGGGCCGTTACAGTGGTATCAGAGCTATTGGTTGAGTAGTAACCTTGGCTCTGTGGCGTAACTCAATAGAGATGGGGTTAGTAACACCCTAGATTGAGTTAGAGTGTATATATATGAGAGCGTATTTGTAAATTCTATGTAAAAATGTTTTATATTGTGTTATTTGACCAGTTCGATTTTTGAATTAGCAACTGACACAATAATGTTTTATAAAGATGGTCAGATGAAATAATTTTGGCCATATTATATTTTGTATAGAAAAAGAATAAGTTTTTGATTGATCTTGAGTTGGTTGATTTATTTGGATTAAATTCGAATTAGACTATGAATTTGGAATGGTCAAATATAACTCTAATTTTTCATATATGAAGGAGAAAATGGATAATGCTTGAAATAGAAATTAAGAATTGAATTTGAAATAGAGATATATAAATTAGAGAAGAAAATAGTTAATTGAATATGACTTCTAAACTTAACCATGTTTAAGAATTGGATATGGAAAATTAAAATTTGGAGTTGGGAAATCAAAGTTGTTTGATTTGGTTAATTGGATTGTGCATTGTTGATTTGTGGTTGGTAAGGTGAATAGAACAAAATTTGTCAAATAAGAGATAAATAAGTTGAAAATAAAGATAATAGAATCCAATATAACGACTTTGAATTTGAAATAAAACTGGGAGGACTTAACTTTATAATAGTCATTGGATATCGAGCTAAGGGTAGATCGGAAATGAAAAGGCCGTTAATTGATTTGAAATTTGGGTTTGGTTGCTCGACAAGAAGGTAAATATTAATCAGGTGGATTGGTGATTTGCTTTATAACCCTGAAAGGGTACTCGTTTGGGTTCTTGTTTCCTTGAATCGAAGTTAGGCCGAGAATGGCATCTGCAGTTGGTTTGATCGGGCAACGAAGATGCTGGCGGATCCTTCGAAATTTTATAACTTAGAATTTGATAATAATTCCATAATTATTTGAGAATAATTGGGATGAGAACATTCCTCTTACCTAGCAATTTCGAGGACGAAATTATTTTAAGGGGGAAGGAATGTAACGACCCGCATTCCAGTACTCAGATATTTAATATTTGAACATCGATTTATAATTATAAATGAATTTACTATATATAATTTGTTTATTAGATAACATATAGACGTATAATTTATATATATTTATAAAAGGGTTTTATATATATGGAATATCATTTATAAACCCAGAGCTTTAAAATGTTGAGTTCTAAATTTTTATTGAAGTTGTTTGCTTTAATACAATGATATTAATGTATTATCATCTTTTGAAAACTTGATTTATGGTGTATTAAGGTTATAGGAGATTTAAATGATAAACCAACTTTAAAGAGGTCGCGCCATAATAGGGTCGCGCCATAAACAAACTTGAAAACATGAATATACCACACTTGTCAAATAACTAAAGATGTCGCCATGAACATACAAGCAAGTAAATAAACTAAAACATATATAAAGGGAGATGTAAAACAAAGAAGCATATAGATTATTGTTTATACAATTGGAAAAAGGAAAATTCATGTACATAGCAGTCGATACCAATACAAAATTTTATACAAACAGTATTGTCTGTACAACAGAAAATCACAACTACACTTTCGGCTGAACAAAATTCATGAAACAGCTCATCCATATTACAAGTGCTGTATTGTCCTCTCGCAAGATCTTGGACCCTTATCATGAGCTACAAGAAAACAGTGAACCTATTAGTAAT
Organism: Allium sativum; assembly: GCA_030737875.1. Classification (NCBI taxonomy): domain Eukaryota; kingdom Viridiplantae; phylum Streptophyta; class Magnoliopsida; order Asparagales; family Amaryllidaceae; genus Allium; species Allium sativum. The sequence goes on from CM060919.1 coordinate 661,887,781, forward strand.
AAATAAATAAAGTATATATAGGTATATAAATTGAATAGACAAATATATATATTTAAAATCAAATGAAAATCTATGAACAGCTAGAGAAAAAGGGGAGCATGAAAACAGATATGAAGATAGAAGAAACAGCCAACAAGACAAGACAACATCATAACCGGCTGAAAACAGATAGGTATATATCAATATAGTGAAGTACAAAATGAACAACTAAAGAAATAAGAAAGTACATGGTTTAAGAAACAATGTACATCATTGTTGTACAAATGCAAACCAAAGGAGACAAGACAACTCAATTTAATTCAAATACAGTATGACTTGCCCTTTCAAGGAATGGCAAAATCACGATTTTCTCCACAGGTGCACAGCTATATTCATAGCTAATCAGCTAAGAAAATAAATATTGAACAACTAAAGATATGGAAATATTTTACAAATCTATTGAACAGTGAATAAAGAGGGAAAAACAGTAGCAAACAGCTAGGGTAACAGCTAGCCATATGCACCTACATGTACATCAAATTTATGAAACCATCAAGTCTATACAGAAAATTATATATAGCATACAAGGCTGAAATTTACATCTTAAAATGTGAACACAAGATCCATGTCACGATTTCGAATCTGTGTAGAATGGACAAGTCATGAACTCAATCAACAAAATCTACACAAGTCATTCAATATGAACAGAAACAGTATTGGAAATATAATATTTAACCCAACATATCTCTGATAAAATCTATCATACGGCCATCATCAGTACACAGGATCAAGAAACAAAGAACACCCCAATGGCCTAAAGATATGGTAGCCAAATCTACCTATGACAAAATCGTGATGGACGTTGTAGTCATCTAAATCAAGCCACTACTATATATACGATCCACACGCACAAGGATTTTATCAATTCCAGCAACCCAATAAACAAACACAGTAAAGGAATTCGAAACAAAAATCATTCAGCAAATAAAATTCAAAATTTGAATACTTAGCTTCAATTCGTGATGCTTCTGACGCTCTGATGTTGCTCGAGACCGGAAGCTTGTGATAGGTTTTTGGTAGAGATTAGCTTCGGCGTGTGGTTGTTCGACGAGACCAGAGGGTGCTCGGTCGCTGGAGAACGGAGAGATCGGAGAAGAGAGGTTGCGGGTGAGGGTCCGACATCGTGGGTGACGACGCAGCTGACCTCGTCGAAGAGCAGAAAGAAGATTGAGGCTAGGGTTTCGTGGATTAGTGAAAGGCGGTGGGTTTCTTTTGGATCTGAGGGTTTGGAAAATAAGGGGGACGGGTTTTATTTGTTGGGGATGGGCCGGGTTGTCAGATGGGCCGAACGGACCAAGGTTCGTTGGAACCGCAGAGACGAGGGCTTCGTGATGGAGCAGGATCAGGCAAGGCCGGGAGCAAGAATAATTTTTAATTTAATTAAAAGATGTTTAATTTAATTGAAAAGCCGGTGTTCAACGACCAAACCAGTCCAGGTGAGTTTAACTCACTCAGTAATCCCATTTATAATTTTTATAAATTGGGTTTATTATTTGTGTGCCATGTTTTGCCAAGTATTGATTGATTTAATGATTGGTTGGATGTTGATATATATTGTTATATCATCTATTTAAATTAAACGTGGTTTAATTTAAATAAAATAACATCGTTATTTTTAACGATGATTTCCAATAAAGGTAACTTACCTTGTTGGTTACATAAACATGTTTGAATTAGATTGGACGCTTGAATCATTGTTGGTTGACCACTATGAGTGTATTGATTATCGTTTATTTTGGTTATATGAACTGTTGAATCATGATGATTGAATTTTGAGTGGTTACCGATTGTTGAATCCAAACTCAACAATTATTGGTTATTAACCAATAGACCGTATTGGTTAAGAAACTGACAGTGGATGGCCTAAATATACGTTTTCTTATAAAAGGCAGATTTACCGTTAATCAATGGTGATGAAGATGTGAAATTTATTTTAAATACATTATTTAATTGGGTTTATAAAAAGAAAATAGACCAACCATACCTACATCGATGATTTTAACCATTTTGGTACAAAAATATATCTGTGTATAAAGCACGTGTTTTATCCAACATATGAAATGATTTATTAGATTGATTCTAATACTTACGATATTGGTAAGGAAGGGAGTGGATATTAAGGCGATATTCAATAACCCAAAGGTAATTGGTTTTAAGAAGCAAATTTGAGATGAGATTAAATTGATTTGATTATTTCTCAAAATCAATAGGGAATTATTTAAATTAATTTAATTTGAAATTAATTTAAAATAAAAAGACGAACTTGGATTTGATTAATGTGTTAATCATGTGTAGAGTTGACTAAGTCAACTGTGTTATTCGAAATGGAATTATTTAGTGGAAATAGGATGGATAATTAAACCATTTTCAAATGTTGAAACTTGTTGAATAAAGTGACATCTTGGGATTTAAAAGATATAAACAAAGGGTTATGAAGTTTTAAACCATTGTTTATAGTAAAATAGGGGTTTAAACAAATTTATGTAAACGATGATAAGTTAAGTTTAAAATTCGAAGTTTGAGATTGTTAAACGGAGTTATAAAGATGAAATAGATTTGCCATATATAAAAGAAATGATGTTTCATCAAGACATAAATAAAAGAAGACTTGTTTGGATATTGAGAATGAATATGAGTGTTTATTACAACTGATATTATCTTGAGGTAAGAACGTTGTTGATCAAGGTCTGAGAGGTAATTTAAATACCCCAACTTGAACGACTTCAGGATTACCAAAGGATGATATTGGTCGTAATAGTGGAGAGGTTAAAACCAATTACTTTGGAAAATAAATATATTAAGATAAAGATAGTATTTTGAATGGCCAAGTGATGCTGTACAACCGACCAATGAGTTTATTTATGTTATGCTTGTTTATTTTGATAGTTAAAGAACCGACTATCAAAATCATGGCCAATGCGTTGTTGGGACGGAAAGGCCGGGATCGAATTTATATTCGAATACCATTCCGACCAACAAATACGTGAAGATATTAGAAGACGGTCGAGATGGAGCATTGAAGACCGTGGATCTTCATAAGCGGAAGGATTACTAATAAATCTCTGGTTAGCTCCCAGAGATGAACTGTGATTCTGTCGTGATTGGAATCTGCGGGTTGCAAGGACTTCTCGCTACTGATCCATGGGGTGATTCCTTTATTGGATGCGGTAGGAGAGTACCTTCGGTTCATCCTGTTCCTGGATGACTTGTATGGACGAATGTCTGACAGAGTATTTCCAAAGGGATCGCGTAGGTTGATTTTTACAAACGTATTTCTGTTAGTGGCGGAGAAGGGCACTTCTCTTAGCTTAACGAGCAGAGTATTTTTGTGGATGTCAATTAGTGATATCTGGCGGATCTGATGATGTGGCATTCAAAGTGAATGATGATCAGATGTTCCGAAGTAAATTCTGGCCTCAAGCCTCATCAACCGGGGAATGACAGAAATCGGGCAGGCAGCATGGCTATGTGGGTCGCTCCCATTAGGGTGTATGATCACCTATCTAGAGAAATTCCTTTTGCTTCTTTAATCTATCGATGCTGTCCCTTGTCGGGAAGACGGTGGGTCGCACCCAACCGTTGGTGATATACATTCGATACACTCAAGCGAAATGAGTGGTCGGTCATGTGAGGGCCGGGTTGCAAGACGTTCTTGTTGAACCCAGTGTATTCGCCTCTAGAGATACACGATCGGCGGGTGGTCCCATACCTTGTCATAGTCGGAATCCAATCTCCAATAAGCGCCCGCGGTTTTGTTTGTATACTATATATGTAGAGCGTGAGATGCAAGCGTTCTACTAGATTCTACTTACTTGTATTTAGACACTATTATAATATCAGACAAGATATTGGTTTCAAAACTGTTTTGGGTTATCGTAAGGTAAAAACCGTCCGTATTTATGTGTGGATTTGGTCTTACGATTGTCCTTTTCTTTCGAAAAGATTTTGACTTTAAAATCAAGTTGTGTGATACCCTTAAACTGTGCGAGTTTTTCTCACTCTGGTTCACCAGACTGACCCGGTGTTTTGTAAATGCTCGGGTTAGCCCGGGGTGTACAGGTTCAGGTTATCTAATGCTATGAAGAGACGAGCTGGATGGGTCCAGACGTATGATACTATTCCGCTGTGTGTTATATATGGGAACAGGTTATTATAATTGTCCCGTTTGTGCTGTACTCTGATATTGTAAGTATTTTGAAGCTCTCAATAAATATTTATTTCTGTATTATATTTTGTTCCGCTACGATGTGAGACTCTGTGTGCGTTGATTCTTCTTCTTCTTCTATTCTAATATTTCTTTCTTTCTTATCTCACCCTCTAATTTCTTTCTATAAACGTTCCAGTGTTTTCGGTGTTAGAAGGTCGACATGAGTACGATAAGGGTATTTATGTCGATTTTCGAGGCCGAAAATCCCTGGGCCGTTACAATATTTGTTGGTTTCAGAATTTGATATTGAATATAAGCCGATATATTTTCTATTCATAGCCTTGTATTTAATATCAAATGGGATTTTGGGTTCATCGTGAATGGTGTCTTGAATAACACTGTTCTTGGACTCAACGTAGAAAAGATTAAATCTTTCTATTTAGATTTAATGAAGTGTACCAATTAAAAGATATTTAATTGGAATTTGAATTCGAATGTGATTTTGGGTTTATCGTGAACTGTGTTTTAAATGACATTGGTTCTTTCACCCAGTTAAAGATAGGATATTGATTTTTGAGAAGATTAAAACTAAGGGGAGTTTTAATGAATCTGTAATTAGATTGAAATGTGAATTGATAATTTAAATTATCAAATTTTGAAAGTGATCGAGAATGGAGTATCACTAGTTTTTCTCCAAAGCGATAGTTAAATCTTTAATTAGATTTGAACGTGAAATGGTAATTAATTTTACCGATAACACTGTGGTGTTAGGTAGGGAGTATTACCAGTTTTTCTCCATGGGATGAATAGGTTGGGATTGGGAAATAAAACAAATAATTACTTCGGTGTGGTTCGCTAATCCCGACTAGTTTGGAATGAGGCGTATGTTGTGTTTGTGTAACACGTGTTTATTATATACGCGGTTATTCGGAAAGGCCGGGTTTTTACCCATTCTGAATAACCGATTCGACGATAAGTCGAAGATGAAGACGGTGGTTGAAGACCGGAAGTCTTCACATCGTTTGGGTGATTACTGATGATCTTGATTGGGTTGTACACCCAAGAGGAGGAAAATAGTTGGTGATCGTCCAGACGTACTTGGAGATCGATGGATATGCGAGGAAAGTGCCTCCGGTTTCATTCAGACCCAGAACGAACTTGTAAATGGACTGTGTGTCTGACATTGGATTTTATTCTATGTTGATTGATCTCTATTAAATATACATCTGTTTGGTGGCGGAGAATTTATTCTCTTGCTTAAGTGGCTGATGATCAAGGCTTCTGTTGAAAAGCAAAGTCTTGTGGTTGATGATCAAAGCACAACCTGTGTGGCATAGCTTTGTGTATAGCGTGAATTCGCGAGCCTCACACCTCGGTATGAGTTAAAAACGGGATACGGACCATTGGGAGAACACGATGTTTCTTTCTAGCTATGGGTGATGTTAGTGACCTACCAGCCCTGACATTTATATACTTTTTACCTGTGTGGATGTTGGAATGCGAGGCGCCTCGGATATAGGTCTGTTAGGACCAGGAAACGTGTGTTCAGGAATTGCCAATCCTCAAAAGTAAGAGAGGACCGGCCCAACCGATTCGAAGGATCGCTGTGTGTGGTCCTGAGACATTTGCTAGAGTGTCTCGAATGGAGAGGAGCTTGCCCCTTGCCTCGACTCATGATGGAATCCAATTTCCAATACGTGATATTTCGGTTTTATTTGTAGAGCCTAGTATGGCGACATAGTGTTATGGGTCACTTATGTCGTCTATGATTTATACATTATGATTGAAGTTGTTTTCTTCACTTATAGTAATAATAAAATATGAAATTTCACGTACTAAGCATTTTTGGCTATTATAAGGTAAAAACCCTATCCTCCATCTTGCGTTGCGTTGTGTGATGGGACCTGGGTCTTATAATATCTTCATTCTTCTTTATTTAGCATTGCGCTGTTATTTTGTGCACTGGTATTCTTGGGGTAAGAACCCGTTCCGTGTTATACGGCGTGGTCCCTCGATTTACCTAACTTTAAAAATAAAGATTAATAACTGTTTTAGTTCTCACACCAGTCACATGACTGACCTGGAGTTTATTGTTTTAACCTAAACTCTGGGTGCCCTTATTTTCCACACGGGCAGCTAGTAGTTTTAGTTTTGCAGATTTATATTAACATGATCCTAGTTTACAGCTGGAACGATACTCGGAAAGCTCTGTATTCGTGTATTACTTCTAGTTGTGTTTTGTATTATTTTCCGCTGCGATGTATTTGTATGTAATTTAAATCTCTGATATTTTCTGTGTAATATTTATTCATACTCTGTATATTCTTGTATTCAGATGGAATTGTTGTAATATACAATGAAATGTTCTTCTGTTTGTGTTCCGATGTGTGTTGTTCTCAACTCAATCCGTGCTTTCCTTCACGGGGAAGTTCAGGTCATGTCAACATGGCATTTAACGGTAGCTGGAGGGAGAAAGAGGAGAAAGATAAAAATATGGAAAAAAATAAAGAGGGAGGAAGTGAGAAAAGTAAGAGCAACAAATAGGAAAAAGGTGACGGAAAAGCAGAGAAAAAGAAAGAGTCAGACCGAGATCGAAGCAGGCAGAAGAAGAGAAGCTTAAAGAAACATGTTCGAATATCGGAAGATATAGAAGAGCTGGGAGGTACAGTCAAAAAGAAAAAACTGAATGAGTCCTCTAAGCTTCGAGTTTCCCCATGTCTTCGCAAATAGGGCCTTGAAAAATAGTCGAAATTCAAACATTCCCGGGCTGCACTAAATCAGCCTGGATCTTTGGTCGAGCCTTCTTCCATTGATCGAATCGGAGAACTGGAAAGGGATTTTCCGGATTTTGTATTTGCGGGGGTTGAACTGTCCCCAAGTTACAGCCGTTTCGAGTGGTTTTTGTTGTCGTATTCGCAACAACCTTGATCATGTCCTTTCTCAATATAACATATCGCGTGAGTACGCCGGGAAAGCAAGTGGAGTACTAAAAGAAAAAATAATCGAGATTAATAGTTTGAAAAGGGATGTGGCAAAGGATAGGAAGGCTTTCGGTTCTCTTGAGAAGAAGGTTAAAGGCCTGGAACTACAGGCGGCTGCTGACAAAGCGGAGCACGAAAAGATGATAAAGGATTTGGATGCCCAGGTCAAGCAGGGGAGTCGAGAGTGCGACTCCATGAAAGGTGAAATCGAATCTTTAAGGGCTGACAATGTTCGACTAAATTTAGAAGTGCAGAATCTCAAGGCCACACTTCATTCGTTCGAATTGGCCAAAGGATTGGCCAACCAGAATGCTGCTGCAGCGATCGAGTCAGCCAGCAACTTGAGACTCCAGCATGACATTGACATCCAAGCGGCCGAGTCAAAGCATGCTCAAGAAAATTCCGAGTTAAAGAAGAGGCACACTCGTCAGGTTCTCAAGTTCTTCGCTAAGTTCCTTCATCGCAGGGATCTATCCTGGATGCCGAAGTATTCCATGGTTTTAGCTGATGTGTGGGGAATAATCCTGGGTGAGGAAAAAAGAAAAGCTCGAGGGCAGCTAGTAGATGAAGGACTTTTAATGACTCAAATTCTGAATGAGAAAGAATAGGAAGTGCTAGTCGAATGGAGAAGGCAGGAAGAGGTTGCAATAGCAGCAGGGCGTTATTGGTTAAAAGGGAAGTCGGTCCCTATAGAGGAAAATGATAACAGCCAGTTCGAGACGTCCTCCATCGCTAACATTTAGAGAGGCCCGTCATCCACCCTTCCGCTTGACCCAATCGGAGTTGTTAAAGAGAAACCAACCGAACCTAATGTCAAAGGTAGGGTTACTTATCGATTTTAAGCCTATCTATTCCACCTTGATCTACGCATTACCTTCTCCCTTTCCTTCTTTTACGCATCGCCGGAGCAAACGAAAGTGTAGAAGTGGATGCCACCACCGATGAGAGAGAAGACGACGGTGATACAGTTAGAGGATCGAAGGCAGGGAAAGTTAACATAGGGCCATCAGAGGACGAAGATATCGAAATAGTCTCAGAATCGAGAAAAGGTGATCGCCCTCCTATGGCAGAGGTTCAATCTCGAATGGAGATGCAAATTTCTACCGTAAAACTTGAACCGTCCGAAGATGTTATGAATACTCATCCAGTTCGATCTATTCCCCTAACTATCTTTTCTTTAGTTGAAGCTCCTCCATTTCCAGATTGTGTTAACGCACAGGCCCCGACATTAATTTCTCGTTCCTTCGGGAGTACGCTTAGGGGAATTCAACGCTCACTGAGTTCCAGGAAGGCAACGAAGATTGATAAGCAGAAAGAGCCAGCTGAGGCACTTGAGCGCGGGGAGATGCCGCCCTCATCTTGAGCTTTATTTGTAAAAAAAAGTTTGGTCTTTCGGGAAGTCTTATGCGGAATATGATCCTCGCATCTTTTTAATTATTGAACTTCGTGTCTTGAAGACAATGCTTGAAATGTACCTGTCATGCAACAACATTTTGTAATCATGATAACACGAATGATATTTCATGTGTTCTGCAAGTATTCGTCTCACTTATGTGCAAAAATGTTATTCAAATTTCTCATCTTGTCTTAGCTCCAAGGGTTATTTAGACGTTTCCCTAACCGGTGTTGTTTGCCGGCTTTCTCATCCCTAGTGCCAGGGGAGCCATTTGGAACAGTGAACCATTTAGTCCCGCTTATGTGGATCTAACCCTGATTAGGGGTTGGATGTCATTGAGCGGGTTACACTTTCAGTCCTTTATATCTCCCTTCCTAGTCGGTAAAAGAGGGGAGTTTTGTCAAGATTCGAGTGGTCTCTAATCGGGGTGTGCCTTTCATGCTCTTTCATCGTTTATACTCGTCCTCAAGTCCTGTGGTATAGAGTTGCGCCCATATGATTAGTTATAGTATTCAGTTGGCGTCACCTTTACTTATAGTTTCCAAAGAAGGGGCCAAAAACTAGTCAATCAGTCCAAGTTTACAACAAATAATTAGAGCAAGAACGGAGCTTTTTATTTATAAATTACTTTTCGTGACAAATTATTGCTTAATACAATGCTAAAACCAATAGGGAAATAAAATATTTTGAAAATTTAAGAAATATAAAGTCGTAAATGCTTTGCGTTCCATGCTCTTGGCAAAAGCTTTCCGTCAACGGTTGATAATCTAAAACTTCCATTGTCCAGTTTTCATTGTATGGCATAGCCTCCTTCCTAAAGGCCTATATGAACAGGAACCAGGAAGATCCACTTCAAAACAAGGTCGCCTATTTCAAAAGTCTTTGGCTGGACCTTTTTGTTATAATATCGCGCGACCCTCTGCCTCTGGGCCATTGCACGAAGATTTGCCTCTTCCCTTTTTTCATCAATCGTGTCCAACGATGTCAAGAGGAGTGTTTTGTTAGTCAAAGGGTCGTCGTAAGTCGTTCGATGTGACGAGACTTTAAGCTCTATTGGGAGAACTGCCTCTGAACCATAGGATAAGGCGAAAGGAGTATGACCTCTTGCGGTTTTGTGGGTGGTTCGATAGGCCCATAAGGCTAGTGGCAATTCATCAACCCATTTTCCATCTGCTCATTCTAGTCGCTTTTTTAGAATGCTCTTGATGATTTTGTTAACTGCCTCGACTTGTCCATTGGACTAGGGATGTGCAACTGCAGTATACTTTTCCTCAATATGATATTTCTCACAAAAATCCCTGAACTCTGAGCTATCGAACCGAGTTCCGTTGTCAGTGATGATGGTTCGACGGACCCCATACCGACATATAACATTTCTAACAATATAGTTGACAACCTTCTTAGTCGTTATCATGGTTATCTGCTCGGCTTCTGCCCATTTTGTGAAGTAATTTACTGCTACTACCGCTATCTAGCACCTTCCTTCAAATGGGTAAGGTTCCGATAATGTCTATTCCCCAAACAGCGAATGGCCAAGGGCCATCCATTTGGGTGATCTCCGTCGAGGGAGCTCGCGGAATCTGTGCGAACCTCTGATATTTGTCACATCTTTTAGAGTAATTGGAGACTTCTTTGTTAACAGTCGGCCAAAAGTATCCATAGCACAGTATCTTCCTAGACAAAGTTCACACCCCGGTGTGCGCCCCACAATCTCCTTCATGTACTTCCTTTAGTATTTTCTTGATATCATCATTGGCCACACATAGAAACATGGGAACGAAGAACCCCCTTCGGTATAGCTGGCCTTGTTGGATCACATATATGGAAGATTGCCGCACCAAAGCCCATCTTTCATTCTTTCTTTCAGGTAATGTGCCATGGAGGAGGAAATTCTTGATGGGGGTCATCCATGACTCTTTCTCGGGTTCAGTTTTGACATGATCGTTCTCCTTTTGCTTGATGCTCGGCATACTTAGGGTTTCTATGGGGACTAACTCCGTTTCGCCAGGGTGGTCTGAGCTGGTGAATTTAGCCAACTTGTCTGCCTTATGATCCTCTTTTCGAGGAATGCGTGAAATGCTGTATCGACCAAAATTTTGCAATAATTTCTCAACTTGTTTCAGATAAGAACTTAGCCGCTCTCCCTTGGTAAGATATTCCTTACAAACTTGTCGTACCACAAGTTGTGAATCATAAAAAATATCGAGTGACGCTATCTTCAAGTCCTTCACGAGCCCTAGCCCAGCAATCAGGGCAGTAAATCAATCATCCTTCAGGGGAAAGTGATGCTATGCTGGCCCCCGATCGATGCTCATTTCGAGCTCCGTCTGTATATAGCTTCCAAGCGATTGGTTCAGGTTTGACCCTTAAAGTCTCGGGATTATCATTCTGGTCTTCGTCCTCAGAAGCAGTGAATTCTACTATAAAGTCAGCCAAGGCCTGCACTCGGATTGACTTTCGGGGCACAAAAGTTAAGTCGAACTAACTTAATTCAATGTTCCATTTTAACAATCTCCCACTAGCTTCCGGTCACTGCAAAACTTGCTGAAGGGGTTGGTCGGTAAATATCTTAATTGGATGGGCTTGGAAATAATGTCGGAGTTTCCTTGACGCAATCAATAAGCTATAAGCAAGCTTCTCAATCTTCGGACAATTGCGCTCGGCGCCTGTCAATTTTTTACTTACATAATAGGCCAGTCGATGTACTCACTTTTCCTCTCGAATTAGGACCGAGCTGATCGCATGTGCACATACCGCTAAGTAAACAAATAGGTCTTCGTGATCGATGGGCTTAGAGAGGATGGGTGGTTCCTATAAGTGATCTGGTAAACCTTGGAAAGCTTTGACATAGTCGGGCGTCCAAGCAAAGTTTCATTTCCCTCTTTTAATTAACTTAAAGAAGGGTATACATTTATCAGTCGCCTTTAAAATGAACTGACCCATAACTGCTATCTTACCCGTCAGGCTTTGTACATCCTTGATCCATTTAGGCTCTTAAATTCTTTTGGGGGTCGAAATTTGGTCGGGATTAACCTCGATTCCTCGAGAACTCACAATGAAACCCAGGAACTTGTCAAAGCTACTACAAAGGAACACTTCAAAGGATTTAATTTCATACCGTATTTCCAGAGGGTGTTAAACATCCTTGAGAGATCATTCACATGCTCGGATGATTGTTTTGATTTTACTAACATGTCATCCACATATACCTCCATCGCTTCCCTATCTGGTCGTGGAACAATCGGTTGACTAACCGTTGATAGGTTGCTCCAGCATTTTTCAGGCCAAAGGGCATTACCACATAACAATACAGCCCAAGGTCGGTGATGAAGCTGGTATGCTCTTGGTCTGATATATGCATAGCGATCTAGTTGTACCCTAAGTACGCATCCATAAATGAGAGCAGCTTATGTCTTGCGGTTGAGTCGACCAACTGATCAATCCTAGGTGGTGGGAAGCTATCCTTAGGACATGCCTTGTTTAAATCAGAAAAATCAATGCAAGTTCTCCACTTCCAATTATCCTTTTTTACAAGCACTGGGTTGGCTATCCAGTCGGGATAGATTGAGTCTCGAATGGACCCATTAGCTTGTAACTTACCAATCTCCTCTTTCAAGGCCGATGACCTTTCAAGACCAAGCATTCGTATTTTTTGTTTAACCGGAGTGTACTTTGGGTCGACGCTAAGAGAGTGAGTTATAATGCAGGGTGATATCCCACACATGTCAGCGTAGGTCTAGGCAAACACGTCTAGGTTTGCCCGAAGGAAGTTAGTCAATTCCTTCGACCGAAAGCAATCTAAATGGGATCCAATTTTTAGGACCTTGGTAGGGTCATTTTTATCAACTAAAATTTCAATTATTGCTTCATTCAGTGCCGTTTTTCTACATCATGGTTCTTCATCCTCTCTAGGATCGATATCTTTTACTCCGCAGACGGACGGTCCCGACCAGGATGTTTTCTGTAGTTGCTATGCTCTCATGTATTTCGTAGGGAGAGACTTGACTGTTGATTTTTGCTACCCTTATTCTGGATATCCTTCTACTCTTCCAAGTAACAAGCTCTCCCATCTACCTGGTCTCTTCGTACCGTACCAATTCCTCCATCAGTTGGGAACTTCAATAGTAGGCACCATGGGGCGATATAGGCTCTAAACTCCCTCAGCGTCGGTCGTCCTAAGAACGCATTATATCGGGAGTTGATATCCATTACAACGAATAGTAGGGGCCTTACTCTCCTTTGATCTCCGTCTCCTAATTCCACGGGCAATTTGACTACTCCAAGTCTTACAGCTCTAGCTTCATCTGTTCATAGGTTTGTTTAAACAATATATTAACCGAACTTACATTGTCAATCAACACCTTTCTTACTATTGTCGGGCCTATAGTTGCGGTTATTACCATGGGATCGACCGTCGAAGCCTCAACGCCTATCGCTTCTCTTCTGTGGAAGACAATATCTTCTGTCTTGGTCTTCCTCTACTTCATGGGATTCACCCCTTCAGGGACACTTGCTTCGGCAACATCAAGGTGCTTCACGGAATTCACATATTGTTCCGTAGCCTTGATACTGAAACCCGCGGGGTGTGGCCCCCCTATTATGGTATTGATAACCATTCCTTTCCCCTTATATTGTGCAGAAGCTTAAGGAGCGACCTGTTTTTGCTTGGGGTTGAAGCCCCTTGTCCCCTTTCTCTTGGGGTCGTCTTATATTCGTCAAGCTTTCCTTCATGAATTAGCTTTTCTATGATGTCTAGAAGATGCCGACACTCGTTTGTTGTATGCCTGTAGATGTCATGGAACAGGAAATACTTTCCAGTCACTCGCTTTCTCTCTGTGGGTCCAGAGGAGGAGATTTCTTATACTGGACTGTGCTATTGGTATCAAGGTAGATGTTTTCTAGCGTGTCATTCAAGGCAGTGTAAGTTTCGAATGCTTGGAACCGCAGTCGTTTTCGAGGGTTCCCCCTCTGTTCTGAGCTTCCACCGGTTTCTCTTAGTCCCTCTCTATTTCGCTTGTTGCGGTTTTCGATGTTTACTTCTACTTTCCCTGAGCTATCACCAGACTGGTTGACCGCGACATTGTTCTGAGTTGGTGGAATAGAGGCATTTTTCATCCGTCTTCTTCCTCCAAATGCGCATCCTCCTGTCGTAATCGGATGTGGTCTTTTTCATAAAAGGCCTCAATTGTTGTTGGCGGCTTCCCAATCAAGTATTTCCAAAATTCAGTTCGTTTGTCGATGCCATCGACCAGGTCCATTAGAACAGTTTCATGTTTGGGGTTACTGACCTCGATGGCTGCCCGGTTAAATCGGTTAAGGTAATTTCTTAGGGATTCACCCTTTCCCTTTTTAACAGCCGAGAGTGACATTATATGCTTTGACTTGGTAGCATGAAGGCGAAATTGAGTCAGGAACTTCTCACTCAAATCTTTAAATTTTGGGATAGATTTTGCGGGCAAATGAACGAACCACATAAGCGCCATCCCACGCAGGAAGATTGGGAAGGCTTTGCACTTGATAACGTCGTGGGCCACCGCTACCTGCATGTTCCAAGAATACCATATCAGATGCTATTGTGGGTCAGAGGTGCCGTCGTATTTATTTGTCTGGGGAATATTAAATATTCGAGGGAATTCTGCTTGTAAGATATTATTGGTGAATGGTGTGTGGCTTCGATCAACTCCCCAGTCTTCGTTCCTATTGCCCGCGACTGTCATTCAAAATCTGCCGCACCATTGCAGTTAGTTTGGTGGGATGGCTGGTCCGGGTTGGCTTCATCGTTCAAACGGGCTCCCCTGTCTCCTTCTCCCGGGTACATTGCCTGACCCAGTGCCCGGGCCCTCTCCCTTCCTCCCCGGGTATCTTGGTCAATCATAATATTACGAGGAGGATAAATAGGGGCTCGATTCCTTCGAGTAGCATTTTGCGGTTGAGGAGCAACTCCTCGGTCCTGCGGGGCCATGGGATCGATAATTTCTACCTCGGTCGGGTCGGCATTGGTTTGTTCATTCGCCTCCAGCGGGTCTAGATGTTCCTCGAGACGCAATTTCCATACATTTTCAGCCCTTTCTAACTGGCGCCGGATCCGTCGTGGATCCCTGTCTTCGTCAGACAACGAAGAGTCTTCTAATAAGTGATCCAGCTGAGGGAGAGGAAGCTAATATTCCCTGAGTTCTTGGGTTTGGTTCCTGAGCTCCTCCCATTGTCTTGTTATGAGAGTCATATCTTGCCGCATGGCGGCATTCTCTTGAGCATGGGTCTTTAGAGCCTCTGTCGTCCCTCGAAGTTGACTTAGCATAGCCGTAAACTCGTCTCGAGTAGCGAAGGTTGATGAGGAAGTTGGTTCTATCGTGGGAAGCAAGGCAGGTTGACCTTGTGCAATTTCAGGGGCAGCAGATCCGCCAGCCACCTCTGTGGAGGTTCCAGCTTGTGGTTGCTTTCCATTGTTGCGAGGTGATTTTCCAGCCATAATTCGACAATACAGGAATGAGGATGAGATTTCTGTCTCGGACTTGGTGATCCGAAAGTAGAGCAAAAAAATTTGAACTAAGCTGAGAACTACCATTCCCAGTGAAAGCAACAAAATGTTGACACCAAAAATTGGCCCAACACCAAAAAGAGAGACTTGTGTAGAGATTAAAATGAAGATTAACAAATATAGGGAATGCAAAACAGAAAGAATCACACACAGATTTATAGTGGTTCAGCGTTAAAGAGCCTACGTCCACTTTATAAATTTTTATAGATCGTTTCAACAGCTAGGAAAATGTTTACAATGGTAGAACAAAAGAATTAAAATTATAAATAGTTTCTGCTATCATTTCTCTTTTTTCAGAAAATTGAAGATGGATCCCCTTCTCTGAGTTGAAAAAGGAGTATTTATAGATGATATAATATCAAGCCGCCTTGAGTATGTGCCGTGAGATCCAAAAAGATAGCTGATATTGAATGAGTCGGTTTTCTCCTGAAGAGTTGGTATTCTCTGCGAATTATAGGCGTTAATTGGTGTTGAACCCTTCCAGCTTGAGTAATTTAAAAGGAAAACTCTAGGGCGAGCTGATCCTTAGGCCGGTTTTCCAGATCTTATTTGAGGATGGCAAGGCTAGTCAAGCCTGGTCATGCCGAACTCCTCAGGGTCGCGTCAAAGGAAGAGATCCCTTTCGTTGGGACTCACAGCTCAGTCCATATCGAACGTTTTAGCAGCATTCCTTCCTCGTCATTTTGCCTTGATGGGCTGCCCGAAAGGCCCATCAACATATATGGTAAACTAAAAAGGCATAAGTATGATAATCATTCACTGACTTCCCCAACTTAAGAGGCAATAACATATATAAAACTTAAATTCAAAAAATCTGCTACTAAATATTGGTACATCATAGGTTATTTTACTTGGAAAAAAAACTAGACGTCCATAATAGAGAGAGGTCAAAATGTAGAACTAGGTTATCAATTTTTCTTCATTTTATTCAAGATCCACCCAATTGTGTTCAGAGCATTGTGCACTGTGGAATTCCTCGAGTTAGATTTTATAATACACACCAAAAATAGATAGCACGACCGTAATGACTAAGGGGAAAACCCCATATGCAAGCCGTATAATGCTAGAAAATAACAAGTGGTTCTAGCTTTGTTTAAACATAAAGAAGATGGTTATGTCAAAGTAAAGGAACTGAAATCCCAAAGACAGTAAACATGCATGAATAAATGGGCCTGTACTGGTGCTAGTAGCATCTTAGAAGTGGTACCCTAACCATCATAAAAAGGGGATTACATAAGAATGAAATAACAAATGGAGAGGTCCATGTAAAACTTTGGCAAACAAGTGGGAAATGCAACACTTTAATGGAAGAGTTCATACAGTAAGCCTATTTATAAATTAGCCCAGGTCTCATGACAATGGATAGGTCACGGTGGTCCTATTTATGTATAAAATTGCACAGTTGTTTCCAACAAAAGGAGTGAGTTGGTATTGTCAAGGTGACAAAGAGTGTAACATGTAACCGACAAACCATACCGAGGTAGCACTTATTTAGGATGTGCAAATTCTTACACCGACGGACCAATGTACAAGATTCTATTAAACGAGCAACCGATGGTGTGACCAGTATAAGTCTAAAAGCAAACATAAGAGTCAATATATGATGATTCAACTAAGCACAATAGGAAAAATACTCGAAATACAACAGTGCAAGGACCAGCTAACCATACTAAGTGATTATCAAAGAAGACGACTTGAAAAGAAGTTTAACCGTGAGCAGAACTCACCTTTGCCCAAGGACTTAAGGAGCACAACACTGTGGTGGAGCATCATCGATCAGAGCAGCCTCGAACAGAGCGGGTTTCAGTATTTGCTTGATGATGGTAGCTAGCGCGAGACGAAGGCCAAGGGCGCGAGCTTGGGGGCGAAAATGTGGCAGCGAGTTAACGAGTTGCTACTATTACAGCGTTTGATTCAACCACAATCACCAAGCTTGGGGCTTCGCTAGCTTGGAGGTGCGAGATTAACAGAGGGCATAGCTTGAGGTGAAAGAGGATTGATAAGGCTTCTCTGCGCGCGGTTCCAAGTGACAGCAAGGTGGGTAGCAAACGGAGTAGACGATGATGGTAATGGCTGATTGTTTCGGGAAGAAGGGTTTCCACACGGCGGTGCCTGGTGTGGTGGTGCTTCTGATATGAAGGCGACTGTGCAGGTAAGGGGTGGCGATTCGATGATGAAGCTTTTGATTTGGGGAAAACAGATTTTGGGGAATGTAAATTATTTTGGGAGGATCAGCTACAAAGAAAAATAAAGGAGATGATTTTTTTTCTCTGTTGGAAACCCCCGGTGCCCCCTCTCCTGAGGGACATTCGGCCACTCTTATAAAAGAAGACAGAGAACGAACTAGAAGCACCGTGGAACAGAGGGATACGAATAAATTCTTATAGAAAACTTTCAACAGGTATCAAAAATGTTTTAGCAAGGTGAACAAGTGGCAAAAATTCATTAAACAAATATCCCCAATGTAATATGTATTTATATTGTACCATTATTTTGTACACTACACATATATAAAATTATACACATTCAAATATAAGTTCAAATTAATTCAAATCAATTTCCCACTAAGTACATTAGATTAAAATTATCAAAATTAATTTATATTTTCAAATTTATAATTTATCAACAATATATTTAAATTAGTTTAAAATGTTAATACCGTAAAAATTAACAAAACAAATTTAGATTTAAATATAAAATTTTAATTCACACTTACAAAATTGATTCAAAATAGAATTGAAAACAAACTAGATTTCAAAATCATAATCAAATATCAATTACTAAAATACATTTCCAAGACTAAATTTCTTAATTAAATTACAAGATCCATATTTTCAAGTTGAATTCTACAAATAATCTCAAATCAATTCATTTTCTAAACACCGTAATTTTCTGAGTTATTATAACCCCCCTTATAGAATCTGGATTGCTACAAATATTTGCTTCAATTTTAATCTATTCCATTTTACTGTGTGTTTCTTTGACAGGTATGGAGGCAACTGGACTGGATTGGATTGGAAGCACGACTCACCGTCAGTGTCAGTAAATGTATATGTAACTGTGAGTCTGTATATATACTGAGTGATATATAGTGAGGAATTCCTGTACATGAGATTGATTGTAGATGTGAATAAAATTGTACTATTATTTGTAATAAACAAATTAATTGAATTAAAAAAAAAAAATTTCTGTTCAATTTAGTCTGTCTATTTCGTTTGAATTCTTTCAATAGTACAATTCCATGTGATATATATTCAAGTGTGTCATGTCACAGAAATATCCAAAACATATTTAACTGTATTTCAAATAGTATAGTCAAAAATAATTAATATTTTAAATGCTAAAATAAAATATTTATTTTAATATAAATATTGTTTTTATATTTAATTTTGTGTAGTAGCATTTTATTCAATATAAATATTTATTTCTGTATGTGATGTGAAATATAGAGTAGCACCATTTCCAAACACATTCATATAAATAATATATACGTTTCTTATCATTAAACAAAAATCATACTGTTATACTCAACAGTATGCACTACTCATTTGAAGCTTTGTCCCATGAAGGAGAAATAGTTCTTCCTAGAATTGACTCGTGAATGGTGGTCTCGATCGGATATGATGAAACAGGGAAATCCACACAATAAAACATAATCCTGAAGGAAGTGGAAGGCTAACTAAGTGGCTAAAACAGAGATGGGTAATTTGCAAAAATGATCATATTTTGAAAGTCTATCAAGAATTACCCAAATAACAGTTTTTTCGGTTGATGGTGGAAGGTGCGTGATGGAATTCATAACAATGTCTTCCTAAATTTGATCGGGAATAGGAAATGGTTGTAATAATCATTTATAAAGGGTTTTTTCAGGTTGGTTTGCAGGCGAGTGGGTCATTACTTGATAAATTTGCGGATTGTCAAAGCAAGTTTAGGCCAAAAAAATTTGCTCAAAATTCTAGCGACCGTTCTTTTAATCCCTGAATGCAGTTTTAGAGTCATGAAATTCAATGATTTTTTTGTGTTGTAGTTTGGTATTATCAGGGATATAAACATGTTTCCCCTAAAATAGGAGATTACTGCGCTAATGTAAATTAGGGTTGGGGCATGTACCTTCGATTAATTGGTTAATCAGAGTCTGCATTTTGGGGTCATCGCACAAGATATTGCTAATATCGGCGAGTAATGAAACGTAGGCCCAAAGATTGCGTGCATAGTAACTTCTTTGGTGGATCGAGATGGGCAATTGACGACTTTATTTTCTTTTCATGGACGATAATGGATCGTGAAGTTGAATCCCAGTAATTTCGTTAGCCACATCGGTTGCTCCGTCATTCGAATGAATTGAGATGCAAGATCCCCGAGACTCTGACGATCGCTGAAGATCTGGAATGGTAAGCCTAACAAGTAGTGGTGCCATTTCTTGACTAAGGAGGTGATGGCACACATTTTTTGGAATAGGTGGAAGCTTTCTGAAGGCGACGTGGAAGTTTAAGGCTAAAGTACGTGTTTGGGTTGTTATTTTGGGAGAGAACTGCTCCAATGGCGGTGGAGGACGCATCGGTTGCGATGATGAATGGTTTGAATAAATCAGGTAGGGATAAAATGGGAGAATGGGTGATGACTCATTTAAGGTGATCGAATGTTTTTTGGGCTTGTGGACTCTAATTAAATTGTTCGTTTTTTAATAGGTTGCTTAGGGAGTGGGTGTTAGACGCTTTCTAGTAATTAAATTGCACAAATTTTGAAATAAATTACTGCAAGCGCATAGGTGTATAGTATGCAGTTCAAACACATGGAGGAAAATTAAATTTTATTATTTATATATTTTGTGGGCGAGTTAGACGAAGTTTTAGGATTTGATTTAAAACAATAAAATTAGGATTACTGTTGAATCTAATCAGACGGTCAATCACTAATGAAAATTAAAATTGCAAAGACAACTTGTTTCTACCAAATCTAATTGTATAGACAACACAAGTTGCTTGAAAAATAATATTTAGAAAAGAAATAAGTACAGAAAATAAAAGTACAGTAGAAGTAACAAACAGAATTAAAAATTAGGATTACTGTTGAATCTAACCAGACGGTCAATCACTAATGAAAATTAAAATTGCAAAGACCTTTTGTGCTCTATCAAATCTAATTGTATAGATAGCACAAGTTGCTTGATAATAAAAAATGCAGAAATAAAAGAAAAGAGAGCTTTATTAATGGAGAAAAGAAGTACAGAAAATTGGATAAGATTTACAATGGATATCATGTGTATTTATAGGGGATATAGGCTCCTCTCTATGTGAATATTGTGCCTAGAAAAAGTCTCTTGAATATATTTGTATACAAATAAAAGAGATATGATATAATGGTTGAGATATTCCTCGAAGACCTTCCTCCTTGCTTATTGACATGTGGCAGCTGATTGGGTTCCCTTTTTGTAACGATCCATCAAATCATATTCTCTGTGGCAAGTAAATATGAAAGGTTCCCTTTGATTTCCCTATGAAGAATATGCCCAATTATGGAAATGTTTATTAGTGCATATCATACATGCATACATATGAATATATATACATACATACATATATATATATATATATATATATCACTAATCCATATTGTGATGGCCCGCCTCGCACCAGCCGACATTTCCCTGAAATGCGTTGTACAGATGTCCGACTAGCACAGGACGGTCGCCAAAGAAAGGAAAAGAAAGAAATTTGAACTAACAAGGAACCTGTAGAATGTCTCACAGCGCATGGAACAAAATATAATAATAATAAGACATAAAACAAGTGAGACAGTGTATAAGCTGAAGACTAAACCATAATCATCATAGCAGCGGAAATTAAAAATACGGTTTATTACAACTCCAACATATTGTCTTTAAAGCAAAGAAAAAGGTGCACTACTAAAGCCCAAAGCAGCAGCCAGCAACAACACAGGGAGAATATCTATATATGTCATACGTGGAAGCCTCCTGCTCGTCTCCAGTACAGTACTCGTGCATACCACCTAACTTGTCTCTAGTCTGCCCGTTTAAGAGCACCCAGAGTAATAAGAAGAGACATAAAACTCTGGGTCAGACAAAAGTCTGGTATGAGCGATAAGTAGCAAAATAGAACAATAAAGGTATACTAAACCATACCTAAACCTGCAACCAAAGAGTTAGCACAACAAGATGTACAATACTCTAAGGTGACAATTACATATGGTGTAAAGATACGGGGAAGGGGGTGTGCATGTCATAGTTATGTCAAACAATCAAGCATAGCAACCATCCTCACATCTCTCACTCAGTGTGTAAAGCATACGATATCCACTACTTTGACCACCCAAATCCTTCGCTATGATAACTCTGCCCCATGGAGTCATGATGGCTCCACTGCACTGATCCATAGCCACTAATCCCTTGCTATGTCCACTCTGCCCATGGAGTCATAACAACTCCACTGCACTGGCTCATGGCCGTGCTATGATCACTCTGTCCCATGGAGTAATAACGACCCCACTGCACTAATCCGTAGCCTAACATTCGACTTGGTGGTGAATCAAAGTTATGGACGTCGATAACCCCTTTGCACACGTCTCGTAGCAAAGTCCAACTCATGAAGTTAACTATTTGGTTCCCAACTGGATCCTGAGTTCTACTTCCTATTTGGACTACCTTTGCATCTCAGATTTTGGTCTTCTCCGGATCAGTTCGGTCCTTTCTCTTCACTTTGCTTCGGATCGGACTCCCTAAAGTGGCTTGGTTCGGATACTCCTCCCTAAGCATTGGTTCGGTCGTGCACTCAGGTTCGGGTCGTCATCCCCATACAGTTTGTGGGTGTACTCTGGTTTGTGGCTCCAACTCGACTCGGTTCGGAGAAGGCGGCTCGTGATGCATCTCCAACGGTTCGGGTCCCCATCAGTTCGAGGCAAGTGGTTCGGAGGCAGACGGTTCAGCTCGGGGAACTTCTGATGTGAGTGGGTTGGAGAACTTCAGATGTAAGTGGATCGGCTTGTGAGCTCCTGGAGGTCAGTTCGTATCATCTTCGAGAATCACGAACGGTTTGGTTTGGAGAGGGGGCGATCCGATCTGGTTCCTGCACAATTTCCTGCAACTCTTCCAGCGAATGTTTTAAGCCATACGATGGAGTTTTCAACCATTCTAACTTTTCTAATCAATCACAAAGCATACCATACAATCATAGCGACATATATAATCAACCACAAACACCAAAACAACAATATGATATGTAACACCCCACACCCGTTAAGGTCACTCACTAGGGGAATGCCTTAGCTTCGGTGGAGCATTTTGAGTGAATATAGAACAGAAAAATTACACAAGACATATATAAATAATACTTGAAACTTGAAACATCGTTTCATTGCAGCAGAAGTTAAACATGTTTGGTTACATCTCAAAAACCAACAAGAGTCAAGTACAAAATATCCATCTCGTTAAAACATAAGTACATAATCCCACTACATACTAATAGCCATAATAGAAAAGATAACCGAGCTTTTCTTCAAGAGTCCAAGCTCCAAAAGATAGATAAAGCAATCTGATCAAAGCCCACTAGTGCTAGGGCCACTCTGAGAACCTGAGGGTTGGGGAAAAAGATAAAAACAACGGGGTCAGACATAAGTCTGAGTGAGCCCTATAACCTTAACAATACAATCATTAAAGTAATTAGGGTATGATATAAACCTGGTACGGTACGACTGGGGATAAATGACTACACTGAGTAGCCAACTAGACTTAGGATAAACTAAGATAACGGTAAAGACGCGCCTATCCACCCAAGGATAAATACTACACTGCACCACACCAGATCTACCCACCCAAGGATAATTCCTACACTGCACCACACCAGATCTACCCACCCAAGGGTAATTCCTACTTAAAGGTTGATCCCACTAAGTGTACTTAGTAATTTTTAATAATAGTTTCGTGTACCCCTAGCTAACTACATAGGTGCCGTCTGCCCCTATCTCCACTAGGTGTACCCACAACTTAGTAATTTTATTAGTAGTCTCGTGTACCCCTAGCTGACTACATAGGTGCCGTCTGCCCCTATCTCCACTAGGTGTACCCACTACTCCCCAAGCGATCGGCTCCCTACCGTAGATACCCGTGCTGGCCCCACAGTGGGGTGTATCACTCCCCAAAGTGGCAACCCGATAATATCAATGGTGCACGACTTATATCTACACGATGCAACGTCTTACCTACCAGCCCGGGTCCACACACGCTTATGAAACCCGTTGGACTCGCGTTGCCACCGCTACCCCGTTTTGGCCTCTTATAGTCAAGCTCAGTACGCGTGTCCCGTCCTCGACATGGGTCGAGCCCAATAAGATACATATGGGTTACTGGTTGAAATGGGTCCCCACAAGCTACTACTTAAGCTTGTCATTTTATCTAGTGTATCCCACTTAACCCCTTTTTATAATCATGCCCACTTACATGTTAAGGTTTGGTTAAGTCATCTAATCATATTTCAATTGCCACTCAAGGCCCCCACAAGCTACTACTTAAGCTTGTCATTTAATCTAGTGCATCCCCACAAGCTACTACTTAAGCTTGTCATTTAATCTAGTGCATCCCACTTAACCCCATTTTTTTCATAATCATGCCCACCTACATGTTAAGGTTTGGTTAAGTCATCTAATCATATTTCAATTTCCACTCAAGGCACCCACTAGATTTCTACATGCCACCCAAGGCACCCACTTGAGTTCCACATGCCACCCAAGGCACCCACTTAACCCTTTAATCATGTTTAGTTACATGTTCCACTTTGGTTAAGTATTCTAGTCGTATTCTCTATTGCCACCCAAGGAAACCCACTAGATTCTTCCACATGCCACCCAAGGCTCCCACTTAACCCTTTAATCATGTTTAATTACATGTCCCACTTTGTTTAAGTATTCTAATCTTATCTTCTATTGCCACCCAAGGCAACCACTGGATTTTCCCATGCCACCCAAGGCACTTACTTAACCCTTTAATCATGTTTAATTACATGTTCCACTTCGGTTAAGTATTCTAATCGTATTTTCTACTGCCACCCAAGGCAACTACTAGATTTTTCCACATGCCACCCAAGGCACCCACTTAACCCCTCATGTCCTCTACATGCTAATATGGTTTAGCGTTTCTTAATTGATTAAGAACGTAACCGTTGTAGAGACCTCTCACATTAGACTATCTCTTATGGCAGCTGGATTTGCCGGTGGGGTCCGGGCAGCCTTACGCCATAACCGAGTCTAACCTCGTGTCTATACACTTGTCACGTATTTAGTTTGTGCCTAAGACCACTCACATTGGGCCAATCATTTGTAGCCGCTGGATTTGCCGGTCGGTTCCGGGCAGTTTTACGCTACAAAAGGTCCAACCTCGTGTCTTAGTCAATTAATTACACCTAATTAATAACCCCCATATTTCGAATTAATTTTCCCTAATTAATTCCAATTTTAACGATGTACATAATTGACTCAATTATGTCCATCCACTTTATGGTATGTATAATCATACCAACTTCACACCATTTCATTAACATGTACATTAACCCTATCGTTCCCCACGTAATTCGCCAACATGACATAAAAGGGAAGATTCATCACAAATACAATGGGTTCAACTTGCATGACATTAACATGGGTTTTAAAGGTGTCAACATGCATATAGCATCAACCCAACTAGCATAAATAATCAACCCAAACTTGCATGAGTCACATATGTCATAAGAAGGTTAACTTGCATAGATTATTTATGTCATACAAAAAGGGGTAAACTTGCATATGTATGTATGACATACCAAGGTGTAAACTTGCACATGTTACTTGCATATAATCAAACACCAAACTTGCATATCATGTCATGTATGAACTTGCATATAATCATACACCAAACTTGCATATCATGTCATGTATGAACTTGCATATAATCATACACCAAACTTGCATAACATATCATGTATGAACTAGCATATAATCATACACCAAACTTGCATATCATGGTGTCATAATGGATCAATGTTTCTCATACGACTTGCATATCTTGCATAACATCATAAACACCTAGCATATGACTTGTATAACTTGCATAACTTCATGAACATATATCATATGACTTGCATAACTTGCATAACACCACAAACACATAGCATATGACTTGCATAACTTGCATAACATCATAATCACATAGCATATGACTTACATAACTTGCATAACATCATGAACATGTATCATATGGCTTGCATAACTTGCATAACTTCATGAACATATAGCACATAACTTGCATAACTTGCATAACATCACAAACACATAACATATGATAACATACTTGCATTGATCCACATTCATAGCCATAACCTCATTATATCCTATCATAATCATTTCAACAATTGGTTATTAAGGCTATAGAAAACTCACCACTTGTTGATTAGCACTCCTAAGAAGAAGATTAAGTTGCTAGAGTTGATTAGAGATTGATTTGAGAAGCCATCTTCCTCTTTAGATTGATAGAGGCTCCTTCAAGTTGCATTTTGACGGCATAACGATGTTCTAACTATTTTTAGTATGAATTAGGGTAGTCTTAGGGTGTATTTATAGATTAGTTAGGTGTTTTAGACCCTTAGATTAACCCTAAATTAGATTAGAGCCGTCAGATCACGTGACAAGCCACCAGACTCAGCCCAAAAGCCAAACTGATGCACCCAGGTCACCTGGGCTCGACCAGGGAGGTCGACTCCCAGGTCGACCCTAGGGTCGACTCCCCAGTCGACCTGGGGGGGGGAGGTCGACTCCCCAGTCGACCCCCAGGTCGACCCCCTGGGTCTGGCGGGATTTTTCCCGCCACTTCTGAAAATCTGTTTTTAAATTTCTGAAAACTTCTTTGGGCCTTACCGGGGTCATACGGACTTCGATTTTCGAAAACTCGGACTCTATTTCGCGTATTTTTTCGAGACGAACGCAATGGAATAGCCCGTTTCCCCTGATTCAGTTTTTTAAATTTAATTCTTCCCTGTTTTTTGTTATAGCATGTTATTCAACATACCGGGTGTTACATTCTCCCCTACTTAAAGGATTTCGTCCCCGAAATCTCTAAGTCAAGAAGAACGTATCCTACCAACCAAAAAACCATCTACTCAAACCATCAAACACTGGCATCCATTGTCCTTAATGTTTCTAATGCTGTATGAACATATGCAAAGAGTGTGTGTATATGTTCCCTGTCTAATGCAAAACTAGGCGGTCCACTTATTTAGTTGACCTCCTTAATGCAAACCATGATAGTGCCATGCATCCAATATGTATGCGAAAGATCCCTATCGACACATACTATTTCTATATGTGTGCACATCCATACACCAAAATGCATCATCCATATGATAACGCAACCATTATACATCCATTAATATAGCTACCTACACACAATTTTATGCAATATGCAATATGAAGTGATTGAGCCGATCTAGTGCCTAGAGTGTGTGTATATGCATCCACGAGCAACCACTAGAAACCACTTGCATCCACACGCATCCATCAAACATAACATGTCTCAAACACATGTTTCAACCATAGGTTTTCCCTATCTAAAGGTCAAAGGTACTAATGAGAGGATATACTAAAGATAAGATAAGCACTAGACAAACGATAGAGGAGAAGTTAAAAGACATACCCTCCAAAAAGAAATGGGTACAATGAACGCATCTTTGCTTCTGTCTCCCAAGTAGCATTACTCTCATCTTCTCCCCTTGGCACTTTGACTAGTCGAACTTCTCTGTTTCCTAACTTCCTAATCTCTGACCCAAGGATGCGGGTAAGAGCTCGTCGAATAGTCGCATCACGCTCTACTTCCCTAAGCAGGCTCGGCTCTACCACCTCTGCGGTCTCATATAGGCACTTCCTCAAATGTGACACATGGAATACGTCCTGTACCCCACTGCTTCTTGCAAACTCTTCCAAAACTCGCTAGTGAAGATAGGATCTTGATCGCTCACTATGCTAGAAGGTACACTATATAACCGGGCTATCTCTCGAAGGTAAACTGAAGCTAGCCATGGAGTCGTTCTCTTGCTCTTCACGGGTGTGAAATGGGCACTCTTAATAAATCTGTTTATCACAACCCAAATTCCCATATTACCCTTCCTTGATCTAGGTAACCCATCAATAAAATCCATCGAGACGCTATCCCACTTCCATTGCGGAACTTCCAGTGGGTGAAGCAACCCACCGAGTTTCTTTTGCTCCGCTTTCGCCTGTTGGCACACCAAGCATCTAGCGACATACTCGGCCACATCTTTCTTCATACCGGCCCAAAAGAAAACTCGCTTCATGTCTTGGTACATCTTATCCCCACCGGGATGAATGGTTATCCTAGAACGGTGTGCATCATCAAGAATAGCCTTCCTCAAACCCTCGTCTTGCGGTACACAAAGTCTACCGTCTCTACTCAAGCACCCCCTATAGTCTAGGGTGTACCTACTCAAATGGCTGGACGACTCCCCCCTTATGAGCCTCTCTACTAACTCAACCAACTGTGGGTCGTCCCTCTGTGCCTCGCCAATCCGTCTCAAAAGAGTAGGTCTGACCTCCTAGGATGCTAGCAAACCGGGTATAAAGTCAATGGAAGGTCTGAAATCAAACATCGAGATAAATTCCAAGCTTCGTCGTTCCACGAACAATGGACTCAAGGACAACCTTTTCTACTCAAGGCGTCCGCCACCACGTTACCCTTGCCAGGGGTATATGCCATCTCGAAATCTTAGGATGCTAAGAACTCCATCCACCTTTGCTGTCTCAAGACTATGCGCTCGAAGAGTCTCCGACACTTCCCTAAGATGTAGGGCATGCTTTGCTCCACTTCTGGAGAAAACCAGGATATTCTCCCATACAAAATCGTCACAACTATCCATCTCTCTCGCAGACCATCCTAGTCGAACTCGACATCCCCCAAGTGCAAGCCCCAAAGGCCTAAACCAATATCAGACAAACACCCAAGGGACACCTCCTTCGAAATCAGACGACCTACGTGAGATGATACCAATAGAAACGGCTAAATAATTAAGCCCTTGTCCAACTCTGGATGTCCTTGCCAATCTTGCTCCGAAACCACCGTTGATCAAATAACTGGCTTTGCTTAACCTATTAAGCACGCACGAAAACTTATTTCGGTTTTAGAAAAGACCAAGATATCATCCACAAAGGCCACTACGAAGTTGTTTAGGTACTCCCTGAACATCCTACTCATCAAATCAACAAAGTATGCGAGGGAGTTCGTCAAACCAAATGGCATCACCAGCCACTCATAGAAACCATCCGGAGCCCTAAAGGCGGTCTTCTATATACTATCCTCAGTCACTCCCAACTGATGAAACCCCGTGGCTAAGTCCAAATGTGAAACCACTGAGGCGCCAACCAATCTGATCAAAGAGATCCTCACTCCTCGGCAATGGGTGTCAATTCTCCTTTGTGAGCTTGTTGAGTTCTCTATAGTCTACACAAAGTCTGAGGGATCCATCCGCCTTCGTGGCCAAAAAAAAACTACTAGAGCACCTCACTTCGATATACTTCGTCTTATGAACCCCTTCTCAAGCAACTCCCCTACTTGCTTATGGAGTTCCCTCCTCTCACGAGGAGCCATGTGGCGCACTGACAAAGATACTGGTTTAGCATCATCTACCAGATATATTCGGAGGTCTATCTCCCACTTCGGAGGTAAGCCCTTCACCTTCCCAAACACATCCGAGTATTCCCGGACCACTCTAACAGATCGCAAACTCTTGATCGAAGCGTCAAGCGATTCAAGATAACTTAGCATAACAAAATCTATGGGATTACAAGAGATCTAGAGAGTGTTCCCCAAACGGGTCATGAGCCTAACAACTTCTCCTTTCGCAATCAAGAACGGCACCATTACTGGATAACCAGTCCATGCCCAAAATCAACCCATAGCCCGTGAAGCCCAAACAAAGGCATCACCTCTAAACTCAACGCTAAGTATGGAAATCTTCAAACCCAAACATATCATGGACAAATAAGTGGAGCCCTCAATTGGGTTTGAAACAACCACGGGATCATCTACCAAACTGGTGTCTAGGTGCAGTGACTCAACTAATGATGATGAGATAAACGAATGTGGTGCACTAGAGTCGAATAAAGTTCGAACAGGATGATCGAGAGAACCAAATTTCAACTTAGACGGTCCTACCCCCATCAGGTATACCCGTCGTGAGGGAATACATCTACCCTCCAGAAGATCCTGTACTTCGTCCTTACCTCTTTGGACAACCCCAAGGTGTCCAATTCCTCCAAAACAACTAGCCTTCCCCTTCACATTCTCCTTTCGTGGCCTTCTTACCACGATGAGGTTTCGTCCTTTATTTACCTAATAGCTATTTGAACCTTCCTCTCTCGTCCATCTTAAAGGTACCTATAAGCCCTCCACCTCCTTGGACTAACTTCTTAGCCTGGCAAACGTCTTAGTCCCTTGAAGTGGTTCTTCCGACCTTCATACGGAAGTCCTTATTTAAAAAAAAACTTCTATACGCGGAGGGTAAATTCAAAAAGAGAAAGAGGAAGAGATTCAAAACGGAGAATCCGAAGGATAAAGATATGGCTATTTGGGGATTATGCTTTTCTTTCAAAAACTTTTCTCTTAAAAGACATGTTATTGAAAATACTTCTTCCGAAAATGTTTTTTATATCAGTTCTGGTAACCTTGAGCTTTGATACCACGTGTAACACCCCACACCCGTTAAGGTCACTCACTAGGGGAATGCCTTAGCTTCGGTGGAGCATTTTGAGTGAATATAGAACAGAAAAATTACACAAGACAGATATAAATAATACTTGAAACTTGAAACATCGTTTCATTGCAGCAGAAGGTAAACATGTTTGGTTACATCTCAAAAACCAACAAGAGTCAAGTACAAAATATCCATCTCGTTAAAACATAAGTACATAATCCCACTACATACTAATAGCCATAATAGAAAAGATAACCGAGCTTTTCTTCAAGAGTCCAAGCTCCAAAAGATAGATAAAGCAATCTGATCAAAGCCCACTAGTGCTAGGCCCACTCTGAGAACCTGAGGGTTGGGGAAAAAGATAAAAACAACGGGGTTAGACATAAGTCTGAGTGAGCCCTATAACCTTAACAATACAATCATTAAAGTAATTAGGGTATGATATAAACCTGGTACGGTACGACTGGGGATAAATGACTACACTAAGTAGCCAACTAGACTTAGGATAAACTAAGATAACGGTAAAGACGCGCCTATCCACCCAAGGATAAATACTACATTGCACCACACCAGATCTACCCACCCAAGGATAATTCCTACACTGCACCACACCAGATCTACCCACCCAAGGGTAATTCCTACTTAAAGGTTGATCCCACTAAGTGTACTTAGTAATTTTTAATAATAGTTTCGTGTACCCCTAGCTAACTACATAGGTGCCGTCTTCCCCTATCTCCACTAGGTGTACCCACAACTTAGTAATTTTATTAGTAGTCTCGTGTACCCCTAGCTGACTACATAGGTGCCGTCTGCCCCTATCTCCACTAGGTGTACTCACTACTCCCCAAGCGATCGGCTCCCTACCGTAGTTACCCGTGCTGGCCCCACAGTGGGGTGTATCACTCCCCAAAGTGGCAACCCGATAATATCAATGGTGCACGGCTTATATCTACACGATGCAACAACGTCTTACCTACCAGCCCGGGTCCACACACGCATATGAAATCCGTTGGATTCGCGTTGCCACCGCTACCCCGTTTTGGCCTCTTATAGTCAATCCCAGTACGCGTGTCCCATCCTCGACATCGGTCGAGCCCAATAAGATACATATGGGTTACTGGTTGAAATGGGCCCCCACAAGCTACTACTTAAGCTTGTCATTTTATTTAGTGTATCCCACTTAACCCCTTTTTATAATCATGCCCACTTACATGTTAAGGTTTGGTTAAGTCATCTAATCATATTTCAATTGCCACTCAAGGCCCCCACAAGCTACTACTTAAGCTTGTCATTTAATCTAGTGCATCCCCACAAGCTACTACTTAAGCTTGTCATTTAATCTAGTGCATCCCACTTAACCCCCTTTTTTTCATAATCATGCCCACCTACATGTTAAGGTTTGGTTAAGTCATCTAATCATATTTCAATTGCCACTCAAGGCACCCACTAGATTTCTACATGCCACCCAAGGCACCCACTTGAGTTCCACATGCCACCCAAGGCACCCACTTAACCCTTTAATCATGTTTAGTTACATGTTCCACTTTGGTTAAGTATTCTAGTCGTATTCTCTATTGCCACCCAAGGCAACCCACTAGATTCTTCCACATGCCACCCAAGGCCCCCACTTAACCCTTTAATCATGTTTAATTACATGTCTCACTTTGGTTAAGTATTCTAATCTTATCTTCTATTGCCACCCAAGGCAACCACTAGATTTTCCCATGCCACCCAAGGCACTTACTTAACCCTTTAATCATGTTTAATTACATGTTCCACTTCAGTTAAGTATTCTAATCGTATTTTCTATTGCCACCCAAGGCAACTACTAGATTTTTCCACATGCCACCCAAGGCACCCACTTAACCCCTCATGTCCTCTACATGCTAATTTGGTTAAGTGTTTCTTAATTGATTAAGAACGTAACCGTTGTAGAGACCTCTCACATTAGACTATCTCTTATGGCAGCTGGATTTGTCGGTCGGGTCCGGGCAGCCTTACGCCATAACCGAGTCTACCCTCGTGTCTATACACTTGTCACGTATTTAGTTTGTGCCCAAGACCTCTCACATTGGGCCAATCATTTGTAGCCGCTGGATTTGCCGGTCGGTTCCGGGCAGTCTTACGCTACAAAAGGGTCCAACCTCGTGTCTTAGTCGATTAATTACACCTAATTAATCACCCCCATATTTCGAATTAATTTTCCCTAATTAATTCCAATTTTAACGATGTACATAATTGACTCAATTATGTCCATCCACTTTATGGTATGTATAATCATACCAACTTCACACCATTTCATTAACATGTACATTAACCCCATCGTTCCCCACGTAATTCGCCAACATGACATAAAAGGGAAGATTCATCACAAATACAATGGGTTCAACTTGCATGACATTAACATGGGTTTTAAAGGTGTCAACATGCATATAGCATCAACCCAACTAGCATAAATAATCAACCCAAACTTGCATGAATCACATATGTCATAAGAAGGTTAACTTGCATAGGTTATTTATGTCATACAAAAAGGGGTAAACTTGCATATGTATGTATGACATACCAAGGTGTAAACTTGCACATGTTACTTGCATATAATCAAACACCAAACTTGCATATCATGTCATGTATGAACTTGCATATAATCATACACCAAACTTGCATATCATGTCATGTATGAACTTGCATATAATCATACACCAAACTTGCATAACATATCATGTATGAACTAGCATATAATCATACACCAAACTTGCATATCATGGTGTCAAAATGGATCAATGTTTCTCATACGACTTGCATATCTTGCATAACATCATAAACACCTAGCATATGACTGGTATAACTTGCATAACTTCATGAACATATATCATATGACTTGCATAACTTGCATAACACCACAAACACATAGCATATGACTTGCATAACTTGCATAACATCATAATCACATAGCATATGACTTACATAACTTGCATAACATCATGAACATGTATCATATGGCTTGCATAACTTGCATAACTTCATGAACATATAGCACATAACTTGCATAACTTGCATAACATCACAAACACATAACATATGATAACATACTTGCATTGATCCACATTCATAGTCATAACCTCATTATATCCTATCATAATCATTTCAACAATTGATTATTAAGGCTATAGAAAACTCACCACTTGTTGATTAGCACTCCTAAGAAGAAGATTAAGTTGCTAGAGTTGATTAGAGATTGATTTGAGAAGCCATCTTCCTCTTTAGATTGATGGAGGCTCCTTCAAGTTGCATTTTGACGGCATAACGGTGTTATAACTATTTTTAGTATGAATTAGGGTAGTCTTAGGGTGTATTTATAGATTAGTTAGGTGTTTTAGACCCTTAGATTAACCCTAAATTAGATTAGAGCCGTCAGATCACGTCACAAGCCACCAGACTCAGCCCAAAAGCCAAACTGATGCACCCAGGTCACCTGGGCTCGACCAGGGAGGTCGACCCTAGGGTCGACTCCCCAGTCGACCTGGGGGGGGAGGGGAGGTCGACTCCCTAGTCGACCCCAGGTCGACCCCCTGGGTCTGGCGGGATTTTTCCTGCCACTTCTGAAAATCTGTTTTTAAATTTCTGAAAACATCTTTGGGCCTTACCGGGGTCATACGGACTCCGATTTTCGAAAACTCGGACTCTATTTCGCGTATTTTTCCGAGACGAACGCAATGGCATAGCCCGTTTCCCCTGATTCAGATTTTTAAATTTAATTCTGCCCTGTTTTATATTATAGCAAGTTATTCAACATACGGGGTGTTACATGATATGTTAAAATGGATCAAACATACCCGAAACCCATATTTTCCCCTTAATTCCTCTTAATCATGTTTAAGCATACAACTAGCAAAACTTACCCAAATTTGCCCAAATTTCTATCAAAGCCCTAAAATAATATTTTAGAATTTTACAAAATTTTCTAGATTTTTCTGAGCCATATTTTCGCTAATTATCACTAATCACCCCTAATAAGTCGTAATTAGTGAAAAACAATGCAAATCACTCACCTTAACCACAATATAAACTCAGATCTGAGATGATTCTTTAAATGGCATGAATTCCGATGCACACAGCAGCCTTTGCCCCTAATTTGATGTTGATTTGCCTTGATTTGATGCTAATTAGCTTAACCCTTGATTAGAGAGCGATTTGGGATGAAATTAGAAGGTGGAGGCCATTGTTATGGTTTCTAAGAGGTAAATGGCGGCCAGAAAACTGAATTAGAATGAATACCTAACTCATTTCAGCCTCCCCATAATCCTAATCCCGAAATGGGTTATGGGCCATTTGCTAATTACCCTAATCAGCCCATTTAAGTAGTTTTTCACCTTTTAAACCTTGTTTCAGCCATATCTCCCAAACGGTGAGTCCGTTTGGCTAATGTGACCACTCTACAGAAAGGCAAACCATCGTCCGGATCTAATGGAAGTGGTTTCAGGTCAAAACTCCTTACCAATCAAAAGTTATGGCCGAAACAAGATAAGCTAGGGGGCAAAATGGTCATTTTAAAATCGGCAAAAATCATGAACATGGGAAATGACTCCAGTAGTCATTCCCCAAAGTTACATGATCATACGACCTCATATGAAAATAAAATAAATATTCTACGATCCTCCAATGCGTAGAATGCGAGTCGTTACACTCTCCCCCCTTAAGAAATTTCACCCCCGAAATTCCTCAACTAAGGAACAACCAATGGGTCCTGCATGCCTACCAACCATATCTCGCAATAAAACATACAAAGTAAACAAAACAAATCTATCCTAGCTTGCGGAATAACTAAATCGCAATTTAAAATCTTACCAGGCAAAGAGTTCTGGATACGTCTTCTTAATGCTCTCCTCTGTCTCCCAAGTACAGTCATTCACATCCTCGCCCCACTGAACCTTGACTAGATTCATAGCTTTCCTTCGAAGTTTCTTCATATCGTGCTCGACAATACGAATCGGCTTGAGGTTCCCAACTGCCTCGGGTTCTACTTCGATATCATCCAACTGATCAGGTGAAATAGCCACATCGGGGTCGTGCACAAATTTCCTTAACTGGGAAACATGAAATGCGTTATTAACACCCGCCATCTTGTTCGGCAATTCAACTTTATATGCTAAATTCCCAACTTGTTCGAGAACTAGGAATGGACCGACAAATCTTGGTGTTAACTTGTTGCCTCTCCTACCAAATCGAATCATGCTCTTTAACGGAGAAATATTGACAAACACCAAGTCGCCAATGGAGAATTCCAACTCTCTTCGTCTCTTGTCAGCATAACACTTCTACCTATCTTAGGTAGCCTTCATTCGTTGTTGGATAACCTTGATCTTATCTGAGGTTTCTCTTATTACATCTGGCCCAAGCACAAATTTCTCACTGGTTTCTAACCAACATGACGGTGAGTTGCACAGTTTTCCATACAAAGCTTCAAATGGAGCCATACCAATACTGGATTGATAATTGTTATTATATGCAAACTCTACTAGATGCAAATGATCATCCCATGATCCATCAAAATCTAATATGCAAGCTCTCAAGGGATCTTCTAATACTCGATACACCCTCTCTGCCTGACCGTCGGTTTGAGGATGGTACGCGGTACTGAGATGTAATTCTGATCCTAAAGTCTCTTTTAAGTAAACAACGTATCTCGGTCACTCACAATGCCTTTGGGTACTCCATGAAATCTCACTACCCACTTCATATACAGTTCTACTAACTTAGTTGATGTTCTATTTTACTTGACAGGTATAAACCTTGCATTCTTGGTCATTCGGTCCACAATCACCCAAATGCTATAATGGCCCGATCTAGTCCTTGGTAACCCATCAATGAAATCCATTGAGACTTGTTCCCATTTCCATTCTAGAATTTCTAATGGTTGCAACAAACCACTAGGCTTCTTTTGCTCGGCTTTAACTAGCTGACAATTCATGCACTTGGATATAAACTTCCCAACCTCGCTTTTAATCCCTTCCCAGTAGTAGGTCTGCTTCATGTCTCGATACATTTTATTACTACCGGGATGTATAGTTAGTTTTGAGTGATGGCATTCTCTAAGCACTTCATTTCTCAATCCATTGACATTGGCTACAACTAGTCTCCCATTCTTTCTAAGCCGTCCATCTCGATCAAGCCCGTACTTGTTCATCTCCTCGTAGACACCCATCTCTAACTTGGAGATGATTTCCAATAAGTTAGGATTGTCTTTCTGACTAGAACCAATCCGCTCAATCAAAGTCGGTTTGATCGTCAAACTTGCTGATACTTTTGGATCTAATTCACACTTTGGTCTGAAATCATACCTAGCGATGTACTCCAATTGCTTCCATTCTAGCAACATAGCCCCTAAACTGGCATGTCTTCTACTCAATGCATCAGCTACCGCATTGCCCTCTCCTGGTGTATATACGATATCGAAATCATAGGAAGTCAAGAATTCTAACCATCCTTGTTGTCGGAGACCCTATCTCCTTGCATCAATACAACACTTAGTCCGGTACTACATGCATCCGTATATATTGTCATTTCTTCATTCCCCTTAGGAATGACTAACACTGGTGCATATGTCAACTTTTCCTTTAGACTCTTGAATGCATTCTCGCATTTTTTGTCCCAGACGAAAGCTTGATTTTTCATGGTCAACTGAGTCAACGGTGCTGCTATGTTGGAGAAGTCTTGGATAAACTTACGATAATATCCAACTAACCCCAAGAAACTTCTTACATCTGTTGCATTCTTGGGGTGGACCAATCTTGTACCGTAGCCACCTTCGCAGGATCCACGACAATACCATTCTCTGAAGCAACATGGCCCAAGAATCTCAATTCCCTCCTCCAGAAGTGACACTTAGAAAATTTTGCTTTAAATTGGTGTTTTCTTAACACCTCCATCACTACTCACAAATGTTCCTTGTGTTCTTCCTCTGTCCTGGAGTAAACAAAGATATCGTCTATGAACACAAGAGCAAACTTATTCAATTGATCTCTGAATAGCCTATTCATAAGATCTCCACAAAATATGATAGTGCATTGGTCAACCTGAATTGGATGACCAACCACTCATAGAATCCAGACTGCGTCCGAAAGGCCGTTTTAGCTATACTCTCAGCTTCCACCCTGAACTGATGAAAAATGTCACGAGATCCAACTGGGAGAACACTCTCGCGCCACTCAACTGATCAAACAAATCATCTATCCGCGGCAGAGGATACTTATTCTTCCTCGTCACCTTATTCAACTCGCGGTAGTCCACACACAATCGAAGGGAACCATCTACCTTGGTAGCAAACACGATTGGTTCTCCCTAATCGGATACACTTCTTCTGATAAATCCCTTCTTCAAAAGATCACTTACTTGCACCCCGAGCTCTCGCTGCTCCCTTGGTGCCATATGACGAAGTGGCATCACTGTAGGTTTGGCATCTTTCACTAAATCAATACGAAACTCAATCTCTCGGTGTGGTGGAAGTCCGGTCACTTCCCCTAAGACGTCCGGATATTGGCTAGCCACGGGCACATCTGACAACTCATCATGTGGGATGTCGAGGGAATTTAGAAAACTAGCCATTACCCTGTCACTAGGTAGACCACCAAACACTACCCTCTGCCCATCATTCGTCCTAACTGTCACCAAAAATCCCTCACAGTCTATCACCACACCATACCTTTAGAGCCAATCAACCCCCAAAATAATGCCAAACCCAGTAAAGCCCAAAAAAAAGCAATCACAAAAAAGCATACATCCATGACTCGATAAGACCACATTACGACAAATCATACTAAGGCTAGTCGAACCACAAATCGGGTTCTTCACCGCTAAAGGTCTATCGACTATCTCGGGTTCCAATCCCAACCTATCTACCAGGTCACTAGATATGAAGGAACGGGAAGCCCCAGTATCAAACAATACTCGAACAGGAACATCATAAATAGGAAGCATACCTTGAATGACGACATTCCTTCCTTTCTCCGCCGCAGTTGGGGCATTCGACAAAGAAGGAACAACATTAAGAGCATATGCTTTCACAATCTGCTTCTCCTTAGGGGGTTGCAGACATTTATCATTGTGATGTCCCACTTGGCCCCAGTTGAAGCACTTCCTGTCCACGGGCTTTGCTCGACATTCTTTAGCATAATGGCCCTTCTTGCCACAGCTAAAGCACTCAACATCTTTCTTGATCTTTTTCTGACCATCCTTAGCTTGGTTCTGCTTCCTCTTATTTTAAGAATTATTCTTGCCTCCACCGCTTGCCTGCGGCTTTGGCCCCTCTGTAGATGCAACAGCGATTTCAGTCTTGGACCTAGGATAAAGGCTCTCTGACCTCAATGCTTTCCCAACAATCGATTCAAAAGTCTTATCAATATGGTTTATAAGCCTTTCTCCCAAATACTGATCTAAACCAGTTATGAACTTCTCATTCTTCTTCTCGATAGTGTCAATAAGGGACAATCCATACTTCGATAAAGTATCGAACTCAGCAATATACTCCGAGACTGCCCTACCATTCTGTTTAAGCTCCAAGAACTTCCTAAACAACTCTGATTTCTAAGCAGCTGGGATAAACTTATCACTGAATCGGGCCTTGAACTGCTCCCAAGTAACTTGATCCTCTGGGGTAGCTGCCTTAATAGCATTCCGTCAATTCATAGGCAATCCTTGCAGCTGACGAGATGCTAGCTTTCTCTTCATTGCATCCTTGATTCCCAGATGCTTGAAGATACACTCACAACTATCAAGCCAATCCTGAACTTCCGTAGTCGATTCCGTTCCGTGGAACGGCTTCCTACCAAGACTAGTGTAGTCCTTACAGAGCTTGGCGAAATCGGCCCTAGGCGCCTGCACCACTGCACCACCACCATTCGCACCATTAGGAATTGCACTCTTAACATCCCTAAGCATCTCTCTCATGATGTCAGTGAACATCGTCCTCATATCAGGAGAATTCCCATTATTAGTTCCTCTACCAATACCCCTAGTATATCGGCTCATCGTTCAATTTTTAAGGAGAAAACGATTAACCATCTCTTTAGTGGTGCCAGTGCAGTGCGACACCATCCTTAAATATACTAATAGTATATAAATATAAATTGTGAAAACCAAAATATCACAAATACGCGCTCTCATATACATACTATCTCTCCCTGGTGTCTTTCCCTAGGTTAACTACGCAACCTAGAGCTCTGATACCAAATGTGACGGCCCGCCTCGCACCAGCCGACATTTCCCCGAAATGCGCTGTACAGAGGTCCGACCAACACGGGACGATCGCCAAAGAAAGAAATTAGAACTAACAAGGAACCTGTAGAATGTCTCGCAGCGCATGGAATAAAATATAATAATAACATACTTGACATAAAACAGGCGAGACAGTGTATAAGCTGAAGACTAAACCATAATCATTATAACAGCGGAAATTCAAAATATGGCTTATTACAACTCTAACATACTGTCTCTAAAGCAAAGAAAAAGGTGCACTACTAATGCCCAAAGCAGCCACCAACAACAACAAAGGGAGAATATCTATATATGTCATACGTGGAAGCCTCCTCCTCGTCTCCGGTACAGCTACTCGTGCATACCACCTAACCTATCTCTAGTCTGCCCGTTTAAGAGCACCCAGAGTAATAAAAAGAGACATAAAACTCTGGGTCCGACAAAAGTTTGGTGTGAGCGATAAGGAGCAAAACAGAACAATAATAGGTATACTAAACCATACCTGAACTTGGACCTGCAACCAAAGAGTTAGCACAACAAGATGCACAATACTCTATGGTGACACTAACATATGGTGTAAAGATACAGGGGAGGGGGTGTGCATGTCATAGTGATGTCA
Source organism: Allium sativum (assembly GCA_030737875.1). Lineage (NCBI taxonomy): Eukaryota > Viridiplantae > Streptophyta > Magnoliopsida > Asparagales > Amaryllidaceae > Allium > Allium sativum. The sequence goes on from CM060919.1 coordinate 661,927,494, forward strand.
AACAATCAAGCATGGCAACCATCCTCACATCTCTTACTTAGTGCGTAAAGCATACGATATCCACTGCTTTGACCACCCAAATCCTTTGTTATGATCACTCTGCCCCATGGAGTCATGATGACTCCACTGCACTGATCCATAGCCACTAATCCCTTGCTATGTCCACTCTGACCCATGGAGTCATAACAACTCCACTGCACTGGATCATAGCCATGCTACGATCACTCTGCCCCATGGAGTAATAACTACCCCACTGCACTGATCCGTAGCCTAACATTCGTCTTGGTGGTGAGTCAAAGTTACAGACGTCGATAACCCTTTTGCACACATCCCGCAGCAAAGACCAACTCATGAAGTTAACTCGTTGGTTCCTAACTGGATCCTGAGTTCTACTTCCTATTTGGACCACCTTTGCATCTCGGGTTTTGGTCTTCTCCGGATCGGTTCGGTCCTTTCTCTTCACTTTGCTTCAGATCAGACTCCCTGAAGTGGCTCGGTTTGGATACTCCTCCCTAAGCATCGGGTCGGTCATGACAGTCCCCTCATGGTGCATTGGTTCGGTCGCGCACTCCAGATCGGGTCGTGATCCTCATACAGTTCGTGGGTGTACTCTGGTTTGTGACCCCAACTCGAATCGGTTCGGAGGAGGTGGCTCATGATGCATCTCCAACCGTTCGTGTCCCCACCAGTTCGAGGCAAGTGGTTCGGAGGCAGACGGTTTGGGTCGGGGAACTTATGACGCGAGAGGGTTGGAGAACTCCAGATGTAAATGGATCGGCTTGTGAGCTCATGAAGGACGGTTCGTATCATCTTCGTGAATCACGAACGGTTCGGTTTGGAGAGGGGGGCGATCCGATCCGGCTCCTGCACAATTTCCTGCAACTCTTCCAGCGACTGTTCTACGCCATATGACGGCGTTTTCGACCGTTCTAACTTTTCTAATCAATCACAAAGCATATCATACAGTCATAACAACATGTATAATCAACCAAAAACACCAAAACAACAGTATGATATGTTAAAATAGATCAAATATACCCAAAACCCATAATTTCCCCTTAATCCCCCTTAACCATGTTTAAGCATACAACTAGCAAAACTTATCCAAATTAGCCCAAATTTCTATCAGTGCCCTAAAATAATATTTTAGAATTTTACAAATTTTTCCAGATTTTTCTATGCCATATTTTCGGTAATTATCACTAGTCAACCATAATTAGCTGTAATTAGTGAAAAACAATGCAAATCACTCACCTTAGCACAATATAAACTCAGATCTGAAATGATTCTTTAAATGGCATGAATTCCGATGCACACAACAGCCTTTTCCCCTAATTTGATGTTGATTTGCCTTGATTTGATGCTAGTCAGCTTAACCCTTGATTAGAGAGCGATTTGGAGTGAAATTAGAAGGTGGAGGCCATTGTTATGGTTTTCAAGAGTTAAATGCGGCTAAAAAACTGAAATAGAATTAAAAACTAACTCATTTCAGCCTCCCCATAACCCTAATCCTGAAATGGTTTATGGGCCCATTTGCTAATTACCCTAATCAGCCCACTTAAGCAGTTTTTCACCTTATAAACCTTGTTTCAGCCATATCTCCTAAACGGTGAGTCCGTTTGGCTAATGTGACCACTCTATGGAAAGGTAAACCATCATCCGGATCTAATGGAAGTGTTTTCAAGTCAAAACCCGTTATCAATCAAAAGTTAAGGCCGAAACAAGATCAGATGGGGGCAAAACAGTCATTTTAAAATCAGCAAAAATAATGAATATGAGAAATAACCCCAATAGTCGTTCCCCAAAGTTACACGACCATACGACCTCATATGAAAATAAAATAAATATTCTACGATCCTCTAATGCGTAGAATGCGGGTCGTTATATATATATTCTTCGAAACACACGAGGCGGGATGTGCAACATTCATATTCCTTTCTTCAGCAAAAATAGGGCTTGACAGGGATTGAATTCGGGACACTCTCCCCAATTTTCCAGGCCTTTACCAGTAACCTACAATACTTTTTGGGACTGAAAACTTGCTGATTCCGAAAAGTAGCATTTTTCTGTGTAATGGATCTTAGATTTAGAAAGAGGAAACATTTATTGACAATCAGTGAAAGTACACAAAAAAATCCATAGTAATATTTAGTTATTTATAATAAAGATAAGATGTAAGCATAAAAATAAATACTTTTAAACGTTAACCAAATACCCCCACACTTATCTTTTACTCGTCCTCGAGTAAAAATGAAAAGCTAAAATTGATAGGTCACACTTTCGTTGGAAACACGACTGCGTTGAGCGTATGCAACAAGCCGTTAAACCACTAGGTGTCCCAAGTAGAATAAGTGGTGCCTCGTGAAGGTTTCCAGCGGATACTACTCACAAAATCCAAATGCAGTGTGTTGTGGTTCTAATGCAACTATATGAATGCAATGGACAGATGCAAATGAAAGCAAAAAATGAAAACATTACTTATTTCAAAAAAAGTGATACAGCAGAGTAAGTTAACAATTTCTAGCCAGTTGATTCTATTTTGGATACCTCAACTTGTCCCAAATTTTCAACATAATTCAAGTTTCCAGTGATAAACTCTAGTTTGGTCAGTTGGTTCGGTCGATAACATAGTGCATGTAACGACGCAGCGGGTTGGACGCCCGGACCTTGACAATAATACATAAAACCTGTATTACCTGCCAAAACCCAAGTATCAAAAACACCAGATAGTTATTAGAAATAAGGTAGAGGGTGAGACAAGGAAGAAAGAAATATTAGAATAGAAGAAGAAAAACACAACATAGTCAGAGTCTCACTTCGCAGCGGAACAAAATATAATATAGAAATAAATCTATATTGAGAGCTTTAAATAAAACTTACAATCATCAGAGTACATCATCAAATCTGGACAGTTATAATAATCCGTCCTCATATACAGTCACACAACGGAATTATTATTAGACATCATACGTCTGAACTCATCCAGCTCGTCGTTGTACTTCGCATCATCCGATAACCTGGACCTGTACAACCCAGTCTAACCCTAACATTACAAACACCGGGTCAGTCTGGTGAACCAGAGTGGGAACAACTCGCAAAGTTTAAGAGGATCATCCAACTTGATTTTAAAGTTCAAAAATCTTTTGAAATAAAAGGATAATCGTAAGACCAAATCCACACATAAACACGGACGGTTTTTACCTTACGATGACCCAAAACATTTTGAAATCATATACTTGTCTGATATTATAATAGTGTCTAAATACAAACAAATATCAATCTAGCGGAACGCTTGCATCTCATGCTCCACATATATAGTATACAATCAAAACCGCGGGCGCTTATTGGAGATTGGATTTCCGACTATGACAAGGTATGGAACCACCTGCCAATAGTGTATCTCTAGAAGCGAATACACTGGGTTCAACAAGAACGACTTGCAACCCGGCCCACACATGACCGACCACTCATTTCGCTTGAGTGTATCGAATGTATATCATCAACGGTTGGGATCAGCAACCGTTTCTCGAAAAGGGACAGCATCGATAGATTCAAAGAAGGAAAAGGAGTTTCTCTAGATAGGTGATTATACACCCTAATGGGAGAGACCCACATAGCCATGTTGCCTGTCCAATTTTTGTCATTTCCCTGTTGTGAGGCTTGAGGTCATAACGTATCTTTTAAACACCTATCCACCATTCACTTCGAATGCCACATCGTCAAATCTGCCAGAAATCACTAACCGGTCTCCACAAAAATAATCAGGTTGTTAAGTTAAGGGAAGGTGTCTTCTCCTCCGCCACAGAAATAAATTTGAGGAAACCAACGTACGTAATACCTTCGGAAATACTCTGTCAGACATCCGTCCATACAAGTTATCCTAGGACTTGAAAAACCGAAGGCACTCTCCTACTGCATCCTTGAATTACCCTTTGGATCAGTAGCAAGCAGTCCTTGCAAATCCGCAGATTCTATCATGACTGAATTACCATCAAAATACTCTGGTTGCAAATCAGAATAATTTATCAAGTATCACTTCCATTTATAAACCACGGTCTTCAATGTCTCCGTCTTCAATCTGTATCTTCGACGATTTCGTATTTTTTGGTTCGAAATGGTTTTCGAATATAAATTCGATCCCGGTCCTTCCGTACCAACAATTGCATTGGCCAAATTTGATAGTCGGTTATTTAACTACCAAATAACAACCATTCAATCATGAAAATAAAATGAATTCATTGATTCAGTATTCAACAACATTTGGCCCTTTTAATTGTAAATAATGATCAAATGATTAATTCAACTTCTGGATCTTTTAATAATTTAAAATACGATATTCTCTTCTTAGTAATATTCTCAAAACCCTTTCATTTTAATATTTGGGAAAACATCTTATAATTATATCCAATTTTCTATCTTACTATTATTTCAAAACATTAGCTACAAATATTATTCATGCATATCTTCGCTCTAAAATTCATTAGTCTATACCCGTAAATTGGTAAGCAAATAACTCCCTGAGTATCAACCCCGAAGACTGAAATCAACATCAGATCAATACCCAAAAAATCACTCAACTCAACCAATCTCCAGTTAGGTTCTAATTCTTATCTCGACCTATTATCAATCCATATTATCCCCCTTCTAATTCGTTCAACCATTTTCCTCTTCGAAAATCTCATTTCAATTCCATTATTAAGTAACGTAAATTTAAACTTAATGTTTTAGCTTCATGCTCCCCCTTTTATAAACATTATTTATAAAACTCTAGCTTAATATGCACCCATTTAAATCCGCTTCCCTTTTCTTAATTCAAACACATATTTTAAGCTATCATCTCGGCTTAAAATCTCTTTTATAACCTAGTTATAAAGCTTAGCTTTTATTATAATACCCTTCATCATCTCTTTTCAAAAATCCCATTTTATTTTTCGATGTCCACTTGGATAACTTACCTTAATGAATCACATTACTAATTAATCACTTAAATAATGATTTACATTATCTTTAATTATTTTAGAAATAGTTACCTTATTATTTAACTAAATTAAACAGTAAACTTTTATTTAAAAACTTATTAAAGTAAAAAAAAATCATTAATCTACTTCATTAGATTAATTAACTACAAACTAATTTAATCAATTTAAAACATAGTTGTCTCTTTAACTAATTCCATTTAATCATTCTTTCCAATTAATTAATAATAAATTTAAATCATTTCATTTAATTGTTTCTGAGAAACAATAAGTCCACTTTTAACCGTTAGGTCAATTTCTGCCCAATCTGCTTATAAATCTTATTAACATAAGAATTTGGTTTATCAAACCATTTAATAGTTTTATATACTTAAGTAAATAAATAAATAATATTATTTTTCCCTTTTATAACTTCTATTCAAAATAATGGTTTTCAAAATCTAACTTCAGTTATAAAATAAATTTTATAACTTCATTACCGTCGATTCTCCTGACAGTAAATCAATATATTTATAAATCAAATTTTTTTTGCGCCAATTACTCAACCAATACTACCCATTAGTTCATATCAAACTGAGTTTGGATTCAACAAGCACTAATCAAGTCATCCATCCAATCATATCAGTTAAACAATTCATATAATTGTAATATGAAAATAAAACAAAAATATCTGAGAAATCACGTTGGATCCCTCCAACCTGTTTTTCCCTGCATCCAAATAATATTTCAATAATATTATTTTATTTCAATAACGGATATAATATTCAACCATCAAATAATAACAGCAATCTAAACATCCATCAACCAATTAACGATGATAACACACAAATATTTAAGCCCAACTTATATAAAATATAAATAGGATAAAACTGAGTGAGTTGAACTCATCTTTTGTTTCCATTTGTTGCCACGACAGTTTTTTTTATAAGCTTCCATCCGCGTTCAACTTTGACCAAATCAGCTCCATACGATTGCGTCCGTCGATACGGTCCAAACGCCTTTGGTTTGTTTCAATCTGTTATTGTTTGATAGGATTATAAAATTAGTACGATCTTCACTTATTTAAATTAATATTATCAATATATTATTATTTAATCCCATGCTTACATTAATTAAAATTTTCCTTAGGCATGTTTAAATCACGAACGGTTAGACACAACTTAATGTAAACTACACGGCCATGTTATAACTTGTCTAAGCACAACGTAATCTTATTTAGGCACATTTTCACATTTCCCTGACACTTTATATACCAAGTAATACTACATATATATAGATTAGTCCCCTTTTACTACTAATATAACTAGGCACATTTGGAAAAGTCCCTACCTATTGTTTTCGTGCACGTGAATATGATTTAACTAAGTACATGGCTTTCGTTCTACATACACGCGTTTAGGAAGATTAAAATATATTTCAGCAAAACTATACTAAAACTTATATTGGGAATATTAGGATCAACCCAAGCATATTAGGATATTAAGCTAGTTGTTGTTATAATGTATGCTATCTGTAGCCATCATTTTTTTATCAATTATTTTAATATGTGTTGAGATTTTAATCTTGCTGAAATATAGCTCCCACGTAACCATAAGCTAGTACACAAATATTTTTACCCGTTCTAGTAAACAACTACTGGTAAAAATAAATACTACTTATTTTTGGGCATGTATAAATATCAATTAGGCATAACTAAATTAATGTTAGGCGAACATAATCACACCCATCCATATCGTAACGTCCCGTATTTTACGGTATAATAATTAATTTATTTAATTATTTAAATAGTGATTTAGAGATTTAAATGGTTGTTTAATTAAATAATATTGAATATTTAATTAATATAAATAATAGAACAATATATTTATTTTTGAAATAATTGGAAATAACAGAATTCACAGTATTGTGTGAATTGGACAATTTAAAAAATATAATTCAGTTTAGAATTGAATTATATTAACGAATTTATTTATAAATGTCAGTTGAATGTATAATTTGTACTATAATTATAATCGAGCTCGAAATGACGCGGCAGTTCGTAATTTGGCGATTCAAACTTTAAACGAATATACAGAATCCGTTTTAAATCGGATTTCTTCAAAACAAGAAACGTTTGGACCCGTTGAACTATATTATTCTAATGGAAGTGAAAAATCGAGATTTCGTATTATAGATTGTAAAGTTATATCCAAATCAAATTTTAAAATAGTCATGGAATCGTTTATAAAACATAACGATATATTTAATTATAATTAAATACTGCATTCGAATTTGGACAAGATATTTGAGGCGTAACTATAATTTAATTTTTAGAATTCTACTGTAAATTTTAATTGGGAAAATAAGCACTTTTTATTTTGGAGTATTTTACACCCTATATAAGTATTTTAGGGTTTCGCGGAGTAAGCTAACTTGTGTATATTATTATATTTTTGAGATCGTAGCATACTACTTATGACGACGATATTTTTATTTTTATGAATAGGGGTTCGTAAATGAATGAAGTCATATGGAACTGGTACTCTTAACAATTATAAGAAAATTTTATTCGTTACTTCAAACCCAAGTGTAATATATTCCTTTTTGTCAATGCAGACAAGACTTCGAAGTGAAAACTCATGTTTTCCTCTCTTATAGTCTGTACAGCCTATGCTCGTACCTTTACACATCCCAAATGAAATTAACTCAGACCAGCGCTGCTCTTTCTTCATTGCATCGAGCTCGCCATCCCTGTAAAGATTACGACATCAACATGCTTTGAAACTCCTCCTTCCATTCTTGAACGCGTCAAAGCACTACTCCGTCTCCATCGTGTACACAACTCACATTTTCGCCCCCAATCTTCAGTGTATGATGCACAGTGAGAAGCCCTTTCCCTTTCATAAACTCCCGTACTCCATCCTATGTTACACGCCAACCCAGTAATGCATCCCATGTTTTAAATCTCTCCAGTACTCATTTTAACACCTTTAAACCATATTACCTTTCTTTTCCTTCCTTATTACTTCATTAAAAAAAGAACAGAAGCCACCAAAAACTCCTCCACTGCTTTGCGTTTCTAGAAAACCCGCGAGTTGGAACAACCCAGGTTAACGCACCCCTCAACGCACCGTTATTTCATTAACCAACTCCATCCCAGTTCATCAACCTGGACGCCATGACCTAGTGAACACCACTCCGACATTGAAATAACATCTGGTCCCCTTACATTTTTGACCCACACAGTTGTAGTTGCTGCTGACAACTTTGAACACCATAGAAATGCCATACTGTGTTTAAGCTTGTCATCCTCCTTCTCGTTGTGTCCTTTGCCAAGTTCTGCAACCTTTTCGAATTCGATCATCATTGCCTTCCTTTCAAAAACTCTCGAACCAAGGTCTACGGCTATTTCTGGAATGCATTAAACGGATATCGAACTCACTAGCTTGCCTAAGAAGTTGAAGAAAATTACTCAGAGGTTTCGACGATACTAATTTCGAATTTTTTTATGAAGAGTTGATAAATAAATAATCGAAGCTTTGAAATATTTCGGTGGTAATTACTTTTATCCGAAGCTGCTCCAGAAAAGAGATGGACAACGAAGCTTGGCAATAAATTTATAGGAGATAGAAACTTAACTGCTAAGGAAAAAGGTGAACCCATTTAATTAAGTGAAATGAAATATTTATGCCCACTGTAATGTGCTAAGACCATAGCATTCAACAAAACAGAAGTAAACGGCATGTAATCTTGTACAGGAGTTTTCGTCCATGTAGCCAATGGGAAGAAAAGGGACTGTGTTCACATGGGTCTTGGTAGAGGCTTGTTTTTCTTCCATGGGGTTTTAGGATTTTGGGATTGGGCCTAGTATTTAAATTGAAGCCCAAAACAGAAAAAGAAAAAGGAAAAAAAAAAGATGTCGGGTGAAGCTCATAAAGTATAGGACAACGGAGTGGGATACCGGAACATGAAATGTTTTACTGAGAAAGAAGAAGAGTTCAGAAATTTAATAAGGAAGAAGAAATACGTTATTCGGGTCTAACGAGAATGGTGGGCTAAATAATATGGTTAAGCCATTTTTCATAATTTAATTAAGTTTAAATTAATTTATATAACCTATAAACTTATAAATGTTGTATCGTGCTCTTACATTATCAAAATTTAACAACCTAGGGACCGTTGGAATCATATGGACGCGAGCTACGTGATTGAGCTGGTTTGGATCCATTTGGAGCTCGTTTGGATTTATGGCGAAATAAAACGCCTAAATGAAATTGTTGAACGTTTATCGTTATTTAATGATAAACCACCAATGTGAGTAAATCTCACTAACTCTGTTCGGTTTATGTTTTTATAACGTATTTTTAGAATTGATAAATGTTGGTTGTTTGCCGTGTGTTGACTGTTTGGTTGAACTGCTAAGTAATTGGTTGAAATTATAGATCTAGTTATATGTATATAAATACATACATACATACACATATATATATATATAGCGTTAATTAGATATTGATTCTGTTTAGCAAAATATTACATGTTGAAATGAAATTAATGTTAATTATATAGTTTAACATCTGTGGATGCAGGGAAACAGGTTGGAGGGATCCAACCGGATTCCTCAATATTTATTATATTGTTTTATTCATATTGTGATATATGATGTGATATATAATCTATGATTGATTATGATTGCACTGTCTAGTTATTGGTATTTTAAATACCATAAGTAATACTGGAATGTATAAAGGAAATTTTCAAAGTGTATATTGAAAATAAAATATTTATATGAAATAAATAGAATTATAAAAAGAAATAATTAGAAAATAAATAGAATTATAAAAGGAATTATTTGGTAAAATAAAAGGAATTATAAAAGGAAATGGCAGTATATAAAAAGAACTATGAAATGGATTTAAAGTAGACATTAAATAGAAATCTGTTTTAACAGATAAATTGAGAAGATTAATTTATAAATAATGTTTTATAGATTAAATAAAATATTTATCATTTGATAAATGGAATATATAAGTCTGAAATTATATAGAGAAGTAAAATCGACTTCAACACCGTTATTTGAAATCAAATGTGAACGTAGCAGTGTAAAGGGAGTTAAAATATAAGATTTTGACGAATAGTCTATAATTAGAAGACAAATCGAATTTGGAAATGGGGTACTATTTTTAAATATGAAATCAAACTGTTTTGATTCGATAAAAGAAATATTATTTACATTCGATGTGAATAAGGGATTGAGGTAAATATTTTTCAAATAAAATATAATAAAAGAATTTGGGGTTTGAATTAGGAATTTAAATGGAATTCCTGAAATTAGAAACTGACCGGAAATTCGTCGAGTTGAATGGCTTTCTGGGTATCGATCTGATGTTGGTTTTGGCCTTCGAGGTATATACTTAGGAAGTTGTTCGCTTATTAGTTTATAGTTAGAGACTGATAGAGGTGGGAAGATATTGATGCGTGAATCAAAAATGGAAACGTTTTCCAAAGTTAATAACGTATATTTTCTAATTTTAGAAAATAAGGGATTTATGAATATATGGAAACGATAAATGTGAAATTGGGAAATGAAATGATGATTGATTGATAAGATTTCCATTTAGGAATATGACCGTTTTTTGTACACATGTTTTCCTTTGATAGTTAATGTTGGATCTAGATTAACCCTAGAGGGGGGAGGGTGAATAGGGTTTATCACAGTTTTTAACTGAATTAAAAATCTAGCGAGATATATAATGATAAACAGATCACAGAATATAGTAGAAACAGAAATGCAGAAAATAAATCACACACAGATGTACCCAGGTTCAGCAAAACCCTGCCTACTGCGGCATTTCTAAGGTTTCTACTAGGTGATAAAACAGATCCCGCATAAAAGACCATGTACACTCACAAACCCTTCTTCTATTCTAACCCTACGCTCAAAACCCTAGACTGTTCTAATCCCCTAGAACAGATTTCCCCTGATTACAACCCCGTAACCAGTAACCTAGATTTTACAGACTCTAGCAACTATCAGTCAACACCCTGACTGGTTCTTCTAGTATTTTATAGGCACTAGAAACTGATCAGATTGTTTAAAATGAAAAATAAAAGAAAGACAATAAGAAAACCCTAGTATTTAAAAACTAAAGGTCGTCCCCTTTTTAAACTTGGCCTAGGCATATTAGAAACAGGCCGGCCCCTTTTTAATTCATTTTCTCGATCACTTTTGTCTCTTGAGAAAAAGAATGGCGGCAGGAAAGAATTGGGGAAAAAGCTAGGGTCTCCTTCTGATTTCCCAATCGCGACTTAAAATATTTCGCTTCAGAAAGATGGTCTTTGATGCTCGAATTACTTGGTCCTGCTTTGTCTATAATTGGAATTTGGTCGATCAAAAACTTGTGAGTTTTACTGATTTTATTGCTTTGAAAATACTTGAATTGAGTTTATGGGTTTCGATTTCAAATTGCCTATGATGAAACAGTGTGATTATTTTAAGATTTAGGAAACCCTAAATCAACACTCTGATTTCCATATGTCTCGATCCGACTTTCATGGTTTCCCTTTTTAATTGCTCTCGATTAAAGCCGTGAATTTGTGATTGAATATTGCTGAAATAACTGCTTTCTGGCCTTGAATTCACACTGCTATTTCTGGAAAGAGATCTTGCCTGTTTTTAATTGTTGCGTGATTAATATTGTGAATCCATACACTAAAACAAAACTTATGGAATTGAAATTTGATTGGAATGATTCTGGATATTAAATAGCCCCTTGTGTGAATGATTCTTGACTGTTATCTTGATTTGAATCCGAGAATATTTCTTCCTATTGCTGGAAAGTTACCTTGCGTGATTTCCTCTTTTGTCTTGAATATAAATTGAATTTCTCTTCTTTGAAAAACATATGTGGATTTCTTGGACTTTGAAAACAACATTTGTATTTCAAGAAGCTAATCTCAAAATTGATTTTGATAAATATTTGGAAAGATTTAAAACTGTTTTCTTGCCACAAGTTAATTTGCTCAAAAAAAACTGGAAACCAATTTTACTTGCCAAAAGAATTTTTTCTAATTGGTTCCGTATATGTTACTGTGATTTTCAAAACAGAATCCAATAAGGCTTTAAAAAACTTTCCTTAATAAACAAAATTACTTGAAAACTTGTTGTGGCACTGGTACTTCATCACTGCTGCGTTGTGTTCCACCTAGGTTGTATATGCTGAACCAACATTGCTGCATGATCACATAGTTGTTGCTGATCTATGTAGTCATACATCACCATCCATGCCATCTAGTGTCATCGTCTATGCTTATGCTCGTTCATGTAAAAGAACTGTCACTTTAAGCTATTTTGTGTTGATCCCATGTACCATCTTGTTGCACCATTCATATGCTGTGTCATGAATACCTGCTGCTCCGTAGTTCAGTCATACTGTATATCCATGTTTGTGTATGAGCTTCAATGCATTGATCTTTCATGTACATCACTTATGCTCCTCATGTACTGAGTGCCTTGCGTCCATGCTGCTGATACTTGTTTCTTGTTTTGCTTTGAACATTTCTGCTTTGATTTTGTGTATCCATATTGCTTCAGTTTGAACATGCTGAATACACCCTTTTGTATACACCAATGTATTTCACCTTAGCTGATTTATATGCAACTGAAACTATTCATGCATTTCTGTTGCATCTTCTCGACCAATTTCTGTAGCTCCATTCATGCTAGCTGCACACATGTATGTTGCCTTGCATATTTCCATACCATGTTTAACCTCACGGCCACTTGTTCATGTTTAAAAAACTGAACCTTTGAAACTGAAGTGGAATTCATACTTGAAACTCTACTCGACGCTTAAAAAAAACGTTCTGCCTTTGTGTATGTATGCAGACCAGTTGTGTTCCTTTGAACTAGCACCATGTTGTTGTTTTTATACTGTTGCACAGACCTGGTCACTTTATGTTGGCTGCACTATTGTCTTGACACTTGAGTATGCTTGTGGATCTGCTCTGAGCATTGATACTACCTTGATCATGTTGGTCCATGCTTGAGCATATGTTGTCGCATTTGTCATTTCTGTTGACTTCTATTGTTTAATTGAACCATTTGCTCGACCATGCTAGCTTGTGAATTTATATATTGTGCTCGACCACTATTGTTTGTCCATGAAGTTGAGCTGACTGTTGAGCTGCCTCGGCCACTTTGGTTATGTGTTGACTATGTTTTCATGTGCACTGAGTCGAGAAGGCCCACGTGGCTACTCCTCAGTTGCACACTGAATTGGCATGGCAGTGCACACGTGTATATATATACACGTATGTATATGGAGTTATTCAGAAAATTTCCTGTCCCTGTACATATACAAACTGTCTAGACACAGTCGAATTAACAAATCAGATCAAGTCATAAAAATGATGAGAAACACATCGAAATTCCGAGGAAAATAAATTTAAAAAAAAATATTCGCTAGAATTTAAAATATTATTTCTATTCTAGATACTGTGTGTGTTTCTATACCTGACAGGTATGAAGATGACTGGACTGACTGTGAGCAGTGAAGACTGGACTGACAGTGTTGACTGACCAGGAGACTGGAGAAAGAAGAATAAAGAAGGAAGACAGCATATTGTGACGGCAAGGAATCTCGCTCGGTCCGAACCAGTCGCTAAACCGATCCAGGCCGCTCGAAACGCCCTATCGTTTGAGAACACGACAAAACAGAACGCATACAGAAGAACATTCCATTGTATATTACAACAATGCATCAGATTACAAGAATATACAGAGTATAAATGAATATTACACAGAAATATCAGAGATTTAAATTACATTTGAATACATAGCAGCGGAAAATAATACAATACACAACTAGAATGAGATATACGGATACAAAGCTTTCCGGATATCGTTCCAGCTGTAAACCAGGATCCTGTGAATATAAATCTGCAAAACCAAAACTACTAGCTGCCCGTGTCAAAATAAGGGCACCCAGAGTTTAGGTTAAAACAATAAACTCCAGGTCAGTCATGTGACTGGTGTGAGAACTAAAACAGTTATTATTCTTTATTTTAAATCATTAGGTAAATCAAGGGACCACGCCGTATAACACGGAACGGGTTTCCTCCCAAGAATACCAGTGCATAAAACAAACAGCGCAATGCTAAATAAAGAAAAATGAAGCTGTTATAAGACCCAGGTCCTATCACACAATGCAACGCAAGCCGGGGGATAGGGTTTTCCCTTATAACAGCCAAAGAATGCTTGATACGTTTAAAACAAATCATTTGATACTACTATAAGTGCATAGTGTATAAAACCACTTCAAATCATAAGTATCAATCATAGGCGACATGAGCGTCCCATGCCACTATGTCGCCATGTATAGTTTTACAAATAAAACCGCAAATGTCACGTATTTGGAAATTGGATTTCCATCTATGAACCGAGGCAAAAGATAGTCCTCAACCGGTTCGAGACGCTCTAGCCCGCCCCTCAGGATCAGAGCTCGAGTGATCCTTGGATCCTCAGGGCCGGTCCACACGGAGTGGATTAAAATGCCTGAACATGCGTTTCCCCGCCCTATGGGGCGTAAATGAGCCAACTAAATGACTCCATCGGTTCGAGAACGACCGATCAATCCGAGGCGCCTCGCAACATCAACAACCACATAAGTCAAACTCGTCAGGGCGTGTAAAACCACTGACGCCACTTCTAGCTAGAAAGAAACGCATGCCCTCCCTGACGTCCGTCTCCCGTTTTTGGTTCATACCTGGTGTGAAACACGCGAGGTAAAACGTTACACAAAGCTACGCCACAAAGGCCGTGCTTTGATCATCACCACAAGACTTTGCTTTTCAACAGAAGCCTCGATCAATTGCCACTTAGGCATGCCACACAGGCAATTCACTCCATGCGTTTGATATCCATCAATATATAACCCCTGAGCTCATACGTCTCAGAGAAGGGCGTTAAGCAAGAGAATAAATTCTCCGCCGCCAAACAGATATATATTTAATAGAGATCAATCACACGGACTAAAATCCAATGTCAGACACACAGTCCATTTACGAGTCCGTTC
Source organism: Allium sativum (assembly GCA_030737875.1). Classification (NCBI taxonomy): domain Eukaryota; kingdom Viridiplantae; phylum Streptophyta; class Magnoliopsida; order Asparagales; family Amaryllidaceae; genus Allium; species Allium sativum. The sequence goes on from CM060919.1 coordinate 661,942,522, forward strand.
TGGGTCTGAACGAAACCGGAGGCACCTAGTACCCCGCATATCCATCGATCTCCAAGTACGTCTGGACGATCACTAACTGTTTCCATCTTCTTGGGTGTACAACCCAATCAAGATCATCAGTAATTACCCAAACGACGTGAAGACCTCCGGTCTTCGACCATCGTCTTCATCTTCGACTTATCGTCGTATCAGTTATCCAGAATGGGATAAACCCGGTCTTTCCGAATAACTCGCGTATATATTATAAAAGTGTTACACAAACACAACATACGCCTCATTCCAACTCATTAGTCATTAACCGTAAATTAATCAAGAGAATAATTCCCCAAATATTAACCCCGAAGGCCGAAACCAACATCAGATCAATATCCAGAAAACCATTCTACTTAGCTAACCGACAGTTAGTTTCTAAATTTCACGTTCAAATCTAATTAAAGATTCATTAAAACTCCACTTAGTTTTAATCTGTGACTGGGTTAAAGAATCAGTGTCATTTAAAACACGGTTCACGATAAACCCAAAGTCACATCCCATTAATTATCGGGTTAAAGAACAAGTGTTATTTAAAACACTGTTCACGATAAACCCAAAAATCAATATCCATTCAATTCCAATTAAATATTATTTAATTGGTACACTTCATTAAATCTAAATAAAAAGATTTAATCTTTTCTCAACTGGGTTCAAGAACAGTGTTAGTGAAGACACCATTCACGACAAACCCAAATCACATTCATTAATTATCGGGTTAAAGAACAAGTGTTATTTAAAACACTGTTCACGATAAACCCAAAAATCAATATCAATTCAATTCCAATTAAATATTATTTAATTGGTACACTTCATTAAATCTAAATAAAAAGATTTAATCTTTTCTCAACTGGGTTCAAGAACAGTGTTAGTGAAGACACCATTCACGACAAACCCAAATCACATTCATTAATTATCGGGTTAAAGAACAAGTGTTATTTAAAACACTGTTCACGATAAACCCAAAAATCGATATCAATTCAATTCCAATTAAATATTATTTAATTGGTACACTTCATTAAATCTAAATAAAAAGATTTAATCTTTTCTCAACTGGGTTCAAGAACAGTGTTAGTGAAGACACCATTCACGACAAACCCAAATCACATTCGATATTCAATACAAGGCTCTGAATAGAAAATATATCGGCTTATATTCAATATCAAATTCTACGACTAACAAATGTCGTATTGGAAATAACGATATAAATATATATCTTTCAAATTTCCATAACAACACCTGTATAATCACGAATTCCAACATCGAAATATTCCGAAGACAATTTCGATTCAAATCCACTCCAATGCAATCATTGGAAATTTTGGTTATTTTTAAAACCCTTTTTAAATTCAATTTATTTATTTAAAAATAAATAGAATTATATTTCTAGTTCAAAACTAGTTCATTTCGATAAAAATCCATTTTTATCTTTTCAAATATGGAGTTTTTCATCCCAATTCTTTCTAAATCATTTCTTATGATTTTACACAAATTATTGCTATTTTTAATAATTTTATCCAGGCCCGTACAGTCGATTTCCATCAACGGCCATCGAACTGCACTTACAGCGACCTTTTTCGAATTTGATTTGGACATAATTCCAAATCCAACCGTTAGATTTCAAATTTCTAATATTCGTTAGAAAGCTCTTTTCGATACGAACCCAACGGTTCCGGTTTTAGGAGAATCCGACGGTCGGATCTCCCGTAATGTCCGTTTGAAATAAATGGTCGAAATTCGCGAACTGCCGCGGCGCGGCGCGTTCTATTCAGGCCATTATATTATATATAATATATATAATATATATAATATATATTTCGTCGATTTCTATTTAAAACGAATTATATAAATAGTTTTAAAATCGTTTCAAAAGCTATTTCAACTTTCTTTTCAATTCAAATCGAAATTGAATTTTTTTTTTATAAATTCGTTTTAAAATTCATTTCTATTCAATTCAAATTTCAATTCAATTTGAATTCATTTCAATTCACTTTCGATTCAATTTGAATTCGTTTTCAATTCAATTCATTTCGAAATCGTTTTCAATTCAATTCACTTCGAAATCGTTTTCAATTCAATTCATTTCGAAATCGTTTTCAATTCAATTCATTTCGAAATCGTTTTCAATTCAATTCATTTCGAAATCGTTTTCAATTCAATTCATTTCGAAATCGTTTTCAATTCAATTCATTTTGAAATCGTTTTCAATTCAATTCATTTCGAAATCGTTTTCAATTCAATTCATTTCGAAATTGTTTTCAATTCAATTCATTTCGAAATCGTTTTCAATTCAATTCATTTCGAAATCGTTTTCAATTCAATTCATTTCGAAATCGTTTTCAATTCAATTCATTTCGAAATTGTTTTCAATTCAATTCATTTCGAAATCGTTTTCAATTCAATTCATTTCGAAATCGTTTTCAATTCAATTCATTTCGAAATCGTTTTAAAATCGATATAAATATCGTTCACGTCAAAATGGCGTCAATCTAATCAACACGGCTTCATATATTCCTTTATTTTCAAATATTTCTTTTTCAAATATTTCTTTTTCAAATATTTCTTTTTCAAAACTGGAATGAGGCCCAATCAATTACCATATAAAATTAATTATATGGATTTTCATACAACACATGTATATAATAGCATTGAAAAATAATCAACCATCAACCAAAGTGCACTACACTGTATAAGCATCAAATATAGATATCTAACGCTTATAACAGCCTGTCAATCAATCGATCGACATATTTAATCAATCAGGATGAGTGAACTGCATATTTCATCCTAACACCCGTGTAGGGTTTCAAACAATCAAACAAATATTTTATTTGTGCAGTTGGGCGATGTGTAAAATTTATCGACCCAATCAATGTCAGTCAAATCAGTGTACATAAACAAACCGTCTGGTTTGTAAATGAATATTTTATTTATTCGCATTCACGTTAAAAATTATATTTCTAACGATAAAACATTTTATTTCAACATATGAATTTCTATCCAGTTCATTCTTTAAATAAAATGATATTTTATTTTCCTAACTTATTTTAGAAAATTTCGGCGGCATAACGGCACGATACTAGAAACGGGACAAGGCCTAGCCTTATCCCCGGTCTAGTGAAGGCCCACGCCATTCACACATCAATCAAATCAATTTCATTATGCAAACCACAAAATTTGGAGTAAGAGTCTAACCTAGCCTTACTCCTTCGCCTTATAACGGCGCACGTCTAATCCTAACCAATTTATCGATTCGATTTTTCACACCACAAACCACATTCAAACCAATATCGCAATCAATAACCAAACAGCCAAACAAACAAGTCCATGGTCTGTGGACGATTGTGTCGGGTGCTACTAAACACCGTCTGCATCCTAGTATATATATATATAACTAGAAAAGAAATTGAAAGGTGAGAAATTCTCACCTATAGCTATCCTAGCTCCACGGCACTTCATTGATAGAAATCTTCATTGTTTTCGCATCTTCGTCAGCTTCGTCGCCCGTAGCCACTACATTCATAAAAATCGAATTTTTACTTCGCTATTCAATATTTAAAAATCATATTTTTATTTCGAAGGTCAATATATAAAAATCAAATTTTTAGTTCAAAGTTCAATATATAAAAATCGAATTTTTAGTTCAAAGTTCACTATATAAAAATCGAATTTTTAGTTCAAAGTTCAATATATAAAAATCGAATTTTTAGTTCAAAGTTCAATATATAAAAATCGAATTTTTAGTTCAAAGTTCAATATATAAAAATCGAATTTTTAGTTCAAAGTTCAATATATAAAAATCGAATTTTTAGTTCAAAGTTCACTATATAAAAATCGAATTTTTAGTTCAAAGTTCACTATATAAAAATCGAATTTTTAGTTCAAAGTTCAATATATAAAAATCGAATTTTTATTGCGATGCCATATAGATAAAAATTCCATTTCAAAAATATAGACTTCGCCCCTTCTAATTAAAAAGTTTTCCTCTTTTCTAACAAAAAGTTTTCCTCTTTTCTAATAAAAAGTTTTCCTCTTTTCTAATAAAAAGTTTTCCTCTTTTCTAATAAAAAGTTTTCCTCTTTTCTAACAAAAAGTTTTCCTCTTTTCTAATAAAAAGTTTTCCTCTTTTCTAACAAAAAGTTTTCCTCTTTTCTAACAAAAAGTTTTCCTCTTTTCTAACAAAAAGTTTTCCTCTTTTCTAACAAAAAGTTTTCCTCTTTTCTTATAAAGATCAAATTTTTTAAAGTTAAAACCTTTTCCCCTTTAAAGTTAAAACCTTTTCCTTTAAAAAATCAGTTTTCATATTCTCTAAAAATCAGTTTTCATATTAAATAAAAAAAACAGTTTTCATATAAAATAATAAAAAAAAACAGTTTTCATATAAAATAAAATAAAAAAAACAGTTTTCATATAAAATAAAATAAAACAGTTTTCAGATAAAATAAAAAAACAGTTTTCATATATAAACAAAATTTCAGTTTTTCAAATTAAAACAAAATTCAGTTTTTCACAAAAGTAAAAATAAATAAATTAAATTAAAAAAACTTACGGGGGCGCTGATGCGGGGTCGGTTCTCGCGCTGAATCGGAGGCGGGGCTCCTCGCTGGTGTCGAGTCGGAGGTGGTAGGGAGGGTGGCTCGCGCGTCTACTCGCTGGAGGAGCGTCGGCTGTAGAGGCGAAGGGGGCTTCGTCGTCTTCGATCGATGGAGGGGGGGAGCGGCTTCGAGGTACGGCGGCGATGTCTGGAGGCGGTGGCGCTCGGGGTTCCTCCGTCCGTCTTTTCTTTTCTTTCTTCTTTTTTTTTTTTTTTTATATCTGAAATAAAAGTGAACGGGGGGGGGGGGGGGGCCAAAACGAAGATAAAAGGGGGGGGAATTAAAAATTTTATTTTTATTATTATTTAATTATTTAATTTTGCAAAACGGTTGACTTTTACATACGACCTCGAAACGAGGTCCACCGCCTGTCGTCCATAGCGTTTCACCCCCATTCCGAACACAATGGGATATGTATCGCAAGCTGATTCGATTGTTATAATCAGTTTCCTTTTGAATTTACATTTAAATCACTATATTGAATTTTAAACGTACATTTCAAATTACAGGGGCCACATACTAACTAGAAAAATTCCAGAAAAATATTTTCTAGCTTCGTATTGACGATACGGTCCTAACAAAACTAGTTTGGACGAATTCTGAGACCGTTTGAAAAATGGCCAATTTCCAGTCGATTAAAATCAACTGAAACTGGTCAAACGCGTTTTCCTTTGCCACGCTCACATATTAATTCGAAAAATTATGAAATTTGAAACCTAGCGATAACTTGACATCCCGGTCCCAACAAAACTGGTTTCGTCGAAATCCGAGGTCGTTTGCAAAATGTCTATTTTTAAGGGCCTTATATATATAAAAATATATATAAATTCCACAGCGACTATTTCTAATTTTAAACTGGACATATCTTATCATTTCTAAGATGAAATCCCAGTTTGTTAACTTTGTTACAAAGATATAGTTATACAGATTCAAATATTTCTTGTTTCGTTCAATTCTGACTTATATTGAATTATGTATATTCATTTGAAATTAGAAACCGAATTTTCGAACTACCGCGCCATTTTCAATTCTATTTATAAATATAAATAAATATTTATATTCTAACGACGACGCGTATATAATATATACGTTCGAATTATATTCAAAATAAATTTTCGTCGATATTATTTAAAATAATTCATTTTAAATAATCAAAATTCGCTATAATTGCCAAAATAAAAATTTTAAACTGGCCCAGATTTTCCGGGTTGTTACAATCTCCCCCACTTAAAACTTTTCGTCCCCGAAAAGGAACAAAGTCGAAAGTGGTTTGATTAATCAACTCTACGTTCGATCTGGCTTCCATTCTCCAACTCTTTAGTTTCTGAGAATTTTCAAAACTTCAAAAATTTGGCTAACACCTTAAATTTTTGAAAAATTTCGCCATAACCTCCCCTGCAATGGGAGCATCGGGGAATTTCAAATAGCTTCCCCGGTCCTTCAGATCTCAAAAAGAAAAAGAAAAAGCCAAGCGGCTAGCCAATAGGCTCACAAAATCATCATCACCCAAACAAAACAGGAAATTATGTAGTAAACATGTACCTATTTGTCGGGCAAACAAATTTTATTCTCTGCTCTAGCCTCCTTGCTATGACCTGTTCAATGATATATATGGATATGCAAGCAAATGCAACCAATTTTCAATACTGTTCAATATTTGATACAGCTAGGCATAATGGTTCAAAATTATCAAACAATTAAACAAACAACACAAACATCAATCAATTAGTGAATTAGAGTTTCAAATTCATAATTTTGATACATATACAAAAATCATGTTTTTGATGCCAAATCACAACAATAAGCCCTATCTAATTTTGGTTCTCACACCAGTCTAATGGAAATATATAGAAAATCACACCTTCGAAACTCGAATACCAATTCTGATGATGTCTAGACTATCATCAGAATCGTCTCCGGGCGACTAGAGTGTGATGCTATATCTATCCAATATATTAAAAATTCGAATACACGCGGATCAGACGTATACGCAAAATCTGTATATACTGGATTGTCCACATCAATATAAATAGATAATCAAATACGAATAGTTGATTTAAATTTTCAAAACAAGATTTGTTTTCATTTTGAAAAATATACTCTTCACACTCGTTCTAGGATACTACTGATCCCATCTCTAACGAGTCATTCCCGTTGGATATTACTAATCCAGTTTCTGATGAATTCTTTCGTATGGTTCTAATGTGCCTTGTTCTCTGAGCTTTGTAAACCAAAGCTCTGATACCAAATGTGACGGCAAGGAATCTCGCTCGGTCCGAACCAGTCGCTAAACCGATCCAGGCCGCTCGAAACGCCCTATCGTTTGAGAACACGACAAAACAGAACGCATACAGAAGAACATTCCATTGTATATTACAACAATGCATCAGATTACAAGAATATACAGAGTATAAATGAATATTACACAGAAATATCAGAGATTTAAATTACATTTGAATACATAGCAGCGGAAAATAATACAATACACAACTAGAATGAGATATACGGATACAAAGCTTTCCGGATATCGTTCCAGCTGTAAACCAGGATCCTGTGAATATAAATCTGCAAAACCAAAACTACTAGCTGCCCGTGTCAAAATAAGGGCACCCAGAGTTTAGGTTAAAACAATAAACTCCAGGTCAGTCATGTGACTGGTGTGAGAACTAAAACAGTTATTATTCTTTATTTTAAATCATTAGGTAAATCAAGGGACCACGCCGTATAACACGGAACGGGTTTCCTCCCAAGAATACCAGTGCATAAAACAAACAGCGCAATGCTAAATAAAGAAAAATGAAGCTGTTATAAGACCCAGGTCCTATCACACAATGCAACGCAAGCCGGGGGATAGGGTTTTCCCTTATAACAGCCAAAGAATGCTTGATACGTTTAAAACAAATCATTTGATACTACTATAAGTGCATAGTGTATAAAACCACTTCAAATCATAAGTATCAATCATAGGCGACATGAGCGTCCCATGCCACTATGTCGCCATGTATAGTTTTACAAATAAAACCGCAAATGTCACGTATTTGGAAATTGGATTTCCATCTATGAACCGAGGCAAAAGATAGTCCTCAACCGGTTCGAGACGCTCTAGCCCGCCCCTCAGGATCAGAGCTCGAGTGATCCTTGGATCCTCAGGGCCGGTCCACACGGAGTGGATTAAAATGCCTGAACATGCGTTTCCCCGCCCTATGGGGCGTAAATGAGCCAACTAAATGACTCCATCGGTTCGAGAACGACCGATCAATCCGAGGCGCCTCGCAACATCAACAACCACATAAGTCAAACTCGTCAGGGCGTGTAAAACCACTGACGCCACTTCTAGCTAGAAAGAAACGCATGCCCTCCCTGACGTCCGTCTCCCGTTTTTGGTTCATACCTGGTGTGAAACACGCGAGGTAAAACGTTACACAAAGCTACGCCACAAAGGCCGTGCTTTGATCATCACCACAAGACTTTGCTTTTCAACAGAAGCCTCGATCAATTGCCACTTAGGCATGCCACACAGGCAATTCACTCCATGCGTTTGATATCCATCAATATATAACCCCTGAGCTCATACGTCTCAGAGAAGGGCGTTAAGCAAGAGAATAAATTCTCCGCCGCCAAACAGATATATATTTAATAGAGATCAATCACACGGACTAAAATCCAATGTCAGACACACAGTCCATTTACGAGTCCGTTCTGGGTCTGAACGAAACCGGAGGCACCTAGTACCCCGCATATCCATCGATCTCCAAGTACGTCTGGACGATCACTAACTGTTTCCATCTTCTTGGGTGTACAGCCCAATCAAGATCATCAGTAATTACCCAAACGACGTGAAGACCTCCGGTCTTCGACCATCGTCTTCATCTTCGACTTATCGTCGTATCAGTTATCCAGAATGGGATAAACCCGGTCTTTCCGAATAACTCGCGTATATATTATAAAAGTGTTACACAAACACAACATACGCCTCATTCCAACTCATTAGTCATTAACCGTAAATTAATCAAGAGAATAATTCCCCAAATATTAACCCCGAAGGCCGAAACCAACATCAGATCAATATCCAGAAAACCATTCTACTTAGCTAACCGACAGTTAGTTTCTAAATTTCACGTTCAAATCTAATTAAAGATTCATTAAAACTCCACTTAGTTTTAATCTGTGACTGGGTTAAAGAATCAGTGTCATTTAAAACACGGTTCACGATAAACCCAAAGTCACATCCCATTAATTATCGGGTTAAAGAACAAGTGTTATTTAAAACACTGTTCACGATAAACCCAAAAATCAATATCCATTCAATTCCAATTAAATATTATTTAATTGGTACACTTCATTAAATCTAAATAAAAAGATTTAATCTTTTCTCAACTGGGTTCAAGAACAGTGTTAGTGAAGACACCATTCACGACAAACCCAAATCACATTCATTAATTATCGGGTTAAAGAACAAGTGTTATTTAAAACACTGTTCACGATAAACCCAAAAATCAATATCAATTCAATTCCAATTAAATATTATTTAATTGGTACACTTCATTAAATCTAAATAAAAAGATTTAATCTTTTCTCAACTGGGTTCAAGAACAGTGTTAGTGAAGACACCATTCACGACAAACCCAAATCACATTCATTAATTATCGGGTTAAAGAACAAGTGTTATTTAAAACACTGTTCACGATAAACCCAAAAATCGATATCAATTCAATTCCAATTAAATATTATTTAATTGGTACACTTCATTAAATCTAAATAAAAAGATTTAATCTTTTCTCAACTGGGTTCAAGAACAGTGTTAGTGAAGACACCATTCACGACAAACCCAAATCACATTCGATATTCAATACAAGGCTCTGAATAGAAAATATATCGGCTTATATTCAATATCAAATTCAACGACTAACAAATGTCGTATTGGAAATAACGATATAAATATATATATCTTTCAAATTTCCATAACAACACCTGTATAATCACGAATTCCAACATCGAAATATTCCGAAGACAATTTCGATTCAAATCCACTCCAATGCAATCATTGGAAATTTTGGTTATTTTTAAAACCCTTTTTAAATTCAATTTATTTATTTAAAAATAAATAGAATTATATTTCTAGTTCAAAACTAGTTCATTTCGATAAAAATCCATTTTTATCTTTTCAAATATGGAGTTTTTCATCCCAATTCTTTCTAAATCATTTCTTATGATTTTACACAAATTATTGCTATTTTTAATAATTTTATCCAGGCCCGTACAATCGATTTCCATCAACGGCCATCGAACTGCACTTACAGCGACCTTTTTCGAATTTGATTTGGACATAATTCCAAATCCAACCGTTAGATTTCAAATTTCTAATATTCGTTAGAAAGCTCTTTTCGATACGAACCCAACGGTTCCGGTTTTATGAGAATCCGACGGTCGGATCTCCCGTAATGTCCGTTTGAAATAAATGGTCGAAATTCGCGAACTGCCGCGGCGCGGCGCGTTCTATTCAGGCCATTATGTTATATATAATATATATAATATATATTTCGTCGATTTCTATTTAAAACGAATTATATAAATAGTTTTAAAATCGTTTCAAAAGCTATTTCAACTTTCTTTTCAATTCAAATCAAAATTGAATTTTTTTTTTATAAATTCGTTTTAAAATTCATTTCTATTCAATTCAAATTTCAATTCAATTTGAATTCATTTCAATTCACTTTCGATTCAATTTGAATTCGTTTTCAATTCAATTCATTTCGAAATCGTTTTCAATTCAATTCACTTCGAAATCGTTTTCAATTCAATTCATTTCGAAATCGTTTTCAATTCAATTCATTTCGAAATCGTTTTCAATTCAATTCATTTCGAAATCGTTTTCAATTCAATTCATTTCGAAATCGTTTTCAATTCAATTCATTTCGAAATCGTTTTCAATTCAATTCATTTCGAAATCGTTTTCAATTCAATTCATTTCGAAATTGTTTTCAATTCAATTCATTTCGAAATCGTTTTCAATTCAATTCATTTCGAAATCGTTTTCAATTCAATTCATTTCGAAATCGTTTTCAATTCAATTCATTTCGAAATTGTTTTCAATTCAATTCATTTCGAAATCGTTTTCAATTCAATTCATTTCGAAATCGTTTTCAATTCAATTCATTTCGAAATCGTTTTAAAATCGATATAAATATCGTTCACGTCAAAATGGCGTCAATCTAATCAACACGGCTTCATATATTCCTTTATTTTCAAATATTTCTTTTTCAAATATTTCTTTTTCAAATATTTCTTTTTCAAAACTGGAATGAGGCCCAATCAATTACCATATAAAATTAATTATATGGATTTTCATACAACACATGTATATAATAGCATTGAAAAATAATCAACCATCAACCAAAGTGCACTACACTGTATAAGCATCAAATATAGATATCTAACGCTTATAACAGCCTGTCAATCAATCGATCGACATATTTAATCAATCAGGATGAGTGAACTGCATATTTCATCCTAACACCCGTGTAGGGTTTCAAACAATCAAACAAATATTTTATTTGTGCAGTTGGGCGATGTGTAAAATTTATCGACCCAATCAATGTCAGTCAAATCAGTGTACATAAACAAACCGTCTGGTTTGTAAATGAATATTTTATTTATTCGCATTCACGTTAAAAATTATATTTCTAACGATAAAACATTTTATTTCAACATATGAATTTCTATCCAGTTCATTCTTTAAATAAAATGATATTTTATTTTCCTAACTTATTTTAGAAAATTTCGGCGGCATAACGGCACGATACTAGAAACAGGACAAGGCCTAGCCTTATCCCCGGTCTAGTGAAGGCCCACGCCATTCACACATCAATCAAATCAATTTCATTATGCAAACCACAAAATTTGGAGTAAGAGTCTAACCTAGCCTTACTCCTTCGCCTTATAACGGCGCACGTCTAATCCTAACCAATTTATCGATTCGATTTTTCACACCACAAACCACATTCAAACCAATATCGCAATCAATAACCAAACAGCCAAACAAACAAGTCCATGGTCTGTGGACGATTGTGTCGGGTGCTACTAAACACCGTCTGCATCCTAGTATATATATATATAACTAGAAAAGAAATTGAAAGGTGAGAAATTCTCACCTATAGCTATCCTAGCTCCACGGCACTTCATTGATAGAAATCTTCATTGTTTTCGCATCTTCGTCAGCTTCGTCGCCCGTAGCCACTACATTCATAAAAATCGAATTTTTACTTCGCTATTCAATATTTAAAAATCATATTTTTATTTCGAAGGTCAATATATAAAAATCAAATTTTTAGTTCAAAGTTCAATATATAAAAATCGAATTTTTAGTTCAAAGTTCACTATATAAAAATCGAATTTTTAGTTCAAAGTTCAATATATAAAAATCGAATTTTTAGTTCAAAGTTCAATATATAAAAATCGAATTTTTAGTTCAAAGTTCAATATATAAAAATCGAATTTTTAGTTCAAAGTTCAATATATAAAAATCGAATTTTTAGTTCAAAGTTCACTATATAAAAATCGAATTTTTAGTTCAAAGTTCACTATATAAAAATCGAATTTTTAGTTCAAAGTTCAATATATAAAAATCGAATTTTTATTGCGATGCCATATAGATAAAAATTCCATTTCAAAAATATAGACTTCGCCCCTTCTAATTAAAAAGTTTTCCTCTTTTCTAACAAAAAGTTTTCCTCTTTTCTAATAAAAAGTTTTCCTCTTTTCTAATAAAAAGTTTTCCTCTTTTCTAATAAAAAGTTTTCCTCTTTTCTAACAAAAAGTTTTCCTCTTTTCTAATAAAAAGTTTTCCTCTTTTCTAACAAAAAGTTTTCCTCTTTTCTAACAAAAAGTTTTCCTCTTTTCTAACAAAAAGTTTTCCTCTTTTCTAACAAAAAGTTTTCCTCTTTTCTAATAAAGATCAAATTTTTTAAAGTTAAAACCTTTTCCCCTTTAAAGTTAAAACCTTTTCCTTTAAAAAATCAGTTTTCATATTCTCTAAAAATCAGTTTTCATATTAAATAAAAAAAAACAGTTTTCATATAAAATAATAAAAAAAAACAGTTTTCATATAAAATAAAATAAAAAAAACAGTTTTCATATAAAATAAAATAAAACAGTTTTCAGATAAAATAAAAAAACAGTTTTCATATATAAACAAAATTTCAGTTTTTCAAATTAAAACAAAATTCAGTTTTTCACAAAAGTAAAAATAAATAAATTAAATTAAAAAAACTTACGGGGGCGCTGATGCGGGGTCGGTTCTCGCGCTGAATCGGAGGCGGGGCTCCTCGCTGGTGTCGAGTCGGAGGTGGTAGGGAGGGTGGCTCGCGCGTCTACTCGCTGGAGGAGCGTCGGCTGTAGAGGCGAAGGGGGCTTCGTCGTCTTCGATCGATGGAGGGGGGGAGCGGCTTCGAGGTACGGCGGCGATGTCTGGAGGCGGTGGCGCTCGGGGTTCCTCCGTCCGTCTTTTCTTTTCTTTCTTCTTCTTTTTTTTTTTTTATCTGAAATAAAAGTGAACGGGGGGGGGGGGGCAAAACGAAGATAAAAGGGGGGGGGAATTAAAAATTTTATTTTTATTATTATTTAATTATTTAATTTTGCAAAACGGTTGACTTTTACATACGACCTCGAAACGAGGTCCACCGCCTGTCGTCCATAGCGTTTCACCCCCATTCCGAACACAATGGGATATGTATCGCAAGCTGATTCGATTGTTATAATCAGTTTCCTTTTGAATTTACATTTAAATCACTATATTGAATTTTAAACGTACATTTCAAATTACAGGGGCCACATACTAACTAGAAAAATTCCAGAAAAATATTTTCTAGCTTCGTATTGACGATACGGTCCTAACAAAACTAGTTTCGACGAATTCTGAGACCGTTTGAAAAATGGCCAATTTCCAGTCGATTAAAATCAACTGAAACTGGTCAAACGCGTTTTCCTTTGCCACGCTCACATATTGATTCGAAAAATTATGAAATTTGAAACCTAGCGATAACTTGACATCCCGGTCCCAACAAAACTGGTTTCATCGAAATCCGAGGTCGTTTGCAAAATGTCTATTTTTAAGGGCCTTATATATATAAAAATATATATAAATTCCACAGCGACTATTTCTAATTTTAAACTGGACATATCTTATCATTTCTAAGATGAAATCCCAGTTTGTTAACTTCGTTACAAAGATATAGTTATACAGATTCAAATATTTCTTGTTTCGTTCAATTCTGACTTATATTGAATTATGTATATTCATTTGAAATTAGAAACCGAATTTTCGAACTACCGCGCCATTTTCAATTCTATTTATAAATATAAATAAATATTTATATTCTAACGACGACGCGTATATAATATATACGTTCGAATTATATTCAAAATAAATTTTCGTCGATATTATTTAAAATAATTCATTTTAAATAATCAAAATTCGCTATAATTGCCAAAATAAAAATTTTAAACTGGCCCAGATTTTCCGGGTTGTTACACATATGTTATTGTATAAGTAACAATTTCAATAAAAAAATGTGTATATTGAGTTGTATGTAAATGATCAGTGATGTAGTGAAGAGCTTTGTATAAGAATGAAAGAATTGTATAGATATTTGTAATAAACAAATTTGTTTGAAATAAAATATCATTCTATTGTTGTCAAACAAACTTGTCTAATTTATTCAGATTATTTACAAGTACAAATTCCTGTGAAGTGTTTAAATAGCGGAGATATAAATAGTTGTACTGTTTGCATGTTTTAAATATAATACTATATTTAAATACAATACTGTATGAATATATGAATGTCTGTACAGTCGTATTCTACTTAAATATAAATATTATATTCCTGTCTGTGATGTATATATGAAACAATACAGTAGTAAACACATTTAAAATAATATTTATTTTGTTTTTATCGTCAAACAAAAATCATATGATTGTGTATACAACTACGTCATATACAACAATCTCCCCCTTTTAATGATGACAAACTAATAAAAGATTTTGAGCACAATAAATGTGTTTGACAGTGAATATTGAACTCCCCCTATTTAAAAGCTCCCCCTACAACAGAAAACTCCCCCTGTAACTGTGCATGAGTGAAATGAATGTGAAACTGAATTGGAATTTTCAAAATTAAAATATTTATAAACTATTCACTCATAAGTCAAAATCTCAACCCATTCTCCCCCTTTTGTTATCATCAAAAGGATATAGAATTTAAAATATAGATGAAAATTGGCTAAAAATATTATTTCAGCTAAAGAGGAATAATAATCATCATAAATCTCAATCAGTCAAACAAAAATTCTAATAAACTGAGAACTGGTGGGATATTTCACATTGTAGAAAATGACGGATTTACGATGAATTTTATATATTATGGAGAGAGTTTCAAAAACATTATTTTCAATTATTTTCCAAAAGAATTTTATAAAATATAAAGCACAAAATACAATGATGAATTTGGATTATAATTATAAATTCAACTTAAGTGACAAAATCAGATAGTCTCAAATCCCAGTAGCTATCAATCAACAAATCATAATACTTCATAAGATATTAACACAATTCACATATTAGAACATGGATTGATAGACTGGTTTTTATAAACACCAAGGAAGATCTCAGTTTAATTTCAATTTAGCATTTTATTTATTTATTTAAGAGCACACTGACCACGCATAACCAGAGCTTGGATTTTTAAATGAGGTTAAAGACACACTTATGTATTAATTATATTTATTATTTTCAGCTTTAAAAGGAAAAACTCCTCGGTATATAAAACCAATATGAATGATAGAAAAGTGGTAGATACCGAAGTGGACTGTGAAATAAATTTCTAAATTAATTATACTATGAAATATGATCAACTGTACTGAGATCATTGAAAATTTCAATTGTCACTAATTCTGAAAAATAACATAACCACAATTCCATCACAAATATTTTCACTGTTTATTCAAAAAGATTCTTAAAAAAATATTAACTCTCCACATTAATATAAAATCATAACGGATGGCAGAAGGATGATAGGTAGTGAAGATGGTCGTGAAATAATTGCCAGTTTAAAGATATTATAATAAATGTTCAACCATCATGAAAATATAAATAAAATCTCCTCTTGTTGTGAAATATAATGTAGTCACAATTCATCACAATTTCAAAATTTGATAATTATTTTGAAGAATTATAAATACAGTTCAATTTTGATATTGATTTCAATTTCTGAATGAATAATTAATAAATAATTCTAAAATTGAAAATCAATTACAAGAGGAATATGCTGATCTATACACGACAAGAGGGAAAAATGTGTACAAGGTAAAAAAGAGTGTGTGGATTTATACATGGTGAGGATTTGAATCTAAGTACAGATGGGTGAGACAAATATAAGGCACTTCTGATACCACTTGGTGTCCCTATCAATGAGGATTATAATCACACTGGAGATAAACAAGGATTTCACAGACAAATTGAAAATCGATCAAAAGGCCCAAGCAGACAAGACTAGAAAATAAATTTCATCTATTATAGCAGTAGTAAAAAACAAACAGTTATTTGAAAACCTTTTTTCAAAGACAGTATCAGAGCAGCACAGAAATCAATATCACAACAGACTTGTCAGAAAATGTTTCACAGAAGTTTCAGATGGTCAAAAAAGATGATTCATGATCCCAGATTTAAAAATATTGTTTATTTTAAATCATTTGAAGGAATATGAAAATATCAGAATTTAATGAATCAATCACACCAGATTAAAATTTTTGATTCTAGATATGTGTGTGATTCAGTAAATCGATAATTTCAAATGATTTTAAGTAAACAAA
The DNA here is from genome assembly GCA_030737875.1 of Allium sativum. Classification (NCBI taxonomy): domain Eukaryota; kingdom Viridiplantae; phylum Streptophyta; class Magnoliopsida; order Asparagales; family Amaryllidaceae; genus Allium; species Allium sativum. Next base: position 661,959,014 of record CM060919.1, read on the forward strand.
TATTTAAATCAAATAACCATGAAACAATAAAGAGATTTAAGACCATTTTCTCAAAGATTTTTTTCCAAATTATTTATGACATGCACAAGGATTTTTTTAGAATATTTACATTAAGTTTGAAGACATATTCACGATCCAAAAAATAAAAATTATTTATTTGAAATCACTTGAGTGGATGTTGATCATGAGATACAATGAATCAATCACAGAGAATTAATAATTTCATATCTGAGATGTGTGTGAGATTCAACATATCAGAAATTTCAAATGATCTCAAACAAACAAAGATCTAAACTAGACGATCATGAATAACAGTGAATATCAAGGTATAAGCAATGATTCAAGACAGATCAAAAATGCCCAAGCCAATCTGAAAATTTCTGAAATTATCGCAATTGATAAGTAACAAAGTGTATTATAATGTGTATAATATATTAAGCATTCCCAAAAAGAATAGGAAGAAACTCAAAACAGCATAAGTGTGTGAAATTTGATTAATTATTCAGTTCTTCAAAAATTTAGAACTCAAAATAACAGTGTTCAAGATATGATATTAATGCTTCAGCACTGTTAAGAATTCCCAAAAAATAAACTTCAAAAAAATTGCAGATAATTACAAATTTAAATTCAATATCTGGAAATGATTAAAATAAGAGAGTTTTATCCACAGAAAGCAAATTTCCAGAAAAACATAACTTTTGCAATTGGAAGTTAATGAAGCCCAAAATAATATGGTAGTGATAAATCAAAAAAAAAACAAAGAAAAAAACATAAGACATAGAAGGAGAAATAAATAAAATAAAAAATAAAAAAATATTTACAAAGGTGAGTTTAGAGATCATACCAGAATCCAATGTAAATCTGAATCTCTAACTCAACAGATCTTGGCTGAAGAAACTGTGAATGATATAAAAGTATAGACAGCTTTGTTTCACATTTCTTTTTGCACAACAGTTCCTCAGCCTCCTTTGGTACCTAACAGTTTAGGGGATTGAGTGGTCTATCAAAATTAGTAAAACAACTCACAGTTATGTTAACATCTTTTGGTACCCAAATCTATTTGTATAACATCCCATTCGAATCTATCTTTGTGCCTTTAGGAACCCAAACTTGTTTAGTTTTTCCAAAAATCATTTTATTTCTTTTTGAGGTCCACATCTGTTCAATTGGATCGTTATCAAACCAATTCTTGTCTCGTTTGTGATTTAAAAACCTTCTGGAATTTTCAAAATTCAAATTTTCAAAAAGACCGTTTTTGAAACAATTTAAAGGATTTTTAAAATCATAAGAATTCAATTTTTCAAAAACATTTCTTTTCCCAAAACCAATGCCATTTTTATTTCCAACAGAAAATTGGTTTTGTAACAACATATTCAACGATTTTTCCCCATTAGAAAATTTATCCAAAGTTGATTCTAATCGTTGAATTTTGGATTTAAGATCAGAATTTTCTTTTATCAGATTTGGACAGCGATCAATGTTGATCTTTCGTCTTTTAGTATCATTTTGTTTCAAAAACAGATTTTCATTTTCAAGAAGTTTGTTTTTGGTCTTGGACTCAAATATTTCAGATTCAAATTTAATTTGTTTTTCAAATTCAAGTTTCTTGAAATTTTCAATCTCTTTTTCAAGCTCGTTTAAAATTAAATCACTTTTCAACAAGCTTTCTTTTTCAGCAATTTCATGGTTGGAATTTTTGATGGCCTTAAAATTATTAAATTCTTTTTGCAAAGAATTGTTTGAATCTTTTAGCTCAACCTCGTTATCTTTTAAAATCAAAATTTCCTCTTTAAGCCTTTGAATATTTTTATTGAGATGAACGAGGTCAGTTTTCAATTTCAAACAACTTCCACAGTCAGAATTTTCTAATTTCATGACATTTATAAATTCAGAGTCCAAACAGTTAATTTTGCTATTTAACTCGTGATTTTTAGATTTTAAAGATTTGTTTTTATGATGGAATTTATTAATGATTTTTGTTAAATCAGTACACATATAAACCAACTCTTCATATAAGAAGCTTTCAGTCTCATTGTCTGTTGAGTCTCCATCGTCTGATCTACTTGAATTTGTTACTTCTCCTGAGCATAGATCTGAATCTGAGTTGACCATTTTGGGTTTTGAGCTGCTGTTGTCAATCTTTCCATACTTTGTATCGAGAAAATTCCATATTTCCTGCGCAGTCAAGCAATGAGAGATAAGGTTATATTGGACATCATCAATATAAGAATACAAAGTGCGAATAACACGAGAATTAAATCCAATATCACTCCTATTGACCATATCATAACCATTAATAACAGTATCCCAACATTTAATATCAACAGATTTTAAATATAATTCCATTTCTAATTTCCAACTTAAAAAATCTATACCATTGAAAATAGATGGAATACGACTGGACTGATTTTTAGAAGAGTGACAACTAGGATCCACGATTCTAGGTTTAAAGAAAACCAAGCTCTGATACTAGTTGTTGGATCTAGATTAACCCCAGAGGGGGGAATGAATAGGGTTTATCACAGTTTTTAACTGAATTAAAAATCTAACGAGATATATAATAATAAACAGATCACAGAATATAGTAGAAACAGAAATGCAGAAAATAAATCACACACGGATATACCCAGCTTCGGCAAAACCATGCCTACTGCTGCATTTCTAAGGTTTCTACTAGGAGATAGAACAAATCCCACAGACATGACCATGTACACTCGCAAACCCTTCTTCTATTCTAACCCTACACACAAAACCCTAGACTGTTCTAATCCCCTAGAACAGATTTCCCCTGATTACAACCCCGTAACCAGTAACCTAGATTTTACGGACTCTAGCAACTATCAGTCAACACCCTGACTGGTTCTCCTAGTATTTTACAGACACTAGAAACTGATCAGATTGTTTATAATGAAAAATAAAAGAAAGAAAATAAGAAAACCCTAGTATTTAAAAACTAAAGGGTCATCCCCTTTTTAAACTTGGCCTAGTCAAATTAGAAACCGGTCGGCCCCTTTTTAATTCATTTACCCGATCACTTTTGTCTCTTGAGAAAAAGAATGACGGCTGGAAAGAATTGGGGCAAAAGCTAGGGTCTCCTTCTGATTTCCCAATCGCGACTTCAAATTTGTTGCTTCTGAAAGATGGTCTTTGATGCTCAAATTAGTTGGTCATGCTTTGTCTATAATTGGGATTTGCTTGATCGAAAACTTGTGAGTTTTACTGATTTTATTGCGTTGAAAATACTTGAATTGAGTTTGTGGGTTTCGATTTCAAACTGCTTGTGACGAAATGGTGTGATTATTTATAAGATTTAGGAAACCCTAAATCAACACTCTGATCTCCATATGTCTCGATCTGACTTTCATGGTTTCCCTTTTTGATTGCTTTCGATTAAAGCTGTGAATTTGTGATTGAATATTGCTGAAAATAACTGCTTTCTGGCCTTGAATTCACACCGCTATTTCTGGAAAGAGATCTTGCCTATTTTTAATTGTTGCGTGATTAATGTGGTGAATCCAGACACAAAAACAAAACTTATGGAATTGAAATTTGTTTGGAATGATTCTGGATATTAAATAGCCCCTTATGTGAATGATTCTTGACTGCTTTCTTGATTTGAATCCGAGAATATTTCTTCCTATTGCTGGAAAGTTACCTTGCGTGATTTCCTCTTTTGTCTTGAATAGAATTGCTCAGCTTTGAAAAACATATGTGGATTTCTTGGTCTTTGAAAACAAAATTTGTATTTTTGGAAGCTAATCTCGAAATAGATTTTGACAAATATTTGGAAAGATTTAAAACTGTTTTCTTGCCACAAGTTAATTTGCTAAAAAAAACTGGAAACCAATTTCACTTGCCAAAAGAAATTTTTTCTAATTGGTTCCATAAATGTTACTGTGATTTTCAAAACAGAATCCAGCAAAGCTTTAAAAAACTTTCCTCAATAAACAAAATTACTTGAAAACTTGTTATGGCACGGGTACTTCATCACTGTTGCTTTGTGTTCCACCTAGATTGTATATGCTGAACCAACATTACTGCATGATCACATAGTTGTTGTTGATCTATATAGTCATACATCACCATCCATGCCATCTAGTATCACCATCTATGCTTATGCTCGTTCATGTAAAAGAACTGTCAATTTAAGCTAGTTTGTGTTGATCCCATGTACCATTTTGTTGCACCATTCATATGTTGTGTCATGAATACTTGCTGCTCCGTAGTTCAGTCATTCTGCATATCCATGTTTGTGTATGAGTTTCAATGCATTGATCATTCATGTACATCACTTATGCTTCTCATGTACTGAATGCCTTGTGTCTATGCTGCTGATACTTGTTTCTTGTTATGCTTTGAACATTTCTGCTTTGATTTTGTGTATCCATATTGCTTCAGTTTGAACATGCTGACAAGATAGTATCTGCATGTATACACCCTTTGTATACACCAATGTATTTCACCTTAGCTGATTTATATGTAACTAAAACTATTCATGCATTTCTGTTGCATCTTCTCGACCAATTTCTGTAGCTCCATTCATGCTAGCTGCACACATGTATGTTGCCTTGCATATTGCCATACCATGTTTAACCATGCTGTCACTTGTTCATGTTTAAAAAACTGAACCTTTGAAACTGAAATGGACTTCATACTTGAAACTCTACCCGACACTTTAAAAATAATGTTTTGCCTTTGTGTATATATGCAGACCAGTTGTGTTCCTTTGAACTAGCACCATATTGTATTTTTATGCTGTTGCACAGACCTGGTCACTTTATGTTGGTTGCACCATTGTCTAGACACTTGAGTATGCTTGTGGATCTGCTTTGAGCATTGACACTACCTTGATCATGTTGGCTATGCTTGACCATATGTTGTCGCATTTGTCATTTCTGTCGACTTCTATTGTTTAATTGAACCATTTGCTCGACCATGCTAGCTTGTGAATTTAAATGTTGTGATCGACCACTATTGTTTGTACATGAACTTGAGCTGACTGCTGAGCTGCCTAGGCCACTTTGATTATGTGTTGACTATGTTTTCATGTGCACTGAGTCGAGAAGGCCCACATGGCTACTCCTCAGTTGCACACTGAATTGGCGTGGCAGTGCACACGTGTATATATTTACACGTGTGTATATGCAACCATTCAGAAAATTTCCTGTCCCTATACGTATACAAACCATCTAGACACAGTCGAATTAACAAATCAGATCAAGTCAGAAAAATGATGAGAAACACACCGAAATTCTGAGGCAAATAATTTTTTTTTAAAAAATATGTTCGCTAGAATTTAAAATATTATTTCTGTTCTAGATACTATGTGTGTGTTTCTATACATGACAGTATGAAGATGACTGGACTGACAATGAGCAGTGAAGACTGGACTGACAGTGCCGACTGAATAAGAGACTGGAGAAAGAAGACTAAAGAAGGAAGACAGCATGTGTCATTGTATAAGTAACAGTGTCAATAAAAAAATGTGTATATTGAGTTGTATGTAAATGATCAGTGATGTAGTGAAGAGCTTTGTTTAAGAATGAGAGAATTGTAAAGATATTAGTAATAAACAAATTTTTTTGAAATAAAATATCATTCTATTGTTGTCAAACAAACTTGCCTAATTTATTCAGATTATTTACAAGTACAAATTCCTGTGAAGTGTTTAAATAGTGGAGTTATAAATAGTTGTACTATTTGAGTGTTTTAAATATAATATTATATTTAAATACAATACTGTATGAGTATATGAATGTCTATACAGTCGTATTCTATTTAAATATAAATATTATATTCCTGTCTGTGATGTATATATGAAACAGTACAGTAACAAACACATTTAAAATAATATTTATTTGGTTGTTATCATCAAATAAAAATCATATGATTGTGTATACAACTACGTCATATACAACAGTTAAATCATCGACTATCAAAGATTTTGACCATTTCCGTTGTCAATACGGAGAGTCTGGGATTAGATTTATTGTCTGGAAAGCACTCCATATGGGCATTATCGTTTGAATCAGATAGATCGAATACAATTGAAGACGGAGTTTATACAAGGGTTATTCCGGTGATCCTAAGTAGAAATTGCCTAAGATGGATTTACAGAATAATTCCTTCGGGTTGTCCAGTCTCAGGACAAATTAAATGGACGAATGTCTAACAGAGTATATCTGGTATATTGTGTAAGTTGACCGTTTCAAACGTATTTACGTTGGTGGCGGAGGAATTCGTTTCTCTTAGCTTATGAATTTTTGGGGAAATCAATTTGTTATTTGATGGATATGACGATGTGGCATTCAAAGTAAATGATGGTGTGATCTGTTAAAAGATATGTTATTACCTCAAGCCTCATTAACTGTGAAATGGCAGAAATCGGGAGGTAGCAAAGCTAAGTGGGTAGCACCCAAGCAGTGTATATTGTCACCATCTAGAGAATATTCATATTTGTTGCTTCTTTCAATTCTGTATCTCCTGGGAATGGTTATGTTGGCATACCAACTGTAAAGTGACAATATATTCGGAACATTCAAGCGAAATGAATGGTCGGTCATGTGTGGCTGAGTTACAAGATGTTATTGTTGAACTCCAGTGTATCGCTTCCAGAGTACACTGATCGTAAGGTGGTTCTATACCTTGTCATAGTTGGAATCCATTACCCAATAAGAGCCCGCAGTTTTTGATTGTATATTATATATGTAGAGAGTGAGATGAAAGCTTTCTACTAGACTGCTATCTACTTGATTTAGACATTATTATAATATCAGAAAATATTGATCTTAAGAAATATTTTGGGTTATCGTAAGGTAAAAACCATATGTATTTATGTGTGGATCGATCTTATGATTATCATTGCTTTTGAAAAGGATTTGGAAAATTTAAACCAAGTGTTTGGAGTTTACTCACACCAGTCACATGACTGACCCAGAGTTTATTTTGTTTTGTTTTCCCTAAACTCTTGGGTGCCCAATTTTGTATAGGCAGTCAAGTAGTCGGTATTTTACAGATATACTGAGAGCTTTGAGCAGGAGGCTTCAGGATTTTATAGCAATTATTTATTTCCGCTGTGTTGTAAGTGTTGTACTTTGGTAATGATATGTATATTCAAGTACATATTTATATTTGAAAGTTATGTTATATAGTATATTTTATTCGTTCCGCTGAGAGATTCGTGTTACTCTGATTCTGTTGTTGTTCCTATCCTTCTTCTATTCTAATTTTCTACCTTATCTATTCTCATCCTCTAACTTCTTTCTATTAACATAATGATATTTCCGATTCTTGAGTAGTCGACATGGTGTTGTATGTCGATTACCGTTGTCGAAAATTTCCCGGGCCGTTACAGTGGTATCAGAGTTGAAGGTTAAGTAATTACCTTGGCTCTGTGGCGTGACTCAATAGAGAGAGGGTTAGCAATACCATAGGTTGAGTTTGAGTGTATATATATGAGCGCATACATGTTACTCAATATAAAATGGTTTTATATTGTGGAGATTTATTGGTTGAGTTGTTTATGAGTTCTGGTCGATCAGTTTGATCCACTGTATTGATAAGGGTTTATAAACACTCGAATACGATTAACCGACACTGTATGTTTTGAAAAGAGGGTAAATGAAATAATTTTATCCAAATTATATTTTGATATAAAAGGATGATTAATATTTGAAGTATTATCGTATATTATATGTGTTGGTTGTGATTATAATCAGATAAGATTATAATTGAAACGGTTATGTAAAAAACCAATCAAAATTCATGTAAGTGTTACGAAATGAATTAAATATGAATTTAAATCGGAATTGAAGTTAAAACACTAGATATTTGGAAAGGTGTTTGTAAATGGATATGGAATTAATATATGAAAATTTTAAAATCCTGGGAGATTTTAAGTTATCTACAAGCATTGTGAGTAATATTTTGAATGTATTTCAAAATGGAAATGGTTAGAAATGGTTTTGAAAGTGATATAGTATTGAACTCACTACGGTTGCTCAGAAATATATCCGATGATGATCCGGACATCATCGTTGTTCATTTTCGAGTTTCTAAGTGACGGATTACTACCAATTTTTTTGTTTTTGGCAATGTTTTGAGAAAACAAGTAGATTTAATTCTGAAAGGGAATATTTAATTTTTTAAAGGGGTAAGTTGTTCAAAACTCCCGGGATGAGATTGTTCGAATTAAAAATAAATTAAAAAGGGATTTGCGAAAGGAAATTGAAATTAAATTAAAACCAGTTAAGTGGAAATTGAAATTGAATCAGAATAGAATGATATCAAGAAAAATTGGATTTGTGAGTTAGATATTAGAATAAAATCAAATTGGTAAGTTAAGAGATCGGATCAAGAATGGAATTTGAATTGGAAATGGAATTTGGCTTGTATAAGCAAAGTATTTGGTTTTGAGGATAAACTGATTGGAGTTTGATTGAGATAACATTGGTATATGCTGAGTTGATAGCATTTGGAAGTGGTAGAGTTGATATGCCCTATAGAAATGTACCAGTTTATTTTTATATGAGTTTGGTGATTTATGAGCCTGTTTGGCAAGCCGCTTGCTGGTTTTTGATTTTCTTTTGGATTGAAGAATGCCTAGAGAGGCAAGTTGTAGTTGTACCGATTGACCCGTACAAAGGAGGTGCTGGCGAATTTTTTCAGAATTTTTGAAAATTTTCATTGGTAAGAATGAATTAATAGTTTAATTAAAATTATTTGGTTCAGTTGAAACTGAAGTTGATAAGTAAAACAAATAATTTTTAACCCAGTTAATAGGGTTTGTTTTCTACCTTAGCAATTTCGAGGATGAAATTATTTTAGGGAGGGGGGAAGAATGTAACGTCCCTTATTTTACGGTATAATAATTAATTAATTTAATTGTTTAAATAGTGATTTAGAGATTTAAATGGTTGTTTAATTAAATAATATTAAATATTTAATTAATATAAATAATAGAATAATATATTTATTTTCAAAATAATCAGAAATAACGGAATTCACAATATTGTGTGAATTGGACAATTTAAAATATATAATTTAGCTCAGAATTGAATTATATTAATGAATTTATTTATAAATGTCAATTGAACGTATAATTTATATTATAATTATAATCGAGCTCGAAATGGCGCGGTAGTTCGTAATTTGGCGATTCGAACTTTAAATGAATATACAGAATCCATTTTAAATCGGATTTCTTCGAAACAAGAAACGTTCAAATCTGATGAGGTATATTTTTCTAATGGAAGTGAAAAATTGAGATTTCGTAATTTAGAATGTAAAGTTATATCCAAATCAAATTTTAAAATAGTCGCAATGAAATCGTTTATAAACCATAATGATATATTTAATTATAATTAAATACTGGTTTCGAATTTGGACAAGATATTTAAGGTGTAGTTATAATTTAATTTTTAGAATTTTACTATAAATTTTATTTGGGAAAATAAGCACTTTTTATTTTGGAGTATTTGACAACCTATATAAGAATTTTGGGGTTTCACTGAATAAGCTAACTTGTCTATATTATTATATTTTTGAGATCATGACACACTATTTATCACGATGGTATTTTTATTTCTGTCGATAGGGGTTCGTAAATAAATGGAGTCTTATGGAACTGGTATGCTTAACAATTATAAGAAAATTTTATTTGTTACTTCAAACCCAAGTATTATATATTCCTTTTTGTCAACGCAGACAAGACTTCAAAGTGAAAACTCATGCCGTCCTCTTCTATAGTCTGTACAGCATATGCTCGAACCTTAGCGGTTAAGTTTCTATCTCCTATAAATTCATTGCCAAGCTTCGTTGTCCCTCTCTTTTCTGGAGCATTTTCGAATAAAAGTATTTACCACCGAACTATTTCATAGCTTCATTTATTTATTTATTTTCAAAATCAACTCTTCACAGAAAAATTCCGAAATCAGTATCATCGAAACCTCTGAGTAATTTTCTTCATCTTCTTAGGCAAGCTAGTGAGTTCGATATCCATTTGGTGTATTCCAAAAATAGCCATAGACCTTGGTTCGAGAATTTTTGAAAGGAAGGCAATGATGATCGAATTCGAAAAGGTTGCAGAACTTGGAAAAGGACGCAATGAGAAGGAGAATGACAAGCTTAAACACAGTATGGCATCTCTATGGTGTTTGAAGTTGTCAGCAGCAGCTGCAACTGTGTGTGGGTCAAAAATGCAAGGGCACCAGAAGTTATTTCAATGTCGGAGTGGTGTTCAGGAGGTCATGGCGTCCAGGTTGATGAACTGGGATAGAGTTGGTTCATGAAATAGCGGTGCGTTGAGGGGTGCATTAACCTGGGCTGTTCCAACTCACGGGTTTTTCTGGAAACGCAAAGCAGTGGAGGAGTTTTTGGTGACTTCTGTTCTTTTTCTAATGAAGTGATAAGGATGGACAAGCAATGGAATATGGTTTAAAGGTGTTAAAATGAGTACTGGAGAGATTTTAAACGTGGGATGCATTACTAGGTTGGCATGTAAAATAGGATGGAGTAGGGGAGTTTATGAATGGGAAAGGGCCTCTTGTTGTGCATCACACGCTGAAGACTGGGGGCGAAAAAGTGAGCTATGTACACGATGAAGATAGGAGCAGTGCTTCGACGCATTCAAGAATGGAAGGGGGAGTTTCTGAGCATGCTGATGTCATATTCTTTATAGTAATGGCGAGCTGGACGCAATGAAGAAAGAGAAGTGTTGGTCTGAGTTAATTTCGTTTGGGCCATGTAACGAAAAAGGTGAACCCATTTAATCAAGTGAAGTGAAATATTTATTCCCACTGTAATGTGCATAGACCATAGCATTCAACAAAACAGAAGTAAACCACATGTAATATTGTACAGGAGTTTACGCCCAAGTTGCAAATAGGAAGAAACAGGACTGTTGTAATGACCCGCATTGGCAGAGGTATTATAATTAATTTATTTAATTATATAAATAGTGATATAGTGAATTAAATGGTGGTTTAATTAAATAATGACGAATATTTAATTAAAATAACAAATTGAATAATATATTTAATTCGGAAATAATCAGAATTGGCCGAAATGGCGATATGATGTGAGCTGGATCATTTGTGATATTTAATTCAGTTTAGAATTGAATTAGAATAACGAATATATTATTTGAACGACAGTTTGAACGTATAATTATATTATAATTATAAAAGAGCTCGAAATGGCGCTGCAGTTCGCAATTTGGCGATTCGAACTTTAAACGGATATACTGAAGCCGTTTTAAATCGAATTTCTGTGAAACAAGAAATGTACAGAGCTGGTGGAGTATATCTTTCTAGTGGAAGAGAAAATTCAGGATTTCGTCGTGTAGATTTTGAGATAAGTCCAAATCAAATTTTAAAATAGTCGCTATAGAATCGTTTATCGACCGAATCGGTTTATTCAATATAACTAGAGATTGGGTTTGAATTTAGACAAGGTTCTTTTGGGACATAATGATAATTTAATTTTTAGAATTTTACTGTATTTTTTAATAAATTAAATAAGCAACTTTTTATTTGAAATATTTTACACCCTGTAATCAACATTTTGAGGTTTCGCAATATGAGTTAATCTACCGGTATTATTATATTTTTGGGGTCGTGGCACTTTACTCGGCACGACTGTATTTTTATTTTTGTACGTAGTAGCTTGTACGTACGGAAGAAGGGTTTTATATAATAGGATAATGATGTTTTCTGACTAAGAAAATATAAGAGGGGTTTCAAACTTTAAATAACCAAAATATGTATCTCCAGAGATTTCCACGCCTTCAAAAGAAAGGAAAATCGTGGCCTTCTCCTGGCCTTCAAAACTGGAAACAAATATCTATAAATAAATCCTTATAAATACCCCACTAGCATTCCTTAGGACCTAATTACATCATCTCTTCTGTAAATCAAAAGGAGGCCGCCACTTTATCAGTTCTTAAGTAATTAAACCGACGCTGAAAGCTACGGTTTCGAGACCAATTTCCAGAGAGAGGTGGACTTCGAGTTACGTGGGTTTCCAGGCCTAGATGGAGGCGAGGACTGGCATTCGAATGGTGGGTTGATGTGGGACTCCGATGAACAACGTTGAAGGTGGCGCTGATCTGCAATTTTGGGTGTTTGCGTACATCCAAGAGTCGATGTCTGAAATACAGTGCATTACTGATTTTGAACTGAGAGACGTTGAGGATGGGTTCAAACGCAGACATGGAAGAATGGCAGTGGTCGTCCAGGGAGTATAGGCGCAAGTTTTAGGCAGGGTTAGGCGTTGAAAGGGAGGATACAGGAGCTTGTTTGGGAAAGGGAGAAAGGGTCAACTGCGGAAATCATGTGTTAAGGTTAAAAGGGTATTTTCTTGTTTTTGTTTTGTTGAATTTATGTTTGAGTGACTTGAGAATAATGTATGAAGTCGCTGTTCAGTTGGCTACTGAGCGGTATTTCAGTAGAGATGTATTAATGAAAACAAGATGTGTAGAAGTTGTTGTAGTAAACAGAATAAATTTGGTTTAAGTGAGGTACTTTCATTTGTTTATGGAAAGAGGAGTTAGACAGATGAATTGGTTAAGCTGGGAGTCTGTTGAATTAGACAATGCTGAAAACTTGAAGTTATTTAGGATTTTGATACAGATGTGAATGTGTACTCAAATCGGAGATGAACTCATGATGGTGAAATCATGTTGGAATTTCCTGAACGAGTGTGGGAGCAACATCTAAATGGAACTTGGGAAAAGGGAGTTCGAGCAAATACTGGAGCTCGTATTCTAAATGAGGAAGAAGAGTAATACGGGTCAGTGGGCTTTTGAAGTTTGAGTGGGCCGAGGTGTGAGGTAAAGCCCAAAAAAGAAATATAAAGGAAAATTTAGTTTACTTTCAATTTAAATTGTATAAACTTGTATTGATAATATCCTGGTTATACGATATCAGAATTTCGAACGATCAGATCCATTGGGATCGTATGGACGGTGGCTACGCCATGGAACTGACTGGGAGCGAATCGAAGCTCGTTACAATTTATAGCGAAATAAATTGTCTAATCTGAATCAATGACAATTATTGTTATTAACTATGTAGTCCAAAGTGAGTAAATCTCACTAACTCTGAACAGTTTATAATTTCATGTTGTATTTTTAGAACTGTTAAATGTTGGTTGACTGACTATGTGTTGACTGTTTGATTGAGCTGCTAGTCAGTTAGTTGAATTTCTATATTGATTCTGTTTAACAGAATATATCATATGGAACAAAAAGTGATGTTGATTTTATTGCGTAACATCTGTGATGCAGGGAAATAGGTTGGAGGAACCCACCTGGGTTCCTCAATATATAAAATACTGTTTGGTTTCTTATATTGTGTTATATGATGTGATATGAAATCTGTTGATGATTTTATATTTTTGAATGATACCGATCATTGTTATATGATACGTTAAATACCATAAGGAATACTGGAAAGTATAAAGGGGAATTTTCGAAGTGTTTATTGTAAATAGAACATTTATAAAATCAAGAGATTTTATAAGAAGGGATTTTTTTTTATAAAATCAAAGGATTTTATAAAGAGGGATATTTATTTAGAAAATAAATATGATATTATAAGAAGAATATTTGTTTGTTAAATAAATAGAATTGGAAAGGAGATATTTGTAAACTATTTACAAATAGGATTGTAAAGAGAAAATATTCGTAAAACAATTACAAATAGAAATGAAAAGGGAAACATTTGTAAAACATCTACAAATGGGATTGGAAAGAAAATATTTGTAAAACATTACAGATTGATTAAATGGAAATATTTATTTGTAGGAAATAAATAGAATGTTATAAATGAGTTATTTATTAAGAAAATAAATAGAAAGAAAAAGGGATATTTGCAAACCATTTGCAAATAGAATTTATAAAGGAAATATTTGTTCAGGAAGCAAATAGATTACAAAGGAAATATTTATCTTTGGATAAATAGATATATATGTATATATATAAGTCAGGACTTATATAAAGGAGTAAGAATCGATTTCGACATCGATGTTTGAAACTGAATAAGGATAAAGAGTTAACCAGTTAGGTTAAACCAGTCGAGTTAACCAGTTAGGGTTATCCAGTTAGAAGTAGTCAGTTAGATTTTAATCAAACTAGAGTTATTCAAGTGGAGTTAATCGAATATAGTTTATTCGAATAGAATTAAAGTAGTTATCGACTAGAGTTAAATCAAATAGAGTTAATCGTATATTTGTTATTCGAATAAGAGTTAACCAGTTAGAATTAATCGAATAGAATTAAAATAAAGGAGTTAATCGAATATAGTTTATTCGAATAGAATCAATTGAGTTAATCGAATATTAGTAATTCGAATAAAGTAAAAGGAGTTATCGAATATTAGTTATTCGAGGAAGAGTTAAATAGAGTTATCGAATATTAGTTATTCGAATAGAGTTAAATGGAGTTAAAGGAATAAATCGAATATAGTTTATTCGAATGGAATTAGAGGAGTTAATCGAATATAGTTTATTCGAATAGAGTTAGAGGAGTTATCGAATATAGTTTATTCGACAGGAGTTAAGTGAATAGAGTTAATCGAATAGAGTTAATTGAAAAGAGTTAATCGAATATAGTTACTCGAAAGAAAGGTTAAGTAAGGAAGTTAGTTAAAGAAATATAAAGTGAACTTTGCCTATTTCAAAGTTAGAAATGTTGTTCAGTTAAGGTCTGAGAGGTAGTTCTACCCCAACTTGATTGGCTTCGTATTTAACTAAGGAATGGTTAAGGTTCGGTAGTAAAGGATGGTTAAGTGAATTTAGTACTTAAAGGAAATGGTTTGAGTTGGCATAGCGATGTTTTATCTAAACATCTGCTTACTCCAAATGTAGGAGTTTGGAAATGTTTTCCAAACAAGAATCAGAAATGTTTTCTAATACAGAAAACAAGGAATGGAAATGTTTTCCAGTGTTATTAAATTTTATTTTCTAAATATAGAAAATAGAAAATGTTGGATATAGGGAAACAGGAGATGTAAAATGAACTAAAGAGATTAATGTTAAATGATGTTTGTTCGATATAATTTCCTCCTGGAAATAATATCGTTGTTTGCACACCTGTTTTTCTTTGATAGTTAAATCACAGACTATCAAAGTTTTTGACCATTTTAACGTTGTTAATATGGAGAGATCGGTTGGATTATTATCCAAAGAACCACTCTGTATTGGCATAAGCGTTGCGAATCATATATGCCAAAGATAATTGAAGACAGAGTAAAGTGCAAGGGGTATTGTATAAGTCTTAGATAACAGTATCTAAGATGGATATACTGAATAGTTACTTCGGTTCATCCTGTTCCTGGATGACTTGTATGGACGGATGTCTGACAGAGTATTTCCAAATGATCAAGTACATTGATTTATCCAACCGTACCACGAGTGGAAGCGGAGAAGGAAACTTCTTTAGCTAATACGTAATGTATGGTTGTAGACGTCAATTAATGATTTTCAATGGATCTGACAATGTGGCATTCGAAGTGAATCTGATGTGATGATGAAGCGTAACCTCAAGCCTCATCAACCGGTAAATGACAGAAATCGGGCAGGCAGCATGGCTAAGTCGGTCGCTCCGAAGTAGGGTGTATAATCACCTGATCTAGAGTTTCATTTATTTCTAAAAATCTATTGTTGATGTTGTCCCATTCGGGAAACGGTTGCTGATCCCAACCGTTGGTGATATACATTCGATACACTCAAGCGAAATGAGTGGTCGGTCATATGTGGCCGGGTTGCAAGATGTTCTTGTTGAACCCAGTGTATTCCTTTCTAGAGGTACACTAGCGTAATGTTGTTCCATACCTTGTCATAGTTGGAAATCTATTACCCAATACGTGCTTGCGGTTTTTGATTGCATACTATGTATGTAGAACGTGAGATGAAAGCGTTTCTGCTAGATGATTATTATATTGTGGTTGATATACATTATTATAATGTCAACAGAGTTTTGATATACAAATTATTTTGGATTCTCATAAGGGAAAAACCCGTTCCGTTATACGACGTGTTCTTATGAGATATCGTTAATGGCTCAAACTGTTTTAAACTGTTTTACTCATACCAGTCCCATGACTGACTCGGAGTTTATTTTGTTTTGCTTTCCTAAACTCTTGGGTGCTCAATTTTGTATGAGCAGTCAAGTAGTCGGGATTTGCAGATACTTGAAGAGATGGAGCAGGAGGCTTCAGGATTATACAGCTATTATTATTCCGCTATGTTTTAAGTGCTGTACTTGATAATGATATGTATATTCAAGTACAAATCTTGTATTTAAAAGTTATGTTATATTTTATTCGTTCCGCTGTGAGGTTCGTGTTACTCTGATGTTGCGTTCTTCTTCTTCTATTCTAAGTTTCTATCTTATCTTTCCTCACCCTCTAATTTCTTTCATTAACTACCAAGTTTTTCGATGTTTGGTTAGTCGTCATTGAGTTTATGTCGATAATCAAAGTCGCCAAAAACCGGGACGTTACAACTATGTTCACACAGGTCTTGGTTGAGGCCTGTATTTCTTCCATGGGGTTTTTTGATTTTGGGATTAGGCCTAGTATTTAAATTGAAGCCCAAAACATAAAAAGAAAAAAGGATGTAGGGTGAAGCTCATAAAGTATAGGATGACGGAGTGGGATACCGGAGCATAAAATAATTTACTGAGAAAGAAGAGGTGTTCAGAAATTTAATAGGGAAGAAGAAATACGTTATTCGGGTCTAACGAGAATGGTGGGCTAAATAATATAGTGAATCCATTTTTCATAATTTAATTAAGTTTAAATTAATTTATATAACCTATAAACTTATAAATGCTGTATCGTGCTCATACATTATTGAAATTTAACAAACTAGGGACTGTTGGAATCGTATGGATGCGAGCTACGTGATTGAGCTGGTTTGGATCCATTTGGAGCTCGTTTGGATTTATAGCGAAATAAAACACCTAAATGAAACTATTGAACATTTATCGTTATTTAACGATAAACCACCAATGTGAGTAAATCTCACTAACTCTGTTTAGTTTATATTTTTATAACATATTTTTAGAATTGATAAATAATGTGGTTGATTGCCGTGTGTTGATTGTTTGGTTGAACTGCTAAGTAATTGGTTGAAATTATAGATCTAGTTATATGTATATAAATATATATATAATGCTAATTAAATATTGATTCTATTTAGCAAAATATTTCATGTTGAAATGAAATTAATGTTAATTATATTGTTTAACATCTGTGAATGCAGGGAAATAGGTTGGAGGTCCAGATGGATTCCTCAATATTTATTATACTGTTTGGTTCACATTGTGATATATGATGTGATATATAATTTGTGATTGATTATGATGACACTGGTCAAGTTATTTGGTATTTTAAATACCATAAGTAATACCAGAATGTATAAAGGAAATTTTCAAAGTGTATATTGAAAATAAAACATTTATATGTAATAAATAGAATTATAAAAAAAAATTAGAAAATAAATAGAATTATAAAAGGAATTATTTTGTAAAATAAAAGGAATTATAAAAGGAAATGGCAGGATATAAAAATAACTAAGAAATGGATTTAAAGAAGACATTAAATAGAAATTTGTTTTAACCGATAAATTGAGAAGATTAATTTATGAATAATGTTTTATAGATTAAATAAAATATTTATCATTGATAAATGGAATATATAAGTCTAAAATTATATAGAGAAGTAAAACCGGCTTCAACACCGATATTTGAAATCAAATGTGAGCGTAGTAGAGTAAAGGGAGTTAAAATATAAGATTTTTACAAATAGTCTATAACTAGAAGATAAATTGAATTTGGAAATGGGATACTATTTTTAAATATGAAATCAAACTATTTTGATTCGATAAAAGAAATATTATTTACATTCGATGTGAATAAGGGATTGAGGTAAATATTTTGCAAATAAAATATAATAAAAGAATTTAGGGCTTGAATTAGGAATTTAAATGGAATTACTAAAATAAGAAATTGACTGGAAATTATTCGAGTTGAATGGCTTTCTAGGTATCGATCTGATGTTGGTTTCGGCCTTCGAGGTTTATACTTAGGAAGTTGTTCTCTTACTAGTTTACAGTTAGAGACTAATAGAGTTAAGAAGATATTGATGTGTGAATCAGAAATGGAAACGTTTTCCAAAGTTAATAACGTATATTTTCTAATTTTATAAAATAAGGAATTTATGAATATATGGAAACGATAAATGGGAAATGAAATGATGATTGATCTTTAAGATTTCCATTTGGGAATAAGACCGTTGTTTTGTACACATGTTTTCCTTTGATAGTTAAATCACCGACTATCAAAGGTTTTGACCATTTCCGTTGTCAATACGGAGAGACCAAGATCAGATTTATTGTCTGGAAACCACTCCGTATAGGCATTATTATTCGAATCAAATAGATCAAAAACAATTGAAGATGGAGTTTATACAAGGGTTATTCTGGCGATCCTAGGTAGAAATTGCCTAAGAGGATTTACAGAATAATTCCTTCGGTTTGTCCAGTCCCAGGACAAATTGAATGGATGAATGTCTGACAGATATATCTGGTATATCGCGTAAGTTGATCGTTTCAAACGTATTTACGTTGGTGGCGGAGGAATTCGTTTCTCTTAGCTTATACCCATGGTATTTTGGGGAAATCAATTTGTGATTTGAAGGGTATGACGATGTGGTGTTCAAAGTAAATGAAGGAGTGATCTATTAAAAGATACTTTATGACCTCATGCCTCATTAATTGTGAAATGACAGAAATCGGGCATGCAGCATGGCTAAGTGGGTCGCACCCAAGTAGGATATATTGTCACCATCTAGAGAATATTCATATTTGTTACTTCAATTCTGTATCTCCCGGGAACGGTTATGTTGGTATACCAACCATAAGGTGACAATATATTCGGAACATTCAAGCGAAATGAATGGCCGATCATGTGTGGCCGAGTTACAAGATGTTCTTATTAAACTCCAGTTGTAACGACCCGCAAATCTGAGCTATCTGAGTTGACTAAATACACCACACGTCCAACCCAAATAACACAGAAATACGAACCATTAATAGAAAGAAGTTAGAAGATGAGAAATAGAAAGAAAGAAATATTAGAATAGAAGAAAAACGAAGATCACAAACTCACAGCGGAACGAATAAAATATATTATATAACATAACTTTTGAAATACAAATCAGTAACTTTATATACATACCATCATCAGAGCACAATAGTCATTTCTGGAACAGTTATAAACACCTGTTTCCAAATACAACGTAGTACACAGCGGAATATATGATAGTCTATATCTAACTGGTGAAGCCTCCTGCTTCCAGCTCTTCCAAGGGAATCTGAAAAATCCTAACTACTTGACTGCCCGTACAAATTTGGGCACCCAAGAGTTTAGGGAAAACAAAACAAAATAAACTCTGGGTCAGTCATGGGACTGGTGTGAGTAAACTCCAACCACTTGTTTAACTTTCAAAACCCTTTTCGAAAGAAAAGATAATAGTAAGACCAGCCCACACATAAACATGGACGGTTTTTACCTTACTATAACCCAAAACACTTTGATACGAAAATCCAGTGATATTATAATAATGTCTACATCAAGTAAATAACCAAATAGCAGAACGCTTGCATCTCACGCTCTACATATATAGTATAAAATCAAAAAAAACCGCATGGCGCTTATTGGAGATTGGATTTCCAACATGACAAGGTATGGAACCACCTTCCGCTAGTGTATCTCTAGAGAGGAATACACTGGGTTCAACAAGAACATCTTGTAACCCGGCCCACACATGACCGACCACTCATTTCGCTTGAGTGTATCGAATGTATATCACCAACGGTTGGGATCAGCAACCGTCTCCCGACTGGGACAGCATCGAATAGAATAAGAAATTAAATGAACCTCTAGATAGGTGATTATACATCCTAATGGGTGCGACCCACATAGCCATGCTGCCTGCCCGATTTTTGTCCTTTCCTGGTTGTTGAGGCCTGAGGCTACGAATAGTTACCATTCATTGATAGCACAGTCACTTTGAATGCCACATTGTCAGATCCGTTAATCACTAGTTGAGTTTGCACAAATATTCTGGATGTTATGCTAAGGGAATAAATTCGTTGCAACCATATATATTTATACAGACCAACCCATTTGATCATTGGAAATACTCTGTCAGACATTCATCCATATACGTTCGTTCTGGGACTGAACGAAACCGAAGGCACTATTTCTATAAATAGAAAAGCCCTTGAACTTTTACTCCGTCTTCAATATAATCAGCATACTTAGTTCGCAACGCTTATGCCGATACGGAGTGGTTCTTCGGATAATAATCCAACCGGTCTCTCCATATTGACAACGATGGTCAAAACTTCGATAGTCTGTGATTTAACTATCGAATAAAAACAAGTGTTCATCCAAACATATCAAACAAATCACTGGGCTCTTTAATTAATATTTCATTAATTAAATCTCTTCTCCATTTTCTCTATCAATATTTGTTAACCAAATATTTTCAATAACCATATTGGCCCTTTACGCTATATGGAAAGCATTTCCCAATATCAACTTCTTTTATTTTCTATATATTAGAAAATATCTCTATTTGCAATTGGAATCAATTCCAATCACTTATCTTTATCCCGACTATTTTAATTATACTCAGAAATATTTACTTGTTATATTCCCAAAATTTCCATCACTTGGGTTTAAAACGAATGTTGTGTAAAACATCGTTACAACAACCCAAAATATTTTATTCAACTAACTCTTTTCCAAACACTTCTCTTCGAGACTGGATCTTGCTATTTATCCATTAAAAATGAAATCAATCAAGTTGGGGTAAAATTACCTCTCAGACCTTAACTGAAAACATCCTCAACTTCAAAACGGCAAAACCACTTACCTCGAATAAACACACTATACAATCCAATTATTCATTTTTAAAAACATGTATAAAGTTTGCTTTCTATTTCTAATTTATATATTTCCCTTTTTGTTTACAATATTCGATTTTTATATTCACTTACCTATCGAATTCTATACGACGATACAATGATTTCTAACTATCAAAATATCTTAAAAATATTCTAACTCCTTAAATTTCCGGAAAATTTCGCCATAACCTCCCCTGTATCGGGAGCATCGGGAAATTTCAAATAGCTTCCAAGTGTCTTCTCCAATCGAAAAGAAAAAGAAAAAGCCAAGCGGCTTGCCGATACGGCGCATAAAATCTCATATATGAATTAAACACGTACCTTATTGTCGAGCACGCAAATTTTAATCTTCATACACTTCATTCCAAACCTGCTTAACCTATAAACGTCCATTTCCATTTTATTCCAACCCAATCGGGTCATTTCAACTCAAATCGCTCATTCATTCGTTAATTAGCTCTTTGGTCTATTTCACTGTTTTATTTGAACATGTCATATTCAAATATATTTTTATTCGCTTAAAATCACGTCGAGTTTCATTTCTAACTTGGGTTCCACATTCGATTTTGAATATATATTTACAAATCCCTTTTTACTACCCAAAGTCCAAATTCGATTTCACCATTTCCTTTAACTAAATTTTTTTTCAAGACTAGTAAATCTTATTTAACAAAATCTGATTTTTTATACCCAAAAATCATTTCATTCACACCGCTTGAGTCCGTATTTATTCTACCACTCAAATATGGGATTTTCCTAATGGAAATTCAGATTTTATTTGCTTAAAATCCCTTTATATATTTAAAATAAACCATTATGGTTTTCAAATGGTTTCTGGCGCTGTTTTTCTGAAAATTTGATTTTGACATAACTCAAAATCTATTCGATGAAATCCAGATTTTTCTCCATCATTAGAAAGCTGTTATCAAATCGGTCCTGACGTTTCTTGTTTCAAAGAATTTCGACTTCAATGGAGTTCTGTATATTCAATTGAAGTTCGAATCGCCAATTTACGAACTGCAGCATTGCGGCGAGTTCGTTTTATTTAAATTTATATATATAAACTTTTAAACTTTGTTTGAATGAAATTCAACTCCATTCTGATATATATTAATATATTCAAGTCCATAGTTTAAATTCCATTTGAATTCCATATTCAAATCCCATAGTTTAAATTCTATTTGAATTCAATTTGAATCTCCTATATTCAAATTTCATTTTCCATCTCCATTTGAATTCTAATATTCAAATTCATTTTCAACACCATTTGAATTCTAATATTCAAACTCATTTTTAACACCATTTGAATTCTAATATTCAAATTTAATTCTCTTGAATTCACATACCATATTTTATTTCCTTGATTTCAAATACCACATTTTAATCTCCTTGAATTTAAATACCACATTAATTTCTATAATCAACTCCCTTTTGAATTGTTATATTTGAAATTCATACTTGAATTTAAATAATCAAACTCCATTTTGAATTTCTATTTTAAATTCAAATATCCAAAAACTCCATTCTAATACTATTTGAATTTCAAATGCCACCTTTTAATTCTCTTTGAATTCCTCTTATTCAAATCCCTTTTTGGATTCTATTTGAATCCTATATTTAAACTCCATTTGAGTTTTATTTAAATTCTTATATTTGAATCCTCTTTATTTAAAACCCATTATTTAAATCCCATTGAATTTCTTCACTCAAATCCATTTGAATTCCCTTGAATTCAAATTCCATTTCAAAATCATTTGGATTCCCCATTTTGAAATCCTATTTTGAAATTCTATTCCCACTTCTACTTTGAAAATCCTATTTTCAAAGTTTACTTCAAATTCTATTTTGAAATTCTACATTCAAATCTCTATTTGAATTCCTTTATTCAAATTTTATATCAAAGTCTCTATTCGAATTTTCTTTATTTGAATTCCTTTGAATTCAAATTTTATTTTAATTCCTTTGAATTCAAATATCCAAATTTCATTCTAATTTCTCATATTCAAATTCTATTCGTATTATTTAATTTATAAACAACGTATATAACTTCCCTTAAATTTTCACATTATAAACTTATAAATAAAGTTTATAAATCCAATTCAAATCCCGTATTTAAATTTATAACCCAAGTTTATAAATTCACTTGTTTTATATTTTTAAACAGTTAATATTTTCTATACTTCATTAATAATTCAAATTCTATTTATAAAAATAGAATTCCATTTTCAAATCTCTATTATCCTTTTCCGATATTTTTATAAATCAATATTCGAGCCCCAGTGATATTTAAACACCCCGAAACAATCAGTTATCAATCACGGGATTTTTTTTAACACATCATAAATGAGAATATATATGAAACCGACAAACAAACAGATAATATATTTTTGAGGAATCCAGTTGGATTCCTCCAACCTGTTTACCTGCATCCACAGATGTTAGCACATAAATAATACCCATTCTGCTTCGTGGCAGAATATCGTGGTATAGAAGGTCATCCACTAATCATAGCGTGGGGCGTATAGGGTAATCATCCGCTATGAAACTGCGGGCATCCGCTAATGAGACTGCGGGAATCCAACCAATCAATCAACCCAATATATATATATATATAGCCTAAATAACTAATATATATAAAACAACCAGAAAATATTCACACAAGCAACAAACAATTATTTTTAACGAAATAAAAATAATTCTAAAGGTGGGTGAGATTTACTCACCTCGATTTATTTTCTTTGTTGGATATCCTGTTTAAATTCCATATGGTCGCATCTATGAATCGTCGTGAATAAATCTATCGTACACCTAAGATTATTAAATTTTAAATTATCGATCAACTATCATTACTTTTATATTAACTGTTTAACTAAATAAATAAATCTATGTCCTTTTTATTTATTTATTTAATTATATTGTACCTCATTGTCTCCTGCAGATCATCGAGCTCGTCACAGCCCATTTCCAATCCCTTTCACTATGCTCTTCTCCATATACTCAGCTGCTACCGTTCTAATTTCACCTTGTACACTCAGCTCGAACTTTGGTCTTCACATTTATTACCAAACCCCCTCAAATACCAACTGCAGATCCTCACCAAACATTACAACAACTCTACTTCTCAAAGCCTCATCGCAATCCCAACTCCAGACCATCACATTGACCACCCCCTTTCAAATCCCAACAACAACCATCATCGCAACCACTTCACCATCAGTCACTGCAAATTTGATCACCACTGTACATCTCGCACCCCTCCTCTGACTGACATAACTGCATCCCAATGTCGTACCCAACCACCGAGCCTCATCGCGACTTCACTCCTAGGAAGATCCCGTGCCCTAATTCAACCAAAGGAGTATCAATCGCAGCCCTTAAAGCTCCTTGGGAAACGCCTAAACCATCTATCGAACACTGTAGATCCTCCCTGTTCTGCCTAGTACACGCGATGCTCGAACTCGAGCAACTCCGAAACTATCTGTCGCGACTTCCAACACTTAGCCAACCCAAGATCTTGCGAAGACAAGAAGGGAATTTGATTCATGATTTTGGTTTTTACTTGAATTGATTTTTGATTTACTGGGAAAATCGAAAGGGAAAAACTCGAATAAGTTTTCATGAGTTGAGGAATGGGGAAATGAAAGTAAGGCTTGTTATATAGGTGCGGAGAGTAGACAAAGTACGAGACCATTAAATCCTTGTTTAACTTAGTAACGAAGGCGGGGAGCAAGTGCTACAGCTCGAGGAAGAAATGTAGATGTGTGATTTCACTTTTTAGGTCGGCTTGGTAGATTTAGGGTGGCTGATGAAACGTTGATATGAAATTTTATTTGAATTTTATTTTAAATAATTAATTAAAATATCTAGCAGTCCCTATCTTGCAGTCCCGAACCGCTATTCTAACTTAACGACTGATGTTATAAGGTCATAACGCTATTCTGGACTTAACGGGACCAATACTGAAATTTTATTCGACTATAGACAATAAATAGCAATTTACATTAACGATTCGATCTAAAATATAAATTGATTTCACACAATTTAAATTCATCGATAAAAATCTATTATTATCGTTCTATTCGATATTAAATCATATAATGATTTTTAAACTGATAAATTCCATAATAAAATTCATTTATATTCAAATCAATATTTAAAATGAATTTAAATATTTAATATTAAATGATCAAAAATTCGGGATGTTACATTCCTTCCCCCTTAAAAGAATTTCGTCCCCAAAATTACTAAGCTAGGAAAAATGCTACAAACCCTTTTACTTTTCAAAACCCACTTATACGAAATTCAACATTTCATATTGCTGCAATTTTAGTTCTACCAAAACTTTTGGTTTTCATTTATTTGATTCGAATGATCTACGATCAATCCATTTATATCCAATCTATATGCCATTAAATCTATTCAAATCGATTCTAGTCAATTTGATTCACCCTGAACCATTTAACTTGCTTAAGTTAAATTTTAATTCCAGAATCCAAATCCCAGGGTTTTCATTTCAAATCCTTTTTGAAATCACATATATTTATAACTAATTCAAATTCAAAACATTGAATATTCAAACCAATTTGTTTTCTTTCAAACAAATTTCCATCAAAAACTTTTTCTAAGGTAGCAATTCATCACTTAGAAACTCGGAAATGAACACTGATGATGTTGCAATCATCATCAGAATTATTTCCCAGCCACTGAAGTGAGTTCAGTGCTTAACAATTTCAAAATCCATTTTAAATCCTTTTAAAACAAGCTATATTGTTCTAATATACTTCCAAAAATATTTCAAACTTCCCAGGATTTAAATTCCAAATTCTGGTTTGATTTCAATTTTAATTCATCCCATTTGTATATTTCATTCATATACAAATTCAATTTTTGTTATAAATAACCATTTCAAAAATTTTTTTTTTTAATAGCATCCAACACGTCCATATATTATGATAATTTCAGAAAATTATTCCTTTCTATAAAAATAGAATTTTTGGGTAAAATTATTTCATTTACCCACTTTAAAACCTTATCGTGTTCAATCTCCTGTTCAAGTGTTTAGAAATTCCTATCGACTTTGTGGCGTCCCACTATTCGATCAGAATTCATAAACCACTCAACAGACTAGCCAACACAATATAAAACAACTTTTATATCAACTAACAAATACGCTCTCTCGTATATATATACACTCAACTCATTCTAGGGTACTACTGACCCTATCTCTAATGAGTACATTTCAACAAGCCTAGGTATTCGCTCAACCTGGCTCTGATACCACCTGTAACGACCCGCAAATCTGAGCTCTCTGAGTTGACTAAATACACCACACGTCCAACCCAAATAACACAGAAATACGAACCATTAATAGAAAGAAGTTAGAAGATGAGAAATAGAAAGAAAGAAATATTAGAATAGAAGAAAAACGAAGATCACAAACTCACAGCGGAACGAATAAAATATATTATATAACATAACTTTTGAAATACAAATCAGTAACTTTATATACATACCATCATCAGAGCACAATAGTCATTTCTGGAACAGTTATAAACACCTGTTTCCAAATACAACGTAGTACACAGCGGAATATATGATAGTCTATATCTAACTGGTGAAGCCTCCTGCTTCCAGCTCTTCCAAGGGAATCTGAAAAATCCTAACTACTTGACTTCCCGTACAAATTTGGGCACCCAAGAGTTTAGGGAAAACAAAACAAAATAAACTCTGGGTCAGTCATGGGACTGGTGTGAGTAAACTCCAACCACTTGTTTAACTTTCAAAACCCTTTTCGAAAGAAAAGATAATAGTAAGACCAGCCCACACATAAACATGGACGGTTTTTACCTTACTATAACCCAAAACACTTTGATACGAAAATCCAGTGATATTATAATAATGTCTACATCAAGTAAATAACCAAATAGCAGAACGCTTGCATCTCACGCTCTACATATATAGTATAAAATCAAAAAAAACCGCATGGCGCTTATTGGAGATTGGATTTCCAACATAACAAGGTATGGAACCACCTTCCGCTAGTGTATCTCTAGAGAGGAATACACTGGGTTCAACAAGAACATCTTGTAACCCGGCCCACACATGACCGACCACTCATTTCGCTTGAGTGTATCGAATGTATATCACCAACGGTTGGGATCAGCAACCGTCTCCCGACTGGGACAGCATCGAATAGAATAAGAAATTAAATGAACCTCTAGATAGGTGATTATACATCCTAATGGGTGCGACCCACATAGCCATGCTGCCTGCCCGTTTTTTGTCCTTTCCTGGTTGTTGAGGCCTGAGGCTACGAATACTTACCATTCATTGATAGCACAGTCACTTTGAATGCCACATTGTCAGATCCGTTAATCACTAGTTGAGTTTGCACAAATATTCTTGATGTTATGCTAAGGGAATAAATCCGTTGCAACCATATATATTTATACAGACCAACCCATTTGATCATTGGAAATACTCTGTCAGACATTCGTCCATATACGTTCGTTCTGGGACTGAACGAAACCGAAGGCACTATTTCTATAAATAGAAAAGCCCTTGCACTTTTACTCCGTCTTCAATATAATCAGCATACTTGGTTCGCAACGCTTATGCCGATACGGAGTGGTTCTTCGGATAATAATCCAACCGGTCTCTCCATATTGACAACGATGGTCAAAACTTCGATAGTCTGTGATTTAACTATCGAATAAAAACAAGTGTTCATCCAAACATATCAAACAAATCACTGGGCTCTTTAATTAATATTTCATTAATTAAATCTCTTCTCCATTTTCTCTATCAATATTTGTTAACCAAATATTTTCAATAACCATATTGGCCCTTTACGCTATATGGAAAGCATTTCCCTATATCAACTTCTTTTATTTTCTATATATTAGAAAATATCTCTATTTGCAATTGGAATCAATTCTAATCACTTATCTCTATCCCGACTATTTTAATTATACTCAGAAATATTTACTTGTTATATTCCCAAAATTTCCATCACTTGGGTTTAAAACGAATGTTGTGTAAAACATCGTTACAACAACCCAAAATATTTTATTCAACTAACTCTTTTCCAAACACTTCTCTTCGAGACTGGATCTTGCTATTTATCCATTAAAAATGAAATCAATCAAGTTGGGGTAAAATTACCTCTCAGACCTTAACTGAAAACATCCTCAACTTCAAAACGGCAAAACCACTTACCTCGAATAAACACACTATACAATCCAATTATTCATTTTTAAAAACATGTATAAAGTTTGCTTTCTATTTCTAATTTATATATTTCCCTTTTTGTTTACAATATTCGATTTTTATATTCACTTACCTATCGAATTCTATACGATGATACAATGATTTCTAACTATCAAAATATCTTAAAAATATTCTAACTCCTTAAATTTCCGGAAAATTTCGCCATAACCTCCCCTGTATCGGGAGCATCGGGAAATTTCAAATAGCTTCCCGGTGTCTTCTCCAATCGAAAAGAAAAAGAAAAAGCCAAGCGGCTTGCCGATACGGCGCATAAAATCTCATATATGAATTAAACACGTACCTTATTGTCGAGCACGCAAATTTTAATCTTCATACACTTCATTCCAAACCTGCTTAACCTATAAACGTCCATTTCCATTTTATTCCAACCCAATCGGGTCATTTCAACTCAAATCGCTCATTCATTCGTTAATTAGCTCTTTGGTCTATTTCACTGTTTTATTTGAACATGTCATATTCAAATATATTTTTATTCGCTTAAAATCACGTCGAGTTTCATTTCTAACTTGGGTTCCACATTCGATTTTGAATATATATTTACAAATCCCTTTTTACTACCCAAAGTCCAAATTCGATTTCACCATTTCCTTTAACTAAATTTTTCTTCAAGACTAGTAAATCTTATTTAACAAAATCTGATTTTTTATACCCAAAAATCATTTCATTCACACCGCTTGAGTCCGTATTTATTCTACCACTCAAATCTGGGATTTTCCTAATGGAAATTCAGATTTTATTTGCTTAAAATCCCTTTATATATTTAAAATAAACCATTATGGTTTTCAAATGGTTTCTGGCGCTGTTTTTCTGAAAATTTGATTTTGACATAACTCAAAATCTATTCGATGAAATCCAGATTTTTCTCCTTCATTAGAAAGCTGTTATCAAATCGGTCCTGACGTTTCTTGTTTCAAAGAATTTCGACTTCAATGGAGTTCTGTATATTCAATTGAAGTTCGAATCGCCAATTTACGAACTGCAGCATTGCGGCGAGTTTGTTTTATTTATATTTATATATAAAAACTTTTAAACTTTGTTTGAATGAAATTCAACTCCATTCTGATATATATTAATATATTCAAGTCCATAGTTTAAATTCCATTTGAATTCCATATTCAAATCCCATAGTTTAAATTCTATTTGAATTCAATTTGAATCTCCTATATTCAAATTTCATTTTCCATCTCCATTTGAATTCTAATATTCAAATTCATTTTCAACACCATTTGAATTCTAATATTCAAACTCATTTTTAACACCATTTGAATTCTAATATTCAAATTTAATTCTCTTGAATTCACATACCATATTTTATTTCCTTGATTTCAAATACCACATTTTAATCTCCTTGAATTTAAATACCACATTAATTTCTATAATCAACTCCCTTTTGAATTGTTATATTTGAAATTCATACTTGAATTCAAATAATCAAACTCCATTTTGAATTTCTATTTCAAATTCAAATATCCAAAAACTCCATTCTAATACTATTTGAATTTCAAATGCCACCTTTTAATTCTCTTTGAATTCCTCTTATTCAAATCCCTTTTTGGATTCTATTTGAATCCTATATTTAAACTCCATTTGAGTTTTATTTAAATTCTTATATTTGAATCCTCTTTATTTAAAACCCATTATTTAAATCCCATTGAATTTTTTCACTCAAATCCATTTGAATTCCCTTGAATTCAAATTCCATTTCAAAATCATTTGGATTCCCCATTTTGAAATCCTATTTTGAAATTCTATTCCCACTTCTACTTTGAAAATCCTATTTTCAAAGTTTACTTCAAATTCTATTTTGAAATTCTACATTCAAATCTCTATTTGAATTCCTTTATTCAAATTTTATATCAAAGTCTCTATTCGAATTTTCTTTATTTGAATTCCTTTGAATTCAAATTTTATTTTAATTCCTTTGAATTCAAATTTTATTTTAATTCCTTTGAATTCAAATATCCAAATTTCATTCTAATTTCTCATATTCAAATTCTATTCGTATTATTTAATTTATAAACAACGTATATAACTTCCCTTAAATTTTCACATTATAAACTTATAAATGAAGTTTATAAATCCAATTCAAATCCCGTATTTTAATTTATAACCCAAGTTTATAAATTCACTTGTTTTATATTTTTAAACAGTTAATATTTTCTATACTTCATTAATAATTCAAATTCTATTTATAAAAATAGAATTCCATTTTCAAATCTCTATTATCCTTTTCCGATATTTTTATAAATCAATATTCGAGCCCCAGTGATATTTAAACACCCCGAAACAATCAGTTATCAATCACGGGATTTTTTTTTAACACATCATATATGAGAATATATATGAAACCGACAAACAAACAGATAATATATTTTTGAGGAATCCAGTTGGATTCCTCCAACCTGTTTACCTGCATCCACAGATGTTAGCACATAAATAATACCCATTCTGCTTCGTGGCAGAATATCGTGGTATAGAAGGTCATCCACTAATCATAGCGTGGGGCGTATAGGGTAATCATCCGCTATGAAACTGCGGGCATCCGCTAATGAGACTGCGGGAATCCAACCAATCAATCAACCCAATATATATATATATAGCCTAAATAACTAATATATATAAAACAACCAGAAAATATTCACACAAGCAACAAACAATTATTTTTAACGAAATAAAAATAATTCTAAAGGTGGGTGAGATTTACTCACCTCGATTTATTTTCTTTGTTGGATATCCTGTTTAAATTCCATATGGTCACATCTATGAATCGTCGTGAATAAATCCATCGTACACCTATGATTATTAAATTTTAAATTATCGATCAACTATCATTACTTTTATATTAACTGTTTAACTAAATAAATAAATCTATGTCCTTTTTATTTATTTATTTAATTATATTGTACCTCATTGTCTCCTGCAGATCATCGAGCTCGTCACAGCCCATTTCCAATCCCTTTCACTATGCTCTTCTCCATATACTCAGCTGCTACCGTTCTAATTTCACCTTGTACACTCAGCTCGAACTTTGGTCTTCACATTTATTACCAAACCCCCTCAAATACCAACTGCAGATCCTCACCAAACATTACAGCAACTCTACTTCTCAAAGCCTCATCGCAATCCCAACTCCAGACCATCACATTGACCACCCCCTTTCAAATCCCAACAACAACCATCATCGCAACCACTTCACCATTAGTCACTGCAAATTTGATCACCACTGTACATCTCGCACCCCTCCTCTGACTGACATAACTGCATCCCAATGTCGTACCCAACCACCGAGCCTCATCGCGACTTCACTCCTAGGAAGATCCCATGCCCTAATTCAACCAAAGGAGTATCAATCGCAGCCCTTAAAGCTCCTTGGGAAACGCCTAAACCATCTATCGAACACTGTAGATCCTCCCTGTTCTGCCTAGTACACGCGATGCTCGAACTCGAGCAACTCCGAAACTATCTGTCGCGACTTCCAACACTTAGCCAACCCAAGATCTTGCGAAGACAAGAAGGGAATTTGATTCATGATTTTGGTTTTTACTTGAATTGATTTTTGATTTACTGGGAAAATCGAAAGGGAAAAACTCGAATAAGTTTTCATGAGTTCAGGAATGGGGAAATGAAAGTAAGGCTTGTTATATAGGTGCGGAGAGTAGACAAAGTACGAGACCATTAAATCCTTGTTTAACTTAGTAACGAAGGCGGGGAGCAAGTGCTACAGCTCGAGGAAGAAATGTAGCTGTGTGATTTCACTTTTTAGGTCGGCTTGGTAGAAATAGGGTGGCTGATGAAACGTTGATATGAAATTTTATTTGAATTTTATTTTAAATAATTAATTAAAATATCTAGCAGTCCCTATCTTGCAGTCCCGAACCGCTATTCTAACTTAACGACTGATGTTATAAGGTCATAACGCTATTCTGGACTTAACGGGACCAATACTGAAATTTTATTCGACTATAGACAATAAATAGCAATTTACATTAACGATTCGATCTAAAATATAAATTGATTTCACACAATTTAAATTCATCGATAAAAATCTATTATTATCGTTCTATTCGATATTAAATCATATAATGATTTTTAAACTGATAAATTCCATAATAAAATTCATTTATATTCAAATCAATATTTAAAATGAATTTAAATATTTAATATTAAATGATCAAAAATTCGGGATGTTACACCAGTGTATCGCTTCTAGAATACACTGATCGGAAGGTGGTTCCATACACTATCATGGTTGGAATCCATTACCCAATAGGAGACCGCGGTTTTTGATTGTATATTATATATGTATTGCGTGATATGAAAGCGTTCTACTAGATTGCTATCTACTTGATTTAGACATTATTATAATATCAGAAAATATTGATCTTAAAAAATATTTTGGGTTATCATAAGGTAAAAACCATCTGTATTTATGTGTGGATCGGTCTTACGATTTTCATTGCTTTTGAAAAGGATTTGGAAAAGTTAAACCAAGTGTTTGGAGTTTACTCACACCAGTCACATGACTGACCCAGAGTTTATTTTGTTTTGTTTTCCCTAAACTCTTGGGTGCCCAATTTTGTATGGGCAGTCAAGTAGTCGGGATTTTACAGATATACCAAAAGCATGGATCAGAAGGCTTTAGGATTGAATAGTAATTGTTTATTTCCGCTATGTTGTAAGTGTTGTACTTTGATAATGATATGTATATTCAAATACAGATTTATATTTCAAAGTTATGTTATATAGTATATTTTATTCGTCCCACTGTGAGGTTCGTGTTACTCTGATTCTGTTGTTGTTCCTCTCCTTCTTCTATTCTAATTTTCTACCTTATCTATTCTCATCCTCTAACTTCTTTCTATTAACATAATGATATTTCCGATTCTTGAGTAGTCGACATGGTGTTGTATGTTGATTACCGAAGTCGAAAATTTCCCGGGCCGTTACACATATACTGTTTAGACGCGTTGAAATTGGGTTTATGCACCTTGCCACCTAGGCCATGTTTTTCTACTTTTTAGTATATATAATGTGTTAAACATAATTAGGCACGAAACAGGGAATTAGGCACATTACATTGTACTGTACAACTTCCCAAATGCCAACTGCAGCCTTCCTTGCGTTTCAGGCAACCGTCACCTCCTCTCAAGCCACCACCGCTGCTCTGATGCACTCACCACTAACACGGACCCTTCTGCTCCATGCGAACCATCAACTGCTCATCACCCACACACGTTCACCTGAGAACCCTCCTCCATCGAAAAACACAATAGAAACTCCACCATTTCCTAAACATAACTGATCCTTTTCTCTGTCTTTCTACGCCGTTCCCTTCTTCCCCACTACAGGCAAACCTTACTCACACAACTCTATCTTCTCACAATTCATAACATGCTCCTCCCCCATCTTTCATGCTCATGACTTCTCACCACCTCACGAAATATAACTGCTTCCTCTCCTATTCACTTCCTAAATATACCACACATCACCCTCCTTTCCCTCACGTGTAGTCCCCCCTTTCACATGCTCTTACCCTTCACGCCCTTATACAAATTAAAACACCTCCACGCATTGTGCACAACCCACCCATCAAGATCGAACTAGTCACGGCTACTTTTCAAATAGAGTTTTGGGTTTTGTTTGAGAGTGGAGCTTCGGCGAGTTTTTTATTTATTACATATATATTTTGATGAGAAACGATGGAATGGCCTCAAAATGAAGAAGAAGGGAACGAACACATTTCGCTGCTGGAAAACAAAAGGAGAGGACGCTATATATGGTTGAGGATCCTTGGCCTCCACGGTTTCTAGGTGGGCAGGATAACAGCAGTGTAGGTGTAGGTTACATCGATTTTTCATTTCAATGTCAGTGTCGTCATGCAGAGAAATTTTCGTTAATTTGAAGCCGTGGGAGAAGACTGCAGTCAGCTAGCTATAGTTTTCACGTGCTTAGCTATTTTAAAGAATTTCATTTCAAATAGGCTTCGTGGTTTATAGAAGAAATAGTAACATGAGTTGTGCGTGTATATAGTAACCTATTAAATAGTCTACATGTGCTTTCCTTTCGGACAACCTGTTACACTAGTTGTTTATAGCGTATATCCTTGAAACTAGAAAGTTGCGGGTCTAAACAATTTAGTTACGATCCAAACGTAATATCTTCTCAACGAAGGAAAAGGTCCATTCGTATTTTAATCCTATTATTACGTGTTTGAGGTTGACGCGAAACTGGACTTACATACTAGAGGACTTTGTAATAGGAAAGAAATAAGGTAGGTTCCGTAAGGTAGCATGT
Organism: Allium sativum; assembly: GCA_030737875.1. Classification (NCBI taxonomy): domain Eukaryota; kingdom Viridiplantae; phylum Streptophyta; class Magnoliopsida; order Asparagales; family Amaryllidaceae; genus Allium; species Allium sativum. The sequence continues at coordinate 661,993,574 of CM060919.1, forward strand.
GCTCATTAATTATACAATTCAATGCGCGTTTGAAACTTACCAATGAAGAAATAAGGTAGTAGGATAAAATGGTTTAGGCTATAAGAACATAAGCTCAATTGTTCATGCATTTGCAAAATAATGTGTAGGCTGTACAGTTTTTCTCTTTCTAGTTTCTTAGGATAAAAGTAGTCCGTATATTATTTCATTTTGTTTATTTTTTTTAATATGGTGTCCAAATTCTACCACTAACCGTTATGTATCGGTAACCACTAAATATACACACCGCTGTACGCGAACCCCTAACACGACGAAAATGGACATACTGTTACGTCTCAACATTTTGGTCCCAACGAAATTAATTTCATTGAAAACGAACCCCGTTTGCATGACGTTGTTATTTTAATTTGTCGGTTCACCGTTAAATTGCACACATTGGTAAAATTACTTTGATTGGCTTCAAACTGGAAAACTAACAATAACTAATTATACGCCTTCCAATAAAATTCGTTTCGTCAGAAATGGAGGTTGTCTGAAAGAAAACATTTTTAAGGCCTTTATGAATATTGAAAAATTTCCCGTGTGCGAAGCACTGGCCTCATCATAAGGTAAGTAATGCATTGACTGGAACGTTCTATTTCTTATGATTGTTTAATTTCATCGTCAATTGTTGTTGAGCGTTTTATGTTTGTACTGATATACATGAATTTCAAATCGGACATTACAAAATACCGCAACATTAACTAGTTCGAATTATATAAACATACGTTCAAACTTCGTTATATAAACGAATTATATGTTATAAATCCATGAATAATTCCGAATTAATATTTAATATAATAAAATATATTAAATATATGATGGCCAAAAATACGGGACATTACAGTGTAGCCATGAAATAAATTCTTAGTTTGCTTGTCACAGTTTGTGAAGTGGTATTATTATTTCCTTGTGTATGGCTAGTCAAATCAATAAGGTCAAGAAATGGTTGGGCATTATTTCTTATTCTCTATCTTTATAAAATTAAAATTTATTATTAATTACATGCATCTAGCTTAAAAATCCAAGATATACCATCTAGACGTGGGAAAAGGGACAGAGCTTGGCGGATTTTGCAGACCGACGCCGACTTTGTCAATAACATGTCGGTAATCCTTAGGTGTGTTAAGGATTGTAGAAAGGATTGTTAAGGAAAAACAAACACTAGAGGGGGGAGGGGTGAATAGTGTTTTTGAGAATTGGAACAAAATCTAAACTTATATGAACTATTATATGATTTAAACACTACAGAAACAATCATTGAAACAGAATAAAACACAAAAGCAAAGATAAAAAAAGTAAAGTCATAAAAGGAAAGAACATACCGGATTTCATATTGGTTTGGAATTGCCCCTACGTCCAATCCCGCACAACGCTGGGTTGTGCAGAGTTTTATTACTATATCAATATCCAATTACAACCTCCTTGATTTCACGACTACAAGGGATACCACCAATTCCAACCTCCTTGATCTCATGGCTACAAAGGATACCACTGATTACTCGTCCGTGATTTTACAGCTACAACGGATACCACCGATTTCACACAACCCAAAAAATTACAAACAACCCTATAACTCTTCAGTAGCACTTGATTCAGAGAGTAATGAGTAGTGAGTGTAGAGAAAAGAAGTTTAATGAAAATTGAATTGAATTTGGTAGAGTATAAGTGTAGAAATCATAAAAATGATAAAGAATAATGTTGTAATGAAAGGAGATGAAGCTGGAGAAGAAGAAGTAATAAAAAAATCCGAAATCAGCCCCTATTTATATCATTTTAATGGTTGCAACGTTTTTGAATTGTCACAAATAGCGAAAAGACACTTCCTTCCAAATTTGAAAAAAATGACAGCTATATATCAACATGTATATATATGTATGTCGACATTACATGTTCAGAATTGAAATTTGAATATTTTTCTAGTGTTTTGATATGTATTTAATTCTGGTAATTCTTGAATTGAAATATAGGGTTATAAATAAATATTATAAAGTAGAAAATCATATGAAAACATAAATATAAACATATTTATAAAATTATAGAGTTTAAAACTATATAAATATTAAGAATATAAAATGAAAGTTATAAAGTATAAAATTATAAAACTTAAGTTTAAAATTAAATTAAAATAGAAAGTAAAAATAGAGAAGATAAAGATTGAATATAGAATTTGAAAACAAAATAAACAGAATTTGAAATTATTTTGAATTTAAACTTGGAGTGCTATTCAGAGTCTTACATAATCTAGACTCTATAACTATATTTATCTTGAACTCTTGAAATCATGAATACTCATGAGTCATGAATCATCTCTAAATTCTGAATCTCTAACATCTTTAAACTGTACAATCTTCAGTAATAATTCCTGTATATAAATTCTGCATATGTATGTACGTATGTATGTGTATATATATATATTCTAGACAAAAGTATTAGTATATATTTTATAATCAATTAATATTGAAATAAGATTGTTGTCATCAAAACTTCATTCTCCAATAATCTCCCCCTTTTTTATGATGGTAACCTTAGTTTATATGATATCATACCTGTAACATCCCACCTCCGTCAAGGTCACTCACAAAGGGAATGCCTTGACTTTGATGGAGCGTTTCAGTAGATAGAACAGAATATTACAAGAACAGATACATAAAACAGTACTAGAAAAATTTACAACTTTATTTCAACGGAAAACAGAAATCAGTTTGGTTACATCCTTCAAAATCACTTTACCAAAACCCAAGTACATATACATACATACATATATATATATATATATATATATATATATATATATATCAGCCTTTTTCAAAAGCCCTCAGAGTACAAAACTTTAAAATCATAATCCCCACAGAAGATGCCATAAGGAGTCAAGCCATACTTTAAGCACTTCAAGTACTTCAAGCAGAAGAAATCCGGATCAAGCTGAAGTATTCCCTCCTTGGAAACCTGGGGGGGAACGGAAAGAAATGGGGCGAAAACAAGCAAGGTCAGACATAAAGTCTGGCAAGTCCAGTGACTTTCAGCATATGAACAGATAATAATAATTATGACATGAAAATAAGCTGGATAAGAGATAACAGTAATGGGAGCAGCAGATGTACTTAGGTTAAATAGAAGAAACATAATAATATTACTTTTCATTTCTCTGCACTAATACTAGTATAACAGGATTAGGGTTATCCTAATGTCTAAACTAAACAGAAATGGGAACAGAATAATTTCCACATAAGAGAATTCTAGTAATGGGCATTTACCGCCCCAACAGAAGGTACAGAAATAGAATGCTAATAATGGGCCTTTGCCACCCGAACAGAAGGTACAGAAACAGAATGCTAATAATGGGCCTTTACCATCCGAACAGAAGGTACAGAAACAGAATGCTAATAATGGGCCTTTACCACCCGAACAGAAGGTACAGAAACAGAAATAGATTAATCCCTATGGAAACAAAATGTAGAATTAGGTGTACACTAGTAAATGGGCCTTTACCACCCGAACAGACGGTACCACACAGAAATAGACAGGTGTTACCACCCAACAGAAACAGACGGTACCAACAGAAACAGACAGAACTAAGTGTACCCTAAAACCCTACCCCAAGCGATCAGCTCCCTAATACATAAATACCCAGTGTCGGCCCCACAGTAGGGTGTATCACTCCCTAAAGTGACAACCAATTGGCACAGACCTATTTACAGATGTCACGGCGACTTACATCCTCAGAGGCAGACTGGGATCCATGCACGCACGTGACCTAGTTGGAACGCACCATCAACACCCCTCGCCATTATCAGAATGAACCGCTTATAATTATTTCAGTAAGCGTACCCGGACCCTACCTACTGTTGGGTCAAAGTTTTGATACCATAAAGGGTTACTAACTAATATGGGTCCCAAACAACAGATGGCACAAGTAATTTCCCTCCTAACCTTGTGTTCCTAGACTAACAGATTTCAGATTAACTTATTTACAAGTTCAAACATACAGAGTTCAGATCAACTAGTTCACAAATCAGACAAGTTTTCAGACTAACGGATCAGATATACGGATTTAACAGATTTACATATTTGTCTAACTTTGTAATTGGGCCTACAGATTCACGAAACGGGTTTGTTAAATTCATTAGTCCAATTAGTTTAGCCCTATCCACCCAACACGTTTTAGACATCATATTTATCTTAGATTTGTATCAATTAAAAATTAATGCACAGACCTCTCACATTAGACTGACAGTTAGCGGCCACTGGTTAGGCCGGTTGGTTCCGGTCAGGTTTCTGCTGCAAACTGAGTCTAACCTCGGGTTTCAAGCACATTATGACTAATTTCTCACATTAGAACCTATTGTTTGCGGCCACTGGAAGTGCCGAGCGGTTTCGGGCAGGATTACGCCGCAAACTCATTCTAACCTCGAGTTAGCCATGTTTCATGTTTAGCCAATGCATTCATTCGCAGACTATGCTAATATCTGACTAATCATGCTAATTTAACAAATTAACTTCTGTACAAGTTATAACAGATTATTCGAGGTTCTATTAACAAATTTTGCTCAATTGTAAATCGAGCCTACAGATTTACATACTTCTAATTTCAGCATTTCAGTTCCAACAGATTACGCCATTCAACAGATTAAATAGATAACAGATCTTGCAGATTAGGCAATTTAGCAGATCTAGCAGATAAGGCAATTTAACATAATTAGCAGATTAGGCAAGTCAATTTAATTAGCAGTTTAGGCAATATAACAGAACTAGCAGATTAGGCAATATAACAGATTTAATCATTCCTTAAAGTTTCATTGACATATCTTGCCTAATTATAAATTTGGCCTAAGTTTGCATGCCTAATTAACTGACATGATTCACAATATGATCATATACCCCATGTTTGCATTGAATTTACATGGCACAGATTATGGTCATAATTTTACCATATAACACATGTCCCAATTTTAGTAAAACTTGCCTAGTACAAAAGATTCACATATAAATTATACGAAATATAGCCGTCGATTTCAATGCATGTCATATATTCAAAAATCTCCCACTTAGGTGTTATTCACATTTAACAGTTATCAAATCTTAATATAGATCTTCACACCTAAGTCATATTCTCTTTTTATCTCAAGTCATGAGTCGTTATATAAAAATATACCCAACAATCTAAAACTTTAAATTATAACAGACCTTAATTCAAAATATGCGTTATGTCCAAAGTCTCAAGTCACATGTTAACATACCATGGTTCCTCTTCTTCCAATTCACAGAATATGCATAGATTTAAATCTAGTTTACAACATCAGTCACAGATTAGCCATGTCCAATTATGCCATCATTCATTATTTGTCCCAAAGTTTAGCGTTTGTGCGTTAATCTCTTATGAGATGTGGTGCAGGCTCGTGGTAGCCTGGCTATAGAACAGAAAGAAGAAAGAGATACAGAATAAAATATATCAGAACAGAACGTACACAACCTCAAATTCAGATTTACAATCATGTCACAATTATAATTAAAGTTTATATCGGAAAATAACTGTACTTGCCTTTCTTGGTTTTAAGAAAGGATCATAAACTGTTGTTGATGCAGAAATGCTGAATTACTCCTCTTTTATTGTTGTTGTAGCTCTAAACTTTGATTTGAGATTTGATTTAGCTTTTAATTCTATTCAGGTTGGAAGAAGGTGCATCAGTCCAAGTTTTGATTCCAGCAGAGTAACGACGCCATTATTTTATTTAATAAGAACGGAGGCATAGTGTAGGAATGAAATTGTGCAGCATAAGGTTAGAGAAGAATGGTGTAAAGAGAATGGGGCTAGGGGGCTGTTTATATAGGGTTTCAAACTAATTAGAGCCGTCGATGAAGCTAGAGTTAATCCATCTCATGAGAAGCCAATCATAAAGTGACAAGTTAGCCCTAGTGACACAGCAGAGCTCAGAAATTCGACCAGAACCTGACCAGGCCAGCCAGGGTCAAACCAGAAAGCTGTGCAGGCCTGCTGCTCGGCCTGGGCGCACCTGCCAAGTGCGCCAATGCAAAATTGCATGGGCGCACTTCCCAAGTGCGCCAGTGCAATTTTTTTCTGGCGCACTTCCCAAGTGCGCCAGTGCATTCTGGCCGGTTTCTAGTTTTTCTGCCTAACTTCGTTCGTCCATTTTTTTCCGTACGTTATCCGTTTTACGCAAACTCGAACTCTATTTCAAGCAGAATTCCATGATGAACGCAATGGCGTAACCTGTTTCCCTTGATTCTTATTTTTATAATTAATTATTCTCTGATTTGTTACTTATACGTTCCCAGAAAATACGGGATGTTACATTCTCCCCTCCTTAAAGGATTTCGTCCCCGAAATCTTTAAGTTAAGAAGAATGTGTCCCACCATCCAGTCATCCATCTACTCAAGCATCATCCACAAGCATCCATTGTCCTTAGAAAACTTCTAATGTTGTATGAACATATGCAAAAGTGTGTGTATATGCTCCTTATCTAATGCAAAGATCAGGCGGTCCACTGATTCAGTTGACCTCCTTAATGCGTATTATGTCAGTGCCATGAGTCCAACATGTATGCAATTTTCCTATTTGATCCATACCATTCTTGTATGAGTGACAACCATTCATTCATATGCAACATCCATGTGATGAGGCAATCATTTTACATCCACAAAAATTGAAAATGCTCACACATCCATATGCAGTATGAGAGTGTTTTCGAGCCGATCTAGTGCCTAGTGTGTGTATATGCATCCACGAGCAACCACTTGCATCCACTTGCAACCATCAAACATAACATGTCTCAAACACATGTTTACACCCATTAGTTTCTACCTAAAGTTCGAAGATTCGATCGATAGGATACAGTCGAATGATGGAAGCGAGTACAGTTAAAACGAAAACTTGGTTCCCATTAGACATTTGTTGAGTGAATAATTCCCCTAAGTATCAACCCCGAAGACCAAAATCAACATCAGATTGACACCCAGAGGATTACTCTCTTTAGACAATTTCAAAACTGGAAATCTTAACCTTTTCAGAAATATCCAGATGCTTACATACTACTAGTACAGATCAGATTATCGAATGATTCTTAGAAAACTAAGCATGGGAAAATCCCACCATATCCCTCAAAAACCCAGAATGTATGCATTACAATCGACTTGACGCCTAACACAGATACCCTCAAACCCCAACCTATCACCAACAGATGAGACGTAACCCCTATGGGGTTTAAGACTATAACCAGATCAGAAACAAGACTAGTGTTAAAGTACAGAGACTCGACTATAGAATCAGAATGCCATAATCGGAAAGAGTTCTAACTCAATAATCAGATAAGTAAACTAAACTCTCTATGGAAATTTTCCTGCTCCTATCCTATCCACCAACTATGAGAGCATTCTCCTGCCTTCCCGAAGTAGGTCATGTCCTCTGTCCTTGCCCCCGTTTCTTCGGGTAGTCCCTAGTGAAGTGTCCCATCTCACCACAGTTGAACTGAGTGTCCTTCCTCTTTCGGCAATCCTTGTTCAGATGAGTCAAGCTTCCATAAGTAAAGCACTTTTCTCCTCCTTTATCTTCAGACTTTCCTTCCTTCTTTTGTGTTTCCTTTTTGCCTCCCTTGTGAACCAAGTCCATATCCATGAGTTTCCCATCCTTGGGTTGTGCTCCTTAGCCAAACACCCTCATTCTCATCTTTACTATCCGTGTGTAATACGTTGACAAGTCCCTCGAAAGCGACCTCCATCGCATGGAAAATCCTACAAAGCTCGAAAGAAAATTAGCCGTAGGTGAGACTACTGCGGCTACAGATGGAAGTCGGGCGCTTATTTGCCCGTTGACCGGTGTCGTAGTCATATCAAGCATACAGAACCATGCCGCGATGAGGTTACCTCCTAGAAAGTCGGGAGCCTCGGAGAAAGAAGGAAACAAAGATTCAAACAGAGGATCAAAAGATAAATATATGGCTTTTGGGGATTATGTTTTTCAAAAACAAGCTTTACTTTTGAAAATACTTCCTTTTAAAACCTTTTTGAAAATAATTTTCAAAAATGTTACCCAATCTGGTAACCTTCAACTCTGATACCAAGTGTAACACCCCACCTCCGTCAAGGTTACTCACAAAGGGAATGCCTTGACTTTGATGGAGCATTTTAGTAGACAGAACAAAATATTACAAGAATAGATCCATAAAACAGTACTAGAAAAATTTACAACTTTATTTCAGCAGAAAACAGAAATCAGTTTGGTTACATCCTTCAAAATCACTTCACCAAAACCCAAGTACACATATATATATATATCAACCTTTTTCAAAAGTCCTCAGAGTACAAAACTTTAAAATCATTATCCCCACAGAAGATGCCAGAAGGAGTCAAGCCATACTTTAAGCACTTCAAGTACTTGAAGCAGAAGAAATCCGGATCAAGCTGAAGTATTCCCTCCTTGGAAACCTGGAGGGGGGGATGAAAAGAAAAGGGGCGAAAACAAGCAAGGTCAGACATAAAGTCTGGCAAGTCCAGTGACTTTCAGCATATGAACAGATAATAATAATTATGACATGAAAATAAGCTGGATAAGAGATAACAGTAACAGGAGTAGCAGATGTACTTAGGTTAAACAAAAGAAACAGAATAATATTACTTTTCATTTCTCTGCACTAATACTAGTATAACAGGATTAGGTTTATCCTAATGTCTAAACTAAACAGAAATGGGAACAGAATAATTTCCACAGAAGAGAATTCTAGTAATGGGCCTTTACCGCCCCAACAGAAGGTACAGAAACAGAATGCTAATAATGGGCCTTTGCCACCCGAACAGAAGGTACAGAAACAGAATGCTAATAATGGGCCTTTATTATCCGAATAGAAGGTACAGTAACAGAATGCTAATAATGGGCCTTTACCACCCGAACAGAAGGTACAGAAACAGAAACAGATTAATCCTTATGGAAACAGAATGTAGAATTAGGTGTACACTAGTAAATGGGCCTTTACCACCCGAACAAATGGTACCACGCAGAAACAGACAGGTGTTACCACCCAACAGAAACATATGGTACCAACAGAAACAGACAGAACTAAGTGTACCCTAAAACCCTACCCCAAGCGATCGGCTCCCTAATACATAAATACCCTGTGTCGGCCCCACAGTAGGGTGTATCACTCCCTAAAGTGACAACCAATTGGCTTAGACCTATTTACAGATGTCACGGTGTCTTACATCCTCAGAGGTAGACTGGGATCCATGCACGCACATGACCCAGTTAGAACGCACCATCAACACCCATTGCCATTATCAGAATGAATCGCTTATAATTAGTTCAGTAAGCGTGCCCGGACCCTACCTACTGTTGGGTCAAAGTTTTGATACCAGAAAGGGTTAATGACTAATATGGGTCCCAAACAACAGATGACACAAGTAATTTCCCTCCTAACCTTGTGTCCCCAGACTAACAGATTTCAGATTAACTTGTTTACAAGTTCAGACATACAGAGTTCATATCAACTAGTTCACAGATCAGATAAGTTTTCAGACTAATGGATCAAATATACGGATTTAATAGATATACAGATTTGTCTAACTTTGTAATTGGGCCTACAGATTCACGAAATGGGTTTGTTAAATTCATTAGTCCAATTGGTTTAACCCTATCCACCCAACACGTTTTAGACATCATATTTATCTTAGACTTGTATCAATTAAAAATTAATGCACAGACCTCTCACATTAGACTGACAGTTTGCGGCCACTGGTGAGGCCGGTTTGTTTCGGGTAGGTTTCTGCCGCAAACTGAGTCTAACCTCGGGTTTCAAGCACGTTATGACTTCCTTCTCACATTAGAACCTATTGTTTGCGGCCACTGGATGTGTCGGGCGGTTCCGGGCAGGACTACGCCGCAAACTCATTCTAACCTCGAGTTAGCCATGTTTCATGTTTAGCCAATGCATTCATTCACAGACTATGCTAATATCAGACTAATCATGCTAATTTAACAAATTAACTTTTGTACAAGTTACAGCAGATTATTCGAGGTTCTATTAACAAGTTTTGCTCAATTTTAAATCGAGCATACAGATTTACATACTTCAAATTTCAGCATTTCAGTTCCAACAAATTACGCCATTCAATAGATTAAACAGATAACAGATCTTGCAGATTAGGCGAATTAGCAGATAAGGCAATTTAACATAATTAGCAGATTAGGCAATTCAATCTAATTAGCAGTTTAGGCAATATAATAGAACTAGCAGATTAGGCAATATAACAGATTTAATCATTCCTTAAAGTTTCATTGACATATCTTGCCTAATTATAAATTTGGCCTAAGTTTGCATGCCTAAATAATTATCATGATTCACAATATGATCAAATACCCTACATTTGCATTGAATTTACATGGCACAGATTATGGTCATAATTTACCATATAACACATGTCCCAATTTTAGTTAAACTTGCCTAGTACAAAAGATTCACATATAAATTATACCAAATATAGCCATCGATTTCAATGCATGTCATATATTCAAAAATCTCCCACTTAGGCGTTATTCACATTTAATAGTTATCAAATCTTAATATAGATCTTCACACCTAAGTCATATTCTCTTTTTATCTCAAGTCATAAATCATTATATAAAAATATACCCAACAATCTAGAACTTTAAATTATAAAAGATCTTAATTCAAAATATGCGTTATGTCCAAAGTCTCAAGTCACATGTTAACATACCATGGTTCCCCTTCTTCCAATTCACATAATATGCATAGATTTAAATCTAGTTTACAACATCAGTCACAGATTAGCCATGTCCAATTATGCCATCATCCATTATTTGTCCCAAAGTTTAGCGTTTGTGCGTTAATCTCTTATGAGATGTGGCGCAGGCTCGTGGTAGCCTGGCTATAGGATAGAAAGAAGAACGTGATACAGAATAAAATATATCAGAACAGAACGTACACAACCTCAAATTCAGATTTACAATCATGTCACAATTATAATTAAAGTTTATATCGTAAAATAACTGTACTTTCCTTTCGTGGTTTTAAGAAAGGATAATAAATTGTTGTTGATGCAGAAATGCTGAATTACTCCTCTTTAATTGTTGTTGATGCAGAAATGCTGAATTACTCCTCTTTAATTGTTGTTGTAGCTCTAAACTTTGATTTGAGATTTGCTTTAGCTTTTAATTCTATTCAGGTTGGAAGAAGTTGCATCAGTCCAAGTTTTGATTCGAGCAGAGTAACGACGCCATTATTTTATTTAATAAGAACGGAGGCATAGTATAGGAATGAAATTGTGCAAGAATGGTGTAAAGAGAATGAGGCTAGAGGACTGTTTATATAGGGTTTCAAACTAATTAGAGCCATCGATGAAGCTAGAGTTAATCAAGGCCATCCATCTCAAGAGAAGCCAATCAAAAAGTCACAAGTTAGCCTTAGTGACACAACAGAGCTCAGAAATTCGACCAGAACCCGACCAAGCCAGCCATGGTCAAACCAGAAAGCTGTGCAGGCCTGCTGCTCGACCTGGGTGCAACTGCCAAGTGCGCCAATGCAATTTTTTTCTGGCGCACTTCCAAAGTGCGCCAGTGCATTCTGGCCGGTTTCTGGTTTTTTGCCCAACTTCGTTCATCCATATCTTCTTCGTACGGTATCCGTTTTACACAAACTCGAACTTTATTTCAAGCAGAATTCTGAGATGAACGCAATGGCATAACCCATTTCCCTTGATTCTTATTTTTATAATTAAGTATTCTCTGATTTGTTACTTATACGTTCCCAGAAAATATGGGGTGTTACAGTACCTGTATACACCTGTTGATGATGATTCTTCAAATACTCCCCTGTCTATATGATACTCCCCCTATCTATGTGATTCCAATAAACTATGTCTATATTTTATAATTTCTCCTCCTTTGGCATTATCAAAAAGAAATTCCAAAACTACTCCTCTAAATCGTATAACTCTCTAAATAAAACCTATAAGTAACTAAGTAGTTGCTAATTCAAAATAGAGTACTCCTCCTGAGTAAAATATTTTAATTTATAATTCTTATTTACTCCCCCTTAATTCTTGCTTATATAACAAGGTAATAGAACACTTATGTTATACATAACAAGAAACATATTTAATAATTGTTCTACAAATTTTATTATATGTACATATTATATATCAAAAAGGAACGGAAATACAAGACAAGAATCGGATAAAAGCCTATATTCCACTTGTCCTTAACTATAGGAGATAAAATTCTCCATTCTTTTCAATCATATTTCCGTTATGATCGTATAATACTCCTCCCACACAAACAATTTGATCCTCTTCATTTGAAACTTCTTGTTGCTCTTCCTCGGGCTCCTCTTCCTCCATATCTCTTCTTCCTCTTCTTCTGGTTCCTCCTCTTCTTCCATAAGTTCATTATCATCTTCGACAATAATCAGGTTAGCCTGATTATCCGTTATAAACTTATGGAGGCTTCTTATCACTTTTCCTTGCCTATTTTGTTCCAAGCTCATCCTTATTTGAAGTACATGTATTTTAGGCATCGTTTGCAAAGCATACTCCATCTTTTCTTCATTTTTAGTGAAAAAAGATAGGTAGATCGTTGAAAAGGACCTTCGGATGGTCCAACGGACGAATCAAGATTAATTTAGGTGTTTAAATTGGTGGAGGCCATTGTTTATTTTAGTTTAGAGTTTTTACAAAAAAGAGAAATGAAAATGAAGAAGAAAAGTCGAAGTAGAGGATTTAAATAATTATTATAACTAACTTTTGGTGGGACTTAAATTTAAATTTCTGGCAGTTATATGTCGACATATGCATAAATGTATGTCGACATACTTGTGCTTTAAATTTTATTTTTCTGATTTTTTATGTTATTAGCATATTCAATTATTCTAACTCACTTAATTAACATATGCCTAATTCTCTTCTAAATTTGGTGAATGTTGCTTCGTTTAATGGTTTTCTTAATATATCTGCTATTTGTTTATCTATTTCTATAAATTCGAGTGAAATTTTCTGAGACGACCCCAAACCCCGTACTGACGGTGGCAAGGGTAATCCTGGGAATATAACACATAAACAGATAACAACAGAACAGAAATAAATAAATACACCCGATAATGTACAAATAATACACTGAATAAACGTAATCATCAGAGTTACACAGTATGCAGGATCATACTTAGTACAAATACAGTTCAGCTATACATAAATGTCTACAGCGGAAACAAACATAATGTACAATAGGAGCTGAACAGCATAAAAAGAGATAAATAATAGAATCCATCTTCAGCTCCAGCTATCCAAAAAGAGCCAGCTAAACCTGAATACAAGGCTGCCCATGTAGAAAAATGGGCACCCGATGTGAAAACCCGCAACTTCCCCGTAAAGGAAAACGTCGGATAGTTCGAGAACAAACCACAACAGAACGCATATAAAAGAACATTTCACTGCTTATTACAACAATGCATCAGATTACAAGAATATACAGAGTATAAACGAATATTACACAGAAATATCAGAGATTTAAATTACATTTAAATACATAGCAGCGGAAAATAATACAATACACAACTAGAAGAGATATGCGGATACAAAGCTTTCCGGATATCATTCCAGCTGTAAACCAGGATCCTGTGCATATAAATCTGCAAAACCAAAACTACTAGCTGCCCGTGTCGAAAATAAGGGCACCCAGAGTTTAGGTTAAAACAATAAACTCCAGGTCAGTCATGTGACTGGTGTGAGAACTAAAACAGTTAATCTTTATTCTTAAAGTTAGGTAAATCAAGGGACCACGCCGTATAACACGGAACGGGTTTCCTCCCAAGAATACCAGTGCATAAACAACAGCGCAATGCTAAATAAAGAAAAATGAAGCTGTTATAAGACCCAGGTCCTATCACACAATGCAATCGCAAGCCGGGGGATAGGGTTTTCCCTTATAACAGCTAAAGAATGCTTGATACGTTTAAAACAAATCATTTGATACTATTATAAGTGCATAGAGTATAAAACAACTTCAAATCATAAGTATCAATCATAGGCGGCATGAATGCCCCATACCACTATGTCGCCATATATAGGTTTACAAATAAAACCGCAAATGGCACGTATTTGGAAATTGGATTTCCGTCTATGAACCGAGGCTAGGGGCAAGATCCTCAACCGATTCGAGACAATCTAGCCTACCATGTCTCAGGAACAGCCGCAACTGCCCCCTGGATCGTCAAGGCCGGTCCACCGATGTGGATTATTATGCCTGAACAATACGTCTCCCCGCCCTTTGGGGCGCAAACGAGCCAACGAATGACTCCATCGGTTCGAGAACGACCGATCAATCCGAGGCGCCTCGCAACAGCAACAACCACATAAGTCAAACTCGTCAGGGCGTGTAAAACCACTGACGCCACTTTTAGCTAGAAAGAAACGCAAGTCCTCCCTGAGGTCCGTCTCCCGTTTTTGGTTCATACCTGGTGTGAAACACGCGAGGTAAACGTTACACAAAGCTACGCCACAAAGGCCGTGCTTTGATCATCACCACAAGACTTTGCTTTTCAACAGAAGCCTTGATCATTTGCATCTTAGCATGCCACACAGGCAAACCATCCTATGCAACCGATATCAGTCACACAGAATGAAATCCGATGTCAGACACACAGTCCATTTACAAGTCCGTTCTGGGTCTGAACGAAACCGGAGGCACCTAGTACCCCGCATATCCATCGATCTCCAAGTACGTCTGGACGATCACTAACTGCTTCCATCTTCTTGGGTGTACAGCCCAATCAAGATCATCAGTTATCCCCCAAACGACGTGAAGACCTCCGGTCTTCGACCATCGTCTTCATCTTCGACTTATCGTCGCATCAGTTATTCAGAATGGGATAAACCCGGTCTTTCCGAATAACTCGCGTATATATTATAAAAGTGTTACACAAACACAACATACGCCTCATTCCAATTCATTAGTCACTAACCATAAATTAATCAAGAGAATAATTCCCCAAATATTAACCCCGAAGGCCGAAACCAACATCAGATCAATATCCAGAAAACCATTCTGCTTGGCTAACCGACAGTTAGTTTCTAAATTTCACGTTCAAATCTAATTAAAGATTTAACTATCGCCTGGAGCAAAACTGGTGATACTCCATTCTCGATCTTTTCAATCTAATTAAAGATTCATTAAAACTCCACTTAGTTTTAATCATTATCTGGGTTAAAGAATCAGAAAGATTCATTAAAACTCCACTTAGTTTTAATCATTATCTGGGTTAAAGAATCAGTGTCATTTAAAACACGGTTCACGATAAACCCAAAATCACATTCATTAATTATCGGGTTAAAGAACAAGTGTTATTTAAAACACTGTTCACGATAAACCCAAACATCAATATCAATTCAATTCCAATTAAATATCATTTAATTGGTACACTTCATTAAATCTAAATAAAAAGATTTAATCTTTTCTCAACTGGGTCCAAGAACAGTGTTAGTGAAGACACCATTCACGACAAACCCAAATCACATTCATTAATTATCGGGTTAAAGAACAAGTGTTATTTAAAACACTGTTCACGATAAACCCAAAAATCAATATCAATTCAATTCCAATTAAATATTATTTAATTGGTACACTTCATTAAATCTAAATAAAAAGATTTAATCTTTTCTCAACTGGGTCCAAGAACAGTGTTAGTGAAGACACCATTCACGACAAACCCAAATCACATTCATTAATTATCGGGTTAAAGAACAAGTGTTATTTAAAACACTGTTCACGATAAACCCAAAAATCAATATCAATTCAATTCCAATTAAATATTATTTAATTGGTACACTTCATTAAATCTAAATAAAAAGATTTAATCTTTTCTCAACTGGGTTCAAGAACAGTGTTAGTGAAGACACCATTCACGACAAACCCAAATCACATTTGATATTACATACAAGGCTCTGAATAGAAAATATATCGGCCTATATTCAATATCAAATTCTACGATTAACAAATGTCGTATTGGAAATAACGATATAAAAATATATCTTTCAAATTTCCATAACAACACCTGTATAATCACGAATTCCAACATCGAAATATTCCGAAGACAATTTCGATTCCAATCCACTCCAATGCAATCATTGGAAATTTTGGTTATTTTCAAAACCCTTTTCAAATTCAATTTATTTATTTAAAAATAAATAGGATTATAATTCTAGTTCAAAACTAGTTCATTTCGATAAAAATCTATTTTTATCTTTTCAAATAGGGAGTTTTTCATTCCAATTCTTTCTAAATCATTTCTTATGATTTTACACAAATTATTACTATTTTTAATAATTTTATCAAGGCCCGTACAGTCGATTTCCATCAATGGCCATCGAACTGCACTTACAGCGACCTTTTTCGAATTTGATTTGGACATAATTCCAAATCCAACCGTTAGATTTCAAATTTCTAATTTTCATTAGAAAGCTCTTTTCGATACGAACCCAACGGTTCCGGTTTTAGGAGAATCCGACGGTCGGATCTCCCGCAATGTCCGTTTGAAATAAATGGTCGAAATTCACGAACTGCCGCGGCGCGGCGCGTTCTATTCAGGCCATTATATTATATATATAATATATATAATATATACTTCGTCGATTTCTATTTAAAACGAATTATATAAATAGTTTTAAAATTCGTTTCAAAATCTATTTCAACTTCCATTTCAATTCAAGGCAAAATTGAATTCTTCTTTATAAATTCGTTTTAAAATTCATTTCTATTCAATTCAAATTTCAATTCAATTTGAATTCATATTCAATTCAATTCATTTCGAAATCGTTTTCAATTCAATTCATTTCGAAATCGTTTTCCATTCAATTCATTTCGAAATCGTTTTCAATTCATTTCATTTCGAAAACGTTTTCAATTCAATTCATTTCGAAATCGTTTTCAATTCATTTCATTTCGAAAACGTTTTCAATTCAATTCATTTCGAAAAATTCGATTTCGAGATTACTTTTCAATATTCATTTTAAAATGAATAAAATCGATATAAATATCGTTTACGTCTAAATGGCGTCAATCTAATCAACACGGCTTCATAAATTTCTATTTTCAAATATTCTATTTCAAATATTTCCTATTATCAAAATATTTGTTATTATCAAAATATTCTTTATTTTCACGATTGGAATGAGGCCCAATCAATTACCATATAAAATTAATTATATGGATTTTCATACAACACATGTATATAATAACATTGAAAATAATCAACCATCAACCAAAGTGCACTACACTGTATAAGCATCAAATATAGATATTCAACGCTTATAACAGCCTGTCAATCAATCGATCGACATATTTAATCAATCAGGATGAGTGACATTCATATTTCATCCCAACACCCGTGTGGGGTTTCAAACAATCAAACACAGATTTTAGTTGTGCAGTTGGGCGATGTGTAAAATTTATCGTCCCAATCAATGTCATTCAAATAAGTGTACATAAACAAACCATCTGGTTTGTAAATGAATATTTATTTATTCACTTCACTATTTTCATATTCACGTTAAAAATTATATTTTTAACGATAAAACATTTTATTTCAACCTATGAATTTCTATTCAATTCATTTATTCAATAAAATGATATTTTTATTTTTCTAACATGTTTTAGAAAATTTCGGCGGCATAACGGCACGATACTAGAAACGGGACAAGGCCTAGCCTTATCCCCGGTCTAGTGAAGGCCCACGCCATTCACATATCAATTTTAATCAATTTCCAATTCAACCAATCAATCAAATCCAAATCAAATAATCTAACCAACTACACAACCAAACAAACAAGTCCATGGTATGTGGACGGGTGTCGGGTGCTTCTAATAAGCACCGTCTGCATCCTAGTATATATATATAACTAGAAAATAAATTTGAAAGGTGAGAAATTCTCACATATAGCTATCCTAGCTCCACGGCTCTTCATCTGCAGAAGTCTTCCTCGTTATCGCCTCTTCGTCATCTTCGTTGCTGCTTTCACTACATACGTAAAAATCACATTTTTACTTCGCTATTCAATATATAAAAATCGAATTTTTAGTTCGAAGTTCAATATATAAAAATCGAATTTTTAGTTCGCTATTCAATATATAAAAATCGAATTTTTAGTTCGAAGTTCAATATATAAAAATTGAATTTTTAGTTCGAAGTTCAATATATAAAAATTGAATTTTTAGTTCGCTATTCAATATATAAAAATCGAATTTTTAGTTCGAAGTTCAATATATAAAAATCAAATTTTTAGTTCGAAGTTCAATATATAAAAATTGAATTTTTAGTTCGCTATTCAATATACAAAAATCGAATTTTTAGTTCGAAGTTCAATATATAAAAATCAAATTTTTAGTTCGAAGTTCAATATATAAAAATTGAATTTTTAGTTCGCTATTCAATATATAAAAATCGAATTTTTAGTTCGAAGTTCAATATATAAAAATCAAATTTTTAGTTCGAAGTTCAATATATAAAAATTGAATTTTTAGTTCGCTATTCAATATATAAAAATCGAATTTTTAGTTCGAAGTTCAATATATAAAAATCAAATTTTTAGTTCGAAGTTCAATATATAAAAATTGAATTTTTATTTCGACTTTCAATATCTAAAAATCTGATTTTTCTTGCTTTTTTAAAAATCTAACTTTCTTCTTGCCATTTACCTATACAAAAATCATGTGTTTTTCTATTTAAAAATATCGCTACTTCATGCTAAGATTTATATATATTTTTAATACTTTAAAGATATAAAAATCATATTTCTAATATTTCTTAATCAATGCTATATACAAATTTAAAAACCAATTCTAATTTTATTTTCAAAAGAGTTCTAATTTTATTTCTAACTCAAAAAAATCAGTTTTTATTTTTAACCAAAAATCAGTTTTTATTTCTTTTTACAAAATCATTAAAATAACAAAACAAAACAAAACAAAAATAAAAAAAAACTTACATTTCTGCGAAGAGAGAGGGGGGGGGGAATCAGTGGCTGTCGGCGGTGGAAAGATCGTCGGCTGGGGGGCTTTCTGTAGTTCGTCGGTGGGGAGGCTTCGAGGTGGCGGCGGCTTCTGTGTCGAGAACGGGGGCTTCGGGTCTTCGATAGTGAGGGCAGCGTCGAGGGGTTCGTCGGCGTCTCGAGGGGGGGGCGGCGATGTCTGGAGGGAGGCGCTCGATCTTGTTTAGGTTTTCTCTTTTTTTTTTTTTTTTTTTTTATAACGTCGATCTGAATTGAAGAAATAAAAAGGGGGGGGCCAGGAAGAAAGGTAAAGGAGGGAATTATATTTTTTTTTTATTTATTTATTATTTAATTATTATATTTTGCAAAAAGGTTGACCTTTACATATGACCTCGAAACGAGGCCCACCGCCTGTCGTCCATAGCGTTTTACCTCCATTCCGAACACAATGGGATATGTATCGCAAGCTGATTCGACTGTTTCGATCAGTTTTCGTTAAGTCTACATTTAAATCACTATATTGAATTTTAAACGTACATTTCAAATTACCGGGGTCACATACTAACTAGAAAAATTCCAGAAAAATATTTTCTAGCTTCGTATTGACGATACGGTCCTAACAAAACTAGTTTCGTCGAATTCTGAGATCATTTGAAAAATGGCCAATTTCCAGTCGATTAAAATCAACTGAAACTGGTCAAACGCGTTTTCCTTTACCACGCTCACATATTGATTCGAAAAATTATGAAATTTGAAACCTAGCAATAATTTAACATCACGGACCCAACAAAACTGGTTTCGTCGAAATCCGAGGTCATTTGCAAAATGTCCATTTTTAAGGGCCTGAATTCCATAGCGACTATTCAGAATTTTCAACTGGACATATCTTTTGATTCCCGCTACGAACTTTTAATTTTTCGGATTCGTTGGAAAGATATTCACTATTAGATTCCATTAATTTTGGTTTCACTAAAATCCGGATTGTTCTGCACCCGGTACATTCAATTGAAGTTTGAAATCGAATTATCGAACTACCGCGCCATTTTCAATTCCTTTTATAATTATATATAAATATTTATATTCTATCGACGACGCGTATAATATATATACGTTGAATTCTATTCAAAATACATTTCTCGTCGATATTATTTAAAATAATCTATCTTAAATAATCAAAATTCGCTAAAATTGCCAAAATAAAAATTTTAAACTGGCCCAGATTTTCCGGGTTGTTACAATCTCCCCTACTTAAAACTTTTCGTCCCCGAAAAGGAACAAAGTCGAAAGTGGTTTGATCATTCAACTCTACGTTCGATCTGGCTTCCATTCTCCAACTCTTTAGTTTCTGAGGTTTTTCAAAATTTCAAAAATTTGGCTAACACCCTAAATTTTTGAAAAATTTCGCCATAACCTCCCCTGCAATGGGAGCATCGGGGAATTTCAAATAGCTTCCCCGGTCCTTCAGATCTCAAAAAGAAAAAGAAAAAGCCAAGCGGCTAGCCAATAGGCTCACAAAATCATCATCACCCAAACAAAACAGGAAATTATGTAATAAACATGTACCTATTTGTCGGGCAAACAAATTTTATTCTCTGGCTCTAGCCTCCTTGCTATGACCTGTTCAATATAAGTATATGTATATGCAAGAGGATGCAACCAATTTTAAATACAGTTTAATATTTGATTCAATTAGGCATAATAGTTCAAAATTAGCAAACAAATAAACAAACTACACAAACATCAATCAATTAGTGAATTAGAGTTTCAAATTCATAAATTTGATACATATACAAAAATCATGTTTTTGATGCCAATTCACAACAATGTATTCTAGCTATATATAAGTTTTGGTTCTCACACCAGCCTAATGGAAATATATAGAAAATCACACCTTCGAAACTCGAACATAAATGTTGATGATGCGATCGCTATCATCAATATCATCTTCGGGCGACTAGAGTGCGATGCTATATCTATTCAATATATTAAAACTTTGAATATATGTTTGCAAGGCGTATATGCAAATTCTTTATATACTGAATTGTCCAAAATCAATATAAACAAATAATCAAATACGAATAGTTGATTTAAATTTCAAAACAAAATTTGTTTTCACTTTAAAAATGTACTCTTCACACTCGTTCTAGGATACTACTGATCCCATCTCTAACGAGTCATTCTAATTGGATATTACTAATCCAATATCTGATGAATTCTTTCGTATGTTTCTAATGTGCCTTGTTCTCTGCTTTGTAAACCAAAGCTCTGATACCAAATGTGAAAACCCGCAACTTCCCCGTAAAGGAAAACGTCGGATAGTTCGAGAACAAACCACAACAGAACGCATATAAAAGAACATTTCACTGCTTATTACAACAATGCATCAGATTACAAGAATATACAGAGTATAAACGAATATTACACAGAAATATCAGAGATTTAAATTACATTTAAATACATAGCAGCGGAAAATAATACAATACACAACTAGAAGAGATATGCGGATACAAAGCTTTCCGGATATCATTCCAGCTGTAAACCAGGATCCTGTGCATATAAATCTGCAAAACCAAAACTACTAGCTGCCCGTGTCGAAAATAAGGGCACCCAGAGTTTAGGTTAAAACAATAAACTCCAGGTCAGTCATGTGACTGGTGTGAGAACTAAAACAGTTAATCTTTATTCTTAAAGTTAGGTAAATCAAGGGACCACGCCGTATAACACGGAACGGGTTTCCTCCCAAGAATACCAGTGCATAAACAACAGCGCAATGCTAAATAAAGAAAAATGAAGCTGTTATAAGACCCAGGTCCTATCACACAATGCAATCGCAAGCCGGGGGATAGGGTTTTCCCTTATAACAGCTAAAGAATGCTTGATACGTTTAAAACAAATCATTTGATACTATTATAAGTGCATAGAGTATAAAACAACTTCAAATCATAAGTATCAATCATAGGCGGCATGAATGCCCCATACCACTATGTCGCCATATATAGGTTTACAAATAAAACCGCAAATGGCACGTATTTGGAAATTGGATTTCCGTCTATGAACCGAGGCTAGGGGCAAGATCCTCAACCGATTCGAGACAATCTAGCCTACCATGTCTCAGGAACAGCCGCAACTGCCCCCTGGATCGTCAGGGCCGGTCCACCGATGTGGATTATTATGCCTGAACAATACGTCTCCCCGCCCTTTGGGGCGCAAACGAGCCAACGAATGACTCCATCGGTTCGAGAACGACCGATCAATCCGAGGCGCCTCGCAACAGCAACAACCACATAAGTCAAACTCGTCAGGGCGTGTAAAACCACTGACGCCACTTTTAGCTAGAAAGAAACGCAAGTCCTCCCTGAGGTCCGTCTCCCGTTTTTGGTTCATACCTGGTGTGAAACACGCGAGGTAAACGTTACACAAAGCTACGCCACAAAGGCCGTGCTTTGATCATCACCACAAGACTTTGCTTTTCAACAGAAGCCTTGATCATTTGCATCTTAGCATGCCACACAGGCAAACCATCCTATGCAACCGATATCAGTCACACAGAATGAAATCCGATGTCAGACACACAGTCCATTTACAAGTCCGTTCTGGGTCTGAACGAAACCGGAGGCACCTAGTACCCCGCATATCCATCGATCTCCAAGTACGTCTGGACGATCACTAACTGCTTCCATCTTCTTGGGTGTACAGCCCAATCAAGATCATCAGTTATCCCCCAAACGACGTGAAGACCTCCGGTCTTCGACCATCATCTTCATCTTCGACTTATCGTCGCATCAGTTATTCAGAATGGGATAAACCCGGTCTTTCCGAATAACTCGCGTATATATTATAAAAGTGTTACACAAACACAACATACGCCTCATTCCAATTCATTAGTCACTAACCATAAATTAATCAAGAGAATAATTCCCCAAATATTAACCCCGAAGGCCGAAACCAACATCAGATCAATATCCAGAAAACCATTCTGCTTGGCTAACCGACAGTTAGTTTCTAAATTTCACGTTCAAATCTAATTAAAGATTTAACTATCGCCTGGAGCAAAACTGGTGATACTCCATTCTCGATCTTTTCAATCTAATTAAAGATTCATTAAAACTCCACTTAGTTTTAATCATTATCTGGGTTAAAGAATCAGAAAGATTCATTAAAACTCCACTTAGTTTTAATCATTATCTGGGTTAAAGAATCAGTGTCATTTAAAACACGGTTCACGATAAACCCAAAATCACATTCATTAATTATCGGGTTAAAGAACAAGTGTTATTTAAAACACTGTTCACGATAAACCCAAACATCAATATCAATTCAATTCCAATTAAATATCATTTAATTGGTACACTTCATTAAATCTAAATAAAAAGATTTAATCTTTTCTCAACTGGGTCCAAGAACAGTGTTAGTGAAGACACCATTCACGACAAACCCAAATCACATTCATTAATTATCGGGTTAAAGAACAAGTGTTATTTAAAACACTGTTCACGATAAACCCAAAAATCAATATCAATTCAATTCCAATTAAATATTATTTAATTGGTACACTTCATTAAATCTAAATAAAAAGATTTAATCTTTTCTCAACTGGGTCCAAGAACAGTGTTAGTGAAGACACCATTCACGACAAACCCAAATCACATTCATTAATTATCGGGTTAAAGAACAAGTGTTATTTAAAACACTGTTCACGATAAACCCAAAAATCAATATCAATTCAATTCCAATTAAATATTATTTAATTGGTACACTTCATTAAATCTAAATAAAAAGATTTAATCTTTTCTCAACTGGGTTCAAGAACAGTGTTAGTGAAGACACCATTCACGACAAACCCAAATCACATTTGATATTACATACAAGGCTCTGAATAGAAAATATATCGGCCTATATTCAATATCAAATTCTACGATTAACAAATGTCGTATTGGAAATAACGATATAAAAATATATCTTTCAAATTTCCATAACAACACCTGTATAATCACGAATTCCAACATCGAAATATTCCGAAGACAATTTCGATTCCAATCCACTCCAATGCAATCATTGGAAATTTTGGTTATTTTCAAAACCCTTTTCAAATTCAATTTATTTATTTAAAAATAAATAGGATTATAATTCTAGTTCAAAACTAGTTCATTTCGATAAAAATCTATTTTTATCTTTTCAAATAGGGAGTTTTTCATCCCAATTCTTTCTAAATCATTTCTTATGATTTTACACAAATTATTACTATTTTTAATAATTTTATCAAGGCCCGTACAGTCGATTTCCATCAATGGCCATCGAACTGCACTTACAGCGACCTTTTTCGAATTTGATTTGGACATAATTCCAAATCCAACCGTTAGATTTCAAATTTCTAATTTTCATTAGAAAGCTCTTTTCGATACGAACCCAACGGTTCCGGTTTTAGGAGAATCCGACGGTCGGATCTCCCGCAATGTCCGTTTGAAATAAATGGTCGAAATTCACGAACTGCCGCGGCGCGGCGCGTTCTATTCAGGCCATTATATTATATATATAATATATATAATATATACTTCGTCGATTTCTATTTAAAACGAATTATATAAATAGTTTTAAAATTCGTTTCAAAATCTATTTCAACTTCCATTTCAATTCAAGGCAAAATTGAATTCTTCTTTATAAATTCGTTTTAAAATTCATTTCTATTCAATTCAAATTTCAATTCAATTTGAATTCATATTCAATTCAATTCATTTCGAAATCGTTTTCAATTCAATTCATTTCGAAATCGTTTTCCATTCAATTCATTTCGAAATCGTTTTCAATTCATTTCATTTCGAAAACGTTTTCAATTCAATTCATTTCGAAATCGTTTTCAATTCATTTCATTTCGAAAACGTTTTCAATTCAATTCATTTCGAAAAATTCGATTTCGAGATTACTTTTCAATATTCATTTTAAAATGAATAAAATCGATATAAATATCGTTTACGTCTAAATGGCGTCAACCTAATCAACACGGCTTCATAAATTTCTATTTTCAAATATTCTATTTCAAATATTTCCTATTATCAAAATATTTGTTATTATCAAAATATTCTTTATTTTCACGATTGGAATGAGGCCCAATCAATTACCATATAAAATTAATTATATGGATTTTCATACAACACATGTATATAATAACATTGAAAATAATCAACCATCAACCAAAGTGCACTACACTGTATAAGCATCAAATATAGATATTCAACGCTTATAACAGCCTGTCAATCAATCGATCGACATATTTAATCAATCAGGATGAGTGACATTCATATTTCATCCCAACACCCGTGTGGGGTTTCAAACAATCAAACACAGATTTTAGTTGTGCAGTTGGGCGATGTGTAAAATTTATCGTCCCAATCAATGTCATTCAAATAAGTGTACATAAACAAACCATCTGGTTTGTAAATGAATATTTATTTATTCACTTCACTATTTTCATATTCACGTTAAAAATTATATTTTTAACGATAAAACATTTTATTTCAACCTATGAATTTCTATTCAATTCATTTATTCAATAAAATGATATTTTTATTTTTCTAACATGTTTTAGAAAATTTCGGCGGCATAACGGCACGATACTAGAAACGGGACAAGGCCTAGCCTTATCCCCGGTCTAGTGAAGGCCCACGCCATTCACATATCAATTTTAATCAATTTCCAATTCAACCAATCAATCAAATCCAAATCAAATAATCTAACCAACTACACAACCAAACAAACAAGTCCATGGTATGTGGACGGGTGTCGGGTGCTTCTAATAAGCACCGTCTGCATCCTAGTATATATATATAACTAGAAAATAAATTTGAAAGGTGAGAAATTCTCACATATAGCTATCCTAGCTCCACGGCTCTTCATCTGCAGAAGTCTTCCTCGTTATCGCCTCTTCGTCATCTTCGTTGCTGCTTTCACTACATACGTAAAAATCACATTTTTACTTCGCTATTCAATATATAAAAATCGAATTTTTAGTTCGAAGTTCAATATATAAAAATCGAATTTTT
Source organism: Allium sativum (assembly GCA_030737875.1). Lineage (NCBI taxonomy): Eukaryota > Viridiplantae > Streptophyta > Magnoliopsida > Asparagales > Amaryllidaceae > Allium > Allium sativum. The sequence goes on from CM060919.1 coordinate 662,019,632, forward strand.
AGTTCGCTATTCAATATATAAAAATCGAATTTTTAGTTCGAAGTTCAATATATAAAAATTGAATTTTTAGTTCGAAGTTCAATATATAAAAATTGAATTTTTAGTTCGCTATTCAATATATAAAAATCGAATTTTTAGTTCGAAGTTCAATATATAAAAATCAAATTTTTAGTTCGAAGTTCAATATATAAAAATTGAATTTTTAGTTCGCTATTCAATATACAAAAATCGAATTTTTAGTTCGAAGTTCAATATATAAAAATCAAATTTTTAGTTCGAAGTTCAATATATAAAAATTGAATTTTTAGTTCGCTATTCAATATATAAAAATCGAATTTTTAGTTCGAAGTTCAATATATAAAAATCAAATTTTTAGTTCGAAGTTCAATATATAAAAATTGAATTTTTAGTTCGCTATTCAATATATAAAAATCGAATTTTTAGTTCGAAGTTCAATATATAAAAATCAAATTTTTAGTTCGAAGTTCAATATATAAAAATTGAATTTTTATTTCGACTTTCAATATCTAAAAATCTGATTTTTCTTGCTTTTTTAAAAATCTAACTTTCTTCTTGCCATTTACCTATACAAAAATCATGTGTTTTTCTATTTAAAAATATCGCTACTTCATGCTAAGATTTATATATATTTTTAATACTTTAAAGATATAAAAATCATATTTCTAATATTTCTTAATCAATGCTATATACAAATTTAAAAACCAATTCTAATTTTATTTTCAAAAGAGTTCTAATTTTATTTCTAACTCAAAAAAATCAGTTTTTATTTTTAACCAAAAATCAGTTTTTATTTCTTTTTACAAAATCATTAAAATAACAAAACAAAACAAAACAAAAATAAAAAAAAACTTACATTTCTGCGAAGAGAGAGGGGGGGGAATCAGTGGCTGTCGGCGGTGGAAAGATCGTCGGCTGGGGGGCTTTCTGTAGTTCGTCGGTGGGGAGGCTTCGAGGTGGCGGCGGCTTCTGTGTCGAGAACGGGGGCTTCGGGTCTTCGATAGTGAGGGCAGCGTCGAGGGGTTCGTCGGCGTCTCGAGGGGGGGGCGGCGATGTCTGGAGGGAGGCGCTCGATCTTGTTTAGGTTTTCTCTTTTTTTTTTTTTTTTTTTTTTTTTTATAACGTCGATCTGAATTGAAGAAATAAAAAGGGGGGGGCCAGGAAGAAAGGTAAAGGAGGGAATTATATTTTTTTTTTATTTATTTATTATTTAATTATTATATTTTGCAAAAAGGTTGACCTTTACATATGACCTCGAAACGAGGCCCACCGCCTGTCGTCCATAGCGTTTTACCTCCATTCCGAACACAATGGGATATGTATCGCAAGCTGATTCGACTGTTTCGATCAGTTTTCGTTAAGTCTACATTTAAATCACTATATTGAATTTTAAACGTACATTTCAAATTACCGGGGTCACATACTAACTAGAAAAATTCCAGAAAAATATTTTCTAGCTTCGTATTGACGATACGGTCCTAACAAAACTAGTTTCGTCGAATTCTGAGATCATTTGAAAAATGGCCAATTTCCAGTCGATTAAAATCAACTGAAACTGGTCAAACGCGTTTTCCTTTACCACGCTCACATATTGATTCGAAAAATTATGAAATTTGAAACCTAGCAATAATTTAACATCACGGACCCAACAAAACTGGTTTCGTCGAAATCCGAGGTCATTTGCAAAATGTCCATTTTTAAGGGCCTGAATTCCATAGCGACTATTCAGAATTTTCAACTGGACATATCTTTTGATTCCCGCTACGAACTTTTAATTTTTCGGATTCGTTGGAAAGATATTCACTATTAGATTCCATTAATTTTGGTTTCACTAAAATCCGGATTGTTCTGCACCCGGTACATTCAATTGAAGTTTGAAATCGAATTATCGAACTACCGCGCCATTTTCAATTCCTTTTATAATTATATATAAATATTTATATTCTATCGACGACGCGTATAATATATATACGTTGAATTCTATTCAAAATACATTTCTCGTCGATATTATTTAAAATAATCTATCTTAAATAATCAAAATTCGCTAAAATTGCCAAAATAAAAATTTTAAACTGGCCCAGATTTTCCGGGTTGTTACACCCGAGTTTGAAAGTGAAACAAACTACGAGTCAGTCATGGGACTGGTATGAGAAATCTAGTCAACACATTTAAAATATGGCCAATCATAGGACCACGCCACTTTCGTGGAACGGGTTTACTCCATCGGATCGCCAGTGCTTTAAAACAAATCATTCTTTGAAACATCACAATGCTTTTTATAAAAATGAAGCCATTATAAGACTCAATTCCCATCACACAATGCAACGCAAACCGGAGGATAGAGTTTTTCCTTATAATGGCCAAAATATGCTTGATACGAATAAGACAAAAGCATTCGGTATTATTGCTAGTGTTTATAGGTTTCAAAAACAAATTCGAATCACAACTATCAATCATAGACGGCATGGGTACCATATATCATGTCGCCATATGTATATACAATCAAAATCGCACAGTCACGTATTTGGAAATTGGATTTCCGTCATGAACCAAGGCAAAAGATAGTCCTTATCGAATTCGAGACTGCCTAGCCCGAGCCTCAGGCAAGTACTCAGTCAACCCTTTGGAGCGACAGGGCCGGTCCACCAATGTGGATTAAAATTCCTGAACAATGCGTTTCCCCGCCCTATGGGGCGTAAGTGAGCCAACGAATGACTCCATCGGTCTCAGATCGACCGATATAACCGAGGCGCCTCACTATCCATCTTCCACATAAGTAAAATGTCAGGCTGTGTAGAAACACTGACACAACTCCTAGCTAGGAAGAAACGCATGCCCTCCCTGAGGTCCTTCTCCCGTTTCTGATTCATACCGGGGTGTGAGGCTTGCGAATTCACGTTATACACAAAACTACGCCACACGGGCGGTGCTTTGATCATCAATCACAAGACTTTGCTTTTCAACAGAAGCCATGTTCACTGCATCTTAGCATGCCACACTGACAATTCACCCCATGCAACTGATGGTTATCAATCGCACAGAATGAATTCCAATGTCAGACACACAGTCCATTTGCAAGTCTGTTCTGGGTCTGAACGAAACCGGAGGCACTAAATACCTCGCATATCCATTGATCTCCACGTACATCTGGACGATCACCACTCATTATCCATATTTCGGGATGCCTCCCAATCAGGACATCAGTTACCATCCAAACGAGGTGAAGATCGGTCTTCAATTACCGTCTTCATCTTCGACTTCTTATCGTCGATTCAGTTATTCAGAATGGGATAAACCCGGTCTTTCTAAGCAACTCGCGTATTTAATAAACAAGTGCTACACAAACACAACATACGCATCATTTCATTTCATTAGTCACTAACCGTCAATCAGTAAGAGAACGATTTCCCAAATCTTAATCCCGGAGGCCGAAACCAACATCAGATCAAAATCCAGGAAACCATTCGACTTAGCTAACCTTCAGTTAATTTCTAAATTTCACAACCATATCGTTTATAATATTTTATAACGATTTATCACTATTTTTATTTATTTTAAAATAGCCAATTTATTCAAAACGACGCTTCGGGCCATAACGAGGCCGTGGCGCTGTTTTTCTTCAGATTTGATTTACATATATCTGAAAATCTAACCGTTGGATTTTCACAAAATTTACATAATTAGAAAGATCTTTTCAAAACAAATCCAACGGTTCTAGTTTCGAGGAAATCCGACGGTCGGATCTCCCGGTATAATCGTTTGAAATTTCGATTTCAAAATACGAACTGCAGCGTCGTTATTCGATTTAATCCAGATTTGAATTAAACATTCCAGATAATCCAACCGTTGGATTTTTACAAAGTTGGTGCCGTTGGAAAGATATTTCCAAAGCGAACCCAACGGTTGCAGTTTCAGGAAAATCCGATGGTCGGATCTCCCGGTATAATCGTTTGAAATCACGGTTTCAAAATACGAACTGCAGCTTCGTTATTCGATATATTTCAATTCTATTTACACACACACACACACACATATATATATATATATCGATTCTTCGATTTCAAAACTCGACTATTTTATATAGTTAATATAGGTGATAAAAATAGGATTTTTATTATAAAACAATTTATTTCAAAACAAGATTATTTAATATAGTTCATATTGATGATAAAAATAGGATTTTTATTATAAAACAATTTCTTTCAAAATATAAATACCATTCAACACATGAATTTCAATTCAACGAATGAATTTTGATTCAACACATGAAGGTTTTCTATAGTTTATATATATAGATAAAAATGTAATTTTTATATTTAAAACATGAATACCATTCAACATATGAATTTTTATTCAACGAATGAATTTCAATTCAACACATTAAGGTTTTCTATAGTTTATATATATAGATAAAAATGTGATTTTTATATTTAAAACACGAATAACATTCTACACATGAATTTCTATTCAACGAATGAATTTCAACTCAACACATGAAGGTTTTCTATAGTTTATATATATAGAGTAAAAATGTGATTTTTATATTTAAAACACGAATACCATTCAACACATGAATTTCTACTCAACGAATGAATTTTAATTCAAAACATGAAGGTTTTCTATTCAACGAATAAATATAGTTTCAACAAATGAAAATAATTCTAACACATGAATATTATTCAAAATTTCGATAGCATAACGACAGGGTAGTTAAAACCAGGACCGTCCCTAGTACGGCTCCTCGCACTACCTTAAAGCCTCGCAGCTTTTGACGATGAGGAATCATGCATCTAGTTCACACGCAGGCGGCATGTATATTTTTTTCATTTCCACAAACTAATCCTATGTGATTACAACCAAATATTTCTCAACTACAAACGGGTATTTTTCAACCACAATCAGTCAATTTCAACCACAAACAATTTCAATCAACCATTCTCTATCAATCAATTTTCACACCAATCACAACCAATAAATATCGTCCATGGTTTGTGGACGAGGGGCGTATATATATATATATATATATATATATATATATATATATATATATATAGCATTTCACTTCTATTTCAACACATATATAAATTTTACAACGCATATACAACTTACACATCGAACGTACAACTTATACAATGCTTATACAAGAGGTGTACAACGCTTATATAACTCATACATCGATTATATAATTTATACATCGTCGCTTTCCATATCGTTTATAACTTAGAAATCTCACATTGGGTTCCACTCCACCAAAAATAGCAGAAGGCTCAGAAAAATATGCGGTCTCTTCTAGAAGGTAGAAGACATCCACACGAGTCCACTGTCTCTTGTTTCACTGAATTTCGTCAAGAAACGAGAAAGATATGATTTTTACAATGAAATCAAAAACCGTAGCGCTTTAAAGTGCTATAGAATAGTTGAAATAAAAATCAGCCGTACCTTTTTCGATTTGTTCAAAACTAGGTTTTGATCCTATGCCAAATCCGTTCAACTTGAAGACGATCCACCAGTACCACGTGGAAGAGCTTGGAGTGGCGCTCCGTTCAAGGGTAGCGCGGTGGAGCTCGATCGCCTGTCAGAGGAGCACGGCGGCGCGATTTGCGGCGACTTTGAGGACCTCGTTCTCGCGATTCACCAGACGAGAGGGGGTGCACGACCATGTATTTGAAGCTTGAGGGGAGCTCTACAAAAACCCCAACTAGGTCGAAGGCTATCGGTGCGTGTAGGAGGAGAAAACTAGGGGGAAAGCTTCGAAGGTCAGCCGCCGTGCGTTTTGGGGGTTTCGGAAGTGAATACGGGGAGAGAGAAAATCGTATGGGCCAATGAGATTTTTCCATTTATTTATATATTTTTAAATTTCGAAAATACCCCCTTTCACACACGAACCCCAATCCAAACCCAACGACTATCGTCCCTAGCGTTTTACCCCCATTCCGAACTCAATGGGATATGTTTCGAAGGCCCATTCGACTGTTTCAGTCAATTTTCCTTCAATTTAAAATATATAACATTCAATATTCGATTTGAACGTACATTTCAATTTGCCAGGGCCACAAACTAATTCGAAAAATTCCAGAAAAATAAATCTAGCTATGTTTTGATGATACGGTCCCAACAAAACTAGTTTCGTCGAATTCTAAGACCTTTTGAAAAATTGCCTTTTCGAGTCGATCCAATTTAATAGAAATCGACCAAACACATTTTCTTTAGCCACGCTCACATACTAGCTTCAAAAATTATGAAATTTGAAACCTAGCAATAACTTCACATCCCGGGTCCAACAAAAGTGGTTTCGTCGAATTCCGAGGTTGTTTGCAAAATGGCCATTTTCACGGGCAATATAAATTCCATTGCGACTTTTCTGAAAATTCATTTGGCCATAACTTTTGCTTTCCGCTATGAAACTTCGATTTTTCAGATTCGTTAGAAAGGTATTCACTAACAGATTTAAATATTTTTGGTTTCACTCAAATCCGTTTTTTTGCACCCGGTACAGTCAGTCAAAGTTTGAATTCAAATTTTGAAACTACCGCGCCATTTCAGGCCTTGTTTATAATAAGAATTAATTATATTTATTTTCAAACATCGATTCAAACTTACTTTTCATTGTTATTATTTAAAATATTTATTTTAAATATTTAAAATCCACTAAAATAGCCAATTTAAAAATTTTAAATTGGTTCAGATTTTTCGGGTCATTATATTTTCTCTTTACTTACGTTATCTCTTAGAAAAGATGTTTTATATCGATATGTTTAGTTCTTGAATGATGAGTTAGACTTTTAGAAATATTTATAATACTCGTATTATCGCAGTATATCGGTGATTTATTTATATTTAATCCAAAATCATTTAAAGTTTGTTGCATATATATTACTTGTGAACAAGCCAAAGCAGCAGAGATATATTCTATTTTAGTTATTGACAAAGATACAATTTTTTTACTTTTTACTAAACCATGAGACTATTGAATGTCCCAAGAAGTGACATGTTCCACTAGTACTTTTATGATTGGATTTACATCCCGTATAATCAGCATCACCATAAGAAACTAAGTCGAATGAATCATCCTTAGGATTAAATAATCCAAAGTCTGGTGTATGCTTTACATACCTTAGAATATGTTTAATGATTTTTAAATGTGTTTCCTTATGTTGCGATTGATATCTTGCACAGAGACATACACTATGCATTATATTTGGTCTAGTAGCAGTTATATATAAGAACAGTCCTATCATTCCTCTATATAGTTTTTGATCCACATCTTTAAATGTATCATCTTTACTTTATGCTCTACTAGTTACCATAGGTATTGTTCTCCCATTCATTGTTGTTAGATTATATTTATTAATTATATTTCTTGCATATTTTCTTGATTAATAAATATACCATTCTTTAATTGGCGAATTTGCAATCGTAGAAAGAATGCTAGTTCTCCCATATGACTCATTTCAAATTCTTGGGTCATAATATCTGAAAATTCTTTATTCATCTTATCGTTTGTCGATCCGAAAATTATATCGTCAACATATATTTGAACTAATTGTATATCTTTATTACTTTTCTTAATAAACAAAGTATTATCTAATTTTCCTATTTCAAAATTTGATTGTAATAAATAATTTCTTAATCTATCATACCGAGCCCTAGGAACCTATTTTAGTTCATATAACGCTTTCTTTAATTTACATACGTAATCAAGTAATTTTTCATCTTCAAATAGAGGTGGTTTCTCTACATATACGTCTTCTTTAACAAATTCATTTAGGACAGCACTTTTGACATCCATTTAATATAATTTGAAATTATTATGGTTTGCAAAGGCTAGTAAACTCCTAATAGCTTCTAGTCTTGCTACAGGGGAAAAAGTATCATCGTAATCTATTCCTTCTTCTTGAGCATATCCTTGTGCTACTAGTTGTGCCTTATTTCTTGCAAGATCACTGTGTTCATTCATTTTATTTTTATAAACTCATTTGGTTCGTATCATAATCTTACCCTTTGGTCTAGGAACAAGTTCCCATACATCATTCCTAGTAAACTGATTCGGTTCTTCTTGCATAGCAAGTATCCATGAATCATCGGAAGATGCTTCCTTTGGCTTTTTAGGTTCAATAGTTGAAATAAATGCAGTATTACTCATATTATTTAATTGATTACGAGTTCTCACAACAAATTCAATATCTCCTAAGATATTTTCTATAGGATGGCCTCTAAGTAATCTAATTCTTTTATTTGATTGATTATTTTCCTGATTCATTTCATTAATTTCATTTTCACATTCATCTTCAATGTTTTGAGTTATAATTTTATAGTTTTCGTCGAAAGATACGTTTAAGGTTTCTTCTATGGTATTGGTTCGAGTATTGAAAACTCTATATGCTTTAATTCTTTTTGAATATCCAATAAATATTCCTTTATCGGATTTCGAGTCAAACTTGTCTAAATTATCATTAGTATTAAGTATAAAACATTACTTCCAAATATTTTAAAATATGATACTTCTGGTTTCTTATTGTATAAAGTTCGTATGGTTTTATGAGTTAAAGGTCGAATTGAAATTCTATTTATAATATAGAAAGCGGTTGCAACTGCCTCAACCCAAAAATTTCTTGGTAAATTACTATCAAATAACATAGTTCTCGCACACTCTTGTATCGTCCTATTTTTACACCCAACTACTCATTTTGTTGAGGGGTTCTCGGATATGATTTTTTTTGAGTTATTCCCTTTTTAGTACAATATTTTTCAAAACTTTCGTTTTCAAATTCTTCGCCATGATCACTTCGTATTGTTTTTATTTCTAGTGATAATAAATTTTTAATTCTTTTAGGAAAAGTTTTAAATTGATAAAAAGCATCACTTTTATTTTTAACAAACAAAGTAAAATTAAATCTAGAAAATCATCAACTATTACATAAACATGTTTATTATGATTTATTGATTGGATTTGAAATGTACCAAATAAATCTATGTGACTAACTCTAATGGTTTTGATGTAGTAGTTTCCTCTTTTGATTTAAATGAACTTTTCTTTAATTTTCCGATTTGACAAGCGCCGCATAAGTTATTAACTTTAAATTTCATTTTGGGTAATCCTCTGATTGAATCTAATTTAGAAATCCTAGAAATATGTTTGAAATTTATAAGACCAAATCTCTTATGCTAGATCCAGGGATCATTTGTATTGGCCACAAGAAAAAGGTTATCACTGGAGATTTTCATTCTCTATATATAGATATTTTCCTTTCTATCTCCTTCGTATATTACTTTAGAATTCCTATCTTTAATAAAACATTTATCCTTTTCAAAGTTTATTTTATAACCCTTATCGCAAAGTTGACTTATACTTATCAAATTTTGTTTTAAATTCCTAACTAATAAAACATCAAAAATAGTAGGAGTTTCAGAATTACCAATATTGCTGATTCCAATAATGTATCCTATATAGTTATCTCTGAAGTTCACCATTCCACCATCTTCGTATTTCATATTATTGAGTAATACAGGATTTCCCATCATATGTCTCGAACAACCATTATCCAGTATCAATTTTTCCTTTTTGATTCCCACCAATTGCTTTCCAGAATTTTAATTCTCAACAGCCATGTAACACACTGGTTCGGAATTTGAATTTCCAATGTAAACCTCTTCGGAATTTGAATTTTTAATAGTCACCATTTCAGAGTTTGAATTATCAACAACAACTTCACCCATCCTTTCAACATTTGAATTTTCAAAAGTTATAAAACACAGCTTTTCCAAGATGGAACAATATTTTAGTAGATAACATGACTTTTCAACATGATTATATGCAGACTTTTTCAATATTGGAATAATGCATGAATTGACACTAGTGTTAACAGAAATTCCAAAATTTGCCATTTAAAAAATTTTCAAAAATCAAATTATGAACTTTTTGAAAGAATTTGCTCTGATACCAATTGTTAGGGATTGCTAAAAGGATCGTTAAGAAAAAAAACAAACAATAAAAGGGGGTGAATAGTGTTTTTGAAAATTTAAACAAAATCTAAACTTATATGAACTACTATATGAATCAAACACCACATAAAAAATCACAGACACAAAATCAAACACAAAAGCAAAGATAAAAAAAAGTAAAGTGTAGAAAAGTAAAGTGCATAAAAGGAAAGAACACACCGGATTTCATACTGATTCGGAATTGCTCCTACGTCCAGTCCCGCACAACGCTGAATTGTAATGAGTAATGAGTAGAGAGTCTACTAAATTGAATTTGGCAGAGTATAAGTGTAAAAATCATAAAAATGATAAAGAATAATGTTGTAATGAAAGGAGATGAAGATGGAGAAGAAGAAGTAATAAAAAATCCGAAATCAGCCCCTATTTATAACATTTGAAAGGTTGCAACATTTCTAAACCATCACAAATAGTGAAAAGACACTTCCTTTCAATTTTGAAAAAATGACAGTTATATGTCGACATGTATATATATTTATGTCGACGTATACATGTTCAAAACTGAAATTTGAATATTTTTCAAGTGTTTTGATATGTATATAATTTTGGAAATTCTTGAATTGAAATATAGTGTTATAAATAAATATTATAAAGTAGAAAATCATATGAAAACATAAATATAAACTATATAAACATATTTACAAAATCATAGAGTTTAAAACTATATAAATATTAAGTATATAAAATGTAAACATATAAAACTTATAAAGTATACAATTTTAAAACTTAAGTTTAAAATTAACTTAAAATAGAAAGTAAAAATAGAGAAGATAGATGTTGAATATAAAATTTGAAATCATAAATTGAAAAACAGAATTTGAAATTATTATGAATTTGTACCTGGAGTGCTATTCAGTGTCTTACATAATTGAGACTCTATAACTATATTTATCTTAAACTCTTGAAATCTTGAATACTCATGAGTTTTGAATCATTTCTGAATTCTGAAACTCTAACATCTTTAAATTGTACAGTCTTTATAATAATTCCTGTATATAAATCTTGCATATGTGTATATATATATATATATATATTCTAAAAAAAGTGTTAGTATATATTTTATAATCAATTAATATTGAAATAAGGTTGTTGTCATCAAAACTACATTCTCCAACAAGATGTCCAACTCATATTATGAAACAAAGATATACAACCCATGCACTGTCTCGCGGACTCATGTGAGAGTGGGGACAGAGCTTGGCGGGTTTGCACACCAATGCTAGATTTACAAGCAATGTTGGATACCCTTGGATTACTATAATTACTGAATATAAGAAGAAGAAAGAGTCACACGAATTCATCTTAACACAACTTAGTTTTAAAGATTCGAAAAGCCAATATAAGTATTCTAAGTCCTCCAATCATTAACCGAAGGCTAGAATTTAGAATAGACTTAATGGCCATTACCAAGTAATCTCACTTTGTACCAGTTACACTATTATTGTTTGTAATTCAACTTTTCATTTTATTTCTTATTTGATCTTAGTTGAGAGAAAAAAATACTATCAACTGACTAATAATTGTTAACTTATTTTGTTGTATCAATCTAAAATGAGTTGTATTTCCAAAAAAATTGACTTGTTACTACAACCTACAATGCATGATGGTCCTAAATGAAAAGAAATGTTTTTTTAAAAGAAAAATAAGAAGAATTCAATACAAACTCCCTCCATACTAGATCCAAACCATGTCCACATTATAAACGTTTCCTAAATTTGAAAGATCGTACCCAAAGGTGAATGAGTTGCAAAATTATATGTAAAATGAAATGAAGTTTAGCCACTATATGCGAATGAAAATCATATGCAAAATGAAATCTACGATGACGATGAATGTTTTGTGAAGAATGAAATTTCCTTTTTCCCATACACTTTCCTCTATCGAAAATGATGTATGATGATTTCTTATATGATTTTTGAGGTACAAGAGGCATGTCGATATCGTCTAAAATAAAAATCTTTCCTATGCAAATTTGGTTGTGGCAGTGATTTATATCATTCAAATGAATATTACCGTAATCCCATAAATTTGAATATTTAATAACAATTTCTTTCGAGGATATGGAATTACGATTATCTTTGAGACGTTCCATATATTCATCCTTGTCACTCAAAAGTTTATGTTTGTCTTCAAAAAGTTCTTCAAAAGATATAGTAGACGTGTCTATTAAGGTAGGAGAATCATAGTGTCTTTTATTCATCGTAATCAGATGCAAACAATGAAAATCCAAGACTTGAGGTTGTTAAAATGAGCTGCTATTCAAAATAAATAATTTACTCAAGTATATCTTATTAGTTGATTATCTCGATTTGAAGGGGGGAAGTGGGTCTTATGACCATTCATGTATAGTATAAATACTAGGGGATACGACAAATGTTTTACGGGTAGTACGCAACCTCTTTTGCTAGAAGTTCAATAAATGAACTAATATATATCCACGATCAAACCCTTGAGAGAATCAATTTCATAAAATACACTCTCGTAATTAAATATTTTGCAACGCCTAATCAAGTTTTATTGTTGAAAAACAATGAGAATGATGATTTCCATTATGTAAATTTCGGCCAACCATATAATCAAATAATAATTACTATAGAAAAAAACTTGTACAAGAAAGTCGCTTCCCCTGCAGAAGATTGTTACTAGAAATTTCTATATATATATTTTCTTTGCAGCAAAGCACCTGTAGAGTTTAGAGAATTTCACAGTGAGTTATGTCCAAAATAATTGAGTAGCGCTTTCTATTCAAATTCTGTTATTTGTCACCACTTGTCCTATGACAATTTTCTTGTTTTGTTGCTTGGGCTCTTTTCCCATCTTGGGCCTTTGATCTGATTGCTTTTTTTGTGAATGAAATTAACAACTAAAAAAACACAAGAAAAAGGTAACTAAGAAAACTAGATTGAAAAAAAGCCAAAAAACGAAAAAATCTAGGCTTATCAAAAAAACAAGAACACACGCAAATATTCAACACGTTCACCCAAGGAAACCCACACAAATATCAAAACACGCAGAAGGTCTGTCAAGCCAAGTCCAAGTTCCTAGAATAAAATTTAAGCTCATGCCCTTCTAATTTTTAATAACAAATCGTTCACCAAAAAGAATGGAAACAAATCATGCACTCTTCAAATCTAGAATGACCGAATCCCAACAATTCGCTCTTCCCATTTTTTGTTCTTTTTATCATGCAACAATAAAAAAAAAATCGATGAATGATTTCAGTACTAGTGTATTGAGTCTTTTGGTATTCGAACTGAAGGGTTCGATCGTGATTTGGGGAATTCGATTATGGTAATTCGAATTGATTTTGGTAGATGGTTTGGAATTTGTGCGATCTTGATTTTTTATTTTGAAGCAGTTTTTTTGTTCTTTCGAATTTATGGTGGTAGATGAAGGGATGTGGTGATGATTGGTGTTGACGCGAGTTGCAACTGTGGTGGAGGGCTGAATTGGTGAAGTCAGGGAAAGGCACATGGTTGGTTGATGATGCCTGTAGTTGATAAAGATGAGGAGAGTAGGCCTGAAGGTTGAACATTGGATTTGGTGTTGGGTGCTAGAAGATTGTTATGTATGCTGATTGTTGGGAAGATGAGGTTGCAACTGTAGCGTGCGTGCTGAGGAGAATATATGGTTGGGTTTAAGATTGTAGACTAAGGAAGATGAAGAGGAATTTTGCAAAGGAGTTGTGATGAGAAGAAGTTGTTGAATGTGGTTGTGGTGAATGGGAAGAAAGGTGATGGTGAAAATTCAGGAAATGGAGGGAAATATTATTGCAAAAAGGAACGCATAGTTTGTGAATTCGGTGAGGAAATTTTTTATGAAGAGAATGGGATTGAAGGATAGCCAGAAGGGGTTGTTGCGCATTGGATGATCAATGGTGTAAGTGTGATTTGATTTGTGTAGAGTTGATGAGAAGGATGGAGTTTATCAGGAGCGTGAAAGTTTGATGATGTTTGGCTTGTAGTCTTGAAGTCGATGGTAGGATTTTGCGCATATTTTTTTATGTAAGTCGAAAATGGGAAGAAAATTGTTGATGTAAGCGAGGGTGATGGCGGACTGTGGTTGATCAGAGGATTTTGTGAGAGGTTGAGAAGAATTTAGGGGGATAATATAGCAGAAAGAAATTTGTTGTGTTTTTTATGTAAAAGTAAAGTAATGAAAAGAAAGTAGCAACGAAATCATTGAAAAGAAGAAAGAATTTGTAGAAGAAAGAGATTGAGAATAAAAAGGAAACATATAAAAGAAAAACAAGCAATATTTTTTTTCTCTTGTATAGTAGATTATAGTATCAATTAGAAATACCAAATCAACTAATCAAGAACTTTTTTCTATATATATATATATATATATATATATATATATTTATGTAACACCCCACATCCGTTAAGGTCACTCATAAAGGGAATGCCTTAACTTCAATGGAGCATTATGGGTACTGGAACAGAAATATTACAAGACAGACATATATAAAACAGCGGAAAGTAAAGTAGAAGTACTTCAAATCATTTATTAAGTAGAATTGTTTACAATAAAAGCCCATCAAATTCCAATACCCAAATACATAGCTAAAATTTCTATCTTGCTCAAAAACAAAGAAGCATAAAAATAAACTGTTGTATTCCTCAATAAAGAAAAGCAAGCCATAGCCAAGAGGAATCCAAGCCTTACATGAAAGAGCCTTGGGGCTTGGTAAGATCCGAACTAAGCTGTATTCCCACCCTGTGAACCTTGGGGGGGGGGGAACGGTAGAAAAAGAGGCGAAACAAAACGGGTCAGTCATAAAGGCTGAGTAAGTCCTAGTGACTTTCAGCATAAAAATAGGTAAAGATAACATGGCATGAATAAACTAAAAGTAAACATAAGCATGATGGCAAGGTAAGCTACAGGCACGATAAATCAAGTATAACATCCATAATTCCTATTAAGTATTACATCGCATGGTTTCTATCAAGAATAACATCACAAGGTTTCTTAGGCTACACCATTAAAATGATATTGCTCTGCACCACCTAACTAGTGTCCTAACTAGTCATTTATGTCAAATGCTAATATTGCAACGCGATCCCAATCCCCGCAGTTGTGGAAGCCTTTAGGTATACATCTAGTATGAGGATTCCACCTCAATCAGACTAATTTCTATGAAGATGTTAGATGTACCCTTACTACCCTATCGATCGGCTCCCTATCTGTACGCCTGTGTCGCGTGTGTCGTACGACCCTATTCGATTGTAGATACCTATGCTGGTCCCACCATAGGGTGTATCAAGTCCCATAGTGGCGGCCGACACACAATTCCTAGAATGCATAGGGTATACTACTGATTCCCCAGTGCCCTGACTTGTCTGCTCCGGAGTGTGTGCACGCCCGCACTCCGTTAGAACCCACACTGTGCACCAACCGCCGTCGCTTTGACCGCTTACAATCAGCCCAGTAATCGTGCCCCAACCTGCCTAGTTCAGGGTATCATTGATACCTAATTGGGTTACTGCTGAAATGGGTCCCCGTTACTAGGGTTTCCTATTGGTTAAGTCTGTGGGCCTATATATACAGATATTACCCACCTACACGTAATGTACTTAACCCTCCCACCGATTCAAGCATGTTCATTAACAGTTAAGTTTGTGGGCCTATATTTACTGATATTACCCACCAACCCTGATATGTACTTAACCCTTCCACAGATTCAATCATATTTATTTTATGGTTAAGTGTTTGTTTATTCATGTTAATTTAACCTGCCCATTCCTCATATCATATTGGTTAAGTGTTTTTAATTGTTAACTTAACCCCACGTGTTCCTCAGGTTTTTGTGGTTAAGTGTCATTAATAAATTCCAGTTAACTTAACCCTCCTACTTATCATGTTACTCTGGTTAAGTGTTGCCTCCTGGTGTTAACTTAACCTCACCATCTGTTTAACTAACCTGTTACAGCGGTTAAGTGTTTCCTGTTAACCTAACCCCAGTCACCCAACTTGTTATACTGGTTAAGCTGCCTTAACCCTAGTTATTCATGTTATATTAGTTAAGTGTTTCTAACTTACTTAACCTCAATCATTTGTCTAACTAACATGTTTCTATGGTTAAGTGTTCTAATTAACTTAACCTTAATCACTAGTCCAGTTAATCATGTTATTATGGTTAAACATTTGCTTAACCTTACCCACTCCCCTAGTCAACATATTAAATTGGTTAAGTATTTATTAACTTGACTTAACCCTATCAGTCCTAACTCAGCTCTAATTGTCTTATTAGAGCACCAACCTCTCAGATTAGACAGATATTGTTGTGGCTGCCTGTATGTCGGTTGGGTCCGGGCAGTCTTACGCCACAACTCAGTCTAACCTCGGGTCTTTATTGGGCCCAATGCTTAGCCGCTTAAATTGGATAGGTATCGTCGTGATTACTGGACAGCAGGGCGGGTCCGGGCAGGTTTACATCACAACTAAATCCAGCCTCGTGCTAAGCATATTCGTATTTTCTAATTTACATTTTAACTATGTAAATTATTCAAATTCAAATTACTGCCAAATTTATTTCCAATTAATCTTATTAATTTTTGGTATATAATTAATGCCATTTATGCCATCAATCACTTTTGTGATTAATTAATAATTTATGGCAGTCTTCCTATAATTACCATTTTAACCCAACGTTACCCCATCTAACATTAGGCTAACCAACTTAGCCTAATTTACGTTCACATGGTTTTTGGTATACATATTAGGCTAAAAGCTTAGCCTAATTTATGTACACAAATTGGCATAAATTAGCATAAACATGACATGGTATAATTTTGGCATTGATGACATAATAAATATGAACATAATGGGGAGCCTAATTTATGTACACAAATTGGCATAAATTAGCATAAACATGACATGGTATAATTTTGGCATTGATGACATAATAAATATGAACATAATGGGGAGCCTAATTTATGTACACAAATTGGCATAAATTAGCATAAACATGACATGGTATAATTTTAGCATTGATGACATAATAAATATGAACATAATGGGGAGCCTAATTTATGTACACAAATTGGCATAAATTAGCATAAACATGACATGGTATAATTTTGGCATTGATGACATAATAAATATGAACATAATGGGGAGCCTAATTTATGTACAAAAATTGGCATAAATTAGTATAAACATGACATGGTATAATTTTGGCATTGATAACATAATCAACATGAATATAATAGTGGTAAACTTGCAAAATAGCCATCATGAACATTATAGGGGTGAACTTGCAAAATAGCCATCATGAACATTATAGGGGTGAACTTGCAAAATGACCAACATGAATATTATAATGTCAGAGGTGTAAACTTGCAACTTAGCATAACTCATGGGTTTCAACTTGCATAAAAAGGGGAAATCCAAATAAGTGTCTCATGAATTAGACATAACTAGCATATGACGAGACATGTATAATTTTTATCACATGAACTAGATCTAAAATCATGACATAAGACATGTATTAAAGTGGATCGTGACATGGATCCAATTTACGACTAGCAATATTTGTGCAAACATATGAACATATGTGTAAACTTAATCAAGTAGGCATAGAGGTTTTTAGCACATAATTATATATACATGAGATCTCAAGTACATACAAATCATGTTAAACATATAGATCTAGCATTTGGTCACATAAGTGGTATGGTTTTACAACCTAATACTTGCATAACATAATAAACTACAACTTGTCATAACAGGCTATACATATGAATAGGCTCATTCATAATTTCCAATTCATCATGATAAATCAAATCACAGACATAAATTAATATTATAAAATTTCACATATAACATAACCAACATCGTTCTATTTTCATTTCAATACAAGGCATGACATAAATCTTAATTTGCATCCCACAAATATAACTAAACTTACATCAATTTCACTTTATTTCATCGCCATATTATAATTAAGTATTTAGATCTGAAAATAACTAGAACTTACATAGCACGGCTAATGAATTAAGAAATGGTTTTGTTGTAGAAATGTTGCGGCGTTGCTGATTTATTGTTTGAACCATTGTTAAAGCTTTGTTCTTTGATATGAGTTGAATAGATTAGCTTTTAATTGATTTGTTGTTCGTCTCTTCAAGTGGAGGCTCTCCTTAGTTTTCTCCCGACAGCATGGCGGCTCCAGTTCTTATTTTTATGTGAATTTTAGTCTAGAGACCTAGGGTGTATATATAGAATTGCAAGTTAATTTGAGCCGTCGATGAAGCCAGGGTTAATCAAAGCCATCCATTCTAAAGAGAAGTCAATTATGTTCACAATTTAAGGGCTGTAAATTACTCCTATTTAAAATTATGTCATAATTACTTTCTTAATGTACATTATCAACATTTATTATCATTTGTCAATCCATCAAATATAAATACGTACACATTAGATACATCTCCCCTTTACACATTTATTTGTATGCACATTAGATACATCTCCCCTTTACACATTTATTATTTAATTAGCAACTTTAGTGTTAACAGAAATACGGGGTGTTACATTCTCCCTTCCTTAAAGGATTTCGTCCCCGAAATCTTCAAGTCTAGGAGAATGCATTCCTACCATCCAATCGTCCATCTACTCAGCCATCAAACACAGGCATCCATTGTCCTTAAGGGCTTCTAATGCTTTCACGTTTATATGCACAGTGTGTGTACATGTTCGTATCTAATGCAAAATTAGGCGGTCTACTGATTCATTTGACCTCCTTAATGCAAACCGTGATAGTGCCATGCATCCAATATGTATGCAAAAAGATTTCTATTGATACATATTAATTCTACATGCATGCCCAACTGTTCATCGAAATGCAGCATCCATATGATAACACATTCAAATTCATCCATAAACAAGTATAAACACTCACGCATATGCAATATGAAAGGTGACTGAGCCGATCTAGTGCCTAATGTGTAAATGCATCCACGAGCAACCACTTACAGCCATTTGCAACCATCAATCATAACATGTCTCAAACACATGTTTGCAGCCAATTGTTCCTATCTAACGATATAGTCGAAAGACTGAAGCAAGTAAAAAATTTGTGCCCATTAGGCAATGTCAAAACTGGAAATTTACGCCATATATATCCTGATTAGTAGAAGAACCCCCTAAGCATTAGCCCGGAAGACCGAAATCAACATCAGACTGACACCCAAAGAATTACTCAACCCAACCAATATATATATATGTTTCTAGGAAACTAAGCATGACAGACTCCTTTTAGGTCACAGGAAATCCCTTCCTAAAACTAACCCATATCCTATAAAACCCAAAATTTTTAGTCAGCCCAACGAACACCCTCAAGCCCCAACATGTGTTACCAACAGATGAGTCATACTCCCTATGGGGTTTGCAACAGAAATTGGATTGAGAATAGGACCGAGAGGATATACACAAAAGATAGCATGTGAGTAAGCTCTATAGGAAAAGAGGGATCAAGGATATACTCTTAAAAAGAGATATGATGCACGAATCTAGTCTTCAATCTTCTAAGTCTCATTTCCTTGAGCTTAACTCCATTGTGTTTTGACCATCTTTAACTTCACAATTTCGTAGTTTCTTAATTCTTGTTTCCAAAATATGAGTTGGAACCCATTTCACTGTTGCTCCTCGTTCCACTTTCACTTATTCTCCTTCTAGTATACTTGTCTCAAACATAACTGCGTACTCATGGTTTCATGCAAGCTCTACAAAATTCACCAGTGAATCTTGGATCTCGTTCACTTACTAGAAGGTATTCCACATAGATGAATTATCTCTTGAAAATAACCACATAGATGAATTATCTCTTGAAAATAAACAAATGTCAACCATGTTGCCAAATGTACTTACTAAGGTGATTCTTTACAACTCATGCATAAGCGAAATGAACCATCCGCCTTAGTGGCGAAATCTACTCGAGCGGATCAATAAATGTATCTAGAGATTCTAGGTAATTAATCATGGTAGAACCCTAAGGGTTATACGAGACTCCGAGGGCATTACTAAGGCAAGTTAAGAGTCTAACTACCCTCTTTTTTCATACTCAAGAATGGTACCATTTCTGGATAACCACTCCATTCCTACAATCAACCCATAGCCTAAAATCATAAGCATTACTTCTAAACCCAACACTTAGCATAGACATCCTCAAATCCAAACAAGTCATCAATAAATGAGCCGATTCCCCAACAGGATTTGAGACAAAAATGGGATCCTCTACTACGCTAGTACTAAGGTGTAGAGACACTACTATCGAAGCATAATTAAAAGGATGCGATGTACAAAAACAAAGTTCTAGTGGGATGTAGAAAAGAAATGCTAAACCTTTAACAAAAACGTTACCAACTATCTTAGGTACGCTAGTAGTGAGAGCATACAATTGCCCTCTCGACGATCTTGTCTTTTGCCCTTGTCCTTGTCCTATAATACTTAACTACATGTCCCTTCTTACCATACTAAAGATACTCTCTCTTGTCATGGGTTTTACTTATTCCTTTCACTTTGGCCTCTCTCTCCTTTCACCTTTTTCCTCCTTCTTGGATGTTCTTACTATCCTTGTATAGCTTGTTGACAAGTTTTCTCGGAAGCTACCTCCATCGCATGACAATCCTACAAAGCTTGAAATAAGATTAGACGCAGATGGAACTACTGCGGCTACATTGGAGGTTGGGCACTTCTTTGCCCTCCAACATGAGTCGTACGCCTACAGAACTATGGTGAAAAGAGGGGAAAGAAAAGATTCAAAGAGAGAATCAAAAGATAGTGCATGTGGCTTTGGGGAATATGCCTTTCGTAAAACAAAACTTTTCTTTAGAAAAATGCATCTTTGTAAACGTTTTAAAAATAATTTCAGAAGGTTTTTAAAAGCTTTTGCCCAGTCTGGTAACCTTCTGCTCTGATACCAAATGTAACACCCCACATCCGTTAAGGTCACTCACAAAGGGAATGCCTTAACTTCAATGGAGCATTATGGGTACTGGAACAGAAATATTACAGGACAGACATATATAAAACAGCGGAAAGTAAAGTAGAAGTACTTCAAATCATTTATTAAGTAGAATTGTTTACAATAAAAGCCCATCAACTTCCAATACCCAAATACATAGCTAAAATATCTGTCTTGCTCAAAAACAAAGAAGCATAAAAATAAACTGTAGTATTCCTCAATAAAGCAAAGCAAGCCATAGCCAAGAGGAATCCAAGCCTTACATGAAAGAGCCTTGTGGCTTGGTAAGATCCGAACTAAGCTGTATTCCCACACTGTGAACCTAGGTTAGGGGGGAACGGAAGAAAAAGAGGCGAAACAAAACGGGTCAATCATAAAGACTGAGTAAGTCCTAGTGACTTTCAGCATAAAAATAGGTAAAGATAACATGGCATGAATAAACTGAAAGTAAACATAAGCATGATGGCAAGGTAAGCTACAGACACGATAAATCAAGTATAACATCCCATAATTCCTATCAAGTATTACATCGCATGGTTTCTATCAAGAATAACATCGCAAGGTTTCTTAGGCTACACCATTAAAATGATATCTAATTGCTCTGCACCACCTAACTAGTGTCCTAACTAGTCATTTATATCAAATGCTAATATTGCAACGCGATCCCAATCCCCGCAGTTGTGGTAGCCTTTAGGTATACATCTAGTATGAGGATTCCACCTCAATCAGACTAATTGCTATGAAGATGTTAGATGTACCCTTACTACCCTATCGATCGGCTCCCTATCTGTACGCCTATGTCGCGTGTGTCGTACGGCCCTATTTGATTGTAGATACCTTTGCTGGTCCCACCATGGGGTGTATCAAGTCCCATAGTGGCGGCCCGACACACAATTCCTAGAATGCATAGTGTAACACCCCACGTCCGTTAGTGTCACTCATAAAGGGAATGCACTAAGTTCTGTGGAGCATTTAGGGTAAAAGATGCAGATAAATTACAAGACAGACAGAAATTAAGCAGCGGAAAATAAAACTTTGCTTTATTGATAGAATAGTTTGTACAATGGTTTTTTTACAATATCAGAGTATCATCTGTCTTACAAAATAATGAAGCATAAAAACAACATTTATGTTCCCCGATTTTAGCAAGAGCCAGGCATAGCATCTGAAAAGAGAATCCAGGCAAACTTCGACAAATCTTCAAGTTGGGAAAGAGTGGCAGTCCAACTTAACTTGAGCTAAACTATTCCCTCCTTTACTACCTGGGGGGGAACGGAAGAAAAGAAGACGAAAGAAAAACAGAGTCAGACATAAAGCCTGAGTAAGTTCAATAACTTCTAGCATGTGAACATGGAAAACAAAACGACATGAATTAACTGAATACAAGATTACACCATGACGATAGGGTCAACAAGATTAGACAAGGTAGTCACAAGATATGCTAAGATAAACTGGATACGCTCTGATACTTTCGCCGCTTCGCTATTTCCTTGTTATACTGGTTTCTACATCTCTGCACCACCTAACTAGTGTCCCAATTAGTAATGTTACCGTGATCCCAATCCCTGTAGTTTCCGTTGCCTTCAGGCATACATTTATTATTTATTACCTAGATCTAATCTATGGTTTTCTATCAAGTGCTTTCTAGATTTAACTAGAGTTTTATGCTATCTGCTGAACGCTTTTCGAGTTCAGGGTTTATGCCACCTAGTCCAACTAGGGATTACGCTACCTGTCGAATCGATGCCCCAAGTCTAGGACACACTACCTAGAGCGGTATATGTTCGTATACTTCCCCACGCATGTATCGCGAATCGTTATCGCTTGTCTAGATGCACATGTCCTGTAATGTGCGGTCCGAGTGCTGTGACGGGGCAATTCAAGGAATACAGAACTCGGTCGGGAGCTTTCAGATATCTGCCGATGCAGATGCTAAGGTCTGTTTTTATTCCAGTGGCTGTGGTCCCACTTGACCCCTCCCTCAACTAATGAAAGGAACACCTTGTAAATTGAGAACTATACGCCAGCACCCGGTGCCCCACTATCCTATGGCCATCCTCACCCATAACTAGATAGCAATTATGCTCTTTTGGAGTTCTCCGCCTTTCCGCTTCACGTATCTCGATTGACTCAAGATGGATGGTAGACGACGAGTTGCTATCACAGGGCTACCGTTTGCTCGCCGAATCACGCCGGTCCATCCTAGTCTTTAGGTTGCCATGTATTGCAACCAAGGCATACCCCTGGTTCTTCTACGCAGACCTTAACCTCTGTGGGCCCAGGAGGATCATCTGCTGCCTCACAGAGGGATACCAAGAGTACCCTCACGTCCCCTCGAAGCCTCAGGCTTCGTAACCCAATTCGTTGGAGCCTTCTCTCTATTCAGACGGACATTCGCTCCTTCCCGTGTTATACTAAGAATTACTACTTAGTTTTACTAACTAAGATTTACCACTTAGTTTCCAGAATCGTTGTTTTCTTAACTTTGTTCCCTTTCCCGTCAATTTGGATTGGTTAAGTGTCATTAGTCAATTCAAGCCGACTTAACCCTCTTTATTTATCCTGTCAAACTGGTTAAGTGTTATCAGTAATTCATGTTGACTTAACCCCACCACAAACCAAGTTATATTGGTTAAGTATTACTTAACCTTACCCATCCACCCTGTATTGGTTTAGTGCTCCTTTTTAACTTAACCTTGCCCGTCTGTTTTAACTAACCTGTTATTAACGGTTAAGTATTATCCCTTCATGTTTTAGACTTAACCCTATTCCTTTGTCAAAATCTGATGGTTTAGTGTTCAAGTTTACTTAACCCTACGGTCTAGCCCAGCTAACATATCAAATTGGCTAAGTGTATCAAATCTTACTTAACCCCAACCTCTAGTTAACATGCAAATTTGGCTAAGTGTATTAACTTTACTTAACCCCATTTTCTAGACTAGTTAACATGTTAATTTGGCTAAGTGTTTTCTTAGTTACTTAACCTCTACAAATCTTGTCTTATTACCCTGAGTTTGGTTAAGTGTCCCTGTGGACTTAGCCCTCCGTTCTAGCTTAACTGTGCTTAAGTTGGTTAAGTGATCCTATGGACTTAACCCTCCCATTCTAGCTTAACTGTGTGAACCTAACCCACCTACCAGTCTTGTTATCATGTTGGGTTGGTTAAGTGTCTTAGTTAACTTAACCCTAGCATTCTTGTTCTAGCTTTAACTAAATAAATTAAAGCCACGACCACTCACATTAGACAGATATTGTTGCAATTACTGGATGTGCCGGTTGGTTCCGGGCAGGTTTACATCGCAACTCAGTCTAACCTCGGGTTAGGCCTATTCGTGTTTTCTAGTTCAAAAGGGTTTTGATTAATTTTCAAATCAGGTTTTGAAAGTAACCATCCCATCCGTCGGATCAGTTAGGGATAGCCAGGGAGAGCAGGAAACTTGTATTTTCCAATCCCAAGCCTAGACACTATCCTCTCTGTCACCCTAGAACTTTCTGGTGTTTCATTAAAAGAGATGTCGTTAATAAATCTTTAATTTGTCTAAATTTACATTTCTCAGTTAGGACAAATTCTATAAGTAAACTAATCCTAATTTACTTATTTCCTAATTACTCTTTAATGTAAATTGTCAATATTTATTCTTACGGCCCATTTTCGCCTCTACATCATGTTTATGCTTTTTGGTATGTAAACCATACCAAATGAAGTGTCACTAACCATAATTTTACTAATCCTGACAATTACGCCCAATTATGGCCAATTTCAAGTTTATGCCAATATACTTATCGAGCTAAATTAGCCAATCCAATTCTGATTTAACATTCTAATTCATGTCAAACTAGACTTATTACGCTAGTTCACAAATCATGTAAATGCTAGATTTACAGGTCAATACTAGATTCAAATTACACAATCCTGTAATTCCTGTCAAATTTATCTCATTTGCATTTCTATGAACATTCCATAATACATGTTCCCAATTTATGCCAATTTCCAAGTTTGTAACTATGTTTTAGTAAATTTCATATTTTGCCCCAAATCGCATTCCCACCGTTCGTATAATCGTGATTCAATCTAGATTATAGATAAATCTAGATTCGAAGAAAATAGGGAATGAACCAAAGATGCTATGCAAAAGATAGACATAATAACTGGCATAAAAAGGGTTGAATAACGACGTCGGTTCAAGAACATGGGTAGACCTGACTAAATAGGTAAATTCCCAAGGTCTAAAACCAAGAATAGACAGAATAGAGACAGAGGTTCAAGAACATGGGTAGACCTAACTTAATAGGTAAATTCCCAAGGTCTAAAACCAAAGATAACCAAGAATAAACTGAATAGAAAGTCAGGCCTAGATCCAAAATAATGTCAGTTTGTTAAACAACATGGTTTTGTAACTACAATGTCATGGGCATAAATAATAATCTTATAACCATAGTCATAGGCAATAATCCTCACAGTTCAAAGAATCACAGTCATAGGTGATGTTCATAGTCATAGGCAACGTTCATAGTCATAGGAAATGTTCATAGTCATAGGCAATAATCCTCACAGTTCAATGAATCACAGTCTTAGGCGATGTTTATAGTCATAGGCAACGTTTATAGTCATAGGAAATATTCATAGTCATAGGCAATGTTTTATGTCCCAAAATCAAAGGCTTATGTTCATAGTTCCAAGGCATATGGTTCCAAAGTCCATAGTTTCACCGTCACTGTCTTATTGGTCATTGAATCACATCAGTTCTTAATTAGGTCCAAAGGTACAAGCACTGATTCAAGTAGAAAGATTAGGCATAATCTTTTATCCCTTTAATTTCATGTCACGAATAAAACAAAACGTTCAAATCTAAAAATAACTGACTTACAGAGATTAGATTAGAACAGAAAGATGGCGTTGCTAAGATTCGTAGAAAAACAGTCGTTGAAGTCGTTTGAACCTCCTCTTGAATCCCCGCTTTACTTGAACTTCTTCTTGAAAATCTTTTAGCAGCATTTCCTCGTCTTGGTTTATTTTATATATATTATTTTAGAGGAGGGGGAGAAGCCATGTCTAGAAAGAATCTTTGCAGCATAATGGTAGAAAAGAATTTGTGAATAGAGAAGAAGACCAGGGCTGTTTATATAGTGTTAGGCGGACGAACCTGGTCAGAAAACGTGACCAAATACAGCAGAACGAATCAGGTGCAGAAAGCTGGAAAAAGCGGGCAGGTCGACACCCATGTCGACTGGGCAGTCGACATGGGGGGGGGGGTGTCGACTGGGCAGTCGACACCCCTGTCGACTTGACCTAGGCGGGAATTTTCCCGCCCTGCCCCCTGTGCGTTTGAATTCGAATTTGGCCCTAGTTTTTAAACTGTTTTGAACTTGGAATTTTCTGAAAACTTTGACGGGCCATATCTTGGTCACACGGACTCCGATTTTCGAAAACTTGGACTCTATTTCGCATATTTTTCCGATTCGAACGCAATGAAGTAGCACGTTTCCCTTGATTTTGACTTTAACTCTTAATTCTGCCTTAATTTGCGAATCTTAGTGTTACAGAATTTCGGGGTGTTACATTCTCCCCCACTTAAAAGGATTTCGTCCCCGAAATCTTGAAGTTAGGAAGAATGTGTCCTACCATCCAATCACCCATATACTCAACCATTCAATCACAGGCATCCATTGTCCTTAAAAGTTTTCTAATGCCTTCATGTTCATATGCATAGTTTGTGTATATGTCTTTATCTAATGCAAAATCAGACGGTCTACTGATTCAGTTGACCTCCTTAATGCGAATCATGTCAGTGCCATGCGTCCAATCATGTATGCAAGCATCCCTAGTTATGTAAATACTACATGCGTGCACGGCCATTCATCCATATGCAACATCCATATGATAACATATCAGGCTCGACTTTCAAACAAATACATTCCTGTAAATGCAATATGAATGCGTCCGAACTGATCTAGTGCCTAATACGTATGCATATGCATTCACGAGCAACCATTAGCAACTACTTGCAACCACCAACCATAACATGTTTTCAAACACATGTTTACATCCATTGGCTTCTACCTAAAGATCGAAGATGCGACCTAGGTGATATACTTCGGAAAGAGAGAAACAATTATGCGTAAAGCTCCTACACAAAGAAATCAAGGAAGCACCCTTAAGAAAAAGGGTATGACGCTAGTATCTAGCCTTCTTGAGCTTTACTCCACTGTATCTTAACTAATTTAACTTCACGGTTGTGAAGTTTCTGACCTCCAATTCAAAATAAACAGATGTCAATCACGGTACCAAGTATATGTACTAAGATGATTAGAGGTCTCCCTCTTATCCGCCATGCCATAACTATAGGGGTCGAAAGGTTACTACGTGCTTTTTAGAGTACCTGCCACAACTATTCATCCTTCATGCAAACCATCCTAGTCGAACTTGACATTCCTCAAGTACAAGCCCCAAAGGCCTGAACCAATATCAGACAAGCACCCAAGGAATACCTCCTTCGAATTTAGACAACCTACGTGAGATGATATAAGCAAACTCGATTGCTACTCCCAAATCCCCTACTAACCAAAAATAAGCTAGTCGGACCACCAATTGGATTTGAGACTCTAGTGGGATCCTTTTACTATACAAGTGCTATGGTGCAGAGACAGCTATGGAAGTGGGTATGAACAATTGCGAAGCGCTAAAACCGAAAGAGTACGGATAGAAAACTAAACTCTTCCAACAGAACTTTACTTCCTTTCTCCTAGGTGTGCTTGGTGGTGAAAGTATGTACTAGCCCTTTTGAAAATCTCGTCCTCGTTCTTGCCTTTGTCCTTAATTCTATGCCCTATCATACCTAGTAAAGATACTTCCTCTTGTCTTAGGTTTTATAATTTCTTCCTCACCCTCGGGTTGTGCTCCTTAGCCAAACTCCTCATCCTCTTCTGTGTGTAGTCTTGTCGACAAATCCCTCGAAAGCTGCCTCCATCGTACGGAAAATCCTACTAAGCTTGGAAGAAAACTAACCGCAGGTGAAACTACTACGGTAATAGATAAAAGTCGGGCACTACTTTGCCCATCGATGAGGTTACCTCCCAGAAAGCCAGGAGCCCCAGAGACTTAAGAAAGAAGGAGACAAGAATTCAAACAGAGGAAGAGAAGTCAATGCGTATGGCTTTGGGGAATATGCCTTTAAAACAAATCTTTTCTCTTGAAAATGCTTCTTTTAAAACCATTTTGAAAATAATTTTTCAAATCTTTTATCTGATCCGGTAACCTTCAGCTCTGATACCACGTGTAACACCCCACGTCCGTTAGTGTCACTCACAAAGGGAATGCACTAAGTTATGTGGAGCATTTAGGGTAAAAGATGCAGATAAATTACAAGACAGACAGAAATTAAACAGTGGAAAATAAAACTTTGCTTTATTAATAGAATAGTTTGTACAATGGTTTTTTTACAATATCAGAGTATCATCTGTCTTACAAAATAAAGAAGCATAAAAACAACATATATGTTCCCCGATTTAAGCAAGAGCCAGCCATAGCATCTGAAAAGAGAATCCAGGCAAACTTCGACAAATCTTCAAGCTGGGAAAGAGTGGCAGTCCAACTTAACTTGAGCTAAACTATTCCCTCCTTTACTACCTGGGGGGAACGGAAGAAAAGAAGACGAAAGAAAAACAGAGTCAGAAATAAAGCCTGAGTAAGTTCAGTAACTTCTAGCATGTGAACATGGAAAACAAAACGACATGAATTAACTGAATACAAGATTACACCATGACGATAGGGTCAACAAGATTAGACAAGGTAGTCACAAGATATGCTAAGATAAACTGGATACGCTCTAATACTTTCGCCGCTTCGCTATTTCCTTGTTATACTGGTTTCTACATCTCTGCACCACCTAACTAGTGTCCCAACTAGTAATGTTAACGTGATCCCAAACCCTGTAGTTTCCGTTGCCTTCAGGCATACATTTATTATTTATTACCTAGATCTAATCTAGGGTTTTCTATCAAGTGCTTTCTAGATTTAACTAGAGTTTTACGCTATCTACTGAACGCTTTTCGAGTTCGGGGTTTATGCCACCTAGTTCAACTAGGGATTACGCTACCTGTCGAATCGATGCCTTAAGTCTAGGACACACTACCTAGAGCGGTATATGTTCGTATACTTCCCCACGCATGTATCGCGAATCGTTATCGCTTGTCTAGATGCACATGTCCTGTAATGTGCGGTCCGAGTCCTGTGACAGGGCAGATCAAGGAATACATAACTCGGTCGGGAGCTTTCAGATATCTACCGATGCAGATGCTAAGGTCTGTTTTTATTCCAGTGGCTGTGGTCCCACTTGACCCATCCCTCAACTAATGAAAGGCACACCTTGTAAAATGAGAACTATACGCCGGCCTCCGGTGCCCCACTATCCTATGGCCATCCTCACCCATAACTAGATAGCAATTATGGTCTTTTGGAGTTCTCCTCCTTTCCGCTTCACGTATCTCGATTGACTCAAGATGGATGGTAGACGACGAGTTGCTATCACAGGGCTACCGTTTGCTCGCCGAATCACGCCGGTCCATCCTAGTCTTTAGGTTGCCAGGTATTGCAACCAAGGCATACCCCTGGTTCTTCTACGTAGACCTTAACCTCTGTGGGCCCAGGCGGATCATCTGCTGCCTAACAGAGGGATACCAAGATGTGACGGCCTGGAATTTCGCTCGATCTGAATCAGTCGTTAAACCGATATAGACCATTCGAAACCCCTGAACGTTGAGAACAGGACAAATCAGAACACAAACAGAAGAACATTTCATTGTATATTACAACAATTCCATCAGATACAAGAATATACAGAGTATAAATGAATAAATTACATTCGATAAATATCAGAGATTACAATAAATTACATAGCAGCGGAAAAATAATACAAAGCACAACTGAAGGTGATATACGGATACAGAGCTTTCCGGATATCATTCCAGCTGTAAACCAGGATCCTGTGAATATAAATCTGCAAAACCAAAACTACTAGCTGCCCGTGCGGAAAATAGGGGCACCCAGAGTTTAGGTTAAAACAATAAACTCCAGGTCAGTCATGTGACTGGTGTGAGAACTAAAACAGTTATTTAAAACTTTATTTTAAAAGAAAGTAATTCAAGGGACCACGCCGTAACACGGAACGGGTTTCCTCCCAAGAATACCAGTGCGTAGGATAAACAACGCAATGCTTTTTCGAAAAATGAAGCTATTATAAGACCCAGGTCCCATCACATAATGCAACGCAAGCCGGAGGATAGGGTTTTCCCTTATAATAGCCAAACATGCTTAGTACGTTTAAAAACAAATCATTTGATACTATAATAAGTGTATGGTGTCAAAACAGTTTCAATCATAAATATAAATCATAGACGGCATGGGTACCATATATCATGTCGCCATACTAGTTCTACAATTAAAACCGCAATACACGTATTGGAAATTGGATTTCCGTCATGAGTCGAGGCAAGGGGCAAGCTCCTCTCCGCGTTCGAGACACTCTAGCAAATGCCTCAGGATTACGCACACTGGGTGTAACACCCCGTGAATTCTATAAAAGTGAAATTCGTAAATTAAAGTATAATTAATTTCACATCAAAGAATTAAGGGAAATGGGATAAGCCATTGTGTTCGTCTCGGAAAAATACACGAAATAGAGTCCGAGTTTTCGAAAAACGGAGTCCGTATGAAGAAGATATGGCCTCCGGAAGTTTCTGAATTAAGTTTAAAATTAAAAATCGGGCCCATTTGGCCAAGGCGGGAAAATTCCCGCCTAAGGCAACCAGGTCGACTGGGATGTCGACCTGGCTAGCCATGTCGACAGGGCTGTCGACCTGGTCCAGAGCCAGGTCGAACCCAGCCCACCCTGGCTGGCCTGATCTATGTTTGGTCGATTTTCAGAAGGCTGCTTTGTCACTAGGGCTAGGTGGCAGCACTGGATTGGCCTCTCCTTCAAACGAACGTCTATTATTGAATCAAGCTCCATCGACGGTCTAAAACATCTTGCAAACATTATAAAAAGGACCTAAGACCTAGCCTAACATCATACTATTTCATTCTAGCCTTAGGCCGCCGCCATTAAACCTAGAGCTCTAAATTAAAAATACAAAGAGAAAGATTATAGAAGATGGAGGATGGTTCTTGAAGGCTACAACTAGAAGCTACAACAACTACGACGCTTTAGACAACGAATTCGAGACTAATTGATTTGGGATTTTTATTTGCTTCATATTGTAAGTTCTATGTTACTTTTTAGGCAAAAGCGTTAAAAACAACATGGACATGCGATGAATTGAAACCGAATTTATGAACTATTGCTAATCCATTGTTTATATTATTCATCGTTGAATTATAATTTGGGGATATTGCTATGGCAACATTACAGGTTAAACTCGTCATGATTTTTACGTTGTTATGAATCATTTGGGCTTGATTGTTTGGCAAGTTGGACTAATTCATGTCCATAAAATCGCTATGAAATCTTTATGTTGATGAAACCATGCCTATGGTGCTAATTAAACTATGGCTATGATGGAATTATGCCTGTAAAAACGCTAAATTGGGAGCATTATGTTTATCATGTTAATTATGTTAAAACGCTAAATTGAAATCATTATGTCTATCATGTTAATTGCGCCAAATTGTCTATCATGTTAATTATGCTAAATTGTCCATCATGTTAAAAACGCTAAATTGGGATCATTATGTTTATCATGTTAATTATGTTAAAACGCTAAATTGAAATCATTATGTCTATCATGTTAATTGCGCCAAATTGTCTATCATGTTAATTATGCTAAATTGTCTATCATGTTAAAAACGCTAAATTGTCTATCATGTTAATGAAAATTGGGTATTGCTAGATTAATCATGTTAATTGTGTTAAAGACGCTAAATTGTCTATCATGCAAATTATGCCAAATTGTCCATCTTGTTAAAAACGCTAAATTTGGAATCATTATGTCTATCATGTTGATTGAGAATCATTATAAATTGGAATCATTATGTATATGAGAATTATTATGTTAAAATGCTAAATTGGAATTCACTATGCCTATTAGGATTACTATGCCTTTAATGCTTCATGTTTATAATAAAAATTATTATGATGCCGCAATGATTATTATGCCTATGATGCAAAGTTTAAATCATCATGTTAAATTAAGTTGGAATCATTACTATGCCAAGTTATCATCATTGAAACCATGCGATATGTTATAGCCTGTTTATTATGCAAGTAATGTTGGAATTGTCACATATGCCTATCACATGTTTGGTGTTATTCCCCTTTATCTCTTGAATTGTTTATACTTGTGAACCAAGTACGTTTATGTACGTTGGGGATACGATTGGGTAGAATAGGCAAAACTTGAATTAATTATAGGAATAAACTGTGAAATTTGGCATAAGTAGAACATGAAATATGGCACGAAAAACTTGACTTGAACATGCCATAACTTGACTTTAGAAATGCCTTAGTTGGGCTCGAAGTTGACATATGAACATGATAAGAACATGGGCATGACTTTAGAAAACAAGAAAGTGGCCAACTCGAGGTTGGGTTGAGTTTGTAGTGTAAATCTGCCCGGAACCGCCCGGCAAATCCAGTTGCTACAAACAATAGGATCCAATGTGGGTAGTTGGTCACATCGCGCTTGAAACCCGAGGTTGGGTTGAGTTCGTAGCGTAAACCTGCCCGGAACCGCCCGGCAAATCCAGTGGCTACGAACAACAGGATCCAATGTGAGTGGTTCGGTGCATTAACGAATCAATTAATGCCAAGTAGGGTTAAGTCATGAACATGAAAAGACAACTTAACCAACTTGAACACGATTTGTAGGGCTAAGTCATGAACCTGAAAATGACAACACTTAGCCAACTTGACATGACACGTAGGCGGGTTAAGTCGCGAACTGAAATGACATACTTAACCATCTTGACATGACTAGACTGGAAAAGGGTTAAGTCACGAATTACATGACTTGATCTGTTAGGCGGTTAGGTCACGAATTACATGACCTAATCTATTAGGCGAAACCCTAGACACGACCCCTTTCAGCAGTAACCCTCTAGAAGTATCAAGGTACCCTGGGGCTAGGCCGGGTGGGGGCACGATTACTGGGCTGATTGTAAGAGGTGAACGGCGGCAGTGGGGTACGCCAGTGTAGGTTCGGCGGACTACGATCGTGCACGTATCCGGGGCAGACACTGGGTATCCGTAGATTTATCTGTGCATCTTGAATCGTGTCAGGGGTTGACACCTTAGGGCTGATACACCCGAAGGTGCACCCAGCACAGGTGACTACATTCGTGATTAGCCGTATGACACGGACACTTGACGAGCTAGAACTTGTAGGGAGCCGATCGACTAGATAATCGCTCCGTAGGACCCCGTACTTGGGTCAGACCCTGTTTCAGGGTCATTTCATGATATTGGGCCGTGGGATTTATTTCGTGATTAACTTGTGACATGGGCTTAGTATACTAGTGAAGTCGATGCAACGGATCTCGAACATGTGATGCTTTACTTGACTCGTCTTGACTTATCCTGATCACCTTAGTCTATCTTGTTCACCTTGACACTATTCTTAAGTTTAGTTCCAGTTCATACATGACAGGTTGTTTTAACCGTTTTTACACTGAAAGTCACTAGAACTTACTCAGTCTTTATGACTGACCCTTTTCCTTTCACCTCTTTTTCTTTCGTTTCTCCCCCCAGGTTCTCAGGGAGGAATAACTAGCTCTTAGCTTGGATATCATTTGCTTTGGCTCAGCATGTACGGTTTGCTATGGCTGCTTCTTGTTACTGCACTTGGGGAATAAGTTGTTTTACTGTTTTTAAACTATTGCTTCTTTGGCTATTATTACAAGACAGTTGTAATGAAGTTACTTGAAATGTTTGTAAAAGACATGGTTTAATTTGAAATGAAATGAAGTTCTGTTTTGCTCAGAAATTCTTCCGCTGTTTACTTAATTATTTATTTATGTTCTGTCTTGTGATAATTCTGTGATGTCAAAACTAGGGCATTCCCCTTTGGGAGTGACCCTAGCGAGGTAGGGTGTTTACACTTGGTATCAGAGCAGAAGGTTACCAAGACTGGGCAAAAGTTTTGAAAACGCTTTTAAATTATTCAAAACCGTTTACAAAGAAGCATTTCCAAGAAAAAAAAAGTTTTTAAAGGCTATTCCCCAAAAGCCATTAGCACTGTCCTTTGTTTCCTTGTTTGAATCTCTCTGTCCTTCGTTTTGAAATCTATCCTTCTTGTTTCAGCATGTCTGAAGACTTAACTTGCCAGAGGGTGTAACCATACCTGGTTGGTTTAGACGATTCTTAGAAGCAAGGGCCACCCAGCCAGGTCCTACCGTTCCTCCTCCCCCAGCTACAGAATCATCCAGCTGCAGCAGCACCTCTTCCTCCACCTCCTCCACGGGGGAAACACTTTTGCTAAGATAGTAAAGATTTTAAGGCTATGGGAGGAAAGGACTTTCATGGAACTGAGTCCTTCGTGGCAGCTAGGAATTGGTTAAGGAAACCGAGGACTTATTCGTCATCTTTGAAGTAGAAGGTAAGCAGAAAGTACAACTGGCAGTGTGGCTACTAAAGGGCGAGGCTTCCTACTGGTGGGAAGTCACTAATGCAGAAAGACCCAGTGGAACATGGGAGGACTTTAGGGCAAGGTTTGAGGCTAAATTTCTCTCAGAAGCCGAAAGGAGTTTGCAGTTGGAGAAATTTTTATTTCTTAAGCAAGGAAATATGACAGTCAAAGAGTACGTTAATCAGTCGACGAGCTGGCTAGGTTCGACTAGACCTAGTCAACACCCCACACAAAAAGGCTCTCCGCTTTGTCAAAGGGTTGAATGAGCCATTACACAGTTTGGCCATGACCCTTATACCCATGGGAGCTACGTACGAAAGGTTGGTGCAGATGGCATTGTTGAACGAGGAAGATAAGGGCAAGAAGGAGACAGAGGCAGAAAACTCTCAAGGGAAGAAAGAGGTCAAGCCTAACGATTCTAAGAATAAGAAGGTAGACTCCGAGAAGGGAGGCAAGAACAACAACTCACGCGATAAAAGGAAATGCAATTACTGTGGTACGGAAGGGCACATAGCCAAGGATTGTAGAAAGAGGAAGAGAAAGCAAGGTGAATGTTTTCATTGTGGGAAGACTGGACACATCAGCAAAGACTGCCCTGAGAAGCAGACCGGACCTTCTGGCGGTACATCATTTACCTACTCTAGAGTGCTTTGTTTTATCTTATTCTTCTCTCCTCGATCCTATCTTGAGACCATAGGTAGAATCTTTTTGGATGTAAACATGTAATTGAAACATGTTATGATTGCAAATGGTTGCAAGTGGTCGCAAGTCGGTTGCTCGTGGATTGATGAATACACATTACGGCACTAGATCGGCTCAGGCACATTTTCATGTTGCATATGCATGAGTGTTTATTTTGGAACTTGGTTGTGCTATCATTTGGTTGTTGCATATGATTGAATGTTTGAGCACTCATGTAGAAATTTATGAATTATATTAGGAAAAATTGCATACATATTGGATTCATTTCACTAAACATATTTTGCATTTAGAAGACAATCAGGCCTGATCAGTAGCATTAGCTAAGGAACATATACACACACTTCGCATATGATCATAATAACATTAGAAGTCTCTTAAGGACAATGGATACTCGGTGGTTGATGGATGAGTAGATGGATGTTTGGATGTTAGGATATACATTCCTCCTAACTTGAAGATTTCGGGACGAAATCCTTTTAAGTGGGGGAGAATGTAACACCCCGTGAATTCTATAAAAGTGAAATTCGTAAATTAAAGTAATAATAATTTCACATCAAAGAATTAAGGAAACGGGATACGCCATTGTGTTCGTCTCGGAAAATACGCGAAATAGAGTCCGAGTTTTCGGAAAACGGAGTCCGTATGAGAAGATATGGCCTCCGGAAGTTTCTGAATTAAGTTTAGAAATTAAAAATCGGGCCCATTTGGCCAAGGCGTGAAATTCCCGCCTAAGGCAACCAGGTCGACTGGGCTGTCGACCTGGCTAGCCATGTTGACAGGGGCTGTCGACAGGGCTGTCGACCTGGTCCAGAGCCAGGTCGAACCCAGCCCACCCTGAGCTGGCCTGATCTATGTTTGGTCGATTTTCAGAAGGCTGCTTTGTCACTAGGGCAAGGTGGCAGCACTGGATTGGCCTCTCCTTCAACGAACGTCTATGTAACAACCCGTAAAATCTGGGCCAGTTAAAATTTTTATGTTGGCAATTTTAGCGAATTTTGATTATTTAAAAATGAATTATTTTAAATAAAATCGACGATAAATTTAGTTTGAATATAATTCGAACGTATATATTTAAACGCGTCGTCGTTAGAAAATAAATATTTATATATAATTATAAATAGGAATTGAAAATGGCGCGGTAGTTCGATATTCGATTTCAAACTTCAATTGAATGTACCGGGTGCAAATCAATCCGGATTTTAGTGAAACCAAAACACATTAGGATCTAATTGGTAATATCTTTCCAACGAATCCGAAAATAAAATTTCACTAGCGGGAATGCAAAAGATATGTCCAGTGAAAATTCTGAATAGTCGCTATGGAATTCAGGCCCTAAAAATGGACATTTTGCAAATGACCTCGGATTTCGACGAAACCAGTTTTGTTGGTCCGTGATGTAAAGTTATTGCTAGGTTTCAAATTTCATAATTTTTCGAATCAATATGTGAGCGTGGCAAAGGAAAACGCGTTTGACCAGTTTCAGTTGTTTTTAATCGACTGGAAATTGGCCATTTTTCTAACGGTCTCGGAATTCGACGAACTAGTTTTGTTAGGGCCGTATCGTCAATACGAAGCTAGAAAATATTTTTCTGGAATTTTTAGAGTTAGTATGTGACCCCGGTAAAATGAAATGTACGTTTAAAATTCAATATAGTGATTTAAATGTAAATTAAACGGAAACTGATTCAAACGATCAATTCAGCTTGCGGTACATATCCCATTGTGTTCAGAATGGGGGTGAAACGCTAGGGACGACAGGCGGTGGGCCTCGTTTAGAGGTCATATGTGAAAGTCAACTTTTTAATAATAAATAAAAAAAAAAAAAAATATCTCTTCCCCCTTTATCTTTCTGCCCCCCCCCCCCCCGTTTCTATTTCAGTTCAGATAAAAAAAAAAAAACCCGCGATCGAATTGATCGCCGCCGCTCATCGGAGACCCGGCGCCACCACCAGGATCGATCCCTTCCACTCCGACCCCTTTCTCCGATCTGCTACCCTCCCTCTCTGATTCGAACGAGAACACCCAGCGCGTCGAAGGCCCTCAGCCCACCGAAGCTCTGAAGACCGTCGCCGCCTGCTGCAAGGACCCCTGGCCCCACCGCCCAACGCCAGTGACCTGCTCCGACGCCCTCTGACCTCCGGCGGTTGCCACAGCACCCCCCCTCTGTAAGTGTTTTGTTATTTTATTTTTAATGATTTTTATATAAGGTAAATACTGTTTTTTTATATAAAGTAAAAACTAATTTTTTAAATGATTTTAAAGTGATTAAAACTGATTTTATAAAACATTTAAAAACTGATTTTATGTTTTTAGATTCTGATTTTAATTAGATTCAAAAACTGTTTTTTTTTTAATAATTTAAAACTGATTTTTAAAAATGATTAAAAACTGATTTGATAAGGAAAAACTGATTTTTTTTTAAAGAAAAAAAAATGATTTAAAAACTGATTTGAAAAGAAAAACTGATTTTTAAAATGATTTAAAACTGATTTGAAAAGAAAAAAGGTTTAAACTTCAAAGAGAAAAAGGTTTGAGCTTTAGAATGGAAAAAGATTTGAACTTTAAAAACTAAAAATTCGATTTTTATATATTGAATAGCGAACTAAAAATTCGATTTTTATATATTGAATAGCGAACTAAAAATTCGATTTTATATATTGAATAGCGAACTAAAAATTCGATTTTTTATATATTGAATAGCGAACTAAAATTCGATTTTTATATATTGAATAGCGAACTAAAAATTCGATTTTTATATATTGAATAGCGAACTAAGAAATATGATTTTTATATATTGAACAGTCGAAGTAAAAATTCGATTTTTATATATTGAATAGCATAGTAAAAAATTCGATTTTTACATATGTAGTGGCTACAGCAACGAAGATGCGATAGCGATGAAGATTTCTACCAATGAAGTGCCGTGGAGCTAGGATAGCTATATGTGAGAATTTCTCACCTTACAATTTCTTTTTTTTCTAGTTATATATATTATATACTAGGATGCAGACGGTAGTTTAGTAGCACCCGACACAATCTTCCACAGACCATGGACTTGTTTGTTTGGGCTGTTTGGTGATTGATTGCGATATTGGTTTGAATGTGGTTTGTGGTGTGAAAAATCGAATCGATAAATTGGTTAGGATTTGACGTGCGCCGTTATAAGGCGAAGGAGTAAGGCTAGGTTAGACTCTTACTCCAAATTTTGTGGTTTGCATAATGAAATTGATTTGATTGATGTGTGAATGGCGTGGGCCTTCACTAGACCGGGGATAAGGCTAGGCCTCGTCCCGTTTCTAGTATCGTGCCGTTATGCCGCCCGAGAATTTTCTAAAATATGTTAGAAAATTAAAAAATATCATTTTATTGAATTAATGAATTGAATAGGAAATTCATAGGTTGAAATAAAATGTTTTATCGTTAAACATATAATTTTTAACGTGAAGTGAAGATAAAATTAGAATATTCATTTACAAACCAGACGGTTTGTTTATGTACACCTATTTGAATGACATTGATTGGACGATAAATTTTACACATCGCCCAACAGCACAAATAAAATATGTGTTTGATTGTTTGAAACCCACACGGGTGTTGGGATGAAATATGAAGTTCACTCATCCTGATTGATTAAATATGTCGATCGATTGATTGACAGCTGTTATAAGCGGTAGATATCTATATTTGATGCTTATACAGTGTAGTGCACTTTGGTTGATGGTTGATTATTTTTCAATGCTATTATATACATGTGTGGTATGAAAATCCATATAATTAATTTTATATGGTGATTGATTGGGCCTCATTCCAATTTGAAAAATAAAGAATATTATAAAATAAAAGTTCATGTGTTGACAGTACTCATCCATGAGATTGGTCATGTGTGAACGAAATATTTTAATATTAAAATTTACACCTTTATATTATAAAATAAAGTTCATGTGTTGACAGTACTCATCCATTGAGATTGGTCATGTGTTGAACGAAATATTTTGATAATAACAACTATTTTGAAAAAGAAATATTTGAAATAGAATATTGAAAATAGAATTTATGAAGCCGTGTTGATTAGATTGACGCCATTTGACGTGAACGATATTTATATCGATTTTATTCATTTTGAAATGAATATTGAAAAGTGATTTTCGAAATCGAATATTTTGAAATGAATTAAATTGAAAAACGACTTCGAAATGAATTGAAAACGATTTCAAAATGAATTGAATTGAAAAGCGATTTCGAAATGATATTGAATTGAGAAACGATTTCGAAATGAATTGAATTGAAAACGATTTCGAAATGAAATGAATTGAAACGATTTCAAAATGAATTGAATTGAAACGATTTCGAAATGAATTGAATTGAAAACGATTTCGAAATGAATTGAATTGAAAACGATTCGAAATGAAATGAATTGAAAACGATTTCGAAATGAATTGAATTGAGAAACGATTTCGAATGAAATGAATGTGAAAACGATTCCGAAATGAATTGAATTGAAAACGAATTCGAAATGAATTGAAAACGATTTCGAAATGAATTGAATATAAAACGAATTCAAATTGAATTGAAAGCAAATTGAAATGTATTCAAATTGAATTGAAATTTGAATTGAATAGAAATGAATTTTAAAACGAATTTATAAAGAAGAATTCAATTTTGATTTGAATTGAAATGGAAGTTGAAGTTGGCTTTTGAAACGAATTTAAACTATTTATATAATTCGTTTTAAATAGAAATCGACCGAAATATATATTATATATATGTTAATATAATATAATGGCCTGAATAGAACGCGCCGCGCGCCGCGGCTAGTTCGTCAATTTCGACCATTTATTTCAAACGGACAAAACGGGAGATCCGACCGTCGGATTCTCCTAAAACCGGAACCGTTGGTTTGGTTCGTATCGAAAGAGCTTTCTAACGAATATTAGAAATTTGAAATCTAACGGTTGGATTTGAATTATGTCCAAATCAAATTCGAAAAAGGTCGCTGTAAGTGCAGTTCGATGGCCATTGATGGAAATCGACTGTACGGGCCTTGATAAAATTATTAAAATAGTAATAATTTGTGTAAAATCATAAGAAATGATATTTGTGAAGATTTGTGATGAAAAACTCCATATTTGAAAAGATAAAAATAGTTTTTTTATCGAAATGAACTAGTTTTGAACTAGAATTATAATATCTAATTATTTTTAAATAAATAAATTGAATTTGAAAAGGGTTTTAAAAATAACCAGAATATCAAATGATTGCATTGGAGTGGATTTGAATCGAAATTGTCTTCGGACTATTTCGATGTTGGGAATTCGTGATTATACAGGTGTTGTTATGGAAATTTGAAAGATATATTAGTATCGTTATTTCCAATACGACATTTGTTAATCGTAGAATTTGATATTGAAATAAAGCCGATATATTTTCTATTCAGAGCCTTATGTTGAATATCAAATGTGATTTGGGTTTGTCGTGAATGGTGTCTTCATTAACACTGTTCTTGAACCCAGTTGAGAAAAGATTAAATCTTTTATTTAGATTTAATGAAGTGTACCAATTAAATAATATTTAATTGGAATTGAATTGATATTGATTTTTGGGTTTATCGTGAACAGTGTTTTAAATAACACTCGTTCTTTAACCCGATCATTAATGTGATGTGATTTTGGGTTTATCGTGAACCGTGTTTTAAATGACACTGATTCTTTAACCCAGTCACAGATTAAAAACTAAGTGGAGTTTTAATGAATCTTTAATTAGATTGAAATATACGAAATGGAGTATCACCAGTATTTGCTCCAGGCGATAGTTAAATCTTTAATTAGATTTGAACGTGAAATGGTAATTGAAATTTACCGGATAACACTGTGGTGTTA
Source organism: Allium sativum (assembly GCA_030737875.1). Taxonomy (NCBI): domain Eukaryota; kingdom Viridiplantae; phylum Streptophyta; class Magnoliopsida; order Asparagales; family Amaryllidaceae; genus Allium; species Allium sativum. The sequence goes on from CM060919.1 coordinate 662,060,807, forward strand.
GATATGAAGTATTACCAGTTTTACTTCATGGGATAAATAGGTTGGGATTGGGAAATTAAAACCAATGATTACTTCGGTAAGGTTCGTTAATCTCGACTAGTTAAATCGAAATTCAAAAGAAGAATAAATTCAAGAATATTTATCTTGGATAAAATTAATTGGAACCTTTCCCTATGAATGTGAAATCAGAAACTAACTGTCGGTTAGCCAAGCAGAATGGTTTTCTGGATATTGATCTGATGTTGGTTCGGCCTTCGGGGTTAATATTTGGGGAATTATTCTCTTGATTAATTTACGGTTAGTGACTGATGAATTGGAATGAGGCGTATGTTGCGTTTGTGTAACACTTATTTAAAATATACGCGAGTTATTCGGAAAGACCGGGTTTATCCCATTCTGAATAACTGATACGACGATAAGTCGAAGATGAAGACGATGGTCGAAGACCGGAGGTCTTCAACGTCGTTTGGGTGATAACTGATGATCTTGATTGGGATGTACACCCAAGAAGATGGAAACAGTTGGTGATCGTCCCAGACGTACTTGGAGATCGATGGATATGCGGGGTACTAGGTGCCTCCGGTTTCGTTCAGACCCAGAACGGACTTGTAAATGGACTGTGTTGTCTGACATTGGATTTTAGTCTGTGTGATTGATCTCTATTAAATATATATCTGTTTGGCGGCGGAGAATTTATTCTCTTGCTTAACGCCCTTCTCTGAGACGTACGAGCTCAGGGGTTATATATTGATGGATATCAAACGCATGGAGTGAATTGCCTGTGTGGCATGCCTAAGTGGCAGTTGATCGAGGCTTCTGTTGAAAAGCAAAGCCTTGTGGTGATGATCAAAGCACGTCCTTTGTGGCGTAGCTTTGTGTAACGTTTACCTCGCGTGTTTCACACCCGGTATGAACCAAAAACGGGAGACGGACCTCAGGGAGGACTTGCGTTTCTTTCTAGCTAAAAAGTGGCGTCAGTGGTTTTACACGCCCTGACGAGTTTGACTTATGTGGTTGTTGCTGTTGCGAGGCGCCTCGGATTTGATCGGTTCGTTCTCGAACCGATGGAGTCATTTGATGGCTCATTTGCGCCCCAAAGGGCGGGGAGACGTAGTGTTCAGGCATTTTAATCCACATCGGTGGACCGGCCCTGTCGCTCCTAGGGTCACTCGAGCTCTGATCCTGAGACATGGTAGGCTAGATTGTCTCGAATCGGTTGAGGACTATCTTTTGCCTCGGTTCATAAGACGGAAATCCAATTTCCAAATACGACACCGTGCAGTTTTGATTGTATATATATATGGCGACATGACTATATGGTACCCATGCCGCCTATGATTGATACTTATGATGTGAAGTTGTTTTATACACTATGCACTTATTATAGTATCAAATGATTTGTTTCTAAACGTATCAAGCATTCTTTGGCTGTATAAGGGAAAACCCTATCCCCCGGCTTGCGTTGCATTGTGTGATAGGACCTGGGTCTTATAACAGCTTCATTTTTCTCCATTTAGCAATTGCGCTGTTGTGTTTTATGCACTGGTATTCTTGGGAGGAAACCCGTTCCGTGTTATACGGCGTGGTCCCTTGATTTACCGAACTTTGAAAATAAAGATTATAACTATTTTAGTTCTCACACCAGTCACATGACTGACCTGGAGTTTATTGTTTAACCTAAACTCTGGGTGCCCCTTATTTTGACACGGGCAGCTAGTAGTTTTGGTTTTGCAGATTTATATTCACAGGATCCTGGTTTACAGCTGGAACGATATCCGGAAAGCTTTGTATCCGTATATCTCTTCTAGTTGTGTATTGTATTATTTTCCGCTGCTATGTATTTAAATGTAATTTAAATCTCTGATATTTCTGTGTAATATTCTTTTATACTCTGTATATTCTTGTATTCTGATGCATTGTTGTAATATACAATGAAACGTTCTTTTATATGAGTTCTGTTGTGGTTTGTTCTCCCGTCGCTTTCCTTTACGGGGAAGTTGCGGGTCTTCACAGTTGGTATCAGAGCTTTGGTTTACAAAGCTCAGAGAACAAGACACATTAGAACCCTATGAAAGAATTCATCAGATACTGGATTAGTAATATCCAACGGGAATGACTCGTTAGAGATGGGATCAGTAGTATCCTAGAACGAGTGTGAAGAGTATATTTTTCAAATGAAAACAAATTTTGTTTTGAAAATTTAAATCAATTATTCGTATTTGATTATTTATATTGATGTGGACAATCCAGTATATATAGATTTTGCGTATACGTCTGATCCGCGTGTATTCGAAGTTTTAATATACTGGATAGATATAGAATCACATTCTAGTCGCCCAGAGATAATTTTGGTAATGCGGCCCGCATTATCAACATTTATGTTCGTGTTTCGAAGGTGTGATTTTCTATATATTTCCATTAGGCTGGTGTGAGAACCAATACTTATATAGTTAGAACACCTTGTTGTGAATTGGCATCAAAAACATGATTTTTGTATATGTATCAAAATTATGAATTTGAAACTCTAATTCACTAATTGATTGATGTTTGTGTTGTTTGTAAATTTGTTTGCTAATTTTGAACCATTATGCCTAATTTGATCAAATATTGAATTGTATTGAAAATTAGTCGCATTTGCTTGCATATATGTACTTACCTTGAACAGGTCATAGCAAGGAGGCTAGAGCCAGAGAATAAAATTTGTTTGCCCGACAAATAGGTACATGTTTACTACATAATTTACTGTTTTGTTTGGGTGATGATGATTTTGTGAGCCTATTGGCTAGCCGCTTGCTTTTTCTTTTTCTTATTGAGATCTGAAGGACCGGGGAAGCTATTTGAAATTCCCCGATGCTCCCATTGCAGGGGAGGTTATGGCGAAATTTTTCAAAAATTTAGGGTGTTAGCCAAATTTTTGAATTTTGAAAATTCTCAGAAACTAAAGAGTTGGAGAATGGAAGTCAGATGGAGCGTAGAGTTGATTAATCAAACCACTTTCGACTTTGTTCCTTTTCGGGGACGAAAAGTTTTAAGTGGGGGAGATTGTAACAACCCGTAAAATCTGGGCCAGTTTAAAATTTTTATTTTGGCAATTTTAGCGAATTTTGATTATTTAAAATGAATTATTTTAAATAAAATCGACGATAAATTTATTTTGAATATAATTCGAACGTATATATTTAAACGCGTCGTCGTTAGAAAATAAATATTTATATATAATTATAAATAGGAATTGAAAATGGCGCGGTAGTTCGATAATTCGATTTCAAACTTCAATTGAATGTACCGGGTGCAAATCAATCCGGATTATAGTGAAACCAAAAACATTAGGATCTAATTGGTAATATCTTTCCAACGAATCCGAAAAATCAAAATTTCATAGCGGGAATCAAAAGATTTGTCCAGTTGAAAATTCTGAATAGTCGCTATGGAATTCAGGCCCTTAAAAATGGACATTTTGCAAATGACCTCGGATTTCGACGAAACCAGTTTTGTTGGGTCCGTGATGTAAAGTTATTGCTAGGTTTCAAATTTCATAATTTTTCGAATCAATATGTGAGCGTGGCAAAGGAAAACGCGTTTGACCAGTTTCAGTTGTTTTTAATCGACTGGAAATTGGCCATTTTTCTAACGGTCTCGGAATTCGACGAAACTAGTTTTGTTAGGGCTGTATCGTCAATACGAAGCTAGAAAATATTTTTATGGAATTTTTAGAGTTAGTATGTGACCCCGGTAAAATGAAATGTACGTTTAAAATTCAATATAGTGATTTAAATGTAAATTAAACGGAAACTGATTCAAACGATCAATTCAGCTTGCGGTACATATCACATTGTGTTCGGAATGGGGGTGAAACGCTAGGGACGACAGGCGGTGGGCCTCGTTTAGAGGTCATATGTGAAAGTCAACTTTTTAATAATTAAATAATAATAAAAAAATATCTCTTCCCCCTTTATCTTTCTGCCCCCCTCCCCCCCCCCCCCCCCCCACCCTCCCCGTTTCTATTTCAGTTCAGATAAAAAAAAAAAGAAAAAAAAACCCGCGATCGAATTGATCGCCGCCGCTCATCGGAGACCCGGCGCCACCACCAGGATCGATCCCTTCCACTCCGACCCCTTTCTCCGATCTGCTACCCTCCCTCTCCGATTCGAACGAGAACACCCAGCGCGTCGAAGGCCCTCAGCCCACCGAAGCTCTGAAGACCGTCGCCGCCTGCTGCAAGGACCCCTGGCCCCACCGCCCAACGCCAGTGACCTGCTCCGACGCCCTCTGACCTCCGGCGGTTGCCACAGCACCCCCCCTCTGTAAGTGTTTTGTTATTTTATTTTTAATGATTTTTATATAAGGTAAATACTGTTTTTTTATATAAAGTAAAAACTAATTTTTCAAATGATTTTAAAGTGATTTAAAACTGATTTTATAAAACATTTAAAAATTGATTTTTATGTTTTTAGATTCTGATTTTAATTAGATTCAAAACTGTTTTTTTTAATAATTTAAAACTGATTTTTAAAAATGATTTAAAACTGATTTGATAAGGAAAAACTGATTTTTTTTTAAAGAAAAAAAATGATTTAAAACTGATTTGAAAAGGAAAAACTGATTTTTAAAAATGATTTAAAACTGATTTGAAAAGAAAAAGGTTTAAACTTCAAAGAGAAAAAGGTTTGAGCTTTAGAATGGAAAAAGATTTGAACTTTAAAAACTAAAAATTCGATTTTTATATATTGAATAGCGAACTAAAAATTCGATTTTTATATATTGAATAGCGAACTAAAAATTCGATTTTTATATATTGAATAGCGAACTAAAAATTCGATTTTTATATATTGAATAGCGAACTAAAAATTCGATTTTTATATATTGAATAGCGAACTAAAAATTCGATTTTTATATATTGAATAGCGAACTAAAAATTCGATTTTTATATATTGAATAGCGAACTAAAAATTCGATTTTTATATATTGAATAGCGAACTAAAAATTCGATTTTTATATATTGAATAGCGAACTAAAAATATGATTTTTATATATTGAACATCGAAGTAAAAATTCAATTTTTATATATTGAATAGCATAGTAAAAATTCGATTTTTACATATGTAGTGGCTACAGCAACGAAGATGCGATAGCGATGAAGATTTCTACCAATGAAGTGCCGTGGAGCTAGGATAGCTATGTGTGAGAATTTCTCACCTTTCAATTTCTTTTTTTCTAGTTATATATATATATACTAGGATGCAGACGGTGTTTAGTAGCACCCGACACAATCGTCCACAGACCATGGACTTGTTTGTTTGGCTGTTTGGTGATTGATTGCGATATTGGTTTGAATGTGGTTTGTGGTGTGAAAAATCGAATCGATAAATTGGTTAGGATTATACGTGCGCCGTTATAAGGCGAAGGAGTAAGGCTAGGTTAGACTCTTACTCCAAATTTTGTGGTTTGCATAATGAAATTGATTTGATTGATGTGTGAATGGCGTGGGCCTTCACTAGACCGGGGATAAGGCTAGGCCTCGTCCCGTTTCTAGTATCGTGCCGTTATGCCGCCGAAATTTTCTAAAATATGTTAGAAAAATAAAAATATCATTTTATTTAATAAATGAATTGAATAGAAATTCATAGGTTGAAATAAAATGTTTTATCGTTAAAAATATAATTTTTAACGTGAAGTGAATAAAATAGAATATTCATTTACAAACCAGACGGTTTGTTTATGTACACCTATTTGAATGACATTGATTGGGACGATAAATTTTACACATCGCCCAACAGCACAAATAAAATATGTGTTTGATTGTTTGAAACCCCACACGGGTGTTGGAATGAAATATGAAGTTCACTCATCCTGATTGATTAAATATGTCGATCGATTGATTGACAGGCTGTTATAAGCGTTAGATATCTATATTTGATGCTTATACAGTGTAGTGCACTTTGGTTGATGGTTGATTATTTTTCAATGCTATTATATACATGTGTGGTATGAAAATCCATATAATTAATTTTATATGGTGATTGATTGGGCCTCATTCCAATTTGAAAAATAAAGAATATTATAAAATAAAAGTTCATGTGTTGACAGTACTCATCCATTGAGATTGGTCATGTGTTGAACGAAATATTTTAATATTAAAATTTACACCTTTATATTATAAAATAAAAGTTCATGTGTTGACAGTACTCATCCATTGAGATTGGTCATGTGTTGAACGAAATATTTTGATAATAACAACTATTTTGAAAAAGAAATATTTGAAATAGAATATTTGAAAATAGAAATTTATGAAGCCGTGTTGATTAGATTGACGCCATTTTGATGTGAACGATATTTATATCGATTTTATTCATTTTGAAATGAATATTGAAAAGTGATTTCGAAATCGAATATTTTGAAATGAATTAAATTGAAAACGACTTCGAAATGAATTGAAAACGATTTCGAAATGAATTGAATTGAAAACGATTTCGAAATGAATTGAATTGAAAACGATTTCGAAATGAATTGAATTGAAAACGAATTCGAAATGAATTGAAAACGATTTCGAAATGAATTGAATATTAAACGAATTCAAATTGAATTGAAAGCAAATTGAAATGAATTCAAATTGAATTGAAATTTGAATTGAATAGAAATGAATTTTAAAACGAATTTATAAAGAAGAATTCAATTTTGATTTGAATTGAAATGGAAGTTGAAGTTGCTTTTGAAACGAATTTAAAACTATTTATATAATTCGTTTTAAATAGAAATCGACGAAATATATATTATATATATTATATATAATATAATGGCCTGAATAGAACGCGCCGCGCCGCGGCAGTTCGTGAATTTCGACCATTTATTTCAAACGGACAAAACGGGAGATCCGACCGTCGGATTCTCCTAAAACCGGAACCGTTGGGTTCGTATCGAAAAGAGCTTTCTAACGAATATTAGAAATTTGAAATCTAACGGTTGGATTTGGAATTATGTCCAAATCAAATTCGAAAAAGGTCGATGTAAGTGCAGTTCGATGGCCATTGATGGAAATCGACTGTACGGGCCTTGATAAAATTATTAAAAATAGTAATAATTTGTGTAAAATCATAAGAAATGATTTGTGAAGATTTGTGATGAAAAACTCCATATTTGAAAAGATAAAAATAGTTTTTTTATCGAAATGAACTAGTTTTGAACTAGAATTATAATTCTATTTATTTTTAAATAAATAAATTGAATTTGAAAAGGGTTTTAAAAATAACCAGAATATCCAATGATTGCATTGGAGTGGATTTGAATCGAAATTGTCTTCGGAATATTTCGATGTTGGAATTCGTGATTATACAGGTGTTGTTATGGAAATTTGAAAGATATATTAGTATCGTTATTTCCAATACGACATTTGTTAATCGTAGAATTTGATATTGAATATAAGCCGATATATTTTCTATTCAGGGACTTATGTTGAATATCAAATGTGATTTGGGTTTGTCGTGAATGGTGTCTTCATTAACACTGTTCTTGAACCCAGTTGAGAAAAGATTAAATCTTTTATTTAGATTTAATGAAGTGTACCAATTAAATAATATTTAATTGGAATTGAATTGATATTGATTTTTGGGTTTATCGTGAACAGTGTTTTAAATAACACTCGTTCTTTAACCCGATCATTAATGTGATGTGATTTTGGGTTTATCGTGAACCGTGTTTTAAATGACACTGATTCTTTAACCCAGTCACAGATTAAAACTAAGTGGAGTTTTAATGAATCTTTAATTAGATTGAAATAATCGAAATGGAGTATCACCAGTTTTGCTCCAGGCGATAGTTAAATCTTTAATTAGATTTGAACGTGAAATGGTAATTGAATTTACCGATAACACTGTGGTGTTAGATATGAAGTATTACCAGTTTTACTTCATGGGATAAATAGGTTGGGATTGGGAAATTAAAACCAATGATTACTTCGGTAAGGTTCGTTAATCTCGACTAGATAAATCGAAATTCAAAAGAAGAATAAATTCAAGAAATTTATCTTGGATAAAATTAATGGGAACCTTTCCCTATGAATGTGAAATCAGAAACTAACTGTCGGTTAGCCAAGCAGAATGGTTTTCTGGATATTGATCTGATGTTGGTTTCGGCCTTCGGGGTTAATATTTGGGGAATTATTCTCTTGATTAATTTACGGTTAGTGACTGATGAATTGGAATGAGGCGTATGTTGCGTTTGTGTAACACTTATTTAAAATATACGCGAGTTATTCGGAAAGACCGGGTTTATCCCATTCTGAATAACTGATACGACGATAAGTCGAAGATGAAGACGATGGTCGAAGACCGGAGGTCTTCACGTCGTTTGGGTGATAACTGATGATCTTGATTGGGCTGTACACCCAAGAAGATGGAAACAGTTGGTGATCGTCCAGACGTACTTGGAGATCGATGGATATGCGGGGTACTAGGTGCCTCCGGTTTCGTTCAGACCCAGAACGGACTTGTAAATGGACTGTGTGTCTGACATTGGATTTTAGTCTGTGTGATTGATCTCTATTAAATATATATCTGTTTGGCGGCGGCGAATTTATTCTCTTGCTTAACGCCCTTCTCTGAGACGTACGAGCTCAGGGGTTATATATTGATGGATATCAAACGCATTGAGTGAATTGCCTGTGTGGCATGCCTAAGTGGCAGTTGATCGAGGCTTCTGTTGAAAAGCAAAGTCTTGTGGTGATGATCAAAGCACGGCCTTTGTGGCGTAGCTTTGTGTAACGTTTACCTCGCGTGTTTCACACCCGGTATGAACCAAAAACGGGAGACGGACCTCAGGGAGGACTTGCGTTTCTTTCTAGCTAAAAAGTGGCGTCAGTGGTTTTATACGCCCTGACGAGTTTGACTTATGTGGTTGTTGCTGTTGCGAGGCGCCTCGGATTGATCGGTCGTTCTCGAACCGATGGAGTCATTTGATGGCTCATTTGCGCCCCAAAGGGCGGGGAGACGTAGTGTTCAGGCATTTTAATCCACATCGGTGGACCGGCCCTGTCGCTCCTAGGGTCACTCGAGCTCTGATCCTGAGACATGGTAGGCTAGATTGTCTCGAATCGGTTGAGGACTATCTTTTGCCTCGGTTCATAGACGGAAATCCAATTTCCAAATACGACACCGTGCAGTTTTGATTGTATATATATATGGTGACATGATATATGGTACCCATGCCGCCTATGATTGATACTTATGATGTGAAGTTGTTTTATACACTATGCACTTATTATAGTATCAAATGATTTGTTTTAAACGTATCAAGCATTCTTTGGCTGTTATAAGGGAAAACCCTATCCCCCGGCTTGCGTTGCATTGTGTGATAGGACCTGGGTCTTATAACAGCTTCATTTTTCTCCATTTAGCATTGCGCTGTTTGTTTTATGCACTGGTATTCTTGGGAGGAAACCCGTTCCGTGTTATACGGCGTGGTCCCTTGATTTACCGAACTTTGAAAATAAAGATTAATAACTATTTTAGTTCTCACACCAGTCACATGACTGACCTGGAGTTTATTGTTTTAACCTAAACTCTGGGTGCCCCTATTTTGACACGGGCAGCTAGTAGTTTTGGTTTTGCAGATTTATATTCACAGGATCCTGGTTTACAGCTGGAACGATATCCGGAAAGCTTTGTATTCGTATATCTCTTCTAGTTGTGTATTGTATTATTTTCCGCTGCTATGTATTTAAATGTAATTTAAATCTCTGATATTTCTGTGTAATATTCTTTTATACTCTGTATATTCTTGTATTCTGATGCATTGTTGTAATATACAATGAAACGTTCTTTTATATGAGTTCTGTTGTGGTTTGTTCTCGAACTATCCATCGCTTTCCTTTACGGGGAAGTTGCGGGTCTTCACGGTCTATTATTGAATCAAGCTCCATCGACGGTCTAAAACATCTTGCAAACATTATAAAAAGGACCTAAGACCTAGCCTAACATCATACTATTTCATTCTAGCCTTAGGCCGCCGCCATTAAACCTAGAGCTCTAAATTAAAAATACAAAGAGAAAGATTATAGAAGATGGAGGATGGTTCTTGAAGGCTACAACTAGAAGCTACAACAACTACGACGCTTTAGGCAACGAATTCGAGACTAATTGATTTGGGATTTTTATTTGCTTCATATTGTAAGTTCTATGTTACTTTTTAGGCAAAAGCGTTAAAAACAACATGGACATGCGATGAATTGAAACCGAATTTATGAACTATTGCTAATCCATTGTTTATATTATTCATCGTTGAATTATAATTTGGGGATATTGCTATGGCAACATTACAGGTTAAACTCGTCATGATTTTTACGTTGTTATGAATCATTTGGGCTTGATTGTTTGGCAAGTTGGACTAATTCATGTCCATAAAATCGCTATGAAATCTTTATGTTGATGAAACCATGCCTATGGTGCTAATTAAACTATGGCTATGATGGAATTATGCCTGTAAAAACGCTAAATTGGGAGCATTATGTTTATCATGTTAATTATGTTAAAACGCTAAATTGAAATCATTATGTCTATCATGTTAATTGCGCCAAATTGTCTATCATGTTAATTATGCTAAATTGTCCATCATGTTAAAAACGCTAAATTGGGATCATTATGTTTATCATGTTAATTATGTTAAAACGCTAAATTGAAATCATTATGTCTATCATGTTAATTGCGCCAAATTGTCTATCATGTTAATTATGCTAAATTGTCTATCATGTTAAAAACGCTAAATTGTCTATCATGTTAATGAAAATTGGGTATTGCTAGATTAATCATGTTAATTGTGTTAAAGACGCTAAATTGTCTATCATGCAAATTATGCCAAATTGTCCATCTTGTTAAAAACGCTAAATTTGGAATCATTATGTCTATCATGTTGATTGAGAATCATTATAAATTGGAATCATTATGTATATGAGAATTATTATGTTAAAATGCTAAATTGGAATTCACTATGCCTATTAGGATTACTATGCCTTTAATGCTTCATGTTTATAATAAAAATTATTATGATGCCGCAATGATTATTATGCCTATGATGCAAAGTTTAAATCATCATGTTAAATAAGTTGGAATCATTACTATGCCAAGTTATCATCATTGAAACCATGCGATATGTTATAGCCTGTTTATTATGCAAGTAATGTTGGAATTGTCACATATGCCTATCACATGTTTAGTGTTATTCCCCTTTATCTCTTGAATTGTTTATACTTGTGAACCAAGTACGTTTATGTACGTTGGGGATACGATTGGGTAGAATAGGCAAAACTTGAATTAATTATAGGAATAAACTGTGAAATTTGGCATAAGTAGAACATGAAATATGGCACGAAAAACTTGACTTGAACATGCCATAACTTGACTTTAGACATGCCTTAGTTGGGCTCGAAGTTGACATATGAACATGATAAGAACATGGGCATGACTTTAGAAAACAAGAAAGTGGCCAACTCGAGGTTGGGTTGAGTTTGTAGTGTAAATCTGCCCGGAACCGCCCGGCAAATCCAGTTGCTACAAACAATAGGATCCAATGTGGGTAGTTGGTCACATCGCGCTTGAAACCCGAGGTTGGGTTGAGTTCGTAGCGTAAACCTGCCCGGAACCGCCTGGCAAATCCAGTGGCTACGAACAACAGGATCCAATGTGAGTGGTTCGGTGCATTAACGAATCAATTAATGCCAAGTAGGGTTAAGTCATGAACATGAAAAGACAACTTAACCAACTTGAACACGATTTGTAGGGCTAAGTCATGAACCTGAAAACGACAACACTTAGCCAACTTGACATGACACGTAGGCGGGTTAAGTCGCGAACTGAAATGACATACTTAACCATCTTGACATGACTAGACTGGAAAAGGGTTAAGTCACGAATTACATGACTTGATCTGTTAGGCGGTTAGGTCACGAATTACATGACCTAATCTATTAGGCGAAACCCTAGACACGACCCCTTTCAGCAGTAACCCTCTAGAAGTATCAAGGTACCCTGGGGCTAGGCCGGGTGGGGGCACGATTACTGGGCTGATTGTAAGAGGTGAACGACGGCAGTGGGGTACGTCAGTGTAGGTTCGGCGGACTACGATCGTGCACGTATCCGGGGCAGACACTGGGTATCCATAGATTTATCTGTGCATCTTGAATCGTGTCAGGGGTTGACACCTTAGGGCTGATACACCCGAAGGTGCACCCAGCACAGCTGACTACATTCGTGATTAGCCGTATGACACAGACACTTGACGAGCTAGAACTTGTAGGGAGCCGATCGACTAGATAATCGCTCCGTAGGACCCCGTACTTGGGTCAGACCCCGTTTTAGGGTCATTTCATGATATTGGGCCGTGGGATTTATTTCGTGATTAACTTGTGACACGGGCTTAGTATACTAGTGAAGTCGATGCAACGGATCTCGAACATGTGATGCTTTACTTGACTCGTCTTGACTTATCCTGATCACCTTAGTCTATCTTGTTCACCTTGACACTATTCTTAAGTTTAGTTCCAGTTCATACATGACAGGTTGTTTTAACCGTTTTTACACTGAAAGTCACTAGAACTTACTCAGTCTTTATGACTGACCCTTTTCCTTTCGCCTCTTTTTCTTTCGTTTCTCCCCCCAGGTTCTCAGGGAGGAATAACTAGCTCTTAGCTTGGATATCATTTGCTTTGGCTCAGCATGTACGGTTTGCTATGGCTACTTCTTGTTACTGCACTTGGGGAATAAGCTGTTTTACTGTTTTTAAACTATTGCTTCTTTGGCTATTATTACAAGACAGTTGTAATGAAGTTACTTGAAATGTTTGTAAAAGACATGGTTTAATTTGAAATGAAATGAAGTTCTGTTTTGCTCAGAAATTCTTCCGCTGTTTACTTAATTATTTATTTATGTTCTGTCTTGTGATAATTCTGTGATGTTATCTCGATAATACCTCTCCAAAACTAGGGCATTCCCTTTGTGAGTGACCCTAGCGGAGGTAGGGTGTTACACTTGGTATCAGAGCAGAAGGTTACCAAGACTGGGCAAAAGTTTTGAAAACCTTTTAAATTCTCCAAAACTAGGGCATTCCCTTTGTGAGTGACCCAAGCGGAGGTAGGGCATTCCATTCGATTCACATTTATTTTCTATTCAAATCAAATTCGTTTCGTTTTCTATTTGAATCCAATTCATTATATATTCAATTGAAATCAAATTGGTTTTCTATTTCATTCAATTCGAAACCGTTTTATATTCAATTCAAATCGAAATCATTATATATTCAATTCATTTCGAAATCGTTATATATTCAATTCATTTCGAAATCGTTATATATTCAATTCATTTCGAAATCATTATATATTCAATTCATTTCGAAATCGTTATATATTCAATTCATTTCGAAATCGTTATATATTCAATTCATTTCGAAATCGTTATATATTCAATTCATTTCGAAATCGTTATATATTCAATTCATTTCGAAATCGTTATATATTCAATTCATTTCGAAATATTCGATTTCGAAATCACTTTTCAATATTCATTTTAAAATGAATAAAATCGATATAAATATCGTTCACGTCAAAATGGCGCATCACTAATCAACACGGCTTTATGTATTCTATTTCAAATATTTCTTTTTGTCAACACACGACTAATCTCAACGAATGAGTACCGTCCACGTGTGACTATTTTTGTTAAGATATTTCGTTCAACACATGACTAATCTCAACGGATGAGTACAGTCAACACATGAACCTTTATATTATATTGATAAAGATGTAAATTTTATTATAAAAATATTCGTTCAACACATGACTAATCCCAACGGATGAGTATAGTCAACACATGAACCTTTATATTATATTGATAAAGATGTAAATTTTATTATAAAAATAATTCGTTCAACACATGACTAATCCCAAGGGATGAGTATAGTCAACACATGAACCTTTATTTATATTATTCTTTATTTTTCAAATTGGAATGAGGCCCAATCAATCACCATATAAAATTAATTATATGGATTTTCATACAACACGTGTATATAATAGCATTGAAAAATAATCAACCATCAACCAAAGTGCACTACACTGTATAAGCATCAAATATAGATATCTAACGCTTATAACAGCCTGTCAATCAATCGATCGACATATTTTATCAATCAGGATGAGTGAACTTCAAATTTCATCCCAACACCCGTGTGGGGTTTCAAACAATCAAACACAGATTTTATTCGTGCAGCTGGGCGATGTGTAAAATTTATCGACCCAATCAATATCAGTCAAATAGGTGTACATAAACAAACCGTTCGGTTTGTAAATGAATATTTATTTATTCACATTCACGTTAAAAATTATATTTTTAACGACAAAACATTTTATTTTAACTTATGAATTCCTATTTAGCTCATTCTTTAAATAAAATGATATTTTTACTTTCTAACTTATTTTAGAAAATTTCGGCGGCATAACGGCACGATACTAGAAACGGGACGAGGCCTAGCCCTATCCCCGGTCTAGTGAAGGCCCACGCCATTCACACATCAATCAATCCAATTCAATTTCACCAAACAATTCAATTCAATCAAATCATATAACTAAGCTATGCAACCAAACAAACAAGTCCATGGTCTGTGGACGATTGTGTCGGGTGCTACTAAGCACCGTCTGCATCCTAGTATATATATATAATTAGAAAAGAAATTGAAAGGTGAGAAATTCTCACCGAAAGCTATCCAACACCACGGCACTTCATTGATAGAAATCTTCATCGCTATCGCATCTTCGTCATCTTCGTTGCCCGTAGTCACTACATATGTAGAAATCGAATTTTACTTCGTTATTCAATATATAAAAATCGCTCACTTTTATATTTTGATGCCTTTAAAATAAAAATCACATTCTATTTATTATCTTTCAATTTAAAAATCATATTTTTATAATCACTTCCTACATTTAAAAATCATATTTTCACAACGCTACTATATAGACAAAAATTATATTTTTATCACGCTATTTTCTATATAAAGATTTCGCCTTTTTAAATTTAAAGATTCCACCTTTTTAAATCTAAAGATTTCACCTTTATAAAAATCTCATTTTTATTTTTCTACAAATATAAAGATGATATTTTTAATATTCCTTTTATGTAAAAATTATATTTTTTAAAGATATAAAAATCACATTTTTACATCTTCTATATAGTAAAGATTATATTTTTATTACTTTAAAAATATAAAAATCATATTTTTAACTCGCCACTTGAATGAAAATTATATTTTTATCCTTTCTATAATATAAAAATTATATTTTTATTTTCCCTATTATATAAAAATATCGCCTTTGTTATAAATAAAAATCCCGACTTTCATATCTAAAATTCTCGCCTTTCACATATTAAAAATCTCGTCTTTTCTATTGAAAATCTAATTTTTCTTCTAATGAAAAATCGTATTTTTCTTTTATTAAAAATCTAAAAATTCAGTTTTAAAGTAATTAAAAAAAATCAGTTTAAAGTAATTAAAAGATCAATTTAAAGGAAAATAAAAAAAATCAGTTTAAACATAACTAAAAAGAAAAAATCAATAAACTTACAGGGGGGGTTTCCGCGCTGTCTGCGTCGACTGGAGGGGGGGTCTTCGAATGGAGGAGGAGGGATTGAAGAGGGGGGCGCGACAACATCAGGGGGAGGCGGCGGTGCTGGAGTTCGACGAGGGGGGTTCAGGGCTTGGGTCGCGACCTGGAGGAGGTCGGAGCAAGGGGGAGGGGGCTTCGTGATGCTCGGCGGCGGTCTCGAGGTGGGTGGTCGGATCCGGCGGCGGCGCTAGGGCAGGGGGCAGGATCGACGAGGCGGTTTTTTTTTTTTTTTTTATTGTTTCTGAGATGAATCGGGGGGGTATAAAGGAGATAAGGGGGTTTCTTTTTATTTTATTTTATTATTATTTAATTCAACCTAAAGTTGACTTTTTCATACGACCTCGAAACGAGGCCACCGCCTGTCGTCCATAGCGTTTTACCCCCATTCCGAACACAATGGGATATGTATCGTAGGTTGATTCGACTGTTTGAATCAGTTTCTGTTGAATTTACATTTAAATCCTTATATTGAATTTTTAACGTACATTTCAAATTACCGGGGTCACATACTAACTAGAAAAATTCCAGAAAAATATTTTCTAGCTTCGTATTGACGATACGGTCCTAACAAAACTAGTTTCGTCGAATTCTGAGACTGTTTGAAAAATGGCCAATTTCCAGTCGATTAAAATCAACTGAAACTGGTCAAACGCGTTTTCCTTTGCCACGCTCACATATTGATTTGAAAAATTATGAAATTTGGAATCTAGCAATAATTCGACATCACGGACCTAACAAAACTGGTTTCGTCGAAATCCGAGGTCATTTGCAAAATGTCCATTTTTAAGGGCCTGAATTCCATAGCGACTATTCAGAATCTTCAACTGGACATATCTTTTGATTCCCGCTATGAAATCTCGATTTTCCAGATTCGTTAGAAAGATATTATCAATTAGATCCTATTGTTTTTGGTTTCACTAAAATCCGGATTGTTTTGCACCTGGTACATTCAATTGAAGTTTGAAATCGAATTATCGAACTACCGCGCCATTTTCAATTCCTTTTATAATTATATATAATTATTTATATTCTAACGACGACGTATATAATATATACGTTCTAATTATATTCAAAATAAATTTCTCGTCGATTTTATTTAAAATAATCTATTTTAAATATTCAAAATTCGCTAAAATCGCCAAAATAAAAATTTTAAACTGGCTCAGAATTTGCGGGTTATTACAATCTCCCCCACTTAAAACTTTTCGTCCCCGAAAAGGAACAAAGTCGAAAGTGGTTTGATTAATCAACTCTACGTTCGATCTGGCTTGCATTCTCCAACTTTTTAGTTTCTGAGAATCTTCAAATTTTCAAAAAATTGGCTAACACCCTAAATTTTCGAAAAATTTCGCCATAACCTCCCCTGCACCGGGAGCATCGGGGAATTTCAAATAGCTTCCCCGGTCCTTCAGATCTCAAAAAGAAAAAGAAAAAGCCAAGCGGCTAGCCAATAGGCTCATAAAATCATCATCACCCAAACAAAACAGTAAATTATGTAATAAACATGTACCTATTTGTCGGGCAACCAAATTTTATTCTCTGCTCTAGCCTCCTTGCTATGACCTGTTCAATATAAGTATATGTATATGCAAGCAAAAGCGACCAATTTTCAATATAATTCAAAATTTGATGCAATTAGGCATAAATGGTTAAAATTATCAAACAAATAAACAAACAACACAAACATCAATCAATTAGTGGATTAGAGTTTCAAATCCATAAAATTTGATATATATACAAAAAAAATCATGTTTTTGATGCCAATTTACAACAATGTGTTCTAACTATATTGGTTTTGGTTCTCACACCAGTCTAATGGAAATATATAGATAATCACACCTTCATCACTCGAACATGAATGCTAATGACAACTAGTCAATCATCAGAATCATCTTCGGGCCACTAGAGTATGACTCTATATCTATCCAGTATATTAAAACTTCGAATATACGTTCATGACGCGTATATGCAAAACCTTTATATACTGGATTGTCCATATTCAAAATAAATAAATAATCAAATACGAATGATTGATTTAAATTTTCAGAACAAAATTGTTTTCATTCGAAAAATATACTCTTCACACTCGTTCTAGGATACCACTGATCCTATCTCTAACGAGTCATTCTAATTGGATATTACTAATCCAATATCTGATGAATTCTTTCGTAGGGTTCTAATGAGTCTTGTTGTCGAGCTCTGTAAACCAAAGCTCTGATACCAAATGTGACGGCCTGGAATTTCGCTCGATCTGAATCAGTCGTTAAACCGATATAGACCGTTCGAAACCTGTGACGAACAGGAATTTCGCTCGATCCGAACCAGTCGCTAAACCGACCCAGACCGTTCGAAACGCCCTATCGTTTGAGGACAAGACAAAACAGAACGCATACAGAAGAACCTTTCACTGTATATTACAACAACGCATCAGATTACAAGAATATACAGAGTATAAATTAATATTACACAGAAATATCAGAGATTTAAATTACATTTAAATACATAGCAGCGGAAAATAATACAATACACAACTAGAAGAGATATACGGATACAAAGCTTTCCGGATATCATTCCAGCTGTAAACCAGGATCCTGTGAATATAAATCTGCAAAACCAAAACTACTAGCTGCCCATGTCAAAATAGGGGCACCCAGAGTTTAGGTTAAAACAATAAACTCCAGGTCAGTCATGGGACTGGTGTGAGAACTAAAACAGTTATTAATCTTTATTTTAAATCATTAGGTAAATCAAGGGACCACGCCGTATAACACGGAACGGGTTTCCTCCCAAGAATACCAGTGCATAAAACCAACAGCGCAATGCTAAATAAAGAAAAATGAAGCTATTATAAGACCCAGTTCCCATCACACAATGCAATCGCAAGCCGGAGGATAGGGTTTTTACCTTATAATAGCCAAGAATGCTTGATACGTTTAAAACAAATCATTTGATACTATATTAAGTGCATAGTGTATAAAACAACTTCAAATCATAAGTATCAATCATAGGCGGCATAAGTGCCCCATCCCACTATGTCGCCATACTAGGCTCTACAAATAAAACCGCAAATGTCACGTATTTGGAAATTGGATTTCCGTCTATGAACCGAGGCAAAAGATAGTCCTCAACCGATTCGAGACTGTCTAGCCCGAGCCTCAGGATCAGAGCTCGAGTGACCCTTGGATCCTCAGGGCCAGTCCACCGATGTGGATTAAACTTAAACCCTGAACATGCGTTTCCCCACCCTATGGGGTGTAAGTCTGGTCCGTCTGCCGACCAGAATGCATCGGCCGAAACCGATATAACCGAGGCGCCTCGCAACAGCAACAACCACATAAGTCAAACTCGTCAGGGCGTGTAAAACCACTGACGCCACTTCTAGCTAGAAAGAAACGCATGCCCTCCCTGACGTCCTCTCCCGTTTTTGGTTCACAACCGGGGTGCGAGGCTCGCGAATTCACGTTACACAAAGCTGTGCCACACAGGCCGTGCTTTGATCATCACCACAAGACTTTGCTTTTCAACAGAAGCCTCGATCAATTGCCACTTAGGCATGCCACACAGGCAATTCACTCTATGTGTTTGATATCCATCAGTATATAACCCCTGAGCTCATACGTCTCAGAGAAGGGCGTTAAGCAAGAGAATAAATTCTCCGCCGCCAAACAGATATATATTTAATAGAAATCAAACACACAGACTAAAATCCAATGTCAGACACACAGTCCATTTACAAGTCCGTTCTGGGGCTGAACGATACCGGAGGCACCTAGTACCCCGCATATCCATCGATCTCCAAGTACGTCTGGACGATCACTAACTGTTTCCATCTTCTTGGGTGTACAGCCCAATCAAGATCATCAGTTATCACCCAAACGACGTGAAGACTTCCGGTCTTCGACCACCGTCTTCATCTTCGACACCACGTCGAATCAGTTATTCAGAATGGGGTAAACCCGGTCTTTCTGAATAACTCGCGTATATATTATAAAAGTGTTACACAAACACAACATACGCCTCATTCCAATTCAGAATATTCTTTTATTCAAATATTCCTATACTTTGGGAAAAGTTCCCATTAATTTTATCCAAGATAAATTCTTTAAATTTATTCTTTAATCTCCTTTGAATATCAATTCAAACTAGTCGGGATTAGCGAACCACACCGAAGTAATCATTTATTTTATTTCCCAATCCCAACCTATTCATCCCATGAAGTAAAACTGATAATACTTCATATCTAACACCACAGTGTTATCGGTAAATTCAATTACCATTTCACGTTCAAATCTAATTAAAGATTTAACCATCGCCTGGAGCAAAACTGGTGATACTCCATTTTCGATCATCTCAATCTAATTAAAGATTCATTAAAACTCCACTTAGTTTTAATCTTTAACTGGGTTAAAGAATCAGTGTCATTTAAAAACACGGTTCACGATAAACCCAAAATCACATTCCATTAATTATCGGGTTAAAGAACAAGTGTTATTTAAAACACTGTTCACGATAAACCCAAAAATTAATACCAATTCAATTCCAATTAAATATCGTTTAATTGGTACACTTCATTAAATCTAAATAAAAAGATTTAATCTTTTCTCAACTGGGTTCAAGAACAGTGTTAGTGAAGACACCATTCACGACAAACCCAAATCACATTCGATATTCAATACAAGGCTCTGAATAGAAAATATATCGGCTTATATTCAATATCGAATTCTACGACTAACGAATGTCGTATTGGAAATAACGATATAAATATATATCTTTCAAATTTCCATAACCACACCTGTATAATCACGAATTCCAACATCGAAATATTCCGAAGACAATTTCGATTCAAATCCACTCCAATGCAATCATTGGAAATTTTGGTTATTTTCAAAATCATTTCAAATTCAATTTATTTATTTAAAAATAAATAGAATTATAATTCTAGTTCAAAACTAGTTCATTTCGATAAAATCTATTTTTATCCTTTCAAATATGGAGTTTTTCATCCCAAATCTTCACAAATCATTTCTTATGATTTTACACAAATTATTACTATTTTTAATAATTTTATCAAGGCCCGTACAGTCGATTTCCATCAACGGCCATCGAACTGCACTTACAACGACCTTTTTCGAATTTGATTTGGACATAATTCCAAATCCAACCGTTAGATTTCTAATTTCTAATATTCGTTAGAAAGCTCTTTTCGATACGAACCCAACGGTTCCGGTTTTAGGAGAATCCGACGGTCGGATCTCCCGCAATGTCCGTTTGAAATAAATGGTCGAAATTCCCGAACTGCCGCGGCGCGGCGCGTTCTATTCAGGCCATTATATATATATATAATATATATTATATATATTTCGTCGATTTCCTATTCAAAACGAATTATATAAATAGTTTTAAAATCGTTTCAAAACCTATTTCAACTTCCATTTCAATTCAAAGCAAAATTGAATTCTTCTTTATAAATTCGTTTCAAAATTCATTTCTATTCAATTCAAATTTCAATTCAATTTGAATTCGTTTTCAATTCAATTCATTTCGAAATCGTTTTCAATTCACTTTGAATTCGTTTTCAATTCAATTCATTTCGAAATCGTTTTCAATTCACTTTGAATTCGTTTTCAATTCAATTCATTTCGAAATCGTTTTCAATTCACTTTGAATTCGTTTTCAATTCACTTTGAATTCGTTTTCAATTCAATTCATTTCGAAATCGTTTTCAATTCACTTTGAATTCGTTTTCAATTCACTTTGAATTCGTTTTCAATTCAATTCATTTCGAAATCGTTTTCAATTCAATTCATTTCGATTCACGTTCAATTCGAAATTGTTTTCAATTCAATTCATTTCGAAATCGTTTTCAAATCGATATAAATATCGTTCACGTCAAAATGGCGTCAACCCAATCAACACGGCCTCAATTATTTCTATTTTCAAATGTTCTTTATTTTTCAAATTGGAATGAGGCCCAATCAATTACCATATAATGTTAATTATATGGATTCTCATACATTACACACATATAATAGCATTGAAAATAATCAACCATCAACCAAAGTGCACTACACTGTATAAGCATCAAATATAGATATCTAACGCTTATAACAGCCTGTCAATCAATCGATTGACATATTTAATCAATCAGGATGAGTGAACTTCAAATTTCATCCCAACACCCGTGTGGGGTTTCAAACAATCAAACACATATTTTATTTGTGCAGTTGGGCGACGTGTAAAATTTATCGACCCAATCAATGTCAGTCAAATCAGTGTACATAAACAAACCGTCTGGTTTGTAAATGAATATTTATTTATTCACTTTCACTATATTCATATTCACGTTAAAAATTATATTTTTTTTTCGATAAAACATTTTATTCCAACATATGAATTTCTATTATTCATTTACACAATAAAATGATATTTTTATTTTCTAACATATTTTAGAAAATTTCGGCGGCATAACGGCACGATACAAGAAACAGGACAAGGCCTAGCCTTATCCCCGGTCTAGTGAAGGCCCACGCCATTCACACATCAATCATATCAATTTCAATTTCACAAAAACAATCAAATCCAAATCAAATAATCTAACCAACTACACAACCAATCAAACAAGTCCATGGTCTGTGGACGGGTGTCGGGTGCTTCTAATAAGCACTGTCTGCATCCTAGTATATTTATATAACTAGAAAAATAGAATTTGAGTGAGAAGTTCTCACCGATAGCTATCCAATCCTCTTGACTCTTCTTCGTTCTCGCCTCTTCGTTGTTGTAGCCACTACATATGTAAAAATCGAATTTTTACTTCGTTATTCAATATATAAAAATCACATTTTTATTGTGCTATCACTTATATAAAAATCGAATTTTTAGTTCGCTATTCAATATATAAAAATCGAATTTTTATTTCGCTATTCAATATATAAAAATCGAATTTTTATTTCGAAGTTCAACATATAAAAATCCTATTTTTATTTCGAAGTTCAATATAAAAAAATCAAATTTTTCTTTCGAAGTTCTATATATAAAAATTAAATTTTTCTTCGATGTTCACTATATAAAAATTCTATTTTTCTTTCGCTAATCATCATAATAAAAATCACGTTTTTATTTGTTCACTTTCAGTATAAAAATCACATTTTGATTTCAAATCTGTTCATAAAAAAAATCCATACTTCCTTTGTGTAAAAATCCTATCTTTTCTTGAACAAAAATCTAATTTTTATTCTCTTTAGATCTATATAAAAAAAAATCTAATTTTTATTCTATGTCTTACGTATAAAAATCTGAATTCAAATCAGCGCTTAATTATATGTAAAACTGAAATTAAAATCAAAGTTATAAAACTCACCTTTTTCCTCTTGAATAAAATTGAATTTAGGTTGGAGGTAGGCCACGGCAAGGGATGGAGGCGGGGAAGGTGTGCCAGGGGGTCAGAGATGTCTCGGTGGTGGTTCGGGTTTAGGCGGCAGCGCTGGAATAGGGATTTCGAATTAAAGAAGAAAGGGGGCGCTGGGGGGGGGGAGGGATGGTCGGAGGTAAAAAGGGGGGGTGGTGGCGCTCAGGCGACGCGGGAGGGGGCTGGCGGTTTCCATCGGGTTTGGGGTGGGTTGTGGCCTTCGAATCCAGCGGGATGGAGAGGTACGAGAGGGGAGGAGGGAGCAGAGAACGAGGCGGCGGGTCCGAGGCAACGGCGGTGGAGCTTCGACGGCGATGGGGCGACGGTTTTCCTCCCCCGTCGTTCATCTCTTTTTTTTTCTTTTTTTTTTCGACTGAATTAATCGGGGGGGGGGGGGGGGGGGCTGGTTAAGGGAAAGAGAATATAATTTTTTTTTATTATTTAATTATTAAAAAAGTTGACTTTTACATACGACCTCTAAACGAGGCCCACCGACTGTCGCCCATAGCGTTTCACCCCCATTCCGAACACAATGGGATATGTATCGTAAGCTGATTCGACTGTTTGAATCAGTTCCTGTTAAATTTACATTTAAATCCTTAAATTGAATTTTAAACGTACATTTCAAATTACCGGGGTCGCATACTTACTAGAAAAATTCCAGAAAAATATTTTCTAGCTTCGTATTGACGATACGGTCCTAACAAAACTAATTTCGTCGAATTCTGAGATCGTTAGAAAAATGGCCATTTTCCAGTCGATTAAAATCAACTGAAACTGGTCAAACGCGTTTTCCTTTGCCACGCTCACATATTGATTCGAAAAATTATGAAATTTGAAACCTAGCAATAACTCGACATCCCGGACCCAACAAAACTGGTTTCGTTGAAATCCGAGGTCGTTTGCAAAATGTCCATTTTTAAGGGCCTGAATTCCATAGCGACTATTCAGAAATTTCAACTGGACATATCTTTTGCTTCCCGCTATGAAATCTTGATTTTTCGGATACGTTGGAAAGATATTCACTATTAGATTCCATTATTTTTGGTTTCACTAAAATCCGGATTGTTTTGCACCCGGTACAATCAATTGAAGTTTGAAATCGAATTATCGAACTACCGCGCCATTTTCAATTCTATTTATAATTATATATAAATATTTATATTCTAACGACGACGCGTATAATATATACGTTCGAATTATATTCAAAATAAATTTCTCGTCGATATTATTTAAAATAATTCATTTTAAATAATCAAAATTCGCTAAAATTGCCAAAATAAAAATTTTAAACTGGCCCAGATTTTACGGGTTGTTACAAAACCCCTGAACGTTGAGAACAGGACAAATCAGAACACAAACCGAAGAACATTTCATTGTATATTACAACAATTCCATCAGATACAAGAATATACAGAGTATAAATGAATAAATTACATTCGATAAATATCAGAGATTACAATAAATTACATAGCAGCGGAAAAATAATACAAAGCACAACTGAAGGTGATATACGGATACAGAGCTTTCCGGATATCATTCCAGCTGTAAACCAGGATCCTGTGAATATAAATCTGCAAAACCAAAACTACTAGCTACCCGTGCGGAAAATAGGGGCACCCAGAGTTTAGGTTAAAACAATAAACTCCAGGTCAGTCATGTGACTGGTGTGAGAACTAAAACAGTTATTTAAAACTTTATTTTAAAAGAAAGTAATTCAAGGGACCACGCCGTAACACGGAACGGGTTTCCTCCCAAGAATACCAGTGCGTAGGATAAACAACGCAATGCTTTTTCGAAAAATGAAGCTATTATAAGACCTAGGTCCCATCACACAATGCAACGCAAGCCGGAGGATAGGGTTTTCCCTTATAATAGCCAAACATGCTTGGTACGTTTAAAAACAAATCATTTGATACTATAATAAGTGTATAGTGTCAAAACAGTTTCAATCATAAATATAAATCATAGACGGCATGGGTACCATATATCATGTCGCCATACTAGTTCTACAATTAAAACCGCAATACACGTATTGGAAATTGGATTTCCGTCATGAGTCGAGGCAAGGGGCAAGCTCCTCTCCGCGTTCGAGACACTCTAGCAAATGCCTCAGGATTACGCACACTGGGTAACCCCTGGATGCGGCTGGGCCGGTCCTCACTTACGTTAGAGGATTAATTATGCCTGAACACACGTTTCCCGGTCCTTACAGACCTATAATCGAGGCGCCTCATTCCAACAACCACAAAGGTGAAAAGTATATATATGTCAGGGCTGGTAAGTCACTGACACCACCAAAGCTAGAAAGAAACGTCGTGCTCTCCCAGCGGTCCGTATCCCGTTTTTAACTCATACCGAGGTGTGAGGCTTGCGAATACACGCTATACACAAAGCTACGCCACAAAGGCCGTGCTTTGATCATCAACCACAAGACTTTGCTTTTCAACAGAAGCCTTGATCCATGCAACTCAGTATGCCACACAGGCAATTCATGCCATGCGATTGATATCCATCGATATATAACCTCTAAGCTCGTACGTCTCAGAGAAGGGCGTTAAGCAAGAGAATAAATTCTCCGCCGCCAAACAGATATATATTTAACAAAAATCAATCAACACAGAATAAAATCCAATGTCAGACACACAATCCATTTACAAGTTCGTTCTGGGTCTGAACGAAACCGGAGGCACTTTCCTCGCATATCCATCGATCTCCAAGTACGTCTGGACGACCACCAACTATTTCCATCCTCTTGGGTGTACAGCCCAATCAGGATCGTCAGTAATTATCCAAACGATGTGAAGACTTCCGGTCTTCGACCACCGTCTTCATCTTCGACTTATCGTCGAATCGGTTATTCAGAATGGGTATAAACCCGGACTTTCCGAACAACCCACGTATATTAAAAACAAATGTTACCCAAACACAACATACGCCTCATTCCAATTCATTAGTCACTAATTGCAAATTAGCAAGAGAACAATTTCCCAAACATTAACCCCGAAGGCCGAAACCAACATCAGATCAATACTCAGGAAACCATTCTTCTTAGCCAACCTACAGCTAGTTTCTAAATTCCACATTCTTAGGGAAAAGTTCCCATTAATTTTATCCAAGATAAATTCTTTAAAATTTATCCTGTAATCTTCCTTTGGATGTCGTTTCAAACCAAATAATGGTTTTTCTAAACTAGTCGAGATTAGCGAACCATACCGAAGTAATTATTTATTTTATTTCCCAATCCCAACCTATTCATCCCATGAAGCAAAACTGGTAATACTCCATATCTAACACCGCGGTGTTATCGGTAAAATTAATTACCATTTCACGTTCAAATCTAATTAAAGATTTAACTATCGCTTTGGAGCAAAACTGGTAATACTCCATTCTCGTTCATTTTCTAAATTTGGAAATTTAGATTACAAATTCACATTTCAATCTAATTGCAGATTCGTTAAAACTCCTTTTACTGGGTTAAAGAACTAGGTGTTATTTAAAACACAGTTCACGACAAACCCACATCACATTCTATTTGTTATCGGGTTAAAGAACTAGTGTTATTTAAAACACTGTTCACGATAAACCCATTTCAAATTCAATCAAATATATTAGAAATTCGATTATTTAAAACCCCTTTTTAAATCTAATTCATTTATTTAAAAATAATTGGGTTTTAAATTTAGTTCAAAACTAGTTCATTTCGATAAAAATCCATTTTTATCTTTTCAAATATGGAGTTTTTCACCCCAATTTTTCCCAAATCATTTCTTATGATTTTACACAAATTATTGATATTTTTAATAATTTTATTAAGGCCCGTACAGTCGATTTCCAACAATGGCCATCGAACTGCACTTACAGCGACCTTTTTCGAATTTGATTTGGACGTATCTCCAAATCCCACCGTTAGATTTTGAATTTCAAATATTCGTTAGAAAGCTCTTTTCGATACGAACCCAACGGTTCCGGTTTTAGGAGAATCCGACGGTCGGATCTCCCGTAATGCCCGTTTGAAATAAATGGTCGAAATTTACGAACTGCCGCGGCGCGGCGCGTTCTATTCAGGCCATTATATTATATATATAATATATATAATATATATTTCGACGATTTCTATTTAAAACGAATTTTATAAATAGTTTTGAATTTGTTTCAAAAATCATTTCAACTTCCATTTCAATTCAAATCAAAATTGAATTCTTCTTTATAAATTCGTTTTAAAATTCATTTCTATTCAATTCAAATTTCAATTCAATTTGGATTCATTTCACTTTGCTTTCGATTCAATTTGAATTCGTTTTCAATTCAATCCAATTTCAAAGTCGTTTTCTATTCGATTCAATTCAAATTGGTTTTCCATTCGATTCACATTTATTTTCTATTCAAATCAAATTCGTTTCGTTTTCTATTTGAATCCAATTCATTATATATTCAATTGAAATCAAATTGGTTTTCTATTTCATTCAATTCGAAATCGTTTTATATTCAATTCAAATCGAAATCATTATATATTCAATTCATTTCGAAATCATTATATATTCAATTCATTTCGAAATCGTTATATATTCAATTCATTTCGAAATCGTTATATATTCAATTCATTTCGAAATCGTTATATATTCAATTCATTTCGAAATCGTTATATATTCAATTCATTTCGAAATCGTTATATATTCAATTCATTTCGAAATCGTTATATATTCAATTCATTTCGAAATCGTTATATATTCAATTCATTTCGAAATATTCGATTTCGAAATCACTTTTCAATATTCATTTTAAAATGAATAAAATCGATATAAATATCGTTCACGTCAAAATGGCGCATCACTAATCAACACGGCTTTATGTATTCTATTTCAAATATTTCTTTTTGTCAACACACGACTAATCTCAACGAATGAGTACCGTCCACGTGTGACTATTTTTGTTAAGATATTTCGTTCAACACATGACTAATCTCAACGGATGAGTACAGTCAACACATGAACCTTTATATTATATTGATAAAGATGTAAATTTTATTATAAAAATATTCGTTCAACACATGACTAATCCCAACGGATGAGTATAGTCAACACATGAACCTTTATATTATATTGATAAAGATGTAAATTTTATTATAAAAATAATTCGTTCAACACATGACTAATCCCAAGGGATGAGTATAGTCAACACATGAACCTTTATTTATATTATTCTTTATTTTTCAAATTGGAATGAGGCCCAATCAATCACCATATAAAATTAATTATATGGATTTTCATACAACACGTGTATATAATAGCATTGAAAAATAATCAACCATCAACCAAAGTGCACTACACTGTATAAGCATCAAATATAGATATCTAACGCTTGTAACAGCCTGTCAATCAATCGATCGACATATTTTATCAATCAGGATGAGTGAACTTCAAATTTCATCCCAACACCCGTGTGGGGTTTCAAACAATCAAACACAGATTTTATTCGTGCAGCTGGGCGATGTGTAAAATTTATCGACCCAATCAATATCAGTCAAATAGGTGTACATAAACAAACCGTTCGGTTTGTAAATGAATATTTATTTATTCACATTCACGTTAAAAATTATATTTTTAACGACAAAACATTTTATTTTAACTTATGAATTCCTATTTAGCTCATTCTTTAAATAAAATGATATTTTTACTTTCTAACTTATTTTAGAAAATTTCGGCGGCATAACGGCACGATACTAGAAACGGGACGAGGCCTAGCCCTATCCCCGGTCTAGTGAAGGCCCACGCCATTCACACATCAATCAATCCAATTCAATTTCACCAAACAATTCAATTCAATCAAATCATATAACTAAGCTATGCAACCAAACAAACAAGTCCATGGTCTGTGGACGATTGTGTCGGGTGCTACTAAGCACCGTCTGCATCCTAGTATATATATATAATTAGAAAAGAAATTGAAAGGTGAGAAATTCTCACCGAAAGCTATCCAACACCACGGCACTTCATTGATAGAAATCTTCATCGCTATCGCATCTTCGTCATCTTCGTTGCCCGTAGTCACTACATATGTAGAAATCGGATTTTACTTCGTTATTCAATATATAAAAATCGCTCACTTTTATATTTTGATGCCTTTAAAATAAAAATCACATTCTATTTATTATATTTCAATTTAAAAATCATATTTTTATAATCACTTCATACATTTAAAAATCATATTTTCACAACGCTACTATATAGACAAAAATTATATTTTTATCACGCTATTTTCTATATAAAGATTTCGCCTTTTTAAATTTAAAGATTCCACCTTTTTAAATCTAAAGATTTCACCTTTATAAAAATCTCATTTTTATTTTTCTACAAATATAAAGATGATATTTTTAATATTCCTTTTATGTAAAAATTATATTTTTTAAAGATATAAAAATCACATTTTTACATCTTCTATATAGTAAAGATTATATTTTTATTACTTTAAAAATATAAAAATCATATTTTTAACTCGCCACTTGAATGAAAATTATATTTTTATCCTTTCTATAATATAAAAATTATATTTTTATTTTCCCTATTATATAAAAATATCGCCTTTGTTATAAATAAAAATCCCGTCTTTCATATCTAAAATTCTCGCCTTTCACATATTAAAAATCTCGTCTTTTCTATTGAAAATCTAATTTTTCTTCTAATGAAAAATCGTATTTTTCTTTTATTAAAAATCTAAAAATTCAGTTTTAAAGTAATTAAAAAAAATCAGTTTAAAGTAATTAAAAGATCAATTTAAAGGAAAATAAAAAAAATCAGTTTAAACATAACTAAAAAGAAAAAATCAGTAAACTTACAGGGGGGGTTTCCGCGCTGTCTGCGTCGACTGGAGGGGGGGTCTTCGAATGGAGGAGGAGGGATTGAAGAGGGGGGCGCGACAACATCAGGGGGAGGCGGCGGTGCTGGAGTTCGACGAGGGGGGTTCAGGGCTTGGGTCGCGACCTGGAGGAGGTCGGAGCAAGGGGGAGGGGGCTTCGTGATGCTCGGCGGCGGTCTCGAGGTGGGTGGTCGGATCCGGCGGCGGCGCTAGGGCAGGGGGCAGGATCGACGAGGCGGTTTTTTTTTTTTTTTTATTGTTTCTGAGATGAATCGGGGGGGTATAAAGGAGATAAGGGGGTTTCTTTTTATTTTATTTTATTATTATTTAATTCAACCTAAAGTTGACTTTTTCATACGACCTCGAAACGAGGCCACCGCCTGTCGTCCATAGCGTTTTACCCCCATTCCGAACACAATGGGATATGTATCGTAGGTTGATTCGACTGTTTGAATCAGTTTCCGTTGAATTTACATTTAAATCCTTATATTGGATTTTTAACGTACATTTCAAATTACCGGGGTCACATACTAACTAGAAAAATTCCAGAAAAATATTTTCTAGCTTCGTATTGACGATACGGTCCTAACAAAACTAGTTTCGTAGAATTCTGAGACCGTTTGAAAAATGGCCAATTTCCAGTCGATTAAAATCAACTGAAACTGGTCAAACGCGTTTTCCTTTGCCACGCTCACATATTGATTTGAAAAATTATGAAATTTGGAATCTAGCAATAATTCGACATCACGGACCTAACAAAACTGGTTTCGTCGAAATCCGAGGTCATTTGCAAAATGTCCATTTTTAAGGGCCTGAATTCCATAACGACTATTCAGAATCTTCAACTGGACATATCTTTTGATTCCCGCTATAAAATCTCGATTTTCCGGATTCGTTAGAAAGATATTATCAATTAGATCCTATTGTTTTTGGTTTCACTAAAATCCGGATTGTTTTGCACCCGGTACATTCAATTGAAGTTTGAAATCGAATTATCGAACTACCGCGCCATTTTCAATTCCTTTTATAATTATATATAATTATTTATATTCTAACGACGACGTATATAATATATACGTTCTAATTATATTCAAAATAAATTTCTCGTCGATTTTATTTAAAATAATCTATTTTAAATATTCAAAATTCGCTAAAATCGCCAAAATAAAAATTTTAATCTGGCTCAAAATTTGCGGGTTATTACACAAGAGTACCCTCATGTCCCCTCGAAGCCTCGGGCTTCGTAACCCAATTCGTTGGAGCCTTCTCTCTATTCAGACGGACATTCGCTCCTTCCCGTGTTATACTAATAATTACTACTTAGTTTTGCTAACTAAGATTTACCACTTAGTTTCCAGAATCGTTGTTTTCTTAACTTTGTTCCCTTTCCCGTCAATTTGGATTGGTTAAGTGTCATTAGTCAATTCAAGCCGACTAAACCCTCTTCATTTATCCTGTTAAACTGGTTAAGTGTTATCAGTAATTCATGTTGACTTAACCCCACCACAAACCAAGTTATATTGGTTAAGTATTACTTAACCTTACCCATCCACCCGGTATTGGTTCAGTGCTCCTTTTTAACTTAACATTGCCCGTATGTTTTAACTAACCGGTTATTAACGGTTAAGTATTATCCCTTCATGTTTTAGACTTAACCCTATTCCTTTATCAAAATCTGATGGTTAAGTGTTCAAGTTTACTTAACCCTACGGTCTAGCCCAGCTAATATATCAAATTGGCTAAGTGTATCAAATCTTACTTAACCCCAACCTCTAGTTAACATGTAAATTTGGCTAAGTGTATTAACTTTACTTAACCCCATTTTCTAGACTAGTTAACATGTTAATTTGGCTAAGTGTTTTCTTAGTTACTTAACCTCTACAAATCTTGTCTTA
Organism: Allium sativum; assembly: GCA_030737875.1. NCBI lineage: Eukaryota > Viridiplantae > Streptophyta > Magnoliopsida > Asparagales > Amaryllidaceae > Allium > Allium sativum. The sequence goes on from CM060919.1 coordinate 662,092,605, forward strand.
TTACCCTGAGTTTGGTTAAGTGTCCCTGTGGACTTATCCCTCCGTTCTAGCTTAACTGTGCTTAAGTTGGTTAAGTGTTCCTATGGACTTAACCCTCCCATTCTAGCTTAACTGTGTGAACCTAACCCCACCTACCAGTCTTGTTATCATGTTGGGTTGGTTAAGTGTCTTAGTTAACTTAACCCTAGCATTCTTGTTCTAGCTTTAACTAAATAAATTAAAGCCACGACCACTCACATTAGACAGATATTGTTGCGATTACTGGATGTGCCGGTTGGTTCCGGGCAGGTTTACATCGCAACTCAGTCTAACCTCGGGTTAGGCCTATTCATGTTTCCAAGTTCAAAAGGGTTTTGATTAATTTTCAAATCAGGTTTTGAAAGTAACCATCCCGTCTGTCGGGTCAGTTAGGGATAGCCAGGGAGAGCAGGAAACTTGTATTTTCCAAACCTAAGCCTAGACACTATCCTCTCTATCACCCTAGAACTTTCTGGTGTTTCATTAAAAGAGATGTCGTTAATAAATCTTTAATTTGTCTAAATTTACATTTCTCACTTAGGACAAATTCTATAAGTAAACTAATCCTAATTTATTTATTTCCTAATTACTCTTTTAATGTAAATTGTCAATATTTATTCTTATGGCCCATTTTCCCCTCTACATCATGTTTATGCTTTTTGGTATGTAAACCATACCAAATGAAGTGTCACTAACCATAATTTTACTAATCCTGACAATTACGCCCAATTATGGCCAATTTCAAGTTTATGCGAATAAGTAATATACTTATCGATCCAAATTAGCCAATCCAATTCTGATTTAACCTTCTAATTCATGTCAAACTAGACTTATTACTCTAGTTCACAATTCATGTAAATGCTAGATTTACAGGTCAATACTAGATTCAAATTACACAATCCTGTAATTCCTGTCAAATTTATCCCATTTGCATTTCTATGAACATGCCATAATACATGTTCCCAATTTATGCCAATTTCCAAGTTTGTAACTATGTTTTAGTAAATTTCATATTTTGCCCCAAATCGCATTCCCACCGTTCGTATAATCGTGATTCAATCTAGATTATAGATAAATCTAGATTTGCAGAAAATAGGGAATGAACCAAAGATGATATGCAAAAGATAGACATAATAACTGGCATAAAAAGGGTTGAATAACGACGTCGGTTCAAGAACATGGGTAGACCTAACTAAATAGGTAAATTCCCAAGGTCTAAAACCAAGAATAGACAGAATAGAGACAGAGGTTCAAGAACATGGGTAGACCTAACTTAATAGGTAAATTCCCAAGGTCTGAAACCAAAGATAACCAAGAATAAACTGAATAGAAAGTCAGGCCTAGATCCAAAATAATGTCAGTTTGTTAAACAACATGGTTTTGTAACTACAATGTCATGGGCATAAATAATAATCTTATAACCATAGTCATAGGCAATAATCCTCACAGTTCAATGAATCACAGTCATAGGCGATGTTCATAGTCATAGGCAACGTTCAAAGTCATAGGAAATGTTCATAGTCATAGGCAATAATCCTCACAGTTCAATGAATCACAGTCTTAGGCGATGTTTATAGTCATAGGCAACGTTCATAGTCATAGGAAATATTCATAGTCATAGGCAATGTTTTATGTCCCAAAATCAAAGGCTTATGTTCATAGTTCCAAGGCATATGGTTCCAAAGTCCATAGTTTCACCGTCACTGTCTTATTGGTCATTGAATCACATCAGTTCTTAATTAGGTCCAAAGGTACAAGCACTGATTCAAGTAGAAAGATTAGGCATAATCTTTTATCCCTTTAATTTCATGTCACGAATAAAACAAAACGTTCAAATCTAAAAATAACTGACTTACAGAGATTATATTAGAACAGAAAGATGGCGTTGCTAAGATTCATAGAAAAACAGTCGTTGAAGTCGTTTGAACCTCCTCTTGAATCCCCGCTTGACTTGAACTTCTTCTTGAAAATCTTTTAGCAGCATTTCCTCGTCTTGGTTTATTTTATATATATTATTTTAGAGGAGGGGGAGAAGCCATGTCTAGCAAGAATCTTTGTAGCATAATGGTAGAAAAGAATTTGTGAATAGAGAAGAAGACCAGGGTTGTTTATATAGTGTTAGGCGGACGAACCTGGTCAGAAAACGTGACCAAATACAGTAGAACGAATCAGGTGCAGAAAGCTGGAAAAAGCGGGCAGGTCGACACCCATGTCGTTTGGGCAGTCGACATGGGGGGGGGGTGTCGACTGGGCAGTCGACACCCCTGTCGACTTGACCTGGGCGGGAATTTTCCCGCCCTGCCTCCCTGTGCGTTTGAATTCGAATTTGGCCCTAGTTTTTAAACTGTTTTGAACTTGGAATTTTCTGAAAACTTTGACGGGCCATATCTTGGTCATACAGACTCCGATTTTCGAAAACTCGGACTCTATTTCGTGTATTTTTCCGAGATGAACGCAGTGGCGTAGCCCGATTCCCTCGATTTTGATTTTAACTCTTAATTCTGCCTTAATTTGCAAATCTTAGTGTTACAGAATTTCAGGGTGTTACACATAGGGTATATTACTGATGCCCCAGTGCCCTGACTTGTCTGCTCCGGAGTGTGTGCACGCCCGCACTCCGTTAGAATCCACACTGTGCACCAACCACCGTTGCTTTGACCACTTACAATCCGCCCAGTAATCGTGCCCCACCCTGCCTAGTTCAGGGTATCATTGATACCTAATTGGGTTACTGCTGAAATGGGTCCCCGTTACTAGGGTTTCCTATTGGTTAAGTCTGTGGGCCTATATATACAGATATTACCCACCTACCCGTAATGTACTTAACCCTCCCACCGATTCAAGCATGTTCATTAACGGTTAAGTTTGTGGGCCTATATTTACTGATATTACCCACCAACCCTGATATGTACTTAACCCTTCCACTGATTCAATCATATTTATTTTATGGTTAAGTGTTTGTTTATTCATGTTAATTTAACCTGCCCATTCCTCATATCATATTGGTTAAGTGTTTTTAATTATTAACTTAACCCCACGTGTTCCTCAGGTTGCTGTGGTTAAGTGTCATTAATAAATTCCAGTTAACTTAACCCTCCTACTTATCATGTTACTCTGGTTAAGTGTTGCCTCCTGGTGTTAACTTAACCTCACTATCTGTTTAACTAACCTGTTACAGCGGTTAAGTGTTTCCTGTTAACCTAACCCCAGTCACCCATCTTGTTATACTGGTTAAGCGACCTTAACCCTAGTTATTCATGTTATATTGGTTAAGTGTTTCTAACTTACTTAACCTCAATCACTTGTCTAACTAACATGTTTCTATGGTTAAGTGTTTTAATTAACTTAACCTCAATCACTAGTCCAGTTAATCATGTTATAATGGTTAAACATTTGCTTAACCTTACCCATTCCCCTAGTCAACATATTAAATTGGTTAAGTATTTATTAAATTGAATTAACCCTATCAGTCCTAACTCAGCTCTAATTGTCTTATTAGAGCACCAACCTCTCAGATTAGACAGATATTGTTGTGGCTGCCTGTATGCCGGTTGGTTCCGGGCAGTCTTACGCCACAACTCAGTCTAATCTCGGGTCTTTATTGGGCCCAATGCTTAGCCGCTCACATTGGATAGGTATCGTCGTGATTACTGGACAGCCGGGCGGGTCCTGGCAGGTTTACATCACAACTAAATCCAACCTCGTGCTAAGCATATTCGTATTTTATAATTTACATTTTAATTATGTAAATTATTCAAATTCAAATTACTGCCAAATTTATTTCCAATCAATCTTATTAATTTTTGGTATATAATTAATGCCATTTATGCCATCAATCACTTATGTGATTAATTACTAATTTATGGCAGTCTTCCTATAATTACCATTTTAACCCAACGTTACCCCGTCTAACATTAGGCTAACCAACTTAGCCTAATTAACGTTCGCATGGTTTTCGGTATACATATTAGGCTAAAAGCTTAGCCTAATTTATGTACACAAATTGGCATAAATTAGCATAAACACGACATGGTATAATTTTGGCATTGATGACATAATAAATATGAACATAATGGGGAGCCTAATTTATGTACACAAATTTGCATAAATTAGCATAAACATGACATGGTATAATTTTGGCATTGATGACATAATAAATATGAACATAATGGTGAGCCTAATTTATGTACACAAATTGGCATAAATTAGCATAAACATGACATGGTATAATTTTGGCATTGATGACATAATAAATATGAACATAATGGGGAGCCTAATTTATGTACACAAATTGGCATAAATTAGCATAAACATGAAATGGTATAATTTTGGCATTGATGACAATAAATATGAACATAATGGGGAGCCTAATTTATGTACACAAATTGGCATAAATTAGCACGAACATGACATGGTATAATTTTGGCATTGATGACATAATCAACATGAATATAATAGGGGTGAACTTGCAAAATAGCCATCATGAACATTATAGGGGTGAACTTGCAAAATAGCCATCATGAACATTATAGGGGTGAACTTGCAAAATGACCAACATGAATACTATAATGTCAGAGGTGTAAACTTGCAACTTAGCATAACTCATGGGTTTCAACTTGCATAAAAAGGGGAAATCCAAATAAGTGTCTCATGAATTAGACATAACTAGCATATGACGAGACATGTATAATTTTTATCACATGATCTATATCTAAAATCATGACATAAGGCATGTATTAAAGTGGATCGTGACATGGATCCAATTTATGACTAGCCATATTTGTGCGAACATATGAACATATGTGTAAACTTAATCAAGTAGGCATAGAGGTTTTTAGCACATAATCATATATACATGAGATCTCAAGTACATACAAATCATGTTAAACATACAGATCTAGCATTTGGTCACATAAGTGGTATGGTTTTACAACCTAATACTTGCATAACATAATAAACTACAACTTGTCATAACAGGCTATACACATGAATAGGCTCATTCATAATTCCCAATTCATCATGATAAATCAAATCACAGGCATAAATTAATATTATAAAATTTCACATACAACATAACCAACATCATTCTATTTTCATTTCAATACAAGGCATGACATAAATCTTAATTCGCATCCCACAAATATAACTAAACTTACATCAATTTCACTTTATTTCATCGCCATATTATAATTAAGTATTTAGATCTGAAAATAACTAGAACTTACATAGCACGGCTAATGAATTAAGAAATGGTTTTGTTGTAGAAATGTTGCGGCGTTGCTGATTTATTGTTAGAACAATTATTGAAGCTTTGTTCTTTGATATGAGTTGAATAGATTAGCTTTGAATTGATTTGTTGTTCGTCTCTTCAAGTGGAGGCTATCCTTAGTTTTCTCCCGACAGCGTGGCGGCTCCAGTTCTTATTTTTATGTGACTTTTAGTCTAGAGACCTAGGGTGTATATATAGAATTGCAAGTTAATTTGAGCCGTCGATGAAGCCAGGGTTAATCAAAGCCATCCGTTCTAAAGAGAAGCCAATTATGTTCACAATTTAAGGGCTGTAAATTACTCCTATTTCAAATTATGTCATAATTACTTTCTTAATGTACATTATTAACATTTATTATTATTTGTCAATCCATCAAATATAAATACGTACACATTAGATACATCTCCCCTTTACACATTTATTTGTATGCACATTAGATACGTCTCCCCTTTACACATTTATTTGTATGCACATTAGATACATCTCCCCTTTACACATTTATTATTTAATTAGCAACTTTAGTGTTAACAGAAATACGGGGTGTTACATTCTCCCCTCCTTAAAGGATTTCGTCCCTGAAATCTTCAAGTCTAGGAGAATGCATTCCTACCATCCAATCGTCCATCTACTCAGCTATCAAACACAGGCATCCATTGTCCTTAAAGGCTTCTAATGCTTTCATGTTTATATGCACAGTGTGTGTACATGTTCGTATCTAATGCAAAATTAGGCGGTCTACTGATTCAGTTGACCTCCTTAATGCAAACCATGATAGTGCCATGCATCCAATATGTATGCAAAAAGATTCCTAATGATACATACAAATTCTACATGCGTGCCCAACCGTTCATCGAAATGCAGCATCCATATGATAACACATTCAAATTCATCCATAAACAAGTATAAACACTCATGCATTTGCAATATGAAAGGTGACTGAGCCAATCTAGTGCCTAATGTCTAAATGCATCCACGAGCAACCACTAGCAACCACTTGTAGCCATTTGCAACCATCAATCATAACATGTCTCAAACACATGTTTACACCCAATTGTTCCTATCTAAAGATATGAAACGACCCGAACTCCCCCGGTCTCCGAAGAGGAGGGAAAGAGCGGATTGTTTTGAGAACACGACAAAACAGAACGCATACAAAAGAACATTTCATTGTATATTTCAACAATGCATCAGATTACAAGAATATACAGAGTAAAAAAGAATATTACACAGAAATATCAGAGATTTAAATTACATTTAAATACCTAGCAGCGGAAAATAATACAATACACAACTTGAAGGAGATATACGGATACAAAGTTTTCCAGATATCGTTCCAGCTGTAAACCAGGATCCTGTGGATATAAATCTGCAAAACCAAAAACTACTAGCTGCCCGTGTCAAAATAAGGGCACCCAGAGTTTAGGTTAAAACAATAAACTCCAGGTCAGCCATGTGACTGGTGTGAGAACTAAAACATAATAAATCTTTATTTTAAAGTTAGGTAAATCAAGGGACCACGCCGTATAACACGGAACGGGTTTCCTCCCAAGAATACCAGTGCATAAAACAACAGCGCAATGCTAAATAAAGAAAAATGAAGCTATTATAAGACCCAGGTATCACACAATGCAACGCAAGCCGGGGGATAGGGTTTTCCCTTATAACAGCCAAAGAATGCTTGATACGTTTAAAACAAATCATTTGATACTATTATAAGTGCATAGTGTATAAAACAACTTCAAATCATAAGTATCAATCATAGACGGCATGGGTACCATATATCATGTCGCCATACTAGTTCTACAAATAAAACCGCAAATGTCATGTATTTGGAAGTTGGATTTCCATCTATGAACCGAGGCAAAAGATAGTCCTCAACCGATTCGAGACTCTCTAGCCCGAGCCTCAGGAACAGCCGCAACTGCCCCATGGATCGTCAGGGCCTGTCCACCGATGTGGATTATAGTGCCTGAACAATACGTTTCCCCTCCCTTTGGGGCGTAAATGAGCCAACGAATGACTCCATCGGACCCGGATCGTCCGATCAAACCGAGGCGCCTCGCAACAGCAACAACCACACAGGTGAAAAGTATATAAATGTCAGGGTTGGTAGGTCACTGACACCACCCTAGCTAGAAAGAAACGCATGCCCTCCCTGATGTCCTCTCCCGTTTCTGGTTCACAACCGGGGTGCGAAACTCGCGAAGTAAACGTTACACAAAGCTACACCACAAAGGTCGTGCTTTGATCATCACCACCAGGCTTTGCTTTCCAACAGAAGCCTCGATCAATTGCCACTTAGGCATGCCACACAGGCAATTCACTCCATGCGTTTGATATCCATCAATATATAACCCCTGAGCTCGTACGTCTCAGAGAAGGGCGTTAAGCAAGAGAATAAATTCTCCGCCACCAAACAGATATATATTTAATAGAGACCAATCACACGGACTAAAATCCAATGTCAGACACACAGTCCATTTGCAAGTTCGTTTTGGGTCTGAATGAAACCGGAGGCACCTAGTACCCCGCATATCCATCGATCTCCAAGTACGTCTGGACGATCACCAACTGTTTCCATCTTCTTGGGTGTACAGCCCAATAAAGATCATCAGTAATCACCCAAACGACGTGAAGACTTCCGGTCTTCGACCACCGTCTTCATCTTCGACTTATCGTCGTGTCAATTATTCAGAATGGGATAAACCCGGTCTTTCCGAATAACTTGCGTATATTTTAAATAAGTGTTACACAAACACAACATACGCCTCATTCCAATTCATCAGTCACTAACCGTAAATTAATCAAGAGAATAATTCCCCAAATATTAACCCCGAAGGCCGAAACCAACATCAGATCAATATCCAGAAAACCATTCTACTTGGCTAACCGACAGTTAGTTTCTAAATTTCACATTCATAGGGAAAGGTTCCCATTAATTTTATCCAAGATAAATTCCTTGAATTTATTCTCTAATCTTCTTTCGAATTTCGATTCAACTAGTCGGAATTAGCGAACCTTACCGAAGTAATCATTGGTTTTAATTTCCCAATCTCAACCTATTCATCCCATGAAGTAAAACTGGTAATACTTCATATCTAACACCACGGTGTTATCGGTAAATTCAATTACCATTTCACGTTCAAATCTAATTAAAGATTTAACTATCGTCTGGAGCAAAACTGGTGATACTCCATTCTCGACCTTTCAATCTAATTAAAGATTCATTAAAACTCCACTTAGTTTTAATCTGTGGCTGGGTTAAAGAATCAGTGTCATTTGAAACACGGTTCACGATAAACCCAAAATCCCATTTCACTAATTATCGAGTTAAAGAACAAGTGTTATTTAAAAAAACTGTTCACGATAAACCCAAAAATCAATATCAATTCAATTCCAATTAGATATTATTTAATTGGTACACTTCATTAAATCTAAATAAAAAGATTTAATCTTTTCTCAACTGGGTTCAAGAACAGTGTTAGTGAAGACACCATTCACGACAAAACCAAATCACATTTGATATTCAATACAAGGCTCTGAATAGAAAATATATCGGCTTATATTCAATATCAAATTCCACGATTAACAAATGTCGTATTGGAAATAACGATATAAATATATATCTTTCAAATTTCCATAACAACATCTGTATAGTCACGAATTCCAACATCGAAATATTCCGAAGACAATTTCGATTCAAATCCACTCCAATGCAATCATTGGAAATTCGGGTTATTTTTAAAACCCTTTTTAAATTCAATTTATTTATTTAAAAATAAATAGAATTATAATTCTAGTTCAAAACTAGTTCATTTCGATAAAAATCTATTTTTATCTTTTCAAATATGGAGTTTTTCTTCCCAATTCTTTCTAAATCATTTCCTATGATTTTACACAAATTACTACTATTTTTAATAATTTTATCAAGGCCCGTACAGTCGATTTCCATCAATGGCCATCGAACTGCACTTACAGCGACCTTTTTGAATTTGATTTGGACGTATCTCCAAATCCAACCGTTAGATTTCAAATTTCTAATATTCGTTAGAAAGCTCTTTTCGATACGAACCCAACGGTTCCGGTTTTAGGAGAATCCGACGGTCGGATCTCCCGTAATGTCCGTTTGAAATAAATGGTCGAAATTCACGAACTGCCGCGGCGCGGCGCGTTCTATTCAGGCCATTATATTATATATATAATATATATAATATATATTTCATCGATTTCTATTTTAAAACGAGTTTTATAAATCGTTTTAATTTCGTTTCGAAAACAATTTCAACTTCCATTTCAATTCAAATCAAAATTGAATTTTTCCTTATAAATTCGTTTTAAAATTCATTTCTATTCAATTCAAATTTCAATTCAATTTGAATTCAATTCAATTCGTTTTCAATTCAATTCGAATTCGTTTTCATTTCTATTCAATTCAAAGTGGTTTTCCATTCGATTCAATCCAAATTGGTTTTCTATTTGATTCAAATTCGTTATATATTCAATTGAGATCAAATTCGTTTTCTATTCAAATCAAATTCGTTATATATTCAATTCATTTCGAAATCGTTTTCAATTCAATTTATTTCAAAATCGTTTTCAATTCAATTCATTTCGAAATGAATAAAATTGATATAAATATCGTTTACGTCAAAATGGCGTCAATCTAATCAATACGGCTTAATGTATTTCTATTTCAAATATTTCCTATTATCAAAATATTTGTTATTATCAAAATATTTCGTTCAACACATGACTAATCTCAACGGATGAGTACAGTCAACACATGAACCTTTATTTTATATAGATAAAGATATAAATTTTATTGTTAAAATATTTCGTTCAACACATGACTAATTTCAACGGATGAGTACAGTCAACACATGAACCTTTATTTTATATAGATAAAGATATAAATTTTATTGTTAAAATATTTCGTTCAACATATGACTAATCTCAACGGATGAGTACAGTCAACACATGAACCTTTATTTTATATAAATCTTTATTTTCTAAATTGGAATGAGGCCCAATCAATCACCATATAACGTTAATTATATGGATTTTCATACATCACACGTATATAATAGCATTGAAAAATAATCAACCATCAACCAAAGTGCACTACACTGTATAAGCATCAAATATAGATATCTAACGCTTATAACAGCCTGTCAATCAATCGATCGACATATTTAATCAATCAGGATGAGTGAACTTCAAATTTCATCCCAACACCCGTATGGGGTTTCAAACAATCAAACACATATTTTATTTGTGCAGTTGGGCGATGTGTAAAATTTATCGTCCCAATCAATGTCAGTCAAATCAGTGTACATAAACAAACCGTCCGGTTTGTAAATGAATATTTATTTATTCACATTCACTATATTCATATTCACGTTAAAAAATTATATTTATAACGATAAAACATTTTATTTTAACATATGAATTTCTATTCAGTTCATTCTTTAAATAAAATGATATTCTTATTTTTCTAACTTATTTTAGAAAATTTCGGCGGCATAACGACACGATACTAGAAACGGGACGAGGCCTAGCCTTATCCCCGGTCTAGTGAAGGCCTACGCCATTCACACATCAATCAAATTCATTCATTTCACCAAACACTTCAATTTCAATCAAATAATCTAACTAATTTTTGGCAATCAAACAAACAAGTCCATGGTCTGTGGACGATTGTGTCGGGTGCTACTAAACACCGTCTGCATCCTAGTATATATATAACTAGAAAATGAAATTGAAAGGTGAGAAATCTCACAGAATAGCTAAACCAAACGCCGCGACTCTTCATATGTAGAAAATCTTCGTCGTTCTCCAACACAGTCTGTTTTAGAAATTTACATTAAAAATCATATTTTTAATTCGCTACTCATTTTATAAAAATTATATCTTCACAAACAATGCTATTTTCTATTTCAAAAATATTTCTATTTTCTACTTTCAAAAATATTTCTTTTCTTTTAAAAATCATATTTTCTTATTCTCTACGTTATATAAAAATCATATTTTTATACGCTATATGAAATTATAAAAATCATATTTTCTTATTCCACTAGTATAAAAATTATATTTTTAATCTCTCTATATTATAAAAAATTACATCTTTTCCCTTTTAAAAATATAATCCTTTTATCGATGCCCCCTTTTAAAAATCAAACCTTTTTCATATTAAAAATCGAATATTTCCTGTACTAAAAATCGTATTTTTATTTCGATAAAAATCGTATTTTTATTCCCTAACAAACCCATATTTTTCATAAACAAAAATCATAATTTTTCTAATTGAAAGATCTGAACTTTTTCTACTTTTCAAACCTTTAACTGGTTTAAATAAATTGAAATAATAAATAAATAACAAAAAGAAAACAGAAAAACTCACTGTAAAAAAAAAGGGGGTGGTCTTCGTGCGTCGGCATCGGCCTGTGGGGGTGGAGTGGCGCTCGCTGGAGGTGGAGTAGGCGGCGCCGGCTGTGCCGGTGGTGGTGCGGCGGAGCTTGGATGGCCGGCGGCTTCGCGTCGAGCTTCAATCGCTGGGGGGCTTCGGTCGAGCTGGAGGAGAGGGAGAGTGCGAGAGAGAGGAGCGTGGAGGGGAAAGGGGGAAGGAGTAGAAGGAGGCGCGGGGAGCAGGAGGGGGTTAGTGGTGGTCGGCCGTCGCGTAGAGGAGGAGCGCGCCATTTTTTTCCTTTTTTTATTTTGATTCTGATCAAATGAAGAAGGGGGGGCCAGAACGAGATTAAGGGGAAGAGATATTTTTATTTTTTATTTTTTATTTTTAATTCATTAATTATTTAATTTGTAAAAAGTTGACTTTTACATACGACGTCGAAACGAGGCCCACCGCCTATCGTCCATAGCTAATTACCCCCATTCCGAACACAATGGGATATGTATCGTAGGCTGATTCGACTGTTTGAATCAGTTTCCGTTGAATTTACATTTAAATCACTATATTGAATTTTAAACGTACATTTCAAATTACCGGGGTCACATACTGACTCGAAAAATTCCAGAAAAAGATTTTCTAGCTTCGTATTGACGATACGGTCCTAATAAAACTAGTTTCGTCGAATTCTGAGACCGTTTGAAAAATGACCATTTTCCAGTCGATTAAAATCAACTAAAACTGGTCAAACGCGTTTTCCTTTGCCACGCTCACATATTGATTCGAAAAATTATGAAATTTGAAACCTAGCAATAACTTTACACTGCGGATCCAACAAAAGTGGTTCGTCGAAATCTGAGGTCGTTTGCAAAATTCCCATTTTTAAGGGCCTGAATTCCATAGCGACTAATCAGAATTTTCAACTGGACATATCTTTTGATTCCCGCTATGAAATTTTGATTTTTCGGATTCGTTGGAAAGATATCATCAATTAGATTCTAATATTTTTGGTTTCACTAAAATCCGGATTATTTTGCACCCGGTATGTTCAATTGAAGTTTGAAATTGAATTATCGAACTACCGCGCCATTTTCAATTCTATTTATAATTATATATATAATTATTTATATTCTAACGACGGCGTATATAATATATACATTTGAATTCCATTCAAAATAAATTTCTCGTCGATATTATTTAAAATAATTCATTTTAAATAATCAAAATTCGCTAAAATTGCCAAAATAAAAATTTTAAACTGGCCCAGATTTTCGGGTTATTACAATCTCCCCCACTTAAAACTTTTCGTCCCCGAAAAGGAACAAAGTCGAAAGTGGCTTGATTAATCAACTCTACGTTCGACCTGGCTTCCATTCTCCAACTTTTCAGTTTCTGAGAATTTTCAAAAATTTCAAAAATTTGGCTAACACCCTAAATTTTCAAAAAATTTCGCCATAACCTCCCCTGCACCGGGAGCCACGGGAAAATCCCGAAATTGCCATATAGGCCTTCTGATCTCAAAAAGAAAAAGAAAAAGCCAAGCGGCTAGCCAATAGGCTCATAAAATCATCATCACCCAAATAAAACAGGAAATTATGATAAACATGTACCTATTTGTCGGGCAAACAAATTTTATTCTCTGCTCTAGCCTCCTTGCTATGACCTGTTCAGTGTAAGTACATATATATGCAAGCAAATGCGACCAATTTTCAATACAATTCAATATTCGATTCAATTAGGCTAAATGGCTAAAAATTAGCAAACAAATAAACAAACAACACAAACATCAATCAATTAGTGAATTAGAGTTTCAAATTCATAATTTTGATACATATACAAAAATCAAGTTTTTGATGCCAATTTACAACAATGTATTCTAGCTATATTTTGGTTCTTACACCAGTCTAATGGAAATATATAGAAATCACACCTTCGAAACACGAATATAAATACCGATGATGTGGCCACATCATCAGAATTATCCCCGGGTGTCTAGAATGTGACTCTATATCTATCAAGTATATTAAAACTTCGAATATACGTTTGCAAGGCGTATATGCAAATCCTTTATATACTGGACTGTCCAAATCAATACAAATAAATAATCAAATACGAATATTTGATTTAGATTTTCAAAACTAGATTTGTTTTCACTTTAAAAATATACTCTTCACACTCGTTCTAGGATACTACTGATCCCATCTCTAACGAGTCATTCCCGTTGGATATTACTAATCCAATATCTGATGAATTCTTTCGTACGGGTCTAATGTGTCTTGTTCTCTGCTTTGTAAACCAAAGCTTTGATACCACGATGAAACGACCCGAACTCCCCCGGTCTCCGAAGAGGAGGGAAAGAGCGGATTGTTTTGAGAACACGACAAAACAGAACGCATACAAAAGAACATTTCATTGTATATTTCAACAATGCATCAGCTTACAAGAATATACAGAGTAAAAAAGAATATTACACAGAAATATCAGAGATTTAAATTACATTTAAATACCTAGCAGCGGAAAATAATACAATACACAACTAGAAGGAGATATACGGATACAAAGCTTTCCGGATATCATTCCCGCTGTAAACCAGGATCCTGTGGATATAAATCTGCAAAACCAAAAACTACTAGCTGCCCATGTCAAAATAAGAGCACCCAGAGTTTAGGTTAAAACAATAAACTACAGGTCAGTCATGTGACTGGTGTGAGAATTAAAACATAATAAATCTTTATTTTAAAGTTAGGTAAATCAAGGGACCACGCCGTATAACACGGAACGGGTTTCCTCCCAAGAATACCAGTGCATAAAACAACAGCGCAATGCTAAATAAAGAAAAATGAAGCTATTATAAGACCCAGGTCCTATCACACAATGCAACGCAAGCCGGGGGATAGGGTTTTCCCTTATAACAGCCAAAGAATGCTTGATACGTTTAAAACAAATCATTTGATACTATTATAAGTGCATAGTGTATAAAACAACTTCAAATCATAAGTATCAATCATAGACGGCATGGGTACCATATATCATGTCGCCATACTAGTTCTACAAATAAAACCGCAAATGTCATGTATTTGGAAGTTGGATTTCCATCTATGAACCGAGGCAAAAGATAGTCCTCAACCGATTCGAGACTCTCTAGCCCGAGCCTCAGGAACAGCCGCAACTGCCCCATGGATCGTCAGGGCCGGTCCACCGATGTGGATTATAGTGCCTGAACAATACGTTTCCCCGCCATTTGGGGCGTAAATGAGCCAACGAATGACTCCATCGGACCCGGATCGTCCGATCAAACCGAGGCGCCTCGCAACAGCAACAACCACACAGGTGAAAAGTATATAAATGTCAGGGCTGGTAGGTCACTGACACCACCCTAGCTAGAAAGAAACGCATGCCCTCCCTGATGTCCTCTCCCGTTTCTGGTTCACAACCGGGGTGCGAAACTCGCGAAGTAAACGTTACACAAAGCTACACCACAAAGTCCGTGCTTTGATCATCACCACAAGGCTTTGCTTTTCAATAGAAGCCTCGATCAATTGCCACTTAGGCATGCCACACAGGCAATTCACTCCATGCGTTTGATATCCATCAATATATAACCCCTGAGCTCGTACGTCTCAGAGAAGGGCGTTAAGCAAGAGAATAAATTCTCCACCGCCAAACAGATATATATTTAATAGAGACCAATCACACGGACTAAAATCCAATGTCAGACACACAGTCCATTTGCAAGTCCGTTCTGGGTCTGAACGAAACCGGAGGCACCTAGTACCCCGCATATCCATCGATCTCCAAGTACGTCTGGACGATCACCAATTGTTTCCATCTTCTTGGGTGTACAGCCCAATCAAGATCATCAGTAATCACCCAAACGACGTGAAGACTTCCGGTCTTCGACCACCGTCTTCATCTTCGACTTATCGTCGTATCAATTATTCAAAATGGGATAAACCCGGTCTTTCCGAATAACTCGCGTATATTTTAAATAAGTGTTACACAAACACAACATACGCCTCATTCCAATTCATCAGTCACTAACTGTAAATTAATCAAGAGAATAATTCCCCAAATATTAACCCCGAAGGCCGAAACCAACATCAGATCAATATCCAGAAAACCATTCTGCTTGGCTAACCGACAGTTAGTTTCTAAATTTCACATTCATAGGGAAAGGTTCCCATTAATTTTATCCAAGATAAATTCCTTGAATTTATTCTCTAATCTTCTTTCGAATTTCGATTCAACTAGTCGGAAATAGCGAACCTTACCGAAGTAATCATTGGTTTTAATTTCCCAATCCCAACATATTCATCCCATGAAGTAAAACTGGTAATACTTCATATCTAACACCACGGTGTTATCGGTAAATTCAATTACCATTTCACGTTCAAATCTAATTAAAGATTTAACTATCGTCTGGAGCAAAATTGGTGATACTCCATTCTCGATCTTTTCAATCTAATTAAAGATTCATTAAAACTCCTCTTAGTTTTAATCTGTGGCTGGGTTAAAGAATCAGTGTCATTTGAAACACGGTTCACGATAAACTCAAAATCCCATTCCATTAATTATCGGGTTAAAGAACAAGTGTTATTTAAAAACACTGTTCACGATAAACCCAAAAATCAATATCAATTCAATTCCAATTAGATATTATTTAATTGGTACACTTCATTAAATCTAAATAAAAAGATTTAATCTTTTCTCAACTGGGTTCAAGAACAGTGTTAGTGAAGATACCATTCACGACAAACCCAAATCACATTTGATATTCAATACAAGGCTCTGAATAGAAAATATATCTGCTTATATTCAATATCAAATTCCACGATTAACAAATGTCGTATTGGAAATAACGATATAAATATATATCTTTCAAATTTCCATAAAAACATCTGTATAGTCACGAATTCCAACATCGAAATATTCCGAAGACAATTTCGATTCAAATCCACTCCAATGCAATCATTGGAAATTCGGGTTATTTTTAAAACCCTTTTTAAATTCAATTTATTTATTTAAAAATAAATAGAATTATAATTCTAGTTCAAAACTAGTTCATTTCGATAAAAATCTATTTTTATCTTTTCAAATATGGAGTTTTTCATCCCAATTCTTTCTAAATCATTTCCTATGATTTTACACAAATTATTACTATTTTTAATAATTTTATCAAGGCCCGTACAGTCGATTTCCATCAATGGTCATCGAACTGCACTTACAGCGACCTTTTTGAATTTGATTTGGACGTATCTCCAAATCCAACCGTTAGATTTCAAATTTCAAATATTCGTTAGAAAGCTCTTTTCGATACGAACCCAACGGTTCTGGTTTTAGGAGAATCCGACGGTCGGATCTCCCGTAATGTCCGTTTGAAATAAATGGTCGAAATTCACGAACTGCCGCGGCGCGTTCTATTCAGGCCATTATATTATATATATAATATATATTTCATCGATTTCTATTTTAAAACGGGTTTTATAAATCGTTTTAATTTCGTTTCGAAAACAATTTCAACTTCCATTTCAATTCAAATCAAAATTGAATTTTTCCTTATAAATTCGTTTTAAAATTCATTTCTATTCAATTCAAATTTCAATTCAATTTGAATTCAATTCAATTCGTTTTCAATTCAATTCGAATTCGTTTTCATTTCTATTCAATTCAAAGTGGTTTTCTATTCGATTCAATTCAAATTGGTTTTCTATTTGATTCAAATTCGTTATATATTCAATTGAGATCAAATTCGTTTTCTATTCAAATCAAATTCGTTATATATTCAATTCATTTCGAAATCGTTTTCAATTCAATTCATTTCGAAATCGTTTTCAATTCAATTCATTTCGAAATGAATAAAATCGATATAAATATCATTTACGTCAAAATGGCGTCAATCTAATCAATACGGCTTAATGTATTTCTATTTCAAATATTTCCTATTATCAAAATATTTGTTATTATCAAAATATTTCGTTCAACACATGACTAATCTCAATGGATGAGTACAGTCAACACATGAACCTTTATTTTATATAGATAAAGATATAAATTTTTTTGTTAAAATATTTCGTTCAACACATGACTAATCTCAACGGATGAGTACAGTCAACACATGAACCTTTATTTTATATAGATAAAGATATAAATTTTATTGTTAAAATATTTCTTTCAACACATGACTAATCTCAACGGATGAGTACAGTCAACACATGAACCTTTATTTTATATAAATCTTTATTTTCTAAATTGGAATGAGGCCCAATCAATCACCATATAATGTTAATTATATGGATTTTCATACATCACACGTATATAATAGCATTGAAAAATAATCAACCAAAGTGCACTACACTGTATAAGCATCAAATATAGATATCTAACGCTTATAACAGCCTGTCAATCAATTGATCGACATATTTAATCAATCAGGATGAGTGAACTTCAAATTTCATCCCAACACCCGTGTGGGGTTTCAAACAATAAAACACATATTTTATTTGTGTAGTTGGGCGATGTGTAAAATTTATCGTCCCAATCAATGTCAGTCAAATCAGTGTACATAAACAAACCGTCTGGTTTGTAAATGAATATTTATTTATTCACATTCACTATATTCATATTCACGTTAAAAAATTATATTTATAACGATAAAACATTTTATTTTAACATATGAATTTCTATTCAGTTCATTCTTTAAATAAAATGATATTCTTATTTTTCTAACTTATTTTAGAAAATTTCGGCGGCATAACGACACGATACTAGAAACGGGACGAGGCCTAGCCTTATCCCCGGTCTAGTGAAGGCCTACGCCATTCACACATCAATCAAATTCATTCATTTCACCAAACACTTCAATTTCAATCAAATAATCTAAATAATTTTTGGCAATCAAACAAACAAGTCCATGGTCTGTGGACGATTGTGTCGGGTGCTACTAAACACCGTCTGCATCCTAGTATATATATAACTAGAAAATGAAATTGAAAGGTGAGAAATTCTCACGGAATAGATAAACCAAACGCCGCGACTCTTCATATGTAGAAAATCTTCGTCGTTCTCCAACGCAGTCTGTTTCAGAAATTTACATTAAAAATCATATTTTTAATTCGCTACTCATTTTATAAAAATTATATCTTCACAAACAATGCTATTTTCTATTTCAAAAATATTTCTATTTTCTACTTTCAAAAATATTTCTTTTCTTTTAAAAATCATATTTTCTTATTCTCTACATTATATAAAAATCATATTTTTATATGCTATATGAAATTATAAAAATCATATTTTCTTATGCCACTAGTATAAAAATTATATTTTTAATCTCTCTATATTATAAAAATTACATCTTTTCCCTTTTAAAAATATAATCCTTTTATCGATGCCCCCTTTTAAAAATCAAACCTTTTTCATATTAAAAATCGAATATTTCCTGTACTAAAAATCGTATTTTTATTTCGATAAAAATCGTATTTTTATTCCCTAACAAACCCATATTTTTCATAAACAAAAATCATAATTTTTCTAATTGAAAGATCTGATCTTTTTCTACTTTTCAAACCTTTAACTGGTTTAAATAGATTGAAATAATAAATAAATAACAAAAAGAAAACAGAAAAACTCACTATAAAAAAAGGGGGTGGTCTTCGTGCGTCGGCATCAGCCTGTGGGGGTGGAGTGGCGCTCGCTGGAGGTGGAGTAGGCGGCGCCGGCTGTGCCGGTGGTGGTGCGGCGGAGCTTGGATGGCCGGCGGCTTCGCGTCGAGCTTCTATCGCTGGGGGGCTTCGGTCGAGCTGGAGGAGAGGGAGAGTGCGAGAGAGAGGAGCGTGGAGGGGAAAGGGGGAAGGAGAAGAAGGAGGCGCGGGGAGCAGGAGGGGGTTGGTGGTGGTCGGCCGTCGCGTGGAGGAGGAGCGCGCCATTTTTTCCCTTTTTTTTTATTTTGATTCTGATCGAATGAAGAAGGGGGGGCCAGAACGAGATTAAGGGGAAGAGATATTTTTATTTTTTATTTTTTTATTTTTAATTTATTAATTATTTAATTTGCAAAAAGTTGACTTTTACATACGACCTCGAAACGAGGCCCACCGCCTGTCATCCATAGCTAATTACCCCCATTCCGAACACAATGGGATATGTATCGTAGGCTGATTCGACTGTTTGAATCAGTTTCCATTGAATTTACATTTAAATCACTATATTGAATTTTAAACGTACATTTCAAATTTCCGGGGTCACATACTGACTCGAAAAATTCCAGAAAAAGATTTTCTAGCTTCGTATTGACGATACGGTCCTAATAAAACTAGTTTCGTCGAATTCTGAGACCGTTTGAAAAATGACCATTTTCCAGTCGATTAAAATCAACTAAAACTGGTCAAACGCGTTTTCCTTTGCCACGCTCACATATCGATTCGAAAAATTATGAAATTTGAAACCTAGCAATAACTTTACACTGCGGATCCAACAAAAGTGGTTTCGTCGAAATCTGAGGTCGTTTGCAAAATTCCCATTTTTAAGGGCCTGAATTCCATAACGACTATTCAGAATTTTCAACTGGACATATCTTTTGATTCCCGCTATGAAATTTTGATTTTTCGGATTCGTTGGAAAGATATCATCAATTAGATTCTAATATTTTTGGTTTCACTAAAATCCGGATTATTTTGCACCCGGTATGTTCAATTGAAGTTTGAAATCGAATTATCGAACTACCGCGCCATTTTCAATTCTATTTATAATCATATATATAATTATTTATATTCTAACGACGGCGTATATAATATATACATTTGAATTCCATTCAAAATAAATTTCTCGTCGATATTATTTAAAATAATTCATTTTAAATAATCAAAATTCGCTAAAATTGCCAAAATAAAAAATTTAAACTGGCCCAGATTTTCGAGTTATTACAAGATATAGTCAAAAGACAGAAGCAAGTAAAAACTTTGTGCCCATTAGGCAATGTCAAAACTAGAAATCTACGCCACATATATCCTGATTAGTAGAAGAACCCCCTAAGCATCAGCTCCGAAGACCGAAATCAACATCGGACTGACACCCAAAGAATTACTCAACCCAACCAATATATATATGTTTCTAGGAAACTAAGCATGACAGACTCCTTTTAGGTCACAGGAAATCCCTTCCTAAAACTAACCCATATCCTATAAAACCCAAAAAGTTTAGTCAACCCAACGAACACCCTCAAGCCCCAATATGTGTTACCAACAGATGAGTCATACACCCTATGGGGTTTGCAACAGAAATTGAATTGAGAATAGGACCGAGAAGATATACACAAAAGATAGCATGTGAGTAAGCTCTACAGGAAAAGAGGGATCAAGGATATACTCTTAAAAAGAGATATGATGCGCGAATCTAGTCTTCAATCTTCTAAGTCTCATTTCCTTGAGCTTAACTCCGTTGTGTTTTGACCATCTTTAAGATCACAATTTCGTAGCTTCTTAATTCTTGTTTCCAAAATATGAGTTGCAACCCATTTCACTGTTGCCCCTCGTTCCACTTTCACTTATTCTCCTTCTAGTATACTTGGCTCAAACATAACTGCGTACTCATGGTTTCATGCAAGCTCTCCAAAATTCACAAGTGAATCTTGGATCTCGTTCACTTACTAGAAGGTATTCCACATAGATGAATTATCTCTTGAAAATAACAACATAGATGAATTTTCTCTTGAAAATAAACAAATGTCAACCATGTTGCCAAATGTACTTACTAAGGTGATTCTTTACAACTCATGCATAAGCGAAATGAACTGTAACGACCCAGCGGTTTTCAGCCTCGAAAATCGATATAAATACTTTTACCGTATCGTATACCGATCTTCCAAATACCGAAAACACTGGAGCGTCTAGAAAGAAGTTAGAGGGTGAGATAAGAAAGATAGAAAGTTAGAATAGAAGAAGAAGAAGAACCAACACAGAGTCTCACATCGCCGCGGAACAAAAATATAATACAGAAATAAATCTTTACTGAAAGCTTGAAAATACTTACAAAATCAGAGTACAACACACAGCTGGACAGTTTGATAATCTGTCCTCATATACACAGCGGACTAAATACTATATTTCACATGTCTGAATCATCTCCAGCTCGTCTCCGGACTTCTCAGTACCTGATATCCTGAACCTGTACACCTCGGGCTAACCCGAGCATTTACAAAACACCGGGTCAGTCTGGTGAACCAGAGTGAGATAAACTCGCACGGCATTAAGGTATCACACAACAAGATTTTTATGGTAAAATCCTTTCGAAAGAAAAAGATAATCGTAAGACCAATCCACACATAAACACGGACGGTTTTTACCTTACGATAACCCAAACTAGTTTCGAAATCAATATCTTGAATCTGATATTATGATAATGTCTAGATACAAATAATTAACAAATCTAGAGGAACGCTTGCATCTCACGCTCCCCGTATATAGTATACAATTGAAAACCGCGGGCGCTTATTGGATATTGGATTTCCAACTTGACAAGGTATGGGACCACCTTCCGCACGTGTATCTCTAGAGGCGAATACACTGGGTTCAACAAGAACATCTTGCAACCCGGCCCTCACATGACCGACCACTCATTTCGCTTGAGTGTATCGAATGTATATCACCGACGGTTGGGCTCAAACCACCGTCTCCCGATAAGGGACAGCATCGAACATAGATTAAGAAGCAAATTTGAAATTTCTCTAGATAGGTGATCATACATCCTAATGGGAGCGACCCACATAGCCATGCTGCCTGCCCGATTTTTGTCATTTCCCGGTTGATGAGGCTTGAGGTCAGAACACATCTGGTCATCATATACTTTGAATGCCACATCGTCAGATCCGCCAGATCACACTTGATTGACGTCCACAAACATACTCTAGCTATCTGGCTAGAGAATAACCATTTCTCCGCCATCAACTATGGTACGTTTGGAGAAATCAACGCGTGTAATTCCTTTTGGAAATACTCTGTCAGACATCCGTCCATACAAGTCATCCAGGAACAGGATGAACCGAAGGTACTCTCCTACTGCATCTCATATAGGAATCACCCCATGGATCAGTAGCGATAGCCCTTGCAATCCACAGATCCCAACTACGACAGAACCCCAGTATATCTCTGGCGCGAATCATCTTTCGATTCTTAATGAAGATCTATGGTCTTCAATGCTCCATCTCGATCATCTTTCGATCTCTTCACGTATTTGTTGGCCGGAATGGTTTTCGAATATTAATTCGATCCCGGTCTTTCCATACCAACAATCGTATTGGTCAAACTTCGATAGTCAGTGATTTAACTATCGAATAACAATAGTGTGAACACAACACTTGGCACAACTCGACCACTATTAAAATATACTTAACGATATAAAATAATTTTTCTCTGATTAACTCTGCTTGAATTACTTTGATTGGTTAACTTTACTTAACTCACTCGACTTAACTTAACTCGATTACTCTAATCGATTATTTAAGATTCGACTTAACTCCATTTGCTTGACCCTAGATCGCAGCGATCACAATGGTTACGCCTGATTCCCTCAGGAAACATCCGACCGCCGTAGGCTGTCTGCAGTCCTGCGAATTACGCTAGCCGTCGTCCACAATGGAAACTTCTTTAGATAACTTTGTTTGACTATTTCTAACTAAACTCGATTAGTTCTAATTGACTAACAATTGTTTACTATAATTTAAAAAAAAACATTCTTATTTCTTTGAAACTCATATTGTAATATTATTAAATTTCAAAACCCTTGCGTCAGAGTTTGATACTTCTTGTATAGAATAAAAACCAATCTCAACACTTCACTCGTTCCTAACTAATACTATTCCTTGCTAATAGTGAAGCCCATCAAGTTGGGGTATTTTAGTTACCTCTCAGACCTTGATCGACCCGTTCTTACCTCAGAATAACATTAGTTCGTCCATTAACCTCAAAAAAATCCCTTTTCCATTTTGGATCCCAAATCTGGGTTTTAAACTCATCCTTTATTTGAAATCCCTGTTTAAGGTCTTTTACTTAATTTCTTTATTTAAGCAATTATCCCTTAAAACATCACTTAATCTTCAAGTAATCTTTTACTTTAAAACCCTTTGATGATGTAAATCCCTCATCCAATGCTTTGATTTCATTTACTTGGGTATTATATAATAAACCTTTATCGCCGTATTGGATAAATCTCATTGTCAGTCGATCGCTGGTTAATTGGGTTCCCATTTATCAAATCTTGTTGAAAAACCTGGATTTACAAATCCCTTTTTATAAAATTCTTACTTGGGTTTGATCGACTTAGCTCGACCATTTCTTAATTAAATATCCATTTAAAATCATTTCTCTAATTATTATTAATTTAAATAATAATCATCTTTAACCTTAACTATATTAAAATAGTTAACTCTGCTATTAACCAAAATAAGATAACTATTACCTTTAAATTATTTTAAAGAATAATTCGTCTTATTATTGCTAACAATCTGATAATTACTTTAACTTATAGTTAACCCAAGGTTAACTAGCCTCACATCCTTTGTTAACCATGACAGATAGTTAGAGAGCTTACCGAATCAAATTAATCCCATCATCGGCCTTGGTCTAAAACAGTTGGGTTTTGTCGACCCTACATCTCAGTTAACTATTAACTGAATTCCAATTGTCATTTCCCCTTTCTTAAATTAATTAATTAACTAAATTAATTAAAGTCACTTTTTAATTGTTTGGAAACAATTATTTCCTTTTTACCACTCTTATGGAAAATCCTCGATTTCTACTTTCCAACTGGTCTAAACTATTTAACTCAATTCCTTACTATCTCGATTAAAAATATTTATTTGTGAAATTCCAATTTTAAATCCTGTACAAAATAATTTGAAACTTGAATTTAGTTATAAATGAATTTATAACTTTTAAAAATACATCACTTCACCTGTCGGGTCGAATGACGTTAATACCCCACATTTGGCCATTTACTGCCAATTATCAGATCAACTAACATCCAAGTCAAACAATTCAAATAAATTCAAACACGTTTACAAACGTGATCAACCCAAGGAGTTACTTTGTTATGGGTCGTACCCAACAGTTAAATTTAAACGATCGATGATCAACAGCATGCATACACCTAATAGTCAACCACTAACAGCCAGAACACGCAAAATAAAATACCCAGTTTATATAAAATATAAACGAGGAGGCTGAGTGAGTTTAACTCACTTGGATTCAAAATCTGTCGACGAACAGTTGGTTTTGATCGGATTCAACTGACGTTTTAATTCACATAAAATTCTGGTCACTTCAGATCCGGACTGCATCTGCTCCATCTCTAAGTGCTCATCTCCACGGTTCCAACGCTTCTGACCGCGCGTAAAACTGATATCATATATCCAAGATATCGTGTCATGAAGTTTATAAACTAATTTAAAAGTTAAAGCATGCTTTCCCTTTTTAAATTAAATAAGAGAATGGGCTTTACCTCACAACAGTCGGCCCAACCATCTCATACCCGACCCGCCTCTCCACTTAAAAACCCTAACCCGTTCTCTTTGATCATTCATACAGCCGCCTTCCAAAATCACGAACCCTAATTTCCTAATTCCTCTTTTCTGATTTCAGCCACCGATCGGAATTCATGGCATCGCCCCCCCTTCCTTCCTTCGATCCATCTTCTCTCGGTCCTTTCCCTGCTTTCTACTTCAATACTCCCTGAAAATCCCTCGTCGAGCAAACCTGGTAGCTAGTCGGAGGAATCATCACCAAGTCGAAGCGCCTACATCCCCTAACTTCTCAAAAATGAAGCAACTCCCTACCACATCCATCACAAATCCAACGACGTCCGAACCCTAGCAGCAGATAAGTCTTCAACTCATCATCATTTTTTTTTCCTTACTGTAATTTTGTTCGAAATTATCCTGGTGGTTCCGAACCATTTCTGGTTTACTATGTTGGTTCGATTGTGTTTGGGCTCGTGAAATACTCTGTGTGATATCGTATTTATAGTTGCGGTCTGATTAACAGTGGTTGTGAGTTGTTATATCAATCCGTATTTAAATCTGTAGTTGGATTTTGTTCGGATTTTGGTATAGGATTTTTAGCACTAGTTGATGGGTTCGAAATATATCCTGGTCGAGCTGTAGATTTGATAGAACGGCTTCTGAATTGTTAAATCAAAATCTGAGATTTCGAAACTGAAGCTTAGATTTTATTTCTAATTTAATTACATGTAGGCAGTGAATTTTCATGTGAGATCTACTGTACCATACATGTGAATTCACTGTTTGTCTTGGTTGTACAGATTTTGTGATGTGTTTTTAAATGGGATGAATTGTTATTTCAATTCAGGGATTTGAAAAATGTACCATAGATTTTCTGTTTGGGTTTTAACAGTGAATTTTCCACATGAATCTTCGTAGCTGTCCCTGTATATTTATAATTGTTCGTCCTGATATGAATTCGATCTTGAAAATATACGTATTACTGTGTTAAATTAGCTTAGGCTCATGGCTATGAAATGTACAAATCAAATTCAGATTCGAATATTATTGTCGAATCGAGTTGGGTTTTCCCATGTAGGTAAACAGTAATTTAAAAATGGATTTATTGTATCTTCTTTTCTGTTTTGATCTATCTTGCTACAGATTGATGTATATGAATATATATACACATATTCTACTATTCATTGAATTGTTTAATCGGCCAGAAATGTACATCTGCTTTGCATTGTACATTCCTAGCTGTTTATAGCCGTTCACTTAGCCGTATGGATTTTTATTTGGGTTTCTTTTTCCTGTCTTGTTCATGATCTTTTGTTTGGATTTGTGTGTTCGAGATGGATTTTATACACATGTATGCATAATACTTAGAAGTTCTGTCTGGCTTGTGTTAAAAGATATACAGATTTTTTCATTACCATAGCATGTGCATTGTACTAATGGCATTTAATGTATGAATATAGGATCTAGATTAGCTGTTCATCTCCATTTCTTAGCTGTTTGATAGGGATGGATACTATACTAACCATAGCCTTTCTTTTTCCCCTTTTATTTTCAGGTCATACCGAGGTGATGGATCACTGATCTCTTGAAAAAAACTGCTGAAAATGAAATCTTTGTAGTATTGTATTGTTGGTTTTCTGATATGTAATCTGATATGAACTGACTTGGTATTGAATTATTTATTACTTTCAGAGATGCTCTAGATTTTGTACTCAATTTTATATGTTTACTATGATGGGTTTGTCGGAATAAGATTTAGAAAATGATTCATATTTATGTTGTTGGTGTTTACCAAATTTCCTTTATGTTTCTTGACTCGTATGTAACGCTTATTAATGCAATCAATATAAGACTTTTTCCTTTTTTTTCTTCCAAAGAAAGAAAGTGATTGAACGGGTGTCTAGCAATTTGAAATGAATAAAAATTTGTTCTACTTCCATCAGATAAACATGTTTTGAATCCTGTATTTAGGGTTAATAGATAAACAAACAACTGGTCAAGATCATTTAAGGATGACAAAAATTGATGTACATTGAAATATGGAGAAAATAACTAGTAAATGGCCCAGGAAATCAGTTTATTATTGTGAACCACATTTTCCTAAAATGATGCACGCCCGAATTACTATTTATTTCGTCGAACTAGTCAAAATGTTGTCGAGTTTATATATATACATATACATTACATTCAAACGACGAAAAATGAATCGATGTTATTGTATTTTACAAAAACAATTAAAATTTCAATTTCGATCGGTATATAGTTCAAAATTCAACATTTAAAATTTTAGCTTAAAACAAATATTTATAAATATCCATTAATATAAATTCGATAAAAAAATCCACTAAAATTTCATTATAATATATAAACTGATTTAAATATTATATTCTAAATAGTCGAAAAATCCGGGATGTTACATTCTTCCCCCCTTAAAATAATTTCGTCCTCGAAATTGCAAAGTAAGAAGAATATTTCGAATCGTATTATTTTTAAATCATTACTATTGAATTAAATTCAAAATAAATTCGAACTCTAAAATTTTCGAGAATTTTGCCAGCACCTCCTCTGCATGGCTTGATCGGTATGACTACAACTGCCATTCTAGCCTTAACTTCTTCGAAAAGGAAATTCAAAAGTCGAATGGCAATCCACTTTATTCGAATCCCAGTCTATTTATCCATTAAATTTTCAAACCCCAATTCATTCACTCACTTTGAATTCATTCTTGAATTGGTTTTACCTAACCAGGTTCAGTTTCATTTCTCATATCTGATTCAATTGACTAATTGATTTTTCTAATCAATTCAACTTTATTTCATAATTCAAATTTGATTTCAAATCAAATCAACCAGAACAAACAAACACTCCACATTAATATAATATAGAAAATAAATTTCTTTTTCTATATAAAATGTACGTTGGGTAAAATTTATTTCATTTACCCTCTTTTAAAACATACTGCGTCGGTTTATCGTACTTGAGCGTTTAGAAACCCCTATCGATACAGTGGATCAAACTGATCGACCAGAACTCATAAACAACCCAACCAATAAATCTCCACAATATAAAACAATTTTTTTTTATAAAATCTACAAATACGTTCACTCGTATATATACACTCACACTCAGTCTAGTGTATTGCTAACCCCATCTCTACTGAGTCACGCCACAGAGCCAAGGTTACTACTCAACCAATAGCTCTGATACCACTGTAACGACCCAGCGGTTTTCAGCCTCGAAAATCGATATAAATACTTTTACCGTATCGTATACCGATCTTCCAAATACCGAAAACACTGGAGCGTCTAGAAAGAAGTTAGAGGGTGAGATAAGAAAGATAGAAAGTTAGAATAGAAGAAGAAGAAGAACCAACACAGGGTCTCACATCGCCGTGGAACAAAAATATAATACAGAAATAAATCTTTACTGAAAGCTTGAAAATACTTACAAAATCAGAGTACAACACACAGCTGGACAGTTTGATAATCTGTCCTCATATACACAGCGGACTAAATACTATATTTCACATGTCTGAATCATCTCCAGCTCGTCTCCGGACTTCTCAGTACCTGATATCCTGAACCTGTACACCTCGGGCTAACCCGAGCATTTACAAAACACCGGGTCAGTCTGGTGAACCAGAGTGAGATAAACTCGCACGGCATTAAGGTATCACACAACAAGATTTTTATGGTAAAATCCTTTCGAAAGAAAAAGATAATCGTAAGACCAATCCACACATAAACACGGACGGTTTTTACCTTACGATAACCCAAACTAGTTTCGAAATCAATATCTTGAATCTGATATTATGATAATGTCTAGATACAAATAATTAACAAATCTAGAGGAACGCTTGCATCTCACGCTCCCCGTATATAGTATACAATTGAAAACCGCGGGCGCTTATTGGATATTGGATTTCCAACTTGACAAGGTATGGGACCACCTTCCTCACGTGTATCTCTAGAGGCGAATACACTGGGTTCAACAAGAACATCTTGCAACCCGGCCCTCACATGACCGACCACTCATTTCGCTTGAGTGTATCGAATGTATATCACCGACGGTTGGGCTCAAACCACCGTCTCCCGATAAGGGACAGCATCGAACATAGATTAAGAAGCAAATTTGAAATTTCTCTAGATAGGTGATCATACATCCTAATGGGAGCGACCCACATAGCCATGCTGCCTGCCCGATTTTTGTCATTTCCCGGTTGATGAGGCTTGAGGTCAGAACACATCTGGTCATCATATACTTTGAATGCCACATCGTCAGATCCGCCAGATCACACTTGATTGACGTCCACAAACATACTCTAGCTATCTGGCTAGAGAATAACCATTTCTCCGCCATCAACTATGGTACGTTTGGAGAAATCAACGCGTGTAATTCCTTTTGGAAATACTCTGTCAGACATCCGTCCATACAAGTCATCCAGGAACAGGATGAACCGAAGGTACTCTCCTACTGCATCTCATATAGGAATCACCCCATGGATCAGTAGTGATAGCCCTTGCAATCCACAGATCCCAACTACGACAGAACCCCAGTATATCTCTGGCGCGAATCATCTTTCGATTCTTAATGAAGATCTATGGTCTTCAATGCTCCATCTCGATCATCTTTCGATCTCTTCACGTATTTGTTGGCCGGAATGGTTTTCGAATATTAATTCGATCCCGGTCTTTCCATACCAACAATCGTATTGGTCAAACTTCGATAGTCAGTGATTTAACTATCGAATAACAATAGTGTGAACACAACACTTGGCACAACTCGACCACTATTAAAATATACTTAACGATATAAAATAATTTTTCTCTGATTAACTCTGCTTGAATTACTTTGATTGGTTAACTTTACTTAACTCACTCGACTTAACTTAACTCGATTACTCTAATCGATTATTTAAGATTCGACTTAACTCCATTTGCTTGACCCTAGATCGCAGCGATCACAATGGTTACGCCTGATTCCCTCAGGAAACATCCGACCGCCGTAGGCTGTCTGCAGTCCTGCGAATTACGCTAGCCGTCGTCCACAATGGAAACTTCTTTAGATAACTTTGTTTGACTATTTCTAACTAAACTCGATTAGTTCTAATTGACTAACAATTGTTTACTATAATTTAAAAAAAACATTCTTATTTCTTTGAAACTCATATCGTAATATTATTAAATTTCCAAACCCTTGCGTCAGAGTTTGATACTTCTTGTATAGAATAAAAACCAATCTCAACACTTCACTCGTTCCCAACTAATACTATTCCTTGCTAATAGTGAAGCCCATCAAGTTGGGGTATTTTAGTTACCTCTCAGACCTTGATCGACCCGTTCTTACCTCAGAATAACATTAGTTCGTCCATTAACCTCAAAAAAATCCCTTTTCCATTTTGGATCCCAAATCTGGGTTTTAAACTCATCCTTTATTTGAAATCCCTGTTTAAGGTCTTTTACTTAATTTCTTTATTTAAGCAATTATCCCTTAAAACATCACTTAATCTTCAAGTAATCTTTTACTTTAAAACCCTTTGATGATGTAAATCCCTCATCCAATGCTTTGATTTCATTTACTTGGGTATTATATAATAAACCTTTATCGCCGTATTGGATAAATCTCATTGTCAGTCGATCGCTGGTTAATTGGGTTCCCATTTATCAAATCTTGTTGAAAAACCTGGATTTACAAATCCCTTTTTATAAAATTCTTACTTGGGTTTGATCGACTTAGCTCGACCATTTCTTAATTAAATATCCATTTAAAATCATTTCTCTAATTATTATTAATTTAAATAATAATCATCTTTAACCTTAACTATATTAAAATAGTTAACTCTGCTATTAACCAAAATAAGATAACTATTACCTTTAAATTATTTTAAAGAATAATTCGTCTTATTATTGCTAACAATCTGATAATTACTTTAACTTATAGTTAACCCAAGGTTAACTAGCCTCACATCCTTTGTTAACCATGACAGATAGTTAGAGAGCTTACCGAATCAAATTAATCCCATCATCGGCCTTGGTCTAAAACAGTTGGGTTTTGTCGACCCTACATCTCAGTTAACTATTAACTGAATTCCAATTGTCATTTCCCCTTTCTTAAATTAATTAATTAACTAAATTAATTAAAGTCACTTTTTAATTGTTTGGAAACAATTATTTCCTTTTTACCACTCTTATGGAAAATCCTCGATTTCTACTTTCCAACTGGTCTAAACTATTTAACTCAATTCCTTACTATCTCGATTAAAAATATTTATTTGTGAAATTCCAATTTTAAATCCTGTACAAAATAATTTGAAACTTGAATTTAGTTATAAATGAATTTATAACTTTTAAAAATACATCACTTCACCTGTCGGGTCGAATGACGTTAATACCCCACATTTGGCCATTTACTGCCAATTATCAGATCAACTAACATCCAAGTCAAACAATTCAAATAAATTCAAACACGTTTACAAACGTGATCAACCCAAGGAGTTACTTTGTTATGGGTCGTCCCCAACAGTTAAATTTAAACGATCGATGATCAACAGCATGCATACACCTAATAGTCAACCACTAACAGCCAGAACACGCAAAATAAAATACCCAGTTTATATAAAATATAAATGAGGAGGCTGAGTGAGTTTAACTCACTTGGATTCAAAATCTGTCGACGAACAGTTGGTTTTGATCGGATTCAACTGACGTTTTAATTCACATAAAATTCTGGTCACTTCAGATCCGGACTGCATCTGCTCCATCTCTAAGTGCTCATCTCCACGGTTCCAACGCTTCTGACCGCGCGTAAAACTGATATCATATGTCCAAGATATCGTGTCATGAAGTTTATAAACTAATTTAAAAGTTAAAGCATGCTTTCCCTTTTTAAATTAAATAAGAGAATGGGCTTTACCTCACAACAGTCGGCCCAACCATCTCATACCCGACCCGCCTCTCCACTTAAAAACCCTAACCCGTTCTCTTTGATCATTCATACAGCCGCCTTCCAAAATCACGAACCCTAATTTCCTAATTCCTCTTTTCTGATTTCAGCCACCGATCGGAATTCATGGCATCGCCCCCCCTTCCTTCCTTCGATCCATCTTCTCTCGGTCCTTTCCCTGCTTTCTACTTCAATACTCCCTGAAAATCCCTCGTCGAGCAAACCTGGTAGCTAGTCGGAGGAATCATCACCAAGTCGAAGCGCCTACATCCCCTAACTTCTCAAAAATGAAGCAACTCCCTACCACATCCATCACAAATCCAACGACGTCCGAACCCTAGCAGCAGATAAGTCTTCAACTCATCATCATTTTTTTTTCCTTACTGTAATTTTGTTCGAAATTATCCTGGTGGTTCCGAACCATTTCTGGTTTACTATGTTGGTTCGATTGTGTTTGGGCTCGTGAAATACTCTGTGTGATATCGTATTTATAGTTGCGGTCTGATTAACAGTGGTTGTGAGTTGTTATATCAATCCGTATTTAAATCTGTAGTTGGATTTTGTTCGGATTTTGGTATAGGATTTTTAGCACTAGTTGATGGGTTCGAAATATATCCTGGTCGAGCTGTAGATTTGATAGAACGGCTTCTGAATTGTTAAATCAAAATCTGAGATTTCGAAACTGAAGCTTAGATTTTATTTCTAATTTAATTACATGTAGGCAGTGAATTTTCATGTGAGATCTACTGTACCATACATGTGAATTCACTGTTTGTCTTGGTTGTACAGATTTTGTGATGTGTTTTTAAATGGGATGAATTGTTATTTCAATTCAGGGATTTGAAAAATGTACCATAGATTTTCTGTTTGGGTTTTAACAGTGAATTTTCCACATGAATCTTCGTAGCTGTCATTGTATATTTATAATTGTTCGTCCTGATATGAATTCGATCTTGAAAATATACGTATTACTGTGTTAAATTAGCTTAGGCTCATGGCTATGAAATGTACAAATCAAATTCAGATTCGAATATTATTGTCGAATCGAGTTGGGTTTTCCCATGTAGGTAAACAGTAATTTAAAAATGGATTTATTGTATCTTCTTTTCTGTTTTGATCTATCTTGCTACAGATTGATGTATATGAATATATATACACATATTCTACTATTCATTGAATTGTTTAATCGGCCAGAAATGTACATCTGCTTTGCATTGTACATTCCTAGCTGTTTATAGCCGTTCACTTAGCCGTATGGATTTTTATTTGGGTTTCTTTTTCCTGTCTTGTTCATGATCTTTTGTTTGGATTTGTGTGTTCGAGATGGATTTTATACACATGTATGCATAATACTTAGAAGTTCTGTCTGGCTTGTGTTAAAAGATATACAGATTTTTTCATTACCATAGCATGTGCATTGTACTGATGGCATTTAATGTATGAATATAGGATCTAGATTAGCTGTTCATCTCCATTTCTTAGCTGTTTGATAGGGATGGATACTATACTAACCATAGCCTTTCTTTTTCCCCTTTTATTTTCAGGTCATACCGAGGTGATGGATCACTGATCTCTTGAAAAAAACTGCTGAAAATGAAATCTTTGTAGTATTGTATTGTTGGTTTTCTGATATGTAATCTGATATGAACTGACTTGGTATTGAATTATTTATTACTTTCAGAGATGCTCTAGATTTTGTACTCAATTTTATATGTTTACTATGATGGGTTTGTCGGAATAAGATTTAGAAAATGATTCATATTTATGTTGTTGGTGTTTACCAAATTTCCTTTATGTTTCTTGACTCGTATGTAACGCTTATTAATGCAGTCAATATGAGACTTTTTCCTTTTTTTTCTTCCAAAGAAAGAAAGTGATTGAACGGGTGTCTAGCAATTTGAAATGAATAAAAATTTGTTCTACTTCCATCAGATAAACATGTTTTGAATTCTATATTTAGGGTTAATAGATAAACAAACAACTGGTCAAGATCATTTAAGGATGGCAAAAATTGATGTACATTGAAATATGGAGAAAATAACTAGTAAATGGCCCAGGAAATCAGTTTATTATTGTGAACCACATTTTCCTAAAATGATGCACGCCCGAATTACTATTTATTTCGTCGAACTAGTCAAAATGTTGTCGAGTTTATATATGTACATATACATTACATTCAAACAACGAAAAATGAATCGATGTTATTGTATTTTACAAAAACAATTAAAATTTCAATTTCGATCGGTATATAGTTCAAAATTCAACATTTAAAATTTTAGCTTAAAACAAATATTTATAAATATCCATTAATATAAATTCGATAAAAAAATCCACTAAAATTTCATTATAATATATAAACTGATTTAAATATTATATTCTAAATAGTCGAAAAATCCGGGATGTTACATGAACCATCCGCCTTAGTGGCGAACGCTACTCGAGCGGATCAATAAATGTATCTAGAGCTTCTAGGTAATTAATCATGGTAGAACCCTAAGGGTTACACGAGACTCCGAGGGCATTACTAAGGCAAGTCAAGAGTCTAACTACCCTCTTTTTTCATACTCAAGAATGGTACCATTTCTGGATAACCACTCCATTCCTACAATCAACCCATAGCCTAAAAACATAAGCATTACTTCTAAACCCAACACTTAGCATAGACATCCTCAAATCCAAACAAGTCATCAATAAATGAGCCGATTCCCCAAAAGGATTTGAGACAAAAATGGGATCCTCTACTACGCTAGTACTAAGGTGCAGAGACTCAACTATCGAAGCATAATTAAAAGGATGCGATGTACAAAAACAAAGTTCTACTGGGATGATCGAAAAGAAAAGATAAACCTTTAACAAAAACGTTACCACCTCTCTTAGGTACGCTAGTAGTGAGAGCATACAATTGCCCTCTCGACGATCTTGTCTTTTGCCCTTGTCCTTGTCCTATAATACTTAACTACATGTCCCTTCTTACCATACTAAAGACTCTCTCTCTTGTCATGGGATTTACTTATTCCTTTCACTTTGGCCTCTCTCCTTTCACCTTTTTCCTCCTTCTTGGATGTTCTTACTATCCTTGTATAGCTTGTTGACAAGTTTTCTCGGAAGCTACCTCCATCGCACGGCAATTCTACAAAGCTTGAAATAAGATTAGACGCAGATGGAACTACTGCGGCTACAGATGGAGGTTGGGCACTTCTTTGCCCTCCGACATAAGTCGTACGCCTACATAAATATGGTGAAAAGAGGGGAAAGAAAAGATTCAAAGAGAGAATCAAAAGATAGTGCATGTGGCTTTGGGGAATATGCCTTTCATAAAACAAAACTTTTCTTTAGAAAAATGCATCTTTGTAAATGTTTTGAAAATAATTTCAGAAGGTTTTTAAAAGCTTTTGCCCAGTCTGGTAATCTTCTGCTCTGATACCAAATGTAACACCCCACATCCGTTAAGGTCACTCACAAAGGGAATGCCTTAACTTCAGTGGAGCATTATGGGTATTGGAACATAAATATTACAAGACAGACATATATAAAACAGCGGAAAGTAAAGTAGAAGTACTTCAAATCATTTATTAAGTAGAATTCTTTACAATAAAAGCCCATCAACTTCTAATACCCAAATACATAGCTAAAATATCTGTCTTGTTCAAAAACAAAGCATCATAAAAATAAACTGTAGTATTCCTCAATAAAGCAAAGCAAGCCATAGCCAAGAAGAATCCAAGCCTTACATGAAAGAGCCTTGGGGCTTGGTAAGATCCTAACTAAGCTGTATTCCCACCCTGTAAACCATGGGGGTAGGGGGAAACGGAAGAAAAAGAGGCGAAACAAAACGGGTCAGTCATAAAGACTGAGTAAGTCCTAGTGACTTTCAGCATAAAAATAGGTAAAGATAACATGGCATGAATAAACTGAAAGTAAACATAAGCATGATGGCAAGGTAAGCTACAGGCACGATAAATCAAGTATAACATCCCGCAATTCCTATCAAGTATTACATCGCATGGTTTCTATCAAGAATAACATCGCAAGGTTTCTTAGGCTACACCATTAAAATGATATCTAATTGCTCTGCACCACCTAACTAGTGTCCTAACTAGTCATTTATATCAAATGCTAATATTGCTACGCGACCCCAATCCCCGCGGTTGTGGTAGCCTTTAGGTATACATCTAGTATGAGGATTCCTCCTCAATCAGACTAATTGCTACGAAGATGTTAGATGTACCCTTACTACCCTATCGATCGGCTCCCTATCTGTACGCCTGTGTCGCATGTGTCATACGTCCCTATTCGATTGTAGATACCTATGCTGGTCCCACCATGCGATGTGTCAAGTCCCATAGTGGAGGCCCGACACACAATTCCTAGAATGCATAGGGTATAATACTGATGCCCCAGTGCCCTGACTTGTCTGCTCCGGAGTGTGTGCATGCTCGCACTCCGTTAGAACCCGCACTGTGCACCAACCGCCGTCGCTTTGACCGCTTACAATCAGCCCAGTAATCGTGCCCCACCCTGCCTAGTTCAGGGTATCATTGATACCTAATTGGGTTACTGCTGAAATGGATCCCCGTTACTAGGGTTTCCTATTGGTTAAGTCTGTGGGCCTATATATACAGATATTAACCACCTACCCGTAATGTACTTAACCCTCCCACCGATTCAAGCATGTTCATCAACGGTTAAGTTTGTGGGCCTATATTTACTGATATTACCCACCAACCCTGATATGTACTTAACCCTTCCACTGATTCAAACATATTTATTTTATGGTTAAGTGTTCGATTATTCATGTTAATTTAACCCGCCCATTCCTCATATCATATTGGTTAAGTGTTTTTAATTGTTAACTTAACCCCACGTGTTCCTCAGGTTGTTGTGGTTAAGTGTTATTAATAAATTCCAGTTAACTTAACCCTCCTACTTATCATGTTACTCTGGTTAAGTGTTGCCTCCTGGTGTTAACTTAACCTCACTATCTGTTTAACTAACCTGTTACAGCGGATAAGTGTTTCATGTTAACCTAACCCTAGTCACCCATCTTGTTATACTGGTTAAGCGGCCTTAACCCTAGTTATTCATGTTATATTGGTTAAGTGTTTCTAACTTACTTAACCTCAATCACTTGTCTAACTAACATGTTTCTATGGTTAAGTGTTCTAATTAACTTAACCTCAATCACTAGTCCAGTTAATCATGTTATAATGGTTAAACATTTGCTTAACCTTACCCACTCCCCTAGTCAACATATTAAATTGGTTAAGTATTTATTAAATTGACTTAACCCTATCAGTCCTAACTCAGCTCTAATTGTCTTATTAGAGCACCAACCTCTCAGATTAGACAGATATTGTTGTGGCTGCCTATATGCCGGTTGGGTCCGGGCAGTCTTACGCCACAACTCAGTCTAACCTCGGGTCTTTATTGGGCCCATTGCTTAGCCGCTCACATTGGATAGGTATCGTCGTGATTACTGGACAGCCGGGCGGGTCCGGGCAGATTTACATCACAACTAAATCCAACCTCGTGCTAAGCATATTCATATTTTCTAATTTACATTTTAATTATGTTAATTATCCAAATTCAAATTACTGCCAAATTTATTTCCAATCAATCTTATTAATTTTTGGTATATAATTAACGCCATTTATGCCATCAATCACTTATGTGATTAATTACTAATTTATGGCAGTCTTCCTATAATTACCATTTTAACCCAACGTTACCCCGTCTAACATTAGGCTAACCAACTTAGCCTAATTTACGTTTGCACGGTTTTTGGTATACATATTAGGCTAAAAGCTTAGCCTAATTTATGTACACAAATTGGCATAAATTAGCATAAACATGACATGGTATAATTTTGGCATTGATGACATAATAAATATGAACATAATGGGGAGCCTAATTTATGTACACAAATTGGCATAAATTAGTATAAACATGACATGGTATAATTTTGGCATTGATGACATAATAAATATGAACATAATGGGGAGCCTAATTTATGTACACAAATTGGCATAAATTAGCATAAAAATGATATGGTATAATTTTGGCATTGATGACATAATAAATATGAACATAATGGGGTGCCTAATTTATGTACACAAATTGGCATAAATTAGCATAAACATGACATGGTATAATTTTGGCATTGATGACATAATAAATATGAACATAACGGGGAGCCTAAATTATGTCCACAAATTGGCATAAATTAGCATAAACATGACATAGTATAATTTTGGGATTGATGACATAATCAACATGAATATAATAGGGGTGAACTTGCAAAATAGCCATCATGAACATTATAGGGGTGAACTTGCAAAATAGCCATCAAGAACATTATAGGGGTGAACTTGCAAAATGACCAACATGAATACTATAATGTCAGAGGTGTAAACTTGCAAATTAGCATAACTCATGGGTTTCAACTTGCATAAAAAGGGGAAATCCAAATAAGTGTCTCATGAATTAGACATAACTAGCATATGACGAGACATATATAATTTTTATCACATGAACTAGATCTAAAATCATGACATAAGGCATGTATTAAAGTGGATCGTGACATGGATCCAATTTATAACTAGCAATATTTGTGCGAACATATGAACATATGTGTAAACTTAATCAAGTAGGCATAGAGGTTTTTAGCACATAATTATATATACATGAGATCTCAAGTACATACAAATCATGTTAAACATATAGATCTAGCATTTGGTCACATAAGTGGTATGGTTTTACAACCTAATACTTGCATAACATAATAAACTTCAACTTGTCATAACAGGCTATACACATGAATAGGCTCATTCATAATTCCCAATTCATCATGATAAATCAAATCACAGGCATAAATTAATATTATAAAATTTCACATATAACATAACCAACATCGTTCTATTTTCATTTCTATACAAGGCATGACATAAATCTTAATTCGCATCCCACAATTATAAATAAACTTACATCAATTTCACTATATTTCATCGCCATATTGTAATTAAGTATTTAGATCTGAAAATAACTAGAACTTACATAGCACGGCTAATGATTTAAGAAATGGTTTTGTTGTAGAAATGTTGCGGCATTGCTGATTTATTGTTTGAACCATTGTTGAAG
This sequence comes from Allium sativum, assembly GCA_030737875.1. NCBI lineage: Eukaryota > Viridiplantae > Streptophyta > Magnoliopsida > Asparagales > Amaryllidaceae > Allium > Allium sativum. Next base: position 662,131,878 of record CM060919.1, read on the forward strand.
CTTTGTTCTTTGATATGAGTTGAATAGATTAGCTTTGAATTGATTTATTGTTCGTCTCTTCAAGTGGAGGCTCTCCTTAGTTTTCTCCCGACAGCATGGCGGCTCCAGTTCTTATTTTTATGTAAATTTAGTCTAGAGACCTAGGTTGTATATATAGAATTGCAAGTTAATTTGAGCCGTCGATGAAGCCAGGGTTAATCAAAGCCATCCGTTCTAAAGAGAAGCCAATTATGTTCACAATTTAAGGGCTGTAAATTACTCCTATTTCAAATTATGTCATAATTACTTTCTTAATGTACATTATCAACATTTATTATTATTTGTCAATCCATCAAATATAAATACGTACACATTATATACATCTCCCCTTTACACATTTATTTGTATGCACATTAGACACATCTCCCCTTTACACATTTATTTGTATGCACATTAGATACATCTCCCCTTTACACATTTATTATTTAATTAGCAACTTTAGTGTTAACAGAAATACGGGGTGTTACAATATATATATATATAACAAAAGCAAAAAAATTAAAATAAAAACTAACACAAATCCAAAATTAAATAAATAATAAAATTTAATTGTGAACTCCCCAGCAACGACGCCAAAAACTTGTTTGACGCTTTCTAGGAATTAAAAAGCGTATATTTTGAAATAAATTACTACAAGCGCATAGGTGGGTAGTATGCAGGTCGAACACAGGAAGGAAAATTAAATTTTATTATTTATATATTTCATGGGCTAGTTAGACGAATTTGAGGATTTGATTTAAAACAATAAAATTAGGATTACTGCTGAATCTAATCAGATGGTCAATCACTAATGAAAATTAAAATTGCAAAGACAACTTGTGCTCTTCCAAATTTAATTGTATAGACAACACAAGTTGCTTGAAACATAAATTGCAGAAAAGAAATAAATGCAGAAAATAAATATGTAGAATAGAAATAACAAGAAAAAATAAAAATTAGGATTACCGTTGAATCTAATCAGATGGTTAATAACTAATGAAAATTAAAATTGCAACGACATCATGTGCTCTACCAAATCTAATTGTATAGATGGCACAAGTTGCTTGATAATAAAAAATGAAAAAATAGAAGAAAAGAGAGCTTCATTAATGGATAAAAGAAGTACAAAAAATTGAACAAGGTTTACAATGGATATCATATGTATTTATAGGGGATGTAGGCTCCTCTCTATGTGAATATTGGGCCTAGAAAAGGTCTCTTGAATATATTTGTTTACAAACAAAAGAGATATGATATTATGGTTGATATATTCCCTGAAGATATTCCTCCTTGAATAATGACATATGGCAGTTGATTGGGTTCCCTTTTGGTAATGATCCATCAAATCATATTCCCTACGGCAAGTAAATATGAAAGATTCCCTTTAGTTTCCCTATGAAGAATATGCCCAATTCCTAAAAAAATTATTAGTGTATATCATATATACATACATATGAATATATATCTATGATATATCACCAATCCATATATTCTGTAAAATACATGAGGCGGGGTGTGCAGTATTCATATTCCTTTCTTCAGCAAAAATAGAGTTTGACAGGGATTGAACTCAGAACACTCTACCCAAATTTCCATGCCTTTACCAGTGAGCTACAATATCTTTTGGGATTGAAAACTTATTGATTCCAAAAAGTAACATTTTTCTGTGCAATTTGTCTTTGATTGAGATAGAGGAAATATTTATTGATAATCTGTGAAAATACACACAAAATATCCGAAGTAATATCTTTTTTTTTTTTTTTTACAATAAAGGCAAGATGTGGGCATAAAAATAAACACTTTTACATGTTAATCAACGGCCAATTGAGGCGTATTGCTTAATAAATCATCCGTAGTACCCGATGAGACCTAAAAATCCATGGACATCTGTTATTGATTTGGGCATTGGCAGTGGATCATTGCATCGACCTTTGAAGGATCGAATTGTATGCCTTTACCTGAAGTAATATGGCCTAACTATGTAAGCTCCATTAGTCCAAAGTTACACTTGGCTAGGTTGAAAAAAAATTAGTGTTGGTCGAGAATGGCTAAAATTTTGTGGAGATGGTCTAAGTAGGAAGCCCAAGATGGACTATAAATGAGAATGTTTTCGAAAAAGACAAGCACAATTTTCGTAAACGAGGGCGAAATATATTATTCATTGTAGCTTCCAAGTGGATGAGGCGTTGGTTAAACCAAACGACATTACCAAAAATTCATAGTGTTCATCATGAGTATGGAAAGCCATTTTTGGAATATCGGGTGTGTGGACTCAAATAATAAAATAACTGCTACGAAGATCAAGCTTTGAGAAGAAGGATGCACAATAAAATTTGTCTAAAAGTTTGCCGATAGTAGGAATAGGAAAACGTTCTTTAATAGTGATGGTATTAAGTGCTCTATAATCGACGCAAAATCTCTATGATACATCTTTCTTTTTAACCAAAAGGACGGGCGAGGAAAAGAGGCTAGTGGATGGTTGAATGAGTTTCGAATGGAGCATTTCATGAACCTGACATTCAATCCCATTTTTTGATAATAAGGATAGTGATACGATTTAGTGTTGGTTGGCTTGGAATTAGGAATAAGGTATATATGGTGGTTAAGGGTTCGATCGGGTAGAAGGTCCATTGGTTTGGAAAAATATGGTTGTAGGATGATAAAAGTTTGTTCAGTTGCAGATCCGTGTGGGTTACTGGTTGTGGGTCGGGTGATAGGTTAGTGGGATGGAATTGTAGATAAAGGTAACTAGAAATAGAGGAGGTTGTTTCTAATCTACATAGCTGGTGGACTGAAATAGGGGAGGCATGTGAGTTTGGGCCCAGCATAGTTAAGCACACAGTCTGGTTATTAAAAAAAAATTAAAACAAAATGTGTGATCTTCTAAAATGAAGAGAGCACACATATATAAAATAAAACAAAAAGGCTACAATATCCGAATACAGAACCAAAAGAATACAAAAGCTATACAAATCGTGACTCTATGATTGTAAAGGAAAGTAGATAGATGAGCTTCGGATAAACCACCGCCCATCATACTTCAATATCGAATTCCGGCAAAGCCATCACATGATAGAGAAGTATATCTACTATAATAGAAAAATTAGTCACTCGAAGCTAAATACAACAAAAAAAAGATAACAGAACATCCCCAAAAACTCTCTAACATCGCACACAAAAAAGCGCCAAAGCAAATATCAATCACCCATCCAGACAGTTATCCACTAAGCTCCTCAGCCATATCAACAAACCTGAAATCTGAAAGAAACTAGGCAAACTAATAGTAACCATCACACACACACATACACACACACACACACACATATATATATATATATATATATTAGTATATGTGTGTGTGTATGTATATATATCTAAGAATATATATATATATAAGAATATATCCATACATATATGTGAAGAAGAAGAAAAAAAAGAAAAAGAGACAATCAAGCAACACCAAAAAATAGAAATTAACAACAAATGCGAGATCTACTACAACTAAAATATCTATTGATTCTAATAAATAAACTCAAATTAAATCTAACCTTAATCAAAAACTTTTAAAATGCGATACACCATAAAACTTATAGTGCAAGTTAGACATCCAATCCAGACAGTAATTAACAATCCTAATGATTAAATTATCAGCAGAAACTGAAATAGAATGAAAAAAATCTCTGATTCCTCTCCAACCATATGAACCAACTAATGATAGTAACTAAAGAATCCAACACATATCTCTGCCTTGAATTATAAACAAATCTGCAACAATCCCAATAATCAACACAACAACTAAAAGAATTAAAACAACCAAAACCAAAAGTCCTTAAAACCATATTAAAAATATAATTAGTAATATTGTAAGGGAAAAATAAATGATCAACATCTTCATCCAAAAGACTACAAAAACAACACTTAACATCCAAAATAATATTCTTCTTCTTTAAAAGCTCAACCGTATTAAGCTTCTTATGAATAATCAACCACATAAGAAACTTAGCTTTAGTAGAAGAATTAGATTTCCAAAGAAACTTAAAAGGGTACAAAGAAACACCAGAAAAATTAATAAAATTATATATAGAATTAACAGAGTAAACTGAACTCTTATCAAAACCCCAACTAATAGAATCTCCATTCTCATCCAAGTGAAACAAAGCTAACTTAGCTTTAAATAAGGTTAATTGCCTTAACATATTCCCTTCTAAAATATTATCAAAGGAAAACTCCCTCGGGGGATCTAAATCCCCTCAAAAAACATTTATAATCAAAGCATTCTTAAAGCAGTTAGTATTAAAAAGCTCACTAAATTCAATTTTAGGAGGCAAACGAGAAATCTAAGCATCATGCCAAAAGAAAGTAAGATTTCCCGAATGACCAGTCAACTTACAACCTAAATTAAAAAAATCAAAACAATTTAAAACATACTTCCAAAAATAAGAAAATATATTATTCCAACTAAAACTAGAACTAACAATAAACTCACCCCCAGAAAAATAAAATTTGGAATAATCTTCCAAGTAGCCGACACATCTCGGCACCTAAATCTCCATAACCATTTGGCTAACAAGGAAGAATTAAAATTATATAAGTTAATGATCCCCAGGCCCCCCATCCTTCTTAGGCTTACAACACACCTCCCAGTTAACCAAACATTTATAGCCTCTACAAATTGGAACACCACTCCAAAGTTAATTATGCCTGATTCTGTCAATTTTCTCAATGACCCATTGAGGAAAACGATGAACAACCATCCAATAAGTAGGAATAGCAGACAACATCGAATTAACAAGTTCTAATCTTCCTGTTCTAGACACAAATCTATTACTCCAACTCGATAATCTATCTTATTAATAATAACTAACCAATCGTCCTTCTTAAGTTTCGAAGGCCTAATCTTAAAACCCAAATAGTCAAAAGGAAATTTCATGATAGAACAGTTCAAGGTGCCAACTACCATAGATTCAACATTATCACGATCGTTAAGAACCATTAAAGCACTCTTATCAAAATTGATTTTGAGACCAGATAACATCTCAAAATAATGAAGAATAAACTTCCGAGCAATAATATGCTTGGGCAAGTGAGAGAAAAATAATAATGTATCACACTACACCAAAAATGCCAATTTGGCAGTGCTCATGGCCGTATCAAAATCGATTTGATATGGTTTTAAGCCGTATCAAAAAATGGTGTCTTTATTGTTTGAAATGGTTTTAAGCTGTATCAAAATCAAAAATTTGTACGGCTTAAAACCATATCAAATTGGTAATTTGATACGGTTTTAAGCCGTATCAATTTATGATTTTGATACGGCTTAAAACCGTATCAATTGATGTATTTGATATGGCTTTAGACTGTATCAAATTATCAGTTTGATACGGCCTTAGGTCGTAAAATACATGCATTTGATACGGCCATTAGCCGTATCAAATTGATAATTTGATACGGTCTAAAGCCGTATCAAATTGATACGGCTAATGGTCGTATCAAATTTTAAAAAATATATATATAAAAAATTCACAATTCGTTGGCATCCATCAATTCTGGTTTCATCGTCACACAATATTGTAACAAGACTAGTCAGTCATAAACTCGGCTTACATAATTTGTTTGCAAAACCTTATAATGAGCATTTGTCTACAACATTACAGTATGAAAACATCGATACCAAAAGGCATTATATATAAATACAACGAGATGAAGTTATTGGTACAAAATTATCCAACTTACAAAAATCAATGTATAGAAATACTCAATTGTAGTAAGCGGAAGATCAAGTATGATAGAGCCACCCGGTTATAAGTGGAGTTGATTAACACTGATTCTAATAAGCAACAGAGCAAGAGCTTCCTATCGCATTCATCAATAAGCATAAAGTAATTATAGAAAAAAACAAAGGCAAAACATCACCATAAGTATAAGCATCTACGGACTAAAGAGTAGATATGATCATATGAAACGTATATCAACATATTTATTAAGCTTTGTTGCATGCAAAATGCAAATTCATGTTAACTCAGTACCGAAATGAGTTTGCAAACTCAATTCCAACTCAGTTTTGAAATTGAGTTTGCAAACTCAGCTCTGAACTAAGTTTGCAAACTCAGCTCCGAAACTGAGTTTGCAAACTCAGTTTCGATAAGACTTGGTCATAGTTTTACATAACAACTTTTCTACTCAGTTTGTAACAGATATATGTAAACACGCAAGTCTTAATTTCGACTCAGTTTGTAAATTTTCTAAGAAATTAAATTGCCATGCCATTTTTAAAACTTGGTCATGTCAGTGCTTATAATCTTGATGTTTTAAAACAGGATGCAAGAACTGTCCACTTTCAAGATATCAACAAGGAGGTTCTTGAGTTTCTAACCATACCAAATGTAAAAGCAAATACTGCAAAAGAATTAGAAAATGGAGAGGCAGCAAATTCATGATATTCGGTCAGTGCTTATATAAGTTCATCATGTGTGATATACTAGAAAATAAAACCATATTCTTAGCATCTCTAGGATAGTGATTTCACGTTCTGGTTTTTGTGCATAAGGTCATTAGGTGTGATTTGAATCACTAGACATTTGACTTGCAAGATGTAATATATTATCTAAGACTTCTTGCTCAACAACTATCTTCAGTCAACAAAATACCCAATTATTTTTTGGAAAAAAAGAAGCAACACTTCTGTCAGAACAAGAATCGCATTCCCCTTATGAGAAATAAATTACACACTTCATCCAATATGTCGATATTACTTGGATTTTTTCTTCTTCTTTTCTGATTTCCTTTTCTTCTGGCTGATCCTCGGCCCTCTCTTAAACATAGCCAACACTTCAATACTGTTATCAACAACATGATTATCATGATAATTAATTAGCCTGTTATACCTTTGAATCATTTTAAAGGCTTTTTATATAAAAGATAATATTGGCGTTGAGTTAAAAGGCCATAATTTAGAGCTATGAGCCAAAACTAGCAATAAAAACAATAAATAATTCAAGTAAAATGGCCGTTAGTCCCCTTTCCTTATAGCAACCACGTATAATCTCCTATTTATGCAGATGAAATCTACCCCACTATATAATCTGATACAATCATCAAAGATATTGTTCCTAAAACACATGATACAATTTTCATTGTTGTATGTGTTGCTGAGCATGTGCAAATGGAATGATGAGAGGAAACTACAGTAAACCAATTTTTCAGCTGCAAAACCCTTTTTTAATAAAAGAAAAATCCTTTTCTTTTATTTAATGAAACCAATGGATTTTTTCCAATTTTGTTGTCAATTTACTAACTGTAGATGAACAGATCAGGTCACTGAACAATGCTATAATAAGAAAGCTTAACAAGAGTTTGTTATATATAGTTTTCGGTTTTTTAAATACAAGATCAGAGTTACTAAAACAGATTGTAAAACCAGCAAATAACAAGCACGAGCTATTAATATAATCTAACACTGGGATGTACAGACTTGTGGACTAACCTCATCGCAAGCTTATAGTTAAACGTTTGAAAGATTGTGCCCAAAAGCCATCTAAATCTTTGTTTAAATTCTAGCAAAAAATTGAATTTATAATACAATTATGGAACATGTTTTCCATGTCAAGGTAACAGGGATGATGATCAAACTCAGTACCAGCGGGGAAGATATCTATGTTAGCCAAATTACACCAACATGTGGAGCTTAACGACAATTGTTAACTTGAAAAATGAAATTGATCTTATAGATTTATAATCCAGATGATCATATTTCAAAGTTAATCTGAACAAAAGTAAACAAAAATATCATACTTAAACTCAATTCAAAAATATTACCAATGTATCCAAATTAATGTTTAACAGTTTTGTTCAACCCCACCATGTCATCCACCTAGTATTATATTCTATTTACCTAAAAAAAGAATAAATATTTATATTCTACGTTCAAATTTCTGAAAACTTAAAATACATAAAGAACAGTGATATTCTATGGATATATAAACAGATTGTGAAACAACCTATCTTATATATATTTTTGAAAGAACGCTATAGGCAATCACAAAACATAACATCCAATACTCAAGATACATAATATCTAACCCCATGTTCAGTGCCGTAAAATGTATAAAACCCCAACTTTCCAATGCTTGCATTCTGCTTTAAAATGCAAGAATAATAACATGGAAACCATACCTCAATCTCGAAGACTGCCTTGAAGTATCAACAAACAATTGAATCCCTGATAAAAAGGGCACCTGATACTGAACAACTTCATCTTCTCCATTCAATAACAAAGGTAATCCATTTACGGTGAAGGGCGGTAGCCTGAAGTAAATTTAACTTAAAAGTAAATTTAAGTCCAAATCCATTTACTTTGAAGCTACTATTAAAAATTCAAAACTACAGAGAACTACTTCTAAAACTGCTCTTTTGAAGATTCAAAACAAGTTGTCGACACATGCCCTTGGTTAAATTTTTGTCCAAAGCCATCTAATTAAACAAAAGCACTGACATAACACAGTTGTTGCAAATTAATTTTCACCTTTCGATGCCCAGGGATGATAGCGGTAGTGGCTGCAAGAAACCAATCCAAATTTCCAACAGGAATCGAAGGCGTTGAACTTCGTGACTTTAAACTAACTGGATTTGGTTTACGCAATTGAAATTGAAATTGAAGGCCAATTAGAGCGGAGGCCTAGTCTTCTTGGAGAGGAGCTGTGATGCGAGGTGATGAAAGTAGGATCTGTGATTTCCCTTTACGCAATTGGAGTGTGGATTTTACTTCTAGGGTTTTCATCCAAAAGGGGGAAATGGTAAAGGAGAAAGAATTGAGATAATTGGAAAAGAAGCGGCCAATTTTTTTGGGTTGGTGAGAAACAAAAATTCCGCAGGCAAAAAGACATGGGGGCGATTTGATACAGATCAAAGACTTACCAAAAGGAAGCAATCCGAAGCTTTAAGATCTATGGTCAGATTTGCGAGGTTGGGATGACGCGGATCGGTTAAGCTGTAGCAAATGAAATTTGATACGGCTTCGAGCCGTATCAAATTTAATACGGCTTAAATCCGTATCAAATCTCCGAATTCTAGTGTGTCAAATTTGCTATTATGGTGTAGTGGATCATCTGCAAATTAGAGAATAGATAATTCATTATTAAATTCCTCCTTACCAATACAACCTAAAACACCTAATCTAACAGCTCTCTTAATAATTCTTGAGAAAACATAAGCCGCTAAATTAAAAAGAAGAGGTGATATGGGATCACCTTGTCTAAGACCTCTCTTAGATTGAATCTTCTTTCCTACAACCCCATTAACAAAAATATTATAGCACCCAGACCTAAGCAAAAGCATGATCCAGTTAATCCATCTAACACTAAAACCCCTAGCAAGACATAACTCGTAGATAAAATCCTAATCAACAGAATCAAATGCCTTCTCAAAATCTAACTTCAAAATGGCACAAGAAAAATTATTTTTACAACAGACATTAATATACTCCTGCACAGCAGCCACTCCGCCCACTATGTTTCTGCCTTTAATAAAGGCTGTTTGGGAACAATCAACAAGATCATTCATCTTAATACTAAGATTATTAGCTAGGACTTTGGAAATAATCTTGACTGAACAATTGATTAAGGAAATAGGCCTAAAATCCTTTAAAGTATTGGCACCCTCTCTCTTATGAATAAGGATAACATTAGCAAAGTTAAAACTTCCTAATCGTAAATCACCACTACAAAAATCGTTAAATAAGTTAATAATATCAAATTTCGGGATCTCCCAAAACTACTTAAAAAAAGAACAGAAAAACCATCAGGCCCAGGAGCTTTATCACTTGGCGTATAAACGATAGCCTTCCAATTCTCCCTTTCAGAGAAAGACTTGTCTAAATCTACTAACTCAACCTCATTATAAGGCGTATAAATGTTATTCCATATAAAATTAATCCTTCTCTTAATCCTAGCTCCAAAAATCTTCTTATAATATCTAGTAAAAGCCTCATTTAAACCCCTCTGAATGGTCACTTCCACATCATTAATAAAAATAGAATGAACCAAATTATCGTGCCTCTTCTTATTAGCCACACTATGAAAGAACTTCATGTTGTTATCCCCTCCTTAATCCATTGAACTCGGGCCCTTTGCTTCCATATGATCTCTTCTTTTTCTAAAATCAACTTGAGGTCTTTCCTAAGGTAGCAAAGTCCATCCCTCTCATTGGAATTAAGAATCCTGGACTCATTAATCATGTCAAAATCTAACATCGCATATGTAATCTTATCTTTCCTAATTCTAACACTACCAAAAATATAATTATCCCAATGTTTGAGAAAAAAAAAATCTTAACTTATCAAGCTTCGCAACAAAAATCTTCGCAGAATTACCCCTATATAAATTGTTAAAATAGATCAAGGAATTCCACTTAACAGAAACTAGATTAATAAAACTAGAATCCAATAACCACAACTTCTCAGATTTGAAATTGTTACTAAAAGAAATATTTGAATCACACGAAAGGATGATAGGACAATGATCAGAATATAAAAAAGGAAAACCCTTAACTCTACAAAAAGAGAATCTATCATTCACCTTAGTACTAATAAAAAATCTATCTAATAAAGCAAAAGAAGGACTATCTCTGACATAAGACCAAGTGAACGGTCTATTATTGAGAGGAATCTTAATCAAATTATTATCTAAAATGGAATCAAAGAATTCCTCCATATCAGAGAAATCAACATCTCGAGGTGATCTCTCCCCTAAAAACCTAGTGACATTGAAATCACCCCGCACAATCCACTGATTGGGGATACGATTTCTAAAATCAGCACATTCAACCTATTAGAGTATCCTCTCAATTTTTGCATGAGGATCATACACATTAGAAATGCCCAGCAAAGAATTATCTATAAGAGAGGCTAAAATGATGTGCAAAGAATATAACTTAGGAATCTCCTGAACTGGTCTAAATTTATTATCTTTCCAGCTAATCATAAGTCCCCTGCCACTACCTATGCTCGGAAGACAAGCCCAATTACGAAAGAAGGACCCACCTAACCTCGCATAAATACTAAAATCGGGGTTCTCAATTTTAGTCTCCTAAAGAAAAACAATATCAATATGAAAATCATTGAAAAAGGCCCTAACCTTAGTACCTTTTTTAGGATCATTAAGACCCCTAATATTCCAGCTAACAATCCTCGACATCTCAAAGAATTAACTCTCTCTAATTCCTACTTCTAACATATACCGCATCCAACTCAACATCATAAAATATAAATGCAGTATCATTAGCAAGCTAAAATAACTGGCTAGTAGAAAGTCTACCCAAAGCAAAAGGAGTATAGTCACTATCATAAACGGGAGTCATACCTGAGCCCAAACTCAATTTTCTATTAGTAGCACTCGAGCTTGGGAACCTACCGCTAGAAGATGAAGAGTAAGATCTAATCCTTGCACTGCGACAGACCAATCCTATACCGGGGGCCTCCTTCTTACACCTACGTCTCTTAGTCAATGGAGTGACCACATCACTAATATTAGACGACTCACTACTATCCTATCAAGTCAACCTCTCTGACTCGACTGAGAGTATCCAACACTGGCCTAACCAGCTAGCTACTCGACTGCAAATTACTAAAAAGAGGCCTCACCAGCAAAGAAGTGATTCTCAAACCCATCATATCCGAAATCAAAGAGTAACCAAAAATATCAAATAAAATCCTACGACTAGTCAAACCCAAATCATTTTTGAAATTGCACATTGCCTTGAACATGCTGTATTGATAGTGTATTTATGTATGTATGTATAAACTACCACTTACTTGTTGAAATCATTCATGCCTAGTTCAAGTGCATGTATATGATCATTAATGTACCAATTTGATTTGCATATGAAAATTATTGGTTTTTGCATGTATATATTTGCACCATGGTTTAACCCCTTGGTTCATGTTACCATTCTTGTGAGTCGTTGCTTCACTGGTTCAATATTGGCATTTAACTTTTGGTGGATTGTGCATCTTTGTTGTTGTGCATATTATATCTTTCATAGCCTCTAACTTGTGTAGCTTTGATCTCGAATCATGTGCATACTGGCTTTTAGCCATTTCGATTTGTATTGCTATTTGCATGCATGTCAGACCATATTCACCTGTACATTTACATATGTGTACATGCATACAACTGTATGTGTATACATGTACAGTGCGTGTGTAATTTATATATGCGGGATATTCGAATGATAGACATGAACTTTCTATCCTCAGACCTACTATATCTTTATTGGGGCTGTTCATAATCAATTAATTATAATGCTAGTTCTGATCAGCAAACCAATGTAGTTGTGTTGGGGATGATCTGTAAGCACTAGGGTATACAGTCTATCTTGTAGTATTTACAGTGTGCCACCGTGAATTTTACAAGTAGTCTAGACTCAGATAAATATAAATATATATATCATACCAAGTCTAGAAAAATGGTGAGGAACACACCAAAATTCAGAGGCAAATAAAATTTAAAATAAATTAATATTTGCTTGAATTTAAATCTATTTTTGTTCCAGTTTATTGTGTGCGCTTATTTGACAGGTATGGAGGAGACTGGGCTGGATTGGAAGCACGTGAAGACTCAGTGTCAATGTCAGTGAATGCATATGTAATCGTGAGTCTGTATATAAGCTGAGTAATACTGAGTGACATGTAGTGAGGAATTCTTGTATATGAGATTGATTGTAGATGTGAATAAAATTTTATTATTATTTGAAATAAACAAATTGATTGAAATAAAAAAAATGTTGTTCATTTCAATCTGTCTATTTCGTTTGAATTCTTTCAATAGTACAATTCCATGTGATATATATTCAAGTGTGTCATGTCACAGAAATATCCAAAACATATTTAACTGACTTTCAAATAGTGGAGTCAAAAATATGTACTATTTCAAATGTTGAAATAAAATATTTATTTGAATAAAAATACTGTTTGTATATTCAATTCTGTGTAGCAGCATTTTATTCAATATAAATATTTATTTCTGTATGTGATGTGAAATATAGAATAGTACTGTTTCCAAACACATTCATATAAATAATAATATATATGTTTGTCATCGTCAAACAAAAATCATACTGTTATACTCAACAGAATACACTACTCATTTGAAGCTTTTTCCTATGAAGGCGAAATATTTCTTTCTAGAATTAACTTGTGAATGACGGTCTTGATTGAATACGATGAAACTGGGGAAATCCACGCAATCAAACATATTCTAGAGGGAAGTGGAAGGCTAACCGAGTGGCTAAAACAGAGGTGGGTAATGCACAACATTGAGCATATTTTGAAAGCCAATCAACAATTACCCAAATTACAATTTTTTCGGATAATGGTGGAAGGTGTGTGATGAAATTCATAACAATTTCTTTTCAAATTTGATCGAGAATAGGAAATGGTTGTTGTAATCCTCTGTATAGGGTGTTGCCAGGTTTGCTTTGCAGGCAGGTGGGGGCATTACTTGATAAATTTATTGATTGTCAAAGCAAGTTCGGGCCAAAAAAAATTTGCTCGAAATTCTAGCGATTGTACTTTTAATCCTTGAATGCAGCTTCTGAGTCATGAAATTCAGTGATTACTTCGTGTGCAGTTTGGTATTATCAGGGATGTAAACATGTTTGCCTTAAAATAAGATATTATTACGCCAATGTAGATTAGGGTTGGGGCATGTACCATCGATTAATTGGTTAATCAGAGACTGCATTTTGGGGTCATTACACAAGATGTTGCTGATATCGGCGAGCAATGAAACGTGGGCCGAAAGATTACATGCATTGTAACTTCTTTGGTGAATCGAGATAGGCCATCGATGACTTTAATTTTGTTTCATAGACGACAATGGATTGTGAAGTTGAATCCCAGTAATTTCGTTAGCCACTTCTATTGCTCTGGCATTCGAATGGATCGAGATGCAAGCTCCCCAAGACTTTGATGATCGTTGAAGATCTGGAATGGCTGGCCCTGCAAGTATTGATGCAATTTCTTGACTGAGGAGGTGATAGCACACATTTTTTGGAATATGTGGAAGCTTTCTGAAGGTGACGTGGAAGTTTAAGGCTAAATTACGCGATTGGGTGGTTATTTGGGAGAGAACTGCTCCAATGGTGGTGGAGGACGCGTTAGTTGTGATGATGAATGGTTTGGAGAAATCAAATAATGATAAAATGGGAGTGTAAGTGACGACCCATTTAAGGTGGTCGAATGCTTTTTTGGCTTGTGGGCTCCAATTAAATAGCTCACTTTAAATGGTTAGTTATGGGGTGTACAATTGAGGAGTATTGTTTAATAAATCATCTGTAGTACCCAGTGAGACCAAAAAATCCACGAACATCTATTATAGATTTAGGCGTTAGCAAGTCGATCGCATTGAGCATTGAAGGATCGAATTGTACGCCTTTACCTTAAGTAATATGGTATAACTAAGTAAGCTTCGTCCGTCCAAAGTTACGCTTAGCTAGGTTAGCAAAAATATAGTGTTGGTTGAGAATGGATAAAATTTTGTAGAGGTGGTCTAAGTCGGAAGCCCAAGACGGACTATAAATGATAATGTCATTGAAAAAGACAAGCATAATTTCCATAAATGATGGCAAAATATATTATTCATTATAGCTCGGAAAGTGGATGGGGCGTTGGTTAAACCAAATGACATTACCAAAAATTTATAGTGTTCATCATGAGTATGGAAAGCCATTTTTGGAATATCGGGTGTGTGGACTCGGATTTGAAAACAGCTGCTACGAAGATCAATCTTTGAGAAGAAGGATGCAAGATAAAATTCATATAAAAGTTTGCCGACAGTTGGAATAGGAAAGAGATCTTTAATAGTGATGGTATTAAGTGCTCTATAATCGACACAAAATCGCCACAAACCATCTTTCTTTTTGACAAAAATGACGGGTGAGGAGAAGGGGCTAGTGGTTGGTTGAATGAGTTTAGAATGGAGCATTTCGTGAACTTGACATTTTATCCCATTCTTTGAAAATAAGGATAGCGATACAGTTTGGTGTTGATTCGTTTGAAATTAGGGAAAAAGGTATATATGGTGGTTAAGGGTTCGATCGGGTGGAAGGTGCGTTGGTTTCTAAAAAGATATGGTTGTAGGTTGATAAAAGTTTATTGAGTTGTAGATCCGTGTGGGTTACTAGTTGTGGGTTGGGTGATAGGTTAGTGGGATGGAATTGAAGATAAAGATAATTAGAAATATAGGAGGTTGTTTCTAATCTACATAGTTGGTGGACTGAAATAGGGGAGGCATGTGAGTTTGGGACCAGCCTAGTTAAGCACATGGTTTGGTTATTACAATTAAAAGCCGTTGTTCACTTCCTATGGATGAGAGTTTCTAGGGCCAAGCTTCTTAGCCACTGAATGTCACAAATAGCATCAAATCCAGCGATTTCTAGGAGAAGAAATCAATTTTGAATTACTTCCCTTGTATTTCAACACTGATGCTTGGCCAGCTATCGGCACTTCTCAGCTTTTCTCCATTTCCCACGGTTATTACAAATGAGTTTGTGTTATTCAATTTAAATCCCGGAAATTGTCGTGTTTTTGAGTGAATGTAATTGTGTGTGGAGCCAGTATCAACAAGAACTGAAATAGGGTTCCCATTGATTGTTGCAGGGAGGCGGATTGAACGCGGGTGGGTGGAGCCGGTTAGGGCATGGAAGGAAATTTATTATGTGACGTCAAGGTTTGGGTTTTTTGAATTTTGGTCATTGATATTAGTAATTGGGTTGGATTCGGAATCCAGTGTCGGTGTAGGCTCATTTTCAGGTGGGGGGGTCTTCCATTCGTATGTCGGATAGTATCATCATTATGTAGGTGGGTTTGCAACGATGACCGAAGTGATATTTTTTCGTCACAATTAAAACATCACCTTTGCAGCTTGCAGATGTTCATTTAATAAGGGGATAGTTGTTTGATGGGCATGGACAATTTAGTAGTTTGTGTATGAGGTGTTTGAGGAAATGATTGGTCCAGTTGTTGGGCATTGGTGGGTTTTTGGTATCATGTAGTACTTTAGGTGGGTTGAAATTTGGTTTGGTCATTGTACTTTTTCTATGAGTTTGGCATCCTCAATGGCATCTATACTGGTAGTTGGTTTGAGGAGATATAACTCGTTTTGGATATGGGTTTTAAGACCAAAGATAAAGCACTGGAGGATCGATTCGGGTTGTAGGGTAGTAATACGGTTACAAAGTGTTTCAAAAGTGTATCGGTAATGGTCTACGACGGTGTTAGATCGAAATTTGGACCTAACACCCAAATTGTTATGAACAATAAAGAATTTCGAATGCAGAACAGGGAAAAAGAAAATAACACTCAGAATTTATAGTGGTTCGGCGTTAACGAGCCTACGTCCACTTTATATGTTATTAATTATGCTTTAAAAGCTAGTACAACAGAGATTTCTCTCGATATTTTAGTGGTTTGACAACAATGGCGGACTCAGTATTCACTATTGCCAAAAAGATCCCGAAAAATGCCAAGCTCTGGGCTATTTATAGCTGATTTTGTCAGGCGGATCGCAGACACGTGGCACGAATCCCGAGATTTTCGGATCGCATCGCCACCATCGAAGAAACAGTCAAACTAGCCGTTGTGAACAGGTGTCGTCAGATCCGTGCGATTCGGATCGCTGAAGACCAGCTCGTGATTGAACGGGTCAGGGGGTTCGGTTCGTTACAAGGGATCGGATCGCCTGGAGGTGACGTTCGTCGACGAGATGGGAGCGATCCGTTCCTGGGCGAGTCGATAGAGCGCGATCCATTCCTAGGCGAGTCGATAGAGCGCGATCCATTCCTGGGCGAGTCGATAGAGCGCGATCCATTCCTGGGCGAGTCGATAGAGCGCGATCCATTCCTGGGCGAGTCGATAGAGCGCGATCCATTCCTGGGCGAGTCGATAGAGCGCGATCCATTCTTCCACTTTCTTGGGGGACTTGGTTTCCTGATTTCCTTTCATGAATGATCCTGGATGGCTTGGTCAAAAAGCGAGCCAACATTTTGCCCCCTCGAAGTATGTTTTATTGATGATGAAACATGCTTCGAAGATGCTTATTGGCTCTCTCCTAAAAGGATGTAGTTAACAGTCGCATCGGTTTAAATTGACACATGCATGAATCGGATCGCCATAGGACGACACAGTCCGATTTGGTCATCTGCCCGTCTCGTGCTGAGCTCCTAGGGTCTTGTGCGATACGGGGCGCATCTTCCTTCGAGTCGTGTCGGGCCTTGAGTTTCGTGGGCCATCATTTCAAAGCGGTCCGTGGGCTTCTTTGCGATTCCATCTTTGGATCGTGGCCTGGGGGGCGCTTCGTGGACCGAATAAGACAAAGGAGGGGAGACAAACGGTCACCTTCTCTGCCTATATAAGCCGACGCTCCCTTCTTCATTCTCCTTCTTCTTCTTCTCTGCCGAATCGTTTCGCGTGAGCCATCGAAAAACGAACCCAACCTTTTAAGTTTTCGAAAATCCAAGTATTCTCTCCGTTTTTAGAAAGGTAACTTTATAGAAAGCACTCTCATATTACTTTCCTGAATTCCTACGGCTGATTCGAGGGAGAAATGATATAAATCCGCGACTTTCTGAACAAATTACCAAGCCGCCATGGCCATCGAGCGTGGAGCTCAGAATTTGAGGATGGGAAGGAGACGAGGAAGAAGAAGGATGCAGAAGGGGAAGGAAGGTCGACTCGGATCGTGGTCAAGGGTTGAGGACGAAAGCAAGTGGCGAGACGAAAGATGGCGGTGGCAACAAAAGGTCGTATCGCGGTTGTCGCAACGGTTCGTGAGGGAGCCTTCCCTTCGTCCGGCGATTCGATGAGGGGCGAACCCTCTGCTATGCGAGTCGAAGGGGGCGGTCCCTCTGCTATGCGAGTCGAAGGGGGCGATCCCTCTGCTACGCGATCCGAAGGGGGCGATCCCTCTGCTACGCGATCCGTCTCACGGCTGGTGATACGAAGAAATTTCAGTCTTTAATCAGCGCCTTGTCGCTACAAAACTCTGGACAGTTAGGATAGAGCCTTGACGTTGATCTCTCTGGACTGAATGACTTCATGATTTGACTGCATATGACGACTAACGACCTTTAATAACCTCGACTGCTTTCATGCTTTATTATCGTTTTTTATAATGCGCACACACAAACACACACAGCAGCACTTGCACACACGGGGGACGGGTAGTGTTGATCTTATCGTTCATATTTTCTCGTCCTAGCAGCAATGTCGAACGACCACTCTTCCTCAAGATCTGTAGCCGGAACGGAATCCGAGACTCCTGAACAGCATAATCCTCAAATTCCTCCAATCAATCCAGAAGGTGAAGATTCCGGGTCTGAATATGAAGCCACAGAATCAGATCCAACAGAAAGCACGTCATCCAGCAGCAACTCCGAGTCTGACGAACGAGCTCCGGACGAAATTCCAGGCGCAGTCGGGATAGATAAATTCTCTGACTCTTTAATGTCCAAGCTCGATGAGATAAAACTCAAGAGAATCTGCTTAAGACACGGCATTCCTTGGGACGATGTCTTGACACCTGGAAGCGAAGACAGACCCCATCTAGCACCGGAAGGGTACATGTCGATCAGTCGAACAATGTGCCTAGTGGGAGCCATTCCTCCGTTCCCTCCAATTGCCATTGAAACTCTGAGACGACTAGGCATTGCTCCGATGCAGCTTCATCCAAACGCCTACGCCTCTCTATACTCTTTATATGTTGCTTATGCGGAAATCTTGCACGCCGAACTCAAATTCAGAGACCTGGTGTTCTTCTTTCTCTTCAAGCACCGTTCTTCTGCAACTCCCAACTTTTCCTTTTTTGAATCAGTGGCGAACAGGAAAGTTCTGTATGACGGATACAGCAACATCGGGGATCCTAAGTCTGACTGGTTTTACATAAGAAGACAGGCTGGATGCTCACGGAGATGGCTCAAATCAAGTAAATTTTGATCGCCTAGTTGAATATCTTGCTTGGGGAGTCTAAGTAATAACATTTTTCCGCTCTTTCCTTTGTCTTAAACAGATCATGTCTTCCCGAAAACAGAGGGTGCATTATACAACAACCGGTTATCCATTCTTTTGCAAAGCAGATCCGACTTTTTAAGGATTAAAAAATGCATTACGGATGACAACCTTCACAAGCATCGCCTCTTGGATAGGAAATTTGGACTTGGAACCGGCGGCAGACCTTATAAATATGTGCCCCCGACGGAAGGAGAAGGAACTTCACAAGCGGTGGAGACAACCAAATTTCGCAAAAGTCCTTCTCCGATAGTCATCCAAGACGACGAAGACTTGAATGTATACAGAGGGGATGAGCCCCGCGATGATGC
This sequence comes from Allium sativum, assembly GCA_030737875.1. Taxonomy (NCBI): domain Eukaryota; kingdom Viridiplantae; phylum Streptophyta; class Magnoliopsida; order Asparagales; family Amaryllidaceae; genus Allium; species Allium sativum. Next base: position 662,151,264 of record CM060919.1, read on the forward strand.
GTCCAAGGAAATCCCTACCTCTGCTCCAATGGAAACTGTTGGTGATGACGACTGGACAGAAGAACAATTATTCGACGAGCTGAATAAAATCCCTCTGCCCGACGTTGAATACACGGAAAAAGACTTCGGCGAGGAGCCTTTCTTTTCTGCTCCCGAAGAGGCGACTGATTCAACAAGGGGACGTGAAACGGGCCAGACGAGCCTGTCTCCAGGCCCGGGTCTGTTAGGGGGAATTATATGGGATGCACACCTCACACACACTGCCTGACCATGCACTATTATGTCGTGGATATTCAATGTGATAATATGCTCTTCTTTTCTTTTTACAGGAGCGATGTCTCGCAGGAAATCCTATTCGTACCGTTCTCTTCGCGAAGGCACTCCCAGCCTTCGATCGGGTACCGAGCGCCCTCGCGGTCCCCCTCATAGGCCGAGCTCTTCGCAACCTCGATCTCCACCCAAGTCAACTTCTACCAGGCCTTTGAGTCATCCAACAATTCCGACCGGGGGGAAGACACTTCCAAAAGAGTTGACTCCTCCAAAGAGTGCGCCTTCCCACAGTCGGTCGTCCAAAAGGCGTCACGAATCCAAAGATGGGGACAGAGATTCATCCAAAGACACTGAGCAAGAGAGAAGTAACATTGTTCCCACCAGCCAACCAGAATTAGCTGCTTCCGGTTCAAGGGACTACGTTCACGGTCCTGAAATCCAAGGTAGGCTGGGAAAGCTACGGGAACAATTTCCAGGAATGTTCTTCGATAGGATGGTCTTTGTCCCTGCCTTGGAACCAGTTCCTAAAAACTGGGATAAAGAAGTTATCGGGCATATCCGTCACGTGGCCAAGCAGTACGAGGCGATGAAAAAGCACGCACTTAATCTTTCAGAGGTCATCCGAACACTTGAAATAGAAGCTCACAGGTCTAAAGCAAAACTTGAAAATAATGAAAGGGCTAGGACAAAATTAGAGAAGGACCTGGAAGACGCTCAAGCCCAGCTCGCTTTGGCACAGAGAGATGCTGCAAACTATAAAACTGAATTAGAAAATGCCAAGCAGCGCTTTCATTCAGAACTGGATTCCAATAGCCAGGAAAAAATGGCCTTAAAAAAGGAGGTTGAAGACCTCAGAATGGCCAACATCGAATTGGTAACGGCACAAGGCCATTTTGAGACTGAGAAGGCTGCTTGGGAGGCGGAAAAAGCGAGTCTAAAAGAAAAGTTGGCTCTGGCAGAGGCGGAAAAAGTGATCTTGAATGATCAGGTGGCGGACGCGGAGAGACGGGCAGCTCTTGCCGAAAAGAACGTGGATAGTGCCATTGAAATGGCCACCGCCTCCAACCACAAACTCCTTGAAAGAGAGAAAGAAATTGAGGGGTTTGAGGAGATGATTTTTGATTTCCTTGGCCAGGTTCTCAAAACCCGCAATATCTCATGGATCCCGGATTATCATGTTACTTTGGCCAACTTATGGGATGCCATCGTGGAGGGCGAAAAGCATAGACTGGGGGTCGAAGAGATCAATGAAGATGAATTGATGAAAAGCATCCTAAGAGACAACGAGCCTGAGGATCTGGCAGAGGGTCGTCGCTTAATCCTGGCGGAAATAGAGAAGGAGAGAGCCATGGCTAAAGGCAAAAGCAAAATTGACGAAGGTTCCAGCTCCGCCGCCAAGTCTAAAACTTCCGAAGTCGAGGAGTATCACCCTGACGATCCGCTAATCCCTTTAGGTTTAACTCCCGTGGCTGTTGGAGCATCCGGATTTACTCAAGAGGGAGTATCTGCTGAAGGTACCTTTCTCTTTTCCCAACAATTTGCTAAAGCGATTGCGAGTTGCCGTCGTCTAACAGGACAACCCATTGAATTAGTAATGTGTGTCTTTCATAATGCAGGTGGCGAGCCCGCCGACAAGGGTGTTGGAAAGAAGAGAGAAGTGGAGGAGGGGACCGTCCTGCCAGGTGCTGAAATCGATGTTTCAGAGCGAGTCGAGGCCGCAACAGCTGAAGGAAGCATCTCGGTGCCTAGCGCCGACGTATCCAAAGATGCTGAGACTATCGAGGCTTTAAAAGACTTGGATGGTCGGCATGTGGATGACGAAGAGGATACCACCGGCACCAAGAAGGCCGACGATGATGATGATGAGGAACCCCTGGCCAGCCGAAAAGCCAGACAAGAGAAAGAGTTGGCTTTGAAGAAGGTGGGGGATGAGGCTTTGGATGTGGTCCCTCTTGCAGAGTTCGATCCCAAAACTGGGATGATCATGAAAATCCAATCCAAGTCCATCAGCCGGCAACTTCACTTTGCAAACCCCGATGACTTCCCGGCTTCCCTCTCCGGCGGAAGCAAAGGAAAAGATGGGGGAGAGGAAACCTCAGAGGAGTCAGATGCTCCCCTCGTGGACAAGCGGAAAAGGAAGAAGGGGGATCCATCTGAAGCCGACAAGGAGAGGCTGGAGAGGCAGAAGCGAGAGAAGATATCAAAGCATAAATAGGATGTTTTATTGATATTTTGTCTTTTAAGCTTCCCACTGGCCAGGAAGTGTAATTGTGAGACTGGCCCTCACTTTTGTTTCTAGCTTGTTTTCACCTTGCTGATTTGCAGTACATAAACAAGGATTTGTTTCTTCTTACATCATTGTGTACCTGTATTCATAGTAACTTTCCACGTTTAGTCGTTAGCCAACTATTAATAATTATAAGTCAGTCAATCAACAGGAAGAAGAATGTTCATGCTATGTTACACTTGTTATATCAAAGTTTAGTGTTCGCATAGGAGCGCGTGATGCCCCCATAATCAATTGTTAGAGCTTTATGCTTGGCGATTCGTTCGTTCCCCGATCCTTCAGCGGGGGAGGAGCTATTTCTCAGCGCTCAATCGGCGACGCCTTTATACTCTCTCTCTCTCTCTGGAGAGTTAGAGTTCGAGCTCAGCGATTCATTCGCTCCCCGGTCCTTTAGTGGGAAAGGAGCTCTTTCTCAGCGCTCAATCGGAGACGCTTTTATACTCTCTCTCTCTCTGGAGAGTTAGAGTTCGAGCTCAGCGATTCATTCGTTCCCCGGTCCTTTAGTGGGAAAGGAGCTCTTCCTCAGCGCTCAATCGGAGACGCTTTTATACTCTCTCTCTCTCTCTGGAGAGTTAGAGTTCGAGCTCAGCGATTCATTCGTTCCCCGGTCCTTTAGTGGGAAAGGAGCTCTTTCTCAGCGCTCAATCGGAGACGCTTTTATACTCTCTCTCTCTCTGGAGAGTTAGAGTTCGAGCTCAGCGATTCATTCGCTCCTCGGTCCTTTAGCGGGAAAGGAGCTCTTTCTCAGCGCTCAATCGGAGACGCTTTTATACTCTCTCTCTCTCTGGAGAGTTAGAGTTCGAGCTCAGCTGTCTGCGATCATGCATGCTCCTCAAACTCGTCCCAGGTTTACGTTTTAATCCAAGCTCCGAAGATTAAAACCAGCTGGACAAGCAGCTAGAGCATTTACCAAGGCTTTGGGTTCCTCTGATTAGTTTATGAGAGGGACTGTCGGCACCGGACTTCAGGTACCTGCATTATTCACACTGAGTTTCATAGGCAAATAAATAAAGATGCAGTAAAGATAAATGACACACAGTATTTTTATAGTGGTTCGGTCGAATCATGACCTACGTCCACTTTATAATCTCTTGCTTTAAAGAATCAGACTGTTCTAGGCGAGTCATGCCCTGTACATTGTTTTTTTTTTTTTTTAACAAAGCAAAAGAACAAGTTTGAAGCCTCTCATGTTAAATATGGCCGTAGATGTTGGGCATTCCACACTCTGGGGATTTCCTTTCCATATACGGTTGCCAGCTTGAAGGTTCCATTATCAAGCTTGCTGAGAATAGAGTACGGTCCTTCCCACTTCGCTCCCATATGAGTTGGGGGTGGAAAGACACGTTTCAGAACCAAGTCTCCGGGTTCCATGGTTCGGGTTCGGACCTTTTTGTTGTAATATCGGGCGACCTGTTGTTTGCATCTCAGAGCACGCAGGTCGGCTTCATCCCTCTTTTCTTCGATCATATCCAGGGACTCAAGGAGCAATTCATTATTGGTCATTGGATCATAATAGGTCACCCGATGAGAAGGTACCTTTATCTCAATCGGGATGACTGCTTCTGTTCCAAAAGCGAGGGAGAACGGGGTATGTCCGGTCGCCGATTTATATGTCGTTCTGTGAGCCCATAGTGCCAAGGGCAATTCATCAGCCCACATGGCTCTAGCCCGTTTCATTCTTCTTTTCAGAATGGACTTAATTACTTTATTTGCAGCTTCGACTTGCCCGTTTGATTGTGGGTGTGCCACGGAGGTGTATCGATTATCGATGTGATATTTTTGGCAGAAATTTCTGAATTCAGCACTATCAAATTGAGTTCCGTTGTCCGTTATCACAATCTTTGGAATTCCAAATCGGCAAATGATGTTTCTCACAATGAAGTTGATCACTCGTTTAGTTGTGATTGTAGTTAGTGGTTCTGCCTCGACCCACTTAGTGAAATAATCTATGGCCACAATAGCAAACTTTGCTCCGCCCCTTGCTATGGGGAGACTTCCTATGATATCAATTCCCCACATAGCAAAAGGCCATGGACTCATTATTGTTTTTAACTGGCTCGGAGGCGCCCTAGGTATCTTTGAAAACCTCTGGCACGCATCACATCGTCGTGCATATTTTACTGCATCCTTGTTCATGGTGGGCCAGAAGTAACCATGACGCAATATCTTTTTCGCCAAAGTTTGCCCCCCAGTGTGGTCGCCACATTCGCCTTCGTGGACTTCTTGCAGCACACGTTTGATGTCATCGTGGGCTATGCACCGAAGGAGGGGCATTGAATACCCTTGTCTATAAAGGATTTCGCCTTGCAGCACGTATCGGGCGGCTTTACGAATCACTTTACGCCTCTCGCTTTTCCCGGCCGGAAGCGCTCCATCCATTAGGAAATTCCTTATAGGAGTCATCCACGACTCCTTTTCTGGTTCCGTCTCCATTACAAGGTCGACTTCCATCTGATCGATGCTGGGAGACCGAAGTACTTCAACGGGGGCTAGCCCTATCACCTCAGGATCGTTAGAACTAGCCATCTTTGCCAACTTGTCTGCCTGTTGATTTTCTGACCGCGGAATATGAGATATGCTGTAGTGATCAAACTCATTCAACAGCTCTTTCACTTTCTTTAAGTATAGAATCAATCTTGCACTTTTAGCTTGGAATCTCCCAGTAACTTGGTTCACAACTAACTTGGAATCGCAGAAGATGTTCAGTTTTGTGACTTCTAGCACCTTTGCAATCTTTAATCCGGCTATCAGAGCTTCATATTCAGAATCGTTGTTAGTGGCCTGAAACTCCATTCGGATGGCATAAGTTATCAATCGTTTCTCGGGGGTTTCAAGCACTATTCCAGCGCCGGATCTTTCGTTATTTCTAGCACCATCAGTATATAATCTCCAGACATTAGGGTCGAAAAGTAACTTTGAGGGTTCCACTTCTTCGTTTGCTATGTCTTCTTCAGGAACAGTGAATTCTGCTATGATGTCAGCTATCACTTGCCCCCGAATCGACCGTCTGGGCTGAAAGTTCAAGTCAAATTGACTTAGCTCAATATTCCATTTGAGTAATCTTCCAGACGCCTCTGGTCTCTGTAGAACTTGCTTGAGTGGGTGATCAGTATATATGATAATAGGATGTGCTTGAAAGTAGTGCCGGAGTTTTCTGGAGGCAATCAGTAAACTATACGCCAGTTTTTCTATCCGTGGATAATTACGCTCCGCCGCTGTTAATTTTTTGCTCACGTAATACACAGGTCTCTGGACCTTCTCCTCTTCCCTTACCAACGCTGAGCTGACTGCATGAGATGACACTGCCAAATACACGAATAAATCCTCGTGGTCTATTGGTTTAGATAGAATTGGAGGTTTCTCCAAGTGTCTGAGCAAGCTCTGGAACGCTTCCACGCAGTCAGGTGTCCATTTAAAGTGGCGTTTTCCCCGCTTTATTAATTCGAAGAATGGGATGCACTTATCCGTAGCCCTGGAGATAAATCTGCCTAGTGCGGCCACTTTTCCGGCAAGGCTTTGCACGTCCTTAATTTGCCTAGTTTCCTGAATGTTCCTGATTGCCGTGATCTGGTCCGGATTAATCTCGATACCGCGCGAACTGACAATGAATCCTAAGAATTTTCTAGAAGCAACACCGAATGAACATTTGGTGGGATTGAGTTTCATCCCATACTTTCGAAGAATGCCGAACACCTCTGCCAAGTCAGTAGTGTGTTGAAAGGATTGCTTGGATTTAACCAACATATCGTCGACGTATACTTCCATTGTTTTCCCGATTTGATTATAAAACATTCTGTTGACCAGACGTTGGTACGTAGCGCCTGCATTCTTCAAACCAAAGGGCATTACTACGTAACAATATAATCCCAGATCAGTGATAAAGCTAGTATGCTCTTGGTCCGGAACGTGCATCGGAATTTGGTTGTATCCTGAATAAGCATCCATGAATGAGAGAAGCTCATGACCTGCCGTCGAGTCTACCAACTGGTCAATTCGAGGTAATGGGAAACTATCTTTGGGACAAGCTTTGTTTAAATCCGAGAAGTCGATACACGTTCGCCACTTCCCGTTGGCCTTCTTTACCAGGACTGGGTTCGAAATCCAATCCGGGTAAGTTGAATCTCTGATAAATCCATTACTCTTTAGCTTCCCAACCTCTTCTTTCAAGGCAGCGGACCTCTCTGGGCCCAGCACTCGCCTTTTTTGCTTCACTGGAGGATGTTTGGGGTTAATGCTCAAAGAATGGCTCATGATTGATGGGGATATCCCGCACATGTCCGCATGGGTCCAAGCGAATACATCCAAGTTGTTCTTTAAGAAAGTCGTCAATTCTTCGGCAAGAGTCGGACTTAACTGGGATCCAATCTTAAGGACCTTCTCCGGATCACTGTCATCGATTGGCACATCCACAGTTGCTTCGTTGGGAGTTGCCGTTCTGCCCCCGGGTTCCTGATCCTCTCTGGGATCTATATCCTCGGGCATCACTCTAGGCAACTCTCCAACAATTATCCTCTTTGATTGCTATAAGGTTTCTGCCCCCAAAGGGGGAGGAGTGCCTTTAGTTCCAATATCCCCGCCGTTGCGAAGCAACTTTAATTCGGCAACATAACATGCTCGCGCAGCAACTTGATCCCCTCTGACGATACCAACGCCGGCTTCTGTGGGGAACTTCAATAGCAAGCACTAGGGGGCTATACAGGCTCTGAATTTTGCGAGGGCCGGCCGGCCCAAGAAGGCATTGTATGGCGATTCGACATCCAAAACCACAAAGGGAAGGATTCTCACTCTCTGGCGTTCTCCTTCCCCAAGTGTAACTGGCAATTCTACGTAACCCATAGGTGCGGTGGATGCTCCGTTGAATCCACGAATCCATCCTTGGCAGGGCTTCAAGTCTTTTATCTCAAGATTCATCTGGTCAAAGGCTTTTTTGAAAAGGATATTAACGGAACTCCCGTTGTCCACCAGTACCTTATGAACAGTGGCTGGCCCAATGGGTATTGTGATTACAAGTGGATCTTCAGTTGGAGCGTGGACCCCAATGCTTTCTCGCTCTCGGAAAACAACATCATCAGTCATCATCTTTTGCTGCTTCACCGGCACACCGTCCTCGGGGTTGCTACATTCCCCCACTTCGAGGTGTTGTTTGGCTGCGTTGACATATTGATCTAAAGCTTTGGAACTGTGCCCAGCAAGGTAAAGTCCACCGATCACGGTGTTGATTACAATATTCTTTCCCTTTTGCTGAGCAGTTGGCCTAGCAGCAAGTTGATTTTGATTCTGATTCGGGGCCTGCACTGCTTGCCCCCTGTCCCTAGGCGCTACTCTGTATTCATCTAGCTTCCCTTCTCGAAGTAGCCTTTCGACCACGTCCCTAAGGTGACGGCATTCATTCGTCGAATGACCGTGAATTTGATGAAAAAGACAAAACTTTCCTGTCTCACGCTCTTTTTCTGTCGATTCTCTAGGAGGTGGCCTCTTATTTTGGAGGACTTCATACGCATCCATGAAAATATTCTCCAAAGTATCACTGATGGGTGTATAACTTTCAAAGGCCCTGGGACGAGTCCTTCTCTGGGAATCGTTCCCTCGGCCCCTCTTCCGATTGTTGCCGTGACCATTGTTATTGTTGTTACCCGGCTGACGGCCACCCTGATTCTGATTTCCGACGTTAACTTCAACTTTCCCCGAGCTGTCTCCAGTCTGTTTGATGGCGACATTGCTCTGAACTTCTTCCTTATCTGTTGCTTTAAGCTTTCGGTTTGCGTATACCTCTTCCCGGCGCAGATGTACGTTGGCTTTCTCATAGAATAACTCTCTGGTGTGGGGTGGTTTGCCTGCCAAGTACCTCCCGAATTCAGTGTCCTTATCCACTCCGTCAATCAATGCTGCGACAATGGTCGGCTCATGAGGATCTTTAACCTCAGTGGCGGCCAAATTGAAACGATCCAGGTACACCTTTAAACTTTCGCCTGGTCGCTGTTTGACAAGGAATAAATCGATCACGCTTTTCGTCTTCTGTGCGTAGATACGGAATTGCTCTACAAACTTCTCGCTTAGTTCTCTGAAGCTAGAAATCGATCTCGCCGGCAGGCGAGTAAACCATAGCAAAGCCACGTCCTCCAGGAATATGGGAAACGCTTTACACTTAACCGCGTCAGAAGCGGCGGCAGCAGTCATCGACCAAGAGTATCTCATTAGGTGCTGCACAGGATCAGACCTTCCTGCATATCGGTTCATTTGTAGCATATTGAAACGCCTTGGAAAAGTTGCGTCCAAAATATCGTCGGTAAAAGGAGTATGACTGCGGCCAATCCCCCAATCTTCGTTCCGCTGCCCACGACTGTCGGCCAAAATCTGGTGAACCATGGCTGCGACGTTTGCACTAGTCAGAGGAGGTTCAGGGTCAGTGCCTCTGGCCCGACGAGGTTCTCTGATCTCTCTTCGGGGAGCAGCCACAAAATCTGGGGCTCGGATGGGGTTTCGCTGCCCCCTGTTATCATGAGTATGCGTGCGGCGACGGGGCTGAGGTGGTCTGTCATGCACAGGACTGTTCACATCTCGAGTCCTGTGAGCCGTTGCTTGACCATTCATATTACGGTTCGTGGGTTCTGCCCCTAGTTCTTCTTCTTCCTGTGAGGGCAGGGTCCCGAACCGAAGCTGTTCTATGTTTTCGGCTCTCTCATACGGTCGCCGCGGAGGTCTCGGCGATTCTTCAGATGAAGAGGAATATGCTGGGGTGAGTGGACGAACTGGCGATGTTCTTTGCCTTGTTAGCTCATCAAGTCTTCTATCCATAGCTGCCAGGTTTTGCCGTAGGATAGAACTTTCCTGCCTTTGGGCGGCCAACTCATCAACTAACCTATCCCACATTTCGACAAAGCGGGAAAGATCCCCCTCAGTGACAGGAGCAGCAGGATCATAATGGCCATCATCACCCTCTCTTATGGGCATAGTGCTCGGACCGGGTCGAGCAGAGGTTCCAGGACGATAGGAGTGGGTCATGGGTTCCTTTCCAGGTCGAGTTGTGTTCTGACCATCAGTTCGGGTAGCTTCGGTTCGTGGAGGGCGGTTCGCTGCGCCCCCCTGGGATCGACTCGTGGTCATGGTGCGCGGAGGCTGCGAGGTGTTGCCCCGGGATCGAGTAACAACTCCTTCAGTAGCGTGGATCGTCTCGTTCTCATCGACTCGGAACGAGGTGTTTTCATCGGATCGGATCGCCCCCTGCGCTCCGCGATCCAGAGTCCCTTCGTTGCCCAGTTCGTGCACACCCTCCTCGATCGTTTCGTTGATCTGCGAAACTTTAGATCTTTTTCCAGCCATGATATCCGAATCGCTGGGATCTTCAAGAAAACGAATGACGAAACTTTAAGGCTGAGTTTCTCAGTGAAAGCACCAAAAATGTTAGATCGAAATTTGGACCTAACACCCAAATTGTTATGAACAGTAAAGAATTTCGAATGCAGAACAGGGAAAAAGAAAATAACACTCAGAATTTATAGTGGTTCGGCGTTAACGAGCCTACGTCCACTTTATATGTTATTAATTATGCTTTAAAAGCTAGTACAACAGAGATTTCTCTCGATATTTCAGTGGTTTGACAACAATGGCGGACTCAGTATTCACTATTGCCAAAAAGATCCCGAAAAATGCCAAGCTCTGGGCTATTTATAGCTGATTTTGTCAGGCGGATCGCAGACACGTGGCACGAATCCCGAGATTTTCGGATCGCATCGCCACCATCGAAGAAACAGTCAAACTAGCCGTTGTGAACAGGTGTCGTCATATCCGTGCGATTCGGATCGCTGAAGACCAGCTCGTGATTGAACGGGTCAGGGGGTTCGGTTCGTTACAAGGGATCGGATCGCCTAGAGGTGACGTTCGTCGACGAGATGGGAGCGATCCGTTCCTGGGCGAGTCGATAGAGCGCGATCCATTCCTGGGCGAGTCGATAGAGCGCGATCCATTCCTGGGCGAGTCGATAGAGCGCGATCCATTCCTGGGCGAGTCGATAGAGCGCGATCCATTCTTCCACTTTCTTGGGGGACTTGGTTTCCTGATTTCCTTTCATGAATGATCCTGGATGGCTTGGTCAAAAAGCGAGCCAACAGACGGTGATTCGTTTAAGCTTGAAAAGAATAGTTTGCGGATTTAAGAAAGTCGATGGACCGAAGCATTGCTCGAATGCTTTTGTCGAAGCTAGCCATAAAGTGAGTTGTTTATTTCATTGCATCCATTGAAACCATGATATAGCCTGCCCTTGCATGTGAAAGTTTGCTAGCTCGACACGTTGATCTTCTGGTGTGGAATAATAAGAAAAATATCGATCGGCTTGAAATATCCAATCACATGGGATGGATCCATCAAATGATGACAGTGTCACTTTAGGGTATCACTTTGGGCTTTCGGCCTGAGGTTGTGGATGATAATAGTGGAGGTTGTCGGTTGTTGTATGGTGTGCTATATGTGGTGGATGTTTGATTTTTTGGGGGAAAGGGATGTTTGTGTGTCGAATTTATAAGTGAGGTCGGCCATGGATTTGGTGAGGTTTTGGATTGTTCTTTTGATGTCAATGATGTCGACATGCCAAGTTTCAGGTAAGGAACCATGGCTGGTTTGAGAGGGACAAATATTGGTGATGGGCTAATTGTTGTGGTGATTCATCTACTTTCGTCATGTTTATAAATATGGTTTTGTTATTTTGGGAGGAGGGGAAGGGAGATCAAGAAGTGAAAGCATCAAAATGATATGATGCTAGGGGATGCAAATCAAAGAAAGGAGAAGAAGTAAGACATACATGTAAGAGGAAATTTTCAGGAAATATTTCAATAAATGGTTTGGTAATTTAATTGGTTCGAATTTAAACAATTCTGATTATTTAGTTACTATAAATGTGGAATAATAAAAATTTATATTTCGAAATAATCGAAAATAGTTGAACTGACAATATCGTGTAAAATGGATAATCTAATAAATTTAATTCGGTCTAGAGTTTAATTATTATAACGAGTAAATTTATTTATAATGATATTTGAACGTATAAATTAATATAATTAAAATCGAGCTCGTAACGTCGCAGTAGTTCGTAATATTGAGTTTTGAACTTTAATTGGACATATAGGATTCGTTATAAGTCGGATTTCTTTGAAATAAGAAACGTTCAAATCTAATTGATTATTTTTTTATAATGGAAGAGAAAAATGGAGATTTCGCCTTATAGATTGTAAGTTATGTCCAAATCAAAATTTCAGAAAGTCGCTATTGAACCGTTTATAAACTGTAATGATTTATTTAATAAATTAAAATGAATATATATGCGTAACTCGAGCAAACGATCGAATCAAGATGTGAGACAAGTTATGTTGAGCTCGTATCGACATTTAGAATTTTACTATAAAATTTTAATTTAGGAAATAAACTATTTTTTTAACGTAATTCACACCCTTTATTAGCATTTTTTGGAATTTAACCATGTAAGTTGATTGTTTATTTTATTATATTTTTGAGGTCGTGGCATATTGCTTGTCACGATCATATTTTTATTTTTGTTTGTAGCAATTGACAAAAAATTAAAATTCTATGGAGCCGGTACCACACATGATTCAAACATAAAAACTAAATTTGTAATAAAACTCTAGTATATACCCAAGGACTAGTGATCGTGACCTTTATAAATCTGAGCTCTAAAGCTAAAAAGAAAGAACGTAACTTTTTCACGCACTTTGCCAAATACTTGATGTTGTTCTGCACTGTAAAGCATTCACTTCTTCAGGTTTATTTTTACTAATGATACGATGGCTTCAAGCTTTTATGCTATACCCTTGCGTTCTTTTAGTGCATTGAGCTAATTATTTCCCAAAATTTGGTAATGAATGACTATCATACATATATAAATCCAATAACTTTGCAAAAGTCCTAACAAATGTAATAACGTTTGTTTCCTTAATGTCCACCTCAATCAGTCCATACCCATGTTATTATCAGCAGCTTTTACACCAGCACATGCATAGTTTAGAATTTCACATGGCTAAATCTGAAACCACAGAAGAAGAAAAAATTATATTCCTTCATGGCCAAGATTCATAACCATCCCCTCCAAATGAAGCTAAGAAGGACTAAAAGGAAATACAATCCTATTAGATATCATGTTAACCTATATCTTCCAAATGAAGCTATGCATCCCTTCCAAATGAAGTTATACAGCTATGAAACATCAAGTCATACCCTACCTTAGAATTTAAGCTAAAACACATGGCTAGAAAAAGCAAACTACAAGTCTGCAAACCTACATATACGTAGGTATCAAGCTATTCCCGTGCATGCCAAGTAAATATTTCCTATATAAATATAGGGCAAAAGATTCTTCCTCGCGAAAACAAAGAGGAGATCAAACCAGTGTTCAAGATTTGAGAAAAAAATAAATTTCAACATCGATTCTCCATTTAAAATCCAAGTTTTATATATATGAAACCCTGCCACTTGCGCATTATCTTGGATTATATGTTATGGGGATCAAACCAAATTTTGATGCTGAAAAATATGCACAATAAGTTAAGGCGATGGATTTCCATCAAATGGGTCAGGGGCTCGGGCATAATGGTGGTTTAAGCAAGAAGTGGAAGCCTCGTATCTGAAAAGGAAGGGTTACGAGAGTGAGTAAGCATGGGTTATTTTCGATCGTGGTGGGACTATCCAAATTAAAACAAAATGAAGTCTGGGAAATATATACGTTTCATCGCAATGGGGTAAGACAATGGAAGAAGGGTGTGGAGGTGTTCACGAGGTGTAGCCACATTGTTGTGCAAAGTTTGGGAGAAAACGCTAAAAAAATGTCGCAAGTTTTCATTGGTTTGCCTAATACCATCTATAGATCGGTTTATGAAAGGAGAAGTCGAGGTGCAAGGAAATGGTGCAAGGTGGTAGGGATTTTGATAAGAATTATTATGGTGATTTTACGTTGAATTTTCGTAAAAAAAAGATGGAGGGTGAAGTTCACAAAGTACGACAATGGCTTGAAAAACGGAGGCAGAATGTATTCGTGATATGGAGGAGACGATTAGTGTTCGATGCGGGTCTTTTAAGTGTGGATACAGACCATGAAAACAAAAGGTGAAGCCCAATTGTGAAAATAAATTAAGTTTATTTTTATTTAAAATGGTTTATATTCGTGAAAGTTTAATATCAAGTATATACCTTATCAGAATTTCACAAACTTGGATCCGTTAGGACTGTACGGACGTAGGCTACACCATGGAACTATTCCAGAGAACATTAATCATTATTCAATAATTAACGACTAAGGTGAGTAAACTCACTAACTCTGTTCAGTTTTATAATATTATAAACATTATTTTATATTGATAAATAATAATTGGATGTTGTGTGTAACAACCCGTATTTTCAATAACCTGTAATAATGTAAATCGAGGCAGAATTTAATTCTAAATTCTGAATCAAGGGAAACGGGCTATGCCATTGCGTTCGTCTCGGAAAAATACGCGAAATAGAGTCCGAGTTTTCGAAAAACGGAGTCCGTATGACCCAATTAAGGCCCAACGAAGTTTTCAGAAAATTTATAAGTAAAAACAAATTTCAAATTCAAACTTGAATTTGGAAAATTGGGCCAGTTAGGCCAGGCGGGAAAATTCCCGCCACAGTACCCAAGTCGACAGCCCTGTCGACTTGGGAGTCGACTTGGTCTGACCAAGTCGACAGCCCTGTCGACTTGGCTGTCGACTTGGCTCAGACGAGCAGTCCTGCCTGGTGCACCATTTTGGGTTTGTGTTGAGCTTGGGGGCCAGATTCGGTTTAGAGGGCTGAGATTGCAACTAGGGTTTAATCCTATGGCCTAAAACACTTGCCTAATCTATAAATAAGACCCTAACCTACCCTAAATCATCATTATTCATCCTAGCAACTAAACTATGGCAAAATCAATCCTCCCATGGCCTCCACTCTCTTCATCAAATTCCTAAATAAATTTCTAAGTGATTTTCCATGCATACAAGTGTTTTTAGACTTGTATGATCATCATTAGCTTGCATTCAAGTCAAGTTCTTCTATTTGCACCACAAAGAAAGAGTTTTGATCAAGTTTGCTTGCATTTTTGGGGTTTAATTGGTTGCATAAGGGGTTTTCTTACATTTGCTATACTAATTTGAGTCCGCATAAGCATTGTAAGCCCTATTCCTTTCATACTTAAACTCTAAAGTTAAATGTATGATATGCAAGTTGTCATATGTTATGCAAGTTTTGTTATGCAATTTTGGTATGCAAGTTGTCATATGATATGCAAGTTTTGTTATGCAAGTTTGGTATGCAAGTTATCATATGTTATGCAAGTTTTGTTATGCAAGTTTGGTATGCAAGTTGTCATATGTTATGCAAGTTTTGTTATGTAAGTTTGATATGCAAGTTGTCATATGATATGCAAGTTTGGGATGATCATATGGTTCATGTTATCATGTTATGCAAGCTTATCTTGAGTATGTGAACATAAAGCTTCAAGCTTTATGCCAAAGGTTGCATTTTGGCAACATGTAAGTTATCATATCACTTATGATAACTTGCATGTGAGGCTAAATGCGAACTTATGGCCATTTCTACATGTCATTTAGCACCATGTATCATGAATATGCCAAGTTTGGTTTTATGAGGCCTAAGAATGTAATATGCAAGTGTATGAACACATGAAAATCTCATATGCCACCATGTTAAACTTGTGGCTTCAACATTTTTATGTCATGATTATGCCAAGTTCCCTCTTTCTATCCTTTATGCGCTATTGCGACATGTAAGCGATGGGATTGCGTTTGGGGTTGGGTAAACTTAAAAGACATAAAAACATGAGCTTGGGAATTTACCTATTAAGTTAGGTCTACCCATTGGGAATTTACCTATTAAGTTAGGTCTACCCAATTACTTGAAAACTTGTAATGTGTTTTGGAAACACGATGGACATGACACTTAGAAAAGATAAGTGTGGCCAACTCGAGGTTGGGTTGAGTTTGTAGCGTAAACCTACCCGGAACCGACCGGCCTAACTAGTTGCTACAAACAATAGGACCCAATGTGAGAAGTTGGTCATGTTGTACCTTGGACCCGAGGTTAGACCAAGTTGTGGTGTAAAGCTACCCGGACCCGCCCGGCTTAACTAGTAACCACAACAAAGTCTAATGTGAGAGGTTAAGGTGCATTAATCAATTAATGCCTCATGATTAGGGTTAAGTCATGGACCATTTAATACTTAACCAATTTGGGCTTGGAAGATTAATCGGGGTTAAGTCGTGAACTTATCGTTACACTTAACCAAGTTAATCCATGATTAGCAAGGGGTTAAACCATACTTAACCCACTAGAAAATACTAGCAATGGGGGGGCCCACTCCGCAGTAACCCCAAAATCGTATCATTAACGCCCTAGGGGCTAGGCTAGGGAGGGGGCACGATTACTGGGCTGGAGGTAAGCGACCCAATAAACGACGGCCGGGTGGTACGCCGATGTAGTTCCGGACGGACTATGGTCGTGCACGTAGTCCGTATTTGGAGAAGTCACCCATGGGTACCAGTAGATCGAGACTGTGCACTCATGTTTATGGTGTCCAGGTGTTGGCACCCTAAGGGCTTGATACACCCGAAGGGTGGACCCGGCACAGTTCGACTACAATCATGTTTGGGCCGTATTGACACCAACACGTGATGAGTTAGGCTTAGGGAGCCGATCGACTAGACCATTTGGTTGGACCTTGTGTTAGGGTCACTTCATGTTATTGGACCTCGTATGAGAGTCACTTCATGTTATTGGGCCAAAGCATGGGCCAAGGGATCAATACTTGTTTATTCCAGTCATGTTAGTTTGCTAGTACACCCGTGGTGCAAAACCTTAATCCTGATTATGCGATGACACCTTTATCTACCTTGTTAGTTAAAAATCATGCTAGTATGTTGTTATCCTTATGTTCATCCCTGCTGCTCATGTCAGTTAACTTTATCAGTTTACATTGATTGTAGTAGGGCTTACTCGGTCTTTTTGACTGACCTGTTTTCTTTCGCCTCTTTCCTTTCGTTCCCCCCCCCCAGGTTTACAGGGTGGGAATACCAGTACTTAGCTTGGATCTCAGCTGCTTTCTTGGATAGCTCATGTATGCTTTGGACTTGAGCTGGCTATGGTTTTTCCACATTGGGGATAGCTACTTTATGTTTTCCTTTTCAGCTTCCAGTTTTATGTACTAGACTTGTTTATTTGGAAAATTGACATTATGTTGTACCAGACTTGTTTTGAAATGGTTTAAAATCTTCCGCTGTTTTATCTATGTTATTTACTCTGTTTACATATATACATATGTTCTTGTTCTGCCTTGATATATCATTATGCTTGTTTACCTGATTCAAACGCCCCTCCAAAGTCAGAGTGCTTGCAAGAGTCACCATGGCGGAGGAGGGGTGTTACAATTTGGTATCAGAGCATATGGTTTACGAGAAGGAACAAAAAGGTTTTTAGAAAACTTTTTGAAAACTATTTTCAAAACCAAGTGTTTTCCAAAGAAAAGTCTAGTTTATTTTAAAAGGCTATTCCCCAAAAAGCCATTAGCAAAATCCCTTCGTTTTCCCCCATTCTGAATCTATCTTTTTCTTCGTTTCAGTATGGCCGATAACTTTGCCATCCCGGAGGGAGTACATGTACCTGTTTGGTATAGGAGACTTTTGGAGGCTAGGGCGACCGAAGCCGGCCCCGCAGATGTCCCTCCTCCTCCTCCTCCAGTAGTTAATATTCCTCCTCCCCTTGCTAATGTTCCTCCTCCTCCTGTCACTGAGGTTCCTCTTCCTCCTCCCCCTCAGCATCCTCAACCTGACTTCGCAAAGACTTGCAAAGATTTCAAAGCAATGGGTGGCAAGAACTTTCAAGGCACTGAGACTTTTGTAGAGGCCAGAAATTGGTTGAAAGAGACCGAGGATTTATTTGCTATCTTTGGCATAGACGATCAGAGGAAGGTCCTGTTGGCGGTTTGGCTTATGAAGGATGAAGCCGCTTATTGGTGGGAAGTCACCAATGGTACTAGGCCTGTTGAGACTTGGGCCGATTTCAGGGCAAGGTTCATGCTTAAGTTTCTATCTTCTGCTGAGGAGAATCTGCAGATGGAGAGATTCATAACTTTGAAGCAAGGAGATATGTCTGTCAAGGAATATGTGAACAAGTTCAATCAGTTAGCTCATTTTGGCTTGGATATGGTGAATACTCCTCATAAGAAGGCTCTTCGTTTTGCTAGGGGATTGAATGAGCCGTTGCAGGGATTGGCCATGTCACATATTCCCCATGGGGCCACGTTTGAGAGCTTGGTTGATATGGCGTTACTTCAGGGAGATGTCAAGAAAAATGATGCTCAAGTCAAGAAGACTGATTCCCAAGGAAAGGGAAATCAGGGTAATACTAGTGGTCAAAGCAGTCAAGGCAATCAGAACAAGAACAAGGGTCAAGGCAACAAGGGGAACAACAACAAGGGCAAGAACAACAAGGAGAAGTGCCATTATTGCGGTTCAGTTGGGCATCTTATTAAAGATTGTAGAAAGAGGAAAAGGAAGAATGGTGAATGCTTTTTCTGCGGTAAGACTGGACATTTCAGTAAGGATTGCCCGAAGAAACAGGGGCAAGGTCAGGGTCAGACTCAGCGTGCTGGACCTTCAGGAGGGAAAGTTCATGCTCTCACTACCGCTCTAGTTCCCGATCGAGGTAGTATTTCTGTTGAGAGCCTTGTATATATTTCTGATTTTCCAGTTTGTACCTTGTTTGATTCTGGTGCATCGCATAGCTTTATCTCATCTGATCTTGTTGATAGTTTGCACCTTAGTACTAGCTTGGTAGATGATCCCGTCTGTGTCTCAAATCCTATTGGGGGTTCCGCCCATTTGTCTATGATATGTGGGGATTTGAGGATCTCTATACTGAGTGTAGAGTTCTTGTGCAGTGCTTATGTTCTTGGTTTCAGGGGATACGGATTGATATTGGGCATGGATTGGCTGTCCAGATATGGAGCCATCCTTGATTGTGAGCATAGGGTTGTGAGGCTCGTGACTCGCCTCGGGAACACCCTAGAGATTTCTTGTGATCCGAGAGGTCCCGTCATGTTGTGCTATCTTGAATCACTCGACTCGTCAGTGGTGGCTCTTCAGTCTGTGAGAGTGGTTCGAGACTATCCCGATGTTTTCGATGAAGTTAGGGGGTTGCCCCCTAAGCGAGAGATTGATTTCCGCATTTATCTGGTGGATAATGCAAAGCCGGTTTCTTTGCCCGTTCGGCACATGGCTCCGCGTGAAAGGCGGGAGCTAAGCAAGCAAGTGAAAGAGTTGCTTGAAAAGAACTTCATTAGACGAAGTATATCTGAGTGGGGAGCGCCTGTGGTATTTGCTACCAAGGCAGATGGTTCTCTCCGACTTTGTGTTGATTATCGAGAGTTGAATAAGCTGACTAAGAAGAACAGACACCTATTACCGAGAATTGATGATCTCTTTGACCAGCTTGTCGGTGCTTCTGTTTTCTCTCAGCTTGATCTTGCTACTGGATTCCATCAGCTCAGGGTAGCTGAGGATAGTATAGACAAGACTGCGTTCAGAACTCCAGATGGATTCTTTGAATGGCTTGTCATGCCGTTCGGCTTGACTAATGCACCCGCATATTTCGTGGACTTGATGAGTAGGGTGTTCAGGGAGTTCTTGAACAAGTTTGTCGTGGTCTTCGTAGATGATATTCTGATCTTCTCTAAGGACGAGGAAGAGCACGCAAGGCATCTCGTGGAGGTGATTGATATGCTTAGAGCGCATCAGTTGAAGGCCAAGTTCTCCAAGTGTCATTTTTGGAGAAGGGAAGTTAGATTCCTTGGACATATAGTATCTAAGCAGGGCTTAGTGGTGGATCCCGCCAAGGTGGTTGCAGTTCAGGATTGGAAGACTCCAAGGAATGCAACCGAATTAAGAAGTTTTCTAGGTCTTGCAGGCTTTTACCGGAAGTTCATCAAGGACTTCGCGAAGATTTCTGCTCCTCTCACTAAATTAACGAAGAAGAATCTAGTTTTTGCGTGGAGCATAGAATGCGAGCTTGCTTTTCAGAAGCTCAAGAGAGCTCTCACATCAGCACCTGTTCTAGCTTTGCCTGATGGAGGGAAGTTATTTACAGTATACACCGATGCATGTGGCACGGGGTTGGGAGCTGTTTTGATGCAAGAAGGAAGAGTGATATGCTTTGGCGGTAGACAACTCAAAGTGCATGAGAAGAATTATCCCACTCATGACTTGGAGTTGGCAGCAATAGTATATGCACTCAAGGCTTGGCGCCATTATCTTCTGGGAGAAAGATTTGAGCTTTATACCGATCACAAGTCATTGAAGTATCTCTTTTCTTAGAAGGATCTGAATCTGAGGCAACAAAGATGGATGGAATTCTTGGCGTCCTACGATTTTGAGATAGCTTATACCCCTGGCAAGGGGAATGTGGTAGCTGATGCATTGAGTAGAAAAAGGTTGACCCTAAGTCCTCTATTCGTTGAGATGAAGAATCTAGAGTATGTAGCAACCTTTGATTTCTCTTTGGCGGTTGGGTCGATGACCGGTTCTTTAGCATCTCTGGAACTCAGGCCTACCCTTCTTGATCAAGTTGGGGCTTCGCAGAAAGAAGACCCTCAGATATTTGAGATTATGGATAAGCTGATTCGAGGAGAGACGTCTAGTCATCTCGCTCGATATTCTGTTGATGACATGGGTTGGCTGAGGAGAGATGGAAGGTTATGTGTTCCCATGGTAGAAGATTTAGTAAGAAAAGTTCTTGAGGAAGCGCATCGCTCTAAGTTGACTATACATCCAGGCGGAGATAAGATGTATAAAGATATGAAGCGTATTTTCTTTTGGCCTGGGATGAAGAAGGATGTGGCAGAGTTTGTCTCTAGATGTATCATTTACCAGCAAGTTAAGGCCGAGTCAAAGAAGCCCGGTGGGCTATTGCATCCTCTAGACGTTCCACTTTGGAAGTGGGAGAGTATCTCCATGGATTTTATTGATGGGCTACCAAGGTCAAGGAAAGGGAATACGAGCATTTGGGTTATTGTGGATAGACTTACAAAGAGTGCTCATTTTATTCCGGTGAAGAGCAAGAGGACCGCATCTTGGCTAGCGTCTGTATATCTTCGTGAGATTGTGAGACTACATGGAGTCCCTTCCAGTATAGTCAGTGACCGTGACCCAATCTTTACAAGTCAGTTCTGGAATAGCTTGCAAGAGGCTATGGGCATGAGGTTGAATCTAAGTACTGCTTATCACCCACAGACGGACGGTCAAACCCAAAGGGTGAATAGGGTTCTCGAGGATCTGTTGAGGCTTTGTATTCTGGACTTTGGTGGTACTTGGGAAGACCATCTTCCTCTTGTTGAGTTTGCATATAATAACAGTTATCAGGCAAGCATAGGGATGGCACCATTTGAAGCTTTATATGGGAGGCCGTGCAAGTCACCTACATGTTGGTGGGAGACTACAGATGAGCTTATACTTGGGCCTGATATGATCAGAGATACATCCGAGAAGATCGAGTTGATTCGGAGACGGATGAAAGCGGCCCAAGACCGACAGAAATCCTATGCTGATAAGCGAAGAACTGATTTAGAGTTTGATGTTGGGGATATGGTTTTCGTGAAGGTTTCTCCTTTGCGGAATGTGGTCCGATTTGGAGCCGTTGGGAAGTTAGCACCGAGGTTTGTTGGACCATTCCCTATTGTAGAGAGGATCGGGCAGATGGCTTATAGAGTGAAGTTGCCCGAGAAGCTTGCCGGAGTCCACGATGTTTTTCATGTTTCGCATCTCCGGAAGTGTTTACATGAATCAGCAGAGGTTGTTGAGCCAAGTGTTCTGGAAGATGTGGAAGTGGAGAAAGAAGCTACCTTGAGGAGAGCTCCGATTCGTATCTTGGGGACGGAGACCAAGAAGCTAAGGAATCGAGAGGTCAAGTTGGTGAAGGTTCAGTGGGGTGAAGCCGAAGAAGACGCAACTTGGGAAACCGAGGAGAAGATGCGTGGGCTTTATCCATTCCTTTTTGAGGGTACACTCTCAATCTCTTTCCTTTGTTAGCATATCTTTCTCTTTGCTATCCATGCTTATCTAGTTTATCATGTTAATCTTGTCATGAGAACCTTAGGTAGAAACCCTTTGGATGAAACATGTGTTTGAAACATGTTATGCTTGATGGTTGCAAGTGGTTGCAAGTGTTTGCAAGTGGTTACTCGTGGATGCATCATACACGTTAGGCACTAGATCGGCTCACACACTCCTCATACTGCATATGCATGAGTGTTTATGCTTATTCATGGATGAAAATTTTTGTGTTATCACATGGATGTTGCATATGGATGTATGTGATGTGCACACATATAGATGTTATACATTATGTTAGGAATTGCATACATATGGATTCATTTCACTAACATAATCTGCATTGATGATATTTGCATTAGTTAAGTACATATACACACACCTTTGCATATGTTCATACAGCATTTAGAATCTTGTAAGGACAATGATTGCTCATGGATGATGTTTTGAGTAGATGGACGATTGGATGGTAGGATACGTTCTTTCTAACTTGAAGATTTCGGGGACAAAATCCTTTAAGGAGGGGAGAATGTAACAACCCGTATTTTCAATAACCTGTAATAATGTAAATCGAGGCAGAATTTAATTCTAAAATCTGAATCAAGGGAAATGGGCTATTCCATTGCGTTCATCTCGGAAAAATACGCGAAATAGAGTCCGAGTTTTCGAAAAACGGAGTCCGTATGACCCAATTAAGGCCCAACGAAGTTTTCAGAAAATTTCTAAGTAAAAACAAATTTCAAATTCAAACTTGAATTTGGAAAATTGGGCCAGTTGGGCCAGGCGGGAAAATTCCAGCCACAGTACCCAAGTCGACAGCCCTGTCGACTTGGGAGTCGACTTGGTCTGACCAAGTCGACAGCCCTGTCGACTTGGCTGTCGACTTGGCTCAGACGAGCAGTCCTGCCTGGTGCACCATTTTGGGTTTGTGTTGAGCTTGGGGGCCAGATTCGATTTAGAGGGCTGAGAATGCAACTAGGATTTAATCCTATGGCCTAAAACACTTGCCTAATATATAAATAAGACCCTAACCTACCCTAAATCATCATTATTCATCCTAGCAACTAAACTATGGCAAAATCAATCCTCTCATGGCCTCCACTCTCTTCATCAAATTCCTAAATAAATTTCTAAGTGATTTTCCATGCATACAAGTGTTTTTAGACTTGTATGATCATCATTAGCTTGCATTCAAGTCAAGTTCTTCTATTTGCACCACAAAGAAAGAGTTTTGATCAAGTTTGCTTGCATTTTTGGGGTTTAATTGGTTGCATAAGGGGTTTTCTTACATTTGCTATACTCATTTGAGTCCGCATAAGCATTGTAAGCCCTATTCCTTTCATACTTAAACTCTAAAGTTAAATGTATGATATGCAAGTTGTCATATGTTATGCAAGTTTTGTTATGCAAGTTTGGTATGAAAGTTGTCATATGATATGCAAGTTTTGTTATGCAAGTTTGGTATGCAAGTTATCATATGTTATGCAAGTTTTGTTATGCAAGTTTGGTATGCAAGTTGTCATATGTTATGCAAGTTTTGTTATGCAAGTTTGATATGCAAGTTGTCATATGATATGCAAGTATGTTATGCAAGTTTGGGATGATCATATGGTTCATGTTATCATGTTATGCAAGCTTATCTTGAGTATGTGAACATAAAGCTTCAAGCTTTATGCCAAAGGTTGCATTTTGGCAACATGTAAGTTATCATATCACTTATGATAACTTGCATGTGAGGCTAAATGCGAACTTATGGCCATTTCTACATGTCATTTAGCACCATGTATCATGAATATGCCAAGTTTGGTTTTATGAGGCCTAAGAATGTAATATGCAAGTGTATGAACACATGAACATCTCATATGCCACCATGTTAAACTTGTGGCTTCAACATTTTTATGTCATGATTATGCCAAGTTCCCTCTTTCTATCCTTTATGCGCTATTGCGATATGTAAGCGATGGGATTGCGTTTGGGGTTGGGTAAACTTAAAAGACATAAAAACATGAGCTTGGGAATTTACCTATTAAGTTAGGTCTACCCATTGGGAATTTACCTATTAAGTTAGGTCTACCCAATTGCTTGAAAACTTGTAATGTGTTTTGGAAACACGATGGACATGACACTTAGAAAAGATAAGTGTGGCTAACTCGAGGTTGGGTTGAGTTTGTAGCGTAAACCTACCCGGAACCGACCGGCCTAACTAGTTGCTACAAACAATAGGACCCAATATGAGAAGTTGGTCATGTTGTACCTTGGACCCGAGGTTAGACCAAGTTGTGGTGTAAAGCTACCTGGACCCGCCCGGCTTAACTAGTAACCACAACAAAGTCTAATGTGAGAGGTTAAGGCGCATTAATTAATTAATGCCTCATGATTAGGGTTAAGTAATGGACCATTTAATACTTAACCAATTTGGGCTTGGAAGATTAATCGGGGTTAAGTCGTGAACTTATCATTACACTTAACCAGGTTAATCCATGATTAGCAAGGGGTTAAACCATACTTAACCCACTAGAAAATACTAGCAATGGGGGGCCCACTCCGCAGTAACCCCAAAATCGTATCATTAACGCCCTAGGGGCTAGGTTAGGGAGGGGGCACGATTACTGGGCTGGAGGTAAGCGACCCAATAAACGACGGCCGGGTGGTACGCCGATGTAGTTCCGGACAGACTATGGTCGTGCACGTAGTCCGTATTTGGAGAAGTCACCCATGGGTACCAGTAGATCGAGACTGTGCACTCATGTTTATGGTGTCCAGGGGTTGGCACCCTAAGGGCTTGATACACCCGAAGGGTGGACCCGGCACAGTTCGACTACAATCATGTTTGGGCCGTATTGACACCAACACGTGACGAGTTAGGCTTAGGGAGCCGATCGACTAGACCGTTTGGTTGGACCTTTTGTTAGGGTCACTTCATGTTATTGGACCTCGTATGAGAGTCACTTCATGTTATTGGGCCAAAGCATGGGCCAAGGGATCAATACTTGTTTATTCCAGTCATGTTAGTTTGCTAGTACACCCGTGGTGCAAAACCTTAATCCTGATTATGCGATGACACCTTTATCTACCTTGTTAGTTAATCATCATGCTAGTATGTTGTTATCCTTATGTTCATCCCTGCTGCTCATGTCAGTTAACTTTATCAGTTTACATTGATTGTAGTAGGGCTTACTCAGTCTTTTTGACTGACCTGTTTTCTTTCGCCTCTTTCCTTCCGTTCCCCCCCCCCAGGTTTACAGGGTGGGAATACCAGTACTTAGCTTGGATCTCAGCTGCTTTCTTGGATAGCTCATGTATGCTTTGGACTTGAGCTGGCTATGGTTTTTCCACTTTGGGGATAGCTACTTTATGTTTTCCTTTTCAGCTTCCAGTTTTATGTACTAGATTGTTTATTTGGAAAATTGACATTATGTTGTACCAGACTTGTTTTGAAATGGTTTAAAATCTTCCGCTGTTTTATCTATGTTATTTACTCTGTTTACATATATACATATGTTCTTGTTCTGCCTTGATATATCATTATGCATGTTTACCTGATTCAAACGCCCCTCCAAAGTCAGAGTGCTTGCAAGAGTCACCATGGCGGAGGAGGGGTGTTACATTGTGTAATGGTTGTTTGGATGAATTGCAAAAAAATTGGTTGAAATTATATATGTAAAATGTTGGTTAAATGTCGATTCTATTTTTATGATATCTCATATTAAAGTAAATATTAATGCCATTTACATGGATTAACATCTGTGGATGCATAGAAACAGGTTGGAGGGATTCAACTAGATTCCCAATAATGATGTGGCGAATAATCTGTGGTTGATTATTGTGTGTTTGCGATGTTTGAAGAACATTGACCTTAAATAATTGGTAATTAAATACCGTAATTTTTTTCCGAATATATTCGAAAGAACTTGATGTTTTAAAAAGGATAATCTATGTTATAATAGAAATTGAATTTTGATTGTGTAACGAACCAACATTTTCCCGATCCTGATTACCGATATAAGTACCATATCGACTAACCAAACACCAGAAATTACAGGATCATTAATAGAAAAAAGTTAGAGGATGAAAATAGAAAGAAAAATATAATAGAAGAAAATAGATAGAAGGTAGAACTGAACCATAACACAAAATCTCACATCGCAGCGGAATAAAATATAATATATATACAACAACTTTTGGGATACAAAATTTTTACCTTACATACATATACATACCATTTTCTGAGTACAATACAACACAACGGAAAATATTAGTAAATATCTAATGTTGAAGCCTCCTTCTCCAAGTTCCTCTAAGTATATCTGTAAATACCTTAACTACTTGACTGCCCGTACAAATTTGGGCACCCAAGAGTTTAGGGTAAAACAAAACAAAATAAACTTTGGGTCAGTCATGGGACTAGCGTGAGTAAATTTCAACCATCGTTCTAACTTTTAAAAATCCTTTCGAAAGAAAAGATAATCGTAGGACCGATCCACACTTAAACAGCTATGGTTTTTACCTTACGATAACCCAAAACACTCTTTAAAATCAATATCTTTTCTGATAATATACTTGTGTCTAAAACAAATGAATATCAATCTAGCAGAATGCTTGCATCCCACGTTCTACATATAGTATATAATCAAACCGCGGGCTCTTATTGGATAATGGATTCCAACTAGCAAGGTATGAGACCACCTTCCGACAGTGTATCTATAGAGAGGAATACACCGTGTTCAACAGGAACATCTTGCAACCCAGGCTAAACATGATCAGCCCCTCATTTCGCTTGAGAATTCTGAATGTATTGTCACCAACGGTTGAGATTAACAACCATTTTCTGGAAGTGACAACATCGAAAGATTTAAGAAGCAAATGGAATTTCTCTAGATCAGGTGACAATACGCCCTACTTGGATGCGACCCACTTAGCTATGTGACCTACCCGATTTTATACCATTTCCCGGTTGTGAGGCTTGAGGTTACGATTACTTACTTTTCATTGATAGCACAATCACTTTGAATGCCACATCGTCTGAACTGTTAAGTAACGTCCTGGAAATTTCGACAACTAGAATATGGAATTTATATAAAGATTTAATTATGAATGACCAATTTTATATTTATATTTGAGTCAAAATCAAATATATCGTTTTGAATTGAATTGAATTCAAGTCGGAATGAGTGATCGGGAAAATATTTAGTATTGAATGTTCGATTAGAACTGGGTTGAATTGGATTTGAGATTCGAATGAAGAATTTAAATGATTGATTTAAAAATAAAGTAAACGTTATTAACGTTAAATAAACAAGAAATTTTATTTGTAGAAATATACGGAAATTAGTCTAAATATGTGTGTATTTGTGAATATAAAGAGATTGAGATTTTATGTTTTAAACTTGAAATGAAACGGAGTTGTTGATAAATAAATAGAAATGATAAATAATTTTTAATTAAAATATATGTCATATAAACGGCATCAGATTACAATTAAAATAATTTTATCGGATTTAGAACATGAAGACTTTGATCGGACTTTGATCTTATCCCCAAATCTTCCTTCTATAAAAATCACGAAAAATTTCCAGTTCATTCAGAAAAAGAAAATTTGATCTTTCTTTCTAATTTTTAATGGCCGAAGCCAATTACATCATTCCCTAAAATCAGCATTTCTCCCATTTCCCCTCAGCAAATTCCATTCTTTTCCCCAAAAATAAAATTCCCGAATCAATGAGAAAATGGCCACTGTAAAATCGATTTCCCCTTCCTCAAAAATTCAATTGATTTTTTCTGATTTCTTCAGCCTACGCCTTAGTCGGAACCCTCGCCGATTTGTCTCCTTTGATCGATGCACCACCTCGGCTGACCGACACTTCTACAACCGAAGCCAGCACCCATTTTGGTTGTAGCACTGCTTCTCCAGTATGGCGTCGCCAAGCCAATGCTGTTACACCATGATGTTACACCAGCGAACTGATCAACGTTGCCGCCTTCTCCTCTTCGCACAAGCACCGCCCCTAAAGCCAGCGTTACCGAGTGAAGGTAAGCATCTCACTCACGATTTAATATCAGTTCAAATAAATTAATTTCAACTTAAGCTGAAATATATGATGGTTGCTTTCGGATGTGTTGGTTGTTCGATTTATCTCAATGTATTTCATGTCATTATCATCATCTTGCTGCTGCCTTATGTACTGTCATGTTCTTAAATTGGGTATCCACCTTTACGACCTAAAAAGGGTGTGTCTTTACCCTATCGTCCATCTTTACCGGGCTGCTGACCTTTTAAATTGTGAAGTTTACCAAACCGAGACCTTGCTGCTGCATTTTTGAACTTTGTATATGATTGAACGGCCAATGTGCCACTGATTTCCTTCCATGGACTGAAATTTGTATTCCGATAATATTACCAAGCCATTAAAATTTACAATTTATGACTGTGTATATATACTTATATATATTCATGTATATTGACATCTATGCACTGTTGTTATGAGTGGACTGTAGCCTGGACCGAAAACCCTAGCTGAACTGATAATGACATGAGCAAATAATGAGCACTTAAATTTGTTACTTGTAAACCATACTACTTTATAGTGTATTGTTATACCATGTTCGACGCCATAAGAAAACCTATGTTGATATATTTTGCTCGCCATACACGAACTGTTTCAGATTTGATGTCACAAAATTTTAAATGCAGTCGCACTTGTTCGCATGTAAATCTTCTATATTTTGAATTTCCCTTAACAGTCTGCATTTTACACAAGCAAAAGCTAGAAACATGACAATATAGTTGTTATAACATATGCTTTGACCCAAACTGTGCATGAATGGAACCGCCCCATTTTCAGTAAACATGCGTATACTGGACCTCAGCATTATCATGCAACCTGACTTAATTCATACAACATATATAGCCTTAAAAATGTGGATATAATGCTAGAATTCGATGAATGTATAACAAACAATGTTTGCGGTGTACTGTTTTTTTCTACTACTATTTGATAGTACTTATTTAAAAACAATAAGAAGGGCTTCATGTTAAATGTTTATATGTTTAGGTTGGAATGAGCAGGATATATAAGCAACATATTTTGTCTAATGTTAACACTTCATGCCAATTATATCATGTTGGCACCTACAATATTTTACTCAGTAGAGATTAGATTTCTTAAGTAACAATGGCAACATTTTGTACTATATTTTGTACCCAGTAGAGATTTGCTTAAAACATGTATTTACTAAAATAAATTTGCATGTCTATATTTAAGCCTGCGCATGTATTGGCATTAATCTATTTACCTGAGTTTTCCCCCTGACTGGTCCGTGTAAGCATGCCTTATGATCCTGTGCATGGTTCGAGTTGAACCCGTGTTTTGCTTCATTGTGTCTCCAACAATGTTAAGACGCACTTGAAAATATAAACCAATTGTGATCTGCATACAAAATTATTAACTTGCATGTGTGTTAGACTCTTTGTAAAACCTATACTGTCTCATTTTTTTTAAACCTGGAAACACATATTGGATTCGTTTGTGTACATATTGGTTTTGTATATCTTTGAAAACTTAAACCTAAATCTATATTCATTGGTTTTGCGGATACTACATTTGTTTTGAAAAAATAACAGTTTGGGGTCATGGTTGTTTCTATGTTGACTGAGATTATTGCTACATTTTTTATAACTCGATATTCATTGGTTCATAAAACCTTGTTGAGAAAAAAAAAGATTAAAAAATAAAAAAACCTATTTTCATAATAGTTGTTGCCAATTTCTTTTTAAAACTACGGCACATGTTATTGTGTTGCATTAGTTTGCATTAAAATATCTGTATACATTTAGTGTATGAGGAAATTTATAAACTACTAGAAACTCCTGTTACTTCAGTTTCATAACCATTGCATCAGTATCAGACTATTGTCAATACTTCAGCTTTCAGACTATTCGAACTCCATCCAAATAGGCATTTCTTCTATACGACACACGAAATATGTATTGGGCAATTACATGGTTGTGCTTGAACTGGTAACTTCGTATACACCTGTGACATGAGCTTGATTACACAGCTGTTTAAATGGAATATGGTCATGCGCTAAAACTATTAATAGTTATTTGTACCCTTTATTTCCTTTGGCCTGAGCTTTTTTCCTTTCTTTCTTTTTGCATGATCCGTGTGTAGGTTCACTTGAAGTTTTTATATGTATACTGATATATGTTCACCCATTTATATATGTATACTAATTAAAATGCAGTTTTTTGAATTATTTACTATCATATGGATAATGCTGTTTATGAATCATTGATTATCATATAGTTAGAATGCTAGGAATTCATGTTGGTAGATTTCGATTAAGTTCCTTATACATACCAATGTCAGTTTTATTTTATTGACTACCTGCAGCCCTACACGGTAGACAGCATTAATCAATATAACATACTTGACTATTTCTTATGTTACTCAATTCTTGGTGCTTATATTTTTGTATGTTATGACATTATTTAGATTGGTTACTCAAAACATATGTGAGGTATTACCACCTACTTAATACTGTTGCTAATTGATTCCACCCTTTCATTTTCAAGTATATGCTACGCTTTGGCATGCGTGCTTTATCCTGATATATGTTGCTCGGCGGTTTCTCTATTATGCATGCTATTGAAGTCCGAGCATGTCTTTGTTTGACCACTCCCCTGATTTTTATGCTCTTACCATGAGTAGTTGAGGCCACCCATGTTGTTTCCGGGATGTGGTGGCAGTGCACATGTGTACATGTACACGTATGTACATGCAAGCTCACAGGACTCATTGATTGAAATACCGATATAGGACATGCACTTCATTTTCTGAACGATAAATTGAAGTTAGGATTAATTGTTATATTTCAGTTTCTATTGTAATTAATTTACTTGAACTATGATTTAATCCTGACTCGAGTATTTTATGTTTTTGCATGGAACACTCGGGTCAGACCCGAGTGTTACAAATTTTAAAGATTACAACTTAGGGTTCGAAGATTGGCAAAGCTGGGGATTCCAGATACATGCACTCTGAAGATTTTAAGCCAATAAATATTTCTTTTGTATTCAAACTATATTTTCATTTTGTTGCATAGAAAAAGTTTGTATCAAATTTTTTGATTAGTATATAAAGGTTTATTTCTCCGTTCAATATTGTGTTTTCTATGTTGATTTTATTTTGAACTCTGTAAGCTAAACAACGATCCGTCGTTTTGGACGTTTTAAGTTGGTTTAATTACCAGTTTGAATCGGTCAAAAAGGCGGGACATTACAGTTAATCACTAATTGATTTACACAAAGATATTCTGGATATTATGCTAAGAGAATAAATTCTCCGCCACTAGATGTATATGTATAGAACAACTTGTATGATCATTGGAAATACTCTGTCAGAAATTCGTCAAAACACGTTCGTTCTGCGACTAAATGAAACCGAAGGCACAATTTCCATTAATCCATCTTAGGCAATTTCTACCTAGGATCAGAAAAAGTCCTTGCACCTTACTCCGTCTTCGATTATCTTTACATAATCTGATTCGTAATGCTACTGCCAATATGGAGTGGTTCTCGGATAATACTCCAACCAGTCTCTCCATATTAACAACAGTGGTCAAAAATTTCGATAGTTGGTTATTTAACTATCGAAAGAAAAATAAACATCCATCCAAAGCATCAAATAATCACTGGGCCCTTAATTAATATTTTATTAATTGAACCACTTCTCCATTTCCTTATCAACATTTATTAGTCCAATATTTTCAATAATCATTTCGACCTCTTACGATATTTGGAAAACATTTCTCATATATCGGCTTCTTTTATTCTCTATTCTTAGAAAATATCTTCTAATTATAATTGGAGAACATTCCGATAACTTGTCCTTTTCACGAATATTCATTTATATACTTAGGAAATATTTATTATTATATTTCCCAAAATCTAGCTTACTTGGGTTAAAACGAATGTAGTGTAAAACATCGTTACAACAACCCAAAATACTGTATTCAACTAAATCTTGTTCAAACATTGATCTTCGAGACTGAATCTTGCTATTTATTGGTTAGTACTAAAATCAGTCAAGTTGGGGTATAACTACCTCTCAGACCTTGACCGAAAACATCCTTAACTTCAAAACAGAAAAGACCACTTACCTCGAATAATCAACACCATGAAAATCAAATATTCATTTTTAAACATGTATATGCTTCTCTTTCTATTTTTACCAGATTCCTTTTTATAATATTCTATTTTTAAGTTCTTTTCCTTATTGAATTCTACGTATATCGATATATTGATTTCTAATATTATTTTTTCTTAAAAATATTCTAAATCCTTAAATTTTCACAAAAATTCACCAGCATCTCTTTTGTATCGGTCAATAGCTCAAACCTCAACTCGCCTCTTTAGGCCCTTTCCATTGAAAAGAAAATCAAAAAGACAAACGGCTTGCCGATTCGCCGCATAAAAACTCATATGGAATTTAAACGTGTACTTTTTATTGGGCACTCAATTTATAATTCATACGCTTCATTCAAACCTATTTAACACACGTACGTCCATTCCTAATTTATTCCAACCCCATTCAATCATTTTTACTCAGCTCCCTAATTAATCCTCTTATTAGCTCCTTTGCTTATTTCACTTTTTATTTGAACATATCATGATCAAATATAATTTAATCTTGCTTATAAATTTATTTAATTCCATCTTTAATTTAAGTTTGATATTCAGTTTTAAATATGAATTCACCAATCTAATTTACCTTTCAAAGTCCAATTTCGATTCAAAATTCCATTAACTAATTTTTCTTAGAATTAGTTAGTTAACAAATTAAAAATCTGATTTTTGTTTAAAAAATCATTTCATTTACTTCGCTTGAGTTCATATTTATTTCACAACTCAAATCTAGTTTTTTCTAATGGAAATTCGGATTTTATTTACTTAAAATCCTTAATTAATTTTAAATAAACCGTTATGGTTTTTAAACAATTATAGCGCTGTTTTTATGGAAATTCGATTTTGACATAACTCAAAATCTGTAAGACGAAACAAAGATTTTTATCTTCCATTAGAAAACTACTATCAAATCAGGCCTGATCATTCTTGTTTCAAAGAATTCCGACTTAAATTGAGTTTTATATGCTCAATTGATGTTCGAAACGCCAAATTACGAACTACTGCGCAACGACGAGCTCGTTTTAATTAAATTTAAATATAAACATTTAAACTTTATTTATAAATAAATTTCAACTCCATCCTTATATATTTTTATATATAATTTGGCTAGTTTTCCAAATTCAACTTAATATTTATGATTTTATCTTATCGTCGAGATATGCATATTTCAATTATAAATTTATTTAAAAATTTAATCTTCTATACTGAACTCAAATTCCTTTTTATATTATTTTATAAAATTCGATACAATATAATTCAAATTATAGATTCGTTGGATTTTCTCAATTCAGTTTATATTCCGAATTTCGGAATAAAATCTATCGTTTCTTTTCCGAACGATATCAGATTCCCTTTTTAAATCCATACTTGAATTTATAATTCCAAATTATTCAATGATAATTTACTTCACTATTTTTCTAAACATCATTTATATTAATTTTCTTGTTCTATAAATTAAAACAAGCTTCCTTCTCAAATATCTATTTGAAACCCAATTCCTATTTTGGAATATTTTATTCATAATAACTTATATATATATATAAAGGGGATCTATTTTCATATTTAAATTTAAACTTCTATTTAATACAATCCTAATATCTTTTCTGAAAATATTTTATATAAATAAATTTGATCTAATCGAATTCAAAGCATAAACCCA
The DNA here is from genome assembly GCA_030737875.1 of Allium sativum. NCBI lineage: Eukaryota > Viridiplantae > Streptophyta > Magnoliopsida > Asparagales > Amaryllidaceae > Allium > Allium sativum. The sequence continues at coordinate 662,184,788 of CM060919.1, forward strand.
TACAAATTTATTTTAATTCAATTTACATTCTGAACATCAGAATAGATTTCACCGTTTCTCTTTTTAACACAGTTCCAAATTCTCATTTTAAATTCGTATCTGAATTTAAATACTTAAATTATCCAAATGATAATTTTTTACCTTTATATACAGACATCATTTATATTACTTGTTTATATATTTAAACAAGTCTCGATTTCAAATCTATTCAAAATAAAATTTCTACTTTAGAAAAATAAATTTCCCTTTTTAATCTCACACTCGTATTTACATTTCTCGAATTTTCCACTGATAATTCATTTCACTTCATTTATAAACATTGTTTATAAATGAACTACTTTTTTTATTATTCAAAACAAGTCAATATTTCTAGCCCATTTGGAAATCAAAATCTATTTTAGAAAAATAGTTTTTTCCGTTTAAATCTCAAAATCGCTTCTCACAATATTTTTATAAATCCATATTTAGGCCCAGTGATATTTAAACATCCAAAATACCCAATTATCAATCATAGGTTATCTAACACATCATATATGATAATATACATGAAATCAAACAATAATAAATTTTGAGGAGTCTAGTTGGATCCCTCCAACCTGTTTTTCCTGCATCCACAGACATTACATGTAACACCCCGTATTTTCTATTAACGTTATAATAATGAATCCAAGAATACTTAATTTAAAATTTGAGAATTAAGGGAAATGGGTTACGCCATTGTGTTCGTCTCAGAATTCTGGTTGAGATAGAGTCTGAGTTTGCGTAAATTGGACTTCGTATGAAGAAGTTATGGCTGTCCGAAGTTTTCAGAAAATTCAAATAAATTCAAACAGCTCGAAAACAAGTTCAAACTTGAATCAAAAGTCAAAAGAGGGCTGGGCGGGAAAATTCCCGTCCAGGATCCAGGTCGACTAGGAGGTCGACCCTAGTGTCGACTTCCCCCTACAGGTCGACCTGGGGGTCGACCTGTCCCCCCTCCTCCGCCCCCCCCCCCCCCCGGCCCGGGCAGATCTGAATGGTGACAGTTTTGTGACTCAGTGCCGAGTCACTAGGGCTAAGGAGTCACCCTATCTTCACTGGATGGCTATGGTTAACCCTAGGATTATCTGACGGCTCAAATTGAATTGAAATTCTATATAAACAACTCAATGCTCAACCTAAAAACACATAGAAAAATAATCCTAGAACTGAAATGCCGTCAGTATAGAGCTTGGAGTATCCGTCACCGTTTTCAATTCAAATACGAGTTAAAAGCTTACATCAAAAATCAAATTAAAACTAGTCTAATTCAACGATCTTCATCAAAGGCGCACATCTCCAATTTTAGAATTCAGATTTCATAAATCAAGAATTCCTTTTAGTTTGTAAGTTGGTTATTACACAGATTTAAACATTCTTTCAATTGAATCATGACATGTTGTAATTTGTATATAGAATGATGCTTATGTATAAGATTTGATTCTCGTTTATCTTAAAGTATCGTTGTAATTAATCATGTCGATATGCTTGTGGCGATGAACATGTTGTAATTAATCATGTCTATATGCTTGTGGCGATGAACATGTTGTATATTAATTATGTCTGTATGCTTGTGGTGATGAACATATTGTATGTTATTGAAAACTATTATGATTTGGGTAATGGATTTATTTTGCCAATTAAATGTTAAAACATGTCATGTTATAAATTGTTGGTTATTTTCAAGTTCGTGATCTAAAACACGTGCTTACATGTTAGATTAACACTCATGTATATTCATGTTAGGATGAATCTAATAATGTTGTAAAAGTGGAATTGTAGTCCTCTTATGTTGTTAACATCATGTTTAATTGTGATTAAAAATGATTATAATAGCTTTCTTATGTTTTGACATACATAAGATTATATGCTAATGTAACACCCCGTAATTTTATAACATTAAAATTCACAAATTAAAGTATACTTAATTTTTAGAAAAGAATTAAGTGAAATTGGTTGCGCAGAGAAATATATATATATTGATATATATATATATATAAATTAAAAATTAATAAATAAATATGCGAAAAAGTTCAAAACAACGAATTGGGAGGGGGAATAACCGAACCGGCCCATTTTTGAGGTCGACCCGAGCCCTGCTGGGTCGACTAGGGGTTAATCCAGGGTTTTGGCTGTCAACCCGTGGGCCAATTCGCTCAAATGCGGATTTTGCATTTGATTGGTTCTCATGGTTCTGGGTTAATCTAATGGTCCTAGATAACTTCCTACACCTATAAATACATCCTAATGCTAAACCTAAACCTAATTAAAATAGAATAGTTACTGTCATACCATCGCCATGGAAATCAATGGAGCCACCGCCAACTAAGGAAGAAAAGCTAATTCAATTCTAATTCTCTCAACACTAAAGCAAAGCAAAACTCTCTCTTTTCTTCTCTAAATTGTGAGTATGATGATCTTAACAAGATTATTATCATTTTAGGTTGAGTTATAAATGGATTATGAGTAGATGATGTGAATTATCATATATGTTGTTGTAAACCCCTTTTGCTATCATGAATATTGTAAATCCAATGTTATGTGATGATGATATCTTATATGTTGTAAATCATGCTATGATGATGTTATGTATGTTGAAAGTTTCTATGCTAAGTTGTGATGAATCATACATGTTAAAAAGGCCATGATGTTACCATCTATGCTAGTTAGTTCATATTAATTAAATCATCATGTTTAGGTTATGTTGATCTATATGACAAGTCACATATGCAAGTTAGATTGATTAGAAAAGTTATGAACATATACCAAGACATCTTCTATGACATCTAGAATTATGCTATGACATATGTGATATCCTATGCTAGTTCACACCATCATTATGTTGCCTAAAAACCCCATATGCAAGTTTATGTATAGATTTGGGCTATGATCATATCATATAAATTGAGACATTTAACAAGTTGACACCTTTTGATCCTTAACATGTGTAGTTTATGCAAGTTTCACCCCTATTATGATTAGATTTATTTTAATTGTCTATATGTTGTGATAATTTATCTTTGTGCTAGGTGCTAGACTATACAAGTCTAGCATATATTATGCGTTGAATAATTGAACGTATAAACGTGGGGTAGGGGTAATATTAAGGATTTAATATTAAAAAGTTGGGGTGAAATTGATATGATTTTGCATGCCATAAGTGGATGGCCATAATTGAGTCAATTATGGACATCATTAAAAGTTGACTTAATTAATAATTTGAATAGGGAATTATTAAAACTGGGGTAAAAGATTTTAAGTGTTAATCAATGCTTAGGACACGAGGTTGGACTCGTTTGTGACGTAAATCTGCCCGGACCCGCCCGGCAAATCCAGTGGTCACAAATGTCAGCCAAATGTGAGAGGTCCTAGGCCTAAACTAAAACATAACGGTTGTAAAGACACGAGATTGGACTCTTTTATGGTGTAAGACTGCCCGGACCCGCCTGGCAAATCCAGCTGCCATAAATGCCAGTCTAATGTGAGAGGTCTTTATGAGGTTATGGCCTGAATGAATTAAGAAATACTTAACCAGATAAACATGTAAAGTGGGACATGGGGGTTAATTAGGTGCCTTGGGTGGCACGAGGAATCTAGGGGGTGCCCTTAGTGGCATGTGAAATACGATTAGTAAGACTTAACCAAACACACCTGTAAATGAACATGACTAAGAGGGTTAAGTGGGATATACTAGTGACAAGCTTAGGTGGATAGCTTGTGGGGGCCCATTCCGACCAGTATCCCAAACGTATCTTTGTGGGCTCGACCCAAGTCGAGGACGGGACATGCATGTTGGGTTTGACTGTAAGAGGCCAAAACGGAGAGCGGTGGCAACGCAAGTCCAACGGATTTCATATGCGTGTGTGGACCCGGGCTGGTAGGTAAGACGTTGTTGCATCGTGTAGGTATAAGCCGTGCATTCTCAAGTTGTATCGGGTTGCCACTTTAGGGGAGTGATACACCCACTGTGGGGCTAGCACGGGTATCTACGAGTAGGGAGCCGATCGAAAGTGGGTAGTGGGGTACACCTAGTGGAGATAGGGGCAGACGACACCTATGTAGTCAGCTAGGGGTACGTAAGGCTATTTATAAAGTTTCTGTGTGAAGCAAGTGGGATCAAACAATAGGGTGACTGGTGTGGTGCAGTGTAGTAATGTGCGGTGCAGTGTAGTAATCATTCGTTAGTAATTAGGTGTGCCTTTACCGTTATCTTTAACGTTATCTTAAACGCTATCTTTATCTTCCTAAGAGTTCATAGACATTTACTTGTCTTCCAGCTTATGCCTTAGTCTAGTTATTTTGATAATAGTATTGTTAGAATTATCATACTCGCCAGACTTTATGTCTGACCCCCTCTATTTCTATCCTTTTCCCCCCTCTAGGTCCTCAGGTTGGGCCCTGCTCTAGTGGAGTTTGATTGGATTGCTTCATCTCTCTTGGAATGCTTGGACCGTTGAAGTAAAGTCCAGCTTGTTATCTTTTTAATGGCTATTTATGTAATGGGATTATGTATTTTGTTTTATGAAGATGGATATTGTACTTGGTTTTATGATGAAACAAACATGTTTAATTTCCGCTGCAATAAAATGAAGTTTTAGATTTCCAAGTACTATTTATTATCTGTCTTGTTGTACTTTTTCTGTTCTATATTCACTTATAACCTCCATGGAAGTTAATGCATTCCCTTTGTGAGTGACATTAATGGACGTGGGCTGTTACACGTGGTATCAGAGCTTAAGGTTACCAGAACAGATGAAAATACTTTAGAAAAATAGTTATTTTTGGAAGAAGTGTTTTTCAAAAACATGTTTTAATGAGAAACTTAAAGTGAAAAGTTTTTAAGAAAAACATAATCTCCAATAGCCACATATCTTTATCTTTCGAATTCTCCATTTTGAATCTTTCCTTTTTCGTTTCAGCATGGCTGAAGATCTTAATCTACCCGACGGTGTAACGATACCAGGATGGTATAGGAGGCTATTGGAGGCTAGGGCCGCTGCAGGTCCAGCCAATGTTCCTCCACCACCAGTTGCACCCGTTCCTCCTCCTCCTTCTCGCGTAGATACTTTTGCAAAGACGTGCAAGGAATTCAAGGCTATGGGTGGAAAACCATTTCAAGAGTCAGAAACGTTTGTGGAAGCTAGAGATTGGCTTAAGGAGGTGGAAGAATTGCTAGAAATCTTTGAAGTAGAAGAAGGGAGGAGAGTTCGTTTAGCAGCTTGGTTGATGAAGGGAGAGGCCTCGTTTTGGTGGGAGGTCACTAATGGGGAGCGCCCTGTTGACACTTGGGCGGATTTCAGACGTAGGTTCGAGGCGAAGTTTCTCTCAAGGGCGGAAGAAAATATATATATGGAAAGGTTCTTGACATTGAAGCAAGGAAGCTTATCAGTGAAAGAATATGTCAATAAATTTAATCAGTTAGCAAGGTTTGGCTTGGACTTAGTAAACACGCCGGAGAAGAAGGCTCTAAGGTTCGTGAATGGCTTGAATGAACCATTGCAAGGGTTGGCTATGACCCACATCCCGATGGGGGCCACCTTTGAGAAGTTAGTAGAAATGGCGCTGATGCATGAGGAGAAAAGTGCTAAAGCTGATAAGGCACCCGAGAAGAAGGGGGATCAGAAGAAACCACAACAGCAAAACAAGAAGGGTGGAAAAGACAATAATGGCAAGGGAAAGAAGAAGTGCTTTAACTATGGAACCCCAGGCCATCTCAGCAAGGATTGCCGAACGAAAAGGAAGACAGGCTGTTTTCATTGTGGCGATGCGGGACATTTAGTGAAGGACTGCCCAAAGAAGGGGCAAAGGGCAGGAGCTACCTCGGGAGGACAAGTTCAGGCTCTCGCGGTCCCGCCATTGCAAGAATGAGGTAGAACCATTTCTGTTGAAAGCTTAGTTTTTCTATTTGATCATCATGTCCGTACCTTATTCGATTCGGGCGCATCACATTCGTTTATCTCTACATCATTAGTTGAATCACTGCACTTAAACACCAGTTTAGTAGATGATCCCTTAGTTGTTTCGAATCCAATTGGGGGCTCAGCTTATTTGTCTATGATGTGTTTGGATTTGAAAATTTCCATACATAGCGTTGAATTTAGATGTGATGCTTATGTGTTGGGCTTCACGGGCTATGGGCTAATTTAAGAATGGATTGGTTATCCAGAAATGGGGCCGTTCTTGATTGTGAAAGGAGAGTAGTTAGGCTCGTGACTCGCCTTGGCAACACTCTCGAAATCTTTTGTAATCCCATAAATTCGGTTATGCTAAGTTATCTAGAATCGCTTGACGCGTCTGAGGAAAATCTACAATCTGTTAGAGTGGTCCGAGAATATTCAGATGTGTTTGAGGAGGTGAAGGGCTTTCCTCCGAAGCGGGAGATAGATTTTCGAATATATCTTATGGATAATGCGAAACCAGTATCTTTGCCAGTACGCCACATGGCTCCACGTGAAAGGAGGGAACTCGATAAGCAAGCGAAGGAGTTGCTTGAGAAGGGGTTCATAAGACGAAGTATATCGGAGTGGGATGCTCCAGTAGTATTTTCCACGAAGGCGGATGGGTCCCTTAGACTGTGTGTGGACTATAGAGAACTTAATAAGCTTACTAAGAAGAACAGACACCCACTGTCGAGGATTGACAATCTCTTCGATCAGTTAGTTGGCGCCTCAGTGTTTTCACAATTGGACTTAGCCATTGGTTTCCATCAGTTGAGAGTGGCTGAGGATAGCATAGATAAGACTGCCTTTAGGACTCCGGACGGTTTCTATGAATGGCTAGTGATGCCCTTCGGTTTGACAAACGCCCTAGCATATTTTGTTGATTTGATGAGTAGGGTGTTTAGGGAGTACCTTAACAAATTTGTGGTAGTCTTTGTAGATGACATCTTGATCTTTTCTAAGGATGAAGAAGAGCATGCCCTACATCTTAGGGAAGTGTAGGAGACCCTACGAGCGCATAGCCTAAAGGCTAAATTTTCTAAGTGTCACTTCTGGAGGAAGGAAGTACGGTTCTTGGGGCACGTGGTTTCCAAAGAAGGGATAGCCGTGGATCCCGCGAAGGTGGTGGCCATCCAAGATTGGAAGGTCCCTAAAAATGCTACCGAAGTGAGAAGTTTCTTGGGGTTGGCTGGCTACTATAGGAAGTTTATCAAAGACTTCGCAAAGATATCAGCTCCATTGACACGCTTGACGAAGAAGAACCTAGTTTTCACATGGGACGTAGATTGTGATGATGCATTCCAACGTTTGAAGAGAGCTTTGACTTCCGCCCCAGTCTTAGTATTGCCAGACGGGAGTAAGCCATTTACCATTTATATTGACGCTTGTGGGACAGGACTAGGTGCAGTCTTAATGCAAGAGGGTAGGGTAATAGCCTATGGTGGAAGGCAGTTGAGAGCGCATGAGAAAAATTATCCTACACATGACCTAGAATTGGCCGCTATTGTTTTCGCACTTAAGTCTTGGCGTCATTATCTTCTTTGCGAGAAATTCGAATTATTCACTGACCACAAGTCTTTAAAATACCTATTCTCCCAAAAGGACTTGAACTTAAGGCAGCAAAGGTGGATGGAGTTCTTAGCGTCCTACGACTTCGAAATAGCCTATACCCCTGGCAAGGGTAACGTGGTGGCAGACGCCTTAAGTAGAAAAAGATTATCCTTAAGTCCTTTGTTTGTTGAGCGGCAAAGTTTAGAATTCATTTCGATGTTTGACTTTAGACCTTCCGTTGACTTCGTACCCGGTTTGCTAGCATCCTTGGAGGTCAGACCTACGCTTTTGGGATGGATTGGCGAGGCACAACGAGACGACCCGCAGTTGGTTGAGTTAGTAGAAAAACTCAAAGGAGGGGAGTCATCAAGCCATCTCCGTAGGTATACCCTAGACGATAAGGGTTGGTTACGTAGGGACGGTAGACTTTGTGTACCAAAAGACGAAGACCTAAGGAAGACTATTCTTGACGAAGCACATCATTCGAAGATGACCATTCATCCCGGCGGGGACAAGATGTACAAAGACATGAAGAGAGTTTACTTTTGGGCCGGCATGAAGAAAGATGTGGCCGAGTATGTCGCTAGATGCTTGGTGTGCCAACAAGTAAAAGCGGAGCAAAAGAAACCCGGTGGGTTGCTTTACCCATTGGAGGTTCCACTATGGAAGTGGGAAAGTGTCTCGATGGATTTTGTGGATGGGTTACCGCGATCAAGGAAGGGTAATACGAGAATTTGGGTTATAGTAGATAGACTTACTAAAAGCGCCCATTTCATTCCCGTAAAGAGTAAGAGGACTGCTCCATGGTTAACCTCCATATACGTTCGAGAAATAGTTCGTTTGCACGGTGTTCCTTCTAGCATAGTGAGCGACCGCGATCCTATTTTCACTAGCGAATTTTGGAGAAGCTTACAAGAGGCGGTACAGACTCAGTTATGTTTGAGCACCGCATATCATCCTCAGACGGACGGCCAGACTGAGAGGGTGAATCGCATTCTAGGGGATCTGTTGAGGCTATGTATCCTAGACTTTGGGGGTACATGGGAAGAGCATATTCCATTGGTTGAGTTCGCATATAATAATAGCTTTCAGTCCAGCATTGGTATGGCACCATTCAAAGCTCTATATGGACGACCTTGTCGTTCAGCTACATGTTGGTGGGAATCTACGGATAATATCTTACTTGGGCCCGATATGATTAGGGAGACTTCGGAGAAGATCGACTTGATTCGAAGGAGGATGAAAGCAGCGCAAGATAGGCAGAAATCTTATGCGGATAAGAGGAGGACAGATCTTGAGTTTGAAGTTGGGGACATGGTCTTTGTCAAAGTGTCTCCATTACGAAACGTTGTTCGCTTTGGGTCTGTTGGGAAATTAGCACCAAGGTTTGTAGGGTCGTTTCCTATTAAGGAGAGGATTGGATGGATGGCGTATAGAGTGGAGTTGCCCGAGAGACTTAGTGGTGTACACGACGTATTCCATGTGTCACATTTGAGGAAGTGCTTGCACGAGACCGCAGAAGTGGTAGAGCAGAGCTTTCTTAGAGAGGTGGAGATAGAGCGTGATGCGACAATTCGACGAGCTCCTACGCGCATTCTTTGGTCGGAGATCAAGAGGTTGAGGAATCGAGAGGTCAAACTAGTCAAAGAGCAATGGGGAGATGATGAGAGCAACGCTACTTGGGAGACGGAAGAGAAGATGCGTTCACGATACCCTTTTCTTTTTGAGGGTATGTCTTTTAATTTCTCCTTTATCGCTTAGCTTGTACTTATCTTATCTTTAGTATATCCTCTCGCTAGTATCTTTGACCTTTAGTTAGGATATTCCTATGGTTGAAACATGTGTTTGAGACATGTTATGTATGGTGGATGCAAAGTGGATGCAAGTGTTTGCTAGTGGTTGCTAGTGGATGCATATACACACAATATTAGGCACCAGATCGGCTCAGTCACTTCATATTGCATATTGCACATATATGGATGTATTTAGTAAAATGGATGTATAATGGCTGTATTATCATATAGTTGCTGCATTCGGGTGGATGGTTGTGCACGCATATAGAATTAATATGTATCATTAGGAATCTTTTGCATACATATTGGACGCATGGAACTATCATGAATTGCACTAAGGAGGTCGACTGAATCAGTAGACCGCCAAATTTTGCATTAGATATGGACATATACACACACTGTGCATATAAACATTAAAGCATTAGAAGTCTTTTAAGGACAATGGATGCTGGTGTTTGATGGTTGAGTAGATGGACAATTAGATGGTAAGATATACATTCTTCTTGACTTGGAGATTTCGGGGACGAAATCCTTTAAGGAGGGGAGAATGTAACACCCCGTAATTTTATAACATTAAAATTCACAAATTAAAGTATACTTAAATTTTAGAAAAGAATTAAGTGAAATGGGTTGCGCAGAGAAATATATATATATATATATATATATATTGATATACATATATAAAAATTAAAAACTAAATAAATAAATATGCGAAAAAGTTCAAAACAGCGAATTGGGAGGGGGAATAACCGAACCGGCCCATTTTTGAGGTCGACCCGAGCCTCGCTGGGTCGACTAGGGGTTAATCCAGGGTGTTTGGCTGTCAACTCGTGGGCCGATTCGCTCAAATACAGATTTTGCATTTGATTGGTTCTCATGGTTCAGGGTTAATCTAATGGACCTAAATAACTTCCTGCACCTATAAATACATCCTAATGCTAACCCTAAACCTAATTAAAATAGAATAGTTACCGTCATACCATTGCCATGGAAATCAATGGAGCCGCCGCCAACTAAGAAGGAAGAAAAGCTAATTCAATTCTAATTCTCTCAACCCTAAAGCAAAGCAAAACTCTCTCTTTTCTTCTCTAAATTGTGAGTATGCTGATCTTAACAAGATTATTATCATTTTAATTAGGTTGAGTTATGAATGGATTATGAGTTAATGATGTGAATTATCATATATGTTGTTGTAAACCCCTTTTGCTATCATGTATATTGTAAATCCAATGTTATGTGATGATGATATCTTATATGTTGTAAATCATGCTATGATGATGTTATGTAAGTTGAAAGTTTCTATGCTAAGTTGTGATGAATCATACATGTTATAAAGGCCATGATGTTACCATCTATGCTAGTTAGTTCATATTAATTAAATCATCATGTTTGGGTTTTGTTGATCTATATAACAAGTCACATATGCAAGTTAGATTAATTAGAAAAGTTATGAACATATACCAAGACATCTATTATGACATCTAGAATTATGCTATGACAAATGTGATATCCTATGCTAGTTCACACCATCATTATGTTGCCTAAAAACCCCATATGCAAGTTTATGTATAGATTTGGGCTATGATCATATCATATAAATTGAGACATTTAACAAGTTGACACCTTTTGATCCTTAACATGTGTTGTTTATGCAAGTTTCACCCCTAATATGATTAGATTTATTTTAATTGTCTATATGTTGTGATAATTTATCTTTGTGCTAGGTGTTAGACTATACAAGTCTAGCCTATATTATGCGTTGAATAAGCGAACGTATAAATGTGGGGTTGGGGTAATACTAAGGATTTAATATTAAAAAGTTGGGGTGCAATTGATATGATTTTGCATGCCATAAGTGGATGGCCATAATTGTGTCAATTATGGACATCATTAAAAGTTGACTTAATTAATAATTTGAATAGGGAATTATTAAAATTGGGGTAAAAGATTTTAAGTGTTAATCAATGCTTAGGACACGAGGTTGGACTCGTTTGTGACGTAAACCTGCCCGGACCCGCCCGGCAAATCCAGTGGTCACAAATGTCAGCCTAATGTGAGAGGTCCTAGGCCTAAACTAAAGCATAATGGTTGTAAAGACACGAGGTTAGACTCTTTTATGGTGTAAGACTGCCCGGATCCGCCCGGCAAATCCAGCTGCCATAAATGCTGGTCTAATGTGAGAGGTCTTTATGAGGTTATGGCCCGAATGAATTAAGAAATACTTAACCAGATAAACATGTAAAGTGGGACATGGGGGTTAAGTAGGTGCCTTGGGTGGCACGAGTAATCTAGGAGGTGCCATTGGTGGCGTGTGAAATACGATTAGTAAGACTTAACCAAACACACATGTAAATGAACATGACTAAGAGTGTTAAGTTGGATATACTAGTGACAAGCTTAGGTGGGTAGCTTGTGGGGGCCCATTTCGACCAGTATCCCAGACGTATCTTCGTGGGCTCGACCCAAATCGAGGACGGGACACGCATGCTGGGTTTGACTGTAAGAGGCCAAAACGGGGAGCGGTGGCAACGCAAGTCCAACGGGTTTCATATGCGTGTGTGGACCCGAGCTGGTAGGTAAGACGTTGTTGCATCGTGTAGGTATAAGCCGTGCATTCTCAAGTTGTATCGGGTTGCCACTTTAGGGGAGTGATACACCCCACTGTGCGGCCAGCATGGGTATCTACGAGTAGGGAGCCGATCGAAAGTGGGTAGTTGGGTACACCTAGTGGAGATAGGGGCAGACGGCACCTATGTAGTCAGCTAGGGGTACGTAAGGCTATTTATAAAGTTTCTGTGTGAAGCAAGTGGGATCAAACAATAGGGTGACTGGTGTGGTGCAGTGTAGTAATGTGCGGTGCAGTGTAGTAATCATTCGTTAGTAATTAGGTGTGCCTTTACCGTTATCTTAAACGCTATCTTTATCTTCCTAAGAGTTCATAGACATTTACTTGTCTTCCAGCTTATGCCTTAGTCTAGTTATTTTGATAATAGCATTGTTAGAATTATCATACTTGCCAGACTTTATGTCTGACCCCCTCTATTTCTATCCTTTTTCCCCCTCCAGGTCCTCAGGTTGGGCCCAGCTCTAGTGGAGTTTGATTGGATTGCTTCATCTCGCTTGGAAAGCTTGGACCGTTGAAGTAAAGTCCAGCTTGTTATCTTTTTAATGGCTATTTATGTAATGGGATTATGTATTTTGTTTTATGAAGATGGATATTGTACTTGGTTTTATGATGAAACAAACATGTTTAATTTCCGCTGCAATAAAATGAAGTTTTAGATTTCCAAGTACTATTTATTATCTGTCTTGTTGTAATTTTTCTGTTCTATATTCACTTATAACCTCCATGGAAGTTAATGCATTCCCTTTGTGAGTGACATTAATGGACGTGGGGTGTTACAGCTAAGTTGTGGGTTGAAACTGTAATTATATGTTAAACTTCCATGCTAGACCTTTGTCAAGTTTACATGACCATTAGACCCAACTTAGTCACAAGTTCACCTTTACCCATTTAATTAAATTTATTGATACCTCTATGCCAAGTTACACATGACAAGTTGAAATGTATGCTAATTTATGTTATTTCATGTCCGTTGTTTATTACCCCTTTTCTTGTTTATGGGTTGGGCTAATTTACTACCCCAACAATTTATGTGATTCATGCGTACGTTCCATGGGGGTAGCAATGGGAAATATGAAAATTCATGGCATAGATTTGTTCATTAAATGGTATATTTGATATACTGTTTATGGTGAGCATAATCAAAGGATAATTATGGCATGATTAAATCAAATTTAATCTACATAAAGAAATTAGACATATATATATATAAATGTGAATTTAGAAAAGACGAATATGTCTAACCCGATGTTAGAATGAGTTGTGGTGTAAATCTGCCTGGAACCGACCGGCATATCCAGTGACCACAACAAGACCTGTCTAATGTGGGTGGTTGGTGCATCAAGCCCAAAAAGAACCCGAGGTTAGACTGAGTTGTGGTGTAAATCCGCCCGGAACCGACTGGCACATCCAGTGACCACAACAAGACCTGTCTAATGTGAGTGGTTGGTGCTTTAATAAATTAAAGCTAATTCAGGATTGGTTGGGTTAAGTAAATTAGGAAAACACTTAATCGATTCAACATGTTAACTAAACGAATGGGCGGGGTTAGGTAAACTTGGGCACTTAACCAAATAAACATGTTGATTAGAAAACCCTAGTAACGGGGACCCATTTCAGCAGTAACCCACAGAGATGTATCATGGTACCCTGAAACTAGGAAGGGTGGGGCACGATTTCTGGACTGAATTATAAGCGGTCAAAACATCGGCGGATGGTGGGCCAGTGTAGGTTCCGATGGAGTATGGGCGTGCACGTACTCCAGAGTAGAAAAATCAGGCACTGGACATCAGTAGTGTACACTGTGCATCTTGAATCGTATCAAACATCTTGAGTTGTGTCAGGTTGCGACCAGAGGGACTGATACACACCATGGTGGGACCAACACAGGTAGCTACAGTCAAGCGGGGCCGAATGACACAGGATATGAATGCATGCGAGTAGGAGCCGATCATTAAGGGGATCGTTTGTTATAAACACGTGGTGCTGGTTGAACCAATAGTTGGTAGGTGCAGAGATTATAGTAATGGGTGTGATCACATGTTCCTCTTATCTTATATTAGGGTATTGTCCTATGTTCTGTTATCACTGTCATGATCCCTTTCCTTGTTTAAATACTAGTAATCACTGAACTTACCAGACTTATTGTCTGACCCATTTTCTCTCGTCTTCTTTTCTTCCGTTTCCCACCCCCAGGTCCACAAGGAGGGAATACTCCAGCTTCGTAAGACTCTTTGCAAGCTAAAAGAAAGTAGATGTATGATTGGGACTCTCTTAGCATGGCTATGGCTTTTGGATACTACACTTGGGGATTTATGCAGTTTATTTATGGTTTATGCTTCTTTATTAAATAATCAAGGCAGAAATTATGGTGTAATGTTTTGGAAGTTATTTTGAGACAATTTGATGTAATGCTTTTGTATTGAACTACGTACGCAATAAATATTTGAATTTTCGCTGCTTAATTTATCTGTCTTGTAAACTTTTCTGTGTTTTGTACCCATAACCCTCCACCAATGTTAAGGCATTCCCTTTGTGAGTGACCTTAACGGAGGTGGGGTGTTTTCACTTGGTATCAGAGCAAAGGTTTACCAGATCAGATAAGAGTTTTTTTTGAAAACTACTTTTCAAAAAGCGATATAAAGATGCATTTTACAAGGAAAAGTGTTGTTTTAAATTTAAAAAGGCATAATCCCCAAAGCCATATGCACTATCTTTCTATCCTTCGTTATGAATCTTTTCTTTTTCGTTTTAGCATGTCTGGGAATCTTAAGCTTCCAGAGGGAGTACCAATACCTGGCTGGTTCAGGAGGTACTTAGAGGCTAGGGCCAACGACTCAGGCCCAGTAGATATTCCTCCTCCAGCTGCAGCGGTTCCTCGTCCTCCTCGTGCAAATGCTTTCTCAAATATTTGTAGAGACTTTTGGGCCATGGGTGGAAAGTATTTCAAGGGAACTGAATCATTTGTAGAAACGAGGAACTGACTCCAAGAAACAGAGGATCTGTTCATTATCTTCGAGGTGGACAATAGGCAGAAGATACAATTAGCTGTATGGTGGCTCAAAGACGAAGCTTCCTATTGGTGGGAAGTCACTAACGCTGAAAGACCAGTTGACACATGGATGGATTTCAGATTAAGGTTTGATATGAAATTCCTCTCACAAGCTGAATGAAGTTTACAGCTGGAAAAGTTCTTATCTCTTAAGCAAGGAAGTATAACGGTCAAGGAGTACGTCAATCAATTCAATCGGCTGGCCCGATTTGGACTGGACTTAGTGAATACTCCTCATAAGAAGGCTCTCCGTTTTGTCAAGGGATTGAATGAGCCACTTCACAGCTTGGCTATGACCCATATACTTATGGGGGCTACTTACGAGAGGTTAATGGACATGGCACTCTTACATGAGGAAGACAAGGGAAAGAATGAGGAAAAAGCGGAAGTGGCTCAAGATAAGAAGGGGAAGGGTCGCAGAACAAGAAGGCTGATTCAAAGAAAGGCAGGAAGAACAACAAACCCCGTGAAAATAGAAAGTGTAATTTCTGTGGCATTCCCGCACATCTGATTAAAGACTGCAAGAAGAAGAAAAGGAAGATGGGTGGCTGTTTCCACTGTGGTGAGACAGGACACATGGCTAGGGCCTGCCCAAGGAAGCAAGGGCAGGGAGCTGGACCTTCTTCTGGAGGACAAGTTCACGCTCTCACGGAACCTCCATAAGAACGAGGTAGAAATATTTCTGTCGAAAGTTTAGTCTATCTTTTTGATCATCCTGTTCTTACACTATTTGATTCTGGCGCATCCCACTCTTTTATATCTACTACTTTAGTGGAATCTCTGCACCTAGACACCAGTATAGTAGAGGATCCTTTTGTTGTTTCAAATCCAATTGGGGTCTCATCCTATTTGTCATGGTTTGTTTGGATTTGAAAATATCTATACTAAGCGTTGGGTTTAGATGTAATGCCTTTATTTTGGGCTTCACGGGCTACGGGTTGATTCTAGGCATGGACTGGCTATCCAGTAATGGTGCCGTCCTCGATTGTGAAAAGAGAGTGGTTAGACTCATGACTCGCCTTGGTAACACTCTCGAAATTTCTTGTAATCCCATGAACTCTGTCATGCTTAGTTATCTAGAATCTCTTGATGCGTCTGCTGAGAACTTGCAGTCTATAAGGGTAGTCCGTGAATACTCGGATGTGTTTGAAGAGGTAAAGGGCTTACCTCCAAAGCGGGAGATAGACTTCCGCATATACCTCATTGATAATGCAAAGCCCGTTGCTTTACCCGTTAGGCACATGGCCCCAAGGGAGAGAAAGGAGCTCAGCAAGCAAATCAAAGAGCTGCTTGAAAAGGGGTTCATAAGATGGAGTATTTCTGAATGGGGTGCTCCGGTAGTGTTCGCAACCAAAGCTGATGGTTCGCTTCGCCTGTGCGTTGATTATAGGGAGCTAAACAAGCTGACCAAGAAGAATAGACACCCACTCCCAAGAATAGATGATTTATTCGATCAGCTTGTAGGTGAATCGGTTTTCTCCCAATTAGATTTAGCTACCGGGTTTCATCAGCTAAGAATGGCTGAAGACAGCATTGATAAGACCGCGTTCAGTACTCCCGATGGTTTCTTCGAGTGGCTTGTCATGCCCTTTGGCTTGACAAACGCACCCGCTTACTTCGTTGATTTAATGAGCAGGGTGTTCCGAGAGTTCCTCAATAAGTTTGTGGTGATCTTCGTAGACGATATTTTGATCTTCTCAAAGAATGAGGAAGAGCATGCTCAGCATCTAAAGGAAGTCATGGATACTCTCCGTGCACGTCAGTTGAAAGTTAAATTCTCCAAATGCAATTTCTGGAGAGAAGAAGTCAGGTTCCTTGGACACGTGGTGTCTAAAGAGGGGATAGCTGTAGACCCCGCGAAAGTGATTGCTATGCAAGATTGGAAGGTCCCTCGAAACGCAACCGAAGTCCGAAGCTTTCTCGGGCTAGCAGGCTTTTATTGAAAGTTCTTCAAAGATTTTACAAAAATCTCAGCTCCACTAACAAGATTGGCAAAGAAGAACCTAGCTTTCAATTGGGATTTGGATTGCAATATTGATTTCCAACATTTGAAAAGGGCTCTAACAATAGCCCCAGTTCTGACATTGCCTGATGGAAGCAAGATGTTTACAGTATACACAGATGCATGCAGAATGGGACTAGGCATTGTTCTGTTGCAAGAAGGGAAGATAGTGGCTTATGGTGGAAGATAGTTGAAAGTACATGAGAAAAACTACCCAACCCATGACCTAGAGTTGGCAGCCATCGTTTTTGCGCTTAAGTCTTGGCGCCATTATCTCCTAGTGAGAAATTTGAACTGTATACTGACCATAAATCATTGAAATACATATTCTTGCAGAAAGATCTAAACTTGAGGCAACAAAGATGGATCGAGTTTCTTGCCTCGTACGATTTTGATATTTTCTACACTCCTGGCAAGGGCAATGCAGTAGCAGACGCCTTGAGTAGAAAGAAACTGACCTTAAGCCCTCTCTTTGTGGAAAGGCAAAGCTTGGAGTTCATAGCAAGCTTTAACTTCAGACCCTCCACTTACTTTGTTCCTGGCTTGCTAGCAACGTTAGAAGTACGGCTAACTCTATTAGACTCAATCGGAGCTGCACAATGAGAAGACCCTCAGCTAGCCGATGTGGTGGACAAGTTAATTAGGGGTGAGACTTCTAGCCACCTTAATAGATACTCCATTAATGCCAAGGGCTGGTTAAGACGAGATGGAAGACTATGTGTCCCACAAGCAAGGGGCTTGGTGAAGGCGGTTCTAGAAGAGGCACACCATTCCAAGCTGACCATACACCCAGGCGGAGAAAAAATGTATAAAGAGTTTTCTTTTGGAATGACATGAAGAAAGACATAGTTGAATTTGTTTCTAAGTGTTTAATATGCCAACAAGTCAAGGCGGAGCAAAAGAAGCCTGGTGGTCTGCTCCATCCTCTAGAGGTCCCACAGTGGAAATGGGATAGCATCTCTATGGACTTTATAGATGGGTTGCCTAGGTCAAGAACGGGCAATACCAGCATTTGGGTAATAGTGGACAGGCTCACAAAAAGCGGCCACTTTATACCCGTCAAGAGTAGAAGGACTGCCTCATCTCTAGCATCCATATATCTTAAGGAGATGGTTCGACTCCATGGGATACCATCCAGCATAGTGAGTGATCGAGACCCTATCTTCACGAGCGAGTTTTGGAAGAGTTTACAAGAGGCTGTAGGCACACAGTTATGCTTAAGCACGGCCTATCACCCTCAAACTGATGGCCAGATGGAAAGATTCAATAGAGTATTAGAAGTCCTCTTGAGGTTATGCATTATTGACTTCGGAGGAACATTGGAGGATCTTCTACCTTTGGTGGAATTCGCTTACAACAATAGCTACCAAGCCACCATAGGCATGGCACCTTTCGAAGCTTTATATGGAAGACCGTGCAGGTCACAAACTTGCTGGTGGGAGTCCATAGACAAGCTCATACTTGGACCAGACATGATTAAGGAGACTTCAGAGAAAGTAGACTTGATACGAAGAAGAATGAAGACTGCCCAAGATAGACAGAAGTCCTACGCAGACAAAAGTAGAACCGACCTTGAGTTCGAAGTTGGAGACAAGGTGTTCCTTAAAGTATCTCCTTTGAGGAACGTCGTTCGCTTTGGATCCGCAGGAAAGTTAGCACCAAGATTTGTAGGGTCGTTCCCTATCATCGAGAAGATTAGGAAGATGGCTTATAGGGTACAACTAGCAAAAAGATTGGCCGGGCGGTTCATAATGTATTTCATGTCTCTTACCTGCGGAAATGCTTACACGAGTCTGCGGAAGTGGTAGAACCAAGTATGCTAGAGGAAGTCGAAGTTGAACAAGAAGCAACTGTGAGGAGAGTTCCAACCCGTATCTTGGGAACAGAAGTCAAAAAGTTACGCAACCGGGAAGTTAAACTCATCAAATTTCAATGGACCGACACCGAGGAAGACGCGACTTGGGAAACTGAAGACAGAATATGCACGACCCACCCTTTTCTTTTTGAGGGTACGTCTTTAATCTCTTTTCCCTCAAGTTTATGCTCATATCTATCTTTTTAGGAATATCTCCTCGATCCTATCCTTTATCCTTAGGTAGGAACCCATTTGGATGTAAACATGTAATTGAAACATGTTATTATTGATGGTTGCAAGTGGTTGCAAATGGTTTCTAGTGGTTGCAAATGGTTGCTAGTGGTTGCTAGTGGATGCATATACACACACACTAGGTATTAGAACGGCTCAGTCACTTCCATATTGCATATGCATATATGTATCGGTTTATGGATTAAAACTTGATGTGTTATCATATGGACGTTGCATTTGTATGAATGATTGTGCACTCATGTAAGAAATTTTGAGTAGGAAAAATTGCATTCATAATGGACTCATGGCACTGACATAATTTGCATTAAGGAGGTCAACTGAATCAGTAGACCACCTGATTTTGCATTAGATAAGGACATATACACACAAAATGCATATGATCATGAATCATTAGAAATCTTTTAAGGACAATGGACGCCTGTGTTTGATGGTTGAGAAGATGGGTGATTGGATGGTAGGATATAAGTTCTTCTCGACTTGAAGATTTCGGGACGAAATCCTAAAAGGAGGGGAGAATGTAACACCCCGTATTTTCTATTAACGTTATAATAATGAATCCAAGAATACTTAATTTAAAATTTAAGAATTAAGGGAAATGGGTTATGCCATTTTGTTCATCACGGAATTCTGGTTGAGATAGAGTCTGAGTTTGCGTAAATTGGACTTTGTATGAAGAAGTTATGGCTGTCAGTAGTTTCCAGAAAATTCAAATAAATTCAAACAGCTCGAAAACAAGTTCAAATTCGAATCAGAAGTCAGAAGCGGGCAGGAAAATTCACGCCCAGGACACAGGTCGACCAAGGGGTCGACCCTAGTGTTGACCTCCCCCCTACAGGTCGACCTGGGGGTCGACCTAGGGGTCGACCAGGGGGTCGACCAGCCCCCTCCCTGGTAGATCTGAATGGTGATAGTTTGTGACTCAATGCTGAGTCACTAGGGCTGAGGTGTCACCGTATCTTCACTGGCTGGTTGTGGTTAACCCTAGGATTATCTGACGGCTCAAATTGAATTGAAATCGTATTCAAACAACTCAATGCTCAACCTAAAAACACACAGAAAAATAATCCTAGAACTGAAATGCCATCAGTAGAGAACTTGGAGTAGCCGTCACCGTTTTCAATTCAAAGACGAGTTAAAAGCTTACATCAAAAATCAAATTAAAACTAGTCTAATTCAACGATCTTCATCAAAGGCGCGCATATCCAATTTTAGAATTCAGATTTCAGAAATCAAGAATTCCTTTTAGATTGTAAGTTGGTTATTACGCAGATTTAAACATTCTTTCAATTGAATCATGACATGTTGTAATTTGGATATAGAATGATGCTTATGCATAAGATTTGATTCTCGTTTATCTTAAAGTATCGTTGTAATTAATAATGTCTATATGCTTGTGGTGATGAACATGTTGTAATTAATCATGTCTATATGCTTGTGGCGATGAACATGTTGTATATTAATCATGTCCATATGCTTGTGGCAATGAACATATTGTATGTTATTGAAATCTATTATGATTTGGGTAATGGATTTATTTTGCCAATTAAATGGTAAAACATGTCATGTTATAAATTGATGGTTATCTGCAAGTTTGTGATCTAAAACACATGCTTATATGTTAGATCAACACTCATGTATATTCATGTTAGGATGAATCTAATTATGTTGTAAAAGTGGAATTGTAGTCCTCTTATGTTGTTAACATCATGCTAAATTGTGATTAAAAATGATTATAATAGCTTTCTTATGTTTTGACAAACATAAAATTATATGCTAAGTTGTGGGTTGAAACTATGATTATATGTTAAACTTCAATGTTAGACCTTTGTCAAGCTTACATGACCATTAGACCCAACTTAGTCACAAGTTCACCTTTACCCATTTAATTAAAGTTATTGATACCTCTATGCCAAGTTACACATGACAAGTTGAAATGTATGCTAATTTGTGTTATTTCATGTCCATTGTTTATTACCCCATTTCTTGTTTATGGGTTGGGCTAATTTACTAGCCCAACAATTATTGTGATTCATGCATACGTTCCACGGGTGTAGCGATGGGAAATATGAAAATTCATGGCATAGATTTGTTCATAAATGGTATATTTGATATACCATTTATGGTGAGCATAATCAAAGGATAATTATGGCATGATTAAATCAAATTTAATCTACATAAAGAAATTAGACATATATATATATAAGTGTGAATTTAGAAAAGACGAATATGCCTAACCCGAGGTTAGACTGAGTTGTGGTGTAAATCTGCCCGGAACCCACCGGCATATCCAGTGACCACAACAAGACCTGTCTAATGTGGGTGGTTAGTGCATCAAGCCCAAAAAGAACCCGAGGTTAGACTGAGTTGTGGTGTAAATCTGCCCGGAACGGACCGGCACTTCCAGTGACCACAACAAGACCTGTCTAACGTGAGTGGTTGTGCTTTAATAAATTAAAGCCAAGTCAGGATTGGTAGGGTTAAGTAAATTAGGAAAACACTTAACCGATTCAACATGTTAACAAATGAATGGGCGGGGTTAGGTAAATTTGGACACTTAACCAAATAAACATGTTGATTAGAAAACCCTAGTAACGGGGACCCATTTCAGCAGTAACCCACATAGATGTATCATGGTACCCTAAAACGAGGAAGGGTGGGGCACGATTACTGGGCTGAATTATAAGTGGTCAAAACATCGGCGGATGGTGGGCCAGTGTTGGTTCCGACAGAGTATGGGCGTGCATGTACTCCAGAGTGGAAAAATCAGGCACTGGGCATCAGTAGTGTACACTGTGCATCTTGAATCATGTCGGTTTGCCCCCAGAGGGACTGATACACCCCATGGTGGGACCAACACAGGTAGTTACAGTCAAGCGGGGCCGAATGACACATGATATGAATGCATGAGAGTAGGAGCCGATCATTAAGGGGATCGTTTGTTATAAACATGTGGGGCTGGTTGAACCAATAGTTGGTAGGTGCAGAGACTATAGTAATGGGCGCGATCACATGTTCCTCTTATCTTATATTAAGGTATTGTCCTATGTACTGTTATCACTGTCATGATCCCTTTCCTTGTTTAAATACTAGTAATCACTGAACTTACCAGACTTACTGTCTGACCCATTTTCTTTCGTCTTATTTTCTTCCGTTCCCTCCCCTCCCCCCCCCCCCCCCGCCCCAAGTCCACAAGGAGGGAATACTCCAGCTTAGTCAGACTCTTTTCAAGCTAAAAGAAAGTAGATGTATGTTTGGGACTCTCTTACCTTGGCTATGGCTTTTGGATACTACACTTGGGGATTTATGCAGTTTTATATATGGTTTATGCTTCTTTATTAAATAATCAAGACACAAATTATGGTGTAATGTTTTGGAAGTTATTTTGAGACAATTTGATGTAATGCTTTTGTATTGAACTACGTGTGCAATAAATATTTGAATTTCCGCTGCTTAAATTTATCTGTCTTGTAAATTTTTCTGTGTCTTGTACCCATAACCATCCACCGAAGTTAAGGCATTCCCTTTGTGCGTGATCTTAATGGAGGTAGGGTGTTATATTATAGCTAACATAAATATTACCCATCCTGCTTCGAGGCAGGATATCGTGGTACAGAAGGTCATCCGCTAATGATACTGCGGACATCCGCTAATGGTACTGGGGGAAATATATAACCACTAATATATATATATATATAATAGCCACAAACACCAAGCCTAAATTACTAATATATATAATAACAACAAAAATATTTAAATATACACACAACCATCAAACAACATATAACATTATTTAAATAAAATCCAGAAAGTGAGCTTACTCACTGTATTTTAATTCGCGCAGAATATCCAATTAAGTGCCATATCGTCACGGCTAAAATCTATGATGTACCTAAGATTATTTGATTAAATTAATCGATTAAATAATTATTCATTTAAAATAATCACTAACATAAATAAATAAAATATTCTACGTATTTAAATTCTGGTAATAACATATACCTTTCAGTCTTGCAAATTTTCGACTAATCGACGAAGTCAACACAAAATAACTGATCCATTTCGCTGTCCAAACAATGTCCTCCATTTCGACTACTCAACACCTGCATCAACTTTACTTCGAACTAACCATCCATGAACCAACATAAATCCATAGCCACAAATTATCACAATCTAGATTTGCCGAACACTTGAAGTCATCAATACCCCACGCTGCCTTCTGGAGCCAACATTTACTGTATTCTCTTCAAAACCCTTTTGCGTCCATCCCTTCCAATCCCGGACGTTTCCATTGAATCCCACGTTTACCTACCGAACTCAGATCATTCCAAATCCCCTAAAATCCCCATAGCCAACTCAAATCTCCTCATTCCTCGCAGTTACCATTAGTAAAATTTGAACTCCATTATTACCTAGCTCACTCAACCCTCCGTACATCGCACCCTCCTTCTACCAACGAACGTGAACTTGAGGCCTACCAGGTCTTCAAATCGCAACCCCAGGTATAGACTGCTCGCGATTTCTAATGTTGAACTATCCAATCCTCCATTAGTATCATGCGCTTCACGCTGGATCACAGGAGATCTCGCGGTCTTGATTTTATTTGCAAATCCCTTATGTCTTCTTTTTTTGGACACGGAGCGGGTGATTTCGATTGAGGAAGTACAAAGAGAATGGCAAGGCTACCATTAAAATTTGATTTGCCCAATTTTCCTTTACTCCCGAGGCTCGATACAGATTCATATTTTCAAAAAGGAGACATTTTTTTCTTTTCGAAAATTTCGATTTACAAATGTAATAAATGGGCAGGCTATTTTTAATTATGGCTTTGTGCGATTTTTTCCTCAGAAAGAATGGATGTTGCGAGAATAAAAAAGGAGAGAAAGAGGAGATTATCGCAATATTTATAAACGAACTATGGGAACATATGTAGTACACCATTAAATCATTGTTTTTCTTCGTAGTGAAGGTGGGAGACCATTCGCACATGAATTGAAAGATGAAGGAGCTATGGCTATGGGTAGGTACTCAAAAGAAACTTCAGCAGAAAGGAATACTTTGTACGAATGTATATATTTTTATTTATATGTGATGTGAACTGATGTAAATTTAGTTATCACATAATTTCAAACCCCTATTTGAGTGCCACAACCGGCATTTATAGGGTTATACCACTATTCTGAACACACCGAAACAAATTTCGAATCTCAGTTTGATCGTCCGGAGATGATATCAATTTAAATCGATATAATATAAATTTGAAACAATTAATTTCTTTGATAATAAATTATTATTATCTACATTCAAATAGAATTTTACATTGATAATTTAAATCGTTTTGACTCTATTTAAAATTTTGAATAATATTATTTCAGATTCTCGTATTACGATAATTATTTATATATATTCAAAATAAATCACATTTCGATTATTAAATCAATAACTCAATATAAAAATCCATTAATATTATCAACTCAATATTTAAAACAATATTAAATAATTAAAATAAATCGATTAAAAATCCGGGTCGTTACAGATTGGCTAGACTATAATAACTTTTTTAATTATATAAAGCAAGTAGTTTGTTTATAAACGATATTTATAAATGAATGAAATAATTGTTATTAAATAAATTGTAAATATAAATTAAAGAATGAACTAAAAAGGGAAATTAGGAATTGTTTTCAAAAGAAAGCAATGGAATTATTTCGATGTTCGAAATGCAAAGAGAATTGATATAAATCCATAAGTATTTGTAATTAGAATTTGACAATGTCGAATGTTTTTAAAATAATTTATATCTTTATTGGCTAAATAAAGAGCTAAAGTTAAATTTAAATATTTTGGAGGCAAGTATTACAACATTAATGTTATAATCAATGTTTGTACTATGTTCGTTAAATCTATATAAATAAATTTTGGAAATGGTTTCCAAATATAAACAGAGATGTTTTCTCAGTATAGAAAATGAAATGATTTGTTTTAAAAAGAAGTTAAGAATGGAGTTAAGGAAATTAGAAACTGAATAGAGACTAGTCAGGTTGAATGGCTTTCTAATTGTCAATCTGATGTTGGTTTTGGCCTTCGGGGTTGATGCTTAAGGAACTGTACTCTTACTAGTTTACGGTTAGGGACTGATGGATGTGGGAGAATAATGATGCAGGAAAAAGAAATGGAAATGTTTTCCAATATTAATTACGTATATTTTCTAAGTATCAAAAATAAGAAGTGGTGGGTATATGGAAATGTTTTCTGAGAATCGTGAGAGGCTAAACGGGTTTTAAGAAATATATGGAAAACGGGAAATTAGGAAATGAATAAATTAACGATAAATTAATTTAAAGGGATAAATGTTGATTGATGATATATTGATAGAATTTCCTTTTAGAAATAAGATTGTTATTTGTATAGATGCTTTCCTTTGATAGTTAAATAACCGGCTATCAATTTTTTTGACTATTTTTCCTTTGTTAATACGGAGAGAACGGGATCTGGTTTATTATCTGAAAACCACTCCATATTGTCACAAGCATTGCGAACCAAATTATGCTGAAGACAATCGAAGATGGAGTAATGTAAGGGCTATTCTGAAAATCGTAGGTAGAAATTGCCAAAGTTGGATTGATAGGATAGTGCTTTCGGCTTGTCCAGTCCCAGGACAACTTGTATGGATGAATGTCTGACAGAGTATGCCTACCAGATCATATACATTGATCTCTTAAAACATATTACGTTTGGTGGCGGAGAAATTCATTTCTCTTAGCTTTATACCCGTGATATTATTGGGGAATCAATAAAGGGTTCAGCAGGTTCGTCAATGTGGCATTCAAAGTGAATGAAGATGCGATATGTCAAAAGGAAAGACATAGCCTCTAGCCTCACAACCGGGATATGAAAAAAATCGGGTAGGCAGCATGGCTAAGTGGGACGCTCCCAATTAGGGTGTATATCACCTATATAGAGAAAATTCATTTCCTTCTTAATTTTTCGATATTGTCCCTTTCGGGAAACAATTGCTGATTCCAATCGTTGGTGATATACATTTGATACACTCAAGCGAGTCGGTCATTTGTGGCCGAGTTGCAAGATATTCTTGTTGAACTCTAGTGTATCCCCTCTAGAGTACACTGATCGGAAGGTGGTTCAAAAACTATTCATAGTAGGGAATCCATTGTATGAAAAGAGCTCGCGTTTTTTATTGTATATTATAGTTAACTCCGTTATTAAGATGCGGTTATAAATCAGTGCGTCGAGCGATTGGTCATTTCTATATAATGTGATAAATCATCCATATTTAAATAATGGGTGTATGCACTATCATATATTTGAATGTTATATGAATGAAGCAGAGTGCAATATGGATGGTGTATATGTGACATAGTATGTCAGTGCACGGTCTAAATAACTTGGATCAGTTAAAGTATATTCACGATCCAAGTATAAACCCACCGTCATATATGCACCTCCTGATCACAGAATATGTTATGCACGACCTGGTGCTTTAGCTGCTAGCTAGCTGTTACATACGAACGTGACGAGGACTGTGTATACAAAGCGATGTCATTGTTGTAAATATCACGGACCGTATACCATATGAATACCTATATGAGTCATTTGTTACATGTTCAAGGGTCGTTACAGTTTCATATATATTGGATCGTGCACGCATGCACAGTATGGATTGATTGCAGTCATTTTGTCCAACAACTCGTATGAAGTGTATAAAGCAACTTACATAATGCCACGAAAGCATAGCTATTGCCAGTAGGAAAGCAGTATGACACAAACTCATATTGAACATTTCATGGATCGTTAACCATTTCACCTGGGTCGTTAGCATGTGCACGTATGTGTATGGCTCGTGATAGGTCATTTACATGAAGCATGAAGGGCCACAAATAAAAACGTATTCCGCCACTTGTATAATTAAAGTGTGTGGATCAACATTAATAATATGTCTGAACTGTTAGGTCGTAGTATTTATAAGTATACGGTGCACACGTAAAGTTAGGTCGTAGTATTTATATACGATGGATCGTGTTTGTTAGGTCGTTCATGCTACAGATTGCATGAAACGGTCAGAGCAAGGACATGTGGCAAACCAATACATGGTGGATGGTTTGAATGATGAACTACATTAGGGGCACGTGAACATCAACAGGTCGTTATTGCAAATGGGAATTAGGTCGTTGGGCATATGGTAATTAGCAAGTCGCAGCAAATAGGATCGCTCCTCCAATCCAAGCCTTTCACGATCTAAGAAGTCGGGTCATTCTAACGACTCGACTGCCTGCGCATGCTATTTTTAACCTTTCCACTCCAAATTACTCCCCACCACTCCTATAAATACCCCATGCAATTCCACCATGAAAGGGACCGATTTCTCCGACCATGAAGTGCTACCAAACTCAATTCTAAACAACTCCAAATCATTCAAACCTCCATTAAACCTCTTTCAAGCTACAATTCAACATCTCAATCACCATGGAATCGCCAATGATCATCTAAGTTCTTAATTGTTGAAGATCTACTCCAACAATCATCGCAATCATAAGAATCTAGCCATTTCCACAGCGAAATCGATAGAATCCAGACATTAAAGAGAAGAAAATAGAGAGAATTATTATAAGAGAGGAAATGAGCAAAGTTATAGAAATCATGTACCTTGTAACATTTAAGATGATAATGAAATCTCTCTTCAAAGTGGACGAAGGCAAGATCTAGGCCGAACCACAACAAATCTCTCTCTTTTTACTTACTTTTTGTGTTTGTGTCTACACTTTTTTAGATCTTAATTGTTTGTGAAGTGTGGAATTACACCTTGGGGTGCTAGTTTCATTTTTTGCATTAACATTTTGGCACCCACCGTGGGGCTCGAATCCACGACCATAATGTTAATTGCCTTGTGCGAGATTTCAAAGTTTAAAGCTTGTTTTTTACGATAGATTCTCAAAATCTGAAATCCAAGCCAGTCGAAAGATTATCTTCAAAATTCAAGAGTTTGTCTGAGATAATTCCACTAAAAGAAAATGTTTAGTAAGTCCACAAGAGCTTCGGGCTCGGGAATTGTTGCAAAATTCCTACTACTCTGCAAACCAATGTTCATGATGTTGGCAAATCCTTAAGAGCAAGAGCTGGAGTGACTAGGAATAAGTTGAATGAAGCTGTTAATGAAGCCATTGCTGGTTTATATTAGCAAATGGAAATCTCAAACAACGCTATGATGGCTAGAGTATAAACTCTTTTCTCTACTCAAACCAATGTAGTAAATGCATACGCCAATGTCAATCATGCAAAGAATTCCAGTTCTTCTTCTTCTGTTCAAAAAATCGATGAGTTGGATAGTGCTGATGACGAAGAAACTAAACCAGTTGCTAAGAGCCATTATGTAAGAGGAACTTCTCGAACTGTGGTTAGCCCCACTAAAGGGTAACCTCCCCAAGAGGGAGGTCCAGGGCCCCAGATCCTGAACTGAGACATTCGTTTAAACAAACATCCAGCAAAGGTGATGGCATCCATTCCGTGAGTCGACACGGTAAAGAAGAATGTCTTTCAGAGAAGGTGGGGGCATATTATGAAAGTGAATATGGAAAGAAATGACGATGAAATAAAATGGGAATTTGCTCCAACTAAGACTCCATTGACTGAAAGAATTCAGAAAGTCAAGTTCTCAAAAAAGTTTGTTCTGCCAATAATTCCAGCTTATGGTGAAACTGGTGATCTTGTATAAATATGACCAGCACATGACTAGTGCACGGGCCACAAACGAGATTAAGTGTTTATACTTCTTTATCTGCTTAGAGGGAGTAGCATCGCTCTGTTCACCAGGCTTCCATCAGAGTCCATGGACAACTTTTCTGAC
This sequence comes from Allium sativum, assembly GCA_030737875.1. NCBI lineage: Eukaryota > Viridiplantae > Streptophyta > Magnoliopsida > Asparagales > Amaryllidaceae > Allium > Allium sativum. Next base: position 662,213,732 of record CM060919.1, read on the forward strand.
TTGGAAAAGAAATTTAGAGAGCAGTTTAGGCTGCAAACCACAAAAGTTAAAGATGTATTGTCGTTAAATGAGTTGAAGCAAAAACTAGGAGAATCAATCAAGGTCATTCTCACACGATTTAATGCTATTGCAGCAGAGGTAGGAAATCCGGAACCTCGATTAATCTTGCTGGCATTGAACAAGGCTATAAACAAAAAATCAGAGTCTAGAAGGTGGATAATGGTGAAGAAGCCTAATACCTTGGAGAAATTCCATAAAAAGGTAGGAGAGTTCATCAGTGTGGAAGTTGACCCTTCTCTTGCTTAGAATGTTGTGGAAAGAAGTGTCGTGGAAGATAAGAAAAGCAATGATACTCAAAGTGATAAGAAGAGTTTCAGAGGTCTGAAAAGAGGAAACAAGGATAGAGAAAAAGGGGAGAATGATAACAAGAGGTTTCGTCTTTTGAAATCCGAAGATTTGACTCCTTTAAGTGACACATCGGAAATTATCTTCTTTGCGACTAGAGATGTAGGATTTTATCCAACACCACGGCCACTAAGGATAAATGAATGGGCAGCAAATTCTCGAAAATTCTGCCACTACCATAAGCAGCCTGGAAACAACACTAATGAATGTTGACACTTAAAAAGCCTATTCGAAGGATTGTCAGAAAGAAGAAGTTGCAACAGTATATCAAAGAACCATAAGCAACGAATGCCTCTCAAACTGCTTAAGGACAAGTCCAATCTAACAATGACTGACAAAATTCAAACATCCAATAGCATCGAAAAAAGGCCACGGGTGTCAAAAATTTTCACTTGGAACATTCCTCGTTTCTCCTAAATATGGTTATATATTTTCTTTAACAAATATAAAGAACCTATGCATAAGAGGGTGGTGTAATCGAATATTACCATTTCCATTAATAAGTAGTCTACATCTACTTTACTTCGATTATGTCAACAATTAAAAAGTTGCTGAAAAATCGATTTAACATTCCAGACTATTTGGATGATGCTCGCTCACCCGTGATGCGAGAAAACCTGGTGACCCTTACAACACATCCTGAGAAATACGATACAAGTGTCGAGTGTTATAAACATCATTCTACATAAGCGCAAGGATGTAATGCACAACCTTGAAGATCAAAAGGATGAATCAGTAAGAGTCAAGTACGGAAAGATGGGGTAAGCAAGCATAGTAAAGGAAAAAGACCTGTCTGGAGGCACCCAATTTAGTCTTCAATGTTTGGTTTACTTGGCTTGGAGAGGCGAGTGTTGGGTAACAAGACTTGTCCGAGGGCATACTCCAATGCCTGATTTACTCGGTGGGGAGTGAGACGAACGTTGTATAATTAAAAGTTTCATCCTCCCATAACAGAGGCGAAATTAAATGTCCCATCCTCCCATAGCAGAGGTGAGATTATAAGTCCCCCCCCCATAACAAGGGAAAATTAAAAATTTTGTCCTCTCATTGCAGAGGAGAAATAAAAAGGTTTCGTCCTCCTATAGCAGAGGAGAAATTAAAAGTCCCATCCTTCCGTAGCAGAGGCGAGATTATAAGTCCCTTCATAACAGGGAAAAATTAAAAGTTTCGTCCTTCCATAGTAGAGGCGAAATTAAAAGTCTCGTCCTCCCATAGTAGAGGCGAGATTATAAGTACCCCCATAGCAGGGGAAAATTAAAAGTTCCGTCCTCCCATAGCAAAGGCGAAATTAATAGTCTCATCCTCCCATAGCAGAGGCGAGATTACAAGTCCCCACGTAGTAGGGGCAAATTAAAAGTTTCGTCCACCCATAGCAGAGGAGAATTTAATAATCTTGTCCTCCTATAGCAGAGGGGAGATAAATAAGCCCATATAGCAGAGGCAAATTAAATGTTTCATCCTCTCATAGCAGAGGCGAAATTAATAGTCCCGTCCTCCCATACCAGAGGCGAGATTATAAATCCCCCCAGAGCAGAGGAAAATTAAAAGTTTCGTCCTTCTATAGCGGAGGCGAAATTAAAAGTCCCGTTCTTCTATAGCAAAGGTGAGATCAAAGTCCTCCCTAAGCGGGGGCACAGAATCCAAAGTCCTCCCCAAGCGGGGAAACATAATCCAAAGTCCTCTCCAAGCGGGGCATAGAATCCCAAGTCCCCCATAAGCGGGGGCAGGAAATTCAAAGTCCTCCCTAAGCGGGGAATAAAAATTAAAGTCTTCCCCAAGCGGGGGCATAAGAACCAAAGTCCTCCATGATCGTGGCACAAAGATATTAAAACCACTCCAATGTAAAAGCACCAAACTTGCCAATAAAGTCGGAATTCCTATTGTATTGACAAGCTCAAAGGCATCGCGCATGTTGGCATGTTTAAAAAGCTCTCGCTGACAAAGTTGAAGTTTCTACCACGAGGACCACAATCAAGGAAACTCGGCAAGCTAATCACATCTAGCTTTTGCATCTCGTGTCGCCCTATGGTATAGGGGCAACATAACCATATAAGGATTGGATAATGCTCAAAAAATATACCATGGGTCCATCATGACATCGCAAAAAGCCCAAAACTAACTAGCACTCGACAAAGAAGCCACTACACTTAGAAATAAATGAGCTGGAGTGCTACAAACATGAGAATTCGCCTTGAAAAAGCTTGGCAAAAAATTACCTCTCCTACAAAAAATGGGGCATTTGAAAATTTTGATAAAGCCGATATACTTGATATGTCGACAAGACTCACTATACTGATGAAGATCAACCTTAGAAACCCAACTAGAATCTCTCAACGTAAAAACTTCCTTGTTTGCAAAACTCAAACCATAAATAACTCAAAGAGACCAATGGTATTCTGCTTCAAACTTGAAGATAAGCGATGCTTAAGGCGAATGGGCGAATATGGCATAGTTCGAATCCAACAAAGCAATAACGCTTCTCAAGGAATTGAAGCTAATATCCATCAAAATTATCAACATGAATTATAGAAAGAAGATTGAGAAATAGTCACGCACTGGGACAAGCCTCTATGAAGTTGAGAGTCAATGATTTATACTGCCAGGGATGACCCACGGTGTGAAACACTATTGGAAGAGACAACAACACCACGAGGCTACTGCAACAAAGTCGCAAGGCGGATGATCAGCAAATTCCTCTTTCCCCGACAATTTTGCGTCAAACTCGGGAATGTTAAAATGAATGCGCATTTGATTAAAAACATATTGAGGTAGCACAGAATGACATTTCTCTGGTGGATTATAAGGAGGATGGGGATAGCCAAAGATTGGTTCGTTTATAATTCAGAAGCTACAGTCGTTTTAGCCTCAAAAATTCAAATTGAAGCTTCAGTTTAAGCAGAAGAAACCTTCTTTCCAGAACGATAGCTAGTCTTTTGTATGATATTCACTCTGCACATGGAACTTTGTTTTTCAATGAAGTATAGGTACACGTTTCATATAACATGAACTGTCGTACAACATTACATTAGTCATTAAAAAAGAAAAGTTTGAAACTTGTAGTCGATATATCAATCAGCAAATCTCAAGCATCGTTGCCAACTTGGATTAGAAGGTCGTATCCATGTAGACAACGTTTAATGAATTATAAACAATTGAACAAAATGGCTCTGTATGGGCACATCATTCAGTCCTAGTCATAAAATTCTTTGTAGTTAAATATTTGATGTTTAACTAATCTGTTATTGATATGGACGGTCGATGATGAAGTATAAGTCCAAAAGCTCGTGCTAGTGCTTGTTTTAATTATAGAATAGGCTACGTCAATCGTATAAGTTCAACTAAATCCCGAGCTTGGATCGTTTAGAGACTTTGGGTCAAATAAATGAATCTTAGCTCTGAGAAATTTGGATCGTTAGTTAGCTCAAGAGCTTAGGTCGATCAAGCAACCCAAAGACTCTAGTCGTCAAACGACCCGAAGTCCCAAGTCGTCAAAACGACCTGAAAGCCCAGAGCGTCCAATGACCCAAAACGTCAGATAACCACCGAGCAAAATTTTTGGATCGTGCATTGACATAAAGATTCGGATCACCATCAAATTAAAGGCCATCAGCAGTGAAGATTCAAGATTGCTAATGCTACAAATTTTAAAGTTGTTAAAGCTCACGCATCGTTAAAACTTGAGTGGTTGAATGCAAGTTAGTGTGCAAAAATTCCAAAAATATTCATGCACTGACTATATGTCGAACCAATAAGAAAACCCAAAGCTATGAAGATTGGACTAACGACAAGAAAAACAGAATTGCTAAATATAAGAGTGAAGCGTCAACCACCAACAAAAAATCATCAGCGGCAGAAGATCCTATGTATGAACAAGCTTGTGAGGAAAAACAGTCTGTTACAAGTGTTAAACGTCATCATCAACAGATTACAAGTGTGTGACATGGTGAAGCTGTATATCTTTCCTCAAAATAGGGCACACAGGCTTTGGATTTATCTATAAAAAACATCTGATTAGCCAAATGCAGGAAATGTTATCGACAATAAAAAAATGGCAAATTTCATAACCAAAATGTAGAACACAGCAGTTCCACAACCAAGATTGAAGCATGCAGTACAGGATGGAAAATCTTAAATGTTCAACATCATCAGAGATTAAAGAAAAAAGCTAAATATTTTGGCATCATTCAAATTCAAAAGGCGGAAGCATTCAAGACATTCCTTGCAAATTTCATAACCAAAATGTAGAACACAAAGCTCAAACATCATCATATCCGGAATGTTGATCTCGATAACAGCGATAGCAACACAGATTTCAGTTTAAAGGGGTTCAGCGGTTTCAAAATCAAAGTATACAATACTACAGTAAAACTTTGCACCAAACCGAAAGCTCAACAAAATCGTTTCTGGATCCAAACCAAATCCTCCCGTCATAACCACAATTCATCAAAACTGGAAGATCCAAATTAAAGTACAAATGTCAAATGCTCAACAGCATCGAAGATGAAGAATCAACAAGATTATCCGTAGCAAGCAACTCATAAAAGATTGAAGTCGTAAATCAAATTAACACAGCAGTTCCACAAGCTCAAGTCATGTTATGGCTAATCGAGATATAAAATCGCAAGCAAATCTCAGATCTAAACATGATCGGCTAGAATCCTAAAAATTTGTTCAACTCAAAATCTAGGAGAAACAACACATTCGCTTGCTACTGATCGGATTGTAATGGAGGAATCGTACAACGTTGGTGGAGTAAAACGAATCAAATCCAGATATGAAAAAGAACTTTGGATTAACTCCCGATCAGTTGAGACTGCAGTAAAATTAGTCTCGGAGCCATCCCTCTTCCCCTAATTTCCTCCTCTTTTTCTGCAGCCCCTCTGACGTCCCATCAGCCGCCTAACCCTCCCCCCAAACCGATCCCTCCTTCACCAGATCCGCGTCCTCCTCCTCCTCCTATCCTCTCAAGCAACATCCCGGATCCTCTCCCGAAGGTCAAATGGTCAGAGCTCTTTGCCTCCAAGACGAAGAACGCGGGATCTTTCTCCCCTTCTGATATCTCTCTGCAGTTTGAAGGTGAGAACTTGGTTATTACAGAGGATATAATTCAAGCTAGAGTTGATCAATGGCAAGGTTATCTGGTTGGGTTTTTCCTGGATTCACCTTTACCCTACTTTTCTGTTGTCAACACTTTGAGATATCTATGGAAGCCGCAAGGTAATATTGACTTCAAATCGAACGGAAGTGTTTATTTTTTTCATTTTGAGTCACTTGTGGACAGAACTAGGGTTCTTGAAGCAGATCCTCATATAATCCGTAACAAGTTATTTATTGTGAAGCCTTGGGAACCTAGTTTGAGCAATATCGCTAATAATGTCAGAGCAGTTCCAGTTTGGATTAAAATGTATAATATTCCACTCGTTGCTTAGTCTAAACGTGGTATAAGCTCTTTAGCTACAAGGGTTGGTAAATTCTTGTGTATGGATATCAAAACAGAACGCATGGAAAGGTTGGAATACGCCAAGTGCATGGTCGAATTATCAGCTGATTCGAACCTCCCCGATTCCTTTCCTGTACGTAATTTAGATGGGTCGGTGCAGGTGGTTAAAGTCCACTATCTCTGGAAACCGGATTTATGTCTACATTGCAAAGTGTTCAGACACAAAACTGAAAAATGTCAAAACATTAAAGAAAAAACTCAGGACAAATCAGGCAATGTAGTTGGAGAAAATGCTCAAAAGCAACATAAAAGTATTAGTAAGACTGGGTCACAAAAGAACCATGGTGTAAGCAATGTTGCTGTGCATTGTGTGAGAACTTCTGTTCCCCTCAAGAAGAATTATTGGTCAACTATAGTGAAGAAGAAGCAGGCATTTAAATATGTAGTAAGTAGAAAAGATAAAGGAAAACAGGTCATTGTCGATGTGTCACCAAAGCAGAGGAAAGATGATTTTGCGGCTGGCATTGGTACCTCGAATAAATTCGCTCATTTGCTATCAAGTCTGGAGGATGAAAGTACTGATGTGGAGGAAGGAGAAATAAATCTGGTAGAGATGAGCATTAGAGGAGAAGAAGAAAACACTAATATTAGCAAGACAATTAATGGTGCTGTTTGTGAAAATGAAATTGAAAGAGAAGAAAATAACCTTGAGGATGCAAATAAGTTGAATGAAACAGGAAGTGAAATTGAGAAAGCTGTAAATACTGACCCTATGCAGCAAATCATTGATGATGTTCTGTCATTCGAGAGTGAAATACCGACAAAGGACAACATTCAGGCAACCCATTCTGGGTTTGTTGCATTGTTAAATGCTGTTACTACAGGCGGTGGAACTTTAAACTTAGTTAAGGCAGCAGCTGACACTTCGCCTACTGCTAACACCATGATCAAACCAGGTTTTTTATCTTATAAAACTGGTGAGAAAGTGGTTAGCCCAACAAAAGTTATAGAGCCCACCTCAAATTCTGACAAGAAGAAGGCGAGAGAAAAGTTGAATCCGTATGCTCACATTTTACCACCATCAGCTTACAAACCTCCACTGCCGCTACCAGCTGCTGCTTCGGATGTAGCAACTCCACTTTCTGCATCCATGCCCGGGTATCAGACTAGAAGCAAAAGGAGCGTGCAAGTAGTAGGGAAGCTATCAGACAACGATTGACTAAACTAGTTGGTTTATGCTGCTGGACTTGTTCATGCAGATGAAACTTGAAGACAATTGTCTTAGGTAATTTAAAAAGGTTTCTGTATGCAATATAGTTGCTGAGTCATATGATCATGTAATAGCATTATGCAATTGTTGTACGTTTCTTTTGCTTGCTTCCCTATGTGGAAGATTTCTCAAGCTAGCTGGTGCACGCATTGTGTATCACCTGTTTTTGTTGTTTATTATTTTTTATAATAAAAGTGGACGGTCCACTATAAAAACCAGTCGGCCATGCCAAAAAATAAAATTAGTCTCGGAGATAAACCTCGGCTTGATTCTGATCGATGCAGACAATAATTTTGCGGATCCAATCAGTGAAGAAGTGAACTCGAGTTAGATTGATGTGATTTTCTCAGGAAAGAAATTCTGCCATTAACAAGTCTTCATTACGTGAAAAATAAGATAAAAGAGAAAACGGAAATGTAAAGTATAGTGTAAAGCAATGCGGCTAAAAAATCCTTTCCGACCTGACAAGTAGGCCTATATAATCCATATAAAGAATAACTAACACTCCATTGAAAGTATATAAGCCTGATCCAATGCATAGCATCCTCACCGTCAATATATTACACTACTTATCGCGAGAAACGTTGAAGTTAGAAGCTCACAAATTTTTTATAAGAAAAATTATAAACTTCGAGGAAAAAAATGTTAACCCCGTTATTAAGACACGGATATAAATCACTGTTGTTTGATTAATCGTTTCTATATAATGTGATAAATCAGTCATATTTAAATAATGGGTGTATGCATCATCATATATTTAAAAGTTATATGAATGAAGCAAAGTGCAATATGGATGGTGTATACGTGACATAGATCATGTCAGTGCACGGTCTAAATAACTTGGATCGGTTAAAGTATATTCACGATCCGAGTATAAACCCACCGTCATATATGCACTTCCTGATCATAGAATACGTGATGCATGGCCTGGTGCATTAGCTGTTACATATGAACGTGACGAGGATTGTCTATACAAAGTGATGGCATTGTTGTAAGTACCATGGATCGTATACCATATGAATATTTATATGGGTCGTTTGTTACATGTTCAAGGGTCATTCCAATTGCACATATATTGAATTGTGCATGTATGTGCAGTATGGATTGATTGCAGTCATTTTGTCCAGCAGCTTGTATGAAGTGTATAAAGCAACGTACATAACGCCACGACAGCATAGCTATTGCCAGCTGGAAAGTAGTATGGCACAAACTCATATTGAACATTTCACGGATCGTCAACCATTTCACCTGGGTCGTTAGCATGCGCATGTATGTGCATGGCTCGTGACACATCATTTACATGAAGCATGAAGGGCCATAAATGTATACGTACTACGCCACATGTATAATTAAAGCGTGTGGATCAACATTAATAAAATGTCTGAATCATATTATAATGCATGGAAATATAAGTATACGGGGCACACGTGAAGTTAGTCGCAGTATTTATATATATATGATGATCGTGTTTGTTAGGTCGTTAATGCTACGGATTGGATGAAACTTTCAGAGAAAGTACACATGGCAAACAAATGCATGGTGGACAGTTTAAATGATGAGCGGCATGAGGGACCGGTGAACATCAGCAGGTCGTTATTGCAAATGGGAATTAGGTCGTTGGGCGTATGGCAATTAGCAGGTCGTAGAAAATAGGATCACTCCTCCAAACCAGGTCGTTCACGACCTAAGAGGTCAGGTCATTCTAACGACCCGACTTCCTGCGCATGTTATTTTTAACTTCTACACTCCAAATTACTCCACAACAACTCCTATAAATTCCCCCACATTTCCACCATGAAAGGGACCGACTTCTCCAACCACGAAGTGCTGCCAAACACATTTCTCAGTAACTCCAAGTCATTTAAACCTCCATTAAACTTCTTTAAAACTACGATTCAACATCTCAATCACCATGTAATTGCCAATGATAATCTAATTTCTTAATTGTTGAAGATCAACTCCAACAATCATCACAATCATAGAGATCTAGCCATTTCCATACCGAAATCGAGTGAATCGAGACATTAAAGAGAATAGAGAGAATTGTTGTAAAGAGAGAAAATGAGCAAAGTTATAGAAATCAGTACCTTGTAACATTGAAGACGATAATGAAATCCCTCTTCAAAGTGGATTTTGGCCAGATTTAGCCCAAACCACAATAAATCTATCTCTTTTTACTTGCTTTTTGTTTTTGTGGCTACCACTTTTCAAGATCTTAACTGTTTGTGAAGTGTCGAATTACACCTTGGGGTATTAGTGCCATTTTTTGCATTAACAATTATATATGTAGAGCGTGAGATGCAAGCATTCTACTAGATTGTTATTTACTTGATTTGGACATTATCATAATATCAGAAAAGTATTAATCTTAAGAAATGTTTTGGGTTATCGTATGGTAATAACCATCCATATTTACGTGTGAATCGATCTTAAAATTATTCGCTTAAAATGATTTTTTAAAAATTAAACCAAGTGATTGGAATTTACTCACGCTAGTCCCATGACTGACCTAGAGTTTATTTTGTTTTTGTAACCTTAAACTCTTGGTTGCCCAAATTTGTACGGGCAATAAGTAATCGGGATTTTACAGATATACTGGGAAGAACATGGGGTATGAGGCTTCAACATTTAGTTATATATAGAGTTATTCTGTTGTGGTGTACTCTGATGATGCAAGTAAGTATAGATACAGTTTTGTATTTCGAAGTTATGTTATATAATATAATTTATTCGTTCTGCTTGAGATTCGTGTTTACTCTGTTTCTATTCTGTTGTGTTCTTCTTCTTCTTCTATTCTAACTTTCTTTCTTTCTATTTCTCACCCTCAAACTTCTTTCTATTAATGAACCAGTATTTTCGATGCTTGAATAGTCGACATGGTATTTTATGTTGATTTTTGGGGTTGAAAGTCCCGGAATCATTACAGTGGTATTAGAGCTAAAGGTTAAGTGATTACCTTGGCTCTGTGGCATAACTCAAATGAGATGGGGTTAGTAATACCCTAGATTGAGTTTGAGCGTATATATACGAGAGAGTGTATTTGTAAACAGCATATAAATGATTTTATATTGTGGATATTTATTGGTTGAGTGGCTTACGAATTCTTGTTGATGGTGGGGTAGTAGAAGGTTGATAGAAGTTTCTAAACGCCCGAATACGACGAGCCAGCACAGTATGTTTTTAAAGGAAGGGTAGATGAAATAATTTTACCCAAGTATATTTTGATATTAAAAAGAAGTATATATCTTGAAATTAGTATAATATATTGGATGTGTTGGTTGTTTTTATAACCGAATAAGACTATAATTAAGATGGTTATAAATAAACAATCAAAGTTTGTATAAATGTAAAATCAGATGAATTAAATCTGAATTTAAACAGAATTAGAATCAAACTGTAACACCCCACCTCCGCTAGGGTCACTCACAAAGGGAATGCACTAGCTTTGGTGGAGTATTATCTAGGTAAACATGCATAGAAATATTACAAGACAGAACATATAAAAACAATGGAAGAAAACATGATTTCCTTACTTAAAACCTTTTACATCAAAGTGCCATTAAGTTACTTACATCGAAACCTATGTTGCAATAATAAAGAAGCATAAAACCATAGTCATAAATTATTCCCCAGGTAAAGCAGTAAAATAGCCATAGCCAAGGAAAGTCCAAGCCATAAATGATAATCTTGAAGTAGAAAGATCCGCACTAAGTAGCAACATTTCCTCCCTGTAAACCTAGGGGGGGAACGGAACAAAAAGAGGCGTAACAAAACAGGGTCAGTCATAAAGACTGAGTAAGTCCTAGTGACTTTCAGCCTAAAAACAGGTAAGAGTAACATGACATGTATAAACCGAAAGTAAACATAAGCATGATGACAAGGTAAACAGTTCAAACTAAGATAACAGGATAAACTCAAGTAACAAGATAACCAAGGTAATAGGATAACCAAGGTAATAGGATAACCAAGGTAAACTCGGAATAGCATCGCATGTCTAACGTCCTCTGCACCAATCGTACTAGCATCTTAACTCGTATCATCCCTTCCATGTATATGTATAGACCCTTGCCGTACATCGTACGAGTTCCATCACATTATTCCATACTACTACGACGTAGTGTCACCATCCTTGAAATCGCTCGGACTGCCATCCTTGTACTAGCCCGATTCCCTTGTCATGAATTATCGCGTGTTCAACTAGGATTTACGCCACCTAGGACCCCTAGGGATTATGCTATCTATTGAATAATTTCTAGATTTGATTAGGGTTTATGCCACCTAGGACCACTAGGGATTACGCTACCTAATAGACGTTTTCGACTAGGGTTTATGCCACCTAGGACCACTAGGGATTACGCTACCTATCGAACAACGCCCTACGTCACGCTTTAGTCGATCGGCTCCCTACAAGACCTAGCTCGTCGTGCGTCGGTGTCAATCACGAATGTAGCTACCCTGTGCTAGGTCCACCCTAGTGTGTATCAAGTCCTAGGGTGTCAACCACTGACACCATTCCAAGCACGCACAGTGTAAAACTACTGGTGCCCATGCTTGCTTTTTCAACTCCGGACTACGTCCACGACCACAGTCCGCCTGAACCTACAATGGCGCACCAAACTCAGCCGTCGTTTTGGTCGCTTACAATCAGCCCAGTAATCATGCCCCACCCTAGCCTAGTCCCTAGGGTATCGTGATACATCCAAGAGGGTTACTACTGAAAAGGACCGCGTAACTAGGGTTTCCGCCTAGCAGGTTAAGTGTTTTCATCTAAATTCAAGACTCAACCCCTATCAGTCTAGCATGTCAAGTTGGTTAAGTGTGGTCATTCCAGTTCGTGACTTAACCCGTCTACATGTCATGTCAAGTTGGCTAAGTGTTGTCATTCAAGTTCATGACTTAGCCCTACGAATCACGTGCCAAGTTGATTAAGCGTATTCTAGCGGTTCATGACTTAACCCTATCCAAATCATCGTGTCAAATTGGTTAAGTATATTTAGGCTTAACCCCATCAAATTACCATGTTATATTGGTTAAGTTTATTCAAGCTTAACCCCATCAAATTACCGTGTTAGATTGGTTAAGTATATTCAAGCTTAACCCCATCAAATTACCGTGTTAGATTGGTTAAGTATATTCAAGTGACTCATGACTTAACCTCATCAAGTATCATGTTAGATTGGTTAAGTATATTCAAGTGATTCATGACTTAACCTCATCAAGTTATCGTGTTGGATTGGTTAAGTATATTCAAGCGATTCATGACTTAACCTCGTCAAGTTATCGTGTTGGATTGGTTAAGTATATTCAAGCGATTCATGACTCACCTCATAAAGTTATCGTGTTGGATTGGTTAAGTATATTCAAGCGATTCAGGACTTAACCTCATTCCCTAATCAAATTATAACGGTTAAGCGTTTCCCCTTTTTAGTTTACTTAACCTTACCATGCCTCGCGTTGTACTAGTCGGGTGTTATCGACCCACTCAGGTTAAACTAACCCATCCTCTAATCGTGTTATATGGTTAAGTGTCATCTAGAAATCAAGTCCAGTCTAACTTAACCCACCCATCCACATTATATTGGTTAAGTGTCATTAGTCTAATCAAGTTACTTAACCCACCCGTCCATGTCATATTGGTTAAGTGTCATTAGTCTAATCAAGTTACTTAACCCACCCGTCCATGTCATATTGGTTAAGTGTCATTAGTCTAATCAAGTTACTTGACCCTCCCGTCCATGTCATATTGGTTTTATTATTTACTAATGCATCAACCTCTCACATTGGACTTATTTGCGGTCACTGGATATGCCGGGCGGTTCCGAGCAGAATTACACCGCAAATCAATTCCAGCCTCGGGTTCATGCATTACCACAATCTAATCTTTGCCTACGACCTCTCACATTAGACTATTATTGTTGTGGTCACTGGATATGCCGGGCGGTTCCGGGCAGAATTACACCACAACTCAAGTCTAACCTCGTGTCGAAGACATCCGTTAGATTGTTAATTACATATGTGTCATCTAAGTCAAAATTGAAAGTGCAGGGGTATGCGACCTATGCAAGATCACTTAATATGGCTATGCGGAATGTATGTGATAACTTAAGCTATTCAATAGTTATGCAGGTAAAAATTCGTAAACAAGATATATCTCACAAATAGCTATAAATGCAGTAATGTAAAGTAAAGTAGAGTAACGACACCAGGATTTTTATACTGGTTCGGACCTCCAGTCCTACGTCCAGTCCCGAAGCTCCTCTTCGGCTTTTCACTAAACAACACCCTCACTTCACCCGGAGGAACAGGTTCACGGGCTACAAGCTTACCCACTTGATTTCATGGGCTACAAGCTTACCCACTTGATTTCACGGGCTACAAGCTTACCCACTTGATTCCACGGGCTACAAGCTTACCCACTTGATTTCACGGGCTACAAGCTTACCCACAAGACGATTACAAGAGTTTGACCTTGAATGTGTTCTTTCTTCAACACTGATTAGTCAATGATTGAGTAAAACCTTCCTATAATCTTATCCTCAAGTATATGAATTAAATGCGAAGATTTGAAGGAAGTTAGTTGCTTGTTGAATCAAAATATGAGAAATATTATCAAGGATTCAATAAGTAACTTGAATTTGGGAGATTTTTAGAATGCAAGAGTATTTAGAAAGTAAGATCAGAAATTAGAGCAAGAATCGGTGATTTGGATGAATGAAAGATGACGTATTTATAGAAAATGAGAAGTTGTAATTATTAGTGAAAAGTTTCAATCAAAAGGAGTGATTTTTAATGAAGAGAAATGGATGCAACTTTTCAAGAAAGAAGATGACTCTTCATGAAATTCAAAAATAGGTCGACAGGAAAAATTAATAGGTTGACAGGTTTTTGACTGTTATTTCAAAAAGCTATTGACCTGTTAATTTTAACAGGTTGACCTGTTAAGTTTAAAAAGCTGTTGACCTGTTAATTTTAACAGGTTGATAGGTTTTTGTCAACATACATAAAAAATGAGTTTTCATGTATATTTTTGAAGAGAATAAGAAGTATGATTATTTGAGGATAGATTTTAACATAAATAACTCTAAAATAACCATCTTCTAACCTATAAAACATTGAGTCTTCTTTTTGTCGATCATGAAGCTCCTTCTTGTCATTAATCAAAATAAGCATTGAAACCGTTGACTCAACATTCTCCCCCTTTTTGATTGATGACAATATAGCTTGATATTTTAATCTTTATTGCTATCTCCCCCTGTATATATGCTCTGTCTCCCTTTAAACATCTACATATCCATAATCTTAGCTCCATGTCATGATTTCCATTGATCTTTATTTTGTTGTTATCAATCGAAATTCTCGTGTCTCAACATTCTCCCCCTTTTTGATTGATGACAACACCTTAGATTTTCTCCCTTTGAATATAAAGCTCCCCCTGAATTTATGCAACATTTGCTAGTAAATAATCTTACCTTTTGATTCCTGCATTAACAAATGTTAGCACACATACACTTTTACCATATTAAGCACATATATTTTAAATAGTATATGTAAAATATTTCTTCCCCTTTGTCATCGATTAAAAAGAATAAATATCATAATAACCTCAATAATCGAGAGAAGTATAGTTTTAAAATAGTATAAGAAATGGTGTTTGAGTTTGGAATTTGAAACGACGTGTCTTTAAAAAAAACAGTTTTCAGAGAGACCGGTTGACCTATAAAATCAAGGCGGTCGACCTAAAAACTCTCGGGTTCGAAATAGAGGAAATAAGGCAAAATCCGGTCGACCCCTTTTTTCTAACCGGTCGACCTATTTTGTTGCTAAAACAGCATCGGTCGACATGAATTTCGGAACCGGTCAACCTAAAAAGTCTCTAGAAACTACATGTATTAAAACCGGTCAACCTATAGTTTTTGACCAGTCGACCTGTATGACCGGTCGACCTATATTTTGCCACCGGTCGACCTAATTCTTCTCTGGATTGAAAATATTCAAAACAGGTCGACCTATATTTTTTAACAGGTCGACCTAATTTGTCAAAAATTGTTTTTCTGCCTTATTTTTGAAAAAAAAATCAAACTCAAACAACATTTTATTATAATAATATATATTAAATACATGAAGAAAGAAATAAAACAAATATTAAAAGGAATATAAAATATCTCCTTAGATCCGATATATTAAAATTATTTTCTTGGTTCCCATGGAGAATATTTTCCGCTTCCGCCTTCATTTTAGTTGTAATTCCTATCCCATGAATTTTGTGTCCTCGATGACGATGAAATATTGAAACATGTGCTTTTTGATAAGCTAAATTTTCAAAGATATTTAGAGATACCGAATAGCCTTCTCTTTGTTGTGGTGTACCTGCAAAAAAATATATAACATATATAGTTTTGGTACCCACTTGCTTTGTTTGGGTCCAAGGGTTAGATGGAAGGTAACCATACCCAAGAGGGTTTAATGGAACCTTTAAAGATAAAATTTTCATTATTAACTACTGAATCAAAATAATCATCAATATATTTTTCTCTGTTTTTCCAACTTACAGGAACCCAAATACTTAAGTAATCTCTATTGATATTCCTTTTCATACTTATAGATCTATTATACAGATCTCTAGTCATAGAAGCATTAGAATTTCTATAATAATTGGATCTAGGATGAGCATTAGTACTAGCAATAATATTTTTATTGTACATGAACGCATATCTAGTACTATTTCTAAGATTAGTTTTATTATATCCTAAACCACTTTTGTCATGTAAAGGTCGAGATCTAGATAAAATCATATTTAAATCATTTTGACCTTTATTAAATTTTGCGAGCTTATTTGCACATTTATCAAATTTATTTCTAAAGTCGCTATTGACATTTTCAAAAGAAATTTTGTTATTCTTTAAATCATCAATTTCCTTATTTAATTCAGAATTTTTTCTTTTTAAAGTACCATTCTCAGTTTTGAGACCTAAAATTTGAGATTCTGAATTATCTAAAGAAGAATGTAACTTTTCAAAATTTTCTTTTGAGTCAGAAATTTCATTTTGCAAAATATTATTATTCACCTTTAAGAACTCACATTCTTTAGATAGTTCTAAATTCTTTTCAGTTAAAGCTCCATTCTCTTTTTCAAGAGACGAAATTAAAGAACTAGAATTATTTAAAGAATCTTCTAAAGATTTATTTCTATTTTGCAAAAGATCGATTTCCTTTAAAAGAACATTGTTATATTCTTTTGACTTGGAATTTTCTTGCTTGCAAAATTTTGACTTAGCTATAATGACAGTATTGAGTTTGCTCAAAGTTTTGAAATCTTTCAATAGTTTCTCATGGTTTAACAAAAGATCTTTATATAAAGAATCTGTACATACCGATTGTGATCTGACTTTTGCCATGAGACATTTTTTCCCTTGTCCTCCTGATTCTGCTTTGTTGCTCTTCCATTTTCTAATGCCTTGACTAGATTTCTTTATTGCCGTTTTTTCTAGGATGTTGTTACGATCTCTAAAACACCAGGCTCTGATACCAATTGAAAGTGCAGGGGTATGCAACCTATGCAGGATCACTTAATATGGCTATGCGGAATGTATGTGATAACTTAAGCTATTCAATAGTTATGCAGGTAAAAATTCGTAAACAAGATATATCTCACAAATAGCTATAAATGCAGTAAAGTAAAGTAAAGTAGAGTAACGACACCAGGATTTTTATACAGGTTCGGACTTCCAGTCCTACATCCAGTCCCGAAGCTCCTCTTCGGCTTTTCACTAAACAACACCCTCGCTTCACCCGGAGGAACAGGTTCACGGGCTACAAGCTTACCCACTTGATTTCACGGGCTACAAGCTTACCCACTTGATTTCATGGGCTACAAGCTTACCCACTTGATTTCACGGGCTACAAGCTTACCTACTTGATTTCACGGGCTACAATCTTACCCACTTGATTTCACGGGCTACAAGCTTACCCACAAGACGATTACAAGAGTTTGACCTTGAATGTGTTCTTTCTTCAACACTGATTAGTCAATGATTGAGTACAACCTTCCTATAATCTTATCCTCAGGTATATGAATTAAATGCGAAGATTTGAAGGAAGTTAGTTGCTTGTTGAATCAAAATATGAGAAATATTATCAAGGATTCAATAAGTAACTTGAATTTGGGAGCTTTTTAGAATGCAAGAGTATTTAGAAAGTAAGATCAGAAATTAGAGCAAGAATCGGTGATTTCGATGAATGAAAGATGATGTATTTATAGCAAATGAGAAGTTGTAATTATTAGTGAAAAGTTGCAATCAAAAGGAGTGATTTTTAATGAAGAGAAATGGATGCAACTTTTCAAGAAAGAAGATGACTCTTCATGAAATTCAAAAATAGGTCGACAGGAAAAATTAATAGGTTGACAGGTTTTTGACCGTTATTTCAAAAAGCTGTTGACCTGTTAATTTTAACAGGTTGACCTGTTAAGTTTAAAAAGCTGTTGACCTGTTAATTTTAACAGGTTGACAGGTTTTTGTCAACATACATAAAAAATGAGTTTTCATGTATATTTTTGAAGAAAATAAGAAGTATGATTATTTGAGGATAGATTTTAACATAAATAACTCTAAATAACCATCTTCTAACCTAAAGAACATTGAGTATTCTTTTTGTCGATCATGAAGCTCCTTCTTGTCATTAATCAAAATAAGCATTGAAACCGTTGACTCAACATTCTCCCCCTTTTTGATTGATGACAATATAGCTTGATATTTTAATCTTTATTGCTATCTCCCCCTGTATATATGCTATGTCTCCCTTTAAACATCTACATATCCATAATCTTAGCTCCATGTCATGATTTCCATTGATCTTTATTTTGTTGTTATCAATCGAAATTCTCGTGTCTCAACAAAAATCCCCACTTTACATGTTACTATACATGTGCCCAAGTTCCACCTTACATGCCCATGAAAATATGTACCCAATTCTAGCCACTTCCCATGTGTCCAAACCCCGCCTATTTGCATGTATGTCAAGTTTATGCCAATTTGCCAAAATCAAGTTCTAGCCAAAATTACATTTTGTCGCATTCATGCCCAAATAACCCACATCATGGTTCATGTTCCCAATTCCACTTATGACTAATTTACATAAAACCAATCCCTTGATTTACTTTACATATCACCCAAGACTCGTGATTTAATTCATATGCCAATTCATGTATGCCCAAACTTGCAAATTACATTGACATTACCCCAAATTTCCCCGTATACAAATCGCACGTAAATCGTAGTTTAGGCCTAGGTCTGAAATCGACCAAGGTTTATCAAAAGAAAATAAATAGGGGAAGGTAGAAACTTTGCATAAAACAAGATCCGAGAGAAAAACATCGTTGCATGCATGCTAAGGACATGAAAGAGTGATTTGCAACATGCATAGGTTCAAATTAATGCTATAGCAACATCCCTAAAGGTCAACATAAAAAATGAACAAGAAAGAACATGGATTGAATATCATGCATAGATCCAATTCCAACTTTATCACATGTCATATTCATGTTATCGTTTCAATCTAAAAGCATCTAGAACTTACCAATCATGGCTAGAGGATTAAGAGCATGAATCGTCACAGAATGGTGTTGAGATGGTGCTCTACTTCCTTGATTTGATGTAGAACGCTTGCTCCTTTGTCATGGATCTAGTTTGAAAGCTCAATCCTTTGAAGTTGGGGATGGAGGCCATGATCAGGAGACATTTTGGTAGCACTTCGTTGTTAGAATGATTTGTGGTGGTTTAGGCTAGGTCTTACGGTCTTTTTATAGAAGTTAGGAGTAGTTTAGGCCCTTAGATAAACCCTAGAACAGATCTGAACCCTCAAAATCCGTCACAGGCCATCAGAACAGAGCACTAGGCCAAGCAGGTGCACCCAGGCTGACTAGGCTTGACCAGGCAAGTCGACACCCATGTCGACTGCCCAGTCGACATGGCGGGGTGGTATCGACTGTGCAGTCGACACCCCTATCGACTTGACCTTGGCGGGAATTTTCCTGCCCTGCCCCCTGTGTGTTTGAATTCGAATTTGGCTCTAGTTTTAAACTGTTTTGAACTTGAAATTTTCTGAAAACTTTGACGGGCCATAACTTGGTCATACGGACTCCGATTCTCGAAAACCTGGGCTCTATTTCGCGTATTTTTCTGAGACGAACGCAATGGCACAGCCCGTTTCCCTTGATTCAGATTTTAATATTTAATTCTGCCATGATTTCTTGTTTGAACATGTTATAAAATTCAGGTTGTTACATTCTCCCCACCTTAAAGGATTCCGTCCCCGAAATCTCTAAGTTAGGGAGGATGTGTCCTACCATCCAATCATCCATCTACTCAAAGCATCATCCACAGGCAACCATTGTCCTTAAAAGATTTCTAATGCTGTATGAACATATGCAGAAAGTGTGTGTATATGTTCCTTATCCAATGCAAATGATCAGGCCTGATTGATCTTCTAAATGCAAAATATGTTTAGTGCCATGAATCTAACATGTATGCAAATAATCCTAGTCACCTAAGCAATATATGTGTGCACAAACATTCATCCATATCCAATCATCCACATGATACCACGTTCAATTTCATCCATAAATAAGTATAAACACTCATGCATATGCAATATGAAAGGTGACTGAGCCGATCTAGTGCCTAACGTGTAAATGCATCCACGAGCAACCACTAGCAACCACTTGCAGCCACTTGCAACCATCAATCATAACATGTCTCAAACACATGTTTACATCCATAGGGTTCTACCTAAGGTTCTCAAGATAGGATCGAAAGATAGAAGCAAGTAAAAACTTTGTATCCATTAGGAAATGTCAAAACTGGAAATCTACGTCACATATATACTGATTAGGAGAAGAACTCCCTAAGCACCGGCCCTAGAGACCGAAATCACCATCAAGCTGACACCCAAAGAATTACTCAGTCAAACCAATATACATTTCGAGGAAACTAAGCATGATGGACTCCTTTTAGGTCACAAGTGAATCCCTACCTAAAACCAACCCGTGTTCTATAAAGCCCAAAAGGTTTAGTCAACCTAACGGACACCTTCAAACCCTGATAGGTATTATTAACCGATGAATCATACCTCCTATGGAGTTTGCAACAGAAATAAGATCGAGAATAGGGCCGAGAGGATATGCATAAAAGATAGCATGTGAGTAAGCTCTACAGAAAAACAGGGATCAAGGATATACTCTTAAAAAGAGATATGATGCGCGTATCTTGTCTTCAATCTTCTAAGTCGCATTTCCTTGAGCTTAATTCCATTGTGCTTTGACCATCTTTAACTTCATGATTTCGTGGCCTCTTTACTCCTATTTCCAAATATGAGCTGGAACTCACTTCATTGTCGCCTCTCATTCCACTTTTACTCATTCTCCCTCTAGTATACTTGGCTCAACCATATCCGTGTACTCTTGGTTTTCATGCAAGCTCTCCAAAATTCACTAGTGAATCATGGATCTCGTTTACTTGCTCTACGGCATTCCACGCAGAAGAATTCATCTCTTGGAAACAAACAGATGCCAACTATGTTACCAAGTGTACATCCTGGAGTAATTTCTATAACTCATGCACAAGCAAAATGAACCATCCGCCTTAGTGGCGAACTCTGCTCGAACGGATTACCAACAAATGCATCAAGAGATTCTAGATAACCAATCATGACAGAACCCTAAAGGTTACACGAGACTTCGAGGGTATTGCCGAGGCAAGTCAAGAGTCTACCTACCCTCCTTTCAGAACCGAGAATGGCACCCTTACTGGATAACCACTCCTTTCCTAGAATCAACCCATAGCTTAAAAGCATAAGCACTATTCCCAAAAGTCATAGATGTCCTCAAATCCAAACAAGTCATGAATAAATGGGACGATCCCCCAACAGGATTTGAGACACAAGCGGGATCCTCTATTGTGCTAGTACTAAGGTGCAGAGATTCAACTATCGAAGCAAGATTTTAAAAGGATGCGATGTAACAAACAAAGTCCTGATGGGATGATAGAGAGGAAAACCTTTAACAGAAATGTTACCATCCCTCTTAGGTGAGAGTATACAATTGCCCTCTCGACGATCTTGTTCCTTGCCCATGTCCTTGTCCTATAGTACTTAACTACCTTCTTGCGCTGAGTCTTATTCGCCTTATCCACTCCTATCTTTTCTTGTATAACACGGTAATGGGTCTCTTGAGAATTTCCTCCAACGCACGGAAAGCATTTTCGTAGCTAGAAAAGGATTTATCGCAGTTAAAACTACTGTGACTACAGACGGAGGAAAGAAAGGAAGAGAGATTCAATCAAGGGAACGAAGGATAATGCTAATGGCTTTTTGGGGAATAGCCTTTTTCTTTAAAACTTTTCTTGAAAAATGCTTCTTTGTAAAATGGCTTTGAAAATAGTTTTCAGAAGGTTTTAAAACTTTTGCCCAGTCTGGTAACCTTATGCTCTGATACCAAATGTAACACCCCACCTCCGCTGGGGTCACTCACAAAGGGAATGCACTAGCTTTGGTGGAGTATTATCTAGGTAAACATGCACAGAAATATTACAAGACAGAACATATAAAAACAGCGGAAGAAAACATGATTTCCTTACTTAAAATCTTTTACATCAAAGTGCCATTAAGTTACTTACATCGAAACCTGTCTTTCAAAAATAAAGAAGCATAAAACCATAGTCATAAATTATTCCCCAGGTAAAGCAGTAAAATAGCCATAGCCAAGGAAAGTCCAAGCCACAGATGATAATCTTGAAGCAGAAAGATCCGCACTAAGTAGCAACATTTCCTCCCTGTAAACCTAGGGGGGGTGGGGAAGGAAGAAAAAGAGGCGAAACAAACAGGGTCAGTCATAAAGACTGAGTAAGTCCTAGTGACTTTCAGCCTAAAAACAGGTAAGAGAAACATGACATGTATAAACCGAAAGTAAATATAAGCATGATGACAAGGTAAACAGATCAAACTAAGATAACAGGATAAACTCAAGTAACAAGATAACCAAGGTAACAGGATAATCATGGTAAACTCGGAATAGCATCGCATGTCTAACGTCCTCTGCACCAATCGTACTAGCATCTTAACTCGTATCATCCCTTCCATGTATATGTATAGACCCTTGCCGTACATCGTACGGGTTCCATCACATTATTCCATATTACTACGACGTAGTGTCACCATCCTTGAAATCGCTCGGACTGCCATCCTTGTTCTGGCCCGATTCCCCTGTCATGAATTATCGCGTGCTCAACTAGGATTTACGCCACCTAGGACCCCTAGGGATTATGCTATCTATTGAATAATTTCTAGATTTGATTAGGGTTTATGCCACCTAGGACCACTAGGGATTACGCTACCTAATGGACGTTTTCGACTAGGGTTTATGCCACCTAGGACCACTAGGGTTTACGCTACCTATCGAACAATGCCCTACGTCACGCTTTAGTCGATCGGCTCCCAACAAGACCTAGCTCGTCGTGTGTCGGTGTCATACGGCCCAATCACGAATGTAGCTACCCTGTGCTAGGTCCACCCAAGGGTGTATCAAGTCCTAGGGTGTCAACCACTGACACCATTCCAAGCACGCACAGTGTAAAACTACTGGTGCCCATGCCTGCTTTTTCGACTCCGGACTACGTGCACGACCATAGTCCGCCTGAACCTACAATGGCACACCAAACTCAGCAATCGTTTTGGTTGCTTACAATCAGCCCAGTAATCGTGCCGCACCCTAGCCTAGTCCCTAGGGTATCGAGATACATCCAAGAGGGTTACTGCTGAAAAGGACCGCGTAACTAGGGTTTCCGTCTAGAAGGTAAGTGTTTTCATCTAAATTCAAGACTCAACCCCTATCAGTCTAGCATGTCAAGTTGGTTAAGTGTGGTCACTCCAGTTCGTGACTTAACCCGTCTACATGTCATGTCAAGTTGGCTAAGTGTTCTCATTCAAGTTCATGACTTAGCCCTACGAATCACGTGCCAAGTTGGTTAAGCGTATTCCAGCGGTTCATGACTTAACCCTATCCAAATCATCGTGTCAAATTGGTTAGGTATATTTAGGCTTAACCCCATCAAATTACCGTGTTAGATTGGTTAAGCTTATTCAAGCTTAACCCCATCAAATTACCGTGTTAGATTGGTTAAGTATATTCAAGCTTAACCCATCAAATTACCGTGTTAGATTGGTTAAGTATATTCAAGTGACTCATGACTTAACCTCATCAAGTTATCATGTTAGATTGGTTAAGTATATTCAAGCGATTCATGACTTAACCTCATCAAGTTATCGTGTTGGATTGGTTAAGTATATTCAAGCGATTCATGACTTAACCTCATCAAGTTATCGTGTTGGATTGGTTAAGTATATTCAAGCGATTCATGACTTAACCTCACCAAGTTATCGTGTTGGATTGGTTAAGTATATTCAAGCGATTCATGACTTAACCTCATTCCCTAATCAAATTATAACGGTTAAGCGTTTCCCCATTTTAGTTTACTTAACCTTACCATGCCTCGCGTTGTACTAGTCGGGAATTATCGACCCATTCAGGTTAAACTAACCCATCCTCTAATCGTGTTATATGGTTAAGTGTCATCTAGAAATCAAGTCCGGTCTTACTTAACCCACCCATCCATGTTATATTGGTTAGGTGTCATTAGTCTAATCAAGTTACTTAACCCACCCGTCCATGTCATATCAGTTAAGTGTCATTAGTCTAATCAAGTTACTTAACCCACCCGTCCATGTCATATTGGTTAAGTGTCAATAGTCTAATCAAGTTACTTAACCCACCCGTCCATGTCATATTGGTTAAGTGTCATTAGTCTAATCAAGTTACTTAACCCTCCCGTCCATGTCATATTGGTTTTATTATTTACTAATGCATCAACCTCTCACATTGGACTTATTTGCGGTCACTGGATATGTCGGGCAGTTCCGGGCAGAATTACACCGCAAATCCATTCCAACCTCGGGTTCATGCATTACCACAATCTAATCTTTGCCTACGACCTCTCACATTAGACTATTATTGTTGTGGTCACTGTATATGTCGGGCGGTTCCGGGCAGAATTACACCACAACTCAAGTCTAACCTCGTGTTGAAGACATCCGTTAGATTGTTAATTACATATGTGTCATCTAAGTCAAAATCCCCACTTTACATGTTACTATACATGTGCCCAAGTTCCACCTTACATGCCCATGAAAATATGTACCCAATTCTAGCCACTTCCCATGTGTCCAAACCTCGCCTATTTGCATGTATGTCAAGTTTATGCCAATTTACCCAAATCAAGTTCTAGCCAAAATTACATTTTGTCGCATTCATGCCCAAATAACCCACATCATGGTTCATGTTCCCAATTCCACTTATACCTACTTTACATAAACCCAATCCCTTGATTTACATTACATAGCCCCCAAGACTCGTGATTTAATTCATATGCCAATTCATGTATGCCCAAACTTGCAAATTACATTGACACTACCCCAAATTTCCCCGTATACAAATCGCAAATCGTAGTTTAGGCCTAGGTCCGAAATCGACCAAGGTTCATCAAAAGAAAATAAACAGGGGAAGGTAGAAACTTTGCATAAAACAAGATCCGAGAGAAAAACATCATTGCATGCATGCTAAGGACATGAAAGAGTGATTTGCAACATGCAAAGGTTCAAATTAATGCTATAGCAACATCCCCAAAGGTCATGATCAAAAATGAACAAGGAAGAACATGGATTGAATATCATGCATAGATCCAATTCCAACTTTATCACATGTCATTATTCATGTTATCGTTTCAATCTAAAAGCATCTAGAACTTACCAATCGTGGCTAGAGGATTAAGAGCAAGAATCATCATAGAATGGTGCTCTACTTCCTTGATTTGATCTAGAAAGCTTGCTCCTTTGTCATGGATCTAGTTTGAAAGCTCAAGCCTTTGAAGTTGGGGATGGAGGCCATGATCAAGAGACATTTTGGCAGCACTTCGTTGTTAGAATGATTTGTGGTGGTTTAGGCTAGGTCTTAGGGTCTTTTTATAGATGTTAGGAGTAGTTTAGGCCCTTAGATAAACCCTAGAACAGATCTGAACCCTCACAATATGTCACAGGCCATTAGAATAGAGCACAAGGCCAAGCAGGTGCACCCAGACCGACTAGGCTTGACCAGGCAAGTCGACACCCATGTCGACTGCCCAGTCGACATGGGGGGGTGTCGACTGTGCAGTCGACACCCCTGTCGACTTGACCTGGGCGGGAATTTTCTCGCCCTGCCCCTTGTGTGTTTGAATTCGAATTTGGCTCTAGTTTTAAACTGTTTTGAACTTGAAATTTTCTGAAAACTTTGACGGGCCATAACTTGGTCATACGGACTCCGATTCTCGAAATCCTGGACTCCATTTCGCGTATTTTTCCGAGACGAACGCAATGACACAGCATGTTTCCCTTGATTCAGATTTTAATATTTAATTCTGTCATGATTTCTTATTTTAACATGTTATAAAATTCGGGTTGTTACACAAACACTCTGGAAATTTGAGAAAATTGTTTGCAAAAGGTTGTGGATTAAATATATGGAAATTTAAAAATCCTAGGAGAGATTTGGAAATGTTTTGAAGAAATTTCAAAATTAAAGTGTTTAAAAATGGTTTTAAAAATGATATATTATTGAACTCACTTCGATCAATGGAAAATAATTCAAATAGTGATCCAGACGTCATCGGTGATCATTTTTGAGATTTTAAGTGACAGATTACTACCAAAGATTTGTTTTGAATTTTTTTGAGGAAACAAGTTGTCAAAATTTCAAATGTTTTGAATTGTTATTATTAAACGTAATATATTTGATTTCAAACAGATTTGAAATAAAACCCGGGATTTGAATTATGAAATTTAAATTTAACTTATGAAGTTAAATAGATTAAAAAGGGAAAAAGTGAATAAATAAATTAGAATTTGACTTAAACTAGATATAATAAAATTGGATTGGATTAGAGATAATCGGGAATGGAATTGGATTGTTGAAGTAGGAATTTGGAATTGAGATTGGAATTGGAGTTTGAAATGGGATTTGGTTTGGATATAAGCGGAGATTGGCTTGAGGATGAATTAATTGGAGATTAACTGGAAATGCAGGGATATATGCTGAAGTGGTAGCAAATGGAAGTGATAGAGTGATATGCCCGATAAAAAGGTACAAGTTCATATTTATTTGAGTTTGAGATTTATGAGCTAATTTGGCAAGCCACTTGGTTGTTTGATTTTCTTTTGGATTGGGAATGGCCTTGCGAGTTAAATTATAGTTGTACCGATTGAGCCATGCAAAGGAGACGCTGGCGGAATTTTTCGAAAATTTAAGATGTTAGCAAGTTTTTGAAATTTTTCGATAATAGAAATAAATTAATAATTAATTAAAATAAATTTTTTCAGTTGAAACTACAATTAAGAAGTAAATATATATATTTTTTAATCTAGTTAATAAGGATGGTAGAATTTTTCCTACCTTAGTAATTTCATGGACAAAATTCTTTTAAAGGGGAAGGAATGTTACGTCCCGTATTTTTAATGATATAATAATTAATTAAGTTAATTATTTTAATAAATGGTTTGGTAATTTAAATGGTTTGTATTTAAATAATTTTGATTATTTAATTACTATAAATTATGGAATAATAAAAATTTATATTCTGAAATAATCGGAAATAGCTGAATTGGCAATATCGTGTAAATTGGATAATCTAATAAATTTAATTTAGTCTGGAATTGATTTATTATAACGAGTAAATTTATTTACAACGACATTTGAACATATTAATTATAATATAATTATAGTCGAGCTCGTAACGTCGCGGTAGTTCGTAATATTGAGTTTTGAACTTCAATTGGATATACAGGATTTTTTATAAGTCGAATTTTTTTAAAACAAGAAACGTTCGAATCTAATTGATTATATTTTTATAATGGAAGAGAAAATTTGAGATTTTTCCTTATAGATTGTAAGTCATGCCCAAATCAAAATTTTAGAAAGTAGTTATGAAATTGTTTATAAACTATAATGATTTATTTAATAAAATAAAATGAATATATGTGCGTAACTCGAGCAAACGATCGAATCAAGACGCGAGACAAGATCCCTTAATCTCATATTGACATTTAGAATTTTACTATAATTGTAACGTCCCGCATTTTTATCGGTTTGTATTTGAATATTTAAATCGGTTTAAATATTGAATTCGTGATATAAGGGGATTTATATTTTAATTAAAATGGAATTGAACGTATAAAAATATATATTTATTATAATCGAGCCCGTAGTATCGCGGTCGTTCGTAATTTAACGTTCTGAACTTCAACTGAGTGTACATGACCCGTTATCAGTCGGCTTTCTACGAAATGAGAAACGATGGAATCTGTTGAACTGTATTTTTCTAACGAAAGTGGAAAATGGAATTTTCGTTGCATATATTGAAAGATATGTCCAAATCAAATATTTAGAAAGTCGCTATAGAATCGTATATCGACCGTAACGGTTTATTTGAAATAACTAGATATCGGATTCGAATCTGGATAAGGTTCTTTTGGGGCGTAGTGATAATTAAATTTTTAGAATTTTACTGTATTTTTTAATTAATTAAATACACAACTTTTTATTTGGAGTATTTTGCACCCTGTATCGATATTTCGGGGTTTCAAAATATGAGTCAACCTACCAATATTATTATATTTTTGGGATCGTAGCACCTCGTTGGACACAACGATATTTTTATTTTTGTCGACAGCGATCCGTATCGAACTATATTTTATATAACTTGTACATATGCCAAACATGAATTGCCAAATTAGGCATAAAACGTAAACAAGACATACACAGATAAAAGTTCCAACTTACCTATCATCACGTTACCTTTTATCAACCACAACTTATACAAGGTTAATCAAAATAAACTATACAGACCTAGCTTATCTACCAGACATGCTACAGCCGAAATTTGTGCTTCATGCCATTAATACGTACAGACAAGGGATGGATTCCTTCCCAGCTAAGTATGGGTAAAGTCCTTCCCAATTGTCTACCCTATTCTATAGTTTGTTTATTCGAGATTATCAGGACTTGAATTGTCACATATCCTATCCTAGAGCATATGTCATGCTTTAAATAACTTCATGGTGAAGGAAAACTGTAGCCAACACGTGATTCGTTAACCTCTAAGCATTTTACCCTATTCACTACACAAAACTTCATGGCATTGTCAAGAATGTGGAGACGAAGTGATAGGCAGCACTGTAGTTTAAGGCAAACCATGTTGTACGTAGGAAATATACGCATACCCTATCCTATAGCTTAAATCACACGCTATACTAAATGATATTTTCTTCTCTTCTCCATTTAAAAGCCACAGCTCTCTCCTAAAATGAAATAAAAACAAAATCATCCCCTTCAACGAAAGATCATACCCATTCGAACTGATATAATAAAATGAAGAGACATAAAAATAAAACAAACGGAATGCAAGTGTAGAAGTAAATGAGAGTTAGTGTGAGCTGAAGAACAAGGTGGAAGCTCGGAGTTTTAGTAGTGCAGTAGGCGTCGAGATAGGTGCTGCTCCGATCCAGGCATTGATGGTCAGATGCGGCGGGAGTAGGTGAACTTGGTTGATTTCACGTCAATCTCTAGAGTCCAGGAAGTTAAGTTTCACGAAAATGTGAAGAAATGAGAGGTCCAGGAGCATTCAATTTTCGGTAGTGGAAGGAATACGTGAGGAGTGGTATGGGGAGTGGGTTGATGACACTTGCATATAGTGGAGTTTATGAGAAAAGAAAACCGCATGAACCAGTTGCATAGTTGTTAGAGCTTGCGGGCAGGGGAGGTAATTGCGTGGTCATTTGTAGAAGGGTCAGCTCGGTTCAAATGAAACTCGAAGGATGGAATGTAAATGGCGAGACCTGGTGAACAGTTAGCGAATGAGTTTGCGTTGGAAATAATAGAGTTAGACTCTTGGAAAATCATTCGGATGGATTCAACATGTACAGGAGTATGTTTTATAAAAGAAGAATAGGAGGATACGTGTAACACCCCACCTCCGCCAGGGTCACTCGCAAAGGAATGCACTAGCTTTGGAGGGGCATTATTGGTAAACATGCATAATGATATAGCAAGGCAGGACATGACATATATATATGTAAATAAACAGAGTAAGTAAAAAAAACAGCGGAAGATTTATAAACCATTTCAAAACACAAGTCTGGTACATCAAAATGTCACTTTTCCAAAATTACAAGTCTAGATAAATACATCATCTGATATACTGAAAATACATAAGTACTATCCCCAAATAAGAGTGATAAACCATAGCGGCTCAAGTCCAAAGCATACTTGAGCTATCCAAGGAAGCAGCTAAAATCCAAGCTAGGCTCCAGTATTCCCTCCCTGAGAACCTGGGGGGGGAAACGGAAGAAAAGAGGCGAAACAAAACGGGTCAGTCAAAAAGACTGAGTAAGCCCTGCTACGATCAGTCTATAAACTAATAAAGTTAACAGCATGATGGAAACTGAAATGATCATAGATAACAACATACTGGCATGATAAATCAACTACAAGATAGATAGAGGTGTCATCGCATAAAACAAGGTTAAGTTTTTGCACCACGGTGTACTAGCAAACCAACATAACAGGTATTGATCCCTTAGCCCAAACTTTGGCCCAATAACATGAAGTGACCTTAATATAAGGTCCAGCCCAACGGTCTAGTCGATCGGCTCCCTATAAGCTTAACACGTCACGTGTTGCTGTCCATACGGCCCATGTATGGATGTAGTCTGACTGTGCTGGGTCCACCTTCGGGTGTATCAAGCCCTCGGGTGCCAACCCCGGACACTTAAGCAATAATGCACAGCCCAGATCTACTGGTACCCATGCATAGTATGCGCCCAACATCGGACTACGTGCACGTCCGTAGCCCGCCTGGACCCGCATCGCGGTACCACTCGGCCTCGTCTTTGGTCGATTACGTCCGTCCAGTAATCGTGCCCCGCCCTAGCCTAGTTTCTAGGGTTGTGATGATACCAAACTGGGATTACTGCCGGAACAGACCCGCTGCTAGGGTTTCCTAAGAGGGTTAAGTGTGATTTAACCCTTCACTAATCCTGGATTAAACTGGTTAAGTGTAACTTAACCCCATTCTAATCCCTCGAATCCCCAAGTGGATTTGACTGGCTAAGTGTAACTAACACCTAACCCCATCTCAATCTCTCTAATTCCCAAATGGATTAAGTATTAGTGGACCCTGACTTAACCCTAATCATGAGGCATTAATTAATTTAATGCACCTTAACCTCTCACATTAGACCTTGTTGTGGTTACTAGTTAGGCCGGGCGGATCCGGGTAGGTTTACACCACAACTCAGGCTAACCTCGGGTTTTGGCACCACATGACCAACTTCTCACATTGGGTCCTATTGTTTGTAGCCACTTGTTAAGCCGGTCGGTTCCGGGTAGGATTACGCTACAAACTCAACCCAACCTCGAGTTGGCCACACTTATGTTTTCTAAGTGTCATGTCCACTTTATTTCAAAACATAATTACAAGTCAAACAATTACTTGGGTAGACCTAACTTAATAGGTAAATTCCCAAGGGGTAGACCTAACTTAATAGGTAAATTCCCAATCTTATATTTTCATGTATTTTAAGTTTACCCCAAAACCCCCAACGTCATTCTATCGCTTACATATTCGTAGTAACGCATAAAGGATAGGAAGAGGGAACTTGGCACCACATAAACTTGCACAACAGTCATGCATAACATGTTAGACTTGCACAACTTAGCGTAGTGAACTTGCATATTACCATAAGACATGCATAACATGTTAAATTTGCATAACTTAGCATAATGAACTTGCATATTACCATAATCATGCATAACTTGTCAAACATGCACAACTTGTCATTTTAAACTTGCATAAACATGCACAACTTGTCAAAACATGCACAACTTGTCAAAACATGCACGACTTGTCATTTTAAACTTGCATAAACATGCACAACTTGCCAAAACATGCACAACTTGTCAAAACATGCACAACTTGTCAAAACATGCACAACTTGTCATTTTAAACTTGCATAAACATGCATAACTCAATAAGCGTACAAATCATGGCTTAGCAAACTTGCATAAACATGCATAACTTAGTAAACATACAAATCATGGCTTAACAAACTTGCATAAACATGCATAACTTAATAAACATACAAATCATGGCTTAACAAACTTGCATAAACATGCATAACTTATAAATCTTGCAAATCATGGCTTAGTATACATGCATAACTTAATAGATTTGCAAATCATGGCTTAGTACCCTTGCATAACATGCACAACTCAATAATCATACATAAACCCCAACTTTCATCATACATTAACTTTATAGTTTCTAAAATGAGGGTAAGAGGGCTTACAATGCTTATGCGGACTCAAATGAGTATAACAAATGCAAAGAACCCCTTATGCAACTAATTAAAGCCCCCAAATGCAAGCAAACTTGATCAAGACTCCTCCTTTATGATGGCAATAGAAAAACAAGCCTTTAATGCAAGCTAAGGAGGATCATACAAGCCTAAATATGCTTGTATGCATGGAAAATCACTTAGGAAATGATTTAGGATTTGTATGAAGAGATTGGAGGCTAGGGTTTTTAGGTGGAGGCCATGAGAGTTTTCAATTTGACATAGTTTGGTTACTAGGATGAATAATGAGTGATTTAGGGTAGGTTAGGGTCTTATTTATAGATTAGGTTAGTGATTTGAACCATAGGATTAACCCTAGATTCAATTAGGGCCATCAGATCCCGGAACTCTCTAGAAACAAGCCACAAGACCCAACCCCAATCAGAAATGGTGCACCAGGCTAAGCAGCCCGGGCACGCCCTGTCGACAGGGCTGTCGACAGGGCAGTCGACATGCCCAGGACCCTGTCGACAGGCCTGTCGACATGCGGGTCCTGGCGGGATTTTTCCCGCCTTGGCCCAGCTGGCCCAAACCCTTGTTTTTAAATTTTAAATTTAAATCTGTTTTAATTATGGAAATTTCTGAAAACTTCCATGGGCCTTAACTGGGTCGTACGGACTCCGATTTTCGAAAACTCGGACTCTATTTCGCGTATTTTTCCGAGACGAACGCAATGGCATAGCCCGTTTCCCTTGATTCCCATTTTATAATTTAATTCTGCCTCAATTTATGTTATAACAGATTATTGAAAATACGGGTTGTTACATTCTCCCCTCCTTAAAGGATTTCGTCCCCGAAATCTTCAAGTTAGGAAGAACATATCCTACCATCCAATCATCCATCTACTCAAAACATCATCCACGAGCAACCATTGTCCTTACAAGATTCTAAATGCTATATGAACATATGCAAAGGTGTGTGTATATGTACTTACCTAATGCAAAAATCAGGCGGTTACTGATACAGTAAACCTCCTTAATGCATATGTATGTAAATCAGGCGGTTACTGATACAGTAAACCTCCTTAATGCACATGTATGTCAGTGAAATGAATCCATATGTATGCAAAATTCCTAAATTCATAGTATCTATATGAGTGCACATAACATTCACCCATATGCAACATCCATGTGATAACACACAATTTTCATCCATAAATGAGCAAAAACACTCATGCATATGCAACATGAAGAGTGTGTGAGCCGATCTAGTGCCTAATGTGTATAATGCATCCACGAGTAACCACTTGCAAACACTTGCATCCACTTGCAACCATCAAGCATAACATGTTTCAAACACATGTTTCAACCAAAGGGTTTCTACCTAAGGTTCTCATGACACGATAAACATGATAAACTAGATAAACTAGATAAACATGGACAGAGAGATATGCTTAGAAGATAAGCAAGATAAACTCCTTTTTGGATTACAAGAAATCCATTCAAACTCTGACATTCAGTACTAACCGATGAGTCTTAACCCCCTTATGGAGTTTACAACAGAAATAAGATCGAGAACGGGGCCGAGAGGATATATACAAAAGATAACTTGCAAGCAAGTTCCACAGGAAAACAAGGATCAAGGATACACTCTTAAAAAGAGATATGATGCGCGTATCTAGTCTTCACTCTTCTTAGTCACGTTTCCTTGAGCTTAACTCCACTGTGCTTTGACTATCTTCCACTTCATGATTCCTTGGCTTCCTAACTCCTATTTCCCGAATTCGAGTTGGAACTCATTTCATTATTGCCTCTCGTCTTTCTTTCCCACTTATTCTTCTTTCTGTATACTTGGCCTAAACATACAATAAACTCATGATTTCATGCAAGCTCTCCAAAATTCACTAGTGAATCCTGGATCTCGTCTACTTACCATAAAGTATTCCCCGCAGCAGAACTTTTCTTGAAAATACCAATCCACGTTGCCAATTGCCCTTATAAACGTGATTTTCTATAACTCATGCTTAATCGAAATGAACCATCCGCCTATGAATGATAGATCATACCTAGATTCGATTTGCCTACCCATGGCTTCCTATAGGCTATTTCAAAACTGGCCAACTTTTTGAGGGTAAACCGTTGCTAACCATGATGCAGTCCTCTCGCTCTTCACCGGACTGAAATGAGCACTCCTCGTGAGTCTACCTATTATGACCCTCATACCCGTATTTCCTTTCTTTGATCTAGGTAATCCATCCACATAATCTATCAAGGTGTTTTCATACTTCCCTTGCGGAACTTCCAATGGAGGTAATGGCCCACTGGGCTTCTATGACTTGGCCTTAACCTGGTGACACAACATGCATCCTGAGACCAACTCGGCCACCTCCTCGAGTGATGCGCATCTTCAAGAACCTACTCGAAGAACACATAATCTCTTATCGCGCCTTAGTCATCCTTTATAATATATCTAGCGAGGTGACCTAACATCTCGCCTCGAGTCGACTGGTCCATGTTCTTGACTAACTGCGGATCTTCTTCTTGCGGAACCCCCTTCTTGATCCAGAAGAGTAAGTCTAAGCTCTGGGAATGCTAGCTAACTAGCCAAACTGAGGAGACTTCTTACTTCACTTGCCCTCCTCATAGTTTTCCGGTTTTAAACCGTAACCACTTTAGCGGAATCCCCCGCTAAGCCTTACTTAGGAACTATGTGCCCAAGAAATCCGACTTCTTTCCTCCAAAGTGACATTTGGAGAACTTGACCTTCCACTGGTAGCTCCAAGCGTATCCATCTCCTCCTTGAGGTGTATAGCATGCTCTTGCTCGTTCTTTTGAGGAGATCAAAATATTGTCTACGACGACCACGACAAACTTGTTCAAGGACTCCCTACACACCCTACCCATCAAGTTCACGTAATATGCGGGTGCATTAGTCAAACCAAATAGCATGACTGGCCATTCTAAAAATCCATCTAGAGTCCTAGACGCAGTCTTGTCAATTCCATCCTCAGCCACCCTAAGCTGATGGAATCCGGTAGCTAGATCAAAAGAAAACCGATGCTCCTACAAGTTGATCAAACAAATCATTGATCCTTGGTAACGGTTATCTATTCTTCTCACGAAGGTCAACACACAAGCGAAGCAAACCGTCCACATCAGTAACGAATACTACTGGAGCACCCTACTCGAAAATGCTTCGTCTCAGGAAGTTCTTCTCAAGCAACTCCTTGACTTGCTTTCTTAACTCTCATCTCGTGAGGTCATGTGCCTAACCGGCCACGAAACTGGCTTGGTATTACCAACCAGATAATGCGGAAATCCATCCCACGTCTAGGGATAACCCCTTTTTCCTTCCCCAAGATATCAGGATATTCTCGGACCACCCTCACAGATT
Organism: Allium sativum; assembly: GCA_030737875.1. Taxonomy (NCBI): domain Eukaryota; kingdom Viridiplantae; phylum Streptophyta; class Magnoliopsida; order Asparagales; family Amaryllidaceae; genus Allium; species Allium sativum. Next base: position 662,248,711 of record CM060919.1, read on the forward strand.
GCAAACTATCGCTAGACAAGTTGAGGGATTCAAGATAACATAACATGACGGGACCCCTAGGGTTGCTAGAAATTTCTAAGGGTACGGCTGAGGCGAGTCATGAGCCTCACAACCCTATATACAAAAACCTAGAATGGCTCCAAAATAGGACAACCATTCCATGCCCAAAGCCAACCCATATCCCCCGAAACCGAGAATATAAACATCCCACGAGAATTCTATACTCAAGACAGAAATTTTCAAATCCACTCAGACCACAGACAGGCGGGTAGAACCCCCAATTGGATTTGAAACACAGACGGGATCCTCAACTAGGCTAGTACTTAGGTGCAAAACTTTCAACTGGATCAGATGAAATAAAACTATGCGATGTGCCAGAATCAAACAAAGTTCGAACAGGGAAAATCAGAAAATGCAAACAAGATTTTCAACAGAAACACTACCTCTATCATAAGCTGGGAGAACGGTGTTGAGGGGATGAATTCGCCCTCCAGATAGTCCTGCACACTGAGTCTGACCTTGCCCTTGTTTCCTCGGGCAATCCTTTCGGAGATGTCCAAACTCACCACAATCAAAACATTCGCCCCGCTTTCTCTTCTTCCTACATTCCCTGGCTATATGTCCCACTATGCCACAGAAGTTGCACTTCCCATTCGTTCTTGGCTTGTCCTTGCGGTTGTTGTTATTCTTGCCTCGTTTTCCGGGATTTACCCTCTGGCCTTGAGGTTCATTCGCCTTGACCTCTTTCTTGTCATTGCTATCTTCTTCTTGAAGTAGGGCCATATTTACCAAACTCTCGAAAGTCGCCCCCAAGGGTATATGAGACAGGGCCAAATCACGTAATGGCTCGTTTAATCCTAGAGCAAAGTGTAGGGCCTTCTTCTGAGCTGTATTAACCAAGTCTAAATCGTCCCGAGCCAGTTGATTAAACTTATCTACGTATTCCCTAATAGTCATGTCCCCTTGCTTTAGTGATAAGAACCTTAGTCCAAACCTTCCTCTAAAGTCATCCCAAGTCTCAATTGGCCTAGTAGTGGTGGTGACTACCCACCAACGTGCAGCTTCTTCCTTTAGCAACCATACCGCCAATAAAACCTTCCTGCGGTCACTTATATCAAAGGAGGCTAAAAGATCTTCGGTCTCTTTCAACCAATTCCCTGCTTCTACAAAAGTCTCTGTTCCAAAGAAATCCTTGCAACCCATCATCTTAAAGTTCTTACAAGTTTCCGCAAAATCCGTTTGTGGAGGCTGAGGGAGAAGAGGAACATCAGCTACGGAAGGAGGAGGAGGAGGAACAGCGGCCTCGACTGGGGAGACAGTATGAGGGACATCCGGGACCGGTGCCGTGACTTCCAAGTACCGACGAAACCAATCGGGTAAGATGAGATTATCAGACATGCTGGAAACGAAAAGAAAAAGAGTTCAAACGAGAGATCGAAGGATAGTGCTAATGGCTTTTGGGGAATAGCCTTTAAAAATAACTAGACTTTTCTTGGGAAAATACTTAATACTTGGTTCTGAAAATAGTTTTTCAAAGAGTTTTAAAAACCTTTTTATCCCTTCTCGTAAACCATATGCTCTGATACCAAATGTAACACCCCACCTCCGCCAGGGTCACTCGCAAAGGAATGCACTAGCTTTGGAGGGGCATTATTGGTAAACATGCATAATGATATAGCAAGGCAGGACATGACATATATATATATGTAAATAAACAGAGTAAGTAAAAAAAAACAGCGGAAGATTTATAAACCATTTCAAAACACAAGTCTGGTACATCAAAATGTCACTTTTCCAAAATTACAAGTCTAGATAAATACATCATCTGATATACTGAAAATACATAAGTACTATCCCCAAATAAGAGTGATAAACCATAGCGGCTCAAGTCCAAAGCATACTTGAGCTATCCAAGGAAGCAGCTAAAATCCAAGCTAGGCTCCAGTATTCCCTCCCTGAGAACCTGGGGGGGAAACGGAAGAAAAGAGGCGAAACAAAACGGGTCAGTCAAAAAGACTGAGTAAGCCCTGCTACGATCAGTCTATAAACTAATAAAGTTAACAGCATGATGGAAACTGAAATGATCATAGATAACAACATACTGGCATGATAAATCAACTACAAGATAGATAGAGGTGTCATCGCATAAAACAAGGTTAAGTTTTTGCACCACGGTGTACTAGCAAACCAACATAACAGGTATTGATCCCTTAGCCCAAACTTTGGCCCAATAACATGAAGTGACCTTAATGTAAGGTCCAGCCCAACGGTCTAGTCGATCGGCTCCCTATAAGCTTAACACGTCACGTGTTGCTGTCCATACGGCCCATGTATGGATGTAGTCTGACTGTGCTGTGTCCACCTTCGGGTGTATCAAGCCCTCGGGTGCCAACCCCGGACACTTAAGCAATAATGCACAGCCCAGATCTACTGGTACCCATGCATAGTATGCGCCCAACATTGGACTACGTGCACGTCCGTAGCCCGCCTGGACCCGCATCGCGGTACCACTCGGCCTCGTCTTTGGTCGATTACGTCCGTCCAGTAATCGTGCCCCGCCCTAGCCTAGTTTCTAGGGTTGTGATGATACCAAACTGGGATTACTGCCGGAACAGACCCGCTGCTAGGGTTTCCTAAGAGGGTTAAGTGTGATTTAACCCTTCACTAATCCTGGATTAAACTGGTTAAGTGTAACTTAACCCCATTCTAATCCCTCGGATCCCCAAGTGGATTTGACTGGCTAAGTGTAACTAACACCTAACCCCATCTCAATCTCTCTAATTCCCAAATGGATTAAGTATTAGTGGACCCTGACTTAACCCTAATCATGAGGCATTAATTAATTTAATGCACCTTAACCTCTCACATTAGACCTTGTTGTGGTTACTAGTTAGGCCGGGCGGATCCGGGTAGGTTTACACCACAACTCAGGCTAACCTCGGGTTTTGGCACCACATGACCAACTTCTCACATTGGGTCCTATTGTTTGTAGCCACTAGTTAAGCCGGTCGGTTCCGGGTAGGATTACGCTACAAACTCAACCCAACCTCGAGTTGGCCACACTTATGTTTTCTAAGTGTCATGTCCACTTTATTTCAAAACATAATTACAAGTCAAACAATTACTTGGGTAGACCTAACTTAATAGGTAAATTCCCAAGGGGTAGACCTAACTTAATAGGTAAATTCCCAATCTTATATTTTCATGTATTTTAAGTTTACCCCAAAACCCCCAACGTCATTCTATCGCTTACATATTCGTAGTAACGCATAAAGGATAGGAAGAGGGAACTTGGCACCACAAAAACTTGCACAACAGTCATGCATAACATGTTAGACTTGCACAACTTAGCGTAGTGAACTTGCATATTACCATAAGACATGCATAACATGTTAAATTTGCATAACTTAGCATAATGAACTTGCATATTACCATAATCATGCATAACTTGTCAAACATGCACAACTTGTCATTTTAAACTTGCATAAACATGCACAACTTGTCAAAACATGCACAACTTGTCAAAACATGCACGACTTGTCATTTTAAACTTGCATAAACATGCACAACTTGCCAAAACATGCACAACTTGTCAAAACATGCACAACTTGTCAAAACATGCACAACTTGTCAAAACATGCACGACTTGTCATTTTAAACTTGCATAAACATGCATAACTCAATAAGCGTACAAATCATGGCTTAGCAAACTTGCATAAACATGCATAACTTAGTAAACATACAAATCATGGCTTAACAAACTTGCATAAACATGCATAACTTAATAAACATACAAATCATGGCTTAACAAACTTGCATAAACATGCATAACTTATAAATCTTGCAAATCATGGCTTAGTATACATGCATAACTTAATAGATTTGCAAATCATGGCTTAGTACCCTTGCATAACATGCACAACTCAATAATCATACATAAACCCCAACTTTCATCATACATTAACTTTATAGTTTCTAAAATGAGGGTAAGAGGGCTTACAATGCTTATGCGGACTCAAATGAGTATAACAAATGCAAAGAACCCCTTATGCAACTAATTAAAGCCCCCAAATGCAAGCAAACTTGATCAAGACTCCTCCTTTATGATGGCAATAGAAAAAAAAGCCTTTAATGCAAGCTAAGGAGGATCATACAAGCCTAAATATGCTTGTATGCATGGAAAATCACTTAGGAAATGATTTAGGATTTGTATGAAGAGATTGGAGGCTAGGGTTTTTAGGTGGAGGCCATGAGAGTTTTCAATTTGACATAGTTTGGTTACTAGGATGAATAATGAGTGATTTAGGGTAGGTTAGGGTCTTATTTATAGATTAGGTTAGTGATTTGAACCATAGGATTAACCCTAGATTCAATTAGGGCCATCAGATCCCGGAACTCTCTAGAAACAAGCCACAAGACCCAACCCCAATCAGAAATGGTGCACCAGGCTAAGCAGCCCGGGCACGCCCTGTCGACAGGGCTGTCGACAGGGCAGTCGACATGCCCAGGACCCTGTCGACAGGCCTGTCGACATGCGGGTCCTGGCGGGATTTTTCCCGCCTTGGCCCAGCTGGCCCAAACCCTTGTTTTTAAATTTTAAATTTAAATCTGTTTTAATTATGGAAATTTCTGAAAACTTCCATGGGCCTTAACTGGGTCGTACGGACTCCGATTTTCGAAAACTCGGACTCTATTTCGCGTATTTTTCCGAGACGAACGCAATGGCATAGCCCGTTTCCCTTGATTCCCATTTTATAATTTAATTCTGCCTCAATTTATGTTATAACAGATTATTGAAAATACGGGTTGTTACAATACGTGGGTTAAGGGGCTTTTGATGGGCCGATTTATTGGTTGCAAATGATATGGAAGGTTTATGGACGATTGTGGTCTTTGGTCAGTGGCGAATGTACTGAGAATGTCGGGATATTATGGGCAAGGAAATGAGTTGGTGCGTGACATTGGGTTGATGGGGTTGAGTAGAGCTGAAAGTTATGGACATGGATGGGTTCGAAATGTGTGAAGTGGGGTTTCAGATTATGGGGAAGGTGGAGCACTATTACTGCGGACGTGGGTTTTGTTGAGGATATTGGGCCACTTAAAATATGAAAGCCCGGTTCTATAAAAAAGGAAAAAAGAAAGAGATTATAAAAGCGAATATTTGTGTTGTGGGAAGAGTTGTCGATGTTATCGGTACAAGGAACATGGGGGAGAGTTTAGGAGGAAACATGCATGGTAACCGAAGGTTTAGAACGAGATTAAGAGGATCTGTTAATACATCATCAAAATCAAGCTTCCTCTGTCATGTTAGAATTGTACGGGAGCGGGTTTACGCTACGAAGATTGGTATGGAGCAATGTGGAGCTCGTCGGAATTTATAGCAAAATAGAACGCTCGATTCAAACCGTCGACGCAAATGGTTATTTAACGATTAACGCGCCAAGGTGAGTAAACTCACTAACTCTGATCCTCTTTATAATATTATAATCGTTATTTAATATGGATAAATAGTGGTTAAATGATGCATGATGGTTTTTTGGATGAATTACTGATGAATTGGTTGAAATAATTATATTGTTGTTTTCATAGATTGCACTACATGATAAAATTAGATAATCTGTTATTGACTGTTGTTTGTTGGGGATGTGGGATTATACTGGCTTTGAAATAACGGCCATTAAAATACCGTGAAATATATTAGATAAGAAGTCGAGTTTAAAAAGAAGTTCTATTATTTTTAAATAATAGAAGTTTAATCATGATTAGGCTAGAATAAAATAATTGGTTTAATTATATAAAAGCGGTTTGATTTAAAAATGATTTTTATAATGAAATGGAATAATTATCCTTGGAAATTTGGGAAGTATGAATTCAAAAATATATCCAAAAGAGGGGAAGGGGAAATCATTACAAAGGAAATGATAAAATCATTCGATGTTTGAAATACAACTAAAATTGAAAACCCATAAGGAATATAATTAGAATTCAACTTGTCGAATTATAAAATCTATATTTTTGAAACCATATATATCTTTGACAAGATAATTATAGTTGGTTTGAAACCCATAAACTATAACCAAATAGGAAGTAGGAGATTAGTTATAAAGGAAAATATGGCAGCGTATTACAGTAGTTATAAAGGGGAATACAACAGCGTATTACATTAGTTATAAAAGAAAATATGGCAGCATATTGCAGTAGTTATAAAGGGGGATACAACAGCGTATTGCATTAGTTATAAAAGAAAATATGGCAGCGTATTGTAGTAGTTATAAAGGGGAATACAACAGCGTATTGCATTAGTTATAAAAGAAAATATGGCAGCATATTGCAGTAGTTATAAAGGGGAATACATCAGCGTATTGCATTAGTTATAAAGGGAAATAAAGACGAGTTTATAAAAATACGGGAAACTAGAAAGTTAGTATTAAATAAACGGGCCAGTGTTTGTGTGATGTTTGGTTGTACATTTAAACGGATGTTTGTTTCTACTTCGATAGTTAAATAACCGACTATCGAAGTGTTTTGACCATCGTTGTCAATACGGAGAGACCGATTGGATTTATTAGCCGAAAATCACTCCACATAGGCATAAGCGTTGCGAATTAGATGTTGCTGAAGATAATTGAAGATGGAGTGAAGTGCAAGGGTCGTCCTGTTCCAGAATAGGTGTTTTTGTTTGTCCAGTCCCAGGACAACTAGTATGGACGAGTGTCTGACAGAGTATACCTAACATATCACGTATGGTTGATCTTTTAAAGGTATTACGTCTGGTGGCAGAGGAATTCGTTCCTCTTAGCTTTTTATACCCGTGATATTTTTGGAAATCAATCAGTGAACTGACGGGTTTGACGATGTGGCATTCAAAGTGAATGGTGATCAGATGTTCTGAAGATAGACGTAGCCTCTAGCCTCACAACTAGGAAGTAACAAAAGTTGGGCTAGGCGGCATGGCTAGTTGGGTCATACCCAAGCAGGGTGTATTGTCACCGATCTAGAGAAAATTCATATTTATACTTCTTTTTGATTCTGTATCTTCGGATGATGGTTGGATGGCCAACAACCGTGGGTGACAATATATTTGCGACACTCAAGCTAAATGAGTGAGCAGTCATGTGTGGCCGGGTTGCAAGACGTTCTTGTTGAACCCTGGGTGTATCCTCTCTAGAGTACACTGATCGGAAGGTGCTCCCATACCTTGTCAGTTGGAATCCAAACTCCAATAAGCGCTCTGCGGTTTTTGATTTTTATACTATATTTATGTGGAGCGTGAGATGCAAGCATTCTGCTACTTGGATATTTATTGTTTAGACATTATCATAATATCACTGGATTTGATATCAAAGATATTTTGGTTATAGTAAGGTAAAAACCGTCCATGTTTATGTGTGGGCCGGTCTTACTCATATCCTTTAGTTTCAAAAGGATTTTTCAAAGTTAAACAGTATGGTAGGAATTTACTCACACCAGTCCTTGTTGCTTGTACGCTTGGTACGCATGATAGGGGGTTCTTGCTTCGCGGTTTGGTGGCGAAGGGGAGACTCTTACCCCTACATGTCCCGAAAATGTGGGCTGGTCGAGTCGAGAGGCTGGCCGTAAAACAAGGTGTTGGGGTACCTCTGTGAGCCACGGTGGGAGGTTAGCCCACTGCTCTTCGGGCCATTACAGTTGGTATCAGAGCCGAAGGTTAAGTGATTACCTTCGCTCTGTGGCGTAACTCAATAGAGATGGAGTTAGTAAAACTCAAGATTGAGTCGAGTGTATATATATAAGCGCGTATTTGTACATCAATATAAAAACTATTTTATATTGTGTTGATTGATCTGTTGAGTGGTATATAAATTCCAGATCGACGCGTTTAACTGACGAGGTCGATAGGGATTTATAAACGCTTGGATAAAGCAATTCGACATGATATTGTTTTAAAAGCTGGGTAAATGAAATAATTTTACCCAAAATATATTTTGATATAAAAAGAAGTATATATCATGAGATTACTATAGTATATTGGATGTGTTGATTGTTATTGTGGTCAAATAATATTAAAAATTGAGTTGGTTATATAAATAACCAACCGAAATATTATATAAGTATAATATGCAAAATCGGATGAATTAAATTTGAATTTAAACCAGAATTGGAAAATTAAAACTCTAAAACCTGGAAAAAAGTTGTAAATGGATGTTGAATTAAGAATATGGAATTTTTAAATCCTAGGAGATTTGAAATTGTTTTCCAAGTGCTGTGAAAGATAATTTGAAGTAATTTTCAAATAGAAGTGTTTTAAAACGAGTTTTGAAAGTAATATAGTATTGAACTCACTTCGATCGCTGGAAAACAATTCTGATGATGACTGCAGCATCATCAGTATAATTTTCGAGTTTTTGAGTGACGGATTACTACCAAAGATTTTGTTTTGAGGAAATAAGTTGTTTAGAAATTCAAATGTTTTGAATAATATATGATTTCCAACTGATTTGAAATAAAAACCCCAGGAATTTGAATTCCGGAATTTTAAATTTTACTTATTAAGCAAATAAATAGAAATTTAACTAAGTCAAATAAATTTTTTTGGATTAGAGATAATCTGGAATGGAATTGAATCGATGAATTAAGAGTTGGAATTGAGTTTGGAATCGGAGTTTGAATAAAGTTATATGTGGATGATGTGGTTCAAGGATAATTTTTATGGAAATCGAGTGGAAATGAAGTGGTATATGCTGATTAGACAGCAAATAGAAGAGATAGAGTGGAATGCCAGACAAAATGGCTGTTTGAATTTCTTTTGGATTTGGAGATGGCCCAGAGAGAAAAGTTGTTGTAATACCGAATAAGCCGTGCAGATGAGATGTTGACGAAATTCTCCGAAAATTTAGGCTGTTAGGAAATTTTCAGAATTCTGAAAATATTCGAAATAAGAAGGAATTAATATCTAATTGGAATTAATCAATTCAGTTGAAAATGAAATTATGAAGCATACCAAAAAGATTTTTTACCTGTTTACAACAGAGGTTGTAGCATTTTCCCTATCTTAGCAATTTCGAGGACGAAATTATTTTAAGGGGGAAGGAATGTAACGTCCCGCATTTTTATTGGTTTGTATTTGAATATTTAAATCAGTTTAAATATTGAATTTGTGATATAAGGGGATTTATATTTTAATTAAAACGGAGTTGAACGTATAAAAATATATATTTATTATAATCGAGCCCATAATATCGCGGTAGTTCGTAATTTAACGTTCTGAACTTCAACTGAGTGTACATGACCCGTTATCAGTCGGCTTTCTGCAAATTGAGAAACGAGGGAATCTGTTGAACTGTATTTTTCTAGCGAAAGTGGAAAATGGAATTTTCGTTGTATATATTGCAAGATATGTCCAAATCAAATATTTAGAAAGTCGCTATAGAATCGTATATCGACCGTAACAGTTTGTTTGAAATAACTAGATATCGGATTCGTATCTGGATAGGGTTCTTTTGGGACGTAGTGATAATTTAATTTTTAGAATTTAACTGAAATTTTAATTAATTAAATACACAAATTTTTATTTGGAGTATTTTGCACCCTATATCGATATCTCGGGGTTTCAAAATATGTGTCAACCTACCGATATTATTATATTTTTGGGATCGTGGCACCTCGCTGGACACAACGATATTTTTATTTTTGTCGATAGCAGTCTGTAACGAACTATATTTTATACAACTTGCATATATGCCAAACATGAATTGCCAAATTGGACATAAAACGTAAACAAGACATACACAGATAAAAGTTCCAACTTACCTATCATCATGTTACCTTTTATCAACCATAACTTATACAAGGTTAGTCAAAATTAACTATGCAGACCTAGCTTATCTACCCGACATGCTACAACCGAAATTTGTGCTTCATGCCATTAATACGTACAGACAAGGGATGGATTCCTTCCCAGCTAAGTATGGGTAAAGCCCTTCCCTATTGTCTATCCTATTCTATAGCTTGTTTATTCAAGATTATCAGGACTTGAATTGTCACATATCCTATCCTAGAGCGTATGTCATGCTTTAAATAACTTCATGGTGAAGGAAAACTATAGCCAACACGTGATTCCTTAACCTCTAAGCATTTTACCCTATTCACTACACAAAACTTCATGCCATTGTCAAGAACGTGCAGACGAAGTGATAGGAAACACTGTAGTTTAAGGCAAACCATGTTGTACGTAGGAAATATACGCCTACCCTATCCTATAGCTTAAATCGCACGCTGTACTAAATGATATTTTCTTCTCTTCTCCATTTAAAAGCCACAGCTCTCTCCTAAAATGAAAAAAAAAACCATCCCCTTCAACAAAAGATCATACCCATTCCAACTTATATAATAAAATGAAGAAACATAAAAATAAAACAAACGGAACGCAAGTGTAGAAGTAAACGAGAGTTAGTATGAGCTGAAGAAGAAGGTGGAAGCTCGGAGTTTTAATAGTGCAGTAGGCGTCGAGATAGGTGCTGCTCCGATCCAGGCGTTGATGGTCAGATGAGGCAGGAGTAGGTGAACTTGGTCGATTTCATGTCAGTCTCTGGAGTCCAAGAAGTTAAGTTTCACGAAAATGTGAAGAAATGAGAGGTCCAGGAGCATTCAATTTTCGGTATTGGAAGGAATACGTGAGGAGTGGTCTGGGGAGTGGGTTGATGACACTTGCATATAGTGGAGTTTATGATAAAAGTAAACCACATGTACCAGTTGCATAGTTGTTAGAGCTTGCGGGCAGGGGAGGTAATTGCGTGGTCATTTGTAGAAGGGTCAGCTCGGTTCAAATGAAACTCGAAGGATGGCATGTAAATGGCGAGACCTGGTGAACAGTTAGCGAATGAGTTTGCGTTGGAAACAATAGAGTTAGACTCTTGGAAAATCATTCGGATGGATTCAACATGTACAAGAGTATGTTTTATAAAAGAAGAATAGGAGGATGCGTGGGTTAAGGGGCTTTTGATGGGCTGATTTACTGGTTGCAAATGATATGGAAGGTTTATGGAAGATTGTGGTCTTTGGTCAGTGGTGAATGTACTGAGATTTTCGTGATATTATGGGCAAGGAAATGAGATGGTGCGTGACATTGGGTTGATGGGTTTGAGTACGAGCTGAAAGTTATGGACATGGATGGGTTCGAAATGTGTGAAGTGGCGTTTCAGATTATGGGGAAGATGGAGCACTATTACTGCGGACGTGGGTTTTGTTGAGGATATTGGGCCACTTAAAATTTGAAAGCCCAGTTCAATAAAAAAAGAAAAAAAAAGAAAGAGATTATAAAAGGGAATATTTGTGTTATGGGAAGAGTTGTCGATGTTATCGGTACAAGGAACACGGGGGAGTTTAGGAGGAAACATGCATGGTAACCGAAGGTTTAGAACGAGATTAAGAGGATCTGTTAATACATCATCAGAATCAAGCTTCCTCTGTCATGTTAGAATCGTACGGGAGCGGGTTTATGCTACGAAGATTAGTCTGGAGCTCGTCAGAATTTATGGCAAAATAGAACGCTCGATTCAAACCGTCGATGCAAATCGTTATTTAACGGTTAACGCGCCAAGGTGAGCATACTCACTAACTCTGATCCTCTTTATAATATTATAATCGTTATTTAATATGGATAAATAGTGGTTGAATGATGCATGATGGTTGTTTGGATGAATTGCTGATGAATTGGTTGAAATAATTATATTGTTGTTTTCATAGATTGCACTACATGATAAAAATAGATAATCTGTTATTGATTGTTGTTTGTTGTGGATGTGGGATTATACTGTCTTTGAAATAACGGCCATTAAAATACCGTGAAATATATTAGATAAGAAGTTGAGTTTAAAAAGAAGATCTATTATTTTTAAATAATAGAAGTTTAATCCTGATTAGGCTAGAATAAAATAATTGGTTTAATTATATAAAAGCAGTTTGATTTAAAAATGATATTTATAATGAAATTGAATAATTATCCTTGGAAATTTGGGAAGTATGAATTCAAGAATATATCCAAAAGAGGGGAAGGGGAAATCATTACAAAGGAAATGATAAAATCATTCGATGTTTGAAATACAAATAAAATTGAAAACCCATAAGGAATATAACTAGAATTCGACTTGTCGGATTATAAAATCTATATTTTTGAAACCATATATATCTTTGACAAGATAATTATAGTTGGTTTGAAACCCATAAACTATAACCAAATAGGAAGTAGGAGATTAGTTATAAAGGAAAATATGGCAGCGTATTGCAGTAGTTATAAAGGGGGATACAACAGCGTATTACATTAGTTATAAAAGAAAATATGGCAGCGTATTGCAGTTGTTATAAAGGGGGATACAACAGCGTATTGCATTAGTTAGAAAAGAAAATATGGCAGCGTATTGCAGTAGTTATAAAGGGGAATACAACAGCTATTGCATTAGTTATAAAAGAAAATATGGCAGCATATTGCAGTAGTTATAAAGGGGAATACATCAACGTATTGCATTAGTTATAAAGGGAAATAAAGAAGAGTTTATAAAAATATGGGAAACTAGAAAGTTAGTATTAAATAAAAGGGCCAGTGTTTGTGTGATGTTTGGTTGTACATTTGAACGTATGTTGTATTCTACTTCGATAGTTAAATAACAGATTATCGAAGTGTTTTGACCATCATTGTCAATACGGAGAGACCGGTTGGATTTATTAGCCGAAAACAACTCCGTATAGGCATAAGCGCTGCGAATTAGATGCTGCTGAAGATAATTGAAGATGGAGTGAAGTGCAAGGGTCGTCCTGTTCCAGAATATGTGTTTTTGTTTGTCAAGTCCCAGGACAACTTGTATGGACGAGTGTCTGACAGAGTATACCTAACATATCACGTATGGTTGATCTTTTAAAGGTATTACGTCTGGTGGCGGAGGAATTCGTTCCTCTTAGATTTTTATACCCGTGATATTTTTTGGAAATCAATCAGTGAATTGATGGGTTTGATGATGTGGCATTCAAAGTGAATGGTGATCAGATGTTCTGAAGATAGACGTAGCCTCTAGCCTCACAACTAGTAAGTAACAAAAGTTGGGCTAGGCAGCATGGCTAGTTGGGTCATACCCAAGCAGGGTGTATTGTCACCAATGTAGAGAAAATTCATATTTATACTTCTTTTCGATTTTGTATCTTAGGATGACGGTTGGATGGCCAACAACCGTGGGTGGCAATATATTCGCGACACTCAAGCTAAATGAGTGAGCGGTCATGTGTGGCCGGGTTGCAAGATGTTCTTGTTGAACCCTGGGTGTATCCTCTCTAGAGTACACTAATCGGAAGGTGCTCCCATACCTTGTCAGTTGGAATCCAAACTCCAATAAGCACTCTGCGGTTTTTGATTTTTATACTATATATATATATGGAGCGTGAGATGCAAGCATTCTGCTACTTGGATATTTATTTGTTTAGACATTATCATAATATCACTGGATTTGATATCAAAGATATTTGGGTTATAGTAAGGTAAAAACCGTCCATGTTTATGTGTGGGCTGGTCTTACTATTATCCTTTTGTTTCAAAAGGATTTTTCAAAGTTAAACAGTATAGTTGGAATTTACTCACACCAATCCCATGACTCACCCAGAGTTTATTTGTTTGTGTTTTCCTAAACTCTTGGGTGCCCAAATTTGTACGGGCAGTCTAGTGTTTCAGGCTTTGCAGATTCACTTGGAGGAGCTGGAAGTAGAAGGCCACCATTAGTTATTTAAAGATTATTTCCGCTGTAATATATGTGAGTTGTACTATGATATGGTATGTTTATACAAATTCAGTTTGTGTAATTCAAAGTTATGTTATTCGTTTCGCTGTGAGATTCGTGTTTACTCTGATTTTGATGTTCTTCTTCTTCTATTCTATTAGTTCTATCTTTTCTATCTCATCCTCTAATTTCTTTCTATTAATGATCTGAATTTTCGTGCACTTTGAGTTGAAAGCAGTAGGATATTAGTCAGCTCAAATTGGTATGGATTTTCGGGCCATTACAATAATAATTAATTAAGGAAATAAACAACTATTTTTTTAACGTAATTTGCACCCTGTATCAGCGTTTTTTTGGAATTTCACCAAGTAAGTTGACTTGTTTATTTTATTATATTTTTCAGATCATGGCGTATTGCTTGTCACAATCATATTTTTATTTTTTTTCGTAGCGATCGGAAAATAAGTAAAATTCTATGCAGCCGATACCGCACACCATTCAAACATAAAAACTAAACTTGTAATAAAACTCTAGCATATACCCAAGGACTAGTGATCATAACCTTTATAAATCTGATCTGTAAAGCTAAAGAGAAAGAACATAACTTTTTAACGCACTTCGCCAAATTCTTGATGTTGTTCTATGCTGTAAAGCATTCGCTTCTTCAGGTTCATTTTTACAAATGGTCTAATGAGTTCAAGCTTTTATGTTATACAGTTGCGTTTTTTAGTACATTGATTTAATTATTTCCCAAAATTTGGTAACGAATGACTATCATGCATATATAAATTCAACAACTTTGCAAAAGTCCCAACAAATGTAATAATGTTTGTTTCCTTAATGTCCCTTCAATCTGTCCATACCCATGTTACTATCAGCAGGTTTTACACTAGCACATACCTAGTTTAGAATTTCACTAGGCTAAATCTGAAACCACAGAAGAAAAACATTTGTATTCCTTCATGGCAAAGATTCGTAACCATCCCCTCCAAATGAAGCTACGCAGGACTAAAAGGAAACACAAACCTATGTTTGATAACATGTTAACCTATATCTTCCAAATGAAGCTACACATCCCTTCCAAATGAAGTTGTGCAGCTATGAAACATCAAGTCGTACCCTACCCCAGAATTTGAGCTAAAACACATGGCTATGAAAAGCAAACTACAAGTCTGCAAACCTACCAATACGTGGTTATCAAGTTGTTCTCGTGCATGCCAAGTAAATATTGCTTATATAAATACAGAGAATAACATTCTTTCTCGCAAAAACAAAGAGGAGAAAAAACCAGAGTTCAAGATGTGAGAAAAAATATATTTCAACATCGATTCTCTATTTAAAAAACTAAGTTTTATACATATGAAACTCTTTCCACTTGCACATCATCTTGGATTATATGTTATGGGGATCGAACCGTATTTTGATGCTGAAAAATACGTACAATAAGCTAAGGTGATGTATTTCCGTCGAATGGGTCAGGGGTTCGACCACGGTGGTGCTATAAGCAAAGTGGAAGCCTCTTATCTAAAGAGGAATGAAGGGTTAAGAGAGTGAGTAAGCATGGGTTATTTTCGATCGTAGTGGGACTTTTGAAATTAAAACAAAACGAAGCCTAAGGGATATGTACATTTCACCACGATGGGGTAAGCAGATGGAAGAAGGGTGCTGTAACGACCCTCATTCTCCGCATCGGGGGATCGTAGGATATTAATTTCATTTTCATATGAAGTCGTATAGTCGTGTAACTTTGGGGAACAACTATTGGGGTCATTTCCCCATATTCATGATTTTTTCCAATTTTTAAATGACCATTTTGCCCCTGGCGAATCTTGTTTCACCTATAACTTTTGATTGGTAAGGGGTTTTGACATGAAACCACTTCCATTAGATCCGGATGATGGTTTACCTTTCCGTAGAGTGGTCACATTAGTCAAACGGACTTACCGTTTGGGAGATATGGCTGAATTAAGGTTTAGAAGGTGAAAAACAGCTTAATCGGGCTTAACCGGGTGATTAGCAGGGATTTCGGGACTAGGGTTGTATAAGGGCTGTAAGGGGTTAGAGAAACCCTTCTTTGTCATTTTTACAGCCACCATTTACACCTCTTCAACCCTAGTAATGGCCTCCACCTTCTAAATTCATCCTTAACCATTTTCTCATCAAGTATTAGCCTCATCAACATCCAATTAAAGCAGATTAGCATAGAGATCGAGGTAGAGCTGCTGTGTTGCACTGTAATCCGAACCATATTATCAAAGGTACCAGATCTGAGTTTTATTTATGGCTAAGGTGAGTGATTAGCATTGTTGTTACACTAATTACAGTTAATTATGGTGATTAGTGTTAATTAGCGAAATCTGACATGATTAAATTCTGGAAAAATGTTTAGAAATTCTTAAATATTATTTTAAGCCTCTGTTAGAAATTTGGGTTAATTTGGGTAAGTTTTGCTAATCTTATCATTAGTTATGCATAAACATGATTAAGGGGAAAACATGGATTTTTGGGTATATTTGATCCATTTTGACATGTTATATAGTTTTTTTGTTGTTTGTGGATGATTATACATGTTGTTATGACTGTATGGTAGGCTTTGTGATTGATTAGAAAAGTTAGAATGGTCAAAAACGCCGACTGTAACAACCCGCATTTTTAATAACATGTTATAATGAAAATCAAGGCAGAATTAAATTCTAAAATCTGAATCAAGGGAAACGAGCTGTGCCATTGCGTTCGTCTCGGAAAAATACGCAAAATAGAGTCCGAGTTTTCGAAAAACGGAGTCCGTATGACCAAGTTATGGCCCAATGAAGTTTTCAGAAAATTCCAAGCCCGAAAACAGTTCAAATTCGAATTCAGATTCGAATACAACCAAGGCAGAATGGGCGGGAATTTTCCCGCCCCAGCCAGGGTCGACACAGGGGTCGACACCAGTGTCGACCCCCCCCAAATGGGTCGACACCCATGTCGACCCAGGGGTCGACCCCCCCGGTCGGACCATTTTTTCTGATGCACCATTTGTGACATGTTGAGTCTTGCTCTAGAAGTTTCTGATGGGATTTGACGGACCTGATGTGTTATAGGGTTAATCCTATGGTCTAAACTAACCTAATCATCTATAAAAAGACCCCTAGACCTAGCCTAAACCCTCATTAATCATTCCTACAACTAAATGCTGTCCAAATGTTCACCAATCATGGCCTCCACCTTCTTCATGAGAGCATGAGTATCTCAAATCAATCTATGTCATAAAAGAGCCATCTTTCTTAAGTAAAAGAGCCTTCTTTCTTTGTGTTTGGGGTTATTCCTTCTTGTTCTCAAGTCTTGAAGTGGAGTTTATCGTCTTTGTTTGCGGATTTACTAGCGTGGCTTCGTCTCAATCTTATTTTATTAATTCTAGTCTTCATAGCATTGTAAGCCCTACACTACTCTTAGATTCTAACTATGAAGTTAAATATGACATGTTGCAAGTTGAGTTTGGGCCTAAGTATGATATGTGCTTTGATTCTAACATGTTATGCATAGGTTTATTCTATGCATATTTGTAAACTTATCACCTTGACCTTGTAGGCTAAAAGCTACAAGCTTTATGTTGAAATGTTGCATTATACAACATGAGAACTCTCATAACCTTTATGATAACTTGCATATAATGTTATATGCGAACTTCTAGCCATCATCCTATGTCATTCATGATCATGTTTCACCTATTTTCTTAAGTTGATATTATGCATGTTTTGAGGCCTATGATGTAATATGCAAGCTTATGAAACTATTTATGCCTCACATGCCACCATGTTTAACTTGTGGCCAGCCTTATTACCTTATGCCCTTTTTGTCGTGCTTTTGCCAAGTTCCCTCTTTTGATATATGTTATGTTATGCGAAACGTACATGCAATGGGAATGCGTTGGGTTTGGGTAATATTAATAACATGAAAACATGGTTTTAAAATATGACATGAACATTGACTTGTGGTTATGTTTGTAAACATAATGATGTACATGACACTTAGAAAATATGAGTGTGGCCAACTCGAGGTTGGGTTGAGTTTGTAGCATAAATCTACCCGGAACTGACCGGCTTAACTAGTGGCTACAAACAATAGGAACCAATGTGAGTAGTTGGTCATGTCGCACTTGAAACCCGAGGTTAGACTAAGTTGTGGTGTAAAGCTACCCGGACCCGCCCGGCTTAACTAGTAACCACAACAAGGTCTAATGTGAGAGGTTGGGTGCATTAAATTAATTAATGCCACATAGTAGGGTTAAGTCATGGACCACTTGAATACTTAACCAATTAAACATGATGGGTTGATGCGGTTAAGTCATGAACCTTGGGTACACTTAACCAACTTGATACTTGATTGGGTAGGGTTAACCACATTTAACCCGCTAGAAACCCTAGTTACGTGGTCCTTTTCACCAGTAACCCTCTTGATTGTATCATGATACCCTAGGGACTAGGCTAGGGTGGGGCACGATTACTGGGCTGACATGTAAGCGACCAAAACGACGGCTGAGTAGGTGCGCCGGTGTAGGTTCAGGCGGACTATGGTCGTGCACATGGTCCGGAGTTGAAAAAGCAGACACGGGCACCCGTAGGTTTAGACTGTGCGTGCTTGATTTGTGTCCGTGGTTGGCACCCTAGGGCTTGATACACCCTAGTGTGGACCTAGCACAGTTTGACTACACTTTGTGATTGGGCCGTATGAGACCGATACACGACGAGTTAGGCTTATAGGGAGCCGATCACTAGACCGAGTAGTTGGACCTCGATTTAGGTCATTTCATGATATGGGCCAGCTTTGGGCCAAGGGTTCATTTCTTGATTATACTTGACATGGATTGGAATACTAGTACACACCCGGTGCAACTTAACCTTGTATATGCGATGCCACACTTGATCTATCTTGTTAACTTTTCACCATGCCAGTTATCACTCTACATCTCATCTCTGTTTTACATGTTCAGTTAACTTTATTAGTTTTTATACTAATAGTAGATAGGACTTACCAGGCTTTTTGACTGACTCGTTTTCTTTCGCCTCTTTTCTTCCGTTTCCCCCCCCCCCAGGTTTGCAGGGTGGGAACACTGTTACCTAGCTGGATCTTTAGCTGCTTTTCTGGATAGCTCACGTATGGTTTGAGCATGCTATGGCCTTATTCTACTTTGGGGATTGTTACTTTATGTTTCTTTTTCAGTTTTCAGTTTATGTTCTAGACTTTGTTTTATGGGAAAATAATGACCAAGTACTTTGGTGTAACTTGACTATGGTTTTGAAATGCTAGTTTTATCCGCTGCTTTATTTACTCTGTTTTTACTTATATGTTCTGTCTTGTGATATCTGCATGCATGTTACCTCGTTTAACGCCCCTCCAAAGCTAGTTTGCTTGCAAGAGTGGCATTGGCGGAGGTGGGGTGTTACATTTGGTATCAGAGCATAAGGTTTACAAGATTTGAGCAAAAGGTTTTTAAAACTTACCTTTTGAAAAACTATTTTCAAAACCAATTAAGTATTTTCCAAGAAAAGTCTAGTTATTTTAAAAGGCTATTCCCCAAAAGCCATTAGCACTATCCTTCGTTTCCTTGTTCTAAATCTATCTTTTCCTTTTTCAGTATGGCCGATCTTAACCTTCCCGAGGGAGTGACCATTCCCAGATGGTTCCGGAGGTACTTGGAAGCTAGGGCCAACAATGTGGGCCCAGCAAACACCCCCACCGTAACTGAGGTTCCTCCTCCTCCTCAGAATCCACAAGCAGATTTCGCTAAGATTTGCAAGGACTTTAAGGCGATGGGTGGCAAGAATTTCATTGGGACGGAGACTTTTGTGGAGGCACGAAATTTGTTGAAAGAAACTAAGGATCTCTTCGCTATCTTTGATGTGGAAGACCATATAAAGGTTTTATTGGCAGCATGGCTATTAAAAGAAGAGGCTGCTTATTGGTGGGAGGTCACCAATGCTACTAGACCTATAGAGACTTGGGCCTACTTTAGGACGAGGTTTGGGCTTAAGTTTCTATCATCAGCTGAGGCGAATCTGCAATTGGAGAATTTTATATCTTTGAAGCAAGGGGACATGACAGTGAGGGAGTATGTGAATAAGTTTAACCAGCTTGCTCGATTTGGTTTGGACATGGTTAATACTCCCCAAAAGAAGGCTTTACGCTTTGCACGAGAATTGAATGAGCCATTACAAGGTTTAGCCCTATCTCATATACCCATGGGGGCCACTTTTGAAGGCCTAGTAGACATGGCATTGCTTCAAGGAGACGATAAGAATGGCAAGAAGGAAGTCAAGGCTAATGAGACTCAAGCCAAGAAGACAGACTCCAAGTGGGGAGGAAATCAGAGCAATCAGAACAACAAGAACAACAAGGGCAACAAGGCCAACGCAAAGGACCCAAGAAAATGCAACTTCTGTGGGATTGCTGGGCACATAGCCAAGGATTGCAGAAAGAAGAAGAGGAAGCGGGGCGAATGCTTTCATTGTGGAGAGACTGGACACTTTAGCAAGGATTGCCCCAAGAAGCAAGGACAAGGGCAAGGGCAGAATCAGCGTGCAGGACCTTCTGCAGGGCAAGTGCATGCCCTCAACACTGCTCCAGTTCAGGACCGAGGTAGTATTTCTGTAGAAAGTCTTGTTTATATTTCTAATTATCCTGTTCGCACCTTATTTGATTCTGGCGCATCGCATAGTTTTATTTCTTTTGACATTGTTGAAAGTTTGCACCTAAGTACTAGTCTAGTGGAGGATCCTGTTTGTGTTTCAAATCCAGTTGGGGGTTCCGCCCATCTATCTATGATTTATGTGGATTTGAATATTTCTATCTTGACCGTAGAATTCACGTGTAATGCTTATGTTCTCGGGTTCACGGGATACGGGTTGATCTTGGGCATGGATTGGTTGTCCAGTTATGGAGCCATTCTCGATTGTGAACATAGGGTGGTGAGGCTCATGACTCGCCTCGGTAATACCCTAGAAATTTCTTGTAACCCTAGAGGTCTCGTCATGTTATGTTATCTTGAATCTCTTGACTCGTCCATCGATGATCTACAATCTGTAAGGGTGGTCCGAGACTGTCCTGATGTCTTTGAAGAAGTTAAGGGGTTACCCCCTAAACGAGAGATAGATTTTCGCATTTATCTTGGTGATAATTCCAAGCCAGTATCATTTCCCGTTAGGCACATGGCCCCACGAGAAAGAAGAGAGCTCAGTAAGCAAATCAAGGAGCTGCTTGAGAAAAAAATTATTAGGCGAAGCATTTCTGAATGGGGTGCTCCTGTGGTATTCGCTACTAAGGCAGATGGTTCGCTTCGTCTATGTGTTGATTATCGAGAATTGAACAAGCTGACAAAGAAGAATAGGCACCCGTTACCAAGGATTGATGATCTCTTTGACCAACTGGTTGGTGCTTCTGTTTTCTCTCAGCTCGATCTAGCCACCGGATTCCATCAGCTTAGAGTGGCAGAGGATAGTATTGATAAAACTGCGTTTAGGACTCCAGATGGATTCTTTGAATGGCTTGTCATGCCATTCGGTTTGACTAATGCACCCGCCTATTTCGTAGATTTGATGAGTAGGGTGTTCAGGGAGTTCCTTAACAAGTTTGTGGTTGTCTTCGTGGATGATATTATGATCTTCTCAAAGGATGTGGAAGAACATGCCAGACATCTCAAGGAAGTGATGAATACGCTTAGAGCACATCAGTTGAAAGCCAAGTTCTCCAAGTGTCATTTTTGGAGAAGGGAAGTTTGGTTTCTTGGACATATAGTTTCTAAGCAAGGCATAGCGGTGGATCCCGCGAAAGTGGTTGTGGTTCAAGACTGGAAGACTCCTAGGAATGCAACCGAAGTAAGAAGCTTTCCCGGTCTGGCGGGCTACTATAGGAAGTTCATCAGGGGCTTCGCTAAGATTTCGGCCCCTCTTACTAAGTTGACGAAGAAGAACTTAGTCTTTGCATGGGACTTAGAGTGTGAGCTTGCTTTTCAAAGGCTCAAGAGGGCTCTTACCATGGCTCCAGTTCTGGCATTACCAGATGGCGGTAAGATGTTTACCGTGTACATCGATGCATGTGGCACGGGGTTAGGTGTTGTTCTAATGCAAGAGGGTAGAGTGATATGTTATGGGGGTAGGCAACTTAAAGTTCATGAGAAGAACTATCCCACTCATAATTTGGAGTTGGCGGCGATCGTCTTTGCACTCAAATCCTGGCGCCACTATCTTCTAGGCGAAAGGTTTGAGTTGTATACTGATCACAAGTCACTCAAGTACCTCTTCTCGTAGAAAGATCTGAATTTAAGGCAGCAAAGGTGGATGGAATTCTTGGCATCATATGACTTCGAGATAGCTTATACCCCTGGCAAGGGTAATGTTGTGGCAGACGCACTAAGCAGAAGGAGGTTGACTTTGAGTCCCTTGTTTATTGAGATGAAGAACTTAGAGTTCTTGGCAACCTTTGATTTCACGACGGCTGTCGAGTCGATGACGGGTTCTTTAGCATCCCTTGAGCTTAGACCTATGCTTCTTGATCAAGTTGGGACTTCGCAGAAGGAAGATCCACAGATAGTCGCGGTCATGGAAAAGTTGATTCGTGGTGAGACGTCTAGTCACCTTGCTAGATATACTATTGATGATAAAGGTTGGCTAAGGCGTGATGGAAGGCTATGCGTTCCACAAGTAGGAGACTCGGTGCATAAAGTTCTCGAAGAAGCACATCACTCGAAGATGACTATACATCCTGGAGGGGATAAGATGTATAGGGATATGAAGCGCATTTTCTTTTGGGCCGGAATGAAGAAGGATGTGGCAGAGTATGTTTCAAAGTGCATGGTGTGCCAACAAGTGAAAGCCGAGTCAAAGAAACCAGGTGGGCTATTACATCCATTGGAGGTCCCGCAATGGAAGTGGGAGAGTATTTCTATGGATTTTATGGATGGATTGCCTAGGTCAAGGAAAGGGAACACGAGCATATGGGTCGTAGTTGATAGACTTACGAAGAGTGCTCATTTCATTCCTGTAAAGAGCAAGAGGACCGCATCATGGCTAGCATCTGTTTATCTTCGGGAGATAGTGCGGTTGCATGGAGTTCCTTCTAGCATAGTTAGCGATCGTGACCCAATTTTCACTAGCCAGTTCTGGAATAGTTTGCAAGAAGCGATGGGTACGCGATTGAATCTGAGTACAGCCTATCACCCCCAGACGGATGGCCAAACCGAAAGGGTGAATAGAGTGCTAGAAGATCTTTTGAGGCTTTGTGTTCTTGACTTTGGTGGTACTTGAGAAGACCACCTTCCTCTTGTAGAGTTTGCTTATAATAATAGCTATCAAGCCAGCATAGGGATGGCACCATTTGAAGCTTTGTATGGGAGGCCGTGTAGGTCACCATCTTGTTGGTGGGAGACAACAGATAGGCTTATACTTGGGCCCGATATGACACGGGACACATCCGAGAAAGTTGAATTGGTGAGAAGACGGATGAAAGTGGCCCAAGATAGACAGAAATCCTATGCTGACAAGCGAAGGGCAGATTTGGAATTCGAAGTGGGAGACATGGTTTTCGTGAAGGTTTCTCCTTTGCGTAATGTGGTACGTTTTGGAGCAGTTGGGAAGCTGGCACCAAGGTTCGTAGGACCCTTCCCTATCATAGAGAGAATTGGAAAGATGGCCTATAAGGTGGAATTGCCCGAGAAGCTAGCCGGAGTGCATAATGTCTTTCATGTCTCGCATCTCCGAAAGTGCCTTCATGAGTCCGCTGAAGTGGTTGAACCAAGCATTCTTGAAGACGTGGAAGTTGAGAAAGAGGCAACCTAGAGGAGAGCTCCAATTCGTATTTTGGGAACAGAGATCAAGAAGTTAAGGAATCGAGAAGTCAAATTGGTGAAAGTTCAGTGGAGTGAAGCCGATGAAGATGCAACTTGGGAAATCGAGGAGAAGATGCGTGGGCTTTATCCATTCCTTTTTGAGGGTACATTCTCAATCTCCTTTCCTAATTAGCATATCTTTCTTTTTGCTATCCATGCTTATCCTGTTTATCTTGTTATCTCGTTAACCTTGTCATGAGAACCTTAGGTAGAAACCCTTTGGATGAAACATGTATTTGAAACATGTTATGCTTGATGGTTGTAAGTGGTTGCAAGTGTTTGCAAGTGGATACTCGTGGATGCATGATACACATTAGGCACTAAGATCGGCTCACACACTTTCATGTTGCATATGCATAAGTGCTTATACTTATTCATGGATGAAACTTGTTATGCTATCACGTGGATGTTGCATATGGATGAATGTTATGTGCACTCATGTAGAGATTATAAATTATGTTAGGAATTTGCATACATATGGACTCATTTCACTAACATACTTTGCATTAAGGAGGTTTACTGAATCAGTAACCCCCTGATTTTCGCATTAGATAAGTACATCTACACACACCTTTTGCATATGTTCATACAACATTTAGAATCCTTTTAAGGACAATGGTTACTTGTGGATGATGTTTTGAGTAGATGGATGATGGATGGTAGGATACGTTCTTCCTAACTTGGAGATTTCGGGGACGAAATCCTTTAAGGGGGGAGAATGTAACAACCCGCATTTTTAATAACATGTTATAATAAAAATCAAGGCAGAATAAAATTCTAAAATCTGAATCAAGGGAAAGGGGCTGTGCCATTGCGTTCGTCTCGGAAAAATACGCGAAATAGAATCCGAGTTTTTGAAAAACGGAGTCCGTATGACCAAGTTATGGCCCAATGAAGTTTTCAGAAAATTCCAAGCCCGAAAACAGTTCAAATTCGAATTCAGATTCGAATACAACCAAGGCAGAATGGGTGGGAATTTTCCCGCCCTAGGCAGGGTCGACACAGGGGTCGACACCAGTGTCAACCCCCCCAATGGGTCGACACCCATGTCGACCCAGGGGTCGACCCCCCCCCCCCCGGTCGGACCAGTTTTTCTGATGCACCATTTGTGACATGTTGAGTCTTGCTCTAGATGTTTCTGACGGGATTTGACGGACCTGATGTGTTTTAGGGTTAATCCTATGGTCTAAACTAACCTAATCATCTATAAAAAGACCCCTAGACCTAGCCTAAACCCTCATTAATCATTCCTATAACTAAATGTTGTCCAAATGTTCACCAATCATGGCCTCCACCTTCTTCATGAGAGCATGAGTATCTCCAATCAATCTATGTCATAAAAGAGCCATCTTTTTAAGTAAAAGAGCCTTCTTTCTTTGTCTTTGGGGTTATTCCTTCTTGTTCTCAAGTCTTGAAGTGGAGTTTATCGTCTTTGGTTGCGGATTTGCTAGCGTGGCTTCGTCTCAACCTTATTTTATTAATTCTAGTCTTCATAGCATTGTAAGCCCTATACTAGTCTTAGATTCTAACTATGAAGTTAAATATGACATGTTGCAAGTTGAGTTTGGGCCTAAGTATGATATGTGCTTTGATTCTAACATGTTATGCATAGGTTTATTCTATGCATATTTGTAAACTTATCACCTTGACCTTATGGGCTAAAAGCTACAAGCTTTATGTTGAAATGTTGCATTATACAACATGAGAACTCTCATAACCTTTATGATAACTTGCATATAATGTTATATGCGAACTTATAGCCATCATCCTATGTCATTCATGATCATGTTTCACCTATTTGCTTAAGTTGATATTATGCATGTTTTGAGGCCTATGATGTAATATGCAAGCTTATGAACCTATTTATCCTCATATGCCACCATGTTTAACTTGTGGCCAACCTTATTACCTTATGCCCTTTTTGTCATGCTTTTGCCAAGTTCCCTCTTTTGATCTATGTTATGTTATGCGAAACGTACATGCGATGGGAATGCGTTGGGTTTGGGTAATATTAATAACATGAAAACATGGTTTTAAAATACGACATGAACATTGACTTGTGGTCATGTTTGTAAACATAATGATGGACATGACACTTAGAAAATATGAGTGTGGCCAACTCGAGGTTGGGTTGAGTTTGTAGCATAAATCTACCCGGAACCGACCGGCTTAACTAGTGGCTACAAACAATAGGACCCAATGTGAGTAGTTGGTCATGTCGCACTTGAAACCCGAGGTTAGACTAAGTTGTGGTGTAAAGCTACCCGGACCCGCCCAGCTTAACTAGTAACCACAACAAGGTCTAATGTGAGAGGTTGGGTGCATTAAATTAATTAATGCCACATAGTAGGGTTAAGTCATGGACCACTTGAATACTTAACCAATTAAACATGATGGGTTGACGCGGTTAAGTCATGAACCTTGGGTACACTTAACCAACTTGATACTTGATTGGGTAGAGTTAACCACATTTTACCCGCTAGAAACCCTAGTTACGTGGTCCTTTTCACCAGTAACCCTCTTGATTGTATCATGATACCCTAGGGACTAGGCTAGGGTGGGGCACGATTACTGGGCTGACATGTAAGCGACCAAAATGACGGCTGAGTAGGTGCGCCGGTGTAGGTTCAGGCGGACTATGGTCATGCACATGGTCCGGAGTTGAAAAAGCAGACACGGGCACCCATAGGTTTAGACTGTGCGTGCTTGATTTGTGTCCGTGGTTGGCACCCTAGGGCTTGATACACCCTAGTGTGGACCTAGCACAGTTTGACTACACTTCGTGATTGGGCCGTATGACACCGATACACGACGAGTTAGGCTTATAGGGAGCCGATCGACTAGACCGAGTAGTTGGACCTCGATTTAGGTCATTTCATGATATAGGCCAGCTTTGGGCCAAAGGATCATTTCTTGATTATACTTGACATGGATTGGAATACTAGTACACTCCCGGTGCAACTTAACCTTGTATATGCGATGCCACACTTGATCTATCTTGTTAACTTTTCACCATGCCAGTTATCACCCTACATCTCATCTCTGTTTTACATGTTCAGTTAACTTTATTAGTTTTTATACTAATAGTAGATAGGACTTACCAGTCTTTTTGACTGACCCGTTTTCTTTTGCCTCTTTTCTTCCGTTCCCCCCTCCCCCCCCCCCCAGGTTTGCAGGGTGGGAACACTGTTACCTAGCTGGATCTTTAGCTACTTTTCTGGATAGCTCACGTATGGTTTGAGCATGCTATGGCCTTATGCTACTTTGGGGATATTTACTTTATGTTTCTTTTTCAGTTTTCAGTTTATGTTCTAGACTTTGTTTAATGGGAAAATAATGACCAAGTACTTTGATGTAACTTGACTATGGTTTTGAAATGCTAGTTTTATCCGCTGCTTTATTTACTCTGTTTTTACTTATATGTTCTATCTTGTGATATCTGTATGCATGTTACCTCGTTTAACACCCCTCCAAAGCTAGTGTGCTTGCAAGAGTGGCATTGGCGGAGGTGGGGTGTTACACCGATGAGAGGCGAAAATTGGTTGCTGGAAATAGTGCAGGTTTTGGGTCGAGCATCTGTGGGGATCGAACGATTCCTAGGAAAGCAACTATGGGAGTCGAGCGATTCCTAGGAGAGCAACTGTGGGGGTCGAGCGGTTCCTCGGAGTGCGACTGTGGGGAATCGAGCGATTCCTAGGAGGGCGACCATGGGGAAACGAGCGGTTCCTAGGAGAGAGACTGAGAGGAAGCAAGCGATTCCTAGGGAAGCGACTATAATGAGATCTGATCCAGGTGAATGCAAGCGAGCCCGTGGAAGAAGGAGCGAGCGACCGAGCTAGAGAAGGAAGAATGAGCGACCGAGCTAGAGAAGGAAGAGTGAGCGGTCTCTATGGAATTTGAACAAGCAATGTCGACCATAGGTTCTTCTGAAGATTGATTCCAATTCGACCGAAACCCGAGATGAAAAGATAGTCCATATGGGAAGTAGAACTCAGGATCTAGCTGGGAACCAACGAGTGAGCTTCATGAGTTGGGCTTTGCTGCGGGACATGTGCAAAGGGGTTGTCGATGTCTGTAACTTTGGATCACTATGTGTAGGGGGTACGCGAACGGATTCAGGGCCACAGTGGCCTAGGTACGACTAAAGAGCTATAGACCAATTAAGTGGGGTCATTTGTAAAGATTTGGTCATGACTCCATGGGATAAGTTTGGTAGTAACAGTAGTTGTACAAGTCGAACTCCGTCACTACCTCGATGGGTCTAGTGATCGAAGCGGTGGATATCGTATGCTTTACGCACTGAGTGAGAGATGTGAGGATGGTTGTTATGCTTGATTGTTGCCTTCACTATGACACGCACACCCCCGCCCCCATTATCTTTACACCATGTTTAAGGGGCACCTCAGAGTATTGTACGGTATGTAGTGCTAACTCTTTGGTTGCAGGTCCAAATTCCGGTATGGTTTAGTATACCTGTTATTGTTCTGTTTAGCTGCTTATTGCTCATACCAGACTTTTTGTCTGACCCAGAGTTTTATGTCTCTTCTTATTACTCTTGGTGCTCTCAAGAGTAGACTAGAGACAGCTTAGCTGGGTATGCACGAGTAGCTGATCTGGATACGAGCAGGAGGCTTCAACGTATGATATATATATATATATATTCTCCCTGTGTTGTTGAAGATCACTGCTTGGGCATTAGTGCATCTTCTACTTTAGCTTTCTTTTGCTTTAGAGACAATTTTAAAGTTGTAATAATGATGTTGGATCATAAGTTGTATTTGGATTTTCGCCGCTATGTTGATTTAATTTTCATCTTATGTACTGTCTCGCCTGTTTTATGTCAAAGTTATGTTATTATTATATTTTGTTCCATGCTCTGTGAGACATTCGACAGGTTCTGTGTTAGTTCATTCTCTTCTTTCTTTTTTTCTGGCGACCGTTCCGTGCTAGTCAGGCATGTGTACAACACACTTTTGGAGGTAATGACAGCTGGTTCGGGGCGGGCCGTAACACTTGGTATCAGAGCTCTAGGTTGCGTAGTTAACCTAGGGAAAGACACCAGGGAGAGATAGTATACGTATATGAGAGCGCGTATTTGTGATTATTTTGGTTTTCAAAAGCTATTTATATATGCTATTAGTATAGCTAAGGAAGAAGTTGCATTGCACTGGCCCCACTATGGAGGAGGCTTTTCGTTTTCTCTTTTCAGATTGAACGATGAGTCGATATACGAGGGGTACTGGCAGAGGAGCCAATAATGGGAATGCGGCTGACATGAGGACGATGTTTACTAACCTCATGAGAGAGACGCTTAGGGATGTTCAGAGGGAAAATCCCAATGCTGGTAATGGTGGTGGTCCAATAGTGCAGGCGCCTAGAGATGATTTCGCCAAGCTATGCAAGGATTATACTAGTCTTAGTGGGAAACCGTTCCACGGAACGGAGTCGGCTACGGATGTTCAGGATTGGTTGGATAGCACGAGCGTATCTTCGAAGACTTGGGTATCGAGGACGCGATGAAGAGAAGGCTAGCATCCCGTCAGCTGCAAGGATGGGCAATGAATTGGTGGAATGCTATTAAAGCCGCAACCCCGGAGGATCAGATTACTTGGGTACAGTTCAAGACCCGCTTTAGCGATAAGTTTATCCCAACTGCTCACAAATCAGAATTGTTTAGGAAATTTTTGGAACTTAAGAAGAATGGTAGAGCAGTCTCGGAGTATATTGCTGAGTTCGATACTTTATCGAAGTATGGACTATCCCTCATTGACACTACCGAGAAGAAGAACGAAAAGTTTATAACTGGCTTAGATGGGTATTTGGGGGAAAGGCTTATAAACCACATCGATGAGGCGTTCGAATCTATTATGGGAAAAGCATTGAGATCAGAGAGCCTTTACCCTAAGTCGAAGATCGAGGTTGCTGTTACATCTACAGGGGAGCCAAAGCCACAAGCAAGCGGTGGAGGCAAGACTAACTCGTAGAATAAGAGGAAACAGAACCAAGCTAAGGATGGTCAGAGAAAGAAAGACAAGAAAGACGTTGAGTGCTTTAGCTATGGCAAGAAGGGCCACTATGCCAAAGATTGTCGAGCAAAACTAGCGGACAGGAAGTGCTTCAACTGTGGCCAAGTGGGACATCACAAGGATAAGTGTCAGCAACCTCCTAAAGAGACGCAGATCATGAAAGCATATGCTATCAGTGCTGTTCCTTCTTCGTCGAATGCCCCATCTGCGGTGGAGAAGGGAAAGAATATCGTGATTCAAGGTATGCTTTCTGTTTATGATGTTCCAGTTTGAGTGTTTTTTGATACTGGGGCTTCCCATTCCTTCATTTCTAGTGACCTGGTAGATAGAAAAGGATTGGAGCCCGAGATAGTCGATCGACCTTTAGTAGTAACTAACCCGATTGGTGGTCCGACTAGCCTTAGTATGATTTGCCGTAATGTGGTCTTATCGAGTCATGGATGTATGTTTGTTTGTGATTGCTTTGTTTTGGGCTTCACTGGGTTTGGCATTATTTTGGGAGTCGACTAGCTCCAAAGGTACGGGGTGGTGGTAGACTGTGAGGGCTTTTTGGTGACAGTTAGAGAGGATGATGGGCGGAGGGTAGTGTTTGGTGGTCTACCTAGTAATGGGGTAATGGCTAGTTTTCTAAATTCCCTCGACATCCCACATGATGAGCTGTCATATGTGCCCGTGGCTGGCCAGTATCCGGACGTCTTCGAGGAAGTGACCGGGCTTCCACCACACCGAGAGATCCAGTTTCAGATTGATTTAGTGAAAGATGCCAGACCTATAGTGATGCCTCTTTGTCGCATGGCGCCAAGGGAGCAGCGAGAGCTCGGGGTACAAGTGAGCGATCTTTTGAAGAAGAGATTTATCAGAAGAAGTGTTTCTGAGTGGGGAGCACCAGTTGTGTTTGCTACCAAGGCCGATGGTTCTCTTCAATTGTGTGTAGACTACAGCGAGTTGAATAAAGTGACGAGGAAGAATAAGTATCCTCTGCCGCGGATAGATGATTTGTTCGATCAGTTGAGTGGAGCAAGTGTGTTCTCCCAATTGGATCTCACAACAGGTTTTCATCAGCTCAGAGTGGCCGCTGAGAGTATAGCTAAAACGGCATTTCGGATGCCATCTGGATTTTATGAGTGGTTGGTCATTCCATTCGGATTGACCAATGCACCAGCATATTTTGTAGATCTTATGAATAGGGTATTCAGAGATCAATTGAATAAGTTTGTTCTTATGTTCGTGGACGATATCTTGGTTTACTCGAAGACAAAGGAAGAACACAAGGAACATTTGAGTGATGGAGGTGTTGAGGAAACACCAATTGAAAGCAAAATTTTCTGAGTGCCACTTCTGGAGGAGAGAAGTGAGGTTCTTGGGCTATGTTATTTCAGAGAATGGTATCGTCGTGGATCCTGCGAAGGTCGCTACGGTACAAGATTGGTCTACGCCTAAGAATGCGACCGACATTAGAAGTTTCTTGGGGTTAGCTGGATATTATCGTAAGTTTATCGAGGACTTCTCCAAGATAGCGGCACCGTTGACTCAGTTGACCAAGAAGAATCAATCTTTTGTTTGGGATGAAAAGTGCGAGAATGCATTTAAGAGTCTAAAGGAAAAGTTGACGTGCGCGCCAGTGTTAGTCATTCCAAAGGGGAATGAAGAGATGACGGTATACACGGATGCCTATGGTACCGGACTAGGTGCTGTATTGATGCAAGGAGGTAGGGTTGTAGCTTATGCAAGTCGACAACTGAAACCGCATGAGCAAAGATATCCTACCCATGATTTGGAACTGGCAGCGATCGTGTTCGCGTTGAAGATGTGGACACATTATCTCTTGGGAGAAAGATTCGAGTTGTTTACTGATCATAAATCATTAAAGTATCTTTTCCCTCAGAAGGATTTAAATCTCCGTTAGCAAAGATGGTTAGAGTTCTTAGCTTTCTATGACTTTGATATCGCATATACACCTGGGGAAGGCAATGCGGTAGCCGATGCATTAAGTAGGAGACATGCCAGTTTGGGGGCTATGTTTCTGGAATGGAAGCAACTGGAATATATCGCAGGGTTTGATTTCAGACCAAAGTGTGTATTGGATCCGGTGATGTTAGCAAGTTTAACAATCAGACCGACCTTGATTGAGCGGATTGGCTCCAGTCAGAGAGACGATCCTAATCTATTGGAAATCATCTCCAAGTTAGAGTCGGGTATCGATAGTGAGGAGATGAGCAAGTGTGGTCTTGATCGAGAAGGATGGCTTCGAAAGAATGGTCGATTAGTCGTACCTAACGTAAATGGATTGAGAGATGAAGTGCTTAGAGAGTGCCACCATTCGAAACTGACTATACATCCCGGTGGTAACAAAATGTAACGAGATATGAAGCAGACCTACTACTGGGAAGGGATGAAGAGAGACGTTGGAAAGTTTATATCCAAGCGCAAGAATTTCCAGTTAGTTAAAGCTGAGCAAAAGAAGCCTAGTGGTTTGTTACAACCATTGGAAATCCCAGAATGGAAATGGGAACAAGTCTCGATGGATTTCATCGACGGTTTACCAAGGACTAGATCGGGACATGATAGTATTTGGGTGATTGTGGATCGATTGACCAAGAGTGCAAGGTTTGTACCCGTCAAGTCGAATAGAACGGCAGCTAAGTTAGCGGAACTGTATATGAAGTGGGTAGTGAGATTTCATGGAGTACGTAAAGGTATTGTGAGCGACCGAGATCCATTATTTACTAGTGGGTTTTGGAAAAGCTTACAAGAGGCTTTAGGGTCGGAACTACATCTCAGTACCGCATATCATCCTCAAACAGACAGTCAAACAGAGAGGGTGAATCGTGTGTTAGAAGATCTCTTGAGGGCTTGTGTATTGGATTTTGGTGGATCGTGGGATGACCATTTACATCTAGTAGAGTTTGCATACAATAAAAGTTATCAGTCCAGTATTGGTATGGCTCCATTTGAAGCTTTGTACGGAAGACCGTGTAACTCACCATCATGTTGGTTAGAGACCGGAGAGAAGTTTGTGCTTGGACCAGAGGTAATAAGAGAAACTTCAGACAAGATCAAGGTTTCAACAACGAATGAAGGCCGCTCAAGATAGACATAAGAGTTAAGCCGATAAGAGACGAAGAGAATTGAAATTCTCCGTTGGTGACTTAGTGTTCGTCAAGATATCTCTGTTGAAGAATGTGATTCGATTTGGCAGGAGAGGCAAGTTGGCACCAAGGTTCGTTGGTCCGTTTCCAGTTCTCGAGCAGGTCGGGAATTTAGCATATAAAGTAGAGTTACCTGACAAGATAGCGGGAGTTCACAACGTATTTCATGTTTCCCATTTAAGGAAGTTTTTACACAACCCTAATGTGTCTATTTCACCAGATCAGTTAGACGATATCGAGGTAGAACCCGAGGTGGTTGGAAACCGCCGACCGTTGCGTATTGTCGAGCACGATACGAAGCAGCTTCGAAGGAAGGTGGTGAATCTAGTCAAAGTTCAGTGGGGCGAGAATGAGGAAGACTGTACTTGGGAAACAAAGGAGAACATGAGGAAGACGTATTCAGAACTCTTTGCCTGGTAAGGTTTTATATTGATATAGCACTCCCTTGTTAGTAAACCGCATGTTAAGATAAGTTCGATGTGTTGTTATGTATGTTTGATTGTCTATGAATGGTCGATAGGCATGCAGGATCCTTTGTATGTTTTGGTTAAGGAATTTCGGGGACGAAATTTCTGAAGGGGGGAAGAATGTAACGACCCGCATTCTCCGCATCGGGGGACCGTAGGATATTAATTTCATTCTCGTATAGTCGTGTTACTTTGGGGAACGACTATTGGGGTCATTTCCCCATGTTCACGATTTTTGCCAATTTTTAAATGACCATTTTGCCCCTAGCAAATCTTGTTTCACCTATAACTTTTGATTGGTAAGAGGTTTTGACCTGAAACCACTTCCATTAGATCTGGATGATGGTTTACCTTTCCGTAGAGTGGTCACATTAGTCAAACGGACTTACCGTTTGGGAGATATGGTTGAATTAAGGTTTAGAAGGTGAAAAACAGCTTAATCGGGCTTAACCGGGTGATTAGCAACTAGGCCCACTAGGGATTTCGGGATTAGGGTTATATAAGGGCTGCAAGGGGTTAGAGAAACCCTTCTTTGTCATTTTTACAGCCACCATTTACACCTCTTCAACCCTAGTAATGGCCTCTACCTTCTAAATTCATCCTTAACCATTTTCTAATCAAGTATTTGCCTCATCAACATCAAATTAAAGCAGATTAGCATAGAGATCGAGGTAGAGCTGCTGTGTTGCATTGTAATCCGAACCATATTGTCAAAGGTCCCAGATCTGAGTTTTATTTGTGGCTAAGGTGAAGTGATTAGCATTGTTGTTACACTAATTACAGTTAATTATGGTGATTAGTGTTAATTAGCGAAATCTGACCTGATTAAATTCTGAAAAAATGTTTAGAAATTCTTAAATATTATTTTAAGCCTCTGTTAGAAATTTGGGTTAATTTGGGTAAGTTTTTCTAATCTTATCATTAGTTATGCATAAACATAATTAAGGGGAAAACATGTATTTTTGGGTATGTTTGATCCATTTTGACATGCTATATAGTTGTTTTGGTGCTGTGGATGATTATACATGTTGCTATGACTGTATGTTATGCTTTGTGATTGATTAGAAAAGTTAGAATGGTCAAAAACGCCGACGAGAGGCGAAAATTGGTTGCTGGAAATAGTGCAGGTTTTGGGTCGAGCAGCTGTGGGGATCGAACGATTCCTAGGAAAGCAACTATGGGAGTCGAGCGATTCCTAGGAGAGCAACTATGGGTGTCGAGCGGTTCCTCGGAGTGCGACTGTGGGGAATCAAGCGATTCCTAGGAGAGCGGCCGTGGGGAAACGAGCGGTTCGTAGGAGAGAGACTGAGAGGAAGCGAGCGATTCCTAGGGGAGCGACTATAATGAGATCTGATCCAGGTGAATGCAAGCGAGCCCATGGAAGAAGGAGCGAGCGACCGAGCTAGAGAAGGAAGAATGAGCGACCGAGCTAGAGAAGGAAGAGTGAGTGGTCTCTATGGAATTTGAACGAGCAATGTTGACCATTGGTTTTTCTGAAGATCGATTCCAATTCGACCGAAACCCGAGATGCAAAGGTAGTCCAAATGGGAAGTAGAACTCAGGATCTAGCTGGGAACCAACGAGTGAGCTTCATGAGTTGGGCTTTACTGCGGGACGTGTGCAAAGGGGTTGTCGATGTCTGTAACTTTGGATCACTATGTGTAGGGGGTACGCGAACGGATTCAGGGCCACAGTGGCCTAGGTACGACTAAAGAGCTATAGAACAATGAAGTGGGGTCATTTGTAAAGATTTGGTCATGACCCCATGGGATAAGCTTGGTAGTAGCAGTAGTTGTACAAGTCGAACTCCGTCACTACCTCGATGGGTCTAGTGATCGAAGCGGTGGATATCGTATGCTTTACGCACTGAGTGAGAGATGTGAGGATGGTTGCTATGCTTGATTGTTGCCTTCACTATGACACGCACACCCCCACCCCTGTTATCTTTACACCATGTGTTAGGGGAACCTTAGAGTATTATACGGTATGTAGTGCTAACTCTTTGGTTGCAGGTCCAGATTCAGGTATGGTTTAGTATACCTGTTATTGTTCTGTTTAGCTGCTTATCACTCATACCAGACTTTTTGTCTGACCCAGAGTTTTATGTCTCTTCTTATTACTCTGGGTGCTCTCACGAGCAGACTAGAGACAGGTTAGCTGGGTATGCACGAGTAGCTGATCCGGAGATGAGCTGGAGGCTTCAACGTATGATATATATATATATATATTCTCCCTGTGTTGTTGAAGATCACTGGTTGGGCATTAGTAGTGCATCTTCTACTTTAGCTTTCCTTTGCTTTAGAGACAGTCTTAAAGTTGTAATAATGATGTTGGATCATAAGCTGTATTTGGATTTCCGCTGCTATGTTGGTTTAGTTTTCAGCTTATGTACTGTCTCACCTGTTTCATGTCAAAGTTATGTTATTATTATATTCTGTTCCATGCGCTGTGAGACATTCGACAGGTTCTGTGTTAGTTCATTCTCTTCTTTCTTTTCTTCTGGCGACCGTTCCGTGCTAGTCGGGCATGTGTATAGCGCACTATTGGAGGTAATGCCGGTTGGTTCGGGGCGGGCCGTCACAGGTGCGGTGGTGTTCACGAGGTGTAGCCGCATTTTTGTGCAAAGTTTGGGAGAAAACCATAAAAAAATGTTGTAAGTTTTCATAAGTTTGCTTGAAACCATCGGTAGATCGAGTTACAAAAGGAGAAGTCAAGATGCGGGGAAATGGTGCGAGGTGGTAGGGTTTTTGATAAGAATTATTATGGTAATTTTACTTTGAATTTTCATGAAAAAAAATATCAAGGGTGAAGCTCACAAAGTACGGCAATGGATTAAAAATTGGAGGCAGAATGTATTTGTGATATGGAGAAGACGGTTAGTGTTCGATGCGGGTCTTTTTAGTGTGGAGATGGGTCGTGAAAACAGAAGGTGAAACCTAATTATGAAAATAAATTAAGTTTATTTTTATTTAAAATGGTACATAATCTTGAAAGTTTAATATCTAGTATATACATTATCAGAATTTCGCAAACTGGATCCGTTAGGATCGCATGGACGTAGGTTACACAATGGAACTAGTCTAGAGAGATTTGGAGATCGTTTCAATTTTAGGCAAAATAAAATGCTTGACCAGATCTAGCAAATGTTAATCGTTATTAAATGATCAATGACCAAGGTGAGTAAACTCACTAACTCTGTCCAGTTTTATAATATTATAAATTTTATTATATTGATAAATAATGATTGGATGTTGTGTGATGGTTGTTTGGATGAATTGCAAAAAATTTGTTGAAATTATAGATATAGTTATATACAAAATGTTGTTTAAATATCGATTCTATTTATTATAATATCTCATATTGAAGTAAATATTGATGCCATTCACATGGATTAACATGTGTGGATGCAAGGAAACAGGTTGAAGGGATTCAACTGGATTTCTCAATAATTATATTGTTGTTTTTCACATATTGCATTATATAACATGATGAATAATCTGTGGTTGATTATTGTGTGTTTGGGACGTTTGAACAACATTGACCTTAAATAATTTATACTTAAATACTGTATCTTTTTTTCAAATATGTTGGAAAGAATTTCAGGTTTTAAAAAGGATATTCTAATTTAAAATAGAAATTGAATTTTGATTGGCTAGAATAAAATAACTTGTTTAATTATATTAAACAAATAGTTTGGTTTATAAATGATATTTATAAATGGGATGAAATAATTGTTTATTAAATAAATTTGAAATATAAATTCAAGGATGAGCTAAATAGGGAAATTAAGAATTGTTTTCAAAGAAAGCCATGGAATTATGTTCGAAATGTAAATAAAACTGATATAAATCCGTAAGGATTTATAATTAGAATTCGACGATTTCGAATGTTGTTAAAATAATTTATTTTTAGAAATTATATTTATATAATACAGAATTTGACAAGATAGATAATATTTGGTTTGAAGCCAATAATTTATAATCGAATTTGTATTCGAGATCAAGTTATAAACTTAATGTATAAATAAAAAGAATGTTTACTTGACAATGGAATTTATGAGGTAGAATATGAATATGAATTTATAACAATTCGATAACAAAAGGTGAACACGTGATGGAATTTATAAATAAAAATCAAGATTTGATTTAATAAGACGCATCTAGATTTCTATAAGAAATAATATTCACGTTTTAGAGTGAATAATGATTAAAAAGCAAACGCTTCGCAAATTTGATTGGTTATAAAAAAAACTGGTAAATATTTGAAAACCACTCCATATTGCCATAAGCATTGCGAATCAAATTATGTTGAAGAAAGTAGAAGACGGAGTCATTCAAGGGCTATTCTGGCAATCCTAGTTAGAAATTTCCTAAGATGGATTGATGGGATAGTGTTTTCGTTTTGTCCAGTCCCAAGACAACTTGTATGGACTAACGTCTGATAGAGTATCCCTAACAGATCATATACCTTGATCTCTTCAAACGTATTACGTTTGGTAGTGGAGAAATTCGTTTATCTTAGCTTTATACTCGTGACATTGTTAGGGAAATCAATAAAGGGTTTGGTAGGTTTGATGATGTACTATTCAAAGTGAATGAAGATGTGATATGTCAAAAAGGAAAGACGTAGCCTCTAGCCTCACAACCGGAAATGACAAAAATTGGGCAGGCAGCACGGCTAAGTGGGTCGCTCACAATTAGGGTGTATATGTAACGACCCAGAAAATCTGAACCAATTTAAAAATTTTAATTTGGCTAAAATAATGGATTTTAAATATTTAAAATAAATATTTTAAATAATGGCGATGAAAACTGAGTTTGAATCGACATTTGAAAACGAATATAATTAATTATAATTATATATAGAATTGAAAATGGCGCGGTAGTTCGATAATTCGATTTCAAACTTCAATTGAATATACCGGGTGCAAAACAATCCGGATTTTAGTGAAACCAAAAACATTAGAATCTGTTAGTGAATATCTTTCTAACGAATCCGACCAATCGAAATTTGATAGCGGGAATCAAAAGATATGTCCAGTTGAAAATTCTGAATAGTCGCTATGGAATTCAGGCCCTTAAAAATGGACATTTTGCAAACGACCTTGGATTTCGACGAAACCACTTTTGTTAGATCCGCAGTGTCAGGTTATTGCTAGGTTTCAAATTTCATAATTTTTCGAATCAATATGTGAGCGTGGCAAAGGAAAACGCGTTTGACCGGTTTCAGTTGATTTTAGTCGACTGGAAATTGACCATTTTTCAAACGGTCTCAGAATTCGACGAAACTAGTTTTGTTAGGACCGTATCGTCAATACGAAGCTAGAAAATATTTTTCTAGAATTTTTCTAGTTAGTATGTGACCCCGGTAATTTGAAATGTACGTTTAAAATTCAATATAGTGATTTAAATGTAAATGCAAAAGGAAACTGATTGTAACGATCAAATCAGCTTGCGAAACATATCCCATTGTGTTCGGAATGGGGGTTAAACGCTATGGACGACAGGCGGTGGGCCTCGTTTCGAGGTCATATGTAAAAGTCAACCCTCTTGAAAAATTAAATAATAAAATAATAGAAAAAAAAAAAAATTCATTCCCTCCTTTATCTTT
Source organism: Allium sativum (assembly GCA_030737875.1). Classification (NCBI taxonomy): domain Eukaryota; kingdom Viridiplantae; phylum Streptophyta; class Magnoliopsida; order Asparagales; family Amaryllidaceae; genus Allium; species Allium sativum. The sequence continues at coordinate 662,287,564 of CM060919.1, forward strand.
CTTCCTGGCCCCCCCCCCCGTTCATTTTTATTTCGAAACAGAAAAAAAAAAACCTAAATTAAGCCGCCTCCTCCGATCCTCCACCTCCGCACGTCGCCACCTCCTCCTGGAACTGCTGCCGCCGCCGCTTCTTCTCTCTCCCTCCCTCGATCGAAGACCTAAAACCCTCGAAGCTGCAACCTCCGAAGCCCACCTCGATCGCGACGCCACCAAACCCGAACCGCCGCCTTCGAGAAGCCTCCGACGAACTGCAGAAACCCCCCCCCCTTTTTCGCAGCTTCGGTGAGCATCTTCCCTTTTTTTATTTTATTTTATTTTCTTTTTTTTTATTCTGTAAAACTATTTTGTTTTAAAAATAAATACTGTTTTTAATTAAAAAGATAAAAAAAGATTTTTAAACTGATTTTCTTTGAAAGTTAAAACTGTTTTTTTTAGAAAAAGTAAAAACCTGAGATTTTAAAAAAAAAAAAGTAAAAACCTGAATTTTAAAAAAAGTAAAAACCTGAATTTTAAAAAAAGTAAAAACCTGAGATTTAAAAAAAAAAAGTAAAAAACCTGAATTTTAAAAAAAGTAAAAACCTGAATTTTAAAAAAAAGTAAAAACCTGAATTTTAAAAAAAGTAAAAACCTGAATTTTAAAAAAAGTAAAAACCTGAATTTTAAAAAAAGTAAAAACCTGAATTTTAAAAAGGAAATAAAAACTGAACTTTAAAAAAAGAAGAATCATATTTTTATTTAGTGAAAGTCGAAGTAAAAATCATATTTTTATTTAGTGAAAGTCGAAGTAAAAATCATATTTTTATTTAGTGAAAGTCGAAGTAAAAATCATATTTTTATTTAGTGAAAGTCGAAGTAAAAATCATATATTTATATATTGAATAGCATCGTAAAAATTCGATTTTTACATGTGTAGAGAATACGGGCGAAAGCGACAAAAGGCGAAGATTTCTATAAAGGAAGTATCGTGAAGTGGATAGCTATTGGTGAGATTTCTGATTTAAAAATATTATATATGTGTGAAATGAAAGTGAATAGCTATATATAAATATCTATATATATATATATATATACGCCCCTCGTCCACAAACCATGGACGATATTTATTGGTTGAAATTGTGGTGAAAATTGATTGATAGCGAATGATTGTTTGGGATTGTTTGTGATTGATATTGGTTGATTGTGGTTGAAAAATACCCATTGGTGGTTGTGAATTATTTGGTTGAAACCACATAGGATTAGTTTGTGGAAATGAAATAAATATATACATGCCGCCTGCGTGCGAATTAGATGCATGATTACCATTGTCAAAAACCGCGAGGTTTTAAGGTAGAGCGAGGAGCCGTACTAGGGACGGTGCCGGTGTAACTACCCTGCCGTTATGCTGCCGAAATTTTGAATAATATTCGTGTGTTTGAATTATTTTCATATGCTTAAAACAAATTTATTCATTGAATAGAAAACATTCATGTGTTGAATTGATATTCATCCGTTGTTTAGAAATTCATGTGTTGAATGGTATTCATATTTTGAAATAAATCGTTTGATAATAAAAATCACATTTTTATCTATATATAGAAACTATAGAAAACATTCATGTGTTGAATTGATATTCATCCGTTGTTTAGAAATTCATGTGTTGAATGGTATTCATATTTTGAAATAAATCGTTTGATAATAAAAATCACATTTTTATCTATATATAGAAACTATAGAAAACATTCATGTGTTGAATTGATATTCATCCGTTGTTTAGAAATTCATGTGTTGAATGGTATTCATATTTTGAAATAAATCGTTTGATAATAAAAATCACATTTTTATCTATATATAGAAACTATAGAAAACATTCATGTGTTGAATTGATATTCATCCGTTGTTTAGAAATTCATGTGTTGAATGGTATTCATATTTTGAAATAAATCGTTTGATAATAAAAATCACATTTTTATCTATATATAGAAACTATAGAAAACATTCATGTGTTGAATTGATATTCATCCGTTGTTTAGAAATTCATGTGTTGAATGGTATTCATATTTTGAAATAAATCGTTTGATAATAAAAATCACATTTTTATCTATATATAGAAACTATAGAAAACATTCATGTGTTGAATTGATATTCATCCGTTGTTTAGAAATTCATGTGTTGAATGGTATTCATATTTTGAAATAAATTGTTAGATGATAAAAATCCTATTTTTATCACCAACTTGAACTATATAGAAGAATAGTGTTTTGAAATGAATCGTTTTACAATAAAAATCACATTTTTATTGTATGCATAAATCGTTGAAATGTGAAATGTTAAAAATAGCCACTTGTTCAAAATAAACATATATCAGTTGAAATATTCATTAATTAGCTAATGAAATGATTTGCGCCTATTTATGTGACATTAGAATGAATGGTGTTTTTAAACCAAATAGAAATCGAATTATGAAGTTGAATAGAAAATGATAAATGATAAGAACTGTATATATATATATGTATATGCATATTCATTGAACAGGTTATAGCAAAGGGGCTAGAGAAGAGGAATAAAATTTTGTGCCCGACAAATAGGTACACATTTACTGATTTGTTTGGGTGATGATTTTGAGCCTGTTGGCTAGCCGCTTGGCTTTTTCTTTTTCTTTTTGAGATTAGAAGGACCGGGACGCTATTTGCGATTTCCCGACGCTCCCGGTGCAGGGGAGGTTATGGCGAAAATTTTCCAAAATTTAAGGTGTTAGAAAATTTTTTGAAGTGAAAACGATATTGAAATTGTTGAATGAACTATATTTATATAAATATATAAATATAAATAAAATTAAAACGAAACGAAGCCGTGCAGTTCGCATTTTGAAACCGTAATTTCAAACAACTAGTACGGGGAATCCGACCATTGGATTTTCCCGAAACCGCAACCGTCGGGTTCGCCTTGGAAATATCTTCCCAACGGCACCAACCTTGTAAAAATCCAACGGTTGGATTGTCTGGAATGTTTAAATCAAATCTGATGAAAAACAGCGCCAGAAGCGATTATATTTATATATATATATAAATATAATTATATATTTAATCGAATAACGACGCTGCAGTTCGTATTTTGAAATCGAAACTTCAAACGATTGTACCGGGAGATCCGACCGTCGGATTTTCCCGAAACTGGAACCGTTGGATTCGTTTTGAAAAGACCTTTCTAATGATGTAAATTTTGTGAAGATCCAACGGTTAGATTTTCAGATATGTGTAAATCAAATCTGAAGAAAAACAGCGCCACGGCCGCCTTATGGCCCGAAGCGTCGTCTTGAATAAAATGGCTATTTTAAAATAAATAAAAATAGCGATAAATAGTTATAAAATATCATAAGCGATATGGAATGGAAATAAACTGAATTTGCTTGATTTATGTGATGTTTGATGGTTGAATGTGTTTGGTGTGAAAATTACATTAAAGAACAAAATTGGTGTTGTCGAATAATTTAACCATTGAAATAAATCGAATTGAAATTCTAAATATACGTGAATTATTTGAAAAGGCCGAGTTAATTCTCATTTCGAATAATTGACCGACGATTGAAATTCGAAGATGAAGACGACGGTCGAAGACCGGAGATCTTCACCTCGTTTGGATGGTAACCGAGGTCCTGATTGGGAGGCATCCCGAAATATGGATAATGAGTGGTGATCGTTCAGACGTACGTGTTGATCGAAGGGTTTGCGAGGTATTTAGTGCCTCCGGTTTCGTTCAGACCCAGAACGGACTTGTAAATGGACTGTGTGTCCGACATTGGAATTTGTTCTGTGTGATTGATAGCCATCAGTTGCACGGTATGAATTGCCTGTGTGGCATGCTAAGATGCAGTGATCAGGGCTTCTGTTGAAAAGCAAAGTCTTGTGGTGATGATCAAAGCATCGCCTGTGTGGCGTAGCTTTGTGTATAACGTAAATTCGCGAGCCTCACACCCCGGTATGAACCTAAAACGGGAGAAGGACCTCAGGGAGGGCATGCGTTTCCTTCTAGCTAGGGTGGTGTCAGTGACCTACCAGCCCTGACATTTATATACTTTTCATCTATGTGGTTGTTGCTGTTGCGAGGCGCCTCGGTTTGATCGGACGATCCGGGTCCGATGGAGTCATTCGTTGGCTCGTTTACGCCCCAAAGGGCGGGGAAACGTATTGTTCAGGCATTTTAATCCACATCGGTGGACCGGCCCTGTCGCTCCAAAGGCTTGACTGAGTACTTGCCTGAGACATGGGCTAGATTGTCTCGAATTCGGTAAGGACTATCTTTTGCCTTGGTTCATGGCGGAAATCCAATTTCCAAATACGACATCGTGCGGTTTTGATTGTATATATATATGGCGACATGATATATGGTACCCATGCAGTCTATGATTGATAGTTATGATTTGAAGTTGTTTTCAAAACATATAAACACTAGCAATAATATCAAAGGCCTTTGTTTTATTCGTATCAAGCATATTTTGGCCGTTATAAGGTAAAACTCTATCCTCCGGTTTGCGTTGCATTGTGTGATGGGAACTGAGTCTTATAATGGCTTCATTTTTATAAAAAGCATAGCGATGTTTAAAAGAAAGATTTGTTTTAAAGCACTGGCAATCCAATGGAGTAAACCCGTTCCACGAAAGTGGCGTGGTCCTGTGATTAGCCAATTATATATGTGTTGAGTGGATTTCTCATACCAGTCCCATGACTGACTCGTAGTTTGTTTCACTCTCAAACTCGGGTGCCCCTTTTTCTACACGGGCAGCCTTGTATTCAGGTTTAGCTGGTTCTTTCTGGATAGCTGGACCTGAAGATGGATTCTATCATTTATTTATTTTTATGCTGTTCAGCTCCTATTGTACATATTTTGTTTATTTCCGCTGTAGACATTTATGTATAGCTGAACTGTATTTGTACTAAGTAAGATCCTGTATACTGTGTAACTCTGATGATTACTTTTATCCAGTATATTTTGTTGTTCATATCTGGTGTATTTATTTAATTCTGTTCTGCTATTATATGTTTCTGTGTTATATTCCAAAGATAACCTTATTTCCGTGAGAACGGGAAATCGGGTCGTCTCAACGTGGTATCAGAGCTTTGGTTAAGCTTAGTTCTGGAATATAACATTTGAACGAACTCGTCAAAGATAGAACCAGTAGTGTTCTAGGACGGGTAACTCTATACAGATAGGATCAGTAATATCCTAGTATAACTAAAGCAGAATCAGAATAACTCGTTAGAGATGGGGTCAGAAGTGCCTCAGAACGAGTCAAGCGAAATATATTTTTAAACAACGTACTTGTGATTATATATATATATATATAGTCTGGTTTTAGAAATATAATTTTTGAATATATAAAAGGTATATTTTTAAAGGTTAAAAATAATTGGATTGGTTGTTGTGTTGTATGATTATGGATTTATCAAACCACTTTCGGCTTTGTTCCTTTTCGGGGACGAAAAGTTTTAAGTGGGGGAGATTGTAACGATCCAGAAAATCTGAACCAATTTAAAATTTTTTAATTTGGCTAAAATAATGGATTTTAAATATTTAAAATAAATATTTTAAATAATGGCGATGAAAACTGAGTTTGAATCGACATTTGAAAACGAATATAATTAATTATAATTATATATAGAATTGAAAATGGTGCGGTAGTTCGATAATTCGATTTCAAACTTCAATTGAATATACCGGGTGCAAAACAATCCGGATTTTAGTGAAACCAAAAACATTAGAATCTGTTAGTGAATATCTTTCTAACGAATCCGACCAATCGAAATTTGATAGCGGGAATCAAAAGATATGTCCAGTTGAAAATTCTGAATAGTCGCTATGGAATTCAGGCCCTTAAAAATGGACATTTTGCAAACGACCTCGGATTTCGACGAAACCACTTTTGTTAGATCCGCAGTGTCAGGTTATTGCTAGGTTTCAAATTTCATAATTTTTCGAATCAATATGTGAGCGTGGCAAAGGAAAACGCGTTTGACCGGTTTCAGTTGATTTTAGTCGACTGGAAATTGACCATTTTTCAAACGGTCTCAGAATTCGACGAAACTAGTTTTGTTAGGACCGTATCGTCAATACGAAGCTAGAAAATATTTTTCTGGAATTTTTCTAGTTAGTATGTGACCCCGGTAATTTGAAATGTACGTTTAAAATTCAATATAGTGATTTAAATGTAAATGCAAAAGGAAACTGATTGTAATGATCAAATCAGCTTGCGAAACATATCCCATTGTGTTCGGAATGGGGGTTAAACGCTATAGACGACAGGCGGTGGGCCTCGTTTCGAGGTCATATGTAAAAGTCAACCCTCTTGAAAAATTAAATAATAAAATAATAGAAAAAAAAATAAATTTTCATTCCCTCCTTTATCTTTCTTCCTGCCCCCCCCCCCCCCCCCCGTTCATTTTTATTTCGAAACAGAAAAAAAAAACCCTAAATTAAGCCGCCTCCTCCGATCCTCCACCTCCGCACGTCGCCACCTCCTCCTGGAACTGCTGCCGCCGCCGCTTCTTCTCTCTCCCTCCCTCGATCGAAGACCTAAAACCCTCGAAGCTGCAACCTCCGAAGCCCACCTCGATCACGACGCCACCAAACCCGAACCGCCGCCTTCGAGAAGCCTCCGACGAACTGCAGAAACCCCCCCCCCCTTTTTCGCAGCTTCGGTGAGCATCTTCCCTTTTTTTTATTTTATTTTATTTTCTTTTTTTTTATTCTGTAAAACTATTTTGTTTTAAAAATAAATACTGTTTTTAATTAAAAAGATAAAAAAAGATTTTTAAACTGATTTTCTTTGAAAGTTAAAACTGTTTTTTTAGAAAAAGTAAAAACCTGAGATTTAAAAAAAAAAAAAGTAAAAACCTGAATTTTAAAAAAAGTAAAAACCTGAATTTAAAAAAAGTAAAAACCTGAGATTTAAAAAAAAAAGTAAAAAACCTGAATTTTAAAAAAAGTAAAAACCTGAATTTTAAAAAAAAGTAAAAACCTGAATTTTAAAAAAAGTAAAAACCTGAATTTTAAAAAAAGTAAAAACCTGAATTTTAAAAAGGAAATAAAAACTGAACTTTAAAAAAAGAAGAATCATATTTTTATTTAGTGAAAGTCGAAGTAAAAATCATATTTTTATTTAGTGAAAGTCGAAGTAAAAATCATATTTTTATTTAGTGAAAGTCGAAGTAAAAATCATATATTTATATATTGAATAGCATCGTAAAAATTCGATTTTTACATGTGTAGAGAATACGGGCGAAAGCGACAAAAGGCGAAGATTTCTATAAAGGAAGTATCGTGAAGTGGATAGCTATTGGTGAGATTTCTGATTTAAAAATATTATATATGTGTGAAATGAAAGTGAATAGCTATATATAAATATAAATATATATATATATATATATATACGCCCCTCGTCCACAAACCATGGACGATATTTATTGGTTGAAATTGTGGTGAAAATTGATTGATAGCGAATGATTGTTTGGGATTGTTTGTGATTGATATTGGTTGATTGTGGTTGAAAAATACCCATTGGTGGTTGTGAATTATTTGGTTGAAACCACATAGGATTAGTTTGTGGAAATGAAATAAATATATACATGCCGCCTGCGTGCGAATTAGATGCATGATTACCATTGTCAAAAACCGCGAGGTTTTAAGGTAGAGCGAGGAGCCGTACTAGGGACGGTGCCGGTGTAACTACCCTGCCGTTATGCTGCCGAAATTTTGAATAATATTCGTGTGTTTGAATTATTTTCATATGCTTAAAACAAATTTATTCATTGAATAGAAAACATTCATGTGTTGAATTGATATTCATCCGTTGTTTAGAAATTCATGTGTTGAATGGTATTCATATTTTGAAATAAATCGTTTGATAATAAAAATCACATTTTTATCTATATATAGAAACTATAGAAAACATTCATGTGTTAAATTGATATTCATCCGTTGTTTAGAAATTCATGTGTTGAATGGTATTCATATTTTGAAATAAATCGTTTGATAATAAAAATCACATTTTTATCTATATATAGAAACTATAGAAAACATTCATGTGTTGAATTGATATTCATCCGTTGTTTAGAAATTCATGTGTTGAATGGTATTCATATTTTGAAATAAATCGTTTGATAATAAAAATCACATTTTTATCTATATATAGAAACTATAGAAAACATTCATGTGTTGAATTGATATTCATCCGTTGTTTAGAAATTCATGTGTTGAATGGTATTCATATTTTGAAATAAATCGTTTGATAATAAAAATCACATTTTTATCTATATATAGAAACTATAGAAAACATTCATGTGTTGAATTGATATTCATCCGTTGTTTAGAAATTCATGTGTTGAATGGTATTCATATTTTGAAATAAATCGTTTGATAATAAAAATCACATTTTTATCTATAGATAGAAACTATAGAAAACATTCATGTGTTGAATTGATATTCATCCGTTGTTTAGAAATTCATGTGTTGAATGGTATTCATATTTTGAAATAAATTGTTAGATGATAAAAATCCTATTTTTATCACCAACTTGAACTATATAGAAGAATTGTGTTTTGAAATGAATCGTTTTACAATAAAAATCACATTTTTATTGTATGCATAAATCGTTGAAATGTGAAATGTTAAAAATAGCCACTTGTTCAAAATAAACATATATCAGTTGAAATATTCATTAATTAGCTAATGAAATGATTTGCGCCTATTTATGTGACATTAGAATGAATGGTGTTTTTAAACCAAATAGAAATCGAATTATGAAGTTGAATAGAAAATGATAAATGATAAGAACTGTATATATATATGTATATGCATATTCATTGAACAGGTTATAGCAAAGGGGCTAGAGAAGAGGAATAAAATTTTGTGCCCGACAAATAGGTACACATTTACTGATTTGTTTGGGTGATGATTTTGAGCCTGTTGGCTAGCCGCTTGGCTTTTTCTTTTTCTTTTTGAGATTAGAAGGACCGGGACGCTATTTGCGATTTCCCGACGCTCCCGGTGCAGGGGAGGTTATGGCGAAATTTTTCCAAAATTTAAGGTGTTAGAAAATTTTTTGAAGTGAAAACGATATTGAAATTGTTGAATGAACTATATTTATATAAATATATAAATATAAATAAAATTAAAACGAAACGAAGCCGTGCAGTTCGCATTTTGAAACCGTGATTTCAAACAACTAGTACGGGGAATCCGACCATTGGATTTTCCCGAAACCGCAACCGTCGGGTTCGCCTTGGAAATATCTTCCCAACGGCACCAACCTTGTAAAAACCCAACGGTTGGATTGTCTGGAATGTTTAAATCAAATCTGATGAAAAACAGCGCCAGAAGCGATTATATTTATATATATATAAATATAATTATATATTTAATCGAATAACGACGCTGCAGTTCGTATTTTGAAATCGAAACTTCAAACGATTGTACCGGGAGATCCGACCGTCGGATTTTCCCGAAACTGAAACCGTTGGATTCGTTTTGAAAAGACCTTTCTAATGATGTAAATTTTGTGAAGATCCAACGGTTAGATTTTCAGATATGTGTAAATCAAATCTGAAGAAAAACAGCGCCACGGCCGCCTTATGGCCCGAAGCGTCGTCTTGAATAAAATGGCTATTTTAAAATAAATAAAAATAGCGATAAATAGTTATAAAATATCATAAGCGATATGGAATGGAAATAAACTGAATTTGCTTGATTTATGTGATGTTTGATGGTTGAATGTGTTTGGTGTGAAAATTACATTAAAGAACAAAATTGGTGTTGTCGAATAATTTAACCATTGAAATAAATCGAATTGAAATTCTAAATATACGTGAATTATTTGAAAAGGCCGAGTTAATTCTCATTTCGAATAATTGACCGACGATTGAAATTCGAAGATGAAGACGACGGTCGAAGACCGGAGATCTTCACCTCGTTTGGATGGTAACCGAGGTCCTGATTGGGAGGCATCCCGAAATATGGATAATGAGTGGTGATCGTTCAGACGTACGTGTTGATCGAAGGGTTTGCGAGGTATTTAGTGCTTCCGGTTTCGTTCAGACCCAGAACAGACTTGTAAATGGACTGTGTGTCCGACATTGGAATTTGTTCTGTGTGATTGATAGCCATCAGTTGCACGGTATGAATTGCCTGTGTGGCATGCTAAGATGCAGTGATCAGGGCTTCTGTTGAAAAGCAAAGTCTTGTGGTGATGATCAAAGCATCGCCTGTGTGGCGTAGCTTTGTGTATAACGTAAATTCGCGAGCCTTACACCCCGGTATGAACCTAAAACGGGAGAAGGACCTCAGGGAGGGCATGCGTTTCCTTCTAGCTAGGGTGGTGTCAGTGACCTACCAGCCCTGACATTTATATACTTTTCACCTATGTGGTTGTTGCTGTTGCGAGGCGCCTCGGTTTGATCGGACGATCCGGGTCCGATGGAGTCATTTGTTGGCTCGTTTCCGCCCCAAAGGGCGGGGAAACGTATTGTTCAGGCATTTTAATCCACATCGGTGGACCGGCCCTGTCGCTCCAAAGGCTTGACTGAGTACTTGCCTGAGACATGGGCTAGATTGTCTCGAATTCGGTAAGGACTATCTTTTGCCTTGGTTCATGGCGGAAATCCAATTTCCAAATACGACATCGTGCGGTTTTGATTGTATATATATATGGCGACATGATATATGGTACCCATGCAGTCTATGATTGATAGTTATGATTTGAAGTTGTTTTCAAAACATATAAACACTAGCAATAATATCAAAGGCCTTTGTTTTATTCGTATCAAGCATATTTTGGCCGTTATAAGGTAAAACTCTATCCTCCGGTTTGCGTTGCATTGTGTGATGGGAACTGAGTCTTATAATGGCTTCATTTTTATAAAAAGCATAGCGATGTTTAAAAGAAAGATTTGTTTTAAAGCACTGGCAATCCAATGGAGTAAACCCGTTCCACGAAAGTGGCGTGGTCCTGTGATTAGCCAATTATATATGTGTTGAGTGGATTTCTCATACCAGTCCCATGACTGACTCGTAGTTTGTTTCACTCTCAAACTCGGGTGCCCCTTTTTCTACACGGGCAGCCTTGTATTCAGGTTTAGCTGGTTCTTTCTGGATAGCTGGAGCTGAAGATGGATTCTATCATTTATTTCTTTTTATGTTGTTCAGCTCCTATTGTACATATTTTGTTTATTTCCGCTGTAGACATTTATGTATAGCTGAACTGTATTTGTACTAAGTAAGATCCTGTATACTGTGTAACTCTGATGATTACTTTTATCCAGTATATTTTGTTGTTCATATCTGGTGTATTTATTTAATTCTGTTCTGCTATTATATGTTTCTGTGTTATATTCCAAAGATAACCTTATTTCCGTGAGAACGGGAAATCGGGTCGTCTCAACGTGGTATCAGAGCTTTGGTTAAGCTTAGTTCTGGAATATAACATTTGAACGAACTCGTCAAAGATAGAACCAGTAGTGTTCTAGGACGGGTAACTCTATACAGATAGGATCAGTAATATCCTAGTATAACTAAAGCAGAATCAGAATGACTCTTTAGAGATGGGGTCAGAAGTGCCTCAGAACGAGTCAAGCGAAATATATTTTTAAACAACATACTTGTGATTATATATATATATAGTCTGGTTTTAGAAATATAATTTTTGAATATATAAAAGGTATATTTTTAAAGGTTAAAAATAATTGTATTGGTTGTTGTGTTGTATGATTATGGATTTATCAAACCACTTTCGGCTTTGTTCCTTTTCGGGGACGAAAAGTTTTAAGTGGGGGAGATTGTAACGACCCAGAAAATCTGAACCAATTTAAAAAATTTTAATTTGGCTAAAATAATGGATTTTAAATATTTAAAATAAATATTTTAAATAATGGCGATGAAAACCGAGTTTGAATCGACATTTGAAAACGAATATAATTAATTATAATTATATATAGAATTGAAAATGGCGCGGTAGTTCGATAATTCGATTTCAAAATTCAATTGAATATACCGGGTGCAAAACAATCCGGATTTTAGTGAAACCAAAAACATTAGAATCTGTTAGTGAATATCTTTCTAACGAATCCAACCAATCGAAATTTGATAGCGGGAATCAAAAGATATGTCCAGTTGAAAATTCTGAATAGTCGCTATGGAATTCAGGCCCTTAAAAATGGACATTTTGCAAACGACCTCGGATTTCGACGAAACCACTTTTGTTAGATCCGCAGTGTCAGGTTATTGCTAGGTTTCAAATTTCATAATTTTTCGAATCAATATGTGAGCGTGGCAAAGGAAAACGCGTTTGACCGGTTTCAGTTGATTTTAGTCGACTGGAAATTGACCATTTTTCAAACGGTCTCAGAATTCGACGAAACTAGTTTTGTTAGGACCGTATCGTCAATACGAAGCTAGAAAATATTTTTCTGGAATTTTTCTAGTTAGTATGTGACCCCGGTAATTTGAAATGTACGTTTAAAATTCAATATAGTGATTTAAATGTAAATGCAAAAGGAAACTGATTGTAACGATCAAATCAGCTTGCGAAACATATCCCATTGTGTTCGGAATGGGGGTTAAACGCTATAGACGACAGGCGGTGGGCCTCGTTTCGAGGTCATATGTAAAAGTCAACCCTCTTGAAAAATTAAATAATAAAATAATAGAAAAAAAAAATTCATTCCCTCCTTTATCTTTCTTCCTGCCCCCCCCCCCCCCCCCGTTCATTTTTATTTCGAAACAGAAAAAAAAACCTTAAATTAAGCCGCCTCCTCCGATCCTCCACCTCCGCACGTCGCCACCTCCTCCTGGAACTGCTGCCGCCGCCGCTTCTTCTCTCTCCCTCCCTCGATCGAAGACCTAAAACCCTCGAAGCTGCAACCTCCGAAGCCCACCTCGATCGCGACGCCACCAAACCCGAACCGCCGCCTTCGAGAAGCCTCCGACGAACTGCAGAAACCCCCCCTTTTTCGCAGCTTCGGTGAGCATCTTCCCTTTTTTTTATTTTCTTTTTTTTTATTCTGTAAAACTATTTTGTTTTAAAAATAAATACTGTTTTTAATTAAAAAGATAAAAAAAGATTTTTAAACTGATTTTCTTTGAAAGTTAAAACTATTTTTTTTAGAAAAAGTAAAAACCTGAGATTTAAAAAAAAAAAAAGTAAAAACCTGAATTTTAAAAAAAGTAAAAACCTGAGATTTTAAAAAAAAAAGTAAAAAACCTGAATTTTAAAAAAAGTAAAAACCTGAATTTTAAAAAAAAGTAAAAACCTGAATTTTAAAAAAAGTAAAAACCTGAATTTTAAAAAAAGTAAAAACCTGAATTTTAAAAAAAGTAAAAACCTGAATTTTAAAAAGGAAATAAAAGCTGAACTTTAAAAAAAGAAGAATCATATTTTTATTTAGTGAAAGTCGAAGTAAAAATCATATTTTTATTTAGTGAAAGTCGAAGTAAAAATCATATTTTTATTTAGTGAAAGTCGAAGTAAAAATCATATTTTTATTTAGTGAAAGTCGAAGTAAAAATCATATATTTATATATTGAATAGCATCGTAAAAATTCGATTTTTACATGTGTAGAGAATACGGGCGAAAGCGACAAAAGGCGAAGATTTCTATAAAGGAAGTATCGTGAAGTGGATAGCAATTGGTGAGATTTCTGATTTAAAAATATTATATATGTGTGAAATGAAAGTGAATAGCTATATATAAATATATATATATATATATATACGCCCCTCGTCCACAAACCATGGACGATATTTATTGGTTGAAATTGTGGTGAAAATTGATTGATAGCGAATGATTGTTTGGGATTGTTTGTGATTGATATTGGTTGATTGTGGTTGAAAAATACCCATTGGTGGTTGTGAATTATTTGGTTGAAACCACATAGGATTAGTTTGTGGAAATGAAATAAATATATACATGTCGCCTGCGTGCGAATTAGATGCATGATTACCATTGTCAAAAACCGCGAGGTTTTAAGGTAGAGCGAGGAGCCGTACTAGGGACGGTGCCGGTGTAACTACCCTGTCGTTATGCTGCCGAAATTTTGAATAATATTCGTGTGTTTGAATTATTTTCATATGCTTAAAACAAATTTATTCATTGAATAGAAAACATTCATGTGTTGAATTGATATTCATCCGTTGTTTAGAAATTCATGTGTTGAATGGTATTCATATTTTGAAATAAATCGTTTGATAATAAAAATCACATTTTTATCTATATATAGAAACTATAGAAAACATTCATGTGTTGAATTGATATTCATCCGTTGTTTAGAAATTCATGTGTTGAATGGTATTCATATTTTGAAATAAATCGTTTGATAATAAAAATCACATTTTTATCTATATATAGAAACTATAGAAAACATTCATGTGTTGAATTGATATTCATCCGTTGTTTAGAAATTCATGTGTTGAATGGTATTCATATTTTGAAATAAATCGTTTGATAATAAAAATCACATTTTTATCTATATATAGAAACTATAGAAAACATTCATGTGTTGAATTGATATTCATCCGTTGTTTAGAAATTCATGTGTTGAATGGTATTCATATTTTGAAATAAATCGTTTGATAATAAAAATCACATTTTTATCTATATATAGAAACTATAGAAAACATTCATGTGTTGAATTGATATTCATCCGTTGTTTAGAAATTCATGTGTTGAATGGTATTCATATTTTGAAATAAATCGTTTGATAATAAAAATCACATTTTTATCTATATATAGAAACTATAGAAAACATTCATGTGTTGAATTGATATTCATCCGTTGTTTAGAAATTCATGTGTTGAATGGTATTCATATTTTGAAATAAATTGTTAGATGATAAAAATCCTATTTTTATCACCAACTTGAACTATATAGAAGAATAGTGTTTTGAAATGAATCGTTTTACAATAAAAATCACATTTTTATTGTATGCATAAATCGTTGAAATGTGAAATGTTAAAAATAGCCACTTGTTCAAAATAAACATATATCAGTTGAAATATTCATTAATTAGCTAATGAAATGATTTGCGCCTATTTATGTGACATTAGAATGAATGGTATTTTTAAACCAAATAGAAATCGAATTATGAAGTTGAATAGAAAATGATAAGAACTGTATATATATATGTATATGCATATTCATTGAACAGGTTATAGCAAAGGGGCTAGAGAAGAGGAATAAAATTTTGTGCCCGACAAATAGGTACACATTTACTGATTTGTTTGGGTGATGATTTTGAGCCTGTTGGCTAGCCGCTTGGCCTTTTCTTTTTCTTTTTGAGATTAGAAGGACCGGGACGCTATTTGCGATTTCCCGACGCTCCCGGTGCAGGGGAGGTTATGGCGAAATTTTTCCAAAATTTAAGGTGTTAGAAAATTTTTTGAAGTGAAAACGATATTGAAATTGTTGAATGAACTATATTTATATAAATATATAAATATAAATAAAATTAAAACGAAACGAAGCCGTGCAGTTCGCATTTTGAAACCGTGATTTCAAACAACTAGTACGGGGAATCCGACCATTGGATTTTCCCGAAACCGCAACCGTCGGGTTCGCCTTGGAAATATCTTCCCAACGGCACCAACCTTGTAAAAATCCAACGGTTGGATTGTCTGGAATGTTTAAATCAAATCTGATGAAAAACAGCGCCAGAAGCGATTATATTTATATATATATAAATATAATTATATATTTAATCGAATAACGACGCTGCAGTTCGTATTTTGAAATCGAAACTTCAAACGATTGTACCGGGAGATCCGACCGTCGGATTTTCCCGAAACTGGAACCGTTGGATTCGTTTTGAAAAGACCTTTCTAATGATGTAAATTTTGTGAAGATCCAACGGTTAGATTTTCAGATATGTGTAAATCAAATCTGAAGAAAAACAGCGCCACGGCCGCCTTATGGCCCGAAGCGTCGTCTTGAATAAAATGGCTATTTTAAAATAAATAAAAATAGCGATAAATAGTTATAAAATATCATAAGCGATATGGAATGGAAATAAACTGAATTTGCTTGATTTATGTGATGTTTGATGGTTGAATGTGTTTGGTGTGAAAATTACATTAAAGAACAAAATTGGTGTTGTCGAATAATTTAACCATTGAAATAAATCGAATTGAAATTCTAAATATACATGAATTATTTGAAAAGGCCGAGTTAATTCTCATTTCGAATAATTGACCGACGATTGAAATTCGAAGATGAAGACGACGGTCGAAGACCGGAGATCTTCACCTCGTTTGGATGGTAACCGAGGTCCTGATTGGGAGGCATCCCGAAATATGGATAATGAGTGGTGATCGTTCAGACGTACGTGTTGATCGAAGGGTTTGCGAGGTATTTAGTGCCTCCGGTTTCGTTCAGACCCAGAACGGACTTGTAAATGGACTGTGTGTCCGACATTGGAATTTGTTCTGTGTGATTGATAGCCATCAGTTGCACGGTATGAATTGCCTGTGTGGCATGCTAAGATGCAGTGATCAGGGCTTCTGTTGAAAAGCAAAGTCTTGTGGTGATGATCAAAGCATCGCCTGTGTGGCGTAGCTTTGTGTATAACGTAAATTCGCGAGCCTCACACCCCGGTATGAACCTAAAACGGGAGAAGGACCTCAGGGAGGGCATGCGTTTCCTTCTAGCTAGGGTGGTGTCAGTGACCTACCAGCCCTGACATTTATATACTTTTCACCTATGTGGTTGTTGCTGTTGCGAGGCGCCTCGGTTTGATCGGACGATCCGGGTCCGATGGAGTCATTCGTTGGCTCGTTTACGCCCCAAAGGGCGGGGAAACGTATTGTTCAGGCATTTTAATCCACATCGGTGGACCGGCCCTGTCGCTCCAAAGGCTTGACTGAGTACTTGCCTGAGACATGGGCTAGATTGTCTTGAATTCGGTAAGGACTATCTTTTGCCTTGGTTCATGGCGGAAATCCAATTTCCAAATACGACATCGTGCGGTTTTGATTGTATATATATATGGCGACATGATATATGGTACCCATGCAGTCTATGATTGATAGTTATGATTTGAAGTTGTTTTCAAAACATATAAACACTAGCAATAATATCAAAGGCCTTTGTTTTATTCGTATCAAGCATATTTTGGCCGTTATAAGGTAAAACTCTATCCTCCGGTTTGCGTTGCATTGTGTGATGGGAACTGAGTCTTATAATGGCTTCATTTTTATAAAAAGCATAGCGATGTTTAAAAGAAAGATTTGTTTTAAAGCACTGGCAATCTAATGGAGTAAACCCGTTCCACGAAAGTGGCGTGGTCCTGTGATTAGCCAATTATATATGTGTTGAGTGGATTTCTCATACCAGTCCCATGACTGACTCGTAGTTTGTTTCACTCTCAAACTCGGGTGCCCCTTTTTCTACACGGGCAACCTTGTATTCAGGTTTAGCTGGTTCTTTCTGGATAGCTGGAGCTGAAGATGGATTCTATCATTTATTTCTTTTTATGCTGTTCAGCTCCTATTGTACATATTTTGTTTATTTCCGCTGTAGACATTTATGTATAGCTGAACTGTATTTGTACTAAGTAAGATCCTGTATACTGTGTAACTCTGATGATTACTTTTATCCAGTATATTTTGTTGTTCATATCTGGTGTATTTATTTAATTCTGTTCTGCTATTATATGTTTCTGTGTTATATTCCAAAGATAACCTTATTTCCGTGAGAACGGGAAATCGGGTCGTCTCAGTATATCTCCCATCTAGAGAAAATTCACTTCCTTCTTAAAACTTTCGATGTTATCCCTTTTGGGAAATGATTGCTAATCCTAAGCGTTGGTGATATACATTCGATACATTCAAGTGAAATGGGCGATCAATTATGTGTTGCCGAGTTGCAAGATGTTCTTGTTGAACTCCAGTATATTCCCGCTAGAGTACACTGATCGGAATGTGGTTCTATACCTTGTCATAGTGGGAAGTCCATTCTCCAGTAAGAGCCCACGGTTTTTGATTGTATATTATATATGTAGAGCATGAGAATCTAGCGTTCTTCTAGATTGTTATTTACTTGATTTGGACATTATTATAATATTAGAAAAGTATTAATCTAAATAAATGTTTTGGGTTATTATGAGGTAAAAACCATTGGTATTTATGTGTAGATCGGTCTTACGATTATCATTTCGTTTAAAAGGATTTTAAAAAGTTAAACCAAGTGATTGGAGTTTACTCACGCCAATCCCATGACTGACCCATAGTTTATTTTGTTTTGTTTTACCCTAACCTCTTGGGTGCCTAAAATTGTACGGGCGGTCAAGTAGTCGGGATTTTACAGATATACTGGCAAGAGCATGGAGCAGGAGGCTTCAACATTTAGTTATATAAAGAGTTATTTCTGTTGTGATATATATAAATATGTCATGTACTCTGATGGTGCATGTAAGTATGGATATAGTTTTGTATTTCAAAGTTATGTTATATAATATATTTTATTCGTTCCGCTGTGACATTTGTGTTTACTCTGATTCTATTCAGTTGTGTTCTTCTTGTTCTTCTATTCTAACTTTCTTTCGTTCTATTTCTCACCCTCTAAATTCTTTCTATTAATGATCTAGTATTTTCGATGCTTGAATAGTCTACATGGTAGTTTATGTTGATTTTCGGGGTCGAAAATCCCCGGGTTGTTACATTGTCCCCCGGGTTGTTACATTTTCCCCCGGGTTGTTACATTTGCAGATATGTATATCCACTCTCTTAATAATTTCACATAAGAAATTGTATTTTTTAAATATATGTTTGGATCGATAATTAGATCAGGGCATCTAGGCCCGATCAATAGCTCTATTGTTATCGCAATGTCAGATCATTAGATCAACAATAGATATAACTAAGCTCAAAGATGAACTTTTAATCCAAACATTCTCCTTTGAAGAATTAGTATTTATTTCTTATTTTAAACAAACATCATTCACTATAATTAATGTGTTATCAGTGTATAACATTAGAATTATTATATCACTCCCACTTAATTCCTTGTCCACACAAGGTTTAATAGTATTTTGTGGTTTTCGAGACATTTCGAGTTCTACTTTATTCCCATTGGTATCTTAGAGGCTGACTCTCCTTTTAAAAAGGATACCAACTGGAGAAATAAAAAATTTATTCTTAGAGGATTCATATAAATAATATCCTTTTGCTTCTTTTGGATATTCCACAAAATAATTATCAAATTTGGGTCCGATCTTATCAGAGGCAAGACGTTTAACAAATGCCTCACATACCAAATCTTCATAAAAGACATACTAGGATGCTTCCTTATCCATATCTCATATGGTGTCTTTATAATCGTCTTAGTAGGATCATAATTAAATATGAGTGAAATTGTTTCAAAGGGATAATCTAAGATTTATTAGAATATCTATATGACTTATCATTGATCGTGCCATTTCTTATAAGGTACGATTTCTCCTTTCGAACATGCCATTTCAATATTGTGTTCTAGCATGAGTGAGTTGCAATACAATTTCACTCTATTAAATAATCATTATATATTGGCTTTTATATTCTCTCGAAGTTAGTTTATAACTTCATTCTCGAATTCCTTGAACTTTTCAAATGATTCAGATTTGTGTTTCACAAGTGAAATACAACTATATCTACTGACATCATCGGTAAATTAATGAAGCAATAAAATGCACCTTTAACTGATGTATTTATAGATCCATACACATCACTGTGTATAAGGCCCGATTTATTACTTACCCGTTCACTGTGTCCAATGAAAAGTGCTAAAGTCATCTTGCGTAATAAACAAGATTTTCATTGTTCACATGATTCAAAATCAAATGACCTCAAAATTCCATCGTTATGCATGTAGTTTTGATACGTGATTCTTGTTTATATGGCATAAGCGACAATGCCAAGGTATGTTAGATTATATGATTTAATCCATTTAGTATTCATGTTATAAACTTTCATATTATAGTTAAGGATTTAAATATAAAATCATTAACTAATTGTGCAATTTCATAATATATTTCATTTAGATAAAATGAACAACAATTGACGTTTCATTACAAATGAAATTCAAACTTGTCTAAACAAGATATAGAATAATATTTATTTTATATAGAATTTTATAACTATAGTTTAATTATTCAGTTAAGCCAGTACATAGAACAAGATGAAACTTCCTATGGATAATGCAACAACATTTGCTTCATTTCAAATAATAAGTCCACCTATTTTTTTCCTTCAGTTTTCTACTTATTTTACAATTCCTGTAACTTCACATACATATATGTGATACATGTGTAGTATCTAATACTAGAGAATTATAAGTAGATTTTTATAACATTTATATCTTATTCGGTTGAAGTCATACTTCAATTTCCTTTTCAGAACTTCTATATTTTTAAAATAATTACATTTTAATTTGTTTGAGGACGATCCTCAAATTTCGGTGTTAGTCAAGAAATTTATTTTAATTCAATTTATCCTTCTTAAGGATTAATTTTAAATTATCGTAGTTATTTTCTATTTAATATCTATAGTAGATAATAATAAATGATTTTGTAATATTAATTTAATATAAACACAAATTTTGATAATCAAAATTTATATTAGCATAAATTTATAGTTTAAACTAAAATATCCTCCCATTCAAATTAACGCCCCTCTATTTATATATATATATATCAGCATATATATATATATATATATATATTGGTGGTCTAAGATCCATATCTAATCATGCCTTGAGTCAGCTTTGGCTGATCGCCTAAAACACAGTATTTTAGGTAGACATCTTATGTCAATTATATCTCTTATATAACTCTTGGATATCATGATGAACAATTTTGTTCATTTAAATATTAAATATTTCATGCTCCTTGTCCCTAAGGCCATAATCTTATTATGCTTCCTAGCTAAGTCAGACCCAATTATACAATTTGAGTATCACATTTACTCGATCGCATATAACCGAAATAAAAGTTGCACAATGCTTTGGCATTACCTACAACCAGTGATTCTGGCATGTATATATTGGAAAACATCACTACGACTTAATATAACAAAATTTGCTTTAAAGGGATTTTATAATTCGTAGTGGCAAACAATATCAGTGTTATTTACACATATATTAAAAATATATCTATTTCATATACATAATATTTATTGGATTTAAATAAAATATATTAAACATATATATATATATATATATATATATGGTAGCTAATGCAATAGAAGAAACAAACAAGGTGAAAGATAAGGATAAGGGTAAAAAGGTTGATGCTTCAGAATTTATAGATAAAACACAAGTTATTTGCAAGGTAATAAAAAAGTGGGTTCTAATGCTTCATCCCCTGCTCCTTCTAAAAGAAATCTAAGGAGCTCATCCACTATCAAATGAAAATATTAAGTTGGAACATTAGGGGAATGAACACAACTTCTCCTATGAAGGATGTGATCACTCTCCTAAATCAAACTAAATTGACTATTTTTGGTTTAGTTGAAACTAAACCTTCTAAAGCTAATTTAGTTTTATTTGGTTCCTTACTTCCTGCCTCCTGGAAATCTCTTACTAATAATTCCTCTGTCTCAAGTGGTTGAATTCTTCTTATATGGGATTAAAACGAGTGGGATTGTGTTCTGGAATCTTTTTCTTTTCAGCACATGCATTTTCTGATAGAAAAATGTAATGGAAAACCTTGTTTTCTGAATCTAGTTTGATCATTAATGCCTAGATTTTGATGGGAGATTTCAATAATGCTCTATCACCAAATGATAAAAGAGGAGGACTTCCTATTTCTTACAACTATCTGAGAGGATTTAAAAAAATTATTGTATAAACAGCTTTAACTGAAATAAAATCATTGGGTGCACAGAAGGGGTATTGCTACTCATATTGATAAAATTTTAGTTAATAACAGTTGTTTGCATCTTTTTTTAAATATGAAAGCATTGTCATTCTCTCAGAATTCAAGTGATCATAATCATATCATGTTATAGCTGATCCAAACACAAGTGACAAAAGGTTTTCTTTTTTGGTATAGAAATGGTTGGCCAAATCTAGCAGGTTATAATGAGGCAATTCAAAAAGGTTTGAACTCAAATGTATGGGGTTTTCATAGTTACCAATTTATGCAAAAGCTTCAAACTTGCAAGAAGGAGTTAAAAAATTGGAATAGATTAAGGGAGAAGAATTCTACAAACCTTAAACAAGATGAAGAAATTTCCATTCAGTTGGAGAAAGAAGCAAATTTACATCCTGAAGGCATTATGTTGTATGAAGACTACCAGCAAGCAAAGAAGAATTTCCAGAATCTTCAACAAATAAATTTCAGTGGTTTTAAACAGCAAGCAAAGGTATCTTGGCTACAACAAGGTGATACTAACTCAAAATTCTTCTATTCTCGAATGTCTATCAAGAGATATTTTAAACACATTAGAGCGTTGATAGATCAAAATGGCAATCTTTTGTTTAAACCAAAGGATATTGAGATAGAAGCCATAAATTACTTCTCTGCTATGCTTAATGGACCTAATCAAACTGTTTACCCAATTTTCATCCTATATCTATAGTTAATCTACAAGGCCAGCAATTTCTATTGAAAGCAGTTGAGCAATAAGAAATCCAAAAAGCTTTCTTTTCATTTCATGATGATTCTAGCCCTCGGCTAGATGGTATGAATGCAAAGTTTTTAAAAGTTCACTGGGAATTATTGAAATATGAATTATTGGCTACAATTTCTGATATTTTTAAATGTGGAAAACTGCCAAAGTCTTTAAATCATACATTTATAACTTTAGTTCCAAAGAATGAGAGACCAACCAAGATAGCTCATTACAGGCCAATTTCATGTTGTAATGTTTATTACAAAATATTGTCTAAACTATTGTGTAATAGACTTAAGACATTTCTTCCTTATTTAATATTAGAAAATGAGAGTGCATTTATAAAGGATGGATATATTAGTGATAATATTTTATTAGCTCATGAATTGCTGCGAGACTTTAAGAAGAAGGGAATGCCTAAGCTATGTGTCAAAGTAGATCTACAAAAAGCATATGATAAAGTAAGTGGAGAATTAATTTGTTTCATAATGTCAAAAATGAATTTTCCAATACATTTCGTAAATCTGATTTATGAATATATGTCATCAGCAACATTCTCCATTATCATACAGGTCATTCCTAAGGGGTTTATCACTTCAAAAAGAGGAATAAGGCAAGGAGATCCCTTATCCCCATACCTTTTTACTATTGCGATGCAATATTTCTCATTTTTAATGGATGAAGCTACGCAGTCTAAAGAATTTCAGCTAAGTTCATCAATTTAACCAATTATATCACATTTATTATATGTTGATGACCTAATGGTTTTTGGCAAAACAATAATCAATAATGCTTTCTCTTTTAAGATGATATTTCAAAAATTAAGTATGCATGCTGGACTTAATGTGAATGCATCCAAAAGTAAAGCTTTCTTCAATGATTCTACCACCAATTCTAATGATATTCTGGACATTTTGGGATTTGATAAAGGAGTTCTACCTATTAAATATCTTGGTGTGTCGTTATCCTCAAATTATCTTCACTATTCAGATTGTAACTCACTAATTCAAAGGGATCAAAGCAAGATTCAAGGATGGGAAACCAAGTTGCTTAGTTTTGCAGGGAGGGCAGAATTAATAAATACTGTTATTACTCCTATAATTTTATATTGGCTTTTTATATATCAAATTCCAGAATATACATTAGATAAATTGGATTCTCTTTGTGCATATTTTTTCTGTAGAGGCACTGCACAGAAAGTAGCTTGGAGTTCTATGTGTAAACCTAAGGCTGAAGGGGGTATAGGTTTATAGAATTTGTCTGATCTGAAAAAAGCTGCATATATCAAACTTCCTTGGAATTTTCTAACAAATTCTACTGAGTGGAGTAATTGGATGCATAACAGATATTGTTATAGGAATCATTTTTGGTCTATGGAAATTGATAATAATGCTTCTATTACTTGGAAATCACTTCTTAGGCATCGAACCAATTCAAAGCAATTATTTAACAAAGTTATATCAAGAGGAGAGGAGGTTTGATCCCTGGATAAACTGCCATTGCCTTGTTGATTTATTGGGATTTGATAGAGATCATTTGATTGGTAATGCTGAATAGAGAGTAATCTCTATCATTAGAAATGAGATGTTTAAGTCTGACATTCATCCTGCAACAAGAGAACTATTAGAGGAAATCACATACATATCTACTCATCCTAATACAGATCAAGACTTTTATGCATGGTGTGAAGGTGGTATTTTTTATTTTCATAAAGCTTGGGACTATTTGATAAGTCATGTAGAAACTGATACTATCTTTTAGTAATTTGGCACTCGAAAAACGGTAGAAGAATGGCATTCATTTCATACCTTGCAATCCTGGTAAGAATGGATACAAAGGATAGAAACAAATTGTATGGCAATGTAACAAACGTGATATGTCCTCTTTGCAACAATCATCCTGAATCAGTTCAGCACCTATTTTTTTCAGTATGATTATTCAGCCTTCATTTGGTTATCCCTTAAGCAAAAATTGTCTATATCCTTGAATACACATTCTGACTTGAAAGAAGAGGCTAGAATCATTCATTCCAGCTTTAAATTAATGGACCAAGTGCGAGATTTAGCCTGTGGAGCATTTACAACAGCTATCTACTTCATCTAGAAAGAAAGAAATATAAGGCTTTTTGAAGGCAGAAGCATTCATTCAGCTTTATGCTTAATGAAGATTGAAAGGGAAATTGTGTATTTGGTTAGAAACAATGGAAGTAAATCATCTCGAAGCAGGAGAAATGAAAAGATACTTGGGAAATAGGGTATCGAATTAATTGATGCTAGTTAGTGTTGGAAGATGGTGATTTGAATTAAAGCGGTAGCGGGAGAATAAATTTGGTCTGTTTCATGGGCTTTGAAGATGGACTGCTGGTGGTTTATTCTTTTTGCTATGCGTTTTAATTGTAATTTGCTTTTTGTTTGTATTAGGCAACTATGATAATCGATACCAAATTTATAAGTACTTTTTTCCCTGTAAGCCACTCACTTAGGTTAGAGGGATCACATGGTTTTGACGAGGCTTATAAAGGAGGTTTTTTAATTTTTTTAGCAATAAAGTGAACCAATTTTCAAAAAGAATATATATATATATATGTATGTATGTACGTATGTATGTGTATATTCTGGTATGTGTTCATGTGTACAACACCTATTGCACTGACATGTTCGGTTTGTTTCTCTTGTGCTTATCCCTCTACCATAATGTATTTGTATATTTTGAGTTGTTGCATGCATTGATTTGCACAAGACTTGAGCCCTTGTGCTTATTTGTTGAGTACACCTTGTACTTGACTTTGAGTATCTTGGCATTTGCCACTACACATCTTCTCCACTTCTTGCCTAAGCCTGAATCTAAACCTGAAATATGTTGGAGTCTTGTAATCTAACGTGATCTTTCGACAAACTTAGATGGTTGTATTTTAGACCAGTTTGGTTTTTCACTTTGCCATGCATATATATATATATATATATACACATACATACATACATACATACATATTTATGCGTGTATATGTATGTTATGATGTAAGGTGTCATTTAAATCTTGATGTTGTTTGTTCATGCTTCCATGCTTTGGTTTGTTTGAATTCTCCACGTTGCACCAGGTCATCATTTGTTTAGCTTCTTGAACTGGGTTGATTTTTGCACATATATGTACTTGAACCTGTTTTCTTATTTTGTGCCTGAGGCTTGAACGATTTGCTCTAACTTGCATGCTGTGGAGGTTGTTTTCTTGAAACATATGTGTCTGGATGTTATGTCCATGCATACGTGTGCATGTGCATGTGTGTACGTGAAAGCTTCTGCACTATGTCGTTTCCTCTTGTCTATGACACGTTGGCCATTGTCATCTAAAAAAAGATAACTGTATACAAGTGCAAAAATATTTCTAGATAATTCAGCAGACCACTACACGATGTGACATGGCTGGTCAAGATCAACAAACAAAAAAATATGAGTTGATGCTGGTCTTGATTAAGAGACCACTATATCTGTGTTGAGGTTGATCAACAGGCACTAGTTATTCAATTTACCTTGTGGTATTTATAGTGAATCACGGTGAATATCACAAGTAGTCTAGACTCAAATAAATGTATATATATCAGACCAAGTCTTGAAATATGAGGAGAAACACACTAAAATTCTAAGGCAAATAAAATTCAAAATAATTTTATATTCACCAACATTTAAATCTATTTTTGTTCCATTTTATTGTGTGTGTTTCTATGACAGATATGCAGGTGACTGGACAGGATCAAAAGCAGTCAGAAGACAAAGTGTGTCAGTGTGTGTATATGAGTCTGTAAATAAAATTATATATAACTACGTGAAATCTGAGTGAAATGAGTGTTGTAGCGAGGAATTAATGTAAATGTGAATTAAATGTATTAAATTACAGTGAAATGTACAATAGTGGAGTCAGAAATTTGTACTATTTCAAATGTTGAAATAAAATATTTATTTGAATAAAAACACTATTTGAATATCAAATTGTATGCAATAGCATTTTATTCAAAATAAATATTTATTTCTATACGTGATGCAATATAAAATAGTACAGATACAAACATATTTATAATATATATATATGTATGTATAAGTATATGTTATCATCAAACAAGAATCATATTGTTATACTCAACAAAGGTCTCGTGGCACACACACAATGCAAACACAGACATGGGCGAGGTTTCCACTTATGGTAGACAAACGCGCTTGATACGTGAAAAATCCTCTGATATTATTACTAGTGAATAATGTATATCATTTCGCAAATAAATGTATCAATCCTAGCCAGCATAATTCCCTATCCCATTATAATGACATAATAGTATACAATTAAAACTTTAAAGGCTCATAGTGGAGAATGGATTTCCAACAATGGCTAGGGTAAGAGACTACCCTATCGTGCAGTGCACCTCTAGAAGAGTGCACCCAAAATACCCGCCCAATGCGCTTAAAAGGTCGGCCCTGATCATACTTCGAAAACAGGCCCGATATGACATTTGCCCTGGTCGTTACCGACCTATCCTGAGATCCCACATCACTTACTCAACATTCAGTCTTTAATCTTGAAGGTTGATGACCATATCCTTCTTGGGTCGCATGTGTAATAACCCGGAAATTCTGAGCCAGTTTAAAATTTTTATTTTGGCAATTTTAATGAATTCTGAATATTTAAAATGAATTATTTTAAATAATATCGACGAAAATTTATTTTGAATGTAATTAGAACGTATACATTTATACGCGTTGTCGTTAGAATATAAATATTTATATATAATTATAAATAGAATTGAAAATGGCGCGGTAGTTCGATAATTCGATTTCAAACTTCAATTGAAGTTACCGAGTGCAAAACAATCCGAATTTTAGTGAAACCAAAAATAATGGAATCTAATTGTGAATATTTTTCCAACGAATCAGAAAAATCAAAATTTCATAGCGGGAATCAAAAGATATGCCCAGTTGAAAATTCTGGATAGTCGCTATGGAATTCAGGCCCTTAAAAATGGGAATTTTGCAAGCGACCTCAGATTTCGACGAAACCACTTTTGTTGGGTCCGTGATGTCAAATTATTGTTAGGTTTTAAATTTCATAATTTTTCGAATCAGTATGTGAGCGTGGCAAAGGAAAACGCGTTTGACCAGTTTCAGTTGATTTTAATCGACTGGAAAATGGCCATTTTTCCAACGGTCTCAGAATTCGACGAAACTAGTTTTGTTAAGACCGTATCGTCAATGCGAGGCTAGAAAATATTTTTCTGGAACTTTTCTAGTTAGTATGTGACCCCGGTAAATTGAAATGCGCGTTCAAATTTAATATATAGAGTTATATGTTGATTTTGGGGAAACTGATCGAAATGACCGAATCAGCTTACGATACATATCCCATTGTGTTCGGAATGGGGGTAATTAGCTATGGACGACAGGCGGTGGGCCTCGTTTTGAGGTCAAAATAAAAAGTTGCTTTTTGAAAAATAAAATGAATTAAATATAAAAAATATATATATTTTCAGAAAACCCCCTCCCTCTTTCATTTTCCCTCCCCGTCGAATTCAATACCAGAGAAAAAAAAACCGCGATAGCGCTCAGGGCCCCCCATGCGGATCGACGCCGCCACTAGCCGGAGCCCCTCCTCCTCCGATGACCTCACCGCCGTGCCACAGAAGACAACCTCGCCCCCCTTCTCTTATCCCCTTCTGAATCCGTACCCTCCCCAAAAGAAAACCCTAGCCCAAACCCATGGAGCCCTCGCCGAAGACCCCCCCCTGGGATGCAGCAGCCCCTTTTGAACCCGCAAGCTCCTCCAGCGGCCCTCAGCGAGATCGATGGAAAACAAAGGTGATTTACAGCCTTTAATAAAATCAGTTTTATTTTGTATCAGTCCTTGATTTAAGTTCAGATTTTTATATATGATTTTTAGTTAAGAGAAAGTTTATATTTTATCCATGTTAAAGAATGGATTTTTATTTTTAGTCTTAATTAAATAAAGATTAGTTTTTTTAAAATAGGAAAAAATTCGATTTTTATATATTGAATTTCACGGAAAAAATTCGATTTTTATATATTGAATAGCGAAGTAAAAATTCAATTTTTATATATTGAATAGCGAAGTAAAAATTCGATTTTTATATATTGAATAGCTTAGTAAAAATTCGATTTTTATATATTGAATAGCGAAGTGAAAATTCGATTTTTATATATTGAATAGCGAAGTAAAAATTCGATTTTTATATATTGAATTGCGAAGTAAAATTCGATTTTTACATATGTAGTGGCTACGGGCAACGAAAGTGACGAAAGGCGAGAACGGCGAAAATTTCTATAAATGAAGTGTCGTGAAGTTGGGATAGCTTTTGGTGAGAACTTCTCACTCTTCAAATTCTTTTCTAGTTATATATATATACTAGGATGCAGACGGTGTTTAGTAGCACCCGACACAATCGTCCACAGACCATGGACTTGTTTATTTGGTTGCATAGATTAGTTAGATGATTTGATTTGAATTTGGTTGTTTGGTGAATTTGATTGATGTGTGAATGGCGTGGGCCTTCACTAGACCGGGGATAAGGCTAGGCCTTGTCCCGTTTCTAGTATCGTGCCGTTATGCCGCCAAAAGTTTCTAAAAATAATTTAGAAAAATAAAACAATTTGATCGTTAAAAATATAATTTTTAACGGGAATGTGAATAAATAAATATTCATTTACAAACCGGACGGTTTGTTTATGTACACCTATTTGAAGGACATTGATTGGGACGATAAATTTTACACATCGCCCAACTGCACAAATAAAAATCTGTGTGTGATTGCTGGAAACCCCACACGGGTATTGGGATGATATTTGACGTACACTAATCCCGATTGTTTAGTTGTATGTCGATCGATTGATTGACAGGCTGTTATAAGCGTTGAATATTTATATTTGATGCTTATACAGTGTAGAATGCACCTTGGATGATGGTTGATTATTCATCGTTGTTGATATATTCATGTGTTGTAGAAAATCCATATAATTAACATTATATGGTAATTGATTGGGCCTCATTCCAGTTTTAAAATAGGAATATTTGAAAAAGAAATATTTGAAATAGAATATTTGAAAATAGGAATATATGAAGCCGTATTGATTAGATTGACGCCATTTTGACGTGAACGATATTTATATCGATTTTATTCATTTTATAATGAATATCGAAAGTGATTTCAAAATCTGATATTTTGAAAGGAATTGAATAAAAATAAATTCGAATTGAAATGGAATAAAACGAATTCAAATTGAAATGGAATAGAAATGAATTCGAATTGAAATTGAATTTAATTGAAAACGAACTGAAATTGAATTAGAAATCAATTTGAATTGAAATCAATTTGAAAATGGATTTAAAACGATTTATAAAGCACGTTTTGAATTGAAATCGACGAAGTATATATTATATATATTATATATATAATATAAATGGCCTGAATAGAACGCGCCGCGCCGCGGCAGTTCGCGAATTTCGACCATTAACTTCGAACGAATATTACGGGAGATCCAGCCTTCGGATTCTCCTAAAACCGGAACCGTTGGGTTCATATCGAAAAGAGCTTTCTAACGAATATTATAAATTTGAAATCTAACGGTTGGATTTGGAATTATGTCCAAATCAAATTTGAAAAAGGTTGCTGTAAGTGCAGTTCGATGGCCGTTGATGGAAATCGACTGTACGTGCCTTGATAAAATTATTAAAAATAGTAATAATTTGTGTAAAATCATAAGAAATGATTTAGAAAGAATTGGGATGAAAAACTCCATATTTGAAAAGATAAAAATAGATTTTTATCGAAATGAACTAGTTTCAAACTAGAATAATAATTCTATTTATTTTTAAATAAATAAATTGAATTTGAAATGGTTTTGAAAATAACCAGAATGTCCAATGATTGCATTGGAATGGATTTGAATCAAAATTGTCTTCGGAATATTTCGATGTTGGATTTCGTGATTATACGGATGTTGTTATGGAAATTTGAAAGAAATAGATATATATATCGTTATTTCCAATACGATATCTGTTGGTCGTAGAATTTGATATTGAATATAAGCCGATATATTTTCTATTCAGAGCCTTGTACTTAATATCAAATGTGATTTGGGTTTGTCGTGAATGGTGTCTTGACTAACACTGTTCTTGAACCCAATTAAGAAAAGATTAAATCTTTTTATTTGGATTTAATGAAGTGTACCAATTAAACAATATTTAATTGGAATTGAATTGATATTGATTTTTGGGTTTGTCGTGGATAGTGTTTTAAATAACACTCGTTCTTTAACCCGATAATTAATGGAATGTGATTTTGGGTTTATCGTGAACTGTGTTTTAAATAACACCGATTCTTTAACCCAATTAAAGATGAAAACTAAGTGGAGTTTTAATGAATCTTTAATTAGATTGAAATGATCGAGAATGGAGTATCACCAGTTTTGCTCCGGGCGATAGTTAAATCTTTAATTAGATTTGAACGAGAAATCGTAATTGAATTTACCAATAACACCGTGGTGTTAGATATGAAGTAGGACCAGTTTTACTTCATTGGATTAATAGGTTGGGGTTGGGAAATTAAAGCAAATGATTACTTCGGTAAGGTTCGTTAACCCCGACTAGTTGAATCGAAATTCAAAAGAAGATTTGAGAATAAATTTTAATGATTTATCTTGGATAAAATTAATGGGAACCTTTCCCTATGAATGTGAAATTTAGAAACGAACTGTCGGTTAGCTAAGCAGAATGGTTTTCTGGATATTGATCTGATGTTGGTTTCGGCCTTCGGGGTTAATATTTGGGGAATTATTCTCTTGATTAATTTACAGTTAGTGACAGATGAATTGGAATGAGGCATATGCTGTGTTTGTGTAACACTTATTTAAAATATACGCGAGTTATTCGGAAAGACCGGGTTTATCCCATTCTGAATAACTAATACGACGATAAGTCGAAGATGAAGACGATGGTCGAAGACCGGAGGTCTTCACGTCGTTTGGGTGATTACTGATGATCTTGATTGGGATGTACACCCAAGAAGATGGAAACAGTTGGTGATCGTCCAGACGTACATGGAGATCGATGGATATGCGGGGTACTAGGTGCCTCCGGTTTCGTTCAGACCCAGAACGGACTTGTAAATGGACTGGGTGTCTGACATTGGATTTTAGTCCGTGTGATTGATCTCTATTAAATATATATCTGTTTGGCGGCGGAGAATTTATTTTCTTGCTTAACGCCCTTCTCTGAGACGTACGTGCTCAGGGGTTATATATTGATGGATATCAAACGCATGGAGTGAATTGCCTGTGTGGCATGCTAAGATGCAATTAATCGAGGATTCTGTCGAAAAGCAAAGTCTTGTGGTGATGATCAAAGCACAGCCTGTGTGGCACAGCTTTGTGTAACGTGAATTCGCGAGCCTCGCACCCCGGTTATGAACCAAAAACGGGAGAGGACCTCAGGGAAGGCATGCGTTTCTTTCTAGCTAGGGTGGTGTCAGTGACCTACCAGCCCTGACATTTATATACTTTTCACCTGTGTGGTTGTTGCTGTTGCGAGGCGCCTCGGTTAGATCGGACGATCCGGGTCCGATGGAGCCATTCGTTGGCTCGTTTACGCCCCAAAGGGCGGGGAAACGTAGTGTTCAGGAATTTTAATCCACATCGGTGGACCGGCCTTGACGATCCAAAGGCTTGACAGAGTACTTGCCTGAGGCTCGGGCTAGAGCGTCTCGAATCGGTTGAGGACTATCTTTTGCCTCGGTTCATAGACGGAAACCCAATTTCCAAATACGCCACTTTGCGATTTTGATTGTATAACTTATATATGGCGACATAGTGTTATGGGGCATTCATGCCGCCTATGATTGATACTTATGATTTGAAGTTGTTTTATACACTATACACTTATAATAGTATCAAATGATTTCTTTTAAACGTATCAAGCATTCTTGGCTATTATAAGGTAAAAACCCTATCCCCCGGCTTGCGTTGCATTGTGTGATAGGACCTGGGTCTTATAATAGCTTCATTTTTCTTTATTTAGCATTGCGCTGTTTGTTTTATGCACTGGTATTCTTGGGAGGAAACCCGTTCCGTGTAGTACGGCGTGGTCCCTTGATTTACTTAACTTTAAAAATAAAGTTTAACTGTTTTAGTTCTCACACCAGTCACATGATTGACCTGGAGTTTATTGTTTTATCCAAAACTCTGGGTGCCCCTATTTTGACACGGGCAGCTAGTAGTTTTGGTTTTGCAGATTTATATTCACAGGATCCTGGTTTACAGTTGGAACGATATCCGGAAAGCTTTGTATCCGTATATCTCTTCTAGTTGTGTATTGTATTATTTTCCGCTGCTATGTATTTAAATGTAATTTAAATCTCTGATATTTCTGTGTAATATTCATTTATACTCTGTATATTCTTGTATTCTGGTGCATTGTTGTTATATACAATGAAATGTTCTTTTGTATGCGTTCTATTTTGTCGTGTTCTCAGAACAATCCGCTCTTTCCCTTCTCTTCGGGGACCGGGGGAGTTCGGGTCATTTCATCGTGGTATCAGAGCATTGGTTTACAAAGCTCAGAGAACAAGGCACATTAGAACCATACGAAAGAATTCATCAGAAACTGGATTAGTAATATCCAATGAGAATGACTCGTTAGAGATAGGATCAGTAGTATCCTAGAACGAGTGTGAAGAGTATATTTTTCAAATGAAAACAATTCTGTTTTGAAATTTAAATAGTTTTACATGTATTTGATTATTTATTTATATTGATGAGGACAGTCCAGTATATAAAGATTTTGCATATACGCCTTGCAAACGTGTATTTAAAGTTTTAATATACTGGATAGATATAGAATTACACTCTAATCGCCCGGAGATGATTTTGATGATGGAGCTCCATCATTAGAATTTATGTTCGAGTGACGAAGGTGGGCTTTCTATATATTTCCTATTGACTGGTGTGAGAACCAAAAATTAGATAGGGCCTATTGTTGTGGTTTGGCATCAAAAACATGATTTTTGTATATGTATCAAAATTATGAATTTGAAACTCTAATTCACTAATTGATTGATGTTTGTGTTGTTTGTTTATTTGTTTGCTAATTTTTAGCCAATTAGCCTAATTGAATCACATATTGAATTATATTGAAAATTAGTTGCATTTGCTTGCATATACTTGTACTTACATTAAACAGGTCATAGCAAGGAGGCCAGAGCAGAGAATAAAATTTGTTTGCCCGACAAATAAGTACATGTTTATTACATAATTTACTGTTTTGTTTGGGTGATGATGATTTTATGAGCCTATTGGCTAGCCGCTTGGTTTTTTCTTTTTCTTTTTGAGATCAGAAGGCCTATATGGCAATTTCGGGATTTTCCCGTGGCTCCCGGTGCAGGGGAGGTTATGGCGAAATTTTTCGAAAATTTAGGGTGTTAGCCAAATTTTTGAAAATTTGAAAATTCTCAGAAACTGAAAAGTTGGAGAATGCAAGCCAGATCGAACGTAGAGCTGATTAATCAAACCACTTTCGACTTTGTTCCTTTTCGGGGATGAAAAGTTTTAAGTGGGGGAGATTGTAATAACCCGGAAATTCTGAGCTAGTTTAAAATTTTTATTTTGGCAATTTTAATGAATTCTGAATATCTAAAATGAATTATTTTAAATAATATCGATGAAAATTTATTTTGAATGTAATTAGAACGTATATATTTATACGCGTCGTCGTTAGAATATAAATATTTATATATAATTATAAATAGAATTGAAAATGGCGCGGTAGTTCGATAATTCGATTTCAAACTTCAATTGAAGTTACCGGATGCAAAAAAATCCGGATTTTAGTGAAACCAAAAATAGAGGAATCTAATTGTGAATATCTTTCCAACGAATCCGAAAAATCAAAATTTCATAGCGGGAATCAAAAGATATGCCCAGTTAAAAATTCTGGATAGTCGCTATGGAATTCAGGACCTTAAAAATGGGAATTTTGCAAGCGACCTCGGATTTCGACGAAACCACTTTTGTTAGGTCCGTGATGTCAAATTATTGTTAGGTTTTAAATTTCATAATTTTTCGAATCAGTATGTGAGCGTGGCAAAGAAAAACGCATTTGACCAGTTTCAGTTGATTTTAATCGATTGGAAAATGGCCATTTTTCCAACAGCCTCAGAATTCGACGAAACTAGTTTTGTTAAGACCGTATCGTCAATGCGAGGTTAGAAAATATTTTTCTAGAATTTTTCTAGCTAGTATGTGACCCCGGTAAATTGAAATGCGCGTTCAAATTTAATATATAGAGTTATATGTTGATTTTGGGGAAACTGATCGAAACGACCGAATCAGCTTACGATACATATCCCATTGTGTTCGGAATGGGGGTAATTAGCTATGGACGACAGGCGGTGGGCCTCGTTTCGAGGTCAAAATAAAAGGTTGCTTTTTGAAAAATAAAATGAATTAAATATAAAAAATATATATTTTTTCAGAAAACCCCCTCCCTCTTTCATTTGCCCTCCCCGTCGAATTCAATACCATAGGAAAAAAAATCCGCGATAGCGCTCTGGCCCCCCATGCGGATTGACGCCGCCACTAGCCGGAGCCCCTCCTCCTCCGATGACCTCGCCGCCGTGCCACAGAAGACAGCCTCGCCCCCCTTCTCTTATCCCCTTTTGAATCCGTACCCTCCCTAAAAGAAAACCCTAGCCCAAACCCATGGAGCCCTCGCCGAAGACCCCCCCACCCCCGGATGCAGCAGCCCCTTTTGAACCCGTAAGCTCCTCCAGCGGCCCTCAGCGAGATCGACGGGAAACAAAGGTGATTTACAGCCTTTAATAAAATCAGTTTTATTTTGTATCAGTCCTTGATTTAAGTTCAGATTTCTATATATGATTTTTAGTTAAGAGAAAGTTTATATTTTATCCATGTTAAAGAATGGATTTTTATTTTTAGTCTTAATTAAATAAAGATTAGTTTTTTTAAAATAGGAAAAAATTCGATTTTTATATATTGAATTGCACGGAAAAAATTCGATTTATGTATTGAATAGCGAAGTAAAAATTCGATTTTTATATATTGAATAGCGAAGTAAAAATTCGATTTTCATATATTGAATAACTTAGTAAAAATTCGATTTTTATATATTGAATAGCGAAGTAAAAATTTGATTTTTATATATTGAATAGCGAAATAAAAATTCGATTTTTATATATTGAATAGCGAAGTAAAATTCGATTTTTACATATGTAGTGGCTACGGGCAACGAAAGGCGAGAACGGCGAAGATTTCTATAAATGAAGTGTCGTGAAGTTGGGATAGCTTTTGGTAAGAACTTCTCACTCTTCAAATTCTTTTCTAGTTATATATATATACTAGGATGCAGACGGTGTTTAGTAGCACCCGACACAATCGTCCACAGACCATGGACTTGCTTGTTTGGTTGCATAGATTAGTTAGATGATTTGATTTGAATTTGGTTGTTTGGTGAATTTGATTGATGTGTGAATGGCGTGGGCCTTCACTAGACCGGGGATAAGGCTAGGCCTTGTCCCGTTTCTAGTATCGTGCCGTTATGCCGCCAAAATTTTCTAAAAATAATTTAGAAAAATAAAATAGTTTGATTGTTAAAAATATAATTTTTAACGTGAATGTGAATAAATAAATATTCATTTACAAACCGGACGGTTTGTTTATGTACACCTATTTGAAGGACATTGATTGGGACGATAAATTTTACACATCGCCCAACTGCACAAATAAAAATCTGTGTGTGATTGCTGGAAACCCCACACGGGTATTGGGATGATATTTGACGTACACTAATCCCGGTTGTTTAGTTGTATGTCGATCGATTGATTGACAGGCTGTTATAAGCGTAGAATATTTATATTTGATGCTTATACAGTGTAGAATGCACCTTGGATGATGGTTGATTATTCATCGTTGTTGATATATTCATGTGTTGTAGAAAATCCATATAATTAACATTATATGGTAATTGATTGGGCCTCATTCCAGTTTTAAAATAGGAATATTTGAAAAAGAAATATTTGAAATAGAATATTTGAAAATAGGAATATGTGAAGCCGTATTGATTAGATTGACGCCATTTTGACGTGAACGATATTTATATCGATTTTATTCATTTTATAATGAATATCGAAAGTGATTTCAAAATTTGATATTTTGAAAGGAATTGAATAAAAATAAATTCGAATTGAAATGGAATAAAACGAATTCGAATTGAAATGGAATAGAAATGAATTCGAATGGAAATTGAATTGAATTGAAAACGAACTGAAATTGAATTAGAAATCAATTTGAATTGAAATCAATTTGAAAATGGATTTAAAACGATTTATAAAGCACGTTTTGAATTGAAATCGACGAAGTATATATTATATATATAATATAAATGGCCTGAATAGAACGCGCCGCGCCGCGGCAGTTCGCGAATTTCGACCATTAACTTCGAACGAATATTACGGGAGATCCGGCCGTCGGATTCTCCTAAAACCGGAACCGTTGGGTTCGTATCGAAAAGAGCTTTCTAATGAATATTATAAATTTGAAATCTAACGGTTGGATTTGGAATTTGTCCAAATCAAATTTGAAAAAGGTCGCTGTAAGTGCAGTTCGATGGCCGTTGATGGAAATCAACTGTACGGGCCTTGATAAAATTATTGAAAATAGTAATAATTTGTGTAAAATCATAAGAAATGATTTAGAAAGAATTGGGATGAAAAACTCCATATTTGAAAAGATAAAAATAGATTTTGTATCGAAATGAACTAGTTTCGAACTAGAATAATAATTCTATTTATTTTTAAATAAATAAATTGAATTTGAAATGGTTTT
This sequence comes from Allium sativum, assembly GCA_030737875.1. NCBI lineage: Eukaryota > Viridiplantae > Streptophyta > Magnoliopsida > Asparagales > Amaryllidaceae > Allium > Allium sativum. Next base: position 662,325,055 of record CM060919.1, read on the forward strand.
GAAAATAACCAGAATGTCCAATGATTGCATTGGAATGGATTTGAATCAAAATTGTCTTCGGAATATTTCGATATTGGATTTCGTGACTATACAGATGTTGTTATGGAAATTTGAAAGAAATAGATATATATATCGTTATTTCCAATACGATATCTGTTGGTCGTAGAATTTGATATTGAATATAAGCCGATATATTTTCTATTCAGAGCCTTGTACTTAATATCAAATGTGATTTGGGTTTGTCGTGAATGGTGTCTTGACTAACACTGCTCTTGAACCCAATTAAGAAAAGATTAAATCTTTTTATTTGGATTTAATGAAGTGTACCAATTAAACAATATTTAATTTGAATTAAATTGATATTGATTTTTGGGTTTATCGTGGACAGTGTTTTAAATAACACTCGTTCTTTAACCCGATAATTAATGGAATGTGATTTTGGGTTTATCGTGAACTGTGTTTTAAATAACACCGATTCTTTAACCCAGTTAAAGATGAAAACTAAGTGGAGTTTTAATGAATCTTTAATTAGATTGAAATGATCGAGAATGGAGTATCACCAGTTTTGCTCCAGGCGATAGTTAAATCTTTAATTAGATTTGAACGAGAAATGGTAATTGAATTTACCAATAACACCGTGGTGTTAGATATGAAGTAGGACCAGTTTTACTTCATTGGATTAATAGGTTGGGATTGGGAAATTAAAGCAAATGATTACTTCGGTAAGGTTCGTTAACCCCGACTAGTTGAATCGAAATTCAAAAGAAGATTTGAGAATAAATTTTAATGATTTATCTTGGATAAAATTAATGGGAACCTTTCCCTATGAATGTGAAATTTAGAAACGAACTGTCGGTTAGCTAAGCAGAATGGTTTTCTGGATATTGATCTGATGTTGGTTTCGGCCTTCGGGGTTAATATTTGGGGAATTATTCTCTTGATTAATTTACAGTTAGTGACTGATGAATTGGAATGAGGCGTATGCTGTGTTTGTGTAACACTTATTTAAAATATACGCGAGTTATTCGGAAAGACCGGGTTTATCCCATTCTGAATAACTAATACGACGATAAGTCGAAGATGAAGACGATGGTCGAAGACCGGAGGTCTTCACGTCGTTTGGGTGATTACTGATGATCTTAATTGGGATGTACACCCAAGAAGATGGAAACATTTGGTGATCATCCAGACGTACATGGAGATCGATGGAAATGCGGGGTACTAGGTGCCTCCGGTTTCGTTCAGACCCAGAACGGATTTGTAAATGGACCGGGTGTCTGACATTGGATTTTAGTCCGTGTGATTGATCTCTATTAAATATATATCTGTTTGGCGGCGGAGAATTTATTCTCTTGCTTAACGCCCTTCTCTGAGACGTACGAGCTCAGGGGTTATATATTGATGGATATCAAACGCATGGAGTGAATTGCCTGTGTGTCATGCTAAGATGCAATTAATCGAGGCTTCTGTTGAAAAGCAAAGTCATGTGGTGATGATCAAAGCACAGCCTGTGTGGCACAGCTTTGTGTAACGTGAATTCGCGAGCCTCGCACCCCGGTTATGAACCAAAAACGGGAGAGGACCTCAGGGAGGGCATGCGTTTCTTTCTAGCTAGGGTGGTGTCAGTGACCTACCAGCCCTGACATTTATATACTTCTCACCTGTTTGGTTGTTGCTGTTGCGAGGCGCCTTAGTTAGATCGGACGATCCGGGTCCGATGGAGCCATTCGTTGGCTCGTTTACGCCCCAAAGGGCGGGGAAACGTAGTGTTCAGGAATTTTAATCCACATCGGTGGACCGGCCCTGACGATCCAAAGGCTTGACAGAGTACTTGCCTGAGGCTCGGGCTAGAGAGTCTCGAATCGGTTGAGGACTATCTTTTGCCTCGGTTCATAGACGGAAATCCAATTTCCAAATACGTCACTTTGCGATTTTGATTGTATAACTTATATATGGCGACATAGTGTTATGGGGCATTCATGCCGCCTATGATTGATACTTATGATTTGAAGTTGTTTTATACACTATACACTTATAATAGTATCAAATGATTTCTTTTAAACGTATCAAGCATTCTTGGCTATTATAAGGTAAAAACCCTATCCCCCGGCTTGCGTTGCATTGTGTGATAGGACCTGGGTCTTATAATAGCTTCATTTTTCTTTATTTAGCATTGCGCTGTTTGTTTTACGCACTGGTATTCTTGGGAGGAAACCCGTTCCGTGTTATACGGCGTGGTCCCTTGATTTACCTAACTTTAAAAATAAAGATTAACTGTTTTAGTTCTCACACCAGTCACATGACTGACCTAGAGTTTATTGTTTTAACCTAAACTCTGGGTTCCCCTATTTTGACACGGGCAGCTAGTAGTTTTGGTTTTGTAGATTTATATTCATAGGATCCTAGTTTACAGTTGGAACGATATCCGGAAAGCTTTGTATCCGTATATCTCTTCTAGTTGTGTATTGTATTATTTTCCGCTGCTATGTATTTAAATGTAATTTAAATCTCTGATATTTCTGTGTAATATTCATTTATACTCTGTATATTCTTGTATTCTGGTGCATTGTTGTTATATACAATGAAATGTTCTTTTGTATGAGTTCTATTTTGTCGTGTTCTCAGAACAATCCGCTCTTTCCCTTCTCTTCGGGGACCGGGGGAGTTCGGGTCGTTTCATCGTGGTATCAGAGCTTTGGTTTACAAAGCTCAGAGAACAATGCACATTAGAACCATACGAAAGAATTCATCAGAAACTGGATTAGTAATATCCAATGAGAATGACTCGTTAGAGATAGGATCAGTAGTATCCTAGAACGAGTGTGAAGAGTATATTTTTCAAATGAAAACAATTCTGTTTTGAAATTTAAATAGTTTTACATGTATTTGATTATTTATTTATATTGATGAGGACAGTCCAGTATATAAAGATTTTGTATATACGCCTTGCAAACGTGTATTTAAAGTTTTAATATACTGGATAGATATAGAATTACACTCTAATCGCCCGGAGATGATTTTGATGATGGAGCTCCATCATTAGAATTTATGTTCGAGTGACGAAGGTGGGCTTTCTACATATTTCCTATTGACTGGTGTGAGAACCAAAAATTAGATAGGGCCTATTGTTGTGGTTTGGCATCAAAAACATGATTTTTGTATATGTATCAAAATTATGAATTTGAAACTCTAATTCACTAATTGATTGATGTTTGTGTTGTTTGTTTATTTGTTTGCTAATTTTTAGCCAATTAGCCTAATTGAATCACATATTGAATTATATTGAAAATTAGTTGCATTTGCTTGCATATACTTGTACTTACATTAAACAGGTCATAGCAAAGAGGCTAGAGCAGAGAATAAAATTTGTTTGCCCGACAAATAGGTACATGTTTATTACATAATTTACTGTTTTGTTTGGGTGATGATGATTTTATGAGCCTATTGGCTAGCCGCTTGGCTTTTAATTTTTATTTTTGAGATCAGAAGGCCTATATGGCAATTTCGGGATTTTCCCGTGGCTCCCGGTGCAGGGGAGGTTATGGCGAAATTTTTCGAAAATTTAGGGTGTTAGCCAAATTTTTGAAAATTCTCAGAAACTGAAAAGTTGGAGAATGCAAGCCAGAACTAATGTAGAGCTGATTAATCAAACAACTTTCGACTTTGTTCCTTTTCGGGGACGAAAAGTTTTAAGTGGGGGAGATTGTAATAACCCGGAAATTCTGAGCCAGTTTAAAATTTTTATTTTGGCAATTTTAATGAATTCTGAATATTTAAAATGAATTATTTTAAATAATATCGACGAAAATTTATTTTGAATGTAATTAGAACGTATATATTTATATGCGTCGTCGTTAGAATATAAATATTTATATATAATTATAAATAGAATTGAAAATGGCGCGGTAATTCGATTTCAAACTTCAATTGAAGTTACCGGGTGCAAAACAATCCGGATTTTAGTGAAACCAAAAATAATGGAATCTAATTGTGAATATCTTTCCAATGAATCCGAAAAATCAAAATTTCATAGCGGGAATCAAAAGATATGCCCAGTTGAAAATTCTGGATAGTCGCTATGGAATTCAGGCCCTTAAAAATGGGAATTTTGCAAGCGACCTCGGATTTCGACGAAACCACTTTTGTTGGGTCCATGATGTCAAATTATTGTTAGGTTTTAAATTTCATAATTTTTCGAATCAGTATGTGAGCGTGGCAAAGGAAAACGCGTTTGACCAGTTTCAGTTGATTTTAATCGACTGGAAAATGGCCATTTTTCCAACGGTCTCAGAATTCGACGAAACTAGTTTTGTTAAGACCGTATCGTCAATGCGAGGCTAGAAAATATTTTTCTGGAATTTTTCTAGTTAGTATGTGACCCCAGTAAATTGAACTGCGCGTTCAAATTTAATATATAGAGTTATATGTTGATTTTGGGGAAACTGATCAAAACGACCGAATCAGCTTACGATACATATCCCATTGTGTTCGGAATGGGGGTAATTAGCTATGGACGACAGGCGGTGGGCCTCATTTCGAGGTCAAAATAAAAAGTTGCTTTTTGAAAAATAAAATGAATTAAATATAAAATATATATATTTTCAGAAAACCCCCTCCCTCTTTCATTTGCCCTCCCTGTCGAATTCAATACCAGAGAAAAAAAAAACCCGCGATAGCGCTCAGGCCCCCCCCATGCAGATCGACGCCGCCACTAGCCGGAGCCCCTCCTCCTCCGATGACCTTACCGCCGTGCCACAGAAGACAGCCTCGCCCCCTTCTCTTATCCCCTTCTGAATCCGTACCCTCCCCAAAAGAAAACCCTAGCCCAAACCCATGGAGCCCTCGCCGAAGACCCCCCCCCCCCCTCGGAAGCAGCAACCCCTTTTGAACCCGCAAGCTCCTCCAGCGGCCCTCAGCGAGATCGACGGGAAACAAAGGTGATTTACAGCCTTTAATAAAATCGGTTTTATTTTGTATCAGTCCTTGATTTAAGTTCAGATTTTTATATATGATTTTTAGTTAAGAGAAAGTTTATATTTTATCCATGTTAAAGAATGGATTTTTATTTTTAGTCTTAATTAAATAAAGATTAGTTTTTTTAAAATAGGAAAATATTCGATCTTTATATATTGAATTGCACGGAAAAAATTCGATTTTTATATATTGAATGGCGAAGTAAAAATTCGATTTTTATATATTGAATAGCGAAGTAAAAATTCGATTTTTATATATTGAATAGCTTAGTAAAATTTCGATTTTTATATATTGAATAGCGAAGTAAAAATTCGATTTTTATATATTGAATAGCGAAGTAAAAATTCGATTTTTATATATTGAATAGCGAAGTAAAATTCGATTTTTACATATGTAGTGGCTACGGGCAACGAAAGTGACGAAAGGCGAGAACGGCGAAGATTTCTATAAATGAAGTGTCGTGAAGTTGGGATAGCTTTTGGTAAGAACTTCTCACTCTTCTAATTCTTTTCTAGTTATATATATACTAGGATGCAGATGGTGTTTTGTAGCACCCGACACAATCGTCCACAGACCATGGACTTGTTTGTTTGGTTGCATAGATTAGTTAGATGATTTGATTTGAATTTGGTTGTTTGGTGAATTTGATTGATGTGTGAATGGCGTGGGCCTTCACAAGACCGGGGATAAGGCTAGGCCTTGTCCCGTTTCTAGTATCGTGAAGTTATGCCGCCAAAATTTTCTAAAAATAATTTAGAAAAATAAAATAGTTTGATCGTTAAAAATATAATTTTTAATGTGAATGTGAATAAATAAATATTCATTTACAAACCGGACGGTTTGTTTATGTACACCTATTTGAAGTACATTGATTGGGACGATAAATTTTACACATCGCCCAACTGCACAAATAAAAATCTGTGTGTGATTGCTGGAAACCCCACATGGGTATTGGGATGATATTTGACGTACACTAATCCCGATTGTTTAGTTGTATGTCAATCGATTGATTGACAGGCTGTTATAAGCGTTGAATATTTATATTTGATGCTTATACAGTGTAGAATGCACCTTGGATGATGGTTGATTATTCATCGTTGTTGATATATTCATGTGTTGTAGAAAATCCATATAATTAACATTATATGGTAATTGATTGGGCCTCATTCCAGTTTTAAAATAGGAATATTTGAAAAAGAAATATTTGAAATAGAATATTTGAAAATAGGAATATATGAAGCCGTATTGATTAGATTGACGCCATTTTGACGTGAATGATATTTATATCGATTTTATTCATTTTATAATGAATATCGAAAGTGATTTCAAAATCTGATATTTTGGAAGGAATTGAATAAAAATAAATTCGAATTGAAATGGAATAAAACGAATTCGAATTGAAATGGAGTAGAAATGAATTCGAATTGAAATTGAATTGAATTGAAAACGAACTGAAATTGAATTAGAAATCAATTTGAATTGAAATCAATTTGAAAATGGATTTAAAACGATTTATAAAGCACGTTTTGAATTGAAATCGACGAAGTATATATTATATATATTATATATATAATATAAATGGCCTGAATAGAACGCGCTGCGCCGTGGCAGTTCGCGAATTTCGACCATTAACTTCGAACGAATATTACGGGAGATCCGGCCGTCGGATTCTCCTAAAACAGGAACTGTTGGGTTCGTATCGAAAAGAGCTTTCTAACGAATATTATAAATTTGAAATCTAACGGTTGGATTTGGAATTATTTCCAAATCAAATTTGAAAAAGGTTGCTGTAAGTGCAGTTCGATGGCCGTTGATGGAAATCGACTGTACGGGCCTTGATAAAATTATTAAAAATAGTAATAATTTGTGTAAAATCATAAGAAATGATTTAGAAAGAATTGGGATGAAAAACTCCATATTTGAAAAGATAAAAATAGATTTTTATCGAAATGAACTAGTTTCGAACTAGAATAATAATTCTATTTATTTTTAAATAAATAAATTGAATTTGAAATGGTTTTGAAAATAACCAGAATGTCCAATGATTGCATTGGAATGGATTTGAATCAAAATTGTCTTCGGAATATTTCGATGTTGGATTTCGTGATAATACAGATGTTGTTATGGAAATTTGAAAGAAATAGATATATATATATATCGTTATTTCCAATACGATATCTGTTGGTCGTAGAATTTGATATTGAATATAAGACGATATATTTTCTATTCAGAGCCTTGTACTTAATATCTAATGTGATTTGGGTTTGTCGTGAATGGTGTCTTGACTAACACTGTTCTTGAACCCAATTAAGAAAAGATTAAATCTTTTTATTTGGATTTAATGAAGTGTACCAATTAAACAATATTTAATTGGAATTGAATTGATATTGATTTTTGGGTTTATCGTGGATAGTGTTTTAAATAACACTTGTTCTTTAACCCGATAATTAATGGAATGTGATTTTGTGTTTATCGTGAACTGTGTTTTAAATAACACCGATTCTTTAACCCAGTTAAAGATGAAAACTAAGTGGAGTTTTAATGAATCTTTAATTAGATTGAAATGATCGAGAATGGAGTATCACCAGTTTTGCTCCAGGCGATAGTTAAATCTATAATTAGATTTGAACGAGAAATGGTAATTGAATTTACCAATAACACCGTGGTGTTAGATATGAAGTAGGACCAGTTTTACTTCATTGGATTAATAGGTTGGGGTTGGGAAATTAAAGCAAATGATTACTTCGGTAAGGTTCGTTAACCCCGACTAGTCGAATCGAAATTCAAAAGAAGATTTGAGAATAAATTTTAATGATTTATCTTGGATAAAATTAATGGGAACCTTTCCCTATGAATGTGAAATTTAGAAACGAACTGTCGGTTAGCTAAGCAGAATGGTTTTCTGGATATTGATCTGATGTTGGTTTCGGCCTTCGGGGTTAATATTTGGGGAATTATTCTCTTGATTAATTTACAGTTAGTGACTGATGAATTGGAATGAGGCGTATGCTGTGTTTGTGTAACGCTTATTTAAAATATACGCGAGTTATTCGGAAAGACCGGGTTTATCCCATTCTGAATAACTAATACGACGATAAGTCGAAGATGAAGACGATGGTCGAAGACCGGAGGTCTTCACGTCGTTTGGGTGATTACTGATGATCTTGATTGGGATGTACACCCAAGAAGATGGAAACAGTTGGTGATCGTCCAGATGTACATGGAGATCGATGGATATGCGGGGTACTAGGTGCCTCCGGTTTCGTTCAGACCCAGAACGGACTTGTAAATGGACTGGGTGTCTGACATTGGATTTTAGTCCGTGTGATTGATCTCTATTAAATATATATCTGTTTGGCGGCGGAGAATTTATTCTCTTGCTTAACGCCCTTCTCTGAGACGTACGAGCTCAGGGGTTATATATTGATGGATATCAAACGCATGGAGTGAATTGCCTGTGTGGCATGCTAAGATGCAATTAATCGAGGCTTCTGTTGAAAAGCAAAGTCTTGTGGTGATGATCAAAGCACAGCCTGTGTGGCACAGCTTTGTGTAACGTGAATTCGCGAGCCTCACACCCCGGTTATGAACCAAAAATGGGAGAGGACCTCAGGGAGGGCATGCGTTTCTTTCTAGCTAGGGTGGTGTCAGTGACCTACCATCCCTGACATTTATATACTTTTCACCTGTGTGGTTGTTGCTGTTGCGAGGCGCCTCGGTTAGATCGGACGATCCGGGTCCGATGGAGCCATTCGTTGGCTCGTTTACGCCCCAAAGGGCGGGGAAACGTAGTGTTTAGGAATTTTAATCCACATCGATGGACCGGCCCTGACGATCCAAAGGCTTGATAGAGTACTTGCCTGAGGCTCGGGCTAGAGTGTCTCGAATCGGTTGAGGACTATCTTTTGCCTCGGTTCATAGACGGAAATCCAATTTCCAAATACGCCACTTTGCGATTTTGATTGTATAACTTATATATGGCGACATAGTGTTATGGGGCATTCATGCCGCCTATGATTGATACTTATGATTTGAAGTTGTTTTATACACTATACACTTATAATAGTATCAAATGATTTCTTTTAAACGTATCAAGCATTCTTGGCTATTATAAGATAAAAACCCTATCCCCCGGCTTGCGTTGCATTGTGTGATAGGACCTGGGTCTTATAATAGCTTCATTTTTCTTTATTTAGCATTGCGCTGTTTGTTTTATGCACTGGTATTCTTGGGAGGAAACCCGTTCCGTGTTATACGGCGTGGTCCCTTGATTTACCTTAACTTTAAAAATAAAGATTAACTGTTTTAGTTCTCACACCAGTCACATGACTGACCTGGAGTTTATTGTTTTAACCTAAACTCTGGGTGCCCCTATTTTGACACGGGAAGCTAGTAGTTTTGGTTTTGCAGATTTATATTCACAGGATCCTGGTTTACAGCTGGAACGATATTCGGAAAGCTTTGTATCCGTATATCTCTTCTAGTTGTGTATTGTATTATTTTCCGCTGCTATGTATTTAAATGTAATTTAAATCTCTGATATTTCTGTGTAATATTCAATTATACTATGTATATTCTTGTATTCTGGTGCATTGTTGTTATACACAATGAAATGTTCTTTTGTATGCGTTCTATTTTGTCGTGTTCTCAGAACAATCCGCTCTTTCCCTTCTCTTCGGGGACCGGGGGAGTTCGGGTCGTTTCATCGCATGCAACCCCATAACCTTGTCGCTCATGTTGTTTCATCCATTCCAGGGTGTGAGGTTTTGATAAGGTAATGTTTTTACAATGTTAACTTTAACGCACTTCATATCCTAAAATGTCACATTTCAGATCCGTCAATCACTAATTGACTTCCACAAAAATACTCCGGGTGTTAAGCTAAGGGTTAAAGTTCCCACCACCAAACAGATGTACGTTTGTAGAAGTCAATGTTCGTGTTCGTTGGAAATACTCTGCCAAAAATTCGTCCATTACAAGTCATCTAGGAACAAGATGAACCGAAGGCACCATCCCTTTGCTTCCCTAGTTTGCAGTGGCCACGATCCTTGTATCATCGAAGATCCCACAATAAGGGATCGCTGCTACTTTTACCTCGATGGCCAAACCGAGGTTATCCACGAGCAATGCACTTATCATAAAAACCATCGAGCTTCAATTCAAAGGAGAGTTCCCCTGCCTTCAATAGCTTCCGCGTTAGAACCCGTAAGTTGATTCAAATTGGTTTTCGGATAGGAATCAATCAAATCTGATCTCAGTTTTCTTTGAAACCAACCATCGATAAAAGGTTTTTCCTCAATGTTTATCATTTGATTAGATCTCCTCATTTTAAATATTTTTTACTTTATGTCAAATCAAAATTTTATTTTATTATGACAACTAGTCAAATCCATATTTTTATTATGACACGTAGTAAAATCAATATCTTTATTATGACACCTAGTCAAATCAATATTTTATTATGACATATAGTCAAATCAATATCTTTATTCTGACACCTAGTCAAATCAATATTTTTATTATTACACCTAGTAAATCAATATCTTTATTATGATACCTAGTCAAATCAATATCTTTATTATGAAACCTATTCAAATCAATATCTTTATTATGAAACCTAGTCAAGTATCCGATTTTTCCTTTCGGTTTTTCCCACTTCTCGCCTAATAGGAAAACTTCTGGTTAGATCCACAGGTGGTAGTAGATTGTACTCTTGGGAATCACCGCATACTCCTTTATTAATTTACTTTATTATATCGTATCAAATCAAATTTCAAAGACATAAATCTCATGATTACACGATTTCTTTTCTTTTTGTGAATAGATTGTTTTATCCATTAGTTCTTTTCGATGTGTCTTTATGTAACTTTGCAAACATCATGTAAACAACCATGGAATCCAACACAATCATATGAAAATATATACGAGATAAATAACTTGTTTTACTCGGTGAATCATAAATGAACTTAACCAACTATATGTGACTATATGATTACTAACTACACTTTTTCCAATTTATTTACTACCAAACCATGTTATAACTTCGTTAAACATGTCATACATCACATACTAACCATAATAACTTATTATGAAACATTTCAAACATCAACCAAACATACTTGAATTAATTTACAAATCAAATTTACTTTTTGCTAATTAAAGTAAGAGTATTCTCACCCCCAAAAGCTCCTAGATCTCTACCGAAATTCTTACGGAAAAAGCTACGCTGTCATTTAAGCAACCAACTTCACAACCTCCCCTTTGTCCTCCCTAAGGTTCGGCCCCTACTAGAAATAGGTGGAGATGGACTTCAAACTCCACGAAACTTGCATTGTTGTTAATGTCTTGTTGAGAGAAGTATGGATTTTTGATTTTTGCTTGTGTGTGGAGGCGGTTTAGGTGGATTCTTTCTTCTTTCTCCCAAGCTAAGAAGCCATTAAAGTGAATATTGGAAGGCTAGAAAGAATGGAGAAGAAAGTTAAATAGAAATGGAGCAAAATGAAGAGTAAAGGCATGTATTTATAGGCAACTGAAATTAAGGTTTTAGGGCCTGGGGATTTACCCGATTACCCTTCTCTAAACTTAGATATTATAGCCGATTTGACTGATGGGATGTGGGGCCATGTGCATTCATGTGGGGTGTCCTTTTCTTTGGCCTTTAGTGGTAGGAAAATCCTCTACCCCCATTTTCTTGCATGCGGTTTCCCTTTCTCGAACTTTAGTGTGTACTTTTTCATGGTAAATATCTTCTTCCATGTGCTAGCATCTGCTTGTATACATGTGTGTATACCGGTATTCGTTTATACTTTTGAAATCGTATTCCAAAATGAGTGAATGCATCAGAACCATCCACAGTTATTCTATCTGATGTTAATACTCGTTGGAACTATATTTAAAAATGAGTGTATGAATCCAAAACCGTGCGCGGTTATTTTAAATTCTTTAAAACTCACATTTTCGAAATATCAGAATTACTTAGTCATTACACCTACCCTTTTCCCTTTTGCTTTTAAACAGGCCTTGGCCAACCCAACCCATCGGGTCAATCCTGTATATATATATCTATAATAGATATTACCATATCAGTCTACGTCCTCTTCTACGTTAATGTTGTGCTCCACTTAGATTGTAAACTTCACAAACTTTTTGTCTGTTGATAGCATATAATTTTTTCCCTAACTTTAGTCTTTTGCGGATTATCTAAGGGATGATCTTCTATGTAGTTGTAATCTATATTACCCGTCTTACTTTTATACGACGATATGATACTTGGTGATGTAAATCAGAGAAAGGGGAAGTAAGACAAATATGTGAGAGGAAATTTTTCAGGAAATATTCATTGTCGTTTCACTGTTCTTTGTGCATACATATATAGTGCTCAGCCTAACAAACTTGCCTACACGGCTACATAGTGGTCCTTTACTATAACATACCTGCAGCATGAAGTTATAACCGAAAATAAGAAAATAAAGTAAAATGAAAATACAACATTTTCTCTAACTGCTTGCAATCTCCACTTGCATTGATTTTGAATCAAGGAATCTTCTAGGTAAACGTGTTTCACTCTTGGGCCATATACTGGTTTCACGTGGTACTGGAGGACTATCAAATGCATCAATGCTCACACCTTCAAGATCGACCTTGTGCTCAAGGTCATTGAAAGTGGAACTTTGCGGTAGTAGTTGTTGTGGAATTGAGGTGGGGTTCGGACAAAGTTTCAGGAGAGAGACATGGAAAACTGGGTGGATACGGGAATCTGGAGGGAGGAAAAGTTGATAGGCTAAAGGTCTAATGCATTCAATGATTTAAAAGGGTCTGAAATATTTTCTGAGAGTTTGTGGTGGTTGTTGTGTATGCTTATTTGTTTATATGGTTAGCGTATGATAAATACGCATGTGCCTACATCGAATTCCTTGTCACTACGATGTTGGTCTCTAGAAGAATCTCATTCTTCAAGTTGTGGTATATGGGTAGTGTAGAGGTATATAATCGGAAAGTATGGATGGAAGTTGCCCATAATCTGCTCGGAAGGGGGAGAGGCTGAGAGATGTGTGTTTGGTGGTATTATACCACCATCCAACCCAAGGAAGGCACTTAGCCCATTTCGTAGGAATATCACCCATAGTTTCTTGTAAGTATGTTGTTAAGGATGCAGATTATGGATCATAAGGCAGAATTAACACTAAAGGGGGGTGAATAGTGTTTATAAGAAATTTATAGAAATCTTTAATTAACTTGAATTACAATATGAATCACACAATGATTATCACACCAGAAATGATTACAAACATAGAAACAATCACAGACACATATAAGTAAATATAAAATGCAGAAAAGGATAGAACACACTGGATTTTATACTGGTTCGGATTACTCCTACGTCCAATCCCACGCAATGCTGGATTGCGCAGAGCATTATTAATACTAGGATCAATCTTACAACACCCATGATTTCAAGGCTACAAGGTTAACACCAATTCCACCACCCTTGATTTCACGGCTACAAGTATCACACTGCTCCCTTTCCTTGATTTCCAGGCTACAAGGAACGCTCCCTTTCCCAAACAATTCCTAAATGATTACAACAACCCTATAACTTGAATAGTACTTCCAATCAGAGAGTATTTGATAGAGATTGAGAAAAGAAGAAGTTTGATATAATTTGAGTAGAATTCGGCAGAGTATAAGTGTAGAAATCAATAAATTAATGTATGGTAATAGTGGTTAAAGACAGGATGAAGATGAAGAAGAAGAAGTATTAAAAAATTCTAATTAAACTCTTATTTATAGTGTTTGAAAGGTTGCAAGGTTTATGAGCTGTTTCAAGATATGAAAAGACCCTTCCTTTGAAATTTGAAAAAATGGCAGTTATATGTCACATAGCCAACTATGTATGTCGACATATACATGCTATTTGAATTTTTAAAATCATTTTTCGAGTGTTAAAACCAATATATATTTTCTGGAAATTCTTGAATCAAAACTAGTGTTTCAAATGAAGTTTCTAAAGTATAAAAACATATATAAACATTGTGATATATAATATAAACATATTTATAAAATTATATAATGTAAAACTATAGAACATATATATTATAAATATATATATATTATAGAACTTTATAAACAATAAACATATATATTTGAAATCGTAAGTAAAATCTTAATAATTTGAAATCATTTTGGAACAGCAGTTTGAAATTATTTTGAAATAAATTTGAAAAGGAATTTGAAAACAGAATTTGAAAGTGCTAACCGAAGTTTTACATATAAACTAGACTCTATTACTTGATAAACTTGAGCTCTTGAAATCTTGATTATCTTGATATCTTGATACTCCTTTGAAATCATGAATCTCTTAATTATACAGTCTTCAAAATCTATTACCTTCATATAAATCATGCATATACATATATATATATTCTTGATAAAGATGTTAGTATATATTTTATAATCAATAATGATAATTATTGAAACAAGTTTGTTGTAATCAAAATTCCGTTCTATGACATATGTCTCTAGGCATTTATTTACAACTTCTGATTAGTACCCGGTTTGTGGGTAGTATGTGTAGGATCTAAATTAACCCTAGAGGGGGGTGAATAGTGTTTGTTGCAAATTTTCGCTGAGTAATAATAATAGCAACACAGATAGTATTCAGAGTAAGTGCGGAAAAATAATTAACACACAGATATACCCAGCTACGAAAAAACCCTGCCTACTACTGCATTCCCCAAGGTTTCTACTAGGTATTAGTAAACTATTACAATGCTTACAGCACCTGTAAACTCACGACAATTCTTAGCCTATTTTTTGTAACCCTACGCTCAAAACTTATCCCCAAGTTTCTACCAGGAGCTACACAAAAAGGCCTCACAATCTTGCTCTAGTTGCACTAATCCTACGCTCAAAAGCCTGCACTGATTTCTATCCCCAAAATCAGTTTGTCCCCTAGCTTCAAACCCGTAGCTAGTAAACCCTAGTTTTACAAACAAACTAGAAAACCCAAGCACGATTACAAAATTTGAATACTCAAAATAAAAAAAATAAAAAAACCCTTGAGTTAAATAATGTTATAAGCTACTTTAAAACCGGGTTGGCCCTTTTCCTATATGTGCTTTGTCACTTTGAAACGGTGGCTTCTTCTTTTATCTCAACGACGACCAAATCAAGTTTAGGGTTTTGTCTCTCTATCCCCAAATCAACGACCTCGAAACTCTGGTAATTTGTTCCCTAGTTCTCGAGTAGTTGATGCTCTAGATCGAATCGATTTGGACTGCAATTGATCAAAATTATCGTGAATATTTGTGAGTTCTCTGAATTTATTTCTTCAACTTTTTGCTTTAATTTTTTGATCGTTAAATGTCTATGATGATGTGGTTAATTTATAGGATTTTCGATCCAAAAAATTCTCTGATTTCAATGTTAGACTTGTTTTGATATTTGCGATTTTTTCCAGTTTGAAATATTCAACCTTCTGGAATATATTGCGTGATTTCTGGAAAAATATATAGATGAATTCTGGAACTTTGATTGTATTATTACGGCTTTGAATTGATCCATGATTGTTGCCTTGAATCTTGCCGTGAATGTAATTTGTGATTTCTGGAAAATAAAACTTGCCAAATTAATTCTCTGTTGTTCTTTGAACCATTACTGAACCTTGATATGCTGATAAATAGTATTCAAACCGATTTATTATTCCATCTGAACTTGATGCATTATGCTTGGCTATTTGAAACTTTGGTTGTATGTCTAGTTGCCTGATCCATTGTTGTGTAGTTTCACCTAAAATTTTTATACTTGCTTCACTGCTTAAGAACAGATGCTATGTTCGATAATGGATACTGCAATTGATCTTTGTGATATACAGTTTGCTTCATGCTTGTGATCATCTTACTGTGTTGATCCTTATGATTGAGTTTGCATTTGTGTCGAATATTGCACATTTGTACTTATGTGTTACGGTGTTCTTACTAGTACCTGATGTTGCATGTAGATGACCATTAGCGAGCTTCTTTCTTGCATATGTCGATTATGCATATACCAGTTCCTGTATATCTTGTTGTCCACTTTTCTTTTTGCGCCTGAACTATTTCAATGTTTCAGTTGTTTCATATATGCACATATGCACCTGCTCTTCATGTGCTTTGATATTGTACCCACTACTATTTCACTTGCACTCGGACTTTTTTTTAATCAATTTTGGGCTGTTACACTAATTAATTTGTCATTGTGCATTTGCCCTGCTGTTTATACCGGTCCATGTTCATTGTTTCTCAAAATTGTGTCCATCAATGTGTGCATTTGTATCCTGTCTTGGCCATGAAAACTTGTACCCTGGAGCATCTTTCGTTATCTATACTGTCTCCATTACACATGTTGTGTCATTTGAATTCTCCAACCATTCTTGAACTTGCACATTGCCTTGACCATGCTGTATTGATAGTGTATCCATGTATATATGTATAAATTGCCACTTACTTGTTGAAATCATTCATGCCTAGTTCAAGTGCATGTATATGATCATTAATGTACCAATTTGATTTGCATCAGAAAATTTCTAGTTTTTGCATGTATATATTTACACCATGGTCTAACCCCTTGGTTCATGCAAACATTCTCGTGAGTCGTTGCTTCACTGGTTCGATATTGGCATTCAGCTTTTGGTGTACTGTGAAATTTTATTGTTATGCATATTATACCTTTCATAGCCTCTAGCTTGTGTAGCTTTGATCTCGAATCATGTGCATACTGGCTTTTGGCCATTTCGATTTGTATTGCTATTTGCATGCATATCAGACCATATTCACCTGCACATTTATATATGTGTATATACATACAACTGTACGTGTATACAGGTATAGTGCGTGTGTAATTTATATATGTGGGATATTTGAATGATAGACATGAATTTTCTATTAGCAGACCTAATATATCTTTGTTGGGGCTGTTTAGAATCAGTTAATTATAATGCTGGTTCTGATCAGCAAACCAGTGTAGTTGTGTTGGGGCTGATCTATAAGCACTAGGGTATATAGTCTGCCTTGTAGTATTTACGGTGTATCACCATGAATATTACAAGTAGTCTAGACTAAATATATATATATATCGGACCAAGTCTAGAAAAATGATGAGAAACACACCGAAATTCAGAGGCAAATAAAAATTAAAATAAATTAATATTTGTTTGAATTTAAATCTATTTTTGTTCCAGTTTGTTGTGTGCGTTTATTTGATAGGTATGGAGGAGACTGGACTGGAAGCATGTGAGGACTCAGTGTCAGTGTCAGTGAATGTATATGTAACTATGAGTCTGTACATAAGCTGAGTAATACTGAGTGATATGTAGTGAGGAATTCCTGTATATGAGATTGATTGTAGATGTGAACAAAATTGTACTATTATTTGTAATAAACAAATTGATTGAAATAAAAAAAATTGTTGTTCATTTCAATCTGTCTATTTCGTTTGAATTCTTTCAACAGTACAATTCCATGTGATATATATTCAAGTGTGTCATGTCATAGAAATATCCAAAACATATTTAACTGAATTTCAAATAGTGGAGTCAAAAATGTGTACTATTTCAAATGTTTAAATAAAATATTTATTTGAATAAAAAGACCATTTGTATATTCAATTCTGTGTAGCAGTAATTTATTCAATGTAAATATTTATTTTTGTATGTGATGTGAAATATAGAATAGTACCGTTTCCAAACACATTCATATAAATAATATTTATGTTTTTCATCATCAAACAAAAATCGTACTTTTATACTCAATAGAATGCACTACTCATTTGAAGCCTTTTCCCATGAAGGAAAAATAGTTCTTTCTAGAATTGACTCGTGAATGACTGTCTTGATCGGATATGATGGAACGGGGAAATCCACGCAATCAAATATATTCTTGAGGGAAGCGGAAGGCTAATTGAGTGGCTAAAACAGATGTGGGTAATGCGCAAAAATGAGCGTATTTTGAAAGTCAATCAACAATTACCCAAATTACAGTTTTTCCGGGTGATGGTGGAAGGTATGTGATGAAATTCATAACAATGTATTTCCAAATTTGATCGAGAATAGGAAATGGATGTTGTAATCCTCTGTACAGGGTGTTGTCAGGTTGGCTTCGCAGGCAGGTGGAGCATTACTTGATAAATTTGTTGATTGTCGAAGCATGTTTGGGCCAAAAAAATTGCTCCAAATTCTAGCGATTGTTCTTTTAATCCCTAAATGCAGCTTTTGAGTCATGAAATTCAGTGATTATTTTGTGTGTAGTTCAGTATTATTAGGGTTATAAACATGTTTTCACTAAAATAAGATATTATTGCGCCAATGTAAATTAGGGTTGGGGCATGTACCATTGATTAATTGGTTAATCAGAGTCTACATTTTGGGGTCGTTGCACAAGATGTTGCTTATATCGGCGAGCAATGAAACGTGGGCCCAAAGATTGCATGCGTTGTAACTCCTTAAGTGAATCAAGATAGGCCATCAACGACTTTAGTTTCGTTTCATAGACGACAACGGATTGTGAAGTTGAATCCCAGTAATTTCGTTAGCCACTTCTATTGCTCCGGCATTTGAATGGATTGAGATGCAAGCTCCCCAAGACTTTGATGATCGTTGAAGATCTGGAATGGCTGGCCTAGCAAGTAATGACGCCATTTCTTGACTGAGAAGGTGGTAGCGCACATTTTCTGGAATATGTGGAAGCTTTCTGAAACACCCCACCTCCATTAAGGTCACTCAGAAAGGGAATGCCTAAACCTTGGTGGAGGGTTATAGGTACAAGACACAGAAAAAATTACAAGATAGATAAATTTAAGCAGCAAAATTCAAATATTTATTGCATAGTTAGTTCAATACAAAAGCATTACATCAAATTGTCCCAAAATAACTTCCAAAACATTACAACATGATTTCTGTCTTGATTATTTAAATAAAGTAGCATAAACCAAAATAAAACTGCATAAATCCCCGAGGATGATTTCCAAGAGCCATAGCCAAGATGGGAGAGAGTCCAAATCATACATCTACTTTCTTGAAGCTTGCAAAGAGCCTGACTAAGCTGCAGTATTCCCTCCCTATGGACCGGGGGGGAGGAGAGGGGGAACGGAAGAAAAGAAGACGAAAGAAAACGGGTCAGACAATAAGTCTGGTAAGTTCAATGGTTACTAGTATTTAAACAAGAAAAGGGATCATGACAGTGATAACAGAACAATGGACAATACCCTAATATAAGATAAGAGGAACATGTGATCGCACCCATTACTATAGTCTCTGCACCTACTTAACCATTGGTTCAACCAGCCCCACGTGTTTATAACAAACGATCCCCTTAATGATCGGCTCCTACTCGCATGCATTCATGTCCTGTGTCATTCGGCCCCGCTTGACTGTAGCTACCTGTATTGGTCCCACCATGGGGTGTATCAGTCCCTCTGGTGGCAACCCGACACGATTCAAGATGCACAGTGTACACTACTGATGCCCAGTGCCTGATTTTTCCACTCCGGAGTATGTGCATGCCCGTACTCCGTCGGAACCTACACTGGCCCACCAACCGCCGACGTTTTGACCGCTTATAATTCAGCCCAGTAATCGTGCCCCACCCTGCCTAGTTTCAGGGTACCATGATACATCTATGTGAGTTACTACTGAAATGGGTCCCCGTTACTAGGGTTTTCTAATCAACATGTTTATTTGGTTAAGTGTCCAAGCTTACCTAACCCCGCCCATTCGTTTTAGTTAACATGTTGAATCGATTAAGTGTTTTCCTAATTTACTTAACCCTACCAATCCTGACTTAGCTTTAATTTATTAAAGCACCAACCACTCACATTAGACAGGTCTTGTTGTGGTCACTGGATGTGCCGGTCGGTTCCGGGCATATTTACACAACAACTCAGTCTAACCTCGGGTTCTTTTTGGGCTTGATGCACTAACCACCCACATTAGACAGGTCTTGTTGTGGTCACTGGATATGTCGGTCGGTTCTGGGCAGATTTACACCACAACTCGGTCTAACCTCAGGTTAGGTATATTCGTCTTTTCTAAATTCATATTTTTCTATATATGTCAAATTTCTTTATGTAGATTAAATTTAATTTAATCATGCCATAATTATCCTTTGATTATGCTCACCATAAATGTATATCAAATATACCATTTGATGAACAAATCTATGCCATGAATTTCCATATTTTCCCATCGTTATCCCCGTAGAATGTACGTATGAATTAAATAAAATGTTGGGCTAGCAAATTAGCCCAAACCCATAACAAAAAAGGGGTAATAAACAAGGAACATGAAATAAACGTAAAATAGCATACATTTAACTTATCACATGTAACTTGGCATAGATGTATCATTATCTTAACTAAACAGGTAAAGGTGAACTTGTGACTAAGTTGGATCTAATTTTCATGTAAACTTGATATGGGTCTAACATGGAGGTTTAACATATAAACAAAATTTTAAACCACAATTTAGCATACTAACTTATGTATGTCAAAACATAAGAAGGCTACTCTAACCATTTTTAAATTGCAACTTAGCATGATAACTTATGTGTGTTAAACATAAGAGGATTACAATTCCAACTTTTACAACATAATTAGATTCAACCTAACATGAATATACATGAGTGTTGATCTAACATATAAGCATGTGTTTTAGATCATAAACTTGCAAATAACCACAATTTTATAACATGACATGTTTTACCATTTAATTGGCAAAATAAATCCAATACCCAATTATAATAGATTCCAATAACATAAAATGTTGTTCATCACCACAAGCATATAGACATGAAATATATACAACATGTTCATCGCCACAAGCATATAGACATGACTAATTACAACGATACTTTAAGATAAACGAGAATCAAATCCTATACATAAGCATCATTCTATATCCAAATTACAACATGTCATGATTCAATTGAAAGAATGTTTAAATCTGTGTAACAACTAACTTACAAACTAGAAAGAAATTCTTGTGTTCTGAAATCTGATTTCTTAAATTGGAGATGCGCGCCTTTGATGAAGATCGTTGAATTATACTAGTTTAAATTTGATTTTTGATGTAAGCTTTTAACTCGTCTTTGAATTGCAAACGGTGGCGGCTACTACAAGTTCTCTACTGACGGCATTTCAGTTCTAGGATTATTTTTCTGTGTGTTTTTCAGGTTGAGAATTGAGTTGTTTATATAGAATTCCAGTTTAATTATAGCCGTCAGATGAACCTAGGGTTAATCACAGCCACTCAGACCAAATCAGGACCATTCAGAAACCCTAGTGACTCAGCAGCAAGTCATCAGTCGTTCAAAATTCAGATCTGGCCGGGGGCCAGGTCGACCCCCAGGTCGACCTCTAGGGGGAGGTCGACACTTGGGTCAACCCCCTGGTCGACCTGCCTGGGCGGGAATTTTCCCGCCAAGCCCGTTCTGACTTCTGTTTGAATTTTGAACTTGTTTTTCGAGCTGTTTGAATTTATTTGAATTTCTGAAACTTCTGGAGGCCATAACTTCTTCATACGAAGTCCAATTCACGCAAACTCGGACTCTATCTCAAGTACAATTCCGAGACGAACGCAATGTCGTAACCCGTTTCCCTTAATTATCACATTTTAAATTAAGTATTCTTGGATTCATTATTATAATGTTAATAGAAAATACGGGGTTTTATATTCTCCCTTCCTTTTAGGATTTCATCCCCGAAATCTCCAAGTCGAGAAGAACTTATATCCTACCATCCAATCACCCATCAAACACAGGCGTCCATTGTCCTTAAAAGATTTCTAATGCTTCATGATCATATGCATTGTGTGTGTACATGTCCTTATCTAGTGCAAGATCAGGCGGTCTACTGATTCAGTTGACCTCCTTAGTGCAAATTATGTCAGTGCCATGAGTCCATTATGAATGCAATTCTTTTTTTCCCTACTCAAAATTTCTTACATGAGTGCACAATCATCCATACAAATGCAACGTCCATATGATAACACATCAAATTTTTATCCATAAACCAATACATATATGCATATGCAATATGGAAGTGACTGAGCCAATCTAATACCTAATGTGTGTGTGTATATGCATCCACTAGCAACCACTTGCAACCATCAATCATAACATGTTTCAATTACATGTTTACATCCAAATGGGTTCCTACCTAAGTATAAAGGATAGGATCGAGGAGATAAAAGATAGATACGAGGATAAACTTGAGGAAAAAGAGATTAAGGACGTACCCTCAAAAAGAAAAGGGTAGGTTGCACGTATTCTGTCCTCAGTTTCCCAAGTCGCGTCTTCCTCGGTGTCGCTCCATTGAACTTTGACGAGCTTAACTTCACGGTTGCGTAGCTTTTTGACCTCTGTTACCAAGATATGGGTTGGAACTCTCCTCACAGTTGCTTCTCGTTCAACTTCAACTTCTTCTAGCATACTTGGTTCTACCACTTCCGCAGACTCGTGTAAGCACTTCCGCAGGTGAGAGACATGAAAGACATTATGAATCCCGGCCAATCTTTCGGGCAGCTGTACCCTATAAGCCATCTTCCCATTCTTCTCGATGATAGGGAATGGCCCTACAAATCTTGGTGCTAACTTTCCTGCGGATCCAAAGCGTACGACGTTCCTCAAAGGAGATACTTTAAGGAACACCTTGTCTCCAACTTCGAACTCAAGGTCAGTTCATCTTTTGTCTGCGTAGGACTTCTGTCTATCTTGGGCAGTCTTCATTCTTCTTCGTATCAAGTCTATTTTCTCTGAAGTCTCCCAAATCATGTCTAGTCCAAGTATGAGCTTGTCTGTGGGCTCCCACCAACAAGTTGGCGACTTGCACGGTCGTCCATATAAAGCTTCGAAAGGTGCCATGCCTATGGTGGCTTAGTAGCTATTGTTGTAAGCGAATTCCACCAAAGGTAGATGATCCTCCCATGTTCCTCCGAAGTCAATAATGCATAACCTCAGGAGGTCTTCTAATACTCTGTTGACTCTTTCTGTTTGGCCATCGGTTTGAGGGTGATAGGCCGTGCTTAAGCATAACTGTGTGCCTACGACCTCTTGTAAACTCTTCCAAAACTCGCTCGTGAAGATAGGGTCTCGATCACTCACTAGGCTGGAGGGTATCCCATGGAGTCGAACTATCTCCTTAAGATATATGGACGCTAGAGATGAGGCAGTCCTTCTACTCTTGACGGGTGTAAAGTGGGCGCTTTTTGTGAGCATGTCCACTATTACCCTAATGCTAGTATTGCCCCTTCTTGACCTAGGCAACCCATCTATAAAGTCCATCGAGATGCTATCCCATTTCCACTGTGGAACCTCTAGAGGATGAAGCACACCACCAGGCTTCTTCTGCTCCGCCTTGACTTGTTGGCATATTAAGCACTTAGAAACAAAATCAACTACGTCTTTCTTCATGCTATTCCAAAAGAAAACTCTTTTGACGTCTTTATACATTTTGTCCCCGCCTGGGTGTATGGTCATCTTGGAATGGTGTGCCTCTTCTAGAACCGTCTTTACCAAACCCCTTGCTTATGGGACACATAGTCTTCCATCTCGTCTCAACCAGCCCTTGGCATCCATGGAGTATCTATTGAAGTAACTAGAAGTCTCACCCCTAATTAACTTGTCCATCACTTCGGCTAGCTGAGGGTCTTCTCTTTGCGCGGCTCCGATTGAATCTAATAGAGTTGGCCGCACTTCTAACGCTTCTAACAAGCCAGGTACAAATTGGGCGGAGGGTCTAAATTTAAAGCTTGCTATAAACTCCAAGCTTTTCCTTTCCACAAAGAGAGGGCTTAAGGTCAGTTTCTTTCTACTCAAGGCGTCAGCTACTGCATTGCCCTTGCCAGGAGTGTAGGAAATCTCAAAATCGTACGAGGCAAGAAACTCCATCCACCTTTGCTGCCTCAAGTTGAGATCTTTCTACGAGAATAGGTATTTACATGATTTACGGTCAGTATACAGTTCAAATTTCTCACCTAGAAGATAATGGCGCCAAGACTTAAGCGCAAAAACGATGGCTGCCAACTCTAGGTCGTGGGTTGGGTAGTTTTTCTCATGTACTTTCAATTGCGTTCCACCATAAGCCACTACCTTCCCTTCTTGCATCAGAACAACGCCTAGTCCCGTTCTACATGCATCTGTGTATACTGTAAACATCTTGCTTCCATCAGGCAATGTCAGAACTGGGTTGTTGTTATAGCCCTTTTTAAACGTTGGAAAGCAATATCGCAATCCAAATCCCAATTGAAAGCTAGGTTCTTCTTTGTCAATCTTGTTAGTGGAGATGAGATTTTTGCAAAATCTTTGATGAACTTTCGATAAAAGTCTGCTAGCCCGAGAAAGCTTCAGACTTCGGTTGCGTTTCGACGAACCTTCCAATCTTGCACAGCAACCACTTTTGCGGGGTCCACAGCTATTCCCTCTTTGGACACCACATGTCCACGGAACCTAACTTCTTCTCTCCAGAAATGGCATTTGGAGAATTTCGCCTTCAAATGATGTGCACGGAGAGTATCCATTACTTCCTTTAGATGCTGAGCATGCTCCTCCTCATTCTTTGAGAAGATCAAAATATCATCTACGAAGACCACCACAAACTTATTGAGGAACTCTCGGAACACCCTGCTCATTAAGTCAACGAAGTAAGCGGGTGCATTTGTCAGGCCGAAAGGCATGACAAGCCACTCGAAGAAACCATCGGGAGTTCTGGACGCGATCTTATCAATGCTGTCTTCAGCCACTCTTAGCTGATGAAACCCGGTAGCTAAATCTAATTGGAAGAAAACCGATGCACCTACAAGATGATCGAACAAATCATCTATTCTTGGGAGTGGGTGTCTATTCTTCTTAGTCAGCTTGTTTAGCTCCCTATAATCAACGCACAGGCGAATCAAACCACTAGCTTTGGTTGCGAACACTACCGGAGCACCACATTCAGAAATACTCCGTCTTATGAACCCCTTTTTCAAGCAGCTCTTTGATTTGCTTGCTGGGCTCCTTTCTATCCCTTGGGGCCATGTGCCTAACTGGTAAAGCAACGGGCTTTGCATTATCAACAAGGTATATGCGGAAGTCTATCTCCCGCTTTGGAGGTAAGCCCTTTACATCTTCAAACACATCCGTGTATTCACGAACTATCCTTACAGACTGCAAGTTCTCAATAGACGCATCAAGAGATTCTAGATAACTAAGCATGATGGAGTTCACGGGATCAAAAGAAATTTCGAGAGTGTTACCGAGGCGAGTCATGAGTCTAACCACTCTCTTTTCACAATCGAGGACGGCACCATTACTGGATAACGAGTCCATGCCTAGAATCAACCCAAAGCCCGTGAAGCCCAAAACAAAGGCATTACATCTAAACCCAACGCTTAGTATAGATATTTTCGAATCCAAACAAGCCATTGACGAATAGGCTGAGCCCCCAATTGGATTTTAAACAACCAAGGGATCCTCAACTTTACTGGTGTCTAAGTGCAGAGATTCCATTAAAGCAGTAGATATAAAAGAGTGCGATGCGCCAGAATCAAATAGTGTACGAACAGGATGATCAAAAAGATAGACTAAACTTTCGACAGAAATATTTCAACCACATTCTTGCAGAGGTACCGTGAGAGCATGAACTTGTCCTCCAGAAGAAGGTCCAGCTCCCTGCCCTTGCTTCCTAGAGCACGCTCTTGCCATGTGTCCTGTCTCACCACAGTGGAAACAACCACCCATCTTCCTTTTCTTCTTGCAGTCTTTGATCAGATGCCCGGGAATGCCAAAAAAACACTTTCTCTTTTCACGGGGTTTGTTGTTCTTCCCGCCTTTCTTTGAATCAGCCTTCTTGTTCTGCGACCCTTCACCCTTCTTATCTTGAGGCACTTCCGCTTTTGCCTCATTCTTACCCTTGTCTTCCTCATGTAAGAGTGCCATGTCCACTAACCTCTCGTAAGTAGCCCTCATAGGTATATGGTCATAGCCAAGTTGTGAAGTGGCTCATTCAATCCCTTGACAAAATAAGAGAGCCTTCTTATGAGGAGTATTCACTAAGTCCAGTCCAAATCGGGCCAGCTGATTGAATTGATTGACGTACTCCTTGACCGTCATACTTCCTTGCTTAAGAGATAAGAACTTTTCCAGTTGTAAACTTCGTTCAGCCTGTGAGAGGAATTTCATCTCCAACCTTATCCTGAAATCCATCCATGTGTCAACAGGTCTTTCAGCATTAGTGACTTCCCACCAATAGGAAGCTTCGTCTTTGAGCAACCATACAGCTAACTGTATCTTCTGCCTATCGTCCACCTCGAAGATAACAAATAGATCCTCTGTTTCTTTGAGCCAGTTCCTCGCTTCTACGAATGATTAAGTTCCCTTGAAATCCTTTCCACCCATGGCCCTAAAGTCTCTACAAATCTTTGAGAAAGAATTTGCACTAGGAGGAGGAGGAGGAGGAACTGCAGCAGCTGGAGGAGGAATATCTGTTGGGCCGGCGTCATTGGCCCTAGCCTCTAAATACCTCCTGAACCAGCCAGGTATCGGTACACCCTCTGGAAGGTTAAGATTCCCAGACATGCTGAAACGAAAAAGAAAAGATTCAAAACGAAGGATAGAAAGATAGTGCATATGACTTTGGGGATTATGCCTTTTTAAATTTAAAACAACACATTTTCCTTGTAAAATGCTTCTTTATATTTCTTTTGAAAATAGTTTTCAAAAGTTCTTATCTGATATGGTAATCCTTTGCTCTGATACCAAGTGAAACACCCCACCCCCATTAAGGTCACTCACAAAGGGAATGCCTAAACTTTGATGGAGGGTTATAGGTACAAGACACAGAAAAATTTACAAGATAGATAAATTTAAGCAGTAGAATTCAAATATTTATTGCATAGGTAGTTCAATACAAAAGCATTACATCAAATTGTCTCAAAATAACTTCCAAAATATTACAACATGATTTCTGTCTTGATTATTTAAATAAAGAAGCATATACCAAAATAAAACTGCATAAATCCCCAAGGATGATTTCCAAGAGCCATAGCCAATATGGGAGAGAGTCCAAATCATACATCTACTCTCTTGAAGCTTGCAAAGAGTCTGACTAAGCTGCAGTATTCCCTCCCTGTGGACCTAGGGGGGAAACGGAAGAAAAGAAGACGAAAGAAAACGGGTCAGACAATAAGTATGGTAAGTTCAGTGGTTACTAGAATCTAAACAAGAAAAGGGATCATGACAGTGATAACAGAACATAGGACAATACCCTAATATAAGATAAGAGGAACATGTGATTGCACCCATTACTATAGTCTCTGCACCTACTTAACCATTGGTTCAACCAGCCCCACATTTTATAACAAATGATCCCCTTAATGATCGGCTCCTACTCGCATGCATTCATGTCCTGTGTCATTCGGCCCCCCTTGACTGTAGCTACCTGTACTGGTCCCACCATGGGGTGTATCAGTCCCTCTGGTGGCAACCCGACACGATTCAAGATGCATAGTACACTACTAATGCCCAGTGCCTAATTTTTCCACTCTGGAGTACGTGCACGTCCATACTCCGTCGGAACCTACACTGGCCCACCAACCGCCGATGTTTTGACCGCTTATAATTCAGCCCAGTAATCGTGCCCCACCCTGCCTAGTTTCAGGGTACCATGATACATCTATGTGGGTTACTGCTGAAATTGGTCCCCGTTACTAGGGTTTTCTAATCAACATGTTTATTTGGTTAAGTGTCCAAGCTTACCGAACCCCGCCCATTCGTTTTAGTTAACATGTTGAATCGGTTAAGTGTTTTCCTAATTTACTTAACCCTACCAATCCTGACCTAGCTTTAATTTATTAAAGCACCAACCACTCACATTAGACATGTCTTGTTGTGGTCATTGGATGTGCCGGTCGGTTCCGGGCAGATTTACACCACAACTCAGTCTAACCTCGGGTTCTTTTTGGGCTTGATGCACTAACCACCCACATTAGACAGTCTTGTTGTGGTCAGTGGATATGCCGGTCGGTTCCAGGCAGATTTACACCACAACTCAGTCTAACCTCGGGTTAGGCATATTCGTCTTTTCTAAATTCATATTTTTCTATATATGTCAAATTTCTTTATGTAGATTAAATTTAATTTAATCATGCCATAATTATCCTTTGATTATGCTCACCATAAATGTTATATCAAATATACCATTTGATGAACAAATCTATGCTATGAATTTCCATATTTTTCCATCGTTATCACCGTAGAACGTACATATGAATTACATAAAATGTTGGGCTAGCAAATTAGCCCAAACCCATAGCAGAAAAAAGGGGTAATAAACAAGGAACATGAAATAAACTTAAAATAGCATACATTTAACTTATCACATGTAACTTGGCATAGATGTATCGTTATCTTAACTAACCAGGTAAAGGTGAACTTGTAACTAAGTTGGATCTAATTTTCATGTAAACTTGATATGGGTCTAAGATGGAGTTTTAACGTATAAACAAAATTTTAAACCACAATTTAGCATACTAACTTATGTATGTCAAAACATAAGAAGGCTACTCTAACCATTTTTAAATTTCAACTTAGCATGATAACTTATGTGTGTTAAACATAAGAGGATTACAATTCCAACTTTTACAACATAATTAGATTCAACCTAACATGAATATACATGAGTGTTGATCTAACATATAAGCATGTATTTTAGATAATAAACTTGCAAATAACCACAATTTTATAACATGACATGTTTTACCATTTAATTGGCAAAATAAATCCAATACCCAAGTATAATATATTCCAATAACATAAAATGTTTTTCATCACCACAAGCATATAGACATGAAATATATACAACATGTTCATCGCCACAAGCATATAGACATGATTAATTACAATGATACTTTAAGATAAACGAGAATCAAATCTTATACATAAGCATCATTCTATATCCAAATTACAACATGTCATGATTCAATTGAAAGAATGTTTAAATCTGCGTAACAACTAACTTACAAACTAGAAAGAAATTCTTGTGTTCTGAAATCTAAATTCTGAAATTGGAGATGCGCGTCTTTGATGAAGATCATTGAATTAGACTAGTTTTAAATTGATTTTTGATGTAAGATTTTAACTCGTCTTTGAATTGAAAACGGTGGCGGCTACTCCAAGTTCTCTACTGACGGCATTTCAGTTCTAGGATTATTTTTCTGCGTGTTTTTTAGGTTGAGAATTGAGTTGTTTATATAGAATTCCAGTTTAATTATAGCCGTCAGATGAACCTAGGGTTAATCACATCCACTAAGACCAGATCAGGATCATCTAAAAACCCTAGTGACTCAGCAGCAAGTCATCAGTCGTTCAAAATTCAGATCTAGCCAGGGGAACTTGTTTTTCGAGCTGTTTGAATTTATTTGAATTTCTGAAACTTTTGGAGGCCATAACTTCTTCATACGAAGTCCAATTCATGCAAACTCAGACTCTATCTCAAGCAGAATTCTGAGACGAATGCATTGGCGTAACCCATTTCCCTTAATTCTCACATTTTAAATTAAGTATTCTTGGATTCATTATTATAACGTTAATAGAAAATACGGGGTGTTACACTTTCTGAAGGTGACGTGGAAGTTTAAGGCTAAATTACGTGATTGAGTGGTTATTTTAGGAGAGAACTGCTCCAATGGTGGTGGATGACTTGTTAGTTGTGATGATGAATGGTTCGGAGAAATCAAATAGTGTAACAACCCGGAAAATTAGATTCAATTTAAAATTTTTATTTTGGCTATTTTAATGAATTTTGGATATTTAAAATGAATTGTTTTAAATAATAACGACTAGAAATTTATTTCGAATAGAATTAGAACATATATATTTATTTATTTGAATCGAAATTAAAATATAAATATTTATTTTAATTATAAAAGGAATTGGAAATGGCGCGGTAGTTTGAAAATTCGATTTCAGATTTCAATGAATGTACAGGATTCAAAATAAACCGGATTTTAGTGAAACCCGAAATATTCGAATCTATTCGAAAATATCTTTCCAAGGAATCTGAAAAATTGAAATTTCATAACGGGAATAAAAAGTCAGGCCCGATTGAAAATTCTGAATAGTCGCTATGGAAATATAGCCCTTAAAAATATAGTTTTTGCAAACCACCTCCGTTTTCGACGAGACCACTTCTGTTGGATCCGTAATGTCAAATTATTGCTATATTCCAATTTTCATAATTTTTGGAATCAACATGTGAGCGTGGTGAATTTAAACGTGTTTGGTCATTTTAGTTTGAATTTAATCGACTGGAAAATGACCGTTTTTCAAATGGTCTGCAAATTCGACGAAATTAGTTTTGTTAGGACCGTATCTACAAAGCATAGCTAGATTTATTTTTCTAGAATTTTTGGAGTTAGTATGTGGCCCCAGTAAATTAAAATGTATGTTTAAATTGAATATATATTGATTTAAATTTAAAATTTAGCGAAAACAGATTGTAACAGTCGAATTGGCTTACGAAACATATCCCATTGCGTTCGTAATGGGGTAATTAGTTATAGACGACGGTCGTTGGGTCTCGTTTGGAGGTCAGAGAAAAAAGTTACTTTTTGGGAATTTAAAATAAATAGATAATTAAATAAACGAATGGGTCAAAGCCCTTTGTTTCCTTACCCGGTCAACCACTCACCCATTCATCTTTCAAATTGAAAAACAAATAAAAAAAAGAAAAGAAAAAGGGGCGGAGCCCCGTCGCATCGCCAGCCGCCGCCGGAGGCCGGCCTCCTCAGCGCTGCCTCCCTCTCTCCCGGTCCCCCTTCCTCTCCGGCCTCCCCTGCACCGACCGAACCCCCTTTTTTCCTCCCTCCATTCGAGATCCGTCGCCCCCCAAAAACCCTAGCTCTAAATGGATGAAAGCCGCCACCACCAGGGCCCTAAACCACCCCCTCCACGCTGCAGACACCGGCGCCGCACCCTGTTGCCTCTGTGCCGACCACCAAACCCCAATAACCCTCCTCCGATCAAAGGAAGAAAAGTGAGTTTTTCTGATTTCTTTTACCATATAAAAAATCTGATTTTTAATGCAATAAAAAGATAGGATTTTAAAAGAATAAAGATATGATTTTTATATTTGAAAAGTTTTGATTTTTATAAATAGAATGTTATGATTTTTGTTAATGAAAAGATTATATTTTTAGATAAGGAAAGATTATATTTTTATATAAGGAAAGATTATATTTTTATACTAGAAAAGATTTGATTTTGAAAATATAAAGATTTTATTTGAAAATATAAAGATTTTATTTTGAAAATATAAAGATTTGATTTTTAAAATATAAAGATAAGATTTTTGAAAATATAAAGATTTGATTTTTGATGTACGGAATTCGATTTTTATGTATATGAAGTACCGATAAAAATTCGATTTTTATATATATGAAGTAGCGATAAAAATTCAATTTTTATATATATGAAGTAGAAATAAAAATATGATTTTTATTTATATAATAGCGATGTAAAAATGTAATTTTTTACTATGAATAGCGTGAAACAGATTGCGATGGAACCGACGGGAATCAAATCCAAATCCGAGCCATTCAGAAATAAGGAATGGAGGAGTGGAACCCAAAGGCAAAAAATTCTCACTTTAATTTATTTTATAGTTAAAAAAATATACTAGGATGCAGATGGTGCTTAGCAGCACCTAACACCGGTCGTCCACAAACCTTGGACGACTTATTTGATTTGATTATGTTGTGAAAATTGATTGTGATGTGGAATGGAATGAACAAAATATTCATGTGTTGGAATAAAATATTTTATAGTTAAAAATATAATTTTTTAATGTGTATATGAATAAAATAAATATTCATTTACAAATCGGATGATTTGTTTATGTACATCCATTTGATTGACATTGATTGGGACGATATATTTTACATATCGCCCAACTGCACGAATAATATTCAGTATTTCTTGGTTGAAACCCCATACGGGTATTGGGATGATATTTGACATACACTAATCCCAATTATTTAGTTATATGTCGATCGATTGGTTGACAGGCTGTTGTAAGCATTAATTATTTATATTTGACTCTTATGCAGTTGTGTAGAATGCACGCTGGATGATGGTTGATTGTTTATCATTATTGTTCTATACATGTGTTGTTTGAAAATTCATATAAATAACAATATATGGTAATTAAATGAGTCTGATTCGAGTTTAAAAAGAATGAATATTTTAAAATAATGAATATTTTAA
Organism: Allium sativum; assembly: GCA_030737875.1. Classification (NCBI taxonomy): domain Eukaryota; kingdom Viridiplantae; phylum Streptophyta; class Magnoliopsida; order Asparagales; family Amaryllidaceae; genus Allium; species Allium sativum. The sequence continues at coordinate 662,357,298 of CM060919.1, forward strand.
AATAACGAATATTTTAAAATAATATTCAGTAGTTGATCAAAATATGATTTTGATGTTCGATTTGGGATGGACACGAAAATATATATATATATATATATAACCGTGTTGATTAGATTAACACCATTTTGACGTGGACGATATTTATATCGATTTTATTCTTTTTTATAATGAATATCTAAATGGAAGTGATTTCGAAATCTAATGTTTTTAAAATATTATCATATATACATTAATGTTATGGAATATTCAGTTTTGATTTGAAACTGAATATGAAGTTGAAATCGTTTTGAAAATGAATTTAAACAGATTATAAAATAGTTTTAAATGGAAATCGGCGAAATATATAAAATATTATATATATACACACATATATATATATATATAATGGCTTGAATAGAACGTGTCGCGCCGCGACAGTTTGCAAATTTCGACCAGTGACTTCGTATGGACATTACGGGAGATCCGACCGTCGGATTCTCCTAAAACTGGAACCGTTGGGTTCGTATCGAAAAGAGATTTTCAACGAATATTAGACATTTTAAATCTAACGGTTGGTGGAATTATGTCCAAATCAAATTTGGAAAAGGTCGCTGTATGTGCAGTTCGATGACCATTTATGGAAATCGACTGTACAGGCCTTGATAAAATTATTAAAAATATTGATAATTTGTGTAAAATCATAATAAATGATTTGGAAAGAATTAGGATGAAAAATTCCACATTTTTTAAGATAAAAATATATTTTTATCAAAATGAACTACATATGAACTAGAATTATAATCTAATATTTTTAAATAAATAAACTGGATTTGAAATGGTTTTAAAAATAACCGGAATTTCCAATATATGAATTGGAATGGACTTGAATCGAAATGATCATTGGAATATTTCGATGTTGGATTCGAGATTATACAGATATTATTATGGAAATTTGGAAGATATATTTTATATCGTTATTTCCAAAACGATATTGGTTGGTTTCAGAATTTGATATTGAATATAAGCCAGTATAATTTCTATTCAGAGCCTTATATTTGATATTAAATTGGATTTTGGGTTTGTCGTGAATGGTCTCTTAAATAACACTATTCTGGAACCCCATGTGAAAAGATAAATCTTTTAATTAAGATTATTGGTGTTTCCAGTCAATTAACATTTAATTGGAATAAAATGGAATGTAAATTGGGTTTATCGTGAGCTGTGTTTTCATGGACATTCGTTCTTTAACCCGGTTTACAGTGAAATGGGATTTGGAATTTACAAATCTTTTTATTAAGATTTAACGGGAATTTTCCAAAGTAAAGTTTTCCAATTTAATATATTAAATTGGAATTGAATGGAATTCGATTGATAATAATCGAAGTGAACTTCTATGGAGGAAGACTGTTAATACACATGGAATTTAAAGGCTTTGCCGTTATTCCATTTATATTATTAGTCGGATACGGAAATTGACATCGATGATTGGTTTTTCCGTGAAGATTCCATAATTAATGGAATGTGATCTGGGTTTATCATGAACTGTGTTTTAAATGATATTAGCTCTTTAACCCAGTTAAATGCAGGATTACATGTCTGTCATTGTATTTCGAACTGTATGGCTGATCTCTGCTAAATATATATCTGTTTGGTGGCGGAGAATTTATTCTCTTGCTTAACACCCTTCTCTGAGACGTACGAGCTCAGAGGTTATATATCGGCAAAAATCAACAGTACGGTGTAGATTGTCAATGCGACATGTTTGTGTTTCCAAAGTTAAATAATCATTAATATTGATTTTTGGGAAGATTAAAACTAAGTGGGGTTTTAATGAATCTTTAATTAGATCAAAATGGGAATTGATAATTTAAATTATCAAATTTCGGAGATGATCGAGAACGGAGGATCACCAGTTTTGCTCGTAGCGATAGTTAAATCTTTAATTAGATTTGAACACGGAATGGTAATTAAATTTACCAATAACACCATGGTGTTAGATATGGAGTATTACCATTTTTGCTCTCTGGGATGAATAGGTTGGGATTGGGAGATTAAGCAAATGATTACTTCGGTAAGGTGCGCTAATCCCGACTAGTATGGAAAACCATAACATGGTTTGAATTTATATCCAAAGGAAGATTAAAGAATAAATTTAAAGAATTTATATTTCATAAAATTAATGGGAACCTTTCCCAAAGGATAAGAATATTTAAATAAAACAATATTCAAAATTGGAATGAAGCGTATGTTGTGTTTTTATAACGCTTGTTTATTATATACGTGAGTTATTCGGAAAGGCCGGGTTTATACCCATTCTGAACAACTGATTCGACGATAATCCGACGATGAAGACAATGGTTGAAGACCGTAGGTCTTCACATCGTTTAGATGATTACTGATGTCTTGATTGGGCTATACATCCAAGACGAGGTAATAAATGGTGATCGTCTAGACGTACTTAGAGATCGACCGGATATGCGAGGACCTCTCACCTGTATTGGATATACGGGACGAGGAATAAGGTGCCTCTGATTTCGTTCAGACCCAGAACGAACTTGTAAATGGATGTGTGTCTGACATTGGATTTTATTTTGTGTTGATTGATCTCTATTAAATATATATCTGTTTGACGGCGGAGAATTTATTCTCTTGCTTAACGCCCTTCTCTGAGACGTACGAGCTCAAAGGTTATATATCGATAGACATCAGTCGCATGGAGTGAATTGCCTATGTGGTATGCTAAGATGCAAATGATCAAGGCTTCTGTTGAAAAGCAGAGTCCTGTGGTTGATGATCAAAGCACGACTTTAATATAGCATAGCTTTGTGTATAGCGTTAATTCGCGAGCCTCACACCTCGGTATGAGTCAAAAATGGGATAAGGGTCCCAAGGAGAACATGACGTTTCTTTCTAGCTATGGGTGGTGTCAGGGTTTTGCACGCCCTGACATTGTTATATTTTTACATATGTGTTTGTTGGATTGCAAGGCGCCTTGGTTATATCAGTTTCTACGGAGCCGATGGATAGGTCCGATAGGATCGGGAAACGTGTGTTCAGGAATAACCAATCCACTAACGTAAGTGTGCACCGGCTTTGGAGGATCCATGGGTTTCCCAAAGTGCGTAGTCCCGAGGCATTTGCTAGAGTGTCTCAAAGCAGAAAGGAGTACATCCCTTGCCTCGACTCATGATGGAAATTCAATTTCCAATACGTGACATGTCGGTTTTGATTGTAGAGCCTAGTATGGCAACATAGTGGGATGGGGCACTATGCCGTCTATGATCGATACATTTATATTTGAAGTTGTTTTCATACACTTTACACTATAATAGTATCAAAATGATTTGTTTTAAACGTACCAAGCATGTTTGGATATTGTAAGGTAAAACTCTAACCTCCGGCTTGCGTTGCATTGTGTGATGGGACCTGAGTCTTATAATAGCTTCATTTTTCAAAAAAACATTGCGCTAGTTATAACTGTTTATGTATTGGTATTCTTGGGAGGAAGCCCATTCCATGTTATACGGCATGGTCCCTTTATATATCTGATTTTAAAGTAAAGTTTTAAATAACCGTTTTAGTTCTCACACTAGTCACATAACTGACCTGGAGTTTATTGTTTCAACCTAAACTCTGGGTGCCCCTATTTTCCACACGGGCAGCTAGTAGTTTTGGTTTTGCAGATTTATATTCACAGGATCCTGGTTTACAGCTGGAATAATATTCGGAAAGCTCTGTATCTGTTTATCCCTTTCAGTTGTGTTTGTATTATTTTTCCGCTACTATGTAATGTATTGTAATTTCTGATATTTATCAAATGTATATTATTTGTTCTTACTCTGTATATTCTTGTACTCTGATGTAAATTGTTGTAATAAGCAATGAAATGTTCTTCTGCTTGTGTTTTGATTCGTCTTGTCCTCAAAGAAATCCGGGCTTTCCTTTACGGGGAAGTTCGGGTCGTTATATTTGGTATCAGATCTTTAGTTTATAGAGCCCGAGAACAAGACACGTTAGAACTAAACGAAAGAATTCATCAGAGGTTGGATTAGTAATATCCAATGAGAATGACTCGTTGGAGATGGGATCAGTAATATCCTAGAATGAGTGTGAAGAGTGTTATTTTTTAAATAAAAATGAAAACAAATTTTGGTTTGAAAAAATTAAACCAATTGTACGTAGTTGAATACTTATTTTATATTGAATTTGGACAATCGAGTATATAAAGAATTTGCATTTACGCCTTGCAAACATGTACTCGAAGTTTTAATATATTGGATGGATATAGAATCACATTCTAGTCATCCGGATATGATTCTGAAGATGAGTCCTCATCATCAGTGTCTAAGTTCGAGTTTCGAAAGTGAGATATTTATATATTTCCAATTTGCTAGTGTGAGAACCAAAACTAGATAGGGTTTATTGTTGTGATTTGACATAAAAAACATGATTTTTTGTATATATATAAAAATTATGAATTTGAAACGATAATCAACTAATTGATTGCTGATTGTGTTGTTTGGTTGTTGGTTTGATTAATTAAAATTTTGGACCATTTAGCCAAATTGTATCGAATATTGAACTGAATTGAAAATTGTTTGAAATTGCATGCATATACATGTATATACATTGAACAGGTCACAACAAGGAGGCTAGTGAAGTGAAATAAAATTGTATGCCCGACAAATAGGTATATGTTTACTAATTTGTTGGGTTTGGATGATTTTATGAGCCGACTGGCTAGCCGCTTGGCTTTTTCTTTTTTCTTTTTGAGATGAGAGGGCCTGTGTGGCGGTTTGGGGATTTTCCCAATGCTCCCCGTACAAAGGAGGTCATGGCGAAATTTTTCGAAAATTTAGGGTGTTAGCCAAATTTTTGAAGAATTTGAAAATTGTTAGAAACTGAAAGTTGAAGAATGAAACCAAGAATGAAAGTTGAGTTGATGAGTAAAACAACTTTCAGCTTCGTTCCATTTCGAGGACGAAAAGATTTTAAGTGGGGGAGATAGTAACAACCTGGAAAATCAGAACTAATTAAAAAGATTTATTTTGGCTATTTTAATGAATTTTGAATATTTAAAATGAATTATTTTAAATAATAACAACTAGAAATTTATTTTGAATAGAATTAGAATGTATATATTTATTTAAATTGAAATCAGAATATAGATATTTATTTTAATTATGAAAGGAATTGGAAATGGCGCTGTAGTTTGAAAATTTGATTTCAAATTTCAAATGAATGTACATGATTCAAAATAAACCGGATTTTAGTGAAACCAGAAATATTTGAATCTGTTTGAAAATATCTTTCCAACGAATCTGAAAAATTGAAATTTCATAGCGGGAATAAAAAGTTATGCTCAATTGAAAATTCAGAATAGTTGCTATGGAAATATAACCCTTAAAAATAGAGATTTTGCAAATGACCTCCATTTTCGACGAAACCACTTTTTTTGGATCCGTAATTTCAAATTATTGTTATATTCCAATTTTCATAATTTTTGAAATCAATATGTGAGCGTGGTGAATTTAAACGCGTTTGGTCATTTCAATTTGAATTTAATCGACTGGAAAATGACCGTTTTTCAAACGGTCTCCAAATTCGACGAAATTAGTTTTGCTAGGACGGCATCGTCAAAATAGCTAGATTTATTTTTCTGGAATTTTTGGAGTCAGTATGTGACCCCAGTAAATTAAAATGTATGTTTAAATTGAATATATATTGATTTAAATTTTAAATTTAGCAGAAACTGATCGTAATAGTTGAATTGGCTTACGAAACATATTTCATTGCATTCAGAATGGGGGTAATTAGTTATATACGACAGTCGTTGAGTCTCGTTTGGAGGTCGAAGAAAAAAGTTGCTTTTTGGGAATTTAAAATAAATAAATAATTAAATAAACAAATGGGTCAAAGCCCTTTGTATCCCTTACCCGGTCAACCACTCACCCATTCATCATTCAAATTGGAAAACGAATAAAAAAAGAAAAGAAAAAGGGGTGGAGCCCCGTCACATCGCCAGCCGCCACCAGAGGCCGGCCTCCTCAGCACCGCCTCCCTCTCTCCCAGTCCCCCCTTCATCTCCGGCCTCCCCCGCACCTACCGAACCCCCTTTTTTCCTCCCTCCATTCGAGATCCGTCGCCTCCAAAAAACCCTAGCTCCAAATGGATGAAAGCTACATCACCAAGGTGCTGAACCACCCCCGCCACACTGCAGACACCGGCGCCGCACCCTCTTCCCTCCGTGCCGACCACCAAACCCCAATAACCCTCCTCCGATCAAAGGAAGAAAAGTGAGTTTTTATGATTTCTTTTAACATGTAAAAATCTGATTTTTAACGCAATAAAAAGATAGGATTTTTAAAAATAAAGATATGATTTTTATTTTTGAAAAGTTTTGATTTTTATAAATAGAATGTTATGATTTTTGTTAATGAAAAGATTACATTTTTTTGTAAATGAAAAGATTATATTTTTATGTAAGGAAAGATTATAATTTTATATAAGGAAAGATTATATTTTTGTATAAGGAAAGATTATATTTGTATACTAGAAACGATTTGATTTTGAAAATATAAAGATTTGATTTTGAAAATATAAAGATAAGATTTTTGAAAATATAAAGATTTGATTTTAGTGTAAGGAAAGATTCAATTTTTGTATACATGAAGTGGCGATAAAAATTCGATTTTTATATATATGAAGTAGCGATAAAAATTCGATTTTTATATATATGAAATAGAAATAAAAATATGATTTTTATTTATATAATAGCGATGAAAAAATGTGATTTTTACTATGAATAGCGTGAAACAGATTGCGATTGAACCGACGGGAATCAAATCCAAATCCGAACCGTTCAGAAATAAGGAATGGAGGAGTGGAACCCAAAGGTGAGAACTTGTCACTTTAATTTAGTTTCTAGTTAAAAAAATATACTAGGATGCAGATGGTGCTTAGCAACACCCGACACCCGTCGTCCACAAAACATGGACGACTTGTTTGATTTGATTGTGTTGTGAAAATTGATTGTGATGTGGAATGGAATAAATAAAATATTCATGTGTTGGAATAAAATATTTTATAATTAAAAATATAATTTTTAACGTGTTTATGAATAAAATAAATATTCATCTACAAATCGGATGATTTGTTTATGTACACCCATTTGATTGACATTGATTGGGACGATATATTTTACACATTGCCCAACTGCACGGATAATATTCAGTATTTGTTGGTTGAAACTCCACACGGGTATTGGGATGATATTTGACATACACTAATCCCAGTTGTTTAGTTATATGTCGATCGATTGGTTGACAGGCTGTTGTAAGCATTAATTATTTATATTTGACTCTTATGCAGTTGTTTAGAATGCACGCTGGATGATGGTTGATTGTTTATCATTGTTGTTCTATACATGTGTGTTTGAAAATCCATATAAATAACATTATATGGTAATTGACTGTGTCCGATTCCAGTTCAGAAAGAATGAATATTTTAAAATAACGAATATTTTAAAATAATATTCAGTAGTGGATCAAAATATGATTTTGATGTTCGATTTGGGATGGACACGAAAATATTTAAATATATATAAAGTCGTGTTGATTAGATTAATGCCATTTTGACGTGGACCATATTTATATCGATTTTATTCGTTTTTATAATGAACATCGAAATGGAAGTGATTTCAAAATCTAATGTTTTGAAAATATTATCATTTATACATTAGTGGTATGAAATATTCAATTTTGATTTGAAATTGAATAAGAAGTTGAAATCGTTTTGAAAACGAATTTAAAACAGTTTATAAAATACATTTTAAATGGAAATCTACGAAATATATATATATATATATTATATATATTGGCCTGAATAGAGTGCGCCGCGCCGCGACAGTTCGCGAATTTCGACCAGTGACTTCGAATGGACATTACGGGAGATCCGACCATCGGATTCTCCTAAAACCGGAACCTTGGATTCGTATCGAAAAGTGCTTTTCAACAAATATAAGAGATTTGAAATCTAACGGTTGGATTTGGAATTATGTCCAAATCAATTTTGTAAAAAGGTCATTGTAAGTGCAGTTCGATGACCGTTTATGGAAATCGACTGTACAGGCCTTGATAAAATTATTAAAAATACGATAATTTTTGTAAAATCATAATAAATGATTTGGAAAGAATTAGGATGAAAAATTCTGCATTTGTGAAGATAAAAATATATTTTTATCAAAATGAACTAGAATTATAATCCAATATTTTTAAATAAATAATTTGGATTTGAAATGTTTTTAAAAATAACAAGAATTTCCGATATATGAATTGGAATGGACTTGAATCGAAATGATCATCGGAATATTTCGATGTTGGATTCGGGATTATACGGATATTGTTATGGAAATTTGGAAGATATATTTTATATCGTTATTTCCAAAACGATATTTGTTGGTTTCAAAATTTGATATTGAATATAAGCCGGTGTAATTTCTATTCAGAGCCTTATATTTGATATCAAATTGGGTTTTGGGTTTGTCGTGAATGGTGTCTTAATTAACACTGTTCTGGAACTCCATGTGAAAAGAATAAATCTTTTAATTAAGATTATTGGTGTTTCCAGTTAATTAACATTTAACTGGAATAAAATGGAATGTGAATTGGGTTTATCGTGATTTGTGTTTTCAAGGACATTCGTTCTTTAACCCGATTTACTGTGAAATGGGATTTAGAATTTATAAATATTTTTATTAAGATTTAACGGGAATTTTCCAAAGTAAAGTTTTCCAATTTAATATATTAAATTGGGATTGAATGGAATTCGATCGATAATAATCGAAGTGAACTTCTGTGGAGGAAGACATATTGTTAATACACATGGAATTTAAAAGGCTTTGCCGTTATTCCATTTATATTATTAATCGGATGCGGAAATTGATATTGATTATATATTGATTGGTTTTTCCGTGAATATTCCATAATTAATGGAATGTGATTTGGGTTTATCGTGAACTATGTTTTAAATGACATTAGTTCTTTAACTCAGTTAAAGGCAGGATTACATGTCTGTCATTATATTTCGAACTGTATGGTTGATCTCTGCTAAATATTTATCTGTTTGGTGGAAGAGAATTTGTTCTCTTGCTTAACACCCTTCTCTGAGACATACGAGCTCAGAGGTTATATATCGACAGAAATCAATAGTACGATGTAGATTGTCGATGCGACATGTTTGAATTTCCAAAGTTAAATAATCATTAATATTGATTTTTGGGAAGATTAAAACTAAGTGGGGTTTTAATGAATCTTTAATTAGATTGAAATGGGAATTGATAATTTAAATTATAATATTTAGGATATGATCGAGAACGGAGCATCACTAGTTTTGCTCCTCGCGATATTTAAATCTTTAATTTGATTTGAACGTGGAATGGTAATTAAATTTACCAATAACACTGTGGTGTTAGATATGGAGTATTACCATTTTTGCTCCATGGGATGAATAGGTTGGGATTGGGAGATTAAACAAATGATTACTTCGATAAGGTGCGCTAATCCCGACTAGTATGGAAAACTGTAACATGAAGGAAGATTAAAGAATAAATTTAAAGATTTTATCTTTGATAAAATTAATGGGAACCTTTCCCAAAGGATATGAATATTTAAATAAAAGAATATTCAGAATTGGAATCAAGCGTATGTTGTGTTTTTATAATGCTTGTTTATTATATACGTGAGTTATTCAGAAAGGCCGGGTTTATACCCATTCTAAAAACTGATTCGACGATAAGTCGATGACGAAGACGGTGGTTGAAGACCGGAGGTCTTCACATCGTTTGAATGATTACTGATGTCTTGATTGGGCTATACACCCAAGATGAGGTAATAAGTGGTGATCATCCAGACGTACTAGGAGATCGACCGGATATGCGAGGACCTCTCTCCTGTGTTGGACATACGGGATGAGGAATAAGGTGCCTCCAGTTTCGTTCAGACCCAGAACGAACTTGTAAATGGATGTGTGTCTGACATTAGATTTTATTCTGTGTTGATTGATCACAATTAAATATATATCTATTTGGCGGCGGAGAATTTATTCTCTTACTTAATGCCCTTCTCTGAGACGTACGAGCTCGGAGGTTATATATCGATAGACATCAGTCGCATGGCGTAAATTGCCTGTGTGGCATGCTAAGATGCAAATGATCAAGGCTTCAGTTGAAAAGCAGAGTCTTGTGGTTGATGATCAAAGCACGACTTTAATATAGCATAGCTTTGTGTATAGCGTTAGTTCGTGAGCCTCACACCTCGGTATGAGTCAAAAACGGGAAAAGAGACCCAAGGAGAATATGATGTTTCTTTCTAGATATGGGTGGTGTCAGGGTTTTGCACGCCCTGACATTGTTATATTTTTACCTATGTGGTTGTTCGATTGCGAGGCGCTTCAGTTATATCGGTCTCTACGGACCCGATGGATAGGTCCGATAGGACCGGGAAACGTGTGTTCAGGAATAACCAATCCACTAACGTAAGTGTGGACCGGCCTTGGAGGATCTAGGGGTTGCCCAGAGTGCGTAGTCCCGAGGCATTTGCTAGAGTGTCTCGAAGCGGAAAGGAGTACATCCCTTGCCTCGACTCATGATGGAAATCCAATTTCCAATACGTGACATTTCGGTTTTGATTGTAGAGCCTAATATGGCGACATAGTGGGATGGGGCACTATGCCATCTATGATTGATACATTTATAATTGAAGTTGTTTGCATACACTTTACACTATAATAGTATCAAAATGATTTGTTTTAAACGTACCAAGCATGTTTTGCTATTATAAGGTAAAACTATATCCTCCGGCTTGCGTTGCATTGTGTGATGGGACCTGAGTCTTATAACAGCTTCAGTTTTCAAAAAAGCATTGCGTTGGTTATAACTGTTTATGCACTGGTATTCTTCGGAGGAAACCCGTTCCGTGTTTTACGGCGTGGTCCCTCGATATATCTGATTTTAAAGTAAAGTTTTAAATAACTGTTTTAGTTCTCACGCTAGTCACATGACTGACCTGGAGTTTATTATTTTAACCTAAACTCTGGATGCCCCTATTTTCCATACGGGCAGCTAGTAGTTTTGGTTTTGTAGATTTATATTCACAGGATCCTAGTTTACAGCTGGAATAATATTTGGATAGCTCTGTATCTGTTTATCTCTTTAGTTGCGTTTGTATTATTTTTCCGCTGCTATGTAATGTATTGTAATCTCTTATATTTATCAAATGTATATTATTTGTTCTTACTCTGTATATTCTTGTACTCTAATGTAAATTGTTGTAATAAGCAATAAAATGTTCTTCTGTTTGTGTTCTGATTCGTCTTGTCCTCAAAGCAATCCGAGCTTTCCTTTACGGGGAAGTTCAGATCGTTATAAATAGCGATAAAATGGGAGTGTAAGTGACGACCCGTTTAAGATGGTCGAATGCTTTTTGGGATTGTAGGCTCCAATTAAATTGTTCGCTTTTTAATAAGTTAGTTATGGGGTGGATAATTGAGGCGTATTGTTTAATAAATCATCTGTGTTACCCGGTGAGACTAAAAAATCCATGAGCATCTATTATAGATTTGGGCGTTAGCCAATGGAACGCCGCATCGACCATTGAAGGATCAAATTGTACGCCTTTACCTAAAGTAATATGGTATAACTAAGTAAGCTTCCTCCGTCCAAAGTTACACTTGGCTAGGTTGACAAAAAATTAGTGTTGGTTGAGAATGGCTAAAATTTTGTGGAGGTGGTCTGAGTAGGAAGCCCAAGATGAACTATAAATGAGAGTGTCATCGAAAAAGACGAGCATAACCATAAACGAGTGCGAAATATATTATTCATTATAGCTTGGAAAGTGGATGGGGTGTTGGTTAAACCAAACGGCATTTCCAAAAATTTATAGTGTTCATCATGAGTATGTAAAGCCATTTTTGGAATATCAGGTGTGTGGACTCGGATTTGAAAATAGCTGCTATGAAGATCAATCTTTGACAAGAAGGATGCAAGATAAAATTCGTATAAAAGTTGGCCGACAGTTGGAATAGGAAAATGATCTTTAATAGTGATAGTATTAAGTGCTCTATAATCGACACAAAATCGCCACAAACGATCTTTCTTTTTAACAAAAAGGACGGGTGAGGAGATGGGGCTAGTGGATGGTTGAATGAGTTTAGAATGGAGCATTTCTTGAACTTCACATTCAATCCCATTCTTGAAAATAAGGATAGCGATACAGTTTAGTGTTGATTGGTTTGAAAATAGGAAAAAGGTATATATAGTGGTTAAGGGTTCGATCGGGTGGAAGGTCCGTTGGTTTCTAAAAAAATATGGTTGTAGGATGATAAAAGTTTGTTGAGTTGTAGATCTGTATAGGTTACTAGTTGTGGGTTAGGTGATAGGTTAGTGGGATGGAATTGTAGATAAAGATAATTAGAAATAGAGGAGGTTGTTTCTAATCTACAAAGTTGGTGGACAGAAATAGGGGAGGCATGTGAATTTGGGACCAACCTAGTTAAGTACGCGGTTTGGTAAAAGTCATTGTTCACTTCCTATGGATAAGAGTTTCTAGGACCAAGCTTCTTAGGCCACTGAATGTCACAAATAGTGTCAGATCCAATGATTTCTAGGAGAAGAAATCAATTTCGAATTACTTTCCTTGTATTTCAACATTGACGCCTGGGCAGCTATCGGCACTCCTCAGCTTTTCTCCATTTCCCACGGTTATTACAAATGAGTTTGTGTTATTCAATTCAAATCCCAGAAATTGTGTTGTTTTTGAGTGAATGTAATTGTGTGTGGAGCTAGTATCAACAAGAATTAAAATAGGCTTCCCATTGATTGTTGCTGGGAGGCGGATTGAACGCAGATGGGTGGAGCCGGTTAGGGCATAGAAGGAAATTTCTTATGTGACGTCAAGGTTTGGGTTGTTTGAATTTTGGTCATTGATGTTAGTAATTGGGTTGGATTCGGAATCCAGTGTAGGCTCATTTTCAGATGGGGGGTCTTCCATTTGTATGTCGGATAGTATCATCAGTATGTGGGTGGGTTTGCAATGATGACTGAAGTGATATTTTTCATCGTAATTAAAACATCACCTTTGCAGTTTGCGGATGTTCATTTAATAAGGGGATAGTTGTTTGATGGGCGTGGACAATTTAGCAGTTTGCATATAAGGTGTTTGAGGAAATGATTGGTCCAGTTGTTGGGTATTGGTGGGTTTTTGGTAGCATGTGGTACTTTAGGTGGCTTGAAATCTGGTTTGGTCATTGTACACTTTCTATGAGTTTGGCACCCTCAATGGCATCGATACTGGTGGTTGGTTTGAGGAGATATAACTCGTTTTGGATATGGGTTTTAAGACCAAAGATAAAGCATTGGAGGATCGATTCGGGTGGTAGGGTAGTAATGCGGTTACAAAGTGTTTCAAAAATGTATTGGTAATGGTCTACGAAGGTGATTTGTTTAAGCTTGAAAAGAATAGTTTGCGGATTTAAGAAAGTCAGTGGACCGAAGCGTTGCTCGAATGCTTTTGCTGAAGTTGGCCATAAAGAGAGTTGTTTATTTCGTTGCGTCCATTGAAACCATGATATAGCTTGCCCTTGCATGTGAAAGCTTGCTAGCTCAACAAGTTGATCTTCTAGTGTGAATATAATAAGCAAAAAATCGATCGGCTTGAAATATCCAATCAGATGGGATGGATCCATCAAAACATGATAGTGTCACTTTGGGGTATCACTTTGGGCTTTCAGCCTGAGGTTGAGGATGATAATAGTGGAGGTTGACGATTGTTGTATGGTGTGCTATATGCGGTGGATGTTTGATTGTTTGGGGGAAGGGGGTGTTTGTGTGTCGAATTTATGAGTGAGGTCGGCCATGGATTTGGTGAGGTTTTGGATTGTTCTTTTGATGTCAATGATGTCAGCATGCCGAGTTTCAAGCAAGGAGCCATGGCTGGTTTGAGAGGGTCAGATATTGGTGATGGTTTCTTGGTGGTGGGCTAATTGTTGTAGTGCTTCATCCACCTTTGTCATGTTTATAAATATGGTTAGGATATTTTGGAAGGAGGGGAAGGGAGATCAAGAAGTGAAAGCATCAAAATGATATGATGTAAGGGGATGCAAATCAGAGAAAGGAGGAGAAGTAAGACGTACATGTGAGAGGAAAATTTCAAGAAATATTCATTGTCATTTCACTATTCTTTGTGCATACATATACAGTGCCTAGCCTAACAAACTTGCCTACATGGCTACATAGTGGTCCTTCACTATAACAAACTTGCAACATAAAGTTATAACCAAAATATGAAAATAAAATAAAATGAAAGTATAACATTTTCTCTAATTACTTGCTGCCTCCACTTGCAATGGTTTTTAATACAGGAATCTTCTAGGTGGACATGTTGCTTTTTTGGGCCTTATACTGGTTTCATGTGGTATTAAAGGACTACCAAGTGTATCATACAGCTTTTGATTATTAATTATTTATAATACTTCCTCCAGTTCAATATACTTGACGTTTTGAGGTTTCTCACGCAAATTAAGGAAGACGGAAATTGATTTAATTATCCATAAATTGTTTTTTCCAATGTTAAATGCTCATTAACTTTACGTTTGCTTTTGCAGGTATCTCTGCAGCTTCTATCTTTTCAAAACTCCTTCAGCTTTATAACTAAGTAGGCCCGACACAAGTGGTAGGCGGGCGATGTCGCCGCCTAGGGAAACACCACCAAAGGCAGTGGAGGGAGCTGCTAGATGATCTGTATGCTTTAGAATTATTGATCTATAAACGTGGTGGGGCAACTATTTCATGAAGTCTATTGTGGTAAAGTGGTATGATGTTTCGTTCATTTTATAGCAACTAGGGATCAATGTCTGGCAACACATTTTGAATTAGAGTAATATGAAGTAAAAAAGCATGTTAGTCTCAAAATGTCGTATATTTAGAAAAATAAACAACTTTGTAAAACGTTTTTACATGTTATGTCACTTAAACTTGATGTAGTTGTACTTATTATGTCTATCGCTTACTGCAAATTTGGATGCCAAAAGCATGCAGTAGAGTCGGTTACTGCTTGTTGCAAAACATCTCTTTCAAAGTCAAAATGTTAGTAAACGCAATGCATTTGGAGACTTCTTCCTAAATCATTGCCTTGTGTTCTGGAGCACAGTGATCAGGAATTATAGGGACACATAAAATGCATGCTGAAAATCTTATCTGTCAGGTATTTAATATGCATTTGGAGTATGTTTTTATTTCAAGAGCATTTTTCATTTGTGGTCCTATTTTTTTTAATTCCACTTTTAGCCTCCTTTTACAGAATATTACAAATATAGCCCCCTTTTGGACAGCTCAATGCTGAGTTGGCCAGTGTTAGTCAGAATGCACTGGCGCAATCTGGGATTGCACCGGTACACATGTACACTGGCGCAATCCCAGATTGCACAAGTCTACTGAAAGAAGAAGAAAATTTTGCTTACTCCTGGGGCGCAATCCGAAATTGCGCCAACTCAGTTAACTTTAAAAAATTCTATTCTTTACTACAGTATTTCCCACTTTAAATTCTTCACTGTAATCTGAGAAACATGTTATTATGCCATAACCTATTACTGTAAAGCAGGCATCACCTTCTCTCAAAACAATGTCCAACTCAACAATCCCTTCAATTAACAAGAAGAAAATTTTCGTTTGCCCATTCCAATTTGATGGATTTGGACATAGAAACCATAGATATCCATGTCTCTACTAGAATGGCAAAAAATTACTTCATTTCAGGACTTCAGTACCCAGAGATCCTCCTTTCAATTGTTTTCACCCTAGCCATATTCATATACTACAAAAAACATTATAGGAAAACATTAGTCTCAATCCAATACCTAATCATAGGCATGGTTCCAGCTCTCCTGGTTCACATTCATCATCTACACGAATGGGTTACTAACATCCTTCTCC
This sequence comes from Allium sativum, assembly GCA_030737875.1. Lineage (NCBI taxonomy): Eukaryota > Viridiplantae > Streptophyta > Magnoliopsida > Asparagales > Amaryllidaceae > Allium > Allium sativum. The sequence continues at coordinate 662,373,262 of CM060919.1, forward strand.
AAAACAGAACTTTCAAGTTTTTCGGTCCTTGGTTTCTTGGCATGGACCACATATTCAATGTAAACTATGCAAACTACCCCAAAGGTGACGAATTCATAGAAATGTTCGACATACTCCACGACGGCTTATGCAACTCCCACCACGAGTCCTGGAAAATGCAAAGGAATTTGCTCATGTTGTCATGTCCACCCCAACTTTTCGTGCATTCACCGTCAAATCTAGTCGAGACAAGGTTGAAAACGGACTGATCCCACTCGTCAAAGAACTAGCTCAAGAAGGAGCAAACTGTACAGAGAGGACATACTAACATTGCGGTGGTTTCTGCGGTGGTTGAGAGTTGGGAGGGAGAGGAAGTTTCTAGAAGGCAGTACAGTCATAGACGACTTTGTAGCACAAAACATCGCGGTGAAAAGAGAAAGCAAACTATACGTAGATAAACCCACCTCTTCCAATGCTTACTGACCTGACTCCGCCTTTAACCCGCGTTTCAGCCTTGAATGCCAACGGCTTCGGGCCATTTTCCCTTCATCAAGAAGCTCCAAATAAAATCTTCTCCATTGACGTCGCTCATGTCGTGGTGCATAGAGATGAGAGGTCCGCTCTTTGTGTCCATGTTCAACCCCTTACTTCTCATCATAGTTGCGGTTTTAGGGTGGGCAATTCTAGACGAGAAATTCTACATGGGGACGTACGTCTCATGTGTCCGTACACAAACACACTTTTGTTCATTTACGGTTTGTATAGGTACTGATATTTGATATTACTTGGGTTTTGGTTGCAAGAACGTTTACACTTTCTAGTACAGAATCCCTTACTTTTTATTTATAGAATTCAACCTTATTTTCTCAAACCCATCTTCGTTTTGCATAAATATACCAATCTGCCAAGGTGATTCTGTATTCAGCAGAACCATATCCGAACTCCTCCCAAAACGGATGGGGATTTTGTTGACGCCTGTGTTGGGTAGGGAAAGCCGATAGGGTTGAACATTGTTTTGAGAGAAGGGTGGAAGGAGATGAAGGGAAGCGGTTTGGTGAAGATCGCAAATGGGAGGGAGGAAGGGAATGTTGAGTTGGACATTGTTTTGAGAGAAAGGTGATGCGTGCTTTACAGTAACAGGTTATGTCATAATAAAATGTTTCTCAGATTATAGTGAAGAATTTAAAATGGGGAATACTGCAATAAAGAACAGATTTTTTTTAAGTTAACTGAGTTGGCGCAACTTTTGGATTGCGCCCAAGGAGTAAGCAAATTTTTCTTCTTCTTTCAACAGTCTGGCGCAATCCGGGATTGCACCAGTGTACACGTGTACCGGCGCAATTCCAGATTGCGCCAGTGCATTCTGATCAACGCTGGCCAACTCAGCGCTGAGCTGGCCAAAGAAAGACTATGTTTACAATATTTTGTAAAAGGAGGCTAAAAGCGGAATAAAGAAAATAGGGTCACAAACGAAAAATGCTCAAATTTCAATTAAAGTTCATTCCTTTTTGCAACCACAACTTTGATGCAAAGATTTGTGTTGTTTCTGACCAAAAAATGTAAAAAAATTCGCTTTGGATTTTTTAAGGATACATTTAGCTAATAATCAATGTAGCTTGATTCTTATGTACCCCAGCCTATAAGCCCATCATCATGTATTGATATTCAAGATTGATAAGGTAAATTAGTTCATTAATTTTTATATTGTACATGGAGCGCATGGTGTTGAAATTCTTAAGTATTGAATGAAATATACTTTGTCCATTGTCCCACACAATTTAAGCGAACATGTGCAACTGTTTAGTGAAAGGACGTGACTATTAGCAGCATGGTTTTTTGCAAAAAAAACACTTCGTGAAAAGACACTTCGCGAAAAGACACCTCGCGAAAAGACACTTCCTTTCACCAACGGTCATTTTTCCCAATGGTCATATTTCAGTGAAAAGACACTTCACGAAAAGGCACTTCCTTTCGTCAAACGGTCACATTTCAGCGAAAAAACAATTCCTTTCACCGAAAGAGATGCGTCTATACGAAGAGGTATAAACACAACCGTTCGAAAGAAATGCGACTGTACGAAGAGGCATATTAATTACGTTGTGCTATTTCTTAAAATAGTATAACGTAGTTGTTGTAAATTAATTACAACATATTGATTGCTATCATTAGCTAATATTGAATTCCAAAGTAGTGGAAATTCAAGTTATAAACTTGTGCGATGAGTTTATAATTCTCTGTTTTAGTATACTAGATTTCTAATTCATAGATATTTGGAATAAGGAATATCTCCTCCAATCAATCTTATTCGTTCTCTAGATACAATAATAAGTTTATTAACAAAGTATGAGATTGAGCTCAGAAATCTTCTTCATATATAGTTCAAGAAACTTATAACGACCCGAACTCCCCCGGTAAGGAAAGCCCGGATTGAGATGAAAACAAACCACATCGGAACACAAACAGAACAACATTTCATTGTATATTACAACAATTCCATCAGATTACAAGAATATACAGAGTATGAATAAATATCAGAGATTACAATAAATCACATAGCAGCGAAAAAATAGTATAATACACAACTGAAAGTAATACACGGATACAGAGCTTTCCGAGCATCGTTCCAGCTGTAAATCAGGATCCTATGAATATAAATCTGCAAAACCAAAACTACAAGCTGCCCGTGTGGAAAATAGGGGCACCCAGAGTTTAGGTTAAAACAATAAACTCCAGGTCAGTCAGGTGACTGGTGTGAGAACTAAAACAGTTATTTAAAACTTTACTTTAAAAGAGAGTAATTCAAGGGACCACACCGTATAACACGGAACGGGTTTCCTCCCAAGAACACTAGTGCATATAACAAAACAGGGCAATGCTATTTGGAAAAATGAAGCTATTATAAGACCCAGGTCCCATCACACAATGCAACGCAAGCCGAAGGATAGGGTTTTCCCTTATAATAGCCAAACATGATTGGTACGTTCAAAACAAATCATTTGATACTATTATAAGTGCATAGTGTCAAAACAATTTCAATAATAAATATCAATCATAGGCGGCATGGGTACCATCTATCATGTCGCCATACTAGGCTCTACAAATAAAACAGCAAGTCACGTATTGGAAATTGGATTTCCGTCATGAGTCGAGGCAAGGGGCAAGCTCCTCTCCGATTTGAGACACTCTAACAAATATCTCAGGACCCCACTGTGATCCTTGGATCTTCAGGGCCGGTCATCTCTTACTTTTGAGGATTGGCAATTCCTGAGCACACGTTTCCCGGTCCTAACAGACCTATATCCAAGGCGCCTCGTATCCAACAACCACACAGGTGAAAAGTATATAAATGTCAGCCAGTTTAAGCACTGACACCACCCATAGCTAGAAAGAAACGTCGTGCTCTCCCTACAGTCACTATCCCGTTTTGGCTCATACCGAGGTGTGAGGCTCGCGAATTCACGTTATATACAAAGCTATGCCACACAGGCCGTGCTTTGATCATCTACCACAAGACTTTTCTTTTCAACAGAAGCCTTGATCGTCCGCCACTTAGGCATGCCACACAGGCAATTCACTCCATGCGACTGATGTCCATCGATATACAACCTCTGATCTCGTACGTCTCAGAGAAGGGCGTTAAGCAAGAGAATAAATTCTCCACCGCCAAACAAATGTATATTTAATAGAGATCAATCAACACAGAATAAAATCCAATGTCAGACACAAGGTCCATTTACAAGTTCGTTCTGGGTCTGAACGAAACCGGAGGCACTTTCCTCGCATATCCATCAATCTCCAAGTACGTCTGGACGATCACCAACTGATTCCCTCCTCTTGGGTGTACAGCCCAATTAAGATCATCAGTAATCACCCAAACGATGTGAAGACTTCCGGTCTTCAACCACCGTCTTCATCTTCGAATTATCGCCGAATCGGTTATTCAGAATGGGTATAAACCCGGCCTTTCGGAATAACCATGTATATAATAAACAAATGTTACACAAACACAACAAACGCCTCATTCCAATTCAGAATATTCTTTTATTCACAAAATCACATTCTTAGGGAAAGGTTCCCATTAATTTTGTCAAAGATAAATTCTTCTAAATTTATTCTTTAATCTTCCTCTGGATATCATTTCAAACCATATTATGGTTTTCCAAACTAGTCGGGATTAGCGAACTACACCGAAGTAATTATTTGTTTTATTTCCCAATCCCAACCTATTCATCCCATGGAGAAAACTGGTAATACTCCATATCTAACACCACGGTGTTATCGGTAAAGTTAATTACCATTTCACGTTCAAATCTAATTAAAGATTTAACTATCGCTTTGGAGCAAAAATGGTGGTACTCCCTTCTCGATCACCTTTCAGATTTGATAATTCAAATTATCAATTCACATTTTATTCTAATTAAAGATTCATTAAAACTCCACTTAGTTTTAATCTTTTCAAAAATCAATATCCTACCTATAACCGGGTTAAAGAACCAATGTCATCTAAAACACGGTTCACGATAAACCCAAAATCACTTCTATTGTTAATCGGGTTAAAGAACAGGTGTTAATGAAGACACCATTCACGACAAGCCCAATCACATTTGATATTAAATACAAGGCTCTGAATAGAAAATATATCGGCTTATATCCAATATCAAATTCCAAAACCAACAAATATCGTATTGGAAATAACGATATAAATATATCTTTCAAATTCCCATAACAATATATGTATAATCACGAAATCCAACATCGAAATACTCCAAAGACAATTTCGATTCAAATCCATTTCCACTTCAATTATTGGAAATTCTGATTATTTTTAAAATCACTTTCAAATTCAATTTATTTATTTCAAAAATAAATTGATTTTAATTCTAGTTCAAAACTAGTTCATTTTGATAAAAATCTATTTTTATCTTTTCAAATGTGGAATTTTTCACCCCAGTTCTTCTTAAATCATTTCTTATGATTTTACACAAATTATAGATATTTTTAATAATTATCAAGGCCCGTACAGTCGATTTCCACCAATGGCCATCGAACTGCACTTACACCGACCTTTTCCAAATTTGATTTGGACATAATTCCAGATCCAACCATTAGATTTCAAATTTATAATATTCATTGGAAATCTCTTTTCGATACGAGCCCAACGGTTCTGGTTTTAAGAGGATCCGACGGCCGGATCTCCCACAACATCAATTCGAAGTCAATGGTCGAAATTCACGAACTGCCGCAGCGCGGTGCATTTTATTCAGGCCATTATATATATATATATATTATATTTCGTCGATTTCCTTTTAAAACAAATTTTATAAATTATTTTAAATTCGTTTTCGAAACGATTTCAACTTCCCTTTCAATTTCAAATCAAAATTGAATTTTCCTTTATAAATTCATTTTAAATTCATTTCAAATTGATTTCAATTCAAATCGATTTTTAATTCAATTTCAATTCAATTTGAATTTCAAATTAATTCAACTTCAATTCGAATTCATTTCTATTTGGTTTCAATTCAGATTCATTTCAATTCAATTTCAATTCGAATTCATTTCAATTCAATTTCAATTCGAATTCATTTCTTTATATACGATTTTGAAATCACTTTTCGGTATTCATTAAAAAATGAATAAAATCGATATAAATATCGTTCACGTCAAAATGGCGCATCTCTAATCAACACGGCTTTATATATTTCAATAAATTTGTTACTCTATTCAACAAATGAATATTTATTCCATTCAACACATGAATCTATATTTCTTCTTACTTACAATGAAAAAAGGTAAATTTTATTGTATAAATAGTTTATTCAACACATGAATACACTTTCAACACATGAATTCTCAACACCTGAACATCATCAACACATGACTATTTATTCTATTCAACACATGAATTTTCTTTTATAATATTCATTATTTCCCAAATGGAATGAGGCCCAATCAATCACCATATAATGTTAATTATATGGATTCCATACAACACATGTATATAACAGCCACAATAAATAATCAACCATCATCCAAAGTGCACTACACAACAACATAAGCATTAAATATGAATATTTAACGCTTACCCAGCTTGTCAATCAAACGACCGACAAATCACAAAACAATTGGGATTAGTTTACGCCAAATATCATCCCAACACCCATGTGGGGATTCAAATCAACAAACACATATTTTTATTAGTGCAGTTGGGCGATGTGTAAAATTTATCGTCCCAATCAATATCCTTCAAATAGGTGTACATAAACAATCCGTCCGGTTTGTAAATGAATATTTATTTATTCACATTCATGTTAAAAATTATATTTTTAACGATAATTAATTTATTCTAACCATCAACATTTTATTATCGATTTCACATCAACATCACAAACAAATTTCACAACACATCAAACAAGCATACAAGCCGTCCATGGTCTGTGGACGATGGGTGTCGGGTGCTACTAAGCACCGTCTGCATCCTAGTATATAATTTAACTAGAAAAAACAAGATTTAAAGTGAGAAGTTCTCACCGACTAGCTAATCCAAACGCCACGACTCTTCTTATGTTGGAAATCTCCATCGTGCTCGCCTTTTGTCTATTTCGTCGTCCGTAGCCACTACATATATAAAAATCACTTTTTTAACTTCTACATTATATAAAAATCATATTTTTAACTTCTACATTATATAAAAATCATATTTTTAACTTCTACATTATATAAAAATCATATTTTTTAACTTCTACATTATATAAAAATCATATTTTTAACTTCTACATTATATAAAAATCATATTTTTAACTTTACTAAATATCTTTCCTCTAATTAAAATCAGATCTAAGCCATGCTATTGTATAAAAGAAAACTGAAAATAAGTTCAATGTGGATCACTTTTTTTTTTAATTTGCAGAGGGGGGTTCTCCGGGTGCGCTGCCACTTGCAGCAGCGTTGAAGAGGACCGAAGCTACTGGCAGCGGCGCAGTAAGACCGTTGGTGGGGGCTCCGGTGGGCGGTGCTGCTCGTGGATGGGGCTGTGGGCTTTGGGAATGGATTCATAGAGGGGAGACGAGAGAGCAATGGGGGGACTGATCGGAGAAGTGGCGGTGGGTGGAGGGTCCGACAGAGGAGGAGCGCGACGAGGTCAGAGGAGGAGACGCGGGTTTTTTTTTTCTTTTTTTCTTTTCTGAATCTAATTGGAGAATAAGGAATGGGGGAGAGGGGTATAAAGGTGAAATAATATACATAATATTATTTTATTTATTTTTAATATCAAAAAGCAACTTAAAATTTCGGACTCGAAACGTGTGACGCCTTGGTTTTCGCTCGATCCGAATCAGTCGTTAAACCGATCTAGACCGTTCGAAACCCCTGATCGTTTGAGAATAGGACAAATCAGAACACAAACAGAAGAACATTTCATTGTATATTACAACAATTCCATCAGATACAAGAACATACGGAGTATAAATGAATAAATTACATTCGATAAATATCAGAGATTACAATAAATTACATAGCAGCGGAAAATAATACAAAGCACAACTGAAGGTGATATACGGATATAGAGCTTTCCGGATATCATTCCAGCTGTAAACCAGGATCCTGTGAATATAAATCTGCAAAACCAAAACCACTAGCTGCCCGTACGGAAAATAGGGGCACCCAGAGTTTAGGTTAAAACAATAAACTCCAGGTCAGTCATGTGACTGGTGTGAGAACTAAAACAGTTATTAAAACTTTATTTTAAAAGAGAGTAATTCAAGGGAGCACGCCGTATAACACGGAACGGGTTTCCTCCCAAGAATACCAGTGCTTAGAATAAACAACGCAATGCTTTTTCAAAAAATGAAGCTGTTATAAGACCCAGGTCCCATCACACAATGCAACGCAAGCCGGAGGATAGGGTTTTACCTTATAACGGCCAAACATGCTTGATACGTTTAAAACAAATCATTTGATACTATAATAAGTGTATAGTGTCAAAACAATTTCAATCATAAATATAAATCATAGACGGCATGAGTGCCCCATCCCACTATGTCGCCATACTAGGCTCTACAAATAAAGCCGAAATACACGTATTGGAAATTGGATTTCCGTCATGAGTCGAGGCAAGGGGCAAGCTCCTCTCCGCGTTCGAGACACTCTAGCAAATGCTCAGGACTACGCACTCTGGGCAGCCACTTGGATCGGTTGGGCCGGTCCTCACTTACGTTAGAGGATTATTTACGCCTGAACACACGTTTCCCGGTCCTTACAAACCTATAATCGAGGCGCCTCATTCCAACAACCACAAAGGTGAAAAGTATATAAATGTCAGGGCTGGTAAGTCACTGACACCACCAAAGCTAGAAAGAAACGTCGTGTTCTCCCAACGGTCCGTATCCCCTTTTTAACTCATACCGAGGTGTGAGGCTCGCGAATTCATGTTATACACAAAGCTGCCACGTAGGCGTGCTTTGATCATCAACCACAAGACTTTGCTTTTCAACAGAAGCCTTGATCCATGCAACTCAGCGTGCCACACAGGCAATTCATGCCATGTGATTGATATCTACCGATATATAACCTCTAAGCTCGTACGTCTCAGAGAAGGGCGTTAAGCAAGAGAATAAATTCTCCGCCGCCAAATAGATATATATTTAACAGAAATCAATCAACACAGAATAAAATCCAATGTCAGACACACAATCCATTTACAAGCTCGTTCTGGGTCTGAACGAAACCGGAGGCACTTTCCTCGCATATCCATCCATCTCCAAGTACATCTGGACGACCACCAACTATTTCCATCCTCTTGGGTGTACAGCCCAATCCGGATCGTCAGTAATTGCCCAAACAATGTGAAGACTTCCGGTCTTCGACCACCGTCTTCATCTTCGACATATCGTCGAATCGGTTATTCAGAATGGGTATAAACCCGGACTTTCCGAACAACCCACGTATATTAAAAACAAATGTTACACAAACACAACATACGCCTCATTCCAATTCATTAGTCACTAACCGCAAATTAGCAAGAGAACAATTTCCCAAACATTAACCCCGAAGGCCGAAACCAACATCAGATCAATACCCAGGAAACCATTCTTCTTATCCAACCTACAGCTAGTTTCTAAATTTCACATTCTTAGGGAAAGGTTCCCATTAATTTTATCCAAGATAAATTCTTTAAAATTTATCCTGTAATCTTCCTTTGGATGTCATTTAAAACCAAATTATGGTTTTTCCAACTAGTCGAGATTAGCGAACCATAACGAAGTAATTATTTATTTTATTTCCCAATCCCAACCTATTCATCCCACGAAGCAAAACTTGTAATACTCCATATCTAACACCGTGGTGTTATCGGTAAAATTAATTACCATTTCACGTTCAAATCTAATTAAAGATTTAACTATCGCTTTGGAGCAAAACTGGTAATACTCCATTCCCGCTCATTTCTAAATTTGATAATTTAGATTATAGATTCACATTTCAATCTAATTGCAGATTCGTTAGAACTCCTTTTTCTGGGTTCAAGAACTAGGTTTTATTTAAAACACAGTTCACGACAAACCCAAATCACATTCTATTTGTTATCGGGTCAAAGAACTAGTGTTATTTAAAACACTGTTCACGATAAACCCATTTCAAATTCAATCAAATATATTAGAAATTCCGATTATTTAAAACCCCTTTTTAAATCTAATTCATTTATTTAAAAATAATTGGGTTTTAAATTAAGTTCAAAACTAGTTCATTTCGATAAAAATCCATTTTATCTTTTCAAATATGGAGTTTTTCATCCCAAATCATTTCTTATGATTTTACACTAATTATTACCATTTTTAATAATTTTATCAAGGCCCGTACAGTCGATTTCCATCAACGGCCATCGAACTGCACTTACAGCGACCTTTTTCAAATTTGATTTGGACGTATCTCCAAATCCAACCGTTAGATTTCAAATTTCTAATATTCGTTAGAAAGCTCTTTTCGATACGAATCAAATGGTTCAGGTTTTAGGAGAATCCGACGGTCGGATCTCCCATAATAAATGGTCAAAAGTCACGAACTGCCGCGGCGCGGCGCGTTCTATTCAGGCCATCATATTATATATATAATATATATAATATATATTTCGTCGATTTCTATTTAAAACGAATTTTATAAATAGTTTTGAATTCGTTTCAAAAGCAATTTCAACTTCCACTTCAATTCAAATCAAAATTGAATTCTTCTTTATAAATTCGTTTTAAAATTCATCTCTATTCAATTCAAATTTCCATTCAATTTGAATTCATTTCAATTTGTTTTCAATTCAGTTTGAATTCGTTTTCAATGAAATTTCTAAGGCGTTTTCTATTCGATTCAAATCAAATTGGTTTTCTACTCGATTCATTTCAAATTGGTTTTCTATTCAATTTATTTCGAATTGGTTTTCTATTCGATTCATTTCGAAATCGCTTTCAATTCAATTCATTTCGAAATCGCTTTCAATTCAATTCGAAATCGCTTTATATTCAATTTGAATTCAATTCGTTATATATTCAATTCGAATTCGTTTCAATTCAAATTCTATTCAAATCAAATTCGTTTCGTTTTCTATTTGAATCAAGTTCATTTCATTTTCTATTTGAATCAAGTTCATTTCGTTTTCTATTTGAGTCAAATTCAAATTTCATTTCAAAATATTCTATTTCGAAATCACTTTTTAATATTCACTTTAAAATGAATAAAATCGATATAAATATCGTTTACGTCAAAATGGCGTCAGTCTAATCAACACGGCTCCATATATTTCTATTTTCAAATGTTCTATTTCAAATATTTCTTTTTCAAATATTTCGATTTCAAATATTTCGATTTCAAATATTTCGATTTTCAACAAATGAATATTTATTTTTGTCAACACACGACTAATCTCAACGAATGAGTACTGTCCACGTGTGACTATTTTTGTTAAATTATTTCGTTCAACACATGACTAATCTCAACGGATGAGTGCAGTCAACACATGAACCTTTATTTTATAGTGATAAAGATGTAAATTTTATTATTAAAATATTTCGTTCAACACATGACTAATCTCAACGGATGAGTACAGTCAACACATGAACCTTTATTTTATAGTTTTCTTTATTTTCTAAATTGGAATGAGGCCCAATCAATCACCATATAATGTTAATTATATGGATTTTCATACATCACACGTGTACAATAGCAATGAAAAATAATCAACCATCAACCAAAGTGCATTACACTGTATAAGCATCAAATATAAATATCTAACGCTTATGACAGCCTGTCAATCAATCGATCGACATATTTAATAAATCAGGATGAGTGAACTTCGTATTTCATCCCAACACCCGTGTGGGGTTTCTAACAATCAAACACAGATTTTATTTGTGCAGTTGGGCGATGTGTAAAATTTATCGTCCCAATCAATATCAGTCAAATCAGTGTATATAAACAAATCGGTCGATTTGTTTATAAATTTTTATTTATTCACATTCACGCTAAAAATTATATTTTTAACGACAAAACATTTTATTTTAACACATGAATTTCTATTCAGTTAATTTATTCAATAAAATTGATATTTTTATTTTTCTAACATATTTTAGAAAATTTCGGCGGCATAACGGCACGATACTAGAAACGGGACGAGGCCTAGCCTTATCCCCGGTCTAGTGAAGGCCCACGCCATTCACACATCAATCAAATCCATTCATTTCACCCGACAATTCAATTTCAATCAAATAATCTAACTAATTTTTGCAATCAAACAAACAAGTCCATGGTCTGTGGACGATTGTGTCGGGTGCTACTAAACACCGTCTACATCCTAGTATATATATATAACTAGAAAAGAGATTGAAAGGTGAGAAATTCTCACAGATAGCTATCCAATCATCTTGACTCTTCTTTGATAGAAATCTTCATCGTTATCTCATTTTTGTCTTCTTCGTTGATGTAGCCACTACCTATGTAGAAATCGAATTTTTTTTTACTTCGCTATTCAATATATAAAAATCAAATTTTTATCTTGTTATTCAATATATAAAAATCGAATTTTTTACTACTATGTTATATAGATAAAAATTATATTTTTATCACGCTATTCTTCATATAAAGATTTCGCCTTTTCAAAAATAAAGTTTCATCATTATAAAAATCACCACTTTATCTCAACGTATATATAATAAAAATCAGATTTTTATTTTGCTACATATACAAAGATGATATTTTTATATTCTCTATCCTATAAAAATTATATTTTTAATTCTCTACATAAACAAAATTCATATTTTTCCACTTTCTACATAATAAAGATTATATTTTTAATACTTTAAAAATATAAAAATCATATTTTTAATACTTTAAAAATATAAAAATCATATTTTTAATACTTTAAAAATATAAAAATCATATTTTTCTTTTTATAACCACATATGTTTTTATATAATGCTTTTCCTATATATCTATAAACAATGCTACGTATAATTTAAAAATCACATTTTTAAATCAAAGAAAATCAAGGCTATTTTATTTTTAAAATTTCAGATTTTAAAACATATAAAATCAGAATAAGAAAACATATATATATAAAAAAAACATGTAAGATCGGATTTTTTTAAGGCTTACTAGGTTTTCTTCTCGGCTGCCGGAGTTCGCCTGGGCTGGACGTGGGTATCGCTGGGGTGGGCCACGGTGTTTTGGGGCTCGCGGTCCTTCGATGCAAAAGGGGGGGTCGATGAGGCGGCGCGGCCTGGTGGGGGAGGGGGGTCGGGTCCTCTGGCGGGGAGATGGAGTGGCGGAGGGCGGTCAGCAGGAGGAGGGGGTCGCGGTTTTCAAGAGGGGGAGGAAGCAGGCGTAGGGAGAAGGGGATGGAGGGCGGTGGCCCTAGGCGGCGGCGAACGCCAGGGGGGGCGCGCGCGATGGAGGCGGCAGCGGTTCCCCCCGTCGATCGATTAGGTTTTAATCTTTTTTTTTCCTTTTCTGTTCGAAATGAAATCGGGGGGGGGGGGTATATGTAAATATAATTATTTATATTTTATTTTAATTCCTCTTTTAAAAAAGTAACTTTTTATTTCGAAGCCGAAATCAAACCCACCGCCTGTCGTTCATAGCGTTATACCACCATTCCGAACACAATGGGATATGTATCGCAAGCTGATTTGATCGTTTCGACCAGTTTTCGTTGAATTTACATTTAAATCGCTATATTGAATTTTAAACGTACATTTCAAATTACCGGGGTCGCATACGAACTCTATAAATTGCAGAAAAATATTTTCTAGCTTCGTATTAACGATACGGTCCTAACAAAACTAATTTCGTCAAATTCTGAGACCGTTGGAAAAATAGCCAATTTCCAGTCGATTAAAATCAACTGAAATGGGTTAAACGCGTTTTCCTTTGCCACGCTCACATATTGATTCGAAAAATTATGAAATTCGGAATCTAGCAATAATCTGACACTGCGGATCCAACAAAAGTGGTTTCGTCGAAATCCGAGGTCGTTTGCAAAATTCCCATTTTTAAGGGCCTGAATTCCATAGCGACTATTCAGAATTTTCAACTGGACATATCTTTTGATTCCCGCTATGAAATCTTGATTTTTCGGATTCGTTGGAAAGATATTACCAATTAGATCCTAACATTTTGGTTTCACTAAAATCCGGATTGTTTTGCACCCGGTACATTCAATTGAAGTTTGAAATCAAATTATCGAACTACCGCGCCATTTTTAATTCCTATTTATAATTATATATAAATATTTATATTCTAACGACGACGCGTATAAATATACACATTCGAATTATATTCAAAACAAATTTCTCGTCGCTATTATTTAAAATAATTCATTTTAAATATTCACAATTCGCTGAAATTGCCAAAATAAAAATTTTAAACTGGCCCAAATTTTCCGGGTTATTACAATCTCCGCCACTTAAAACTTTTCGTCCCCGAAAAGGAACAAAGTCGAAAGTGGTTTGATTAATCATCTCTATGTTCGATCTGGCTTCCATTCTCCAACTTTTCAGTTTCTGAGAATTTTCAAATTTTCAAAAATTTGGCTAACACCCTAAATTTTCGAAAAATTTCGCCATAACCTCCCCTGCACCGGGAGCATCGGGGAATTTCAAATAGCTTCCCCGGTCCTTCTACTCTCAAAAAGAAAAAGAAAAAGCCAAGCGGCTAGCCAATAGGCTCATAAAATCATCATCACCCAAACAAAACAGTAAATTATGTAGTAAACATGTACCTATTTGTCGGGCAAACAAATTTTATTCTTCGGCTCTAGCCTCCTTGCTATGACCTGTTCAACGTAAGTATATGTATATGCAAGCAAATGCGACCAATTTCAATACAGTTCAATATTTGGTTCAATTAGGCATAAATGGTTCAAAAATTATCAACCAAATAAACAAACAACACAAACATCAATCAATTAGTTGATTAGAGTTTTCAAATTCATAATTTTGATATATATATACAAAAAATCATGTTTTTGATGCCAATTCACAACAATGTGTTCTAACTATATCAGTTTTGGTTCTCACACCAGTCTAATGGAAATATATAGAAAATCACACCTTCGAAACACGAACATAAATTTTGGTGATGGAGCTCCATCATCAAAATCATCCCCGAGCGACTAAAGTGTAATCCTATATCTATCCAGTATATTAAAACTTCGAATATACGTTCATGACGCATATATGCAAAACCTTTATATATCAGATTGTCCATATTTAAAATAAATAAATATTCAAATACGTAAAAAGTGATTTAAATTTTCAAAACAAAATTGTTTTCATTTGAAAAATATACTCTTCACACTCGTTCTAGGATACTACTGATCCTATCTCTAACGAGTCATTCTAATTGGATATTACTAATCCAATATCTGATGAATTCTTTCGTATGGTTCTAATGTGTCTTGTTCTCGAGCTCTGTAAACCAAAGCTCTGATACCAAATGTGACGCCTTGGTTTTCGCTCGATCTGAATCAGTCGTTAAACCGATCTAGACCGTTTGAAACCCCTGATCGTTTGAGAACAGGACAAATCAGAACACAAACAGAAGAACATTTCATTGTATATTACAACAATTCCATCAGATACAAGAATATACGGAGTATAAATGAATAAATTACATTCGATAAATATCAGAGATTACAATAAATTACATAGCAGCGGAAAATAATACAAAGCACAACTGAAGGTGATATACGGATACAGAGCTTTCCGGATATCATTCCAGCTATAAACCAGGATCCTGTGAATATAAATATGCAAAACCAAAACCACTAGCTGCCCGTGCGGAAAATAGGGGCACCCAGAGTTTAGGTTAAAACAATAAACTCCAGGTCAGTCATGTGACTGGTGTGAGAACTAAAACAGTTATTAAAACTTTATTTTAAAAGAGAGTAACTCAAGGGACCACGCCGTATAACACGGAACGGGTTTCCTCCCAAGAATACCAGTGCTTAGAATAAACAACGCAATGCTTTTTCGAAAAATGAAGCTGTTATAAGACCCAGGTCCCATCACACAATGCAACGCAAGCCGGAGGATAGGGTTTTACCTTATAACGGCCAAACATGCTTGATACGTTTAAAACAAATCATTTGATACTATAATAAGTGTATAGTGTCAAAACAATTTCAATCATAAATATAAATCATAGACGGCATGAGAGCCCCATCCCACTATGTCGCCATACTAGGCTCTACAAATAAAGCTGAAATACACGTATTGGAAATTGGATTTCCGTCATGAGTCGAGGCAAGGGGCAAGCTCCTCTCCGCGTTCGAGACACTCTAGCAAATGCTCAGGACTACGCACTCTGGGCAGCCACTTGGATCGGTTGGGCCGGTCCTCACTTACGTTAGAGGATTATTTATGCCTAAACACACGTTTCCCGGTCCTTACAGACCTATAATCGAGGCGCCTCATTCCAACAACCACAAAGGTGAAAAGTATATAAATGTCAGGGCTGGTAAGTCACTGACACCACCAAAGCTAGAAAGAAACGTCGTGTTCTCCCAATGGTCCGTATCCCGTTTTTAACTCATACCGAGGTGTGAGGCTCGCGAATTCATGTTATACAAAAAGCTGCCACGTAGGCGTGCTTTGATCATCAACCACAAGACTTTGCTTTTCAACAGAAGCCTTGATCCATGCAACTCAGCGTGCCACACAGGCAATTCATGCCATGCGATTGATATCTACCGATATATAACCTCTAAGCTCGTACGTCTCAGAGAAGGGCGTTAAGCAAGAGAATAAATTCTCCGTCGCCAAACAGATATATATTTAACAGAAATCAATCAACACAGAATAAAATCCAATGTCAAACACACAATCCATTTACAAGCTCGTTCTGGGTCTGAACGAAACCGGAGGCACTTTCCTCGCATATCCATCCATCTCCAAGTACGTCTGGACGACCACCAACTATTTCCATCCTCTTGGGTGTACAGCCCAATCAGGATCGTCAGTAATTGCCCAAACGATGTGAAGACTTCCGGTCTTCGACCACCGTCTTCATCTTCGACATATCGTCGAATCGGTTATTCAGAATGGGTATAAACCCGGACTTTCCGAACAACCCGCGTATATTAAAAACAAATGTTACACAAACACAACATACGCCTCATTCCAATTCATTAGTCACTAACCGCAAATTAGCAAGAGAACAATTTCCCAAACATTAACCCCGAAGGCCGAAACCAACATCAGATCAATACCCAGGAAACCATTCTTCTTAGCCAACCTACAGCTAGTTTCTAAATTTCACATTCTTAGGGAAAGGTTCCCATTAATTTTATCCAAGATAAATTCTTTAAAATTTATCCTGTAATCTTCCTTTGGATGTCATTTAAAACCAAATTATGGTTTTTCCAACTAGTCGAGATTAGCGAACCGTAACGAAGTAATTATTTATTTTATTTCCCAATCCCAACCTATTCATCCCATGAAGCAAAACTGGTAATACTCCATATCTAACACCGTGGTGTTATCGGTAAAATTAATTACCATTTCACATTCAAATCTAATTAAAGATTTAAGTATCGCTTTGGAGCAAAACTGGTAATACTCCATTCCCGCTCATTTCTAAATTTGATAATTTAGATTATAGATTCACATTTCAGTCTAATTGCAGATTCGTTAGAACTCCTTTTTCTGGGTTAAAGAACTAGGTGTTATTTAAAACACAGTTCACGACAAACCCAAATCACATTCTATTTGTTATCGGGTTAAAGAACTAGTGTTATTTAAAACACTGTTCACGATAAACCCATTTCAAATTCAATCAAATATATTAGAAATTCCTATTATTTAAAACCCCTTTTTAAATCTAATTCATTTATTTAAAAATAATTGGGTTTTAAATTTAGTTCAAAACTAGTTCAGTTCGATAAAAATCCATTTTATCTTTTCAAATATGGAGTTTTTCATCCCAAATCATTTCTTATGATTTTACACTAATTATTACCATTTTTAATAATTTTATCAAGGCCCGTACAGTCGATTTCCATCAACGGCCATCGAACTGCACTTACAGCGACCTTTTTCAAATTTGATTTGGACGTATCTCCAAATCCAACCGTTAGATTTCAAATTTCTAATAATCGTTAGAAAGCTCTTTTCGATACGAACCCAACGGTTCCGGTTTTAGGAGATTCTGACGGTCGGATCTCCCGTAATAAATGGTCGAAATTCACGAACTGCCGCGGCGCGGCGCGTTCTATTCAGGCCATCATATTATATATATAATATATATTTCGTCAATTTCTATTTAAAACGAATTTTATAAATAGTTTTGAATTCATTTCAAAAGCAATTTCAACTTTCATTTCAATTCAAATCAAAATTGAATTCTTCTTTATAAATTCGTTTTAAAATTCATCTCTATTCAATTCAAATTTCCATTCAATTTGAATTCATTTCAATTTGTTTTCAATTCAGTTTGAATTCGTTTTCAATGAAATTTCTAAGTCGTTTTCTATTCGATTCAAATCAAACTGGTTATCTACTCGATTCATTTCAAATTGGTTTTCTATTCAATTTATTTC
The DNA here is from genome assembly GCA_030737875.1 of Allium sativum. NCBI lineage: Eukaryota > Viridiplantae > Streptophyta > Magnoliopsida > Asparagales > Amaryllidaceae > Allium > Allium sativum. The sequence continues at coordinate 662,391,317 of CM060919.1, forward strand.
GAATTGGTTTTCTATTCGGAAATCGCTTTCAATTCAATTCATTTCGAAATCGCTTTCAATTCAATTCGAAATCGCTTTATATTCAATTTGAATTCAATTCGTTATATATTCAATTCGAATTCGTTTCAATTCAAATTCTATTCAAATCAAATTCGTTTCGTTTTTTATTTGAATCAAGTTCATTTCGTTTTCTATTTGAATCAAGTTCATTTCGTTTTCTATTTGAGTCAAATTCAAATTTCATTTCAAAATATTCTATTTCGAAATCACTTTTTAATATTCACTTTAAAATGAATAAAATCGATATAAATATCGTTTACGTCAAAATGGCGTCAATCTAATCAACACGGCTCCATATATTTCTATTTTCAAATGTTCTATTTCAAATATTTCTTTTTCAAATATTTCGATTTCAAATATTTCGATTTCAAATATTTCTACTTTCAACAAATGAATATTTATTTTTGTCAACACACGACTAATCTCAACGAATGAGTATTGTCCACGTGTGACTATTTTTGTTAAATTATTTCGTTCAACACATGACTAATCTCAACGGATGAGTGCAGTCAACACATGAACCTTTATTTTATAGTGATAAAGATGTAAATTTTATTATTAAAATATTTCGTTCAACACATGACTAATCTCAACGGATGAGTACAGTCAACACATGAACCTTTATTTTATAGTTTTCTTTATTTTCTAAATTGGAATGAGGCGCAATCAATCACCATATAATGTTAATTATATGGATTTTCATACATCACACGTGTACAATAGCATTGAAAAATAATCAACCATCAACCAAAGTGCATTACACTGTATAAGCATCAAATATAAATATCTAACGCTTATGACAGCCTGTCAATCAATCGATCGACATATTTAATAAATCAGGATGAGTGAACTTCATATTTCATCCCAACACCCGTGTGGGGTTTCAAACAATCAAACACATATTTTATTTGTGCAGTTGGGCGATGTGTAAAATTTATCGTCCCAATCAATATCAGTCAAATCAGTGTATATAAACAAATCGGTCGATTTGTTTATAAATATTTATTTATTCACATTCACGCTAAAAATTATATTTTTAACGGCAAAACATTTTATTTTAACACATGAATTTCTATTCAGTTAATTTATTCAATAAAATTGATATTTTTATTTTTCTAACATATTTTAGAAAATTTCGGCGGCATAACGGCACGATACTAGAAACGGGACGAGGCCTAGCCTTATCTCCGGTCTAGTGAAGGCCCACGCCATTCACACATCAATCAAATCCATTCATTTCACCCAACAATTCAATTTCAATCAAATAATCTAACTAATTTTTGCAATCAAACAAACAAGTCCATGGTCTGTGGACGATTGTGTCGGGTGCTACTAAACACCGTCTACATCCTAGTATATATATATAACTAGAAAAGAGATTGAAAGGTGAGAAATTCTCACAGATAGCTATCCAATCATCTTGACTCTTCTTTGATAGAAATCTTCATCGTTATCTCATTTTTGTCTTCTTCGTTGATGTAGCCACTACCTATGTAGAAATCGAATTTTTTTTTACTTCGCTATTCAATATATAAAAATCAAATTTTTATCTTGTTATTCAATATATAAAAATCAAATTTTTTACTACTATGTTATATAGATAAAAATTATATTTTTATCACGCTATTCTTCATATAAAGATTTCGCCTTTTCAAAAATAAAGTTTCATCATTATAAAAATCACCACTTTATCTCAACGTATATATAATAAAAATCAGATTTTTATTTTGCTACATATACAAAGATGATATTTTTTATATTCTCTATCCTATAAAAATTATATTTTTAATTCTCTACATAAACAAAATTCATATTTTTCCACTTTCTACATAATAAAGATTATATTTTTAATACTTTAAAAATATAAAAATCATATTTTTAATACTTTAAAAATATAAAAATCATATTTTTAATACTTTAAAAATATAAAAATCATATTTTTTTTTATAACTACATATGTTTTTATATAATGCTTTTCCTATATATCTATAAACAATGCTACGTATAATTTAAAAATCACATTTTTAAATCAAAGAAAATCAAGGCTATTTTATTTTTAAAATTTCAGATTTTAAAACATATAAAATCAGAATAAGAAAACATATATATATATATAAAAAAATGCAAGATCGGATTTTTTTAAGGCTTACTAGGTTTTCTTCTCGGCTGCCGGAGTTCGCCTGGGCTGGACGTGGGTGGCGCTGGGGTGGGCCACGGTGTTTTGGGGCTCGCGGTCCTTCGATGCAAAAGGGGGGGGTCGATGAGGCGGCGCGGCCTGGTGGGGGGGGGGGGGGGTCAGGTCCTCTGGCGGGGCGATGGAGTGGCGGAGGGCGGTCAGCAGGAGGAGGGGGTCGCGGTTTTCAAGATGGGGAGGAAGCAGGCGTAGGGAGAAGGGGATGGAGGGCGGTGGCCCTAGGCGGCGGCGAACGCCGGGGGGCGCGCGCGATGGAGGCGGCGGCGGTTCCCCCCGTCGATCGATTACGTTTTAATCTTTTTTTTTCCTTTTCTGTTCGAAATGAAATCAGGGGGGGTATATGTAAATATAATTATTTATATTTTATTTTAATTCCTCTTTTAAAAAAGTAACTTTTTATTTCGAAGCCGAAATCAAACCCACCGCCTGTCGTCCATAGCGTTTTACCCCCATTCCGAACACAATGGGATATGTATCGCAAGCTGATTTGATCGTTTCGATCAGTTTCCGTTGAATTTACATTTAAATCTCTATATTGAATTTTAAACGTACATTTCAAATTACCGGGGTCGCATACGAACTCTATAAATTGCAGAAAAATATTTTCTAGCTTCGTATTGACGATACGGTCCTAACAAAACTAATTTCGTCAAATTCTGAGACCGTTGGAAAAATAGCCAATTTCCAGTCGATTAAAATCAACTGAAACGGGTTAAACGCATTTTCCTTTGCCACGCTCACATATTGATTCGAAAAATTATGAAATTTGGAATCTAGCAATAATCTGACACTGCGGATCCAACAAAAGTGGTTTCGTCGAAATCCGAGGTCGTTTGCAAAATTCCCATTTTTAAGGGCCTGAATTCCATAGCGACTATTCAGAATTTTCAACTGGACATATCTTTTGATTCCCGCTATGAAATCTTGATTTTTCGGATTCGTTGGAAAGATATTACCAATTAGATCCTAACATTTTGGTTTCACTAAAATCCAGATTGTTTTGCACCCGGTACATTCAATTGAAGTTTGAAATCAAATTATCGAACTACCGCGCCATTTTTAATTCCTATTTATAATTATATATAAATATTTATATTCTAACGACGACGCGTATAAATATACACGTTCGAATTATATTCAAAATAAATTTCTCGTCGCTATTATTTAAAATAATTCATTTTAAATATTCACAATTCGCTGAAATTGCCAAAATAAAAATTTTAAACTGGCCAAGATTTTTCGGGTTATTACAAAACGGGACCCACCGCCTGTCGTCTATAGCTAATTACCCCATTCCGAACACAATGGGATATACCACATAGGCTGATTCGGCCGTTACGATAGGTTTCCGTCAAAATCAAAATATAACTCTATATATTGAATTTGAATGCGCATTTCAATTTACCGGGGCCACATACTGACTCGAAAAAATCCAGAAAAATTATTTCTAGCTTCGTATTGACGATACGGTCCTAACAAAACTAATTTCGCCGAATTCTGAGACCGTTTGAAAAATGGCCATTTTCCAGTCGATTAAAATCAACCGAAACTGGTCAAATGCGTTTTCCTTTGCCATGCTCACATATTGATTCGAAAAATTACGAAATTTGAAACCTAGCAATAACTTGACATCGCGGATCCAACAAAAGTGGTTTCGTCGAAATCCGAGGTCGTTTGCAAAATTTCCATTTTTAAGGGCCTGAATTCCATAGCGACTATTCTGAATTTTCAACTGGACCTATCTTTTGATTCCCACTATGAATTCTTAATTTTTAGGATTCATTGGAAAGATATTCTCAAATAGATTCATTATTTTTGGTTTCACTAAAATCCGGTTTATTTTGCACCCGGTACATTCATTTGAATTTTGAAATCGAATTATCGAACTACCGCGCCATTTTCAATTCCTTTTATACATATAAAAAAATATTTATATACTAATGACGACGTATATAAATATATACGTTCGAATTCTATTTAAAATAAATTTCTTGCCAATATTATTTAAAACAATTCGTTTTAAAAATTCAAAATTCGCTAAAATTGCCAAAATAAATTTTTTAAATTGGCTCGCATTTTCCGGGTTGTTACAATCTCCCCCACTTAAAACTTTTCGTCCCCGAAAAGGAACGAAGCCGAAAGTTGTTTAGCTAATCAGCTCAACTTCCACTATTTTCGTTATGGCTTAAGTTCTTCAACTTTTCAGTTTCTAAGAACTTTTAAAAAAAATCAAAAATTTGGCTAACACCCTAAATTTCCGAAAAATTTCGCCATAACCTCCCCTGCACCGGGGACTTCGGGATATTTCATATAGCCTCCCATGGCCTTCTTCGATCAAAAAGAAAAAGAAAAAGCCAAGCGGCTTGCCAATCGGCTCATAAAATCATCATCACCCAAACAAAACAGTAAATTATGGTAAACATGTACCTATTTGTCGGGCAAACAATTTTATTCTTCTGCTCTAGCCTCCTTGCTATGACATGTTCAATATAAGTACATGTATATACATGCAAATGCGACCTTTTCAATACAATTACATATTTGGTTCAATTAGGCTAAATGATTCAACATATAATTAATTCAATCAATAATCAGACAACACAACCATCAATCAACTAGTTGATTATCATTTCAAATTCATAATTTGATATATATATATATATATATACAGAAAATCATGTTTTTGATGCCAAATCACAACAATAAATCTATGTAAGTTTTGGTTCTCACACCAGTCTATTGGAAATATATAGATATCACACCTTCGAAACACGAACATAAATATTGATGATGCCATGGTCATTATCAACATCATCTCCGGGCGACTAGAGTGTGATTCTATATCTATCTAGTATATTAAAACTTCGAATATACGTTCATGACGCGTATATGCAAAACCTTTATATATTGGATTGTCCAAATTCAATATAAATAAATATTCAAATACGTATAAAACGATTTAAATTTTCAAAACAATATTTCTTTCATTTGAAAAATATGCTCTACACACTCGTTCTAGGATACTACTGATCCTATCTCTAACGAGTTATTCTAATTGGATATTACTAATCCAATATCTGATGAATTCTTTCGTTCGGTTCTAATGTGTCTTGTTCTCGAGCTCTGTAAACCAAAGCTCTGATACCAAACTATAACGACCCGAACTCCCCCGGTAAGGAAAGCCCGGATTGAGATGAAAACAAGCCACATCGGAACACACATAGAACAACATTTCATTGTATATTACAACAATTCCATCAGATTACAAGAATATATAGAGTATGAATAAATATTAGAGATTACAATAAATTACATAGCAGCGGAAAAATAGTATAATACACAACTGAAAGTAATACACGGATACAGAGCTTTCCGAGCATCGTTCCAGCTGTAAATCAGGATCCTGTGAATATAAATCTGCAAAACCAAAACTATAAGCTGCCCGTGTGGAAAATAGGGGCACCCAGAGTTTAGGTTAAAACAATAAACTCCAGGTCAGTCATGTGACTGGTGTGAGAACTAAAACAGTTATTTAAAACTTTACTTTAAAAGAGAGTAATTCAAGGGACCAGGCCGTATAACACGGAACAAGTTTCCTCCCAAGAACACTAGTGCATATAACAAAACAGCGCAATGCTTTTTGGAAAAATGAAGCTATTATAAGACCCAGGTCCCATCACACAATGCAACGCAAGCCGGAGGATAGGGTTTTCCCTTATAATAGCCAAACATGCTTGGTATGTTCAAAACAAATCATTTGATACTATTATAAGTGCATATTGTCAAAACAATTTCAATCATAAATATCAATCATAGGCGGCATGGGTACCATCTATCATGTCGCCATACTAGGCTCTACAAATAAAACCGCAAGTCACGTATTGGAAATTGGATTTCCATCATGAGTCGAGGCAAGGGGCAAGCTTCTCTCTGATTCGAGACACTCTAGCAAATGTCTCAGGACCCCACTATGATCCTTGGATCTTCAGGGTCGGTCCTCTCTTACTTTTGAGGATTGGCAATTCCTGAGCATACGTTTCCCGGTCCTAACAGACCTATATCCGGGGCGCCTCGTATCCAACAACCACACGTGTGAAAAGTATATAAATGTCAGCCAGTTTAAGCACTGACACCACCCATAGCTAGAAAGAAACGTCGTGCTCTCCCTGCAGTCACTATCCCGTTTTTGACTCATACCGAGGTGTGAGGCTCGCGGATTCACGTTATACACAAAGCTACGCCACACAGGCCGTGCTTTGATCATCAACCACAAGACTTTGCTTTTCAACAGAAGCCTTGATCGTCTGCCACTTAGGCATGCCACACAGGCAATTCACTCCATGCGACTGTTGTCCATCGATATACAACCTCTGAGCTCGTACGTCTCAGAGAAGGGCGTCAAGCAAGAGAATAAATTCTCCACCGCCAAACAGATGTATATTTAATAGAGATCAATCAACACAGAATAAATTCCAATGTCAGACACACAGTCCATTTACAAGTTCGTTCTGGGTCTGAATGAAACCGGAGGCACTTTCCTCGCATATCCATCGATCTCCAAGTACGTCTGGACGATCACCAACTGATTCCCCCCTCTTGGGTGTACAGCCCAATCAAGATCATCAGTAATCACCCAAACGATGTGAAGACTTCCGGTCTTCAACCACCGTCTTCATCTTCGACTTATCGTCGAATCAGTTATTCAGAATGGGTATAAACCCGGCCTTTCTGAATAACACACGTATATAATAAACAAATGTTACACAAACACAACAAATGCCTCATTCCAATTCAGAATATTCTTTTATTCACAAAATCACATTCTTAGGGAAAGGCTCCCATTAATTTTATCAAAGATAAATTCTTCTAAATTTATTCTTTAATCTTCCTCTGGATATCATTTCAAACCATATTATGGTTTTCCAAACTAGTCGGGATTAGCGAACTACACCGAAGTAATTATTTGTTTTATTTCCCAATCCTAACCTATTCATCCCATGGAGAAAACTGGTAATACTCCATATCTGACACCACGGTGTTATCGGTAAAGTTAATTACCATTTCACGTTCAAATCTAATTAAAGATTTAACTATCTCTTTGGAGCAAAACCGGTGGTACTCCCTTCTCGATCACCTTTCAGATTTGATTATTTAAATTATCAATTCACATTTTAATCTAATTAAAGATTCATTAAAACTCCACTTAGTTTTAATCTTTTCAAAAATCAATATCGTGCCTTTAACCGGGTTAAAGAACCAATGTCATCTAAAACACGGTTCACGATAAACCCAACATCACTTCTATCGTTAATTGGGTTAAAGAACAGGTGTTAATGAAGACACCATTCACGAGAAACCTCATCACGTTTGATATTAAATACAAGGCTCTGAATAGAAAATATATCGGCTTATATTCTATATCAAATTCTGAAACCAACAAATATCGTATTGGAAATAACGATATAAATATATCTTTCAAATTCCCATAACAATATCTGTATAATCACGAAATCCAACAACGAAATATTCCAAAGACAATTTCGATTCAAATCCATTTCCACTTCAATTATTGGAAAATCTGATTATTTTTAAAACCACTTTCAAATTCAATTTATTTATTTCAAAAATAAACTGATTTTAATTCTAGTTCAAAACTAGTTCATTCTGATAAAAATCTATTTTTATCTTTTCAAATGTGAAATTTTTCACCCCAGTTCTTCCCAAATCATTTCTTATGATTCTACACAAATTATAGATATTTTTAATAATTTTATCAAGGCCCGTACTGTCGATTTCCACCAAGGGCCATCGAACTGCACTTACATCGACCTTTTCCAAATTTGATTTGGGCATAATTCCACATCCAACCGTTAGATTTCAAATTTCTAATATTCATTGGAAAGCTCTTTTCAATACGAACCAAACGGTTCCGGTTTTAGGAGGATCCGACGGCCGGATCTCCCGCAACATCAATTCGAAGTCAATAGTCGAAATTCACGAACTGCCGCAGCGCGGCGTGTTCTATTCAGGCCATTATATATAATACACATATATATATATTATATGTATATTTCGTCGATTTCCTTTTAAAACGAATTTTATAAATCGTTTTGAATTTGTTTTCGAAAAGATTTCAACTTCCCTTTCAATTTCAAATCAAAATTGAATTTTCCTTTATAAATTCGTTTTAAATTCATTTCAAATTGATTTCAATTCAAATTGATTTTTATTCAATTTCAATTCAATTTGAATTTCAAATTAATTCAATTTCAATTCGAATTCATTTCTATTTGATTTCAGTTCGGATTCATTTCAATTCAATTTCAATTCGAATTCATTTCTATATATTCGATTTTGAAATCACTTTTCGATATTCATTATAAAATGAATAAAATTGATATAAATATTGTTCACGTCAAAATGGTGCATCTCTAATCAACACGGCTTTTTATATTTCAATAAATTCGTTATTTTATTCAACAAATGAATATTTGTTCCATTCAACACATGAATCTATATTTCTCCTTACTTACAATGAAAAAAGGTAAATTTTATTGTATAAATATTTTATTCAACATATGAATACACTTTCAACACATGAATTCTCAACACATGAACATCGTCAACACATGACTATTTATTCTATTCAATACATGAATTTTGTTTTATAATATTCATTATTTCCCAATTGGAATGAGGCCCAATCAATCACCATATAATGTTAATTATATGGATTCCATACAACACATGTATATAACAGCAACGACAAATAATCAACCATCATCCAAAGTGCACTACACAACTGCATAAGCGTTAAATATGAATATTTAACGCTTACACAGCATGTTAATCAAACGACCGACAAATCACTAAACAATTGGGATTAGTGCACGCCAAATATCATCCCAACACCCGTGTGTGGTTTCAAATCAACAAACACATATTTTTATTGGTGCAGTTGGGCGATGTGTAAAATTTATCGTCCCAATCAATATCCTTCAAATAGGTGCAAACCGTCCGGTTTGTAAATGAATATTTATTTATTCACATTCACGTTAAAAATTATATTTTTAACGATAATTAATTTATTCTAACCATCAACATTTTATTATCGATTTCACATCAACATCACAAACAAATTTCACAACACATCAAACAAGCATACAAGCCGTCCATGGTCTGTGGACGATGGGTATCGGGTGCTACTAAGCACCGTCTACATCCTAGTATATAATTTAACTAGAAAAACAAGATTTAAAGTGAGAAGTTCTCACCGACTAGCTAATCCAAACGCCACGACTCTTCTTAGGTATGAAATCTCCATCATGCTCGCCTTTTGTCTATTTCGTCGTCCTTAGCCACTACATATATAAAAATCACTTTTTTAACTTCTACATTATATAAAAATCATATTTTTAACTTCTACATTATATAAAAATCATATTTTTAACTTTTACATTATATAAAAATCATATTTTTAACTTCTACATTATATAAAAATCATATTTTTAAATTTCTACATTATATAAAAATCATATTTTTAACATCTACATTATATAAAAAATCATATTTTTAACTTTACTAAAAATCGTATCTTCCCTTTAATTAAAATCAGATCTAAGCCATGCTATTGTATAAAAGAAAACTGAAAATAAGTTTAATGTGGATCACCTTTTTTTTTTGCAGAGGGGGGGGGTCTCCGGGTGCGCTGCCACTTGCAGCAGCGTTGAAGAGGACCGGAGCTACTGGCGGCGGCGCAGCAAGATCGGTGGTGGGGGCTCCGGTGTGCGGTGCTGCTCGTGGATGGAGCTGTGGGCTTTGGAAATGGATTCACAGAGGGGCGACGAGAGAGCAAAGGGGGGGGGACTGATCGGAGAAGCGGCGGTGGGTGGAGGGTCCGGCAGAGGAGGCGCGCGACGAGGATAGAGGAGGAGACGCAGGTTTTTTTCTTTTTTTTCTTTTCTGAATCTGATTGGAGAATAAGGAATGAGGGAGAGGGGTATAAAGGTGAAATAATATATATAATATTATTTTATTTATTTTTAATTTCAAAAAGCAACTTAAAATTTCGGACTCGAAACGGGACCCACTGCCTGTCGTCCATAGCTAATTACCCCCATTCCGAACACAATGGGATATACCACGTAGGCTGATTTGGCCGTTATGATAGGTTTCCGTCAAAATCCAAATATAACTCTATATGTTGAATTTGAACGCGCATTTCAATTTACCAGGGCCACATACAGACTCGAAAAAAATCCAAAAAAGTTATTTCTAGCTTCGTATTGACGATACGGTCCTAACAAAACTAATTTCATAGAATTCTGAGACCGTTTGAAAAATGGCCATTTTTCAGTCGATTAAAATCAACTCAAACTGGTCAAATGCGTTTTCCTTTGCCACGCTCACATATTGATTCGAAAAATTACGAAATTTGAAACCTGGCAATAACTTGACATCACGGATCCAACAAAAGTGGTTTCGTCGAAATCCGAGGTCGTTTGCAAAATTTCCATTTTTAAGGGCCTTAATTCCATAGCGACTATTCTAAATTTTCAACTGGACCTATCTTTTGATTCCCGCTATGAAATCTTGATTTTTCGGATTCGTTGGAAAGATATTCTCAAATAGATTCCATTATTTTTGGTTTCACTAAAATCCGGTTTATTTTGCACCCGGTACATTTGAATTTTGAAATCGAATTATCAAACTACCGCTCCATTTTCAATTCCTTTTATATATATATAAATAAATATTTATATTCTAATGACGACGTATATAAATATATATGTTCGAATTCTATTCAAAATAAATTTCTTGTCGATATTATTTAAAATAATTCATTTTAAATATTCAAAATTCCCTAAAATTGCCAAAATAAAAATTTTAAATTGGCTCGCAGTTTCCGGGTTGTTACAAAACTTCTCTTTTTTATATTACAAAAGTTTTTCTCTCGAATCAATTGACATCCATAGAATATAAAAAATGTCATTGTTGTATTAATTATGAGAATAAACACAATCGGACCTAAAATCTGCGAAAACAAATCCTTTAAATTATTCATGATATAAAAAAATTTATACAACTCGATCCTGAATTTAAGCAAACCAGACAATGAAAAACTTATGAGAACGGGTATCTGATGCTAAACTAATATCTGAGATTCAGATGTATTATTCTGACATGTCATTTTACCCAGTATCCTCTATGCAACATTTTGATATGATCAATTATAAATGGTCGATCAATCCTTACGGAAAAAAAAACTTTAAATGGACAATTCTTTATTTTTATTACAATAAACAAGAGAGTTATTAAAGATTACAAAAGAATTAAAAAATGCCTAATTTGATTACACTTTATTTATATTTATTGGCTGATATTTATTTCCTTTGAGTTGTGTTAATAACGAACTCCATATATCTGCCCCTTGCCAGTCTTCTCCAATTTCTGATGGTCGTTAGATACAAGGGGAGATATATAATAGGTTTTTAATAAGGTGAGGTAGTATTTAAGGAAAGTTCTCATAAATTTAAATTTGGAAAGTTTCCATGTATTCTAAAATTGCAAATAAAAAAAGCTCCACATATTTTCAAATTTGCAATTTGAGGAAGTTTCCGTGTATTCGTTCGAAAACAAAATCAATACAACATACCCATTTGAAATATAAATAAAAACTATCATTGCTACAATTGTTATACATAATTTATACTAGTATAACCGCATAACGGTGGGAAAAGCGACTTTGTAATACATCTTGATTTACTTTCCATATAATGAAAAAAATACATTTCCATGTTGTTGTTTTTTATATATGGACATATTGAAAATTTCACCTAAGTACCCTACCATTTCTTCATTCATAATTAATATTTATGACTAATTTGCGTATGGAATTCAAAAGTGATAAGAGAAAATAAGCATCATGATTTTGGCTTTAAAGGCAAGGCTATATGGCTGCAATTAATGTGAAATAACTTTACATATGAAATGAATGTTCCTGGATAACTTCTTGCATGACATATATGGATATAAATAAGGTAAACAATTACCATGCCCCATTAGGGAAAATGTTGAGATTTATAAAATTAACCAGATAGCTCTCCTGAGTTCCACCTATTTTCTTTGAAGTAATAACAAATTATGTAATCAAAATATTTTTTTCCTATTACGGATAAATATCATATCATTCTTAATAAAAACTCATATAATAATTATTTAGTATCTTATATTGTAGGCTAACAAGTGGAGACCCGTGCACTGCACGGAAGCATAAGGCGCGTGGGAGCATAACTAAAAACAAGAAAAATATTTGGGCATGATTTTGGAAAATGAGACCTTAAAACATAATAGTGATGTATTTTTTAAATGCTCAGTAGTATTAATTTGGAAGTCCGAGAAGCTACATACATGTAAAATAAAGCTCAAATCTATGTATGATATTGTAGAGTAAAATAAAAAAAAGGCTCAATTGTTAAGTTAAAAAAAAAGATCTAATGCTTTACTTAATGGTGCCTCTGATGATTAAATGACCACTAATGTCGATTGACTTGTGTAATGGAATATCAGCAACAAACAAATACCCGATTGAAAGTTCTCTTAATCCAATCGTATAATTAAGTCATCATACAAAAGAACACTCAGTTTTAACAGAAGATAAACAACTATTTCATAATGAGACAATTGCCATACAATTATGATAACGTAAAAAACATAATACCCGTTTAACCATTCAATTATGATAACGTTAAAAACATACAATTGCCATACAAAAATTGATAAAATTTCTGGTTGATTATCTTCTTTGTCACCATCCATTTTCCTCCATATACTCTATATCTAAAAAAAAAAGTTTAGATAATACAATTAAATAATGAATATTTCTTATTTTGAAACATATATATTTTGTATGCACTTACCACCGCAGCAATGAAAGTTGCATCCCAACCGTACTCATCTATTACCATACTCATCTATTATCAACGGAAGCAGGAAGGAGGAGTTGATTTGTGTGTCTGAGGAAAAGAAGAGGGGACTGTGTATTTATAACTGAAGCATAAAATTGCTTAGGTTATTTTCCATAACTTCGCACCCATAATTGATACTTACCATTATTACTATCTCTTTTCAATTAAGATTTTGTGTATAATTCGCCACTTATATATATGGCTCAGATTATTACATACATTTTTATGTTAAATGTTGCTGAAATTCTTTAAATGTGCATTATTACTTACCATTATTACTATATCTAATCAATTAAGGTTTCGGTGCTGAAATTCTTTAAATGTGCATTATTACTTACCATTATTACTATCTCTATTCAATTAAGGTTTTGTTGCAGAAATTCTTTAAATGTTCATTATTACTTACCATTCTCACTCTCTTTTCAATTAAGGTTTTGTTGCTGACTTTTCAATTAGATTTAACTGATGTTTTTAACGGCGTTAACTTTTTAATGTGAAAATTGAAGCTTTGTCCTATGTTGCAGTATACAGAACCATCTGATATATTTGTTTTTATTAAATCCTAGCACTTCCTTTTCTTTTCCGTTATCTCCAAGCAATCTTATTATATAGATTTTATTTGTATACTTAAAATTGCTAAACATACCTCAAAAACTATAATAAATTTGTACACATCAAATAGTACTTTACATACGCTTGTCTGTTACTAAATTGTCATTTTTTTCATCTTTTTTTCTTCCCTCTTTCCAACCTTAAAAACGCAATTATCCATAATTAGAAATTCACTATACCAAACTGAATAAAATTTAACAAAACAGGCTTTACTTCTTGCAATGAATTTTTCAAAAATTTCTCGATTTTAATAGAATTGCCTAAATTTTAGAAGAAAAATATCAATATATTTAAATTACAATGATTATTTTTAATGTTGGCTTAATTGAAATTTCAAGTTTCATGATAAAATAATTCACTAATTTTTGAACAAATATATATAATTCATATCAAATTTTATTACTTTAAAGTTTATTTTATTCACTAATATTTTCTTATTTCCAAAAAATATATTTTGTTTTAAAATAAATTAATAACTTAAATAAGAAGTAATAAATAAATAATTATTAATAGTCCTTAATAATTAAGATCGAATAATCAATATTCGATTATAATTAAGTAGTAGTTACTAATTAACAATTGATGAATAAGAAATAATAATCAATATTTATTATTTTTAATGATTCATAATTAATATGAAATAACTAATATATATATATATATATATATATATATAAAAAGGCAAAAACTGGATTATATAGTTATTGTTGCAGGTTTTTCAATGAGCATTAATGAATCAAATTGTATAAGTCTTGTATATTAGTTGATTGTATAAAGTGCATTTAATTAACATTAACGTTAAAACTGGTCATAAATGCACATAAAGAAAGAAAATACAAGGAACTGATATATAAGGCTTGTAATGATTATTCAATAGACATTGTAATTAATGCATCATTCAAAGGAGGACAAAATGGGTATTGTAAAAAAGCTTCAGACGGACACAAGTTTTCAAAGGCTCAGTAGAATTAAGAAAAACCGACAAAGTCGGTTTGATAAAAATACAATAATAACGGTTCAGATTTTATGATTTATTGCGATGGTATCGATCTTTTTCAAACAAATACTTGAAGGAATATTATAGTACGAGAAATACTAGAATCATGACGATTGAATAGGTAGAACAACACATAGACAATGAAATGACAACATTTCGATATATTGCAATCAAGACGATTGAACAGGTACAATGATACGTAGACAGTGAAGTGGCAACACTTTGAAATAATCTTAAAAAATGTATGAAATTATTACGCCATAGTTATACTGAAACATTAAACTATATCATTTTACCATATAGACTGAAGACGGATTGTTTTCTTCTTGTAGATTATTGATTTCTAATACATGTTTTTAATGCAACTATTGTATCTTGTATCATAAAATAACCCATACGGTTTCTATGTTTCTTGAGACAATACATGATATAATGATCAATATGACATGTAATTTGTTTTATAGCATCTGAAGTTATTCAATGTATTTTGCCTTCTTTGTACAAGCTTCATTTTATGTATAATTTGAAGTACACGTCTATTACATTGGATAGGCACAAAATAATAATCATTAGGTATGCATGTGCGATGTTTCCTTACAAAATGTTGGCTGACAAAACCAAATAGCAGAGAGAAAACTGACAACCAAAGTTCAATTATTTTAAAAAAAAGAACTCCAACTTTGTTGCATCTTTAGTAGTATTTGATATCTCTAGTAGTGATCAGTTGAAAAACTTTAATCTTTTTCTAAAAAACTTTGATAATGTATTTCTACTTATATTTGTTTCAAACAGCAGAATACGTTTTTTTGCGAACGATAATATGATATTTAAGCGTGACACATTAGTGGACGAGGAATACGCTTTTTGCTGCAAACGGAGTATTTGATCATGGAATTTATATATAATATTTATAGTGTAGTGCTAAGTGCACCCCATTTTACTTTTCTTGTTACCGCTACTAAAAAATAGCATAAGAATTATCATTACACTCTTCTTGATACCTCACGTAAAAAAATAAAGGCTACCACACCACCGTTACCTTATTTCCCTCTCATCTCTTATTCGTTCCTTGTTTATTCCATTCTGAAACCCTGGTTCTTCGATCGATCGATTAACAATAGATTGTTTGACGTTGCAGCAATGCCAAGAAAGAAGAAAGCTGCAAATACATCATTGTCTCTACCTCAATCAACTCAATCAAGTAAATATAGGGCTTCAAATGGTAAATTTTTTAATATTCCATGGGAAAGATGAAGTAGACAACAATTGTTGTTGTTTAGGGTTTTCAGATTAGGGCTGACTATGTGATTAGTTGGGCAAATACTGGTTGAGTGAGAGATTAGAATGGAGAAGTAATGTGGTATTAGGAAGCATACAAAATTTAATGAGATTTTTTTTAATTGCGGTATTAGAAAGAGGATATTGGGGTGCCCTTAGCACCATACTATTTATATATAATGTTGCAAACAGAGAAGAACTAGCTGGAAAATGGACCGGCGATAGAGGCGTCAAACACATCAGAAGTTAGAGGTCCAATTTCAAATAGTCAAAATGACCGTGATTGGGTGTGGGTTACTACGTCTGACGCGTTAGATGCTAAAGTTACTGTAACATGTTTAAATTTTGCTGCAACGGTACCTTAGAACCCAATCTAATGATTAGCTTCTTTGCATTTGTAACAATTACTTATACAGGATGATACTCGTAATATTGAATTTCTCAGGCTTTTTCAAATCCAAAAACAGTCTGTTTAAAATTTATTTAGAACGACAACATTAGAAATTTTAAACGAGCACTACTTGTCGTGCGCTCTTCCTCCTTTTCCTCTTCGATCACTCTAATCTCTTCTTCTTCCATCAAGTTTGCGCGAGTTGTTTCCTCTTCTTTTTTTCCTTTTTTTTGTCTCTTTCACAGTTTGATTTTAGAGAACAATGTTCAAAATATGTAGACTCGATTTCAGGCTAAAATTTGTTAGATTCAAGTTCGAAATTTTGCATAAGCTTTTTGTCATCAACGTCTTAATTCTTTTGAAAAATCATGATCATGTTTATTAGTTTGTGTTCGTTTTTGATGACTAATCGCGTCTTTGGGTAGTAGCAGAAGGTTTGATATCATTTTTTTGTTATTTATAGAATAATATTAACTTTTATTTTTGAGTTATGTTGTTTTGGTTTTGTCGAGTAGGTATTTACAAGATTTACATTGCATTCGATGAAATTGTATTGTTGTGTTTTGTTTGCTTTATGTCAAGTTCAAAGTATTTATATTTTGAAGTATTATTTTAGAGAAAATGAATAGGATAATAATTATTTTTTAAAAAATTCCTTTTAGTTTTGGAATTGTAGTTGTTATATAGTTCATATGCGATTGCATTCAACGTAATTTTATGAGTTGAACTATTGATTTTCTAATCATACATTATATAATCTTTGGTTATGTATCATTTTTTATTCTAAATTTAGTATCAGTTTCATATTCTGTAGATATCAGTTTTTTGTGGAAAATATGGGGCTTTGCTGAAGCGATTAACCTAGGAACTTAGTCATATAGATTACAAAGAGATAACTTTGATTGAATGAAAGAATATCTAAATGACTAATATTATTGGAGAAGAACCATGAAAAATGACGATGAACCATTTGATCACATTTTTCTGGTTTCTACCAATCCAATTCAGTCGTTATTAATCAAATCCTGAAATAGCTTATACATAAGAGTGGAAAACCTAGATAAATATTCAAATTGTCCCTTCAAAATATCATAAATATATATTTGGAGAAATATTCGGTCAAATCCAGAATTTTCCGACTTAAACATCTAATTAGGGTGTCTAGCCGTTTGGCCATGCACTTGGGCAACGTGATCCCATCAGCCTAGACATCTGAACTGGGGAACCAAACATCTATACATTTTTTTGCTCTCGATCGCCTTGTCTTCCTCATTGAAGCACTAATTTATGATCATCACCTCCATAACGAAGCTACTTCCAAAACTGACACATCATCGGCCAGTTTCAACGAACATATGATTTAATATCACAAATCGCTCCACTCTACCTTGATATGAAATAATCATTTCGGCAAACAAGTCATTCGAATTCAATGAAAATTTGATTTGATATCACAAAACACAACACTCCACCTTGATATGAAATTACATCATTATTTCAATAATTACCAAATAAGTAAACCTAGCTCTTTCGCACATCACCCATT
Source organism: Allium sativum (assembly GCA_030737875.1). Lineage (NCBI taxonomy): Eukaryota > Viridiplantae > Streptophyta > Magnoliopsida > Asparagales > Amaryllidaceae > Allium > Allium sativum. Next base: position 662,409,362 of record CM060919.1, read on the forward strand.
CTCAATTTGTAACACCCCACACTTTTCAGCATCCAAATTTCGACAAAAATCAAAACTTGAACACATCCAAGCATAGAGCGTGTATATCTGGTACCTGCAATAAATGAGCATGAGCATAGTTGGAGTACGATAAAAGAAAACTCACAGCAGAAACAGAATATGGTAACTGTATTAACTTAAGTAACTACCTTTTTCAAAGCAAGTCAGTTTGCCAATACCGAGCATGAGAGAGAACGAGAACCGAACTTAACATCTGTGAGAACCCAACCTTCTCTAGGAAACCTGGGAGGTCGTAATGAGGAGGGGGGTCAGAACAAAAATTTCTGGTGACTAAGAAATATACAACACAGACTATAATACACAGATGTATTCCATTTGGTTCAACCCAAGATGTATGCTTATCAAGTTTAGTGATTCTAAACTAACCTTGTAGATGTTTACGCACGACCCTACAACTCTTTCCAAAGTAGTGTTCCCAAAGTATAATACCAAGATATGACGTTTACGCATATTTTTGTGAATCCTTTATACTAGAGCTTAGCTGGTTATTATATCGAGATTAGACCCATAATTATGAAGTTTTTATATCCATATAATTTCATTCGCTTATCCTTCATCATTTATTGCCTCACTACCAATGATAAATACGGTGGATTCTTATCGATCGCTTAAGACCCTAGGTGGACCGATTGGTCACTTATTATTTATTTATTTTTGATAATTTACTTAACGTTAACATGAACTAGAGGGCTCCAACTACGGACCCTACTACTTAATGCTTCCGTCATTCACGCATATACACTTGCCCCGCATAAGGTGAGAGATGGTATTTTATCGTTCGCTATACCTTCTAGTTGACCTTATTAGATAACCTCCTTAGTCGCTTATTACTTCCCGGATGATAGGTAGCCATATCTGACGTTTTAGTTTTCAGATTTGGGTAAGCCCACACATACAACATATCCTAATTAATTTAGGAATTGTAACCATTATCCTATTATATTTACTTTCCCCAGTCTACATTGGTTACAATTGTTAATTATTTATTTATGGCCTCATTTATAGCAATAAATTACACTAATTGCTACACCGGCCACCGTAAATATATTCATTAAGCATGAAATATAATTTACATGTATGATTCCATAAATGAATGCTTTTCAACATTTCAAACCTTCAAACAATTAATACAATGTATAATTTACCATTTCACGCTGATTTGGACGGATAATATGTATATATTCATATTCTATATTTTCGTGCGGTCAACATAGTTTTATTTTATTATTATAATTATTTATTCTTTTAAATTTAATGATTTGGTTTAATTGACAACCAAACATTCTTTTTTTGCATTCAATCTTGTCAAATGATTTCAAATCTTACAAAAAGACTTTTAACTGTAATCATTGTAAATCATGCCTAATTAATGAAATTGGCCTATTTCAAAATCACAAGAAATATATGTAAATTTAAATTTGGAATAGTTGATGCAAATATATATATATTTATATATTTATATACACACACACATATATATACACGTACATTTGCACCACTTTTCTCTTTTTGATCTTTTTATCTCACTTCTTGTGATTTCGAAATTAATGTCTTTTATGCAAAAGGAGGAAAACGACACATTTACAACAATTAAGCAAAAACCCAACAATATTTAAGACAAACAAGCATATTTGTTTAAACATTACAATCACATAATTTACCCATTTCATCCTTGTACTCAAATTCACATATTTTATTTTTCAACACTGAACTAAAGATCTGGAATGTAACTTCATCTAATTGGTGTTTAATGTGATTGATTTCCAGATTGATAGTGCTACGCAATGTCCATAATACATTTTACCACGTAATTGCAATCTTTTTCATAACATAACTATAGGAATATGTCTGAATAAATTTAAGAATCTTACAATAGATATTAAGCATAACCACAATTTACAATTCACAATTTTAACCATATTTAAAATCAGATCTGATGGTTATCAGTAATTTCACAATACTTAAATGAATAGATCTGATAGGGAGCATAGAAACATAGATCTAATTCAAACGAAATAGATAAGTTATTATAACTATATTCGTAAATTTCCCGCTCACCGTATACCCTCCAAATTCAAAGTTAGAACCTTTAGGCCTACAATCCCTAGATTCTTATATATCTACAATTTATCTGAAAAGTGGAAAATTCCAAATCTGTAGCGATATAAGAAAACAGAAAGAGAGGGGAGAATCTGATATGGAGTATCAATTTGCATTCTTTTCCATTAGATCTACTTATCCTCTCAATTTCATATGAATTGGATTTGATTTGTTATGTATGAATATATTTTTATTTTAGAAATTAGTTTTGGAGCTGGAGGAAAATGGCAGAGCTCCGTTGCCACTGCATATTTATGTCAAAAAGAATGAGGTCTTACCCTTTATTTATAGAGGTGGAAATGGCTTGGGACCGTTAGATTAGTCTTAAGTTATGTCCCATCCATCCTTTTTAATAATATAACCAAAACACCCTTCAAAACCTAGCCATCATTGGGTAGATCTGGGTCGAAGTTGTCGACCACTCCAGGCAAGGGTGTCGACCGCCCTTGAGCCATTTTGCCTAGTGAAGGCGGGTAATAAAAGGAAAGGTATTTATTGTTTATTCTATTTATTTATTTTCCGCCCATTTCGTATTTTGTCCGTAACTTTTCATACGAACTCCGTTTGCAAAACTCCAAACATGAAATTTGACCAGAATTCCAAGACGAACGCATTGGTTAAAGTTTCATGGCTAAATTCCATCGTTTGCAGAAATATCTAATTTTTAAATTCTAATAATTAATCTATATTTCCAAAATTCCAGGTTGTTACATTCTTCCCTCCTTGAAAGGAATTTCTTCCCGAAATTCTGATGATATAGTCCTTTGCTACAAAACCAATTTGTGTACATCCAATTTGCAACCATTTGTATGTGTGCATAGTGTACATATTGCAATTGAACCATAAAAAATGTATGCAAGATAATTCTAATCGGATCCTCCTATATGTTTGCAATAAATTTTCGAATCGCTATTAAAACATAGTGCAAAACATCCTAATTATACTGGCAGTTCTATATGTACGCAAATTTCAAAAATCCTTTTTCATCTATAACCTTCACACCATTACGAATAAAAATGTGAAGCAACCAATTTTGCATCCAAACCCTACCATCCAAAATGTCACGCAATCTAACCGTTTCCTATTTAATCTTTCCTAAACCGAAAAAAGGAAATTAAGATGAAGAATTTTAACATTTCCACCGCTTTCAAATATTCCATTTCCCGCCCTATAGTGGAATTTTCACCTTGGCTACCCAAAATACTCCAAAAATTTTCATCTGTAGACTGTAAAGGAGGCTTGAAATAAGCTCTGAAACGTAAAACGAGTTAATTAATATCTCGCGAGCATCGTTGACAAGGTACGAAAAAAACGTTTTCAAGACTAAAATAGCCTTTTCATTACTACCATTAACATTTTTATCGTATCACCAGTCCTATTGCACTGCTAAAACGTGCACACAAAGCATCCAAAAATCTTCTTTTCGCTATTCATGTGACTAAAAATCAAAAAATTTCACAAAAATAAATTTCCATTTAAAAACTTGTCATGTTTATTTTGAAAATTTCATTTCAAACTATTTCACTTTCCTATAAAAATAAGAAAATGATGAAAAGTCTCTTTTTTCAAACAACATTTTTCCAAAAACTTCAAAAATGTATTTTGCGGAAACTTGAACGATTCAAGTCACATGTCAGTGAAATAGGAAGTTAGTTATGCCAAAAATGCAAAAACTGAAATCACACACAAAAGACCAAATTAAATTTTAGCTTTAACAGGGAACAGTGATTTATTTATTTATATACCCGTGACGAAAACAACGAAAACTGGTCTTTATCCAATACAGAATTCTATTATTTCCCGCTTTAGGACAACTGTTAGTTTAGATAAGAAAAATGATATTTCATTCAAACACCCATGCGTGAATGACATAAAAATTTCCAAACTTAGAAACCTCTTTAACTTAAGTTGTGCGATTTAAACAACACTAACAGTTACATGTACGAATCACAAAAAACCAAGAACCCGATGCTGGAAAGGGAAAACAACAAAGAAGACGACAAAACAACAACACCGAAATCCCCAAAACAATGGCTATAAACAACGAGATGTCTTGCTCCGCGGCTGGAGTTCAAACCAATTTTTATGATCTTTAATTAACCATATCATGGTAGCAAAAATGCTCAATCTCGTGTTACAAACACTGTTGGTGTTGTTGGAGGTTTCCTCATCACCATCTCTTCTAAGAGAGAATTTATGATGAGAAAAAGGAACCTACCACAAAATTGCTTCTCATGGAAATCCACTTAATATTGTCCAAAGACAAAAAGGGACTAGGTGAAATTACAGAAAGTAACTCCATGGGTCAACACACAAGAACAACAAGCTAAATTGAATATGTTGCGACATTAAATGATGGTTACGCCATCGATCAAGCATAGGATTAAATTACCGCATCATGAGACAAATCTAGTCTTAACTCCCCATTTATAATGCGACGTGCTAAATGGGTCACACGTCATCATGGGATGTTTGAACATAGATTCCCAAACAATAAAACTGACATCAAGAAAACGAGATTTGCTGCAAAATCTCCAAAGCCGGTTAAACAAAAGGCGACTCAAGTCCGTGTAAAACACAGATTCCTCTAAAACGACGATCGCATTCGAAAAAACTTATTCAGACAAGGTATAGCACATGCAGATGCCGCACAAACAACAAACCCTATTCATAGATCTCGAAGCAACAGGCTGGTGCAAGTCCAATTGCCTTGACAAATTTTCTTAGCCCTAAAGTGGTGAGACCTTTTTGGCTTATTCCGATCAAACCAAATGACTTCTACGTAGGGAGGAGACTTAAATGGTATGAGTAGGATCGAATATTGCAATTAGGTATTTTAGGCCAAGAAATGGTCGGAAAGAAGAAATTAGATCTTGGAGTACTAGTGAGGCAAGATCTAATGCGCAAACAAGTGTAAAAAAAGGAGGCGAGGCAAAGACAAAGAAAGAGAAGAAGAATAGAGATATGGTTCGGTTAGATGAGGAAGGAAGAACAAAAGGAGGAAGTTAAAAGGGTGATTCAGATGCAACTTTTATGGTTGAGTCCTAGGCTCAAGTTATTCCAAAACTCATCAACTAATTAACTATTCTTGCATAACGCTAAACCGTCAACTATTAAATGGGCTTTGAACAAAGAATGAACCTTGACCTTATTAGGCCGGATTAAAATATAATTCATCCCGCGTCATCTTTTGAGATTTAACGTGATCTGAAAAATAATTATCCTCATCACTGTGGTTTTTAAAGACCGTTGTTAAACTCCGAACCAACCCAAGGATTTATAATCTCAACAGTGAGGTTGCGACTACACAACAAACGAAGGAACCTCCAAAAATAATTCAATTAGAAATTCATAATATAAAATTTAAAATGGATTTTCCCCCTTACTAGATGACAAGAACCAAGCGATTCAAATTCAAGTACCCCAAAATAAGGATGAAGGATTTTCTTAGCCTTTTGAAAGAAAATTTTAAAATTTTTCAAAAATGTAATTTATTATAAACTAATGGTTTCGTATTTATAAATCCATTTTATTATCACTATATCATTTATATTCCAGTTTATATTTCAAACTGGAAAAACCTTTTCGCATTCAAAAATGCTAGAGCTTAAAACAATTAATATTAATTTTGATAACTTAATAAATTATCCAATATATAGGAAAAGGGATACTATAAATCACAGTGAATGGATATTTATTATTCTTGAGTTTAGTGATATATTCCTTGTCATTTCTAACTCCTTTCTTCCAACCAGTCGGATTACATTTATTAAAATTACCAAATGGCCCTATTAATTTTTGAAACACGAATGGATTAAAATCTAAAAACCATAACTTTATAAAATTAAGCCTTCATAAGACCATTTCCCGAAACCGTATTTCAAAACTTTCAAAACCCCATTTTTATTTTTCAAATAGTTTTAAAATAAAATTTCCACTAATACAGGGCCAAGAACTCGATTGAATATTTCAATAAAGTTATATTCAAAATTTCAACAAAGTAACAATTGGATATACCACGTAATTATTCGTTAAACATGATATTATTAAAATGTGCATGGAATTCTGTGAAAACCCTAGCCATATCTCCAGATTAAACAATGCCAACATTGTTCTCCTCCCTAAATCTGGTGGTGCTAATTCCCTTTGTTCCTTTCGTCCCATCATCTTGCTCAATTTCACCTTCAAAATCATTACCAAAGTTCTTGCCAAGCATCTTCAATCTGTCATCTCTCCCCTTATTGTTCCTAAACAATTTGCCTTTATCCATGGTAGAAACATAGTTAATTGCATCGTAGCCACGCAAGAGGTTATTTCTTTCTGCCACAACACTGCTACCCCTAGAATTCTTCTTAATTTGGACTTTTCTAATGCCTTTGACTCCGTTAACTGGGACTTCATTATTCAAATGATGAAACAAAGACGTTTTCCACTTAGATGGTGTAATTGGATTGAATGTATTCTAAAAACGAGCTTTTCAACCATTGCAATTAATGGAAGCTCGGGTGGTTTAATCAAATCATCCAGAGAACTTAGACAAGGAGATCCATTATCACCTATCATATTTGTACTCATAGCAGATGTGTTTAACCAAATGGTGAAAAAAGCTACAGCCAATAATCTCCTTGATGGCATTCACCTCCCCAATTTAGTTGTTTCAATTTCCAACTTACAATTTGCTGATGACACCATCATCTTTTCTTCCCCTGGCCTCAAGCACATTCATATATTGCCTTAAAGTCCTTCTTTACGTTTTCGAGCTTGTTTCTGGCCTCTCCATCAACTTTTCTAAAAGCTCCATCATCATGCTGGGTAATTCTAATCACCTTAGCCCCATCATTTCTTCTTTCCTTAATTGTCCCATTAAACATTTCCCAATTATTTATCTTGGTATACCCCTCAGACCTAAAAAGTTATTGAAAATTGACTGGTATCCACTCATACACAAGATTAAGTCTAGACTAGCTTCATGGAAAGCTAATTCCTTATCATCTGCTAGCCGTTTAGCACTTGTAAAATCTGTGCTTTCAGCTATTCCTGCATATTGGATGTCATTCCATAAGTTGCCTAAATGGGTCATTAATAAAATTGATTCAGTCAGAAGTTCTTTCCTTTGGAATGGTAGTAATATCAAGAGATTAGTCAATTGGCAAACAGTATGTTTGCACCATAAACAAGGATGTCTAGGCATTGTTAATCTTTCGAATTTCAATATTGCATTATTTTCAAAGTCGTTATGGGGCCTCATTTCTCTAGGTTATTTCATTTGGAAAGACTGGATCCTCTCTCTTCATTACTCTGATAACCCTCATCTTGCCTTACATTTTCCTCCTTATGCTAAGCCTTCTCCCTTTTGGTCTGGTGTTACTTTGGCTTTTCCCCGAATAAAAAATTCATTTCATGTTAAATTGGGTAATGGTATTTCATGTCTCTTTTGGCTTGATATTTGGCATGATCAGCTTCCCTTATCTCATTCCTTTCCCGCTCTTTAATCTTCAACCTCTCAAATGAGCAATTCAGTGGCACAAACCCTAAACTCCAATCCCTTTAGTCTTTCTCCATCTTCTATCTTTGATGTTCCTGTTTTCCTCAATCTCCTGGCTGTCTCTAATTTGCTTCACCATACCTGTCTTTCTGATATTCCCGATTGCTATATTTGGGCTTTATCTCTTGCTAAAGGTTTTTTTGTTGCATCCTTATATCACTTTCTTAATTTTGCTTGCGATCTTTTAATTCTGCAAGATTATGGAAATGTAGACTGCCTTCAAGAGTTATATTTTTTTTCAGTGGTGCCTTGCTCATGAAAGAATTAATACCGGAGCTAGACTGTATCGTTATAACCTGATCTCGAACCCTAATTGTGCTTTACGTTCCAATCATGAGGAAACTATTTACCATTGATTCTTTGACTGTGATGTATCCTACCCTATTCTGGCTGCAACTAGCATTCATTTGCTTGGTCTCATTCCTATTTTTACATCAGTTTTTGATTATTGGCAATATAGTTCTGTTAACCATTCGTTGGATACCTTCCTAGCTATTTATTGTTGGTGTATTTGGAAAGAGGGAAATGCTTCAGCTTTTGATAACAAAAATTTGATGGTATTTGCAGACTCATTATGCATCTCTTTCAAACTTGGACAGGTTCTTCATCTCAGGCTTGCTTTAGACTAGTTGTTCCACTGCCAAACAGTCCTGTTGAATCTGTGGGTTCGAATCATAGAAGCTCAAGCCCTGACTTGCACTGAATGGTTACCTCACTATGGTAGAACTTTTTCTTGGATGGTATGGTTGTGTCTTATAATGGTCAGTTCATCTATGTAAATTAATGTATGTTGTGCTATGCACACAATCTGGTTGTAGGTTTTTATTGGTTTAAACTACTTGCATCTATGGACATTGCTTATATCGCCACCAGTTGGGCTTGTCAACTGGCTTAATTATATACACACACACACACAACACACACACACACACTTTTTAATCGGCTGTGTAGCTTTATGCTACTCATCCGTCTTCCTCTAAAAAAATTATAATGTCGAAATAGATACAACATATTAACATGGACTTTTCCCGTTTTAGATCAAGTAATAGTCTTAACCAGAACTGCTAAACAAAACTAGAACAATGGTTATCTCGGTTGTAGCTAGATTTTCTTTCTATATATATTATTCCAGTTTCCAAACTCTAATCAATGGAATTCCCTATATGTCGTCCTCATGCTCTTCGGGGAAAAGATTGCCAATGTACTGTGGGGTAAGACAGAATTGGCTAGGAACCCAAACTAAACATATTTCAACCCCCATTTTTATTATTAGGCCCACGACTAATTCATCGTCGAAGTAAATTAAATCCGAATAAGAAAGACAAAGAAAAACAAAAAAGAAAATCAAATTACATTCTCTCACGAATCCTAATTTTACTAATTCCTCTAATCGTTTAACCTAAGCTCCGATACCAAATGTAACACCCCACATTTTTCAACGCCCAAATTTCGAAAAAATCAAAACTTGAACACATCCAAGCATGGAGCGTGTATATTTGGTACCTGCAATAAATGAGCATGAGCATGAGCATAATCAGTGTACGATAAAAGAAAACTCACAACTAAATTTGAATAGGATAATTAGTATTAACTTAAGTAACTACCTTTTTCAAAGTAAGTCACCCTGTCAATACCGAGCATGAGAGAGAACGAGAACCGAACTTAACATCTGTGAGAACCCAACCTTCTCTGGCAAACCTAGGAGGTTGTAATGAGGACGAGGTCAGAACAAAAAGTTCTGGTGACCAAGTAATATACAACACAGACTACAATACATAGATGTATCCTGTTTGGTTCAACCCAAGACATATGCCTATCAAGGTTAATGATTCTAACCTAACCTTGTAGATGTTTACGCACGACCCTACTACTCTTTCCAAAGAAGTGTTCCCAAAGTATAATACAGAGATAGGACATTTACACATATTTTTATGAAGCCTTCATACCAGAGCTTAGCTGGTTACTATATCAAGATTAGACCACTAATTATGGAGTTTCTATATCCATATACTTTCATTTGCTTATCCTTCATCATTTATTGCCTCACTATCAATGATAGATAGGGCGGATTCTTACTGATCGCTTAAGACCCTAGGCGGAATGATTGATCACTGATTATTTCTCGATAATTTACTTAATGTTAACATGAACTAGCACTACAAGAAAAACCGCAAATAGCGGCAGATTTTTAGCAGTGGAATATTCCATCATAAATTAGCAATGAATTTTCGTCGAATCTGTATGGGATATTTTCTAGAATTTTTTATTTTAACTTGTTTCAAAATATAACCATCGAGTTCTGATTTCCGTCACTAAACCATAGAAAATTGCAACGGTTTAACATCATCAATTTTTCATCGCTGAATTCTGTTGCAGTTTGAGAGAGTTTACCGTCGTATATGTTTTGAAGCTATTCTACAGCAAGTTTTCAAGAGATTTGCAAGGGACTGTATGCTTCTTCTTCATAAAATGTTGTACTGTTATGTTTTTACTAAGTAATTGATAATTCAAAATAAATTTTAAATACTTAATGTTAATAATAATTACCATTATGATTCAATAATTGCATAATAATTAATATTCAATTTAGAGGAAATAAGTAATAACTAATAAAATGAGTAATATCTAATATTTTTAATACTTAATAACTTATAATTATTTTTAGTAATTGATAAGTAATATTTTAATAACTTGTAATTATTTTATTAATTAATAACTGCAAATAATAACATGTAAATAATTATATTTACCTAACATATAATAATATATCACAAAACCAAAATGATCAATTTGAAACGGTAATAAAATGTTGCTAAAAATTTTAGAAATACTTTTTATTCGTTGCGAAATAGTATGTTGCAGATTTTTGAAACACCTATATTATGTTTCAGATTGACGGATTGAAACACCAAGTAGGTGTTTCAGATTGACGGACTGAAACACTTAGTAGGTGTTTCAGATTGATAAATTGCAACAATTAATTAGTGTTTCAAATTGATAATCAGAAACACTTAATGAGTGTGTCAAATTGATAATCTGCAACACTTAATAAATGTTTCAAGATGATAATCAGCAACACCTAGCAACTGTTTCAAGATGATAACCAACAACACTTACTAGGTATTTCAAAATGACACCTAGCAACACTTGCTAGGTGTTTCAAACTAAGAATCATAAACATTTATTATATGTCTCGAACTGTTAATTTATCACACCACTGATTTGTTGCAGATTCGAGATATGAAAATTATTTTAAAATATGAAATTGATACCTTCAGTAACATAAATAGATTCAATCATTATTCATATAAGAAGTTAAACAAATGTGAAAAGAAATTCCATAAGAAAATTTACCATAAACAAATTACTATAAAACAAAGATAAACCATATCTTCAAAGGAACAAAAAAGTACAAATATAATGCAATAAATCTAGGTTATACAAGTTTAAGGTTGAAATTATAACAAAACAATAAATAAAGATAACCAAACTTGCTCATAAACACTTCCATGCACCGTTGACCTCGTATCTTCATATTCTTTCTTCGAAATTAATATCTGTAATCATCATTTATTGACACAACTTAGTCCTTGCATCGGTAAAATCGAATATACCATACAATGATCATATATAATAATATATAACCAAATTAACAGAGCATGTTAGTGTCCATTAAAACAGCATAGAAGCTACTTTTACTATTGTTGAATTATCGTAAATTAGGTCTACCTTAGAAGTCCAACAATCACCGTTACCATTGTTAATTTCTTCCATAAAAGAAGTGTAGTTCCAGTTCTTGATTACATTGTATGGACCGCCATGGATTTCAATCACAATGGTGTATCCACAATTGTTGATTTAAAATAACAAATAACATAGCGCCAACTGTATCTAAAATTTATCCATTTAAATTGTTTCCAACACACCAAATTTTGCATACATCTTTTTTTCCCTTTCAACATATGATGTAAAACTTTTAGTACTTACCAAGTTCTTATTTGTATGAACAGAGTGAGACTGACATGAGCCTCATAATTCTATCAAAATACCCAATGTTATAGGGAAATGGTCATATAACAAAAATATTGATGTAGATCGACACCTTAAAAATCTTTAAATCATATTATTGCATAATTTAGACAATTTATATTTAAGAACTATCAACCACTTGCATAGACACCCTAGATAACTGCCAATTGCAGAGAACTGTTGATTGCTGAAGTACCAAAGAGAATATAGTATAGGTTTGCCTATAAGCAAATATATAGCCACAACATAGAAATCAAAAGACTAGAAGACAGAATAGAAAATAGAATGAGAGTAACATGCACATAAATTATTAAACTAAGACTCATTATCATAATCGGTAATGAATAAAATGTGAACATCATGATTTTGCTATGAACTAGATTCCTCTATACAATGAAGAGAGTGAGTGCTTGAACATCATGATTTTACCTGACTCGGACAATTGATCTGAAGTCATCATCTAGGTATCTCTGGTAATATTTCTGAGAATTAAATTTACTTCAAGGAGCCAAAAGTACATGTAAACAATTTCGATGATATACTAACAAATACATATCCAGTTGGGAAATCCATGAAGAGAAAATAAATGTTCAAAATCAAATTTCCTAACGCATAGCTTAGTAGTCTGGAACCTACCTAAATAACTAGAAGAGGAAACTTTCCTGAAAAAATTATTAGATCACATAAGAATTATTTCTTTTAATATGCACAGTTATATTTCACATTGGTTTTGTCGAAATCATATAAATTATTCAAACTTTACTATGTATGAGAATATGGATTTTCTATTCTATTCTAGATATTAGCGTATAGTTTCACAATGTTGTCCCATTAGCAAATCTGAATCGTAAAGGATCTATATAACATAGACAAAGATGAAATTTTGAAACAAATACATCACAAAGTACATCAAAATTTGCATGTTACTCAAGTTACATGACATAATTACAAAATGAAATTTAGCATTAGAGAACTCATAATCATCAGACAAAGTTTCCTTTTACATTCTTTCCATCTGTGAATCTGGATGATAAAACTAAAACAAATAAATTGATAGATTTGTAAATTAATACTTGAAATTGTATAGGAAACATACATTGCTCTTCTTACGGCATGCTGAGCATTGTATGCAACATGAAATACGGTCAAGAAAAAATTGAAAAATGCAAATAATGTGGCCCATTCATTGACATAAGTGTAGCGTTTCCATGTTATTGCAGAACAAGACTATTTACCGATTGGGTATCAATGCACTTTAATGCTTGTCTTTGCTACAGCATGAGCTAAGATTCCTTGGGCACTTAAAGTGTTACCAGCATCTTCAAGCCAAAGTAGCAGCCACCTTGTTGAATTTCCATTTTTTTCTATTGCCACAATACTTAGTTTGCAAGGCAAAATAGTGTAAGCAGTTTTTATCCTATCGTTGTGTATCACTGCAATCAAAAAACTATTACCAGAAATGACTAAATTTGACAGGTTTAAGATCGGATTTGGATGATAAGAAGTATTATAAAAATCCATTCAAAACCCAATGTGAAAGTCACGATCAAATAACATTAAAATGAAGATTTATTATTGTAATCCGTCGACTTTGACCGAATCCGAACTGAATTCCAAGTCGGATCCATATTTTAAAATGTACAATTTAAACCCAACAAAATCCAATCTATTAAAAATCGATAATAATTTGGACTATACAAAGTTAGCTATACTGAAATTACCAAGTACCATTCCTGTAACAAGTCATAATATCCAAAATATTTCAAAATGGAACTATTGGGAAAAAACATCATTCAACTCAAATAAACCTGCTATTTGTTTCATCCAGATCAGGCCAAAAGTGAAAAGGAAAAATTGAAATATCAAACCTTGCAAGCAATATAGCATATAAAAACAAATCCAATATAGCATCAGCTACATTATACATGACTCATACTTTAAGGTTGTTGCAACTACTGTTATATCTAAAATACACATCAATACATATGAAAGAGAAGGATAAAGAAATTAGTGTTTGTGAGCTTAAAGACAAGCAGATAAATTGAGATCCAAAAGGTTGGAACCATCGAAATAGACAAGTCCAAATACTTCATACCAAATTGTTACTCCCTTCTTTCCCCATATTATCCATTTTCAAATTAAGACTAATGTGATCAATGACCAAATAAATTCATCGAATATAAACCATGGTGGAGTAAACCAACATTCAAATCTAAATAGCTGAACAAATCAAAGTTTATTGGAGGGTATACAAATATTACCTTGGTTTTCAGATTTGAACGTCAGACAACCATCGAAGAAGGTTCGGTCTCACAAAGGAAGCTCGGTTAAATGATGGATGCACGATATTGAAGGAATTTGGAGAGGAAACGAATGATTTATAGAAATGATCGATTAGGACGGGGGGATGGGAAAAAAACCTAATTGTATTACTTGCGGCCATATGTATAATTTTAGAATGATAGACCATTCTTAGGAAGGACTGGCCCATTCCGAGTGCGAAAAATTATTTTAAAAAAATAAAAAGTTACGGAAACACTTAATTATATACAGAAATGCTTTAATATTGTATTAACCCTAGCAACCCTATCTTAGTATTTCAAATCAGAAAAACCATGTGTTTCTAATTTGATCTTTTGATGTAGTGTATTATAATTGATAACTCATAAATGATAGTTCATAAATATAGGTTAGCAATTTAATTTGACGTTTTATTATATAATGACTTCTAATTAAAATTTTAAAAACAATAATATACCATTTACCTTTATCCACTAAAGCATGCACTGGTTGATAATGAAATGGAGGGAAATTAATTTCCGTATGGAAGGGAGGGAAATGAATTCAACGGAGGGAAATTTTGTGGGTCCTTTGCATCAGGATGGGAACCAACCGAAGGACGCATCAAAGCCTTGGCAAATTCTATTTCAACCCTGGTTTTTAGTTAGTAGCCCCCCTAAAAAAATTAAAATTTTAATGATTAAAGTTCCCTTAAGAGTTATCTTCTCATTTAAAATCAGAAAAACATAATTTTAAGGTCAGTTAAAACACCTAAGCTCAAAAAAGCCTTAGATTTCAAATCACTCAAGGAAAATTTGATTTGCAATCAAGAATACAACGGATTTTGAAGGAGAAAATGATTCCTCAACGCAAACGCAGCAGGTAATTGAAGAAAAATTTAGAATTTGAGTTTTTTTACTTTTCAAGTACAGCCGATGCAGTATGGTTTGAGTGAATTTGCATTAAACCATGTAGGAATACTCCTAGGAAAGTATGTGAACCTAGTATAAAATCTGTGGGGATGTATAGTGAACCACGTTGTAATAACCCGGAAAATCTGGGCCAGTTTAAAATTTTTATTTTGGCAGCTTCGACGAATTTTGAACATTGAAAATAGATTATTTTAAATAATATCGACAGAAAATTTATTTTGAATATAAATCGAACGTATATATTATACGCGTCGTCGTTAGAATATAAATAATTATATATAATTATAAAAGTAATTGAAAATGGCGTGGTAGTTCGATAATTCGATTTCAAACTTCAATTGAATGTACCGGGTGCAAAACAATCCGGATTTTAGTGAAACCGAAAACATTAGGATCTAATTGATAATATCTTTCCAACGAATCCGAAAAATCGAGATTTCATAGTGGGAATCAAAAGATATGTCCAGTTGAAAATTCTGAATAGTCGCTATGGAATTCAGTCCCTTAAAAATGGGAATTTTGCAAACGACCACGGATTTCGACGAAACCACTTTTGTTGGGTCCGCAATGTAAAGTTATTTGCTAGGTTTCAAATTTCATAATTTTTCGAATCAATATGTGAGCGTGGCAAAGGAGAACGCGTTTGACCAGTTTCAGTTGATTTTAATTGACTAGAAATTGGCCATTTTTCCAACGGTCTCCGAATTTGATGAAACTAGTTTTGTTAGGACCGTATCGTCAATACGAAGCTAGAAAATATTTTTCTGGAATTTTTCAAGTTAGTATGTGACCCCGGTAAATTGAAATGCGCGTTTAAATTCAATATATAGAGTTATATGTTGATTTTGATGAAAACTGATCGAAAGGATCGAATCAGCCTACGATACATATCCCATTGTGTTCGGAATGGGGGTAAAACGCAATAGATGACAGGCGGTGGGCCTCGTTTTGAGGTCGTATGTAAAAGTCAACTTTTTGCAATTAAAATAATAATAAAAATAAAAATAAATATCTCTCTCCTTCCTTTAATCTCTGCCCCCCCGGTTCAAAATCATTTTTCAGAAAGAAAATAAAAAAAAAGAAAAAATAATGGAAGGGGGGCGCGATCGATGCCCCCCCCCCCCGATGAGCCGCCGCGCCCAGGGTGGCGCAGCCCCCACCTGCCGTCCCCCTCCTCTTCTTCCCCCTCCATTCTTCTTCCTCCTCCCCATTGCTCTTCCTCGACCGCAACGCCCAGACCCCCCCTCATCCACCGACGCCCAGACCCCCCCCCCCTTATCCACGGACCGAAGACCCCCTCCCCGCCTCCCACTTGAAGACCAACGTCCCCCTCAACCCTCCTCATATCCGAAAATTTGTAAGTTTTATAGTTTACATTGTTTTTAATTTTCAGTTTTACTATATAATATCCGTGTTTAAAAATTAGTTTTTATTATATATGTAACCATAAAGAAAAATGAGTTTTATATATAGTTTTGAAATTAAAAATATGGTTTTTACATATAGTTTTGAAATTAAAAATATGATTTTTATATTTTTAAAGTATTAAAAATATAGTCTTTACTATATAGACGATGTAAAAATATGATTTTTGTTTATGTAGAGAATTAAAAATATAATTTTTACATGATAGGAATATTGGAAATATCATCTTTATATGTATAGAAAAATAAAAATGTGATTTTTATAAGGATATATTTGAAAAGGCGAAATCTTTATATAGAGAATAGCGAGGTAAAAATATAATTTTTATCTATATAGTAGCAATGTAAAAATAGAATTTTTATCCACATAGCGTGATAGTAAAAATTCGATTTTTATATATTGAATAGCGAAGTAAAAATTCGATTTTTATATATTGAATAGCAAAGTAAAAATTCGATTTTTACATATGTAGAGAATACGGGCAACGAAGGTGATAAAAAGGCGAGAACGATGAAGATTTCTATCAAAGAAGAGTCGTGGTATTGGATAGCTATTGGTGAGAATTTCTCACTCTTCAATTTCTTTTTCTAGTTATATATATATACTAGGATGCAGACGGTGTTTAGTAGCACCCGACACAATCGTCCACAGACCATGGACTTGTTTGTTTGGTTGTGTAGTTGGTTAGATTATTTGGTTTGAATTGAGTTGTTTGGTGAAATGGAATGGATTTGATTGATGTGTAAATGGCGTGGGCCTTCACCAGACCAGGGATAAGGCTAGGCCTTGTCCCGTTTCTAGTATCGCGCCGTTATGCCGCCGAAATTTTCTAAAATATGTTAGAAAAATAAAAATATCAATTTTATTGAATAAATGAATTGAATAGAAATTCATGTGTTAAAATAAAACGTTTTATCGTTAAAAATATAATTTTTAACGTGAAAGTGAATAAATAAATATTCATAAGCAAACCGGACGGTTTGTTTATGTACACCTATTTGAATGACATTGATTGGGACGATAAATTTTACACATCGCCCAACTGCACAACAAAAATCGGTGTTTGATTGTTTGAAACCCCACACGGGTGTTGGGATGAAATTTGAAGTTCACTCATCCTGATTGATTAAATATGTCGATCGATTGATTGACAAGCTGTTATAAGCGTTAGATATCTATATTTGATGCTTATACAGTGTAGTGCACTTTGGTTGATGGTTGATTATTTTCAATGCTATTATATGTGTGTAATGTATGAAAATCCATATAATTAACATTATATGGTGATTGATTGGGCCTCATTCCAATTTAGAAGATAAAGAATATTATAAAATGAAGGTTCATGTGTTGACAGTACTCATCCGTTGAGATTAGTCATGTGTTGAACGAAATATTTTAACAATAAAATTTACATCTTTATCAATATAAAATAAAGGTTCATGTGTTGACAGTACTCATCCATTGAGATTAGTCATGTGTTGAACGAAATATTTTAACAATAAAATTTACATCTTTATCAATATAAAATAAAGGTTCATGTGTTGACAGTACTCATCCGTTGAGATTAGTCATGTGTTGAACGAAATATTTTAACAATAAAATTTACATCTTTATCATATATAGAATTAGAAATCAACTGGAAAACAGATGAGATGAGTGGTCTCCTGGATATTAATCTGATGTTGGTTTCGGCCTTCGGGGTTAATATTCAGGAAATCGTTCTCTCACTAAATTACGGTTGGAGTCTGATTCAATATCAAGCGATAGATACCTTAATTTTTATAAAATATATTAAATAACAAAAATAGTCACACGTGGATTGTACTCATTCGTTGATATTAGTCGTGTGTTGACAAAAATAAATATTCATTTGTTGAATAGAATATTTGAAAATAGAAATATATGAAGCCGTGTTGATTAGATTGACGCCATTTTGCCGTGAACGATATTTATATCGATTTTATTCATTTTAAAATGAATATTGAAAAGTGATTTCGAAATCGCATATTTTGAAATGGAATTTGATTTAAATTGATTAGGAAACGAATTTGATTTAAATTGATTAGAAAACGAATTTGAATTGAATCGAATAGAAAACCAATTTGAATTGAATCGAATAGAAAACGACTTTGAAATTGAATTGAATTGAAAACGAATTCAAATTGAATTGAAAGCGAATTGAAATCAATTCAAATTGAATTGAAATTTGAATTGAATAGAAATGAATTTAAAAAAAACGAATTTATAAAGAAGAATTCAATTTTGCTTTGGATTGAAATGGAAGTTGAAATTGTTTTTGAAACGAATTTAAAACTATTTATATAATTCGTTTTAAATAGAAATCGATGAAATATATATATTTTATATATTATATATATAATATAATGGCCTGAATAGAACGAGCCGCGCCGCGGCAGTTCGCGAATTTCGACCATTTATTTCAAACGGACATTACGGGAGATCCGACCGTCGGATTCTCCTAAAACTAGAACCGTTGGGTTCGTATCGAAAAGAGATTTCTAACGAATATTAGAAATTTGAAATCTAACGGTTGGATTTGGAGATACATCCAAATCAAATTCGAAAAAGGTCGTTGTAAGTGCAGTTCGATGGCCGTTGATGGAAATCGACTGTACGGGCCTTGATAAAATTATTAAAAATAGCAATAATTTGTGTAAAATCATATGTAATATTTGGGAAAAATTGGGATGAAAAATTCCATATTTGAAAAGATAAAAATAGATTTTTATCGAAATGAATTAGTTTTGAACTAAATTTAAAACCCAATTATTTTTAAATAAATAAATTAGATTTAAAAAGGGGTTTTAAATAATCGGAATTTCTAATATATTTGATTGGATTTGAAATGGGTTTATCGTGAATGGTGTTTTAAATAACACTAGATCTTCAACCCGATAATAAATAGAATGTGATTTGGGTTTATCGTGAACTGTGTTTTAAATGACATTAGTTCTTTAACCCTGTAAAAGAAGTTTTAATGAATCTGCCATTAGATTGTAATGTGAATAGATAATCTAAATTATCAAACTTAGAAATTGAGCGAGAATGGAGTATCACCAGTTTTGCTCCAAAGCGATAGTTAAATCTTTAATTAGATTTGAACGTGTAATGGTAATTAATTTTACCGATAACACCGTGATGTTAGATATGGAGTATTACCAGTTTTGCTTCATGGGATGAATAGGTTGGGCTTGGGAAATAAAATAAATAATTACTTCGGTGTGGTTCGCTAATCTCGGCTAGTTTAGAAAACCATAATTTGGTTTGAAACGACATCCAAAGGAAGATTAAAGGATAAATTTTAAAGAATTTATCTTGGATAAAATTAAGGGGAACCTTTCCCTGAGAATATGAATTGGAATGAGGCGTATGTTGTGTTTGTGTAACATTTGTTTTAATATACTCGGGTTGTTCGGAAAGTCCGGGTTTATACCCATTCTGAATAACCGATTCGACGATAAGTCGAAGATGAAGACGGTGGTCGAAGACCGGAAGTCTTCACATCGTTTGGGTAATTACTGATGATCCTGATTAGGTTGTACACCCAAGAGGATGGAAATAGTTGGTTGTCGTCCAGACGTACTTGGAGATGGATGGATATGCGAGGAAAGTGCCTCCGGTTTCGTTCAGACCTAGAACGAACTTGTAAATGGATTGTGTGTCTGACATTGGATTTTATTCTGTGTTGATTGATCTCTATTAAATATACACCTGTTTGGCGGCGGAGAATTTATTCTTTTGCTTTACGCCCTTCTCTGAGACGTACGAGCTCAGAGGTTGTATATCGATGGACATCAGTCGCATGGCATGAATTGCCTGTGTGGCATGCTAAGATGCAATGATCAAGGCTTTTGTTGAAAAGCAAAGTCTTGTGGTTGATGATCAAAGCACCGCCTACGTGGCAGCTTTGTATATTGCGTGGACTCGCGAGCCTCACACCTCGGTATGACTCAAAAACGGGATAAGGACCCAAGGAGTGCATGACGTTTCTTTCTATCTATGGTGGTGTCAGTGACTTACCAACCCTGACATTTATATACTTTTCACCTATGTGGTTGTTGGAATGCGAGGCGCCTCGATTATAGGTCTGTAAGGACCGAGAAACGTGTGTTCAGGAATAACTAATCCTCTAACGTAAGTGAGGACCGGCCTTGGAGGATCCAGGATTGCCCAGAGTGCGTAGTCCTGAGGCATTTGCTAGAGTGTCTCGAACGCGGAGAGAAGCTTGCCCCTTGCCTCGACTCATGATGGAAATCCAATTTCCAATACGTGTATTGCGGTTTTAATTGTAGAACTAGTATGGCGACATGATATATGGTACCCATGCCGTCTATGATTTATATTTATGATTGAAATTGTTTTGTATACACTTATTATAGTATCAAATGATTTGTTTTAAACGTACCAAGCATGTTTGGCTATTATAAGGGAAAACCCTATCCTCCGGCTTGCGTTGCATTGTGTGATGGGACCTGGGTCTTATAATAGCTTCATTTTTCGAAAAAGCATTGCGTTGTTTATTGATATGCACTGGTATTCATGGGAGGAAACCCGGTCCGTGTTATACGGCGTGGTCCCTTGAATTACTCTCTTTTGAAGTAAAGTTTAAATAACTGTTTTAGTTCTCACACCAGTCACATGACTGACCTGGAGTTTATTGTTTTAACCTAAACTCTGGGTGCCCCTATTTTCCGCACGGGCAGCTAGTAGTTTTGGTTTTGCAGATTTATATTCACAGGATCCTGGTTTACAGCTGGAATTATATCCAGAAAGCTCTGTATCCGTATATCACCTTCAGTTGTGCTTTGTATTATTTTCCGCTGCTATGTAATTTATTGTAATCTCTGATGTTTATCGAATGTAATTTATTCATTTATACTCTGTATATTCTTGTATTCTAATGGATTTGTTGTAATATCAATGAAATGTTCTTCTGTTTGCGTTCTGATTTGTCCTGTTCTCAAACGATCAGGGGTTTCGAATGATCTAGATCGGTTTAACGACTGATTAGGATTGAGCGAAATTCCCGGTCGTCACATTTGGTATCAGAGCTTTGGTTTACAGAGCTCGAGAACAAGACACGTTAGAACCATACGAAAGAATTCATCAGATATTGGATTAGTAATATCCAATTAGAATGACTCGTTAGAGATAGGATCAGTAGTATCCTAGAACGAGTGTGAAGAGTATATTTTTCAATTGAAAGCAATTTGGTTTTGAAAATTTAAACCATTTTATACGTATTTGATTATTTATTTATTTTGAATTTGGACAATCCGCTATATAAAGATTTTGCATATACGCGTCATGAACGTATGTTCGGAGTTTTAATATACCGGATAGATATAGAACCGCACTCTAGTAGCCCGATAATGTTCTGATGGTGGTTCGAAACATCATCAACATTTATTTTCGAGTCACGAAGGTGTGATATCTATATATTTCCATTAGGCTGGTGTGAGAACCAAAACTAATATAGTTAGAACACATTGTTGTGAATTGGCATCAAAAACATGATTTTCTGTATATGTATCAAAAGTTATGAATTTGAAAATCTAATTCACAAATTGATTGATGTTTGTGTTGTTTGTTTATTTGTTTGATAATTTTGAACCATTATGCCTAATTGAACCAAATATTGAACTATATTGAAAATTGGTCGCATTTGCTTGCATATACATATACTTACATTTAACAGGTCATAGCAAGGAGGCTAGAGCCGAAGAATAAAATTTGTTTGCCCGACAAATAGGTACATGTTTACTATAATTTACTGTTTTGTTTGGGTGATGATGATTTTATGAGCCGACTGGCTAGCCGCTTGGCTTTTTCTTTTTCTTTTTGAGATCAGAAGGCCTATATGGCAATTTCGGGATTTTCCCGTGGCTCCCGGTCCAGGGGAGGTTATGGTGAATTTTTTTGAAAATTTAGGGTGTTAGCCAAATTTTTGAAAATTTGAAAATTCTCAGAAACTAAAAAGTTGGAGAATGGAAGCCAGATCGAACGTAGAATTGATTAATCAAACCACTTTCGACTTTGTTCCTTTTCGGGGACGAAAATTTTTAAGTGGGGGAGATTGTAATAACCCGGAAAATCTGGGCCAGTTTAAAATTTTTATTTTGGCAGCTTCGACGAATTTTGAACATTTAAAATAGATTATTTTAAATAATATCAACGGAAAATTTATTTTGAATATAAATCGAACGTATATATTATACGCGTCGTCGTTAGAATATAAATAATTATATATAATTATAAAAGGAATTGAAAATGGTGCGGTAGTTCGATAATTCGATTTCAAACTTCAATTGAATGTACCGGGTGCAAAACAATCCGGATTTTAGTGAAACCGAAAACATTAGGATCTAATTGATAATATCTTTCCAACGAATCCGAAAAATTGAGATTTCATAGCGGGAATCAAAAGATATGTCCAGTTGAAAATTCTGAATAGTCGCTATGGAATTCAGTCCCTTAAAAATGGGAATTTTGCAAACGACCTTGGATTTCGACGAAACCACTTTTGTTGGGTCCGTGATGTAAAGTTATTTCTAGGTTTCAAATTTCATAATTTTTCGAATCAATATGTGAGCGTGGCAAAGGAAAACGCGTTTGACCAGTTTAAGTTGATTTTAATCGACTAGAAATTGGCCATTTTTCCAACGGTCTCAAAATTTGACGAAACTAGTTTTGTTAGGACCGTATCGTCAATACGAAGCTAGAAAATATTTTTATGGAATTTTTCAAGTTAGTATTTGACCCCGGTAAATTGAAATGCGCGTTTAAATTCAATATATAGAGTTATATGTTGATTTTGACGAAAACTGATCGAAAGGATTGAATCAGCCTACGATACATATCCCATTGTGTTCGGAATGGGGGTAAAACGCTATAGACGACAGGTGGTGGGCCTCGTATTGAGGTCGTATGTAAAAGTCAACTTTTTGCAATTAAAATAATAATAAAAATAAATATCTCTCTCCTTCCTTTAATCTCTGCCCCCCCCGGTTCAAAATCATTTTTCAGAAAGAAAATAAATAAAAAAAACAAAAGGGGGGCGCGATCGATGCCCCCCCCCCCACCGATGAGCCGCCGCGCCCAGGGCGGCGCAACCACCACCTGTCGTCCCCCTCCTCTTCTTCCCCCTCCCTTCTTCTTCCTCCTCCCCCTTGTTCTTCCTCGACCGCAACGCCCAGACCCCCCCCCCATCCACCGACGCCCAGGCCCCCCCGCCCCCACATCCACGGACCGAAGACCCCCTCCCCGCCTCCCACTTGAAGACCAACGTCCCCTCAACCCTCCTCATATCCGAAAATTTGTAAGTTTTATACTTTACATTGTTTTTAATTTTTAATTTCTAGTTTTACTATATAATATCCATGTTTAAAAATCAGTTTTTATTATATATGTAACCATAAAGAAAAATGAGTTTTACATATAGTTTTGAAATTAAAAATATGGTTTTTACATATAGTTTTGAAATTAAAAATATGATTTTTATATTTTTAAAGTATTAAAAATATAGTCTTTACTATATAGACAATGTAAAAATATGATTTTTTTTATGTAGAGAATTAAAAATATAATTTTTACATGATAGGAATATTGGAAATATCATCTTTATATGTGTAGAAAAATAAAGATGTGATTTTTATAAGGATATATTTGAAAAGGCGAAATCTTTATATAGAGAATAGCGAGGTAAAAATATAATTTTTATCCATATAGTAGCAATGTAAAAATAGAATTTTTATCCATATAGCGTGATAGTAAAAATTCGATTTTTATATATTGAATAGCGAAGTAAAAATTCGATTTTTATATGTTGAATAGCAAAGTAAAAATTCGATTTTTACATATGTAGAGAATACGGGCAACGAAGGTGATAAAAAGGCGAGAACGATGAAGATTTCTATCAAAGAAGAGTCATGGTATTGGATAACTATTGGTGAGAATTTCTCACTCTTCAAGTTCTTTTTCTAGTTATATATATATACTAGGATGCAGACGGTGTTTAGTAGCATCCGACACAATCGTCCACAGACCATGGACTTGTTTGTTTGGTTGTGTAGTTGGTTAGATTATTTGGTTTGAATTGAGTTGTTTGGTGAAATGGAATGGATTTGATTGATGTGTGAATGGCGTGGGCCTTCACTAGACCGGGGATAAGGCTAGGCCTTGTCCCATTTCTAGTATCGCGCCGTTATGCCGCCGAAATTTTCTAAAATATGTTAGAAAAATAAAAATATCAATTTTATTGAATAAATGAACTGAATAGAAATTCATGTGTTAAAATAAAATGTTTTATCGTTAAAAATATAATTTTTAACGTGAAAGTGAATAAATAAATATTCATAAGCAAACCGGATAGTTTGTTTATGTACACCTATTTGAATGACATTGATTGGGACGATAAATTTTACACATCGCCCAACTGCACAACAAAAATCGGTGTTTGATTGTTTGAAACCCCACACGGGTGTTGGGATGAAATTTAAAGTTCACTCATCCTGATTGATTAAATATGTCGATCGATTGATTGACAGGCTGTTATAAGCGTTAGATATCTATATTTGATGCTTATACAGTGTAGTGCACTTTGGTTGATGGTTGATTATTTTCAATGCTATTATATGTGTGTAATGTATGAAAATCCATATAATTAACATTATATGGTGATTGATTTGGCCTCATTCCAATTTAGAAGATAAAGAATATTATAAAATGAAGGTTCATGTGTTGACAGTACTCATCCGTTGAGATTAGTCATGTGTTGAATGAAATATTTTAACAATAAAATTTACATCTTTATCAATATAAAATAAAGGTTCATGTGTTGACAGTACTCATCCGTTGAGATTAGTCATGTGTTGAACGAAATATTTTAACAATAAAATTTACATCTTTATCAATATAAAATAAAGTTTCATGTGTTGACAGTACTCATCCGTTGAGATTAGTCATGTGTTGAACGAAATATTTTAACAATAAAATTTACATCTTTATCATATATGGAATTAGAAATCAACTGGAAAATAGATGAGATGAGTGGTCTCTTGGATATTAATCTGATGTTGGTTTCGGCCTTCGGGGTTAATATTCAGGAAATCGTTCTCTCACTAAATTACGGTTGGAGTCTGATTCAATATCAAGCGATAGATACCTTAATTTTTATAAAATATATTAAATAACAAAAATAGTCACACGTGGACAGTACTCATTCGTTGAGATTAGTCGTGTGTTGACAAAAATAAATATTCATTTGTTGAATAGAATATATGAAAATAGAAATATATGAAGCCGCGTTGGTTAGATTGACGCCATATTGACGTGAACGATATTTATATCGATTTTATTCATTTTAAAATGAATATTGAAAAGTGATTTCGAAATCGCATATTTTGAAATGGAATTTGATTTAAATTGATTAGAAAACGAATTTGAATTGAATCGAATAGAAAACCAATTTGAATTGAATCGAATAGAAAACGACTTTGAAATTGAATTGAATTGAAAACGAATTCAAATTGAATTGAAAGCGAATTGAAATCAATTCAAATTGAATTGAAATTTGAATTGAATAGAAATGAATTTTAAAAAAACGAATTTATAAAGAAGAATTCAATTTTGCTTTGGATTGAAATGGAAGTTGAAATTGTTTTTGAAACGAATTTAAAACTATTTATATAATTCGTTTTAAATAGAAATCGACGAAATATATATTATATATATTATATATATAATATAATGGCCTGAATAGAACGTGCCGCGCCGCGGCAGTTCGCGAATTTCGACCATTTATTTCAAACGGACATTACAGGAGATCCGACCGTCGGATTCTCCTAAAACCAGAACCGTTGGGTTCGTATCGAAAAGAGCTTTCTAACGAATATTAGAAATTTGAAATCTAACGGTTGGATTTGGAGATACATCCAAATCAAATTCGAAAAAGGTCATTGTAAGTGCAGTTCGATGGCCGTTGATGGAAATCGACTGTACGGGCCTTGATAAAATTATTAAAAATAAAAATAATTTGTGTAAAATCATATGTAATGATTTGGGAAAAATTGGGATGAAAAATTCCATATTTGAAAAGATAAAAATAGATTTTTATCGAAATGAATTAGTTTTGAACTAAATTTAAAACCCAATTATTTTTAAATAAATAAATTAGATTTAAAAAGGGGTTTTAAATAATCGGAATTTCTAATATATTTGATTGGATTTGAAATGGGTTTATCGTGAACGGTGTTTTAAATAACACTAGTTCTTTAACCCGATAATAAATAGAATATGATTTGGGTTTATCGTGAACTATGTTTTAAATGACATTAGTTCTTTAACCCTGTAAAAGAAGTTTTAATGAATCTGCCATTAGATTGTAATGTGAATAGTTAACCTAAATTATCAAACTTAGAAATTGAGCGAGAATGGAGTATCACCAGTTTTATTCCAAAGCGATAGTTAAATCTTTAATTAGATTTGAACGTGTAATGGTAATTAATTTTACCGATAACACCGTGGTGTTAGATATGGAGTATTACCAGTTTTGCTTCATGGGATGAATAGGTTGGGATTGGGAAATAAAATAAATAATTACTTCGGTGTGGTTCGCTAATCTCGACTAGTTTAGAAAACCATAATTTGGTTTGAAACGACATCCAAAGGAAGATTAAAGGATAAATTTTAAAGAATTTATCTTGGATAAAATTAATGGGAACCTTTCCCTGAGAATATGAATTGGAATGAGGCGTATGTTGTGTTTGTGTAACATTTGTTTTAATATACGCGGGTTGTTCGGAAAGTCCGGGTTTATACCCATTCTGAATAACCGATTCGACGATAAGTCAAAGATGAAGACGGTGGTCGAAGACCGGAAGTCTTCACATTGTTTGGGTAATTACTGACGATCCTGATTGGGTTGTACACCCAAGAGGATGGAAATAGTTGGTGGTCGTCCAGACGTACTTGGAGATGGATGGATATGCGAGGAATGTGCCTCCGGTTTCGTTCAGACCCAGAACGAACTTGTAAATGGATTGTGTGTATGACATTGGATTTTATTCTGTGTTGATTGATCTATATTAAATATACATCTGTTTGGCGGCGGAGAATTTATTCTTTTGCTTAACGCCCTTCTCTGAGACGTACGAGCTCAGAGGTTGTATATCGATGAACATCAGTCGCATGGCATGAAGTTCCTGTGTGGCATGCTAAGATGCAATGATCAAGGCTTCTGTTAAAAAGCAAAGTCTTGTGGTTGATGATCAAAGCACCGCCTACGTGGCAGCTTTGTGTATTGCGTGGATTCGCGAGCCTCACACCTCGGTATGAGTCAAAAACGGGATAAGGACCCAAGGAGTGCATGACGTTTCATTCTAGCTATGGTGGTGTCAGTGACTTACCAGCCCTGACATTTATATACTTTTCACCTATGTGGTTGTTGGAATGCGAGGCGCCTCGATTATAGGTCTGTAAGGACTGGGAAACGTGTGTTCAGGAATAACTAATCCTCTAACGTAAGTGAGGACCGGCCTTGGAGGATCCAGGATTGCCCAGAGTGCGTAGTCCTGAGGCATTTGCTAGAGTGTCTCGAACGCGGAGAGGAGCTTGCCCCTTGCCTCGACTCATGACGGAAATCCAATTTCCAATACGTGTATTACGGTTTTAATTGTAGAACTAGTACGGCGACATGATATATGGTACCCATGCCGTCTATGATTTATATTTATGATTGAAATTGTTTTGACACTATACACTTATTATAGTATCAAATGATTTGTTTTAAACGTACCAAGCATGTTTGGCTATTATAAGGGAAAACCCTATCCTCCGGCTTGCGTTGCATTGTGTGATGGGACCTGGGTCTTATAATAGCTTCATTTTTCGAAAAAGCATTGCGTTGTTTATTGATATGCACTGGTATTCATGGGAGGAAACCCGTTCCGTGTTATACGGCGTGGTCCCTTGAATTACTCTCTTTTGAAGTAAAGTTTAAATAACTGTTTTAGTTCTCACACCAGTTACATGACTGACCTGGAGTTTATTGTTTTAACCTAAACTCTGGGTGCCCCTATTTTCCGCACGGGCAGCTAGTAGTTTTGGTTTTGCAGATTTATATTCACAGGATCCTGGTTTACAGCTGGAATGATATCCGAAAAGCTCTATATCCGTATATCACCTTCAGTTGTGCTTTGTATTATTTTCCGCTGCTATGTAATTTATTGTAATCTCTGATATTTATCGAATGTAATTTATTCATTTATACTCTGTATATTCTTGTATTCTGATGGATTTGTTGTAATAGCAATGAAATGTTCTTCTGTTT
Source organism: Allium sativum (assembly GCA_030737875.1). Lineage (NCBI taxonomy): Eukaryota > Viridiplantae > Streptophyta > Magnoliopsida > Asparagales > Amaryllidaceae > Allium > Allium sativum. The sequence continues at coordinate 662,438,082 of CM060919.1, forward strand.
GCGTTCTGATTTGTCTTGTTCTCAAACGATCAGGGGTTTCGAACGATCTAGATCGGTTTAACGACTGATTAGGATCGAGCGAAATTCCCGGTCGTCACACACGTAGTTTGAATACGTGGAAATAAGTTAAACCACGTATAAATAATATGTGATTCTCAGATATTCCAAGTATTTTTACACGTGGTTTTGTTATATACCACACTGACTTGCAGAATTGGGTAAGTTATATTTTTCTAGTTTGAGCTTAAAGTTTGTTGTATTTGTTTTGTGTAGATTGTAGCATTCTCTAGTGATGAAGAAAAGGATGATGAGATAGTATTGGATTATTCAAATGAGTTCACGACTTATGATGTACGTTTTCTTTGATTAACGCTGAAATAAATCGTGAACACTTACATTTTATATAGCAATTTAAATGCAGATATATCCTTCACGGAAAAAATTAGTTGATTGAGTTCGTGATACTGGAAAGCGTCTTGGTTTTGTTATTATAATCTTGAAATCGGATACCGATGCTTTAGTCAAGAAACCAAGAATCACGTTTGCTTGTGAACGAAGTGGCGTTTACAAGAAGCGAAAAGATTTTAAGCCAAAATATCTTCGACTTACAGGTACCAAAAAATGCAATTGCCCATTTAGACTGAAAGGCAAGAAACTTGGAACTTTAGATGATTGGCGATTGCATGTTGTCAATGGTGTTCACAATCATTCCGAATTGAAAAATACAGAAGGTCACTCGTGTATTGGTCGACTATCCGAAGCTGAGATCAGGTTAGTTATAGAGATGCATAATAATTTGGTAAAGCAAAAAGAAATTTTAGCTACCATTAAACGAAATGATACTTCTAATTCTACCACAATCAAAACAATCTACAATGTGATAAAAGCACAGAATGCTATTGGACGAGCAGGGCGATCACAAGTTCAATACTTGCTTAGTAAGTTGAAAGAGTTTGATTACTTTGAATGGCATCATAAGACAATAGATGGCACTGATATTATTAAGGATATTTTTTGGGCACATCCTGTTAGTTTGGATTTTTTACGTACATTTCCTATGGTTATCATATTAGATTGTACGTATAAAACCAATAGATACAAAATGCCGTTACTTGAGAATGTTGGAGTTACTTGCACGGATCTTACATTTTGTATAGCCATTGCTTATTTAGTTGCCGAAAAAGAGGAAAATTATATGTGGGCATTAGAGAGGTTGAAATCAGTGTTGGTTGATTGCGAAGTGGAAATTCCATCAGTCTTCATTTCTGATAGAGAAACGACACTAGTTAATGCTATTGAATTTGTGTTTCCTGAGCCTGCTCATATGTTATGCACGTCATATTATAAATAATGTTCTCACATATATGCAAAAAAAGTAAAAGGTATGCAGCTTGAAGAGAAGAAGTCTTTCTTATTTGATTGGAATGAATTAGCGTGTTCAAAAAATATCGTTGCATATAATGAGAATTTACAAGTGTTGCACGAAAAGTATGTAAGACATACTTCACTTTTGAATTATATTCACGATATATGGTTGGATACTTACAACTACAGATTTATGCAAGCATGGACTGACGACTACGAGCATTTTGGAAATTACACGTCTAATCAGTAATTTTGTTTACTAATTGTTGTAAAAATTACTCAAAGAATAATTGTTGTGATTAGTTCTAACTTATGTACATGTGTCAATGCAGGGCTGAGTCTGCTCATTCAAAATTGAAGAAACATTTAGCTAGTAGCTTATTGTAACGACCCGCATTCTACGCATCATAGGATCGTAGAATATTTATTTCATCATCATATAGAGTCGTATGGTCGTGTAACTTTGGGAGACGACTACTCGGGTCATTTCCCATGTTCGTGATTTTTGCCGATTTATAAATGACCATTTTGCCCCTAGCTGATCTTGTTTTGACCATAACTTTTGACTGGAAAGGAATTTTGACCTGAAACCACTTCCACTGGCTCCGGATGATGGTTTACATTTCTGTAGAGTGGTCACATTAGCCAAACGGACTCACCGTTTGGGAGATATGGCTGAAACAAGTTTCAGATGGTGAAAAACAGCTTAATTGGGCTTAACCGGGCGATTAACAGCTAGACCCAAAGGGGAATTTCGGGATTAGGAGTTTAAAAGGGCTGTTAGGGTTTGGAGAATACCTTTTTCTAATTTTTCAGCCGTCACTATTCATTCCTCTTAACCTAGCCATGGCCTCCATTCTATAAATCTCTTCAAAACACCTCTAAACCACTTTCTAATTTAAGATTAGGCTTAGCAAATATCGAATTAAGGAGAGAAAGCACCAAAGCAAGGTTCGAGCTGCTGTGTTGCATTGGGAACAGCGCCAAACAGAGAATCATTTCAGATTTGGTATTTTATTTGTGGCCAAGGTGAGTGATTTGCAAAGTTTCTCACTAACTACAGTTAATTAGGGGTAATTAGTGTTGATTAGCGAATTTATACACTAATAAATTCTGGAAAAATATTTATAAAATTCGAAATGATGTTTTAGACCTCTGTTAGAAGTTTGGGTTAATTGGGTTAAGTTTTGCTAATCATATCATTAGATTTTGCCTAAACAGGTTTAAGGGAAAATATGGGGTTTTGTGTATGTTTGACCCATTTTACATGCTATGATTATTGTTTTGCTGTTTGTGGATGATTATACATGTTGCTATGACAGTATAATATGCTTTTTGGTTGTCTAGAAGTGTTAGATTGGTCGAAACCGCCATCAAATGGCATAAACAGTCGCTCGAAGAAGTTGCAGGAAAATATGCAGGGACCGGATCAGATCGCCCCTACCCGAACCAACCCGATCGTGGAATATCTTCTCCGAACCGATCCGCTTGTGGTGATGGAGCCCGACCCGAACCGCCTGGAATTTTGTGAACTGATGGCCATGGAGGATCACAAACCGGAGTGCTCTACCCGAACCGAACCGCTCACACCATCCGACCTGATCCGCCCTCGTGAGCATGAGCTACCCCGACCCGAACCACTTTAGGGGGCACGATACGAGCCGCTTAGTGGACTTCGAACCAATGGCGTTGCATCACGAGTAGGACCTGACGATGAGTCACGAGCTGGAGGAGCACGACCTGACCCGTATGGGGTATTCCGATCCGAACTGAGGAGCTGATGACTACGACCTGAAGCAAAGTGAAGTGAAGTAATGAAGACCGATCCAGAGAAGAAGGTGACGACCAAAACCCGAGATGCAAAGGTAGTCCAAGTGGGAAGGTACTCGGGATCCAGTTGGGAACCAACGAGTTAACTTCATGATTGGACTTTGCTGCGGGACGTGTGCTAAGGGGTTGTCGATGTCTGTAACTTTGGATCACTATGTGTAGGGGTACGTGAACGGATTCAGAGCCACAGTGGCCTAGGTACGACTAAAGAGCTATAGACCAATGAAGTGGGGTCATTTGTAAAGATTTGGTCATGACTCCATGGGGTAAGCTTGGTAGTAGCAGTAGTTGTACAAGTCGAACTCTGTCACTACTTCGATGGGTCTAGTGATTGACAGTGGTGGACATTGTATGCTTTAAGCACTGAGTGAGAGATGTGAGGATGGATGCTATGTTTGATTTGTTTGCCATCATTATGACATGCACACCCCACCCCCGTATTCTTTACACCATCTGTTTAGTGACACCTTAGAGTATTGTACAGTATGTAGTGCTAACTCTTTGATTGCAGGTCCAGGTTCAGGTATGGTTTAGTATACCTATTATTGTTTTGTTTTGCTGCTTATCGCTCATATCGGACTTTTTGTCTGACCCAGAGTTTTATGTCTCTTCTTATTACTCTGGGTGCTCTCATGAGCATACTAGAGACAGGTTAGGTGGTATGCACAAGTAGCTGTACCGGAGATGACCAGGAGGCTTCCACGTATGATATATATATATAGATATTCTCCCTGTGTTGCTGCGGTCACTACTTTGGGCATTAGTGGTGTACCTTTCTTTCTTTTGTTTAGAGACAGTAATTTGGAAAGTTGTAATAAGCTGTATTTGGATTTCCGCTACTCTGATGATGTTTGTTTTAGTTATCAGCTTATACACTATCTCGCCTGTTTTATGTCAAGTATATTATTATTTTATTTTGTTCCATGCGCTGTGAGACATTCTACAGGTTTTCGATTAGTTCATTCTCTTCTTTCCTTTCTTTGGCGATCGTTCCGTGCTAGTTGGGCATGTGTACAGCGCACTTTCGGAGGGAATGCCGGCTGGTGCGAGGCGGGCCGTCACACTTGGTATCAGAGTTCTAGGTTGCGTAGTTAACCTAGGGAAAGACACCAGGGAGAGATAATACGTATATAAGAGTGCGTATTTGTGATTATTTTGGTTTTCAAAAGCTATATATGTATTATTATAGCTAAGGATGAATTCGCACTGCACTGACACCACAAAGAGGATGGTTTATCGTTTTCTCTGTGCAGATTAAACGATGAGCTGATACGCAGGGGTACTGGTAGAGGAGACAATAATGGGAATGCTGCCGAGATGAGGATGATGTTTACTGACCTCATGAGAGAAATGCTTAGAGATGTTCAGAGGGCAGCTCCCAATGCAGGTAATGGTGGTGGTCCAATAGTGCAGGCGCCTAGGGCCGATTTCGCCAAGCTGAAAAAGGATTATACTAGTCTTGGTGGGAAGCCGTTCTACGGAACGGAGTCGGCAACGGATGTTCAGGATTGGTTGGATAGCTACGAGCGTATCTTCGAAGACTTAGGTATCGAGGATGCGATGAAGAGAAGGCTAGCATCCCGTTAGCTGCAAGGACGGGCAATGAATTGGTGGAATGCTATAAAGGCAGCTACTCCCGAGGATCAGATTACTTGGGATCAATTTAAGGTTCGCTTTAGCGATAAGTTCATTCCAACTGCTCAGAAGTCAGTGCTATTTAAGAAATTCTTGGAACTCAAGCAGAATGACAGAGATGTCTCGGAGTATATTGCCAAATTCGACACTTTGTCGAAATATGGGTTATCCCTAATAGATACTGCTGAGAAGAAGAACGAGAAGTTTATAACAGGTTTGGATCAGTACTTTGGGGAAAAGCTTATTAACCACATCGATGAGACGTTTGAATCGATTGTGGGGAAAGCATTGAGGTCAGAGAGTCTTTACCCTAAGTCGAAGACTGAGGTTGCATCTGCAAATGAGCCAAAGCCGCAAGAAAGCGGTGGAGGCAAGAATGGTTCTCAGAACAAGAGGATGTAGAACCAGAATAAGGATGGCCAGAAGAAGAAGAAAGATGTTGAGTGCTTCAGCTATGGTAAGAAGGGCCATTATGCTAGTAATTGTCGAGCCAGCATACAGGAAATGCTTCAGCTGTGGCCAAGTGGGACATCACAAGGACAAGTGTCTGCAACCCCCTAAAGAAAAGCAGATGGTGAAAGCATATGCCCTTAATGCTATTCCTTCTTCGTCGAATGCCCCGACTGCGGCGGAGAAGGAAAGAATGTCGTTATTCAAGGTATGCTTTCTGTTTATGATGTTCCTGTTAGAGTTTTGTTTGATACCGGAGCTTCCAATTCTTTCATATCTAGTGACCTGGTAGATAGGTTGGGATTGGAGCCCGAGATTGTCGATAGACCTTTAGTACTGACGAACCCGATTGGTGGTTCGACTAACCTTAGCATGATTTGTCGTAATGTGGTCTTATCGAGTCATGGATGCATGTTTGTTTGTGATTGTTTGTTTTGGGCTTTACTGGGTTTGGCATTATTTTGGGAGTCGATTGGCTCCAAAGATACGGGGTGGTGGTAGACTGTGAGGGCTTTTTGGTGACAGCTAGAGCGGATGATGGACGGAGGGTAGTGTTTGGTGGTCTACCTAGTGATGGGGTAATGGCTAGTTTTCTAAATTCCCTCGACATCTCGCATGATGATTTGTCAGGTTTTCCCGTGGTTGGCCAGTATCCGGACGTGTTCAAGGAAGTGACCGGGCTTCCACCACACCGAGAAATTGAGTTCCGTATTGATTTAGTGAAAGATGCCAGACCTATAGTGATGCCACTTCGTCGTGTGGAGCCAAGGGAGCAGCGAGAGCTCGGGGTGCAAGTAAGCGATCTTTTGAAGGAGGGATTTATCAGAAGCCGTGTTTCTTAGTGGGGAGCACCAGTTGTGTTTGCTACCAAGGCAGATGATTCCCTTCGATTGTGTATGGACTACCGCGAACTGAATAAGGTAACGAGGAAGAACAAGTATCCTCTACCACGGACAGATGATTTGTTTAATCAGTTGAGTGGCACGAGAGTATTCCCTCAGTTGGATCTCGCGACAGGTTTTCATCAGCTTAGAGTGGAAGCTGAGAGTATAGCTAAAACGGAATTTCGGACGTCGTCTAGATTTTATGAGTGGTTTGTCATGCCATTCGGGTTGACCAATGTACCAGCATATTTTGTGGATCTTATGAATAGAGTATTCAGGAATCAATTGAATAAGTTTGTTCTTGTGTTCGTGGATGATATTTTGGTCTACTCGAGGACAGAGGAAGAACACAAGGAACATTTAAGAATAGTGATGGAGGTGTTGAGAAAACACCAATTGAAAGCAAAGTTTTCTAAGTATCACTTCTGGAGGAGGGAAGTGCGATTCTTTGGCCATGTTGTTTCAGAGAATGGTATTGCCGTGGACCCTGCGAAGGTGGCTAAGGTTCAAGATTGGTCTACGCCCAAGAATGCAATGGACATAAGAAGATTCTTGGGATTAGCTGGATATTATCGTAAGTTTATCCAAGACTTCTCCAAGATTGCAGCACCGTTGACTCAGTTGACCAAGAAGAATCAAGCTTTCGTCTGGAACGAAAAGTGCGGGAATGCATTCAAGAGTCTAAAGGAAAAGTTGACATGTGCACCCGTGTTAGTCATTCCTAAACGGAATGAAGAGATAACGGTATATACGGATGCATGTGGTACCGGACTAGGTGTTGTATTGATGCAAGGAGGTAGGGTTGTAGCTTATGCGAGTAGGCAACTGAAACTGCACGAGAAAAGATACCCTACCCATGATTTGGATTTAGCAGTGATCGTATTCGCATTGAAGATGTGGAGACATTATCTCTTGGGAGAAAGATTCGAGTTGTTTATTGATCATAAGTCATTAAAGTATCTTTTCTCTCAAAAGGATCTAAATCTTCGACAGCAAAGATGATTTGAATTCTTAGCTTCTTATGATTTCGATATCGCATACACACTAGGAAAGGGCAATGCGGTGGCTGATGCACTGAGTAGGAGACATGCCAATTTAGGGGCTATGTTTCTAGAATGGAAGCAACTGGAGTACATCGCTATATGATTTCAGACCAAAGTGCCAATTGGATCCAGAAATGTTAGCAAGTTTAATGATCAGACCCACTTTGATTGAGCGGATCGGTTCCAGTCAGAGGGACGATCCTAACCTATTGGAAATCATCTCAAAGTTAGAGATGGGAATCGATGGAGAGATGAACAAGTATGGACTTGATCGAGATAGATGGCTTAGAAAGAATGGAAGACTAGTTGTACCCAATGTCAATGGATTGAGAGATGAAGTGCTTAAGGAATGCCATCGCTCAAAACTGACTATACATCCCGGTGGTAACATGATTTATCAAGACATGAAGCAGACATACTACTGGGAAGGGATGAAAAGAGACGTTGGGAAGTTTATATCCAAATGCATGAATTGCCAGTTAGTTAAATCTGAGCAAAAGAAGCCTAGGGGTTTGTTGCAACCATTAAATGTTCCAGAATGGAAATGGGAACAACTCTCAATGGATTTCGTTGATGGGTTACCAAGGACTAGGTTGGGCCATGATAGCATTTGGGTGATTGTGGACCGATTAACTAAGAGTTCAAGTTTTATACCCGTCAAGTCAAACAAGACAACAGCTAAGTTAGCTGAACTATATGTAAAGTGGGTAGTGAGATTTCATGGAATACCAAAAGGCATTGTGAGTGACCGAGATCTGTTATTCACTAGTGGATTTTGGAAGAGCTTGCAAGAGACGTTAGGATCAGAATTACATCTCAGTACCGCATATCATCCTCAAACTGACGGTCAGACAGAGAGGGTGAATCGGGTGTTAGAAGATCTCTTGAGAGCTTACATATTGGACTTTGGTGGATCATGGGATGACTATTTGCATCTAGCAGAGTTTACATATAATAACAGTTACCAATCCAGTATTGGCATGGCTCCATTTAAATCTTTGTATGAAAGACCATGCAACTCACTGTCATGTTAGTTAGAAACTGGTGAGAAGTTTATACTTGGACCGGATGTGATAAGAGAAACATCAGACAAGGTCAAGATCATTCAACAGCGAATGAAGGCTGCCCAAGACAGGCAGAAAAGTTATGTTGATAAGAGGAGGAGAGAATTAAAGTTCTCCATTGGCGACTTGGTGTTCGTCAAGATTTCTCCGTTGAAGAGCATGATACGATTTGGCAGGAGAGGCAAGTTAGCACCAAGATTTGTTGGTCCATTCCCAGTTCTTGAGCAAATTGGGAATTTGGCATATAAAGTTGAATTACCAGAGAAGATGGCAGGAGTACATAACGTATTTCATGTTTCCCAGTTAAGGAAATTCGTGCACGACCCCGATGTGACTATTTCACCTGATCAGTTGGATGATATCGAGGTTGAACCCGAGGCGGTTGGGAGCCGCAGGCCTATGCGTATTGTTGGGAATGATACGAAGCAACTTCGAATGAAAACGGTGAAATTAGTCAAAGTTCAGTGGGGCGAGAATGAGAATGATTGTACTTAGGAGACAGAGGAGAACATTAGGAGGACGTATCCAGAACTCTTCGCCTGGTAAGATTACAATTTCAATTTAGTCTTTCCGCATGCTTGGATAGGTTTGTTTTGTTTGTTTTGCATGATTGATTGTTGTGTATGGCTGGTAGGCATGCGGGATCCTTTGTACGTTTTGGGTTAAGGAATTTCGGGGACGAAATTTCTTAAGGGGGGAGAGTGTAACGACCCGCATTCTACGCATCATAGGATCGTAGAATATTTATTTCATCATCATAGAGAGTCGTATGGTCATGTAACTTTGGGAGATGACTATTGGGGTCATTTCCCATGTTCGTGATTTTTGCCGATTTTTAAATGACCATTTTGCCCCTAGCTGATCTTGTTTTGACCATAACTTTTGACTGGAAAGGAATTTTGATTTGAAACCACTTCCATTGGCTTCAGATGATGGTTTACAGAGTGGTCATGTTAGCCAAACGGACTCACCGTTTGGGAGATATGGCTGAAACAAGTTTCAAATGGTGAAAAACAACTTAATTGGGCTTAACTAGGTGATTAACAGCTAGGCCGAAAGGGAAATTTCGGGATTAAGAGTTTAAAAGGGCTGTTAGGGTATGGAGAATACCTTTTTCTCATTTTTCAGCCGTCACTATTCATTCCTCTTAATCTAGCCATGGCCTCCACTCTCTAAATCTCTTCAAAACACCTCTAAACCACTTTCTAATTGAAGATTAGGCTTAGAAAACATCAAATTAAGGAGAGAAAGCACCAAAGCAAGGTTAGAGCTGTTGTGTTGCATTGGGAACAACGCCAAACAGAGAATGATTTCAGATTTGGTATTTTATTTGTGGCCAAGGTGAGTGATTTGCAAAGTTTCTCACTAACTACGGTTAATTATGGGTAATTAGTGTTGATTAGCGAATTTATACACTAATAAATTCTGGAAAAATATTTATAAAATTCGAAATGATGTTTTAGACCTCTGCTAGAAGTTTGGGTTAATTGAGTTAAGTTCTGCTAATCATATCATTAGATTTTGCCTAAACATGTTTAAGGGAAAATATGGGGTTTTGGGTGTGTTTGATCCATTTTACATGCTATGATTGTTGTTTTGCTGTTTGTGGATGATTATACATGTTGCTATGACTGTATAATATGCTTTGTGGTTGTCTAGAAGTGTTAGATTGGTCGAAAACGCCATCGAATGGTGTAAACAGTCGCTGGAAGAAGTTGTAGGAAAATATGCAGGGGCCGGAACAGATCGCCCCTACCCGAACCAACCCTATCGTGGAGTATCTTCTCCGAACCGATCCGCTTGTGGTGATGGAGCCCGACCCGAACCTGCTGGAAGCTCGTGAACTGATGGCCATGGAGGATCACAAACCGGAGTGTTAGCCGAACCGAACCGCTCACACCATCCGACCCGATCCGCCCTCGTGAGCATGAGCTTCCCCGACCCGAACCACTCTAGGGGGTGCGATCCGAGCCACTTAGTGGACTCTGAACCAATGGCATTGCATCACGAGTAGGACCTGACGATGAGTCACGAGCTGGAGGAGCACGACCCGACCCGTATGGGGTATTCCGATCCGAACCGAGGAGCTGATGACCACGACCTAAAGCAAAGTCAAGTGAAGAAATGAAGATCGATCCGGAGAAGAAGGTGACGACCAAAACCCGAGATGCAAAGGTAGTCCAAGTGGGAAGTTTGTACTCAGGATCCAGTTGGGAACCAACGAGTTAACTTCATGATTGGACTTTGTTGCGGGACGTGTGCTAAGGGGTTGTCGATGTCTGTAACTTTGGATCACTACGTGTTAGGGGTACGTGAACGGATTCACGGCCACAGTGGCCTAGGTGCGACTAAAGAGCTATAGACCAATGAAGTGGGGTCATTTGTAAATATTTGGTCATGACTCCATGGGGTAAGCTTGGTTGTAGCAGTAGTTGTACAAGTCGAACTCCGTCACTACTTCGATGTGTCTAGTGATTGACAGTGGTGGACATTGTATGCTTTACGCACTGAGTGAGAAATGTGAGGATGGTTGCTATGTTTGATTTGTTTGCCATCATTATGACATGCACACCCCCACCTCCGTATTCTTTACACCATCTATTTAGTGGCACCTTAGAGTATTGTACGGTACGTAGTGCTAACTCTTTGGTTGCAGGTCCTGATTCGGGTATGGTCTAGTATACCTGTTATTGTTCTGTTTTGATTCTTATCGCTCATAACAGACTTTTTGTCTGACCCATAGTTTTATGTCTCTTCTTATTACTCTGGGTGCTCTCACGAGCAAACTAGAGACAGGTTAGGTGGTATGCACGAGTAGTTGTACCGGAGACGAGCAAGAGGCTTCCACGTATGATATATATAGATATTCTCCCTGTGTTGCTGCGGTCACTACTTTGGGAATTAGTTGTGTACCTTTCTTTCTTTTGTTAAGAGACAATAATTTGGAAAGTTGTAACAAGCTGTATTTGGATTTCCGCTACTCTGATGATGATGTTGATGTTGGTTTTAGTTATCAGCTTATGCACTGTCTCGTCTGTTTTATATCAAGTATATTATTATTATATTTTGTTCCATTCACTGTGAGACATTCTACAGGTTTTCGATTAGTTCATTCTCTTCTTTCCTTTCTGTGGCGACTGTTCCGTGCTAGTTGGGCATGTGTACAGTGCACTTTCGGAGTAAATGCCGGCTGGTGCGGGGCGGGCTGTCACACTTATGCAATTTCGAACAAGCGTGGACGAAGATGCATTCATTATTGGAACTCTCGTTCACCGAACTTAAAGCATCGTTTGAGCAAAGTCTAACCAAAGTAAAGCACATATTCCATATACGAGAGTTCAGAAATTTACGAGGGTTTGTTTCTATTAAGGCACTTGATTTGTTGCATTATGAACTTCAGAGAGTAAAAGATGTTGGTGATGAAGAAAGGTTAGGTGGATGTGTTCTTCATAGAACACATGGATTGTTGTGTGCTCATGAGTTAGCTCAACTTGGACCTAGTACGAAAATATCACTTGATACGATTGATGTTCATTGGACGAGACTTCATCTTGTGAAATAAGTGGAAAGAAAGATACATGGATAGCGGAGAAAATGGAAAAATTAATAAATGATGTGAAAAAGATGGATGCTCCATATCAAATGCAAATTTATAAAAAGATGTTGGAAGTTGTAGAACCATGAACAATGTCATTTGCATCTCCGAAAAGTAAAATAAAGACACGTGGAAGAGAAAGCAACAAAAGTTCTAATACTTCGACTAAACGGATGGCTTCGTCGTTTGAGCTTGTTGAAAGTGTTTATTCCCAAAGTTCTTATACTTTAAAAAAAGATTGCACGAATAAGCTTCCTATTCGTAAACCAAAAAATGTAATAATCATTTTATTTGAATACATATGAGTTGTATAATAACCTACTTTATTAAATTTGCAGCTAGACAAACAAACTGAAGGTATGAGAATGTATCTGCATCAAATCCAATTAGAGATGAGGGCTTTTGTCACAGATATTATGGACGTTTGATCGGATGGTAATTGTGGATATCGATGTGTGGCTGCTTTGCTTGGATTGGGAGAATCTAGATGGAGCGAAATTAGAACACAATTGCACGACGAGCTATATGAACACCAGAGTATGTACGATAAAGTTTTTGTAGAACATGGTAGAAGTTCAACTATTCTCAAAAGCCTTTTACATGAAGATGACGACTTTGCACCAATGGAAAAGTGGATGTCAATGCCTGATGTAGGATATAGTATTGCAACTAGATACAATGTTGTATTATTCAGCATTAGTGAAAGGCTTATGATGACAATACCACCATTGAGAGGAAAGATACCTCCACCAGTACTATGCAACGAAATTGCGATAGATTTTGTCAACCAAGATCATTTTGTTCAGGTGTGTAACGTTTATATTCATAGATTATAAAATATGAAGAATATTTTCAAGCCTCACGGTTCATGGCTTGCAGGTTAAACTTGAGGACAAACATCTCGTACCACCTATTTACTGAACATGGTTCAAGGCTTAAGACCGGGATGCTAGCGACTGGGATCATGTTTACAACGATAGGAGACAAGCTTGGGAGGAAATAAATTCGTATGCAAAGTGGAAATAGTTTGGTTGGCATACGTTTGATTGGTTGTACTTTTGTTTGTCTACTGAAATGAGAATGTATTGAGAAAGTATAGGATACGTTTGATTGGCATACGTTTGATTGGTTGTACTTTTGGTTGTTCTTTGGATATTATATTAAACTGTTTGGAAATTGGAAAGTGTGTTGTTAATTATTATTTTTCGTTCTGTGTATATAGTAAGTGTTATTTGTTGATACAGTTTGGTCGACATTTTTTTTTTAAATTCTGGGCACACATGGACTGACAAAACGTGGTATGTATTCTATCCACGTGGATAACATACGTGGTAATGCAACCTCGTAGGCATCCCACGGGGTTAAACAATGAACCACGTGATAGTTATACATGGTTAGTGTAGAAACCACGTTTTTACAAAGCGAGAGAACTTCCCAAAACTGAGTAAAAAATTTGTGTCCTCCCTTTCTGCGCGGTTGGTTAGAAAACCACGCACTACGCCTACGTGGTAATCAAACCAACCACGAAGTGTTTGTACGTGGATTTTCTTCTGACCATGTATAGACTTTACATGGTTTTCTTCTCTACCACGTTTTTACAGAGCGTGGCTATAACAGAAATCAAAAAAATAAAAACTGTCAAACATGAAAAAGTAAATAACAGTGTGCTGAACAAATGGAAAACATTAATACGAAAATCGACCACAATTAAACCATTAGATCAAATTAAACAATCCAAAAGCCATTACATTAGCATTCTATTTCCAAAATACATCACATGATCAAACATGTCCATCCAAATTTAACATTAAAACAGTTACATTACATATCACATCCAAAATAAAAGTTCATCAACATTAAACTAAACAACACTTAAATGTGAGGCCTATAGTAGCGTCCAACGGCAATCCGAGCATTATCATTTTGAGGGTTTGGTTCATTCAACATCCCATGCACTTCTTGAATGGTCTATAGAAAATAAATGAAACTGAAAATAAAAATTAAACAATGATATTATTCTGGAAAAACAAATCTAAAGTAAATAAACAATTGAAACATACCGAGTATAACTGATTGTAGGTCGGCTGAAAATGTGGAGCTCCAATCACAACATCATCTGGTAGGTGTAGCGGATTGTGAACACGCAAGACACTGTGTTCTCTATACCACTCCATATAATCATCTGTGTAACTCAAGGAGGATTGATGTAGTGGTATTGATCTACGCCCTTCTGCTATCACATGATTGTACCAATTCTCCCTATACTTTCCAAGAATTGATATCGTACTCGGGTATATGTCGTAGAAGTAGTACCACGGCGTGCATTTGTTGCTACAGGAGGAATAGGTGTCACGGGAATGTTCTGAACTCAGCCAAACTGTCTGAGTACTCTGTTAGGATGATACGGTTCTACAACATTCATACACAGTGTAGTAACCCGCATTTTTAGCGGTTGAACAATTTATTTATTTAATTTTTTAATATCGATTTATCGATATCGAGAACGTGAATTAAATAATATTGAATATTTAATTAATAATTATAATATAATAAAATATATTATAATGTCGAAATAGTTGGAAATAGTGAAATTCACAATATCGTGTGAATTGAATAGCATACGAGATTTGGTGGAGTTTCGATTTGAAATATAATAACGATTTTTTTTGAATCGACGACAGTTGAACGTATAGTTTATAATATATTTATAAACGAGCTCGAAATGGCGCTGCAGTTCGCTATTTGGCGATTTGAACTTCAACTGAATATACAGGATTCGTTTTAAGCCGGATTTCTGTGAAACAAGAAACGCGTGGAGCTGGTGGAGTATATCTTCCTAGTGAAAGAGAAAAATCTAGATTTCGTCGTGTAGATTTTGAGATATGTCCAAATCAAATTTTAAAATAGTCACTATAGAATCGTTTATCGACCATAACGGTTTATTCGATATAACTAGAGATCGGGTTTGAATTTAGATAAGGTTCTTTTGGGAAATAGTGATAATTTAATTTTTAGAATTTTACGGTAATTTTAGTTAATTAAATAAGCAACTTTTTATTTGGAGTATTTCGCACCCTGAAATCAATATTTTGAAGTTTCAAAATAAGAGTACATCTACCGGTATTATTATATTTTTGAGATCAGGGCACTGAGCTCGTCACAACGGTATATTTATTTCAGTCAGTAGCAGATTCTATGGAACGTTAGAACATAGAGTGAGACAGTTTCTTCTCATTTGAAATAAATATATTCTGTAAATCAAAACAAATGCATGAACTAATTCCGTGACATGTAGCTTGTGAGATATAGGAACCCTAATGTCTTCGTTAAAGGGGAGAAACCGTCCACGAAAAGGCTAACAACTTATATTTAAATATAATAGAAGAGGCACATGTAAACTATAATATTAATATATCTCCCTATAAATAATACCACTACCAAAGCCTTAAGACCTAATTTCATCTCCTAACTTCAGCAAAATATCTGTAGCCGCCACCAAAAATCATTCTTCCTAAAACAAGTAAAAATCAAATAAATCACTGAAAATCGTGAAGTCTCATATCTAAGTTCGGTTTGATCTTAGCTTCAATCTCACGTGGCTTTTACACAGAGCGAATGAGCTCCCTAATACCCGACTGTTTCAGGCGCACCTAGGGCTGAGGGTGCTCGCCACTATAGTAAATGAATCGGGTTAAGGAGGAGGTCGCTGAGCTTGGTGATGAGGGAGAGGACGGGTATGGTTGTGAGCGGTGAATAGGAAGGGGAGGGCAGGCTTTGTGCGGTTGCCAGTAGCAGACGGGTTTTGAAATGAGCATGTAGTGGAGAGTATGAAGGAACCAGAGCTCAGGCGTATTCTTGTGTACGTAGGAGGAGATCATCTGGAGATAGCCGAAGGGAAAGTGAAGTGGTGGAGGGGGTTTTGCATGTCCAGATGGAAGCGGGAGACCGATGTTGTCACTGTTCGTATGGAGAAGGCTGGGGAGCCGCGTCTGATAGTGAAGGTTAGTAGGAGAAGCAGTGGGTTAATTTATCCAAATTTTTGAGGGACCAAGAATCGTAAATACAAAGCAGGAAGGAATTATTTGGGTCAGTACATTTATGTGGGTGGTAGTGTGAGTGTACTATGTAGAAATGAGATGGGGTACGAATGTAGGGATTAAACAAATGTAGGAGTTTATATTTTGGGGAGGCTGACTGTCGAATAAGGAGCTGTAGCAGGGTGTTGATATGAGGAAGATAATGGTATTAAAGAGAGTGGTGACTGGGAAGTTCAGTTGGTCATGTGTCGGAGTGTAGTTGAAGTGTGCAACACAAAAATGGAGAGTAAGACTTGCGTTTGGGCCATGGGAAATTACTGAAGTTGGGATATGTCGCAGGGAGAAGAGGAAGTAGCGAACGGGTCGGGTGTATTAGTGGGCCGGAATGCTTGGGTAAGGGCCCGAGTTATTTAATTAAAGTAAAATTTATTTAAATACTCGTTCAAACTTGTATAATCAATATCTTGGCCATACTGTATCAGAAATTCGAACCGTTAATCACCTTAGGGTCGTATGGACGGTGGCTATACACTGAAGCTGACTGGAAGTGGATCCGAGCTCGTTACAATTTATGGCGAAATAAATTGTCCGACTGAATCAAATAACGCAAACCGTTATTTAACGGCTAACGCGCAAATGTGAGTAAATCTCACTAACTCTGAACAGTTTATAATTTCATGTTGTATTGTTAGAACTGTTAAAATTGTCTGTTTGACTGTGTATTGATTGTTTGATTGAACTGCTAGTCAGTTAGTTAAAATTTCTATATTGATTCTGTTTAACAGAATATATCATATGGAACTGAAAGTGATGTTATCCATATTGTCTAACATCTGTGATGCAGGGAAACAGGTTGGAGGAATCCGACTGGATTCCTCAACAGTTATTTTATTGTTTTTCGTATATTGTTATATGATGTGATATAAAATCTGTGGGCGATTATATGTGCTTGGACGATATTGAACATCGTGATTTGATATGATTGAATACCATAACATACCGAAATGTTGATAAGGGGATTTTCAAAGTGATATTTGAAAATGAAATATTTATAAATTTAAATATTTATAAATAAGGAATATTTATAAATTGGGATATTTATAAATAGGAGATATTTTAAAAAGGAAAATAAATTCAAACTATTTCTTTTTGAATGGAAAGGCCTGTGTGGCGAGTTTGGGGATTTTCCCAATGCTCCCGATACAAAGTAGGTTATGGCGAATTTTTCAGAGGATTTAAGGAGTTAGAATATTTCAAGAATAAATTTGAAAAAAGGAATATTTGTAAACCATTTACAAATAGAATTGGAAAGGGAACATTATAAAAAGGAAATCATTTTTAAAGTGTAGAACCGTTATTTAAAAGTAAATCTTTTCAAATGAATAAAACGTTGTTAAAAAAGGGGTTAATCGAATATGGTATTCGAAAGTTAGTAAATCGAATATGGTATTCGAAAGTGAGTTAATCGAATATTAGTTATTCGATAGGAGTTAATCCAAGTGTGTTACCAGGTTAAGTTATTCGAAATGAATTAGTCAAGTTAATAAGTTAAATTAGCTAAGTCGAGTTAAGTTAATCCAAGTGTGTTACCAGGTTAAGTTATTCGAAATGAATTGGTCAAGTTAAACAATTAGAGTTAAACAGTTAGAGTTAAAACAAACATAGTTATTCATGATGAGTTGCCATTTAGCACGACTGCTAGCGTAATTCGCAGGGCTGTAAATAGCCTACGGCGGTCGGATGTTTCCTGAGGGAATCAGGCGTAACCATTGTGATCGCTGCGATCTAGAGTTGAGCGAATGGAGTTAAAGAATATAAAGTTAAGCAAAATTAGGATCTGACTAGAGATTAATAAGTTGAATGATTTCCTGGTATCGATCTGATGTTGGTTTCGGCCTTCGGGGTATATACTTAGGAAGTTGTTCTCTTGTTAGTTTATAGTTAGAGTCTGATAGTTGTGGAAGGATAGTGATACGTAAATAAACAATGGAAATGTTTTCCAACGTTGATAACGAATATTTTCTAAATATAGAAAATAAGGAAATATGTATAGATATACATGATGATTGATCGATTGACATTCCATTTGGAATTTAGATCGTTTTTTGTACACGGACATGTTTTCATTTGATAGTTAAATCACAGACTATCGAAGTTTTGACCATTTTAACGTTGTTAATATGGAGAGACCGGTTGGATTATTATCCATAGAACCACTCTGTATTGGCATAAGCGTCGCGAATCATATATGCCAAAGATAATTGAAGACGGAGTAAAATGCAAGGGCTATCCTGTTTACAGAATAGTGTCTTCGGTTTGTCCAGTCCCAGGACAACTTGTATGGACGAAGGTATGATAGAGTATATCCAATGGATCGCGTAAGTTGATCTGTTCAAACGTATTCACGTTTGGTGGCGGAGGAATTCGTTTCTCTTAGCTGTATACCCGTGTTATTTTTGGATAAGTCAATTTGTGATTTGGCGGGTATGACGATGTGACATTCTAAGTGAATGAAGATGGATGTCTGACAGAGTATTTCCAGACGATTACGTACATTGATTTCTTCAACCGTACCAAGAGTGGAAGCGGAGAAGGAAACTTCTTTTAGCTGACACGTAATGTATTGTTGTAGACGTCAATTAGTGATTTTCGATGGATCTGACAATGTGGCATTCGAAGTGAATCTATTGTGATGATAAAGCGTAGCTTCTAGCCTCACAACCGGTAAATGACAGAAATCGGGCAGGCAGCATGGCTAAGTCGGTCGCACCGAAGTAGGGTGTATAATCACCTATCTAGTGAATATTCATTTGTTTCTTAAATCTATCAATGCTGTCCCATATATATACGGGAACGGTTGCTGATCCCAACCGTTGGTGATGTACATTCGATACACTCAAGCGAAATGAGTGGTCGGTCATGTGTGGCTGAGTTACAAGATGTTCTTGTTGAACTCCAGTGTATCGTTCCTAGAGTACACTGATCGGAAGGTGGTTCCATACCTTGTCATAGTTGGAAATCCAATCATCCAATACGTGCTTGCGATTTTGATTGTATACTATATATGTAGTAACGTGAGATGCAAGCGTTTCTGCTAGATTGATATTTATTTGTACTTAGACATTATTATAATATCAGAATGATATTGCTTTGAAAAGTTGTTTGGATTCTCATAAGGGAAAAACCCGTTCCGTTATGCGGCGTGGTCTTGTGAGATATCCTTTATTAAATCAAGTATTAAATTGTTTTACTCACACCAGTCCATGTTGCTTAAGTGGTCGTCTGATAGGGGGTTCTCGCTTCGCGGTTTGGTGGCGAACGGGAGACTCTTACCCCTACAGGTCCTGCGTACAGGTTGGTCGAGTCGAGAGGTTGGCCGTAAAGCATGGTGTCTGGGGTACCAATGTATGCCACGGGGGGATTATAGCCCTCTACCTTCGGGTTGCTACAGTTGGTATCAGAGCATTGGTTTAGTTATTACCTTGGCTCTGTGGCGTAACTCGGTAGAGATGGGATTAGAAATATCCTAGATTGAGTTGAGTGTATATATATGAGTGCGTATATGTTATTCAATATAAAATGGTTTTATATTGTGGAGTTTTATTGGTTGAGTTGTTTGTGAATTCTGGTCGATCGGTTTGGTCCACTGTATCGATAGGGTTACTAAACACTCGAATACGATGAACCGTCATGGTATGTTTTGAAAGAGGGTAAATGGAATAATTTTACCCGAATATATTTGATATAGTATATTGGTTGTGTTGGTTGTTATTATAATCGAGTAAGATTATAAAAAGGTAAAATGATTATTAAGGACTAATCAGAATTCATATAAGTAAAGTATATGAAATAAAATGAAGAAAAATCTGAATTTAAATCAGATTGGAATTAAAATAAGGAAATTTTAAGTTCCTGGGAGATTTTGAAAACGTTTTCAAACTGAAGGTGATATAGTATTGAACTCACTTCGATAGCTGGAAAATAGATTCTGATGATGAATCGCGACATCATCAGTGTTCATTTTCGAGTTCTAAGTGACGGACTACTACCAAAGGTTTTGTTTTTGATTTGTTTTCAGAAAACAAGTTGTTTAGAAATTCAAAGGTTTTGATTTGGCATTGTAATTTCAAATTGATTTGAAAGAAACCCAGGAATTTAAGTTCTGGGATTAAAAATTTAACTAATGAAGTTAAATAATATGAGATGGTAAAGAAATAAATTGAAATTTAACTTAAACAGAGTTAAATAGAATAGAATTGGATTAGAGAATAATCTGTTATAGAATTGGGTTGATGAGTTAAGAATTTGAAATTTGATATTCGGGTTCGAATGAAATTCGATTTGGATTTGAGGAGATGAACTGATTGGAATTTGATGGAAATAACACTGGTATATGCTGAGTTGGTAGCATATGGAAGTGATAGAGTTGATATTCCCGACAAAAAGGTACCAGTTTATATTATATATGGATATGAAATTTATGAGCCGAATTGGCAAGCCGCTTGGCTGTTTGATTTTCTTTTGGGTTAAAGAAGGCCCAGAGAGGCGAGTTGGAGTTTGAGATATTGACCAGTACAAAGGAGGTGCTGGTAAAAAATTTTGAAAAGTTAAGGTGTTAGAAAATTTTCAGAATTTTTGAAAATTTAGTTAGTCGGAATAAATTAATATTTTAGTCGATATTAATTGGTTCAGTTGAAACTGGAGACAAGAGGTAAACAGATAAATTTTTACCCAGAAGATAGGGTCATCCCTTAGCTTAGCAATTTCGAGGACGAAATTTTATTAAGGGGGGAAGATTGTAGTAACCCGCATTTTTAGCTGTTGAACAATTTATTTATTTAATTTTTTAATATCGATTTATCGATATCGAGAACGTGAATTAAATAATATTGAATATTTAATTAATAATTATAATATAATAAAATATATTATAATGTCGAAATAGTTGGAAATAGTGAAATTCACAATATCGTTTGAATTGAATAGCATACGAGATTTGGTGGAGTTTCGATTCGAAATATAATAACGATTTTTTTTGAATCGACGACAGTTGAACGTATAGTTTATAATATATTTATAAACGAGCTCGAAATGGCGCTGTAGTTCGCTATTTGGCGATTTGAACTTCAACTGAATATACAGGATTCGTTTTAAGCCGGATTTCTGTGAAACAAGAAACGCGTGGAGCTGGTGGAGTATATCTTCCTAGTGAAAGAGAAAAATCTAGATTTCATCGTGTAGATTTTGAGATATGTCCAAATCAAATTTTAAAATAGTCGCTATAGAATCGTTTATCGACCATAACGGTTTATTCGATATAACTAGAGATCGGGTTTGAATTTAGATAAGGTTCTTTTGGGAAATAGTGATAATTTAATTTTTAGAATTTTACGGTAATTTTAGTTAATTAAATAAGCAACTTTTTATTTGGAGTATTTCGCACCCTGAAATCAATATTTTGAAGTTTCAAAATAAGAGTACATCTACCGGTATTATTATAATTTTGAGATCAGGGCACTGAGCTCGTCACAACGGTATATTTATTTCAGTCAGTAGCAGATTCTATGGAACGTTAGAACATAGAGTGAGACAGTTTCTTCTCATTTGAAATAAATATATTCTGTAAATCAAAACAAATGCATGAACTAATTCCGTGACATGTAGCTTATGAGATATAGGAACCCTAATGTCTTCGTTAAAGGGGAGAAACCGTCCACGAAAAGGCTAACAACTTATATTTAAATATAATAGAAGAGGCACATGTAAACTATAATATTAATATATCTCCCTATAAATAATACCACTACCAAAGCCTTAAGACCTAATTTCATCTCCTAACTTCAACAAAATATCTATAGCCGCCACCAAAAATCATTCTTCCTAAAACAAGTAAAAATCAAATAAATCACTGAAAATCGTGAAGTCTCATATCTAAGTTCGGTTTGATCTTAGCTTCAATCTCACGTGGCTTTTACACAGAGCGAATGAGCTCCCTAATACCCGACTTTTCAGGCGCACCTAGGGCTGAGGGTGCTCACCACTATAGTAAATGAATCGGGTTAAGGAGGAGGTCGCTGAGCTTGGTGATGAGGGAGAGGACGGGTATGGTTGTGAGCGGTGAATAGGAAGGGGAGGGCAGGATTTGTGCGGTTGCCAGTAGCAGACGGGTTTTGAAATGAGCATGTAGTGGAGAGTATGAAGGAACCAGAGCTCAGGCGTATTCTTGTGTACGTAGGAGGAGATCATCTGGAGATAGCCGAAGGGAAAGTGAAGTGGTGGAGGGGGTTTTGCATGTCCAGATGGAAGCGGGAGACTGATGTTGTCACTATTCGTATGGAGAAGGCTGGGGAGCTGCGTCTGATAGTGAAGGTTAGTAGGAGAAGCAGTGGGTTAATTTATCCAAATTTTTGAGGGACCAAGAATCGTAAATACAAAGCAGGAAGGAATTATTTGGGTCAGTACGTTTATGTGGGTGGTAGTGTGAGTGTACTATGTAGAAATGAGATGGGGTACGAATGTAGGGATTAAACAAATGTAGGAGTTTATATTTTGGGGAGGCTGACTGTCGAATAAGGAGCTGTAGCAGGGTGTTGATATGAGGAAGATAATGGTATTAAAGAGAGTGGTGACTGGGAAGTTCAGTTGGTCATGTGTCCGAGTGTAGTTGAAGTGTGCAACACAAAAATGGAGAGTAAGACTTGCGTTTGGGCCATGGGAAATTACTGAAGTTGGGATATGTCGTAGGGAGAAGAGGAAGTAGCGAACGGGTCGGGTGTATTAGTGGGCCGGAATGCTTGGGTAAGGGCCCGAGTTATTTAATTAAAGTAAAATATATTTAAATACTCGTTCAAACTTGTATAATCAATATCTTGGCCATACTGTATCAGAAATTCGAACCGTTAATCACCTTAGGGTCGTATGGACGGTGGCTATACACTGAAGCTGACTGGAAGTGGATCCGAGCTCGTTACAATTTATGGCGAAATAAATTGTCCGACTGAATCAAATAACGCAAACCGTTATTTAACGGCTAACGCACAAATGTGAGTAAATCTCACTAACTCTGAACAGTTTATAATTTCATGTTGTATTGTTAGAACAGTTAAAATTGTCTGTTTGACTGTGTATTGATTGTTTGATTGAACTGCTAGTCAGTTAGTTAAAATTTCTATATTGATTCTGTTTAACAGAATATATCATATGGAACTGAAAGTGATGTTATCCATATTGTCTAACATCTGTGATGCAGGGAAACAGGTTGGAGGAATCCGACTGGATTCCTCAACAGTTATTTTATTGTTTTTCATATATTGTTATATGATGTGATATAAAATCTGTGGGCGATTATATGTGCTTGGACGATATTGAACATCGTGATTTGATATGATTGAATACCATAACATACCGAAATGTTGATAAGGGGATTTTCAAAGTGATATTTGAAAATGAAATATTTATAAATTTAAATATTTATAAATAAGGAATATTTATAAATTGGGATATTTATAAATAGGAGATATTTTAAAAAGGAAAATAAATTCAAACTATTTCTTTTTGAATGGAAAGGCCTGTGTGGCGAGTTTGGGGATTTTCCTGATGCTCCCGATACAAAGGAGGTTATGGCGAATTTTTCAGAGGATTTAAGGAGTTAGAATATTTCAAGAATAAATTTGAAAAAAGGAATATTTGTAAACCATTTACAAATAGAATTAGAAAGGGAACATTATAAAAAGGAAATCATTTTTAAAGTGTAGAACCGTTATTTAAAAGTAAATCTTTTCAAATGAATAAAACGTTGTTAAAAAAGGGGTTAATCGAATATGGTATTCGAAAGTTAGTAAATCGAATATGGTATTCGAAAGTGAGTTAATCGAATATTAGTTATTCGATAGGAGTTAATCCAAGTGTGTTACCAGGTTAAGTTATTCGAAATGAATTAGTCAAGTTAATAAGTTAAATTAGCTAAGTCGAGTTAAGTTAATCCAAGTGTGTTACCAGGTTAAGTTATTCGAAATGAATTGGTCAAGTTAAACAGTTAGAGTTAAACAGTTAGAGTTAAACAGTTAGAGTTAAAACAAACATAGTTATTCATGATGAGTTGCCATTTAGCACGACTGCTAGCGTAATTCGCAGGGCTGTAAATAGCCTACGGCGGTCGGATGTTTCCTGAGGGAATCAGGCGTAACCATTGTGATCGCTGCGATCTAGAGTTGAGCGAATGGAGTTAAAGAATATAAAGTTAAGCAAAATTAGGATCTGACTAGAGATTAATAAGTTGAATGATTTCCTGGGTATCGATCTGATGTTGGTTTCGGCCTTCGGGGTATATACTTAGGAAGTTGTTCTCTTGTTAGTTTATAGTTAGAGTCTGATAGTTGTGGAAGGATAGTGATACGTAAATAAACAATGGAAATGTTTTCCAACGTTGATAACGAATATTTTCTAAATATAGAAAATAAGGAAATATGTATAGATATACATGATGATTGATCGATTGACATTCCATTTGGAATTTAGATCGTTTTTTGTACACGGACATGTTTTCATTTGATAGTTAAATCACAGACTATCGAAGTTTTGACCATTTTAACGTTGTTAATATGGAGAGACCGGTTGGATTATTATCCATAGAACCACTCTGTATTGGCATAAGCGTCGCGAATCATATATGCCAAAGATAATTGAAGACGGAGTAAAATGCAAGGGCTATCCTGTTTACAGAATAGTGTCTTCGGTTTGTCCAGTCCCAGGACAACTTGTATGGACGAAGGTATGATAGAGTATATCCAATGGATCGCGTAAGTTGATCTGTTCAAACGTATTCACGTTTGGTGGCGGAGGAATTCGTTTCTCTTAGCTGTATACCCGTGTTATTTTTGGATAAGTCAATTTGTGATTTGGCGGGTATGACGATGTGACATTCTAAGTGAATGAAGATGGATGTCTGACAGAGTATTTCCAGACGATTACGTACATTGATTTCTTCAACCGTACCAAGAGTGGAAGCGGAGAAGGAAACTTCTTTTAGCTGACACGTAATGTATTGTTGTAGACGTCAATTAGTGATTTTCGATGGATCTGACAATGTGGCATTCGAAGTGAATCTATTGTGATGATAAAGCGTAGCTTCTAGCCTCACAACCGGTAAATGACAGAAATCGGGCAGGCAACATGGCTAAGTCGGTCGCACCGAAGTAGGGTGTATAATCACCTATCTAGTGAATATTCATTTGTTTCTTAAATCTATCAATGCTGTCCCATATATATACGGGAACGGTTGCTGATCCCAACCGTTGGTGATGTACATTCGATACACTCAAGCGAAATGAGTGGTCGGTCATGTGTGGCTGAGTTACAAGATGTTCTTGTTGAACTCCAGTGTATCGTTCCTAGAGTACACTGATCGGAAGGTGGTTCCATACCTTGTCATAGTTGGAAATCCAATCATCCAATACGTGCTTGCGATTTTGATTGTATACTATATATGTAGTAACGTGAGATGCAAGCGTTTCTGCTAGATTGATATTTATTTGTACTTAGACATTATTATAATATCAGAATGATATTGCTTTGAAAAGTTGTTTGGATTCTCATAAGGGAAAAACCCGTTCCGTTATGCGGCGTGGTCTTGTGAGATATCCTTTATTAAATCAAGTATTAAATTGTTTTACTCATACCAGTCTCATGACTGACCCGGAGTTTACTTTGTTGTTTTCCCTAAACTCTTGGGTGCCTAAATTTGTACGGGCAGTCAAGTAGTCGGGATTTGCAGATACATTGGAGAGCTTGGAGCAGGAGGCTTCAGGATTCTATAGCTATTATTATTTCCGCTGTTGTTGTAAGTGTTGTACTCTGATAAATGTTATTATATACATATACTGATGTTATTTCAAAGATATGTTATGTTATATTTTATTCGTTCCGCTGTGAGATTCGTGTTTACTCTGATGATGATGTTCTTCTTCTTCTTCTATTCTATAAGTTCTATCTTATCTATTCTCACCTTCTAATTTCTTTCATTTACAACCGGGATTTTTCGATGTTTTGGTTATCGACGTCGAGCTTACGTCGATAACCAAAGTCGCTCAAAATCCGGGTTGCTACACACAGAATGCAACCACTATACCAAGATATGGGATGGAACGGATGATAGTGTCGTGCATAAATATAAGAATAAAATATAACCTATTCAAAGATGTAGAAAATTATTACCACTACATGTAATAAATAATTATTAGTTATTTGTGAAATGAAGTAATTTACCTGATCTTCTTGAATGTTATCAAGGAATATACGAAGTTCAACTAGTGAAGCGCCACAATCTATAGACGGATTCCACCGAGCAGCACGTGGAAAATTCTAATAGTAAAGATTTGTGGACGGATGAAAGCATGGAAAATGCTCAAATATCCACGACTCAAGTAAACAAAGATATCCGGCAATTTGTTTCACTCCCATGCGAGTTGCTAATCCAAGTTGCCTGTACAGAAAAGCAAGTGCTGCCGAACCCCAAGAGTATGTGCTAACAGAATCCAACTGTTTAAGTGGTTCTAGAAGGCAGACGTGCACGTGAGTCTTGCTTTTATCCGCAAACAAAGTGTTGCCAAGCAAAAACAACAAATACGCCTGAGCAGCACGTCAAATAGCTCGATCGGTCCATACATCGCTTACATCTTCAAATACACCATGCAACGCAGACAAACTTAGCTTATAACCAACCCGATCATTCATTTCCATCCTAGCTACTTGTTTAAAAATTCCAAGATACTTGTGAACAAGGCTAACTACCTGTTCCTTGTCATATGTCATGCTCTGTATCGGTTTGCCTTCAATTGGAATGTGTAATAGAGACGCGACATCATCAAAAGTAATTGTCATCTCACCGAATGGAAAATGGAAAATGTTAGTCTATGGATACCATCGCTCTACGAAAGTCGATATCAAGTTCCTGTTGACACTCTTGTAGCAAGTGCTAACAATGGGATATAAACCTGACATCTCAACGACGGCTTTAAATCTAGTAGCATCATCCGGTTACTTCCACTCCAATACCTTTTGAGCATGATTTACAAATGTTAGCGGTCCTCAGTCCTACACAAATTTATTGGAAAGTTATAAAACTGAAATAATTATAATTCAATTTAATATAAATAATAGCCACGTACCTGATCGAGCCATATCATAGAGGCTACATGAGTATCAAACTCTCTAATCACATCATTGATTCTTGGCCCTCCTTTCTCATTTAAAGCTTCTTTATCACCTTCTTCTTCATCACCCTCTTCTTCATCTTGTTGTTCTTCATCCTCTTCTTCATCGTGTTGTTCTTCTACTTATGCCGACCGCTACTTCCCCTTACTACAACTCTGAATTGATCCCCATCTTCATTGTGTCGCTCTTCATCCGTCCCCACATTCATGTCTCCACTTGTGCCTTCAGCCGCCTTGCACACTCTTCTTCTTCTTTCTGAAGCAGTCATTACTTTACGAGGAGGCATCTATAAATTTAAAAACAGATTGAGTTAGTTGAAGTCATCGTCGCATATTTTTTTTAAACATTACAGGCTACCACGGAGAACAGATACGTGGTTGATAACCAAACCCCATACATTATCTCCGGGGTAAAACAAAATTCCACGTATGCATTATACGTGGTTCTCTTCATTACCCCATTGTAACTCTGCGTGGTATTTCTATTAACCTCGTACGTACCCTCCATGGTAACCTGGAAAGTTCAAAAAATATATAGAAAACCCCAAATTCTTTCACGCAGCTACTTCATGAAACGCTAAACCAAGGTAACCCTAGTCGTTGTTACGTGAGACTAAAACCCCCAAACATCATGTAATCAAGTAAAAAAATTAACCCAAACATCAATTCGTGAAACCCTAATGTAAATTACCTTTCTTCTCTTCCCTCGGTTGATGATTGATAAGCGTGGTTGGTTGATTTCGTTATTAAGGTTGAAGAGATCACGTTGAGATGAAATGGAAGTAGCGTAGCTGAGATGGAAATCACGTTGAGATGAAATGGAGAGAAAGAAATCGCGTGGAGATGGAGAGAAGTCAACGTGAAGTGAAGGGTAACGGTAAGATTGGAAATAATGGGGGGCTACTAACTAATTGTATGGGTACATGGTTTTTTTTTTTTTTTGCGTGGGGGGGGGGGCTACTACCTAAAAACAAGGGTTGAAATAGAATTTGCCCAAAGCATTTTATCCCAAAACAAAATTGAAATTGAAAACCCCAAACATAATAGGTCGGCAGCTATGGTATCTCTATCACAAGGCGGACAATGCTTAAACCAATCCGACCATGCCAAAACACCCAGTGGCTACAAGATGTACGCTCTCTTTTCCAACATCATTTTCCTCCTTGTCCCTTCATCTTTCTCAAAGGTGCAAGTATCATTCAATTACAACATCCTTGCTATTAATTTGGTATACTTTTGTATTATTATCAATATGAATCGGTAATTACAGGTGGAGAAGGCAGGAACAACCGCTTTCTCAAAGGTGCAAGTATCATTCAATTATAACATCATTGCTATTAATTTGGTATTCTTTTGTATTATTATCAATATGAATCTGTAATTACAGGTGGAGAAGGCAGGAGCAACCGGTTTGTTTGAGGAAGGTAAAGGCAACAACATTGGAGTTGTGGTAGTACCAGTTAAGCTTTCATCTTTGTCTGATTTCGGGACACCTCAATTTGTGGCCGATAAGCTCATTCAAGCCGAAAGGCATAAAGTATGTTTCACTGTGGGCTACCCATTTGTTGATTAGTCTAGTACAGGGAATTTGAATGAACAATTCGAAGTTTGATTTGATTCATGTAGGAAGGCACCAAAGAAGCAAATATGGTACCAGGTAGCGAAAGAACAGGCAGCGGTGGGTTGTCTGTATACGAGTTTGAATACACAGTTGACAACACGCGTGGTGGCTTGAAGTGGATATTTTCAGCTGCATTTGGTTCTTTGAAGAAACTGCTTCTTCTCAATGTTGCCTATAAGGACACACCTGATAATCGCTTGGCTGGTGAGACCAGAATAGTTTTGGAACAAGTTTTACATTATTTTAATTCAGCATTGTGAATATGTTATGGTTATGAATATGGAAGTTATATTTCTTTTGTATGGCATGCTGCATCTCCAGTCGGCTATCAATTCATCAACAAAAGTATCACAAGAAATTCAACATCTGGACACTGTCAGATTTATATTCGGCATCATCACGACAAACAAGTCACCGACATTGTCCATGAATTTGACGCAAACAAGAACAGCTGTGAGTCTTTTATATTTGTTTTCTTATACTTATTGAACTCATTATAGGTAATATAGATTCAGAATCTATGTTGCCAAATCAATTCAGCATAGCTCAACTGGTCATATAGTTAGTTTTCATCTATATTTGTTTAAATTCAGCATAACTCAGCTAGTCATATAGTTACAAAGAAGATGCATGAATCTATGTTGCCAATATATTTTAGTTGCTTATGGTAATATAGATTCAGACATGAACAAGCCAAAATATGTGTACTGGTTTATCTTCTTATGTACTGTCTGCAAGATACGTTATAAGCGAATTTAGCACGAAAGCAGAAGGTAGTTCTTTCAAGTATTTTTTATTTTATTTTGTTTATAACTGTGCTAAAGTAGATATAAGTGCTGAAAAACAAAAGTGAAATAAAAGGTGTGTGTCAATTAGGCAAATAAGCAGCAAATTGTCCAAACGTTTGGCGAGTTTTTCTTTTTAATTGCCTGTTTCAATTCATTGACGGTTTAATTGAAGATTACTGTTAATCCTTCATTGCAAATTTTTTAGTTATCTGTTAATCCTTCATTCAAATTCAATAATAAATTTTGTAAATTATATGTTGATCAACGTATAATTAGACGTTTGATGATGGTAAATTATAGGTTGAATCATGGAAAATTATATTCATTCGAGCGGAAGCTTGCTTGCAGCTTGCAGCAAGCTAAAGCAAGCTAGCTTGCCACAAGTTGAAGCATGGTAGCTTGCTTGCTTTGAAGAAAGATTGCTTGCTTGTAGCAAGCTCAAGCAAGCTTGCAAAGCTTATAGCACGCAACAAGCACAAGCTTACAGAAGCAAGCTTGCACAGGTTGCACTTCTACAAGCTTGCATGTGCATGACTCATTGGTTTTTTTAATTGTTTTTCTTTTTGATATTGACCATATCAGAGTAATATTTGGATTCATTTGATGTTAGTACATCCTCGTCATATATATACTCTATAATACACAAAAACATAAACAGCAGGCATGTGTGTGTGCGCGCACGCGTATATACATTAGCAGCACATGATGAGAATTCGAATATTATGCATCAATTTTAATATTAATTAGAGTACAACGGTGTATACACATAAAAAACTAGCAAATGAAACATAAATTTATAGAGAGATTTCTAAGAGAATAATGATTAAATAATATGCTTTGTTCTTAGCAGAATTAATATATCTTCTTACCAGAATTTAGAAATGAAATTGAAGGAATAACAAACCAAGAAAAGGAGCCAATATATGCAGTTAAAGACACACATTCGACAACAACCTGAAAAGTAATGAATAAACTTAATAACCTATAAAGCGTGTCGCTTATGCATTTAACTAAATAACTTCAGTTAGGTTTTAGATAGTCCCAACATATTATGTACTTCTGATAAACGATGCACCTATAAGAAAAAAAATCATTGATTCACCCATAATATCATGTGTTTTGCAAGTGACGTATAGCTTAGATCCGAAACTGAGCTTAGTTCTATTCTAGAACTGAGCTATAGGTCAGTCTAGTAACTAAGCTTAGCTCAGTGCGGTAACTGAGCTTAGCTCAGTTCCAGAATTGAGCTTATCTCAGTCTAGTAACTAACATGTTTGATTAAGTGTTAAATTTAAGCTCAAGCAACTGTTATCGAGAAAAACTGACCATGATATATTAAACAACTAACAACTCTTATGCTTCGCTAAATCAAAACACATTTGATGAATAGAAGTTCCATAATTGTTAAGCTTTAACAAATTAGTTCATCATACTTTGAAAATACATAATTTACAACACATCCACATCTTTTAATATAACTGGACATGCTAATTATATCTAACGTGAAACAAATTGTGTTTCTGTACGAACAAAGGTATATAAAATCATCAAAGTGAATACAATTAGGAAAAAATAATACGATTTAGTACATCACTACGCTCTGCAACATAAGGGTAGTACAGAATGCATACAAGGTAAACTCCTATTTTCCAACATCCAAAATGCAGGACCAAATTTTCTGTATGCTTAGTCAATCGTTTGGGAGGAACAGAGAAAAACTGACATTAGAGAATTGGAACTATAGAGGTAATGATGGTTGCCTATTTCAATTCATTGACGGTTTAATTGGAGATTACTGTTAATCCTTCATTGCAAATTTGTTAGTTATCTGTTAATCCTTCATTGCAAACTCAATAACAAATTTTGGTAAATTATATGTTGATCAACATATAATTAGACGTTTGATGATGGTAAATTATAAGTCATCTTATTATTATGCATACTCAAGAAGGCTTCCTTGCTGGGGGCTATCAACTTCAGCAGGCAAATGGGTTACCCTGTAGACAGAGTTCATTGTTTGGGTTGGCTGACTCAAGACCTGCTGGAGAGCAAAATCTAGTTGTGTGGGTATGGTTTATATTTCATTTTATTTTCACATTTAATATTGAGGATTATATATATTATAAGTTGATTATTGCCTAAATTTTCGGTTTCATGTGGTTTTTATAACCCCACCTAAACCTCGATCGCGGAAGCCTTGATAAGAAAGTTTTAGTAGAACGTCAATTAGTGTTGATTAGTATTCTGATCATCTTATGATATATACACATAATTCAGTGTAATATATATATATATATATAGTTAACAAGTGAACTCTTTTATCTAATAGTACATACGTGAGAGCTCTGAATTCATTGAACATTCCTAAAAGTGAATTAGCACATCAAAGAAACTAGCATCATTTGCATATATTAGATTTCCAATTGCATGCATGGTGTAATCTTATTTCAAAATATTTGTGCAAGATGGAACTGCATGATACAATGTTATATGAGACCAAGTACTACTGTATGTATGACAAAAATTGCAGGGGAAAATAAGAACAAATGGTGCAAGGTAAAAGAAAAGGAG
This sequence comes from Allium sativum, assembly GCA_030737875.1. Taxonomy (NCBI): domain Eukaryota; kingdom Viridiplantae; phylum Streptophyta; class Magnoliopsida; order Asparagales; family Amaryllidaceae; genus Allium; species Allium sativum. Next base: position 662,470,175 of record CM060919.1, read on the forward strand.
ATTCGTTGTTTATATTAGGTACTTCTAACTGCATTTTGAATCAGTTTAATTTGTATGTGCACGATGACAACAGATCTATCGATTAGATTATAATTGTTGATTTCCTTTTCTTTGGTTAGTTATAGGAATTTGGGTATGTTTAACCTTCTTTCTGATAAAGCAGTGCTTATCTACCTGGATATCACTTATGCTTGTTTTAAATAGCAGAGATTTTTTCATAACATTATTGAATATACATGTTTGTAAGTCAGTTATCTATAGATGATTTAGAGCAAATGCTTCAAGAACTTGGAACTGAAAAAGGGAGAAAACTTGTCACTATCTTGAGAATATACAGAACTGTTAATTGATTCTGTGATCGATCCATCTATTCCAAATGATGGCGTGAGCAGCTATCTTGAGAAGGTACCACATGCAATTAGACGATGATTGATGTTGTGCAGTTTCATTTATAATCTCTAAATTTATGTGTATTGTGATAGAGGTTGTTGGTTTGTGAATTAGGATTGGCGGTGCAGTGTTAGGATGGAGGGGCTGTAGTGGATTGGTTTATTTGAAATGTTTTGTTGTTTATAATTCAGCTTGGTGTATGAATTGAGGAAGAATTGTGGACATTCTTTTTTGAATGTGAATATGGATGTTGTTATTTTTTAAATGTTAATGTGGATGTTGTTCTTTTTTGAATGTGATTTTAGATGTTTTTTCTAGCAAATTTATCTTTGTTTTTTTATATGCTATTTCGGTGTTCATAGTTGAATGATGTTAGTTCAATATATATGTACGTGTGTATATATTGACAGATCAGAAAGGGAATAGCGGCGGATTACCAACAAAAAAGTGAGGTTAAGTTTACTTCAATTTATTTTCCATCGCTAATCCCTTGACAATTAGTAAGGGTTTACCAATGCTTTTTATAAATAATAATTTATTATAAACTAATTATCCATCAGTAAATAGTCGATATATAAATTAAAATTAAATTAATTAATAAAATTTTATTTTTATTAAATAATTAGTAAAATAACGGAAAAATGTCGTAAAATTCATGCTAAATTCCATCGCAAAATCTGACAAAGATACCGTTATAGTTTTTACCGATCACACCGTTATATAGGAAATCCGTCGCTAAGGCCTGTTTAGTGACGGATTAGAAGTAGATTCTACCACTGCTATATGTGGTTTTTATTGTAGTGTAGAGAGTACTAACTATGGGCCCTATAAGTTCAGGCTTTCGATATTCACGGATATACCTTTTCCAAGGTGAGAGATGGTATTTTATCGTTCGTTATACCTTCTAGCTGACCTTATTAGATAACCCCCTTAGTCGGTTATTACTTCCCATAGGATAGTTAACCATATCTGACGTTTTAGTTTTCAGGTTTGGGTAGGCCCACACACACCTGCCATTTAAGACCCCTAAACTAAAAGACCTATTCCCAAGTGGACTCTTCAATCCTAGTCACTTAGCCTTTTAGGACCAAGGAAGCGGAATATACGCGAAGGTTATTAGTTCGTACCCCTTTAGCCTTTTATACCTTTCCCTATTTGGGATAAGGTGGACTACATTATTAAGTCTTTCCCATTTAGTCCCTTTACATGGAAATGCTATACGTACATGATTCATTATCTCACGGGTTTATATGGTTAATAATATTTTATATTATTAACCAGCCAAGTCTAACTATTTTATATTTCAAGTTCTATTTTCATTAACATAAATAAGGAAGGTTATTTCCCCTTTTTCCCTAGGATATTTATTTGATTTCTTCCCTAATTTGGACTTAGTATTTAAACAATAATCAAAAATTCCCTTATGACACTCATTTCCCTCTATTTCTGTATTTATTGCCCTTCATGACCATAACAGTCATATTTTCCTAAGGCAACTACTTATCAGTCCCAAGGTATCTACTTGTTGTACCCCAACATGCAATTAATGTTCTTATTCATTTATTTATATATATATTGGTTAACTATTATATATATATATATATATATTTGCACTAGGCCTCTCACATTAAGTTGACTACCTATGGATGTTGGATTTGTCGGTCGGTTCTGAGTAGACTTCTTTCGCTAGTTGAAATTAACCTCATGTCTTAATAAATTTATATTTAAACATCAGACCCTTCACATTAATATGACTACCTGTGGTTGTTGGATTGCCGGTCGGTTCCGAGCAGGCCTGTACCACAAGTTGAGCTTAACTTAGTGTCTAAATGCGGTTATAATCCAAATTTCCTAATTTTGGGTGTACAACATTTATCCTAATTAATTTAGGAATTTTAACCATAATCCTATTATATTTACTTTCCCCAATCTACATTGGTTACAATTGTTAATTATTTATTTATGGCCTCATTTATAGCAATCAATTACATTAATTGCTACAATGGTCACCATAAATATATTCATTAAGTATGGAATATAATTTACATGTATGATTCCATAATTGAATACCATTCAACATTTCAAACCTTCAAACATTTAATACAATGTTTAATTTACAGTTTTACGCTGATTTGGACGGATAATATGTACATATTTATATTCTACGTTTTCGTGCGGTCAACGTGGTTATCTTTTACTATTATAATTATTTATTCTTTTAAATTTAATGATTTGGTTTAATTGACAACCAAACATTCCTTTTTGCTTTTAATCTTGTCAAAAGATTTCAAATCTTACAAAAAGACTTTTAGCCATAATCATTGTAAATCGTGCCTAATTAATGAAATTGGACTATTTCAAAATCAGAAGAAATACACGTTAATATTAAATTTGGAATAGTTGATGTTGTTAGGGAATGCAGAAAGGATCGCTCAAGCAAAACAAACACTAGAGCGGGGGTGAATAGTGTTTTTGAGAATTTAAACAAAATCTAAAACTTGTGTGAATCACCAAGTTAATCAACCACCACAAACACAATCATAGAAACAGATTCAAACATAAATGTAAAAATAAACAGAAATAAAAATGCAGAAAGGAAAAGAGCACACCGGATTTTATACTAGTTTGGATTACTCCTACGTCCAGTCCCATGCAACGCTGGATTGTGTAGAGTTTATTACTATATCAATATCCAATCACAACCTCCTTGATTTCACGACTACAAGGGATACCACCGATTATGTCCTTGATTTCACAACTACAAGGGATACCACCGATTGTGTACTTGATTTCACGGCTACAATGGATAAAACCGTTTAACCCCAACTACCGCCCAAGCTATTACAAAGAGTCTTATATCTCTTCAGTAACACTTGATTCAGAGAGTAGAGAGTGTAAATAGAAGAAGTTTGATCAAAGCAGAATTGAATTCGGCAGAGTATAAGTGTAGTAATCATAAAAATGATTAAGAATAATGGTAAGAAGAGATGATAAAAAATTCGAATTCAAGCCCTTTTTATAGTAAATGAAAGGATACCATGCTTCAGAACCATCACAAATAGTGAAAAGACACTTCCTTTCAAATTGAAAAAATGACAATTATGTTTCGACATAGTGTTTTATGTATGTCGACATACTCTTAGTTCAAAATTCATTTTTGAGCATTTTTCAAGAGTTTTGATATAAATATAATTCTGGAAATTCTTGAATTAAAATATAGTGTTATAAATTAATATTGTAAAGTAGAAAATCATATGAAAACTTATATTTAAACTGTATAAACATATTTATAAAATTATAAGGTTTTAAATTATATATATAAATAAAAGTATGAAAATATAAATATATAAAACTTAAGTTTTGAAAAACAAAAGTAAAGTAAGAAAAGAAAATAGAAAGATAGAAAATAGAGAGGATAAAAGATAGAATTTGAAAACAGAATTTGAAAATCAAAATTTGAATTTGAACCTAGAGTGTTATTTAGAGTCTTACATAATCTAGACTCTATAACTACATTAGTCTTGAATTCTTGAACTCTTGAAATCTTAAATACTCATGAGCCTTGAAATTTCTCTGAAATCTGAATCTCTAATATCTTTAAATTGTACAGTCTTCAATTAATATTTCCTATATATATATATCTTGCATATGTGTATATATATTTATTCTATACAAAAGTGTTAGTATATATTTTATAATCAATTAATATTGAAATAAGGTTGTGGTCATCAAAACTCCATTCTCCAACAATCTCCCCCTTTTTGATGATGAAAACCTTATTTTATAAAATATCATACCTGTACATACCAGTTGATGATGATCCGTTAAATACTCCCCCTGTCTGTATGAATCCTATAAACTGTGTATATATTTTATAATATCTCTCCCTTTGGCATTATCAAAAAGAAATTCTAATAGTACTCCCCTTAAATTATATAACTAACTGAATATAACTTAAGTAACTAACCCAATTATGATATTCCCCTTAATCTATACAAACCTATAATGGTAATTCCCAAGAATACGATGATAAAACACAAATCAATCCAAGTATTATAATTACATATGTTTGTTTGTTATATATACAAAACAAATCAAACCAAATCAAACCACACCACACCATATGTCTTAATATATATACAAATTTTCAAATCATATAATCCAAAGCAAATTCAAACAAATCAATTAAATCGTATCGAATCAATTAAACGTTTCTTGGAACTTCAACCTATTCATCTTGTCCAGTAATTGGGTTCTTTTTTATGTCCTTCCACTCTTCTTCAGTGTTATGTGATGTTTGGTTGTTTTCATTTCTGAAATCAGAAGAGATATCCCAACGAATCACATCAAAATGTTTTTCTTACATTCAACCACCCTCATTTGAATTAACTCTAGTTTGCGTTGATTGCATAGTACTATGGAGAGAGTTTTCTTGAAAGAATTCAAAGAATCATCAAGATTTTCACATATACTATGAATACGATTTGCCATGGATTTGATAAGAAATGAATAAGGAAGAAGGAGAAATAGAATTATGAAATTTTCTAGAAGAAATAGACTTAAATAGGGTTTGGAAATCGTTGGATTTTGAATGGACATGAGTAGTTATTTTAATTTTAAAATTTGAAACAATTTGAAAATCTGGCTGTTATATATCGACATACCAAAAGCACTATGTCGACATACTATAATAAGAATTTTTGAATTTTTCAGATTTTGAATTCTTTGAACCTTATTATATTATAATTAATTTTAAAATTTTACAGAAAAATAAAGATGATTTTATCATAATTAAAACTCCATTCATTACTTAATAAAAAGCAAATACATCCAACTAATCAAGACATACTTAAATACGAGATTCGAAAAGAAAATACAAGGAAATTTAAACGAATACGTAAAGATAGATTAATCTAGACAGCCTAGTTTTCTGATGATGATGAGGAAGATGAAATTCCAAGCTTTCTTCCTATCTTGACCATGAATTTGGATATTTTGGAAAGTTTCTTGTTGAGCTTCTTTCCATTATTGACGATTTTCACTTGATTTTGAATAATCGTCTCTTTGTAAATGCGTCTAGTACTGGTTGGATACTCAACACTTTCCATAGAAGCCTCTTCTTCTTCTTCGACTTCCATTGGATCTTGTTCTTGTTGCATTCGAGCTTGTTTGGCTTCAAATGTCTCATATGGTTTGAAAGTAAGAGGAATTTGCATGAGATGAATGTTTGATGCATCAAACACTTTTCTAGGCACAAATTCTTCTCCATGAAGATCAACGTTAAAGTGCTTGAAAATGCAAGTGAGATAAACACCATAGTAGAGAGTGTTTTCTCTTGTTGATAAATCTATGGGCTTTATTTCACTTAGGATCATTTCGGCCCAGTTGATAATATAGCTACCCATAATAACAGAAGTGCCTTTTGGACTTTGATTGTAGGATTGTTGAAATTTCCAGAATGGGGAGTGATGGTATGTTGAAGGAGAAGGTTGACAATTCTTGTTTTCGGACGAAAGGAACGATTTTTGAATTCCATTGGAGCATCATCTTCAAAATATGTCATGGTAGGTTTCCAAATCGGTTTCATCAATAACCAAATCCAAAAAATTCGAGCCCGTGCTTCTACAATTTAGAATAGTGCCTAAGAGTTCAGCATCGAGTACAATTTGAGTGCCTTAAATACTACTCCAAATTTGGTCTTCGTTTCCTTCGTAAAATCCGCGATTGATGTTCGCATAGAACATCCTGACGAGTTTGGGATAACACACTTTGTAATGACCCGCATTTCTGACCGTTGAATAATTAATTTATTTAATTATTTAAAATATCGTTTTGGTGATATCGATAACTGGAATTAAATAATATTGAATATTTAATTAATAATTATAATATAATAATATATTACAATGTCGAAATAGTCAAAAAAATAGCTGAATTCACAATACAGTGTGAATTTGGATTATATATAAGGTATAATTCAGTTTGGAATTGAATTTGAATAACGAATATATTGAATCGACGACAGTTGAACGTATAGTTTATAATATATTTATAAACGAGCTCGAAATGGCGCTGCAGTTCGCTATTTGGCGATTTGAACTTCAACTGAATGTACAGGATTCGTTTTAAGCAGGATTCCTGTGAAACAAGAAACGCGTAGAGCTGGTGGAGTATATCTTTCTAGTGGAAGAGAAAAATATGGATTTCGTCGTGTAGATTTTGAGATATGTCCAAACCAAATTTTAAAATAGTCGCTATAGAATCGTTTATCGACCGTATCGGATTATTCGATATAACTAGAGATCGGGTGGGAATTTAGACAAGGTCCTTTTCGGTAATAGCGATAATTTAATTTTTAGAATTTTACTGTAATTTTTAATTAATTTAATAAGCAACTTTTTATTTGGAGTATTTGGCACCCTGTATCGACATTTCGGGGTTTCACAATATGAGTCCATCTACCGGTATTATTACATTTTTGGGACCAGAGCACATCACTCATTTAAATAGTATTTTTTTCTGTCCATAACTGTCCCTACGTGAAAAGAATATTTCATAGTGGGGTACGCTATGTTTTTAACTTAAAACAAACTAAACTGAATGGTTAACTGGTCAAACGAACTCGAAATTCAACGAAACAAGTTGCATACGAAACCTTAGGAAGAGGTATAGTGAAATGTCAAGGCCTCATATTTTAAGGATTTTTTCTGGAATTGTTAGGAATTATTGCTCGGTGTTTTCATCGATATTTTCTAAAGGATTTTCGCAAACGGTGTCGGATTTCGACGAAACCTGTCCCATTGGATCCGGAACGTGTTTTTATGCTAGGATTAGCTTTGTTTGTCAAAAATTGGAAATCATACGAATTTAAAAAGGATCGAAATGAAATGGAAAGGGAATATTCCAGGGAATATTCCCTGTCCACAAAATCTCCTATAAAATGACCTCAAACGCAAAACTGTAAACCTAATTGTTTTCCAAATTTCATGCGCCGCCAGTCCATTCGGGGAGACCAAGAATCGATCAAGGAAAAATAAAACAATCCAAACAAAAATATATAAATCACTGAATAACTATATTTGTTATCAGTGTGTACTGCTCTTCAATTCGGTGTAAGATTTGGGATATTTCGAGAGTTTTCTGTTCGCTGTTTCTCATACAGCGATGGGCAATGGCAATTAGGGTTAACCCTTTTGTGCGATTGAAGAAGGAGTGGTTGGAGATGAGTTCATTTTCGGGTTTAGAATGGGGAACAACACCTAGCTGCAAAGTCCTGAGGCGTGCGATCCATTTTGAGGTCGACGGTTTTGTGGTGGTACGGCTTCAAGCCTGGAGGACGCAAAATGAAATTGGCGTTCGACTTTCATTCGATGGAGATGATGTGCGGAAATGTACTGGAAGGGGAGAGGGCTGGTTAACGCACAGGGAAGGTGGGCCGGGATTGGGTAAATGGGCTGAGGGGATTTTAAAAGGTTAAGCCCATTTTATTTTATTTAAAAAGGTTTGAATTTATTTTAAATCAAATATATATACAAACTTGTTAATGCAATATCTTCGTCATACGATATCAGATTGACGAACCGTAAGTTGCGTTAGGACCATATGGACGAAAGCTTCACAATGAAGCTGACTGGACGTGGATTGGGGATAGTCACGATTTATGGCGAAATAGACTGTTTGATTCAAATCAAACAACATTTTATCGTTCTTTAACGATGAACTGCCAATGTGAGTAAAACTCACCAACTCTGAACAGTTATATTTTTATAATGTATTGTTAGAACTGTTAATCATCTGTTGATTGCTGTGTGTTGGTTGATTGATTGAACTGCTAGTCAGTTAGTTGAAATTATATATATATAAACCATTAAATATATATATATATATATATATATTGATTCTATTTATTAGAATAATTCGTACTGAACTGTAATGGATGTTGATTTTACTGTGTAACATCTGTGATGCAGGGAAATAGGTTGGAGGGGTCCAACTGGACTCCTCAATATTTATAATACTGTTCTATTCATATATTGTAATATATGATGTGGTATATATTCTGTTATCGATTGTGTGTGGTTGGACGATATTGAACATCGTGATTGATATGATTGAATACCATAACATACCGAAATGTTGATAAGGAGATTTTCAAAGTGATGTTGAAAATAAAATATTTATAAATGGAATATTTATAAATAAGAGATGTTTATAAATAGAAATATTTATAAATAAGAAAATATTTATAAAATGGAATATTTATAAATAGGAGATATTCAAAAAGGAAATAATTTCAAAACATTTTCTTTTTGAATGGAAAGGCCTGTGTGGCGGTTTGGGGATTTTCCCGATGCTCCCTATACAAAGGAGGTTATGGCGAATTTTTCCCGGGAATTTAAGGAGTTAGAATATTTTTAAGAATAAATTTGAAAAGGGAATATTTGCAAACCATTTGCAAAAAGAATAAAATAGAAAAAGAAATATTTGTAAACCATTTACAAATAGAATTGAAAAGGGAATATTTAGAAATAAATAAAGTTATAAGAAGGAAGTTTGTTTATAACTGAATAGGATGTTATAAAAAGTATAAAAAGGGAAATCATTTATAAAGTGAAGAACCGTTACTAAAAGTAAATCTTTATAAATGAATAAATGTTGTTAAAAAGGAAATATTTTCAATTGGATAAACGTTTTCAAAAAGGAGAAATCAAATATGGTATTCGAAGTTAGTTAATCGAATATGGTATTCGAAGTTAGTTAATCGAATATGGTATTCGAAGTTAGTTAATCGAATATGGTATTCGAAGTTAGTTAATCGAATATGGTATTCGAAGTTAGTTAATCGAATATGGTATTCGAAGTTAGTTAATCGAATATGGTATTCGAAAGGGGTTAGTCGAGTCGAGTTAGTCAAATAGAGTTAATCGATTTGAGTTAACCAGTTAGAGTTAACCAGTTAGAGTTAATTAGTTAGAGTTAACCACCAGTTAGAGTTAATCAGTTAGAGTTAACCACCAGTTAGAGTTAATCAGTTAGAGTTAACCACCAGTTAGAGTTAATCAGTTAGAGTTAACCACCAGTTAGAGTTAATCAGTTAGAGTTAACCACCAGTTAGAGTTAATCAGTTAGAGTTAATCAGTTAGAGTTAGCCACCAGTTAGAGTTAACCAGTTAGAGTTAACCAGTTAGAGTTAACCACCAGTTAGAGTTAATCAGTTAGAGTTAACCACCAGTTAGAGTTAATCAGTTAGAGTTAAACAGTTAAGGTTGAACAATTAGAGTTAATCCAAATGAGATGTCATTTCGTACGACTGCTAGCGTAATTCGCAGGGCTGCAGATAGCCTACGGCGGTCGGATGTTTCCTGAGGGAATCAGGCGTAACCGTTGTGATCGCTGCGATCTAGAGTCATGCGAATGGAGTTAAAAAGAGTTATCGAACATTAGTTATTCGAATAGCGTAAAAAGTGTTATCGAACATTATTTATTCGAATAGAGTTAAAAGATTTATCGAATATAGTTTATTCGAATAGAGTTTCGAATATAGTTTATTCGAATAGAGTTAAAAGAGTTATTTGAATATAGTTTATTCGAATGGAGTTAAAGGAGTTAGTCGAATATAGTTTATTCGAATGGAGTTAAAGGAGTTAGTCGAATATAGTTTATTCGAGTAGAGTTAAAGGAAAGGAATTATCGATTATAGTTTAATTGAAAGGAATTATCGATTATAGTTTAATCGAAAGGAGATTTTCTATTATAGCGTATTCGAAAGAGAGAGATCGAATATAGTTTATTCGAAAGAGAGAGATTTCGAATATCAGTTATTCGAAGAGAGAAAATCGAATATAGGTTATTCGAAGAAGAGTTAATCAAATAGAGATCACTCAAAAGAGAATTATACGTCGAATTCAATTATATCGAATTCGGGAAAGTAATATTTACTTTTCGGTTTTTAAATCAAGAGTATACACTAATAAATTAGGGTTATGTTTAATTATTCGAATTAAAGAATAAAGGTTATAATTGAAGTTAGATATTTCGAAAGTAAGGATTATAACGTTATCGTTATAATCAATGTTTTCAATAAAGAAGTGGATTCGTAAATTGAATCCGAGAGTTACTTAAAGAAGTTGTTAAAGGTTTAAAAGATAAACTGTTACTATTTCGAAGTTATAACGTTGTTCAGTTAAGGTCTGAGAGGTAATTATACCCCAACTTGATTGACTTCCTTCTTAACTAAGGAATGGTAAGGTTTGATAGTGAATGATGGTTAAGTGAATTCAGTAAATGGTTTGAGTTGGCATAGCAATGTTTTATTTAAACATCTGATTAAATCCAATGAAGGAACTTTGGAAATGTTTTCCAAATAAGAAATCAGAAATGTTTTCTAATATAGAAAACAGGAAATGGAAATGTTTTCCATTGTTAATAAAGTATATTTTCTAAAATTAGAAAATAACAAATGTGCATATATGGAAACAGGAGATAAGTAAATTAATGAACTAAAGAGATATATGTTAAATGATGATTGATTGATATAATTTCCATCTGGAAATAATATCGTTGTTTGCACACGAGTTTTCTTTGATAGTTAAATCACAGACTATCAATGTTTTGACCATTTTAACGTTGTTAATATGGAGAGACCGGTTGGATTATTATCCAAAGAACCACTCTGTATTGGCATAAGTGTTGCGAATCATATATGCTGAATATATTGAAGATGGAGTAAAGTGCAAGGGCTGTTGTATAAATCTTAGATAACAATGGACTAAGATGGATATACTGAATAGTGCCTTCGGTTTCGTTCAGTCTCAGAACGAACGTAAATGGACGAATGTCTGACAAAGTATTTCCAATGATCGAATGGGTTGGTATGTATAAATATATATGGTTGCAACGGATTTATCCCTTAGCATAACATCCAGGATATTTGTATAAACCAACTACTGATTTATGGATCTGATAATGTGGATTCAAAGTGATCGTGTTATAAATGAATGGAAAGTAAGCGTAGCTTCTAGCCTCACATCCGGTAAATGACAGAAATCGGGCAGGCAACATGGCTAAGTCGGTCGCACCGAAGTAGGGTGTATAATCACCTATCTAGAGAATATTCATTTGCTTCTTTTAATCTATCAATGCTGTCCCATATATATACGGGAAACGGTTGCTGATCCCAACCGTTGGTGATGTACATTCGATACACTCAAGCGAAATGAGTGGTCGGTCATGTGTGGCTGAGTTACAAGATGTTCTTGTTGAACTCCAGTGTATCGTTCCTAGAGTACACTGATCGGAAGGTGGTTCCATACCTTGTCATAGTTGGAAATCCATTACCCAATACGTGCTTGCGGTTTTGATTGTATACTATATAGTAGAACGTGAGATGAAAGCGTTCCTGCTAGATTGATATCTATTTGTACTTAGACATTATTATAATATCACAATGATATTGCTTTACAAAGTTGTTTGGATTTTCATAAGGGAAAACCTGTTCCGTTTTCACGGCGTGGTCTTATGATATATCCTTTATTTAAACTAAGTGTTTGGAGTTTTATTCACACCAGTCCCATGACTGACCCGGTGTTTACTTTGTTGTTTTCCCTAAACTCTTGGGTGCCTAAATTTGTACGGGCAGTCAAGTAGTCGGGATTTTACAGATACACATGGAGAGCTTGGAGCAGGAGGCTTCAGGATTCTATAGCTATTATTATTTCCGCTGTTGTTGTAAGTGCTGTACTCTGATAAGTGCTATTGTATATATATCTGTTTGTATTTCAAAAGTTATGTTATATTTTATTCGTTCCGCTGTGAGATTCGTGTTTACTCTGATGATGATGATGTTCTTCTTCTTCTTCTATTCTATTAGTTCTACCTTATCTATCCTCACCCTCTATCTTCTTTCTATTAGTTTCTTGAATTTCCAGTGCAATTTGGGGTTGGGCTTGTGTTATTTGGTCAGCTCAAATTGGACCGGATTTTCGGGTCACTACAGTTGGTATCAGAGCATTGGTTTAAGTATTACCTTGGCTCTGTGGTGTGATTCGGTAGAGATGGGATTAGTAATATCCTAGACTGAATTTGAGTGTATATATACGAGTGCGTATTTGTTAGTTAATATAAAATGGTTTTATATTGTGGAGACTCGTTGGTTGAGTGGCTTATGAATTCTGGTCGATCAGTTTGATCCACTATATCGGTAGGAGTTCTATAAACACTTGAATACGATGAACCGACATAGTATGTTTTGATATAGTATATTGGTTGTGTTGGTTGTTATTATAATTGAGTAAGATTATAAAAGTGAAATAGTTATAAATAACTAATCAGGATTCATATAAGTGAAGTATATGAAATAAGATGAAGAAAATCTGAATTTAAATCAGATTGGAATTAAAATAAGGAAATTTTAAGTTCCTAGGAGATATTGAAAACGTTTTTCCAACTGAAAGTGATATAGTATTGAACTCACTTCGATAGCTGGAAAATAGATTCTGATGATGAATCGCGACATCATCAGTGTTCATTCTCGAGTTTCTAAGTGACGAATTACTACCAAAGGTTTTGTTTTTGAATTGTTTTGAGAAAACAAGTTGTTTAGAAATTCAAAGGTTTTGAATTGGCATTATGATTTCAAATTGATTTGAAATGAACTCAGGAATTTAAAAGTATGGAATTTAAATTTAACTTATGAAGTTAAATAAAATGAGATGGTAAAAGTAAAGAATAAACCAGAATTTAACTTGAGATGATAGGTTAAGAAAAACTGGAAGTGATTAGAGAATAATCTGGATTGGAATTGAAATGATAAGTTGAGAGTTTGGAATTTGAAACTCGAATTTGAAATTGAATTCGGCTTGGATAAGCGAATGGTTGTGTTAAGAATAAATTAGTTGGAGATTGATTGGGATGGCATTTGTATATGCCGAGTTGATAACAGATGGAAGGGATATAAGGATATGCCCGGCAAAAAGGTACAAGTTTATATTTTGTATGAGTTTGGGATTTATGAGCCGAATTGGCAAGTCGCTTGGCGTTTTGATTTTCTTTTGGGTTGAAGAAGGCCCAGAGAGGTGAGTTGGAGTTTGAGATATTGACCAGTACAAAGGAGGTGCTGGCGAAATTTTTCGAAAAGTTAAGGTGTTAGAAAATTTTCAGGATTTTTGAAAATTTAGTTAGTCGGAATAAATTAATATTTTAGTCGATATAAATTGGTTCAGTTGAAACCACAGATAAGAGGTAAATAGATAAATTTTTACCCAGTAGGTAGGTCGTCCCCTAACTTAGCAATTTCGAGGACGAAATTAGTTTAAGGGGGAAAGATTGTAATGACCCGCATTTCTGACCGTTGAATAATTAATTTATTTAATTATTTAAAATATCGTTTTGGCGATATCGATAACTGGAATTAAATAATATTGAATATTTAATTAATAATTATAATATAATAATATATTACAATGTCGAAATAGTCAAAAAAATAGCTGAATTCACAATACAGTGTGAATTTGGATTATATATAAGGTATAATTCAGTTTGGAATTGAATTTGAATAACGAATATATTGAATCGACGACAGTTGAATGTATAGTTTATAATATATTTATAAACGAGCTCGAAATGGCGCTGCAGTTCGCTATTTGGCGATTTGAACTTCAACTGAATGTACAGGATTCGTTTTAAGCAGGATTCCTGTGAAACAAGAAACGCGTAGAGCTGGTGGAGTATATCTTTCTAGTGGAAGAGAAAAATATGGATTTCGTCGTGTAGATTTTGAGATATGTCCAAACCAAATTTTAAAATAGTCGCTATAGAATCGTTTATCGACCGTATCGGATTATTCGATATAACTAGAGATCGGGTGGGAATTTAGACAAGGTCCTTTTCGGTAATAGCGATAATTTAATTTTTAGAATTTTACTGTAATTTTTAATTAATTTAATAAGCAACTTTTTATTTGGAGTATTTGGCACCCTGTATCGACATTTCGGGGTTTCACAATATGAGTCCATCTACCGGTATTATTACATTTTTGGGACCAGAGCACATCACTCATTTAAATAGTATTTTTTTCTGTCCATAACTGTCCCTGCGTGAAAAGAATATTTCATAGTGGGGTACGCTATGTTTTTAACTTAAAACAAACTAAACTGAATGGTTAACTGGTCAAACGAACTCGAAATTCAACGAAACAAGTTGCATACGAAACCTTAGGAAGAGGTATAGTGAAATGTCAAGGCCTCATATTTTAAGGATTTTTTCTGGAATTGTTAGGAATTATTGCTCGGTGTTTTCATCGATATTTTCTAAAGGATTTTCGCAAACGGTGTCGGATTTCGACGAAACCTGTCCCATTGGATCCGGAACGTGTTTTTATGCTAGGATTAGCTTTGTTTGTCAAAAATTGGAAATCATACGAATTTAAAAAGGATCGAAATGAAATGGAAAGGGAATATTCCAGGGAATATTCCCTGTCCACAAAATCTCCTATAAAATGACCTCAAACGCAAAACTGTAAACCTAATTGTTTTCCAAATTTCATGCGCCGCCAGTCCATTCGGGGAGACCGAGAATCGATCAAGGAAAAATAAAACAATCCAAACAAAAATATATAAATCACTGAATAACTATATTTGTTATCAGTGTGTACTGCTCTTCAATTCGGTGTAAGATTTGGGATATTTCGAGAGTTTTCTGTTCGCTGTTTCTCATACAGCGATGGGCAATGGCAATTAGGGTTAACCCTTTTGTGCGATTGAAGAAGGAGTGGTTGGAGATGAGTTAATTTTCGGGTTTAGAATGGGGAACAACACCTAGCTGCAAAGTCCTGAGGCGTGCGATCCATTTTGAGGTCGACGGTTTTGTGGTGGTACGGCTTCAAGCCTGGAGGACGCAAAATGAAATTGGCGTTCGACTTTCATTCGATGGAGATGATGTGCGGAAATGTACTGGAAGGGGAGAGGGCTGGTTAACGCACAGGGAAGGTGGGCCGGGATTGGGTAAATGGGCTGAGGGGATTTTAAAAGGTTAAGCCCATTTTATTTTATTTAAAAAGGTTTGAATTTATTTTAAATCAAATATATATACAAACTTGTTAATGCAATATCTTCGTCATACGATATCAGATTGACGAACCGTAAGTTGCGTTAGGACCATATGGACGAAAGCTTCACAATGAAGCTGACTGGACGTGGATTGGGGATAGTCACGATTTATGGCGAAATAGACTGTTTGATTCAAATCAAACAACATTTTATCGTTCTTTAACGATGAACTGCCAATGTGAGTAAAACTCACCAACTCTGAACAGTTATATTTTTATAATGTATTGTTAGAACTGTTAATCATCTGTTGATTGCTGTGTGTTGGTTGATTGATTGAACTGCTAGTCAGTTAGTTGAAATTATATATATATAAACCATTAAATATATATATATATATATATATATATATTGATTCTATTTATTAGAATAATTCGTACTGAACTGTAATGGATGTTGATTTTACTGTGTAACATCTGTGATGCAGGGAAATAGGTTGGAGGGGTCCAACTGGACTCCTCAATATTTATAATACTGTTCTATTCATATATTGTAATATATGATGTGGTATATATTCTGTTATCGATTGTGTGTGGTTGGACGATATTGAACATCGTGATTGATATGATTGAATACCATAACATACCGAAATGTTGATAAGGAGATTTTCAAAGTGATGTTGAAAATAAAATATTTATAAATGGAATATTTATAAATAAGAGATGTTTATAAATAGAAATATTTATAAATAAGAAAATATTTATAAAATGGAATATTTATAAATAGGAGATATTCAAAAAGGAAATAATTTCAAAACATTTTCTTTTTGAATGGAAAGGCCTGTGTGGCGGTTTGGGGATTTTCCCGATGCTCCCTATACAAAGGAGGTTATGGCGAATTTTTCCCGGGAATTTAAGGAGTTAGAATATTTTTAAGAATAAATTTGAAAAGGGAATATTTGCAAACCATTTGCAAAAAGAATAAAATAGAAAAAGAAATATTTGTAAACCATTTACAAATAGAATTGAAAAGGGAATATTTAGAAATAAATAAAGTTATAAGAAGGAAGTTTGTTTATAACTGAATAGGATGTTATAAAAAGGAACGTTATAAAAAGGGAAATCATTTATAAAGTGAAGAACCGTTACTAAAAGTAAATCTTTATAAATGAATAAATGTTGTTAAAAAGGAAATATTTTCAATTGGATAAACGTTTTCAAAAAGGAGAAATCAAATATGGTATTCGAAGTTAGTTAATCGAATATGGTATTCGAAGTTAGTTAATCGAATATGGTATTCGAAGTTAGTTAATCGAATATGGTATTCGAAGTTAGTTAATCGAATATGGTATTCGAAGTTAGTTAATCGAATATGGTATTCGAAGTTAGTTAATCGAATATGGTATTCGAAAGGGGTTAGTCGAGTCGAGTTAGTCAAATAGAGTTAATCGATTTGAGTTAACCAGTTAGAGTTAACCAGTTAGAGTTAATTAGTTAGAGTTAACCACCAGTTAGAGTTAATCAGTTAGAGTTAACCACCAGTTAGAGTTAATCAGTTAGAGTTAACCACCAGTTAGAGTTAATCAGTTAGAGTTAACCACCAGTTAGAGTTAATCAGTTAGAGTTAACCACCAGTTAGAGTTAATCATTTAGAGTTAATCAGTTAGAGTTAGCCACCAGTTAGAGTTAACCAGTTAGAGTTAACCAGTTAGAGTTAATCAGTTAGAGTTAACCACCAGTTAGAGTTAATCAGTTAGAGTTAACCACCAGTTAGAGTTAATCAGTTAGAGTTAAACAGTTAAGGTTGAACAATTAGAGTTAATCCAAATGAGATGTCATTTCGTACGACTGCTAGCGTAATTCGCAGGGCTGCAGATAGCCTACGGCGGTCGGATGTTTCCTGAGGGAATCAGGCGTAACCGTTGTGATCGCTGCGATCTAGAGTCATGCGAATGGAGTTAAAAAGAGTTATCGAACATTAGTTATTCGAATAGCGTAAAAAGTGTTATCGAACATTATTTATTCGAATAGAGTTAAAAGATTTATCGAATATAGTTTATTCGAATAGAGTTTCGAATATAGTTTATTCGAATAGAGTTAAAAGAGTTATTTGAATATAGTTTATTCGAATGGAGTTAAAGGAGTTAGTCGAATATAGTTTATTCGAATGGAGTTAAAGGAGTTAGTCGAATATAGTTTATTCGAGTAGAGTTCAAGGAAAGGAATTATCGATTATAGTTTAATCGAAAGGAATTATCGATTATAGTTAAATCGAAAGAAGATTTTCGATTATAGTGTATTCGAAAGAGAGAGATCGAATATAGTTTATTCGAAAGAGAGAGATTTCGAATATCAGTTATTCGAAGAGAGAAAATCGAATATAGGTTATTCGAAGAAGAGTTAATCAAATAGAGATTACTCGAAAGAGAATTATACGTCGAATTCAATTATATCGAATTCGGGAAAGTAATATTTACTTTTCGGTTTTTAAATCAAGAGTATACACTAATAAATTAGGGTTATGTTTAATTATTCGAATTAAAGAATAAAGGTTATAATTGAAGTTAGATATTTCGAAAGTAAGGATTATAACGTTATCGTTATAATCAATGTTTTCAATAAAGAAGTGGATTCGTAAATTGAATCCGAGAGTTACTTAAAGAAGTTGTTAAAGGTTTAAAAGATAAACTGTTACTATTTCGAAGTTATAACGTTGTTCAGTTAAGGTCTGAGAGGTAATTATACCCCAACTTGATTGACTTCCTTCTTAACTAAGGAATGGTAAGGTTTGATAGTGAATGATGGTTAAGTGAATTCAGTAAATGGTTTGAGTTGGCATAGCGATGTTTTATTTAAACATCTGATTAAATCCAATGAAGGAACTTTGGAAATGTTTTCCAAATAAGAAATCAGAAATGTTTTCTAATATAGAAAACAGGAAATGGAAATGTTTTCCATTGTTAATAAAGTATATTTTCTAAAATTAGAAAATAACAAATGTGCATATATGGAAACAGGAGATAAGTAAATTAATGAACTAAAGAGATATATGTTAAATGATGATTGATTGATATAATTTCCATCTGGAAATAATATCGTTGTTTGCACACGAGTTTTCTTTGATAGTTAAATCACAGACTATCAATGTTTTGACCATTTTAACGTTGTTAATATGGAGATACCGGTTGGATTATTATCCAAAGAACCACTCTGTATTGGCATAAGTGTTGCGAATCATATATGCTGAATATATTGAAGACGGAGTAAAGTGCAAGGGCTGTTGTATAAATCTTAGATAACAATGGACTAAGATGGATATACTGAATAGTGCCTTCGGTTTCGTTCAGTCCCAGAACGAACGTAAATGGGCGAATGTCTGACAAAGTATTTCCAATGATCGAATGGGTTGGTCTGTATAAATATATATGGTTGCAACAGATTTATCCCTTAGCATAACATCCAGGATATTTGTATAAACCAACTACTGATTTATGGATCTGATAATGTGGATTCAAAGTGATCGTGTTATAAATGAATGGAAAGTAAGCGTAGCTTCTAGCCTCACACCCGGTAAATGACAGAAATCGGGCAGGCAACATGGCTAAGTCGGTCGCACCGAAGTAGGGTGTATAATCACCTATCTAGATAATATTCATTTGCTTCTTTTAATCTATCAATGCTGTCCCATATATATACGGGAAACGGTTGCTGATCCCAACCGTTGGTGATGTACATTCGATACACTCAAGCGAAATGAGTGGTCGGTCATGTGTGGCTGAGTTACAAGATGTTCTTGTTGAACTCCAGTGTATCGTTCCTAGAGTACACTGATCGGAAGGTGGTTCCATACCTTGTCATAGTTGGAAATCCATTACCCAATACGTGCTTGCAGTTTTGATTGTATACTATATAGTAGAACGTGAGATGAAAGCGTTCCTGCTAGATTGATATCTATTTGTACTTAGACATTATTATAATATCACAATGATATTGCTTTACAAAGTTGTTTGGATTTTCATAAGGGAAAACCTGTTCCGTTTTCACGGCATGGTCTTATGATATATCCTTTATTTAAACTAAGTGTTTGGAGTTTTATTCACACCAGTCCCATGACTGACCCGGAGTTTACTTTGTTGTTTTCCCTAAACTCTTGGGTGCCTAAATTTGTACGGGCAGTCAAGTAGTCGGGATTTTACAGATACACATGGAGAGCTTGGAGCAGGAGGCTTCAGGATTCTATAGCTATTATTATTTCCGCTGTTGTTGTAAGTGATGTACTCTGATAAGTGCTATTGTATATATATCTGTTTGTATTTCAAAAGTTATGTTATATTTTATTCGTTCCGCTGTGAGATTCGTGTTTACTCTGATGATGATGTTCTTCTTCTTCTTCTATTCTATTAGTTCTACCTTATCTATCCTCACCCTCTATCTTCTTTCTATTAGTTTCTTGAATTTCCAGTGCAATTTGGGGTTGGACTTGTGTTATTTGGTCAGCTCAAATAGGACCAGATTTTCGGGTCACTACAGTTGGTATCAGAGCATTGGTTTAAGTATTACCTTGGCTCTGTGGCGTGATTCGGTAGAGATGGGATTAGTAATATCCTAGACTGAATTTGAGTGTATATATACGAGTGCGTATTTGTTAGTTAATATAAAATGGTTTTATATTGTGGAGACTCGTTGGTTGAGTGGCTTATGAATTCTGGTCGATCAGTTTGATCCACTGTATGGTAGGAGTTCTATAAACACTTGAATATGATGAACCGACATAGTATGTTTTGATATAGTATATTGGTTGTGTTGGTTGTTATTATAATTGAGTAAGATTATAAAAGTGAAATAGTTATAAATAACTAATCAAGATTCATATAAGTGAAGTATATGAAATAAGATGAAGAAAATCTGAATTTAAATCAGATTGGAATTAAAATAAGGAAATTTTAAGTTCCTGGGAGATATTGAAAACGTTTTTCCAACTGAAAGTGATATAGTATTGAACTCACTTCGATAGCTGGAAAATAGATTCTGATGATGAATCGCGACATCATCAGTGTTCATTCTCGAGTTTCTAAGTGACGAATTACTACCAAAGGTTTTGTTTTTGAATTGTTTTGAGAAAACAAGTTGTTTAGAAATTCAAAGGTTTTGAATTGGCATTATGATTTCAAATTGATTTGAAATGAACTCAGGAATTTAAAAGTATGGAATTTAAATTTAACTTATGAAGTTAAATAAAATGAGATGGTAAAAGTAAAGAATAAACCAGAATTTAACTTGAGATGATAGGTTAAGAAAAACTGGAAGTGATTAGAGAATAATCTGGATTGGAATTGAAATGATAAGTTGAGAGTTTGGAATTTGAAACTCGAATTTGAAATTGAATTCGGCTTGGATAAGCGAATGGTTGTGTTAAGAATAAATTAGTTGGAGATTGATTGGGATGGCATTTGTATATGCCGAGTTGATAACAGATGGAAGGGATATAAGGATATGCCCGGCAAAAAGGTACAAGTTTATATTTTGTATGAGTTTGGGATTTATGAGCCGAATTGGCAAGTCGCTTGGCGTTTTGATTTTCTTTTGGGTTGAAGAAGGCCCAGAGAGGTGAGTTGGAGTTTGAGATATTGACCAGTACAAAGGAGGTGCTGGCGAAATTTTTCGAAAAGTTAAGGTGTTAGAAAATTTTCAGGATTTTTGAAAATTTAGTTAGTCGGAATAAATTAATATTTTAGTCGATATAAATTGGTTCAGTTGAAACCACAGATAAGAGGTAAATAGATAAATTTTTACCCAGTAGGTAGGTCGTCCCCTAACTTAGCAATTTCGAGGACGAAATTATTTTAAGGGGGAAAGATTGTAATGACCTGCATTTCTGACCGTTGAATAATTAATTTATTTAATTATTTAAAATATCGTTTTGGCGATATCGATAACTGGAATTAAATAATATTGAATATTTAATTAATAATTATAATATAATAATATATTACAATGTCGAAATAGTCAAAAAAATAGCTGAATTCACAATACAGTGTGAATTTGGATTATATATAAGGTATAATTCAGTTTGGAATTGAATTTGAATAACGAATATATTGAATCGACGACAGTTGAACGTATAGTTTATAATATATTTATAAACAAGCTCGAAATGGCGCTGCAGTTCGCTATTTGTCGATTTGAACTTCAACTGAATGTACAGGATTCATTTTAAGCCGGATTCCTGTGAAACAAGAAACACGTAGAGCTGGTGGAGTATATCTTTCTAGTGGAAGAGAAAAATATGGATTTCGTCGTGTAGATTTTGAGATATGTCCAAACCAAATTTTAAAATAGTCGCTATAGAATCGTTTATCGACCGTATCGGATTATTCGATATAACTAGAGATCGGGTGGGAATTTAGACAAGGTCCTTTTCGGAAATAGCGATAATTTAATTTTTAGAATTTTACTGTAATTTTTAATTAATTTAATAAGAAACTTTTTATTTGGAGTATTTGGCACCCTGTATCGACATTTCGGGGTTTCACAATATGAGTCCATCTACCGGTATTATTACATTTTTGGGACCAGAGCACATCACTCATTTAAATAGTATTTTTTTCTGTCCATAACGGTCCCTGCGTGAAAAGAATATTTCATAGTGGGGTACGCTATGTTTTTAACTTAAAACAAACTAAACTGAATGGTTAACTGGTCAAACGAACTCGAAATTCAACGAAACAAGTTTCATACGAAACCTTAGGAAGAGGTCTAGTGAAATGTCAAGGCCTCATATTTTAAGGATTTTTTCTGGAATTGTTAGGAATTATTGCTCGGTGTTTTCATCGATATTTTCTAAAGGATTTTCGCAAACGGTGTCGGATTTCGACGAAACCTGTCCCATTGGATCCGGAACGTGTTTTTATGCTAGGATTAGCTTTGTTTGTCAAAAATTGGAAATCATACGAATTTAAAATGGATCGAAATGGAATGGAAAGGGAATATTCCAGGGAATATTCCCTGTCCACAAAATCTCCTATAAAATGACCTCAAACGCAAAACTGTAAACTTAATTGTTTTCCAAATTTCATGCGCCGCCAGTCCATTCGGGGAGACCAAGAATCGATCAAGAAAAAATAAAACAATCCAAACAAAAATATATAAATCACTGAATAACTATATTTGTTATCAGTGTGTACTGCTCTTCAATTCGGTGTAAGATTTGGGATATTTCGAGAGTTTTCTGTTCGCTGTTTCTCATACAGCGATGGGCAATGGCAATTAGGGTTAACCCTTTTTGCGATTGAAGAAGGAGTGGTTGGAGATGAGTTCATATTCGGGTTTAGAACGGGGAACAACACCTAGCTGTAAAGTCCTGAGGCGTGCGATCCATTTTGAGGTCGACGGTTTTGTGGTGGTACGGCTTCAAGCCTGGAGGACGCAAAATGAAATTGGCGTTCGACTTTCATTCGACGGAGATGATGTGCGGAAGTGTACTGGAAGGGGAGAGGGCTGGTTAACGCATAGGGAAGGTGGGCCGGGATTGGGTAAATGGGCTGAGGGGATTTTAAAAGGTTAAGCCCATTTTATTTTATTTAAAAAGGATTGAATTTATTTTAAATCAAATATATATACAAACTTGTTAATGCAATATCTTCGTCATACGATATCAGATTGACGAACCGTAAGTTGCGTTAGGACCATATGGACGAATGCTTCACAATGAAGCTGACTGGACGTGGATTGGGGATAGTCACGATTTATGGCGAAATAGACTGTTTGATTCAAATCAAACAACAGTTTATCGTTCTTTAACGATGACCGGCCAATGTGAGTAAAACTCACCAACTCTGAATAGTTATATTTTTATAATGTATTGTTAGAACTGTTAATCATCTGTTGATTGTTGTGTGTTGGTTGATTGATTGAACTGCTAGTCAGTTAGTTGAAATTATATATATATATAAACCATTAAATATATATATATATTGATTCTATTTATTAGAATAATTCGTACTGAACTGTAATGGATGTTGATTTTACTGTGTAACATCTGTGATGCAGGGAAACAGGTTGGAGGGGTCCAACTGGACTCCTCAATATTTACAATACTGTTCTATTCATAAATTGTAATATATGATGTGGTATATATTCTCTTATCGATTGTGTGTGGTTGGACGATATTGAACATCGTGATTGATATGATTGAATACCACAACATACCGAAATGTTGATAAGGAGATTTTCAAAGTGATGTTGAAAATAAAATATTTATAAATGGAATATTTATAAATAAGAGATGTTTATAAATAGAAATATTTATAAATAAGAAAATATTTATAAAATGGAATATTTATAAATAGGAGATATTCAAAAAGGAAATAATTTCAAAACATTTTCTTTTTGAATGGAAAGGCCTGTGTGGCGGTTTGGGGATTTTCCCGATGCTCCCTATACAAAGGAGGTTATGGCGAATTTTTCCCGGGAATTTAAGGAGTTAGGATATTTTTAAGAATAAATTTGAAAAGGGAATATTTGCAAACCATTTGCAAATAGAATAAAATAGAAAAAGAAATATTTGTAAACCATTTACAAATAGAATTGAAAAGGGAATATTTAGAAATAAATAAAGTTATAAGAAGGAAGTTTGTTTATAACTGAATAGGATGTTATAAAATGGAACGTTATAAAAAGGGAAATCATTTATAAAGTGAAGAACCGTTACTAAAAGTAAATCTTTATAAATGAATAAATGTTGTTAAAAAGGAAATATTTTCAATTGGATAAACGTTTTCAAAAAGGAGAAATCGAATATGGTATTCGAAGTTAGTTAATCGAATATGGTATTCGAAGTTAGTTAATCGAATATGGTATTCGAAGTTAGTTAATCGAATATGGTATTCGAAGTTAGTTAATCGAATATGGTATTCGAAGTTAGTTAATCGAATATGGTATTCGAAGTTAGTTAATCGAATATGGTATTCGAAGTTAGTTAATCGAATATGGTATTCGAAGTTAGTTAATCGAATATGGTATTCGAAAGGGGTTAGTCGAGTCGAGTTAGTCAAATAGAGTTAATCGATTTGAGTTAATCAGTTAGAGTTAACCACCAGTTAGAGTAAATCAGTTAGAGTTAACCACCAGTTTGAGTTAATCAGTTAGAGTTAACCACCAGTTAGAGTTAATCAGTTAGAGTTAACCACCAGTTAGAGTTAATCAGTTAGAGTTAACTACCAGTTAGAGTTAATCAGTTAGAGTTAGCCACCAGTTAGACTTAACCAGTTAGAGTTAACCAGTTAGAGTTAATCAGTTAGAGTTAACCACCAGTTAGAGTTAATCAGTTAGAGTTAACCACCAGTTAGAGTTAAACAGTTAAGGTTGAACAATTAGAGTTAATCCAAATGAGATGCCATTTCGTACGACTGCTAGCGTAATTCGCAGGGCTGCAGATAGCCTACGGCGGTCGGATGTTTCCTGAGGGAATCAGGCGTAACCATTGTGATCGCTGCGATCTAGAGTCATGCGAATGGAGTTAAAAAGAGTTATCGAACATTAGTTATTCGAATAGAGTAAAAAGAGTTATCGAACATTAGTTATTCGAATAGAGTTAAAAGAGTTATCGAATATAGTTTATTCGAATAGAGTAAAAGGAGTAGTCGAATATAGTTTATTCGAATAGAGTTAAAAGAATTATCGAATATAGTTTATTCGAATGGATTTAAAGGAGTTAGTCGAATATAGTTTATTCGAATGGAGTTAAAGGAGTTAGTCGAATATAGTTTATTCGAGTAGAGTTAAAGGAAAGGAATTATCGATTATAGTTTAATCGAAAGGAATTATCGATTATAGTTTAATCGAAAGGAATTATCGATTATAGTTTAATCGAAAGGAGATTTTCGATTATAGCGTATTCGAAAGAGAGAGATCGAATATAGTTTATTCGAAAGAGAGAGATTTCGAATATCAGTTATTCGAAGAGAGAAAATCGAATATAGGTTATTCGAAGAAGAGTTAATCAAATAGAGATTACTCGAAAGAGAATTATACGTCGAATTCAATTATATCGAATTCGGGAAAGTAATATTTACTTTTCAGTTTTTAAATCAAGAGTATACACTAATAAATTAGGGTTATGTTTAATTATTCGAATTAAAGAATAAAGGTTATAATTGAAGTTAGATATTTCGAAAGTAAGGATTATAACGTTATCGTTATAATCAATGTTTTCAATAAAGAAGTGGATTCGTAAATTGAATCCGAGAGTTACTTAAAGAAGTTGTTAAAGGTTTAAAAGATAAACTGTTACTATTTCGAAGTTATAACGTTGTTCAGTTAAGGTCTGAGAGGTAATTATACCCCAACTTGATTGACTTCCTTCTTAACTAAGGAATGGTAAGGTTTGATAGTGAATGATGGTTAAGTGAATTCAGTAAATGGTTTGAGTTGGCATAGCGATGTTTTATTTAAACATCTGATTAAATCCAATGAAGGAACTTTGGAAATGTTTTCCAAATAAGAAATCAGAAATGTTTTCTAATATAGAAAACAGGAAATGGAAATGTTTTCCATTGTTAATAAAGTATATTTTCTAAAATTAGAAAATAACAAATGTGCATATATGGAAACAGGAGATAAGTAAATTAATGAACTAAAGAGATATATGTTAAATGATGATTGATTGATATAATTTCCATCTGGAAATAATATCGTTGTTTGCACACGAGTTTTCTTTGATAGTTAAATCACAGACTATCAATGTTTTGACCATTTTAACGTTGTTAATATGGAGAGACCGGTTGGATTATTATCCAAAGAACCACTCTGTATTGGCATAAGTGTTGCGAATCATATATGCTGAATATATTGAAGATGGAGTAAAGTGCAAGGGCTGAGGTATAAATCTTAGATAACAATGGACTAAGATGGATATACTGAATAGTGCCTTCGGTTTCGTTCAGTCCCAGAACGAACGTAAATGGACGAATGTCTGACAAAGTATTTCCATTGATCGAATGGGTTGGTATGTATAAATATATATGGTTGCAACGGATTTATCCCTTAGCATAACATCCAGGATATTTGTATAAACCAACTAATGATTTATGGATCTGATAATGTGGCATTCAAAGTGATCGTGTTATAAATGAATGGAAAGTAAGCGTAGCTTCTAGCCTCACATCCGGTAAATGACAGAAATCGGGCAGGCAACATGGCTAAGTCGGTCGCACCGAAGTAGGGTGTATAATCACCTATCTAGAGAATATTCATTTGCTTCTTTTAATCTATCAATGTTGTCCCATATATATACGGGAAACGGTTGCTGATCCCAACCGTTGGTGATGTACATTCGATACACTCAAGCGAAATGAGTGGTCGGTCATGTGTGGCTGAGTTACAAGATGTTCTTGTTGAACTCCAGTGTATCGTTCCTAGAGTACACTGATCGGAAGGTGGTTCCATACCTTGTCATAGTTGGAAATCCATTACCCAATACGTGCTTGCGGTTTTGATTGTATACTATATAGTAGAACGTGAGATGAAAGCGTTCCTGCTAGATTGATATCTATTTGTACTTAGACATTATTATAATATCACAATGATATTGCTTTACAAAGTTGTTTGGATTTTCATAAGGGAAAACCCGTTCTGTTTTCACGGCGTGGTCTTATGATATATCCTTTATTTAAACTAAGTGTTTGGAGTTTTATTCACACCAGTCCCATGACTGACCCGGAGTTTACTTTGTTGTTTTCCCTAAACTCTTGGGTGCCTAAATTTGTACGGGCAGTCAAGTAGTCGGGATTTTACAGATACACATGGAGAGCTTGGAGCAGGAGGCTTCAGGATTCTATAGCTATTATTATTTCCGCTGTTGTTGTAAGTGCTGTACTCTGATAAGTGCTATTGTATATATAACTGTTTGTATTTCAAAAGTTATGTTATATTTTATTCGTTCCGCTGTGAGATTCGTGTTTACTCTGATGATGATGTTCTTCTTCTTCTTCTATTCTATTAGTTCTACCTTATCTATCCTCACCCTCTATCTTCTTTCTATTAGTTTCATGAATTTCTAGTGCAATTTGGGGTTGGACTTGTGTTATTTGGTCAGCTCAAATTGGACCGGATTTTTGGGTCACTACACACTTCGTCGTTATCATGAGAGTCAATTAGACTCAAGACTTCACTATTTTGAAAGAGAGAGATGAGATCATAAGAGGGAAAGTCGCTAAAGACGGCGAAAGCACCGGTGTTAACTTTAGCATTTGCTAAGTAGTCACCATAGGTTTTGATGGCCTTTTTGTCATTATGAAGATAGCCTTTAATGGTTTTGGTTATCTTCAGTTTTTGGGATGAACTAAAGGAAGCCATTGAATTGATAATTTTGAAGAGAATATATATGAAGAATATTGTTTTGAGTTGTGAATGAAAGGTAGATAAAGTAGATGTATATATAGAAATTGAATGGATACGAATTGAATAGGCACAAATTTTCAGATTGAAATGACACCTTTTCAAACCTTGGGAGTTAGTGAAAAGTTGGAGGGAAGTTTGAAAGTATAAACTATTTGAAATTCAAATTTTGAATTTCAAAACTGGTCAGGTATGTCGACATAGACTTGTTTGTATGTCGACATATATGTCTATTTTCAAGGAGAATTTAAATTTTGAGAATTGAAGCTTAAATTATCGATTTTTATTTTAGGTTAAATGGTTTGCTAAAATAATTCTAATCCTAGTAAACACATAAACAATTTATGTATTTATTTTATTTATTATTATTTTATTATTTTAAATTTCAAATTTTAAATTTTCAAAATCAAAGCAAACAAACAAAGCAACCATTCATCCAAGTAAAATTAAAAATTAATTAAAGCGTACCTGGTTTTTAGATCTTTTTCTTTGAAATTTTCTGAACTCTGAATTGCCGTAAAGCATATATTTGTATTTCCGATTTCTATTTCTTCATCACTTGATGATGATTCTGAATCATCTAATGTTGTTGTGTATGCGAATCATCTAATGTTGTTGTGTATGCTTTCTTTCTCTTTCTTGATGAATTGGTGTTGTCTGTTTGTTGAGTCGATTTGTATGGATATGGACACATATTCTTTTTATGTCATGGTCTGTTGCAGTTATAACACCGACCATCATTACTTCTTGAACTTCCTTGATTATAATTCTTCCTTCTATATCTAAGAAATCTTCTAAAATAATTTGTCATAAGAGTTGTTTCTTCATCATCTTCACTACTCGAGTCAGAGCTATTTGTTGTTGCTTTCAGTGCAATAGATTACTTCTCTATTGATCTGTTTTCTTTTCTTTTCTATAATTGGACTTCGTAAGACATCAGGTTTCCAATTAACTCTTCAGTCTTCATTTCATTCACATCATTGGCTTCTTCAATTGCCAAAGTTTTCTGATCCCATTCTGGAGTTAATGAACTTAATATTTTTCTGACTTGATTTGCTTCAGAATAAGTTTTTCCTAGTGCAGTTAATGAATGCACTATCTCTTGAAATCTGCAATACATATTTGAAATAAACTCATTCTCGTTCATTTTGAATAACTCAAACTGATTAACTAGCATTGCTATTTTAGTTTGTTCAACTTTATTAGTTCCTTCACGAGTTACTTGTAAAGTTCCCCAAATTCCAAAAGCAGTTTTACATAGACACTCTATTAAACCCATTCTTGTATAACGAAGAAAATAACATATTCATAGTTTTAGAATTGCTTTGTGCAGCAGTCTTTTGATCATTTGTCCATTGTGCAAATGCAGTTGTGGGTTCAACATATTCATTTTGTGTACTATTCCATGTGTTAAAACATACTGATTGCAAATACATATTCATTCTACATGCCCAATATGAATAATGACTACCATTAAACAATATTAGTCTAACAGTGAACTGACCCTCTATAAAAGAACTATTATTGTTACCAGTGTTGGTTGCCATTATCACTATTTTCAAAAATCAGATTATGAACTTTTTGAAAAACCTTGCTTTGATACCAATTGTTAGGGAATGTAGAAAGGATTATTGAGGTAGGGGGTGAATAGTGTTTTTGAAATTTAAACAAAATCTAAAACTTGTGTGAATCCCCAAATTAATTAACCACCACAAACACAATCACAGACACAGATTCAAACACAAATGCAAAAATAAACAGAAATAAAAATGCAGAAAGGGAAATAACACACCAGATTTTATACTGGTTCGGATTACTCCTACGTCCAATCCCATGCAATGCTGGATTGCGCAGAGTTTTATTACTATATCAATATGCAATTACAACCTCCTTGATTTCACAGCTACAAAGGATACCATTGATTCTGTCCTTGATTTCACGGCTACAAGGGATACCACCGATTTCGACCCTAATTTCATGGCTACAAGGGATAAAACCGTTTAACGCTAAATACCACTCAAGCAATTACAAACGGCCCTATAACTCTTTAATAAAACTTGATTCAGAGAGTAAAGAGTGTAAATAGAAGAAGTTTGATCAAAACAAAATTGAATTCGGCAGAGTATAAGTGTAGTAATCATAAAAATGATTAAGAATAATGGTATAAATAAAGAGGATGAAGTTAGAGAAGAAGGGATGATAAAAAATTCAAATTCAAACCCTTTTTATAGTAAATGAAAGGATGCCATGCTTCAGAACCATCACAAATAGTGAAAAGACACTTCCTTTAAAATTTGAAAAAATGACAGTTATATGTCGACATAGTATTTTATGTATGTCGACATATTCTTAGTTCAAAATTCATTTTTGAGCATTTATCAAGTGTTTTGATATAAATATAATTCTGGAAATCCTTGAATTAAAATATAGTGATATAAATTAATATTATAAAGTAGAAAATCATATGAAAACTTATTCAAACTATATAAACATATTTATAAAATTATAAAGTTTTACACCATATATATAAATATAAAAGTATAAAAATATAAATATATAAAACTTAAGTTTTGAAAAAAAAAGTAAAGTATGAAAAGAAAATAGAGAGAAAATAAAATAGAGAGGATAAAAGATAGAATTTGAAAATCATAATCTAAATTTGAACCTGGAGTGCTATTTAGAGTCTTACATAATCTAGACTCTATAACTATATTAGTCTTGAATTCTTGAAATCTTGAATACTCATGAGACTTGAAATTTCTCTGAACTCTGAATCTCTAATATCTTTAAACTATACAGTCTTCAATTAATATTTCGTATATATAAATCCTGCATATGTGTGTATATATATATTCTATACAAAAGTGTTAGTATATATTTATAATCAATTAATATTGAAATCAGGTTGTTGTCGTTGAAACTCCATTCACCAACAAATGCAAATTATGCAAATATATATATATATATATATATGTATATATATATACATACATACGTACATTTGCACCACTTTTCCCTTTTTGATCTTTTTATCTCACTTCTTGTGATTTCAAAAATAATGCCTTTTTTGCAAAAGGAGGAAAACGATACATTTACAGCAATAAAGAAAATACCCAATAATATTGAATACAAACAGGCATATTTGTTTAAACATTACAATCACATAATTTACCCATTTCATCTTTTTACTCAAATTCACATATTTTATTTTTCAACACCGAACTAAAGATTTGGAATGTAACAACATCTAATTGGTGTTTAATGGGACTGGTTTCTAGATCTATAGTGTTATGCAATGTACATAATACATTTTACCACATAATTGCAATCTTTTTCATAACATAACTATAGGAATATGTATGAACAAATTTAAGAATCCTACAATTGATATTAAGCATAAATACAACTTACTATTCACAATTTTAACCATATTTAAAATCAGATCTGATGGTTATCAATAATTTCACAATACTTAAATGAACAAATCTGATAGGGAATCGGCATAAAAACATAGATCTAATTCAATTGAAATACATATTATAACTGTATTCGTAAATTTCCCACTCGCCTTATAGCCTCCAAATTAAAAATAAGAACCTTTAGGCCTACAATCTCCAAATTCGTATAAATCTACAATTCCAGATCTGTAGAGATGTAGGAAAATAGGAAGAGAGGAAAGAATTTGATTTGGAGGATTAATTTTTATTATTTTCCTTTAGATCTGCTTATCCTTTCAGTTTCATATGAATTAGATTTGTTTTGTTATGTACGAATATATTTTTATTTTAGAAATTAGGTTTGGAGGAGGAAGAGCTCTGCTGCCACTGCAGATTTATGTGAAAAAGAATGGGGCCTTACCCCTTTACTTATAGGGGTGAAAATAGCCTAGGACCGTTGATTTAGTTTTAAGTTATATCTGTCCATCCATTTTAAAAAATATAACCAAAATACCCTTCAAAACCTAGCCGTCACTGGGTAGATCTAGTTCGAAGCGGTCGACCGCTCCCGGAAAGGGTGTCGACCGCCCTTGAGCAATTTTCCCACTGAAGGTAGGTAATAAAAGGAAAGGTATTTATTATTTATTATATTAATTTATTTTACATCCATTTCGTATTTCGTCCATAACATTTTCATACGGACTCCGTTCGCGAAACTCCAAACATGAAACTTGACCATAATTCCAAGACGAACACATCGGTTAAAGTTTCATGGCCAAATTCCATCATTTGCAGAAATTCCTATTTTTGAAATTATAATAATTGATTGATATTGCCAAAATTCTGGGTTGTTACACAATCAAAACTACATTACAAAGTCAACCACCACT
This sequence comes from Allium sativum, assembly GCA_030737875.1. Taxonomy (NCBI): domain Eukaryota; kingdom Viridiplantae; phylum Streptophyta; class Magnoliopsida; order Asparagales; family Amaryllidaceae; genus Allium; species Allium sativum. Next base: position 662,502,328 of record CM060919.1, read on the forward strand.
TAAGACTAATGCATCTCCCCTATAAGGTGCATACTCAAAAAATGGTCTCAAAAGCGTTTGTAACACCACGAAAATCTCTGCCTTGTCTTTCTAGATTTTCTAGATCAACACCCATCAACCACTTGATCTGAGCACATCACCTTATCTCTATTGATCACTTGCGCATCATCAACGTGAAGATCCTTATTTGAAATAACTCGACATCGGCTTTAACTTGACCTGAACCCATTACCTGATTTCCATCGACCCCTCGAATATCAATGGAGATATGAACCAAAAATATTGACAAATCAAAGCAATTACGTTTTCATCCATCATCTTTCATTTTCCCTCATCCATATCAGATGGCTTCTTCTTATCGCCATCAATCAGATCATAAAGATCATTGAGATATGGAATATCTAATATAGAGGCTTTCAAATCCACCAATTTGTTCCATCAAAAATAGTCATCTTCGAAAATGAAATCATATTCAACAAAAATAGTTTTTTTTTCAAACCAAAATAACTCTAATCAAGCTTTGCGATGATCTAGCTCAGATACTAATTGTTGTGGAAATTAGCGACTTTGTGAAAGCGATTATCTCGGGAACTTAGTCACTCAAATCACAAAGAGAAAACTTTGATTGAGAAATAAGATGGATACAAACAAAATACAAACAAAAAATATTCCATCCTACCACCCTCTTACTGATTCACCAAAAAAGAATTTTGTTTGCACTTATTATTGGAACGAGCCAAAAATAAACAAATTACTATCGAATTAATAACCCAATTGAGAAAGCATATCTGGATGACTAATATTTTTAGAGAATAAGAATCATGAAGAACGAAGGCAAACCCATGTAACTCATTTTTTTATTTCTATCAACCCATTTTGGCCATTATTAATCCAATCCTAAAAGTAACTTATATATGAGAATAAAAGACCTAAAAAATATTCAAATGGCCTATTCAAAATATCACAAATATATATATGGAGAAACACTCATTCAAAATAAAAAAAATCAGACTTAGACGTCTGACCTGAGTGGCCAGACGTTCGCATGAACTCGAGCAACATGATCTCATCAGCTCAGACATCTGGACTGGGCCACCAGACATCTGTTCTGGTGCTCTGTCCATTTCCTGCTCCCGATCTCTTTATCTTCCTTCTCTGAGCTCTAATTTTGGAATCATCTCCTCCATCACGAAGCTACTTCAAAACTAACACATCGCTGGCTTCAATGGACATGTGATGTAATATCACAAATCTCCATCTTCATATGAAATCACATCAGTAAATAAGTCATCTAGCTTCAATGGACATTTGATTTAATATCACAGATCATAACAATTTATATTTTTTAGGTATCAGTTTTATATATGTAGGTATTAGTATTATTTAATGCAGGTATCAGTTTTAAACATTGTTTTACAGATTACTATTTATTTTTAAAAATTATCTTGTAGTGGTGATAATAACCTTCCTATTTTATATCCAGTGATCTATAACTCCTAACAATTTTTTGCGCCTAAATTTCGACAAAAATCGAAACACAAACCCATCCAAGTATGGAGCGAGTAAATCTAGTACCTGCAAATAAATGAGCATGAGCATAATCGTAGTACGAAAAGGTAACTCACAGCGGAAAAAAAGGATAAATTAGTATTAACTCAAGTAACTACTTTTTCCAAAGTAAGTTACTTTTCCAATACCGAGCATGGGAGAGAACGAGGACCAAAAGCCAAACTAAAACACTTGTGAGACCTGACCTTCTCTAGAAAACCTGGGTGGTTGTAATGAGGAGGGGGTCAGAACAATAAAATTTTGTGAACGAGAAATGCAAAACACATATTATAATACACAGATGTATCCAGTTTTGTTAAACCCAAGATGTATGCCTACCAAAATTAGAGATTCTAGCCAAACCTTGTAAATGTTTATGCACGAATTTACTACTCTTTCCAAAGTAGTATTCTCAAAGTATAATACCGAGATAGGACGTTTACGTATATATTTGTGAACCCTTTTCTCGTTTATTGCCTCATTATTAATGATAGATTGGGCGGATTTTCTCCGATCGCTTAAGACTCTAGACGAATCTATTGATCACTTATTATTTCTCGATAATTTATTTAACTTTGACATAAACTAGAGGGCACTAAGTATTGGCCCTACTAGTTAAGGCTTTCGTCATTCACGCATATTCCTTCCCCACGTAAGGTGAGAGATGGTACTTTATCGTTCGCTATATCATCTAACTGACCTTATTAGATAACCTTCTTAGTCGGTTATTACTTCCCGTAGGATAGGTAGCCATATCTGACATTTTTATTTTTTTAGTTTTGGGTAGACCCACACACACCTGCCATTTAAGACCCCCTAAACTGGAAAACCTATTACCATGTGGACTCCTTTACCTCAGCCTCTTAAAACCCGGGAAATGGACTATATGCGAAGGTTTTTAGGTTCGTACCCCATTAATCTTAATACTTTTCCCTATTGGGATAAAGTGGGCTATGTTGTTAAGTCATTCCCGTTTAGTCTCTCTTCACGGAAATACTATCCGCACATGATTAATTATTGTCAAGGGTTCCTATGGTTAAAAATGTTTCAAATAACTAACCTACCAAGTCCAATTCTAACTTTAACTATAAGTTCTATATTAGTTAAATGTAAATAAAGAAAGTTATATCCTCCATACCATAGGATATTTGTTTAATTATTTCCTTAATTGTACTTTTTGTTTAAACAATAATCAATACCTATTAATTCCCTTTTTCATCGGTTATTTCCATTCATAAGTTTATTGACCTTTTATGACTATAACAGTCATATTTTCCTAAGGCAACTATTTACATTGGGTATCCTTAGTTTATTAGTTTCGAAGTGTCTATCTGTTGTACCCCAACGGACAAGTACTGTTCTTGTTTATTTATTTATTTGTTTTTTGTTATATATCTTATACTATAATGCAAAACCTGTGGTCAAACAGTCAAAGTGAAGCCTTTTATACACTACCTAAATAACCCATTGTAGAAACACTGACATAAATAAATTACGGTGGATAATTTCGTATTTCCGTTTGCCCACTTTTCTAGTTTCCACTTCCCACGTTTCTTTGTATGTATTATTTCTCATCATCTTCATTCTTCCGCAGATCTCCCAATACACCTCTTCTTTTCGATGCAAATAAAAATTCATAACTGCTCTGCATGAACATTAGATGTTTTAACTCTTCTCTACTTTCCCTCCTCCTATTTCAGCCAATCCCCATTTTCCAAAGAATTGAGTTGCTTATTTCACTTTGGTTTGCTGAAAATAAAATCGACGAGTCGCAACTGTACTGTGATCAAGTGGACAATCTTATCAAGTTTTGTCCCATAATAGATGACATGCCTCTTCTAAAGGTTCATTTTCCTCTTTTTATACAATTTTGTTTCTTAATTTCTATCTTCTTCTTAAACTTATGTTCTTTTATTGATGTTTACGATCCTTAAATTCCCAGGGACACAGAAGGGATATAAGAAATCTTGGAGGGTGTGAGTAGATACGAATTCTTCGATTTACAATTTTAGGGGCTCATCGCTACATGATGAGAAATTTCTATGCCTCATAGATTAGTGCAACAACTATTACTTATTTTATCGCCTATTTCTGTGAGATGGCAATTTGATTTTTCCAACAATATTGTATGAATATGACTCAATTTGGAATATGGATTGTAGTTTTTTCTGGAGTCGATGCAAGATCCTATATTTGGATTAAATTTAAAATCGTTTCTTTTCATGGTTCTGTTTTGCGCACAGGTTACAAGGTTTATGTTCCTACGTACCGAGCAACATAAATGCTAGAAGTGGGTTAGCGATTTTTGCTCTTCCCCCTAGATTACAGATCTTATATTGAGGTTGCTCATCACTAACTCTACCATCAAAGAGGTAACACAGATTCTTCTTCAGTTATTTCATCAATGAAGTTATGGTTTTTGTATTTCTGATTTAGAATTTTGATAAACTAAAGGAAATTATGGAGAGAATTCTCTTTCTTTGAATAAGGTAACCATCAAAACTTCCTTATGGTTGTGGTACAAACAACCATGGAAAATGTAATTCATATTCTACCTGCCAAATTTCTCATGCACCTCTTAAGACTGTAAAAAAACATGCTAAAGAGGTTTATCACAATCGAAAGGTTAAATCATAACCAATTATAAGGATACCAAACCTCAGATCATTCTTCTAAAGAATTTGAAGTTGCACTTTAATTTGGGATGACTGCTGTGAAGTATTTGAGTTGTACTCAAATTTTTTAATCCATAATTTGGGTCATTGATAATATGAGTTTATCATTTTAAGTTATGCAATAACTATCCACACAAAAGGAGTGTATTCAAAATTTTATTAATGAGTTAGCAAAAAAATGTTACCTTGCACAAGTCCCAAGCATATAATCACACACATGAATTTGATCTCGTGGAGATGATCAGTGCCATATGAAACTGGAAGAAATGTATACAATGAAATTTTACATGCTAAATCTTAAATTACATAAGCCGATATTATTAAGTTGTGTTCTCTTACAGTAGGATATGCTATTATGTTGTGTGCACTTATTGCAAGAGGAGACATGTTGTTATAGAAAGAGGTAGGAGGATGCACTAGAACAAGTGAGCATGTGTTGTTGCATGATAGTACGGTGAAAAAAAGGCAAGGAGGGCTTGAATTCATGGTTAAGTTAAGTTACAGTTAGGAGTACAAAGAGCTTCCATAGCTAAAAATAAGGGACGGTCACTTGAATTGCTAAATGTTAAGTAGTGCAAAGAGGAAAACCTGAATACTCTAGGGGACCATGATGATTTAGATAATTGAAGGGGCGTTGGAGCTGCTGCAAGGTACCATGCTTGAGAATTAATTCAAAAACATGTATTCAAGTTTCCTAGGAAATAAAACTTCCTTTTCTTCTCAAACACGTCTACCAGAACTCCGCCTATTTCTTTCTTCACCGTGGATGCATAGAGAAGTACAATTGGTGAAAACTTATTCTGGATCCTTAATATTCGTTTCTATTCAGTCTTCGATTTTGGATTCCTTCTTTCCCTTTATTTCAACAATTTTAACAATTTACATAATGATTTATCATACTTCTATTAGACTATCTGAATAATGATTCCAGTTTAAATTTAATAACTATGTTGAGTGTGATGATTATAACCTGTGTTGAAGTTTTATATACGATGAAAGTACGATGCAGGTGACAATCCTTTACATGTTTTCATCTTATTGAATATTGATGCATTGCTCTAATAATTAGTTCTTTATTTAAATCAAAACCGGATAGGTGATCTGTATTGATCGATCTCGGCCTTTGAATTACGTACGATGATACCTTTTTATGTTCAATTTTCGGTTCATTTGTACCATAATTTTGTTAAGTCTGTTCAGCTTTTAAAGTAAGCTTACAATGTGTTGGTAAATAATGATTACATACAGGTTACTCATCATTTTCAAAAAGAAGAGCAAAACTTGCTAAGAATTAGAAAATAAGACCCAGCAAGCATCAAATTTCAGGTGGCATTAGCAATAAAGATGAATAAGATGTTATTGTGTCTTCTAAGTTGCAAGATTTTTCAAGACCTATAACTGCTTCTACACTATCAAATATGGCACTGTTTTTTTTTATTCAAATAATTAGTTCTTTAGTTAAATAGAAACTGGACAGGTGATTTGTATTGATCAATGTTGGCATTTCAATTACTTATGATGATACCTTTTTATGTTCAATTTTCGATTCATTTATACCATAATTTTGTGAAGTCTGTTCAGCGTTTAAAGTAAACTTATAATGTGTTGGTAAATAAAGATTACATGTAGGTTACTCATCATTTTCTAAAAGAAGAGCAAAACTTGCTAAGAATTAGAAAATAAGACCTGCCAAGCATCAAATTTCAGGTTGCATTAGCAATAAAGATGAATAAGAAGTTATTGTGTCTGCTAAGTTGCAAGATTTTCAAGACCTATAACTGCTTTTACACTATCAAATATGGTACTGTTTTTTTTAATTCAATTTTCTGTTTATGTACATATCCTAAACTCATGGTAATTTAACCGCTCCGACACGATCAAATGTAGAAAAATATGTGCATTTCCTATTCACCAGTCTCAAGCTTTATGTCCACCCTTTGCATCATCTACAATTATGTATTATAATTTGTGCATAAGTTCGGAAGTTTAAATGCCTTACAATTATGTGGTTATTGAATTTTATGTATAATTCTGCTCATCGCAATAGTGATACTGCAGTTGAGAAGCATTATATATATCTGCAGTTCTATTAACAATTTTCATATTGTAGTGATTTATATGCAAGAATGATTGTAGACAAAGTGCTGGAGAAGACAATGTCCCAGAGGTTTGATAGTAAATATTGAAAACCCAACTACTGCCAAATGGTGGTTTGATTGACTCTTTTTAGAAAACCCTTGATTTTTTTCTACTTTATTTCCTTTTTTTTTACTTTTTAATTTGAGTATCTATTTTAGAGTTTAGATCTCTTTTTGTTTTCATCACAAGCCAAGTAAGTTGAAGCTGGGATCAAAATTTGCCACAAAATGGAAATAGTAGAACTAGGAAAGACTCAGAGAATTGGAGAAGATTCAAAGAAGCTGTGATGGTCGACAACATAAACAAAGATGCACGTTCCAACAATTTAGAGGGTAAGGGATAAAGCGTAAAATTTCGAATTGTAAGCAGTGAGACAAGTACGATTTGTTATGCATTTTTCAATTAATGTAGTTCAAAATTTAAGTTGCTTGCTCGGTTAGTGTGATGTAATAATAACGTTTCTATCCGTTAGTCAGCTGTTTAAAAAAGCAAATGTTTTCAATATACATTATTTTTCATCAATTTGTTAGAAGTTTACATATATTTCAGTATGGATGATAATGACGAGGTCACATTATCTATATTTTTAGTGCTTTTCATTTCCGTTTTTATGCTATATGCATTACAGCAAAGAGACATACCAAGTTATGCGCTGAATCTATACAATTTCAGTGGTCGCGTCTCAGTTTTGATACACTTTTTATTTAGATAAATGGTTTCTACACACAGGCCATCGCAACTGTTGTCCACTTAAAATTCTTTTGCAACTTTGGTCAAATTCATCTACGTACATGCCCATCGGACGTGCCTGCGTATTGATATGTGTGTGTGTGTGTGTATATATATATATATATATGCAGCGGACCAGTCACATTAAGTTGACCACTTGTGGATGTTGGATTTGCCGGTTGGATCCACGCGGACTTCTACCATAAGTTGAACTTAACCTCGTGCCTTAATACATTTATATTTACGCATTAGACCCCCACATTAAGCTAACTACCTGCAGTGCTGGATTTGTCGATCGGTTTCGAGCAGACTTCTACCACAAGTTGACCTTAACATCATGTCTAAATGCAGTTATAGTTTAAATTTTCTAACCGGGGTGTACAACATTTATCCTAGTTATTTTAGAAATTGTAACCATTATTTTATTATATTCCCTTTTCCCCATCAACATTGACTATAATTGTTATTTATTGATTTGTGGTCCTATTTATAGCAGTTAATTATACTGATTGCTACAAATGGTCACCACAAATATATTAATTCAATATGGATTACATTTATATATATAATTCCATAATTGAACATCGTGCAAACATTCGATACAATGTATATTTTAACATTTTATGCTGATTTGGATGAATAATATTTATATATTTATATTTTCGTGCGATCAACATAGTTATTATTTTATTATTATTATCATTCTTTAAATTTAATGATTTGGTTAAGTCAATAACCAAACATTCCTTTTTGTATTCAATCTTGCCAAAAGTTTTAAATCTTACAAAAAGACCATTAGCTATGGTTATTGTAAAATATGCCTAACTAGTGAAATTGTCATATTTCTAAATCACAAGAAATATATATATATGTTGTGAATATGCTTTTATTAGTTCACTGTTTAATCCCACATCATGGTAATAAGTTAAACATCAGCTCCAAAGCCTTTATATAAAGGAGCCAATGTAATAGAAATAAATATATATCTGAATGAATAGAAATGTCCTCTCTCCCTTGTTTCTTCTGTTCGGTGTTCGTTTTATAACATGTTATCAGCACAAAGCTCTAGATACAGATCAGATCTAAGGTTTGTGTTAATTTGGAAGATCAAGCTGATTTTTCTCTTCTTCATTAGAAATTCAGGCTTGCGTCCTTCGATATTGTTGAGAATTTCCTATTTCGTTTTAGATTAAATCTACATATTTATTTGATCTATATTTTGCGGTTTTGTTAGCATGCCATATATGATATTATATTTTAATTAACTTTAAAACACAACTATGGATTCAGCCTCTATCTTGTGTTCTGGTTATTATTTTTCTTTTCCATGAAACTTTGGTTAAAATTAGAAATAGTGGTGAGGGAGAGCCTACAGAAACCGTCTTCAGTATGCTCATAACTTTGATCATTTCTTTTCAGATCTGTATACTTTTATGTATTAAGTTTGATTCCAGATATTATTATTATTACTTACAGATGCTAAGATAAGTCGCATGCATTTTCTGGGGCTACTTTACTAGGCAAGAAAATCCTACATTGACGTAGTTTTAGATTTATACTTTTGATTTTGATATCGTAGTTACTATATTACTTGCAGAGATTCATTTATATCCATACGTTTAACCTTTTATTTTATTATAAAAATTCCATGGCTTTTGCAGAAAGCTTAGATTTCGTTTGAGTAATTTTATTTTATTTTATTTTATGTTGAACATAACTACAATAAACCTGCACCTGGTCTTCATCATAAACTAACATCTAGCTGACATTATCTAAGCTGAAAACTTTATCTAACCCGAAACCTGAAGAGTCATAATAGGTAAATGGCACGTCAGACATTTAATATAAGATGTGAGAATGCATTGAAAATAAGCGTAATATTCTTATGAATATGACTAACAATTCATATGGAGAAAGCTACACATATATCTTCAATTTGCAATGCACAACATGTCTGTTCATTAGTTCAGTTGGTAGTGCATTAGATGTAGGCTTCATACTCCACAAATCTATAAATTGTGAATATAATCTTTGTTGAAAGTTTGGTTTTCTTTCTCTTATTACTGAGAGTGAAAGCTATGAACTATTGTAGCCTTGAAACCATGGTTGGTCTTATAGAGAAAACGTTTATCTTGCGATAACATCAATCCTTCGTAAATATTTTTCGTAAATATGCAAACAAGGATTTTGAAGTTCTTATGCAAATGACTTGAAGTTCATACGACCTGAAGTTCATATATAAATTCTTTCAAATGAGAAACCTGAAGTTCACATGCATATGAGGAACCTGAAGTTCACATGCAAATGAGGAACCTGGAGTTCATATGCAAATGAGGAACTTGGATTTCATTTGCAAATGAGGAACCTGAAGTTTATATACTTATAAGAAACATGAAATAAAGCCTCAAAGCATATAATTGCATTTAATATTTGATTACAGTAAATGACCTGTAATAGGAAGGATTTGAAAAATCATTGAAAGGAAAGTTTTAATAAAAAGAAAAAGGCATATAATCCAATTGCGTACCACACATAATTTCTTAAAGAAATTTATTGTTAGAAGAAATCTATAACAACCCGGAAAATCAGAACCAATTTTAAAATTTTATTTTAAGAAAATTTGTTGGAAAATATGTCAAAATTTAAAAATTCCATTTTTAAACAATAATAAAGCTATTAAAAATAGCCATTTTGCAAACGACCTCCGTTTTTGACGAAACCATTTTTGTTGGATCCGGAACGTCAAATTATTGCTAGGTTTAAATTTTCATAATTTTTGGAATTAATATGTAAGCGTGGTAAATTAAAATGTGTTCGTTAATTTTTATTGAATTGGATTGACAGTTAAAAAGGCCAATTTTCAAACAGTCTCCAAATTCGACGAAATTAATTTTTTTAGGACCGTATCGTCATAACATAGCTATATTAATTTTTCGGGAATTTTTGGATTCAGTATGTGGCCCTGATAAATTAAAATGTACAATCAAATTAAATAATTAAATGGTTTATATTTTAATTTAAAGAAAAATGGGCTGAAACGACCAAATGGGCTGATGAGACCTAGTCCATTGTGTCCAGAATAGGGGTATTTGGCTAGTGGAGACACACGCTGGGCTGATTTTGGAGTTAGTACCAGTTAACGGGCTTTTTTGTGAGTTAATGAATTAAATAATATTATATTATAAATATAGAATAATCTAAAACCCTAATCCTATACAGTAGCTGCCACCTCTATCTGTTTCATGGACAGAAAGCTCAAACCTTCGACCATTAAAATCATTCGATCCTTACAGTGAAATTCCTCCCTCCTTTCGACAATTTTGTAGAACTCTTCACCCTCTCCACATCCGTACGGTGGAAGTGTCTGGAGCCCCGTATTTTGAGTGCACCATCACCCCAAACCATCGCCGATCTCGTCGCCGCCGTGCCCCATAGCCCAGATCGAGTTGATCAACGTGGGCCCTCTCTGGTGCACGCCTCCTCCGTCTCCGGCGTGGCGTGGTCTGATCGTTGCGAAGTTGAAAGGATTGATCGAAATTTGGAACCCTAAACCTGAACAAAACGAAGAGGGTGCGACCTCTTTTCTGATAGAAGAAGGTGTTTTTTTATTTAATTATTTAATTAATTAAATCTAAAATGTTATTAACACAATAAAATTTGTAACTCGTTCATATATTATCAGAATCGCATGAAACAGAAATCGTTTTGGATCGCGGCGGTGTCTACTTCATTTTAGAAGCGACCAAGGAATTTTTGGTCGATCTGAAATTTTTGAGGAATTCCAAAGCACTGTGAGATCTCTTATAAAAAATTAAAAATTAATTGTTATTGCATTGTATAATTTTTATATATCCGTTGTTAAGATTCATTTATGTTGAGCGTGATTTGAATTGAAATATTTTGTTTGTGGTGATCTGTTGGGTTTAATTGGATAAGATGGAATTGATCAAAACTGTTAACACAATAAAAAAATTGTTTTTTTATTCTATATACATATATGTTAGGATTGATCAAAATTGTTAACACAATAAAAATATCTCTTTTTTTGCTGTATATACGTATATGTTAGGATTGATCAAAATTGTTAACACAATAAAAATATCTCTTTTTTATTTCATATACATATATGTTAGGATTGATCAAAATTGTTAACACAATAAAAATATCTTTTTCTTTATTGTATATACATATATTTTAGAATTGGACAAAATTGTTAACACAAATAAAATTCTTTTTTTTATTTATACATATGAAACATAGAAATGGTTGTGTAAATAAAATTCCCTTTTTTATTTATACATACGAAACATAGAAATGGTTGTGTAAATAAAAGTATCCTTTTTATTTTAACATGTTAATGTTAGAATTTGTTTAACAATAAAAATATTCTTTTTATTTTAACATGTTAATGTTAGAATTTGATAAACAATAAAAATATTCTTTTCATTGTACATGATAATATTAGAATTGTTAGAATTTGTAAAACAATAAAAATATTCTTTTTATTATACATGTTAATATTAGAACTGTTAGAATTTGTAAAACAATAAAAATATTCTTTTTATTGCACATGTTAATATTAGAATTGTTAGAATTTGTAAAACAAGAAAAATTTTCTTTTTATTGTACATGTTAATATTAGAATTGTTAGAATTTGTAAAATAATAAAAATATTCATTTTATTGTACATGTTAATATTAGAAATGTTAGATTTTGTTTAACAATAAAAATTGTCTTTTTATTGTACATGTTAATATTAGAATTGTTAGAATTTGTAAAACAATAAAAATATTCTTTTTGTTGTACATGTTAATACTAGAATTGTTAGAATTTGTAAAAACAATAAAAATATTCTTTTTATTGTACATGTTAATATTAGAATTGTTAGAATTTGTAAAACAATAAAAATATTATTTTTATTGTACATGTTAATATTAGAATTGTTAGAATTTGTAAAACAATAAAAATATTCATTTTATTGTATATGTTAATATTAGAATTAAAATTTATTTAATAATAAAAATAGTCTTTTTATTGTACATGTTAATATTAGAATTGTTATAATTTGTAAAACAATAAGAATAGTCTTTTTATTGTACATGTTAATATTAGAATTGTTAAAATTTGTAAAACAATAAAAATAGTCTTTTTATTGTACATGTTAATAATAGGATTGGTTAAATTTGTCATACAATAAAATGTTCTATTTTATTGTACATGCTAATCATAGAATTTGTTAGAAATGTTCATACAATAAAATTATCCTTTTTATTGTATATGTAACATAGAATTTTGTTAGAAATGTTCATACAATAAAATTATCCTTTTTATTGTATATGTAACAAATAATTTTTTTTTATTGTATATGTAACAAAGAATTTTGTTAGAAATGTTCATACAATAAAATTATCCTTCTTATTGTATATGTAACATAGAATTTTGTTAGAAATGTTCATACAATAAAATTATCCTTTTTATTGTGTATGTAACATAGAATTTTGTTAGAAATGTTTATACAATAAAATTATCCCTTTTATTGTATATATAACATAGAATTTTGTTAGAACTGTTCATATAATAAAATTATCCTTTTTATTGTATATGTAACATAGAATTGGTTAGAAATGTTCATATAATAAAAGTATCCTTTTTATTGTATATGTGACGTAGAACTTTGTTAGAAATGTTCATAAAATAAAATTATCCTTTTTATTGTATACGTAAACATAGAATCTGTTAGAAATGTTAGTACAATAAAGTTATCTTTTTATTGTATATATGAATCATAGGATTGGACAAAGTAAATTGTCATACAATAAAAATTCCTTTTCTCTACTTTATATATATATATATATATATATATATGAATCACAGAAGTGGACAAATTTATTTATACAAATAAATTACTTTCTTTTGTATTATATATATTTATGATTCATAAAAGAAACATGTTTACGGAAAAATGTTGAAGTATTAAAAATGACAATTTTTAATGTATATTTAGATTTATTATTAAAAGAAACATGTTTAGGGAAATATGTTGAAGCATTAAAAATGATAATTTTTAACGTATACTTAGATTTATTATTAAAAGAATCATGTTTAGGGAAAATGTTAAAACATTAAAAATGACAATTCTAAATGTATATTTTGATTCATTATTAAAAATGATGTGTGCATTAGAAATTGTTTAGAGATTAAAAAGGACATTTTAATGTATATTTAGTTTCATTGATATGTTACACTTTACACGTTCATTTACAGAAAAAGGATTATAGGTTAAATAGGATTTGTAATGAAAAATGTTACATTTTACCTTTTAGCAAAATAGGAAAATATTTATATGTTAAGATATGTTTTGTATGTTGAAAACATCCCTTTTAACATATTAGTGAAATCATCGAATGATTTATATTTATATATATATAATATATAAATATAAATATAAATTAAAATTAAACGAATTGCGAGCGATAGTTCGTGTTTCGGAATCGTAACTTTAAACGATTATACCGAAAGATCCAACCGTCGGATTTTCCCAAAACTGGAACTGTTAGGTCTGCTTTGGGAAGATCTTTCCAACGTTATCAGATTTGTTAAAATCCAATGGTTAGATTTTGAGAAATATGTAATTCAAATTTCGATAAAAACAGCGCTAGGGCCACGTAATGACCTAAAGCGTCGTTAAATTAAATGGGCTATTTTTATATAAATAAAAATAGGATAAATCGTTATAAAATAATATTAACGATATAAAATGATTTAAATTACATATATGCTAGAATTATTTGAAAAGACCAAGTTCAATCTCATTTCAAATAATTATACGACGATTTAAGTCGAAGATATTGAAGACGGTGGTTGAAGACTGGCAATCTTCACATCGAATGGACGATTACTGATGCCTTTGATTGGAGTTGTTGCCTTGAAAGGGTTATATTCATAGTTGTCTAGACATACTTGTTGATGTCCGGATATGCGAGAACCTCTCTTCTGTATTGGACATACGGGACGGGGAATAAGGTGTCTCCGGTTTCATTCAGACCCAGAACGGACTTGTAAATGGATGTTTGTCTGACATTGGATTTTGTTCCGTGTTAGTTGATTTCTAAAAATATATCTTTGTTTGGTGGCGGAGAATTTATTCTCTTGCTTAACACCCTTCTCTGAGACGTACGAGCTCAAAAGTTATATATTGATAGACATCAGTTACATAGCGTGAATTGTTAATATGGCATGCTAAGATGCAAACGATCGAGGCTTTTGTTGAAAAGCAGAATCTTTGGTGGATGATCAAAGCACAACTTTGATTAGCATAGCTTTGTGTATAGTGTTACTTCGCGAGCCTCACACCTCGGTATGAGTCAAGAACGGGATAAGGACCGTAGGGACAATTTGCAATTCTTTATAGCTAGAAGTGGTGTCGTGGTATGGAGCCCAGACATTCTTACTTATGTGGATGATAATTTGCGAGGTCTCGATATATTGGTCGCTACTGGCCCAGTGATAGGTCCAATAGGACTGGGAAATGTATTATTGAGGAATTGCCAATCCGCTAAAGTATTTGTGGACCGGCCCTATCGCATCCAAGGGTTCGCCAGCGTCCGAGTCCTGAGGCATTTGTTAGAGTGTCTCGAGTCAGTGAGGAGCCATCTTTAGCCTCAACTCATGATGGAAACCCAATTTCCAATACGATATTATGGATATGATTGTAGTCTGTTGGCTACCTTTTGGACCAAGCCACCAAGATTCAAACGCGAGTTCAAGATGAAGCTTTACTTGTGGAAAAGCCTGGACCTGATCACGATCGCCCCCTGCTAGCCCGATCCGACCCCCTCGTGTCAGCCTAGCCCGATCTGACCCTCTTTTGTCAACCAGATCCGATTCGATCCGCTCCTCCTATCTCGATCTGATCCCTCCATGAAAGCACGACCTGATTCGAACCAGGAAATCAGATAAAAGCCATGACCAAGTCTTTCACGATCCGCAAAAGCAGGATCCAGCGACACCTGTCCATAACGGCCATATTGACTGTTTCTCCCTCAAGCTACGAACCAGCTCAAGATCTTCGGCATTTGTGCCATGTACGACCGCGATCCGTCTACAAAAATCAGCTATAAATAGCCCAGAACTTGGCATTTTTCGGGATCTTTTTGGCAATTCTGAGTTCTAAACCCACCATTATTACACCTCCATTGTTATTATTCAGAGTTGTCTCGAAATTATTGAGTGAATCAACATTGTAAGAGTGAGACTAAGGGATAAATCATCGATTGTACTCTGATTCCAAGTATAATCATAGATATAAAGCGGACGTAGGCTCGTTAACGCCGAACCACTATAAATCTTGCGTCTTTTTCTGTTTTTTCTAGCATTTTTTCTGATATTGATTTCTGCATAATTGAACAACTTGGGTGTTAGAGCCAATTTTGGATCTAACATTTTAGTGCTTTCACTGAGAACAAAGTCTCAGTACATTGGATTGTTGCTCTACTGTTTGGATACTCAAGTCCGAAGAAGACAGTCCAAAACTCAGCAGTTTCGACTTTTGAAGATTTCAGCGATACCCAGATATCATGGCTGGAAAGAAATCTAAGGAATTACGAGCTTCGCAAGCGAATGAAGCGATCGAAGAGGTGTGCACGAGCAGGTCAAGGAGGAGCGATCAGATCGCGACGACGTGGGGGTGACCCGACCCGAAGAGGGTACATCGACCCGACCCGAAGGGGGCGCCACGATCCGGGTCTCTGAAGGTGTTATGACTCGATCCCAGGACAACAACACCGTCCCCCCATCTAGTGCCCCCACGATCCGATCCCAAGGAACCACCACGAGCCATCGACACAAGGGTACCGCGATCCGAAGCGATAATCAGACCGCGACCCGACCCGGAAAGGAGGTTATGGCTCGTTCTTCTCTTGTTGGTACAACTGCTCGACTTGGCCCAAGTTCTTTACGTATAAGAGAGAATGTTGATGATTAATTTGACCCTTCTGCACCAGTTACCGAGGGACATTTAACTCGAATACTTGAAGCATTGGACATGCAAACCGATGAACTTGCCGCTCAAAGGCAGGAGAGCTCATTGCTACGTCAAAACATTACTGCCTTAGGCAGAAGAATTGACGATATTCAAAGCCAGGTTTCACCACCTCCAGCTCATCCTTTCTCTCCAGAACATACCTCGTCGTCTGAAGAGCCCAGAACGAACCAACGATGGCCCTCGTTAGAAAGGGCCGAGAACATAGAATAGCTTCGATTTGGGTCACTTCCATCTCGTGAAGAGGAGGCATTTAATCAGGGAATTAGTAACCGCAACTTAAATGAGCCTGTTCTACCACCAAGGAATGGCACGCCTCCCGCTCGTCGCATGATCGATCGCGGTAACAAGGGGCAAGGGAGTTCTGCTCAGGGCCTAGATTTTATAGCAGCGCGTCAAAGAAACACTGGAGGAGGGCGTCGGGCAAGGAGTGCAGATCCCGAATCCACCCTAACCCATGCAGAGGTCGAAGCAATGATTAGGCAAGTCATGATAAATAGTCGTGGACAGAGGAATGAAGATTGGGGGCATAGATCACAGTCACACGCCTTTTACTGACGACATACTGGATGTTACATTCCCGAGGCACTTCAATATGCCAACTATGAATCGCTATACGGGCAGGATCGATCCCATCCAGCATTTAATGCGATACTCTTGGTCAATGAATGCCGCTGCAGCCACGGACGCGGTCAAATGTAAAGTGTTCCCTTTATTCTTGGAAGATGTGGCATTATTGTGGTTTACCCGCCTGCCAGCACGGTCAATATCCAGCTTCAGGGAATTGAGTGAAAATTTCGTGAACCAATTCCTTCTTCATGCCCAGAGGTCTAAGAATGTGATTGAGCTATCCCTCATTAAACAATGACCGGACGAAAGCCTGAGGTCGTATTTGGATCATTTTAACTTGGCTGTCACAGAAGTCAAAAATCCGCATGAGCAGACTGTGTTGATGGCCTTGATCAATGGTGTCGACAAAGATACCGAGTTTGGAAGATATCTGGCTGGTAAACCTCCCCCGACCAGAGAAATATTTTATGAAAAAGCTAACATTCGCCTGCGTCGGGAAGAGATATACGCCAATTGAAAAAGAAAGGCTACTGATAAGGAAGATATCCAAAGCAACGTGGCCATCAAGAAAATGGGAGATAGCTCAGGAAAGGTTGAAGTTAACGTTGGGAACAAGAATCAAGACAGCGGTCGCCAATTAGGGAATAATAATAATAATCGAAAAAGAAATCGAGGAAATGACTCTCAGGGGAGGTCCCGGCCCAGACCGTTTGAGAACTTCACACCGTTAAATGACACGTTGGAGAACATCTTCCTGGATACGTATAATGTCCTCCAATACAAAAGGCCTCCTCCAAGAGATTCTACAGAGAAAGAGCGTGAAACTGGGAAATTCTGTCTTTTTCATCAGACTCACTATCATACCACAAACGAATGTCGTCACTTGAGAGACGTGGTTGAAAGGCTGCTCCGAGAAGGGAAGCTTGATGAGTATAAGGTGACTCCTAGGGACAGGGGGCATGCCGTACAAGCCCCGAGCCAAAGCCAACTTACTGCCAAACCGACGGCTCAGCAAAAAGGGAAAAATATCGTTATCAATACCATAATTGGTGGGCTCCACCTAGCAGGGCACAGTTTCAGAGCTATGGATCAATACATAAATGCAGTTAAGCAGCATTTCGAAGTGGGAGATTGCAGTAATCCCGAGGACAGCGCTCCGATTGAGCAACAAAAGACGATGTCCGATGACGTCATATTTCGCGAGCGAGAGAGTATTGGAGTACACTCCCCAACTGAAGATCCGTTGGTGATCACCGTCACCATTGGCCCAGCGATAGTTCATAAAGTCTTGGTAGATAACGAGAGTTCCGTCAGCATTTTGTTCAAGAAAACATTCGACCAAATGAAACTTGAGCCAAAGGATTTAAAGCCATGTGAAGGTTGGATACGTGGATTTAATGGGGCCTCGACCGCTTAAATAGGATACGTGGAATTATCAGTAACCCTTGGGGAAGGCGAACGCCAGAGAATGAGGATCCTTCCCTTCGTGGTCCTGGATATTGAATCGCCGTACAATGCCTTCTTGGGCCGACCAGCCCTAGCCAAATTCAGGGCCAGTATTACACCCTGGTGCTTATTGTTGAAATTCCCAACGGATTCTGGTGTGGGTATTGTTAGAGCAGATCAAGTTGTTGCATGAGCATGCTACATTGCAGGATTTAAATTGCTCCGCAAAGGAAGAAATATAGAGGCGAAAGGTGGTTCCTCCCCTCCAAGGGAGGAATCGTCATAGCAACTATAGGAGGTGCCTTTGGGAGGGTCGCCCGAGGACATAGATCCCAGAGAGGATCAAGAGCCTGGGGGCAGAATGGCGACTCCCAATGAAGCAACTGTGGATGTACCAATCCATGATAGTGACTCAGAGAAGGTCTTGAAGATTGGATCCCAGTTGGATCCCGCTCGAGCCAAGGAATTAACAAATTTTCTGAAAACTAACTTGGATGTATTTCCTAGACCCATGCGGACATGTGTGGGATATCTCCCTCAATTATGAGTCATTCGCTAAGCATTAACCCGAAACATCCTCCCGTCAAGTAGAAAAGGCGAATGCTGGGTCCAGAAAGGTCTACCGCATTGAAAGAAGAAGTCGAGAAACTAAAGAGTAATTGATTTATTAAAGATTCGACGTACCCTGTGTAATAACCCGGAAAATCTGGGCCAGCTTAAAATTTTTATTTTGGCAATTTTAGCGAATTTTGAATATTTGAAATAGCTTATTTTAATTAAAAACAACGAGAAATTTTATTTTTAATAGAATTCGACGTATATATTATATACGTCGTCGTTAGAATATAAATAATTATATATAATTATAATAGAATTGAAAATGGCGCGGTAGTTCGATAATTCGATTTCAAACTTCAATTAAATTGTTTGGTGAATTGAAATGGATTTGATTGATGTGTGAATGGCGTGGGCCTTCACTAGACCGGGGATAAGGCTAGGCCTCGTCCCGTTTCTAGTATCGTGCCGTTATGCCGCCGAAATTTTCTAAAATAATTTAGAAAATAAAAATATCATTTTATTTAAAGAATGAACTGAATAAAAATTCATATGTTAAAATAAAATGTTTCATCGTTAAAGATATAATTTTTAACGTGAATAAGAATATAGTGAATGTAAATAAATAAAATATTCATTTACAAACCGGACGGTTTGTTTATGTACACCTATTTGAATGACATTGATTGGGACGATAAATTTTACACATCTCCCAACTGCACAAATAAAATATGTGTTTGATTGTTTGAAACCCCACACGGGTGTTGGGATGAAATTTGAAGTTCACTCATCCTGATTGATTGAATATGTCGATCGATTGATTGACAGGCTGTTATAAGCATTAGATATCTATATTTGATGCTTATACAGTGTAGTGCACTTTGGATGATGGTTGATTATTTATAGTTGCTAGTATATACATGTGATGTATGAAAATCCATATAATTAATATTATATGGTGATTGATTGGGCCTCATTCCAATTTAGAAAATAAAGAACATAATAAAATTTACATCTTTATCTTTATAACATAAAGGTACATGTGTTGACTGTACTCATTCGTTGAGATTAGTCATGTGTTGATAGAAATATTTTAATAATAAAATTTACATCTTTATCTTTATAACATAAAGGTTCATGGGTTGACTGTACTCATCCGTTGAGATTAGTCATGTGTTGAACGAAATATTTCAATAATAAAATTTACATCTTTATCTTTATAACATAAAGGTTCATGTGTTGACTGTACTCATCCGTTGAGATTAGTCATGTGTTGAACGAAATATTTTAATAATAAAATTTACATCTTTATCTTTATAACATAAAGGTTCATGTGTTGACTGTACTCATCCGTTGAGATTAGTCATGTGTTGAACGAAATATTTTAACAATAAAATTTACATCTTTATCATATATGAAATTAGAAACTAACTGGAAAATAGATGAGATGAGTGGTCTCCTGAATATTGATCTGATGTTGGTTTCGGCCTTCGGGGTTAATATTCAGGGAATCGTTCTCTTACTAATTTACAGTTGGAGTCTGATTTAATATCAAACGATAGATGCCTTAATTTTCATAAAATATAATAATTTAACAAAAATAGTCACACGTGGACAGTACTCATTCGTTGAGATTAGTCGTGTGTTGACAAAAATAAATATTCATTTGTTGAATAGAATAAAGGAATATATGAAGCCGTGTTGGTTAGATTGACGCCATTTTGACGTGAACGATATTTATATCGATTTTATTCATTTTGAATTGAATATTGTAAAACGATTTCGAAATGAATTGAATTGAAAACGATTTCGAAATGAATTGAATTGAAAACGATTTCGAAATGAATTGAATTGAAAAAGATTTGAAAATGAATTGAACTGAAAACGATTTCGAAATCAATTGAATATATAATGAATTTGATTCAAATAGAAAACCAATTTGAATTGAATCGAATAGAAAACCAATTTGAATTGAATCGAATAGAAAACCAATTTGAATTCGAATTGTATAGAAAACCAATTTGAATTGAATCGAATAGAAAACCAATTTGAATTGAATCGAATAGAAAAGGACTTTGAAATTGAATTGAATTGAAAATGAAATCAATTTGAATTGGAAGCGAATTGAAATGAAATCAAATTGAATTGAAATTTGAATTGAATAGAAATGAATTTTAAAACGAATTTATAAGGAAAAATTCCATTTTTTCTTTGAATCGAAACGGAAGTTGAAATTATTTTTGAAACAAATTTAAAACTATTTATATAATTCGTTTTAAATAGAAATCGACGAAATATATATTATATATATTATATATATAATATAACAGCCTGAATAGAACGCGCCGCGCCGCGGCAGTTCGTGAATTTCGACCATTTATTTCAAACGGACATTACGGGAGATCCGACCGTCGGATTCTCCTAAAACCGGAACCGTTGGGTTTGTATCGAAAAGAGCTTTCTAACGAATATTGGAAATTCAAAATCTAACGGTTGGATTTGGAGATACGTCCAAATCAAATTTGGAAAAGGTCGTTGTAAGTGCAGATCGATGGCCGTTGTTGGAAATCGACTGTACGGGCCTTGATAAAATTATTAAAAATATCAATAATTTGTGTAAAATCATAAGGAATGATTTGGGAAAAATTGGGGTGAAAAACTCCACATTTGAAAAGATAAAAATGGATTTTTATCGAAATGAACTAGTTTTGAACTAAATTTAAAACCCAATTATTTTTAAATAAATAAATTAGATTTAAAAAGGGGTTTTAAATTATCGGAATTTCTAATATATTTGATTGGATTTGAAATGGGTTTATCGTGAACGGTGTTTTAAATAACACTAGTTCTTTAACCCGATAATAAATAGAATGTGATTTGGGTTTGTCGTGAACTGTGTTTTGAATAACACCTAGTTCTTTAACCCAGTAAAAGGAGTTTTAACGAATCTGCAATTAGGTTGAAATGTGAATCTATAATCTAAATTATCAAATTTAGAATTGAGCGAGAATGGAGCATCGCCAGTTTTGCTCCAAAGCGATAGTTAAATCTTTAATTAGATTTGAACGTGAAATGATAATTAATTTTACCGATAACACCGTGATGTTAGATATGGAGTATTACCAGTTTTGCTTCATGGAATGAATAGGTTGGGATTGGGAAATAAAATAAATAATTACTTCGGTGTGGTTCGCTAATCTCGACTAGTTAGAAAAACCATAATTTGGTTTGAAACGAAATCCAAAGGAAGATTAAAGGATAAATTTTAAAGAATTTATCTTGGATAAAATTAATGGGAACCTTTCCCTAAAAATGTGGAATTTAGAAACTAGCTGTAGGTTAGCTAGGAAGAATAGTTTCCTGGGTATTGATCTGATGTTGGTTCCGGCCTTCGGGGTTAATGTTTGGGAAGTTGTTCTCTGGTTGATTTACGGTTAGTGACTATTGAATTGGAATGAGGCGTATGTTGTGTTTGTGTAACATTTGTTTTAATATACGCGGGTTGTTCGGAAAGCCCGGGTTTACACCCATTCTGAATAACCGATTCGACGATATGTCGAAGATGAAGACGGTGGTTGAAGACCGGAAGTCTACACATCGTTTGGATTATTACTGACGATCCTGATTGGGCTGTACACCCAAGAGGATGGAAATAGTTGGTGGTCGTCCAGACGTACTTGGAGATGGATGGATATGCGAGGAAAGTGCCTCCGGTTTCGTTCAGACCCAGAACGAACTTGTAAATGGATTGTGTGTCTGACATTGGATTTTATTCTGTGTTGATTGATTTCTGTTAGATATATATCTGCTTGGCGGCGGAGAATTTATTCTCTTGCTTAACGCCCTTCTCTGAGACGTACGAGCTTAGAGGTTATATATTGATAGATATCAATCGCATGGCATGAATTGCCTGTGTGGCATACTGAGTTGCATGGATCAAGGCTTCTGTTGAAAAGCAAAGACTTGTGGTTGATGATCAAAGCACGGCCTTTGTGGCGTAGCTTTGTGTATAGCGTGAATTCGCGAGCCTCACACCTCGGTATGAGTTAAAAACGGGATACGGACCGCCGGGAGAGCACGACGTTTCTTTCTAGCTTTGGTGGTGTCAGTGACTTACCAGCCCTGACATTTATATACTTTTCACCTTTGTGGTTGTTGGAATGAGGCGCCTCGATATAGGTCTGTAAGGACCGGGAAACGTGTGTTCAGGAATTGCCAATCCTCTAACGTAAGTGAGGACCGGCCCAGCCGCATCCGGGGTTGCCCATAGTGTGTAGTCCCGAGACATTTGCTAGAGTGTCTCGAAGTGGAGAGGAGCTTGCCCCTTGCCTCGACTCATGACGGAAATCCAATTTCCAATACGTGTATTTCGGCTTTATTTGTAGAGCCTAGTATGGCGACATAGTGGGATGGGGCACTCATGCCGTCTATGATTTATATTTATGATTGAAATTGTTTTGACACTATACACTTATTATAGTATCAAATGATTTGTTTTAAACGTATCAAGCATGTTTGGCTGTTACAAGTTAAAACCCTATACTCCGGCTTGCGTTGCATTGTGTGATGGGACCTGGGTCTTATAATAGCTTCATTTTTTGAAAAAGCATTGCGTTGTCTTTTCTATGCACTAGTATTCTTGGGAGGAAACCCGTTCCGTGTTATACGGCGTGGTCCCTTGAATTACTCTCTTTTAAAGTAAAGCTTTAAATAACTGTTTTAGTTCTCACACCAGTAACATGACTGACCTGGAGTTTATTGTTTTAACCTAAACTCTGGGTGCCCCTATTTTCCGCACGGGCAGCTAGTAGTTTTGGTTTTGCAGATTTATATTCACAGGATCCTGGTTTACAGCTGGAATGATATCCGGAAAGCTCTGTATCCATATATCACCTTCAGTTGTGCTTTGTATTATTTCCGCTGCTATGTAATTTATTGTAATCTCTGATATTTATCGAATGTAATTTATTCATTTATACTCTGTATATTCTTGTATCTGATGGAATTGTTATAATAACAATGAAATGTTCTTCCGTTTGCGTTCTGATTTGTCTTGTCCTCACAGTAATTTGTTCTTTCTCATCTCTTCGGAGACCGGGGAAGTACGGGTCGCTTCATTTGGTATCAGAGCTTTGGTTTACAGAGCTCGAGAACAAGACACATTAGAACCATATGAAAGAATTCATCAGATATTGGATTAGTAATATCCAATTAGAATGACTCGTTAGAGATAGGATCAGTAGTATCCTAGAACGAGTGTGAAGAGTATATTTTCCAATTGAAAACAATTTTGTTTTAAAATTTAAATCGTTTTAAACGTATTTGATTATTTATTTATTTTGAATATGGACAATCGAGTATATAAAGATTTTGCATATACGTGTCATGAACGTATATTCGAAGTTTTAATATACTGGATAGATATAGAATCATACTCTAGTGGCCCGAAGATGATTCTGATGATTGACTAGTCGTCATTAGTATTCATGTTCGAGTGACGAAGGTGTGGTATTTATATATTTCCATTAGACTGGTGTGAGAACCAAAACTGATATAGCTAGAACATATTGTTGTGAATTGGCATCAAAACAAGATTTTCAGTACATATATCAAAAATTATGAATTTGAAACTCTAATTCACTAATTGATTGATGTTTGTGTTGTTTGTTTATTTGTTTGATAATTTTGAACCATTATGCCTAATTGAACCAAATATTGAATTATATTGAAAATTGGACGCATTTGCTTGCATATACATATACTTACATTGAACAGGTCATAGCAAGGAGGCTAGAGCAGAGAATAAAATTTGTTTGCCCGACAAATAGGTACATGTTTACTACAGAATTTACTGTTTTGTTTGGGTGATGATGATTTTATGAGCCTATTGGCTAGCCGCTTGGATTTTTCTTTTTCTTTTTGAGATTAGAAGGACCGGGGAAGCTATTTGAAATTCCCCGATGCTCCCGGTGTAGGGGAGGTTATGGCGAAATTTTTCGAAAATTTAGGGTGTTAGCCAAATTTTTGAAAATTTGAAAATTCTCAGAAACTGAAAAGTTAGAGGATGGAAGCCAGATCGAACGTAGAGTTGAATAATCAAACCACTTTCGACTTTGTTCCTTTTCGGGGACGAAAAGTTTTAAGTGGGGGAGATTGTAATAACCCGGAAAATCTGGGCCAGTTTAAAATTTTTATTTTGGCAATTTTAGCGAATTTTGAATATTTAAAATAGATTATTTTAAATAAAAACAACGAGAAATTTATTTTTAATAGAATTCGTCGTATATATTATATACGTTGTCGTTAGAATATTAATAATTATATATAATTATAATAGAATTGAAAATGGCGCGGTAGTTCGATAATTCGATTTCAAACTTCAATTGAATTGTTTGGTGAATTGAAATGGATTTGATTGATGTGTGAATGGCGTGGGCCTTCACTAGACCGGGGATAAGGCTAGGCCTCGTCCCGTTTCTAGTATCGTGCCGTTATGCCGCCGAAATTTTCTAAAATAATTTAGAAAATAAAAATATCATTTTATTTAAAGAATGAACTGAATAAAAATTCATATGTTAAAATAAAATGTTTCATCGTTAAAGATATAATTTTTAACGTGAATAAGAATATAGTGAATGTGAATAAATAAAATATTCATTTACAAACCGGACGGTTTGTTTATGTACACCTATTTGAATGACATTGATTGGGACGATAAATTTTACACATCTCCCAACTGCACAAATAAAATATGTGTTTGATTGTTTGAAACCCCACACGGGTGTTGGGATGAAATTTGAAGTTCACTCATCCTGATTGATTGAATATGTCGATCGATTGATTGACAGGCTGTTATAAGCATTAGATATCTATATTTGATGCTTATACGGTGTAGTGCACTTTGGATGATGGTTGATTATTTATCGTTGCTAGTATATACATGTGATGTATGAAAATCCATATAATTAATATTATATGGTGATTGATTGGGCCTCATTCCAATTTAGAAAATAAAGAACATAATAAAATTTACATCTTTAACTTTATAACATAAAGGTTCATGTGTTGACTGTACTCATTCGTTGAGATTAGTCATGTGTTGAACGAAATATTTTAATAATAAAATTTACATCTTTATCTTTATAACATAAAGGTTCATGTGTTGACTGTACTCATCCATTGAGATTTGTCATGTGTTGAACGAAATATTTTAATAATAAAATTTACATCTTTATCTTTATAACATAAAGGTTCATGTGTTGACTGTACTCATCCGTTGAGATTAGTCATGTGTTGAACGAAATATTTTAATAATAAAATTTACATCTTTATCTTTATAACATAAAGGTTCATGTGTTGACTGTACTCATCCGTTGAGATTAGTCATGTGTTGAATGAAATATTTTAACAATAAAATTTACATCTTTATCATATATGAAATTAGAAACTAACTGGAAAATAGATGAGATGAGTGGTCTCCTGAATATTGATCTGATGTTGGTTTCGGCCTTCGTGGTTAATATTCAGGGAATCGTTCTCTTACTAATTTACAGTTGGAGTCTGATTTAATATCAAACGATAGATACCTTAATTTTCATAAAATATAATAATTTAACAAAAATAGTCACACGTGGACAGTACTCATTCGTTGAGATTAGTCGTGTGTTGACAAAAATAAATATTCATTTGTTGAATAGAATAAAGGAATATATGAAGCCGTGTTGGTTAGATTGACGCCATTTTGACGTGAACGATATTTATATCGATTTTATTCATTTTGAATTGAATATTGTAAAACGATTTCGAAATGAATTGAATTGAAAACGATTTCGAAATGAATTGAATTGAAAACGATTTCGAAATGAATTGAATTGAAAACGATTTCGAAATCAATTGAATATATAACGAATTTGATTCAAATAGAAAACCAATTTGAATTGAATCGAATAGAAAACCAATTTGAATTCGAATGGTATAGAAAACCAATTTGAATTGAATCGAATAGAAAACGACTTTGAAATTGAATTGAATTGAAAATGAATTCAATTTGAATTGGAAGCAAATTGAAATGAAATCAAATTGAATTGAAATTTGAATTGAATAGAAATGAATTTTAAAATGAATTTATAAGGAAAAATTCCATTTTTGCTTTGAATCGAAACGGAAGTTTAAATTGTTTATGAAACAAATTTAAAACTATTTATATAATTCGTTTTAAATAGAAATCGACGAAATATATATTATATATATTATATATATAATATAATAGCCTGAATAGAACGCGCCGCGCCGTGGTAGTTCGTGAATTTCGACCATTTATTTCAAACGGACATTACGGGAGATCCGACCGTCGGATTCTCCTAAAACCGGAACCGTTGGGTTCGTATCGAAAAGAGCTTTCTAACGGATATTAGAAATTCAAAATCTAACGGTTGGATTTGGAGATACGTCCAAATCAAATTTGGAAAAGGTCGCTGTAAGTGCAGATCGATGGCCGTTGTTGGAAATCGACTGTACGGGCCTTGATAAAATTAATAAAAATATCAATAATTTGTGTAAAATCATAAGGAATGATTTGGGAAAAATTGGGGTGAAAAACTCCACATTTGAAAAGATAAAAATGGATTTTTATCGAAATGAACTAGTTTTGAACTAAATTTAAAACCCAATTATTTTTAAATAAATAAATTAGATTTAAAAACGGGTTTTAAATAATCGGAATTTCTAATATATTTGATTGGATTTGAAATGGGTTTATCGTGAACGGTGTTTTAAATAACACTAGTTCTTTAACCCGATAATAAATAGAATGTGATTTGGGTTTGTCGTGAACTGTGTTTTAAATAACACCTAGTTCTTTAACCCAGTAAAAGGAGTTTTAACGAATCTGCAATTAGGTTGAAATGTGAATCTATAATCTAAATTATCAAATTTAGAATTGAGCGAGAATGGAGCATCGCCAGTTTTGCTCCAAAGCGATAGTTAAATCTTTAATTAGATTTGAACGTGAAATGGTAATTAATTTTACCGATAACACTGTGATGTTAGATATGGAGTATTACCAGTTTTGCTTCATGGAATGAATAGGTTGGGATTGGGAAATAAAATAAATAATTACTTCGGTGTGGTTCACTAATCTCGACCAGTTAGAAAAACCATAATTTGGTTTGAAACGAAATCCAAAGGAAGATTAAAGGATAAATTTTAAAGAATTTATCTTGGATAAAATTAATGGGAACCTTTCCCTAAAAATGTGGAATTTAGAAACTAGCTGTAGGTTAGCTAAGAAGAATAGTTTCCTGGGTATTGATCTGATGTTGGTTCCGGCCTTCGAGGTTAATGTTTGGGAAGTTGTTCTCTGGTTGATTTACGATTAGTGACTAATGAATTGGAATGAGGCGTATGTTGTGTTTGTGTAACATTTGTTTTAATATACGCGGGTTGTTCGAAAAGCCCGGGTTTACACCCATTCTGAATAACCGATTCGACGATATGTCGAAGATGAAGACGGTGATTGAAGACCGGAAGTCTACACATCGTTTGGATTATTACTGACGATCCTGATTGGGCTGTACACCCAAGAGGATGGAAATAGTTGGTGGTCGTCCAGACGTACTTGGAGATGGATGGATATGCGAGGAAAGTGCCTCCGGTTTCGTTCAGACCCAGAACGAACTTGTAAATGGATTGTGTGTCTGACATTTGATTTTATTCTGTGTTGATTGATTTCTGTTAAATATATATCTGCTTGGCGGCGGAGAATTTATTCTCTTGCTTAACGCCCTTCTTTGAGACGTACGAGCTTAGAGGTTATATATCGATAGATATCAATCGCATGGCATGAATTGCCTGTGTGGCATACTGAGTTGCATGGATCAAGGCTTCTGTTGAAAAGCAAAGTCTTGTGGTTGATGATCAAAGCACGGCCTTTTGGCGTAGCTTTGTGTATAGCGTGAATTCGCGAGCCTCACACCTCGGTATGAGTTAAAAAAGGGATACGGACCGCTGGGAGAGCACGACGTTTCTTTCTAGCTTTGGTGGTGTCAGTGACTTACCAGCCCTGACATTTATATACTTTTCACCTTTGTGGTTGTTGGAATGAGGCGCCTTGATATAGGTCTGTAAGGACCGGGAAACGTGTGTTCAGGAATTGCCAATCCTCTAACGTAAGTGAGGACCGGCCCAGCCGCATCCGGGGTTGCCCAGAGTGTGTAGTCCCGAGACATTTGCTAGAGTGTCTCGAAGCGGAGAGGAGCTTGCCCCTTGCCTCGACTCATGACGGAAATCCAATTTCCAATACGTGTATTTCGGCTTTATTTGTAGAGCCTAGTATGGCGACATAGTGGGATGGGGCACTCATGCCGTCTGTGATTTATATTTATGATTGAAATTGTTTTGACACTATACACTTATTATAGTATCAAATGATTTGTTTTAAACGTATCAAGCATGTTTGGCTGTTATAAGGTAAAACCCTATCCTCCGGCTTGCGTTCCATTGTGTGATGGGACCTGGGTCTTATAATAGCTTCATTTTTTGAAAAAGCATTGCGTTGTCTTTTCTATGCACTAGTATTCTTGGGAGGAAACCCGTTCCGTGTTATACGGCGTGGTCCCTTGAATTACTCTCTTTTAAAGTAAAGCTTTAAATAACTGTTTTAGTTCTTACACCAGTCACATGACTGACCTGGAGTTTATTGTTTTAACCTAAACTCTGGGTGCCCCTATTTTCCGCATGGGCAGCTAGTAGTTTTTGTTTTGCAGATTTATATTCACAGGATCCTGGTTTACAGCTGGAATGATATCCGGAAAGCTCTGTATCCGTATATCACCTTCAGTTGTGCTTTGTATTATTTTTCCGCTGCTATGTAATTTATTGTAATCTCTGATATTTATCGAATGTAATTTATTCATTTATACTCTGTATATTCTTGTATATGATGGAATTGTTATAATAACAATGAAATGTTCTTCCGTTTGCATTCTGATTTGTCTTGTCCTCACAGTAATTCGTTCTTTCTCATCTCTTCGGAGACCGGGGAAGTACGGGTCGCTTCACCCTGACTGGATTTCAAATCCGGTTTTGGTTAAAAAAGGCCAATGGAAAGTAGCGAACGTGCATCGATTTCTCTGTTCTAAACAAGGCTTGTCCGAAGGATAGCTTCCCGTTGCCTAGAATCGATCAGTTAGTAGATTCAACTGCAGGTTACGAACTCCTTTCTTTTATGGATGCTTATTCGGGGTATAATCAGATCCCCATGCATGTCCCAGACCAGGAGCATACCGGCTTCATTACAGGTTTGGGATTATATTGCTATGTGGTGATGCCTTTCGGTCTGAAAAATGTTGGCGCTACGTATCAGCGGTTGGTGAATAGGATGTTCTACAACCAGATTGGGAAAACGATGGAGGTATACGTCGACGATATGTTGGTAAAGTCCAGACAATCGACCGATCACACCGACGATTTGGCAGAGCTGTTTCAAATTCTTCGAAAATATGGGATGAAATCGAATCCCTTGAAATGCTCGTTTGCGGTAGCATCTGGAAAATTCCTGGGGTTCATTGTAAGTTCGCGTGGAATCGAGATTAATCCAGACCAAATTACAGCAATCTGAAATATCCAAGAACCAAAGCAGATTAAAGATGTGCAAAGCCTTGCTGGAAAAGTGGAAGCGCTAAGCAGATTCATCGCAAAAGCTACAGATAAATGCATCCCGTTTTTCGACTTATAAAGCGAGGCAAGCACAACTTTAAATGGACTCCTGATTACATGGAAGCTTTCCAAAATCTGTTAAATCATCTAGAGAGACCCCCAATACTGTCTAAGCCTATGGATCACAAGGATTTATTCGTGTATCTAGCATTATCATCCCACACAATCAGTTCGGCTTTGGTAAGAGAAGAGGATAAGGTGCAAAGACTGGTGTACTATGTGAGCAAGAAATTGGCAGCCGTAGAACGAAATTACCCAAAGATATAAAAGCTCGCATACAGTTTGATGATCGCATCTAGGAAGCTTCGTCACTACTTTCAAGCTCATCCCATCACTGTTTATACTGATCACCCGCTTAAACAAGTCCTACAAAGGCCAGAAGCATCGGGAAGATTGCTTAAACGGAATATTGAGCTGAGTCAATTCGACCTGAACTTCCAACCCCGGAGATCGATAAAAGGGCAGGTACTTGCAGACTTTATAGCAGAATTCACCATTCCAGAAGATGATGCGGTAACTGAGGAAGATGATCCTCCAAAGCTATTCCTTGACCCTTATGCCTGAAAACTATATACTGATGGAGCTAAAAATGTTAGATGATCAGGTGCCAGAGTGGTTCTTGAAACTCCAGAGAAACGGCTAATATATTATGCTCTTAGATTGGAGTTCCACGCAACCAATAATGATTCCGAATATGAAGCTCTAATTGCCGGGTTGAAACTTGCGAAGGAACTGGGGATAACGAAGTTAGACATCTTTTGTGACTCCAATTTGGTCATAAACCAAGTTAATGAAAAGTTTCAGGCTATAAGCCCAAGGTTGATATCATATCTGGAAAAAGTAAGAACGTTGTTGGATGGTTTTGAGCATCATAGTATATCTCACATTCCTCGGCGGAGAATCAAAGAGCGGATAAGTTAGCAAAGGTGGCTAGTTCCGATAATCCAGAACATACGGAGCTAGTCCCGATTGAAGTATTACAGTTTCCCAGTGTGGATCAGATGGAAGTTGATCCGATACTGGAAATTGAACCTGAAACGGAGTCATGGATGACCCCCTGAAGAATTTCTTGATGAATGGAATGCTCCCAAGTAAGAAAAGCGAGAGGCGCGCGGTTATACGGAAGGCCTCCCGATATGTGTTGCAAGGCGAAGTCCTGTACAGACAAAGTTTTTCGATGCCTCTCCTTCGGTGCATTTCCCATGACGACATCAAGCGTGTGCTGAAGGAAGTCCATGAAGGTGAGTGTGGCGACCACATGGGAGGACAAACGTTGGAAAAAAAGATATTGCGTTACAGGTATTTCTGGCCCACCATAAACAAGGATGCAGCCAAGTATGCATGACGTTGTGACGCTTGCCAGAAGTTCTCCAAAATCCCTAGGGCACCACCTAACCAGTTGAAGACAATGACAAGCCCTTGGCCTTTTGCTATGTGGGGAATTGACATTATTGGGAGCCTCCCCAAAGCAAAGGGCGAAGCAAAGTTCACTATTGTGGCCGTGGATTATTTTACTAAATGGGTAGATGCAGAGCCTTTGACCACGATCACAACTAAACGAGTGATCAACTTTGTCGTTAAGAACAACATCTGTCGATTTGGGATTCCAAAAGTCATCATAACCGACAATGGGACCCAATTCGACAGCACGGAGTTTCAAGATTTCTATCGAAAGTATCACATCGAGAAAAGATTCACCTCTGTGGCACATCCGCGATCTAATGGACAGGTCGAAGCGGCAAACAAGGTGATCAAATCCATTTTGAAGAAAAGATTGAAGAGGGCTAAAGCTATGTGGGTCGACGAATTGCCCCTGCCACTATGGGCCTATAGAACGACGTACAAGTCGGCAACAGGTCACACCCCGTTTTCCCTTGCTTTCGGAGCTGAAGCCGTTATTCCGATCGAGTTAGAAGTACCATCCCATCGTACCATTTATTACGACCCGATGACCAACAATGAGTTGCTCCTAGAATCCCTGGACATGATTGAGGAAAAAAGGGACGATGCCAACTTACGTGCCTTGAGGCACAAGCAACAAATATCTCGGTACTACAACAGAATAGTCCGAGCTCGAACATTCGAACCCGGAGACTTGGTTCTGAAGCGTGTCTTTCCACCCCCGGTACATATGGGCCCGAAATGGGAAGGACCGTACTCCATTTCACAAGGCTTGATAATGGAACCTTCAAGCTAGCGACCGTGGATGGAGATGAAATCCCCAGAGTGTGGAATGCCTAGCATTTGCTACTTTACCTGACATAAAAGTGTCAGTTTTATTCTTTTGTTTATAGAACCATGTAAAAAGGCTCGACTTGCCTAGAACAATCTGGTTACTTGAATAAAAGACTATAAAGTGGACGTAGGTCATGATTCGCCCGAACCACTATAAAAATACTGCGTGTCATTTACCTTTACTGTACCATTTCTTATCTACTCTTTTATTTTGATCAATATATATATTGTTACCATTTCGAGAATTGTTTTAAATTTATGCAGTAATCTCAAAACAACCAATTCAAAATGTCGTCCAGTAGATCGGAAAGTTCACGATAATTAAAGCTCCAAAAGGTGCAATGAGGTAAATCACGCTACATCTTGCACTCTAACTCTCGAGATCAGGAAGAGAGTATAAAGGACGCGAAGATAACGTCCCCAAGGCGTGAAGGTGCACCATGATAAAGCCGCCTTGACAACACTCTAACCCGCTGAAGGATCGGGTGAGAATAAAGGCGCTAGAGACTTAGCGCCCCCAGAACTTCTGCCCCGCTGAAGGATCGGTGAGCAGACCAAAAATCAAGCTCAAACTGAAACCCGCTGAAGGATCGGGAGAGTATAAAGGCACTAGAGACTTAGAGCCACACGAACTCTAAACCGCTGAAGGATCGGGAGAGTATAAAGGCGCTAGAGACTTAGTGCCACACAAACTCTAACCCGCTGAATGATCGGGAGAGCATAAAAGCGCTAGAGACTTAGCGCCACAAGAACCATTACCCTATGGAAAGATCGGGATAGTACGAATATAATTATAATTGATCGCCAACGCATCCTGGCCAGGCACTATAACGATGATCAATTAGGAATATGTATGTGCATCACTATACATTTACTTAGCACATGTATTTCCCGATGATTGTTTCCGTTATGATTAATGATCGTTACTTACAACTTTAACATTTAACTATAAAAACTTCAGTTACGATCATTTAAACTCTGCTAACATGATGAATTTGCAGGAACACAATGATGCAAAAGATGTAGGTCCTTATTTACTGGAAACGGATATACAAAAAACAAGAAACAAAGCAAAAAGTGAGGGTCAATCTCACGACTACATCTTTTGGCCAAAAGAAATCCTAAAACCAAAACATGAGCCAATAGCTGCATCCTATTTGCGCTTGGGAGATGGCTTTGATTTCTTGTCCTTCCTCTGTTTCTCCAACTCCTCTTTATCAGTACCGGAGCGGTCGCTTTTCTTCCTCTTCCTCTTGTCGACAAGAGGCTCCGGAGGAGGACTGGAAGGTTTAGAAGCAAGCTGTGAAGTTATCGATCTAGAAGAGAATCTTAAAACCAATCCAGTCTTGGGATCAATTTCAGAAATAGGGGTCACGAACACAGGATTCTGTTCCTCCCTCTTAAGAGCCAATTGCTTCTCCTTCTTAGCTTATATGTCAGCCAAGGTTTTGCTATCATCACCCTTGGTCTCGTCAATGATTTCTACCTCCTCTTCCTCATCTTCATGACCGTCGTCTGTGTCATGCAGAGCAGCAATGATCTCGGCGTCTGTAGGAGCGCCAGTGCCAGACTCCATGGGTGCTACTGCAACTCTATCACTTGTTGAGCCCCCGGTTTGCTTTGAGACCTCGGAAGCTTCGATATCAGAACCCGGGGGAACCTCCACCTTCTCAGCCTCTGTCTTCTCCTCTGCACCCTTTTCGGCCACTTTGGTACCTACACCATTAGAAGCAAAGTTTAGCGAATCGGTAGGAGATGTGGCCATGTCGGTTGTCTGTCCCACGAGATGACGACAAGTTACGATTGCTTTAACAAACTGTGGAGAAAATGTGGAGATACCTTCGGCCAATTCATCTCCCAGATTTGTACTGGTGGTCCCGACAATCGGAGGAGTAGGTGCCAAGGGGATCAATGGATCATCGGGGTTATATCCCTCGACTTCAGAGGTTTTGGGCTCAACCACCGAGCTCGAGCTCTCGCCAACCTTTTCCTTGCCCTTGAGTCTGCTCTTCTCCCTCTCCATTTCCTCGTGGATAAGGCATCTACCTTCCTCCAAAGCCTCAGGCTCTTCACCTCTGAGAAGGGTTTGCATCAACTGGCGTTTGTCAATCTCATCGACCCCCAGACACCGCTTCTCGCCCTCGACAATTGCGTCCCATGTATTGGCCAAGGTAACAGGGTAGTCTGGAATCCACGAGATGTCTCGATGCTTGATAACTTGACCAAACAAATCGAAAAATAATTCCTCAAAACTATCTATATCTTTCTCTCTTTCGGCAAGTTATCAACCGCAGCAGCTGCTGACTCAAGAGCCTATTAGCATTACTTTCGGCGACAGCTACACGCTCCTCAGCTTGAGCGAGTTGATCATTTAGAACCTCCTTTTCCTTCTTAGCAAGGGCAAGGTCATTTTTTAAGCTCGCCCTCTATTTATCCCAAGCCTCTTTCTCGGCAGAAAATCGATCCTGTACTGCCTTCAGTTCAGTATTAATTGCCCTGAGATCCTCTACTTCCTTCCTCAAGGCCACCCGTTCCTGGATATTTAAGTCAAGCTCGTTGCGAAAACGCTCCATGGCACTCTCCAACTCGGACTTGTAATTCTTTGCGTCTCGCCGAGCTAAAGCCTGTTGGGCCTGTGCATCCTCCAGCCCTTTTTCCATTTTGCACCTAGCCCTAACATCATTGTCAATCTTTCCTCTGGCCCTGGCCGCGTCCGTCTCCTTCCGGCGGATGATAGTAGAGAGTGTAGCAGCATGCTTATTCATTATCCCATATTGTTTAGCTACATGGCATACATACCTTATCACCTCTCTGTCCCAATCCTCGGGGACCGGTTCAAGATTTGGGACGAACACCATCCTCTCAAAGTAAATGTTGGGAAACTGTTTTCGTAAGCGCTCTAGCCTGGCCGTAATCTCATAACTGGGGTCAACATCCCTTGCTGTAGTGGTGTCCAAGCCACGCTCACCAGAAGAGGTAGGAACTGTCTACCACTTCTCTATAATCCTGCCCTCATCTTTGTCCTTGTCCTTTGGCTCAGCGTGTTTTTTAGAAGATTGGGCATGAGAAGGAGTGCTTTTCGGAGGGGCTAAATCTCTAGGAAGTTGCTTCCCCAGTTGGTGGCATTGGACGACTATGTGGCTTTTCATAACTTTGCTTCGGTGGAGATCGAGGTCGTGCAGGATAAGATTGATGAGAATCCCGGGGTCGACGACTATCCCTTCCCCGACTATCGCCACGAGTGTTCTCAGGATCTGGAAGGAGGCTTGGTGTGCCCTCGCGAAGGGAACGGTAGGAATAAGACCGTTTGCGAGACATTTTTCCTACAAAGAAAACAAGTGCGTACTAGAACGATGAACCACAGTAGCAAAAGAGTGTTATGATAAATGGTGCATGTGTTTTGTGCATCCCGTGAAATCCCCTTTATTGAAACAGACCAGGACCCGAAGTTAGGCTCATTTGGGTAACTTCCTTTTCTCCAACTGGTGCACCCGTCTCTTTGGAGAGGGGAAAAATTGGTTACCCTCCGAAATATTCTTGGGTATAGATATCATCTGGCAAAGGAATTTTATTTAAGTCCCTAAGAATCTGTTCCTCCGTTAATTCATCTTGGGCGACAGACTCAATTGGCGATGAAGTTCTTAAGGGAGACTGCCCCTCGGAGGTTGGAACCTCTTTTGGTTCATCAGCTCGTCCCTCATATCCTTTATACACGTATAAATCTTCGTTATCTTGATTAATCATCGACAAAGGACTCTTGCGAGGAGTAATCGTGTCTACAACTTGAGAAGTTCTTCTCCTTCAGCCGGGGGCACATACTTGTAAGGATTGCCGCCCGCTCCAAGTCCGAATCTTATGTCCAAAAGATGGTGCTTGTGAAGGTTTTCATCGGTAATACATTTCTTGATTCTCAATAAGTCAGACTTGCTTTTAAGAAGACGGGATAATCGATCGTTATACACTGAGCCTTCTGTCTTGGGAGATGTGTGATCTGCACAAGAGAAAAAGAAACATGTTAGTGCTTCGATTATGTAATTAAGTCATGCATCCGGAGGCTAGAAACTTACTAGACTTGAGCCCCCTCCTCACACACCCAGCCTGGTGTTTTATGTAAAACCAATCAGCTTTGGGGTCCCCTATGTTGTTGTAACCATCAGACAGAACCTTCCTGTTGGCTACTGATTCAAAGAAACAGAAATTTGGGGTCGCTGTGGAACGGTGCTTGAAAAGATAGTAGAATTTCAAGTTTTTAAAGTAAGCTCAATTTGCAGAATCTCTGCATACGCGACATATAGAGTGTACAAGGCTGCATAAGCGTTGGGATGAAGCTGCACAGGGGCAATACACAATCGTCTTAAGGTTTCAATGATGATTGGAGGAAACGGAGGAATAGCGCCTACCCAGCACATGAGTCGGCTGATTGCCATGTACCCTTCTGGAGAAAGATGAGGTCTATCTCCGCTTTCGGGTGTTTTCACATCGTCCCAGGGGATCTCGTGTTTCAAACAAAATTTTCTTAAGTTTTATATCGTCTAGTTTGGAAGCTAGAGAGTCAGTGAATTTCTCAATTCCTAGAACGCTGGGAATCTCATCGGGAGCTCGGTCATCCACTTCGGACTCCTCCTCTAGCGAGGTACTCTCAGATGAATTTGATTCTGTCTCTGCCTCATATTCGGATTCATAATCCTCACCCTCTAGGTTAATTGGAGGAACCTCGGGATTAAGGTGCTCCGACACCTCCGGGTCCACCTCTGTTTCAGATCTTTCAGGAGAACGATTATCTGACATTGCTGTTTTGGTGAGCAAACATGAGAGATTAGAAAATAATTACCCTCGGACTCCGTGCATGTGCATGTTCTCGTGTGTGCAAATGTGTGTGATACTGGAAAATAAAGTCATAACATAAATTGGATAAGTGCAGTAAGCATGCTATTAAGTCATGTTGTCAGTCAGTCCAAGAAGTCCATCTTGAAGGCTCTAGCCTAACTGTTCAATGAATTGTGATTACGATGCATTGTTTAAGTTCATGTGTGTGAGGGATCGCTATCCAGATCGGTTCGTGGGAAAGATGAAGGTCAGATCGCCGGAGAAAACGCTAGTGCGTAAGATCGGATCGGTCCATAGGGATCGGGTCGCCGGAGGGTCGAGTTGGCCATGAAGCATCGGTTCGTGAGTCGAGATTTGGACAGCGGAACAATCCATCGTTCAAATTCTAATCCGTTCATTTACCCTCCTCGCGAACCATTGTCCTGCCACCTCCACGATCCGATCCGTTTTTGGGTTAAACGCCAACTTCATCTTCTCCATCCAATTGTTATCGCGACCCGAACCACACCTACGAACCGAACTGCCCAACTCCTTCTTCCTCTCTTCTCCTCCTCCCCATCCGCGAACTTGAGTAGCTGAACCCACTCACCATCGTCGCCTCCAAAACCTCAAAAAACCACAAAACTCCGCCGTCTCTCCTCTCGAATCAGCAAAAACTCAAGAAAAACAAGGATAAAAATGTGAGAATACATTTTTAATATGATTACCTTTCTTAAAAATGAGGAAAACGAATGGGTTTTTCTTGGAAATTGAAGTTAGGGTTAAATCGAAGAGTGGGGCGGCAGCAGAAGGAAGAAGAAAAGGGAGAATGAAGAGGGGTTCGGCTTATATAGACCAGGAAGTGACTGTTGGTATTCCATCTTTTGTCCCGTTCGGACCGTGAAAACCAATGGGCCACGAACTAAAGCCCGGCGCAAAGAAAGAGGGGCCACTCCCTCCAATGGCTGGTAATCTAGTGTAAAGGCCCATCGCATTTCGTAGGAAAGCCCAAACAATCACCAAATAGAAGCAAGCGCCTCGCCCTACGGACCATGGGAAATTTTGGCGATCCGACCCGATAGACAATTGTCAAAAATGAAGACCCAGAAATACCAGTGAAAACTCAAAAGTTTACCTAGCAATTTGACAATGAAGTCCCCGAAAACTCCAGAGAAGAGAATCAACTAATGAACAAAGAAACAACTGAAGATTTGACTGAGTATTTATACTTATCAAGAGGCACGACTTTTTGGAAGCTGTACGACGCTCCAAACGGACACGGCCTTTTGATTCACATCACTTCATGAAAGGGTAGTTCGGAAATTTCGAAGAACGTTCCATCCTTGATAAAACATACTTCGAGGGGGCAAAATGTTGGCTACCTTTTGGACCAAGCCACCAAGATTCAAACGCGAGTTTAAGATGAAGCTTTACTTGTGGAAAAGCCTAAACCTGATCGCGATCGCCCCCTGCTAGCCCGATCCGACCCGCTCGTGTCAGCCTAGACCGATCCGACCTGCTCGTGTCAACCAGATCCGATCCGACCCGCTCCTTCTAGCTCGAACCGATCCGTCCATGAAAGCACGACCTGATCTGAACCAGGAAACTGGATAAAAGCCATGACCAAGTCTTTCACGATCCGCAAACGCAGGATCCAGCGACATCTGTCCATAACGGCCATATTGACTGTTTCTCCCTCAAGCTACGAACCAGCTCAAGATCTTCGGCATTTGTGCCACGTATGACCACGATCCATCTGCAAAAATCAGCTGTAAGTAGACCAGAACTTGGCATTTTTCGGGATCTCTTTGGCAATTCTGAGTTCTGAACCCACCATTATTACACCTCCATTGTTATTATTCAGAGTTGTCTCGAAATTATTGAGTGAATCAACATTGTAAGAGTGAGATTGAGGGATAAATCATCGATTGTACTCTGATTCCAAGTAAAATCATAGATATAAAGTGGACGTAGGCTCGTTAACGCCGAACCACTATAAATCTTGGGTCTTTTTCTGTTTTTTCTAGCATTTTTTCTGATATTGATTTCTGCATAATTGAACAACTTGGGTGTTAGAGCCAATTTTGGATCTAACATAGACCTATATATGGCGACATAGTAGGATGGGGTACTATGCCGTCTAGGATTGATACATTTACTTTGAAAATGTTTTAAAACTGATTAGACACTAGTAATAATATCAAATAATTATTGTTTTATACGCATCAATCATGTTTGATTATTATAAGGTAAAACTCTATCCTCCAGTTTGCATTGCATTGTGTGATGGGACTTGAGTCTTATAATGATTTCATTTTTCTAAAAAGCATTGCATTGTTTTAAAAGATTTATTTAATTTATGCACTGGCAATCCAATGGAGTAAACCCGATCCGTGTTAGCAGCATGGTCCTGTGATTGTCTTATCATTAGATCAGTTAAGTAAAGATTTCTCATACCAGTCCCATGACTGACTCGTAGTTTTTTTTCACTTGCAAACTGGGGTGCCCTTATTTTTACACGAGCAGCCAAGTGACAGTTAACAGGCTTGATTTGGGCATGAACCGAAGTGGAGTATGCTCTTTGGTAGAAGATGAAGATTATCTCTATCTTTTATTTCTATTTTGGGAACATTTAGACATCATTTATCTATGTTGTACTTGATGATGTTTTAGAAATATTTCTATTTGTTGAGACTTCTTATGTACTAAGTTTTATCCTTTGTCTGTGCGACTCTAATGTTGATGACGTTTATAATTTCTGCTGCTATGATGATATTATCCTTTGATTTAATGTGTTATGCTATTATCTGTAATCTGCTGTTGTGATAAATATGTTATATTCCAATGATTATCCTTGCTTTCGTACTATGGGAGTTTTGGGTTATCACAGTTGCTTTCAGAGCTAATGGTTAAGCTTAGCTTCAGAGTATAACATATTTAAAACAATTCATCAAGATAGAATCAGCAGTATTCTAAGGCAAGTAGCTCATTACAGATAGGATTAGTAATGTCCTAGAATGAGCATAGCAGAATAGCACGTCACAGTCAGTCATTACATCATCATTTTTCCAAATTTCTTTCTACTTTTACCATTCCTTAAAAATTATCATTTCTGTTGGTTTGACTTTTTCCTTGATGGTACAGAACTGACTAAGATAAGTACAAGGGATAGAGCTAGAGGTAGATGTGGAGCAAGCAGAGGCTATGGAAGTGGTGAAATCCCCGCTGCTCAGGACTAGCCTAGATAAAATGGCAAAGAAATTCAAGAACTTGGGAGGCGTGCCATTCACTGGCCGGGAGACAACGACAGAGGCTCAGGCTTGGCTTAAGACATGCGAGAAGATATTTGCAGGCTTGGAACTAGAGGACCATTGGAAGCGATTTATGGCATCATGGTGGCTTAAGGACGAGGCTTTAATTTGGTGGGAGACAGCTGCGATTGTAGATATTGATGCTGATATGACTTGGGCAAAGTTTAAGGAGCTCTTTAATGAGAATTGATTCCTCGGTAAGAAGTCGAGCGCCTTCATGATAAATTTGCTAACCTCCAACAAGGAGATCAGACTATTACGGAGTATTTAAGGAAATTCGACGAGCTTTCCCGATATGCACCTGAACTGATTTAGGATCATCTCCAGAAAAACAAGAGGTTCGTTAATGGTCTTTCAAGGAAGTATCACAACAGGGTGACGGCATATACTGAGCTTCTGTTTGCCAAAGTGATTGAGATGGCTTGTAGATACGAGGAGATTGACCAGAGAAATGCTCAACAGGATTATAAAAGAAATCAAGCTAATAACAAGCGGAAGCGGTTTGATAAGAAGCCGAAGGCGAGCAACGCTGCAGCCGCCAAGCCTCAAGAGAGTAAAAGGGCCAAGGTCAAGTGCTTCAACTGCCAGAAACTAGGACACTATAATTATGAATGCAAAGCTCCGAAGAGGCCAAGGAGGAGTAAATCAGGGCCCAGTCAGAATCCTCAAGGGACTAAGGAATGCTTTAACTACCACAAGCCAGGGCTTCTTATCAAGGATTGTCCACTACTGAAGAAATCCGAGGTGGCTCACATATATGATGGAGCAAGTGCACTAGCTTCTTCTGAAAGAGCAGGTAAACTAGATGTTTTGTGAGGTACCCTTATTATTAATAATATTCCTGTTACAGTATTTTTTGACACTGGTACATCACGAAGTTTCATTTTTAATAACACAGTTAAAAAGTTAAGTTTGAAACCACGAAATCTTAAAGAATCGGTTAGTGTCCATAATCCGATAGGGGGTTCTCTTGTTCTCGGTTTATATTGTAGAGTGCCAATCTCTTATTCTCGTTACCAGTTTCCTTTCGATCCAATCATCATGAATTTTTCTGAATTTGATGCCATTCTTGGGTTGCATTGGCTAACAAAACATGAGGTTGAAGTTAAATGCGCTGAAAGAAGTGTTAGAGTTAAAACAAAGCTCGGAGATATATTTATACCATGCCACGGCTCAGAAACTGATAGAAAAGATTTGGCCTTCTCTAGAAGTTACTCCTACTTCTATTGAGAATATTCCTATTGTTAAAGATTATGCGGATGTATTTGAAGAAGTTGATAGCTTACCTCCACGAAGAGAAATTGACTTCAGGATCAATTTAGTTCCAAATGCAAGGCCAGTTGTGCATGCTATTCGAAGAATGATGTTGAAAGAGATAGAGGAATTGAGCAATCAAACTAAGCAGCTTTTGTGGAAAGGCCTGATCAGGCCTAGATTTTCAAATTGGGGTGTAGCAGTGGTGTTTGTTCCGAAGTCAGACGGTACTCTCAGACTATGTGTGGATTACCGAGACCTCAACAAGCAGACACTGAAAAACAAATATCCATTGTCACGCATTGATGATCTATTAGATCGCTTGAATGGAGCGCAAGTGTTTTCTAGAATGGACCTAGATACAGGTTTCCATCAATTGCACATTTCCGAAGAATGTGTTCCTTTGACAGCTTTCAGAGGTCTGGGCTTATTCTATGAGTGGTTAGTAATGTCGTTCGGCTTATGTAATGCTCCTTCTTACTTTGTCGACCTGATGAACTGAGTATTTCACAATGTCTTGAATAAATTTGTGTTGGTTTTCATTGACGACATCTTAATCTTCTCTAAGTCCACTGCTGAGCATGAAGAGCATTTGAAAGAAGTTTTAGAGATTATGAGAAAGAATGTATTAAAAGCCAAATTTTCTAAATGCATATTCTGACAAGAAGAAGTAAAGTTCCTCGGTCATGTAGTATCGAAGAAAGGAATTTCAGTAGATCCAAGCAAGATTATAGCCATTCGAGATTGGAAGCAGCCTAGCACTCCTACAGAAGATAGAAGTTTTCTAGGATTGGCTGGCTATTATCAGAAATTCATTAAAGATTTTTCGAAGCTATCTTGTCCATTGACGAAGCTTACAAAGAAGCATACAAAGTTTAATTGGACACCTGAAAGTGAGGCAGTTCCAAGAGCTAAAATTGAGGTTGAACACTGCTCCAGTGTTGACCATTATTGATGGCAATCAAGATTTGACAGTATATACTGATGCTTCTGTTGAAGGTGTTGGTGCTGTATTAATGCAAAGAGGCAAAGTAGTTGCTTATACTAGCCGTCAGTTAAAGCCGCATGAGAAGAGATATCCTACTTATGATCTTGAGTTGTTAGCCATCGTGTTTGCTCTGAAGATATGGAGGCACTATCTTCTGGGTG
Source organism: Allium sativum (assembly GCA_030737875.1). Lineage (NCBI taxonomy): Eukaryota > Viridiplantae > Streptophyta > Magnoliopsida > Asparagales > Amaryllidaceae > Allium > Allium sativum. The sequence goes on from CM060919.1 coordinate 662,545,500, forward strand.
AGAAGTTCGAATTATATACAGATCATAAATCATTGAAGTATCTGTTCACCCAAAAGGACTTGAATTTGAGGCAGCAATGTTGGTTATAATTTCTTGCGGCATACGATTTGGATATCTTGTATACACCAGGGAAAGCCAATGTTGTAGCTGACGCGCTTAGCAAAAAGAATGCGATCATCGCCAATCTTATCATTATGCCTTCATTAATTGATAAGATCTCTGCTCTTCAGAATGACAGTAAGTTTATTTAGATGATTAGCGAATGAATTCGAAAGGACGAAGCTTCAAGCTTCCAAATTGATTGCAAGGGGACTCTTAGATTGCAAGCGCGAATCTGTGTGCCGGATATTCCCGAGCACAAAAGAGAAGTAATGGATGAATGTCACAAATCTAAACTTAGCATCCATCCAGGAGTAAGTAAGATGTATCACGGTCTTAAATGAACATTCTGGTGGAAGGCGATAAATAGAGACATTTCCATATATGTTAGCAGATGTTCTACTTGCTAACAAATCAAAAGCGATCAACAGAAGCTCGCAGGATTGTTGCAACCACTAGAGGTTCCAAATTGGAAGTGGGATCAAATTTCTATGGATTTCATTGATGGTTTGCCCCAAACTAGGAAAGGAAATTGTAACGACCCGGGGTTTTTGCGATCCTGGATATCAGCATGCAACACTATGTCGAGTATACAAGAATCGGAAATACCGGATAGTCCATGAAAGAAATTAGAGGGTGAGGATAGATAAGATAGAAACTTAGAATAGAAGAAGAAGAACACAACATCAGAGTAACACGAACCTCCCAGCGGAACGAATAACATATAATATTTAACATAAATTTGAAATATAAATCTGTACTTGACTATACATATCATTTCCAAAGTACAGCACTTACAACACAGCGGAAAAACCATAGCTATATAATTCTGAAGCCTCCTGCTCCAGCTCTTCAAGTATCTGTAAATCCCGGCTACTTGACTGCCCGTACAAAATTGGGCACCCAAGAGTTTAGGGAAAACAAAACAAAATAAACTCTAGCTCTTCAAGTATCTATCATTTCCCAGTTTATGAGGCTGGAGGTTATAACGTATCTTTCAACAGATTACTCATTCATTCAATTTGAATGCCACATCGTTATACCCGCCAAATCACAAATTGATTTCCCCAAAAATACCACGGGTATAAGCTAAGAAACTATCAACTTACACGATCTACTAGATATACTCTGTCAGACATTCGTCTATTCAAGTTGTCCAGGGACTGGACAAACCGAAGGCACTATTCCGTACATCCATCCTAGGCAATCTCTACCCAGGACTTATACAACAGCCCTTGCACTTTACTCCATCATCAATTTGTCTTCGACTTATTTGATTCGAAACGCTAACGCCCGTACGGAGTGGTTCTTTGGATAAGAATCCAACCGGTCTCTCCGTATCGACGATGGAAAAATGGTCAAAACTTTGATAGTCAGTGATTTAACTATCAAAGAAAAACACGTGTGCAAACAATGATATTATTTCCAGATGGAAATTATATCGATCAATCATCATTCATCATTTATCTCTTAAATAAATTTACCATTAATTTATTCATTCTCCATTTCCTGTTTTTGTATGTATACAGAAATCCTTATTTTCTAAATTTAGAAAATGTACGTTATTAATCATTGGAAAACATTTCCATCTCCTTTCCTCGTATTACTTTCATACCAGTATTTTTTTTCCATCCAACATTTTAATTTTCTATGATTAGAAAATATCTCTGATTATATTTGGAAAACGTTTCCAAAACTCATTCATTGGATTTAAACAGATGTTTAAATAAAACATCGCTATTCCAATTTAAACCATTACCTTCATTAACTATATTCACTTAGCCATCATGAAGCGACCCGAACTTCCCCGGTCTCTGAAGAGATGAGAAAGAACGAATTACTGTGAGGACAAGACAAAACAGAACGCAGACGGAAGAACATTTCATTGTATATTACAACAATTCCATCAGATACAAGAATATACAGAGTATAAATGAATAAATTACATTCGATAAATATCAGAGATTACAATAAATTACATAGTAGCGGAAAATAATACAAAGCACAACTGAAGGTGATATATGGATACAGAGCTTTCCGGATATCATTCCAGCTGTAAACCAGGATCCTGTGAATATAAATCTGCAAAACCAAAACTACTAGCTGCCCGTGCGGAAAATGAGGGCACCCAGAGTTTAGGTTAAAACAATAAACTCCAGGTCAGACATGTGACTGGTGTGAGAACTAAAACAGTTATTTAAAACTTTACTTTAAAATAAAGTAATTCAAGGGACCACGCCGTATAACACAGAACGGGTTTCCTCCCAAGAATACCATTGCATAGAATAAACAACGCAATGCTTTTTCGAAAAATGAAGCTATTATAAGACCCAGGTCCCATCACACAATGCAACGCAAGCCGGAGGATAGGGTTTTCCCTTATAATAGCCAAACATGCTTGGTACGTTTAAAAACAAATCATTTGATACTATAATAAGTGTATAGTGTCAAAACAATTTCAATCATAAATATCAATCATAGGGGGCATGGGTACCATCTATCATGTCGCCATACTAGTTCTACAATTAAAACCGAATTACACGTATTGGAAATTGGATTTTCGTCCTGAGTCGAGGCCAGGGGCAAGCTCCTCTCCGCGTTCGAGACACTCTAGCAAATGCCTCAGGACTACACACTCTGGGTTACCCTGGATGCTTCAGGGCCGGTCCTCACTTACGTTAGAGGATTGGCAATTCCTGAACACACGTTTCCCGGTCCTTACAGACCTAAAATCAAGGCGCCTCATCCAACAACCACATAGGTGAAAAGTTTATAAATGTCAGGGCCGGTAAGTCACTGATACCACCAAAGCTAGAAAGAAACGTCGTGCTCTCCCTGCAGTCCGTATCCCGTTTTTAACTCATACCGAGGTGTGGGGCTCGCGAATTCACGTTATACACAAAGCTGCCATGTAGGTCGTGCTTTGATCATCAACCACAAGACTCTGCTTTTCAACAAAAGCCTTGATCATTGCATCTTAGCGTGCCACACAGGCAATTCATGCCATGCGATTGATATCTATCGATATATAACCTCTAAGCTCGTACGTCTCAGAGAAGGGCGTTAAGCAAGAGAATAAATTCTTCGCTGCCAAACAGATATATATTTAACAGAAATCAATCAACACAGAATAAAATCCAATGTCAGACACACAATCCATTTACAAGTTCGTTCTGGGTCAGAACGAAACCGGAGGCACTTTCCTCGCAAATCCATCTATCTCCAAGTACGTCTGGACGATCACTAACTGATTCCCTCATCTTGGGTGTACTGCCCAATCAAGATCATCAGTAATCACCCAAACGATGTGAAGACTTCCGGTCTTCAACCACCGTCTTCATCTTTGACATATCGTCGAATCGGTTATTCAGAATGGGTATAAACCCGGACTTTCCGAACAACCCGCGTATATTAAAAATATTACACAAACACAACATACGCCCCATTCCAATTCCACATTCTTAGGGAAAGGTTCCCATTAATTTTATCCAAGATAAATTCTTTAAAATTTATCCTTTAATCTTCCTTTGGATGTCGTTTCAAACCAAATTATGGTTTTCTAAACTAGTCGAGATTAGCGAACCACAACGAAGTAATTATTTATTTTATTTCCCAATCCCAACCTATTCATCCCATGAAGCAAAACTGGTAATACTCCATATCTAACACCACGGTGTTATCGGTAAAATTAATTACCATTTCCCGTTCAAATCTAATTAAAGATTTAACTATCGCTTTGGAGCAAAACTGGTGATACTCCATTCCCGCTCAATTTCTAAATTTGATAATTTAGATTATCAATTCACATTTCAATCTAATTACAGATTCATTAAAACTCCTTTTACTGGGTTAAAGAACTAATGTCATTTTAAACACAGTTCACGACAAAACCCAAATCACATTCTATTTATTTATCGGGTTAAAGAACTAGTGTTATTTAAAACACCGTTCACGATAAACCCACAAATCAATTCTATTTAAAACCCATTTCAAATCCAATTTATTTATTTAAAAATAAATGGATTTTAATTTTAGTTCAAAACTAGTTCATTTCGATAAAAATCTATTTTTATCTTTTCAAATATGGAGTTTTTCATCTCAATTTTTCCCAAATCATTTCTTATGATTTTACACAAATTATTACTATTTTTAATAATTTTATCGAGGCCCGTACAGTCGATTTCCATCAACGGCCATCAAACTGCACTTACAGCGACCTTTTCCAAATTTGATTTCGACGTATCTCCAAATCCAACCGTTAGATTTCAAATTTCTAATATTCGTTAGAAAGCTCTTTTCGATACGAACCCAACGGTTCCAGTTTTAGGAGAATCTGACGGTCGGATCACCCGTAATTTCCGTTTGAAATAAATGGTCGAAATTCACGAATTGCCGCGGCGCGGCGCGTTCTATTCAGGCCATTATATATATATAATATATATATATTATATATTTCGTCGATTTCTATTTAAAACGAATTATATAAATAGTTTTGAATTCGTTTCAAAAACATTTTCAACTTCCATTTCAATTCAAATCAAAATTGAATTTTTTTTCTTATAAATTCGTTTTAAAATTCATTTCTATTCGATTTCAATTCAAATCGATTTTAATTCGATTCGAATTCATTTCATTTTCTATTCAATTTAAATTCAATTCGTTTTCTATTCAATTTGAATTCAATTCATTTTCTATTCAATTCGAATTCAAATTCATTATATATTCAATTGAAATCAAATTTGTTTTCTATTCAATTCAATTCGAAATCGTTTTATATTCCATTCAACTCGAAATCATTTTATATTCAATTCATTTCGAAATCGTTTTATATTCAATTCATTTCAAAATTGTTTCATATTCAATTCATTTCGAAATCGTTTTATATACAATTCATTTCGAAATCGTTTTCGTTTCAATCAAATTCAAATTTCATTTCAAAATATTCGATTTCGAAATCACTTTTCAATGTTCATTTTAAAATGGATAAAATCGATATAAATATCGTTCACGTCAAAATGGCGTCAATCTAATCAACACGGCTTCATATATTTCTATTTTCAGATATTCTATTCGACAAATGAATATTTATCTTTTTTTTCTCCACACACGACTAATCTCAACGAATGAGTACTGTCCACGTGTGGCTATTTTTGTTATTTAAAATGTTTTATAAAATTTGGGTATCTATCGTTTGATTTTCAATTAGACTTCACCGTGAAGTAGTTCTAATTTTAAATATGATAAAGATGTATATTTTATTATTAAAACATTTCGTTCAACACATGACTAATCTCAACGGATGAGTACGGTCAACACATGAACCTTTATTTTATAATATTCTTTATTTTCCCTATTGGAATGAGTCCCAATCAATTACCATATAAAGTTAATTATATGGATTCCATACAACACATGCATATAATAGCAACGAAAAATAATCAACCATCAACCAAAGTGCACTACACTGTATAAGCATCAAATATAGATATCTAACGCTTATAACAGCCTGTCAATCAATCGATCGACATATTTAATCAATCAGGATAAGTGAACTTCAAATTTCATCCCAACACCCATGTGTGGTTTTCAAACAATCAAACACAGATTTTATTTGTGCAGTTGGGCGATGTGTAAAATTAATCGTCCTAATCAATGTCCTTCAAATAGGTGTACATAAACAAACCGTCCGGTTTGTAAATGAATATTTATTTATTCTCATTCACGTTAAAAATTATATTTTTAACGATAAAATATTTTATTCAACCAATGAATATTCTATTCAGTTCATTTATTCAATAAAATGATATTTTATTTTTCTAATTTATTTTAGAAAATTTCGGCGGCATAACGGCACGATACTAGAAACGGGACGAGGCCTAGCCTTATCCCCAGTCTAGTGAAGGCCCACGCCATTCACACATCAATCAAATTCACCAAACAACCAAATTCAAATCAAATCATCTAACTAATTTATGCAACCAAACAAACAAGTCCATGGTCTGTGGACGATTGTGTCGGGTGCTACTAAGCACCGTCTGCATCCTAGTATATATATATATATATAACTAGAAAAGAAATTGAAGAGTGAGAAATTCTCACCAACTATCTAATCCAATCATCTCGACTCTTCTTATGTAGAAAATCTTGTCGTTCTCGCCTTTTGTCACTTTCGTTGCCCGTAGCCACTACATGTATAAAAATCACATTTTTATTATCTACATTATATAAAAATCTTATCTTTATACCTTCTATAAGTTAAAAATCGGATTTTTATCCTCTCTATAATATAAAGATCATATTTTTATTTACTTCATATGTCAAAAACTGTAGAAGCTTTAAAATGGAGAAAACTCACTTTTTTTCTAATGCCCATTTTCGCTGTTCGGGTCCTAGAATTTGCAAACGAGCTTCAATCTTCACACCATCTTTTTTTCTAGCTTAAATGCGCCATTCCGGACAACTTTCACCTAAGAGACTTTTTGCCGAAAATGCTCCAATTCGCCAGAATTCGCGAAAGTACACGAATTTTTCAGCTTTTGAACAGCAGACTTCGAACGCGTTTTCCGAGCAGCTCCGAACTCCAAAACACGACTTCCATATAGCCAAATCGAAGAGAATTTTGTGCTCTACAACTTTGGTCGAGAGGGACTTTGGCCAGAAACGCACGATTTGGGAGTTATTCGCGAAATGGTGACAGGGTGTTGTTTGCAAAACGAGATTTTCGGTGAAAATGGATTTTTGGGTGTAGCGGGGCCCACGGCCGGAGTTGGGTGGCCAGCGGGCGGTGGCGGGCCTAATTGGGCGTGGGGAGGTGGCTAAGGGGTGGTGGCGGTGGTGGTGGGGCCCGTGGTGGTGGTGGCTCCTAGGGTTTGCAAATTGGAAGAGAGAAAGAGGAGGAGAGACAGAGGAGGAGGAAGAGGAGGAGGAGGGGAGGCGGAAGAGGAGCGGCGGCCAGCAGGGAGGAGGAGGAGGAGGCGGCGGCGGCCCTCTTGGAGGAGGAGGCCATTTTTTTCTTTTTTGAAGAGGAAGAGAGAAGTGAAATTATGAAGAGAGAAATGGAGTAAAAGTGATTATATGCTAGTTTCTCGCCTATCGTCCGAACGCTAACGATCTCCAATCGCCGCGGATTTTGGACACGACATAGTAGACGTGAAGACGAGTCCAAAGAAACAAGTTTCGTCGAATTCCGTGTTCGTTTGACCGTCCATTAAAAATCACAAAAATGCTCAGATAAGCTCTAAAAATGCGATTTTGGCGCACCTTTTCTTCTCGCACGCTCACATGCTAACTTCAAAAATCATGCCCTTTTGGATTTAACCATTATTAGACGATACGAATCCATAAAAAAACGAAATCGAATTCTAAGGTCGTATCAATAATGTTCCTTTGTAAAATGACTACCCGCTTTACCCTGAACTGTTTCAGCTCGCACGACCACATACTAACTCCGTTCGATGCGCCATTTGGAACTCAACAATAATTTGTCATTGTGAATACATAAAAATTTATCTCGTCGAATTCTGAGCTCGTATGCAAAATTTCACTTTTTAAGGGCTATGTATTGTTAACCGAACAACTCCAGCCCATAGCCACTATTCCGGATATCGGAATATATCGAAGCTTATACTTTTCGGAGTTCTAAACGGCATTTTGAACTCAATGGAAGTGGTTTCGAGTCCAAATTCATCCGTATGCAAAATTTGACTTTGGGCAATGTATAATTTACATAGTGACTATTTTGAATTTTCAACTGGGCATAACTTTTAATTCCCGCTATGAAATTTCGATTTTTCGGATTCGTTGGAAAGATATTGACGAATAGATTCTAATATTTTTGGTTTCACTAAAATCCGGATTGTTTTGCACCCGGTACATTCAATTGAAGTCTGAAATCGAATTATCGAACTACCGCGCCATTTTCAATTCCTTTTATAATTATATATAATTATTTATATTCTAACGACGACGTACATAGATATATACGTTCGAATTATATTCAAAATAAATTTCTCGTTGTTATTATTTAAAATAATCTATTTTAAATATTCAAAATTCGCTAAAATCGCCAAAATAAAAATTTTAAACTGGCTCGCATTTCCAGGTTATTAGAATCTCCCCCACATAAAACTTTTCGTCCCCGAAAAGGAACAAAGTCGAAAGTGGTTTGATTAATCAACTCTACGTTCATTCTGGCTTCCATTCTCCAACTTTTCAGTTTCTGAGAATTTCCAAATTCTTCAAAAATTTGGCTAACACCCGGAATTTTTGAAAAATTTCGCCATAACCTCCTTTGTACGGGGAGCACGGGAAAATCCCGAAATTGCCATACAGGCCCTCTGATCTCAAAAAGAAAAAGAAAAATCCAAGCGGCTAGCCAATAGGCTCATAAAATCATCATCACCCAAACAAAACAGTAAATTATGGTAAACATGTACCTATTTGTCAGGCAAACAAATTTTATTCTCTGCTCTAGCCTCCTTGCTATGACCTGTTCAATGTAAGTACTTGTATATGCAAGCAAATGTGACCAATTTTCAATATAATTCAATATTTGGTTCAATTAGGCATAGTGGTTAAAAATTATCAAATAAATAAACAAACAACACAAACATCAATCAATTAGTGGATTAACGTTTCAAATTCATAAATTTGATATATATACAAAAATCATGTTTTTGATGCCAATTCACAACAAATGAATCTATCTATATAAGTTTTGGTTCTCACACCAGTCTAATGGAGATATATAGATGTCACACCTTCGTTACTCGAAAAAAATTGTTGATGATGTTTCGAACCACCATCAGAACATCTCCGGGCTACTAGAGTGCGGTTCTATATCTATCCGGTATATTAAAACTTCGAATATACGTTCATGACGCGTATATGCAAAATCTTTATATAGCGGATTGTCCAAATTCAAAATAAATAAATATTCAAATACGTATACTTGAATTTAACTTTCAAACCAAAATTGTTTTCAATTGAAAAATATACTCTTCACACTCGTTCTAGGATACTACTAATCCTATCTCTAACGAGTAATTCTAATTGGATATTGCTAATCCAATATCTGATGAATTCTTTCGTATGGTTCTAATGTGTCTTGTTCTTGAGCTCTGTAAACCAAAGCTCTGATACCAAATGAAGCGACCCGAACTTCCCCGGTCTCTGAAGAGATGAGAAAGAACGAATTACTGTGAGGACAAGACAAAACAGAACGCAGACGGAAGAACATTTCATTGTATATTACAACAATTCCATCAGATACAAGAATATACAGAGTATAAATGAATAAATTACATTCGATAAATATCAGAGATTACAATAAATTACATAGTAGCGGAAAATAATACAAAGCACAACTGAAGGTGATATATGGATACAGAGCTTTCCGGATATCATTCCAGCTGTAAACCGGGATCCTGTGAATATAAATTTGCAAAACCAAAACTACTAGCTGCCCGTGCGGAAAATGAGGGCACCCAGAGTTTAGGTTAAAACAATAAACTCCAGGTCAGTCATGTGACTGGTGTGAGAACTAAAACAATTATTTAAAACTTTACTTTAAAAGAAAGTAATTCAAGGGACCACGCCGTATAACACGGAACGGGTTTCCTCCCAAGAATACCATTGCATAGAATAAATAACGCAATGCTTTTTCGAAAAATGAAGTTATTATAAGACCCAGGTCCCATCACACAATGCAACGCAAGCCGGAGGATAGGGTTTTCCCTTATAGTAGCCAAACATGCTTGGTACGTTTAAAAACAAATCATTTGATACTATAATAAGTGTATAGTGTCAAAACAATTTCAATCATAAATATCAATCATAGGTAGTATGGGTACCATCTATCATGTCGCCATACTAGTTCTACAATTAAAACCGAATAACACGTATTGGAAATTGGATTTCCGTCATGAGTCGAGGCAAGGGGCAAGCTCCTCTCCGCGTTCGAGACACTCTAGCAAATGCCTCAGGACTACACACTCTGGGTTACCCTGGATGCTTCAGGGCCGGTCCTCACTTACGTTAGAGGATTGGCAATTCCTGAACACACGTTTCCCGGTCCTTACAGACCTAAAATCGAGGCGCATCATCCAACAACCACATAGGTGAAAAGTATATAAATGTCAGGGCTGGTAAGTCACTAACACCACCAAACCTAGAAAGAAACGTCGTGCTCTCCCTGCAGTCCGTATCCCCTTTTTAACTCATACCGAGGTGTGAGGCTCGCGAATTCACGTTATACACAAAGCTGCCACATAGGCCGTGCTTTGATCATCAACCACAAGACTCTGCTTTTCAACAAAAGCCTTGATCATTGCAACTTAGCGTGCCACACAGGAAATTCATGCCATGCGATTGATATCTATCGATATATAACCTCTAAGCTCGTACATCTCAGAGAAGGGCGTTAAGCAAGATAATAAATTCTCCGCCGCCAAACAGATATATATTTAACAGAAATCAATCAACACAGAATAAAATCCAATGTCAGACACACAATCCATTTACAAGTTCGTTCTGGGTCTGAACGAAACCGGAGGCACTTTCCTCGCATATCCATCGATCTCCAAGTACGTCTGGACGATCACTATCTGATTCCCTCATCTTGGGTGTACAGCCCAATCAAGATCATCAGTAATCACCCAAACGATGTGAAGACTTCCGGTCTTCAACCACCGTCTTCATCTTCGACATATCGTCGAATCGGTTATTCAGAATGGGTATAAACACGGACTTTCCGAACAACCCGCGTATATTAAAAATATTACACAAACACAACATACGCCACATTCCAATTCCACATTCTTAGGGACAGGTTCCCATTAATTTTATCCAAGATAAATTCTTTAAAATTTATCCTTTAATCTTCCTTTGGATGTCGTTTCAAACCAAATTATGGATTTCTAAACTAGTCGAGATTAGCGAACCACAACGAAGTAATTATTTATTTTATTTCCCAATCCCAACCTATTCATCCCATGAAGCAAAACTGGTAATACTCCATATCTAACACCACGGTGTTATCGGTAAAATTAATTACCACTTCCCATTCAAATCTAATTAAAGATTTAACTGTCGCTTTGGAGCAAAACTGGTGATACTCCATTCTCGCTCAATTTCTAAATTTGATAATTTAGATTATTAATTCACATTTCAATCTAATTACAGATTCATTAAAACTCCTTTTACTGGGTTAAAGAACTAATGTCATTTAAAACACAGTTCACGACAAAACCCAAATCACATTCTATTTATTTATCGGGTTAAAGAACTAGTGTTATTTAAAACACCGTTCACGATAAACCCACAAATCAATTCTATTTAAAACCCATTTCAAATCCAATTTATTTATTTAAAAATAAATGAATTTTAATTTTAGTTCAAAACTAGTTCATTTCGATAAAAATCTATTTTTATCTTTTCAAATATGGAGTTTTTCATCTCAATTTTTCCCAGATCATTTCTTATGATTTTACACAAATTATTACTATTTTTAATAATTTTATCAAGGCCCGTACAGTCGATTTCCATCAACAGCCATCAAACTGCACTTACAACGACCTTTTCCAAATTTGATTTGGACGTATCTCCAAATCCAACCGTTAGATTTCAAATTTCTAATCTTCCTTAGAAAGCTCTTTTCGATACGAACCCAACGGTTCTGGTTTTAGGAGAATCCGACGGTCGGATCTCCCGTAATGTCCGTTTGAAATAAATGGTCGAAATTCACGAACTGCCGCGGCGCGGCGCGTTCTATTCAGGCCATTATATATATAATATATATATATTATATATATTTCGTCGATTTCTATTTAAAGCGAATTATATAAATAGTTTTGAATTCGTTTCAAAAACATTTTCAACTTCCATTTCAATTCAAATCAAAATTGAATTTTTTTCTTATAAATTCGTTTTAAAATTCATTTCTATTCGATTTCAATTCAAATCGATTTTAATTCGATTCGAATTCATTTCGTTTTCTATTCAATTTAAATTCAATTCGTTTTCTATTCAATTTGAATTCAATTCGTTTTCTATTCAATTCGAATTCAAATTCATTATATATTCAATTGAAATCAAATTTGTTTTCTATTCAATTCAATTCGAAATCATTTTATATTCCATTCAATTCGAAATCGTTTTATATTCAATTCATTTCGAAATCATTTTATATTCAATTCATTTCAAAATCGTTTCATATTCAATTCATTTCGAAATCGTTTTATATTCAATTCATTTCGAAATCGTTTTCGTTTCAATCAAATTCAAATTTCATTTCAAAATATTCGATTTTGAAATCACTTTTCAGTATTCATTTGAAAATGGATAAAATCGATATAAATATCGTTCACGTCAAAATGGCGTCAATCTAATCAATACGGCTTCATATATTTCTATTTTCAAATATTCTGTTCGACAAATGAATATTTATCTTTTTTTTTCCCCACACACAACTAATCTCAACAAATGAGTACTGTCCACGTGTGGCTATTTTTGTTATTTAAAATGTTTTATAAAATTTGGGTATATATTGTTTGATTTTCAATTAGACTTCACCGTGAAGTAGTTCTAATTTTAAATATGATAAAGATGTATATTTTATTATTAAAACATTTCGTTCAACACATGACTAATCTCAACGGATGAGTACGGTCAACACATGAACCTTTATTTTATAATATTCTTTATTTTCCCGATTGGAATGAGGCCCAATCAATTACCATATAAAGTTAATTATATGGATTCCATACAACACATGCATATAATAGCAACGAAAAATAATCAACCATCAACCAAAGTGCACTACACTGTATAAGCATCAAATATAGATATCTAACGCTTATAACAGCCTGTTAATCAATCGATCGACATATTTAATCAATCAGGATGAGTGAACTTCAAATTTCATCCCAACACCCGTGTGGGGTTTTCAAACAATCAAACACAGATTTTATTTGTGCAGTTGGGCGATGTGTAAAATTAATCGTCCCAATCAATGTCCTTCAAATAGGTGTACATAAACAAACCGTCCGATTTGTAAATGAATATTTATTTATTCTCATTCACGTTGAAAATTATATTTTTAACGATAAAATATTTTATTCAACCAATGAATATTCTATTCAGTTCATTTATTCAATAAAATGATATTTTATTTTTCTAATTTATTTTAGAAAATTTCGGCGGCATAACGGCACGATACTAGAAACGGGACGAGGCCTAGCCTTATCCCCAGTCTAGTGAAGGCCCACGCCATTCACACATCAATCAAATTCACCAAACAACCAAATTCATATCAAATCATCTAACTAATTTATGCAACCAAACAAACAAGTCCATGGTCTGTGGACGATTGTGTCGGGTGCTACTAAACACTGTCTGCATCCTAGTATATATATATATATATAACTAGAAAAGAAATTGAAGAGTGAGAAATTCTCACCAACTAGCTAATCCAATCATCTCGACTCTTATGTAGAAAATCTTGTCGTTCTCGCCTTTTGTCACTTTCGTTGCCCGTAGCCACTACATGTATAAAAATCACATTTTTATTATCTACATTATATAAAAATCTTATCTTTATACCTTATATAAGTTAAAAATCGGATTTTTATCCTCTCTATAATATAAAAATCATATTTTTATTTACTTCATATGTAAAAAACTGTAGAAGCTTTAAAATGGAGAAAACTCACTTTTTTTCTAATGCCCATTTTCGCTGTTCGGGTCCTAGAATTTGCAAAAGAGCTTCAATCTTCACACCGTCTTTTTTTCTAGCTTAAACGCGCCATTCCGGACAACTTTCGCCTAAGAGACTTTTTGCCGAAAATGCACCAATTCGCCAGAATTCGCGAAAGTACACGAATTTTTCAGCTTTTGAACAGCAGACTTCGAACGCGTTTTCCGAGCAGCTCCGAACTCCAAAACACGACTTCCATATAGCCAAATCGAAGAGAATTTCGTGCTCTACAACTTTGGTCTAGAGGGAATTTGGCCAGAAACGCACGGTTTGGGAGTTATTCGCGAAATGGTGACAGGGTGTTATTTGCAAAACGGGATTTTTGGTGAATATGGATTTTTGGGTGTAGCGAGGCCCACGGCCGGAGTTGGGTGGACAGCGGGCGGTGGCGGGCCTGATTGGGCGTGTGGAGGTGGCTAAGGGGTGGCGGCGGTGGTAGTGGGGCCCGTGGTGGTGGTGGAGGCTCCTAGGGTTTGCGAATTGGAAGAGAGAAAGAGGAGGAGAGAGAGAAAGAGGAGGAAGAGGAGGAGGAGGAGGAGGAGGGGAGGTGGAAGAGGAGCGGCGACTAGCGGGAGGAGGAGGAGGAGGCGGCGGCAGCCCTCTTGGAGGAGGAGGCCATTTTTTTATTTTTTGAAGAGGAAGAGAGAAGTGAAATTATGAAGAGAGAAATGGAGTAAAAGTGATTATATGCTAGTTTCTCACCTATCGCCTGAACGCTAACGATCTCCAATCGCCGCGGATTTTGGACACGACATAGTAGACGTGAAGACGAGTCCAACGAAACAAGTTTCGTTGAATTCCGGGTTCGTTTGACCGTCCGTTAAAAATCACAAAAATGCTCAGATAAGCTCTAAAAATGCGATTTTGGCGCACCTTTTCTTCTCGCACGCTCACATGCTAACTTCAAAAATCATGCCCTTTTGGATTTAACCATTATTAGACGATACGAATCCATAAAAAAAACGAAATCGAATTCTAAGGTCGTATCAATAATGTTCCTTTGTAAAATGACTACCCGATTTACCCTGAACTATTTCAGCTCGCACGGCCACATACTAACTCCGTTCAACGCGCCATTTGGAACTCAACAATGATTTGTCATTGTGAATCCATAAAAATTTATCTTGTCGAATTCTGAGCTCGTATGCAAAATTTCACTTTTTAAGGGTTATGTATTGTTAACCGAACAACTCCAGCCCATAGCAACTATTCCGAATATCGGAATATATCGAAGCTTATACTTTTCAGAGTTCTAAACGGCATTTTGAACTCAATGGAAGTGGTTTCGAGTCCAAATTCATCCGTATGCAAAATTTGACTTTTTGGGCCATGTATAATTTACATAGCGACTATTTTGAATTTTCAACTGGGCATAACTTTTGATTCCCACTATGAAATTTCGATTTTTCGGATTCGTTGGAAAGATATTCACGAATAGATTCTAATATTTTTGGTTTCACTAAAATCCGGATTGTTTTGCACCTGGTACATTCAATTGAAGTTTGAAATCGAATTATCGAACTACCGCGCCATTTTCAATTCCTTTTATAATTATATATAATTATTTATATTCTAACGACGACGTATATAGATATATACGTTCGAATTATATTCAAAATAAATTTCTCGTTGTTATTATTTAAAATAATCTATTTTAAATATTCAAAGTTCGCTAAAATCGCCAAAATAAAAATTTTAAACTGGCTCGCATTTCCGGGTTATTACACATCATTTACTATCAAACCTTACCATTCCTTAGTTAAGAAGAAAGTCAGTCAAGTTGGGGTATAATTACCTTTCAGACCTTAACTGAACAATGTTTTAACTTCGAAATAGTCAAAGTTTATCTTTTAAATCTTTAACAGACATCCTTACGTAACTCTCGGATTCTATTTACGTATCCACTTCTTTATTGAAAACATTGGTTATAACGATAACGTTATAATCCCTACTTTCGAAATATCTAACTTCCACTATAACTTTTATTCTTTAATGTGAATAAATAAATAACATCTGATTTATAAATAAATAAATCTTGATTTAAACACCGGAAAGTACAAGCACTTTCCCGAATTTGATATAATCGAATTCGCCGATTAAAACTCTTCGAGTAATCTCTATTTGATTAACTCTTCTTCGAATAACCTATATTTGATTATCTCTCTTCGAATAACTTATATTCGATTATCTCTCTTCGAATAACTTATATTCGATTATCTCTCTTCGAATAACTTATATTCGATTAACTCACTCTTTCGAATAAACTATATTCGATCTCTTTCTTTTGAATACGCTATATTCGATTTAACTCCTTTCGAATAAACTATATTCGATAATCTCACTTTTGAATAACTAAATTCGATTAACTCCTTTCGATTAACTAATAATCAATAACTCCTTTCGATTAACTAATAATCGATAACTCTATTCGAATAACTAAATTCGATTAACTCCTCTCGAATAACTAAATTCAATTAACTCGACTCGACTAACTCGACTTGACTAACTCAACTCGACTAACTCGACTCGGCTAGCCATATTCGACTAACTTGGTTCTACCAACTCGATTTGATTAATAAGCTCGACTAACTTGGTTCGACCCACTCGATTCGACTAACTTGGTTTGACTAACCATACTCGATTAACTCAACTTTACTAACTTAACTTATTTAACTCAACTTGATTAACTCGACTCATTTAACTCAACTTGATTAACTCGACTCATTTAACTCAACCTGATTAACTCGACTTATTTAACTCAATTTGATTAACTCCAATCGATTAACTAATATTTGATTAGATCTAATTCAAATCAATTAACTCTAACTCTAATCGATTAACTCTGAATGGTTAACTCTAACTGGTTAACTCTTCGTCCATATTCAATTTCAAATATTGATGTTGAAATCGATTCTTACTTCCCCATATAGGTCCTGACTTATATATTCCATTTATCCAATGTAAATATTTTTACTTAATTTATAAATTATTCTTTCCAATTTATCTGTTAAGACCGATTTCTATTTAATCTCACTTTCGAATAACTCTTTTCTATTTCCTTGATATCCTGCCAATTTTCCCTTTTATAACTCTATTTATTTTCTAAATAAATATTTCTTAATACTCCTTTATTTATTAAATAATTCCCTTTTTATCTTATTTATGTTCTAAATAAATAAATTCTTTTTCAATTCTATTTGTAAATGTTTTACAAATATTTCTCTTTCTATTTTATTTATTTAACAAATAAATATTTTCCCTTCAATTCTATTTGTAATTGTTTAACAAATATTTCCTTTAAATCCTTATTTGGCTTTCCAAATATTTCCTTTATAAAATCCTTTGATTTTATAAATAGTTTCTTTTATAAATTCTATTTATAAATAAATATTCCTTTTATAATTTTATTTACTTTCTAAGAAAATGTTCTTTTTATCCTTCTATTTACTTTCTAAGTAAATATCTGCTTATAAAATTATTTTCGTTTTATAAATATTTTATTTCAATGCACAGTTTGAAATCTTCCTTCTATATAAAATATTTAGATTTTATATAATATTTTATTACAATATTTCTTCCGGTATTTAATAGTACCAAATAACCAGACCATTGTCACTATAATCAATCTCAGATTGTACATCACATCATATAACACAGTATATGAACAAAGCAGTATTATAAATATTGAGGAACCCAGTTGGGTCCCTCCAACATGTTTCCCTGCATCAATGATGTTAACAACACGAATGAAATATTCTGATAAACAGAATCAATATTCGATTAACGATTTATATATAATGTTATCCATATTTTCAACCAATAAATTAACAGTTAACACACATCAATCAACAGATAATTATCAGTTCTAAGAGTACGTTATAAAAATATAACTGTTCAGAGTTGGTGAGTTTTACTCACATTGGCAGTTCATCATTTAAGAACGATAAACTGTTTGTTTGATTTGAATCAAAAACTTTATTTCTCCATAAATTAAAACGAGCTCCAACTCATTCCCAGTCAGTTCCATTGTGGAGCTCTCGTCCATACGATCCTAAAGGATCTTGTTTCGCTGAATTTCGACATCGTATGAGGAAGTTACGTCGTTTACAAGTTGGTACATTATAAATTAAAATAAATTGAATTGCTTTTAATTGACATTGGGCCTTTACCTTATAACTTAGCTCATCTAAACTTGAAATACCAACAGCCCATTCTTTCTTCTTCCCCGATGATAATGACACAGCTGCTCCTCCCAAACACAAACACCATAGCCAACACTTCCAGCTTGCACCTCCCACTCCATACTTCATAAATCTCGAAACCGAAATCACCATTAAACTCTCCACAAAAATCTCTACAAGCTCATGCCAAAATCAAGCATTTCGCGCTCCTAAATCAAAACGCGACTTCCACCCAAAACCCACGCTTAAGGAAAAACACTGATATCACCAAACAACCTAGAAAAATTACAACCGAACCCAAACTCCATCCTGAATTCAATTATCACATCCATTTCCTCCAATAATCACCACAAACGAATTTAATTCTAACCCTAGACTCGCTGTTGAGTTTCGATCCTCAAAAACCTGGCGTCGAGCTTCACCAAACACATACCAGAAAGAAGATAAACAGCATAGGAATCCATATATGTGGATAATAGGATTTATATGATTTTCTTTGGATTTTTCTTGGATCGATTTTTCTTTCTTTCTGCGTTTAGTTTTGTGAATGAGAATTGTTGCTCGCGTTTATATAGGGTGAGGTGTGGCTGAGAGAAACGTAACGTGGACTGGTTTGGTTCACTTACTAAGTTAGGATATTTTATTTAATATCATTTTATACTTGTTTTCTGACTTCTAAAAATTTGTGTGGTCACACATGATACCCAAAAATCACGAAACTGAACTTGCAGCTAGAGTTCGAAATTACGAACCCAGTTGGTTTCTTTGAATTCCGACATCATTTGCTCACACATCGTATTTTTAACTGTCAAAATATATACTGTTATTATATTAAAATCTCGTACGACCACATACTGACTTCAAAAATCATGGAAATTGAAATCTAACAATAATTTAACATTGCGGATCCAACAAAATTAGTTTCGTTGGAAACAGAGGTCGTTTGCAAAATTGGCTATTTTTTATGTTCTAAATATACCATTTAAATAAATAAGTATATTTAAAAACAATTAAATTTAATATTTAAAAAAAATATTATCATATATATATATATTCACAATAGAATATCATACAACTCCACTGGGATTTATAACTCGATATTTCAAAGTTGTCAGTTATATCGATATTCGATTTATATTTAAATTCCTTTTATAATATAAATAAGTCGATATAAATTATAAAGGAATTCCACAGCAACTTTTCTAAAATTTGATTTGGACATAACTCAAAATCTACACGAGGAAATGCTGATTTTTCTCTTCCATTGAAAAAATATCGTTCAACAGACTCAAATGTTTCTTGTTTCACAGAAATCTGATTTAAAACAGACCCTGTATAATCAGTTGAAGTTCGAATCGCCAAATTACGAACTACCGCGCCATTTGGAGCTCGATTTTAATTATAATATAATTCTACGTTCAAACTTCTTTTGGATAATATATTTGTGAATATAATTCAACTCTAAATTGAATAATACCTTATATATAATCCAATTCACACTGCATTGTGAATTCCACTATTTTTTATTATTTCTGAATTAAATATATTATTTAATTATTATATTAATTAAATATTCCTTATTATTTTATTCTAGTCATTTTAAATTACCAAACCTTTATTTATATAATTAAATAAATTATTTATTATCCATAAAAGTACGGGTCGTTACATTCTTTTCCCTTTAAAATAATTTCGTCCTCAAAATTGCTAAGGTAAAAATCAAACCCTATTAACTGGTTAGAACTTATTTGTTCACTTCTTAACTTTAATCTCAACTGAACCAATTTAATTTTAATTAAAATATTAATTAATCTTTATCAACGAAAATTTTCTAAAATCCTGAAAATTTCTAACACCTTAACTTTTCGAAAAAATTCGCCAGCACTTCCTTTGTACTGGTCAATAGCTCAAATTTCAACTCGCCTCTCTAGGCCTTCTTCAACCCAAAAGAAAATCAAACAGCCAAGCGGCTTGCCAATTCGGCTCATAAATACCATGCTTGTATCAAATATACTAATAATCGATAATTCCTTTCGATTAACTAATAATTGATAACTCCTTTCGATTAACTAATAATCGATAACTCTATTCGAATAACTAAATTCGATTAACTCCTCTCGAATAACTAAATTCAATTAACTCGACTCGACTAACTCGACTCGACTAACTCGACTTGACTAACTCGACTCGACTAACTCGACTCAACTAGCCATATTCTACTAACTCGACTAACTTGGTTCGACCAACTCGATTTGATTAACTAGGCTCGACTAACTTGGTTTGACCCACTCGATTCTACTAACTTGGTTTGACTAACCATGCTCGATTAACTCAACTTGACTAACTTAACTTATTTAACTCAACTTGATTAACTCGATTCATTTAACTCAACAACTCAACTCATTCAACTCAACTTGATTAACTCGATTTATTTAACTCAACTTGATTAACTCCTATCGATTAACTAATATTCGATTAGCTCTAATTCAAATCAATTAACTCTAACTCTAATCGATTAACTCTGACTGGTTAACTCTAACTGGTTAACTCTTCGTCCATATTCAGTTTCAAATATCGATGTTGAAATCGATTCTTACTTCTCTATATAAGTCCTGACTTATATATTCCGTTTATCCAATGATAAATATTTTACTTAATTTATAAAATATTATTTATAAATTATTCTTTCCAATTTATCTATTAAGACCGATTTCTATTTAATCTTACTATCGAATAACTCTTTTCTATTTCCTTGATATCCTGCCAATTTTCCCTTTTATAACTCTATTTATTTTCTAAATAAATATTTCATAATACTCCTTTATTTATTAAATAATTCCCTTTTTATCTTTATTTATTTTCTAAATAAATAAATTCTTTTTCAATTCTATTTGTAAATGTTTTACAAATATTTCTCTTTCTATTTTATTTATTTAACAAATAAATATTTTCCCTTCAATTCTATTTGTAATTGTTTTACAAATATTTCCTTTAAATCCTTATTTGGCTTTCCAAATATTTCCTTTATAAAATCCTTTGATTTTATAAATAGTTTCTTTTATAAATTCTATTTATAAATAAATATTCCTTTTATAATTTTATTTACTTTCTAAGTAAATATTCTTTTTATCCTTCTATTTACTTTCTAAGTAAATATCCTTTTATAAAATTCTTTTCGTTTTATAAATATTTTATTTCAACGCATAGTTTTAAATCTTCCTTCTATATAAAATCTTTTGATTTTATATAATATTTTATTTCAATATTTCTTTGGGTATTTAACAGTACCAAATAACCAGACCATTGTCACTATAATCAATCTCAGATTATAATCACATCATATAACACAATATATGAACAAAACAGTATTATAAATATTGAGGAACCCAGTTGGGTCCCTCCAACCTGTTTCCCTGCATCAATGATGTTAACAACATGAATGAAATATTCTGATAAACAGAATCAATATTTGATTAACGATTTATATATATATATTGTTATCTATATTTTCAAACAATAAATTAACAGTAAAATCCAAATATTTAACACACATCAATCAACAGATAATTATCAGTTCTAAGAATATGTTATATAAATATAACTGTTCAGAGTTGGTGAGTTTTACTCACATTGGCAGTTCATCGTTAAAGAACGATAAACTATTTGTTTGATTTGAATCAAACAATTTATTTCGCTATAAATTCAAACGAGATCCAATCCATTCCCAGTCAGTTCCATTATGGAGCTCTCGTCCATACGATCCTAATAGATCTTGTTTTGCTGAATTTCGACATCGTATGAGGAAGTTACGTCGTTTACAAGTTGGTACATTATAAATTAAAATAAATTGAATTGCTTTTAATTTACACTGGGCTTTTACCTTATAACTTGGCCCATCTAAACTTGAAATACCCACGGCCCATTCTTTCTTATTCCTCGATAATAATGACGCAGTTGCTCCTCCCAAACACAAACACCAAAGCCGACACTTCCTGCTTGCACCTCCCACTCCATACTTCATAAATCTCGAAACCGAAATCACCATTAAACTCTCCACAAAAATCTCTACAAGCTCATTCCATAATCAAGCATCTCGCACCCCTAAATCAAAACACGACTTCCACCCAAAACCCATGCTCCAGGAAAAACACCAAACATTTTTATCACCAAACAACCCAGAAAAATCATAACCGAACCCAAACTCCATCCTGAATTCAATTATCACATCCATTTCCTCCAATAATCACAACAAATGAATTTAATTCTAACACTAGACTCGCTGTTGAGTTTCGATCCTCAATAACCTGGCGTCGAGCTTCACCAAACACATACCAGAAAGAAGATAAACAACATAGGAATCCATATGTGTGGATAATAGGATTTATATGATTTATTTTTGGATTTTTCTTGGATCGATTTTTCTTTCTTTCTGCGTTTAGTTTTTGTGAATGAGAATTGTTGCTCGCCTTTATAAAGGGTGAGGTTGGCTGAGACAAAGGTAACGTGGACTAGTTTGGTTCACTTACTAAGTTCGGATATTTTATTTAGTATCATTTTGTACTTGTTTTCTGACTTCTAAAAATTTGTGTGGTCACACATGATACCCAAAAATCACGAAACTGGACATGCAGCTAGAGTTCGACATTACGAACCCAACAAAACTGGTTTCGTCGAATTCCGACTTCGTTTGCTCACACAGCGTATTTTAACCATCAAAATACTAACTGTTTTTCACATTAAAATCCAGTACGACCACATACTGACTTCAAAAATCACGGAAATTGAAATCTAACAATAATTTAACATTGCGGCTCCAGCAAAATCAGTTTCATCGAAAACAGAGGTTGTTTGCAAAACTGGCTATTTTAATGCTCTAAATAGGACATTTAAATATATTTAAAAACAATTAAATTTAATATTTAAAAAATATATTATCGTATATATATTCATAATAGAGTATCATACTGCTCCACTGGGATTTATAACTCGATATTTCAAAGTTCATAGTTATATCGATATTCGATTTATATTTAAATTCCTTTTATAATATAAATAAATCGATATAAATTATAAAGGAATTCCACAGCGACTTTTCTAAAATTTGATTTGGACATAACTCAAAATCTACACGATGAAATCATGATTTTCCTCTTCCATTGGAAAAATATCATTCAACAGACTCAAACATTTCTTGTTTTCACAGAAATCCAATTTAAAACAAACCTTGTATATTCGGTTGAAGTTCGAATCGCCAAATTACGAACTGCCGCGCCATTTGGGGCTCGATTTTAATTATAATATAAATCTGCGTTCAAACTTCTTTTAGATAATATATTCGTGAATATAATTCAACTCTAAACTGAATAATACCTCATATATAATCCAATTCACACTGTATTGTGAATTCCACTATTTTTTATTATTTCTGAATTAAATATATTATTTAATTATTATATTAATTAAATATTCCTTATTATTTTATTCTGGTCATTTTAAATTACCAAACCTTTATTTAAATAATTAAATAAATTATTTATTATCTGTAAAAGTACGGGTCGTTACAGCAATGACAGTGTATAGGTGATTGTAGATCGTTTCATGAAGACTGCCCATTTTATTCCTGTTCGATCTAATAGAACAGCTCGAAGTCAGGCACTGATTTATTTCAGAGAAATTGTCAGACTACATGGAGTTCCCAGTAGCATTGTCAGTGATCGTGATCCGATATTTGATAGTAAATTCTTGAAAGCATTCCAAGAGGAGTTGGGGAAAAGTTGAATCTAAGCACCGCTTATCATCCTCAAACAGATGGCCAGACTAAGAGGGTGAACCGTATACTGGAAGATTTGTTGCAGGCATGCATTCTTGATTTTGGGGGGTCATGGGAAAATCACTTGCGTTTGGTTGAGTTTGCATATAATAACAGTTACCAAGAAAGCTTGCAAATGTTATCATTTGAGGCGTTATATGGCAGGCCATGTAGATCTCTCGCATGTTGGGTCGAACCAGGCAATAGACTAGTATTGGGTCCCGACATGATTCGTGAAGCTTCAGATAAAGTTGATTTCATTAAGAAGCAACTTCAGACAGCTCAGAGCCGACAGAAGAGCTATGATGACTCAAGAAGAAGGGATTTAGAATTTGCTGTTGGCGATTATGTGTACTTGAGAGTTTCCCCATTGAGAGGAGTAGTTCGTTTCGGGAAGACAGGAAAGTTGGCGCCTAGATTCATTGGTCCATTTCCTATTCTCGAAATAATTGGAACTCTCGCTTACAAGGTTCAGTTGCCTGACTGGTTGCTAGGGGTACATGATGTATTTCACATGTCTCAACTTTGAAAGCATGTACATGATCCAGACTTGACTGTGGAGGACGCAGCACAGAAAGATTTGGAGATTACCCCGAGCTTAGCAGTGAGAAGGGAGCCAGTGAAAATTGTTGGCAAAGAAACCCGATTTCTGTGAAACAAGAGGATCCATTTAGTCAAAGTGCACTGGAGCGGAGATCGTAGAGATTGTACATGGGAGACTGAGGATAGCATTCAACAGGCTTATCCCATGTACAGAGTGGATATCTCTAATTAGCTCTTGTGTTGAGGTCATTTACAATATTTTGCATTTTCCATTTTGTTCCTACTTTACTATTGTTTCCTTTTCGGGGACGAAAAGTTTTTAAGTGGGGGAGATTGTAACAACCCGAAAAATCAGAACCAATTTAAAAAAATTATTTCAAGAAATTTTGTTGGAAAATATGTCAGAATTTAAAAACTCCATTTTTAAATAATAATAAAGCTATTAAAAATAGCCATTTTGCAAACGACCTCCATTTTCGACGAAACCATTTTTGTTGGATCCGGAATGTCAAATTATTGCTAGGTTTAAATTTCCATAATTTTTGGAATTAATATGTAAGCATGGTAAATTAAAATGTGTTCGTTAATTTCTGTTGAATTAGTTCGACCGGTAAAAAGGCCATTTTTCAAACGATCTTCAAATTGAACGAATTAATTTTGTTTGGACCGTATCGTCAAAATATAGTTAGATTTAATTTTCAGGAATTTTTGGAGTTAGTATGTAGTCCCGGTAAATTAAAATGTACGATCAAATTAAATAATTAAATGGTTTAAATTTTAATTTAAAGAAAAATGGGCAGAAACGATCAAATGGGCTGATGGGACCTAGTCCATCGTGTCCAGAATAGAGGTATTTGTCTAGGGGAAACATTCGTTGGGCGGAATTTGGAGTTAGTAAAAGTTAACAGGATTTTTTGTGAATTAAATAATATTATATTATAAATATATAATAATCTAAACCCTAATCCTATACAGTAGCCGCCGCCTCTATCTATTTCATGGCCAGAAAAGCTCAAACCTTCAACCTTTAAAATCATTCGATCCTCACAGTGAAATCTCTCCCTCCTTTTAACAATTTTGTAGAACTCTTCACCCTCTCCACATCCGTACGGTGGAAGTGTCTGGAGCCCCGTATTTTGAGCGCACCATCACCACAAACCACCACCGTTCTCTTCGTCGTCGTGCCCTATAGCCCAGATCGAGTTGATCAACATGGGCCCCTTTTGGTGCGCGCCTCCTCTGAGACGACCCCAAACCCCGTACTGACGGCGGCAAGGGTAATCCGTGGAATATAACACAGAAACTGATAATAGCAGAACATAATAATTAAATACACCAGATAATGAACAATAGAATATACTGGATAAAAGTAATCATCAGAGTTACACAGTATACAGGATCATACTTAGTAAAAATACAGTTCAGCTATACATAAATGTCTACAGCGGAAAATAGACATAATATGTACAATAGGAGCTGAACAGCATAAAAAGAGATAAATGATAGAATCCATCTTCAGCTCCAGCTATCCAAATGAACTAGCTAAACCTGAATACAAGGCTGCCCGTGTAGAAAAAGGGGCACCCGAGTTTGAAAGTGAAACAAACTACGAGTCAGTCATGGGACTGGTATGAGAAATCTACTCAACACATATATAATATGGCTAATCAAAGGACCACGCCACTTTCGTGGAACGGGTTTACTCAATTGGATTGCCAGTGCTTTAAAACAAATCTTTCTTTTAAACATCGCTATGCTTTTTATAAAAATGAAGCCATTATAAGACTCAGTTCCCATCACACAATGCAACGCAAATCGGAGGATAGAGTTTTTACCTTATAACGGCCAAAATATGCTTGATACGAATAAAACAAAGGCATTTGATATTATTGCTAGTGTTTATATGTTTTGAAAACAATTTCAAATCATAACTATCAATCATAGACGGCATGGGTACCATATATCATGTCGCCATATATATATACAATCAAAACCGCACGATGTCGTATTGGGAAATTGGATTTCCATCATGAACCAAGGCAAAAGATAGTCCTTACCGAATTCGAGACTGCCTAGCCCGAGTCTCAGGATCAGAACGCATCGACCCTTGGATCGTCAGGGCCGGTCCACACGGAGTGGATGAAAATACCTAGACAATACGTTTCCCCGCCCTTTGGGGCATAAGTGAACCAACGAATGGCTCCATCGGACCCGGATCGTCCGATCTAATCGAGGCGCCTCGCAACAGCAACAACCACACAGGTGAAAAGTATATAAATGTCAGGGCTGGTAGGTCACTGACACCACCCTAGCTAGGAAGAAACGCATGCCCTCCTTGAGGTCCTTCTCCCGTTTCTGGTTCATACCGAGGTGTGAGGCTCGCGATTTCACGTTATACACAAAGCTACACCACACAGGCGGTGCTTTGGTCATCACCACAAGACTTTGCTTTTCAACAGAAGCCCTGATCACTGCATCTTAGCGTGCCACACAGGCAATTCATGCCATGTGACTGATGTCCATCGATATACGACCTCTGAGCTCGTGCGTTTCAGAGAAGGGCGTTAAGCAAAAAAATGAATTCTCCGCCGCCAAACAGATGTATATTTAATAGAGATCAATCAACACAGAATAAAATCCAATGTCAGACACACAGTCCATTTACAAGTCCGTTCTGGGTCTGAACGAAACCGGAGGCACTAAATACCTCGCAAACCCATCGACCACCACGTACGTCTGGACTATCACCACTCATTATCCATATTTCGGGATGCCTCCCAATCAGGACCTCGGTTACCATCCAAACGAGGTGAAGATCTCCGGTCTTCGACCACCGTCTTCATCTTCGACTTTCAATCGTCGGTCAATTATTTGAAATGAGAATTAACTCGCCTTTTCAAATAATTTGCGTATATTTAGATTTTCAAATCAATTTATTTCAATGGTTAAATCATTCGACAACACTAATTTCGTTCTTTAATGTAATTTTCACACCAAACACATTCAACCATCAGATACCACATAAATCGAGCAAATTTAGTTTATTTCCATTCCATATCGTTTATGATATTTTATAACGATTTATCGCTATTTTTATTTATTTTAAAATAGCCAATTTATTCAAAACGACGCTTCGGGCCATAACGCGGCCGTGGCGCTGTTTTTCTTCAGATTTGATTTACACATATCTGAAAATCTAACCGTTGGATCTTCACAAAATTTACATCATTAGACAGGTCTTTTCAAAACGAATCCAACAGTTCCAGTTACGGGAAAATCCGACGGTCGGATCTCCCGGTACAATCGTTTGAAGTTTCGATTTCAAAATATGAACTGCAGCGTCATTATTCGATTTAATATAATTATATATATATATATATATAATCGTTTCTGGCGCTTTTTTTCTTCATATTTGAATTAAAACATTCCAGACAATCCAACCGTTGGATTTTTACAAAGTTGGTGCCGTTGGAAAGATTTTTCCAAAGCGAACCCAACGGTTGCGATTTCGGGAAAATCCAATGGTCGGATTTCCCGTACTAGTTGTTTGAAATCATGGTTTCAAAACACGAACTGCACGACCACGTTTCGTTTTAATTTTATTTATATTTATATATTTATATAAATATAGTTCATTCAACAATTTCAATATCGTTTTCACTTCAAATATTTCACTAACGCCTTTAAATTTCGGAAAAATTCGCCATAACCTCCTTTGTACGGGAGGGGCTGGGAAAATTCCCAAATAGCCACACGGGCGTCTCATGTCAAAAAGAAAAAGAAAAAGCCAAGCGGCTAGCCAACAGGGTCATAAAATCATCACCCAAACAAAACAGTAAATGTGTACCTATTTGTCGGGCACAAAATTTTATTCCTCTTCTCTAGCCCCTTTGCTATAACCTGTTCAATAAATATGCATGTACATATATGCAGTTCTTATCACTTATCATTTTCCATTCAACTTCATATTTGATTCCATTTGGTTTAAAAACACCATTCATTATAATGTTGCATGCATAGGCAAAAATCACATCATTAGCTAATTAATGAATATTTCGACTCATGCATATTTATTTGAACGAGTTGCTATTTTTAACACTTCACATTTCTACAATTCATGTATATAATAAAAATGTGATTTTTATTGTAAAACAATTCTTTCCAAAACGTTATTATTTTTTATAGTCTATATAGATGATAAAAAGGTGATTTTTATTATAAACCAATTTATTTCAAAATATGAATACCATTCAACACATGAATTTCAATTCAACGAATGAATATCGATTCAACACATGAAGGTTTTCTATAGTTTCTATATATAGATAAAAATGTGATTTTTATATTTAAAACACGAATACCATTCAACACATGAATTTCTAGTCAACGAATGAATATCGATTCAACACATGAAGGTTTTCTATAGTTTCTATATATTGATAAAAATGTGATTTTTATATTTAAAACACGAATATCATTCAACACATGAATTTCTAATCAACGAATGAATATCGATTCAACACATGAAGGTTTTCTATAGTTTCTATATATTGATAAAAATGTATTTTTATATTTAAAACACAAATACCATTCAACACATGAATTTATAATCAACGAATGAATATCGATTCAACACATGAAGGTTTTCCATCCAATGAATAAATATAGTTTTAGCAAATGAAAATAATTCAAGCACATGAATATTATTCAAAATTTCAACAGCATAACGATAGGGTAGTTAAAACCGGGACCGTCCCTAGTATGGCTCCTCGCTCTAGCTTAAAACCTCGCGGTTTTTGACAATGGGGATCATGCATCTAGTTTGCACGCAGGTGGCATGTATATTTTTATTTCCACAAACTAATCCTATGTGGTTTCAACCAAATATTTCTCAATCACAAACGGGTATTTTTCAACCACAATCAATCAATATCAACCACAAACAATCCCAAACAACCATTCGCTATCAATCAATTTTCACACCAATCACAATCAATAAATATCGTCCATGGTTTGTGGACGAGGGGCGTATATATATATATATATATATATATATATATATATATGTGTGTGTGTGTGTGTGTGTGTGTATATTTATATATAGCAATTCAATTTTATTTCAACACATATATAATTTTTACAACGCATATATAACTTATACATCGAATGTACAACTTATACAACACTTATACAAGAGGTGTACAACGCTTATATAACTCATACATCGACTATATAATTTATACATCGTCGTTTTCCATATTGTTTTTAAATTAGAAATCTCACATTGGGTTCCACTCCACCAAAAATAGCAGAAGGCTCAGAAAAATATGCGGTCTCTTCTAAAATGTAGAAGGCGTCCACACGGTCACGATGTTTCCTGTTTCATCGAATTTCGTTAACACCGCAAAAAGATATGATTTTTCAAAGTTTGCAATGGTTTTAAACTGTCAAAATCAATTAAATAATTAACAGCCGATTACCTTCCAAAATCTTCAAAACTAGGTTTCGATCTTTCAGGCAATCCGTTGATTGTTGCTTCGATCGGCCAGCGCCACCTTGTCGGGCTAGGAGAGGCGCACGTGCGCCAGGGAGGAGGGTCAACTAGATGGTCCCCAGGAGGGGAATCCAGGCGCGAACGGTCGAACTTCTCGAGGGTGGTTCTCCTCCTATAGGCCACGAAAAAATCCAATACTTATATGGATTTGAAGATCATGAGAAGTACTACAAAAACCTTAACTGTGGTGTTGGATTTCATTGAGCGGATCAAAAGAAAAAGAGGAGAGAAGGAGGGATCGGGTTTCCATCGCTCGATTTGGGGGGAGAGAGAATGTCGGGGGGGTGTTCTGACGTGGACAAATGATTTTTTTTATATATAAAGTTTTAAAATCCGAAAATACCCCTTTCCTCCTGCGAACCCCAATCCAAACCCAACGACTATCGTCCCTAGCGTTTTACCCCCATTCCGAACACAATGGGATATGTTTCGAAGGCCCATTCGACAGTTTCAGTCAGCTTCAAATATAAAATATTCAATATCTAATTTGAACGTACATTTCGATTTGCCAGGGCCACAAACTGATTCGAAAAATTCCAGAAAAATAAATCTGGATTTGTTTTGAGGATACGGTCCCAACAAAACTAGTTTCGTCGAATTCTGAGACCGTTTGCAAAAAGGCCCATTTCTGGTCGATCCAATTTAACTATAATTGACCAAAACACATTTTCCCTTGCCACGCTCACATACTGGCTTTAAAAATTATGAAATTTGAAACCTAGCAATAACTTCCCATCCCAGATCCAACAAAAGTGGTTTCGTCGAATTCCGAGGTCGTGTGCAAAATGGCCAATTTCATGGGCTATATAAATTCCATAGCGACCTTTCTGAAAATTCATTAGGCCATAACTTTTGCTTTCCGCTATGAAAATTCGATTTTTCAGATTCGTTAGAAAGTTATCCACTAACAGATTTAAATATTTTTGGTTTCACTAAAATCCAGATTGTTTTGCGCCCGGTACAGTCCGACAAAGTTTGAATTCAATTTTTTGAAACTACAGCGCCTTTTCAGGCCTTGTTTATAATTATAATTAATTATATTCATTTTCAATCGTCGATTCAAACCCACTTTCCATTGCTATTATTTAAAATATTTATTTTAAATATTTGAAATCCATTATTTTGGCCAATAAAAAAAATTTAAATTGGTTCAGATTTTCCGGGTCGTTACAATCTCCCCCACTTAAAACTTTTCGTCCCCGAAAAGGAACAAATTCGAAAGTGGTTTGATAAATTTACAATCCCACAACACAACAACCAATCCAATTGTTTTCAACCTTTCAAAAACATGCTAATCAGTTTCTATACTCTTTTTTAAAATCATTCAGACCATAGAATTTAAAAGTGCACATCCATGGAAAGAAAATAACAACAGAGTAGAGAATTTAAATGGTAATGCAAAGTAGGGTAAATGTACCTTGCACTAGAGTCAATCAGAGATATCCACCCGACATCTAGGATAAGCTTTCTGAATGCTCTCCTCAGTTTCCCAAGTACAATCTCGCGGATCTCCACTCCATTGCACTTTGACTAAGTGAACCTTCTTGTTCCTCAGCTCTTTGGTTTCCTTGCCCATGATCTTTAGCGGCTCTCTTCTCACAGCCAATTCTGGAATAATTTCAATTTCCTGTTGAGC
Organism: Allium sativum; assembly: GCA_030737875.1. NCBI lineage: Eukaryota > Viridiplantae > Streptophyta > Magnoliopsida > Asparagales > Amaryllidaceae > Allium > Allium sativum. Next base: position 662,577,075 of record CM060919.1, read on the forward strand.
TGCTTCTTCCACGATCAAGTCTGGATCATGAACGTGCTTTCGAAGTTGAGATATATGAAATACATCATGAACTCCAGGTAACTAGTCAGGCAATTTGACCCTATAAGCGAGAGTCCCGATCCGTTCCAGAATAGGAAACAGACCAATGAATTTGGGCGCTAACTTTCCAGTTTTACCGAACCGGATAACTCCTCTCATCGGCGACACTTTCAAATATACATAGTCGCCAACAGCAAAGGATATATCTCTTCTTCTTCTATCGACATAGCTCTTTTGTCGGCTTTGAACGGCGAGTAATCGCTTCTTAATAAAATCGACTTTGTCGGCAGCTTCTCTGATCATGTCTGGCCCCAACACAAGTCTATTACCAGGTTCGACCCAACAAGCAGGAGATCGACACGGTCTACCATATAATGCTTCGAATGGCGACATTGTCAGGCTCGCCTGGTAGCTGTTGTTATATGAGAATTCAGCCAAATGCAGATGGTCTTCCCATGATCCACCGAAATCTATAACACAAGCCCGCAATAGATCTTCTAAAATATGATTCACCCTCTCAGTCTGATCGTCTGTCTGAGGATGATAAGCGGTGCTTAAGTTCAACTTCTTTCCCAGTTCGACTTGAAATGCTTCCCAGAATTTGCTAGTAAATATTGTATCTCTATCACTAACTATACTGAGTGGCACTCCATGTAGTCTAACTATTTCCCTGAAGTATATCTGCGCCAGACTCTGAGCAGTTCTGTTTGATCTGACAGGTGTGAAATGGGCGGTCTTCGTGAAGCGATCTACGATCACCCAAATACTGTCATTCCCTTTTTTGGTTCTGGGCAGACCATCAATGAAATCCATAGAAATATGTTCCCACTTCCAACCAGGAACTTCTAGCGGTTGTAACAATCCAGCCAATTTCTGTTGGTCGCTTTTGACTAGCTGGCAAGTAGGGCATCGGCTAACATATAAGGAAATGTCCCTTTTCATCGACTTCCACCAGAAAGTGTGTTTGATGTCATTATACATTTTGCTTACTCCTGGATGGATACTAAGTTTTGACTTGTGGCATTCATCTAGTACTTCCTTTCGAAGCTCAGGAATGTTAGGGACACAGATTCGACCTTTGAGCCTTAAAATCCCATCATTATCTACTTGAAAACTCGAGGGTAAGCCTTGTTGAATTATCTCTCTGATCTTCTGAATGAACTGATCATCCTCCTGAAGAGCAGATATTTTATCTAGCAATGAAGTCGTGATAATAAAACTGGCGATCATCTCATTCTTTTGGCTTAACGCATCGGCCACGACATTGTTCCCTGGAGTGTATATAATTTCAAAATCGTATGCTGCAAGGAACTCTAGCCAACGTTGCTGCCTCAGATTCAAGTCCTTCTGGGTGAACAGATACTTTAACGACTGGTGATCTGTAAACAGTTCAAATCTCTCACCCATTAGATAGTGCCTCCAGATTTTCAAAGCGAATACTATCGCCAATAACTCAAGATCAAGAGTGACGTAGTTTTTCTCGTGCGGCTTCAGCTGACGGCTAGCATAAGCAATCACTTGACCCCTTTGCATTAACACTGCGCCAAGGCCTTCTCTAGAAGCATCAGTCCAGACTTTCAAATCCTGGTTGCCATCGATGATGGTTAACACTGGAACAGTCGTTAGTCTTAATTTTAGCTCTTCAAAAGCCTCCTCACTTTCTGGAGTCCATTTGAATTTAGAGTACTTCTTTGTAAGCTTTGTTAAATGACCAGATATCTTCGAAATGTTTTTAACGAACTTTCGGTAATAGTTAGCCAATCCGAGAAAACTTCGGACTTCAGTGGGGGTGCTAGGCTGCTTCCAGTTTTGAATAGCTGTGATTTTGCTTGGATCCACCGCAATTCCTTCTTTTGATACGACGTGGCCCAGAAATTTCACTTCATCTTGCCAGAATATACATTTGGAAAACTTTGCTTTCAATACATTCCTTCTGAGGATTTCTAACACTTGTTCCAAATGTTTTTCATGTTCGGCCTTTGATTTAGAGAAGATTAGAATATCGTCAATGAATACCAGAACAAATTTATTCAAAACCCCTCTAAACACCCTATTCATCAGATCGACGAAGTAGGAAGGAGCGTTACATAAGCCGAACGGCATTACTAACCACTCGTAGAATAAGTCGGGACCTCTGAATGCTGTCATTGGAACACACTCTTCGGAAATTCGAAGTTGATGGAAACCTGTAGCTAGGTCTGTAATGGCGCGTTTTGTAAGGTATAATAATTAAGTTATTTAATTATTTAAATAACAAATATATTAAATAAACGATGGTTGAACATATAAATTATAATAATTATTATAATCAAGCCGTAACGACGCGGCAGTTCGTTATTTGGCAAGTTGAACTTCAACTGAATGTACAGGATTCGTTCTAAGCCGGATTTTTGTGAAACAAGAAACGTGTGGAGCTGGTGGAGTATATCTTTCTAGTAGAAGAGAAAAATCTGGATTTCGTCGGATAGATTTTGAGATATGTCCAAATCAAATTTCAGAATAGTCGCTATGGAATCGTTTATCGGCCATAACGGTTATTTCGAAATAACTAGTTATCAGATTCGAATTTAGACAAGGTTCTTTTGGGAAGTACTGATAACTTAATTTTTGGAATTTTACTGTAATTTTTAATAAATTTAATAAGCAACTTTTTATTTGAAATATTTCGTACCCTGAAATCAACATTTTGAAGTTTCAAAATATGAGTCCATCTACCGGTATTATTATATTTTTGGGATCGTGGTACGTTGCTCGACACGACGGCATACTTAATTCTGTCTGTAGCAGTCGGTCATGAATGAAATTGTACGTGTCACGGTACTAAAACTAGAACCAAAATATATGTGTGTAAATGCTCCACGCCCTTCTCTTTCTATCCACAATTTCTTCGTGACATTTACTAGGCCTCGTCTCCCTCATACCAAATCTTTTTCCAACCACAAAACCCCATAGTGACCACATCATCGAAGAGTAAAAAGGGGTGTAAGCTTATAAATACACAAGCTAAGGAAAACCATTTTCTTGTTTCAGAAAATAGGATCCGCAAGCAAGACAAATACATTCGATAAAAAGAAAATACCCCTTTTGAAATTCGAAATCAAATACAAGGAATTTCAAATAAATCGTATTATATATATAAATGCAATCCTCATCCGTTGCTCTTCAATTTGATGCTCGTTTTGTGGTGTACGAGGTAATCTTGGTCGCGCTGGAACCAAGTCAGTAATGCTAGGGCTAAGGTAGGAAGCTGATGTAGAGGGAGATGGATTGAAATATCGGTGGCATGGTTCGTATGAGGGCGACGTGCAACTGGTGGAGTCGATGAGGTGTACTCCGGTGGTCTCTGATGGCAGGCGACGTGGGGGAAGTCGCTGATGAGGGAGCAAGTCGAGTTGACGGGGTGAGTGCGGTCGTGGTTCGAAGGTGACCCTTGGGCGCGAATTTTGGTGCTGAGTCCAATGGAGATGTCGGCGCCGAAGATTAGTGACCGGAGCAACGACGATGGTGGGTCAAACAGTGGTCAATGGTTTTGAACAGGAGGCTGGAGTCGGGATTTTCTAATTTGGGGAAGAAGTTTTGAAGCGGTATCGGGTTTAAGAAGGAAACGGGCCTGAACGTTTGGGCCAAAGTAAAGGTGAGGAAAAGAAGTGAGGCCCAATACATTGAAATTCAAGTTTATTCTATTTAAAAGATGTATTAACTTGTAAAATGAATTTCTTATCCATACGATATCAGATTGACGAACCGTAAATTGCGTTGGGATCGTATGGACGAGCACTCCACCATGGAACTAACCGCGAGTCAATTGGAGTTCGTCACAATTTATAGCAAAATAAATTGTCTGAATCAAGCGATGGTTATCGTCATTAACGATGATCGTCCAATGTGAGTAAATCTCACAAACTCTAAATAGTTCTATTTTTACAGTGTATTCTTAGAATTGCTTGATATTGTCTGTTTGACTGTATGTTGACTGTTTGATTGAACTGCTAGTCCGTTAGTAGAGATTTTATATATATATATATTTACGTATATATATATATATAAACCGTCAAATAGTTATATGTTGATTCTGTTTATCAGAATATTATACTGTTGTTGTCTAACATCTGTGGTGCAGGGAAACAGGTTGGAGGAATCCAACTGAATTCCTCAACAGTTATTTTTACTGTGATTTATATATTGTGACATATAATGTGATGTATATAATCCGTTGTGATTATGCGTGTTTGGACAAATATTCACCGTTGTTAGATGATGTGTTAAAAACCATAAGTTAACCAAAGCGAGTTAGTCGAGTTAAACAAAGTAATTGGTTAAGTAAATCAAAGCAAGTTAGTCGAGTTAAACAAAGTAATTGGTTAGGTTAACCAAAGTAAGTTAGTTAAGTTAAACTAAGTGATAAATCGATGTGAATTAGTTAAGTTAAACTAAGTGGTTAATCGAAGTAAATTAGTTAAGTTAACTAAGTGGTTAATCGAAGTGAATTAGTTGAGTTAAACTAAGTGAATCGGTTAGAGTTAATCAACGTGAATTAGCTAAGTTAAACTAAGTGGATTTGTTCAGTTAATCAAGACGAGTTAACTAGTTAGGTTAAACCAGTTGAGTTAACCAGTTGAGTTAACCAGTTAGAGTTAACCAGTTAGGTTAAACCAGTTGAGTTGACCAGTTAGAGTTAACCAGTTAGAGTTAATCTGTTAGAGTTAACCAGTTGAGTTGACCAGTTAGAGTTGACCAGTTAGAGTTGACCAGTTAGAGTTGATCAGTTAGAGTTATCCAAGTAGAGTTAATCGAGTAGAGTTGTCGAATATCACTTATCCGAAGTAGAGTTATCGAATATAGTGTATTCGAGAGAAGAGTTATCGAATATAGTTATTCGAGTGGAGAAATCAAATGTTATCCATTTGAGAAGAGTTATCGAATATAGTTTATTCGAGTAGAGAAATCAAATGTGATTCATTTGAGAAGAGTTATCGAATATTATTTATTCGAAGAGTAGTTATCGAATATTGGTTATTCGAAGTTAGTTAATCCAAAGGAGTTATTCGAAGTTAGTTAATCCGAAGGAGTTATTCGAAGTTAGTTAATCCAAAGGAGTTATTCGAAGTTAGTTAATCCGAAGGAGTTAGTCGAAGAGTTAATCCAAGGAGTTATTCGAAGTTAGTTAATCCAAAGGAGTTATTCGAAGTTAGTTAATCCGAAGGAGTTATTCGAAGTTAGTTAATCCGAAGGAGTTATTCGAAGTTAGTTAATCCGAAGGAGTTAATCGAAGAGTTAATCCAAAGGAGTTATTCGAAGTTAGTTAATCCAAAGGAGTTATTCGAAGTTAGTTAATCGAGGAGTTAATCCGAAGGAAGTTAATCGAAGAGTTAATCCAAAGGAGTTATTCGAAGTTAGTTAATCCAAATGAGTTATTCGAAGTTAGTTAGTCGAAGAGTTAATACAAAGGAGTTATTCGAAGTTAGTTAATCCAAAGGAGTTATTCGAAGTTAGTTAATCCGAAGGAGTTAGTCGAAGAGTTAATCCAAGGAGTTATTCGAAGTTAGTTAATCCAAAGGAGTTATTCGAAGTTAGTTAATCCGAAGGAGTTATTCGAAGTTAGTTAATCCGAAGGAGTTAATCGAAGAGTTAATCCAAAGGAGTTGTTCGAAGTTAGTTAATCCAAAGGAGTTATTCAAAGTTAGTTAATCGAGGAGTTAATCCGAAGGAGTTAGTCGAAGAGTTAATCCAAAGGAGTTATTCGAAGTTAGTTAATCCAAAGGAGTTATTCGAAGTTAAGTTAATCCGAAGGAGTTAATCGAAGAGTTGATCCGAAGGAGTTAGTCGAAGAGTTAATCCAAAGGAGTTACTCGAAGTTAGTTAATCCAAAGGAGTTAGTCGAAGAGTTAATCCGAAGGAGTTAATCGAAGAGTTAATCCAAAGGAGTTATTCGAAGTTAGTTAATCCAAAGGAGTTATTCGAAGTTAGTTAATCCGAAGGAGTTAGTCGAAGAGTTAATCCAAAGGAGTTATTCGAAGATTTAATCCAAAGGAGTTAGACGAAGAGTTAATCGAATATAGTTATTCGAAAGAAAGTGTTAATCGAATATAGTTTATTCGAGTAAAGTTAAAAGAGTTAATCGAATATAATTTATTCGAGTAGAGTTAGAGAAGTTAATCGATTATAGTTATTCGAATAGTGTTGAAGGAGATATCGAATATAGTTTATTCGATAGGAGTTAAGTGAAATGTGTAATTTAGGGAAATGGTTTAAGTTGGTATAGCGATGTTTTATCTAAACATCTGCTTAATCCAAATGTAGGAGTTTTGGAAATGTTTTCCAAAGAAGAATAAGAATTGTTTTCTAATATAGAAAACAAGGAATGGAAATGTTTTCCAGTGTTAACGAATATATTTTCTAAATCTAGAAAATAGCAAAACGTTGAATATAGGGAAACAGGAGATGTAAAATGAACCAAAGAGATAAATGTTAAATGATGTTTGTTCGATATAATTTCCATCTGGAAATAATATCGTTGTTTGCACACTTATTTTTCTTTGATAGTTAACTCACAGACTATCAAAGTTTTGACCATTTTACGTTGTTAATATGGAGAGACCGGTTGGATTATTATCCAAAGAACCACTCTGTATTGGCATAAGCGTTGTGAATCATTTATGCCAAAGATAATTGAAGACAGAGTAAAGTGCAAGGGCTGTTGTATAAGTCTTAGATAACAAGTGACTAAGATGGATATACTGAATAGTGCCTTCGGTTTGTCCAGTCCCAGGACAACGTATATGGAAGAACGTCTGACAGAGTATATCCAATGGATCGCGTAAGTTGATCTGCTCAAACGTATTCACGTTTGGTGGCGGAGGAATTCGTTTCTCTTAGCTGTATACCCGTGTTATTTTTAGACAAGTCAATTTGTGATTTGGCGGGTATGACGATGTGACATTCTAAGTAAATGAAGATGGATGTCTGGCAGAGTATTTCCAGAAAAGTCACGTACCTTGATTTCTTTGACCGTACCAAGAGTGGAAGCGGAGAAGGAAACTTCTCTTAGCTAACACATAATGTATGGTTGTAGACGTCAAATTAGTGATCTCGATGGATATGACGATGTGGCATTCAAAGTGAATGGTGATCAGATGTTCTGAAGATAGACGTAGCCTCTAGCCTCACACCAGGAAGTAACAAAAGTTGGGCTAGGCAGCATGGCTAGTTGGGTCATTCCCAAGCAGGGTGTATTGTCACCGATCTAGGGAATATTCATATTTATACTTCTTTTTGATTCTGTATCTTCGGATGACGGTTTGATGGCCTATAACCGTGGTGGCAATATATTCGCGACACTGAAGCTAAATGAGTGAGCGGTCATGTGTGGCCGGGTTGCAAGACGTTCTTGTTGAACCCTGAGTGTATCACCTCTAGAGTACACTATTCAGAAGGTGCTCCCATACCTTGTCTGTTGGAATCCATTCTCCGATAAGCGCCCTGCGGTTTATGATTTTATACTATGTATGTAGAACGTGAGATGTAAGCGTTTCTGCTAGATTGATACCTATTTGTACTTAGACATTATTATAATATCACAATGATATTGCTTGTCAAAGTTTTTCAGATACTCATAAGGGAAAAACCCGTTCCATATTCACGGCGTGGTCTTATGAGATATCCTATACCTGTTTTAAACTGTTTTACTCATACCAGTCCCATGACTGACCCGGACTTTACTTTGTTGTTTTCCCTAAACTCTTGGGTGCCTAAATTTGTACGGGCAGTCAAGTAGTCGGGATTTACAGATATACTTGGAGAGCTTGGAGCAGGAGATTTCAAGATTCTATAGCTATAGTTATTTCCGCTGTGTTGTAAGTGTTGTACTCTGATAAGTGCTATTGTATATATATAACTGTTTACTTCAAAGTTATGTTATATATTATATGTTATTGGTTCCTCTGTGAGATTCGTGTTACTCTGATGATTCTGATGTTCTTCTTCTTCTTCTATTCTATTAGTTCTATCTTTTCTTTCTCACCTTCTAAATTCTTTCACTAACGTCTCGGAATTTTCGACTCTCGAGGAGTCGAAAATTTCCCGCCGTTAGAAGGTCCATCCTTGAGAATACTTGTGCGCCATTTAATCGATCCAACAAATCATCAATCCACGACAATGGATATTGTTCTTTATGGTCTGCTTGTTCAAATCACGATAATCCACACATAGCCGTAGAGTACCGTCAGATTTTGGGACAAACACCACTGCTGCCCCCAATCAGAGAAACTGGGCCTGATCAGACCTTTCCATACTAGCTGTCGTGTTTGATTGTCTAATTCCTCTTTCTCTTTCAAGGACATTCTTCGAATAGCGTGAACTACCGGCCTTGCATTCGGAATTAAAGCAATTTTGAAATCTATTTCTCTCTGCGGAGGTAAGCGAACAACTTCCTCGAACACATCCGCATAGTTCTTGATGACAGGAATATCTTTGATGAGGTCAGGAATATTCTCTGTGATCTCAGGGACATTTTCTATTTGAGCTGGAGAAACATTCAAAGCTGCCCAGAAGTCTTTTCTATTAGCATTCTGACCTTCACAGGGAATGCTTATATAATCACCTAATTTAATCCTCGCCTTTACGACTCTGTCGGCGCATTTAACTTCAGCTTCATATTTGGTCAACCAGTCTAACCCCAAGATAAGATCAAACTCTTTAAAATTCATGACGACTGCGATGGTAGGAAACCGATAACGAGAGAAGGAAACCGGCACTCCACAAACCCAACTGAGATCAATGGAACCCCCAACCGGATTCTGGACAGTCATTGGTTCTTTCAGCCTTTTCTAATTCAAATCCAGTTTCTTAGCTGCATCCTTGGCAATGAAGCTGCGTAACGCGCTAGTGTCAAACAGTACTTTAACTGGGATGTCTTTGACAGTTAGCGTGCCTTCTAAAACATCTGGCCTTTCTTGAATAGCTGAGGGCCCAGACGCCTCTGCTACTTCATTTATATGTACTGTTTTGGACTTCTTAAATTGCCTGCAATCCTTTTCAAGATGGCCAATCCGATGACATTGACAACATTTTCTATTCTCTCGAAACTGGTTATCGGGTTTAAACCCCTTCTTTCGTTTCTTCGAGGTTTTACAATTCCTGGTAAAATGCCTTGGTTTCCTGCAGTTAGAGAAGGTGGCCATCGTGGCTGGTTCCTTTTCAGATCTTGTCCTTTTTCGATTGACTTTGTGCTTCTTACTCACCTCGGATATCGCACTGGCCTCGGGATTATCAGTTTCAGGCTCGTCTTCATTACTATAACTTACCCCTTCTTTATTAGGTAACATACCCTTCCCGTCGAGATCTTCGTATTGATAAGACATATAAATCATTTCTGAGAAAGGAAGTTTCACATTCCTCATCACACTGTTCTGATATTTTCTTTGCATGCCATGAATAAATCTCAGAATCTTCCTCTTTGGATCTTGAATCAGATGAGGAGCAAAGTGAGAAAGTTCGTTGAATTTCTTATGATATTCTAGGATGGTCATATCACCTTGTATCAGATAGGAAAATTCGTCACATAATCGCTCGGTTGCTTTGGGAGGAGCAAATCTTCCTAAGAAAATCACTTTGAATCTGTCCCAGGTGATATCACCTTCTGGATTATCTTTAATAACTGAATCCCACCAAAACAAAGCTTCTTCTTTGAGTGCCCAAGACGCCAATTGTCTTTTCTGATCGTCTCTCAGCTTTAAACCCTCAAAGATTTTCTCTGTAGAACAAATCCAATCTTGTGTTTCCATAATGGACTCCTTGCCTAAGAATGGCGATCCACCCAGATTTCGAAATCTCTTGAATAGAACTTCTATATCGGATTCTGGCGGTGGGAGCACAACTGGCTCATTAGCTGGTCGAGCCATATGATTCTTTATTCTGTTCCTGTTACTCATTTTCTAGTACGTCTGCAATTAGCAGACAAAGTGTCAGGTCAACAGAAAAGATATTTGAAAATATAGAGACAAATACTTGAATGTAAATGTGTCTATCGAGGTGTAATTTCATTCTGCTTTACTCATACTAGGATATTGCTGATCCTATCTGTATAGAGTTACCCGTCCTAGAACACTACTGGTTCTATTTCTGACGAGTTCGTTCAAGTGTCATATTCCAGAACTAAGCTTAACCAAAGCTATGATACCAAATTGAGACGACCCCAAACCCCGTACTGACGGCGACAAGGGTAATCCATGGAATATAACACAGAAAGTGATAATAGCAGAACAGAATAATTAAATACACCAGATAATGAACAATAGAATATAATGGATAAAAGTAATCATCAGAGTTACACAGTATACAGGATCATACTTAGTAAAAATACAGTTCAGCTATACATAAATGTCTACAGCGGAAAATAAACATAATATGTACAATAGGAGCTGAACAGCATAAAAAGAGATAAATGATAGAATCCATCTTCAGCTCCAGTTATCTAGAAAGAACCAGCTAAACCTGAATACAAGGCTGACCGTGTAGAAAAAGGGGCACCCGAGTTTGAAAGTGAAACAAACCACGAGTCAGTCATGGGACTGGTATGAGAAATCTACTCAACACATATATAATTTGGCTAATCAAAGGACCACGCCACTTTCGTGGAACGGGTTTACTCCATTGGATTGCCAGTGCTTTAAAACAAATCTTTCTTTTAAACATCGCTATGCTTTTTATAAAAATGAAGCCATTATAAGACTCAGTTCCCATCACACAATGCAACGCAAACCGGAGGATAGAGTTTTTACCTTATAACGGCCAAAATATGCTTGATATGAATAAAACAAAGGCATTTGATATTATTGCTAGTGTTTATATGTTTTGAAAATAATTTCAAATCATAACTATCAATCATAGATGGCATGGGTACCATATATCATGTCGTCATATATATATACAATCAAAACCGCACGATGTCGCATTGGGAAATTGGATTTCCATCATGAACCAAGGCAAAAGATAGTCCTTACCGAATTCGAGACTGCCTAGCCCGAGTTTCAGGATCAGAACGCATCGACCCTTGGATCGTCAGGTGTAATAACCCGAAAATCTGGGCCAGTTTAAAATTTTTATTTTGGCCATTTTAGCGAATTTTGATTATTTAAAATGAATTATTTTAAATAATATCGACGTGAAATTTATTTTGAATATAATTCGAATGTATATATTATACACGTCGTCGTTAGAATATAAATATTTATATATAATTATAAATAGAATTAAAAATGGCGCGGTAGTTCGATAATTCGATTTCAAACTTCAAATGAATGTACCGGGTGCAAAACAATCCGGATTTTAGTGAAACCAAAAACATTAGGATCTAATTGGTAACATCTTTCCAACGAATTCGAAAAATCAAAATTTCATAGCGGGAATCAAAAGATATGTCCAGTTGAAAATTCTGAATAGTCGCTATGGAATTCAGGCCCTTAAAAATGGACATTTTGCAATCGACCTCGGATTTCGATGAAATCAGTTTTGTTGGGTCCGGGATGTAAAATTATTGCTAGGTTTCAAATTTCATAATTTTCCGATTCAATATGTGAGCGTGGCATAGGAAAACGTGTTTGACCAATTTCAGTTGATTTTAATCGACTGGAAATTGGCCATTTTTCAAACGGTCTCAGAATTCGACGAAACTAGTCTTGTTAGGACCGTATCGTCAATACGAAGCGAGAAAATATTTTTCTGGAATTTTTCTAGTTAGTATGTGCCCCGGTAATTTGAAATGTACGTTTAAAATTCAATATAGTGATTTAAATGTAAATTCAACGGAAACTGATTGTAACGATCAAATCAGCTTACGATACATGTCCCATTGTGTTCGGAATGGGGGTAAAACGCTATGGACGACAGGCGGTGGGCCTCGTTTCGAGGTCGTGGGTAAAAGTCAACTTTATGCAATTAATTTAATTAATAAAAAAAAAATATAAAATAATATTTCCCTCCCTTTATCCTTCTTTCTGGCCCCCCCCCCCCCGATTTCATTAATCAGAAAAAAAAAGGAGAAGGACGGAGCTGCAGCGACGCCGCCACCACTGGAGCTCCGACGAAGACGAGCCCCCCCAGTTCGAGACCTGAAGCATCCGCCCACCTCGAAGCCAGCTCCGACGAAGACGATCCCCCCCCCCCGGTCGAATCAAATCGAGCAGCCCCCCCTGAAGCCTCGACGCCACCACCACCGAAGACCACTGCCTGCCGCCGACGTCTTCTTTTCCCCCTCCTTATTCGCAGATTAAAGTAAGTATTTCATTTTAATTCTTTAAAAACTGATTTCGATTTTAGGGTTTAAAACTAATTTCGATTTTAGGGTTTTAAAACAGATTTTTAAAAAGCTTTAAAACTGATTTTTGAAAAGCTTTAAAACTGATTTTAAAAAAAAAAGCTTTAAAACTGATTTTTGAAAAGTTAAAAACTGATTTTTAACAAATTTAAAAACTGATTTTTAAAAAGTTAAAAACTGATTTTTAACTGATTTAAAAACTGATTTTTAATTTAAACTTTAAAAAGAAAAGATTTGAACTGGGATAAAAAGATCAGATTTTTAGAATAGAAAAGATCATATTTTTAAAATAGAAAAGACGAAATTTTTATTAAGTAAAAGAAGTAAGATATGATTCTTATATTTTTAACGCAATAAAAATATAATTTTTACATCATAGGAATATTAAAAATATAATCTTTATTTTTAAAATATGATCTTTTTATATATTGAATAGCGAAGTAAAAATTCGATTTTTACATAGGTAGTGAAAGCGGACAACGAAGGTAACAAAAAGGCGGGAACGAAGAAGATTTATATCAAAGAAGAGTCAAGATGATTGGATAGCTATCGGTGAGAAATTCTCACCTTTCAATTTCTTTTTCTAGTTATATATATATATACTAGGATGCAGACGGTGCTTAGTAGCACCCGACACAATCGTCCACAGACCATGGACTTGTTTGTTTGGTTGCATAAATTAGTTAGATGATTTGATTTGAATTTGGTTGATTGGTGAATTTGATTGATGTGTGAATGGCGTGGGCCTTCACTAGACCGGGGATAAGGCTAGGCCTTGTCCCGTTTCTAGTATCGTGCCGTTATGCCGCCGAAATTTTCTAAAATATATTAGAAAAATAAAAATATCATTTTATTGAATAAATGAAACGAATAGAATATTCATAGGTTGAATAAAATGTTTTATCGTTAAAAATATAATTTTTAACGTGAATGTGAATAAATAAATATTCATTTACAAACCGGACGGTTTGTTTATGTACACTGATTTGACTGACATTGATTGGGACGATAAATTTTACACATCGCCCAACTGCAAAACTAAAATCTGTGTTTGATTGTTTGAAAACCCCACACGGGTGTTGGGATGAAATTTGAAGTTCACTCATCCTGATTGATTAAATATGTCGATCGATCGATTGACAGGCTGTTATAAGCGTTAGATATCTATATTTGATGCTTATACAGTGTAGTGCACTTTGGTTGATGGTTGATTATTTTTCAATGCTATTATATACATGTGCTGTATGGAATCCATATAATTAACTTTATATGGTAATGGATTGGGCCTCATTCCAATTTGAAAAATAAAGAATAATATAAAATAAAGGTTCATGTGTTGACAGTACTCATCCATTGAGATTGGTCATGTGTTGAACGAAATATTTTAGAAATAAAATTTACATCTTTATCAATATAAAATAAAGGTTCATGTGTTGACAGTACTCATCCATTGAGATTGGTCATGTGTTGAACGAAATATTTTAGAAAAAAAATTTACATCTTTATCAATATAAAATAAAGGTTCATGTGTTGACAGTACTCATCCATTGAGATTGGTCATGTGTTGAACGAAATATTTTAGAAATAAAATTTACATCTTTATCAATATAAAATAAAGGTTCATGTGTTGACAGTACTCATCCATTGAGATTGGTCATGTGTTGAACGAAATATTTTAATAATAGAAATATTTGAAATAGAATATTTGAAAATAGAAATATATGAAGCCGTGTTGATTAGATTGACGCCATTTTGACGGGAACGATATTTATATCAATTTTATTCATTTTAAAATGAATATTGAAAAGTAATTTTGAAATCGAATATTTCGAAATGAATTGAATTGAAAACGATTTCGAAATGAATTGAATTAAAAACGATTTCGAAATGAATTGAATTGAAAACGATTTCGAAATGAATTGAATTAAAAACGATTTCGAAATGAATTGAATTGAAAACAATTTCAAAAGGAATTGAAAACGAATTCAAATTGAATTGAAGGCGAATTGAAATGAATTCAAATTGAATTGAAATTTGAATTGAATAGAAATGAATTTTAAAATGAATTTATAAAGAAGAATTCAATTTTGATTTGAATTGAAAAGAAAGTTGAAATAGCTTTTGAAACGATTTTAAAACTATTTATATAATTCGTTTTAAATAGAAATCGACGAAGTATATATTATATATATTATATATATAATATAATGGCCTGAATAGAACGCGCCGCGCCGCGGCAGTTCGTGAATTTCGACCATTTATTTCAAACGGACATTGCGGGAGATCCGACCGTCGGATTCTCCTAAAACCGAAACCGTTGGGTTCGTATCGAAAAGAGCTTTCTAACGAATATTAGAAATTTGAAATCTAACGGTTGGATTTGGAATCATGTCCAAATCAAATTTGAAAAAGGTCGCTGTAAGTGCAGTTCGATGACCGTTGATGGAAATCGACTGTACAGGCCTCGATAAAATTATCAAAAATAGTAATAATTTGTGTAAAATCATAAGAAATGATTTAGAAAGAATTGGGATGAAAAAACTCCATATTTGAAAAGATAAAAATAGATTTGTATTGAAATGAACTGGTTTTGAACTAGAATTAAAATTCTATTTATTTTTAAATAAATAAATTGAATTTAAAAAGGGTTTTAAAAATAACCAGAATATCCAATGATTGCATTGGAGTGGATTTGAATCGAAATTGTCTTCGGAATATTTCGATGTTGGAATTCTTGATTATACAGGTGTTGTTATGGAAATTTGAAAGATATATATTTATATCGTTATTTCCAATACGACATTTGTTAGTCGTAGAATTCGATATTGAATATAAGCCGATATATTTTCTATTCAGAGCCTTATATTTAATATCAAATGTGATTTGGGTTTGTCGTGAATGGTGTCTTCAATAACACTGTTCTTGAACCCAGTTGAGAAAAGATTAAATCTTTTTATTTAGATTTAATGAAGTTTACCAATTAAATAATATTTAATTGGAATGGAATTGATATTGATTTTTGGGTTTATCGTGAACAGTATTTTAAATAACACTTGTTCTTTAACCCGATAATTAATGGAATGTGATTTGGGTTTGTCGTGAATGGTGTCTTCAATAACACTGTTCTTGAACCCAGTTGAGAAAAGATTAAATCTTTTTATTTAGATTTAATGAAGTTTACCAATTAAATAATATTTAATTGGAATGGAATTGATATTGATTTTTGGGTTTATCGTGAACAGTATTTTAAATAACACTTGTTCTTTAACCCGATAATTAATGGAATGTGATTTGGGTTTGTCGTGAATGGTGTCTTCAATAACACTGTTCTTGAACCCAGTTGAGGAAAGATTAAATCTTTTTATTTAGATTTAATGAAGTTTACCAATTAAATAATATTTAATTGGAATGGAATTGATATTGATTTTTGGGTTTATCGTGAACAGTATTTTAAATAACACTTGTTCTTTAACCCGATAATTAATGGAATGTGATTTTGGGTTTATCGTGAACCGTGTTTTAAATGACACTGATTCTTTAACCCAGTCGAAGATTAAAACTAAGTGGAGTTTTAATGAATCTTTAATTAGATTGAAATGATCGAGAATGGAGTATCACCAGTTTTGCTCCAGGCGATAGTTAAATCTTTAATTAGATTTGAACGTGAAATGGTAATTGAATTTACCGATAACACCGTGGTGTTAGATATGAAGTATTACCAGTTTTACTTCATGGGATGAATAGGTTGGGATTGGGAAATTAAAACCAATGATTACTACAGTAAGGTTCGCTAATTCCGACTAGTTGAATCGAAATTCAAAGGAAGATTAGGGAATAAATTCAGGAATTTATCTTGGATAAAATTAATGGGAACCTTTCCCTATGAATGTGAAATCAGAAACTAACTGTCGGTTAGCTAAGCAGAATGGTTTTCTGGATATTGATCTGATGTTGGTTTCGGCCTTCGGGGTTAATATTTGGGGGAATTATTCTCTTGATTAATTTACGGATAGTGACTGATGAATTGGAATGAGGCGTATGTTGTGTTTGTGTAACACTTATTTAAAATATACCCGAGTTATTCGGAAAGTCCGGGTTTATCCCATTTTGAATAACTGATACGACGATAAGTCGAAGATGAAGACGGTGGTCGAAGACCAGAAGTCTTCACGTCGTTTGGATAATTACTGATGATCTTGATTGGGCTGTACACCCAAGAAGATGGAAACAGTTGGTGATCGTCCAGACGTACTTGGAGATCGATGGATATGCGGGGTACTAGGTGCCTCCGGTTTCGTTCAGACCCAGAACGGACTTGTAAATGGACGGTGTGTCTGACATTGGATTTTAGTCCGTGTGATTGATCTCTATTAAATATATATCTGTTTGGCGGCGGAGAATTTATTCTCTTGCTTAACGCCCTTCTCTGAGACGTACGAGCTCAGGGGTTATATATTGATGGATATCAATCGCATGGAGTGAATTGCCTGTGTGGCATGCCTAAGTGGCAAATGATCAAGGCTTCTGTTGAAAAGTAAAGTCTTGTGGTTGATGATCGAAGCACGGCCTTTGTGGCGTAGCTTTGTGTAACGTTGATTCGCGAGTATCACACCCGGTATGAACTAAAAACGGGAGACGGACCTCAGGGAGGACATGCGTTTCTTTCTAGTTAGGAGTGGCGTCAGTGCTTGAAATGGCTGACGAGTTTGACTCATGTGGATATTGCTTATTATTACTTGCTGAAAAGCGAGGCGCCTCGTGATATCGGTTTCGGCCGATGCTTCTGGTCGGCTGACGGGCCAGGCTTACGCCCCAAAGGGCGGGGAAACGTAGTGTTCAGGCATAATAATCCACATCGGTGGACCGACCCTGACGATCCAAGGGGCAGTTGTGGCTGTTCCTGAGGGGCGGACTAGAGCGTCTCGAATCGGTTGAGGATCTTGCCCCTAGCCTCGGTTCATACCATAAATGATAACCCAACTTCCAATACGACATTTGCGGTTTTAATTGTAGAACTAGTATGGCGACATGATATATGGTACCCATGCCGCCTAGGATTGATACTTATGATTTGAAGTTGTTTTATACACTATACACTTATAATAGTATCAAATGATTTGTTTTAAACGTATCAAGCATTCTTTGGCTGTTATAAGGGAAAACCCTATCCCCCGGCTTGCGTTGCATTGTGTGATAGGACCTGGGTCTTATAACAGCTTCATTTTTCTTTATTTAGCATTGCGCTGTTTGTTTTATGCACTAGTATTCTCGGGAGGAAACCCGTTCCGTGTTATACGGCGTGGTCCCTTGATTTACCTAACTTTAAAATAAAGATTAACTGTTTTAGTTCTCACACCAGTCACATGACTGACCTGGAGTTTATTGTTTTAACCTAAACTCTGGGTGCCCCTATTTTGACACGGGCAGCTAGTAGTTTTGGTTTTGCAGATTTATATTCATAGGATCCTGGTTTACAGCTGGAACGATATCCGGAAAGCTTTGTATCCGTATATCTCTTCTAGTTGTGTATTGTATTATTTTCCGCTGCCATGTATTTAAATGTAATTTAAATCTCTGTTATTTCTGTGTAATATTCATTTATTCTCTGTATATTCTTGTAATCTAATGCATTGTTGTAATATACAATGAAATGTTCTTCTGTATGCGTTCTGTTGTGGCTTGTTCTTGAACTATCCGTCGCTTTCCTTTACGGGGAAGTTACGGGTTTTCACAGTTGGTATCAGAGCTTTGGTTTACAGAGCTAGAGAACAAGGCACATTAGAACCATACGAAAGAATTCATCAGATATTGGATTAGTAATATCCAATGAGGATGACTCGTTAGAGATGGGATCAGTAGTATCCTAGAACGAGTGTGAAGAGTATATTTTTCAAATGAAAACAATTTTTGTTTTGAAAATTTAAATCAATTATTCGTATCTGATTATCTATTTATATTGAGTTGGACAGTCCAGTATAATTAGATTTTGCGTATACGTCTGATCCGCGTGTATTCAAAGTTTTAATATATTGGATAGATATAGCATCACACTCTAGTCGCCCGAAGATGATATTGATGATAGCGATCGCGTCATCAACATTTATGTTCGAGTTTCGAAGGTGTGATTTTCTATATATTTCCTATTGACTGGTGTGAGAACCAAAACCTATATATATAGCTAGGACACATTGTTGTGAATTGGCATCAAAAACATGATTTTTGTATATATATCAAAATTATGAATTTGAAACGTTAATCCACTAATTGATTGATGGTTGTGTTGTTGGTTTATTTGTTTGATAATTTTGAAACATTATGCCCAATTGAACTATATTGAAATTTGGTTGCGTTTGCTTGCATATACTTGTACTTACATTGAACAGGTCATAGCAAGGAGGCTAGAGCAGAGAATAAAATTTGTTTGCCCGACAAATAGGTACATGTTTACTACATAATTTACTGTTTTGTTTGGGTGATGATGATTTTATGAGCCTATTGGCTAGCCGCTTGGCTTTTTCTTTTTCTTTTTGAGATCAGAAGGACCGGGGAAGTTATTTGAAATTCCCCGATGCTCCCGGTGCAGGGGAGGTTATGGCGAAATTTTTCGAAAATTTAGGGTGTTAGCCAAATTTTTGAAATTTTGAAAATTCTCAGAAACTAAAGAGTTGGAGAATGGAAGCCAGATCGAGCGTAGGGTTAATTAATCAAACCACTTTCAACTTTGTTCCTTTTCGGGGACGAAAAGTTTTAAGTGGGGGAGATTGTAATAACCCGAAAATCTGGGCCAGTTTAAAATTTTTATTTTGGCCATTTTAGCGAATTTTGATTATTTAAAATGAATTATTTTAAGTAATATCGACGTGAAATTTATTTTGAATATAATTCGAACGTATATATTATACGCGTCGTCGTTAGAATATAAATATTTATATATAATTATAAATAGAATTAAAAATGGCGCGGTAGTTCGATAATTCGATTTCAAACTTCAAATGAATGTACCGGGTGCAAAACAATCCGGATTTTAGTGAAACCAAAAACATTAGGATCTAATTGGTAACATCTTTCCAACGAATTCGAAAAATCAAAATTTCATAGCGGGAATCAAAAGATATGTCCAGTTGAAAATTCTGAATAGTCGCTATGGAATTCAGGCCCTTAAAAATGGACATTTTGCAATCGACCTCGGATTTCGACGAAATCAGTTTTGTTGGGTCCGGGATGTAAAATTATTGCTAGGTTTCAAATTTCATAATTTTCCGATTCAATATGTGAGCGTGGCATAGGAAAACGTGTTTGACCAGTTTCAGTTGATTTTAATCGACTGGAAATTGGCCATTTTTCAAACGGTCTCAGAATTCGACGAAACTAGTCTTGTTAGGACCGTATCGTCAATACGAAGCGAGAAAATATTTTTCTGGAATTTTTCTAGTTAGTATGTGCCTCGGTAATTTGAAATGTACGTTTAAAATTCAATATAGTGATTTAAATGTAAATTCAACGGAAACTGATTGTAACGATCAAATCAGCTTACGATACATGTCCCATTGTGTTCGGAATGGGGGTAAAACGCTATGGACGACAGGCGGTGGGCCTCGTTTCGAGGTCGTGAGTAAAAGTCAACTTTATGCAATTAATTTAATTAATAAAAAAAATATAAAATAATATTTCCCTCCCTTTATCCTTCTTTCTGCCCCCCCCCCCCCCGATTTCATTAATCAGAATTAAAAAAGAAAAAAAAAGGAGAAGGACGGAGCAGCAGCGACGCCGCCACCACTGGAGCTCCGACGAAGACGAGCCCCCCCCAGTTCGAGACCTGAAGCATCCGCCCACCTCGAAGCCAGCTCCGACGAAGACGATCCCCCCCCTTCCCCCCGTCGAATCAAATCGAGCAGCCCCCCTGAAGCCTCGACGCCACCACCACCGAAGACCACTGCCTGCCGCCGATGTCCTCTTTTCCCCCTCCTTCTTCGCAGATTAAAGTAAGTATTTCATTTTAATTCTTTAAAAACTGATTTCGATTTTAGGGTTTAAAACTAATTTCGATTTTAGGGTTTTAAAACAGATTTTTAAAAAGCTTTAAAACTGATTTTTGAAAAGCTTTAAAACTGATTTAAAAAAAAAAAGCTTTAAAACTGATTTTTAACAAATTTAAAAACTGATTTTTAAAAAGTTAAAAACTGATTTTTAACTGATTTAAAAACTGATTTTTAATTTAAACTTTAAAAAGAAAAGATTTGAACTGGGATAGAAATATCAGATTTTTAGAATAGAAAAGATCATATTTTTAAAATAGAAAAGACGAAATTTTTATTAAGTAAAAGAAGTAAGATATGATTCTTATATTTTTAACGCAATAAAAATATAATTTTTACATCATAGGAATATTAAAAATATAATCTTTATTTTTAAAATATGATCTTTTTATATATTGAATAGCGAAGTAAAAATTCGATTTTTACATAGGTAGTGAAAGCGGACAACGAAGGTAACAAAAAGGCGGGAACGAAGAAGATTTATATCAAAGAAGAGTCAAGATGATTGGATAGCTATCGGTGAGAATTTCTCACATTTCAATTTCTTTTTCTAGTTATATATATATATACTAGGATGCAGACGGTGCTTAGTAGCACCCGACACAATCGTCCACAGACCATGGACTTGTTTGTTTGGTTGCATAAATTAGTTAGATGATTTGATTTGAATTTGGTTGATTGGTGAATTTGATTGATGTGTGAATGGCGTGGGCCTTCACTAGACCGGGGATAAGGCTAGGCCTTGTCCCGTTTCTAGTATCGTGCCGTTATGCCGCCGAAATTTTCTAAAATATATTAGAAAAATAAAAATATCATTTTATTGAATAAATGAAACGAATAGAATATTCATAGGTTGAATAAAATGTTTTATCGTTAAAAATATAATTTTTAACGTGAATGTGAATAAATAAATATTCATTTACAAACCGGACGGTTTGTTTATGTACACTGATTTGACTGACATTGATTGGGACGATAAATTTTACACATCGCCCAACTGCAAAACTAAAATCTGTGTTTGATTGTTTGAAAACCCCACACGGGTGTTGGGATGAAATTTGAAGTTCACTCATCCTGATTGATTAAATATGTCGATCGATCGATTGACAGGCTGTTATAAGCGTTAGATATCTATATTTGATGCTTATACAGTGTAGTGCACTTTGGTTGATGGTTGATTATTTTTCAATGCTATTATATACATGTGTTGTATGGAATCCATATAATTAACTTTATATGGTAATGGATTGGGCCTCATTCCAATTTGAAAAATAAAGAATAATATAAAATAAAGGTTCATGTGTTGACAGTACTCATCCATTGAGATTGGTCATGTGTTGAACGAAATATTTTAGAAATAAAATTTACATCTTTATCAATATAAAATAAAGGTTCATGTGTTGACAGTACTCATCCATTGAGATTGGTCATGTGTTGAACGAAATATTTTAGAAATAAAATTTACATCTTTATCAATATAAAATAAAGGTTCATGTGTTGACAGTACTCATCCATTGAGATTGGTCATGTGTTGAACGAAATATTTTAGAAATAAAATTTACATCTTTATCAATATAAAATAAAGGTTCATGTGTTGACAGTACTCATCCATTGAGATTGGTCATGTGTTGAACGAAATATTTTAATAATAGAAATATTTGAAATAGAGTATTTGAAAATAGAAATATATGAAGCCGTGTTGATTAGATTGACGCCATTTTGACGGGAACGATATTTATATCGATTTTATTCATTTTAAAATGAATATTGAAAAGTAATTTTGAAATCGAATATTTCGAAATGAATTGAATTGAAAACGATTTCGAAATGAATTGAATTAAAAACGATTTCGAAATGAATTGAATTGAAAACGATTTCGAAATGAATTGTATTAAAAACGATTTCGAAATGAATTAAAAACGATTTTGAAATGAATTGAATTGAAAACAATTTTAAAAGGAATTGAAAACGAATTCAAATTGAATTGAAGGCAAATTGAAATGAATTCAAATTGAATTGAAATTTGAATTGAATAGAAATGAATTTTAAAATGAATTTATAAAGAAGAATTCAATTTTGATTTGAATTGAAAAGAAAGTTGAAATAGCTTTTGAAACGATTTTAAAACTATTTATATAATTCGTTTTAAATAGAAATCGACGAAGTATATATTATATATATTATATATATATATAATATAATGGCCTGAATAGAACGCGCCGCGCCGCGGCAGTTCGTGAATTTCGACCATTTATTTCAAACGGACATTGCGGGAGATCCGACCGTCGGATTCTCCTAAAACCGGAACCGTTGGGTTCGTATCGAAAAGTGCTTTCTGACGAATATTAGAAATTTGAAATCTAATGGTTCGATTTGGAATCATGTCCAAATCAAATTTGAAAAAGGTCGCTGTAAGTGCAGTTCGATGACCGTTGATGGAAATCGACTGTACAGGCCTCGATAAAATTATTAAAAATAGTAATAATTTGTGTAAAATCATAAGAAATGATTTAGAAAGAATTGGGATGAAAAAACTCCATATTTGAAAAGATAAAAATAGATTTTTATCGAAATGAACTGGTTTTGAACTAGAATTAAAATTCTATTTATTTTTAAATAAATAAATTGAATTTAAAAAGGGTTTTAAAAATAACCAGAATATCCAATGATTGCATTGGAGTGGATTTGAATCGAAATTGTCTTCGGAATATTTCGATGTTGGAATTCGTGATTATATAGGTGTTGTTATGGAAATTTGAAAGATATATATTTATATCGTTATTTCCAATACGACATTTGTTAGTCGTAGAATTCGATATTGAATATAAGCCGATATATTTTCTATTCAGAGCCTTATATTTAATATCAAATGTGATTTGGGTTTGTCGTGAATGGTGTCTTCAATAACACTATTCTTGAACCCAGTTGAGAAAAGATTAAATCTTTTTATTTAGATTTAATGAAGTTTACCAATTAAATAATATTTAATTGGAATGGAATTGATATTGATTTTTGGGTTTATCGTGAACAGTATTTTAAATAACACTTGTTCTTTAACCCGATAATTAATGGAATGTGATTTGGGTTTGTCGTGAATGGTGTCTTCAATAACACTGTTCTTGAACCCAGTTGAGAAAAGATTAAATCTTTTTATTTAGATTTAATGAAGTTTACCAATTAAATAATATTTAATTGGAATGGAATTGATGTTGATTTTTGGGTTTATCGTGAACAGTATTTTAAATAACACTTGTTCTTTAACCCGATAATTAATGGAATGTGATTTGGGTTTGTCGTGAATGGTGTCTTCAATAACACTGTTCTTGAACCCAGTTGAGGAAAGATTAAATCTTTTTATTTAGATTTAATGAAGTTTACCAATTAAATAATATTTAATTGGAATGGAATTGATATTGATTTTTGGGTTTATCGTGAACAGTATTTTAAATAACACTTGTTCTTTAACCCGATAATTAATGGAATGTGATTTTGGGTTTATCGTGAACCGTGTTTTAAATGACACTGATTCTTTAACCCAGTCGAAGATTAAAACTAAGTGGAGTTTTAATGAATCTTTAATTAGATTGAAATGATCGAGAATGGAGTATCACCAGTTTTGCTCCAGGCGATAGTTAAATCTTTAATTAGATTTGAACGTGAAATGGTAATTGAATTTACCGATAACACCGTGGTGTTAGATAAGAAGTATTACCAGTTTTACTTCATGGGATGAATAGGTTGGGATTGGGAAATTAAAACCAATGATTACTACGGTAAGGTTCGCTAATTCCGACTAGTTGAATCGAAATTCAAAGGAAGATTAGGGAATAAATTCAGGAATTTATCTTGGATAAAATTAATGGGAACCTTTCCCTATGAATGTGAAATCAGAAACTAACTGTCGGTTAGCTAAGCAGAATGGTTTTCTGGATATTGATCTGATGTTGGTTTCGGCCTTCGGGGTTAATATTTGGGGGAATTATTCTCTTGATTAATTTACGGTTAGTGACTGATGAATTGGAATGAGGCGTATGTTGTGTTTGTGTAACACTTATTTAAAATATACCCGAGTTATTCGGAAAGTCCGGGTTTATCCCATTTTGAATAACTGATACGACGATAAGTCGAAGATGAAGACGGTGGTCGAAGACCAGAAGTCTTCACGTCGTTTGGATAATTACTGATGATCTTGATTGGGCTGTACACCCAAGAAGATGGAAACAGTTGGTGATCGTCCAGACGTACTTGGAGATCGATGGATATGCGGGGTACTAAGTGCCTCCGGTTTCGTTCAGACCCAGAACGGACTTGTAAATGGACGGTGTGTCTGACATTGGATTTTAGTCCGTGTGATTGATCTCTATTAAATATATATCTGTTTGGCGGCGGAGAATTTATTCTCTTGCTTAACGCCCTTCTCTGAGACGTACGAGCTCAGGGGTTATATATTGATGGATATCAATCGCATGGAGTGAATTGCCTGTGTGGCATGCCTAAGTGGCAAATGATCAAGGCTTCTGTTGAAAAGTAAAGTCTTGTGGTTGATGATCGAAGCACGGCCTTTGTGGCGTAGCTTTGTGTAACGTTGATTCGCGAGTATCACACCCGGTATGAACTAAAAACGGGAGACGGACCTCAGGGAGGACATGCGTTTCTTTCTAGTTAGGAGTGGCGTCAGTGCTTGAACTGGCTGACGAGTTTGACTCATGTGGATATTGCTTATTATTACTTGCTGAAAAGCGAGGCGCCTCGTGATATCGGTTTCGGCCGATGCTTCTGGTCGGCTGACGGGCCAGGCTTACGCCCCAAAGGGCGGGGAAACGTAGTGTTCAGGCATAATAATCCACATCGGTGGACCGACCCTGACGATCCAAGGGGCAGTTGTGGCTGTTCCTGAGGGGCGGACTAGAGCGTCTCGAATCGGTTGAGGATCTTGCCCCTAGCCTCGGTTCATACCATAAATGATAACCCAACTTCCAATACGACATTTGCGGTTTTAATTGTAGAACTAGTATGGCGACATGATATATGGTACCCATGCCGCCTAGGATTGATACTTATGATTTGAAGTTGTTTTATACACTATACACTTATAATAGTATCAAATGATTTGTTTTAAACGTATCAAGCATTCTTTGGCTGTTATAAGGGAAAACCCTATCCCCCGGCTTGCGTTGCATTGTGTGATAGGACCTGGGTCTTATAACAGCTTCATTTTTCTTTATTTAGCATTGCGCTGTTTGTTTTATGCACTAGTATTCTCGGGAGGAAACCCGTTCCGTGTTATACGGCGTGGTCCCTTGATTTACCTAACTTTAAAATAAAGATTAACTGTTTTAGTTCTCACACCAGTCACATGACTGACCTGGAGTTTATTGTTTTAACCTAAACTCTAGGTGCCCCTATTTTGACACGGGCAGCTAGTAGTTTTGGTTTTGCAGATTTATATTCACAGGATCCTGGTTTACAGCTGGAACGATATCCGGAAAGCTTTGTATCCGTATATCTCTTCTAGTTGTGTATTGTATTATTTTCCGCTGCCATGTATTTAAATGTAATTTAAATCTCTGTTATTTCTGTGTAATATTCATTTATTCTCTGTATATTCTTGTAATCTGATGCATTGTTGTAATATACAATGAAATGTTCTTCTGTATGCGTTCTGTTGTGGCTTGTTCTCGAACTATCCGTCGCTTTCCTTTACGGGGAAGTTACCGGTTTTCACATCAGGGCCGGTCCACACGGAGTGGATTAAAATTCCTAGACAATACGTTTTCCCGCCCTTTGGGGCGTAAGCGAACCAACGAATGGCTCCATCGGACCCGGATCGTCCGATCTAACCGAGGCGCCTCGCAACAGCAACAACCACACAGGTGAAAAGTATATAAATGTCAGGGCTGGTAGGTCACTGACACCATCCTAGCTAGGAAGAAACGCATGCCCTCCCTGAGGTCCTTCTCCCGTTTCTGGTTCATACCGGGGTGTGAGGCTCGCGATTTCACGTTATACACAAAGCTACACCACACAGGCCGTGCTTTGGTCATCACCACAAGACTTTGCTTTTCAACAGAAGCCCTGATCACTGCATCTTAGCGTGCCACACAGGCAATTCATGCCATGCGACTGATGTCCATCGATATACAACCTCTGAGCTCGTGCGTTTCAGAGAAGGGCGTTAAGCAAAAGAATGAATTCTCCGCCGCCAAACAGATGTATATTTAATAGAGATCAATCAACACAGAATAAAATCCAATGTCAGACACACAGTCCATTTACAAGTCCGTTCTGGGTCTGAACGAAACCGGAGGCACTAAATACATCGCAAACCCATCGACCACCACGTACGTCTGGACGATCACCACTCATTATCCATATTTCGGGATGCCTCCCAATCAGGACCTCGGTTACCATCCAAACGAGGTGAAGATCTCCGGTCTTCGACCACCGTCTTCATCTTCGACTTTCAATCGTCGGTCAATTATTTGAAATGAGAATTAACTCGGCCTTTTCAAATAATTCGCGTATATTTAGAATTTCAAATCAATTTATTTCAATGGTTAAATCATTCGACAACTCCAATTTCGTTTTTTAATATAATTTTCACACCAAACACAATCTACCATCAGATACCACATAAATCGAGCAAATTCAGTTTATTTCCATTCCATATCGTTTATGATATTTTATAATGATTTATCGCTATTTTTATTTATTTTAAAATAGCTAATTTATTCAAAACGACGCTTCGGCCCATAACGCGGCCGTGGCGCTGTTTTTCTTCAGATTTGATTTACACATATCTGAAAATCTAACCATTGGATCTTCACAAAATTTACATCATTAGAAAGGTCTTTTCAAAACGAATCCAACGGTTCCAGTTTCGGGAAAATCCGACGGTCGGATCTCCCGGTACAATCGTTTGAAGTTTCGATTTCAAAATATGAACTGCAGCGTCATTATTCGATTTAATATAATTATATTTATATATATATATATAAATATAATCGTTTCTGGCGCTGTTTTTCTTCAGATTTGAATTAAAACATTCCGGACAATCCAACCGTTGGATTTTTACAAAGTTGGTGCCGTTGGAAAGATTTTTCCAAAGCGAATCCAACGGTTGCGATTTCGGGAAAATCCGATGGTCGGATTTCCCGCACTAGTTGTTTGAAATCACGGTTTCAAAACACGAACTGCACGGCCACGTTTCGTTTTAATTTTATTTATATTTATATATTTATATAAATATCGTTCATTCAACAATTTCGATATCGTTTTCACTTCAAATATTTCACTAACGCCTTTAAATTTCGGAAAAATTCGCCATAACCTCCTTTGTACGGGAGGGGTTGGAAAAATTCCCAAATAGCCACACGGGCGTCTCATGTCAAAAAGAAAAAGAAAAAGCCAAGCGGCTAGCCAACAGGCTCATAAAATCATCACCCAAACAAAAAAGTAAATGTGTACCTATTTGTCAGGCACAAAATTTTATTCCTCTTCTCTAGCCCCTTTGCTATAACTTGTTCAATAAATATGCATGTACATATATACAGTTCTTATCACTTATCATTTTCCATTCAACTTCATATTTGATTCCATTTGGTTTAAAAACACCATTCATTCTAATGTTGCATGCATAGGCAAAAATCACATCATTAGCTAATTAATGAATATTTCGACTCATGCATATTTATTTGAACAAGTTGCTATTTTTAACACTTCACATTTCAACAATTCATGTATATAATAAAAATGTGATTTTTATTGTAAAACAATTCTTTCCAAAACGCTATTATTTTAAATAGTCTATATAGATGATAAAAAGGTGATTTTTATTATAAACCAATTTATTTCAAAATATGAATATCATTCAACACATGAATTTCAATTCAACGAATGAATATCGATTCAACACATGAAGGTTTTCTATAGTTTCTATATATAGATAAAAATGTGATTTTTATATTTAAAACACGAATACCATTCAACACATGAATTTCTAATCAACGAATGAATATCGATTCAACACATGAAGGTTTTCTATAGTTTCTATATATTGATAAAAATGTGATTTTTATATTTAAAACACGAATACCATTCATCACATGAATTTCTAATCAACGAATGAATATCGATTCAACACATGAAGGTTTTCTATAGTTTCTATATATTGATAAAAATGTGATTTTTATATTTAAAACACGAATACCATTCAACACATGAATTTCTAATCAACAAATGAATATCGATTCAACACATGAAGGTTTTCCATTCAATGAATAAATATAGTTTTAGCAAATGGAAATAATTCAAACACATGAATATTATTCAAAATTTCGACAGCATAATGGCAGGGTAGTTAAAACTGGGACCGTCCCTAGTACGGCTCCTCGCTCTACCTTAAAATCTCGTGGTTTTTGACAATGGGGATCATGCATCTAGTTCGCACGCAGGCGGCACGTATATTTTTATTTCCACAAACTAATCCTACGTGGTTTCAACCAAAAATTTCTCAACCACAAACGGGTATTTTTCAACCACAATCAATTAATATCAACCACAAACAATCCCAAACAACCATTCGCTATGAATCAATTTTCACACCAATCACAATCAATAAATATCGTCCATGGTTTGTGGACGAGGGGCGTATATATATATATATATATATATGTATGTATGTATGTATATTTATATATAGCAATTCAATTTTATTTCAACACATATATAATTTTTACAACGCATATATAACTTATACATCGAACGTACAACTTATACAACGCTTATACAAGAGGTGTACAACGCTTATATAACTCATACATCGACTATATAATTTATACATCATCGTTTTCCATATTGTTTTTAAATTAGAAATCTCACATTGGGTTCCACTCCACCAAAAATAGCAGAAGGCTCAGAAAAATATGCGGTCTCTTCTAAAATGTAGAAGGCGTCCACACGGTCACGATGTTTCCTGTTTCATCGAATTTCGTTAACACCGCAAAAAGATATGATTTTTCAAAGTTTGCAACGGTTTTAAACTGTCGAAATCAGTTAAATAATTAACAGCCGATTACCTTTCAGAATCTTCAAAACTAGGTTTCGATCTTTCGGGCAATCCGTTGATTGTTGCTTCGATCGGCCAGCGCCACCTTGTCGGGCTAGGAGAGGCGCACGTGCGCCAGGGAGGAGGGTCAACTCGGTGGTCCCCAGGCGGCGGAATCCAGGCGCGAACGGCCGAACTTCTCGAGGGTGGTTCTCCTCCTACAGGCCACGAAAAAATCTAATACTTATATGGATTTGAAGATCATGAGAAGTACTACAAAAACCTTAACTGTGGTGTTGGATTTCATTGAGCGGATCAAAAGAAAAAGAGGAGAGAAGGAGGGATCGGGTTTCCGTCGCTCGATTTGGGGGGAGAGAGAATGTCGGGGGGGGGGGGTGTTCTGACGTGGACAAATGATTTTTTTTATATAAAGTTTTAAAATCCGAAAATACCCCTTTCCTCCTGCGAACCCCAATCCAAACCCAACGACTGTCGTCCCTAGCGTTTTACCCCCATTCCGAACACAATGGGATATGTTTCGAAGGCCCATTCGACAGTTTCAGTCAGTTTTCCTTCAAATATAAAATATTCAATATCTAATTTGAACGTACATTTCAATTTGCCAGGGCCACAAACTGATTCGAAAAATTCCAGAAAATAAATCTGGCTATGTTTTGACGATACGGTCCCAACAAAACTAGTTTCGTTGAATTCTGAGACCGTTTGCAAAAAGTCCCATTTCTGGTCGATCCAATTTAACTATAATTGACCAAAACACATTCTCCCTTGCCACGCTCACATAATAGCTTTAAAAATTATGAAATTTAAAACCTAGCAATAACTTCCCGTCCCGGATCCAACAAAAGTGGTTTCATCGAATTCCGAGGTCGTATGCAAAATGGCCAATTTCATGTGTTATATAAATTCCATAGCGACCTTTCTGAAAATTCATTAGGCCATAACTTTTGCTTTCCGCTATGAAAATTCAATTTTTCAGATTCGTTAGAAAGGTATCCACTAACAGATTTAAATATTTTTGGTTTCTCTAAAATCCGGATTGTTTTGCACCCGGTACAGTCCGACAAAGTTTGAATTCAATTTTTTGAAACTACAGCGCCTTTTCAGGCCTTGTTTATAGTTATATTAATTATATTCATTTTCAATCGTCGATTCAAACCCACTTTCCATTGCTATTATTTAAAATATTTATTTTAAATATTTAAAATCCATTATTTTGGCCAATAATTTTTTTTTAAAATTGGTTCAGATTTTCTGGGTCGTTACATCCTCCCTCTCCGGCGTGGCGAGGTCTGATTGCTGCGAAGTTGAAAGGATTGATCGAAATTTGGAACCCTAAATTTGAACAAAACGAAGAGGGTGCGGCCTCTTTTCTAATAGAAGAAGAAGGTGTTTTTTTAATTCAATTATTTATTTAATTAAATCTAAAATGTTATTAACACAATAAAATTCGTAACTCGTTCATACATTATCGGAATCGCATGAAACAGGAATCGTTTGGATCATGGAGGAGTCTACTTCAATTTAAAAGTGACCAGGAAATTTTAGATCGATCTAAAATTTTTGAGGAATTCCAAAGCACTTGGAGATCTCTTATTTAAAAATTAAAAATTAATTGTTATTGCATTGGAAAAATTTTATATATCCGCTGTTAAGATTCAGTTGTGTGTTGTACATGGTTTGAATTAAAATATTTTGTTTGTGGTGATCTGTTGGGTTTAATTAGATAAGATAGAATTAATCAAAATTGTTTAATACAAAAAAATGTTTTTTTATTGTATATACATATATGTTAGGATCGATCAAAATTGTTAACACAATAAAAATATCTCTTTTTTATTGTATATAAATATATGTTAGGATTGATTAAAATTGGTAACACAATAAAAATATCTCTTTTTTATTGTATATAAATGTATGTTAGGATTGATCAAAATTGTTAACATAATAAAAATATCTTTTTTTAATTTTATATACATATAAGTAAGAATTGAACAAAATTGTTAATACAAATAAAATTCCTTTTTTTATTTATACATATGAAACATAGACATGGTTGTGTAAATAAAATTCTCTTTTTTATTTATACATATGAAACATAGAAATGGTTGTGTAAATAAAAATATCCTTTTTATTTTAACATGTTAATGTTAGATCTTGTTTAACAATAAAATACTCCTTTTATTTTAACATGTTAATGTTAGAATTTGTTAAACAATAAAAATATTCTTTTTGTTGTACATGTTAATATTAGAATTGTTAGAATTTGTAAAATAACAAAAATATTCTTTTTGTTGAACATGTTAGTATTAGAATTGTTAGAATTTGTAAAACAATAAAAATATTCTTTTAATTTTACATGTTAATAGTAGAATTGTTAGAATTTGTAAGATTATAAAAAATATTCATTTTACTGTACATGTTAATGTTAGAATTTGTAAAACAATAAAAATATTCTTTTTATCGTACATGTTAATATTAGAAATGTTAGAATTTGTAAAACAATAAAAATAGTCTTTTTATTGTACATGTTAATATTAGAATTGTTAGAATTTGTAAAATAATAAAAATAGTCTTTTTATTGTACATGTTAATATTAGAATTGTTAGAATTTGTAAAACAATAAAAATAGTCTTTTTTATTGTACATGTTAATAATAGGATTGGTTAAATTTGTCAAACAATAAAAATGATCTATTTTATTATACATGCTAATCATAGAATTTGTTAGAAATGTTCATAGAATAAAATTATCCTTTTTATTGTATATGTAATATAGAATTTTGTTAGAAATGTTCATACAATAAAATTATCCTTTTTATTGTATATGTAATATAGAATTTTGTTAGAAATGTTCAAACAATAAAATTATCTTTTTTATTGTATATGTAACATAGAATTTTGTTAGAAATGTTCATACAATAAAATTATCCTTTTTATTGTATATGTAACATAGAATTTTGTTAGAAATGTTCATACAATAAAATTATTCTTTTTATTGTATATGTAACATAGAATTTTGTTAGAAATGTTCACATAATAAAATTATCCTTTTTATTGTATACGTAACATAGAATTGGTTAGAAATGTTCATATAATAAAATTATCCTTTTTATTCTATATGTAACGTAGAATTTTGCTAGAAATGTTCATGAAAATAAAATTATACTTTTTATTTTATGTGTAAACATAGAATTTGTTAGAAATGTTAGTACAATAAGTTGTCTTTTTACTGTATATATGAGTCGTAGGATTGGACAAAATAAATTATCATACAATAAAAATTCCTTTTCTCTACTGTATATATATATATATATATATATATATATATATGAATCACAGAAGTGGACAAATTTATTTATACAAATAAATTACTTTCTTTTGTATTATATGTATTTATGATTCATAAAAGAAACATGTTTAAGGAAAAATGTTGAAGTATTAAAAATGATAATTTTTAATGTATATTTAGATTTATTATTAAAAGTAACATATTTAGGGGAAAATGTTGAAACATTAAAAATGATAATTTTTAATGTATATTTAGATTTATTATTAAAAGAATCATGTTTAGGGAAAATGTTAAAGCATTAAAAATGACAACTCTATATGTATGTTTTGATTCATTATTAAAAATGATGTGTGCATTAGAAATAGTTTAGAGATTAAAAATGACATTTTAATGTATATTTAGTTTCACTAAAATGTTACATTTTACACATTCATCTAGACAAAAAGGATTGTAGGTTAAAATAGGATATATAATGAAAAATGTTACATTTTACCTGTTAGCAAAATAGGAAAATATTTATATGTTAAGATATGTTTTATATGTTGAAAACATCCCTTTTAACATGTTAGTGAAATCTCTGAACGATTTATATATATATATTATACAAATATAAATATAAATTAAAAGAATCGCGCGCGGTAGTTCGCGTTTCGGAATCGTAACTTTAAACGATTATACCGAAAGATCCGACCGTCGGATTTTCCAAAATTGGAACCGTTAGGTCCGCTGTGGGAAGATCTTTCCAATGATATCGAATTTGTTAAAATCCAATGGTTAAATTTTGAGAAATGTGTAATTCAAATTTGGATAAGAAAAGCGCCAGGGCTACGTACCAACCTGAAGCGTCGTTAAATTAAATGGACTAACTTTATATAAATAAAAATAGCGATAAATTGTTATAAAATAATATTAATGATATGAAATGATTTAAATTACATATATGCTAGAATTATTTGAAAAGACTGAGTTCAATCTCACTTTAAATAATTATACGACGATTTAGGTCGAAAAATTGAAGACGGTGGTTGAAGACCGGCTATCTTCACATCGAATGGACGACTACTAATGCCTTTATTTGGAGTTGCTGCCTTGAAAGGGTTACAGTGGTAGTTGTCCGGACGTACTTGTTGATTGTCCGGATATGCGAGAACCTCTCTTCCGTATTGGACATACGGGACGAGGAATAAGGTGTCTCCGGTTTTGTTCAGACCCAGAACGGACTTGTAAATGGATGTATGTGTGACATTGGATTTCGTTCTATGTTAGTTGATTTTTATAAATATATCTCTGTTTGGTGGTGGAGAATTTATTCTCTTGCTTAACACCCTTCTCTGAGACGTACAAGCTCAGAGGTTATATATTGATAGACATCAGTTACATAGCGTGAATTGTCAATGTGGCATGCTAAGATGCAAACGATCGAGGCTTTGGTTGAAAAGTAGAGTCTTGTGGTGGATGATCAAAGCACAACTTTGATTAGCATAGCTTTGTGTATAGCGTTACTTTGCGAGTCTCACACCCCAGTATGAGTCAAAAACGGGACAAGGACCGTAGGGAGAATTTTCTTTTCTTTCTAGCTAAAAGTGTTGTCATAGTATGGAGCCCGGACATTCTTACTTGTGTGGATGATAGTTTGTGAGGACTCAATATATTGGTCTCTACTGGCCAAGTGATAGGTCCGATAGGACCGGGAAACGTATTATTCAGGAATTGCCAATCCAATAAAGTATTTGTAGACCGGCCCTACCGCATCCAAGGTTTCGCCAGCGTCCGAGTCCTGAGGCATTTGCTAGAGTGTCTCGAATTGGTGAGGAGCCATCCCTAGCCTCGACTCATGATGGAAACATAATTTCCAAAATGGCATTACATATTTGATTGTAAACCTATACATGGCGACATAGTAGGATGGGGTACTATGCCGTCTAGGATTGATACATTTACTTTGAAAATGTTTTAAAACTAATTAGACACTAGTAATAATATTAAATAATTATTGTTTTATACGTATCAATCATGTTTGATCATTATAAGGTAAAACTCTATCCTCTGGTTTGCGTTGCATTGTGTGATGGGACTTGAGTCTTATAATGATTTCATTTTTCTAAAAAGCATTGCGTTGTTTTAAAAGATTTATTTAATTTATACACTGGCAATCCAATGGAGTAAACCCGTTCTGCGTTAGTGGCGTGGTCCTGTGATTGTCTTATCATTATTAGTGAAGTAAAGATTTCTCATACCAGTCCCATGACTGACTTTTAGTTTGTTTTCACTTGCAAACTCGGGTGCCCTTATTTTTACACGGGCAGCCAAGTGACAGGTACCAGGCTTAATTTGGGCATGTACCAAAGTGGAGTATGCTCTTTGGTAGAAGATGAAGATTATCTCTATCTTTTATTTCTATTTTGGGAACATTTATTTATCATTTATCTATGTTGTACTTGATGATGTTTTAGAACTATTTCTATTTGCTGTGACTTCTTATGTACTAAGTTGTATCCTATGTCTGTGCGACTTTGATGTTGATGACATTTCTAATTTCCGCTGCTATGATGATATTATCCTATGATTTAATGTGTTATGTTGTTATCCGTAATCTGCTATTGTGATAAATATGTTATATTCCAATGATTATCCTTGCTTTCGTACTACGAGAGTTTGGGGTTATCACTAAATCATTAAAAAAATACTATTTTCTTGAAGAAATATAGTGAAATGACTATCATATGTGAAAGGAAATCTAGAGGATTTGCTTCCGTTTAAATATACAATAATAATATGTGAATAATAATAAAACCTTAAGTTTTATTACAGTAATTTTAGAGCATATCATATTTCTAGAAGAAATGTTTTTATTGTTTCTTAGAAAAAACTTTTATAAAGAAAATATGCATCCTGAAGATCATATTAAGTTAAGATCTAAATATTGGTCTTAATTATGCACACCGGAAGTGAATGCAAAAACAATTTTTGTCATTACATGGAAAATTTTGAACCTGTTGTTTCTAAAAAGGCAAGAAGCAATTTTGATATAACAAGAAAGATTTAAAAGATCTTTATATGGGTTGTATAATTTGAATCAAAAATATGTAATTTTTATGTTTGTGAATTTTACGTATAAATTTACAAGTTTTTCAAATCATTCGTATTGAAGAATGTAAAATCCTGGTTCTATGATTATGTACTTTTACTCAATTCATATTAAACGATGTATAGATCTGCACATGTTGTAAAAATTAAGTTTCATTTTGAAAACCTTTTGTTTCGGATGGTGTTTTGAGATATAATTCGTATTTCTAGAAGAAATATTTTATTTGTCTTAGAAAAAAAACTTTGTAAAGGAAAAACACATCTCGAAGATCGTATAAAATCTAGATCCAACACTGATCTTGATTTAGCATAGTTGAAGTGAAAAAAAATCTTGTTTATTTAAAAAAAAAAGAACAATTTTTTTTCTTAAAAAGAAACATTTTTTGCTTTGAAAAAAATAACAATAATATTTTTTTGATTTAATTTCCTTACGAGAAAAAAAATTGAATATGAGACATGTAGTTTATTTTTGTTTATAGTTGTGAATTTTATGTACAGATCTGTAAATTTTTGTACCATTCATGTTAGAGAATGTAAAATGTTGATTATGTGATCATACTCTTATACTCAATTTCTTAGATATTATAAAAAAAATGCATCTGATGCATTGTTATGATAATATATTATATTACCTTATTGTCCTAAATGCATTGAATGCATTAGTTATTGTTCGTTAATTGATGTATGTTTGTATTTGGAATAAGAATAAACATATGTATTATTATCCGATGTATTTAGCTAGTAATAACTAATGTTATGGAAGAAAGGATAGAAGCTGAGACGGCCCGAACTTCCCCGGTAAGGAAAGCCCGGATTGAATTGAGAACAAGCCACATCGGCACGCAAACAGAAGAACATTTCATTGTTAATAGCAACAACTCATCAGAATACAAGAATATAAAGAGTATAAAAAAATAATATACAGAAAATATCAGAGATTTAAATTACATTTAAATACATCGCAGCGGAAAATAATACAAAACACAACTAGAAGTAATACACGGATACAGAGCTTTCCGAGTATCGTTCCAGCTGTAAATCAGTGCATAAACCAACAGCGCAATGCTAAATAAAGAACAATGAAGCTATTATAAGACCAAGGTCCCATCACATAATGCAACACAAGCCGGAGGATAGGGTTTTACCTTATAATAGCCCAAGAATACTCGATACGCTAAATCAACTTTTATTATTACTATAAGTGTATAGTGTCAAAACAATTTCAATATAAGTATCAATCATAGACGGCATGGGTACCATATATCATTTCGCCAATACTAGGCTCTACAATCAAAACCGCAAAGTCACGTATTTGGAAATTGGATTTCCGTCTGTGAACCGAGGCCAGGGATCGTCCTCTACCGATTCGAGACAATCTAGCCTACCATGTCTCAGGCAAGCGCACAGGCAAGCCTTGGATCGTCAGGGCCGGTCCACCGATGTGGATTAAAATGCCTGAACACTACATTTCTGTAACACCCCACATCTGTGAAGGTCACTCACAAAGGGAATGCCTTAACTTCAATGGAGTATTATGGGTACTAGA
Organism: Allium sativum; assembly: GCA_030737875.1. Classification (NCBI taxonomy): domain Eukaryota; kingdom Viridiplantae; phylum Streptophyta; class Magnoliopsida; order Asparagales; family Amaryllidaceae; genus Allium; species Allium sativum. The sequence goes on from CM060919.1 coordinate 662,614,451, forward strand.
ACAGAAATATTACAAGACAGACATATATAAAACAGCGGAAAATAAAGTGGAAGTACTTCAAATCATTTATTAAATATAAATGTTTACAAGAAAAGCCTATGTTTACAAGAAAAGCCCATCAACTTCCAATACCCAATTTCACAGTTAAAATATCTGTCTTGCTCAAAAACAAAGAAGCATAAAAACAAACTGCAGTATTCCCCAATAAAGCAAAGCAAGCCATAGCCAAGAGAAATCCAAGCTATACATGAAAGAGCCTTGGAGCTTGGTAAGATCCGAACAGAGCTGTATTCCCACCCTATGAACCTGGGGGGGAAAGGAAGAAAATGAGGCGAAACAAAACGGGTCAGTCATAAAGACTGAGTAAGTCCTAGTGACTTTCAGCATAAAAATAGATAAAGATAACATGGCATGAATAAACTGAAAGTAAACATAAGCATGATGACAAGGTAGGCAAGATAAACTATGATAACAAGATAAACTATGATAACAAGGTAAACTATGATAACAAGGTAAACTAAGGTAACAAGATAAACTTCGGGCACGATGAAACAAGTATAACGTCCTATAATTCTTATCAAGTATCTCAATGCATGGTTTCTATCAAGAATAACATTGCAAGGTTTCTAAGCTTTACCATTAAAACGATATCTATTTGCTCTGCACCACCTAACTAGCATCCTCATAAGTGTCTTACATGGAATGATCCGTATTCCTACTAGTGTCCCAACTAGTGCCCGGTGTAACAAGGATCCGTACCCCCTACTAGTGTCCTAACTAGTAACCCGTGTTATATAATAATTACAACGTGATCCCAATCCCCGCAATTATGGTAGCCTTTAGGTGTACATCAATTTTGAGGATTCCACCTCGATCACCCCAATGGCCATGTATATATTCGATGCACCCTTACTACCTTATCGATCGGCTCCCAACTTGACCTATTCCTCGTTTGTGTCACGCGGCCCCCTACTTGTAGATACCTGTGTTGGTCCCACCATGGGGGTGTATCAAGTCCCATGGTGGCAACCCTGACACAATAAAGATGCACAGCTTTATACCTACTGATCCCCAGTGGCTAAATTTAATGCGCCGAAGTGTGTGCACGCCCGCACTCCATTAGAACCTGCACTGCTGCACCAACCGCTGCTAATTTGACCTCTTATAATCAGCCCAGTAATCGTGCTCCACCCTGCCTAGCTCAGGGTTCCGTTGATACCTAATGTGGGTTACTGTTGAAATGGGTCCCCGTTACTAGGTTTTTCTAATGGTAAAGTCTGTAGGCCTATATTCTCTGATATTACCCACCAGCCCTAATGTGTACTTAACCCCGCTACTGATTCAAGCATGTGTATTTAATGGTTAAGTGTATGTGGGCCTATATTTACTAATATTACCCACCAACCCGATATGTACTTAACCCTTCTACTCGTTATGTTACCATGGTTAAGTGTTTACCTTAGATGACTTAACCTTTCTCGCTTATTATGTTTGATTGGTTAAGTGTGGTTTATTAACTTAACCCCGTTCGTCTATCTGGTTACATTGGTTAAGAATTTTCTTGTTAACTTAACCCCATGTGTTACATAACCCTACCACGCATCTCATCAGATTGGTTAAGTGCATGTTAACTTAACCCCATCCACTAGTCATATTATAATGGTTAAGTGTTATCAACTTATTCAAGTTAACTTAACCCACCCGCTTGTCCTGTTATGTTGGTTAAGTGTTACTACTTAACCGCAACCACTTGTCTAATTAACCCATTGTATTAGTTAAGTGTTCTCATTAACTTAACCTCACTCTCTAGTCCAGTTTAATCATGTTATAATGGTTAAACATTTGCTTAACCTTACCCACTCCTGTAGTCAACATATTAAATTGGTTAAGTGTCCAGATTAACCTAATCATATTACTTAACCCACCCATTTATATCATATTGGTTAAGTGTTCTTATTTACTTAACCCTACCCACTGGTCTAATTACCATGTTACGTTGGTTAAGTATTACTATTCGTATTTCCACATGTCACCCACTTAACCCCCATGTCCCACCACATGTTTATCTGGTTAAGTATTTCTTAATTCATTAAGGCCGTAACCTTATAAAGACCTCTCACATTAGACTGACATTTATGGCAGCTGGATTTGCCGGGCGGGTCCGGGCAGTCTTACACCATAAAAGAGTCTAACCTCGTGTCTTTACAACTGTTACGCTTTTAATTTGGGCCTAGGATCTCTCACATTGGGCTGACATTTGTGACTACTGGATTCGTCGGGCGGTTCCGGGCAGGTTTACGTCACAAATGAGTCCAACCTCGTGTCCTAAGCATTGGTTATTACTTATAATCTTTTACCCCAATTTGAATTTATTTCCCATATTCAAATTATCAATTTATTCCTAATTTAACGATGTCCATAATTGACTCAATTATGTCCATCAATTAATGGTATGCAAAATCATACCAATTTTACCACAATTTATCTTAGGCCATTAAAGGCAACTTATCTCAATTTATATTTATCCCTCTTTTAAGGCTATTACATGCCAACTAATATATGTACCCAATTCTAGTCAGTTTACATATATTCCAAGTTTCATGCCTTTTTACATATGTCAAGATCTAGCCAAAATTACATGTATCAAGTTTTATACCCAATAAACTCAAATCCGATGATTCATGATGTAGTTATCCCAAACTATAATCTTTTTATTTCAATACATGCCAGTTGCCCAAGTTCATAATACATGTTTATGCCAATTATAAAGTTTATAATCGCTTTCATGCTCAAATTTCCAAGTCTACACATGCCTAATTAACATAAGCCCAATCTTTTGATTTAAGTTACATAGGCTCCAAAACTCATAATTTTATTTTACATGCCAAATTACACACATGTTATATATACCAAATTTCATGTTACATTACATAGATCCAATTGGTGTCGAATTCCATGTATATAATATTTATGCAAATTTTATCATAACAGGATTATACCAAAATTTACAGATCTACCCCAAACTTGCAAATAAAATGATAACATCCAATTTCATGTTGCCAATTATTAATCATATTCTTATAGGCAATAATCCTATTATTCCCCCGTATACATCTCGTATGCGAATCGCGATTTTAGGCCAAGGTCCGAAGTTGACCAAGGTTCATCAAAAGAAAATAAATAGGGGAAGGTAGAAATTTGTATAATAAATAGATCAGAGAGAAAACAACATCATGATAGACATAAAGATTACAAATTGATGATAACATCATTACGAATCAAGGAAACTGCTGAATAAATCACAAACTTGTCATGAGAATAAAGGTAGACAAGTCTCAAAGCTAAAGATTCAAAAAGCAACAGGAATAGATCTGAATCGATAAACATACTTAGATCCAATTCCACTTTAATTCATGGCCACATTATAATTAAATATTTAAATCGGAAAGTAACTAGAACTTACAGAGAATGGCTAATGAATTAGGGAGTGAATTTGTCGTAGAAAGTTGCAGTGTCATTGATCTATCCTCTTGAATTTGTTGTAGAAGCATTGATCTTTGATTTTATTTGCGTTTGGACGCTTAAGCTTTAATTTGGAGACGGCGGCCAATGCTCAAGAGAGATTCCAGCAGCATTTAGGTGTAAGAATGATTTGTTATGAATTAGGTTGGGTCTAGGTGTTATTTTATAGGTGTAGGAAACTCATTTAGACCATTAGATCAACCCAAGAGTCAATCCGGACCATCAAAACTCATCCCGGGCCTCAAAAATGGGTTATGGGCCACCCCAGGCCGACCAGGTCGACCTGTACAGAGGTGGGGTCGACACTATATATGACCTAGGGGGGGCAGGTCGACTATAGTGTCGACACTATGGGACCTGGGTCAGTCTGCCAAAAAGTCTGCTGAAATCTTGTTTTGGCCATATCTTGGTCATACGGACTCCGATTTTCGAAAACTCGGACTCTATTTCGCGTATTTTTCCGAGAGGAACGCAATGGTGATGTCTATTTACCTAATTCCTGATTCTTGAATTAGTTATCCTTATTTTATTATCTTTTTCGTTACATACATCGTTATCGAACTAATTTTTCTTCTCTTCCATGTATTAATTAATTCTTCTTATGCATCACCATTATTTACCCATCATAAGCATATTTTTATATATTTTATTTTATTTTTAATTATATTAAAAATACGCGTGTTACATTCTCCCATCCTTAAAGGATTTCGTCCCCGAAATCTTCAAGTTAAGAAGAATGTGTCCTACCATCCATCATCCATCTACTCAATCATCAATCACAGGCATCCATTGTCCTTAAGAGATTTCTAATGCTGTATGAACATGTGCAAGAAGTGTGTGTGTATCTTCCTTGTCTAATGCAAATGATCAGGCCCGATTGATCTTCTAAACGCAAAATATGTTTAGTGCCATGAGTCCAACATGTATGCAAATAGTCCTAGTCACATAAACACTATATGTGTGCACAAACATCTATCCATATGCAACATTCACATGATAACCCATTCAATTTCATCCACAAATAAGTGTAAACACTCATGCATATGCAATATGAAAGGTGATTGAGCCGATCTAGTGCCTAATGTGTGTAAATTCATCCACGAGCAACCACTAGCAACCACTTGCAGCCACTTGCAACCATCAGTCATAACATGTCTCAAACACATGTTTACACCCAATTGTTCCTATCTAAAGGTATAGTCGAATGATAGAAGCAAGTAAAAGCTTTGTGCCCATTAGGCAATGTCAAAACTGGAAATCTATGCCATATATATATTGATTAGGAGAAGAACTCTCTAAGCATCAGCCCCAAAGACCGAAATCAACTTCAGACTGACACCCAAAGAATTACTCAACCCAACCACTATATATGATTCTAGGAAACTAAGCATGATGGACTCCTTTTAGGTCACCAGGGAATCCCTTCCTAAGACCAACCCGTATCCTATAAAACCCAAAAAGTTTAGTTAAACCAACGAACACCCTCAAGCCCCAACATGTGTTACTAACAGACGAGTCATACTCCCTATGGGGTTTGCAACAGAAATTGGATTGAGAATGGGACCGAGAGGATATACAAAAAAGATAGCATGCAAGTAAGCTCTACAGGAAGAGAGGGATCAAGGATATACTCTTAAGAAGAGATATGATGCACGAATCTAGTCTTCAATCTTCTAAGTCGCATTTCCTTGAGCTTAACTCCATTGTGCTTTGTCCGTCTTTAACTTCACAATTTCATAGCTTCTTAATTATTGTTTCCAAAATATGAGTTGGAACCTATTTCACTGTTGCCTCTCGTTCCTCTTTCACTTACTCTACTTCTAGTATATTCGGCTCAAACATAGCTGCGTACTCATGGTTTCATGCAAGCTCTCCAAAATTCACTAGTGAATCTTGGATCTCGTCCACTTACTATCAGGTATTCCACATAGAAGTACTATCTCTTGGAAACAAATGCCAACCATGTTGCCAAATGTACTTACTAAGGTGATTCTCTACAACTCATACATAAGCGAAATGACTCATCCGCCTTGGTGGCGAACACTACTCGATCGGATTACAAATTACCAATAAATGTGTCAAGAGATTCTAGGAAACAAATCATGATAGAACCCTAAAGGTTACCTGTGACTTCGAGGGTATTACCGAGGCAAGTCAAGAGTCTAACTACCCTCTTTTCAAAACCGAGAAGGTCACCCTTACTGGATAACCACTCCATCGCTAGAATCAACCCATAGCCCAAAACATAAACATTACTTCTAGACTCAACACTTAGCATAGACATTCTCAAATCCAATCAAGTCATGAATAAATGAGCCGATTTCCCCAACAGGATTTGAGGCAAAAATGGGATCCTCTATTATGCTAGTGCTAAGGTGCAGAGACTCAACTTTAGAAGCAGAATTAAAAGGATGCGATGTACAAGAACAAAGTTCTAGTGGGATGATAGAAAAGAAAACTGAACCTTTAACAGAAACGTTACCACTCTCTTAGGTACGCAAGTAGTGAGAGCATACAATTTCCCTCTCGACGATCTTGTCCCTTGCCCTTGTCCTATAATACTTAACTGCATGTCCCTTCTCACTAAAGATACTCTCTCATGTCATGGGTTTTTCTATTCTTTTACTTAGGCCTCTTTCCTTTCACCTTTTTCCTCCTTCGTGGATTAAGCTATAACAACTAGTTCCTTGTTCTTACCGTCCTTGTATAGTTTGTTGACAAGTCTCTCGAAGCTACCTCCAACGCACGGCAACTCTACCCAACTTGAAATAAGATTAGACGCAGATGGAACTAGTGCGGCTACAGATGGAGGTTGGGCACTCCTTTGCCCTCCGACCTGTGTCGGATGCCTACGAAACTGTGGTGAAATGAGAGAGAAGAGATTTCAAGAGGGAATCAAAAGATAATGCATATGGCTTTGGGGAATATGCCTTTTAAACAAAACAAAATTTTCTTGAAAATTTGCTTCTTTGTATATGTTTTGAAGATAATTTCAGAAGGTTTTCGAAAACTTTTGCCCAGTCTGGTAACCTTCTGCTCTGATACCATATGTAACACCCCACATCTGTGAAGGTCACTCACAAAGTGAATGCCTTAACTTCAATGGAGTATTATGGGTACTGGAACAGAAATATTACAAGACAGACATATATAAAACAGCGGAAAATAAAGTGGAAGTACTTCAAATCATTTATTAAATATAAATGTTTACAAGAAAAGCCTATGTTTACAAGAAAAGCCCATCAACTTCCAATACCCAATTTCATAGTTGAAATATCTGTCTTGCTCAAAAACAAAGAAGCATAAAAACAAACTGCAGTATTCCCCAATAAAGCAAAGCAAGCCATAGCTAAGAGAAATCCAAGTCATACATGAAAGAGCCTTGGAGCTTGGTAAGATCCGAACTAAGCTGTATTCCCACACTGTGAACCTAGTGGGGGGAAACGGAAGAAAAAGAGGCGAAACAAAACGGGTCAGTCATAAAGACTGAGTAAGTCCTAGTGACTTTCAGCATAAAAATAGATAAAGATAACATGGCATGAATAAACTGAAAGTAAACATAAGCATGATGATAAGGTAGGCAAGATAAACTATGATAACAAGATAAACTATGATAACAAGGTAAACTATGATAACAAGGTAAACTAAGGTAACAAGATAAACTTCGGGCACGATGAAACAAGTATAACGTCCTATAATTCTTATCAAGTATCTCACCGCATGGTTTCTATCAAGAATAACATCGCAAGGTTTCTAAGCTTTACCATTAAAACGATATCTATTTGCTCTGCACCACCTAACTAGCATCCTCATAAGTGTCTTACATGGAATGATCTGTATTCCTACTAGTGTCCCAACTAGTGCCCTGTGTAACAAGGATCCGTACCCCCTACTAGTGTCCCAACTAGTAGCCCGTGTTATATAATAATTACAACGTGATCCCAATCCCCGCAATTATGGTATCCTTTAGGTGTACATCGATTTTGAGGATTCCACCTCGATCACCCCAATGGCCATGTATATATTCGATGCACCCTTACTACCTTATCGATCGGCTCCCTACTTGACCTAGTTCTCGTTTGTGTCATGCAGCCCCCTACTTGTAGATACCTGTGCTGGTCCCACCATGGGGTGTATCAAGTCCCATGGTGGCAACCCTGACACAATCAAGATGCACAGCTTTATACCTACTGATGCCCAGTGGCTAAATTTTCTGCGCCGAAGTGTGTGCACACCCGCACTCCGTTAGAACCTGCACTGCTGCACCAACTGCCGCTAATTTGACATCTTATAATCAGCCTAGTAATCGTGCCCCACCCTGCCTAGCTCAGGGTTCCGTTGATACCTAATGTGGGTTACTGCTGAAATGGGTCCCCGTTACTAGGTTTTTCTAATGGTTAAGTCTGTGGGCCTATATTCTCTGATATTACCCACCAGCCCTAATGTGTACTTAACCCCGCTACTGATTCAAGCATGTGTATTTAATGGTTAAGTGTATGTGGGCTTATATTTACTAATATTACCCACCAACCTGATATGTACTTAACCCTTCTACTCGTTATTTTACCATGGTTAAGTGTTTACCTTAGTTGACTTAACCTTTCTCGCTTATTGTGTTTGATTGGTTAAGTGTGGTTTATTAACTTAACCCCGTTCGTCTATCTGGTTACATTGGTTAAGAATTTTCTTGTTAACTTAACCCCATGTGTTACATAACCCTACCACGCATCTCATCAGATTGGTTAAGTGCATGTTAACTTAACCCCATCCACTAGTCATATTATAATGGTTAAGTGTTATCAACTTATTCAAGTTAACTTAACCCACCCGCTTGTCCTGTTATGTTGGTTAAGTGTTACTACTTAACCGCAACCACTTGTCTAATTAACCCATTGTATTAGTTAAGTGTTCTCATTAACTTAACCTCACTCTCTAGTCCAGTTTAATCATGTTATAATGGTTAAACATTTGCTTAACCTTACCCACTCCTGTAGTCAACATATTAAATTGGTTAAGTGTCCAGATTAACCTAATCATATTACTTAACCCACCCATTTATATCATATTGGTTAAGTGTTCTTATTTACTTAACCCTACCCACTGGTCTAATTACCATGTTACGTTGGTTAAGTATTACTATTCGTATTTCCACATGTCACCCACTTAACCCCCATGTCCCACCACATGTTTATCTGGTTAAGTATTTCTTAATTCATTAAGACGGTAACCTTATAAAGACCTCTCACATTAGACTGACATTTATGGCAGCTGGATTTTCCGGGCGGGTCCGGGCAGTCTTACACCATAAAAGAGTCTAACCTCGTGTCTTTACAACTGTTACGCTTTTAATTTGGGCCTAGGACCTCTCACATTGGGCTGACATTTGTGACTACCGGATTTTCCGGGTGGTTCCGGGCAGGTTTACGTCACAAATGAGTCCAACCTCGTGTCTTAAGCATTGATTATTACTTATAATCTTTTACCCCAATTTGAATTTATTTCCCCTATTCAAATTATCAATTTATTCCTAATTTAACGATGTCCATAATTGACTCAATTATGTCCATCAATTAATGGTATGCAAAATCATACCAATTTTACCACAATTTATCTTAGGCCATTAAAGGCAACTTATCTCAATTTATATTTATCCCTCTTTTAAGGCTATTACATGCCAACTAATATATGTACCCAATTCTAGTCAGTTTACATATATACCAAGTTTCATGCCATTTTACATATGTCAAGATCTAGCCAAAATTACATGTATCAAGTTTTATACCCAATAAACTCAAATCCGATGATTCATGATGTAGTTATCCCAAACTATAATCTTTTTATTTCAATACATGCCAGTTGCCCAAGTTCATAATACATGTTTATGCCAATTATAAAGTTTACAATCGCTTTCATGCTCAAATTTCCAAGTCTACACATGCCTAATTAACATAAGCCCAATCTTTTGATTTAATTTACATAGGCTCCAAAACTCATAATTTTATTTTACATTCCAAATTACATACATGTTATATATACCAAATTTCATGTTACATTACATAGATCCAATTGGTGTCGAATTCCATGTATATAATATTTATGCAAATTTTATCATAACAGGATTATACCAAAATTTACAGATCTACCCCAAACTTGCAAATAAAACCATAACACCCAATTTCATGTTTCCAATTATTAATCATATTCTTATAGGCAATAATCCCATTATTCCCCCGTATACATCTCGTATGCGAATCGCGATTTTAGGCCAAGGTCCGAAGTTGACCAAGGTTCATCAAAAGAAAATAAATAGGGGAAGGTAGAAATTTGCATAATAAATAGATCAGAGAGAAAACAACATCATGATAGACATAAAGATTACAAATTGATAATAACATCATTACGAATCAAGGAAACTGCTGAATAAATCACAAACTTGTCATGAGAATAAAGGTAGACAAGTCTCAAAGCTAAAGATTCAAAAAGCAACAGGAATAGATCTGAATCGATAAACATACTTAGATCCAATTCCACTTTAATTCATGGCCACATTATAATTAAATATTTAAATCGGAAAGCAACTAGAACTTACAGAGAACGGCTAATGAATTAGGGAGTGAATTTGTCGTAGAAAGTTGCAGTGTCATTGATCTATCCTCTTGAATTTGTTGTAGAAGCATTGATCTTCGATTTGATTTGAGTTTGGACGCTTAAGCTTTAATTTGGAGACGGCAGCCAATGCTCAAGAGAGATTTCAGCAGCGTTTAGGTGTAAGAATGATTTGTTATGAATTAGGTTGGGTCTAGGTGTTGTTTTATAGGTGTAGGAAACTCATTTAGGCCATTAGATCAACCCTAGAGTCAATCCGGACCATCAAAACTCATCCTGGGCCTCAAAAATGGTTTCTGGGCCACCCCAGGCCGACCAGGTCGACCTGTACAGAGGGGGGGTCGACACTATAGTCGACCTGGGGGGGCTGGTCGACTATAGTGTCGACACTATGGTCGACCTGGGTCAGTCTGCCAAAAAGTCTGCTGAAATCTTGTTTTGGCCATATCTTGGTCATATGGACTCCGATTTTCGAAAACTCGGACTCTATTTCGCGTATTTTTCCGAGAGGAACACAATGGTGATGTCCATTTTACCTAATTCCTGATTCTTGAATTAGTTATCCTTATTTTACTATCTTTTCCGTTACATACATCGTTATCGAACTAATTTTTCTTCACTTCCATGTATTAATTAATTCTTCTTATGCTTCACCATTATTTACCCATCATAAGCATATTTTTATATATTTTATTTTATTTTTAATTATATTAAAAATACGGGTGTTACAATTTCCCCACCCTGTGGGGCGTAAATGAGCCAACGAATGACTCCATCGTACCCGGATCGTCCGATCAAACCGAGGCGCCATGCTGTCCATCATCCACATAAGTAAAATATCAGCCAGTTCAAGCACTGACACCACTCCTAGCTAGAAAGAAACGCATGCTCTCCCTGAAGTCCTCTCCCGTTTCTGGTTCACAATCGGGGTGTGAGGCTCGCGAATTCACGCTACACAAAGCAATGCCACAAATGCCGTGCTTTGATCATCAACCACAAGACTTTACTTTTCAACAGAATCCTTGATCATTTGTCACTTAGGCATGCCACACAGGCAATTCACTCCATGCGATTGATATCCATCAATATATAACCCCTGAGCTCGTACGTCTCAGAGAAGGGCGTTAAGCAAGAGAATAAATTCTTCGCCGCCAAACAGATATATATTTAATAGAAATCAATCACACAGACCAAAATCCAATGTCAGACACACAGTCCATTTACAAGTTCGTTCTGGGTCTGAACGAAACCGGAGGCACCTTGTACCTCGCATATCCATCGATCTCCAAGTATGTCTGGACGATCACCAACTAATTCCCTCCTCTTGGGTGTACACCCTAATCAAGATCATCAGTAATTATCCAAACGACGTGAAGACCTCCAATCTTCAACCACCGTCTTCATCTTCGACTAATCGTCGAATCAGTTATTCAGAATGAGATAAACCCGGTCTTTCTGAATAACTCGCGTATATTATAAACAACTGTTACACAAACACAACATATGCCTCATTCCAATTCATCAGTCACTAACCGTAAATTAGCAAGAGAATAATTCCCCAAATATTAACCCCGAAGGCCGAAACCAACATCAGATCAATACCCAGGAAACCATTCTACTTAACTAATCTCCAGTTAGTTTCTGATTTTCCTAACTCCGTTGGGTCCAAAAACAGTATTATTGAAGATACCGTTCACGACAACCCAAAATCACATTCCATTAATTATCGGGTTAAAGAACAAGTGTTATTTAAAACACCATTTATGAAAAACCCAAAAATCAATTCAAATTCAATTCCAATTAAATACCATTTAATTGGTACACTTCATTAAATCAAAATAAAAAGATTTAATCTTTTTCTCAACTAGGTTTAAGAACAGTGTTAATGAAGACACCATTCATGACAAACCTAAATCACATTTGATATTAAATACAAGGCTCTGAATAGAAAATATATCGGCGTATATTCAATATCAAATTCTATGACCAAAAAATATCGTATTGGAAATAACGATATAAATATCTTTCAAATTTCCATAACAATATCTGTATAATCACGAAATCCAACATCGAAATATTCCAAAGATAATTTCGATTCAAATCCATTCCAATTCAATTATTGGAAATTCTGGTTATTTTCAAAAACCATTTCAAATCCACTTTATTTATTTTAAAAAATAAAGAAATAGAATTATAATTCTAGTTCAAAACTAGTTCATTTCGATTAAAATCTATTTTTATCTTTTCAAATATGGAGTTTTTCATCCCAATTCTTCACAAATCATTTCTTATAATTTTACACAAATTATTACTATTTTTAATAATTTTCAAGGCCCGTACAGTCGATTTCCATTAACGGCCATTGAACTCCACTTACAGCGACCTTTTCCAAATTTGATTTGGACATAATTCCAAATCCAAGCGTTAGATTTCTAATATTCGTTAGAAAGATCTTTTCGATACGAACCGAAAGGTTCTGGTTTCAGGAGAATCCGACGGTCGGATCTCCCGCAATGTCCGTTCGAAGTCAATGGTCGAAATTAGCGAACTGCCGTAGCGCGGCGCGTTCTATTCAGGACATTTTATATATATAATATATATATTTCGTCGATTTCCTTTTAAAATGTATTTTATAAATCATTTTAAATTCGTTTTCAAAACGATTTCAACTTCATATTCAATTTCTAATCAAAATTGAATATTCCCCATTATCGATATACAAATGATAATATTTTTAAAACGTTATATTTTGAAATCACTTTCTTTTCTATATTCATTATATAATGAATATAATCGATATAAATATCGTTCACGTCAAAATGGCGTCAATCTAATCAACACGGCTTTATATATTTCAATAACTTTGTTATTCTATTCAACAAATGAATATTTTCTCTATTCAACACATGAATTTCCTTACTATTCAACGAATGAATTTTCTTTGCAATTCAACAAATGAATTTTCTTTCTATTTAACAAATGAATTTTCTATACTATTCAACAAATGAATTTTCTTTACAATTCATCAAATGAATTTTCTTTACAATTCAACAAATGAATTTTCTTTGCAATTCAACAAATGAATTTTCTTTACAATTCAACAAATGAATTTTCTTTCTGTTTTCCAAATTGGAATGAGGCCCAATCAATTACCATATAACGTTAATTATATGGATTCCCTACAACACATATACATAACAACAATGATAAATCATCAACCATCATCCAGAGTGCACCACACAACTGCATAAGCATCAAATATAAATAATTAATGCTTACACAGTTTGTCAATCCATCGATTGACATACAACTAAACAATCGGGATTAGTGTATGTCAAATATCATCCCAATACCCGTGTGGGGTTTCAAATCAACAAACACGGATTTTTATTTGTGCAGTTGGGCGATGTGTAAAATTTATCGTCCCAATCAATATCAGTCAAATCAGTGTATATAAACAAATCTCCGACTTGTTTATTACTATTTATTTTATACACGTTAAAATCATATTTTTAACTATAAAATATTTTCCATTATAAAATATTTCATTTCATTACACATCACACAATTAAATTTCACAACACAGCAACCAAACAAACAAGTCATCCATGGTCTGTGGACGATGGGTGTCGGGTGCTACTAAACACCGTCTGCATCCTAGTATATATTTCAACTAGAAATTAAAATAAAAGTGAGGAGTTCTCACCGACTAGCTAAACCAAACGCCACGATTCTTCTTATGTAGAAATCTTCACCGTGCTTCCAACGAGATCTGTTCAACACCGTTTGTGTTAAAAATTATATTTTTAACAACATTACTCCCTATGTAAAGATTATATTTTTAATATCTCTACAATATAAAAATCACATTTTTATCTTCACTTCATATATATAAAAATCGAATTTTTATCTTCACTTCATATATATAAAAATCGAATTTTTATCTTCACTTCATATATATAAAAATCGAATTTTGATCTCTACTTCCCATACGTAAAAAATCTCGCCTTTCTATGATTAAAAATATCGCCTTTCCTTATATAAAAATATCGCCTTTTCTTATATAAAAATATCACCTTTTTTTATATAAAAATCTCGCCTTTTCTATATAAAAATCTATTCTTTGTATTGATAAAAATGAAATCTTTTCTTTGATAAAAATGAAATCTTTTCTTTGATAAAAATGAAATCTTTTCTTTGATAAAAAAGAAATCTTTTCTTTTTAAAATTTTCAGATCTTCACAATAATGCTCTAGATAGGAACTGATTTTTATTTTACTTAAAACTGATTACATTAATTAAATAAGAGTAAATAAATAAAAATCATCAAAGAAAAAACTAACAGGCTGAAATGGGGGAGGGGATGGCGCTCTGAGGTGGAGGGCGGTGACTGCTTCAGTGGGCGGCGCAGGTCAAATCATGGCGGTTTCGGGCATGGGTGACGTGCTGATTTGGGCGTGAGGGGTGCGGTTTTCGTGTTGGCTGAGGGTGCAGGAGGAGGGGGAAGCAGAGATCGACGGAGGAGGGGTGCGCGCCCGTCGATGGTGGCGGCTGATTAGGGCATGTGCGTTTTTTTTTTGTTTTTTTTTTGTTTTTCCTTTTATTTCAGTTTGATTTGAATGATAGAAGAAGAGGGGAGGGGTTTTACTGAGTCCAACGTGGAAAGGAGGAAAAGCTGGGGTTAAGAAGAGAAGGGTTTATTTTTAATTTATATATTTTATTATTTTCAATTTTAAAAAGCAACTATTTGTTTCGAACTCGAAATCGAACCGACCGATTGCCGTCCATAGCTAATTACCCCCATTCCGAACACAACGGGATATGTTTCATCAGTTGATTCGATAGTTTCGATCAGTTTTCGTCAAAATCAAAATATAAATCTATATCTTGAATTTGAACGCGCATTTCAAATTACCGGGGCCACATACTAAGTAGAAAAATCCCCGAAAAATATTTTCTAGCTTCGTATTGACGATACGGTCCTAACAAAACTAATTTCATCGAATTCTGAGACCGTTTGAAAAAGGGCCATTTTCCAGTCGATTAAAATTAACCGAAATTGATGAAACACATTTTCCTTTGCCACGCTCGCATATTGATTCAGAAAATTACGAATTTTGAAACTAGCAATAACTTGACATCACGGATCCAACAAAAGTGGTTTCATCGAAAATCAAGGTCATTTGGAAAATTTCCATTTTAAGGGCCAGAATTCCGTAGCGACTATTCTGAATTTTCAACTGGGCATATCTTTGTATCCCCACTATGAAATTTTAATTTTTCGGATTCGTTGGAAAGATATTCTCAAATAGATTCAAATATTTTTGGTTTCACTAAAATCTGGTTTATTTTGAATCATGTACATTCATTTGAAATTCGAAATCGAAAATTCAAACTACCGCGCCATTTTGAATTCCTTTTATATATATAAATAAATATTTATATTCAAATGACGATTCAAATAAATATATACGTTGTAATTCTATTCAAAATAAATTTCTCGTCATTATTATTTAAAATAATGCATTTTAAATATTCAAAATTTACTGAAATTGCCAAAATAAAAATTTTAAATTGGCTCAGAATTTCCGGGTTGTTACAATCTCCCCCACTTAAAACTTTTCGTCCCCGAAAAGGAAAGAAGCCGAAAGTTGTTTAACAATTCAACTCAACTTCCAGTATTTTCACTACGGCTTAAGTTCTTCAACTTTTCAGTTTCTGAGAACTTTTCAAATTTTTCAAAAATTTGGCTAACACCCTAAATTTTCGAAAAATATCGCCATAACCTCCCCTGCACCGGGGACTTCGGGATATTTCATATAGCCTCCCATGGCCTTCTTCAATCCAAAAGAAAAAGAAAAAGCCAAGCGGCTAGCCAATTGGCTCATAAAATCATCCAAACCCAAGAAATACAATAAACATGTACCTATTTGTCGGGCAAACAATTTTATTCCTCTTCTCTAGCCTCTTTGCTATGACCTGTTCAATGTAAGTACGTGTATATGTATGCAAATGCGACAAATTTTCAATACAACTCACTATTTGATCAATTTGGCTAAATGTTCAACATTTTAATTAATCAACCAATAATGAAACAACACAATCAGCAATCAATTAGTTGATTATCTTTTCAAATTCATAATTTTGATATATAGTCAAAAATAACATTTTTGATGCCAATTCACAACAATAAGCCCTACCTAGTTTTGGTTCTCACACCAGTCTATGGAAATATATAAATATCAAACTTTCGAAACTCGAATACCAATTCTGATGATGTTCGAACTATAACGATCATCAGAACCATCTCTGGGCGACTAGACTGTGTAACTATATCTATCCAGTATATTAAAACTTCGCACACACGTGGATCAGACGTATAAACAAAATCTTTATATACTTGATTGTCCAAATCAATATAAAATAAATAATCAAATACGAATAATTGATTTAAATTTTCAAAACAAAATTTGTTTTCATTTTAAAAATATACTCTTCACACTCGTTCTAGGATACTACTGATCCCATCTCTAACGAGTCATTCTCATTGGATATTACTAATCCAATCTCTGATAAATTCTTTCGTATGGTTCAAATGTGTCTTTTTCTCCGAGCTCTGTAAACCAAAGCTCTGATACCAGCTGAGACGACCTGAACTTCCCTGGTAAGGAAAGCCCGGATTGAATTGAGAACAAGCCACATCGGCACGCAAACAGAAGAACATTTCATTGTTAATAACAACAACTCATCAGAATACAAGAATATACAGAGTATAAAGAAATAATATACAGAAAATATCAGAGATTTAAATTACATTTAAATACATCGCAGCAGAAAATAATACAAAACACAACTAGAAGTAATACACAGATACAGAGCTTTCTGAGTATCGTTCCAGTCGTAAATCAGGATCCTGCGAATATAAATCTGCAAAACCAAAACTACTAGCCGCCCGTGTCAAAATAAGGGCACCTAGAGTTTAGGTTAAAACAATAAACTCTAGGTCAGTCATGTGACTGGTGTGAGAACTAAAACAGTTATTAATCTTTATTTTAAAGTTAGGTAAATCAAGGGGCCACGCCGTATAACACGGAACGAATTTTCTCCCAAGAATACCAGTGCATTAACCAACAGCGCAATGCTAAATAAAGAACAGTGCAGCTATTATAAGACCCAGGTCCCATCACACAATGCAACACAAGCCGGAGGATAGGGTTTTACCTTATAATAGCCAAAGAATGCTTAATACGCTAAATCATCTTTTATTATTACTATAAGTGTATAGTATCAAAACAATTTCAATCATAAGTATCAATCATAGACGGCATGGGTACCATATATCATGTCGCCAATACTAGGCTCTACAATCAAAACTGCAAAGTCACGTATTTGGAAATTGGATTTTCGTCTGTGAACCGAGGCAAGGGATCGTCCTCTACCGATTCGAGACAATCTAGCCTGCCATGTCTCAGGCAGGTGCGCAGGCAAGCCTTTGATCGTCAGGGCCGGTCCACCGATGTGGATTAAAATGCCTGAACACTACGTTTCCCCACCCTATCGGGCGTAAATATGCCAACGAATGGCTCCATCGGACCCGGATCGTCCGATCAAACCGAGGCGCCTCGCTGTCCATCATCCACATAAGTAAAATATAAGCCAGTTCAAGCACTGACACCACTCCTAGCTAGAAAGAAACGCATGCTCTCCCTGAAGTCCTCTCCCGTTTCTGGTTCACAACCGGGGTGTGAGGCTCGTGAATTCACGATACACAAAGCGATGCCACAAAGGTCGTGCTTTGATCATCAACCACAAGACTTTGCTTTTCAACAGAAGCCTTGATCATTTGCCACACAGGCAATTCACTCCATGCGATTGATATCCATCAATATATAACCCCTGAGCTTGTACGTCTCAGAGAAGGCATTAAGCAAGAGAATAAATTCTCCGCTGCCAAACAGATATATATTTATTCGAAATCAATCACACAGACTAAAATCCAATATCAGACACACAGTCCATTTACAAGTTCGTTCTGGGTCTGAACGAAACCGGAGGCACCTTGTACGTCGCATATCCATCGATTTCCAAGTACGTCTGGACAATCACCAACTAATTCCCTCCTCTTGGGTGTACAGCCCAATCAAGATCATCAGTAATCATCCAAACGACGTGAAGACCTCCGATCTTCAACCACCGTCTTCATCTTCGACTAATCGTCGAATCAGTTATTCAGAATGAGATAAACCCGGTCTTTCTGAATAACTCGCGTATATAATAAACAAGTGTTACACAAACACAACATACGCCTCATTCCAATTCATCAGTCACTAACCGTAAATTAGCAAGAGAATAATTCCCCAAATATTAATCCCGAAGGCCGAAACCAACATCAGATCAATACCCAGGAAACCATTCTACTTAACTAATCTCCAGTTAGTTTCTGATTTTCTTAACTCCGTTGGGTCTAAGAACTGTATTATTGAAGATACCGTTCACGACAACCCAAAATCACATTCCATTAATTATCGGGTTAAAGAACAAGTGTTATTTAAAACACCGTTCACGATAAACCCAAAAATCAATTCAAATTCAATTCCAATTAAATACCATTTAATTGGTACACTTCATTAAATCTAAATAAAAAGATTTAATATTTTTTGAGATGACCCCATATCCCGTACTGATGGAGACAAGGGTTATCTTTGGAATATAACACAGAAACAAATAATAGCAGAACAGAATTAAATAAATACACCAGATAATGAACAATAGAATATACTGGATAAAAGTAATCATCAGAGTTACACAGTATACAGGATCTTACTTAGTACAAATACACTTCCGCTATACATAAATGTCTACAGCGGAAACAAACAAAATATGTACTATAGGAGCTGAACAGCATAAAAAGAGATAAATAATAGAATCCATCTTCAGCTCCAGCTATCCAGAAAGAACCAGCTAAACCTGAATACAAGGCTGCCCGTGTAGAAAAAGGGGCACCCGAGTTTGAAAGTGAAACAAACTACGAGTCAGTCATGGGACTGGTATGAGAAATCTACTCAACACATTAATTTCATATGGCTAATCACAGGACCACGCCACTTTCATGGAACGGGTTTACTCCATCGGATTGCCAGTGCTTTAAAACAAATCTTTCTTTTAAACATCGCAATGCTTTTTATAAAAATGAAACCATTATAAGACTCAGTTCCCATCACACAATGCAACGCAAACCGGAGGATAGAGTTTTACCTTATAATGGCCAAAATATGGTTGATATGAATAAAACAAAATCATTTGATATTACTACTAGTGTTTATATGTTTCAAAAACAATTTGAATCATAACTATCAATCATAGACGACATGAGCATCCCATGCCACTATGTCGCCAAATATATATACAATCGAAACCGCACAGTCACGTATTTGGAAATTGGATTTCCGTCATGAACCAAGGCAAAAGATAGTCCTTACCGAATTCGTGACTCTCTAGCCCGAGCCACAGGATCAGAACGCATCAACCCTTTAGATCGTCAGGGTCGGTCCACCGATGTGGATTATTATGCTTGAACACTACGTCTCCCCGCCCTTTGGGGCGTAAACGAGCCAACGAATGACTCCATCGGACCCGGATCGTCCGATCAAACCGAGGCGCCTCGCAACAGCAACAACCACACAGGTGAAAAGTATATAAATGTCAGGGCTGGTAGGTCACTGACACCACCCTAGCTAGGAAGAAACGCAGGCCCTCCCTGATGTCCTCTCCCGTTTCTGGTTCATACCGGGGTGTGAGGCTCGCGATTTTACATTATACACTAAGCTACGTCACACCGGCGGTGCTTTGATCATCACCACAAGACTTTGCTTTTCAACAGAAGCCCTGATCACAGCATCTTAGCATGCCACACAGGAAATTCATGTCATGCGACTGATGTCCATCGATATACAACCTCTGAGCTCGTGCGTTTCAGAGAAGGGCGTTAAGCAAAAGAATAAATTCTCCGCCGCCAAACAGATGTTTATTTAATAGAGATCAACCGACACAGAATAAAATCCAGTGTTAGACACACAGTCCATTTACAAGTCTGTTCTGGGTCTGAACGAAACCGGAGGCACTAAATACCTAGCAAACCCATCGATCACCACGTACGTCTGGACGATCACCACTCATTATCCATATTTCGGGATGCCTCCCAATCAGGACCTCGGTTACCATCCAAATGAGGTGAAGATCTCCGGTCTTCGACCACCGTCTTCATCTTCGACTTTCAATCGTCGGTCAATTATTTGAAATGAGAATTAACTCGGCCTTTTCAAATAATCCACATATATTTAGAATTTCAAATCAATTTATTTCAACGGTTAAATCATTCGACAACACCAATTTTGTTCTTTAATGTAGTTTTCACACCAAACACATTCAACCATCAAATACCACATAAATCGAGCAAATTCAGTTTATTTCCTTTCCATATCGTTTATGATATTTTATAGCGATTTATCGCTATTTTTATTTATTTTAAAATAGCCTATTTATTCAAAACGACGCTTCGGGCCATAATGCGGCCGTGGCGCTGTTTTTCTTCAGATTTGATTTACACATATCTGAAAATCTAACCGTTGGATCTTCACAAAATTTACATCATTAGAAAGGTCTTTTCAAAACGAATCCAACGGTTCCAGTTTCGGGAAAATCCAATGGTCGGATCTCCCGGTACAATCGTTTGAAGTTTCGATTTCAAAATACGAACTGCAGCGTCGTTATTCGATTAAATATAATTATATATATATTTATATAATCATTTCTGGCGTTGTTTTTCTTCAGATTTGAATTAAACATTCCAGACAGTCCAACCGTTGGATTTTTACAAAGTTGGTGCCGTTGGAAAGATATTTCCAAGGCGAACCCAACGGTTGCGGTTTCGGGAAAATCCAATGGTCGGATTTCCCGTACTAGTTGTTTGAAATCATGGTTTCAAAACACGACTTGCACGACCACGTTTCGTTTTAATTTTATTTATATTTATATATTTATATAAATATAGTTCATTCAACAATTTCAATATCGTTTTCACTTCAAATATTTCACTAACGCCTTTAAATTTTGGAAAATTTCGCCATAACCTCCTTTGTACGGGAGGGGCTGGGAAATTCCCAAATAGCCACACGGGCGTCTCATGTCAAAAAGAAAAAGAAAAAGCCAAGCGGCTAGCCAACAGGCTCATAAAATCATCACCCAAACAAAACAGTAAATGTGTACCTATTTGTCGGGCACAAAATTTTATTCCTCTTCTCTAGCCCCTTTTGCTATAAACTGTTCAATAAATATGCATGTACATATATACAGTTCTTATCATTTATCATTTTCTATTCAACTTCATATTTGATTCCATTTGGTTTAAAAACACCATTCATTCTAATGTTGCATGCATAGGCAAAAATCATATCTTTAGCTAATTAATGAATATTTCGACTCATGCATATTTATTTGAACGAGTTGCTATTTTTAACACTTCACATTCCAACAAATCATGTATATAATAAAAATGTGATTTTTATTGTAAAACAATTCATTTCAAAACACTATTATTTTATATAGTTTATATAGGTGATAAAAATAGGATTTTTATTATATAACAATTTCTTTTAAAACGAGATTATTTTACATAGTCCATATAGATGATAAAAGGTGATTTTTATTATGAAACAATTTATTTCAAAATATGAATACCATTCAACACATGAATTTCAATTCAACGAATGAATATCGATTCAACACATGAAGGTTTCTATAGTTTCTATATATAGATAAAAATGTGATTTTTATATTTAAAACACGAATACCATTCAACACATGAATATCTAATCAACGAATGAATATCAATTCAACACATGAAGGTTTTCTATAGTTTCTATATATAGATAAAAATGTGATTTTTATATTTAACACACGAATACCATTCAACACATGAATTTCTAATCTACGAATGAATATCAATTCAACACATGAAGGTTTTCTATTCAATGAATAAATATAGTCTTAGGAAATGAAAATAATTCAAACACATGAATATTATTCAAAATTTCGGCAGCATAACGGCAGGGTAGTTAAAACCGGCACCGTCCCTAGTACGGCTCCTCGCTCTACCTTAAAACCTCGTGGTTTTTAACAATGGGGATCATGCATCTAGTTCGCACGCAGGCGGCATGTATATATTTATTTCACTTCCACAAACTAATCCTATGTGGTTCCAACCAAATATTTCTCAATCACAAATGGGTATTTTTCAACCACAAACAATCCCAAACAACCATTCGCTATCAATCAATTTTCACACCAATCACAACCAATAAATATCGTCCATGGATTGTGGACGAGGGGCGTATATATATATATAGCAATTCACTTCTATTTCAACACATATATAATTTTTTACAACGCATATATAACTTATACATCGAACGTACGACTTATACAACGCTTACACAAGAGGTGTACAACGCTTATATAACTCATACATCGACTATATAATTTATACATCGTCATTTCTCATATTGTTTATAAATTAGAAATCTCACATTGGGTTCCACTCTACCAAAAATAGCAGAAGGCTCAGAAAAATATGCGGTCTCTTCTAGAATGTAGAAGACGTCCATACGGTCACGATGTTTCCTGTTTCATCGAATTTCGACAAGAAACGAAAAAGATATGATTTTTCAAAGTTTGCAATGGTTTAAAGGTGTTAAAACTGTTGAAAATGTATATAAGCCGTACCTCAGTTGAAAGGTTCAAAACTAGGTTTGCAATTTTCGATCAAACCGTGAATCGATAGGAGGATCGGCCGATGCAGCGACGAAGAGGGAGGAGGGGCACACGTGCGCAGGGGGTACGGCGGCGTCGGGGCTTCGAACGACGAAACTTCCCCAGCCCAGTTCTCCCCCAATACTCCACGAAAAAATCGAAACCAGTAATGGATTTGAAGCTTGTCTCGAGCTCTTCAAAATCTTCAACTGGAGCTCTTGATATTTGTGAGTGGATTGATCAGAAAATGGACGGGAAGGTTATGAGCGGTTTCTGTCGTTCGTCGGGGAGAGAGAAAAGGAAATTTCCTTTTTTTTAATAAAAATTCTGATTGGTCGGGGAAGTTTTAAAGGGGTTTTCTGACGCGACCACCAATCTAAACCCAACGACTGTCGTCCCTAACATTTTACCCCCATTCCGAACACAATGGAATATGTTTCGTAGGCCCATTCGACTATTTCAGTCAGTTTTCCTTCAAATTAAAATATAAAACATTCAATATTTAATTTGAACGTACATTTCAATTTGCCCGGGCCACAAACTGATTCGACAAATTCCAGAAAAATAAATCTAGTTATGTTTTGACGATACGGTCCCAACAAAACTAGTTTCGTCGAATTCTGAGACCGTTTGCAAAAAGACCCATTTCTGGTCGATCCAATTTAACTGTAATTGACCAAAACACGTTTTCCTTTGCCACACTCACATACTAGCTTCAAAAATCATGAAATTTGAAACCTAGCAATAACTTCACATCCCGGATCCAACAAAAGGGCTTTCGTCGAATTCCGAGGTCGTATGCAAAATGGCCAATTTCACGGGCTATATAAATTCCATAGTGACCTTTCTGAAAATTCATTTGGCCATAACTTTTGCTTTCCTCTATGAAAATTCGATTTTTCAAATTCGTTAGAAAGGTATTTACTAACAAATTTAAATATTTTTGGTTTCACTAAAAATCCGTTTTGTTTGGCACCCGGTATAGTCCGACAAAGTTTGAATTCAATTTTTGAAACTACAGCGCCATTTCAGGCCTTGTTTATAATTAAAATTATTTATATTCGTTTTCAATTGTCGATTCAAACTCACTTTTCATCTCTATTATTCAAAATATTTATTTTAAATATTTAAAATCCATTATTTTGGCCAATTTAAATTTTTTAAATTGGTTCAGATTTTCTGGGTCGTTACATTTTTCTCAACTGGGTTTAAGAACAGTGTTAATGAAGATACCATTCACGACAAACCCAAATCACATTTGATATTAAATACAAGGCTCTGAATAGAAAATATATAGGCTTATATTCAATATCAAATTCTACGACCAACAAAAATCGTATTGGAAATAACGATATAAATATCTTTCAAATTTCCATAACAATATCTGTATAATCACGAAATCCAACATCAAAATATTCCAAAGATAATTTCGATTCAAATCCATTCCAATTCAACTATTGGAAATTCTGGTTATTTTCAAAAACCATTTCAAATCCACTTTATTTATTTTTTTTAAAAATTAATAGAATTATAATTCTAGTTCAAAACTAGTTCATTTCGATAAAAAATCGATTTTTATCTTTTCAAATATGGAGTTTTTCATCCCAATTCTTCACAAATCATTTCTTATGATTTTACACAAATTATTACCATTTTTAATAATTTTATCAAGCCCGTACAGTCGATTTCCATTAACGGCCATCGAACTACACTTACAAATACCTTTTCCAAATTTGATTTGGACATAATTCCAAATCCAACCGTTAGATTTCTAATTTCTAATATTCGTTAGAAATCTCTTTTCGATACGAACCCAACGGTTCTAGTTTCAGGAGAATCCAACGGTCGGATCTCCCGCAATGTCCATTCGAAGTCAATGGTCGAAATTCGCGAACTGCCGCAGCGCGGCGCGTTCTATTCATGCCATTATATATATAATATATATATTTTACATATTTCATCGATTTCCTTTTAAAACGTATTTTATAAATCGTTTTAAATTCGTTTTCAAAACGATTTCTACTTCATATTCAATTTCTAATCAAAATTGAATATTCCCCATTATCGATATACAAATGATAATATTTTCAAAACGTTATATTTTGAAATCACTTTCTTTTCTATATTCATTATATAACGAATATAATCGATATAAATATCGTTTACGTCAAAATAGCGTCAATCTAATCAACACGGCTTTATATATTTCAATAACTTCGTTATTCTATTCAACAAATGAATATTTTCTCTATTCAACACATGAATTTCCTTACTATTCAACAAATGAATTTTCTTTGCAATTCAACAAATGAATTTTCTTTCTATTTAACAAATGAATTTTCTTTACTATTCAACAAATGAATTTTCTTTACAATTCAACAAATGAATTTTCTTTACTATTCAACAAATGAATTTTCTTTACAATTCAACAAACGAATTTTCTTTGCAATTCAACAAATGAATTTTCTTTACAATTCAACAAATGAATTTTCTTTCTGTTTTCCAAATTGGAATGAGGCCCAATCAATTACCATATAACGTTAATTATATGGATGCCCTACAACACATGTATATAACAGCAATGATAAATCATCAACCATCATCCAGAGTGCACCACACAACTGCATAAGCATCAAATATAAATAATTAACACTTACACAGTCTGTCAATCCATCGATTGACATACAACAAAAAAATCAGGATTAGTGTACGTCAAATATCATCCCAATACCCGTGTGGGGTTTCAAATCAACAAACAAAGATTTTTATTTGTGCAGTTGGGCAATGTGTAAAATTTATCGTCCCAATCAATATCAGCCAAATCAGTGTATACAAACAAATCTCCGATTTGTTTATTACTATTTATTTTATACATGTTAAAAATCATATTTTTAACTATAAAATATTTTATTTCATTACACATCACACAATTAAATTTCACAACACAGCAACCAAACAAACAAGTCATCAATGGTCTGTGGACGACGGGTGTCGGGTGCTACTAAACACCGTCTGCATCCTAGTATATATTTCAACTAGAAATTAAAATAAAAGTGAGGAGTTCTCACCGACTAGCTAAACCAAACGCCACGATTCCTCTTATGTAGAAATTTTCACCGTGCTTCCAACGAGATCTGTTCAACACCGTTTGTGTTAAAAATTATATTTTTAACAACGTTACTCCCTATGTAAAGATTATATTTTTAATATCTCTACAATATAAAAATCACATTTTTATCTTCATTTCATATGTATATAAATCGAATTTTAATCTTCATTTCATATATATATAAATCGAATTTTTATCTTCATTTCATATATATGAAAGTCGAATTTTTATCGCTACTTCCTACATGTAAAAAATCTCGCCTTTCTATGATTAAAAATATCGCCTTTCCTTATATAAAAATATTGCCTTTTCTTATATAAAAATATCATCTTTTTTTATATAAAAATCTCGCCTTTCTATGATTAAAAATATCGCCTTTCCTTATATAAAAATATTGCCTTTTCTTATATAAAAATATCATCTTTTTTTATATAAAAATCTCGCCTTTTCTATATAAAAATCTCGCCTTTTCTATATAAAAATCTATTCTTTGTATTGATAAAAATGAAATCTTTTCTTTGATAAAAATGAAATCTTTTCTTTGATAAAAACGAAATCTTTAATTTGATAAAAATGAAATCTTTTCTTTTTAAAATTTTCAGATCTTAACAATAATGCTCTAGATAGGAACTGATTTTTATTTTACTTAAAACTGATTACATTAATTAAATAAGAGTAAATAAATAAAAATCATCAAAGAAAAAAACAGACAGGCTAAAATGGGGGAGGGGATGGCGCTCTGAGGTGGCGGCGAGGCGAGGTGGAGGGCGGTGACTGCTTCAGTGTGCGGCGCAGGTGAAATCATGGCGGTTTCGGGCTTGGGTGATGTGCTGATTTGGGCGCGAGGGGTGCGGTTTTCGTTTTGGCTGAGGGTGAAGGAGGAGGGGGAAGCAGAGATCGACGGAGGGGGGGGTGCGCGCCTGTCGGTGGTGGCGGCTGAATAGGGCACGCGCGGTTTTTTTTGTTTTGTTTTTTGGTTTTATTTGTTTTTCCTTTTGTTTCAGTTCGATTTGAATGATAGAAGAAGAGGGGAGGGTTTTGACTGAGTCCAACGTGGAAAGGAGGAAAAGGGGGGGTTAAGAAGAGAAGGGTTTATTTTTAATTTATATATTTTATTATTTTTAATTTCAAAAAGCAACTATTTATTTCAAACTCGAAATCGAACCCACCGATTGTCGTCCATAGCTAATTACCCCCATTCCGAACACAATGGGATATGTTTCATCCGATGATTCGATTGTTTCGATCATTTTTCGTCAAAATCAAAATATAAGTCTATATCTTGAATTTGAATGTGCATTTCAATTTATTGGGGCCACATACTAACTAGAAAAATCCCCAAAAAATATTTTCTAGCTTCGTATTGACGATACGGTCCTAACAAAACTAATTTCATCGAATTTTGAGACCGTTTGAAAAATGTCCATTTTCCAGTCGATTAAAATTGACTGAAATTGACAAAACATGTTTTCCTTTGCCACGCTCACATATTGATTCAGAAAATTATGAATTTTGAAACCTAGCAATAACTTGACTCACGGATCCAACAAAAGTGGTTTCGTCGAAAACCGAGGTCGTTTGCAAAATTTCCATTTTAAGGGCCAGAATTCCATAGCGACTATTCTGAATTTTCAACTGGGCATATCTTTGTATCCCCGCTATGAAATTTTAATTTTTCGGATTTGTTGGAAAGATATTCTCAAATAGATTCAAATATTTTTGGTTTCACTAAAATCCGGTTTATTTTGAGTCCTGTACATTCATTTGAAATTCGAAATCGAAATTTCAAAGTATCGCGCCATTTTCAATTCCTTTTATATATATAAATAAATATTTATATTGAAACGACGATTCAAATAAATGAATACGTTCTAATTCTGTTCAAAATAAATTTCTCATCATTATTATTTAAAATAATCCATTTTAAATATTCAAAATTCACTGAAATTGCCAAAATAAAAATTTTAAATTGGCTCAGAACTTCCGGGTTGTTTCAGAACCACAACCTGAAGTTGTGCAAAGAAAATATTTATACTGGAAGTTGTATAACTCAAAGTCTTGGACCTGAAGTCTTGAATTATATATATATATATATATAAACATTTTTGATAAAGTATACAAGTTTGAAATCTTGTCAATTAGCAAAAATGTAAAATCTTCTAAATTAAAAGTATGTTAAAAAATTGAAAACTAGAAGTTCATCATAAATTAATAAAGTTGATACACATATCTATATCTATATATATATATATATATATGCATAGGAACTTGAAGTTCCTTAACCAGTGAACTTGAAATACTTCATAATTTAAATGCCTGAAATAATAACATTAATAAAATTGATATCCAAAGATTTCACAATTTTCAAAATGAGTTGTATCTTGCTTATATATTTATATTTACATATTATGTTGAAGAATAAATTTTAACAACTTGAAGTTGCTTATATATTTTATTTGAACCAGAAGTTCAATACAGTGGGACCAGAAGTTCAATACAGTTTAACAAACTTGAAATTGTTTATATATTATTTGAACCAGAAATTCAGTATGGATTAACAACTCGAAGTTGTTCATATATTTCATTTAAGCCAGAAGTTCAATGCAGTTCCAAATCAGATATTTTGGATATTATGAAACGATCTTTAAGATTCACGTTGACATTGCTTGATAAGCAAAAATTAATGATTGGAACATTATAAACAATTTGTTCTAAAATCAATAACTTGAATGAGAGATAATATGCAAATCAATTACATATGTAATATGTGGACGCACGTATATACACATATATGCGAATATTTGATTAACAACCTGAAGTTGTCATGAGCTCGTATTATAAATTATGCATATATTATTTTATATTTCAGAAAGTCGATTGACATCAATATTGAATGACCTGAAGTCATGTGCATATTCAAATGATAGAAAATTCCTCCAATTCATTAGATCATTGAAAGGGAATAAGCAATACAATATGAATGCATCTTATCAACTAATAAGAGCATTATCCTCCTATAATTGAAATACATGTAATGTATTTGCAAGTTATGATGCTATAATGGATCAAAAATGAATCCAAAGTAGGTTTATTATTTAAATCACAATGTTTGTCAACATTGAGGGGGAGGATAAAGGAATCATCGATGTTAAATATTTGCTAACATATAGAATTATGCAAAGTATTAAGTAACTTGCATAAATTATCAATTATGTCCGTAATAGACTTTCTCCAATATACATTTGAATCCCCGAAGGATCAAAATGTGTAAATCACAGCTGAAAATATGGTATAAAAGTCAGTTCAAAATATCTTTGGAGTAAGTCATAAAGATGCAAAACAAAGGAGGTGAGTGTTCTTAAAGAAACATTTAAAGGTGATTTGGAAGAAACCCATGTCATGATTGTCAAAATAATGCCAGAAATGGTTTAGGTACCTAAAGCATGATAAGTTTTGAGATCTCAATAAATTATGTATAGAACTGACAAGAAATAATCATTGATGATAAATTAATAAATAATAAAGCGCTTATATTTATAAATGGATTAAAAATCCCATATTAGAGAGAAACATGATTGGCCATCATGAAATTCTCCTAAATAAGATATATGGACCTGTAGTCCATAAGATATGAACCTGTAGTTCATAAGATAAAAATAGAAATATATATAATGACATAAGCACACGGAAGTTACTGAAGCACCATAGAGTGTCAACAACATGTTAAGTGTCATGAGCCTGGTATTTTCAAAGATAATTGAATTGATTAAAGTGGTGAAAGAGTTTAAAACGCTTACAATACCCTGAAGGTATAAATGATGAAAGTATACAAATTCCAGAAGAATTTAAATAACTTTGGTAGTAATAATGAGCAAGAAATGTAGATTACAGCATTCTTTTAAGTATTGTTGTGATGAAAATCTTGAAATAATTCATGATGAGTATATCACTTCCTGCTTTTAAGAATTGTTGTAATGAAACTCTTAATATCCATTGAAGTGGTTGTTGTGATATGCAAAACTTATTATAATATATAAGGTCCTGAAGAACATAAATAACATTTTTTATTATAAAGAATACCAAGAACATGAATGATAGATTACATCATTCTTCTAAGTATTGTTGTAATGAAAATATTGATATACTTCAAGGTGAGTAGATTACTTCCTGCTTAGTGTTGTTGTAATAAAAATCTTGATATACTTCATTCTTCTAAGTATTGTTGTAATGAAAATCTTAATATACTTCAAGATGAGTAGATTACTTTCTGCTTAGTAATGAAAGTTGTCTTATTCATCAAATATGTATTGCAACATGCACGTCCGATTGAAACAGAAAATTATAAGCACCTGAAGTGTATTCATAAATGAATATTAGTATCATACAAATCACAAAAGGAAGGCGTTTTAAATAAGAAAGCATGCCTGAAGCAAGGAAATGAACATGAAGTTTTAAAAGAAAAACTTCATTAAGAAGTATTTGTAAGCAATTTAAGTTATTGAATGACGATTACGAATTCAGAGGAAATTATCAAATCAGGGGGAGCATACATAAGTATGATAAAATGCACTCTTTTTCCTTAACCAAGTTATTCTCCACTAGGTTTTCTCAGTAAGGTTTTAATGAGGCATAGGTCATGATCCAGAAGTATCAACCCAAAAGTAACATACAAGAATAAGTTATATAAGTTATATTGTACTCTTTTTCCTTCACTAAGATTTTTCCCATCGGGTTTTTCTTAGTAAGGTTTTAACGAGGCAACATTTTGATCCAGAAGTATCAAACATCTTTTGATGCAGTAAACTATTACTTATGAAGACAAGGCAATTTGCATGGCTCAAATTCAAGTGAACTATATCAAGGATGATAGAACGTAGAACATTTCTACTAAATTTCTTTTCACACATGAATGAAAGGATAACAAGAAAGAGGAGAACCAAATTCAGTTTCAGAAAAGCAGGTAGACACGTTCTCAAAGGCAATTTCCAAATCAACAATCCAGAAGATGATGTACAAAATTGGCATGTGTCGACTACATTAATAGACTAATTGAATAATGAGTTATAAATAAGGGGGAGCATATAAAATTATGCTATAATGTATTCTTTTCCTTCCCTAATATTTTCCCACTGGGTTTTTGTTAGTAAGGTTTTTAATGAGGCATTATCTTGATTCTGAAGTATCAACCCTTACGGTAACATTGTAAAACATGTTACCTAAAGATGAAATAAATTTGCACTCTTTTCCTTGTTTATGATTTTTCCCACAGGGTTTTTCATAAAATGTTTTTAATGTGGCATTGTTTTGATCTTAAAGCATCAAACTCTTTTAAGGAATATCATTTTAATATGATATTCATAATGTCAGACGTTGTACTCTTTTTCTTGTTCAAGGTCTTTCCCACTGGGTTTTCCTGATAGAGTTTTGAAGTCAACAGACAAAAGTTGTATCGACTGAACGGATATATGCAAGCAAGATAATAATAAGGGTGAGCAATCATCATATACTTTTTAAAAGGGACAACTTCAAGTTAGCAGAGCATTCAAGATTTTGAAGATGTATATTCAAGGGGGAGTGTTGTAATATATATAAATGTTGTGAATATGCTTTTATTAGTTCTCTGTTTAGTCCCACATCATGGGAATAAGGTAAAAATCAGCTCCAAAGCCTATATATAAAGGAGCCAATGTAATAGAAATAAATATATATCTGAATGAATAGAAATGTCCTCTCTCCCTTGTTTCTTCTGTTCTGTGTTCATTTTATAACAATAAATGTATAATGTGAAATAGTTGATGCAAATTATGCACAAATATATATTTATATTTATACATACATTTGCACCACTTTTCCCTTTTCAAAGTTTTTATCATATCTCTTATGATTTCAAAATAATGCATTTTTTTATTCAAAAGGAGGACAACGACATATTTACAACAATTAAGCCAAAACCCAAGAATATTGAATACAAACAAGCATATTTCTTTTAAATATCACAATCACAAAATTCATCTTTTTATCCAAATTCACATAATTTATCATTCAACACTGAAAACAAAGGCCTGGAATATAACTACATCTAAATGGTGTTATAATGGGACTGATTTCCAGATCTGCAGTGGTTTTCAACAACTGCAATATATTTTACAACATGATTGTAGGAATTTGTGTAAACAAATTTAAGAACCCTACAATTAATATTATGTATAACCACAATTTTCAATTCATAAATTTTGACAATTTTTACAATCAAATCTGATAGACGCTAATTCCATTACAACAATATCATGAACAAATCTAATGAAAATAGGCATAAATTTTGAGATCTATTACAAACGAGATAAATACGTTATTATATATATATACACACACACATTTCCCACTCACCTGCAAGCATCCAAATCCAAATTTTGAATCTTATAGGCCTACAATTCCCCAAATTCTTATAAATCTACAATTTATCTAAAAAGAGGATAATTTCATATCTGTAGAGATGTAAGAAAGTAGGAAGAGAGGGGAGAATCTATTGTTGAGCGCTAATTTGCATTCTTTTCCATTGGATCTGATAATCCTCCAAATCCTATGTGACTTGGATTTTATTTTTGTATAAGAATATATTTTTAGTTAAGAATTTAGGTTTGGAGAAGGAGGAAAATGGCAGAGCTCCGCTACTGCTATAGATTTGTGTGGAAAAGAATGAGGCTTTACCCCTTTATTTATAGGAGTGGAATTGGCCTTGGACCATTAGATCTATTTTAATTAACATTCGTCCATTCGTTAAAAAAATATAATAACCTAACCTTATAAAATCTAGCTGTCACCGGACGCTTTGTTGCCCAGTGGGTCGACCGTCTTTGTCGTCAAATGCCCAGTCAAGCTTGTTTATTAAGGTATGTTATATTAAATTATTCTGATTTTATTAATTCTCTTCTATTTTCGTATTTCGTCCGTAACTTTTTCATACGGACTCCGTTCGTGAAACTAAAAACATGAAAGTTGACCAGAATTCCGAGATAAACACATCAGTTATAGTTTCATGGTCAAATTCCATCATCTACAGAAATTTATATTTTTGAAATTCTAATAGTTAATTTATATTGTCAAAATTCCGGGTTGTTACATTCTTCCCTCCTTAAAAGGAATTTCGTCCCGAAATTCTGACACCTATAGTCCAATTCTACACAACCAATTTGTGTACATTAACTTTACAACCATGTGTATATGTGCATAATGTACATAATGCAATTCAACCATATCCGAAGTGGTTTTAAATCGGATCCTCCTATATGTTTGCATTAAATTTTGAAATACTTTTGAAAGCATGACGCAAAACATCCTAAATATACTGGTAGTTCTATATGAATGCAAATTTTTGAAAACTCTTTTTCATCCATTACCTTCACACAATTACGAACAAAAGTGTGAAGCAACTAATTTTGCATCCAATTCCAACCATCCAAAACATCACACACTCTAATCATTCTTATTTAGTTTCTCCTAAACCAGATAAAAGAAATCAAAGCGAAGAATTTTAACATTTTTCCCGCTTATAACTTTTCCATTTCCCGCCCTATAGTGGAAATTTAACCTCGGTTACCCAAAATACTCCAAAATTTTACATCTGTAGACTGTAAAGAAGGCTTAAAGTAAGCTCTAAAATGTGAAACGAGTTTATTTATAACCCGCGCGCATAGCTGACAAGGTATGCAAACAATGTTTCCAAGGCTAAAACAAACTTTTCTTTGTTATCGTCAACATTTTTATTGTATCGTTAGTCCTATTGCACCACTAAAACACGCACATAAAGCATCCAAAAATCCTCTTTACGCTATTCATGTGACCAAAAATCGAAATTTTTCATAAAAATAAATTTCCGCTTTAAAACTTCTTGTAATAACCCGCAAATTCTGAGCCAGTTTAAAATTTTTATTTTGGCAATTTTAGCGAATTTTCTATATTTAAAATAGATTATTTTAAATAATATCGTCGAGAAATTTATTTTGAATATAAATAGAACGTATATATTATATACGTCGTCGTTAGAATATAAATAATTATATATAATTATAAATAGAATTGAAAGTGGCGCGGTAGTTCGATAATTCGATTTCAAACTTCAATTGAATGTACCGGGTGCAAAACAAACCGGATTTTAGCGAAACCAAAAATAATAGAACCTAATTGAGAATATCTTTCCAACGAATCCGAAAAATCAAGTTTTCATAGCGGGAATCAAAAGATATGTCCAGTTGAAAATTCTGAATAGTCGCTATGGAATTCAGGCCCTTAAAAATGGAAATTTTGCAAATGACCTCGGATTTCGACGAAACCAGTTTTGTTAGATCCACAATGTCAAGTTATTGCTAGATTCTAAATTTCATATTTTTTTCGAATCAATATGTGAGCGTGGCAAAGGAAAACGCGTTTGACCAGTTTCAGTTGATTTTAATCGACTGGAAATTGGCCATTTTTCCAACAGTCTCAAAATTCGGCGAAACTAGTTTTGTTAGGACCGTATCATCAATACGAAACTAGAAAATATTTTTCTGGAATTTTCTGAGTCAGTATGTGGCCCCGGTAATTTGAATTGTGCGCTCAAATTGAATATATACAGAGTTATATTTTAAATTCAACGGAAACTGATCGTAATGGTCGAATTGTCCTGCGATACATATCCCATTGTGTTCGGAATGAGGGTAAAACGCTAAGGATGACAGTCGTTGGGTTGGATTTCGAGTTCAAATGTAAAGTCAACTTTTATGGAATAAAATAATAATAAATTATATATATAGGTATATTAAAACGTTTTATACCCAATCAGATATTTCCCCAAATCGAAACTCGATTTCTTCGATTCAAAAATGGCGGCTGACGTGGCTCTGTCCTCCGCTCCACCACCATGGACTGTCACCCGTCTCCGTTCATCATCTGCCTCCCCTCCTCCATCTCAATCGCGCACCACCCTCTAGCGCGAGAAGCAAGGTCGCGGAACCCAAGCGCCTGAACCACCGCCACGGAATCCGCACCACTTCATCGATCTTCACCGCGAGCTCCACCTTCTCCTCTTCGCAATTGAACTCGTTGCATTCTTCGACGTCCGCGCAAAACCTTGGCCTCCGTCATCTTCTCCCACCAGCAAGCCAAGCCCGGTTAGACCACCGCCTCTGCCTCCCCCGCCAGGCGCAACACCCCTCCGCCCTCATCCCTCTCCCCTCTGCTGCAAAACCGCGCCCTCCTCCCTCTTCGTACCGATAAACTGTGAGCTCCTTGTCTTCCCTCTTTTTCCTTATTTAGCAAAGCACTGTAAAACTGAAAATGTATGAACTTTAAGAAATGAAAAAGCTTTGATTTTTATTTTTGTAAAGCTTGGGTTTTTATATTTAGGAAAGGGCATATTTTATTTAAGTAACGATTATATTTATAAAATGAATGGAGGGACAAAGATTAAATTTTTATGATAGAATAATAGGATTTTATTTTTAATTAACAAAAATATAATTTTTATAATATAGAAAGGGTAAAATATAATTTTTATAAAGTAGAAGTATTAAAAATATGATTTTTATATTTTTAAAAGTATTAAAAATATAGTCTTTACTATCTAGATGATATAAAAATATGATTTTTAAATTGAAAGTGAACAAATAAAGATGTGATTGTTATTTTAAAGGCATCAGCAAATAAAAATGTGATTTTTATATATGTAGTGACTAGGAGCAGCGAAAGTGACAAAAGGCGAGAACGATGATGATTTCTATAAAAGAAGAGTCAAGATGATTGGATAGCTATTGGTGAGAATTTCTCACCTTTCAATTTCTTTTTCTAGTTATATATATACTAGGATGCAGACGGTGCTTAGTAGCACCCGACACAATCGTCCGCAGACCATGGACTTGTTTGTTTGATTGCAAAAATTAGTTAGACTATTTGGTTTGAAT
Source organism: Allium sativum (assembly GCA_030737875.1). Lineage (NCBI taxonomy): Eukaryota > Viridiplantae > Streptophyta > Magnoliopsida > Asparagales > Amaryllidaceae > Allium > Allium sativum. The sequence goes on from CM060919.1 coordinate 662,650,433, forward strand.
TGAATTGTTTGGTGAATTGAGTGGATTTGATTGATGTGTGAATGGCGTGGGCCTTCACTAGACCGGGGATAAGGCTAGGCCTCGTCCCGTTTCTAGTATCGTGCCGTTATGCCGCCGAAATTTTCTAAAATAAGTTAGAAAAAAGAAAAATATCATTTTATTTAAAGAATGAACTGAATAGAAATTCATATGTTAAAATAAAATGTTTTATCGTTAAAAATGTAATTTTTAACGTGAATGTGAATAAATAAATATTCATTTACAAACCGGACGGTTTGTTTATGTACACCTATTTGAAGGACATTGATTGGGTCGATAAATTTTACACATCGCCCAACTACACAAATAAAATCTGTGTTTGATTGTTTGAAACCCCACACGGGTGTTGGGATCAAATTTGAAGTTCACTCATCCTGATTGATTAAATATGTCGATCGATTGATTGACAGGCTGTTATAAGCGTTAGATATCTATATTTGATGCTTATACAGTGTAGTGCACTTTGGTTGATGGTTGATTATTTTTCAATGCTATTATATACATGTGTTGTATGAAAATCCATATAATTAATTTTATATGGTGATTGATTGGGCCTCATTCCAATTTAGAAGATAAAGAATATTATATAAAATAAAGGTTCATGTGTTGACTGTACTCATCCGTTGAGATTAGTCATGTGTTGAACGAAATATTTTAACAATAAAATTTATATCTTTATCTTTATAAAATAAAGGTTCATGTGTTGACTGTACTCATCCGTTGAGATTAGTCATGTGTTGAACGAAATATTTTAACAATAAAATTTATATCTTTATCTTTATAAAATAAAGGTTCATGTGTTGACTGTACTCATCCGTTGAGATTAGTCATGTGTTGAACAAAATATTTTAACAATAAAATTTATATCTTTATCTTTATAAAATAAAGGTTCATGTGTTGACTGTACTCATCCGTTGAGATTAGTCATGTGTTGAACGAAATATTTTAACAATAAAATTTATATCTTTATCTTTATAAAATAAAGGTTCATGTGTTGACTGTACTCATCCGGTGAGATTAGTCATGTGTTGAACAAAATATTTTAACAATAAAATTTATATCTTTATCTTTATAAAATAAAGGTTCATGTGTTGACAGTACTCATCCGTTGAGATTAGTCATGTGTTGAACGAAATATTTTGATAATAACAAATATTTTGATAATAGGAAATATTTGAAATAGAATATTTGAAATTAGAAATACATTAAGCCGTGTTGATTAGATTGACGCCATTTTGACGTGAACGATATTTATATCGATTTTATTCATTTCGAAATGAATTGAATTGAAAACGATTTTGAAATGAATTGAATAGAAAACGATTTCGAAATGAATTGAATAGAAAACGATTTCGAAGTGAATTGAATTGAAAACGATTTCGAAATGAATTGAATAGAAAACGATTTCGAAATGAATTGAATAGAAAACGATTTCGAAGTGAATTGAATTGAAAACGATTTCGAAATGAATTGAATAGAAAACGATTTCGAAGTGAATTGAATAGAAAACGATTTCGAAATGAATTGAATAGAAAACGAATTTGATTTCAATTGAATATATAACGAATTTGATTCGAATAGAAAACCAATTTGAATTGAATCGAATAGAAAACCAATTTGAATTGAATCGAATAGAAAACCAATTTGAATTGAATCGAATAGAAAACCAATTTGAATTGAATCGAATAGAAAACCAATTTGAATTGAATCGAATAGAAAACCAATTTGAATTGAATCGAATAGAAAACCAATTTGAATTGAATCGAATAGAAAACGACTTTGAAATCGAATTGAATTGAAAACGAATTCAAATTGAATTGAAAGCGAACTGAAATGAATTCAAATTGAATTGAAATTTGAATTGAATAGAAATGAATTTTAAAACGAACTTATAAAGAAGAATTCAATTTTGCTTTGAATTGAAATGGAGGTTGAAATTGTTTTTGAAACGAATTCAAAACTATTTATAAAATTCATTTTAAATAGAAATCGACGAAATATAATATATATATTATATATATATATAATATATAATGGCCTGAATAGAAAGCGCCGCGCCGCGGCAGTTCGTGAATTTCGACCATTTATTTCAAACGGACATTACGGGAGATCCGACCGTCGGATTCTCCTAAAACCGGAACCGTTGGGTTCGTATCGAAAAGAGTTTTCTAACGAATATTTGAAATTTGAAATCTAACTGTTGGATTTGGAGATACGTCCAAATCAAATTCGAAAAAGGTCGCTGTAAGTGCAGTTCGATGGCCATTGTTGGAAATCGACTGTACGAGCCTTGATAAAATTATTAAAAATATCAATAATTTGTGTAAAATCATAAGAAATGATTTGGGAAAAATTGGGGTGAAAAACTCCATATTTGAAAAGATAAAAATGGATTTTTATCGAAATGAACTAGTTTTGAACTAAATTTAAAACCCAATTTTTTTTAAAATAAATAAATTAGATTTAAAAAGGGGTTTTAAATAATCGAAATTTCTAATATATTTGATTGGATTTGAAATGGGTTTATCGTGAACGGTGTTTCAAATAACACTAGTTCTTTAACCCGATAATAATTAGAATGTGATTTGGGTTTGTCGTGAACTGTGTTTCAAATAACACTAGTTCTTTAACCCAGTAGAAGGAGTTTTAATGAATCTGCAATTAGATTGAAATGTGAATTTATAATCTAAATTATCGAATTTAGAAAATGAGCGAGAATGGAGTATCACCAGTTTTTGCTCCAAAGCGATAGTTAAATCTTTAATTAGATTTGAACGTGAAATGGTAATTAATTTTACCAACAACACTGTGGTGTTAGATATGGAGTATTACCAGTTTTGCTTCATGGGATGAATAGGTTGGGATTGGGAAATAAAATAAATAATTACTTCGTTACGGTTCGCTAATCTCGACTAGTTTATAAAACCATAGTTTGGTTTGAAACGACATCCAAAGGAAGATTAAAGGATAAATTTTAAAGAATTTATCTTGGATAAAATTAATGGGAACCTTTCCCTAAGAATGTGATTTCATGAATAAAAAGGATATTCTGTATTGGAATGAGGCGTATGTTGTGTTTGTGTAACATTTGTTTTAAATATACGCGGGTTGTTCGGAAAGGCCGGGTTTATACCCATTCTAAATAACCGATTCGACGATAAGTCGAAGATGAAGACGGTGGCTGAAGGCCGGAAGTCTTCACATCGTTTGGGTAATTACTGACGATCCTGATTGGGCTGTACACCCAAGAGGATGGAAATAGTTGGTGGTTGTCCAGACGTACTTGGAGATGGATGGATATGCGAGGAAAGTGCCTCCGGTTTCGTTCAGACCCAGAACGAACTTGAAAATGGATTGTGTGTCTGACATTGGATTTTATTCTGTGTTGATTGATTTCTATTAAATATATATCTGTTTGGCGGCGGAGAATTTATTCTCTTGCTTAACGCCCTTCTCTGAGACGTACGAGCTTAGAGGTTATATATCGATAGATATCAATCGCATGGCATGAACTGCCTGTGTGGCATGCTGAGTTGCATGGATCAAGGCTTGTGTTGAAAAGCAAAGTCTTGTGGTTGATGATCAAAGCACGGCCTACGTGGCATAGCTTTGTGTATAACGTGAATTCGCGAGCCTCACACCTCGGTATGAGTTAAAAACGGGATACGGGCCGTTGGGAGAGCACGACGTTTCTTTCTAGCTTTGGTGGTGTCAGTGACTTACCAGCCCTTACATTTATATACTTTTCACCTTTGTGGTTGTTGGAATGAGGCGCCTCGATTATAGGTCTGTAAGGACCGGGAAACGTGTGTTCAGGAATTGCCAATCCTCTAACGTAAGTGAGGACCGGCCCAACCGATCCAAGTGGCTGCCCAGAGTGTGTAGTCCTGAGCATTTGCTAGAATGTCTCGAACGCGGAGAGGAGCTTGCCCCTTGCCTCGACTCATGACGGAAACCCAATTTCCAATACGTGTATTGCGGTTTTAATTGTAGAACTAGTATGGCGACATGATATATGGTACCCATGCCGTCTATGATTTATATTTATGATTGAAATTGTTTTGACACTATACACTTATTATAGTATCAAATGATTTGTTTTAAACGTACCAAGCATGTTTGGCTATTATAAGGGAAAACCCTATCCTCCGGCTTGCGTTGCATTGTGTGATGGGACCTGGGTCTTATAATAGCTTCATTTTTCGAAAAAGCATTGCGTTGTTTATTGATATGCACTGGTATTCTTGGGAGGAAACCCGTTCCATGTTATACGGCGTGGTCCCTTGAATCACTATCTTTAAAGTAAAGTTTTAAATAACCGTTTTAGTTCTCACACCAGTCACATGACTGACCTGGAGTTTATTGTTTTAACCTAAACTCTGGGTGCCCTTATTTTCCGCACGGGCAGCTAGTAGTTTTGGTTTTGCAGATTTATATTCACAGGATCCTGGTTTACAGCTGGAATGATATCCGGAAAGCTCTGTATCCGTATATCACCTTCAGTTGTGCTTTGTATTATTTCCCGCTGTTATGTAATTTATTGTAATCTCTGATAATTATCGAATGTAATTTATTCAATTATACTCTGTATATTCTTGTATCTGATGGAATTGTTGTAATAGCAGTGAAATGTTCTTCCGTCTGCGTTCTATTATGTGCTATTCTCAAACGATCAGGGGTTTCGAACGGTCTAGATCGGTTTAACGACTGATTCGGATCGAGCGAAATTCCAGGCCGTCACATTTGGTATCAGAGCTTTGGTTTACAGAGCTCGAGAACAAGACACATTAGAACCATACGAAAGAATTCATCAGATATTGGATTAGTAATATCCAGTTAGAATGACTCGTTAGAGATAGGATCAGTAGTATCCTAGAACGAGTGTGAAGAGTATATTTTTCAAATGAAAACAATTTTGTTTTGAAAATTTAAACCGTTTTATACGTATTTGAATATTTATATTGATATGGACAATCTAGTATATAAAGATTTTGCATATACGCGTCATGAACGTATATTCAAAGTTTTAATATACTGGATAGATATAGAGTTACATTGTAGACACCCGGGGATAATTTTGGTAATGCGGCCGCATTATCAATATTTATGTTCGTGTTTCGAAGGTGTGATTTCTATATATTTCCATTAGACTGGTGTGAGAACCAAAACTAATATAGATAGAACACATTGTTGTAAATTGGCATCAAAAACATGATTTTCTGTAGATATATCAAAATTATGAATTTGAAACTCTAATTCACTAATTGATTGATATTTGTGTTGTTTGTTCATTTGTTTGATAATTTTGAACCATTATGCCTAATTGAACCAAATATTGGATTATATTGAAAATTGGTCGCATTTGTTTGCATATACATATACTTACATTGAACAGGTCATAACAAGGAGGCTAGAACCGAAGAATAAAATTTGTTTGCCCGACAAATAGGTACCTGTTTACTACATAATTTACTGTTTTGTTTGGGTGATGATGATTTTATGAGCCTATTGGCTAGCCGCTTGGCTTTTTCTTTTTCTTTTTGAGATCAGAAGGCCTGTATGGCAATTTCGGGATTTTCCCGTGGCTCCCGGTGCAGGGGAGGTTATGGCGAAATTTTTCGAAAATTTAGGGTGTTAGCCAAATTTTTGAAAATTTGAAAATTCTCAGAAACTGAAAAGTTGGAGAATGAAAGCCAAATCGAACGTAGGGCTGAATAATCAAACCACTTTCGACTTTGTTCCTTTTCGGGGACGAAAAGTTTTAAGTGGGGGAGATTGTAATAACCCGCAAATTCTGAGCCAGTTTAAAATTTTTATTTTGGCAATTTTAGCGAATTTTCTATATTTAAAATAGATTATTTTAAATAATATCGTCGAGAAATTTATTTTGAATATAAATAGAACGTATATATTATATACGTCGTCGTTAGAATATAAATAATTATATATAATTATAAATAGAATTGAAAGTGGCGCGGTAGTTCGATAATTCGATTTCAAACTTCAATTGAATGTACCGGGTGCAAAACAAACCGGATTTTAGCGAAACCAAAAACAATAGAACCTAATTGAGAATATCTTTCCAACGAATCCGAAAAATCAAGTTTTCATAGCGGGAATCAAAAGATATGTCCAGTTGAAAATTCTGAGTCGCTATGGAATTCAGGCCCTTAAAAATGGAAATTTTGCAAATGACCTCGGATTTCGACGAAACCAGTTTTGTTAGATCCGCAGTGTCAAGTTATTGCTAGATTCCAAATTTCATATTTTTTCGAATCAATATGTGAGCGTGGCAAAGAAAAACGCGTTTGACCAGTTTCAGTTGATTTTAATCGACTGGAAATTGGCCATTTTTCCAACAGTCTCAAAATTCGGCGAAACTAGTTTTGTTAGGACCGTATCGTCAATACCAAACTAGAAAATATTTTTCTGGAATTTTCTGAGTCAGTATGTGGCCCCGGTAATTTGAAATGTGCGTTCAAATTGAATATATACAGAGTTATATTTTAAATTCAACGGAAACTGATCGTAACGGTCGAATTGTCCTGCGATACATATCCCATTGTGTTCGGAATGAGGGTAAAACGCTAAGGATGACAGTCGTTGGGTTGGATTTCGAGTTCAAATGTAAAGTCAACTTTTATGGAATAAAATAATAATAAATTATATATATAGGTATATTAAAACGTTTTATACCCAATCAGATATTTCCCCAAATCGAAACTCGATTTCTTCGATTCAAAAATGGAGGCTGACGCGGCTCTGTCCTCCGCTCCACCACCATGGACTGTCACCCGTCTCCGTTCATCATCTGCCTCCCCTCCTCCATCTCAATCGCGCACCACCCTCTAGCGCGAGAAGCAAGGTCGCGGAACCCAAGCGCCTGAACCACCGCCACGGAATCCGCACCACTTCATCGATCTTCACCGCGAGCTCCACCTTCTCCTCTTCGCAATTGAACTCGTTGCATTCTTCGACGTCCGCGCAAAACCTTGGCCTCCGTCATCTGCTCCCACCAGCAAGCCAAGCCCGGTTAGACCACCGCCTCTGCCTCCCCCGCCAGGCGCAACACCCCTCCGCCCTCATCCCTCTCCCCTCTGCTGCAAAACCGCGCCCTCCTCCCTCTTCGTACCGATAAACTGTGAGCTCCTTGTCTTCCCTCTTTTTCCTTATTTAGCAAAGCACTGTAAAACTGAAAATGTATGAACTTTAAGAAATGAAAAAGCTTTGATTTTTATTTTTGTAAAGCTTGGGTTTTTATATTTAGGAAAGGGCATATTTTATTTAAGTAAGGATTATATTTATAAAATGAATGGAGGGACAAAGATTAAATTTTTATGATAGAATAATAGGATTTTATTTTTAATTAACAAATATATAATTTTTATAATATAGAAAGGGTAAAATATAATTTTTATAAAGTAGAAGTATTAAAAATATGATTTTTATATTTTTAAAAGTATTAAAAATATAGTCTTTACTATCTAGAAGATATAAAAATATGATTTTTAAATTGAAAGTGAACAAATAAAGATGTGATTTTTATTTTAAAGGCATCAGCAAATAAAAATGTGATTTTTATATATGTAGTGACTAGGAGCAGCGAAAGTGACAAAAGGCGAGAACGATGATGATTTCTATAAAAGAAGAGTCAAGATGATTGGATAGCTATTGGTGAGAATTTCTCACCTTTCAATTTCTTTTTCTAGTTATATATATATACTAGGATGCAGACGGTGCTTAGTAGCACTCGACACAATCGTCCACAGACCATGGACTTGTTTGTTTGATTGCAAAAATTAGTTAGACTATTTGGTTTGAATTGAATTGTTTGGTGAATTGAGTGGATTTGATTGATGTGTGAATGGCGTGGGCCTTCACTAGACCGGGGATAAGGCTAGGCCTCGTCCCGTTTCTAGTATCGTGCCGTTATGCCGCCGAAATTTTCTAAAATAAGTTAGAAAAAGAAAAATATCATTTTATTTAAAGAATGAACTGAATAGAAATTCATATGTTAAAATAAAATGTTTTATCGTTAAAAATATAATTTTTAACGTGAATGTGAATAAATAAATATTCATTTACAAACCGGACGGTTTGTTTATGTACACCTATTTGAAGGACATTGATTGGGTCGATAAATTTTACACATCGCCCAACTACACAAATAAAATCTGTGTTTGATTGTTTGAAACCCTACACGGGTGTTGGGATGAAATTTGAAGTTCACTCATCCTGATTGATGAAATATGTCGATCGATTGATTGACAGGCTGTTATAAGCGTTAGATATCTATATTTGATGCTTATACAGTGTAGTGCACTTTGGTTGATGGTTGATTATTTTTCAATGCTATTATATACATGTGTTGTATGAAAATCCATATAATTAATTTTATATGGTGATTGATTGGGCCTCATTCCAATTTAGAAGATAAAGAATATTATATAAAATAAAGGTTCATGTGTTGACTGTACTCATCCGTTGAGATTAGTCATGTGTTGAACGAAATATTTTAACAATAAAATTTATATCTTTATCTTTATATAATAAAGGTTCATGTGTTGACTGTACTCATCCGTTGAGATTAGTCATGTGTTGAACGAAATATTTTAACAATAAAATTTATATCTTTATCTTATAAAATAAAGGTTCATGTGTTGACTGTACTCATCCGTTGAGATTAGTCATGTGTTGAACAAAATATTTTAACAATAAAATTTATATCTTTATCTTTATAAAATAAAGGTTCATGTGTTGACTGTACTCATCCGTTGAGATTAGTCATGTGTTGAACGAAATATTTTAACAATAAAATTTATATCTTTATCTTTATAAAATAAAGGTTCATGTGTTGACTGTACTCATCCGGTGAGATTAGTCATGTGTTGAACAAAATATTTTAACAATAAAATTTATATCTTTATCTTTATAAAATAAAGGTTCATGTGTTGACAGTACTCATCCGTTGAGATTAGTCATGTGTTGAACGAAATATTTTGATAATAACAAATATTTTGATAATAGGAAATATTTGAAATAGAATATTTGAAATTAGAAATACATTAAGCCGTGTTGATTAGATTGACGCCATTTTGACGTGAACGATAGTTATATCGATTTTATTCATTTCGAAATGAATTGAATTGAAAACGATTTCGAAATGAATTGAATAGAAAACGATTTTGAAATGAATTGAATAGAAAACGATTTCGAAGTGAATTGAATTGAAAACGATTTCGAAATGAATTGAATAGAAAACGATTTCGAAATGAATTGAATAGAAAACGATTTCGAAGTGAATTGAATTGAAAACGATTTCGAAATGAATTGAATAGAAAACGATTTCGAAGTGAATTGAATAGAAAACGATTTCGAAATGAATTGAATAGAAAACGAATTTGATTTCAATTGAATATACGAATTTGATTCGAATAGAAAACCAATTTGAATTGAATCGAATAGAAAACCAATTTGAATTGAATCGAATGGAAAACCAATTTGAATTGAATCGAATAGAAAACCAATTTGAATTGAATCGAATAGAAAACCAATTTGAATTGAATCGAATAGAAAACCAATTTGAATTGAATCGAATAGAAAACCAATTTGAATTGAATCGAATAGAAAACCAATTTGAATTGAATCGAATAGAAAACGACTTTGAAATCGAATTGAATTGAAAACGAATTCAAATTGAATTGAAAGCGAACTGAAATGAATTCAAATTGAATTGAAATTTGAATTGAATAGAAATGAATTTTAAAACGAACTTATAAAGAAGAATTCAATTTTGCTTTGAAATGAAATGGAGGTTGAAATTGTTTTTGAAGCGAATTCAAAACTATTTATAAAATTCATTTTAAATAGAAATCGACGAAATATATTATATATATATTATATATATATATAATATATAATGGCCTGAATAGAACGCGCCGCGCCGCGGCAGTTCGTGAATTTCGACCATTTATTTCAAACGGACATTACGGGAGATCCGACCGTCGGATTCTCCTAAAACCGGAACCGTTGGGTTTGTATCGAAAAGAGCTTTCTAACGAATATTTGAAATTTGAAATCTAACGGTTGGATTTGGAGATACGTCCAAATCAAATTCGAAAAAGGTCGCTGTAAGTGCAGTTCGATGGCCATTGTTGGAAATCGACTGTACGAGCCTTGATAAAATTGTTAAAAATATCAATAATTTGTGTAAAATCATAAGAAATGATTTGGGAAAAATTGGGGTGAAAAACTCCATATTTGAAAAGATAAAAATGGATTTTTATCGAAATGAACTAGTTTTGAACTAAATTTAAAACCCAATTTTTTTTAAAATAAATAAATTAGATTTAAAAAGGGGTTTTAAATAATCGAAATTTCTAATATATTTGATTGGATTTGAAATGGGTTTATCGTGAACGGTGTTTCAAATAACACTAGTTCTTTAACCCGATAATAATTAGAATGTGATTTGGGTTTGTCGTGAACTGTGTTTCAAATAACACTAGTTCTTTAACCCAGTAGAAGGAGTTTTAATGAATCTGCAATTAGATTGAAATGTGAATTTATAATCTAAATTATCGAATTTAGAAAATGAGCGAGAATGGAGTATCACCAGTTTTTGCTCCAAAGCGATAGTTAAATCTTTAATTAGATTTGAACGTGAAATGGTAATTAATTTTACCAACAACACTGTGGTGTTAGATATGGAGTATTACCAGTTTTGCTTCATGGGATGAATAGGTTGGGATTGGGAAATAAAATAAATAATTACTTCGTTACGGTTCGCTAATCTCGACTAGTTTAGAAAACCATAATTTGGTTTGAAACGACATCCAAAGGAAGATTAAAGGATAAATTTTAAAGAATTTATCTTGGATAAAATTAATGGGAACCTTTCCCTAAGAATGTGATTTCATGAATAAAAAGGATATTCTGTATTGGAATGAGGCGTATGTTGTGTTTGTGTAACATTTGTTTTAAATATACGCGGGTTGTTCGGAAAGGCCGGGTTTATACCCATTCTGAATAACCGATCCGACGATAAGTCGAAGATGAAGACGGTGGCTGAAGACCGGAAGTCTTCACATCGTTTGGGTAATTACTGACGATCCTGATTGGGCTGTACACCCAAGAGGATGGAAATAGTTGGTGGTTGTCCAGACGTACTTGGAGATGGATGGATATGCGAGGAAAGTGCCTCCGGTTTCGTTCAGACCCAAAACGAACTTGAAAATGGATTGTGTGTCTGACATTGGATTTTATTCTGTGTTGATTGATTTCTATTAAATATATATCTGTTTGGCGGCGGAGAATTTATTCTCTTTCTTAACGCCCTTCTCTGAGACGTACGAGCTTAGAGGTTATATATCGATAGATATCAATCGCATGGCATGAACTGCCTGTGTAGCATGCTGAGTTGCATGGATCAAGGCTTGTGTTGAAAAGCAAAGTCTTGTGGTTGATGATCAAAGCACGGCCTACGTGGCATAGCTTTGTGTATAACGTGAATTTGCGAGCCTCACACCTCGGTATGATTTAAAAACGGGATACGGGCCGTTGGGAGAGCACGACGTTTCTTTCTAGCTTTGGTGGTGTCAGTGACTTACCAGCCCTTACATTTATATACTTTTCACCTTTGTGGTTGTTGGAATGAGGCGCCTCGATTATAGGTCTGTAAGGACCGGGAAACGTGTGTTCAGGAATTGCCAATCCTCTAACGTAAGTGAGGACCGGCCCAACCGATCCAAGTGGCTGCCCAGAGTGTGTAGTCCTGAGCATTTGCTAGAATGTCTCGAACGCGGAGAGGAGCTTGCCCCTTGCCTCGACTCATGACGGAAACCCAATTTCCAATACGTGTATTGCGGTTTTAATTGTAGAACTAGTATGGCGACATGATATATGGTACCCATGCCGTCTATGATTTATATTTATGATTGAAATTGTTTTGACACTATACACTTATTATAGTATCAAATGATTTGTTTTAAACGTACCAAGCATGTTTGGCTATTATAAGGGAAAACCATATCCTCCGGCTTGCGTTGCATTGTGTGATGGGACCTGGGTCTTATAATAGCTTCATTTTTCAAAAAAGCATTGCGTTGTTTATTGATATGCACTGGTATTCTTGGGAGGAAACCCGTTCCATGTTATACGGCGTGGTCCCTTGAATCACTATCTTTAAAGTAAAGTTTTCAATAACCATTTTAGTTCTCACACCAGTCACATGACTGACCTGGAGTTTATTGTTTTAACCTAAACTCTGGGTGCCCTTATTTTCCGCACGGGCAGCTAGTAGGTTTGGTTTTGCAGATTTATATTCACAGGATCCTGGTTTACAGCTGGAATGATATCCGGAAAGCTCTGTATCCGTATATCACCTTCAGTTGTGCTTTGTATTATTTCCCGCTGTTATGTAATTTATTGTAATCTCTGATAATTATCGAATGTAATTTATTCAATTATAATCTGTATATTCTTGTATCTGATGGAATTGTTGTAATAGCAGTGAAATGTTCTTCCGTCTGCGTTCTATTTTGTCCTGTTCTCAAACGATCAGGGGTTTCGAACGGTCTAGATCGGTTTAACGACTGATTCGGATCGAGCGAAATTCCAGGCCGTCACACTTCTTATAATTATCTTGAAAATTTTCTTTCAAAATCGCTTCACTTTGCTATAAAATAAGAAAATGATAAAAAGTTTTTTTCCAAACAACGTTTTCCAAAAACTTCAAAAATGTAATTTGTGGAAAATTAAACGATTCAAGTCGTATGTTTGGTGAAGAAGGAAGTCAATCACGCAAAAACTGAAATCACACAAAAGACCAAAATAAATTTTATCTTTAATAAGGAACGGTTATTTTTTATTTATATACCGTGACATGGAATCGGTCCTTTATTAAAATTTATCCAACATAGAATTCTATTCTTTCCAGCTCTAGGACAACTATTAGTTTAGATAAGAAATGAGATTTCATTCGAACAGGCATGCGTGAATGACATAAACATTCCAGACATAGAAATTTCATTAACCTAAGTCGTGCGATTTAAACAACACTAATAGTTACAACCATGAATCACCACCAAGCTAAGATCCCGATGTTGGAAAGGGAAAACAACAAAGATGACGACAAAGCAACAACACCGAAACTCCCTAAAACAATGGCTATAAACAACGAGATGTCTTGCTCCATGGTTGGAGCTCAAACCAATTTTATGATCTTTAATTAAACATATCATTGTAGCAAAAATGCTCAACCGCGTGTTACAAACACTACTAGTGTTGTTGGAGGTTTCCACATCACCACCTGTTCTAAAAAAGAATTTATGATGAGAAAAGAAACCTACCACAAAAATGATCCTCATGGAAATCCATCTAATATTGTCTAAGGAAAAAAATGGATAGGCGAAATTACAGAAAGTAACTCCATGAGATAACACACAAGAACAATAAGCTGAATCGAATATTATGCGACACTAAATGATAGTTACGTCAACGATCAAGCAAAAGATTAATTTCCACACCATGAGATAAATCTTGTCATAACTTCCTATTTATAGAAAGATGTGCTAAACGGGTCACACATCTACATGGGCAGTTTGAATCTAGATTCCCGAACACATAAACCGTCATCAAGAAAAAGAGATTTACTGCAAAACCTCCAAAGTCGATCAAACAAAAAGATCATACAAGTCGGCGTAATACATGGATGCCTCTAAAATCCCATCGAGATTCTCCTCAGAAAAACCATCTAATGACAGCTTAATCTTCATATCCGAAATGACGATCGCTGAAACACCCCACCTCCGTTAGGGTCACTCTCAAAGGGAGTGCCCTAATTTTGGTGGAGGTTTATAAGTATAAGTCACAGATATACAAGACAGATATAATAAGACATATTTTTGAACAGCGGAAAACAACAACTTTTATTTCATCAAAATACGTGTTACACAAACCATGCCATAATTGTCTTACAATACTTCCAAAATCATAACTGTTTTGATTACATTATTTAAAGAAGCATAAAGAAAATATAAATAAACTGCAAAAGTCCCATAATTGTTGTCCCAAGCCATAGTCCAAAACGGAAAAGATCCAAGCAATACATTCTTCTCTTCAAGCTGGATTCGGAAACTGGTCAAGCTGCGGTATTCCCTCCCTGTGGACCTGGGGGGGAAACGAAAGAAAAGAAGGCGAAAGAAAAGTAGAGTCAGACATAAAGCCTGAGTAAGTCTAGGACTATTCAGTCTATGAATAAAGAACTGGGTATGATAAGCATAAACTGGAAATGGGAAAGCACCATAAACTAAGTTAAGTTGTCTAGGGTTGAATATACTATCGTACCCCATATTAATCTCTGTACCCATATAAACTAGTCCCCAACAGGCACCCCACAATCAGGGTGAAGTGATCCATTTTATGATGATCGGCTCCTACTCACATAGTTACATGTGTCTTACGGCCCCCGATGTTGTAGTTACCTATGATGGTCCCACCATGGGGTGTATCAAGTCCCATGGTGGCGGCCCGACACAACCCTAGAATGCACAGGTATGCTACTGGTGCCCAGTGCCTTATTTTTCTGCGCCGGAGTGTGTGCACGCCCGCACCCCGTTAGAACCTACACTGCTGCACAACCGTCGTCGATTTGACCTCTTACAGTCAGCCCAGTAATCGCGCCCCACCCTGCCTAGTTTCAGGGTATCATGATACCTTGTAGGGTTAATGCTGAAAAGGGTCCCCCGCTACTAGGTTTTCTATTTCTAGCCAACATGGTGTTTTATAAACCTAAACCCCAATCAGCCTGTTTAGTTTAGCATGTTCCATTTTGATTAAGTCTTAATTCACTTAATCCTATCAATCCTGACTCAGCCTTAATTGTCTTTTTAAAGCCTTGACCTCTCACATTAGACAGGTATTGTTGTGGTTGCCTGTTGCCGGTTGGGTCCGGGCAGTCTTACGCCACAACTCAGTCTAACCTCAGGTCCTTATTGGGCTCCGTGTTTAACCACCCACATTGGATGGGTATTGTTGTGACTACTGGACAGCCGGGCGGTTCTGGGCAGGTTTACATCACAACTCAATCCAACCTCGGGTTAAACACATCGTATTTTCTACATTTACATATTTTGTCACTTTTCTTTTTATATGTAAATATTTGCGGCCCATTATTCAAATTTACATTTATTGATTAGAATTCATTTATGCCACTTAATTTCTTTTCAAGGTTGTTGGCATGCGTCAAACATGCCAACACATATGTTCTATATTTTAGCCCAAACGTCATTACCCCCGTTTTACACGTTCGCTCCAATGTAAGGTGTGTTGGGTTTAATACTTAAACCCAATTTAGCCATATGAAAAGGGGAGGCTTATAACATGGTGTTTATAAGGTAACATAAAAAAGGGAGTGTGAACGCATGAACTTGCAACATAACGATTCAATTGACATAAGGTAGGCACATGTGAACTTGCAATTGTAACAACATATAATATAAGCAATACTTAAACATGAATCATTCTATTCACATAATCATGGTATAAACAAAACATGAATCATTCTATTCATGTAGTCATGGCATAAATAATAATTAAACATGAACCATTCTAATCATATAATCATGGCATAATCATAATTGAACATGAGTCCTTCTATTCATATAGTCATGGCATAAACATAATTGAACATGAATTCTACTATTCATATAATCATGGTTTTTATCCTATCTATGTAACTTGTAAGTGGGATGTAATTCTAGCATAATTCTAATGTAACTTATGTGTTACATATATTATCATATGATTATGATAATAACATAAGCCTACAAACATGTTTTCAACTAGGCATAATAACAAACATAGTTTAGTCATGTTCATAAAATTAATACAAGCTTACAAAGATATTTGCTTTTGTCATTATCACAAAAGCATGATTTTTATACTTGAACTATAATGCCAATTCCAACATAACTTCATATGAATCCTAATACTCAAATGGACCAAATTACACTAAAGATGACCATAGAATTATACATCATGTTGGCATAACAATAAATCATAGACTTGCATGAATTTCAAATAAACTATTACAACATATAGTTGTTATTTTCAACATGAATCATATACTTGCAATTATCAAATGGGTGTTGTAAATAACTACCACAAACATGTAGTTTTCAATATGAATCATATGCTTGCATGAATCTCAATTAAAATTCCACAACATGTGGTTGTCAACATAAACCATATACTTGTATGAATCCAATCGTACACCATAGCATTGTCAAATCGTTTAGAATCAAAATAGCATACAAATATAAATTATTATCGCCACAATTCAATTTCGTTGCTAACTTCCAACGCAAATCGCGTACTTGCAAATATCGAATCGTATACCATAATATTCCCAAATCGTTTAGCATCAAAGCAACATACAAACATAGATTATTATCGCCACAATTCCATTTTTTACTTTACACAAATCAACACAATTATTTAATTCAAATCGGAATAGCACTCTACTTACAACGTATGATGAATCTTCAATTCAGGAATCTGAGTTCTGAATTTGGAGATGCTATCCTTTGTTGTCGGCGTTATTTTGATTGATTTGACGTTGCTTTAAGCTTTTGATTTATCTCCTAATTGTCTCTCTATTTCTGACGGCTATCCTTAGTCTCTCCTCAGCAACATGACGGTCTCATCTCCATTTTAGTTTGTGTGAATTAGGGTTATTCTTAGGTCCTTTTTATAGAGTTTGTGAGTTGATTTAGACCGTCGATCAAGCTTGGTTTAATAATAGCCGTTCGTTCAAAGGAGAGGCCAATCAGGAGCTGACACCTAGCCCTAGTGACAAGGCAAGGCTCAGAAAATCGACCAAACACAGACTAGGCCAGCCAGGGTGGGCTGGGTTCGACCTGGCTCAGGGGCCAGGTCGACTCACCAGTCGACCCCCAGGTCAACTCTAGAGTCGACCTGCCTGGGGCAGGTCGACACCTAGGTCGACTCCCAGGTCGACCTGGCCTGGCAGGTCGACCCTAGGGTCGACCCCCAGGTCGACCTGGTGGGTTTGGGCGGGAATTTTCCCGCCTACTCTGATTGGGCTGAAATTCAAATCTGTTTTCGAAATTTGAATTTTCTGAAACTTCATTGGGCCATAATTTGGTCATACGGGCTCCGTTTTTCAAAAACTCGGACTCTATTTCGCGTATTTTTCCGAGACGAACGCAATGGCATATCCCGTTTTCCCTTAATACTTTGGTTTGAAATTTTAATTACTTTAATTTGTGAATTTCACTGTTATAAAATACACGGGGTGTTACATTCTCCCCCACTTAAAAGGATTTCGTCCCGAAATCTTCAAGTTCAGGAAGAATGTACGTCCCAACATCCAAACACCCATCTACTCATCCATCATACACGAGCATCCATTGTCCTTAAAAGACTTCTAATGCTTCATGATAATATGCGAAACGTGTGTGTACATGTACTTATCTAATGCAAAATCAGGCGGTCTACTGATTCAGTTGACCTCCTTAATGCGAATTATGTAAGTGCTATGAATCCATTATGTATGCAAATCCTCCTATTCATGATTCTACATGAGTGCACAATCATTCATACAAATGCAACATCCATATGACAATACATTAAAGTTCAACCATATACGAATGCAAACATATATGCATATGCAATATGAAGTGATTGAGCCGATCTAAAACCTAGATTGTGTGTGTATATATGCAACCACGAGCAACCACTGGCAATCACTTGCAACCATCAATCATAACATGTCTCAAAAACATGTTTTCATCCAAAGAGTTTCTACCTAAAAGATAAGGTCGAGGAGATATACCTAAAAAGATAGATAAAAGCCTAACTTAAGGAAAAAGGAAAGATCAAAGATGTACCCTCGAAAAGAAAAGGGTAGGCAGCGCGTATTCTAGCTTTAGTTTCCCAAGTTGCGTCTCCCTCGGCGTCGCTCCACTGAACTTTGACGAGCTTGACTTCGTGGTTGCGTAGCTTCTTCACTTCCGTTCCTAATATGTGGGTTGGAACTTTCCTTACGGTTGCTTCGCGTTCCACTTCAGCTTCTTCTAGGATATTTGGCTCTACCACTTCAGCAGACTCATGTAGACATTTTCGGAGATGTGAAACGTGAAAGACGTTGTGAACTCCGGCCAATTTTTCGGGTAGCTCTAATCTATAGGCCATTTTCCCAATTTTCTCAATAATAGGAAATGGTCCTACCTAAAGGTATAGTCGAATGATAGAAGAAAGTAAAAACTTTGTGCCCATTAGGCAATGTCAAAACTGGAAATCTATGCCACATATATATTGATTAGGAGAAGAACTCTCTAAGCATCAGCCCCGAAGACCGAAATCAACATCAGACTGACACCCAAAGAATTACTCAACCCAACCACTAGATTCTAGGAAACCAAGCATGATGGACTCCTTTTAGGTCACAAGGGAGTCCCTTCCTAAGACCAACCTATAAAACCCAAAAAGTTTAGTCAAGCCAACGAACACCCTCAAGCCCCAACATGTGTTACTAACAGATGAGTCATACTCCCTATGGGGTTTGCAACAGAAATTGGATTGAGAACGGGACCGAGAGGATATACACAAAAGATAGTATGCAAGTAAGCTCTACAGGAAGAGAGGGATCAAAGATATACTCTTAAGAAGAGATATGATGCACGAATCTAGTCTTTAATCTTCTAAGTCTCATTTCCTTGAGCTTAACTCCATTATGCTTTGTCCGTCTTTAACTTTACAATTTCGTAGCTTCTTAATTCTTATTTCCAAAATATGAGTTGGAACCTATTCCACTATTGCATCTTATTCCTCTTTCACTTACTCTACTTCTAGTATACTCGGCTCAAACATAACGGCGTACTCATGGTTTCATGCAAGCTCTCCAAAATTCACTAGTGAATCTTGGATCTCGTCCACTTACTATCAGGTATTCCATGTAGAAGAACTATCTCTCAGAAATAAATGCCAACCATGTTGCCAAATGTACTTACTAAGGTGATTCTCCACAACTCATGCATAAGCGAAATGAACCTTCTGCCTTAGTGGAGAACATCACTGGAGCGCCCCATTCTGAACTGCTCCTCCTAACGAACCCCTTTTCTAGAAGCTCTTTAATCTGTTTACTAAGCTCTTTCCTTTCCCGTGGAGCCATGTGTCTAATGGGCAACGCAGCGGGCTTTGCTTTATCTACAAGGTATATGCGGAAGTCTATCTCCCGCTTCGGAGGCAATCACCTCTTCGAAGACATCCGGATATTCCCGGACCACTCTAACCGATTGCAAATTTTCAACGGAGGCATCTAGCGATTCAAGGTAACTAAGCATAACCGCATACGAGGGATTACAAGAAATTTCCAAAGTATTACCGAGCTGGGTCAGGAGCCTAACAACCCTTTTTTCACAATCAAGGATGGCCCCATTACTGGATAGCCAATCCAAGCCCAAAATCAAACCATATCCCGAAAAGCCCAAAACAAAGGCACTACATTTAAATTCTACGCTTAGAATAGAAATTTTCAATCCCAAACAGATCATAGACAAATGAGCTGGGCCCCCAATTGGGTTTGAAACAATTAAGGGGTCCTCTACCATACTAGTTTTTAGGTGCAGAGATTCTACTAAAGCAGTCGAGATAAAGGAGTGTGATGCGCCAGAATCAAATAAAGTGCGAACGGGATGATCATAAAGATAAACTACATTTTCTACAGAAGTATTTATACCTCGCTGTTGCAGAGGTGGCGCCTCTAGCACATGAACTTGTGCCCCTGAGGTGGATCCAGCCCTCTGCCCCTGTCCTCGTTTCTTTGGGCAATCCTTAGCCATGTGGCCTGTCTCACCGCAAGAAAAGCACCCGCCGTTCATCTTGGCCTTCTTTTTCTGGCAATCTTTCACTAAGTGCCCCACTTTGCCACAGAATTTACACTTCCTCTTCTCTTGGGACTTGTTGTCTTTCCCGCCCTTCTTAAAGTCTGTCTTCTTAAGCTGTAAACCCTACTTCTTCCCTTGAGAGCTTTCTGCCTTTGTCTCCTTCTTCCTTGGGCAGTCCCTAGCCCAGTGGCCTGTCTCCCTACACTGAAAGCAAGTAGTACTCATCCTCCTCTTCTTCTTCCTGCAGTCTCCCACCAGATGTCCAAGAATACCGCAGAAATAACATTTCCTTTTTTCACGTTTCTTGTCATTACTGTTACGATCCTTTCTTGTTTGACTATTATTCGTCTTCCTACTCTGGGACTCTTCCGCTTGCTGGTTTACATGGAGGAGGAGGAGTGAAAGCGTCAGCAGCTGGGGAGTAAGGTCTCCAGACATGCTGAAACAGAAAGGATAGATTCAAAACGAAGGATAAGAGATAGTACCTATGGCTTTGGGGGGACTTTGCCTTTTAAAATAAAAATAATATTTTATCTTTTAAAAATGCTTCTTTAAATTTCTTTTTGAAAAATAAATTTTCAAAACTTTTTATCTTATCCGGTAAACCTATGCTCTCATACCAAGTGAAACACCCCACCTCCGTTAGGGTCACTCTCAAAGGGAATGCCCTAATTTTGGTGGAGGTTTATAAGTATAAGTCACAGATATACAACACAGATATAATAACACATATTTTTGAACAGCGGAAAACAACAACTTTTATTTCATCAAAATACGTGTTACACAAACCATGCCATAATTGTCTTACAATACTTCCAAAATAATAACTGTTTTGATTACATTATTTAAAGAAGCATAAAGAAAACATAAATAAACTGCAAAAGTCCCATAATTGCAGTCCCAAGCCATAGTCCAAAACGGAAAAGATCCAAGCAATATATTCTTCTCTTCAAGCTGGATTCGGAAACTGGTCAAGCTGCGGTATTCCCTCCCTGTGGACCTGGGGGGGAAACGAAAGAAAAGAAGGCGAAAGAAAAGTTGAGTTAGACATAAAGCCTGAGTAAGTCTAGGACTATTCAGTCTATGAATAAAGAACTGGGTATGATAAGCATAAACTGGAAATGGGAAAGCACCATAAACTAAGTTAAGTTGTCTAGGGTTGAATATACTATCGTACCCCATATTAATCTCTGTACCCATATAAACTAGTCCCCAACAGGCACCCCACAATCAGGGTGAAGTGATCCATTTTATGATGATCGGCTCCTACTCGCATAGTTACATGTGTCTTACGGCCCCCGATGTTGTAGTTACCTATGCTGGTCCCACCATGGGGTGTATCAAGTCCCATGGTGGCGGCCCGACACAACCCTAGAATGCACAGGTATGCTACTGGTGCCCAATGCCTTATTTTTCTGCATTGGAGTGTGTGCACGCCCGCACCCCGTTAGAACCTACACTGCTGCACCACCGCCGTCGATTTGACCTCTTACAGTTAGCCCAGTAATCGTGCCCCACCCTGCCTAGTTTCAGGTTATCATGATACCTTGTAGGGTTACTGCTGAAAAGGGTCCCCCGCAACTAGGTTTTTCTATTTCTAGCCAACATGCTAAGTTGGTTAAGTGTTTTATAAACCTAACCCCCAATCAGCCTGTTTAGTTTAGCATGTTCCATTTTGATTAAGTCTTAATTCACTTAATCCTATCAATCCTGACTCAGCCTTAATTGTCTTATTAAAGCCTTGACCTCTCACATTAGACAGGTATTGTTGTGGCTGCCTGTTGCCGGTTGGGTCCGGGCAGTCTTACGCCACAACTCAGTCTAACCTCGGGTCCTTATTGGGCTCCGTGTTTAACCACCCACATTGGATAGGAAGTGTTGTGACTACTGGACAGCCGGGCGGTTCCGGGCCGGTTTACATCACAACTCAATCCAACCTCGGGTTAAACACATCGTATTTTCTACATTTACATATTTTGTCTCTTTTCTTTTTATGTGTAAATATTTGCGTCCCATTATTCAAATTTACCTTTATTGATTAGAATTCATTTATGCCACTTAATTTCTTTTCAAGGTTGTTGGCATGCGTCAAACATGCCAACACATATGTTCTATATTTTAGCCCAAACGTCATTACCCCCGTTTTACACGTTCGCTCCAATGTAAGGTGTGTTGGGTTTAATACTTAAACCCAATTTAGCCATATGAAAAGGGGAGGCTTATAACATGGTGTTTATAAGGTAACATAAAAAGGGGAGTGTGAACGCATGAACTTGCAACATAACGATTCAATTAACATAAGGTAGGCACATGTGAACTTGCAATTGTAACAACATATAATATAAGCAATACTTAAACATGAATCATTCTATTCACATAATCATAGTATAAACAAAACATGAATCATTCTATTCATGTAGTCATGGCATAAATAATAATTGAACATGAACCATTCTAATCATATAATCATGGCATAATCATAATTGAACATGAGTCCTTCTATTCATATAGTCATGGCATAAGCATAATTGAACATGAATTCTACTATTCATATAATCATGGTTTTTATCCTATCTATGTAACTTGTAAGTGGGATGTAATTCTAGCGTAATTCTAATGTAACTTATGTGTCACATATATTATCATATGATTATGATAACAACATAAGCCTACAAACATGTTTTCCACTAGGCATAATAACAAACATAGTTTAGTCATGTTCATAAAATTAATACAAGCTTTCAAAGATATTTGCTTTTGTCATTATCACAAAAGCATGATTTTTATACTTGAACTATAATGCCAATTCCAACATAACTTCATATGAATCCTAATACTCAAATGGACCAAATTACACTAAAGATGACCACAGAATTATACATCATGTTGGCATAACAATAAATCATAGACTTGCATGAATTTCAAATAAACTATTACAACATATAGTTGTTATTTTCAACATGAATCATATACTTGCAATTATCAAATGGGTGTTGTAAATAACTACCACAAACATGTAGTTTTCAATATGAATCATATGCTTGCATGAATCCCAATTAAAATTCCACAACATGTGGTTGTCAACATAAACCATATACTTGTATGAATCCAATCGTACACCATAGCATTGTCAAATCATTTAGAATCAAATTAGCATACAAATATAAATTATTATCGCCACAATTCCATTTCGTTGCTAACTTCCAACGCAAATCGCGTACTTGCAAATATCCAGTCGTATACCATAATATTCCCAAATCGTTTAGCATCAAAGCAACATACAAATATAGATTATTATCGCCACAATTCCATTTCTTACTTTACACAAATCAACACAATTATTTAATTCACATCGGAATAGCACTCTACTTACAACGTATGATGAATCTTCAATTCAGGAATCTGAGTTCTGAATTTGGAGATGCTATCCTTTGTTGTCGGCGTTATTTTGATTGATTTGACGTTGCTTTAAGCTTTTGATTTATCTCCTAATTGTCTCTCTATTTCTGACGGCTATCCTTAGTCTCTCTCAGCAACATGACGGTCTCATCTCCATTTTAGTTTGTGTGAATTAGGGTTAGTCTTAGGTCCTTTTTATAGAGTTTGTGAGTTGATTTAGACCGTCGATGAAGCTTGGTTTAATAATAGCCGTTCGTTCAAAGGAGAGGCCAATCAGGAGCTGACACCTAGCCCTAGTGACAAGGCAAGGCTCAGAAAATTGATCAAACACAGACTAGGCCAGCCAGTGTGGGCTGGGTTCGACCTGGCTCAGGGGCCAGGTCGACTCTAGAGTCAACCTGCCTGGGGCAGGTCGACACCTAGGTCGACTCCCAGGTCGACCTGGCCAGGCAGGTCGACCCTAGGGTCGACCCCCAGGTCGACCTGGTGGGTTTGGGCGGGAATTTTCCCGCCTACTCTGATTGGGCTGAAATTCAAATCTGTTTTCGAAATTTGAATTTTCTGAAACTTCATCGGACCATAATTTGGTCATACGGGCTCCGTTTTTCGAAAACCCGGACTCTATTTCGCGTATTTTTCCGAGACGAACGCAATGACATATCCCGTTTTCCCTTAATACTTTGGTTTGAAATTTTTAATACTTTAATTTGTGAATTTCAATGTTATAAAATACACAGGGTGTTACAATCGCCTTCATTAAATTCTATCCTAATAAGATATAACAAAGGTAGATCCAGCACAAGCAACAGTTCTATTCTAAGATCTCGAAGCAACTGGCAGGTGCGAGTCCAACTACCTTGACAATTTTCATAGCCATTGAGCGGTGAGACCATATTGCTTATCCTAACCTAACCAAATGATCTCTCTTTAAGGATGAGACTTAAATGGTATTAGTAAGGTCAGATAACACAAATAGGTATTATGGACTGAAAACTAGTCGGAGAGAAGAAATTAGATCTTGGAGTATTAGTAAGGCAAGATCTAATGTGCAAACTAGTGCGGGAAAAGAGTAGACGAGTCGGAAACAAAGAAAGAGAAGAAGGATAAGAATATGGTTCAGACAGATAAGGAAGGAAGGACGAAAGAAGGAAGTTAAGGGGGTAATTTGGATGCAACTTTTACGGTTGAGTCCTAGGTTCAAATTGCAAAAAAACTCATCAACTAGTCGACCATTCTTGCATAACGCTAGATGGTCAACTATTAGATGGGATTTGGACAAAAATTGAACCTTGACCTTATTAGGCCAGATTAAAATAGTAATCATCCCGCGCCATATTTTAAGACGAAAAACAATTATCCTTGTAACACCCCACGCCCACTATGGTCACTCACTAAGGGAATGCCATAGCATCGGTGGAGTATTTTAGTGAATATAGAACAGAAAAATTACAACAAGACAGATATAATTAGTACTTGAAATTTAAAAATATCATCTCACAACAGCGGAAATAAACATGTCTGATTACAACATAAAACCACGATAAAAGTCAAGTACAATATCCATCAAAATAAAGAAGTACATAATCCCACTCTCTCATACAATAGCCATAACAAAAGAAAAGATAACTGGATAACTGGAGCTTTACATCTACCCAAGCTCCTAAAGACTGGAACAGCAATCCGATCAAGCTCTACTACCGCTAGGATCCACCGTAGGACCTGAGGGTTGGGAAAAAGATAAAAACAACGGGGTCAGACATAAGTCTGAGTGAGTCCTATAACTTTAACAATACAATCATTAAAGTAACCAGAGAAGACATAAACTTGACCTACGGTAATATCTGGGGATGAATGGCTACACTAAGCAGCTTGGTAAACTTAGGATAAACTAAGATAACCGTCAGGACGCATCTACCCACCCAAGGATAATTACTAACTGCACCACACCAGTCATTCCTACTTAAAGGTTGATCCCTCCCAAGGACTT
Organism: Allium sativum; assembly: GCA_030737875.1. Classification (NCBI taxonomy): domain Eukaryota; kingdom Viridiplantae; phylum Streptophyta; class Magnoliopsida; order Asparagales; family Amaryllidaceae; genus Allium; species Allium sativum. The sequence goes on from CM060919.1 coordinate 662,675,768, forward strand.
AGAAAATTTCCCCAGTAATTTCGTGTACTCCTAGCCCACTACATAGGTTCCGTCTGCCCCTATCTCCGCTAGGTGTACTCAGTAATTCTTACCCAGTAGTTTCGTGTACCCCTACATAGGTGCCGTCTGCCCCTATCTTCATTAGGTGTACCCACTACTCCCTATCGATCGGCTCCCTACCGTAGATACCCGTGCTGGTCCCACAGTGGGGTGTATCACTCCCCTAAAGTGGCTACCCAATACTATCAACGGTGCACGGCTTTATATCTACACGATGCAACAACGGCTTATCTACCAGCCCGGGCCCACACACGCATATGAAACCCGTTGGACTTGCGTTGCCACCGCTAACCCGTTTTGGCCTCTTATAATCAAGCCCAATATGCGTGTCCCGTCACTCGACATGGGTCGAGCCCACAAAGATACGTTTGGGATATTGGTTGAAATGGGCCCCCACAAGCTACCCACCTAAGCTTGTCATATATCTAGTGTATCCCACTTAACCCTTTAATCATGTTTAATTACATGTTTCCACTTGGTTAAGTATTCTAATCGTATTTTCTATTGCCACCCAAGGCAACCCACTAGATTCCACATGCCACCCAAGGCAACCACAAAATTTCCACATGCCACCCAAGGCACCCACTTAACCCCTCATGTCCCACTACATGCTAATATGGTTAAGTGTTTCTTAATTAATTAAGACCGTGATCTCCCATAAAGACCTCCCACATTAGACTGGCTGTTATGACCGCCTGGTTAAGCCGGTAGAGTCCGGGCAGTCTTACGTCATAACAGAGTCTAACCTCGTGTCTTTACCTTAATCACGTATTTAATTCATGGCTAAGACCTCTCACATTGGGCTGACATTTGTAGCAACTGGTTAAGCCGGTCGGGTCCGGGCAGTTTTACACTACAAATGAGTCCAACCTCGTGTCTTAGTCGATTAATTACACCTAATTAATCACCCCCATATTAATTATCCCTAATTAATATCAAGTTTTCCATAACATGGGTAGACCTAACTCAATAGGTAAATTCCCATGGGGTAGACCTAACTCAATAGGTAAATTCCCACTTATGGTAATTTATTTTTATGGTATGCTTAATCATACCCAATCATTCATTTATTAACATATTTACCAACCCCATCGTTCCCCACGTAAATCGTTCTCATTTCATGACATAATAAAAGGGGAAGATCCATCACAAATATCATGGGTTTAGCATATAACTTTGTCATGGGTTAAGAGGATGTCAACTTGCATATATGAACACATTTTAACCCAACCACATTTAACCCAAACTTGCATATTATCATACACATGATTTGCATAACATGTTGCATATGAGCTTGCATATTATCATACACATATTTTGCATAACATGTTGAACTTGCATATAAGCATTCTCATGACTTGCATAACATGTTAACATGCATTTAGGCATACACATAACTTGCATAAGCATTCACATACTTGCATAAACATTCACATACTTGCATAAGCATACATAACTTGCATAAACATGCATAACTTGCATATCATGTCATTTAAGCATATACATATCTTGCATAAGCATTCATATACTCGCATAAGCATGCATAACTTGCATATCACATAAATCTTGCATTTAAACATATACATGACTTGCATAAGCATCCATACACTTGCATAAGCATGCATAACTTGCATATCACTTTAAACTTGCATTTAAACATGTACTTAACTTGCATAACTCACTTTGTTAAACATGCATAATTCCACTCATTAAATATGCATAAATCCACTTGTTAAACATGCATATACCAACTTGTTAAGCATGCATAAATCAACTTATTAAGCATGCATAAACCAATTTATCAAACATGCATAAACATAGAACAACATAGAGTAACATATCATTATACATGATTCAAACTCACTAATCCGCATTTAAGACCATAAGTCTCATTACACCCAATCTACTTACTTTAACAATTGATGTTAAAGTGATAGAAACTCACCACTAGCAAATTTGCACTCCAAATGAAGAAGATTAAAATACTTAGAATGGATTAGAGGTTGATTAGTGAGTGATTTGCTTGCAACTTCCTTCATGAACTAGTGGAGGCCATGCTCAAATTTCATTTTGCCATAGTTTAGTTACAAGACTTAATTATGAATGAATTAGGGTAGGGTTGGGGTCTTATTTATAGGATTAAGTGAGTGTTTTAGGCCCTTAGATTAACCCTAGATTAGATTAGGACCCTTAGATTTAGGAAATCTCTAGAACCAGCCCTCCAAGCCAGCCTAGAACCCAACCTGGTGCACCCAGGTTCACTGGACGGCGCGACCATGTCGACAGGCAAGTCGACAGGCAAGTCGACACCCCTGTCGACAGGCCTGTCGACAGGCCTGTCGACAGCCCTGTCGACATGGGAAGGGCGGGAAACTTCCCGCCTGACCCCGCCTGACCCATTCCAAATCTGAATATTTAAATTTTTAAATCTGTTTTAGTTTTAAATTTTCTGCAAACTTCTTTGGGCCATAACCGGGCCATACGGACTCCGATTCTCGAAAACTCGGACTCTATTTCGCGTATTTTTCCGAGACGAACGCAATAACGCAGCCCGTTACTCCCAATTCCCACATCTGAGATTATTTATCCTATAATTAGTGAATTTTAGTATTAACTAAAATTCGGGGTGTTACATTCTCCCCTCCTTAAAGGATTTCGTCCCCGAAATCTTTAAGCTAAGGAGAATGCATATCCTACCATCCAAACAACCATCTACTCAAATCATCAACCACGGGCATCCATTGTCCTTAAACAGTTTCTAATGATGTATGAGCATATGCAAACGGTGTGTGTATATGTTCCCTATCTAATGTATGAACATATGCAAACCATGATAGTGCTATGCATCCATTATGTATGCGAGAAAACCCTATCGACACATACAATATCTACATGAGTGCACAATCATTCACCAAAATGCATCATCCATGTGATAACACAACCATTATACATCCATAAATATATTTTTCCTACACACAATTTTATGCAATATGCAATATGAAGTGACTGAGCCGATCTAGTGCCTAGAGTGTGTGTATATGCATCCACGAGCAACCACTAGCAAACACTTGCATCCACTTGCATCCATCAACCATAACATGTCTCAAACACATGTTTCAACCATAGGTTTACCCTATCTAAAGGTCAAAGGTACTAACGAGAGGACATACCGAAGATAAGATAAGTACTAGACAAGCGATAAAGGAGAAAGTAAAGACATACCCTCAAAAAGAAATGGGTACAATGAACGCATCTTCGCTTCCGTCTCCCAAGTTGCGTTGCTCTCATCTTCTCCCCATTGCACTTTGACTAGTTGAACCTCTCTGTTTCTCAACTTCCTAGTCTCTGACCCAAGGATGCGAGTAGGAGCTCGTCGAATAGTCGCATCACGCTCTACTTCCATTTCTTTAAGCAAGCTCGGCTCTACCACCTCTGCGGTCTTATGTAAGCATTTCCTCAAATGAGATACGTGGAATACATCATGTACACCACTAAGTCTGTCGGGCAACTCCACTCTATATGCCATCCGTCCAATCCTTTCCTTAATAGGAAATGGCCCTACAAACCTTGGTGCTAACTTCCCAACAGATCCAAAGCGAACCACATTTCGTAACGGAGACACCTTGACAAAAACCATGTCCCCAACTTCGAACTCAAGGTCCGTCCTTCTCTTGTCCGCATAAGATTTTTGCCTATCCTGCGCTGCTTTCATCCTTCTTCGAATCAAGTCAATCTTCTCAGAAGTCTCCCTAATCATATCAGGCCCAAGCAGGATCTTATCCGTAGATTCCCACCAACATGTAGGTGATCGACAAGGCCTTCCATAGAGAGCTTCGAAAGGAGCCATACCAATACTGGACTGAAAGCTGTTATTATATGCGAACTCCACAAATGGAAGATGCTCTTCCCATGTACCTCCAAAATCTAAGATACAAAGCCTCAAAAGGTCTTCTAGAACACGATTCACCCTCTCAGTCTGGCCGTCTGTCTGAGGATGATATGCGGTGCTTAGACACAATTGAGTCCCCACTGCTTCTTGCAAACTTCTCCAGAACTCGCTAGTGAAGATAGGATCTCGATCACTCACTATGCTAGAGGGTACCCCATGTAATCGAACTATCTCCCGAAGATATACTGAAGCTAGCCATGGAGCAGTCCTCTTACTCTTCACAGGTATGAAATGGGCGCTCTTAGTAAGTCTATCTACCACCACCCAAATTCCTGTATTACCCTTCCTCGACCTGGGTAACCCGTCAATAAAATCCATCGAGACGCTATCCCACTTCCATTGCGGAACTTCCAATGGGTGAAGCAACCCACCTGGTTTCCTTTGCTCCGCCTTCACTTGCTGGCACACCAAACATCGAGCGACATACTCGGCCACATCTTTCTTCATACCGGCCCAGAAGAAAACCCTCTTCATGTCTTGGTACATCTTATCCCCACCGGGATGAATGGTCATCCTAGAACGGTGTGCGTCATCAAGAATAGCCTTCCTCAACCCTTAATCTTGCGGTACACAAAGTCTACCGTCTCTACGCAAGCACCCCTTATCGTCTAGGGTGTACCTACTCAAATGGCTGGACGACTCCCCTCTTATGAGCTTCTCTATCAACTCAACCAACTGTGGGTCGTCCCTCTGGGCTTCCCCAATCTGCCCTAGAAGAGTAGGTCTGACCTCCAAGGATGCTAGCAAACCGGGTATATAATCAATGGAAGGTCTGAAATCAAACATCGAGATAAATTCCAAGCTTCGTCGTTCCACGAACAATGGACTTAATGACAACCTCTTTCTACTCAAGGCGTCTGCCACCACGTTACCCTTGCCAGGGGTATACGCTATCTCGAAATCATAGGATGCCAAGAACTCCATCCACCTTTGCTGTCTCAAATTCAAATCCTTCTGAGAAAACAAGTACTTCAATGATTTGTGGTCAGTGAATAATTCGAATCTCTCACCAAGAAGATAATGGCGCCAGATCTTAAGCGCAAAAACAATAGCAGCCAACTCTAAATCATGGGTAGGGTAATTTTTCTCATGTGGTCTTAACTGCCTTCCACCATAGGCTATTACCCTTCCCTCTTGCATTAAGACTGCGCCAAGCCCTGTCCCACAAGCATCGGTATAGACAACAAATGGCTTGCTCCCATCTGGAAACACTAAAACTGGAGCAGTGGTTAAAGCTCTCTTTAACCGTCGGAACGCATCATCACAATCTACGTTCCATGCGAAAACAAGATTCTTCTTCGTTAAGCGGGTTAATGGGGCTGATATCTTTGCGAAGTCTTTAATAAACTTCCTATAATAACCCGCCAACCCCAAGAAACTTCTTACTTCGGTAGCATTCTTTGGAACCTTCCAATCCTGAATTGATACTACCTTCGCGGGATCCACAGCTATCCCCTCCTTGGAGACCACGTGCCCCAAGAACCGCACTTCCCTCCTCCAGAAGTGACATTTAGAGAATTTAGCCTTAAGGCTATGTGCTCGAAGAGTCTTCAACACCTCACCAAGATGTAAGGCATGCTCTTCTTCACTCTTAGAAAATACTAAGATATCATCCACAAAGACCACCACGAATTTATTAAGGAACTCCCTGAACACCCTACTCATCAAGTCAACAAAGTATGCAGGGGCGTTCGTCAACCCAAATGGCATCACCGGCCACTCATAAAAACCATCCGGAGTCCTAAAGGCAGTCTTGTCAATGCTATCCTCAGCCACCCTCAACTGATGAAACCCCGTGGCTAAGTCCAACTGAGAAAATACTGAAGCGCCAACCAACTGATCGAAAAGATCATCAATCCTCGGCAATGGGTGTCTATTCTTCTTTGTGAGCTTGTTGAGTTCTCTATAGTCTACACAAAGTCTGAGGGACCCATCCGCCTTCGTAGCAAAAACTACTGGAGCACCCCACTCCGATATACTCCGTCTTATGAACCCCTTCTCAAGCAACTCCCCTACTTGCTTATGGAGTTCCCTCCTCTCACGAGGAGCCATATGGCGCACTGGTAAGGATACAGGTTTAACATTATCCACCAGATATATTCGGAAGTCAATCTCCCGCTTCGGAGGTAAGCTCTTCACCTCCTCAAACACATCCGGATATTCCCGGACCACTCTAACAGATTGCAAACTCTCGACCGAAGCGTCAAGCGATTCAAGATAACTTAGCATAACAGAATCCCTGGGATTACAAGAAATCTCGAGAGTGTTGCCCAAGCGGGTCATGAGCCGAACAACTCTCCTTTCGCAATCAAGAACGGCACCATTACTGGATAACCAGTCCATGCCCAAAATCAACCCATAGCCCGTGAAGCCCAATACAAAAGCATCACATCTAAACTCAATGCTAAGTATAGAAATCTTCAAATCCAAACATATCATGGACAAATAAGTGGAGCCCCCAATTGGATTTGAAACAACCAAGGGATCATCTACCAGACTGGTGTCTAAGTGTAGTAACTCAACTAATGATGATGAAATAAACGAATGCGATGCGCCTGAATCAAACAATGTACGGACAGGATAGAAAAACCAGACTTTCAACGGAGATAGTTCTACCTCTCTCCTGAATCGGTGGAACCGCGAGAGCCTGTACTTGCCCCCTAGCCTGACTCGGTGCCATAAGAGCTTGCACCTGTCCTCCTGAGGTAGATCCCGTCCTTTGCCCTTTCTTAGGGCAATCCTTCACTAAATGCCCTGCTTCGCCACAGTTGAAGCAGCCAGTCTTCTTCTTCTTGCGACAATCCTTGCTTAGGTGGCCAGGTGTCCCACAATTGAAACACTTCTTCTTCTTGCCCTTGCCACCGTTGCCTTTCCCACCTTTGCTTTGCTGTTGTTGAGGTCTCTTTTGATCTCCCTTCTTTTCGGGTGCCTTATTAGCATTAGGACCCTTCTCTTCCTCATACATGAGTGCCATGTCAACTAGCTTCTCAAAGGTGGCCCCCATAGGGATATGAGTCATAGCCAACCCATGCATAGGTTCATTCAAGCCTTTCACGAACCTCAAAGCCTTCTTCTCCGGTGTATTCACCATGTCTAGGCCAAACCTTGCCAATTGATTAAACTTGTTAACATATTCCTTCACCGAAAGATTTCCTTGCTTTAGAGTCAAGAATCTTTCCATATACAAGTTTTCCTCCGCCCTTGAGAGAAACTTTGCCACAAATCTTTGCCTAAAATCCGCCCAAGAGTCAACGGGGCGTTCTCCATTAGTGACCTCCCACCAGAATGAGGCCTCCCCCTTCATTAACCAAGCAGCCAACTTGACTTTCTTCCCTTCTTCCATCTCAAAGATATCTATCAACTCTTCCACCTCCTTAAGCCAATCTCTAGCCTCCACAAAAGTTTCAGATCCTTGAAAAGGTTTCCCTCCCATAGCTTTAAATTCCTTGCAAGTCTTAGCAAAAGTATCCGTGCGAGGAGGAGGGGGAGGAGGAAGATCGGGTGCTACGGTTGGTGGAGGAACATTTGCTGGACCCGTAGTGGTGGCCCTAGCCTCCATCAATCTCCTATACCATACTGGTATCGTCACACCCTCCGGAAAATTAAGATTCTCGGCCATGCTGAAACGAAAAAGGAAAGATTCAAAATGGAGAATTCGAAGGATATAGATATGGCTATTGGGGATTATGCTTTTCTTTCAAAAACTTTTCTCTTTAAAAGACATGTTTTTGAAAATATCTTTTCCAAAAATGTTTTAGAAAAATAGTTTTCTAAAAATTTTATCTGTTCCGGTAACCTTGCTCTGATACCACGTGTAACACCCCACGCCCACTATGGTCACTCACTAAGGGAATGCCATAGCATCGGTGGAGTATTTTAGTGAATATAGAACAGAAAAATTACAACAAGACAGATATAATTAGTACTTGAAATTTAAAAATATCATCTCACAACAGCGGAAATAAACATGTCTGATTACAACATAAAACCACGATAAAAGTCAAGTACAATATCCATCAAAATAAAGAAGTACATAATCCCACTCTCTCATACAATAGCCATAACAAAAGAAAAGATAACTGGATAACTGGAGCTTTACATCTACCCAAGCTCCTAAAGACTGGAACAGCAATCCGATCAAGCTCTACTACCGCTAGGATCCACCGTAGGACCTGAGGGTTGGGAAAAAGATAAAAACAACGGGGTCAGACATAAGTCTGAGTGAGTCCTATAACTTTAACAATACAATCATTAAAGTAACCAGAGAAGACATAAACTTGACCTACGGTAATATCTGGGGATGAATGGCTACACTAAGCAGCTTGGTAAACTTAGGATAAACTAAGATAACCGTCAGGACGCATCTACCCACCCAAGGATAATTACTAACTGCACCACACCAGTCATTCCTACTTAAAGGTTGATCCCTCCCAAGGACTTAGAAAATTTCCCCAGTAATTTCGTGTACTCCTAGCCCACTACATAGGTGCCGTCTGCCCCTATCTCCGCTAGGTGTACTCAGTAATTCTTACCCAGTAGTTTCGTGTACCCCTACATAGGTGCCGTCTGCCCCTATCTTCATTAGGTGTACCCACTACTCCCTATCGATCGGCTCCCTACCGTAGATACCCGTGCTGGTCCCACAGTGGGGTGTATCACTCCCCTAAAGTGGCTACCCAATACTATCAACGGTGCACGGCTTTATATCTACACGATGCAACAACGGCTTATCTACCAGCCCGGGCCCACACACGCATATGAAACCCGTTGGACTTGCGTTGCCACCGCTAACCCGTTTTGGCCTCTTATAATCAAGCCCAATATGCGTGTCCCGTCACTCGACATGGGTCGAGCCCACAAAGATACGTTTGGGATATTGGTTGAAATGGGCCCCCACAAGCTACCCACCTAAGCTTGTCATATATCTAGTGTATCCCACTTAACCCTTTAATCATGTTTAATTACATGTTTCCACTTGGTTAAGTATTCTAATCGTATTTTCTATTGCCACCCAAGGCAACCCACTAGATTCCACATGCCACCCAAGGCAACCACAAAATTTCCACATGCCACCCAAGGCACCCACTTAACCCCTCATGTCCCACTACATGCTAATATGGTTAAGTGTTTCTTAATTAATTAAGACCGTGATCTCCCATAAAGACCTCCCACATTAGACTGGCTGTTATGACCGCCTGGTTAAGCCGGTAGAGTCCGGGCAGTCTTACGTCATAACAGAGTCTAACCTCGTGTCTTTACCTTAATCACGTATTTAATTCATGGCTAAGACCTCTCACATTGGGCTGACATTTGTAGCAACTGGTTAAGCCGGTCGGGTCCGGGCAGTTTTACACTACAAATGAGTCCAACCTCGTGTCTTAGTCGATTAATTACACCTAATTAATCACCCCCATATTAATTATCCCTAATTAATATCAAGTTTTCCATAACATGGGTAGACCTAACTCAATAGGTAAATTCCCATGGGGTAGACCTAACTCAATAGGTAAATTCCCACTTATGGTAATTTATTTTTATGGTATGCTTAATCATACCCAATCATTCATTTATTAACATATTTACCAACCCCATCGTTCCCCACGTAAATCGTTCTCATTTCATGACATAATAAAAGGGGAAGATCCATCACAAATATCATGGGTTTAGCATATAACTTTGTCATGGGTTAAGAGGATGTCAACTTGCATATATGAACACATTTTAACCCAACCACATTTAACCCAAACTTGCATATTATCATACACATGATTTGCATAACATGTTGCATATGAGCTTGCATATTATCATACACATATTTTGCATAACATGTTGAACTTGCATATAAGCATTCTCATGACTTGCATAACATGTTAACATGCATTTAGGCATACACATAACTTGCATAAGCATTCACATACTTGCATAAACATTCACATACTTGCATAAGCATACATAACTTGCATAAACATGCATAACTTGCATATCATGTCATTTAAGCATATACATATCTTGCATAAGCATTCATATACTCGCATAAGCATGCATAACTTGCATATCACATAAATCTTGCATTTAAACATATACATGACTTGCATAAGCATCCATACACTTGCATAAGCATGCATAACTTGCATATCACTTTAAACTTGCATTTAAACATGTACTTAACTTGCATAACTCACTTTGTTAAACATGCATAATTCCACTCATTAAATATGCATAAATCCACTTGTTAAACATGCATATACCAACTTTTTAAGCATGCATAAATCAACTTATTAAGCATGCATAAACCAATTTATCAAACATGCATAAACATAAAACAACATAGAGTAACATATCATTATACATGATTCAAACTCACTAATCCGCATTTAAGACCATAAGTCTCATTACACCCAATCTACTTACTTTAACAATTGATGTTAAAGTGATAGAAACTCACCACTAGCAAATTTGCACTCCAAATGAAGAAGATTAAAATACTTAGAATGGATTAGAGGTTGATTAGTGAGTGATTTGCTTGCAACTTCCTTCATGAACTAGTGGAGGCCATGCTCAAATTTCATTTTGCCATAGTTTAGTTACAAGACTTAATTATGAATGAATTAGGGTAGGGTTGGGGTCTTATTTATAGGATTAAGTGAGTGTTTTAGGCCCTTAGATTAACCCTAGATTAGATTAGGACCCTTAGATTTAGGAAATCTCTAGAACCAGCCCTCCAAGCCAGCCTAGAACCCAACCTGGTGCACCCAGGTTCACTGGACGGCGCGACCCTGTCGACAGGCAAGTCGACAGGCAAGTCGACACCCCTGTCGACAGGCCTGTCGACAGCCCTGTCGACATGGGTAGGGCGGGAAACTTCCCGCCTGACCCCGCCTGACCCATTCCAAATCTGAATATTTAAATTTTTAAATCTGTTTTAGTTTTAAATTTTCTGCAAACTTCTTTGGGCCATAACCGGGCCATACGGACTCCGATTCTCGAAAACTCGGACTCTATTTCGCGTATTTTTCCGAGACGAACGCAATAACGCAGCCTGTTACTCCCAATTCCCACATCTGAGATTATTTATCCTATAATTAGTGAATTTTAGTATTAACTAAAATTCGGGGTGTTACAATCCTCATCACGGTGGTATCAAAGACCGCCACTACACCATATACACTAATTAAGCGGTGTTTTTAGCCATATTTAACGCTCTTAAACACGGCAAAAAGCCATATCAAAAAAATGGCGTATTAAATTTTAGATATGGCTACAAACCGCATCTCACTTTGATTACATACGATTTATAGCCGCGTCTAAATGGTATTCAGGCTCGGCCTTTCATCGTATCTAATTATATCTGTGTGTGCACACACACACACACATATATATATATGTAGAAACTGTGTACATATTTTTCATAACACAGCATATATACCATAATTTATACACAAGAATAACACAATATATATATATATATATATATATATATTACTCAAAGCATAACAAGATTTTTCATAGCATGAACACAATGTATAACATACAAACATATATATATACACACACAAATGAAACTGTCAAAGATTTTCATAATAGTACGAACTAACAAAAAAAGGTAAAAACATATGATCGACCTGATATAACTCCAGTCGAGGCCGGGAAGATTGAGCATACGTGCTGATCATGCTAATGAAATCCATGTGTTTGCTGTAAATCAAAGCAGTATGAGAATAAGCTAGCTCATGATGCTGATCATAAAGTTTTATATATAACAGCATAAATATTTAATGTACCCGGTTTAAAACAAAAGCTTAAAAGGCCAACCTGATGATTGGCAGTAAAAGTGAATCGTGATAGCCAGCCTGAGCTCCAGCAGCACAAAAAGCACCAATATCTACAGGAAAAAAGAAGTACTTTTATGCCTAATTGCACACAAAATATCGTGTCTTTGTGTTCGTAGTGATAACGATGAAGGGCATATCGTGTCTTTGTATTCGTGTGTGCATATTTGTCAATTATATGTATAACATGTTTATGTAATGCTACTGATCACATGATTTCGTTCTCCAAAACAATTCCTTTGCTTTGAACCAGTTTATTTTTCATTCTCCAAAATCTTCGTAAACATGGTTTTTACGTAATGACTCACTAATTCGCTCTAAAAGTATTAAACCACAAATTTATTATAATTCTCCTTGTCCCTTGGCTGCAATGTAGATATAACATTGCTATTGCCTTGCCCTTCCTATTCTATCACCCTTATCTAATGTAGTGTATCCGAGATGAGGGGATGGAAAAAAGCGAGATATTACCTGAAGTTTATATAAAAAATGCTCTGATTTTTCCTGCTAAGTACTATGACAGAAATCCCAATCCAACAGACCCTGCAAAATTATGGTTTTACTGCATACTTATAACCTATACAGTTCAAAACACTATCAATTTCTCGTATTACATGAGGGGTTGTACCATGATAGAATTACCTGAACAAAAATGTTATTGAAATAGGCATCGCCAACAAAATGACCATATTGATCACTACCATAGATATTAACCTTGAGCCTCTTTCCTTCCACTAATTTTACCAATTCCTCCTTCGACTCCTTCCTATATGGCATTGTACTCTCAGCTCATTACCCCATAGGTTCAACAAAAAGCCATATAAAGCATAAGTAATAAGTAAAAAAGCGTTCTAATAAGCATGCATATATCATAGCATCATTACTACATGAATGGCAGTATCTCATTAAGCATCGAACTAGAAACCTTTGTAAGTATGTTGAGATATGAACAAGTAACAAAATCAAAAGCTAGAGTGACATTAAGAGAATATGAACAAGTAAAAGAATTACCTGAATGTAACGATAAAAATTAAGAATAAGTTGATCTTTTTCATGACTCATACCATTTCTGAAGTGTGTTAAACCGAAATCCACAATTTGTACTCAAATTTGGCAAATCTTGCTTTGCGCTAGTATTTCATTGGCATCATTAACATTTACAGTGGCAAATCAAACTACACACTTTATAGCTGAATTAGGTAAAGCACGGCTACTTATAATTATACCTGAGACTTTGATGAAGGTTGATTAGAACAATGGAATGATGCCAATGATCTAACCAGTGCAAAGCTCGAGACACACAAATCGAATCATCATCTTTGGAAACTCTAATTTGGGAACCCTAATCATCATCTAAGTAGTGCAAAGATGGAGACCGTAATCATGGGACCCTAATCATCATCTAACTAGTGCAAAGCTGGAGAGGTTTGTTCATCTCTGTCGGAGGAGGAGATTGTAGAGGAAGGCGGAGGCACGATTTGGTGACCGAAAACCCTAATTTGGGTTTGTTTTCGGTCACCATTAACGTAAAATAAAAGGACAAGGGAGCAGCCAAAATTTGTATTCGGAGTTCCTAAAGGGGTGCACAATATGATACGCATTAGATTTGGCCATAGGCCGTGTCAAATTAATTGATCCGGAGCGTCCTTGATGGACAGTCGGATTTAGGGTGCTTAGGGTGGTGCGGATCGCAAAATTTAGTTTGATACGGATCTAAGCACTATCAAATATGATACGGCTATATCCTATATTTTATCTCCGCAGCGTTGTGCGCCAAATTAGCTGTTACGGTGTAGTGCGCAATCAAACTCTGAACCGTCTCTAAGGATTCCAAGTAGTCTCAGTAACGATGCTGCGACCACAAAATGAACGAACCAATTCCAAATTGATTCAGCTAGAAATCCGTAATTAAATTAAAATTGATTTCCCTCTTACTTGCTAACGACAAACGATTCACAAGATTAAATACCCCAAAAATCCGAACGAATGATTTTTCCTTAGTCTTTTCAATGAAAAATTTAAAACTTTTCCAAAAATGGAATTTATTATAAACTAACAGTTTCGTACTTACAAACCCAATTTTTATTATTATTATCATTTATATTCTTGTTTGTATTGCAAACTAAAAAACCTTTTCGTATTCAGAAAAATGTTGGAGCTTTAAAATCTTAAGGATTAATGGTGATAATTTCAATAAGTTATCCAATATATATAGGAAGAGAGATACTAAAAATCACAAGGAATAGATATTTATCATTCTTAAGTTTAGTGGCATGTTCTTTGTCATTCCTAATTTCATCTTTCTTATCAATCGGATTATATTGATTAGAATTACACAATAGACTTATAATTTTGAAATACAATTAGATTAAAATTCTAAAAACTAAATCTTTACAAACTAAGCCTTTATAAAACCATTTTCCGAAACTGTATTTCAAAACTTACAAAACCATTCTTATTTTTTCAAATAGTTTCTTCGAATACGAGGCCGAAAACTCAGATGAATATTTCAATAAAGGTAGATTAAGAAACTTAACGAAGTAACGAATGGATATACCTCATGATTATATTTCCGAAATGGATATGACATACTAACGTGAACTTTTCCTATTTTGGATCGAGTAATGGTCTTAACGGGAAGTCCCAACGAAACCAAAAACCAGAAATCGCGACTATCTCGATTGTAGCTAGATTTTTGTCCAGTCTCCAAACTCGAATCAATGGACTCCACCTTATGTCATCCTCTTGCTCTTCACGACGAGACCGCCAATGTATTGTGGGGTAAGACAGAATTGGCTAGAAACCCGAACTCAACATATTTCAACCCTTAGTCGCTTAAAGCCCATTTTATATAATTAGTCCCGCAACTAATTTGTTGTTGAAATAAATAAAAGTCGAGTAAGAAACATGAAGAAAAACAGAAAGGAAGATCGAATTGCATTCTCTTATGAGTCCTAATTTAACTAATTCCTCTGATCGTCTAACCTAGGCTCTGATACCAAATGTAACACCCTACACTTTTCTATGCCCAAATTTCGACAAAAATCGAAACTCAAACTCATTCAAGTATGGAGCGAGTAAAGCTGGTACCTGCAAATAAATGAGCATGAGCATAATCAGAGTACGATAAGATAACTCACAGTGGAAAACAAAATAGGACAAACTAGTATTAACTCAAGTAACTATCTTTTCTAAAGTAAGCCACTTTGCTAATACCGAGCATGAGTGAGAACGAGGACCGAAAGCCAAACGTGAACACCTGTGAGAACCCGGCCTTCTCTAAAAAACCTGGGTGGTTGTAATGAGGAGGGGGATCAAAACAACAAAATTCTGATGAACATAAATGTACAACACAGATTATATATACACAAATGTATCCCATTTGGTTCAACCCAAGATGTATGCCTACCAAGGTTAGCATTTCTAGCCTAACCTTGTAAATGTTTACGCACGACTTTACTACTCTTTCCAAAGTAGTATTCCCAAAGTATGATACCAAGATAGGACGTTTACGCATACATTTGTGAAGCCTTTCATCATTTTTTGCCTCACTATCAATGATAGATAGGGTGGATTTTCTCTGATCGCTGATGACCCTAGACGAACCTATTTGTCACTTATTATTTCTCAATAATTTATTTAACACTGGCATAAACTAGAGGGCACTGTCTATGGGCCCAACTAATTAATGCTTCTGTCATTCACGCATATACCCTTGCCCATGTAAGGTGAGAGATGGTACTTTATCGCTGGTTATACCATCTTGCTGAATTTATTAGATAACCCGCTTAGTCGCTTATTACTTCCTGTATGATAGGTAGCCATATCTGACATTTTTAGTTTCCAGGTTTAGGTAGGCCCACACACACCTACCATTTAAGACCCCTAAACTGAAAGACCTTTTCCTAGTTGGACTCCTTAACCCCATCCGCAAGGTTATTAGGTTCATACCCTATTAGCCTTTAATACTTTTCCCTGTTGGGATAAAGTGGGCTATGTTGTTAAGTCATTCCCGTTTAGTCTCTCTTCACGGAAATACTATCCGCACACGATTAATTATCGTTATAGGTTCGTATGGTTAAAAATGTTTCCCATTACTAACTTACCAAGTCCAATTCGAACTTTAACTATAAGTTCTATATTAGCTAATTGTAAATAAGGAAAGTTATATCCTCCTTACCCTAGGATATTTGTTTAATTATTTCCCTGATTGGACATGGTGTTTAAACAATAATCAGTACCCATTAATCCCCTTTTTCATCATTTATTTCCATTCATACGTTTATTTCACTTTTATGACAATAAAGTCATATTTTTCCTAAGGCAACTATTTATTGTGGGTATCCTTAGTTTATCAATCCCGAAGTGTTTATCTGTTGTACCTCAATAGACAATTACTATTCTTATTTATTTATTTTTTATCTGTTATATATATATATATATCATTTTAAAACATATATATAAAAATATCTGTAACAACCCGTATTTTCAATAATCTGTTATAACATAAATCGAGGCAGAATTTAATTCTAAAATCTGAATCAAGGGAAACGGTCTATGCCATTGCGTTCGTCTCGGAAAAATACGCGAAATAGAGTCCGAGTTTTCGAAAATCGGAGTCCGTATGACCCAGTTAAGGCCCATGGAAGTTTTCAGAGCATATGGTTTACGAGAAGGGATAAAAAGGTTTTTAAAACTTTTGAAAAACTATTTTCAAACCAAGTATAAAGTATTTTCCAAAGAGAAGTCTAGTTATTTTTAAAGGCTATTCCCCAAAAGCCATTAGCACTATCCTTCGACCCCTCGTTTGAACTCTTTTTCTTTTCGTTTCCAGCATGTCTGATAATCTCATCTTACCCGATTGGTTTCGTCGGTACTTGGAAGTCACGGCACCGGTCCCGGATGTCTCTAATGTTGTCTTTCCAGTCAAGGCCGCTGTTTCTCCTCCTCTTTCCGTAGCTGATATTCCTCTTTTCCCTCAGCCTCCACAAACGGATTTTGCGGAAACTTGTAAGAACTTTAAGATGATGGGTGGCAAGAATTTTAGTGGAACAGAGACTTTTGTAGAGGCAAGGAATTGGTTGAAAGAGACCGAAGATCTTTTAGCCACCTTTGATATAGGTGACCGCAAGAAGGTTTTATTGGCAGTATGGTTGCTAAAGGAAGAAGCTGCACGTTGGTGGGTAGTCACCACCGCTACTAGGCCAATTGAGACTTGGGATGACTTTAGAGGAAGGTTTGGACTAAGGTTCTTATCACTAAAGCAAGGGGACATGACTATTAGGGAATACATAGATAAGTTTAATCAACTGGCTCGGGTCGATTTAGACTTGGTTAATACAGCTCAGAAGAAGGCCCTACACTTTTCTCTAGGATTAAACGAGCCATTACATGGTTTGGCCATGTCTCATATACCCTTGGGGGCGACTTTCGAGAATTTGGTGAATATGGCCCTACTTCAAGAAGAAGATAACAATGACAAGAAAGAGGTCAAGGCGAATGAGTCTCAAGGCAAGAGAGTAAATTCCGGGAAACGGGGCAAGAATATGAAATGTAACTTCTGTGGTAAAGTTGGACATATAGCCAGGGAATGTAGGAAGAAAGAAAGAAGAAAGCGGGGCGAATGCTTTCATTGTGGTGAGTTTGGACATCTCAACAAGGATTGCCCGAAGAAACAAGGGCAAGGTCAGACTCAGTGTGCAGGACTATCTGGAGGGAGAGTTCATCCCCTCAACATCGTTCTTCCAGCTTATGATAGAGGTAGTGTTTCTGTTGAAAATCTTGTTTGCATTTTCTGATTTTTCCTGTTCGAACTTTGTTCGATTCTGGCACATCGCATAGTTTTATTTCATCCGATCTAGTTGAAAAGTTTGCACCTAAGTACTAGTGTAGTTGATGATCCCGTATGTGTTTCAAATCCAATTGGGGGTTCTGCCCGTTTGTCTGTGGTCTGAGTGGATTTGAAATTTCTATCTTGAGTATAGAATTCTCGTGGGATGTTTATATTCTCGGTTTCAGGGGATATGGGTTGGTTTTGGGCATGGAATGGTTGTCCTGTTTTGAAGCCATTCTTGGTTTTTGTATATAGGGTTGTGAGGCTCATGATCCGCCTCGGTAATACCCTAGAAATTTCTAGTAACCCTATGGGTCCCGTCATGTTATGATTATCTTGAATCCCTCAACTCGTCTATCGATAGTTTGCAATCTGTGAGGGTGGTCCGAGAATATCCTAATATCTGGGGATAGATTTCCGTATTATCTGGTTGGTAATGCCAAGCCAGTTTCGTGGCCGGTTAAGCACATGACCTCACGAAATGAGAGTTAAGAAAGCAAGTCAAGGAGTTTCTTGAGAAGAACTCCCTGAGACGAAGCATTTTTGAGTAGGGTGCTCCCGCAGTATTTGTTACTGATGTGGACAGTTTGCTTCGCTTATGTGTTCGTTATCATGAGAAGAATAGACAACCGTTACCAAGGATCGATGATTTATTTGATCAGCTTGAAGGAGCATCTGTTTTCTTTAGATTTAGCTACCGGATTCCATCAGCTTAGGATGGCTGAGGATGGAATTGACAAGACTGCGTTTAGGACTCTAGATGGATTTTTAGTATGGCTAGTTATGCTATTTGGTTTGACGAATGCACCCGCATATTACGCGAACTTGATGGGTAGGGTGTTTAGGGAGTCCTTGAACAAGTTTGTCGTGGTCGTCGTAGACGATATTTTGATCTCCTCAAAAGAACGAGGAAGAGCATGCTAGACATCTCAAGGAGGTGATGGATACGCTTAGAGCAACCAGTTTAAGGTCAAGTTCTCCAAATGTCACTTTGGAGGAAAGAAGTTGGATTTCTTGGGCACATAGTTCCTAAGTAAGGCTTAGCGGTGGATTCCGCTAAAGTGGTTGCGGTTTAAGACCGGAAAACTCTGAGGAGGGCAATTGAAGTAAGAAGCTTCCTCCTTTGGCTAGTTAGTTAGCAATCCCTGAGCTTAGACTTACTCTTCTGGATCAAGAAGGGGGTTTCACAGGAAGAAGACCCGCAGTTAGTCAAGAACATGGACCAGATGATTCGAGGCGAGATGTTAAGTCACCTCGCTAGATATATTATAGACGACAAGGGATGACTAAGGCGCGATGAGAGATTATGTGTTCCTCGAGTGGGAGACTTGGTAAAGAAGGTTCTTGAAGATGCACATCATTCGAGGAGGTGGCCGAGTTGGTCTCAGGATGCAGGTTGTGCCACTAGGTTAAGGCCAAGTCATAAAAGCCCGGCGGGCCATTACCTCTATTGGAGGTTTCGCAAGGGAAGTGTGAAAACATCTCGATAGATTATGTGGATGGACTACCTAGATCAAAGAAAGGGAACACGGGTATGAGGGTCATAATAGGTAGACTCACGAAGAGTGCTCATTTCAGTCCGGTAAAGAGAGAGAGGACTGCATCATGGTTAGCGACGGTTCACCCTCAAGAAGTTGGCCAGTTTCGAAATAGCCTACAGGAAGCCATGGGTAGGCAACGGAATCTAGGTATGGCCTATCACTCATAGGCGGATAGTTCATTTTAAGCATAAGTTATAGAAAATCACGTTTATAAGGGCAATTGGCAACGTGGATTGGTATTTTCAAGAAAAGTTCTGCTGCGTGGAATACTTTATAGAAAGAAGACGAGATCCAGGATTCACTAGTGAGTTTTGGAGAGCTTGCATGAAATCATGAGGTTACAGTTATGTTTAAGCCAAGTTTACAGAAAGAAGAATAAGTGGAAAAGGAAGACGAGAGGCGATAATGAAATAAGTTCCAACTCGAATTTGGGAAATAGGAGTTAGGAAGCCAAGAAATCATGAAGTAAAAGACGGTCAAAGCACAGTGGAGTTAAAGCTCAAGGAAACGTGACTAAGAAGAGTGAAGACTGGATACGCGCGTCATATCTCTTTTTAAGAGTGTATCCTTGATCCTTGTTTTCCTGTAGAGCTTGCTTGCAAGTTATCTTTTGTATATATCCTCTCGGTCCCATTCTCGATCTTATTTCTGATGTAAACTCCATAAGGGGGTTAGGACTCATCGGTTAGTACTGTATGTCAGAGTTTGAATGGATTTCTTGAAATCCAAAAAGGAGTTTATCTTGCTTATCTCTCTGTCCATGTTTATCTAGTTTATCTAGTTTATCGTGTTTATCTTGTCATGAGAACCTTAGGTAGAAACCCTTTGGATGAAACATGTATTTGAAACATGTTATGCTTGATGTTTGCAAGTGGTTGCAAGTGTTTGCAAGTGGTTACTCGTGGATGCATTATACACATTAGGCACTAGATCGGCTCACACACTCTTCATGTTGCATATGCATGAGTGTTTATGCTTATTTATGGATGAAAATTGTGTGTTATCACATGGATGTTGCATATGGGTGAATGTTATGTGCACTCATATAGATACTATGAAGTTAGGAAGTTGCATACATATGGATTCATTTCACTGACATACATATGCATTAAGGAGGTTTACTGTATCAGTAACCGCCTGATTTACATACATATGCATTAAGGAGGTTTACTGTATCAGTAACCGCCTGATTTTTGCATTAGGTAAGTACATATACACACACTTTTGCATATGTTCATACCACATTTAGAATCCTTTAAGGACAATGATTGCTCGTGGATGATGTTCTGAGTAGATGGATGTTGGATGGTAGGATATGTTCTTCCTAACTTGAAGATTTCGGGGACGAAATCCTTTAAGGAGGGGAGAATGTAACAACCCGTATTTTCAATAATCTGTTATAACATAAATCGAGGCAGAATTTAATTCTAAAATCTGAATCAAGGGAAACGGGCTATGCCATTGCGTTCGTCTCGGAAAAATACGCGAAATAGAGTCCGAGTTTTCGAAAATCGGAGTCCGTATGACCCAGTTAAGGCCCATGGAAGTTTTTAGAAATTTCCTAAGTAAAAACAGATTTAAATTTGAAATTAAAAACTAGGGTTAGGGCATAATGGCGTAGGCGGGAAAATATTCCCGCCAGGACCCCATGTCGACAGGGGTCTTAGCATGTCGACTGCCCTGTCGACAGCCCTGTCGACAGGGGGTGCCCGGCTGTTTAGCCTGGTGCACCATTTTTTATTAGGGTTGGGTCTTGTGGCCTGTTTCTAGAGAGTTCCGGGATCTGATGGACGTAATTGAATCTAGGGTTAATCCTACGGTCTAAATCACTAGCCTAATCTATAAATAAGACCCTAACCTACCCTAAATCACTCATTATTCATCCTAGCAACTAAACTATGCCAAAATCAAAACTCTCATGGCCTCCACTCTCTTCATACAAATCCTAAATTAATTCCTATGAAGATTATGATGTTCATACAAGCATTTCTAAGTTGTATGAATGATCATTAGCTTGCATACATCATCAAGTTGCAAGTTTTATTGGCTAAGCTAGAGTCTTTGGGATTTTGTTTCTTATTGGAGCTTATTTTGGGGTTTTATGCTTGCATAAAGGGCTCTCAATCTTTGATTGTAGATTTGTGTCTTCATAATAGTTGTAAGCCCTCTTACCTTCATTTTAGAAACTCTAAAGTTAATATGTGATGAAAATTGGGATTTATGCATGTTTGATGAGTTATGCATGTTTATGCAAGTTTGCTAAGCCATGATTTGTATGTTTATTGAGTTATGCATGTTTATGCAAGTGTAATAAGCCATGATTTGCAAGTTAATTGAGTTATGCATGTATACTAAGCCATGATTTGCAAGTTTAACAAGTTATGCATGTTTATGCAAGTTTACTAGGCCATGATTTGTAAGTTTAACAAGTTATGCATATTTATGCAAGTTTAAAATGACAAGTTGTGCATGTTTGACAAGTTGTGCATGTTTGACAAGTTGTGCATGTTTATGCAAGTTCACTATGCCATGTTATGCATGTTTAATAAGTTATGCATGCTTATGCAAGTTTGAAATGACAAGTTGTGCATGGTTGACAAGTTATGCATGTTTATGCAAGTTCCCTATGCCACGTTAGGCAAGTTTAACATGTTATGCATGTTTATGGCAATATGCAAGTTCACCATGCTAAGTTATGCAAGTTTAACATGTTATGCACGTTTATGGTAATATGCAAGTTCACGATGCTAAGTTGTGCAAGTCTAACATGTTATGTGTGCTTGTTGTGATATGCAAGTCTATCATGTATGTTGTGCCAAGTTCCCTCTTCCTATCCTTTATGCGTTATTACGAATATGTAAGCGATAGAATGACGTTGGGAGGGTTTTGGGTAAAAACATAAAATACATAAAAATATAAGATTGGGAATTTACCTATTAAGTTAGGTCTACCCCTTGGGAATTTACCTATTAAGTTAGGTCTACCCAAGTATTTGTTGACTTGTAATTATGTTTTGAAATAAAGTGGACATGACACTTAGAAAACATAAGTGTGGCCAACTCGAGGTTGGGTTGAGTCTGTAGCGTAATTCTACCCGGAACCGACCGGCTTAACTAGTGGCTACAAACAATAGGACCCAATGTGAGAAGTTGGTCATGTGGTGCCAAAACCCGAGGTTAGACTAAGTTGTGGTGTAAACCTACCCGGACCCGCCCGGCCTAACTAGTAACCACAACGAGGTCTAATGTGAGAGGTTAAGGTGCATTAAATTAATTAATGCCTCGTGATTAGGGTTAAGTCAAGGTCCACTAATACTTAACCAATTTGGGGATTCAAGAGATGAAAATGGGGTTAAGTTACACTTAACCAATTTAATCCATTTGGGGATACGAGGGATTAGATGGGGTTAAGTGGTGAACCGTTGATTACACTTAACTAATTTAATCCATGATTAGTGAGGGGTTAAACCACACTTAACCCTCTTAGAAAACCCTAGCAACGTGGTCTGTTCTAACAGTAATCCCAGTTTGGTATCATTCACAACCCTAGAAGCTAGGCTAGGGCGGGGCACGATTACTGGACTGATGTAAGCGACCAAAGCGACGGCTGAGTGGTACAGCGGTGCGGGTCCGGCGGGCTACGGACGTGCACGTAGTCCGATGTTGGACAAACTCGAGGCACGGGTACCAGTAGGTTAGGGCTGTGCATTATTGCTTAAGTGTCTGGGGTTGACACCCGAGGGCTTGATACACCCAAAGGTGGACCCAGCACAGTCTAACTACAACCATATGTGGGCCATATGGACACCAACGCTTGACGTGTTAGGTTTATAGGGAGCCGATCGACTAGACCGTTGGGCTGGACCTTATATTAAGGTCACTTCATGTTATTGGGCCAAAGTTTGGGCCGAGGGATCAATACCTGTTATGTTGGTTTGCTAGTACACCGTGGTGCAAAACTTAACTTTGTTTATGCGATGACACCTCTATCTATCTTGTAGTTACTTTATCATGCCAGTATGTTGTTATCTATGATCATCTCAGTTTCCATCATGATGTTAACTTTATTAGTTTATAGACTGATCGTAGCAGGGCTTACTCAGTCTTTTTGACTGACCTGTTTTCTTTCGCCTCTTTTCTTCCGTTTCCCCCCCCCCCCCAGGTTCTCAGGGAGGGAATACTGGAGCCTAGCTTGGATTTAGCTGCTTCCTTGGATAGCTCAAGTATGCTTTGGACTTGAGCCGCTATGGTTTATCACTCTTATTTGGGGATAGTACTTATGTATTTCAGTTTATCAGATGATGTATTTATCTAGACTTGTAATTTTGGGAAAATGACATTTTGATGTACCAGACTTGTGTTTTGAAATGGTTTATAAATCTTCCGCTGTTTTATCTACTTACTCTGTTTATTTACATATATATATGTCATGTCCTGCCTTGCTATATCATTATGCATGTTTACCTTGTTTACCAAAACGCCCCACCAAAGTCGGAGTTGCTTGCAAGAGCCACCCTGGCGGAGGTGGGGTGTTACATTTGGTATCAGAGCATATGGTTTACGAGAAGGGATAAAAAGGTTTTTAAAACTTTTGAAAAACTATTTTCAAACCAAGTATAAAGTATTTTCCAAAGAGAAGTCTAGTTATTTTTAAAGGCTATTCCCCAAAAGCCATTAGCACTATCCTTCGACCCCTCGTTTGAACTCTTTTCTTTTCGTTTCCAGCATGTCTGATAATCTCATCTTACCCGATTGGTTTCGTCGGTACTTGGAAGTCACGGCACCGGTCCCGGATGTCTCTAATGTTGTCTTTCCAGTCAAGGCCGCTGTTTCTCCTCCTCTTTCCGTAGCTGATATTCCTCTTTTCCCTCAGCCTCCATAAACGGATTTTGCGGAAACTTGTAAGAACTTTAAGATGATGGGTGGCAAGAATTTTAGTGGAACAGAGACTTTTGTAGAGGCAAGGAATTGGTTGAAAGAGACCGAAGATCTTTTAGCCACCTTTGATATAGGTGACCGCAAGAAGGTTTTATTGGCAGTATGGTTGCTAAAGGAAGAAGCTGCACGTTGGTGGGTAGTCACCACCGCTACTAGGCCAATTGAGACTTGGGGTGACTTTAGAGGAAGGTTTGGACTAAGGTTCTTATCACTAAAGCAAGGGGACATGACTATTAGGGAATACATAGATAAGTTTAATCAACTGGCTCGGGTCGATTTAGACTTGGTTAATACAGCTCAGAAGAAGGCCCTACACTTTGCTCTAGAATTAAACGAGCCATTACATGGTTTGGCCATGTCTCATATACCCTTGGGGGCGACTTTCGAGAATTTGGTGAATATGGCCCTACTTCAAGAAGAAGATAACAATGACAAGAAAGAGGTCAAGGCGAATGAGTCTCAAGGCAAGAGAGTAAATTCCGGGAAACGGGGCAAGAATATGAAATGTAACTTCTGTGGTAAAGTTGGACATATAGCCAGGGAATGTAGGAAGAAGGAAAGAAGAAAGCGGGGCGAATGCTTTCATTGTGGTGAGTTTGGACATCTCAACAAGGATTGCCCGAAGAAACAAGGGCAAGGTCAGACTCAGTGTGCAGGACTATCTGGAGGGAGAGTTCATCCCCTCAACATCGTTCTTCCAGCTTATGATAGAGGTAGTGTTTCTGTTGAAAATCTTGTTTGCATTTTCTGATTTTTCCTGTTCGAACTTTGTTCGATTCTGGCACATCGCATAGTTTTATTTCATCCGATCTAGTTGAAAAGTTTGCACCTAAGTACTAGTGTAGTTGATGATCCCGTATGTGTTTCAAATCCAATTGGGGGTTCTGCCCGTTTGTCTGTGGTCTGAGTGGATTTGAAATTTCTATCTTGAGTATAGAATTCTCGTGGGATGTTTATATTCTCGGTTTCAGGGGATATGGGTTGGTTTTGGGCATGGAATGGTTGTCCTGTTTTGAAGCCATTCTTGGTTTTTGTATATAGGGTTGTGAGGCTCATGATCCGCCTCGGTAATACCCTAGAAATTTCTAGTAACCCTATGGGTCCCGTCATGTTATGATTATCTTGAATCCCTCAACTCGTCTATCGATAGTTTGCAATCTGTGAGGGTGGTCCGAGAATATCCTAATATCTGGGGATAGATTTCCGTATTATCTGGTTGGTAATGCCAAGCCAGTTTCGTGGCCGGTTAAGCACATGACCTCACGAAATGAGAGTTAAGAAAGCAAGTCAAGGAGTTTCTTGAGAAGAACTCCCTGAGACGAAGCATTTTTGAGTAGGGTGCTCCCGCAGTATTCGTTACTGATGTGGACAGTTTGCTTCGCTTATGTGTTCGTTATCATGAGAAGAATAGACAACCGTTACCAAGGATCGATGATTTATTTGATCAGCTTGAAGGAGCATCTGTTTTCTTTAGATTTAGCTACCGGATTCCATCAGCTTAGGATGGCTGAGGATGGAATTGACAAGACTGCGTTTAGGACTCTAGATGGATTTTTAGTATGGCTAGTTATGCTATTTGGTTTGATGAATGCACCCGCATATTATGCGAACTTGATGGGTAGGGTGTTTAGGGAGTCCTTGAACAAGTTTGTCGTGGTCGTCGTAGACGATATTTTGATCTCCTCAAAAGAACGAGGAAGAGCATGCTAGACATCTCAAGGAGGTGATGGATACGCTTAGAGCAACCAGTTTAAGGTCAAGTTCTCCAAATGTCACTTTGGAGGAAAGAAGTTGGATTTCTTGGGCACATAGTTCCTAAGTAAGGCTTAGCGGTGGATTCCGCTAAAGTGGTTGCGGTTTAAGACCGGAAAACTCTGAGGAGGGCAATTGAAGTAAGAAGCTTCCTCCGTTTGGCTAGTTAGTTAGCAATCCCTGAGCTTAGAATTACTCTTCTGGATCAAGAAGGGGGTTTCACAGGAAGAAGACCCGCAGTTAGTCAAGAACATGGACCAGATGATTCGAGGCGAGATGTTAAGTCACCTCGCTAGATATATTATAGACGACAAGGGATGACTAAGGCGCGATGAGAGATTATGTGTTCCTCGAGTGGGAGACTTGGTAAAGAAGGTTCTTGAAGATGCACATCATTCGAGGAGGTGGCCGAGTTGGTCTCAGGATGCAGGTTGTGCCACTAGGTTAAGGCCAAGTCATAAAAGCCCGGCGGGCCATTACCTCTATTGGAGGTTTCGCAAGGGAAGTGTGAAAACATCTCGATAGATTATGTGGATGGACTACCTAGATCAAAGAAAGGGAACACGGGTATGAGGGTCATAATAGGTAGACTCACGAAGAGTGCTCATTTCAGTCCGGTAAAGAGAGAGAGGACTGCATCATGGTTAGCGACGGTTCACCCTCAAGAAGTTGGCCAGTTTCGAAATAGCCTACAGGAAGCCATGGGTAGGCAACGGAATCTAGGTATGGCCTATCACTCATAGGCGGATAGTTCATTTTAAGCATAAGTTATAGAAAATCACGTTTATAAGGGCAATTGGCAACGTGGATTGGTATTTTCAAGAAAAGTTCTGCTGCGTGGAATACTTTATAGCAAGAAGACGAGATCCAGGATTCACTAGTGAGTTTTGGAGAGCTTGCATGAAATCATGAGGTTACAGTTATGTTTAAGCCAAGTTTACAGAAAGAAGAATAAGTGGAAAAGGAAGACGAGAGGCGATAATGAAATAAGTTCCAACTCGAATTTGGGAAATAGGAGTTAGGAAGCCAAGAAATCATGAAGTAAAAGACGGTCAAAGCACAGTGGAGTTAAAGCTCAAGGAAACGTGACTAAGAAGAGTGAAGACTGGATACGCGCGTCATATCTCTTTTTAAGAGTGTATCCTTGATCCTTGTTTTCCTGTAGAGCTTGCTTGCAAGTTATCTTTTGTATATATCCTCTCGGTCCCATTCTCGATCTTATTTCTGATGTAAACTCCATAAGGGGGTTAGGACTCATCGGTTAGTACTGTATGTCAGAGTTTGAATGGATTTCTTGAAATCCAAAAAGGAGTTTATCTTGCTTATCTCTCTGTCCATGTTTATCTAGTTTATCGTGTTTATCTTGTCATGAGAACCTTAGGTAGAAACCCTTTGGATGAAACATGTATTTGAAACATGTTATGCTTGATGTTTGCAAGTGGTTGCAAGTGTTTGCAAGTGGTTACTCGTGGATGCATTATACACATTAGGCACTAGATCGGCTCACACACTCTTCATGTTGCATATGCATGAGTGTTTATGCTTATTTATGGATGAAAATTGTGTGTTATCACATGGATGTTGCATATGGGTGAATGTTATGTGCACTCATATAGATACTATGAAGTTAGGAAGTTGCATACATATGGATTCATTTCACTGACATACATATGCATTAAGGAGGTTTACTGTATCAGTAACCGCCTGATTTACATACATATGCATTAAGGAGGTTTACTGTATCAGTAACCGCCTGATTTTTGCATTAGGTAAGTACATATACACACACTTTTGCATATGTTCATACCACATTTAGAATCCTTTAAGGACAATGATTGCTCGTGGATGATGTTCTGAGTAGATGGATGTTGGATGGTAGGATATGTTCTTCCTAACTTGAAGATTTCGGGGACGAAATCCTTTAAGGAGGGGAGAATGTAACAACCCGTATTTTCAATAATCTGTTATAACATAAATCGAGGCAGAATTTAATTCTAAAATCTGAATCAAGGGAAACGGGCTATGCCATTGCGTTCGTCTCGGAAAAATACGCGAAATAGAGTCCGAGTTTTCGAAAATCGGAGTCCGTATGACCCAGTTAAGGCCCATGGAAGTTTTCAGAAATTTCCTAAGTAAAAACAGATTTAAATTTGAAATTAAAAACTAGGGTTAGGGCATAATGGCGTAGGCGGGAAAATATTCCCGCCAGGACCCCATGTCGACAGGCCTGTCGACAGGGGTCTTAGCATGTCGACTGCCCTGTCGACAGCCCTGTCGACAGGGGGTGCCCGGCTGTTTAGCCTGGTGCACCATTTTTGATTAGGGTTGGGTCTTGTGGCCTGTTTCTAGAGAGTTCCGGGATCTGATGGACCTAATTGAATCTAGGGTTAATCCTACGGTCTAAATCACTAGCCTAATCTATAAATAAGACCCTAACCTACCCTAAATCACTCATTATTCATCCTAGCAACTAAACTATGCCAAAATCAAAACTCTCATGGCCTCCACTCTCTTCATACAAATCCTAAATTAATTCCTATGAAGATTATGATGTTCATACAAGCATTTCTAAGTTGTATGAATGATCATTAGCTTGCATACATCATCAAGTTGCAAGTTTTATTGGCTAAGCTAGAGTCTTTGGGATTTTGTTTCTTATTGGAGCTTGTTTTGGGGTTTTATGCTTGCATAAAGGGCTCTCAATCTTTGATTGTAGATTTGTGTCTTCATAATAGTTGTAAGCCCTCTTACCTTCATTTTAGAAACTCTAAAGTTAATATGTGATGAAAATTGGGATTTATGCATGTTTGATGAGTTATGCATGTTTATGCAAGTTTGCTAAGCCATGATTTGTATGTTTATTGAGTTATGCATGTTTATGCAAGTGTAATAAGCCATGATTTGCAAGTTAATTGAGTTATGCATGTATACTAAGCCATGATTTGCAAGTTTAACAAGTTATGCATGTTTATGCAAGTTTACTAGGCCATGATTTGTAAGTTTAACAAGTTATGCATATTTATGCAAGTTTAAAATGACAAGTTGTGCATGTTTGACAAGTTGTGCATGTTTGACAAGTTGTGCATGTTTATGCAAGTTCACTATGCCATGTTATGCATGTTTAATAAGTTATGCATGCTTATGCAAGTTTGAAATGACAAGTTGTGCATGGTTGACAAGTTATGCATGTTTATGCAAGTTCCCTATGCCACGTTAGGCAAGTTTAACATGTTATGCATGTTTATGGCAATATGCAAGTTCACCATGCTAAGTTATGCAAGTTTAACATGTTATGCACGTTTATGGTAATATGCAAGTTCACGATGCTAAGTTGTGCAAGTCTAACATGTTATGTGTGCTTGTTGTGATATGCAAGTCTATCATGTATGTTGTGCCAAGTCCCCTCTTCCTATCCTTTATGCGTTATTACGAATATGTAAGCGATAGAATGACGTTGGGAGGGTTTTGGGTAAAAACATAAAATACATAAAAATATAAGATTGGGAATTTACCTATTAAGTTAGGTCTACCCCTTGGGAATTTACCTATTAAGTTAGGTCTACCCAAGTATTTGTTGACTTGTAATTATGTTTTGAAATAAAGTGGACATGACACTTAGAAAACATAAGTGTGGCCAACTCGAGGTTGGGTTGAGTCTGTAGCGTAATTCTACCCGGAACCGACCGGCTTAACTAGTGGCTACAAACAATAGGACCCAATGTGAGAAGTTGGTCATGTGGTGCCAAAACCCGAGGTTAGACTAAGTTGTGGTGTAAACCTACCCGGACCCGCCCGGCCTAACTAGTAACCACAACGAGGTCTAATGTGAGAGGTTAAGGTGCATTAAATTAATTAATGCCTCGTGATTAGGGTTAAGTCAAGGTCCACTAATACTTAACCAATTTGGGGATTCAAGAGATGAAAATGGGGTTAAGTTACACTTAACCAATTTAATCCATTTGGGGATACGAGGGATTAGATGGGGTTAAGTGGTGAACCGTTGATTACACTTAACTAATTTAATCCATGATTAGTGAGGGGTTAAACCACACTTAACCCTCTTAGAAAACCCTAGCAACGTGGTCTGTTCTAACAGTAATCCCAGTTTGGTATCATTCACAACCCTAGAAGCTAGGCTAGGGCGGGGCACGATTACTGGACTGATGTAAGCGACCAAAGCGACGGCTGAGTGGTACAGCGGTGCGGGTCCGGCGGGCTACGGACGTGCACGTAGTCCGATGTTGGACAAACTCGAGGCACGGGTACCAGTAGGTTAGGGCTGTGCATTATTGCTTAAGTGTCTGGGGTTGACACCCGAGGGCTTGATACACCCAAAGGTGGACCCAGCACAGTCTAACTACAACCATATGTGGGCCATATGGACACCAACGCTTGACGTGTTAGGTTTATAGGGAGCCGATCGACTAGACCGTTGGGCTGGACCTTATATTAAGGTCACTTCATGTTATTGGGCCAAAGTTTGGGCCGAGGGATCAATACCTGTTATGTTGGTTTGCTAGTACACCGTGGTGCAAAACTTAACTTTGTTTATGCGATGACACCTCTATCTATCTTGTAGTTACTTTATTATGCCAGTATGTTGTTATCTATGATCATCTCAGTTTCCATCATGATGTTAACTTTATTAGTTTATAGACTGATCGTAGCAGGGCTTACTCAGTCTTTTTGACTGACCTGTTTTCTTTCGCCTCTTTTCTTCCGTTTCCCCCCCCCCCCCCAGGTTCTCAGGGAGGGAATACTGGAGCCTAGCTTGGATTTAGCTGCTTCCTTGGATAGCTCAAGTATGCTTTGGACTTGAGCCGCTATGGTTTATCACTCTTATTTGGGGATAGTACTTATGTATTTCAGTTTATCAGATGATGTATTTATCTAGACTTGTAATTTTGGGAAAATGACATTTTGATGTACCAGACTTGTGTTTTGAAATGGTTTATAAATCTTCCACTGTTTTATCTACTTACTCTGTTTATTTACATATATATATATATGTCATGTCCTGCCTTGCTATATCATTATGCATGTTTACCTTGTTTACCAAAACGCCCCACCAAAGTCGGAGTTGCTTGCAAGAGCCACCCTGGCGGAGGTGGGGTGTTACAATATCCATGCACTAGACACTCATATTAAGTTGACCACTTGTGGATGCTGGATTTGTCGGTCGGTTCCGGGCAGACTTCGATCATAAGTTGAACTTAACCTCGTGCCTTAGTACATTTATATTTACACATTAGACCCCTCACTTTAAGCTGACTACCTATGGATGTTGGATTTTTCGGTCGGTTCCTGACAGACTTCTACCACAAGTTGAGCTTAACCTCGTGTTTAAATGTAGTTATAGTTTAAATTTCTTAATCGAGGTGTACAACATTTATCCTAATTATTTTAGCAACTGTAACCATTATCTTATTATACTTACTTTTCCCAATCAACATTTGCTACCATTGTTATTTATTGATTTGTGGTCCGATTTATAGCAATTAATTATACTGATTGCTACAAATGGTCACCACAAATATATTGATTCAAGATGGATTACATTTACATATATAATTCTGTAATTGAGCATCATGCAAACATTCAAACATTCAATACAATGTATATTTTACCTTTTTACGCTGATCTGGACGGATAATATTTATATATTTATATTTTTGTGTGGACAACATAGTTATTATTCTATTTTTTTTATTATTCTTTAAATTTAATGATTTGGTTAAGACAATAACCAAACACTCCTTTTTGCATTCAATCTTGCCAAAAGGTTTCAATCTTACAAAAAGACCATTAGCTATGGTTATTGTAAACTATGCCTAATTAATGAAATTGACATATTTCCAAATCACAAGAAATATATGTAAATGTATAATTTGGAATAGTTGATGCAAATTACGCACAAATAAAAATTTATATTTATACATACATTTGCACCACTTTTCCCTTTTCAATCTTTTTATCAATCTCTTGTGATTTCAAAGTAATGCCTTTTATATTCAAATGGAGGAAAATGACATATTTACAACAATTAAGCCAAAACCCAATAATATTAAACACAAACAAGTGTATTTCTTTTAAATATCACAATCACAAAATCCACCTTTTTATCCAAATTCACATAATTTGTCATTCAACACTAAAAATAAATATCTGGAATATAACCACGTCTTAATGGTGTTTACTTGGGACTGATTTCCCAATCTACAGTGCTTTTCAACAACTGTAATATATTTTACAACATGATTGTAGTAATATGTGTAAACAAGTGTAAGAATACTACAATTAATATTATGCATAACCAAAATTCACAATTCACAAATTTTGACAATTTTTACAATCAGAACTAATAGTAAAAATTCCATTACAACAATATCATGAACATATTTAATGAAAATAGGCATAAATTTTGAGATCTATTACAAACGAGATAAATACCTTATTATAAATGTATAGTATAAATTTCCTACTCACCTGCAAGCATCCAAATCCAAAGTTTGAATCTTTTAGGCCTACAATTCCCCAAAATTCTTATAAATCTACAATTTTTCTTAAAAGGGGATAATTTCATATCTGTAGAGATGTAAGAAAATAGGAAGAGAGGGGAGAATCTATTGCTGAGTGCTAATTTGCATTCTTTTCCTTAGATCTGATAATCCTCTCAATTTTATGTGATATGGATTTGATTTGTTGTATAAGAATATATTTTTAATTAAGAATTTAGGTTTGGAGAAGGAGGAAAATGGTAGAGTTCCGCTGCTGCTACAGATTTGTGTGGAAAACAATGAGGCCTTACCCCTTTATTTATAGGATTGGAATTGGCCTTGATTGTTAGATCTATTTTAATTAACATCCGTCCATTCGTTAAAAATATATAATAACCTAACCTTATAAAACCTAGCCATCACTGGACATTTTGACGCCCAGTGGGTCGACCGCTAGGGTCGATCGCCTGGGTCGTCATATTCCCAGTCAAGTTAGTTTAATAAGGTATGTTCTATTAAATTATTCTGATTTAATTATTTTTCATCCATTTTCATATTTCATCCGTAATTTTTTTATATAGACTCCGTTCGCTAAACTCCAAACATTAAAGTTGACCAGAATTCCGAGACGAACGCATCGGTTAAAGTTTCGTGGTCAAATTCCATCATTTGCAGAAATTTCTATTTTTGAAATTCTAATAATTAATTTATATTGCTAAAATTCCGGGTTGTTACATGATCCCTCTTTTAGCACTCGGGTTGTCATTAATTGAAAAATGAAATATGTGACCATTGATCTCAACTAACTTCTATATTCCTTGAGATTAGTTATGTGCTTGAGAACAAAATTATATTATTGACACTGATCCTAATCTTCAAAGTATAGTTCTTTTTCAACTGCATAAGAGAGTGCTTTCTTATAAGGTGAAGAATTCTCAACTGGAAACTACTGATGATGGGTTCTATTTTATTTTCGTCCGATCTTACAAATTACTCATCATCTATTGGATATCCATGTTCAAATATTGTAGTGCATAGCATCAGTTATTTGAAAGATATGATAATGAGAGGATTCAAGTTATATGAAAGTAATGTAGTTTCCAAGTTATTCATCATCTACTGAATTTATTGATCTTAATCATGTTTTCTTTAGTTTTGTTGACTTGCTTTTCCATTTCTTGATAATACATTCGTTGTTTAGAGAAGTTTATCTTTATGCGAACGAATGCTTGCTATTTAATTCACCTTCCTATTTTATACAGTATATTTGTGTTAACATTCTATTGAAATTATACAAGTTTATATTGAAAAGAAAAACCGATAGTATTTAATTAGGTGCACTTTTTCACATATGTAGTACTATATATGAAGGGAAAGTCTAAAGAGACAAAAAAATTGACATAAATGGCAACACAATTGATTTGGACCATTGGATCACCCCATGAATTACATCTCTCCATATAAAGACAAAATGATCCAATGGCTGAGGTTCTGTGTGTCTCTCTTTGTGTCTAATTTTGTGTTCAAATAGCCGACCCTTAATATAAATAAAGATTAGAAATAAATATAAATTGTAATCTTTACGTAATACATTAGCAGTTTTTAAATAATTTAATTTATCAACGAAAGCATTAAACAGTCTGACATGTTTTTAGGCTTATGAATGAATTTTTAAATAAAGTTGCTAAAAATCTTTTTTATTGTTTGAGGTCAAAAATTGTCTTCATTGTTCGGAAATCGGTCAAGAATGGTACAATTCCACATCTTAACTTTTGTTGGTTATTTGGAAAGAAAAAGATTAATATATCCTCTATCATTATTAATAGTGGTAGGTGTTCATAATGTTTTTTCTTCTTTTTAGCTGCCTCCTGTAAGATTCTTCTTTCTATTACATTGCTCCTGATGGAAGTTGCTTTACCAAAATTTCTTGTTGCACATTCTTTGCATCTTGAAATTGTTTTGTTTGTCGTCTTAGGTGCAGAGACTTTGTATTTCTTCCTTCCCAAGGCATAGCAAACTGTAAACTAATGTCTTTAGCCATTACTTTCGTTTTTTCCTTTTCGAATATGAATGCATCTTCTTCGACCAAATAGCAGCTGTATACGACATACAAATTGTGTTGTTGCTTTTTTACTTTCTTTGATTGGTATCTTCTCCTCGTAGAAGACAACGAAAAAGTTGTAGAGACTTGTTGTAACAACCCGTAAAATCTGGGCCAGTTTAAAATTTTTATTTTGGCAATTTTAATGAATTTTGAACATTCAAAATAGAATATTTTAAATAATATCGACGAGAAATTTATTTCGAATAGAATTTGAATGTATATATTATATACGTCGTCGTTAGAATATAAATAATTATATATAATTATAAAATAGAATTGAAAATGGCGCGGTAGTTCGATAATTCGATTTCAAACTTCAATTGAATGTACGGGGTGCAAAACATCCGGATTATAGTGAAACCAAAAATATTAGGATCTAATTGTGAATATCTTTCCAACGAATCCGAAAAATTGAAATTTCATAGTGGGGATCAAAAGATATGTCCAGTCGAAAATTCGGAATAGTCGCTATGGAATTCAAACCCTTAAAAATGGGAATTTTGCAAACGACCTCGGATTTCGACGAAACCACTTTTGTTGGATCCGTGATGTCAATTTATTGCTAGGTATCAAATTTCATAATTTTTCGAATCAATATGTGAGCGTGGCAAAGGAAAACGCGTTTGACCAGTTTCAGTTGATTTTAATCGACTGGAAAATGGCCATTTTTCAAACGGTCTCAGAATTCGATGAAATTAGTTTTGTTAGGGCCGTATCGTCAATACGAAGCAAGGAAATATTTTTCTGCAATTTTTCGAGTTAGTATGTGGCCCCGGTAATTTGAAATGTACGTTTAAAATTCAGTATAATGATTTAAATGTAAATTCAATGAAAACTGATTCAAACGGCCGAATCAGCCTACGATACATGTCCCATTATGTTTGGAATGGGGGTATTATGCTAGGGGCGACAGTCGTTGGGTGTCGATTGGTGTTCGAAATAAAAGTCAACTTTTTGTGGATTATAAATATAAATAAATATATATATATTTATTTATTTATTTATTATAACACCCCCCTTTTTTTACACTTTCCCCTTCACCATCAGATCTCGAATTAGAAAATAAATAAATAAAACATGGCCTCCGATGATCGATGCTCCATCGCCCTCCACTTCGCTCCGCTTCCCCTCCCTCTGCTTCAGGCCGACCATCCTCCTTCGCCTCCCCCCTTCGATCACGACCCCATCGCGACGAGACCCCTCCGCTTCAGCCCCAAACAGTCGCGCTAGCCAATCTGGGCCCCCACCTCGCGCCGCAGTGCCCTGCCGTCGACCCTGACATGAAACCCTTCCCCTTCCCTCCGATTCGCCTTCCGCCGCCCCTCGAGCGCATCAGCCACCACCACCAAAGCAGCTCCGATCCCTTAGCTTCCACCGACCCCTCTTCCCCCAGTCTGACGCAAGCGCGCAGACCCCCCTACTCTCCTTCGATCCAAGCTTTATCCTGTAAGTTTTTTTTTCTAGTTTTTGACTATAGAAGATAGGATTTTTACTTATAGAAAATAGGATTTTTAGAAGAGATGGTTTTTCACTAAAAAGATAAGATCTTTATTAAGGTAAGGATTAGATTTTTATTAAGATAAAGACGATATTTTTAAATATGCGAAGATGATATTTTTAAATATGCAAAGACGATATTTTTTAGATATGCAAAGACGTAATTTTTATATACGTATGATAATAAAAATATGATTTTTGTTAGATGTGAATATTAAAAATATAATCTTTATTAGAAGAAGAACGATATAAAAATGTAATTTTTATAACAAAGTAGCGATGTAAAGATATGATTTTTATATATAAAACATCATATTAAAAATATGATTTTTGATATGAACAGCGTGAAAAAGGTTGCGATGGAACGGGTGGAAGGCAAATCCAAATTTGAACCGCTCAGAAATAGAGAATGAAGGAGTGGATCCCTCGGTGAGAATTTCTCACTCTTTAATTTAATTTTCTAGTTATATATATATACTAGGATGCAGACGGTGTTTAGTAGCACCTGACACCCGTCGTCCACAGACCATGGACGGCTTGTATGCTTGTTTGTTTGATTTTGCTGTGTAGTTGATTGTGTGATGTGATGTGAAATAAAATAAAATATTTATATAGTTAAAAATATTTTATAGTTAAAAATATTTTATAGTTTAAAATAGAATTTTTAACGTGTATATGAAATGAAATAAAAATAAACAAATCGGATGATTTGTTTATATACACACATTTAACTGATATTAATGGGGACGATAAATTTTACACATCGCCCAACTGCACAAATAAAATCTGTGTTTGGTTGTTTGAAACCCCACACGGGTATTGGGATGATAATTGACGTACACTAATCCCAAAAATTAGTTGTATGTCGATCGATTGATTGACAGACTGTTATAAGCATTAAATATTTATATTTGATGCTTATACAGTGTAGAATGCACTTTGGATGATGGTTGATGATTTATCGTTGTTGTTAGATATGTGCGGTAGAAAATAGATATAATTAACATTATATGGTAATTGATTGGGCCTCATTCCAGTTTTAAAATAGAAATATTTGAAAAGGAAATATTTGAAATAGAATATTTGTAAATAGGAATATATGAAGCCGTATTGATCAGATTGACGCCATTTTGACGTGAACGATATTTATATCGATTTTATTCATTTTATGATGAATGTCGAAAATGATTTC
This sequence comes from Allium sativum, assembly GCA_030737875.1. NCBI lineage: Eukaryota > Viridiplantae > Streptophyta > Magnoliopsida > Asparagales > Amaryllidaceae > Allium > Allium sativum. Next base: position 662,712,959 of record CM060919.1, read on the forward strand.
AAAATCTGATTTTTTGAATTGAAATGAATTCGAATTGAAATTGAATATAAACGAATTCGAATTGAAATTGAATATAAATGAATTCGAATTGAAATTGAATATAAACGAATTCAAATTGAAATTGAATATAAATGAATTCGAATTGAAATTGAATATAAACGAATTTGAATTAAAATTGAATATAAACGAATTCGAATTGAAATTGAATATAAATGAATTCGAATTGAAATTGAATATAAATGAATTCGAATTGAAATTGAATACAAATGAATTCGAATTGAAATTGAATATAAATGAGTTCGAATTGAAATTGAATAGAAATGAGTTCGAATTGAAGTTGAATTGAAATCGATTTGAAATGAATTTAAAACGAATTTATATTGAAAAACTCAATTTTGATTTGAATTTGAAAAGAAGTTGAAATCGTTTTGAAAATGAATTTAAAACGATTTATAAAGCACGTTTTGAATTGAAATCGACGAAGTATATATTATATATATTATATATATATAATATAATGGCCTGAATAGAATGCGTCGCGCCGCGGCAGTTCGCGAATTTCGACCATTGACTTCGAATGGCTATTGCAGGAGATCCGACCGTCGGATTCTCCTAAAAACAGAACCGTTGGGTTCGTATCGAAAAGAGCTTTCTAATGAATATTAGAAATTAGAAATCTCACGGTTGGATTTGGAATTATGTCCAAATCAAATTTGAAAAAGGTCGCTGTAAGTGCAGTTCGATGGCCGTTGATGGAAATCGACTGTACAGGCCTTGATAAATTTATTAAATATAGTAATAATTTGTGTAAAATCATAAGAAATGATTTAGAAAGAACTGGGGTGAAAAACTCCGTATTTGAAAAGATAAAAATAGATTTTTATCGAAATGAACTAGTTTTGAACTAGAATTATAATTCTATTTATTTTTAAATAAATAAATTGAATTTGAAATGGTTTTGAAAATAACCAGAATTTCCAATGATTGCATTGGAATGGATTTGAATCGAAATTGTCTTCGGAATATTTCGATGTTGGATTTCGTGATTATACAGATGTTATGGAAATTTGAAAGATATAGATATATATATATCGTTATTTCCAATACGATATTTGTTGGTCGTAGAATTTGATATTGAATATAAGCCGGGATATTTTCTATTCAGAGCCTTGTATTTAATATCAAATGTGATTTGGGTTTGTCGTGAATGGTGTCTTGACTAACACTGTTCTTGAACCCAGTTGAGAAAAGATTAAATCTTTTTATTTAGATTTAATGAAGTGTACCAATTAAATAATATTTATTTGGAACTGAATTGATATTGATTTTTGGGTTTATCGTGAACAGTGTTTTAAATAACACTTGTTCTTTAACCCGATAATTAATGGAACGTGATTTTGGGTTGTTGTGAATGGTATCTTCAATAATACAGTTCTTAGACCCAAAGGAGTTAAGAAAATCAGAAACTAACTGGAGGTTAGTTAAGTTGAATGGTTTCAGAGGTATTGATCTGATGTTGGTTTCGGCCTTCGGGGTTAATACTTAGGGAATTGCTCACTTGCTAATTTACAGTTAGGGGCTGATTGAAATGTGATGTGATTTTGGGTTTATCGTGAACCGTGTTTTAAATGACACTAATTCTTTAACCCAGTCACAGATTAAAACTAAGTGGAGTTTTAATGAATCCTTAATTAGATTGAAATAATCGAGAATGGAGTATCACCAGTTTTGCTCCAGGCGATAGTTAAATCTTTAATTAGATTTGAACGTGAAATGGTAATTGAATTTACCGATAACACCGTGGTGTTAGATATGAAGTATTACCAGTTTTACTTCATGGGATGAATAGGTTGGGATTGGGAAATTAAAACCAATGATTACTTCGGTAAGGTTCGTTAATCCCGACTAGTTAAATCGAAATTCAAAAGAAGATTAAAGAATAAATTCAAGGAATTTATCTTGGATAAAATTAATGGGAACCTTTCCCTATGAATGTGAAATTTAGAAACTAACTGTCGGTTAGCCAAGCAGAATGGTTTTCTGAATATTGATCTGATGTTGGTTTCGGCCTTCGGGGTTAATATTTGGGAAATTATTCTCTTGATTAATTTACGGTTAGTGACTGATGAATTGGAATGAGGCGTATGTTGTGTTTGTGTAACACTTATTTAAAATATACGCGAGTTATTCGAAAAGACCGGGTTTATCCCATTCTGAATAACTGATACGACGATAAGTCGAAGATGAAGACGATGGTCGAAGACCGGAGGTCTTCATGTCATTTGGGTGATTACTGATGATCTTGATTGGGCTGTACACCCAAGAAGATGGAAACAGTTGGTGATCGTCCAGACGTATTTGGCGATCGATGGATTTGCGGGGTACTAGGTGCCTCCGGTTTCGTTCAGACCCAGAATGGACTTGTAAATGGACTGTGTGTCTGACATTGGATTTTAGTCCGTGTGATTGATCTCTATTAAATATATATCTGTTTGGCGGCAGAGAATTTATTCTCTTGCTTAACACCCTTCTCTGAGACGTACGAGCTCCGGGGTTATATATTGATGGATATCAAACGCATAGAGTGAATTGCCTGTGTGTCATGCCTAAGTGGCAATTGATCGAGGCTTCTGTTGAAAAGTAAAGTCTTGTGGTTGATGATCAAAGCACCGCCTGTGTGGCATAGCTTTGTGTAACGTGAATTCGCGAGCCTCACCCCCCGGTTGTGAACCAAAAACGGGAGAGGACGTCAGGAAGGACATGCGTTTCTTTCTAGCTAGGGTGGTGTCAGTGACCTACCAGCCCTGACATTTATATACTTTTCACCTGTGTGGTTGTTGCTGTTGCGAGGCGCCTCGGTTAGATCGGACGATCCGGGTCCGATGGAGCCATTCTTTGGCTCATTTACGCCCCAAAGGCGGGGAAACGTAGTGTTCAGGCATAATAATCCACATCGGTGGGCCGACCCTGAGGATCCAAGGCTTGCCTGCGCGCTTGCCTGAGGCTCGGGCTAGAGAGTCTCGAATCGGTAGAGGACGATCTCTGGCCTCGGTTCATAGATGGAAATCCAATTTCCAAATACGTGACATTTGCGGTTTTATTTGCAAACCTACATATGGTGACATAGTGGCATGGGACGCTCATGTCGCCTATGGTTGATACTTATGATTTGAAGTTGTTTTATACACTATGCACTTATAATAGTATCAAATGATTTGTTTTAAACGTATCAAGCATTCTTTGACTGTTATAAGGGAAAATCCTATCCCCCGGCTTGCGTTGCATTGTGTGATAGGACCTGGGTCTTATAACTGCTTCATTTTTCTTTATTTAGCATTGCGCTGCTGTTTTATGCACTGGTATTCTTGGGAGGAAACCCGTTCCGTGTTATACGGCGTGGTCCCTTGATTTACCTAACTTTCAAAATAAAGATTAATAACTGTTATAGTTCTCACACCAGTCACATGACTGACCTGGAGTTTATTGTTTTAACCTAAACTCTGAGTGCCCTTATTTTCGACACGGGCAGCTAGTAGTTTTGGTTTTGCAGATTTATATTCACAGGATCCTGGTTTACAGCTGGAATGATATCCGGAAAGCTTTGTATCCGTATATCTCTTCTAGTTGTGTATTGTATTATTTTCCGCTGCGATGTATTTAAATGTAATTTAAATCTCTGATAATTTCTGTGTAATATTTATTCATACTCTGTTATTCTTGTATTCTAATTGAATTGTTGTAATATACAATGAAATGTTCTTCCGTCTGCGTTCTGTTGTGGCTTGTTCTCGAACTATCCGCGCTTTCCTTTACGGGGAAGTTACGGGTTTTCACACTTGTGTTGTTCAAGATTTCTGTACATTTTTTATTCAACCCATTGTTGTCTTTGATAAGTTTTATGATTTTGACCACATCTGTTATAACGACCCGAAACTTCCCTGTAAAGGAAAGACCGGATTGAGTTGAGAACACGATAAATCAGAACACAAACAGATGAACATTTCATTGCTTATTACAACAATTTCAATAGAATATAAGAATATAACAAAGCATGAATAAATATTATACATCAGAAAAATATCAGAGATTTGAATTACAGTGCAGCGGAAAAATAACACGAAACACAACTGAAAGGAATACACGGATGCAGAGCTTTCCAAGTATAGTTCCAGCTGTAAACCAGGATCCTATGAATATAATATCTGCAAAACCCAACTACTAGCTGCCCGAGTGGGAAATAGAGGCACCCAGAGTTTAGGTTAAAACAATAAACTCCAGGTCAGTCATGTGACTGGTGTGAGAACTAAAACAGTTATTAATTTGGTTTTAAAGTTAGGTATAACAAGGGACCACGCCGTATAACACGGAATGGGTTTACCCCCAAGAATACTAGTGCATAAACAAATAGCGCAATGCTAAAGAGAAAATTGAAGCTATTATAAGACCTAGGTCCCATCACACAATGCAATGCAAGCCGGAGGATAGGGTTTTACCTTATAATAGCCAAATAATGCTTAATACGCGATATTTAATCTTTTTTATTACTATAAGTGAAGAAAACAACTTCAAATATAAATGTATTAATCATAGGCGGCATGAGCGCCCCATCCCACTATGTCGCCATATATAGGATTACAACTAAAACCGAAATGTCGTATTGGAAGTTGGATTTCCATCACGAACCCAGGCAAGGGATCGTCCTTACCACTTCGAGACAATCTAGCCCATGTCTCGGGACTCATACTCATGTGAGCCCTTAGGCGCCATAGGGCCGGTCCACACGAAGTGGATTAAAATGCCTGAACAATACGTTTCCCCGCCCTATGGGGTGTAAACTGGTCATATTTTGACCAAACCATCGGCATCGTAGTGACCGATATATCCGAGGCACCTCACAATCCATCATCCACATAAGTAAAATGCCAGGGCTTTTAAAATGATGACACCACCTCTAGCTAGAAAGAAATGCATGTTCTTTCTGGATCCTCTCTCGTTTCTGGTTCATACGGGTAAGTGAAGCTCGCGAATTAACGCTATACACAAAGCGGCGCTATATTAAAGCTATGCTTTGATCATCAACCACAAGGCTCTGGTTTTCAACAAGAGCCTTGATCCTTTTCCACTCATGCATACCATAGAGGCAATTCACGCCATGCGACTGATGTCTATCGATATACAACCTCTGATCCCGTACGTTTCAGAGAAGGGTGAAGTAAGAGAATAAATTCTCCTTCACCAGGCAGATGTATATTTAACAGAGATCAATCAGCACAGAATAAAATCCAATGTTAGACACAATGTCCATTTACAAGTTCATTCTGGGTCTGAACAAAATCGGAGGCACCTTATTCCTCGTCCCATATGTCTAATACAGGAGAGAGGCCCTCGCATATCCGTCGATCTCCAAGTACGTCTGGACGATCACCACTTATTATCTCGTCTTGGGTATACAGCCCAATCAAGACATCAGTAATCATCCAAACTATGTAAAGACCTCTGCTATTCAACCACCGTCTTCATCGTCGACATATCGTCGCATCAGTTATTCAGAATAGGTATAAACCCGGTCTTTCCGAATAACTCGCGTATTTTATAAACAAGTGTTACACAAACACAACATATGCCTCATTCCAATCCAGAATATTCTTTTATTTAAATATTCACATCATTAGAGAATAGGTTCCCATTAATTTTATAATAGATAAATTCTTTTAAATTTACTCTTTAATCTTCCTTTGAATATCAATTCAAACCATATTAAGGTTTATCCAAACTAGTCGGGATTAGCGATCCTTACCGAAGTAATCATTTATTATATTTCTCAATCCCAACCTATTTATCCCATGGAGAAAAACTGGTAATACTCCATATCTAACACCACAGTATTATCGGTAAATATTAACTACCATTTCACGTTCAAATCTAATTAAAGATTTAACAATCGCTTGGAGCGAAACTGGTGATACTCCATTTCCGATCATTTCCTGAATTTGATAACTTAAATTATCACATTTATATTTCAATCTAATTAAAGATTCATTAAAACTCTAATTCAGTTTTAATCTTCCTAAAAATCAAAATATTAATGATTATTCAAATCTAAGAAATAAATCCTGTCTTTAACTGGGTTAAAGAACCAATGTCATTTAAAACACGATTCACAATAAACCCAAAATCACATGACATCAGTTTCTAAACATAAATTAGTATGAGAACAATTCCCTAAGTATTAATCCCGAAGGCCGAAACCAACATCAGATCAATACCCAGGAAACCATTCAACTTATCTAATCTCCAGTTAGTTTCTAATTTTCTTAACTCAATCTTAATTTAAAGATTTATTCTTCTCTCAATTGGGTTTAAGAACAGTGTTATTTAAGACACCATTCACGACAAACCCAAAATCCCATTTGATATTAAATACAAGGCTCCGAATAGAAAATATATCGGCTTATATTCAATATCAAATTCTGAAACCAACAAATATCGTATTGGAAATAACGATATAAACATATCTTTCAAATTTCCATAACAATATCTGTATAATCACGAAATCCAACATCGAAATATTCCGAAGATGATTTCGATTCAAATCCATTCCAATTCCTATATTGGAAATTCTGGTTATATTAAAACCATTTCAAATCAAATTTTATTTATTTCTAAAAATAATTGGATTATTATTCTAGTTCATAACTAGTTCATTTCGATGAAAATATATTTTCATCTTTTCAAATATGGAATTTTTTCATCCCAATTCTTTCCAAATCATTTATTATGATTTTACACAAATTATTAATATTTTTAATAATTTAATGAAGGCCGATACAGTCGATTTCCATAAACGGTCGTCGAACTGCACTTACAGCGACCTTTTCCAAATTTGATTTGGACATAATTCCAAATCCAACCATTAGACTTCAAATCTCTGATATTCGTTGGAAAGCTCTTTTCGATACGAACCCAACGGTTCTGGGTTAAGAAGAATCCGATAGTCGGATCTCCCGTAACGTCAATTCGAAGTCAATGGTCGAAATTCGTGAACGGTCGCGGCATGGCGCATTCTTTTCAGGCCATTTAATATATATATTATATATATATTTCGTCGATTTCAATTCAAAACGTATTTTATAAATCGTTTTAAAATCGATTCTAATTTCTTTTTAAATTTTAAACCAAAATTGAATATTCTACATCATTATAATACAAATGATGATATTTTCAAAATATTTGATTTTAAAATTATTTCCTTTTCGATATTCGTTATAAAAACGAATAAAATCGATATAAATATCGTTCGCGTCAAAATGGCGCATATCTAATCAACACAGCTATATATATTTAAGTATTTCGTGTCCATCCCAAATCGGACACCAAAAATCATATTTTGATTCTTTTTTGAATATTATTTTAAAATATTCCTTCTTTTGTTTTTATTCAACACATGATTATTTTATTCAACAAATGAATATTTATTTTATTCAACACATGAATATTTTTAATCCTTTTCTGAATATTATTTTAAAATATTCCTTATTCTAAAATATTCGTTATTCTAAAATATTCTTTCTTTTTGAACTGGAATCAGACACAGTCAATTACCATATAATGTTATTTATATGGATTTCATACAACACATGTATAACGACCATAATCAACAATCATCCATCAACCAAAGTGCATCGGTAACACCCCACCTCCGCCAGGGTGACTCTTGCAAGCACTCTGACTTTGGAGGGGCGTTTAAATCAGGTAAACATGCATAATGATATATCAAGGCAGAACAAGAACATATGTATATATGTAAACAGAGTAAATAACATAGATAAAACAGCGGAAGATTTTCAAACCATTTCAAAACAAGTCTGGTACAACATAATATCAATTTCCCAAATAAACAAGTCTAGATAAAACAACATCATCTGAAAACTGAAATACATAAGTGCTATCCCCAAAATAAGTGAGAACCATAGATAGCTTCATGTCGAAAACGTACATGAGCTGAAATCCCACAATCAAGCAATCCAAAATCCAAGCTAGGCTCCTGTATTCCCTAATTGAGAACCTGGGGGGGGAAACGGAAGAAAAGAGGCGAAAGAAAACAGGTCAGTCAAAAAGACTGAGTAAGCCCTACTACAATCAATGTAAACTGATAAAGTTAACTGGCATGAGCAGCAAGGGATGAACATAAGGATAACAACATACTAGCATGATGATTACCTAACAAGGTAGATAAAGGTGTCATCGCATAATCAGGATTAAGGTTTTGCACCACAGGTGTACTAGGAAACTAACATGACTTGAATAAACAAGTATTGATCCCTTGGCCCAAGCTTTGGCCCAATAACATGAAGTGACCCTCATACGAGGTCCAATAACATGAAGTGACCCTACCACGAGGTCCAACCCAAACGGTCTAGTCGATCGGCTCCCTAAGCCTAACTCGTCACGTGTTGGTGTCAATACGGCCCAAACATAATTGTAGTCAAACTGTGCCGGGTCCACCCGTCGGGTGTATCAAGCCCTAGGGTGTCAACCCCTGGACACCATGAACATGAGTGCACAGTCTCGATCTACTGGTACCCGTGCATGTTTTCTCCGGGTACGGACTATGTGCACGACCAGAGTCCGCCCGGAACTACACCGGCGTACCACCCTGCCGTCGTTTATTGGTCGCTTACCTCCAGCCCAGTAATCGTGCCCCCACCCTAGCCTAGTCCCTAGGGTCATGATGATACAAACTAGGGATTACTGCTGGAGTGGACCCCCCATTGCTAGGATTTTTCTAGTGGGTTAAGTACGGTTTAACCCCTTTACTAATCATGGATTAACTTGGTTAAGTGTAACGATGAGTTCACGACTTAACCCCGATTAATCTACCAAGCCCAAATTGGTTAAGTATTACATGGTCCATGACTTAACCCTAATCACGAGGCATTAATTAATTAATGCGCCTTAACCTCTCACATTAGACTTTGTTGTGGTTACTAGTTAAGCCGGGCGGGTCCGGGTAGCTTTACACCACAACTTGGTCTAACCTCGGGTTCAAGGTACAACATGACCAACTTCTCACATTGGGTCCTATTGTTTGTAGCAACTAGTTAAGCCGGTCGGTTCCAGGTAGGTTTACGCTACAAACTCAACGCAACCTCGAGTTGGCCACACTTATCTTTTCTAAGTGTCATGTCCATCGTGTTTCCAAAACACATTACAAGTTTTCAAGCAATTGGGTAGACCTAACTTAATAGGTAAATTCCCAATGGGTAGACCTAACTTAATAGGTAAATTCCCAAGCTCATGTTTTTATGTCTTTTAAGTTTACCTAACCCCAAACGCAATCCCATCGCTTACATATCGCAATAGCGCATAAAGGATAGAAAGAGGGAACTTGGCATAATCATGACATAAAAGTGTTAAGCCACAAGTTCAACATGGTGGCATATGAAATGTACATATGTTCATATACTTGCATTAGGCCTCAAAAGCATGCATAAAACCAAACTTGTCATATTGGTGATACATGGTGATAAATGACATGTAAAAATGGCCATAAGTTCGCATTTAGCCTCACATGCAAGTTATCATAAGAGATATGATAACTTACATGTTGCCAAAATGCAACCTTTGGCATAAAGCTTGAAGCTTTATGTTCATAAGCCCAAGATAAGCTTGCATAACATGATAACATGAGCCAAATGATCAACCCAAACTTGCATAACATAACTTGCATATCATATGACAACTTGCATATCAAACTTGCATAACATGACTTGATGAACTTGCATATCACATCATAGTAAACTTGCATAACACATCATAGTGAACTTGCATAACACATCATAGTGAACATGCATAACACATCATAGTAAACTTGCATATCATACATTTAACTTTAGAGTTTAAGTATGAAAGGAATAGGGCTTACAATGCTTATGAGGACTCAAATGAGTATAGCAAATGTAAGAAAACCCTTATGCAACCAATTAATCCCCAAAAATGCAAGCAAAATTGATCAAAACTCTTTCTTTATGGTGCAAATATAGAGACTTGACTTGGATGCAAGCTAATGATGATCATACAAGTCTAAAAACACTTGTATGCATGGAAAATCTCATAAGAATTTGTTTAGGAATTTTATGAAGAGAGTGGAGGCCATGAGAGGATTGATTTTGCCATAGTTTAGTTGCTAGAATGAATAATGATGATTTAGGGTAGGTTAGGGTCTTATTTATAGATTAGGAAAGTGTTTTAGGCCATAGGATTAAACCCTAGTTTCAATCTCAGCCCTCAAAACCGAATCTGGCCCCCAAGCTCAACACAAACCCAAGATGGTGCACCAGGCTAAACAGCCCGGCTGAGCCAAGTCGACAGCCCAGTCGACAGGGCTGTCGACTTGGTCTAACCAAGTCGACAGGGCTGTCGACTTGGGGTGTTCTAGCGGGAATTCTCCCGCCTGGCCCAATCTGGCCCAAATTTCCAAGTTTCAAATTTGAATTTGAAATCTGTTTTTACTTTGAAATTTTCTGAAAACTTCGTTGGGCCTTAATCGGGTCATACGGACTCCGATTTTCGAAAACTCGGACTCTATTTCGCGTATTTTTCCAAGACGAACGCAATGGCATGGCCCGTTTCCCTTGATTCAGATTTATAAATTAAATTCTGCCTCGGTTTATGTTATAACAGGTTATGGAAAAATACGGGTTGTTACATTCTCCCCTCCTTAAAAGGATTTCGTCCCCGAATTCTTCAAGTTAGGAAGAACGTATCCTACCATCCAATCATCCATCTACTCAAAACATCATCCACGAGCAATCATTGTCCTTATAAGATTCTAAATGTTGTATGAACATATGCAAAGGTGTGTGTATATGTCCTTATCTAATGCAAATATCATCAATGCAAATTATGTTAGTGAAATGAATCCATATGTATGCAATTCCTAACATAATGTATAACATCTATATGTGTGCACATAACATACATCCATATGCAACATCCATGTGATAACACAAAAATTTTCATCCATGAATAAGCATAAACACTCATGCATATGCAATATGAGGAGTGTGTGAGCCGATCTAGTGCCTAACGTGTATAATGCATCCACGAGTAACCACTTGCAACCACTTGCAACCATCAAGCATAACATGTTTCAAACACATGTTTCATCCAGAAGGGTTTCTACCTAAGGTTCTCATGACAAGATTAACACGATAAACTAGATAAACATGGATAGCAAAGAGAAAGATATGCTAACAAAGAAAAGAGATTGAGAGTGTACCCTCAAAAAGGAATGGATAAAGCCCACGCATCTTCCCCTCGGTTTCCCAAGTGGCGTCTTCTTCGGCTTCACCCCATTGAACCTTTACCAACTTTACCTCTCGATTCCTTAGCTTCTTGGTCTCCGTCCCCAAGATACGAATCGGAGCTCTCCTCAAGGTAGCCTCTTTCTCCACTTCCACATCTTCCAGAACACTCGGCTCAACAACCTCTGCTGATTCATGTAAACACTTCCGGAGATGCGAGACATGAAAAACATCGTGTACTCCGGCAAGCTTCTCGGGCAACTTCACTCTATAAGCCATCTGCCTGATCCTCTCTATAATAGGGAATGGTCCAACAAACCTCGGTGCTAACTTCCCAACGGCTCCAAATCGGACCACATTCCGCAAAGGAGAAACCTTCACGAAAACCATATCCCCAACATCAAACTCCAAATCAGTTCTTCGCTTATCAGCATAGGATTTCTGACGATCCTGGGCCGCCTTCATCCGTCTCTGAATCAACTCGACCTTCTCGGATGTATCTCTGATCATATCAGGCCCAAGTATAAGCTTATCTGTAGTCTCCCACCAACATGTAGGCGACTTGCACGGCCTCCCATATAAAGCTTCAAATGGTGCCATCCCTATGCTTGCTTGATAACTGTTGTTATATGCAAACTCAACAAGAGGAAGATGGTCTTCCCAAGTACCACCAAAATCCAGAATACAGAGCCTCAACAGATCCTCGAGTACCCTATTCACCCTTTCGGTTTGACCGTCCGTCTGTGGGTGATAAGCAGTACTTAGATTCAACCTCGTGCCCATGGCTTCTTGCAAGCTATTCCAGAACTGACTTGTAAAGATTGGGTCACAGTCACTGACTATACTAGAAGGGACTCCATGAAGTCTCACAATCTCACGAAGATATACTGACGCTAGCCAAGATGCGGTCCTCTTGCCCTTCACCGGAATGAAATGAGCACTCTTCGTAAGTCTATCCACAATAACCCAAATGCTCGTATTCCCTTTCCTTGACCTTGGTAGCCCATCGATAAAATCCATGGAAATACTCTCCCACTTCCAAAGTGGAACGTCTAGAGGATGCAATAGCCCACCGGGCTTCTTTGACTCGGCCTTAACTTGCTGGCAAATGATACATCTAGAGACAAACTCTGCCACATCCTTCTTCATCCCAGGCCAAAAGAAAATGCGCTTCATATCTTTATACATCTTATCTCCGCCTGGATGTATAGTCAACTTAGAGCGATGCGCTTTCTCAAGAACTTTCCTTACTAGATCTTCTACCATTGGAACACATAACCTTCCGTCTCTCCTCAGCCAACCCTTGTCATCAATAGAATATCGAGCGAGATGACTAGACGTCTCTCCTCGAATCAGCTTATCCATAATCTCAACTATCTGAGGGTCTTCTCTCTGCGAAGCCCCAACTTGATCAAGAAGGGTAGGTCTGAGTTCCAGAGATGCTAAAGAACCGGTCATCGACTCAACCGCCAAAGAGAAATCAAAGGTTGCCACATACTCTAAATTCTTCATCTCAACGAATAGAGGACTTAGGGTCAACCTTCTTCTACTCAATGCATCTGCTACCACATTCCCCTTGACAGGGGTATAAGCTATCTCAAAATCATAGGACGCCAAGAATTCCATCCATCTTTGTTGCCTCAGATTCAGATCCTTCTGAGAAAAGAGATACTTCAATGACTTGTGATCGGTATAAAGCTCAAATCTTTCTCCCAGAAGATAATGGCGCCAAGCCTTGAGTGCATATACTATTGCTGCCAACTCTAAGTCATGAGTGGGATAATTCTTCTCATGCACTTTGAGTTGTCTACCGCCAAAGCATATCACTCTTCCTTCTTGCATCAGAACAGCTCCCAACCCCGTGCCACATGCATCGGTGTATACTGTAAATAATTTCCCTCCATCGGGCAAAGCTAGAACAGGTGCTGATGTGAGAGCTCCCTTGAGCTTCTGAAAAGCAAGCTCGCATTCGATGCTCCATGCAAAAACTAAATTCTTCTTCGTCAATTTAGTGAGAGGAGCGGAAATCTTCGCGAAGTCCTTGATGAACTTCCGGTAAAAGCCTGCAAGACCTAGAAAACTTCTCACTTCGGTTGCATTCCTTGGAGTCTTCCAATCCTGAACTGCAGCCACCTTAGCGGGATCCACCGCTAAGCCTTGCTTAGACACTATATGCCCAAGGAATCTAACTTCCCTTCTCCAAAAATGACACTTGGAGAACTTGGCCTTCAACTGATGCGCTCTAAGCGTATCCATCACCTCCACGAGATGCCTTGCGTGCTCTTCCTCATCCTTAGAGAAGATCAGAATATCATCTACGAAGACCATGACAAACTTGTTCAAGAACTCCCTGAACACCCTACTCATCAAGTCCACGAAATATGCGGGTGCATTAGTCAAGCCGAACGGCATGACAAGCCATTCGAAGAATCCATCTGGAGTCCTGAACGCAGTCTTGTCTATACTATCCTCAGCTACCCTGAGCTGATGGAATCCAGTACCAAGATCAAGCTGAGAGAAAACAGAAGCACCGACAAGCTGGTCAAAGAGATCATCAATCATCGGTAACGGGTGTCTGTTCTTCTTAGTCAGCTTATTCAACTCTCGATAGTCAACACAAAGTCGGAGAGAACCATCTGCCTTGGTAGCAAACACCACAGGCGCTCCCCATTCAGATATACTTCGTCTGATGAAGTTCTTCTCAAGCAACTCCTTCACTTGCTTAATTAGCTCCCGCCTTTCACGCGGAGCCATGTGCCGAACGGGCAAAGAAACCGGCTTTGCATTATCCACCAGATAAATGCGGAAATCAATCTCTCGCATAGGGGGCAACCCCCTAACTTCATCGAAAACATCCGGATACTCTCGAACCACTCTCACAGACTGAAGAGTCTCCACTGACGAGTCGAGTGATTCAAGATAGCTCAACATGACGGGACCTCTCGGATCACAAGAAATCTCTAGGGTGTTTCCGAGGCGAGTCACGAGCCTCACAACCCTATGCTCACAATCAAGAATGGCTCCATATCTGGACAGCCAATCCATGCCCAATATCAATCCGTATCCCCTGAAACCAAGAACATAAGCACTGCACAAGAACTCTACACTCAGTATAGAGATCCTCAAATCCCCACATATCATAGACAAATGGGCGGAACCCCCAATAGGATTTGAGACACAGACGGGATCCTCTACCAAGCTAGTACTAAGGTGCAAACTCTCAACAAGATCAGATGAGATAAAGCTATGCGATGCACCAGAATCAAACAAGGTACGAACTGGAAAATCAGAAATATATACAAGGCTCTCAACAGAAATACTACCTCGATCGGGAACTGGAGCGGTACTGAGAGCATGAACTTGCCCTCCTGAAGGTCCAGCACGCTGAGTCTGACCCTGGCCTTGCCCTTGCTTCTTTGGGCAATCCTTGCTGAAATGTCCAGTCTTACCACAGAAAAAGCATTCACCATTCTTCCTTTTCCTCTTCTTACAATCCTTGATAAGATGCCCAGCTGAACCGCAATAATGGCACTTCTCCTTGTTGTTCTTGCCCTTGTTGTTGTTCCCCTTGTTGCCTTGACTCTTGTTCTTGTTCTGATTGCCTTGACCGCCCTGACCACTTGGATTACCCTGATTTCCTTTTCCCTGGGAATCAGTCTTCTTGGCTTGAGTATCATTTTTCTTGACATCTCCCTGAAGTAACGCCATATCAACCAAACTCTCAAACGTGGCCCCATGGGGAATATGTGACATAGCCAATCCCTGCAACGGCTCATTCAACCCTCTAGCAAAACGAAGAGCCTTCTTCTGAGGGGTATTCACCATATCCAAGCCAAAACGAGCTAATTGATTGAACTTGTTCACATATTCTTTGACAGACATATCTCCTTGCTTCAAAGTTATGAACCTTTCCATTTGCAGATTCCCCTCAGCTGAAGATAGAAACTTAAGCATGAACCTTGCCCTGAAATCGGCCCAAGTCTCAACAGGCCTAGTACCATTGGTGACTTCCCACCAATAAGCGGCTTCATCCTTCATAAGCCAAACCGCCAACAAGAGCTTCCTCTGATCGTCTAACCCAAAGATAGCAAATAAATCCTCGGTCTCTTTCAACCAATTTCTGGCCTCTACAAAAGTCTCAGTGCCTTGAAAATTCTTGCCACCCATTGCTTTGAAATCCTTGCAAGTCTTTATGAAGTCCGCTTGAGGATGCTGAGGGGGAGGAGGAAGAGGAACCTCAGCGACAGGAGGAGGAGGAACATTAGCGACAGGAGGAGGAATATTGACTACTGGAGGAGGAGGAGGAGGGACATCTGCGGGGTCGGCTTCGGTCGCCCTAGCCTCCAAAAGTCTCCTATACCAAATAGGTACGTGCACTCCCTCCGGAATAGCAAAGTTATCGGCCATTCTGAAAAAAGAAAAAGACAGATTCAGAATGGAGAAAACGAAGGGATTTTGCTAATGGCTTTTTGGGGAATAGCCTTTAAAATAAGCTAGACTTTTCTTTGGAAAATACTTTATACTTGGTTTTGAAAATAGTTTTCCAAAAGTTTTCTAAAAACCTTTTTGTTCCTTCTCGTAAACCATATGCTCTGATACCAAATGTAACACCCCACCTCCGCCAGGGTGACTCTTGCAAGCACTCTGACTTTGGAGGGGCGTTTAAATCAGGTAAACATGCATAATGATATATCAAGGCAGAACAAGAACATATGTATATATGTAAACAGAGTAAATAACATAGATAAAACAGCGGAAGATTTTCAAACCATTTCAAAACAAGTCTGGTACAACATAATATCAATTTCCCAAATAAACAAGTCTAGATAAAACAACATCATCTGAAAACTGAAATACATAAGTGCTATCCCCAAAATAAGTGAGAACCATAGCTAGCTTCATGTCGAAAACGTACATGAGCTGAAATCCCACAAGCAAGCAATCCAAAATCCAAGCTAGGCTCCTGTATTCCCTCCCTGAGAACCTGGGGGGGGAACGGAAGAAAAGAGGCGAAAGAAAACAGGTCAGTCAAAAAGACTGAGTAAGCCCTACTACAATCAATGTAAACTAATAAAGTTAACTGGCATGAGCAGCAAGGGATGAACATAAGGATAACAACATACTAGCATGATGATTAACTAACAAGTTAGATAAAGGTGTCATCGCATAATCAGGATTAAGGTTTTGCACCACAGGTGTACTAGGAAACTAACATGACTTGAATAAACAAGTATTGATCCCTTGGCCCAAGCTTTGGCCCAATAACATGAAGTGACCCTCATACGAGGTCCAATAACATGAAGTGACCCTACCACGAGGTCCAACCCAAACGGTCTAGTCGATCGGCTCCCTAAGCCTAACTCGTCACGTGTTGGTGTCAATACGACCCAAACATAATTGTAGTCGAACTGTGCCGGGTCCACCCGTCGGGTGTATCAAGCCCTAGGGTGTCAACCCCTGGACACCATGAACATGAGTGCACAGTCTCGATCTACTGGTACCCGTGCATGTTTTCTCCGGCTATGGACTATGTGCACGACCAGAGTCCGCCCGGAACTACACCGGTGTACCACCCTGCCGTCGTTTATTGGTCGCTTACCTCCAGCCCAGTAATCGTGCCCCCACCCTAGCCTAGTCCCTAGGGTCATGATGATACAAACTAGGGATTACTGCTGGAGTGGACCCCCCATTGCTAGGATTTTTCTAGTGGGTTAAGTACGGTTTAACCCCTTCACTAATCATGGATTAACTTGGTTAAGTGTAACGATGAGTTCACGACTTAACCCCGATTAATCTACCAAGCCCAAATTGGTTAAGTATTACATGGTCCATGACTTAACCCTAATCACGAGGCATTAATTAATTAATGCGCCTTAACCTCTCACATTAGACTTTGTTGTGGTTACTAGTTAAGCCGGGCGGGTCCGGGTAGCTTTACACCACAACTTGGTCTAACCTCGGGTTCAAGGTACAACATGACCAACTTCTCACATTGGGTCCTATTGTTTGTAGCAACTAGTTAAGCCGGTCGGTTCCGGGTAGGTTTACGCTACAAACTCAACGCAACCTCGAGTTGGCCACACTTATCTTTTCTAAGTGTCATGTCCATCGTGTTTCCAAAACACATTACAAGTTTTCAAGCAATTGGGTAGACCTAACTTAATAGGTAAATTCCCAATGGGTAGACCTAACTTAATAGGTAAATTCCCAAGCTCATGTTTTTATGTCTTTTAAGTTTACCCAACCCCAAACGCAATCCCATCGCTTACATATCGCAATAGCGCATAAAGGATAGAAAGAGGGAACTTGGCATAATCATGACATAAAAGTGTTAAGCCACAAGTTCAACATGGTGGCATATGAAATGTACATATGTTCATATACTTGCATTAAGCCTCAAAAGCATGCATAAAACCAAACTTGTCATATTGGTGATACATGGTGATAAATGACATGTAAAAATGGCCATAAGTTCGCATTTAGCCTCACATGCAAGTTATCATAAGAGATATGATAACTTACATGTTGCCAAAATGCAACCTTTGGCATAATGCTTGAAGCTTTATGTTCATAAGCCCAAGATAAGCTTGCATAACATGATAACATGAGCCAAATGATCAACCCAAACTTGCATAACATAACTTGCATATCATATGACAACTTGCATATCAAACTTGCATAACATGACTTGATGAACTTGCATATCACATCATAGTAAACTTGCATAACACATCATAGTGAACTTGCATAACACATCATAGTGAACATGCATAACACATCATAGTAAACTTGCATATCATACATTTAACTTTAGAGTTTAAGTATGAAAGGAATAGGGCTTACAATGCTTATGAGGACTCAAATGAGTATAGCAAATGTAAGAAAACCCTTATGCAACCAATTAATCCCCAAAAATGCAAGCAAAATTGATCAAAACTCTTTCTTTATGGTGCAAATATAGAGACTTGACTTGAATGCAAGCTAATGATGATCATACAAGTCTAAAAACACTTGTATGCATGGAAAATCTCATAAGAATTTGTTTAGGAATTTTATGAAGAGAGTGGAGGCTATGAGAGGATTGATTTTGCCATAGTTTAGTTGCTAGAATGAATAATGATGATTTAGGGTAGGTTAGGGTCTTATTTATAGATTAGGCAAGTGTTTTAGGCCATAGGATTAAACCCTAGTTTCAATCTCAGCCCTCAAAACCGAATCTGGCCCCCAAGCTCAACACAAACCCAAGATGGTGCACCAGGCTAAACAGCCCGGCTGAGCCAAGTCGACAGCCCAGTCGACAGGGCTGTCGACTTGGTCTAACCAAGTCGACTCCCAAGTCGACAGGGCTGTCGACTTGGGGTGTTCTGGCGGGAATTCTCCCGCTTGGCCCAATCTGGCCCAAATTTCCAAGTTTCAAATTTGAATTTGAAATCTGTTTTTACTTTGAAATTTTCTGAAAACTTCATTGGGCCTTAATCGGGTCATACGGACTCCGATTTTCGAAAACTCGAACTCTATTTCGCGTATTTTTCCGAGACGAACGCAATGGCATAGCCCGATTCCCTTGATTCAGATTTATAAACTAAATTCTGCCTCGGTTTATGTTATAACAGGTTATGGAAAAATACGGGTTGTTACAGCATCACACCGTATAAGCATTAAACATAAATATTTAATGCTTACAACAGTCTGTCAACCAATCAATTGACATACAACTAAACAATTGGGATTAGTGTATGTCAAATATCATCCCAACACCCGTGTGGGGTTTCAATCCACAAACACATATTTTATTTGTGCAGTAGGGTGACGTGTAAAATTTATCGTCCCAATCCATATCAGTCAAATGGGTGCACATAAGCAAATCGTCTGATTTGTAAATGAATATTTATTTTATTCATATACATGTAAGAAATTATATTTTTAACGATAAAATTATTTTATTCAACACATGAATATTTATACAATCCCTTTCACACCTCAATCAATTTTCACAACGCAATTAAACAAACAAGTCGTCCATGGTCTGTGGACGACGGTGTCAGGTGCTGCTAAGCACCGTCTGCATCCTAGTATATATATTTAACCAGAAAACAAAATTCAAAGTGAGAAGTTCTCACCTTGGGTTTCCACTCCATCATTCTTTAAGGGAAGGTTTCGATTTTGATTTGTCTCTAATGCGTTGTATTCTTCGACGTGATTTCAACGTAATCTGTTTCACACAGATTATATTAATCATCACATTTTTAATTCGTTACACCAATAAAAATCATAATTTTATTTCGATACATATATAAAAATTATAATTTTAAAGCGAAGTTATCTAAATAAAAAATAAAATTTTTATTTTCATACCATTCACATAAAAATCACATTTTATACCGTGATCTAGATAATAGAAATCATATCTTTTGGTGATGTTTATGTCATAAAAATCAAATCTTGATATTCGCTACTTCATGATAAAAATCGAATTTTTATATTATCAAAAATCCTATTTTTGTCGCCACTTCATATAGATAAAATTCGTATTTTTATTTCAAATCTCTATACGTAAAAATCGTAATTTTATTTTGCTACATGAATAAAAATCATATTTTTATTCTCTCTATCATATAAAAATCTTATTTTTACTTACTTAGAAATCATAACTTTGTATTCATAAAAAAAATCAAATCTTTATTATATGACATTCCTATAAAAATTGTATTTTTATAATAATGTTCTTTATATAAAAATCTTACCATTTGTATTTATAAAAATCTTACCTTTTATATTTATAAAAATCTTACCTTTTATATTTATAAAAATCATATCTTGTCTCTAATTAAAGATCCAACCTTTTCGAATTAGAAATCTTAACTTTCAGCATATAAAAATCTCAGCTTTTTATATATAAAAATCTCGTCTTTTCTATATAAAAAAAATATCATAACTTTATACACGATAAAAATCCCATTTTTATCTAGCTAAAAAAATGATCTCATCCATGCTGCAAAATCCTATTTTTACCTAGCTACTTATATTTATAATTGAAAGAAAATAAAAATCAAAATAAAATCCCATAAATTTCGGTTGGAGGGTTGAAGCTCACTGGAGGCAGAGCAAGAGGCGGCGGCGCCTTTAACCAGCAGCGGAGGGGCGTTGGTGATGGGTGGCGCGGGTTTCTAGGGGAAGATGGAGGTGGTGGAAGGAGAGAAGGAGGAGGAATCGGAGGGGAGGGCAGCGGCTGACGTGGGGGAGGCGGATTCCGATCGTCGGGAGGGGGGGTCGCGGTAGCGCGCAGCGGTTGGAGGAGGAATGGCTTCGTTCTTTTGGTTTTTGTCTTTTAATTTTAGATCTGAACGAGGCACTTAAGTGAAGGAGAGAGAGAAATAAAGGAGAGGGCCCTATATAAATATAATTTAATTATTTTAATTTTCTAAAAAGCAACTTTTTATTTCGAACTCCAAATCGAATCCAGCGACTGTCGCTCCTACCTAATTACCCCTATTCTGAACACAATGGGATATGTTTCGTAACCCAATTCGACCGTTACGCTCTGTTTCCGTTAAATTTAAAATATAAATCATTATATTTAAATTTCAAACGTACATTTTAATTTACTAGGGCCACATACGGACCCCAAAAATTCCAGAAAAATAAATCTGGCTATGTTTTGACGATACGGTCCTAACAAAGCTAATTTCGTCAAATTTGAAGACCGTTTGAAAAATGGTCATTTTCTGGCAGAAATTTACCAAACACGTTTTCTTTTGTCACGCTCACATATTAATCCCAAAAATTATGAATTTTGGAATCTAGCAATAATTTGACATACCGGATCCAACAAAAGTGGTTTTGTTGAAAACGAGGTCGTTTGCGAAACGGCAATTTTTAAGGGCTTTATATATATTAAAATATATACAAATTCCACAACGAATTTTCTGAATTTTAAACTGGACGTAACTCTCAGCTTATAAAACGAAATCTCACTTTCTTACAGCTGTTAGAAAGATATTGTTTAACAGATTCAAATATTTCTTGTTTTGTCCAATTCTGACTTATAATGAATTTTGTACATTCATTTGAAATTAGAAATCGAATTTTCAATCTGCCGCGCAATTTCAGGCTCGTTATATAAATAAAATAAATTTATTCGTTCTAACTTCGTTGAGAATAAATTTTCTGTCGTTATGATTTAGAATAATTTAATTTAAATATTCAAAATTCATTAAAATCGCCAAAATAGAAATTTTAAATAGGTTCTGATTTTCCGGGTTGTTACAATCTTCCCCACTTGAAATCTTTTCGTCCTCAAAAGGAACGGAGCTGAAAGTTGTTCAACAAACCAACTCAACTTTCATTCTGGCGTTAATTCTTCAACTTTTCAGTTTCTAAGAATTTCTAATTTTTCAAAAATTTGGCTAACACCCTAAATTTTTGAAAAATTTCGCCATAACCTCCTTTGTACGGGGAGTATCGATAATATCCCCAAATCGCCACGTAGACCATCTCATCTCAAAAAGAAAAAGAAAAAGCCAAGCGGCTAGCCAATCGGCTCATAAAATCATCATCACCCAAGAAATTAGTAAACATGTACCTATTTGTCGGGCATACAATTTTATTCCTCTTCTCTAGCCCCCTTGCAATGACCTGTTCACAGATATATATGTACATGCATGCAATTTCCAAACAATTTTCAATTCAGTCCGAATTTAACTAAATTTAACTTATATTATCATATGGGTTTGAATAATTTAACTAGTGAACTAATTATCAAACAACACAGCCAGCAATCAATTAGTTGATTAATTCTTCAAACACATAACTTTAACATATATATAGAAAATCATGTTTTTGATGCCAAATCACAAAAAATAATCCTGTGTAAGTTTTGGTTCTCACACTAGTCAATTGGAAATATATAGATATCCCCCTTTCGAAACTCGAACACAAATACTGATGACACAATAGTAATCATCAGGATCGTCTCCGGGCCACTAGAGTATGATTCTATATCTATCCAGTATATTTGGGACTTCGTATACACGCTAGCTAGGCGTATATGCAAAATCTTCATATACTAGATTGTCCAAATCAATTTAAAATAAATATTCAAGTACGTATAATACGATTTAAATTTCAAAACAAAATTTGTTTTCGTTTTTATTTTAAAAATATACTCTTCACACTCGTTCTAGGATACTACTGATCTTATCTCTAACGAGTCATTCCGATTGGATATTACTAATCCAATCTCTGATGAATTCTTTCGTTCGGTTCTAATATGTCTTGCTCTCGAGCTCTGTAAACCAAAGCTCTGATACCAAATATAACGACCCGAAACTTCCCCGAAAAGGAAAGCCCGGATTGAGGTTAGAACACGACAAATCAGAACACAAACAGAAGAACATTTCATTGCTTATTACAACAATTCCATCAGAATACAAGAATATAACAGAGTATGAATAAATATTATACATCAGAAAAATATCAGAGATTTGAATTACAATGCAGAGTATCACTTGTTTTACGGCCTGCCTCTCGACTGTAGCGCACAACAACCAACCCACAAAAGGGACATGTAGGGGTAAGAGTCTCCCATTCGCCACCAAACCGCGAAGCGAGAACTCCCAATCATGCGTACCTAGCCCACACAGGACCAGCAACAAAAACTGGTAATACTCCATATCTAACACCACAGTGTTATCGATAAATATTAATTACCATTTCACGTTCAAATATAATTAAAGATTTAAATATTGCTTGGAGCGAAACTGGTGATACTCCATTTTCGATCATTTCCTGAATTTGATAATTTAAATTATCACATTCATATTTCAATCTAATTAAAGATTCATTAAAACTCTAATCCAGTTTTAATCTTCCCAAAAATCAATATTAATGATTATTCAAATCTAGGAAATAAATCCTGTCTTTAACTGGGTTAAACAACCAATGTCATTTAAAACATGATTCACAATAAACCCAAAATCACATCCCATCAGTTCCTAATCGTAAATTAGTAAGAGAACAATTCCCTAAGTATTAATCCCGAAGGCCGAAATCAACATCAGATCAATACCTAGGAAACCATTTAACTTATCTAATCTCCAATTGGTTTCTAATTTTCTTAACTCAATCTTAATTAAAAGATTTATTCTTTTCTCAATTGGGTTTAAGAACAGTGTTATTTAAGACACCATTCACGAAAAACCCAAAATCCCAATTGATATTGAGTACTAGGCTTTGAATAGAATATATATCAGCTTATATTCAATATCAAATTCTGAAACCAACAAATATCGTATTGGAAATAACGATATGAATATATCTTTCAAATTTCCATAACAATATCTGTATAATCACGAAATCCAACATCGAAATATTCCGAAGATGATTTCGATTCAAATCCATTCCAATTCCTATATTGGAAATTATGGTTATATTAAACCATTTCAAATCCAATTTTATTTATTTCTAAAAATAATTGGATTGTTATTCTAGTTCATAACTAGTTCATTTCGATAAAATTATATTTTTATCTTTTCAAATATGAATTTTTTTTTCATCCCAATTCTTTCCAAATCATTTATTATGATTTTACACATATCATTAATATTTTTAATAATTTTATCAAGGCCCGTACAGTTGATTTTCATAAACGGTCGTCGAACTGCACTTACAACGACCTTTTCCAAATTTGATTTGGACATAATTCCAAATACAACCGTTAGATTTCAAATCTTTGATATTCATTCGAAAGCTCTTTTCGATACGAACCCAACAGTTCCGGGTTTAGGAGAATCCGACAGTCAGATCTCCAGTAACGTCAATTCGAAGTCAATGGTCGAAATTTGCGAACGGTCGTGGCGCGACGCGTTCTATTCAGGCCATTTAATATATATAATATATATATTATATATATTTCGTCGATTTCAATTCAAAACGTATTTTATAAATCATTTTAAAATCGATTCTAATTTCTTTTTCAATTTTAAACCAAAATTGAATATTCTACATCATTATAATACAAATGACGATATTTTCAAAATAGTTGATTTTGAAATTATTTCCTTTTCGATATTCGTTATAAAAACGAATAAAATCGATATAAATATCATTCGCGTCAGAATGGCGCATATCTAATCAACACGGCTATATATATTTAAATATTTTCGTGTCCATCCCATATCGAACATTAAAAATCATATTTTGATTCTTTTCTGAATATTATCTTAAAATATTCCTTCTTTTGTTTTTATTCAACACATGAATACTTTATTCAACACATGAATATTTTATTCAACACATGAATATTTATTTTATTCAACACAAGAATATTTTTAGTCCTTTTCTGAATATTATTTTAATATATTCCTGATTTTAAAATATTCGTTATTCTAAAAAAAAAAAATTGAACTGGAATCAGACACAGTCAATTACCATATAATGTTATTTATATGGATTTCATACAATACATGTATAACGACCATAGTCAACAATCATCCATCATCCAAAGTGCATCACATTGTATAAGCATTAAATATAAATATTTAACGCTTACAACAGTCTGTCAACCAATCAATTGACATACAACTAAACAGTTGGGATTAGTGTACGTCAAATATCATCTCAACACCCGTGTGGGGTTTCAATCCACAAACACAGATTTTATTTATGCAGTTGGGTGACGTGTAATATTTATCGTCCCAATCCATATCAGTCAAATGGGTGTACATAAACAAATCGTCTGATTTGTAAATGAATATTTATTTTATTCATATACACGTTAAAAAATTATATTTTTAATGATAAAATTATTTTATTTAACACATGAATATTTATACAGTCCGTTTCACACCTCAATCAATTTTCACAACGTAATCAAACAAACAAGTCGTCCATGGTCTGTGGACGATGGTGTCGGGTGCTGCTAAGCACTGTCTGCATCCTAGTATATATATTTAACTAGAAAACAAAATTTAAAGTGAGAAGTTCTCACCTTGGGTTTCCACTCCATCATTCTTTAAGGGACGGTTTTGATTTTGATTTGTCTCCAATGCGTTGTACTCTTCGACGTGATTTCAACATAGTCTGTTTCACGCAGATTATACTAATCATCACATTTTTAATTCGTTACACCTATAAAACTCATATTTTTATTTTGATACATATACAAAAATTATATTTTTAAAGCGAAGTTATCTAAATAAAAATCATATTTTCATTTTCATCCCATTCACATAAAAATCACATTTTTATACCGTTATCTAGATAATAGAAATCATATCTTTATGGCGATGTTCATATCGTAAAAATCAAATCTTTATATTCGCTACTTCATGATAAAAATCGGATCTTTATATTATGAAAAATCCCATTTCTATCGCCATTCATATAGATAAAAATCATATTTTTATTTCAAATCTCTATACGTAAAAATCGTAATTTTATTTCGCTACATGAATAAAAATCATATTTTTATTCTCTCTATCATATAAAAATCATGTTTTTATTCTCTGTATAATATAAAAAAACATATTTTTACTTACTTAGAAATCATAACTTTGTATTCATAAAAAAAAATCTTTATTCTATGACATTCCTATAAAAATTATATTTTTATAATAATATCCTTTATATAAAAATCTTACCTTTATATTTATAAACATCTTACCTTTTATATTTATAAAAATCTTACCTTTTATATTTATAAAAATCATATCTTGTCTCTAATTAAAGATCCAACCTTTTCTAATTAGAAATCTTAACTTTCAGTATATAAAAATCTCAGCTTTTTATAAATAAAAATCTCGTCTTTTCTAGTAAAAAAAAAATCATAACTTTATACACAACAAAAATCTCATTTTTATCTAGCTAAAAAAATGATCTCATCCATGCTACAAAATCCTATTTTTACCAAGCTACTTATATTTAAAACTGAAAGAAAATAAATATCAAAATAAAAACTCACAAATTTCGGTTGGAGGAGGGTTGAAGCTCGTTGGAGGCGGAGAAAGGGGCAGCGGCGCCTTTGACCAGCGGCGAAGGGGCTGTGGGGCGTTGGTGATGGCTGGCGCGGGTTTCTAGAGGGAGATGGAGGTGGCGGAAGGAGAGAAGGAGGAGGAATCGGAGGGGAGGGCAGCGGCTGACGTGGCGGAGACAGATTCTGGATCGTCCGGGGGGGCGGGGGGGTTCGCGGTGGCGCGCAGCGCCTGGAGGAGGAGCGGCTTTGTTCATTTATTTATTTACTTTTAATTTCAGATCTGAATGAGGAATTTAAGTGAGGGAGAGAGAGAAATAAAGGAGATGCCCTATATAAATATAATTTTTTTTGAAGCCAAAAATGTGTGATACTCTATAAAGAAGAGAGCACACATATATAATAAAAACTAAAATGATACAATATCCGACCACAAACCCAAAAGGAAATAAAAACAAAACAAGACTATCAGAATGTAAATGAAGGTAGATAGATGAGCTCCGGATAGACCACCGCCCATCATACTTCAATATCGAATTCCGGCAAAGCCATCACCCGATAATGAAGTATATCGACTCCAATACAAAAACAAGGCACTCCAAGCTAAATACAACAAAAAATAAAGTGGAACATCTCAAAAACTCTACAAAATCTCTCACAATAAGAACTCATAAGGGAGAAACAGCCAGAAGACCAGACAGCTATCCATAAAGCTCCTCAGCCAAAATCAACAACCTGTAACCTGAAAGAAACTAGCCAAACCATAAGTAACCATCACATATATATAAGAATATATGAGTGTGTGTGTGTGTGTATATATATATGTATATATAAATATATAACCATACATATATGTGAAGAAGATAAACTGAAAAGACAAAAAACAAATGCGAGAACTATTATTTCTAAAGAATCTGTTGATACTAATAAATAAACTCAAATTAGATCTAACCTTAATCAAAAAAGACTCAAAAAGCGAATCACTAAAAAATTTATAGTGCGAGTTAGACATCCAATCCAAACAGAAATTAACAATCTTAATGATTAAATTATCAGCAGACACAGATATAGAATGAAAAAATCTCTGATTCCTCTCCAACCAAATGAACCAACTAATGATAACGACTAAAGAATCTAACACATATCTCTGTCTAAAATTATGAACAACTCTATAACTATTCCAATAATCAACACAAAAGCTAAAAGAAGTAGAACTATCGAAAACAAAAATCTTAAAAACCATATTTAAAATATAATTGGTAATATTGCAAGAGAAAAATAATTTAATTATTTTAATTTTCTAAAAAGCAACCTTTTATTTTGAACTCCAAATCAAACCCACCGACTGTTGCCCCTATCTAATAACCCCCCTTTCGAACACAATGGGATATGTTCCGTAACCCAATTTGACCGTTACGCTCTGTTTCCGTTAAATTTAACATATAAATCATTATATGTTAATTTCAAATGTACATTTTAATTTACTAGGGCCACATACGGACCCCAAAAATTCCAGAAAAATGAATCTGGCTATGTTTTGACAATACGGTCCTAACAAAACTAATTTCGTCAAATTTGAAGACCGTTTGAAAAATGGTCATTTTTTGGTCGATCCAAATTGACTGAAATTAACCAAAGACGTTTTCTTTTGCCACGCTCACATATTAATCCAAAAAATTATGAATTTTGGAATCTAGCAATAATTTGACATATCGGATCCAACAAAAGTAGTTTCATCGACAACGGAGGTCGTTTGCAAAACGGCTATTTTTAAGGGCTTTTTATATATTAAAATATATATAAATTCCACAGCGACTTTTCTGAATTTTAAACTGGACGTAACTCTCAGCTTATAAAACGAAATCTCAGTTTCTTACACCTGTTAGAAAGATATTGTTTAACAGAATCAAATATTTCTTGTTTCGTCCAATTTTGACTTATAATGAATTCTGTATATTCATTTGAAATTAGAAATTGAATTTTCAAACTGTCGCTATTTCAGGCTCATTATATAATTAAAATAAATTTATTCGTTCTAACTTCGTCGAGAATAAATTTCTGTCGTTATTATTTAAAATAATTCATTTTAAATATTCAAAATTCATTAAAATCGCCAAAATAGAAATTTTAAATTGGTTTTGATTTTCCGGGTTGTTACATCTGTACGCCTTTTCTGTTTTTAGGTCGTCAAATTTGGATATATCTTTTTGTTCCTTTATTTTAGATATGATTTTGAAGTCTCTTGGAGGAGGGTTGACGAAATCATTATCCTATTATTTAAAGAATATATTTGTGTTATGTGCTAATTGTATGTGTGTCATTTGTTAATCATGTATGTATCAGTTATTTCTACGGGTGGTATCAATTAAGATATGCAGAGTTTAAGTTTTCTATGAACACTATCAGGGTATCATTTTTTAATAGACATAGGTATCAATTTTGTTAAATTATTACGATGTACACAGTAACATGTATCAGCTTTGAACAATCGTAAGTATAGTTTAGTTAAAACACTTTATTATATACAATAATAGGTATCATTTTTACACACATATAAGTATCGGCATTGTTGAAGTGTTGTGTTGTTTACCGTAACAGGGTATCAAACAGGTTGATTATTTCATTTTGTCCAGCCATTTAATTACCTTCAGAAATTCAACAAAAGAAAAACCAAACAATCTAATATTATGGGTGAATGTTCGGTTGGTTTCAAGATAAAAATATTCAAAACGAAAACCGATTTAATATTAAAACCGAACCGAGTTGATCAAAATAAACTTATTCAGTTGGTTAATTTCAAAACTTAACAATCTGAACGTCATGAGAAGGCAGACTGAAGAAGCTACTTCATGCGTGTAGGCTCACATTAGCATTATCCCCAGAAGCAACATCAATTATTAAATCAACAGTTCAAAACACACCCCATTTATAACGCTGCACAGTTACAAGCACAACATAGGAACGGCCCAAAAGAATTGATTGGAAAAAAAAAAAAAAAAATACAGAAAATAGGAGGCAAATTCAGACATTCCCAGAGTTCTTTTCATCTATATTAACAACTCGGGATGAATCACCGGCCGGAACTGTAGCAGGCCCCTCGCCCTCGCCGTAGCTCTCATCCAAATGAAGCTGAGCAAACTCATTAAGCATTCCCATCCTCTGATTATAAATGATCTCCTTCTTCTCCTCCTCCGCCTTCTCAACCTTCTCTTTGGTCATAGACCCAACGTCGCCCGCAGCCTTCGCCACTTTATTGAAAGCGGAAGATACCCACGAAGCTCCCGATAGCACATATGGATTGCTTAAAATGGCATTTCCAGCGCTACTTGCTTTCTGCTCTGCTGCGGAGAAAGCCGAACGTGTGATGTGCGACACTTGGTATTTCTCATCCACTTCTCTTACCTTCTCGTTCACTATTGTGGTCGTCATGCTGATTTTCTCACTTAGTCCGATTTTCGAATCGAGGGTCGCGATTGTCGCCGTTGCATTGGACATGAGGCCATGTCTCTCGTCGAATGATTTTGCACGTGCAAGAGCATCTTTGCCTAGGACGAAACCTTTTGCAAGCATTGTACTCATCATGTCTTCCGCTTTTCGGATTGTCGATCCTTCGGTATTGTCATGTACCTTTAGATGACAAGATTATCATGTATGGCATGTTGCGTATAATCAAAACTTGTACTACGAAAAAAAAAAGTTTTCAAATCTCGGATCCTAGTCGAAGTGTATTCTTAGTCTATATCTTGGTGGATGTTTAAAGATTCAGCTAAGATGGTTGTTGCACAATTCAAAATCATATTTGAAATCTCATCCCATCCAAGTGAAAAAGTGAAACTTGATGGAATATGTTTTGAAACCCAATACCATAAACAAAAGAACGACCACACATCAAATTATCATAATTACTTCTAAATTTCTTCAATTACATTGTTCTTAAGTTTTGACAAATTTATTTAGACACGGAAGAAGCAAAAGGAACGAAATTCAAAAAAGTGAATGTAGAAAATAGTTTTTAAGTGGAAGAGACATAAAAACATGTAAGTTTGGAAAAGAGGACGTGTCTCCAGTTTTCACTTAATTAGGATTAAGATTACCTACTCTAGCGAAAGGTTAGAGCAAGGGTCCAGCCTATTGGTTGTACATTTTAGCAAAATAAGTGCTTTTAATTTTAAAACTAATGGTACACAGATAATTGTGAAGTTTTCCTCTGGTGTTCCATTAGAATAGGTCCTGACAATCCAATTGTATGAACAAACAAATACCTGAGAAGATTTGTATGCTTCTGGTGGAAGATGGTAATTTTCTTCTAGCATCACAGTAACAGCAAGATCAACAATTGTTGCCCCCTGTATGATCATGTATTTAGTTAAAATGAGTAGAAACAAACAACAGTTACCCATAATAGCCAGAGCTTTCTACTTTTACATCCCTGAATAAAATTAGCAGATTACTCTTTTCTTATTTAAAAATTTTCAACTACTACAAGAATTTTTTGCTTTTAGTGTTCAGTTCAGAGTTTGATGTTTCAAGCTTTAGATGGAATTTGTTTAGTGTGAGAAATATTAGAAACAAATATTGTTTATTTAGAATACTACCAAAAGGCGAAATTACGTTGCTACATTAAAATTTACGTACTGTAAGAAGAACCGCTGTATCTGCTCCCTGTGTATCCTTAAATGTCACAAATGCAGTCTGGGTTCTTTCAGATTCACTGCAGGAATCCAAAGCATAACAATTTAAAGAGTTTATGCTTTCCGCATATTAACTATACGTATGTAGCGAAATAAATAACCTTCTCATTTCAATGAAAAATATATCCCCAGAAAATGAGAAGAACTCCCTGATGTCATGCTCAGATGCTGAGAGTGAAATATTGCTTACTCTTACTGTTTTTGTCTGCACGCAGAAACAATAACAAGGTTTATATACTGTTTTCTACATTTACTTGGCAACTGTCAACCTATTCGCAAACCAAACTACTCTAATGAATTGTATCCTGAACATAGCACAATATAATTAATGAATTTCCTATCTAAATTCCAGTCAAAAGCGGAGGCATTTTGCTTTAGCAACTATTAATCTGTATATATCCCAGTAGCATGACCATAGTTATTATAAGATCTATTCAACATAAGAGCTTGATAACAACAAATCAACATTACAGAGAAAATATCAGTAAAATCTCACATCCGTAACATCGATAGTCCAATTTGGTGTACCAGATGACTGGTCCGGCGGTGCCTGCACATTGCATACTGATTAAATACGCAAAAAGGATCATTATCCACAAAGCAGTATGCAGCAAAAATATTAACACGATCAAGCATCTACTTGATTGTAACAGATATAATCAATAAGCTGTAACGTATAACTATTGCTTTGAACAATTTGCAAGAGACCAACACCGTATCTTCTTTAAATGAAAATGGCATACTTAGCTATTTCATAGATGATTGCAAAAAACTTAGTAATACAAAGATAAATTCGAACATGAAGCAGAGCTGGACCAGATTCTTGTTTACTAAGAGCGTCCAATTTTATAAAATATGTAAGTATGAGTTGAATGGAAAAAGGAACATATACCCACACATCTCAAGTATGATTATTCATCCAGTCCAACAACTCCCCTGCGTTTATCTCTGCCAAAAGAGATGATCATAAACTCGTGTGCTTACATTTCTTTTATTCTTTTTTTTTTTTTCCGCCTTCGTTTCTCTTTGGTATTTTAGATATACTGTTCAAACGTATAATATTCTATAAATGAATAATTGACTATTGAATCACCACTAGATTAATTACACATCTGAGTTCAAGCTAAGACTGGAAAACAGTTTGCATTCATTGTTTCGATATTGGTTCACAAAAATCTCAGCAGAAAAATATACTGGATCACAAAAGTAGCGTCAACCAGGATTTAATTTTGTATGATTTTTCTGCACAATATCAGTAGTTCCACATACATACAGATAAAGAAAAAATTAGAAACTGTGACTGTTTAGACACTTATTTTTGAAACATATAACAAGTACTGTACACGCGCATGAGATATATTGTCCTATGCTAGTACCAATGCCAATTAAAAAAACAAATGAAAGCAATAAGTGGGAAAGAAATTCAATTGTCTTATCTCAACGACTATCTGTTCTCTATCAAATATATAAAAATTATCATATCAAGATAGCAACAAATGAATCAGATTCCCCTATGTAGTTTAAAAGAGTAGATAAATACAACAATAATCGACATAACTCACCGACATTTGGCCGAATCCTAATAAAACCTGTAGAAACAGATATTGAATTACAGAATCAGGAAAGAGAGTGTTAGGGTCTGATTGAAAAAAGGGGCAAAAATGAAAGAGAATTTTTTGTTAGGAAATGATAACACGTCCGATGCACAATTTCAGCGGAAAGAGCGATTTGTAATTGAACGTGTGTGAGTATTTAAGTCATTTCGTTGGTTAATGCTTGCCATCCATCTTTGAAAAAAATTGAAAATTAAGGAGGCATCTTTATTATACGTCATCATAAAGTCCCTTCATATCAAAGTTTCATTGTAAATCCGGACCATGCTTTCTAAAAACAAAAAAAACAAATTATTGTTGATATGTCAACAACTTTTATAAATAATTACTGATATATTAGCAACTTTCGCTAGTATAGTTTCATTGTAAATCCGGTCCATATTTTCCAGAAATAAAGGAAAATTTATTGCTGAAATATCAACAACTTTTACAAATAATTGTTGATATGTAACCAACTTTTATACAGTGTACAGAAAAATGAAAAATTATTGCTGAAATGTCAGCAACTTTTGTAAATAATTACTAATATGTCAACAACTTTTATACCGTATACAGAAAAGTTGATGTTATATCAGCAACTTTTATGAATTGTTGTTTATACGTCTGCAACAATCGAGAATAAAAAACACAGACCTATTTAAACCGCAGTAAGGACTTGTGGCAAAAATACCCTTAAAAAAATGTCTGTCATTTACCGGCCAATTTTATCATTAAATAATCACATCGTAAAAATCTTAAAACTACCTAACCATTTCCTAATCTCCATCGTCGTTCACTAATTCTCATCAACAACAAAATTTAAATCTTTCAACTTCATTACCATGAGAGAAAAACAATTCAACAGAAAAGAAAAAAGAAAAACACTCAGTTGCAAATTGTGGATTGTCAGAGAAAAATACAAGTGAAAAGACAGTATTAGATGTATGTTTGATTCACAGTTCAATTGCAAGTTTATTGCATGATGCCCCCGAGATTGTGACACGCCGTCTTTAGAGGATTTCTTCAGTTCATTTTTTTGATGTCGTCGTAGCCAAGTTTGATTGTGTAACGATCTAGAATTTTAACCAATTTAAAAATTGGAATTTTGAATACTTAATTTGAATTTTTGGATATAATGTGAATTTCATATGATATGAATTTAGTATAAATATACACTACAAGAACATATGTCTATTCCAACGGCTATTTGCTGTTGGAACAGCCGTTAGAATAGAGTTCACGACTTCTAACGGCTTCCATCGGAACTAACGGAAATATTCCAACGGCTGTTCCAACGGATTCCAATAGAAAACAATGACCATTTAGTTATTGGAAACTGTTGATAGCTGTTGGAAATACTGGGTATTTTTTTTAACAGCAAGCAAGCTACCTTCCAGCCTCCCCAACTCATTTCATTTCTGATCCATTTTCATTCTCAATCCATTTCCAACCAATTCCACATATATTCGACACATATATATCACTAACAACACAAATAACCAAAATAAAGTGCATAAACATCAATATATACAACAAAACACTATCTACACATCCAAAAAACCATCCAAACATGTCTACAAAGCGTATCAATATATACAAACATCCAAAAAACCATCTAAGCATGTCTACAAAGTGTACCAATATATACAAACATCCAAAAAACCATCCACACATATCAACAAAGCGTACCAATATATACAAACCATCAAAACACATCCAAACTTGTCTCGTCATACATCAAAACAAAACACATCCCCCAACCGAGCATCAAAACACATACCTCAAGCTGTATCGTCGCTACGATCTCCAAAAACAGACGATGAAGGAACCTCACCATGATTATGCACGTACTGGCGCAGCTCCAGAATTAAACTCCACACAAATTAATGGATTCGTGGAAGCAAGATCAAGGACGAGGTAAATGCTCAATTCCGTTGATCTTTCGATGCCGGAATCTCGCTATCTTCAACACGTTGATCTCGCAAGATACCGTGTTGTCGATCTATGATTCTTTGAACGTTGATCACTCGTAAACGATACCGTGAATCGACTTCAAATTCGTTGATTCAAGCGCACTTGAATATCCGAAAATGGAGAAAGGAGATAAACTCAACTTCGAACTTTAATGGGGGCACTAAGCTCATATACAAGTTTTAATCAAAAATCAACAACCTTTACAACTCACGCTACACCCATATTTATAGGATTTACAATACGCCTTGTCCAAACAGATGACCCGAGAACAAGAGAACGACCCAATAAAAGCTGCCAACCTTTTAACAGTTCTTATTATCTTCAGCCCGCAGCGGCCCAAGGGTGATTGACTTGATAGCAAACGATTCTAAAATGAACACTTAGGTGCGGACAATATAGAAGCGAGCGAGCCATTAGCGAACGATCCAGGAGTGATCGACTCTGGAGAGAGTGACTCAATGGTGAACGACCCATTCCTCGCACGATCTACCAATGCTTTCTCAAATATGTCCGTTTTATTCAAACTGGAGAACGACCTTGTTGGATCGTTGGGCTTCTCTCCCTGATTCATCGTCTCACTGAGCGACCATGTTATGTCGTTGAACGACCGATTCTCCACTTCTTCCAGCTTTATCCTTACGGACGATCATCTCTTCCTTCCTTTTCGTTCTAGGTCATTGAACGACTGCCTTAGGTCGTTGGATGACTGATAGCTCGCATACAAGCATCTTCCATGGTGCGCTACATCATCCTCTCCTTGTTGACAAGAATTCGACTTCGAATTCACACATTCTTTTTCGCTGATAAGCTCATCTTCATAGTATGGAATTAGATATTTGACATTGAACACATCCGAAATATACACACCTTCTAGCAGCTTCAACTGATAAGCATTATCATTGATTTTCTTCACAATTTTTGTAGGACCAATCTTTCGAGCCTTCAATTTGTTGTAAGTTCAAACAGGAAAACAATCTTTTGTCAATACCGCGTAAACAAAATCTCCCTCTTTGAAATTAACATTTCTTCGCTTCAAATCTTCAAATTGCTTATATTTCATATTTTACTTAAGCAATCTCTCCTGCAAAACATTGTGACGTTCCTACAATTCATTAACAAAATCACTGGCTCGTTTAACAATTCCTTTCTGCGGTGGAACCATAGACAAGTCTAATGGTCCTTTTGGTACAATTGAATAGACAATTTGAAATGGACTAAACCCCATACTTCGGTTAATAGCATGATTGAGTGCAAATTCATCTTGACACAATTTCACATCGCAACTCTTCAGATTATCTTTCATAAGGCATCTTAACAAGTTTCCCAAAGATCAATTCACTACTTCTGTCTGCCCATCTGTTTACAGATGATAAGCACGGCTAAATTTCAGCTTCATTCCAATTATTTTCCACAAACTGATCCAGAAATGACTTAGAAAGCGGGTATCTCTGTCTGAGACAGTGGATTCAGGTAATCCATGAAGTCGATAGATCTCTTTGAAGAATAACTGAGCAACATTCACAGTGTTTTTCGTCTTTTTGCACGCAATAAAATAAACCATTTTCGAAAAACGATCTACTGCTACATAGATAGAATCATTGCCTCGTTGCATCCTCGGCCTTCCCAAGACAAAATCCATACTAACGTCTATCCATGGCTTAGTAGGCACAGGCAACGCCATGTACAATCCAGCATTAGTGGCAGTTCCCTTAGATACTTGTCAAATATGGCATCTTTGCACAAACTTCTCGACTTCTTTCCTCATAGATAGCCAAAAGTAAGACTCCGCAATCAATTTTAAAGTACGATCATGACCCACGTGTCCTTCCTCATGTACTTCTTTGACAATCTTCATCCTTAAACTACAATCTGAAATACATAATTGATTTCCTTTAAATAGAAAACCGTTAATTAGCACGTACTCATTCATAGTCCCTTCCTTGACTTGGTTTAGGACATGTGAGAAATATGAATCTGTCGTTAGCAATTCCGGAAGTTTATCAAACCCAATTACTTTGACATGCATAATCGTTAGCAAACGATTCCTTCGACTCAAAGCATCAGCTACGTGATTAGTTACTCCTGATTTGTGATTTACGACAAAGGTAAACTGTTGTAGATAAGCGATCCACGATGCATGTCTTGCAGCAATTTTGTCTTGACCTTGTAAATGTTTCAATGCTTCTTGCTCAGTATATAGGACAAATTCTTTGTGAAACACGTATTGTCAGCAATGCTTTACGGCTTGTACAATAGCATAGAACTCCACGTCATAGGTGTTGTATCTCATCTTCGCTCCGGATAGCTTCTCACTGAAATATGCAATAGGACGACCTTTCTGACTCAACACTCCTCCAATTCCAACTTTCGATGCATCAGTATGTAATTCAAATAGCAACTGAAAATCTGGCAACACGAAAACTGGTGTTGTCGTCAAAAGTTCCTTGATTTTTTCAAACGACAGTTGTGCTTCATTCGTCCACACGGATTGTTTCCCTTTCATGCAATCAGTAACAGGAGCCATCACACTACTAAAGTGTGGAATAAACCTTCGATAGAATGATGCCAATCCATGAAAGCTTCCGATTTCCGTTATAGTTTTTAGTCGAGGCCAATCTCTGATTGCAGCGACTTTATTCTGATCTACTTGGATTTCTTCCTCAGAAACAATGTATCCCAAGAATAAAATTCTCTATGTCATGAACATGCACTTCTTTGTTGCAGAATATAATTGTCCTTGACGAAGAATCACTAAAACAGGTTTCAAGTGTTGTATATGCTCTTCCATGCTGGCACTATAAATCAGGATATCATCAAAATATACCACAACAAACTTTCCAATGTATGGTCTGAAAACCTGATTCATCACTCTCATGAAAGTACTTGGTGCATTTGGTAGACCAAATGGCATAACCAGCCATTCGTACAACCCTTCGCGAGTCTTAAATGCGGTCTTCCATTCATCTCCTGGTCTAATTCGAATCTGATGATACCCACTTTTCAAATCAATCATCAAAAAGATAACAGATCCACTAATTTGATCTAATAGGTCATCAAGTCCAGGCATAGGAAATATGTATCTGACAGTGACCTTGTTGAGAGCTCTACTATCCGTACACATCCTCCACGAACCATCTTTCTTTGGGACTAACAAAGCAGGTACGACACAAGAGCTAAAACTTTCTCGTATTTTCCCTTGTTCAAGTAGCTCTTCAACCTGTCTCCTTAGCTCTTCATGCTCCTTCGGACTCATTCAATAATGTAGCCGATGTGGTAATACTGCACCTGGCACCAATTCAATCTGATGTTGTATGTCTTGGAGCGGCGGTAGTTCCTTTGGCAATTCGTCAGGAAATACGTCTTCAAACTCTTTCAGCACAGACTTAGCTTCGACAGGAATTTCAGGCTCTCCCTGTGATTCAAACCCAATCAACATAAACACTTCATGACTCTTTTCTACTTCTTTAACAAATTCCTTTAAAGATAAAAGGCTAGTCGAGTTCAACTTCTTCTCTGCTTGGACGTCACTTTGCTCATGCTTTTTAGGAACCAAAGTGATTTTAGTACCTTCAAACATGAAACTATTACTATTGGTTTGACCATCGTGATGAACTGATCGATCATACTACCATGGTCTTCCCAAGAGCAAATGGCATATATCCATATGAACTATGTCGCACCAAAATTCATCTTTGTATTTCAACCCAATGGAAAATGATACAATGGCTCTTTTTCCAACTGTAACTTCTCCTCCTTTCTTTAACCAAGCAAGCTTGTATGGTCTAGGATGTTTCTCAGTCTTCATTCGAAGCTTCTTAACAACTTCTTCAGAAATCATGTTGTCACAACTTCCTGCATCAATAACAAATCGACAAATCTTTCCTAGAATAGTGCAAGTAGACTGGAAAATATTGCTTCTCAACCAACTAGAATCATCTATGTGCTTTGGAGTTATACATGATCTTCTCATCATTAAACTATTTCCCTCGTCTCCTGACTCTACTTCCTCTACATTATTTTCAACATCATCGTCAAATTTCGGTGGTAGAGAATGGTCTACATCAGTTTCCACATCTTCAGCTATCATTGTTCTTTTCTTCAATTTTGGACATTCATTGCTTTTATGTCAAACTTCTTGACAATTAAAGCACTTAACAGTCGACGTGACCTTTGGCTTAACAGCTTCATTGACAATAGGCTTTGAAATCGGCTTAGTAACATTAGCATTGTTACTAATTCCTTTGCTTTAACTGTTAGCGTTTGTGAACACTCCTCCTCCTCGCCTCCCTTGCTTCTCCCAAGCTAGAGCTTTCTGATGAGCTTCCGCAACAGTCATTAGGTAGAATATATTCACCATATCCTGAATCTGATTTCTCAATCCCCCAACATATCTAGCAATCAATTGTTCCTATGTTTCCATGATGTCATTACGAGCGATCAATTGGTAGAACTCATCAGTATAGTCACTCACAGACTTCTTTCCTTGTATTAAGTTCTGCAAATGTTGATACATAAGAAATTGATAATTGTGAGGAAAGAAGGTAGCTCTCATCATCCTTTTCATATTTTCCCACAACCTTCGGCTTTTCCATTCTTTCATGAGTTAGCTTAGTTTGTTGCCACCAGGCAATAGCTCTTCCTCTCAAATGAGTAGCTACTAATTTCACTCTTCCATTTTCTGGTACATTCTT
Organism: Allium sativum; assembly: GCA_030737875.1. Classification (NCBI taxonomy): domain Eukaryota; kingdom Viridiplantae; phylum Streptophyta; class Magnoliopsida; order Asparagales; family Amaryllidaceae; genus Allium; species Allium sativum. Next base: position 662,752,181 of record CM060919.1, read on the forward strand.
GAATTCCATAATTTCCTCTACATTCGACAACCAATCTAGGAATTCTTCAGCAGACATTCCTCCCTTGAATTCTGGAATTTTGGTCTTCATCCTGATTCCCAATTATGGTGACCTTCTGGTTGACAAAACAGATCTCGATCTCGTCCCGGAGAATGATAATGAATTCTACTTCTTTCATCTTCACAAACTGAATGATGACGATATCGATCATGAATATCTTCATGTCTTTCACTTCTACGGGATGGTTCTCGAGAATAATCACCGCGATTCCTTATTTCTCGATCCAATGGTGGTGATCTTCTATGTCTTTCCGAATTTGATGGAGAAATTCGGTGTCTACCATGATTTGAATCGGGTGATACTCTTCTTCTAGTTTGATTCATATATATCATCTACTTTTCTAATCTTCCGATTTCTTCATCAATCTTATCATTGATTCTTTTCTCCATTTGTTCAGCTTTGTCTCTCCGATACATTTCTTCTAAATTTTGATGAGAATTAACACGTCTTGGCGGCATAATCAATTCTCAAACAAAATGGAATGAACTTCAAATCTGGCCCAAGCTTCAAATACTTACACAGTTGTCGATGGTCTAAATGAAAAGGTGCTGATCTGGCGATCTATGGAGTGATAATCGCGACTAAATTAGATCTGATGATCTAACTAGTTTAGGAGATTATACAGGTAACGGCGACTGACTAATAGATGCAACTGAATGAGATATGATGATCTGTATAGCTTTGGATATCTAAATCAGTGGTGGTTAGGACCGAATGGAGATCTGGTGGATGGTGGCAGTTTAATGATTTGGTGGTGGTAGAAATGGAATGGACGATGTTGGCAGCGATGGTGATAAACCTAAATGGTTTCTGGCGATCCAACCAAGTGATGGAAATCTCGCTTTGGCGATCCAACCAAGATGGCTATCAAGGCTCCGGCGATCCAACCAAAGATGGTGATCTAGCGTCGGTGATCTAACCAAAATGGCGATCAAGGCTCCAGCTATCCAACCAAAAGATGGAAATCTCGCTCTGATACCAAACTGGCATAGCTTCAGGATCAAACTCCACACGAATTGATGGATTCGTGGAAATAAGATCAAGGACGAGGTAAATGCTCAATTCCGTTGATCTTTCAATGCCGGAATCTCGCTATCTTCAACATGTTGATCTCGCAAGATACCGTGTTGCCGATCTATTATTCTTTAAACGCTGATCACTCGCAAGCGATACCGTGAATTGGCTTCAAATTCGTTGATTCAAGCGCACTTGAATATCGAAAATGGAGAAAGGAGATAAACTTAACTTCCAATTTTAATGGTGGCACAAAGCTCATATAAAAATTTTAATCAAAAATCAACAACCTTTACAACTCACGCTGCACCCCTATTTATAGGATTTACAATACGTTCAAACAGATGACTCGAGAACAAGAGAACTACCCAATAAAAGCTGCCAACCTTTTAACAGCTCTTATTATCTTCAGCTCGCAGCGGCCCAAGGGTGATCGACTCGATAGCAAACGATTATAAAATGAACGACTTAGGTGCGGACAATATAGAAGCGAGCAAGCCATTAGCGAATGATCCAAGAGTGATCGACTCTGGAGAGAGTGACTCAATGGTGAACTACCCACTCCTCGCATGATCTACCAATGCTTTATCAAACCTGTCCCTTTATTCAAATTGGAGAACGACCTTGTTGGATCGTTGGGCTTCTCTCCCTAATTCATCGCCTTACCGAGCGACTTTGTTATGTCGTTGAACGACCGATTCTCCACTTCTTCCAGCTTTAGCCCTATGGACGATTGACTCTTCCTTCCATTTCATTTTAGGTCACTGAACGACTGCCTTAGGTCGTTGGACGACCATTAGCTCGCATACAAGCATCTTCCATGGTGCGTTGCATCACGTACTCTGCAACCTTTTGATTCAGCTTCTCAATCTACATACCCTGCACGCGATTCTGGTCCTGCAGCTGCTCCATCAACGCTCGCAACTCCTTAATTTCTTCCACATCTTGTGCCTTCTTGTCTTGTCGAACCTGCAAATACAAGTATAGAAGAAAATGATCAAAAGATACTCTTGGATAGAAATGAATTGAAATCATACAATAAAATTTTTATAACATATAAATTTTATACAAGTAATTTGTTATGCATACATCATTATTAGTGAACAATGGCATTTCTAGTAGAAGTAAGTCTTAACAGAGACGATTGTATATGTAAATAATTTAAAATACGACGATTAAGGTTTTTAAGTATAAGTAAGTCTTAACAGAGAAGAAAACACTTAATAATGTAGATGTAAATAATTTATGCTACACGAATATTACCATCAAGTCACCGAATCCATAACGTCTGCTCCGCTGTGTTTTTTCCATAATAGCATCAAATAGGTTGTCTTCCTCCTCCTTCGTCAACTCATCACGGACCGACTCCTCAAGCACATGAGCCTGTGCCTCCTGAAACTTTGCCTATAATTGTGCAAAAAAAGTTCATTTGAAAAATAATAAAAGATGATTTTATTTAACATTAACTAGTAATTAATAAACTAATCGATTCATGCTTGTAATAATTTACATACGTATGCCCATGTCGCCTTGTCCTGATCATCCCACTGATACGTGACGTTGCCAGCCTTGTCTACCTGCCTGGATGCATAGGTGTGAGTAAAGACATCATTGTATGACGCGGAATGTCCATACAATCGTTCCTGCAGTTGGTAATTTGAATAACTAAATTCCACATAGTCAATCACTTAACTAATCAATATACATGTAATAATTAACAAATTTACCAAGTCCTCGCGGTGATGCTGGAAAGACTTGGTGTAACGACCCAGAAAATCTGAACCAATTTAAAATTTTTAAATTGGCTAAAATAATGGATTTTAAATATTTAAAATAAATATTTTAAATAATGGCGATGGAAACTGAGTTGAAATCGACATTTGAAAACGAATATAATTAATTATACTTATATATAGAATTGAAAATGGCGCGGTAGTTCGATAATTCGATTTCAAACTTCAATTGAATATACCGGATGCAAAACAATCCGGATTTTAGTGAAACCAAAAATAATGGAATCTAATTGATGATATCTTTCTAACGAATCCGATCAATCGAAATTTGATAGCGGGAATCAAAAGATATGTCCAGTTGAAATTTCTGAATAGTCGCTATGGAATTCAGGCCCTTAAAAATGGACATTTTGCAAATGACCTCGGATTTCGACGAAACCACTTTTGTTAGATCCGCAGTGTCAAGTTATTGCTAGGTTTCAAATTTCATAATTTTTCGAATCAATATGTGAGCGTGGCAAAGGAAAACGCGTTTGACCGATTTCAGTTGATTTTAATCGACTGGAAATTGGCCATTTTTCAAACGATCTCATAATACGACGAAACTAGTTTTGTTAGGACCGTATCGTCAATACGAAGCTAGAAAATATTTTTCTGGAATTTTTCTAGTTAGTATGTGGCCCCGGTAATTTGAAATGTACGTTTAAAATTCAATATAGTGATTTAAATGAAAATTCAAAAGGAAACTGATTGTAACGATAAAATCAGCTTGCGATACATATCCCATTGTGTTCGGAATGGGGGTAAAACACTATGGACGACAGGCGGTGGGCCTCGTTTCGAGGTCATATGTAAAAGTCAACTCTTTGCTAAATTGGATAATTAAATAATAAAAAAAAAAAAATTAATAATCATTTCCCTCCCTCCTTATCTCCTGCTTGGCCCCCCCCTCATTCGATTATAACCAGGAAAAAAAAAAGAAAAAAAAAAAAACCCTAGCGATCAATCGACGCCACCGCCCCCTGACAACCCACGACCGCCGAACCCCCCCACCGCCCTCCGATCTTCTCCCCCCCCCCCCCCCGAAGCGAAGCCGCCGCCCTCACCGTACCCCCCCCTCCCTCGTACTTCGAACCCCCCCTGAAGCGCCGCCTTGCCGCCGAGCCGCCGACGAAGGCGAGTCGCCCCCCCCCCCCCTTCGCAGGTAAGCGTTTCTATGTTTTTTTTTTTAATTCTGTAAAATACTGTTTTTTTCTGGGATGAAAAACTGATTTTTTTTAAAGTTTGAAAAACTGATATTTTTAATAAAATGAAAAACTGATTTTAAAAGATTTAAAAACTGTTTTGAAAAGCATTTTTAAAACTGTTTTTAAAAGATTTAAAAACTGTTTTGAAAAGCATTTTTAAAACTGATTTTAAAAGATTTGAAAAGCATTTTTAAAACTGAAATTTATAAAGTTAAAACTGAATTTTTTTAAAAGTTAGAACAGAAATTTTTATAAAGTTTAAAACTGAATTTTTTTTAAAGGTTAGAACTGAATTTTTATAAAGTTAAAAACAGAAATTTTTATAAAGTTAAAAACTGAAATTTTTAAAAGTAGTTTAAAACTGAAATTTTTTTTAAAAAAAAAGCATAAAACTGTTTTTTTTTTAGAAAGTAAAAAAAAACAGATTTTATAAAAGAAAAAAAACTGATTTTGTTTTTAAAATAAAAACTGATTTAGTTTTAAAGGTAAAAGCTTTAAAATAGGTAGAAAAAGATTTAAACTTGCAAATGTGAAAACCATATTTTTATATGTTGAAAGCAAAAGTAAAAACCATATTTTTATATGTTGAAAGCAAAAGTAAAAACCATATTTTTATATGTTGAAAGCAAAAGTAAAAATCATATTTTTATATGTTGAAAGCAAAAGTAAAAACCATATTTTTATATGTTGAAAGCAAAAGTAAAAACCATATTTTTATATGTTGAAAGCAAAAGTAAAAACCATATTTTTATATGTTGAAAGCAAAAGTAAAAACCATATTTTTATATGTTGAAAGCAAAAGTAAAAATCATATTTTTATATGTTGAAAGCAAAAGTAAAAATCATATTTTTATATGTTGAAAGCAAAAGTAAAAATCATAACCATATTTTTATATGTTGAAAGCAAAAGTAAAAACCATATTTTTATATGTTGAAAGCAAAAGTAAAAATCATATTTTTATATGTTGAAAGCAAAAGTAAAAATCATATTTTTATATGTTGAAAGCAAAAGTAAAAATCATATTTTTATATGTTGAAAGCAAAAGTAAAAATCATATTTTTATATGTTGAAAGTCGAAGTAAAAATTCGATTTTTATATATTGAATAGCATAGTAAAAATTCTATTTTTACCTACGTAGAGAATACGGGCGAAAGCGACAAAAGGCGAAGATTTCTATAAGGAAGAGTCGTGAAGTTGGATAGCTATTGGTGAGATTTCTGATTTAAAATTATTATATATGTGTGAAAACGAAAGTGAATAGCTATATATAAATAAATATATATATATATATATATATATATATATATATACGCCCCTCGTCCACAAACCATGGACGATATTTATTGGTTGAAATTGTTGTGATAATTGGTTGATAACGAATGGTTGTTTGGGATTTTTTGTGATTGATATTGGTTGATTGTGGTTGAAAAATACCCATTGGTGGTTGTGAAATATTTGGTTGAAACCACATAGGATTAGTTTGTGGAATTGAAATAAATATATATACATGCCGCCTGCGTGCGAACTAGATGCATGATTCCCATTGTCAAAAACCGCGAGGTTTTAAGGTAGAGCGAGGAGCCGTACTAGGGACGGTGCCGGTGTAACTACCCTGCCGTTATGCTGCCGAAATTTTGAATAATATTTGTGTGTTTGAATTATTTTCATATGCTTAAACAATTGAAAACATTCATGTGTTGAATTGATATTCATTCGTTGTATAGAAATTCATGTGTTGAATGGTATTCATATTTTGAAATAAACTGTTAGATAATAAAAATCACATTTTTTATCTATATATAAAAACAATAGAAAACATTCATGTGTTGAATTGATATTCATTCGTTGTTTAGAAATTCATGTGTTGAATGGTATTCATATTTTGAAATAAACTGTTAGATAATAAAAATCACATTTTTGTCTATATATATAAAAACTATTGAAAACATTCATGTGTTGAATTGATATTCATTCGTTGTTTAGAAATTCATGTGTTGAATGGTATTCATATTTTGAAATAAATTGTTCGATAATAAAAATCACATTTTTGTCTATATATATAAAAACTATTGAAAACATTCATGTGTTGAATTGATATTCATTCGTTGTTTAGAAATTCATGTGTTGAATGGTATTCATATTTTGAAATAAATTGTTTTATGATAAAAATTCTATTTTATCACCTACATGAACTATATAGAAAAAAAATAATAGTGTTTTGAAATGAGTTGTTTTACAATAAAAATCACATTTTTATTGTATGCATAAATCGTTAAAATGTGAAGTGTTAAAAATAGCCACTTGTTCAAAATAAACATATATGAGTTGAAATATTCATTAATTAGCTAATGAAATGATTTGCACATATTTATGTAACATTAGAATGAATGGTGTTTTTAAACCAAATAGAAATCGAATATGAAGTTGAATAGAAAATGAAAAATGATATGGACTGTATATATATGTACATGCATATTCATTGAACAGGTTATAGCAAAGGGGCTAGAGAAGAGGAATAAAATTTTGTGCCCGACAAATAGGTACACATTTACTGATTTGTTTGGGTGATGATTTTGAGCCTGTTGGCTAGCCGCTTGGCTTTTTCTTTTTCTTTTTGAGATTAGAAGGACCGGGACGCTATTTGCGATTTCCCGACGCTCCCGGTGCAGGGGAGGTTATGGCGAAATTTTTCCAAAATTTAAGGTATTAGAAAATTTTTTGAAGTTAAAACGATATTGGAATTGTTGAATGAACTATATTTATATAACTATATAAATATAAATAAAATTAAAACAAAACGAAGCCGTGCAGTTCGTATTTCGAAACCGTAATTTCAAACGACTAGTACGGGAAATCCGACCATTGGATTTTCCCGAAACCTCAACCGTCGGGTTCGCCTTGGAATAATCTTTCCAACGGCACCAACCTTGTAAAAATCCAACGGTTGGATTGTCCGGAATGTTTAATTCAAATCTGAAGAAAAAAACAGCGCCAGAATCGATTTTATTTATATATAAATATAAATAGAATTATATTTAATCGAATAGCGACGCTGCAGTTCGTATTTTGAAATCGAAAATTCAAACGATTGTACCGGGAGATCCGACCGTCGGATTTTCCCGAAACTGGAACCGTTGGATTCGTTTTGAAAAGACCTTTCTAATGATGTAAATTTTGTGAAGATCCAACGGTTAGATTTTCAGATATGTGTAAATCAAATCTGAAGAAAAACAGCGCCACGGCCGCCTTATGGCCCGAAGCGTCGTTTTGAATAAAATGGCTATTTAAAATAAATAAAAATAGCGATAAATAGTTATAAAATATCATAAGCGATATGGAATGGAAATAAACTGAATTTGCTTGATTTATGTGATATTTGATGGTTGAATGTGTTTGGTGTGAAAATTACATTAAAGAACAAAATTGGTGTTGTCGAATAATTTAACCATTGAAATAAATCGAATTGAAATTCTAAATATACGTGAATTATTTGAAAAGGCCGAGTTAATTCTCATTTCGAATAATTGACCGACGATTGAAATTCGAAGATGAAGACGATGGTCGAAGACCAGAGGTCTTCACCTCGTTTGGATGGTTACCGAGGTCCTGATTGGGAGGCATCCCGAAATATGGATAATGAGTGGTGATCGTCCAGACGTACGTGTTGGTCGATGGGTTTGCGAGGTATTTAGTGCCTCCGGTTTCGTTCAGACCCAGAACGGACTTGTAAATGGACTGTGTGTCTGACATTGGAGTTTATTCTGTGTTGATTGATTTCTGTTAAATATACATCTGTTTGGCGGCGGAGAATTTATTCTTTTGCTTAACGCCCTTCTCTGAGACGTACGAGCTCAGAGGTTGTATATCGATGGACATCAGTCGCATGGCGTGAATTGCCTGTGTGGCATGCTAAGATGCAGTGATCAGGACTTCTGTTGAAAAGCAAAGTCTTGTGGTGATGATCAAAGCACCGCCTGTGTGGCGTAGCTTTGTGTATAACGTGAATTCGCGAGCCTCACACCCCGGTATGAACCTAAAACGGGAGAAAGGACATCAGGGAGGACATGCGTTTCTTTCTAGCTAGGGTGGTGTCAGTGACCTACCATCCCTGACATTTATATACTTTTCACCTATGTGGTTGTTGCTGTTGCGAGGCGCCTCGGTTTGATCGGACGATCCGGGTCCGATGGAGTCATTCGTTGGCTCGTTTACGCCCCAAAGGGCGGGGAAACGTATTGTTCAGGCACTATAATCCACATCGGTGGACCGACCCTGACGATCCAAGGGGCAGTTGCGGCTGTTCCGGTGGCTCGGGCTAGAGAGTCACGAATTCGGTAAGGACTATCTTTTGCCTTGGTTCATGACGGAAATCCAATTTCCAAATACGACATCGTGCGGTTTTGAGTGTATACCTATATATGGCGACATAGTGGTATGGGGCATTAATGCCGTCTATGATTGATAGTTATGATTTGAAATTGCTTTCAAAACATATAAACACTAGCAATAATATCAAATGCCTTTGTTTTATTCGTATCAAGCATATCTTGGCCGTTATAAGGAAAAAACTCTATCCTCCGGTTTGCGTTGCATTGTGTGATGGGAACTGAGTCTTATAACGGCCTCATTTTTATAAAAAGCATAGCGATGTTTAAACGAAAGATTTGTTTAGAGCACTGGCAATCCAATGGAGTAAACCCGTTCCACGAAAGTGGCGTGGTCCTGTGATTAGCCAACTATATATGTGTTGAGTAGATTTCTCATACCAGTCCCATGACTGACTCGTAGTTTGTTTCACTCTCAAACTCGGGTGCCCCTTTTTCCACACGGGCAGCCTTGTATTCAGGTTTAGCTGGTTCTTTCTGGATAGCTGGAGCTGAAGATGGATTCTATCATTTATTTCTTTTTATGCTGTTCAGCTCCTATTGTACATATTTTGTTTATTTCCGCTGTAGACATTTATGTATAGCTGAACTCTATTTGTACTAAGTAAGATCCTGTATACTGTGTAACTCTGATGATTATTTTATCTAGTATATTTTGTTGTTCATTCTGGTGTATTTATTTAATTCTGTTCTGCTATTATCTGTTTCTGTGTTATATTCCAAAGATAACCTTGTTTCCGTGAGCACGGGAAATCGGGTCGTCTCACTTGGATCCTCCGCGATGAGTTACTGGATTCTTGTTCCTGTTTGCGGTGTTCCTTTCTGACTCATCCTGGAAATGTACATTGACAAATTTTTTAAAATCGGCAAAAAAAAATTATATTCGTTTTAAATTTACCTTGAATTCAGACGTGTCCCACTCTGCAACCATCTTCTCAAACATTTCATCTCCCATCCACTTTGGTTGTTTTCCCTTTTTCTTAAGCTCATTCATCTTCTCCCTATAATTCTTGGCGATCTTCAAATTCCAGTGTCGCTGAACTAGCTTCATGTCATCCTCCTGCACATCTACTGCTCCCTGTATAATGAGAAAATATTACTAATCTCATTTATTTGTATTTAACTAATTAGTCTCTTTGACGTACCAAGCGGTATAAACATACCAGACAATCTTGTAAGATAGTCTCTTTGACATCTACTGGGATCCTGCTCCACTTAGGTCAGAAATTGCTCATTCTGGCCATATATGCCTCCTTAGAGATATCTAAAACAGTCTGAGATGGCTTCAACTCAAATCCCCTGTGTTAAATATAAATTGGAACTTTATAAAATATAGTTATAGTATGTAAAAAAACATTAAATTGCTATTTTGCTAATTTTTATGCTTACGCCCTGTCAGCCTTAGACTTCAAATAAACAACCGGACGAGCTCATTTCCGCCACTACCCTCACTAGCATGTAGGGTTCTAGAGCCAGAGCCGAGATAGAGCCCAAGCCTGAGCCAGAAGTAGGTTCAGACATAATATACCTGCAATATATATGAATATGTAATTAGCATTGACTTTGAGAATATGTAATTAAAATGCGCAAAAAACATGAATATGAATATGAGAAACACAACATGAATGAGCAGAGATGCATTTTGAGAATATTTAAGTAGAAAAAGATAGATAATATGCTATATGAAGTAAAATATACATTTCATGTTTTTACATAAAATTCGTACAAGCATACTATATCAAAACTTCAAAGTTATTTAAAAAATAATTTTCATGACATATTTGACTTAGTATAATTTTCATGACATAATATATCAAAACTTCAAAGTTATTTAAAAAACAAATTCGTATAAACATACTATATCAAAACTTCAAAGTATTTGACTTCAAAATTATTTAAAAAATAAATTTGACAAGCATACTATATCAAAACTTCAAAGTTATTTAAAAAATAATTTTAATGACATATTTGACTTGGTACAATTTTCATGACATACTATATCAAAACTTCAAAGTTATTTAAAAACTAAACTCGTACAAATATACTATATCAATACTTCAAAGTTATTTGACCTAACAAACATACTATACAAACTCATTCATTTTCATGACATATTTGACTAAAGTAAATTTATTTGTTTTAAAAGAATTATGTATGCATAAATCATTGTTCACCAATATTCAATCACAAACTTCTATATTTTTATTACACATATGACATTTGTTTTCACTAGTATATGACATATGACATATATTTAAACCATTCAATCCAACAAATTTGACAATTACGGTGATAACAACAGCAATTCGTGAATAATATGATGTAATATACGAATTCAAACAACTAGGAATCAAATAAAAACATATTAAAAAAAATTAGTGCAAAACCTAAAATTTAGGTTTAAGAATTTAACATAAAACCAAAAGCAACAACTAAGGAGGAGGGCTGGAGGAGCTTGCGGTTAACGTCGGAGGCGGTGGTTGTTTAGGCATTGGAATAGGAACTGGACGAGGTGAAGTGGTGGAAAGGGGTGGAAAATCAGATTTGGGGATGGAGATGAGGGAAATGAAGTAGTTGGTCGGGTTCCAGAACATATGCAGGAAAATTTCCAATGGTTTCCAACGACTACCATCGGTCTTTCTTACATCGACTACCACAGATTCTATTTAGCCGTTGGCGGCCGTTGGAAGTCCGACGTTGGAATACACTGTTTCTCTAGTAGTGATATTGATTTTTGTCAAAATGCAACAGTATAATTTTGACAAGAAATTATCATGCTTTTACGAATTCGCGTTTGTTGAACTATTTTATTAATATAATCTTTTATCAGATATAAATATCTTTTTATGAATATTAGAACCATTGGTAGCTTTTAATATAAGTGTTGTTTTTGAGTTTCTGTAGCATTTTTGAGTAAAATGCTACCTAAAATAGCTTCTCCCTTATTTTAACAAGTGTCCAGGACACTTGTCTACATGCACATATATATACATGTTGAGCAGGTTATGGATTTACTATTGAGTAGAGAAATAAGTTGCGTGCCTGATAAACAGGTTCACCTTAAAGAGTTGTTGCACAATTTTATTTATTATATAAACTACTGTGAGTGTTTTTGGATGCGTTGTGATGGTTGTTCTACATGAGATTAAAAACATATTCTATAGGATAGTAACAAATAAATTATGAACTACACCGTATGACATACTACATGAAGACAACATAGCATATCATATTCCATATAAGCATTTGGTGCTTATATGATGATGTTTGGATTTCCATACGGGCGAGATGCTTGTATGGTGAGGACTAAATTACATGTTGAACAGAAGACTGATTATGGACTTGATAAACATATAAAGGTGCTCGTGGCAGGATTTAATAAAAACCCTACACAGGTCTGAACATGAAAAAAATTCACATCTCTCTTATTTTTAGTTACGACACATGGATTATTTTATTTCCAACTGTGGGGGAAGCTATGAGATTTCGACCTTTTTACATGTCTTCCTTGGGCATAGATAGGTCACAAAAATTGTATACACTTTTTATTAATTTATTGGGTGCCTAATACGGTCCAATAAAATTTTCAAACCCTCCCCGTATAAAGGAGGTTATGGCGATATTTTTCGAAAATTTAGAGCGTTAGCCAAATTTTTGAGAAGCTAGAAAGTTCTTAGAAGCTGAAAAGTTGAAGAACTTGGGTCAAGTGAAGGTGGAGTTGATTAAGTAAACAACCTTCAAGTGTGTCTTCCTTTTTGAGGGCGAAAAGATTTTAAGAAGGGGAGATTGTAACAACCCGGAATTTCTGAACCAATTTAAAATTTTAATTTTAGCTATTTCAATGGGTTTTCAATATTTAAAATGATTTATTTTAAATAATAATGATTAAAAATTTATATAAATCAAAGTTAGAACATATAATTTTAAAATTTAATTAAAACGAACATGAAATGGCGTGGTAGTTTGAAAATTCGATTTTAAACTTCAATTGAATTTATAAAAGTTAGTATAAATCAGAATTTGATGAAACAAGAAACAATGGAATATTTTGAACTGTAATTTTCTATCGAATGTAAGAAACTAAGATTTCACTTTATACATTGTAAGTTATGTCCACTTTAAAATTTAAAATGGTCGCCATGAAATTTACATATATCTTAATATAATATATAACCCATAAAAATAGCCATTTTGCAAATGACCTCCGTTTCGACGAAACCACTTTTGTTGGATCCAGAATGTCAAATTATAATCAGGTTTAAAATTTCATAATTTCTGAAAATAATATGTGAGCGTCGTAAATTTAAACATGTTTTGAATTTCAGTTTAAATTTAATAACCAGTTAAAAAGGCCATTTTTTAAACGGTCTTCAAATTTGATGAAATTAATTTTGTTAGGACAGTATCATCAAAACTTAGCTAGATTTCAATTTTCATAATTTTTGGAGTCAGTATGCGGCCCTGGTAAATTAAAATGAAAGTTCAAATTCAATGTTGACCATTATATTTTAATTTTTACAAAAACTGATCGAAACAGTCGAATTGGCGTACGAAATATATCCAATTGTGTTTGGAATGGGGGTATTTAGCTAGGAACGACAGTCGTTGGGTTTAATTTGGAGTTCATATCAATAAGTAAGTATTTAATGAATTAAATAATATATATATATATATATATATATTATTTTTTAAACCGAAATTCCTTTCACAAATCAAACCCCGCCGTCAGTAATAAAAACGAAGAGCGATTATTGCTCAAAATTTCTTCCTCCAAGATCTTCCAATCCGTTCAATGATTTCAGAATATTCTTAAAGCAAAATCAAAATGCTACGTGATACCTTCAAATTGATGTGGGTTTGATCGGATTTAGAGCAATTTTATTTTTTGAATTTCGCGCCTTAACCACCGCCGTTCATCATAGTTTTCCAATGCCTCAATGCCACCGAGTTCGCCATCGTCCCTGGCGAAGGAGGTGTTGTATATAACGGTGTTGTATACACAATTATATGATTTTTATTTGATGATAACAACCAAATATATATTATTTTAAATGTGTTTGTTGTTGTACTGTTTCATATATATTGTCACAGACAAGAATATTTTATTTATATTTAAATAAAATACGACTGTACATAAATTCAAATATTCACAGTATTTTATATAGATATAATATTATATTTCAAACATTCAAACAGTATAACTTTTTTTAACTCCTCTATTTATCCAATTCACAGAATATTGTACTTATAAATAAACAGAATAAAATAGACAAGTTCGTTTGACAACAATAAAATAATATTTTATTTCAATCAAACTTGTTTATTACAAACATCAGTACAATTCATATATATACACAGCTCCTCACTAAAACACTCATTCACTCACTCAGTTTACATTTCAATATACATATTTTTTTTGTTGACAATTCATACAGAGTTTTATACTTTCACCAACACTGTCTCTTCAGTCTCCACAGCACTTCACTGTCAGTCCAGTCATCATCTTCATACCTATCACAAACAGAAACACACACAGTAATCTTGAATAGAAAAATCTCATAATCTAGCAAATATTATTTTAATTTTAAAATTTATTTGCCTCAGAATTTTGGTGTGTTTCTCATCATTTTTCATGACTTGGTCTGATTTATATAGACTGTATACTCTAGTGCTCACAGATCAGCCTCAACACACCACACTGGTTTGCTGATCAGAACCAGCTGATTCTGAACAGCCTCAACACAGTGTAGCGGTTTGCTGATAAAGTTTTCATTCGGACAGTCACACGTATATACACACATGTATACACACACAAACGTGCATATATACATATATGTATACGTGAAAGAAAATACATGTCAAACAACAAAAGTGAACTGTAAAAAGTAATCAAAGCTGCTCAAAAATTCAAAACTGGTTCAAGCATGTATGGTCAGTGGAGTACAAGTCAGCACAACATGTGTAGTCAAGCAAGTGTCAAAACAGTTCAGCATGGAAAGGTAAAACATGGTCGAGCTCAAGACAGTAAAGTTCAAGCCAAGTGCAAGTATTCATTTCAGCGAATACAATGAGGAATGTCAATATGGAGCAATTCACACTAAGCATGTAATGATGGCAGTACATAAGCATGGACAATGATACAAGCTTAATCAACATCAACACAAGTTCAGGTCCAAAATGTTTCTCAACATGATCAAGACAAAATAAAAGCGACAATGTAAAGTGGAGTAGCAAACATGTAATCTGATTCAAGTTCAATGAAAAGGCGATACAGCATGTACATTTTCATGTACACAGTACTTCATTATTGACGGTTCAAGAACCTGGAAGCTCGGCAAAATTGGAATGGCATGATAAATGGAAGAAATACAAAGCATTTACATAAATGGTGCTGCAGTTCATATTCAATTCAGACCAAAGTTCAAGCATTTTCAAAAAATTTAAATTCAATGTTTCTCAAATCAGGTTTGATGGTGCAACTGCATATGTGTATTACTGAAACAGGGTCAGCGGTGCAACATGATCATGCCAAACCATAATCAAGAACAAGTTGCAAGCTATCATTCATGTGTGGCAAAGATCATTCGAGAGATTCAAAGGCAGATATTTATTTCAGAATAAATCTCACAAGGGCAATGGAAATTATTCTTGTTTCCAATTTTTCCAATCTGACACTTAAGGCACAAACAAAATCATGCAAGGAACAAATTAGGAATCATTCTGCTGTCTTAAAAGGGGGAAATCTATATTTTCCAAAAGTTTCACATTCAATCATAGCCGAGGAAGTTTAATTCCAAAAAGGGAAAACATTTCAACATTTCAAATTAGAGATTTCAGAATGTATATTTGGAAAGAAATCAGAAAAGTTATTTACGGAATAACACACGGCAATTTTGATTTTCCTGAAATCAAAAATTGGGTTTTACTGCATAAATGGAATGCTTATCAATACAGGAAATTGAAGACATATTTGAGAAATTCTTTCCTGTTTCAAATTACTGAGATTGGCAAGAATATTTCATTTTAACTCTTCAATCACATATAGAAAACAATTATCTGTTTTCATTTTTGTTTCCAGAATTGCAGGAATTCACGCAAACAATCAAGCAGATTTTAACCAAAGGCTGATTCAAATTTAAACAGAGCCATTTTTATCACAGCCGAGAAATCAAGGCAAATCAAAATGGGAAACACACACAAATCAGCATCGAAGTCATTTATCACGAAATCAGAGTGATTAGAGGTTTTTTATAACCCTATAATACACCAGTTTCATCACAGGCGTGGGCTATCGAATCCGCAAAAATAACAACAAATTCAAACCTAAAAAAAAAGGTCAGAGAGCTCACAATTTTTAGGGATTTGATCTGTGACCAAATTGGATCGAGCAAGACAGAGACACCAATGGCGTAATCATCAAAGACAAGAAGAATCATTTCCAGAAGTAATTCATCACCACGCCGATCTGATTTCGGGAAGAATTAAAAACCCTAGCCGCCATATTTTTTCCTCAGAGGCAAAGGAGATCGAGCAAGAGTTATTAGGAAATGGGCCGGCCATTTGTTTAAGGGATTAGAGTCTTTTGAAAAAGGGGATAACCCTTATATTTTAACTCCAAGGGTTTTAATTGTTTTTAATTTTGTGTTGTTTCAATTTCGTTTGTAAAACCGATCGTTGAACAGTTCTAGAGTCTGTAAAATCTAGGGGAATCAGTCAGGGTGTTGACTGACAGTTGACAGAGTCTGTAAAATCTGGGTTACTGGTTACGGGGTCGTAATCAGGGGAAATCTGATCGAGGGGATATCGGTCAGTCTTCGGTTTTGAGTGTAGGGTTAAGACAGGAGCAGGCGCTGCGATTGTACATGGTCTTGTATGGGGGATCTGTTTATAACACCTAGTAGAAACCTTAGGAATGCAGCAGTAGGCAGGGTTTTGCCGAAGCTGGGTATATCTGTGTGTGATTTATTTTCTGCACTTTTATTTCTGCTACATTCTGTGATCTGTTTATTGTTTTAATATCCTGTCAGTTTTTTCAATTCAGTTTAAAAAAACTGTGATAAACCCTATTCACCCCCCCTCTAGGGTTAATCTAGATCCAACAATTGGTATCAGAGCAGGTATTTTCATTAACTCTAGAGTCATGGGTAACCCTAGTTGTCAGTCTAGTGAGAGTCAGTCCAGTTCATCTCCAACTATTTTCACTGGAACAGATTTTTTAAACTGGAAATCCAAAATGGAATTTTATTTAAAATCTGTTTATATCAAATGTTGGGATGTTGTTATCAATGGTTATGATATGGTAGATAAAGTATTTAATTCTCGTGCTACACATATTCTATATTCTTATCTTAATGATGATCAATATAGTCTGATCTCTCATTGTTTAACCGCGCAGGAAATCTGGACATCTCTCAATGCAAAGTATGGAAATGACAACAACCGCTTGAGCCCCCAGAATGTCAACTCAGATTCAGATCTATGCCTGAAAGGAGAAACAGATAGATCTAATGATGGAGAATCAAAAGATGTTGAAACAGACAATTCCACATATGAAGAGTTGGTTTACATGTGTGTTGATTTAACTAGATCTGTTGATAAACTTCAGTTGAAAAACAAATCTCTGAAATCTAAGAATCGTGAGTTGACCAGAAAAATTGATATTTTGGAATCACAACTTGAAAATTTTAAAAACTCTTCAAATTCAAACTGCAATAATTGTTTAAAATTGGAAACCAAGCTTGTTCATCTCAATCAAAATATTCAAAAGTTTGAAAATGAGATTCTGATCTTAAAAGAGAACAAGGTTGAGTTATCAAGTTTGAACAATCTTCTACAAAAAGAATTTGAAATGTTTAAGACCGATATAAATTCCAAATTTGAAATTGTTGAAAAAGAAAATTTGTTGAAATTTGATTTGATTTTAAAAGAGCTTGAAAACGAGATTCAAAATTTCAAGAACTTTGAAAAACTCGAATTTGAAAAACAAAAATGTTTTGAATCTGAGATCTCTGAATCCAAAGCTAAAATCAAAACGCTTGAAAATGAAAATTCAATTTTGAAACAAAGCGATTCAGAGAAAAATGAAATTTTGGTCGATCATTGTTCTGAGCTAATAAACGAGAATAATAATTTGAAATCAAAAATCAACCGTCTTGAGTTGAGTCTGAAACGTTTTTCTTTCGGAGAAAAATCTTTAAATATGCTTTTGAAAAATCAGTTTTTCTCATGGGGATAAAAGAGGTCTCGGTTTTGGAAAAACAAATGATTTTGAAAAAGGGAATTCAATCGATTTTAAAAATCCTTCAAACCGCTTTGGAAATGTTTGTTTTGAAAATTTGAACTCTAACAATTTCAAAGGATTTTTAAATCAAAAACGTGATGTGAATTTGTCTGATTATGATCCATTTAAACAATCCTGGATCCCTAAAAGAAATAAAACGAACTTCGTTAAATTCAAGCAGATTTGGGTTCCAAAGGGTACAAAGGTAAATTCGGATGGATTGTTATATAAACAAGTCTGGGTACCAAAACAAATGAATACAATTGTGAGTGGTTTTACTAATTTTGTTAGACCACTTGATTCACTCAACTGCTAGGTACCAGTGAAGGTTGAGGAACTGCTATGCTGAAAAGAGGTTGATTTCAAGCTGTTATATATTTCTGTATTCTTTACAGTTCCTTGGCCCAGATCTGTTGAGTTAGAGATTCTGTTTTACATTGGATTCTGGTATGATCTCTAAACTCACCTTTGTATATTCTCTATGTTTTTATTTTCTGTGTTTATTTCTTCCTCTACCCCTTCTGTTTTTTTTCTATTTTTGATTTGACATTGCCATATTCTTCTTAGTCTGTACTTCTTAAACTTCCAGTTGCAGAATTCACGATTTTCTAGAAATTTGCTTTATTTGTATAAAATCATCGTGTGTTAATCATTTCCATATCCTGAATTTGAACTTGTATATATCTGCAATTGTTTTAAAGTTTAGTTTTCTGATTATCTGAATTCTTAACAGTGCTGAAGCATTAATATCATATCTTGTACACTGTTATTTTGAATTCTAAATTTTTGAAGATCTGAATAATTATTGAAATTTCACACACTTATGCTGTTCTGAGCTTCTTCTAATTGATTTTAGAAAGGCTTGAAAATTTATACTCATTACAGCACATTACTATTTCTCAGTCGTGATAATTTCATTGGTTTTTCATATTGGCTTGGATATTTTTTGATCTGTCTTAAATCTCAGTGATACATCTTGAAATTCACTCTTATTCATGATAATTAGGTTGAAATTAGTTTTGTTTGAAATCATCTAAAATTCTAGATATTTTGAATATCACACACCACTTAAATTTGAAATTGTCTATCTTGTGTGACTGATTCATTATATCTCAAAACTTGACATTGATTCAAGTGATTTCAAATAAATTATTTTTTAATTTTCTGGATCATGAATTTGATGTAGATGATCTGAAATTACTCATGTGTTTGTCAGAAATTGTTTTTGAAAAATTCCTTGAAAAATTTGGGTCTTGAAATTTATTGGTATTTCATGGTTATTTGATTTGAATATCTGTTTGTTTTAAAACCATTTGAAATTATTGATTTACTGAATCACACACATATCTTGAATGTGAAACTAATAATTTGGTGTGATCGATTCAATGAATCTAGAGTTTCTCATATTTCTCAAATAATTTCAAATAAACGGTATTTCTAATCTTGGATCATGAATGATCTTATGTGAACATCCTCTGACAAGTCTGCTGTGATATTATTTTCTGTGCTGCTCTGATACTGTTTCAAATAATTGCTTGTTCTTGTCTGCAGGTTTGAAAAATGTGCAAATTTGTTAATTCTGTCTGTTTTGGGCTTTGTGATTAAAATTTGTTAAGAGAGACACCAAGTGGTATCTGAAGTGCCTTATATTTGTTTCACCTTGTATAGATCCACACACTCTTTTTGCCTTGTACAAATTTTTCCTTCTTGTCCTGTATAGCTCTTTATATTCCCTCTTGTAATTGTTTTTCAATTTTAAAATTATTTATTGATTATTCATTTAGAAATTGAAATCAATATCCGAATTGAACTGTATTTATAATTCATCAAAATTATTATCAGAATTAGAAATTGTGATGAATTGTGACTGCAGTATATTTCACAACAAGAGGAGATTTTATTTAGAGTTTCATGATGGTTGAACAATTATTATAATATCTTTGAATTGGCAATTATTTCACGACCATCTTCATTACCTATCATCCTTCTGCCATCCGTTATGATTTTATATTAATGTGGAGAGTTATATAAAAAAAAATCTTTTTGAATAAACAATGAAAATATTTGTGTTGGAATTGTGGTTATGTTATTTTTCCGAATTAGTGACAATTGAAATTTTCAATGATCTCAGTACAGTTGATCATATTTCATAATATAATTAATTTAGAAATTTATTTCACAGTCCATTTCTGTATCTTCCCCATTTTCTATCATCCATTTTTGGTTTTACATACTGAGGAGTTTTTCTTTTTGGAAACTGAAAATAATAAAAATATAATATTCTTAAGTATTTCTCTAACCTCATTTAAAAATCCAAGCTCTGGTTATGCATGGTTATCAGATTACTTAAAATTTAAGCCGTGACTGACCTCATTTAAAAATCCAAGCTCTGGTTATTCATGGTCAGTGTGCTCTTAAATAAAAAGAAAAAGAAAAAGGAATAAATTGGCTAAATAAATTTTTATATGAAATTCTCCTTTGTGTATAAAAACCAGCAAATCAATCCATCTATCTAATCTATGAAATGTGTTGATATTTTATGATGTATTATGATTTGTTGATTGATAGTTATTGGGATTTGAGATTATTCGATTTTGTCACTTAAATTAAATTAATAATTATAGTCCAAATCCATCACTGTTTTTGTGCTCAATTTTATAATAATTCTTTGGAAAATAATTGGAAAATATTCATATTTTTTTAACTCTCTCCATAATATATAAAATTCATTGTAAATCCGTCATTCTCTACAATATGAAATATGCCACTAGTTCTTAGTTTATTATAATTTTTGTTTGACTGATTGAGATTTATGATGACCATTCTTCCCCTTAAGCTGAAAGTATATTTTTAGTCAATTTTCATCTATATTTTAATTTCTGAATCCTTTTGATGATAACAAAAGGGGGAGAATGGATTGAGATTTTGATTTATGAGTGAATATTTTATAAATATTCTTAATTTTGAAAATTCTTAATTTTGATTTATGTGTAAGGGGAGTTTTTGTTGTAGGGGGAGCTTTCTGTTGTAGGGGGAGCTTTCAAATAGGGGGAGTTGAGCTTTCAAATAGGGGGAGTTCAGTACTTCACTGTCAAACACATTTAATGTATTCAAAATCTTAATATTTGTTTGTCATCCATCTAAAGGGGGAGATTGTAGTATATAACGGTGTTGTATACACAATTATATTATTTTTGTTTGATGATAACAACCAAATATATATTATTTTAAATGTGTTTGTTGTTGTACTGTTTCATATATTTTGTCACAGACAAGAATATAATATTTATATTTAAATAAAATACGACTGTACAGAAATTCAAATATTCACAGTGTTTTATTTAGATATAATATTATATTTCAAACATTCAAACAATATAACTTTTTATAACTCCTTTATTTATCCAATTCACAGAATATTGTACTTATAAATAAAAAGAATAAAATAGACAAGTTTGTTTGACATCAATAAAATAATATTTTATTTCAATCAAACTTGTTTATTACAAACATTAGTACAATTCATATATATATACACAACTCCTCACTAAAACATTCATTCACTCACTCAGTTTACATTTCAATATTTTTCTTTATTGATACATTCATACAGAGTTTTATACTTTCACCAACACTGTCTCTTCAGTCTTCAGTCTCCACAGCACTTCATTGTCAGCCCAGTCATCATCTTCATACCTGTCACAAACAGAAACACACACAGTAATCTTGAACAGAAAAATTCCATAATCTAGCAAATATTATTTTAATTTTAAAATTTATTTGCCTCAGAATTTTCGTGTGTTTCTCATCATTTTTCATGACTTGATCTGATTTATATAGACTGTATACTCTAGTGCTCACAGATCAGCCTCTACACACCACACTGGTTTGCTGATCAGAACCAGCTGATTCTGAACAGCCTCAACACAGTGTAGCGGTTTGCTGATAAAGTTTTCATTCGGACAGTCACACGTATATACACACATGTATACACACACAAACGTGCATATATACATATATGTATACGTGAAAGAAAATACATGTTAAACAGCAAAAGTGAACTGTCAAAAGTAATCAAAGATGCTCAAAAATTCAAAACTGGTTCAAGCATGTATGGTCAGTGGAGTACAAGTCAGCACAACATGTGCAGTCAAGCAAGTGTCAAAACAGTTCAGCATGGAAAGGTAAAACATGGTCGAGCTCAAGACAGTAAAGTTCAAGCCAAGTGCAAGTATTCATTTCAGCGAAGACAATGAGGAATGTCAATATGGAGCAATTCACACAAAGCATGTAATGATGGCAGTACATAAGCATGGACAATGACACAAGCTTAATCATCATCAACACAAGTTCAGGTCCAAAATGTTTCTCAACATGATCAAGACAAAATAAAAGCAACATTGTAAAGTGGAGCAGCAAACATGTAATCTGATTCAAGTTCAATGGCAAGGTGATACAGCATGTACATTTTCATGTACACAGTACTTCATTATTGAAGGTTCAAGAACCTGGAAGCTCCGCAAAATTGGAATGGCATGATAATTGGAAGAAATACAAAGCATTTACATAAATGGTGCTGCAGTTCATATTCAATTCAAACCATAGTTCAAGCAATTTCAAAAATGTTAAATTCAATGTTTCTCAAATCAGGTTTGATGGTGCAACTGCATATGTGTATTACTGAAACAGGGTCAGAGGTGCAACATGATCATGCCAAACCACAATCAAGAACAAGTTGCAAGCTATCATTCATGTGTGGCAAAGATCATTCGAGAGATTTAAAGGCAGATATTTATTTCAGAATAAATCTCACAAGGGCAATGGAAATTATTCTTGTTTCCAATTTTTCCAATCTGACACATAAGGCACAAACAAAATCATGCAAGGAACAAATCAGGGAATCATTCTGCTGTCTTAAAAGGGGGAAATTTATAGTTTCCAAAAGTTTCACATTCAATCATAGCCGAGGCAGTTTAATTCCAAAAAGGGAAAACATTTCAACATTTCAAATTAGAGATTTCAGAATGTATATTTGGAAAGAATTAGAGAAGTTATTTATGGAATAACACACGGCAATTTTGATTTTCCTGAAATCAAAAATTGGCTTTTACTGCATAAATGGAATGCTTATCAATACAGGAAATTGAAGACATATTTGAGAAATTATTTCCTGTTTCGAATTACTGAGATTGGCAAGAATATTTCATTTTAACTCTTCAATCACATATGGAAAACAATTATCTGTTTTCATTTTTATTTCCAGAATTGCAGGAATTCACGCAAACAATCAAGCAGATTTTAACCAAAGGCCGATTCAAATTTAAACAGAGCCATTTTTATCACAGCCGAGAAATCAAGGCTAATCAAAAAGGGAAACACACACAAATCAGCATCGAAGTCATTTATCATGAAATCAGAGTGATTAGGGGTTTTTCTATAACCCTATAATACACTAATTTCATCATAGGCGTGGGCTATCGAATCCACAAAAATAACAACAAATTCAAACCTAAAAGAAAAGGTCAGAAAGCTCACAATTGTTAGGGATTTGATCTGCGACCAAATTGGATCGAGCAAGACAGAGACACCAACGGCGTAATCATCAAAGACAAGAAGAATCATTTCCAGAAGTAATTCATCACCACGCCGATTTTATTTGGGGAAGAATTAAAAACCCTAGCCGCCATATTTTTTCCTCAGAGGCAAAGGAGATCGATCAAGAGTTATTAGGAAATGGGCCGGCCATTTGTTTAAGGGATTAGAGTCTTTTGAAAAAGGGGATAACCCTTATATTTTAACTCCAAGGGTTTTAATTGTTTTTAATTTTGTGTTGTTTCAATTTCGTTTGTAAAACCGATCGTTGAACAGTTCTAGAATCTGTAAAATCTAGGGGAATCAGTCAGGGTGTTGACTGACAGTTGACAGAGTCTGTAAAATCTGGGTTAATGGTTACGGGGTCGTAATCAGGGGAAATCTGATCGAGGGGATATCGGTCAGTCTTCGGTTTTGAGTGTAAGGTTTGGACAGGAGCAGGCGCTGCAAGTGTACATGGTCTTGTATGGGGGATCTGTTTATAACACCTAGTAGAAACCTTCGGAATGCAGCAGTAGGCAGGGTTTTGCCGAAGCTGGGTATATCTGTGTGTGATTTATTTTCTGCACTTTTATTTCTGCTGCATTATGTGATCTGTTTATTATTTTAATATCCTGTCAGTTTTTTCAATTCAGTTTAAAAAAAACTGTGATAAACCCTATTCACCCCCCTCTAGGGTTAGTCTAGATCCAACAGGAGGAGCTTGCGACGGCGGAGCTCGTGGCTGCCTCCGATCTAGTTCAGGCGCTTCGTGGGGCCCACGATTTGGTGCCCTAAGG
The DNA here is from genome assembly GCA_030737875.1 of Allium sativum. Taxonomy (NCBI): domain Eukaryota; kingdom Viridiplantae; phylum Streptophyta; class Magnoliopsida; order Asparagales; family Amaryllidaceae; genus Allium; species Allium sativum. The sequence goes on from CM060919.1 coordinate 662,776,273, forward strand.
TTTGAGAAATGTGTTCGACGGGTTCAGTTTGAACGATGAAGAGGATGGTGATTAAAGGGATAATTAAGGAATTAATTATTTATTAATTATATAAATAATGTAATTAGTGTATTAACTGCGATATCTTCTTCGTACACGATCGAAATCCAGTGATTTCTGTTGAATTGCGATCGTGGGTTCGAACACTACAACATGGAACTGACCAGAACGAAAACGGAGCAAATTGGATTTTATGCTAAATTAAATGTGCGTTTAATTTAGTTTGAAAATAAAATCCTCCATTAAAGACTGACCGAGTGGAAACCGAAGTGAGAACTCTCTCACTAAAATTTTTGTATAGTTATTTATTTTATAACTGGATTTTGCAATTGCCAGTGTTGATTTTTATCTGTTTTAATTATCAAATTGTCATACGGTGCCTGTTAGCTCACATTCACTGTTGTTTGAAAACGACGGATGATTTAATTGAATGTACTGTGTTGTGATTGTGATGTTTAACATATTAAAAATAATATTAATATTATTGTGGTAGTTGAAATTAAATTATAAATATCCATTTATAATTTAAACAGTGAAAATTGGTTAATTAGAAAAATAATTCGAATCAAATTAGAATTGGTAAAATTTATTAACCAGTGATTAATTTGAATTACTTGTTGATGATTGAAAACCCCACACGGGTCTGGAGATGATAATTTATTTACATCTCTATTGGATTTGATTGTTTATCAACCAATTGATTGACAGACTATTATAAGCGTTATTTAATTATTTAATGCTTATACAGTTGTATATTGCACTCTGGTTGTGAATTAAATGTTCAATAGTTGTTTATCACTATTTTTGAATACATGCTATGTGTGGAATCCATATAAATAAAATTATATGGTAATTGATTGACTATGGTTCCAATTCAGAAATAATGAATATTTTAAAATAATATTCAGTGACGAATCAAAATATGATTTTGATGTCCGATTTTGGATGGAAACGAAAATATTGAAATTATGAAGCCGAATGAAGTAGATGTACGCCATTTTAACTCGAACGGGTTTTTCTACAATTTTATTTATTTTATAATGAATATCGAAAACAATCGATTACAAAATCGGATATTTTGAAAATATTATCATTTTAATATTATAATGATATAGAACATTCAATTTTGATTTAAAATTGAAAATGAATTTGAAATCGCTTTAAAATAGATTTATAACCGATTTATAAAATATGTTTTGAATGGAAATCGGTGATATATGTATTATATATATATATATATATATATATATATATTTAATGGCTTGAATAGAACGCATCACGCAACGACGTCCGCGAATTTCAACCATTAAATTCAAATTGATGTAACGGGAGACCCAACCATCGGATTCTCCTAAACCTAGAACCTTGGGTTCGTATCGAAAAGATCTTTCCAATAAATACAAGAGATTTAAATTTGAACGGTTAGATTTTAAATTATGTTCAAATCAATTTTAGAAAAGGTCGGTATAAATGCAGTTCGGGGGCCGTTATTGGAAATCGACTGTAAGGGCCTTAATAAAATTATTAAAAATATGGAAAAATCATGTAAAATCATAATGAACGATTTGGAAAAAAACTGGATGAAAAATTCCAAGTTTTGAAAGATAAAAATATATTTTTATCGAAACGAACTAGTTATTAACTAGCATAATAATCCAATGTTTTTTAATAAATAAACTGGATTTGTAAATGGTTTTTGAAATAACCAGAATGTAATGACCCGGGATTTTGTCGACTTTGGTTATCGCCGTAAACTCAATGATGACTAACCAAACATCGAAAAATACTAGTCATTAGTGAAAGAAATTAGAGGGTGAGGAAAGATAAGATAGAAACTTAGAATAGAAGAAGAAGAAGAAGAACACAACATCAGAGTAAGACGAACCTCACAGCGGAACGAATAAATATATTTCATATAACATAACTTGAAATATACATCTGTACTTGAATATACATATCATTATCAAAGTACAACACTTACAACACAGCAGAAATAACTATAGCTATATGATCCTGAGGCCTCCTGCTCCAGCTCTTCAAGTGTATCCGTAAAATCCCGACTACTTGACTGCCCGTACAAATTTAGGCACCCAAGAGTTTAGGGAAAACAACAAAATAAACTCCGGGTCAGTCATGGGACTGGTATGAGTAAAACAGTTTAAAACAATTCAAGTAGGTAATTGATATCTCATAAGACCATGCCGTATAACGGAACGGATATTTCCTTTATGAGAATTCAAATATCTTTATATCAAAAACCTTTTGATATTATAATAATGTCTATCAACACAATATAATAATCATTTAGCAGAAACGCTTTCATCTCACGTTCTACATATATAGTATACAATCAAAACCGCAAGCATGTATTGGATAATGGATTTCCAACTATGACAAGGTATGGAACCACCTTTAGCTAGTGTACCTCTAGAAAGGAATACACTGGGTTCAACAAGAACATCTTGCAACCCGACCACACATGACCGACCACTCATTTCGCTTGAGTGTATCGAATGTATATCACCAACGGTTGGGATCAGCAACCGTTTCCCGAATGGGACGGCATCAACAATAGATTTTTAGAAGTAAATGAAACTCTAGATCAGGTGATTATACACCCTACTTCGATGCGACCGACTTAGCCATGCTGCCTGCCCGATTTCTGTCATTTACCGGATGATGAGGCTAGAAGCTACGCTTTATCATCACACCAGATTCACTTTGAATGCCACATCATCAAATCCATCAGATCACCGATTGACGTCCCCAACCATACATTATGTGTTAGCTAAAAGAAGTTTGCTTCTCCGCTTCCACTCTTGGTACGGTTGGAGAAATCAATATACGTGATCGTCTGGAAATACTCTGTCAGACATCCGTCCATACAAGTCATCCAGGAACAGGATGAACCGAAGGCACTATTCTGTAAATAGGATAGCCCTTGCATAACTCCGTCTTAAATTTCCTTTGGCATATATGATTTGCAACGCTTATGCCAATACAGAGTGGTTCTTTGGATAATAATCCAACCGGTCTCTCCATATTAACAACGTTAAAATGGTCAAAACTTCGATAGTCTGTGATTTAACTATCGAAGAAAAACAGGTGTGCAAACAACGATATTATTTCCAAATGGAAATTTATATCGATCAAACATCATTCAACATTTATCTCTTTATTTCATTAATTTACTTATCCCCTGTTTCCCTATATTCAATATTTCTAATTTTCTAAATTTGGAAAATATACGTTATTAACAATGGAAAAGATTTCCATTTCTTGTTTTCTTTATTAGAAAACATTTCTGGTTTCTTATTTTGAAAAACATTTTCAAAGCTTCTTCATTGGACTTAGACAGATCTTTTAAACAAACCATGGCGATGCCAACTCAAACCATTTACTTTACCGCCGAACCTTAACTATTCCTTAGTTAAAAACGAAGCCAATCAAGTTGGGGTAGAACTACCTCTCAGACCTTAACTGAACAACATTTATAACTTTGAAATAGGCAAAGTTCACTTTATATTTCTTTAACTAACTTCCTTACTTAACTCTCGTTCGAATAAATCTATATTCGATTTATTCTATTTGATCTACTCTATTTGATTTACTCTATTCACTTAACCCCTTTCGAATAAACTATATTCGATAACTCCTCTAACTTTATTCGAATAAACTATATTCTATTAACTCCTTTATTCTATTCGAATAAACTATATTCGATAACTATTTTATTCTATTTGAATAAACTATACTCTATTAACTCCTCTAACACTATTCGAATAAACTATATTCGATAACTACTTTTAATTAACAAGATTTGATAACTCCTTTCGAATAACTAGATTCGATAACTCCTTCTCTTTAACTCTATTCGAATAAACTATATTCGATTACTCTATTTAAATAACTCTAGTTCGATTTAACTCTATTTAATAAATTCTAGTTCGATATAACACTATCGATTTACTTTAACTGATTAACACTAACTGTTTAACTCTAATGGTTTAACCTAACTGATTTACTCTAACCAATTAACTCTAGCTGGTTAACCCTACCTGATTAACTCTGTTTGATTAACTCTAATCAATTAATTCTATTCGATGAATTCTGATCGAATAACTCCTTTTGGCTAAACTATATTCGATTACTCTATTCAATCAATTCTAGTTCGATATAACACTATCGATTTACTTTAACTGATTAACACTAACTGTTTAACTCTAATGGTTTAACCTAACTGATTTACTCTAACCAATTAACTCTAGCTGGTTAACCCTACATGATTAACTCTGTTTGATTAACTCTAATCAATTAATTCTATTCGATGAATTCTAATCGGATAACTCCTTTTGGCTTTATTCTCTAATCGATTAACTAACATCGATTAACTCCTTTTCGAATAAACTATTCATTTATAAAGATTTACTTTTAGTAACGGTTCTTCACTTTACAAATGATTTCCTTTTATTCTAACTTATCCTATGATTTTATAAATATTTCTTTTATAAAAGTTCTTTTCCTTTTCTATATAAAATCCATCGATTTTATATAAATAATTCATTTTCAAAATACACTTTGAGAATCCCCTTCCCCATATCCAGTATTTCTTATGGTATTTATCATACCATATAACAACAATAAATATCGGTCAAACACACTTAATCAACAACAGATTATATATCACATCATATATCACAATATATGAATCACAGTAAAATAAATGTTGAGGAATCCAGTTGGATTCCTCCAACCTGTTTCCCTGCATCACAGATGTTAAACAATATAGATAACATCACTTTCAGTTCCGTATGATATATTCTGTTAAACAGAATCAATATAGAAATTCAACTAACTGACTAGCAGTTCAATCAAACAGTCAACACGCAGTCAAACAGCCAATATCTAACAGTTCTAAAAATACAACATGAAATTATAAACTGTTCAGAGTTAGTGAGATTTACTCACATTGGCAGTTCATCGTTAAAGAACGATAAACTGTTTCTTTTATTTGAATCAAACAATTTATTTTGCCATAAATTTATACGAGCCCCAAATCCACTTCCAGTTAGCTTCATTGTGAAGCTCTTGTCCATACGATCCCGACGGATCTTGTTTCGCTGAAAACCGGTGTCGTATGAGTAAGTTATCGCATTCTGAAGTTTGTACATAATTTAACATAAAATAAAAACTTGGATTTATTCAGATGGGCCTCACCCTCTGAACCGGCCCAACTCCTCACCAAACCCAACCCGCTTCGTTGCCTTCTCCCCCAAATACCAATTCACGCTTCCTATACCGATACCTCATTGCCAAACTTTCCACCGCAAATACATCCTTCAACCCTCCACTAAAAATCACCATAATATCACCAAAATCCTTAGTGGGCTATACCTTTCATATTGGGCCCAATCCCACCAATATACACCCGCCTCAAATACAATTGCATATTCTTCCAGAACAATTACTGGAACGCTCTCCAAACCATGGCCATTCTCGTCTTGTTCAACCACCCACACTCCCTCCTCTACTTAACGATAATTTAAACCGATCATATCATTCTCTTCCTCACTTTAAACTCCATCATCTCCTCCCAATCTAAATGAACTCGCACTGTCCTTTCTGGTTCGCGGTTTACAGGTTTCCACCACCCTCAACAACAACTACCGAATAAAAAGACCACACAACTCTCCTACTTTCCTCTTCCCTTCCCGTTAAACTGTTATTACCTGGCAACTAAATCCCTCCTTCCAGACTCGAACACAAGATCACATCCACATCCATCTGTCTTAGAAAGCAACAGCGCCTTCGGTGATCCCCACTGCTGAACTTCGACCCACCAACATCTCTTAACCGAACGTTATCCCCTCCTGAACCCTGTGCCAACCACCATCTCGTCCATCATCGCCTAAAACTCCGACCACTCAAAGCCCTAGCGTCACTGCAGACTTCGAACACATCCCACCTGATCGAATTGCGCAAAAGAACTACGGTCTTGAAGCTCTTGGCCTGGTGATCTCAAATATATGTATTTTAGGATTTATTGATTTACGCTTGGATTTCTTTTGATTTTAGAACGAGGGTTTTTTCTCGTTTTCTCAGAAAAGAAGGGGGGCAGCCGTATTTTATTGAGGCGAGAAAAGCTAGGTTAAACGGAAAAAATGGGGTACTTATAGTTTCTTTATTATAAGACGTGGTCTAGCAAACGACACAAAGAATTTGTGGATAGAAAGAGAAGGGTGTGGAGCATTAAGGAACCATATACTTTGTTTTAACTTTTAGTAACATAAGATTTCATTTATGTCTGACTGCTACAGACAGAAATAAACACACCATCGTGACGAGCGAGGTGTCCCGACTCCAGAAATATAATAACGTCGGTAGGTTAACTCATATTTTGAAACTTCAAAATGTTGATTTCAGGGTGCGAAACACTTCAAATAAAAAGTCGCTTATTAAATTAATTAAAAATTACAGAAAAATTCTAAAAATTAAATTATTGCTATTTCCCAAAAGAACCTTGTCTGAATTCACACCCAATATCTAGTTATTTTGAAATAACCGTTATGGCCGATAAACGATTCTATAGCAACTATTTTAAAATTTGATTTGGACATATCTCAAAATCTACACGACGAAATATCGATTTTTCTCTTCCACTAGAAAGATATACTCCACCAGCTCCACACGTTTCTTGTTTCACAGAAATCCGGCTTCAAACGAATCCTGTACATTCAGTTGAAGTTCAAATCGCCAAATAGCGAACTGCAGCGCCATTTCGAGCTCGATATTAATTATATTATAACTCTACATTAAACTGTCGTTTATGTAATATATTCGTTATTCTAATTCAATTCTAAACTGAATTAATTATCACAGAGGATCCAGTTCATACCATATCGCCATTTCAGCCAATTCTAATTATTTCAGAATTAAATATATTATTTTAATTAAATATTCACTCTTATTTAATTCCACGACCATTTAGTTCACTATATCACTATTTATAAGATTAAATAAATTAATTATAATACATCTGCCAATGCGGGTCATTACAATCTTCCCCACTTAAAAATAATTTCATCCTCGAAATTGCTAAAAGGTAGAGGACGACCCTATCGACTGGTTAGAACATATTTGTTCACTTCTTAACTCCAGTTTCAACTGAACCAATTAAATTTCAATTAAATTATTAATTAATTCTTATCAACGAAAATTTTTAAAAATCCTAAAAATTTTCTAATGCCTTAACTCTTCGAAAAATTTCGCCAGCACCTCCTTTGTACTGGTCAATACGTCAAACCACCACTCGCCTCTCTGGGCCATTTCCAACCCAAAAGAAAATCAAACAGCCAAGCGGCTTGCCAATTCGGCTCATAAATCTTATATCCAATAGAAATATAAACTTGTACCTTTTGTCGGCATATCAACTCTATCACTTCCATATGCTATCAACTCAGCATATACCAATGTTATCCCAATCAAATTCCAATCTGCTTTTATCCACAACACCACCATTCGCTAATATCCTAGCCAAATATCATTTTAACTCGAGTTTCTTCTCGATTCCCAACTCTTAACTTGATTATCATATTACACTTCAAATTTGAATCTCACAATCCAATTTGTCTTTGATATCATTTTAATTCAATCTCAATTACCACTTTACTGGCTTTACTTTAATTCAAATTTGCTTTCACAAATTTCTGTTAAATTTGTTTTTAATTCAAACAGTCTTTCCCTGGGAGTTTTTAAACAGTTTACTCTTTTCAAAAATCAAATTTTCCTTTTGAACATGTCACTGAGCCCTTAATTAATATTTCATTAGCTAAATCACTTCTCTATAACTTTATCAATATTTGTTAACCAAATATTTTCAATAACCATATTGGCCTTTTATGTTATTTGGAAAACATTTCCGAATATCGGCTTCCTTTATTTTCTAAACTTTAGAAAATATATGCTATTTATAATTGGAAAATATTCCAATTACTTATCTCTTTTCCAATCTCGTTTATTTCTATACTTATGAAATATTCTTTATTATATTTCCAAGCTTACACTTATTTGGGTTAAAACGGATGTTGTGTAAAACATCGTTACGACAACCCAAATACTATATTCAACTAACTCTTATTCAACATTGATCTTCAAGCCTGAAATCTTACTATTTATTTGTTAATAATGAAATCAATCAAGTTGGGGTATAACTACCTCTCAGACCTTGACTGAATAACATTTATAACATCAAAACAGATATGACTACTTACTCGAATAATCAATACCATACAACTACTTATTCACTTTTAAACACGTATACGCTTCCTCATTCTATTCTTATTAGAATTTATTCTTAGTCTTCCTTTTTGATTTTACTATTCTATTTCTAAGTTTGTTTCCTTATCGACTTATATATATATATATATATATATATATCGATATGTTGATTTCTAACTATCAAATTATCTTAAAAATATTCTAACTCCTTAAATTCTCAGAAAAATTCGCCATAACCTCCTTTGTACTAGGAGCATCGGGATATTTCAAATAGCCTCCCGTGGCCCTCACCAATCCAAAAGAAAAAGAAAAAGCCAAGCAGCTAGCCGATACGGCGCATAAAATTTCATATATGAATTTAAATACATACCTTTTCGTCGAGCATTCTATTTATATACCTTCATACCTTATCCATACCAATCTCATGTATATTTATACCTGCCCAATCTATTTTAACTATACCCGATCGTTTTAACTCAATTCATTAATAAATTTGTCAATTAACTCTTTAGTCTATTCCACTTTTATATTTGAACATGAGATGTTCAAATATATTTTAACTTGCTTATTAACTAATTTGAATCCAAATTTCAAATTTAAGTTCTATATTCGATTTCGAATATCCATTTCCAAATCCAATCCACCTTTCAAAGTTCAATTTCAAATTCAAAATTCGATTAACTAATTCCTCTTCGACTTAGTTAATTCTATTCCATTTCTATTCAAATTTTATAGTTTAAATTCCATTTGAATTCTATATTCAAATTCCATATATTCAAATCCTATATTTGAATTCCATTTGAATTTCTATATTCAAATTCAATTTGAATTTATATATTCAAATTCTATATCACTTCCATTGAATTTCATATATTCAAACTCCCTTTGAATTTCTATATTCAATTTCTATTTGAATTCTCTTTATTCAAATTCTATATTCAATTCTATATTATAAATCCCATTTTGAAATTCAACACAACTTGTCTTTCCCAAAACAAATTCAAAACAGTATTTTTTTTGGTAGTAATTCGTCACTTACAACTCGAAAATGAATACTGATGATGCAGCTGTCATCATCAGAATCTATTTTCCAGTGATCGAAGTGAGTTCAATACTATAAAACCATTTCTAAACATTTCCACTTTGAAATTCATTTCAAAATATAATTCATACTGCTTGTAAAACAATTTAAAATCTCCCAGGATCTTAAATTTTCCTTATTTTAAATTCAAATCCATTTACAAACACTTATCCAATTTTACAGAATTTTAATTCAATTTCTGGTTTAAAATTTCAGATTCAACTCATCTGATTTCACGTATTTCACTTATATGAATTCTGATTGGTTATTTACATAACCGTTTAATGTATAATCTTACTCGATTATAATATCAACCAATATGTCCATGATATTAAAATTTATATATATATATCTTCTTATATCAAGATATACCTTGGGTAACTTATTTTAATTTACCCTCTTTTCAAAACATATCGTGTCGACCCATCGTATTCAAGTGTTTATAAACTCCTGCTGATACAGTGGATCAAACTGATCGACCAGAACCCATAAACAACTCAACCAATAAATCACCACAATATAAAACGATTTTTATATCAATAACAAATACGCACTCGTATATATACACTCAAACTCAATCTAGGGTGTTACTAAACCTATCTCTACCGAGTCACACCACAGAGCCAAGGTAATTCACTTAACTTAAGCTCTGATACCAACTGTAATGACCCGGGATTTTGTCGACTTTGGTTATCGCCATAAACTCAATGATGACTAACCAAACATCGAAAAATACCAGTCATTAGTGAAAGAAATTAGAGGGTGAGGAAAGATAAGATAGAAACTTAGAATAGAAGAAGAAGAAGAACACAACATCAGAGTAAGACGAACCTCACAGCGGAATGAATAAATATATTTCATATAGCGTAACTTGAAATATACATATGTACTTGAATATACATATCATTATCAAAGTACAACACTTACAACACAGCGGAAATAACTATAGCTATATGATCCTGAGGCCTCCTGCTCCAGCTCTTCAAGTGTGTCTATAAAATCCCGACTACTTGACTGCCCGTACAAATTTAGGCACCCAAGAGTTTAGGGAAAACAACAAAATAAACTCCGGGTCAGTCATGGGACTGGTATGAGTAAAATAGTTTAAAACGATTCAAGCAGGTAATCGATATCTCATAAGACCACGTCGTATAACGGAACGGGTTTTTCCCATATGAGAATTCAAATATCTTTATATCAAAAACCTTTTGATATTATAATAATGTCTATCAACACAATATAATAATCACTTAGTAGAAACGCTTTCATCTCACGTTCTACATATATAGTAAACAATCAAAACCGCAAACATGTATTAGATAATGGATTTCCAACTATGACAAGGTATGGAACCACCTTTCGCTAGTGTACCTCTAGAAAGGAATACACTGGGTTCAACAAGAACATCTTGCAACCCGGCCACACATGACCGACCACTCATTTCGCTTGAGTGTATCGAATGTATATCACCAACGGTTGGGATCAGCAACCGTTTCCCGAATGGGACAACATCAACAATAGATTTTTAGAAGTAAATGAAACTCTAGATCAGGTGATTATACACCCTACTTCGGTGCGACCGACTTAGCCATGCTTCCTGCCCGATTTCTGTCATTTACCGGATGATGAGGCTAGAAGCTACGCTTTATCATCACACTAGATTCACTTTGAATGCCACATCATCAAATCCATCAAATCACCGATTGACGTCCTCAACCATACATTATGTGTTAGCTAAAAGAAGTTTCCTTCTCCGCTTCCACTTTTGGTACGGTTGGAGAAATCAATATACGTGATCGCCTGGAAATACTCTGTCAGACATCCGTCCATACAAGTCATCCAGCAACAGGATGAACCGAAGGCACTATTCTGTAAATAAGATAGCCCTTGCATAACTCCGTCTTAAAATTCCTTTGTCATATATGATTCGCAACGCTTATGCCAATACAGAGTGGTTCTTTGGATAATAATCCAACCGGTCTCTCCATATTAACAACGTTAAAATGGTCAAAACTTCGATAGTCTGTGATTTAACTATCGAAGAAAAACAGGTGTGAAAACAACGATATTATTTCCAAATGGAAGTTCATATCGATCAAACATCATTCAACATTTATCTCTTTATTTCATTAATTTACTTGTCTCCTGTTTCCCTATATTCAATATTTCTAATTTTCTAAATTTGGAAAATATACGTTATTAACAATGGAAAACATTTCCATTTCTTGTTTTCTTTATTAGAAAACATTTCTGGTTTCTTATTTTGAAAAACATTTCCAAAGCTTCTTCATTGGACTTAGACAGATCTTTTAAACAAACCATGGCGATGCCAACTCAAATCATTTCCTTTACTGCCGAACCTTAACTATTCCTTAGTTAAAAACGAAGCCAATCAAGTTGGGGTAGAACTACCTCTCAGACCTTAACTGAACAACATTTCTAATTTTGAAATAGGCAAAGTTCACTTTATATTTCTTTAACTAACTTCCTTACTTAACTCTCGTTCGAATAAATCTCTATTCGATTTATTCTATTTGATCTACTCTATTTGATTTACTCTATTCACTTAACCCCTTTCGAATAAACTATATTCGATAACTCCTCTAACTTTATTCGAATAAACTATATTCTATTAACTCCTTTATTCTATTCGAATAAACTATATTCGATAACTACTTTATTCTATTTGAATAAACTATACTCTATTAACTCCTCTAACACTATTCGAATAAACTATATTCGATAACTACTTTTAATTAACAAGATTTGATAACTCCTTTCGAATAACTAGATTCGACAACTCCTTCTCTTTAACTCTATTCAAATAAACTATATTCGATTACTCTATTTAAATAACTCTAGTTCTATTTAACTCTATTCAATAAATTCTAGTTCGATATAACACTATCGATTTACTTTAACTGATTAACACTAACTGTTTAACTCTAATGGTTTAACCTAACTGATTTACTCTAACAAATTAACTCTAGCTGGTTAACCCTACCTGATTAACTCTGTTTGATTAACTCTAATCAATTAATTCTATTCGATGAATTCTGATCGAATAACTCCTTTTGGCTAAACTATATTCGATTACTCTATTCAATAAATTCTAGTTCGATATAACACTATCGATTTACTTTAACTGATTAACACTAACTGTTTAACTCTAATGGTTTAACCTAACTGATTTACTCTAACCAGTTAACTCTAGCTGGTTAACCCTACCTGATTTACTCTGTTTGATTAACTCTAATCAATTACTTCTATTTGATGAATTCTGATCGAATAACTCCTTTTGGCTTTATTCTCTAATCGATTAACTAACATCGATTAACTCCTTTTCGAATAAACTATTCATTTATAAAGATTTACTTTTAGTAACGGTTCTTCACTTTACAAATGATTTCCTTTTATTCTAACTTATCCTTTGATTTTATAAATATTTCTTTTATAAAAATTCTTTTCCTTTTCTATATAAAATCCATCGATTTTATATAAATAATTCATTTTCAAAATACACTTTGAGAATCCCCTTCCCCATATCCAGTATTTCTTATGGTATTTATCATACCATATAACAACAATAAATATCGGTCAAACACACTTAATCAACAACAGATTATATATCACATCATATATCACAATATATGAATCATAGTAAAATAAATGTTGAGGAATCCAGTTGGATTCCTCCAACCTGTTTCCCTGCATCACAGATGTTAAACAATACAGATAACATCACTTTCAGTTCCGTATGATATATTCTATTAAACATCAATATAGAAATTCAACTAACTGACTAGCAGTTCAATCAAACAGTCAACACGCAGTCAAACAACCAATATCTAACAGTTCTAAAAATACAACATGAAATTATAAATTGTTCAGAGTTAGTGAGATTTACTCACATTGGCAGTTCATCGTTAAAGAACGATAAACTGTTTCTTTTATTTGAATCAAACAATTTATTTTGCCATAAATTTATATCATCCCCAAATCCACTTCCAGTTAGCTTCATTGTGAAGCTCTCGTCCATACGATCCCGACGGATCTTGTTTCGCTGAAAACCGGTGTCGTATGAGTAAGTTATCGCATTCTGAAGTTTGTACACAATTTAATATAAAATAAAAACTTGGATTTATTTAGATGGGCCTCACCCTCTTAACCGGCCCAACTCCTCACCAAACCCAACCCGCTTCGTTGCCCTCTCCCCCAAATACCAATTCACGCTTCCTATACCGATACCTCAGTGCCAAACTTTCCACCGCAAATACATCCTTCACCCCTCCACTAAAAATCACCATAATATCACCAAAATCCTTAATGGGCTATACCTTTCATATTGGGCCCAATCCCACCAATACACGCCCGCCTCAAATACAATTGCATCTTCTTCCAGAACAATTACTGGAACGCTCTCCAAACCATGGACATTCTCGTCTTGTTCAACCACCCACGCTCCCTCCTCTACTTAACGATAATTTAAACCAATCATATCATTCTCTTCCTCACTTTAAACTCCATCATCTCCTCCCAATCTAAATGAACTCGCACTGTCCTTTCTGGTTCGCGGTTTACAGGTTTCCACCACCCTCAACAACAACTACCGAACAAAAAAACCACACAACTCTCCTACTTTCCTCTTCCCTTCCCGTTAAACTGTTACTACTTGGCAATTAAATCCCTCCTTCCAGACTCGAACACGAGATCACGTCCACAACCATCTGTCTTAGAAAGCAATAGCGCCTTCGGTGATCCCCACTGCTGAACTTCGACCCACCAACATCTCTTAACCGAACGTTATCCCCTCCTGAACCCTGTGCCAACCACCATCTCGTCCATCATCGCCTAAAACTCCGGCCACTCAAAGCCCTAGCGTCACTGCAGACTTCGAACACCTCCCACCTGATCGAGTTGCGCAAAAGAACTATGGTCTTGAAGCTCTTGGCCTGGTGATCTCAAATATATGTATTTTAGGATTTATTGATTTACGCTTGGATTTATTTTGATTTTAGAACGAGGGTTTTTTCTCGTTTTCTCAGAAAAGAAGGGTGGCGGCCGTATTTTATTAAGGAGAGAAAAGCTAGGTTAAACGGAAAAAAGGGGGTACTTATAGTTTCTTTATTATAAGACGTGGTCTAGCAAACGACACAAAGAATTTGTGGATAGAAAGAGAAGGGTGTGGAGCATTAAGGAACCATATACTTTGTTTTAACTTTTAGTAACATAAGATTTCATTTATGTCTGACTGCTACAGACAGAAATAAACACACCATCGTGACGAGCGAGGTGTCCCGACTCCAGAAATATAATAACGTCGGTAGGTTAACTCATATTTTGAAACTTCAAAATGTTGATTTCAGGGTGCGAAATACTTCAAATAAAAAGTCGCTTATTAAATTAATTAAAAATTACAGAAAAATTCTAAAAATTAAATTATTGCTATTTCCCAAAAGAACCTTGTCTGAATTCACACCCGATATCTAGTTATTTTGAAATAACCATTATGGCCGGTAAACGATTCTATAGCGACTATTTTAAAATTTGATTTGGACATATCTCAAAATCTACACGACGAAATATCGATTTTTCTCTTCCACTAGAAAGATATACTCCACCAGCTCCACACGTTTCTTGTTTCACAGAAATCTGGCTTAAAACGAATCCTGTACATTCAGATGAAGTTCAAATCGCCAAATAGCGAACTGCAGCGCCATTTCGAGCTCGATATTAATTATATTATAACTCTACATTCAAACTGTCGTTTATGTAATATATTTGTTATTCTAATTCAATTCTAAATTGAATTAATTATCACAGAGGATACAGTTCACACCATATCGCCATTTCAGCCAATTCTAATTATTTCAGAATTAAATATATTATTTAATTTATTATTTTAATTAAATATTCACTCTTATTTAATTCCACGACCATTTAATTCACTATATCACTATTTATAAGACTACATAAATTAATTATAATACCTCTGCCAACGCGGGTCATTACACAGAATTTACTAGCGTACGAATTGGAAAGGAATTAAATGGAGATAATCTTCGGAATATTTCGATATTGGATTCCGTGATTATACGGATATTGTTGAGGAATTTGGAAGATATAGATATCATTATTTCCAATACGATATCCGTTAGTTTCAGAATTTGATATTGAATATAAGTCGATATAATTTCTATTCAGAGCCTTGTATTTAATATCAAATTAGATTTTGGGTTTGTTGTGAGTGGTGTCTTTAATAACACTGGTCTTAAACCCAGTTGAGAAAAGAATAAATCATTTAACCAAGGTTTAATGAAGTTTTCCGATTTATAAATATAAATTAGAATTAAATGTTATTGATTTTGGGTTTATTATGAATAATGTTTTAAATAACATTTGTTCTTAAACCCCAATCAACAGTGAAGGTATGATTTGGAATTTATAAATCTTTTTACTAAGTTTTAATGGAAATTTTCCAAAGTAATGTTTTCCAATCTAATATATTAAATTGGAATTGAATGGAATTAGATTTGGTAATAATCGAGATGAGCTTCTACAAAGGAAGACCATTACTACATATGGAATTTAAAAGGCTTTGCCGTTATTCCATTCATATTATTAGTCTGATATGGGAATTTATATCGATTATATATTGATCTTTTTTCCGTGAAGATTCCACAGTAATGGAAGTTGTTTTGGGTTTATCGTGAACTGTGTTTTAAATGACATCGGTTCTTTAACCCAGTTAAAGACAAGATTAATTTCTTAAAGTGAATAATCATTAAGTAAAGATTTTTGAGATTAAAACCAATTGGAGTTTTAATAAATCTTTAATTAGATCGGGTGTGAATGTGGCAATTAAATTTACCAAATTTAAGAAATGTTTCAAGATGGAGTACCACCAGTTTTATTCCATGCGATGGTTAAATCTTTAATTAGATTTGAATGGGAAATGGTAATTAATTTTACCAATAACACAGTGGGTGTTATATATGGAGTACTACCAGTTTTTCTCCGTGGGATGAATAAGTTGGAATTGGGATAATAAAAGAAATGATTACTTCGGTATGGCTCGATAATCCCGACTAGTTTTATGAACATTATTTTGGTTTAGAATTATTAATGGATAAAAAAATCTTTTGAAAATGATATCCAAAGGAAGATTTAAGAATAAGTTTAAATGAATTTATCTTTGATAAAATTAATGGGAACCTTTCCCCTAAGATGTGAATATTTGAATAAAAGAATATTCTGAATTGGAAGGAGGCGTATGATGTATTTTTATAGCACTTGATTATTGAATATAAAATACGCGAGTTATTCGGAAAGACCGGGTTTATCCCATTCTGAATAACCAATACAACGACTAAAAGTCGACGATGAAGACGGCGGTTGAAGACCATAGATCTTCACATCGTTTGGATGATTACTGATGTCTTGATTGGGCTGTACACCCAAGACAAGGTAATAAGTGGTGATCGTCCAGACATACTTGGATATCGACTGGATATGCGAGGGCCTCTTTCCTGTATTGGACATATGGGACGAGGAATAAGGTGCCTCCAGTTTCGTTCAGACCCAGAATGGACTTGTAAATGAGTGTCTGTCTGACATTGGATTTCATTATGTGTTGATAGATTTCTATAAAATATATATTTGTTTGGTGGTGGAAAATTTATTCTCTTGCTTAACACCCTTCTCTGAGACATATGAGCTTAGAGGTTATATATTGATAAACATCAGTCGTATGGCCTGGATTGTCAATGTGCAATGCTAAGATGCAAATGAACTAGGCTTTTGTTGAAAAGCAGAGTCTTGTGGTTGATGATTAAAGCATGACTCTAAATAACATAGCTTTGTGTATATCGTTAATTCGCGAGCCTCACACCCTGGTATGAGTCAAAAACGGTATGGTGACCGTAGGGAGAACTTGTGTTTCTTTCTAGCTAGAAGCGGTGTCATGGTATGAAGTCCAAACATTTTTACTTATGTGGATGATGGATTGCAAGGCGCCTCGAATATGATTGGTCGATGTACCGACCATTTTGGAGGTCCGATAGGACCGGGAAATGTACTGTTCAGGAATAACCAATCCACTAACGTAAGTGTGGACCGACCCTACCGCTTCTAAGGATTGCCCGTAGATGTGATCCCGAGGCATTTGCTAGAGTGTCTCGAATCGAAGAAGAGTCACTCCTTCCCTCGACTCATAGAAGGAATCCAATTTTTGATACGCAACTTTTCGGTTTTAATTGTAAACCTATATGGGACATAGTAGGATGAGGTACTATCATGTCTATGATTGATACATTTATATTTGAAGTTGATTTCTTCATTTTAGTAATAATAAAAGTTAAATTTCGCATACCAAGCATATTTGGCCATTATAAGGTAAAACTCTATCCTTCGGCTTGCGTTGCATTGTCTAATGGGACCTGAGTCTTATAATGGCTTCATTTTTCCTTTTTAGCATTGCGTTGTTTGTTTATGGTGTTCTTGGGAGTAAACCCGTCCGTGTTATACGGCGTGGTCCCTTGATTTACCCAACATTAAAATAAAGTTAATAGCTGTTTTAGTTACCACACCAGTCCCATGATTGGTTCAAAGTTTATTGTTTCCTTCTAAACTCTGGGTGCCCATATTTTCCACATGGGAAGCTAGTAGTTTTGGTTTTGCAGATTTCTATTTAATAGGATCCTGGTTTACAGCAGGAGCTATATTCGGAAAGCTTTGTATCAGTGTGTTTACACCAAAAATGGTCTAAACACCCAAGGTACTGAACTGTACTTCACCAAGTTGGTAAGAAATAAATGGAACCGTGGTTAATCAGCAACTAAAAATGAAAAATGCAAGAAAAGTAAAGTAGAGATGAGATTTAGAGTGGTTCAGTTGTTAACTAGGCCTACGTCCACTGTGAAGGTGAGTTTCAATCTTATAACGAGGATTACAAAATACGTCAATTCTCTCTTTTCATACATCGTTGCACTCACTCAATATAACCTCGTTTATATACTTTAACCTTGGGATTATACAAGAGAATGGTAAAATTTGAGGAGAAGGAAAATGGATGGATAATTGAGAAAGGGAATGAAGTCGTCTTCTATGGTCATGAGAATGCTCTTGACGCCATAGCTGAATCGTTGGTTGAGGATAGAATTTGGCAGTACTTCGTGGTCTCCAATATCTGATCCCCTTTATGTTGATAATCATGATGTATTTATAGGTGATCTCCCTTGGGAAATGACCTGAAATTTGTTGATGCCAGCTGTGGATTGCTCACTTGATCAATTACAACCATACCATTGGCTAGATGTGGCCAGCTGTCCATGGTTGCATTTAGTTACCACATAAGAGCGATTCAATGGAGCGAGTGTCTTGAGTAGTTGTGCGAGTCCCTAGGAGCGGTCGTCCATGTGAGATTGATTGCTTTGAGATATTTTATAAGAGCGGAACGTGGGACTGGAATTAATTCTTCTTTGTTCCTTGCACGACCGACCTTCTTAGTTCTAGGGTGCTTGACCTTTTGCCACCCTTGTGCGGCACTGTTTGTCCCTATGGCTGTGCCATTCGGTCATTTCTGCCTATATTGAATGGGCAATTTGCTTTACTTTTGTGTTTGAGCGGATGACAGGATATACGACCTTGATCTTTATCGGGCGGAACTTCACGTAGCATATCGTGCCATTATCTTTTGTCGTACTGTCTGTCCTGACTTGCCTTGGGTTTGATATTTAGGTCCTGCTCCATGCGGTCGCATCCTATTCCGTGATGAGTCGTTTAAGCGCCTCAGGTAACATTATGCACGACCGACTCTGATGGTGCCCGTCCTGCATCCTTTGCTCAATGTGCATGCAGATTCCTTTTTAAGGGATTAACACTTGTCCCTCGAAGTCTGTGATTTCTTTTTGTAAGGAATTACTGGCTTCGATGTATTTGGTTGCACATTGTTTTGCAGGCTTGTCCCGACTTGTTAAGGAGTCGTTCGTGCAGGGATTAAAATTGCTTTATTGTAGCCGGTTGGCGTTTTTACTTTTTGGGCGAGGCGCTTGGACTGTTTTGTCATTATTGCAAACGACTAGATTATGGGCAAGTGAACACGCCAATTGGCCTTCTGATGAGACACACATTTCAGTACTAGAGTATTAGGCTGACTTGGTGAGAAGTGCTTTATGATGTGTGTCCTTTAATCTTCCCTTTCATTCTCTTATTTCTAATTCAGTTCTGCTCCCATTTATCTTCAATAGGGCTTCTAAAATTAGGAAGAAAAAATTCCGAACTTCCCTCTACCGCTACTCAGGTTTGTTGATTCTTTCTGATGTTCATTCTTCCTTTGAATCTTATAGTTATTTCCTGATCTATTTGCAGCATGGTTCCATCTCCAGAGCGGCGTCGATGGGAAACCTTCTTTGATTTGAACGTCCCAAAGGACGAGATTCTATCAATTGGTCAACCGTCTGTAAACTCTCCCCCAGCCCTTCTTATTTAGAACTTCAAGCTATTATTAACAGGCCATGCCATGCTCCTGGGCCTTGTAACCCTAGGCTAGCTAAGTGGTTTCGAGGGTGGAGTTTGCAGGGAGTACCTTCGAATGTGGATATATCTCCATCTGATTCTCAGACTTTCTCTTATGACATGATTGCGGCAAACGGTCAGATGTTCACCCGCCTCGAGACTGTTGTTCGTCAGTTTGAGAAACAGTTGGATTTGCTGAAAAATCATTCTGCGAAGCGGATGAACGGTTGTCATGCATTGTCCTGCGACCTCCAAAGACTTCACAAGGGCAATCTTGAACGCATCTCAGTTCTGGAAAATGATAAGGCGAAGTTAATCCAGGCTCTTAGGTCCAGGGACAGCTTGGTTGCTTCTTTCCCCACTGGGGATGTTGAGTCGTCGGTCTCTGCACATGCTGATAGGCCTCCATGTTATTCTGCTCCGACTTAAAGGAAGGTAGGTAGACCAAGGTAGGTTAGAGATCTGTAATCTCCTTCTCCTTGGTTATTTTGTTTTTTGAACTTTAAGACCGGTTGTGTAAGTGGGTGCTGGTCCTCGCTTATAACGCTATGCTGGCTGTGACCTATTGTTTGATCTATGACACTTCTGTGATCCTGATGAAGGGTTTTCTGTTTGGTTTTACGATGCTCTTCGTGTCTTTGCCATGCCATGTCTCTTTGCCCTTCTTGACAATGCACACACACTTTTTTTTTTAAGTTTTTCGCGGCGGTCATGCGTTAATATCATATTACAGGACATTCGTTCATACATTAATATCGAATTACGACGCGTTCGCGCGTTCGTTAATATCGAATTACGGTTAGTCTTACGGCGTTCTTATTAAGCTGGGATCATCCAGTTTTTAGTATTTAGCTTTAACTTGGTAAGCTTATCGTTATTTAAACTTTGGCAATTTTAGTCATTTTAATTTTTTATTAAATATCCTGTTTATTTGTTTGGGGTATTTTCGTGATGCATTTTTATGCGTGCCCCCATGGGAGGACTTGGGCTCCAATGTTATAATCCAATCTAGGCTCTGTTTGACCTGGTTAACTACAAAGAACAAGAATGGACACCCCGTATGGATAGGATTTCTTCTTTTGAAATCCAATCTTGGCTTTGTTTGACTTGGTTAACAATAAAGAACAAGAATGGACACCCCCTTTTGGCTAGGATTTCTGTTTTTGCGCTGGTCTTTCCAGCATGTTTAATCCTTTCCCATTTTTATGCTTCATCCAAAGGAACACACACTAATTCATCTCGTCGAATCTTGGCTCAGAAGGGATAAAATTCGTGTCCTTCACCTAACAAGGTGCCCTTCGTGAATCGGTAATTTTTCCGTTTCGGGACATGTCGGTCTTTCCGACTTTGTGCCTTTGCCCTAGGAAACAGACATTGGTCCGCCTTATTGAAATTATTATTTTTTTCAAGTCGGAGAACCCGTGTCCAACACCTAAGAAGGTGTTTCTTTGGTGGGCTCGGCAATTTTATCCGTGGGACTTTAACCGTGGGACTTTTTAAATTGCTTCCACTTCGGCATTGATTCCTTTAATCTGATACTAAGCTTTTGTTGGTCTTGTGTTGAGAGATCCAGTGTTTCCTGATGAAAGTCGGAACTCCTCGAGTTGGCGCCTCCTGATCGCTCGTATGCCTACACAAGGAAGCCAACCTTTAGTAGGAGCATGTGAATAAGTGAGCTATGCATGTAATTAGAACTTCATGTTTAGTCACTTTATATACATTACTCAGAATGCGAAAATTTTCATAAATCTTTACAGCATTTTCTATGCAATTGAATAACATGCTATAAGAAATAACGACGAATATGCTCGTTGTTCCATGCTCGTGGGATCTGATTCCCATCTGTGGTGGCCAATTTGAAAGTACCATCCTAGAATTTCTGACTTATAACATAAGGCCCTTCCCAATTAGGTCTGAAGACCCCAGTACCGGACATTATCTTTTTCAGAACAAGGTCTCTAATTTCAAAAGTTCTATGCTTGACTTTTGAATTGAAGCGCCTGGCCACCCTTCTTTGGTGTGCGGCTACTCTGAGTTCCGCTTCCTTTCTTCTCTCTTCAAGTTGGTTGAGGGCTTCAAGCTGTAGCTTATCGTTTTCTTTGGGGTCGAAGTGTATCATTCTATGGGTAGGGACTTCCAATTCCATTGGTATCATGTCTTCAACCATAGGATAAAGAAAAGGGAGTATGTCCTGTCGCAGTTTTGTGCGTGGTGCGATTAGCCCATAATGCCAGCGGGAGTTCGTCTACCCATCCGCCTTTAGCCTTCTCTAGTCGCTTCTTAATGGTAGTCTTGATGATTTTATTCACTGCTTCCACCTGCCCGTTCGCTTGTGGATGAGCGACTACTGAAAAGCTTTTCTGGATTTTATTTTTGGCGCAAAATCTTTGAAACTCCTCACTTTCGAATTGGGTCCCGTTGTCTGTGATTATTTTTTGTGGTATCCCAAACCTGCATATAATATTTTTCAAGACAAAGTTAATAACTTTCTTCGAAGTTATAGTGGCCAATGGTTCCGCTTCAGCCCATTTTGTAAAGTAATCAATGGCAATAATTGCGTATTTAAAACTGGATTTTGCACTGGGGAGAGCTCTTATGAGGTCGATGCCCCAGATAGCAAATGGCCACGGGCTGACCATGTGAGTTATGGTTGTGGACGACATTCTTGGGATCTTGGCAAACCTTTGGCACCTGTCACATTTTTTAGTGTAGGCCGTGGAATCTTTATTGATATCTAGCCCAAAGTACCCATATTGTAAGATTTTCTTGGCCAAAGTTTGTCCACCAGTATGTCCTCCGCATTCCCCTTCGTGTAATTCTGCCATGATTGCCTTGGACTCCTCCTCTGTAACACAACGAAGTAAAGGTGTAAAAAATCCCCACCTACACAGTCGTCCATCATGAATAAGGTAAAAAGCAGCTTTTCGCAAAATCTTTCTTTGGAGTTTGGCTTCAACCGGGAGTGCCCGGGTTGTGAGGTATTCTTTAATTGGTGACATCCATGAATTTGACTCATCAGTTGTTTCCATGATCCACTCCATTTTTGTCTGCTTCATGCTCGGGCTGGAAAGGATTTCCACTGGAACTAACCCCATTACCTGTGCATCTCTTGTGCTTGCGTATTTGGCTAATGAATCAGCTTTGGTATTTTCCTCTCTAGGAATATGGGATATGGTGTAATGCTCGAAAGTCTCCAACAATTCCAAGGCTTTGGTAAGATAATCTGGTAGATTACCTACCTTGGCTTGGATTTCTCCCAGAATCTGGCACACTACGAGTTGAGAGTCGCTGAAGATCTGTATAGTTCTTATTTGCAGCTCTTTTGCTAGTTTTACTCCCGCGATAAGGGCTTAATATTCAGCTTCATTATTGGTTGACGGAAACTCTAGCCTTAATGCATAAATAAGGATCTTCCCTCAGGGGTTTCGAGAACTATTCCTGCCCCCAGAACAGCAATCGTTTGACGCTCCATCTATAAATTATTTCCACCGGATACTAGTCTCAATATCATCCTCTTCCTTTGCCTCCCCTCGGTCGGTAAATTCTACGATAAAATGGGCAAGCGCTTGTCCGTTGATTGCTTTCCGAGGATGATACGTAATGTCGTATTGAATGAGCTCTATATTCCATTTTAATAATCTTTCGGAGGTTTCTAGTTGGGACAGAACTTGCCTTAGAAGCTGGTTTGTGAGAACCCTGATGGGATGAGCCTGAAAGTAGGGCCGAAGCTTCTTTGATGCAAGGAGCAAACAATAAGCGAGTTTTTCAATTTTTGGATAATTAAGCTCCGCTCCAGATAGCCTCTTGCTGATGTAATAGACCGGTTTTGTACCTTCAAGTCTTCTCTGATCAGTGCTGCACTTAGTGCATGGGCAGACACTGCCAGGTATAGAAACAAGTCTTCCTCATCACTAGGCTTCGATAGCATTGGCGGTGTTGCCAAGTGTTGGATCAATTCCTCGAAGGCTTTTTGACATTCAGGGGTCCACTGTATCTCTTTCTTTCTTTTCTAAGGGCATCAAAGAATGGAAGACACATGTCCGTCTCCCTAGATAGAAAGCGGTTTAAGGCTGCGATCTTCCCATTCAAACACTGGAGTTCCTTCTTGGTTCTTGGGGCACACATTTCTCTTAAAGTCGATATTTTAACTGGATTAGCTTCAATACCTCTAGTGTTGACCATGTACCCAAGGAGCTTACCTGAACCGACCCCAAAAGAACATTTCAAGGGATTCAATTTCATGCCGTATTGGCGTAAGATATCGAATATTCGGGCTAAGTCCTCTAAATGGTCTATTGCTCTCTTTGATTTAACCAACAATTCATCGACATAGACCTCCATCGTCCTACCAATTAGCTTTTTAAACATAGCGTTTACCAGTCGCTGATAAGTTGCCCTTGCATTTTTGGGACCAAACGGCATCACCTTATAGCAGTATAGACCAAAATCGGTAATGAAACTTGTGTCTTCCTAGTCTGGACCGTACATCATGATTTGATTATAGTCGGGATATGCATCCATGAAAGATAGCAATTCGTGACCGGTAGTAGAATCCACCAATTGGTCGATTCTGGGAAGAGGGAAACTATCTTTCGGACAAGCTTTATTCAGGTCTGAATAATCTACACAAACCCGCCATTTACCGTTTGACTTCTTCACAAGAACCGGGTTGGACACCCATTTTAGATAGGTAGATTCTCTAATGAGACCATTCTCCATTTATCTGTCAACTTCTTCTTTTAAGGCGAGTGACCTCTCCGGTCCCTGGGTTCTCCTTTTTTGTTTGATAGCTGGAATGCGCGGGTCAATGTTTAGCTTATGGACCACAATGTCCGGAGATATGCCGCACAAGTCGGAATGATTCCATGCGAACACATCTAAGTTGGCTCTCAGAAAGGCAATCAATTGATTTTTCAATTCGGGGCTTAGCCGAGATCCTATATTCAACACATAGTTTGGGTCCTTCGGATTTATAGCTACAAGAATTGTGTCTTCGGTCGAGGTCGCCCTTTCATCCTCTGCACTGGCTTCTCTAGGATCAATCTCCTTTTGCTCTCCACTATGTTCGCCAGTGCACGGACCCTTCTTTAATTTCTATAAAGGGGGTTTTTAGATGCGGGGAAGAGCCTCCGCATCCTTTCCTGAGACTTTTTTCTTAGCCTCTCACAGTTCTGTCACATAATAGTCCCTTGCAGCGATTTGGTCGCCCTTAATTACACCAATTCCTTTTCGGTTGGAAATTTCGTGGTCAAGCACCATGGAGCTAATGCAACCTTGAAACCCGAAAGAGTCGGTCTCCCAAGGAATGCGTTGTAAAATGAAAACTCATCTATTAGGACAAAGGTTTGTATCATGGAAACACTACGTTCCCCATCTGCCAATTCCACATGTAAATCTATAGTTCCGATGGGTTGCGTAGGTTGATCTGTAAAACCGTGGATCTTATTTGGGTACGCGTGCACCTTTTCCATAGGGAGATTCATCTTTTGGAAAGTATTTATAAAAATCACATTGATTGATGCCCCCATGTCAACTAGGACCTTTTTTTACCACGGCAGGTTAGAGACCAATTATGATCACTATGTCATCGGCAGTTGGTGTAATTATGCCTTCCGCATCTTTATCTTTGAATATCACATCCTCGGTCAAAGTTTTGAGCATTTTCATCGGAAGCTCGTTGTTGAGGATCATGCATCCTTCCTTTTTCATGACACCCTTCAATTCGTTAGCGTATCTTTCCATCTCTGCCCAACTGCTCCCGGCCAGGTGGGGACCTCCAAATATCACATTGATTATCGGCCTTGGGTCGGCTGGCATTCGGGCTTCCGTACTCGAGTTGGGCTGGCTGGCCGCATTGTTATGTCCTTGCATAGCTTGAGTATTTTGAGGATGTTTCACGTACTGCTGGAGTCGGATCTTTTTGATGAGTTCTTCAATTAAACTCCTCAGGTGTCGACATTCGTTGGTGCTGTGTCCCGGTTGGCCATGAAATCGGCAGAATTTTCCGGAATTCGCCTGCTGCTCAGTTACCTTCTGCGGCATCATTTGAGGGAAAATGCCCGAGTCCTTTTTGGCTTGGTAAATTCTTTCTAGGGTTTTGTTTATGAGGGTTAGCTTGGACAGTTTGTACAACCGCGTCTTCTTATAGGCCTTGACATTCCTCTCGTCGTTTCCCCTTTTTTTGTTCTACATCACTCTTCTGCTCATCCCTGGACTCATTGCCTTTTCCTCCTCTGGTGGCTTTACTTCCTATAGTCTTCTGGACACTTGGGGCTTCATCTTCCACACTCATGTGTTCCTCAGTTTTTTTGTAAAAGTTCTTCAATGTTTTTGGTTTCTTCTTCTAGAGCCACTTTCCAAATTCTGACTTCTTATCGATAGCCCCTTTTAGGGCTGCCAATAAGTACCAAGGCTCTGGTTCTATAACCTCCGCTGCTGCAGCATGGAAGCGCGTAAGGAAGGCTCTGATGGTGTCCCCATGCTTCTGTTCCTTTTCGCCTAACGACATTACATCCCTTACCTTGGTGGTTTGCAGTCGGAATTGATCTTGAAATCTCCTTGCCAGGTCAGCAAATTGGTCAATACATTTAGGTGGAAGTTTGGTGAACCATAATGAGGCCACACCTTCCAAACACACGAGAAAGTATAGGCACTTGGTTTCATCAGTGGCCCTAGCTCCATTCATGTGTTGGTCGTACTTGAACAGAAAAATGGTTGGATCTCCAACTCCGTTATAAGGCGTTATTGTTGGGGCACAAATTTCTTTGGGAATTTCGCTTGACGGATTTCTTCCGTGAACGGATTTTTGCTGGGGGAAAACTCCCATTCTTTCTCTTCATCTTCCCGGGTCGCATTCTCCTTCATTATTCGTTGTATCATGTCTGTGATGCATCTCTCGTCACCTGCCTGCTCATCAGGACAGCACTGACGCTTTTATCAGTGTGACCACGGTTTGAGCTTCGACGCCTTGCATCCTTTTTGAAGGATGCTACATTAGTGGAACTTGCGACAGTTCGAGCCGCACATTATTCTTTGCGCTGTGGAGATCTATCCTTAGGATCCTCAACGTCGGCCTCTCCCCTGTCTCCCACTGGGTTGTGAGGTCGTCCAGGGTCTGAGGCTGATGAGTCCTCTTTTTCACCAGTATTAACCACAGCGTTTGGCGGTAACAAATTGGCTTGAACATTGGTTAGGACATCAAACATTTCCATTATCATTTTCACTATATTTTCCATTTTTTCATTTAGGCCAGTTACAACCACATCCAATTCATCTCGCGTTATAGATGGCCTAGGGGTACCCCCTGCCCCTTGATTCAAGATATGAGGTGTAGCTTCGTCAACGTTATTACCCTCACTGATCGTAGTAACTTTAGTAGATTTGCCACCTTTCTTCGATCCAACCATGTTTTCAAAAGAGAAAGTGCTTTTTGGGATTTTTCTTTTGCTGAACTACGGAAGGGAATTATAAACACGACCCCACGGTGGGCGCCAAAATGTATACACCAAAAATGGTCTAAACACCCAAGGTACTAAACTGTACTTCACCAAGTTGGTAAGAAATAAATGGAACCATGGTTAATCAGCAATTAAAAATGAAAAATGTAAAAAAAATAAAGTAGAGGCGAGATTTAGAGTGGTTCAGCCGTTAGCTAGGCCTACGTCCACTGTGAAGGTGAGTTTCAATCTTATAACGAGGATTACAAAATACATAATTCTCTCTTTTCATACATCTTTGCACTCACTCAATATACCCTCGTTTATATACTTCAATCTTGGGATTATACAAGAGAATGGTAAAATTTGAGGAGAAAAAAAAATGGATGGATGATTGAGAAAGGGAATGAAGCGTCTTCCATGGTCATGAGATTGCTCTTGACACCATGGCTGAATCGGAAGTTGAGGATAGAATTTGGCAGCACTTCGTGGTCTCCAAGATCTGATCCCCTTTATGTTGATAATCATGGTGTATTTATAGGTGATCTCCCCTTGGGAAATGACCTGAAATCTGTTGATGCCAACTGTGGATCGCTCACTTGATTAATTACAACCATGCCATTGGCTAGCTATGGCCAGCTGTCCGTGGTTGCATTTAGTTACCATGTACGAGCGATTCAATGGAGCGAGTGTCTTGAGTAGTTGTGTGAGTCCCTAGGAGCGGGCGTCCATGTTAGATTGATTGCTTTGAGATATCTTATAAGAGCAGAACGTGGGACTGGAATTAATTCTTCTTCGTTCCTTGTGCGAACGACCTTCTTGGTTCCAGGGAGCTCAACCTTTTACCGCCCTTGTGCGACGCTGTTTGTCCTTATGGCTGTGCTATTCGGTCGCTCCCGCCTATATTGAATGGGCGATTTGCTTTGCTTTTGTGTTTGAGCGGCTTACAGGATATACGACCTTGATCTTTATTAGGCGGCACTTCTCGTGCCGTTATCTTTGGTCGTACTGTCTGTCCTAACTTTCCTTGGGTTTGATATTTAGGTCCTGCTCCATGTGGTCGCATCTTGTTCCATGGTGAGTCGTTTAAGCGCCTCAGATAACATTATGCACGACCGACTCTGATGGTGCCCATCCTGCATCCTTTGCTCAATGTGTGGGCAGATTTTTTTTTAGGGATTAACACAGTGTATTTCTTTCAGTTGTGTTAGTTGATGATTTCCACTGCACATTTTATTTATGTATGTATTTTCAGCTGTTTTGTAATTTAAATCTCTGATATTTTTCTACTGTAAATATTTGAACTCTGATATATTCCTGTACTCTGATGTAAATTGTTGTAATAGCAATTAAATGTTCTCGTGTTTATGTGCTGATATGTCGTGTTCTCAAAACAATCCGGGCTTCTACGTCTCTTTCGAGGATCGGGGAAGTCTGAGTCGTTTCAGTTCTGTTATTTTGTTCATGTTGGGTAGTTAGGGTAACACCTAAACCTGTAATTGATCCCGTCGTTCAAGCTTGCTGTCTAAGGGGGCATGGTCCCGAGATTCTTCACCCTTAGTAGTAGCTGTGTAGAGTGTCTGTTTTCCTATTTTAATTGAAAGACTAGAAGGATTATTTGAGACTAAACTTAGATCAGATGATTAAATAAGCTAAGAAAGGAGAAATGGTACAACTAAAAAAAAGGAAACAACAAACTCAAAGAGCGACAACAAATTATGAGAAAAGATGAATAAGAGTAAAAATTTCCAAGATTAGACGAAAAAGAAAACCTATAACAGAGAAAATTTTCTTATTTGGGCTGTGCTTGGATAGGAAAATATGGGAATCTTTATGAATAGTTTCAAAAAAATCCAAGTGCAGTTGGAAAAAGGTCGAAAAAGAATAACGGAACACGTGAAGTTTTCTGTTTTCTGCCTTTTTGTAACATAAGAGATTGAATTTAGGTAATTAGATTTTTTTTGAAATTCGAAAAATAAAGTTGGTTGGTAGGATTTTGGATGCAACAATTGGATGAAATGCGCTCTTGCTCTGTAATAATGTGAGAAATTTGGATGAAAATATATTTTGATTTTCAAAATATTGCATCTTGTAGAATTGCCAGTATATTTAGGATGTCAGCATCATATTTAAAAGGATTTTTGAAAAATTTGCATACATATAGGAGGTACTGCTTAGGCATACATGCATTGTTATGTTGTATTTCACTTTTCACAAGTGCACAATGTTTGCAAAAATTGGATGCACACATGATGGATGTATATTATGCGAGGGGTTAATTTATTTTTGCCTTAATCAAATTCCGGGGACGAAATTTCCTAAGGGTAAACAATGCATATATGTGTGTGTGTGTGTGTGTGTGTGCGCGCGCGCGTGTGTGTGTATATATATGCACAGACATAAATGTATTTATGAAGAATAAAATAAAGATAATGTAAATAAAAATGTAATGCATGCATTAAAAGAAAGAAAGGATTGGTTGCGTGCAGTGTAAATATGTTGCATGCACTGATTATGCATTAATAATAAAGGAGAAATAAAAGAAAAAGATTCATGCAATGAAATGTTGTAACAAACATGGAAAAAAAGGAACAAGAAGAGAACAATAACTACCATAGTTTTAAGCCTTGTTAACAATAGCCTTTGTAGTCCAGCTGATTAGAGCATGTGACTTGCATACAAGAGGTATGGAGTTCGATCCTTGCCACCGTCATATTTTTGTTTTAAGTGAACAACCAAAATAACACATGTTCATGAGAGAAAATATGTATAAATGCACATATAAGGGAAAATATACATATAAGGAAGTAAAGAATATATATATATATATATGAGAATATATATGTATATTTGTGCAAGTATATATATATATATATATATATATACAAGAGAAAAAGTTCAAGATAAGGTTGCAATTAAAGAAATATAGCAAGAATCAAATAACGGTGCAACACCGTTTGAATTCTGAAAACAAAACAAAAGTTGTGCGTATATATATATACGCGTAAAATGGTCATTAGAAGACTTGTATACGTATAGAAAGATTACATGTGAATATAACAGTTAAATAATTTCCATAAATTCAAACATTCGAAAATCAAATTTATCTGCTAAAACAGCTCGTAGGACCCATAGGGGGGTCGATGCCTCTGTAGGGGGGTCGACACAAGAGTCGGCACCTCCCAGATCCAGCCAGATTCATTGATGAATCTGGACTGTTTTCTTAACGACATTCAATGCTAACTCAGCGCTGCGTGTGGGATAAAATCCTAAACACCTATAATAGGCTAGCAGAGCCTAGCCTAAATCTCACATTCTCTGAGACAATGTCTAAGACCTTCCATTCTTCCTCCTCCTTAAATCTCTTCAGAAAAATAAGATAACTAATTTAGAAAAATTGTGAATTAAGATCTAAAGGAAAGGAATGAAAATTAATAAGGTGTTCAGAATCATATGTGAAGTAAGGTAAATTCTTAGATCTAGTCTATTCAATTTTCTTCCTCTTTCTTCCCTTTTTCTTTTAGTAAGAATTGTGGATCCATGGTTGTTCGGTTCTAAATCCATTTAGGGAAAAACATGGAATGCTAGATCTGGACCAGGTTCAGGAATTAGAAGCAATTTAGGTGAGTGGTTTTGAGTTATATCATTTTTGACAATGATATATTATCGTTTAACGTTCCCCGTTATTATGCATTGTAAAGTGATGAAATGCTAAAATGACAAGTTGAAATATTAATGTGTTAAAATATTAATATGTTGGAAAATTCAAATGTTAAAATGTTGAATATGCTGAAATATTCACTTGTTGAAATACAAACTTGTCAAAATACGTGTAGTAATTACTGCTGTAATTACATGATTCACTTGTGGTATATTATGTACTTGAATTATTAGTTGTAGAATTGAGAAAATGACATGTTAATTTGTTAGATTTGGATAGTTACATGATTAAATTACATATTAAATTAGAAAAATTACATGATTTGACGATCATATGTTATTTTGAGATGAAATTAATTATATGTTAGGAAGAACATATGACATAAAAATGGGCTTAATATGATGACATGCCAAATAAGTTGTAGTAAAAATGTGGAAAGAATAATATGTCTAAATTTACAGTAAATAGAAAACTATAACGCACCTAGACACGAGGTTAAATTCAACTTGTGGTAGAAGTCTGTCCGGAACCGCCCGACAAATCCAGCATCCACAAATTGTTAATTTAATGTGAGAGGTCTGGTGCGTAAATAACACATGTAACAGCCCTAAGACACGAGGTTAAGCCAACTCATGGATGAAGTCTGCCCGGAACCGCCCGACAAATCTAGCATCCACAAGTGGCAGGCTTAATGTGAGAGGTCTAGTACATAAGCATACATATGTATATAAGGATAGAATTAAATGACACTAACTGTGATTAATTGAAATAAATGAAAGATAATTACAACAGTAAAAGAAATGGAATGAACGGGGAATGATAATAACATATTATCAATAAATTACATTAATGATAATGTTATATAATAGGTAGGCTTGTCCTAGGGACAAGTGGGGTTTATAATTTATGTTATAATAAACAATAGAGAAATTGGAATAACTTTTGTAATAAGATAAATTGTACTTAATTGTAAATTAAGTTATATGTGAGAACGAGAATCTAAGATATGCTGTAAGGACAACATAAGTTATATTTATGAAAAGGAAACTTATTAGTTACCTTAGTTAAGAGAACTAAGTTAATAAGTAAACAACGATAAGTTGTAGTGACAGTATAAGATGGAATTATGATTAAATAAGGCAAACTTATTAAATGAAATAAGTTATATTTAATCATAAACAATGACTGACATGTTAAACAGAAAACATGTGAATTGAGATATACGTATATACATATTAAGCAAAACATGTTATTGTGACTATGAAATCAAACAAGAATATAAAGGGATTGTGGATTATAGACCTTGGATCACAATCTAGAAAATAACGTGTTGTGGGCATATTAATAGGCATAAATGGGTTAAGTTATAGGACTGAAATTAATAAGCAAGAGGAACTTGGTAACTTAAATAAGAAGTCAATGTGAATGGGAATAACCAAGTTAAATGGAAACCTGATGAGGTAAAGCAAGCGCATAAAGGAATGTTTAGACATAGGGTCTAATAACATATTAAATTGAGGCGCTAGGACCAGTCTGCACGTTTGAGGGTGAATAACCCAACAGGGTAGATCATCGTGGTGTCATGAGGCACGAGGGGAGTGCACGTTTGTCTGATTATTCTGTCGGCTTCGAAGGACTGGAAGGGGAAGCACGCGGATTCCTGAGATACGTAAGGTGCTCCTGGTAGTCCTCTGTGCAGTGGCAGATGTTTAGGCTGTGCTCGCAGAGGTTGGGTCTGCGTGTTACTACCAGGTGGGTGGGCCTATACCTCAAAAGTAGCTTTGCTGTTAGAATGCTATGACGAGGTGATACTAGGGTTATTCGGCGATCGCCTTAATGGGCGGCGAGGTCAGGACCAAAAAGGATAGTAGATCGTCGGGTATCCGTCATTGACAGCCAGTAGGATGAAAAAAGACTAAAGCTCAACCCAAGGCACCACTCACCTTTCACTATTGAGATACGGTGGTAGAGGGGAGACGCCAACTGAATGTTTAGATTGTTTGTTAGGGGAAAGTCGCTTAGCTCTTGTAGTCTTTACTAGTTGAGGGAGGGGCCAAGGTAGGGCCAAAGCCACCATGAAAAAAATAGACTCGAGGGATATCTGTAATTTGATGCCCTTAAAGGCAGGCCTGTACAGATATAGAAAAGCTCCCAACCGAGTTCCGTGTTTCTTGTATAGCCCTGCCACGGAACTCGGTGCACATTAGAGGTTATATGCGGTTAAGGCATCAAATACGATTGACGATACATACGTGAGAAAGTCTAGATACATGCATGTCTGCTTTAGCTGGTGTATCGTAGACTTGAGGGCATTACTCTGTGATGGAATCTAATTCAATCAAAGATGGAAATCCGTACGCTTTTGTAGCATAGTAATGTCAGATATATGTGGAACGTAACATTGTTATGTAGAGATCTGTACATCGCTCCGACGTAGGATGAGGGACTTCATTCATTTCTTTGGCATTACGGTGGAGATCGCGCGAGTGGGGTACCATGGGGTGTACCTCAATATTGGGGGGGGTAGCTACATATGTACTATATTAGGTTAATCCACAGGAAAGTAAATGGGTTCGACGTGTGTGTAAGCCTTGAGTGCTGTTAACGCAAGTAACCTAATAAATAAGTAAATGTGATTGAACTATAAATGTAGGATTATCCAAAGTGTATTGTTTAAATCCAGTCAACATAACTTGTGTTCTGACCCCCTCCTCATAACATACTCGCATGTTAGATTTGTGGCAAAGATATGATAGCTTTGGTGCAGGATACCATAGCAACCAACATCAGTTTCGATGGATTAGAATTTTGAAAAAAAAAATCGGTTTGTCCGAATTCGGGTTGTTACAGTCAGTCGCACCTCCAGTGATGCTAATAATCCAGGTGCATAATCCATTGATAGTCTAAAATCAAACGATGAGACAAACTCTGCCACTTTACGAACAATGGACTCAAGGTCATTCTCGGCCTACTCAACGCGTCTGCTACCACATTCCCTTCCCCGTGGTATGTGCTATCTCGAAATCATAAGATGCAAGGAACTCCATCTGACACTGTTCACGTAAATTAAGATCTTTTTGTGAGAAAGTGTACTTGAGAGACTTGTGATCTGTGTAAAGCTTGAACCTCTTACCTAATAAATAATGTCTCCAAGGCTTAAGCGCAAACACTATCGCCGCTAGCTAAAATCATTGGGGGGGAGGGGGTAGTTGTTCTCATGTACACTCAACTTCCTACTCCCGTAGTAGACAACCCTACCCTTCTGCAAAAGCACCGCACCTAAACACGACCGCAAGCATCCATATAAACGGTAAACATCTTTGTACCATCAGGAAGATTCAAAATAGGAGCTGATGTAAGAGCCTTCTTCAATCTCAAGAATGCATCCTTGCAATCTACATCCTAAGCAAAAATTAGGTTCTTCTTCGTCAGACTGGTAAGCAGAGCCGAGATCCACACAAAATCCTTAATGAACTTCTTGTAGTATCCCGCCATGCCCAAGAAAATACTAACCGCTTTCCCATTCTTATAGGCTTTCCAATCCTAAACCATGACAACTTTAGCGGGGTCCATCACTAAACCATCTTTAGAGACAACACGCCCTAAGAACTTACTTCCTTCCGCAATAAATTACACTTAGAAAACTTCGTCTTCAGCTAATGTGCTCGGAGAGTACGAAGGACCTCTCCTAAGTACATGGTGTGCTCTTCCTCGCTCCTCGAGAAAACAAGATATCATCAACAAATACCACTACAAACTTGTTCAAGTACTCCCAAAATACCCAGCTCATCAAATCCACAAAGTATGTCGGTGCATTGGTTAGCCCAAAAGGCATAACCAGCCACTCAAAGAATCTATCAGGAGTCCTAAAAGCAGTCTTGTCTATGCCATCATCCGCTACCCTAAGCTAATGAAAACTATGGCTAAATCCTACTGTAAGGAAACCGAAGCACCCACTAAATGGTCAAACAAGTCATCTATCCATGGGAGTGGGTGTCTATTCTTCTTAGTTAGTTTGTTCAGTCCCTATATTCCACACATATATAGAGAGAGCCATCTGCCTTGCTCGCAAAGATGATTGGTGCTCCGTACTCATAAATACTCCGTCCAATAAATCCATTCTGGAACAATTCACCCACTTCCTTACTAAGCTTCCTCTTCTTTCTCGGATCCATGTGGCGTACTTACAAAGCGACAACCTTAGCGTTCTGCACCAAGTATATCCAAAAATATATCTCGTTTCTAGGAGGTAATCCTCACACCTCCTCGAATATGTCCGGAAAGTCTCTAACTATGGGCACCAAACTGAGATCATCAACAGAAGCATCTAGGGAACCTAA
This sequence comes from Allium sativum, assembly GCA_030737875.1. Taxonomy (NCBI): domain Eukaryota; kingdom Viridiplantae; phylum Streptophyta; class Magnoliopsida; order Asparagales; family Amaryllidaceae; genus Allium; species Allium sativum. The sequence continues at coordinate 662,811,622 of CM060919.1, forward strand.
GAAACTGAGCATGACTAAATATAGTGGGTCGCAAGAAATCTCGAGGGTCCTGCTGTGGCATGTCAAAAGCCTGACAACTCTCCTCTCACAATCAAGGATGAAACCATACATGACCATCCAATCCATGCTTAGAATAAGCCTGTAACCCATAAATTCCAGTACCTATGCGAACACTCAAGCTCGACAGTAAGAATAGAAATCCTCAAACCCTACACATCATATATGGATTTTCCGTACCTGCTATGGGGTTTGAGAAAACTACTGGATCAGAAACTATGAATGTATCTAGGTGCAGACTATCAACAACAGAACTGGAGATGAAAGAATAAGAAGCACCAGGATCGAACATTGTCCTAATAGGAAAGTAGAAAAGAGGAATCAAACCTTCTACAATGACTTTCCTACCTCGGTCCTGACTGCCACCACCAGTTTGGATCACCTCAAGTGCATGAACATGTGTTCCAGATGATCATGCCCCATGTCCTTGCTTCTTAGGGTATTGCTTGTAGTAATGTCCCATCTGCTGGCACTGAAAACAAGCACCTTTCTTGGTCTTCTAACAAACTTTGATTAAGTTCCCCATCATTCCACATCCATGACACTTAACTTCCTTCTTGATATGTGCCTTCTTAGGTTTCTCTCCCTTCTTTACCACCTCCACCTTAGGCTACCATTTTTCTTTCCAATATTTGGCTTGGCCTCCTCGGTCTTTTCCTCTTGCTTGCTCAGTTTTCCATCCTCGCGCATTCGAGCCATATCCACCAGCCTCTCAAATGTAGCTCCCATAATGATATGTGTCTTCGCCTGTCCTTGGAGGGGTTGGTTAACCCCCCTCGCAAACTTCAAAGCCTTCTTGTGTGAAGTATTAAATAGATCCAACACAAACCTTATTAATTCATTAAAGCTATTCACATACTCCATAACCGACATACAACCTTACTTTTCAACATTATTCCTTCCTCAGCTTGTGATAAGAACTTCTTTTCAAGTCTATCCTTGAGCTTATCCCACGTCTCAACAACTCGTTCTGCTTGAGCTATTTCCCACCAATAGGGTGCTTCCCCTTTCATTTACCAAGTGGCAAACTAGATCCTCCTCTTATCATTTAACTCGAATAATCCAAATGCATGATCCATCTCCCTAAGCCAATTATAAGCCTCCACGTAACTCTATGATCCAAGAAATAGCTTGCCACCCATAGCGTAGAAATTCTTACAGAGCTTAGAAAAGTTAACTATTGGATTGGGCGGAACTACTACGGCTGCAGCTGGGGGTGCGGCATTTCCTTTCCCTTGGAAGGCGTTGTAACTTAAGCATATCTATGGTACCATGTCGAAATGGGAATGCCCTCTGGGAAATTGGGAGCCCTAGACATGTTGAAAAAAGAAGAGACAAAGATTCAAAAAGTGATCAAAGGAATATTGTAATTGACTTGAGGGGATATATTAAAAATCTCTGATCTAGTAGTTTTAGGATCTAATACTAAATGCGACACCCCACTTCCCTTAACGTCACCCACACGAGGATGCGTTAGGTTTTGTGAAGAGCTTAGGTATATAGTAACAAGATAGATACTAAAATTCACAAGACAAAAATATAAAACGCAGCCGAAATTTTCAAAAACATTTATTATTAAAGTTAGCAAATCAAGTCACAACACTGATTACCTTTCAAAGAGTCATCATCATAAAGCAAATATACTATCTCATGGGAAACATTAGAGTACAATACTAAAACCACCAAAGCTATCCCTTTCTTAAATCATTACAATGATCAGAAAACAAGAACTGAAATAATACATGAAACTAGAAAGAGTCTGAATCCAAACTGAGCCAAAAGATCAAAAGTCACTGCTGCAATCCTCCACCCCGAAAACCTGGATGGAAAAAGAAGAGAGAAGGAGTAAACAAACTAGGTCAGACATAAGTCTGGTCAGTTCTAGTAATTTATAACATGAGCATAAGATGAGGAATTATTTAGACAGACGAATAGTTCTAAAAGAAATGGAAATAGAAGCATAAGTAAAATAGCGGAAAACACAAAATAAGATATGATTCACATTCATATCCAAAAATTGCTACACCAACTACCAAAATATCATAAGTAGGCTTTACCTAATTTCTACCCATCGACTGGCTTCTTTACTCAAAGTTGAATAACCTGTGTCAGCTATGGAATTCAGGGTTATCAATCCCAAAACCATCAACTAAAAAAATAGCATTGATCATAGGCATTACATTGTCTTGTCTTCCCCAGTCGGAACAATGCATAATCATTGTTCCGTTGGAACGCGGTCATACCCATCTCATTTGAACCACTTACTATCTAGTTCAGTAAAGCATGCCTTAGCCTCTACTTAGTGCGAGACTCTGTTATAACAAAGGGATACAAACTGATATGGGTCCCAAACAAAAATGCAGTTGAAACAAGTCAAACCTAGGCCCAGTCCCCAATTTTTAACTAGGAATTCTACGAGCCTCTTATATACCCACTTAGAACAGACTCCCTCTTATCTTATTAATCTCATTATTTTAACTTAACACATTTAAGTTCATTAATAAGCCCAATATAACCACATGTTATATTCCTAGATTGTAATTAACATTCTATTTAATTCAATCTTTTTATACAACCCTTTCCCATGTCACTTAATGTCCAATTAAGTACAATCTATTCCAGTTTACATGCTTTTCACTTACATATTACTTAATGTTCAATCAAGTGCAATTTATTTAAATTCATAAATCTGAATATTCTTTAATTAAGATTTATCCCAATTTACAGTCCATTATTTGAATATAATATTTACCAATTTCCAACACGCCCAAAGTCCCCTTTTTGACATACTTTCAATGTTATTCCCATTTTTACGCAATTTAAACAATAAAGGCCTAGGCTCTCGTTGGCGTAGGCTTAGCAAAAAAATTTAGAGAAGTTAGTCTAAGTTACTCATAAGGCGTAGACTCAGAAATGAACAATTAAATAAAATAGGGAATTGTAAAATTGTAAATAGGAACATAGTAGATAAGGAGATAAAGAAGAAGAATTGCTTGCAAATAAATAAACAATTGAAAAGGAATAAACATAGACAATAAATAGATTGAATAATAACTTACATAGGACAAACTTATAAACATTGTAAATGTAAAACTTGTAGTTCCAAACTATTTTACTATCGCAATCCTTCTTATGTAAATAGTTGATCTAAAAATCACATAAAACTCACAAAGAAAAGATTGATAATCTAGAAAAGGCCTTGAAGAAGAATAAGAAGAATCCTTCAAATCTACAATTGGACAGTATTCCGACTTATCCCCCAATTTTATATTATTTCAAAACATAATGGAGTGGAGGCTAAGAAAATGAAGAAGAAGAGGTATAGGCGAAAATTGAGGAGTAGCTGTCTATTTATAGGTGTAGAAGCGTGCACAACAGGTTCGACATCGTGCTAGGCACGAAATCGTGCCTGGCTTGATATGGGTTGACCCACCCCTTATGTCGGTCGACACATGGGTCGATCCACATCGGTTCTAGGTCGACACATGGTCGACCTAGTTATGGGATGGGTCACCCAATTACACCGTTGATTAAGTTTTGATTATTTATTTAATTTCTATTTTAAGTTTTAAGATTTAACTGGTCATAACTTGTTCGTTTTTCGTCCGATTTATGCAAATTAAAAGTCTTTTCGAACTAGAATTTCATAACAGACGCAACAGTGAAATCCACTTTCCTCAATTCTGATTATTTTAATTAATATTTGTTTTATTACCCTTCTTTATTTAATTATTGTTTATTAAAATTTGGGGCGTTACAATTACAATATTGGCATAATATATTCTTTTAGCCCTAAATCATCAAATTTCCTCTTTTTGTTCATAATACCAATTAATTTATGCATAACAACGATTCAATAAATTTTGCACCTAACAACATTTCAATTATTCCATGTATAACCACAATTCAATTATTTTGCACATATCTATAATTTTATTTATTTTTTCATGTAACTAAAATTTAACATAAACTGTATATTCTGGCATAGAAGAAGGGAAAAGAAGAAGAAGAAGAACAAATCATAAATTCTAACAGGAATCAAATGATACAATATACCATTATCGAAAAATTTAATTTAAATCCACTAACCTGAGATATGTGCTCTAATATTTTGGATTTGTTTTGGATCTCTGCTGCTTTCTTTTTAATTCAGATTTATAGATTTGCCTGGACAATGGATTTGAGCATCTATAGTTGGTTCTACAAACTTCCTCTATAAATCTTGAATCAGAAATCCTAAAACTAATATTCATTTATTTTTCTAAAGAATTGGGAGGGGAAAAGAAATGGAAGAGCTCCGGTGCTCACTTAGAAAAAATGAGTAAGAGGCTAGGCCCTGTTGGTTTATTTATAGTTTCTTAGACGAACCTTGTTCGTTGGATTGAAACAAACAAAATCGAAGCTATTTATAATTAAACCACGCTGTGACGTTTGAAATTGGGTCAACCTACACACCAGTTTGGTCGACCCCTGGGTCGACCTAGCCTTATGGTGAGTCGACCCCTGGGTCGACCTACTTGGTGCATGGGTCGACCCATTTACTGGGTCATGTACGTGATTTACGCTCCAATTTATTTGTTACTTCAACGTTACACTTAACGTTACATTCTTGCCTATTATTCTTCCCACTATACTAATATCGTTCATTTATAACACACATTCCTAATTTCAAATTTAAATCCATGCATATATATTTATGCACATCTCTATAAAATGTCAACCATTAATAACTGCATATTTTTTTCTTAAACGCTATTATTTCATTGATTCTTTCCATTTTTAATATATGTTCAAATTTCAAACGTAGTTATTCTTGGAATTCTTACGCGTATATATCTACCTATAATATCATTTATTTCAAAATTCAAGCATTGTTAACCCAAAGTTTTTTTCTTACTTGTTTTGATTAATTGCAAGTTACTTTTTTCCATGTCAATATATATACACATTTACATATATACACACACACACACATACATATATACACACACAGATATATAGACATACACATATATAGACATATACACACACACACATCTATATAATCTTTCCTTACATGTATATACACATATACTTTTCTCTTACAACATGCATTTTTTGGTTCGCCTTGTTAAAAATTTAAAAACATGACGCTGGTGGGATTCAAACTCGTGCGCTACAACTTGGGAGGCAAGTGCTCAACCACTGAACCACGCTACTTTTTGTTCACACAATTAGAATATTGGGAACTCCTAGTTTAACCTGTTTCGCTTTTATTTTCTTCTTTTTCTTGTTTGTTCGGAAACTTCATTTAATGATATCTTCTTCGTTTTAAGTCCGTTTTCTGCAAACCATAGGTCTAAATTGATCAGGAAATCGCCATAGACGCAATGATGCTAGTTCTATGACCAAATTCAAAAAAATTTAATTTTTTTATTATTTAATTAAAATTGTTGGGCGTTGCATTCTCCCATCCACAAAAAATTTCGTCCCTGGAATTTGGTAAGGATAAAATTAAGTAATCCCTCACATAATTTACAACCATCACATGCACATCCAATTTTTGCAACTATTTATGCACTTGTGAAAAACCGTAACACAACATAAAAATACATGAATGCCTAAGTGGTACCTCCGATATAAATGCAAATGTTCTTGGAAATCTTTTGAAAACATAATGAATACATCTTAAATATACTGGCAATTTCTATATGAATGCAATATTTTGAAAATTAAAAATATTTTTTCATTTAATTTTTTCCACACTCTTACAAAGAAAGAACGTAATTCATCCAATTTTGCATCCAAACGCTATCAACCAACTTTAAATTCACGAATTTAAGAAAAGTCAAATTTTATGAATTTGGTTTCTTATGTTAGAAAAAGGTAGAAAAGATAAACTTACATATTTTCCATCCACTTTTGCGCACGTTTCCCCCTTACTTGGAAACCTTAATTGCTAATCTTACAAAATTCTTGTTTTCAATTCTAAGCACAATTTACATTAAAAAAAAATCTTTTTAGTTTTCCAAACTTACTTGGAAAAATTCATTTTTTTTATTGTTCTCTATTTTTGCAGTTGCCGTCTTTGTTTGTTTTCTTTTAGTTGTTCATCTTTTATCTTCATTTTCATTTTATTCACAATATCTTATGTTTTGGTTCTTACCTAACGATCATTACAAACACTTAGGAAGAAAATATCTCACTAAACCGTTCCATTTTTCTAAAATAGAAAACTACAGAGGAATGCAAATCTATACTAAAAATATCACTCCTATTTCCTCAAGAGTGAAGAAAAAGATTCAATTAAGGGTCCGTTTGTGTCACGTCCCTGGAAACTTTCAAAATATAAACGGCCTCCCTCCCAACTTTTATATATAAAGAAGGTCTCTAAAATGCATGTTACGTGTTTTTGGCCAAAAAAAAACGCGTTGTCCGGTAACAAAAAAAATCTAAAATCTGCAAATATTCCCAGAAGACCACGCAAAAAAAAATGCATATATGTATGCAAGTATGCACAATAGTTCCACACATGTATGCAAGTATTCCTGAAGCGGTTTACACTGAAATTCTGCGTGAAATCTTGCATACATGTATGCAATTAAATCATGAAGATCTCAGGTTGAAAAATAGGCATGAATACTTGCATAGCAAGTATTCTGTTTTCTTGCATACATGTATACAAGTAAATGTAAACTGATATTTTTGCCTGATAATTGCTGCATATATGTGTGCAAGTATTCTGTTCGTGTATGCAAATAATCATGAACTGATTTGCATGATTGCGAATTATTGCACACTTGTATGCAAGAATCTGTATTACTTGCATGCATGTATGAAAAAAAGCTAACGAAGATGTAACACTGAAATAGATGCACAGATGAATGCAAGAATTTCAAATATGTGCATACTATGATGCAAATAACTGTTGTTTCGCTTTTTTCTGTATTTTTGGTTTTTGACGTGTTTTTTGATGGTTTTATGAGCTGAAATTTTTGACAATTACATGTTTAATTTAAAAATGAATTTTCATGATTTTTTTTTATTTTTTTGACCTATTTTCGAAAAATAGGGATCTAATTTATAATAAGTTTAGGACTGGATATGAGCCTAATTTTGAAACTTATTAGGGACCTGTGCCTAATATTAACTTCTATTAATTACTAACCATGTCATAAATTTACTTTAAAAATCTCAGCTTTCCTTTTCCTATTCATTTCTTCTTTTTCCTCTTCCCTTGAACCACGCATGTTTTAAATTTACTTTTTACATCTTTCTGTTAAACCGTAACCACTTGAAACATTTTATTCAAGATTTCCTCAAATCTTTGCTAACTGTCCATGCACACAAATGGGACCCTTTCTTACTAAATTATTTTTAGTTAAATAAAGTCAAATTTCTATGAACCCTTACACCTATATTTTGTACACCTCCTTCGCTGCCCAAATCCTTGCCGCTTTAACAAAACATGTTTACGGAGAAACTTATTGATTCATAAAAAAACCTATCATATCATTCTTCTTATCCCAACAAGTTAAAGTGTATCATAATCCATCCTTTAAGTAAAAATTTACATTTAATTTCACTCAAGGTCACCTATGCACCATATTTGGTTAATTCATTTATTCATGCTTTCTCTTAACCACCTATAACGCTTAACCTCATAACTTGCTTACACATTCAATATTTTTTTGAAACAAGTTTGCATAACTTTCTTTAAAATCATTTTAACACAATTCTTAATATTACAAATCAATAAATTTATAAAATTGTAAACTTTAAAAATTTTGAAACTTGAAAACTTTTTATAGAAATCATTCTCTACTTTTACATTTTTTTAAGTTCTTTTCTAAAAGTTCTAACTGCGGGGTATAAAGTGGTTTCTAATTTTTGTATTCTCCAAATTCTTTGCGCGAAATTACATTTCTTTGTCATAATTTTCTTATTTGCATAAATTCTTACCAAATTATGTCTTAACTGAACAATAAGACTTGCACCACTTTTGCATTGAATGTGTGTGTGTGTGTGTATATATTCCAAATCCGTTTTTATACTTTCTTACCCTTTATCAATTTACAAGGCCCTACCGCCCAGTCCACTAGTCTGAAATACCAAAATTTCAAATATTAATACACGGAATCTTTTCTCTCTCTTTTTTTTTCAAAAATTTTGTACGCCTTCCACCTACCCACTCATGGGTCTATAATCATCAAACTTCCATAAACTTTTCCTTAGTGTACAAAACCAATACCCCAATGTCCTCTATGTGATGTTCACTTAATTAGTGGGTTCTTTTATGGATATAGGTATATATACAAAATATTATATTTTAAAATTTTAAATACGCTCACTCACCATTTATAAAAGAATCCTAAACCTAAGCTCTGATACCAAATGTAACAACCCGAATTTCGACAGACCAATTTTTTTTCTTCCAAAAATCCAAATCTATCGAAGTTCGAGTTGGTTTGTCTGGTATCCCGCAGAAAGTCAAAGGTAAATATATCAGAGCTCATAAAAGAAATCTCACAATGGAAGGGAATAAAATATAATAATAGGTAAACACTTGCCAATATAATGACACTATCTAACAAGTGTCTCTAAGCTACAAAATCTTAGCTATTTGCCTAACCTATAGATTTGTTATAAGGAGGGGTCAGAACAAAAGTTTTGATGAATGGTTAAATTATAATTTCTACAAATAACACCAAATATACCATTCTATCACTGATTCATATTTTTTATGTTATTCGGGTTTATATCGATAAACACCTCCGATTTTTCTTCTTAAACCATACCTATTTACTCCCAGTAGATTAACCTAATAAATAATACATATAACTATATACCCAATATATATCGAGGTACTTCCCACAGTACCCACCTTGAGTGGACCCCATCGTCGTACTACAAAAAGTTACTAGACCTCCTTCTCCACGCTGCGAAAACATACCAGGCTATGCTAAGTGAATAAGCCTCTACCGTTGTGCCACAAGGTGCCTTAATATTCGAGTTCCTCCACGGAACTCGATCGGGGGCTTTACATGTATATGTAAACGATAACCTCGTTAGGCCTATAGTACAGATATCTAAAGATAGGTCTGTCTCTTTCGGTGGTCTCCAAGGCTCTCTAACCCTACTAATGGAAGACTATTCAAAGAGCTAAATGACTGCCCTACCACCCAATCTGAACAAACATGTGGTCCCTCATTTAATGACCCGATAGTAAAAGGTGGTTCGCATTTTGTCTTAGCTCCAATTTTTCCTGTACACGCTCTGACTGACGATGGAAGATAATCGATGACCTATTATCCTTTGTTAGGTCCTGACCATAAAGCCTCCCCCCTTGAGGTTGCCGTTGAATCATCCAAAGATCATCCCCATCAGTCTTTAGGCTGCCCACCATCAAAATGCAGCCAAGTCATACTCACTGGATGGAACCGTACAAACTGTGCCTATGTGGGTGCAGCTTCATTAAGCCTACCATACAGGGCCATCATAGAGTATCCTCACAACCCATAGAAGCCCTGCACTTCTTTCCAGTCGCATCGAATAATAAGTCGGACATGCTCTTCTCGTATCTCCAGACACCCACGACGATTTTCCCCATTGAGCTCTTCATCCCAAAAACGTAGGGATTGGTCCAACCGAATCACATCGTTAAGTTATTAGACCCTATGTCTAATTTTTAACTACGCGCTTGTTTTACTTATCACATTGCTAATGAACTTAAACCTTAAATTGTTTATTATGCTTTCAAGTTGTTTTCTTATTAGCTTTTAGTTGGTCGCTTATTTCCTCAAATCAGCTCCTACTATCGGAACAGACCACTTCTCACTCATTTTATTAGCCACTTATTTTCCCTAATTAGCTTTCGCTGCCGGAATGGACCACTGCTTATTATTATATTCATTAAATTTAATTCCACAATCATTATTTATATAAAGATCCTTTATAAGTACCTATATTTCTTAAGCATACTTTATAAATTGTAAATTTCTTCTGAATGGAAAGTGTTTGGATCTAAACTGTTGTTTAAATGGAGTTGAGATAAATTTTATTCTATTTGAATATGAATTGATTTCGAAACCGATTTTTGATATGGAAATGTCAATTATATTCTACTCGAATATAAATGGACCTCCTAAGGAATTGAAATGAGTTGAAGTGAAAGTATATATTCTATTTGAATATGAATGGATTTCGAACATAAATCGATTTGGAATAATTTGAAATCTTTGAAATAAAATATATTCTACTTGATTATAAGTCGATTTGAAATATTATATGATTATAATATAATGATATGGAAATATATTCTAATTTAGAATATAATCGGTTTGGTATGATTATGACATTATATATGAAATTATATTCTATTTGAATATAAATTTGGTTCGAAACAGAATATGATATTTTGATATGAAGCGAACCTTTGTGAAATATAGAAGAACTAACCGATGTGAAAGATGTAAGCGTTAGTTGTTAAAGAGACCAGAGTCGTCATAAGGCATATTCTCTGTCAGTGTCGATACCACTTTAACAACTGTGAACGTTTTGACGTATCCAGAACGAAATATGATGACTTGGAGGCAATTGTTGGATTGAAGAAGATGAACGATAACGAACATGGCCCTGACCTTCGAGTCAGAATTGAAATGACTAAAACAGGAGCTATACCATGACTAATTGAGGTAGAACCTTTGATCGGACACACTTCTTCGATACTATTTCTATGACAATGATGATGATGATGATGATTTGGGCCCTTTTGATTTGGGATTGTGATCCAAGGTGGGCAGTAGTGGCTGCTATGCGTTACCACCGGTCCGGGAGTGTAATTGGTAGAATCCTACCCTGGGTATTGCCTCGAGTGCCTTGTTACATTTATCCATATCGAGCCCCATACGATTTTGATTTAGCATTGCCTTCTATGGAGTGTCCTCTGATAACACCAGTACGGTGAATTTACGGTACTGTATAGACTGTTGATTCCTGTAAACGGCATAAGGATAATATGGCAATCCCTCTTAAGCTATTTTTATGATATTTACTTTACTGGATAGACACTATCATAATAGCGTATTACACTATGTATGTATTAGTTTAACGATCCTCGAGAGATGGAAAAAATCCCGTAACATCTCCTGAGTTACTGCACCGATGACACTGATGTTATTTCCTATTTTAATTTGACTAATATGAGAATGATTTAGTGCTGATCTAATTGTTTGTTGTGTTTTCTTTTTATGCAATATGTTCGGGTCAGCAGATGTTGCAGTTAGCGAAGATTTCCATAGCTTGGAGGATGGACGAAGATTTTGTATACATTATATGTATGTATTTCCGCTGCACTATGTTTCTGCTATCTTGTTATGTATACCTGTAAATGTGTAACTCTAATAACCGCTGTATATTTTAGTCAATGTATATATTCCCACTTTTTCAAAACTGATTATTATATGTTGTCCTTCCATTGTGAGATTCTGTTATTGTTTTTCTCTTCTCTCTTCTTTTTCTCGTTTTCCCAATAACTTCCGGTATTTATGATTTGTTCGGGTCGACATGTGTGATTTATTGTCAATTTAAACGGTCAAAAATTTGGGTCGTTACTGTTGGAATCGGAGCTGAGGTTAGCGATAACCTTGGCACTGTTCGGGAATTAAGTCATTAGAGGTGGGGTTAGTAATGCCCTAAAATGAGTTTGAGGGTATATACGAGAGAGCGTACCTTTATTTTGATATAAAGTGGTTTATGTTGTGTTGACTTATTCTGTTGAATATTTATGGGTTCTGGTCGATATATGGGAAGCCATAGAATCGATAGGAATTCCTAAATAATCGAATGGAATGGATTGACATAACATAGTTTTTTATTATACTTTATATATATATTATATACTATTAATAGTTTTAAGTGTATAAGCATTGGTCGTTGGTAGGTAATAACATTAAGTTAATACCTATTACGGTTGATTCAATAATAAATTTAATAAGGAAATTTAAATGGTCTATGAAAATATTTGAAAATGAAATGATACCTTAAGTATAATTGGGTGAGAAGGTTTGAGATTGAAATAGAAATGAACTTGAAACTTGATCCTGGGGTACTTTTGAAATAGTTTTGTCAAATTTTGAAGTAATATCGTATTATAAGTATTTTCAAAAGGAATGGTTTAAAGGATTTTAAAAGAAATAAGTGTGTAATCCCTTCTCGGACATCAGAAATGACTTCGGTAACGAGTGCACGCATTATCGACGTTTATTATGAAGTGTCTGAGTGGGGGGAGAGACCACTCAATGATTATAGAAATTAGTTTTGACAAAGGATTTTGAATTTAATTCCATATGGTATAAAATTATATATATAAAAGTATTGATATATGTTATTTAGAGTCAAGTTTAAAATTTATCCAGGTATCGGAATACCTAGGTTCTTTGATAATTCAGGAGTTGGATTTAGATTTATTTATGGTATAAGGCATATGTATACATTATTCTAGACTTCGTATATAATCCCAGAATCTAAGTTTTGAGTTCAATTTAACTAATAATATCGACTTAAGTACTAAAGTAACTCGATTCATTGAAATTTTAGATTTCTAAATCATGAAATGGACTTAAGTATCAAAAGGAGTGATATGGTCAATGGAACGATTAAGCATGAGTGAAAATTTAGTTTAAACCAATTTAAATTTTGATCGATAGAGGTGTTAGCCAAAGTTGAAATTTGCCGTGAAACAAAGTTAATTTAAGTAAACTAAAATAAATTTGGAAAGTTTATTTTATAAATTAGTTGGCAATAATTTTGGGTTTGGAATAATTAATGAGTAGATTTAAAGAAATAAAAGAACTTAGGTTAGTTGATAAATTGAAATTGGTAGATAAATTAAAGATGGTGGAATTATAGGGAATTAGAGTACAAGTAGGATGAAGGTATAATGATCTAAATGGGTTAGACCCAATTTGAACAATATATCGAATATCAATCTAAGTATAAACCATGAAGGGATAGAGTGTAAACCTTTTGTCAAATGAAATATGATTTCATTTGAGAAGAGGAGCCTAGTAAAATAAGGTTGAGTTAGAAAATCGAATAATAATAAAGGCTGGGAACTAAGTATAAAATTCGAGTTATGAACCGACCTTAATTCAATTTGGAACTTGAAAGTCAAAAAATAAATTTAGTTAATGGAATAAGATTTGATTTAAAATGAAAATGAAAATAATGGAATAAGAAAATTGGCTAGAGGAATGAATAGAAGCGCCAAAACAAGAGAAAATATAGAATGGTTTATATAAAAAACGTAACTGACCTTAACCATGGATATAGATTTGAAGTTAATTAAGTAGAAAGGAGAGTTAGAATAAAGTTATTTGAATATAGACTAAGGTATGAGAAATATAAAACTGAAGTCTAAATTATAAAATTAGAATGTTGAAAAAAAATTGGAACTAAGTCGATTCAAATAAGTAAAGCGGATTAGAGTTAATGAGGGTAAATTCAAGGAAATCTGAATTGGCCGATTTAGAACCAATTTAAATGAATATAAAAGGGCCGAATGAATAATGACTTAACATTTATAAAATGAAACCAACATTTGAAATTATGGAGTAGGGCTAAATTTAGTCTAGGCAAGCAAATTGACTTTATGAGAGTTAACTTAGAAGATCGTATCAAGATCGATGGAGAACTAAGTACATAGAAAAGGAATGAGTTGTAAATTCGGCTGTAGGTTAATAGTAATGAATTGAAAGATCTTATAGGATCTGGGTAGTTGGAAAGTTTAGAATGAATCCAAGTTTTATTCAAAATTTAATACTTGAAATGAAGTGTGAAAACGAATAGAAAATATTCTGGAATAAAGTAAGCAATTCAATATGAACCCATTGCTCGGATAATGGAATAAATGCAAATGATATAATGGACTTAAATTAAATAAATGATAATGAAATAGGAATAAATGGTATGGAACTTATTTAATGAACGAATAAAAACAAATGTAATGAATCAGTTAGAATTGAACATGGGTATACTTAAGCGATAACGGGTAAACCATATTTTGAACATAATGGATCGGTAACCATTTTAGATGGCTAAACTTGGCTTAAGTTTTGGAATCGAAAGATTTAAAATTCAAGTAAAATAAATCGGTGTTAGGCAAAAATCTGAAATAGTCGATAAGCTGAAATTAAATGACCATAACTTTCGAATGGATGATCGGAATTCGACGATTCCGGACTTTTCGGAAACCTTAGAAACTGAGCTAAATTTTGTGTTAATAAAAACTTGCCTAGTTTCCAAGTCTATTAGGTTGAAAACCAAGAACTAGTTGTAGTTGTATGCGCAGAAAATAAAATTTTGAACTGAATACCAATATTGTTTTGACCATAACATACAAACGAAACATCGGATTTTAATATGCGAGTACAATTCAGAAAGCCTTGGATCTGAACTAAAACCTTTCCTTAACATGCTGGGTGAAATTTTGTTGTTTAAAGGGTTAAAAACTGGGTTGAACAACTCAGGTCTGCAATTTTATGTGTATGAGCTGAAGCATTTGCCTTCACTAAAATAGTCATAACTTTTGAACGAATTATCCGAATTCGATGAATCCGAACAATTCAGAAAGCCTGAAACGAATGCAAGAACTTTTGCCTGCCTTAGTAAAATTCCAACATTTAAAGGGTGATAAACTTCATTTTGTTTGTTGGCCTGTCATAGATATATTCGTTTTGGGGTTAAAATGATTAATGTATGTTGTGTAAGTTGCATATGTTTGTTATATATTATATATATGCTTGAATCTCATGTGTATACGAGTTGTAACAGGTGTAAGGAAGTTGTATTGCGCCTTGGTGCTCGCTTGCGCTAAATACTAAAATGCTAAGGTAAATAAAAATGCAAATAAACGCTAAAGAAGGTACGTTTTTGAGTTATAGTTTTGTAGTTACATATATATGATGTTTTCCCCAATTTTGGGATGCCTCATCGAATGATGAGATGTATATTTGAATTTTATATGTACGTGATTTTTTCCGAACCTCTCCGTACAAAGGAGTTGCTGCCGAAATTTTCCGTGATTTCGGGAGTTAGAAAATTTATGAGATTTCACAACTATATATAACTTGTTTTATAAATGTTATTTTATAAGTATGGATTTGAATGTATGAATGTGTTTAATACCTTATTTCGTTCTCTTTTCAAGGACGAAAAGATTTTAAGTGAGGGAGAATGTAACATCCCATATTTTTCGTATATTTAATTTTCAATGTTTATATAAATAAAATAGAATAATATTGGATAAAAATCAAATTTTGTCGATTTTAATGATGATGATTATTTGGATGGAGTATAAATTTTTAATTTAGTTTATACTTAGAATTGTTGCAATTGGAAAATTTATATTTTATTTATTTAATAAATTTGAGTTGTTTAGTTTATAATGAAAATTCAAATTTAATTTGTAAATGGAGAATTCTGAGTTGGGAAATAATAACTGAAATTCAAATCAAAGATTCAAATAATCAGGTTTAGATTTAAAATATGTGAAATTTATTTATAAAATTTATTAAAATTGTAATTGGATTTAAATGGAATTTATTAAATATTTAAATTGAATTTAAAAAATTTAATTGTATAATTGGATATTTTATCGATTAATTAACTGCGGAATTTAACTGTTGTGGCAACTGTCTCAGAATTCGATGAAACTAGAGCCATTGGATCCGGAACGGCGAATTATTATAGGATTTCAATTTTCATTGAAACCGGACTTGTCGTTTAGCCGTACGAGAGAAAGTGTGAAATAGATCTATGTAATGTGATAATTGGTTGTTTCTCATGTTTGGGCCTTATTTTATATATAAATAAAATTCATTTACCATTCTATCAGCACATTCTCTATTATGTATACTTTTCTCCATCAAAACTCATCGTTAATGGCTGAAATAAATTCCAAAACCCAAGATCTAAAATAATATACATGCTCAAAATAAAATTTCTCCAAACCCTAGCTTATGATATACCGAATCGAAGCTCTTGGCGACACAAACCTACGGGTGTTCTCAGATTCGACATGAAGTGAGAGGATTGGCCAGAAATTGTGGTCAAAGCCTCTGAAAATCGAAACCCTAAACTCGTTTTGGGGGTTTTTGATTTGGAGATTAATCAAAGAAATCAGGATATGGGTTTTGGAGAGGGGATTCATGCGAGTGTTGTGGTGGTCGGAGTTTATACGGTGGAGTAATTTGCCGGGAATTCGCGTCTGAAGCCAGGAAACCCTTTCCGTTCATTGACGTTGCCATCGAGGAGGCGGCCATTGGAAGTCACGGGTTCTGTAACAACCCGGAAATGTGAGCCAGTTTAAAATTTTTATTTTGGCAATTTTAGCGAAGTTTGAACATTTAAAATAGATTATTTTAAATAAAAACGACGGAAAATCTAATTTGAATGGAATTCGAACGTATATATTATATACGTCGTCGTTAGAATATAAATAATTATTTATAATAATAAAAGGAATTGAAATGGCGCGGTAGTTCGATAATTCGATTTCAAACTTCAACTGAATGTACCGGGTGCAAAATAAACCGGATTTTAGTGAAACCAAAAACATTAGGATCTAATTGAGAATATCTTTCCAACGAATCCGAAAAATTGAAATTTCATAGCGGGAATCAAAAGATATGTCCAGTTGAAAATTCTGAATAGTCGCTATGGAATCCAGGCCCTGAAAAATGGAAATGTTGCAAACGACCTCGGATTTTGACGAAACCACTTTTGTTGGGTCCGTGATGTCAAATTATTGCTAGGTTTCAAATTTCATAATTTTTCGAATAAATATGTGAGCGTGGCAAAAGAAAACGTGTTTGACCAGTTTTAGTTGATTTTAATCGACTGGAAAATGGCCATTTTTCCAATGGTCTCAGAATTAGACGAAACTAGTTTTGTTAGGACCATATCGTCAATACGAAGCTAGAAAATATTTTTCTGGGATTTATAGAGTTCGTATGTGACCCCGGTAAAATGAAATGCGCGTTCAAAATCAATATATAGAGTTATATGTTGATTTTAACGGAAACTGATCGAAACGGTCGAATCAGCTTATGGTACATATCCCATTGTGTTCGGAATGGGGGTGAAACGCTATGGACGACAGGTGGTGGGCCTCGTTTAGAGGTCGTATGGAAAAGTCAACTTTTTGAAATTAAATAATTAAATAAAAAAATATAAACCTCTCCCCTTACGTCACTCAGCCCCCCCCTCCCCGTTCGATTTAAATCAAAAGCAGAAAAAAAAAGAGAAAGGTGGATCGACGGCGCAGGGGAAACCGCCGCCGCCCCATCGCAAACCCCCCCAGGTGGCGGGTGCCACCGCCTCCAAGCCCCCTCTCCGTTCTCGCCTCTCTCCTCCCTCTCTCCCCCTTTCTACTGTAAATCGCTCCCTCCCCTTCCATACCCGCCACGCACCACCACCCCCAGCCTCGCAAGCCACCTGCGCCGCCTCCCCTGGCCCTCACCGCCACCAACGACGCCCTGACCCCACCTACGCACCCTAGCCTCTTATCCAACACTCCACCGCCCCTTCTTTGACCGCCATCTCCGCCGTGGGTCCCTACATAGCCCCTAACCTCCACCAACGGCCACCGTGAGCTGCTCCCGTCATAAAGATGTAAGCTTTTATAATTTTTAATTATTTACATAGGATTTTTTTTTGCTATGTGAATAACGGTATAAAGGTTGGGATTTTTAAAGGTAAAGAGACGATATTTTTAAAAGTAAAAGGGCGAGAGTTTTAAAAGTAAAAGGGGCGAGAGTTTTAAAATTAAAAAGGCGAGATCTTTATATAAGTGAAAGGCGATCTTTTTATATAGAGAAAGATGTAATTTTTATATTATAGAAGGAATAAAAATGTGATTTTTATAATATATAGATAATAAAATCTTGATTTTTATATACTAGAGATATTAAAAATTTGATCTTTATATTAGCAGTAAAAATATATAAATATAATATTTATATATAATGAAGCGTTGAAAAGTATATGAAATAAAAATGCGATCTTTATTTATTGTAATGAAGTAATAAAAATATAATTTTTATTTGAACAGCGTGAAAAGAACTGCGTTGGGAGTTCAAACCAATTCAGGCGATTCCGCAGTTCAACAGCAAAGCACGACGGAGTGGAACCCTCGGTGAGAACTTCTCACTCTAAATTTCTTTTTCTAGTTATATATATATACTAGGATGTAGACGGTGCTTAGCAGCACCCGACACCCATCATCCACAGACCATGGATGGCTTGTTTGTTTGATTGATGTGTTGTGAAAATTGTTTGTGATGTTGATGTGAAATCGATAATAAAATGTAGATATGTTGAAATAGATTAATTATCGGTAAAAATATAATTTTTAACGTGAAAGTGAATAAATAAATAATTATAAACAAATCGGCCGATTTGTTTATATACACTGATTTGACTGATATTGATTGGGTCGATAAATTTTACACATCGCCCAGCTGCACAAATAAAAATCTGTGTTTGTTGATTTGAAACCCCACACGGGTGTTGGGATGATATTTGGTGCACACTAATCCCAATTATTTAATTGAATGTCGATCGATTGGTCGACAGGCTGTGTAAGCGTTAATTATTCATTTGATGCTTATGCAGTTGTGTGGTGCACCTTGGATGATGGTTGATCGTTTATCGTTGCTATTATATACATGTGTTGTATGGAATCCATATAATTAACATTATATGGTGATTGATTGGGCCTCATTCCAATTGGGAAAATAATGAATATTATAAAAGAAAGTTCATGTGTTGAATATATAAATAGTCATGT
This sequence comes from Allium sativum, assembly GCA_030737875.1. NCBI lineage: Eukaryota > Viridiplantae > Streptophyta > Magnoliopsida > Asparagales > Amaryllidaceae > Allium > Allium sativum. The sequence goes on from CM060919.1 coordinate 662,830,508, forward strand.
GTTGACGATGTTCATGTGTTGAAATTATTCATGTGTTGAGTAAAATATTTTAAATAATAAAATTTACATCTTTATCATATTTACGATTAGAATCTACTTTACGGTTGGAGTCTAATTAAAAATCAAACGATAGATACCATAGTTTTATAAAATATTTTACATAACAAAAATAGTCGTGTGTTGAAAGAAATATATATTCATGTGTTGAATAGAATATATATTCATTTGTTGAATAGAATATCGAATTTATTGAAATATATAAAGCCGTGTTGATTAGAGTTGTGCCACACTGACGCGAACGATATTTATATCTATTATATTCGTTTTTATAATGAATATTGAAAAGGTAGTGATTTCAAAATATAACGTTTTGAAAATACTACCATTTATATAGTAATGATATGAAATATTCAATTTTGATTAGAAATTGAATATAGAGTTGAAATGGTTTTGAAAACGAATTTAAAACGATTTATAAAATACGTTTTAAAAAGAAAATCGACGAAATATATATAATACATATAATGGCCTGAATAGAACGCGCCGCGCCGCGGCAGTTCGTGAATTTCGACCATTGACTTCGAATTGACGTTGCGGGAGATCCGACCGTCGGATTCTCCTAAAACCAGAACCGTTGGGTTCGTATCGAAAAGAGCTTTCCAATGAATATTAGAAATTTGGAATCTAACGGTTGGATTTGGAATTGTGTCCAAATCAAATTTAGAAAAGGTCGCTGTAAGTGCAGTTCGATGGCCGTTGATGGAAATCGACCGTACGGGCCTTGATAAAATTATTAAAAATATTTCTAATTTATGTAGAATCATAAGAAACGATTTGGGAAAAATTGGGCTGAAGAATTCCACATTTGAAAAGATAAAAATAGATTTTTATCGAAATGAACTAGTTTTGAACTAGAATTAAAATCAATTTATTTTTGAAATAAGTAAATTGAATTTGAAAGTGATTTTAAAAATAATCAGTATTCATAATATGTGAATTGGACTGGAGTTGAATCGAAATTATCTTCGGAATATTTCGATGTTGGATTTCGTGATTATACAGATATTGTTATGGGAATTTGAAAGATATATTTTATATCGTTATTTCCAATACGATATTTGTTGGTTTCAGAATTTGATATTGAATATAAGCCGGTATATTTTCTATTCAGAGCCTTGTATTTAATATCAAATGTGATTCGGGTTTATCGTGAATCGTGTTTTAGATGACATTGGTTCTTTAACCCAGTTTAAAGCAGGATGTTGATTTTTGAAAAGATTAAAACTAAGTGGAGTTTTAATGAATCTTTAATTAGATTAAAAATGTGAATTGATAATTTAAATTATCAAATTTGAAAGGTGATCGAGAAAGGAGTACCACCAGTTTTGCTCCAAAGCGATAGTTAAATCTGTAATTAGATTTGAACGTGAAATGGTAATTAATTTTACCGATAACACCGTGGTGTTAGATATGGAGTATTACCAGTTTTGCTCCATGGGATGAATAGGTTGGGATTGGGAAATAAAATAAATAATTACTTCGGTGTGGTTCGCTAATCCCGACTAGTTTGAAATGATATCCGAAGGAAGATTAAAGAATAAATTTAGAAGAATTTATCTTGGATAAAATTAATGGGAACCTTTCCCTAAGAATGTGAATTTGGTGAATAAAAGATTATTCTAAATTGGAATGAGGCGTTTGTTGTGTTTGTGTAACATTTGTTTATCATATACGTGGGTTATTCAGAAAGGCCGGGTTTATACCCATTCTGAATAACCGATTCGACGAGATGTCGAAGATGAAGACGGTGGTTGAAGACCGGAAGTCTTCACATCGTTTGGGTGATTACTGATGATCTCGATTGGGTTGTACACCCAAGATGAGGGAAACAGTTTGTGATTGTCTAGACGTACTTGGAGATGGATGGATATGCGAGGAAAGTGCCTCCGGTTTCGTTCAGACCCAGAACGAACTTGTAAATGGATTGTGTGTCTGACATTGGATTTTATTCTGTGTTGATTGATTTCTATTAAATATACATCTTTTTGGCGGTGGAGAATTTATTCTCTTGCTTAACGCCCTACTCTGAGACGTACGAGCTCAGAGGTTGTATATCGATGGACATCAGTCGCATGGAGTGAATTGCCAGTGTGGCACGCGTAAGTGGCAATTGATCAAGGCTTCTGTTGAAAAGCAAAGTCTTGTGGTTGATGATCAAAGCACGGCCTGTGTGGCGTAGCTTTGTGTATAGCGTGAATTCGCGATCCTCACACCTCGGTATGAGTCAAAAACGGGATAGTGACTGCAGGGAGAGCACGACGTTTCTTTCTAGCTAGGGTGGTGTCAGTGACCTACCAGCCCTGACATTTATATACTTTTCACCTGTGTGGTTGTTGGATACGAGGCGCCTCGGATATAGGTCTGTAAGGACCGGGAAACGTGTATTCAGGAATAATTAATCCTCAAAAGTAAGAGAGGACCGGCCCTGAAGATCCAAGGATCATAGTGGGGTCTTGAGGCATTTGCTAGAGTGTCTCGAACGCGGAGAGGAGCATGCCCCTTGCCTCGACTCATGAAGGAAATCCAATTTCCAATACGTGTGTTTTGGTTTTATTTGTAGAGCCTAGTACGGCGACATAGTAGATGGTAGCTATGCCGCCTATAATTGATATTTATGATTTGAATTGTTTTGACACTATACACTTATAATTGTATCAAATGATTTGTTTTTAAACGTATCAAGCATTATTTAGCTATTATAAAGGAAAACCCTATCCTCCGGCTTGCGTTGCATTGTGTGATCGGACCTGGGTCTTATAATAGCTTCATTTTTCCAAAGAGCATTGCGCTGTTTTGTTATATGCACTAGTATTCTTGGGAGGAAACCCGTTCCGTGTTATACGGCATGGTCCCTTGAATTACTATCTTTTAAAGTAAAGTTTTAAATAACTGTTTTAGTTCTCACACCAGTCACATGACTGACCTGGAGTTTATTGTTTTAACCTAAACTCTGGATGCCCCTATTTTCCACACGGGCAGCTAGTAGTTTTGGTTTTGCAGATTTATACCCATAGGGTCCTGATTTACAGCTGGAACGATGCTCAGAAAGCTCTGTATCCGTGTATCACTTTCAGTTGTTTTTTGTATTATTTTCCGCTGCGATGTATTTAAATGTAATTTAATTCTCTGATATTTGTCGAATGTAATTTATTCACTTATACTCTGTATATTCTTGTATCTGATGGAATTGTTGTAATAACAATGAAATGTTCTTTTGTCTGCGTTCTTTTGTGTGTTGTTCTCATCTCAATCTGGGCTTTCCTTACCGGGGGAGTTCGGGTCGTTATAGGTTCGACACAGGAAGATGCGCCTCGAAGTGGGGGTTTCGGGGAAGTTGGTCGGAGGACCTATAACGGCCGGAGTTGGGTGTTTCGCTTGGTCAAAACTGATGCTTAATGGGTCTTTTACGTCGATGTACTGTAGCGAAAAAAGGGTGGAGACGAGCGGGAATTCTGAAGCTGACATGGCGATATTATATTGGTGAGGAGATTTATTAATTTATTTTATTATTTAAATTTCAAAATGGTAAAACACTAATAACTTTCTCGTATGAACTCGGATTTGGACACGGTTGGGGGCATTGGGATCGTGGCGAAATTGCGGTCGATCTGAGACTAGTTTGGCTGCGTTTGGAGACTGTTAAATTTTGTCCTTTAGTTGGACGTTCGATCAACTACGGACGCAAAGGTGAGTGATTTTCTCGCTCGCGATGAACTGAATTATTCCCATATTTATTAAATTAAATTATGAAATAAGTTTGGTTGCATGGTTGTGATTGGCTGTTGAATTGGTTGCTTAATTTGATATACAAGTGTGTTAACATGCAAATTAGAACGATAACTAGTTATTTAATTTAAATTAAATTTCTAGTCAGAAATTTTGATCCTTCTTAACCCTTCATACAATTCAATACTAATCAATTGGATGAAGTGATTTGTGATGGATGTTTGGTTGGAATTTATGACTGAATTAATATTGACACTGCTAATGCTCCATATTCAGTGTATTGTATTGCATGTGTACTGTGACAATTTATCCCATTTACCCTTGATGTTACGGGCATCGAATAAACCCGGGATTTATCGATTTAAAATAAATTAAGAACACAGGTTGAAATGATAAATATCTGTGACCCTGATTTGTATTGAAATGAGATATATCCATCCCTGAAATATCTAAAATTAAAAATCACTTGGCCATAGGATAGCAAATTACATATGGACATCGGTTAGTTAAATGATTTTTTAATATTCAAAATTCTATTTGATGAAAAGTTGATTTAATGGAAATCAGTCGATTTTCGATAAATTTTCTTCTTCCTTTAAAGATCGGGATTTTGAATGCTATTTGAATTGATTAAGTAAATTTTCCAAAACAAATTGGAAGTTTGAATTAGATTTTAATATGATTTGGGATCATTCCAATAATTGGATTGACTCGAATTTAATAAATTCTTATTGAATTTAATTTTTGAATGGAAGTAATCGAGAATAATCGGAGTTGTTTTAACTTAATACGAATAGGGTTGAATTGCTTAAATTGGAAGATGGGTTTGAAATGGTGTTTGTAACATGATATTGAGCCATGTAAACTCCATTGAGACTAAAGTTTAGATCCAAATATTTGAAGTTCGGAAGAAAGGAACGATTATAGTTAAAGGATTTTATTATATATATTTGCACTGCTTGATTTCAGATAATTATTTCTTTCTTAAAAATTTATTCATTTAACTTTTTACCTATAAAACTATTTTGTTATAACTAAATTTTTCCTTATATTTTCTTCTTAAACTAATTAGTAAAACTTTTGAATTATGTATTTTAAAATTATCAAATTTTTTTATTCTGACTATTATGGTCTATATATATATATATATATATATATATTTACATAAAGATTCTTTATAAGTACCTATATTTCTTAAGCATACTTTATAAATTGTAAATTTCTTCCGAATGGAAAGTGTTTGGATCTAAAACTGTTGTTCAAATGGAGTTGAGATAAATTTTATCCTATTTGAATATGAATCGATTTCTAAACCGATTTTTGATGTGGAAATGTAAATTATATTCTACTCGAATATAAATGGACCTCCTAAGGAATTGAAATGAGTTGAAGTGAAAGTATATATTCTATTTAAATATGAATGCACTTCGAACATAAATCGATTTGGAATAATTTGAAATTTTTGAAATAAAATATGTTCTATTTGAAGTAAGTCTATTTGAAATATTATATATGATTATAATATAAGGATATGGAAATATATTCTAATTTAGAATATAATCGGTTTGGTATGATTATGACATTTGATATGAAATTATATTCTATTTGAATATAAATTTGGTTCGAAACAGAATATGATATTTTGATATGAAGCGAACCTTTGTGAAATATAAAAGAACCAACTGATGTGAAAGATTTAAGTGTTAGTTGTTAAAGAGACTGGAGTCATCATAAGGTATATTCTCTGTCAGTGTCGATACCACTTTAACAACTGTGGACGTTTTGACATATCCAGAATGAAATATGATGACTTGGAGGCAATTGTTGGATTGAAGAAGTTGAACGATAACGAATATAGCCCTGACCTTCAGGTTAGAATTGAAATGACTAAAACAGGAGCTATACCGTGACTAATTGAGGTAGCACCTATGATTGGACAAACTTCTTCGATACTATTTCTATGACAATGATGATGATGATGATTTGGGCCCTTTTGATTTGGGAGTGTGATCCGAGGTGGGCGGTAGTGGCTGCTATGCGTTACCACCGGTCTGGGAGTGCAATTGGTAGAATCTACCCTGGGCATTGCCTCGAGTGCCTTGTCATATTTATCCATATCGAGCCCCATATGATTTTGATTTAGCATTGCCTTCTATGGAGTGCCCTCTGATAACACCAGTACGGTGAATTTATGGTACTGTATAGACTGTTGATGCCTGTAAACGGCGTAAGGGTAGTATGGTAATCCCGCTTACGCTATTTTTATGATATTTACTTTATTGGATAGACACTATCATAATAGCGTATTATACTATGTATGTATTAGTTTAACGGATCCTCGAGAGATGGAAAAAATCCCGTAACATCTCTTGAGTTACTGCACTGATGACACTGATGTTATTTTGTATTTTAATTTGACTAATATGAGAATGATTTAGTGCTGATCTGAGTGTTTATTGTGTTTTCTTTTTATGCAATACGCTTGGGTCAGCAAATGTTGCAGTTAGCGATTTCCGAGGATGGAGACGAAGATTTAATATATATTTATTACATGTATGTATTTCTGCTGCACTGTGTTTCCGCTATCTTGTTATGTATATCTGTATATGTGTAACTCTGATAACCGCAGTATATTCTAGTCAATGTATATATTCCCACTGTTTCAAAACTGATAGTTATTTATTATATGTTGTCCTTCCGCTGTGAGATTCTTTTATTATTTTTCTCTTCTCTCTTCTTTTTCTCCTTTTCCCAATAACTGTCTGTATTTATGATTTGTTCGAATCGACATGTGTGGTTTATTGTCGATTTGAACAGTCGAAAATTTGGGTCGTTACTCATGACCTGAAAGCATATGGAAAATATACGTGCATATTTATTTACAAATTTGAATGCGTGTTAAAAACTATAAATAATAATAAAATTGTTAAGAAATACAATTGTAAATAACAACATTTATCAATCGGATGGAACTGTTTCTTTCGAGCAGCTATAAATCAACCACCAGGGTCTAGCCTTAAACTTATATTTTCTGAGAGGGCTCCGGAGTTCTGCCATTTTCTTTTCTCCTCCGAACTCTTTAAAAAATATAAATGTCAGTTTTAGGATTTCTGGTTCAAGATTTGAAGATGAAAGATTGTAGATTAGGATATGTATGCTCAGATTTCCCATCCGTGTGAGATTCGAATTAGAAAAACTACGAATGTCGGATCTGAGTCAGATTTAGAATTAGAGAACTATCTGGTGAGTGGATTTAAATTATGTTTTCCGTATAATAGTATACAATATCGTTTGATTCCTGTAAAGTTAATAAAATATTCTATCATCCCTCTTTTTCCCCTTTTACGTCGGATTTTGCCATTTTAAATTGAATCATGGTTATGAGAAAAATAATTAAATTGTGGTTAGGTGTAGTTATGCACAAGGTGCAAATTAAGAATGGTGGTTATACGCGAATTAATTGTAATTATGAATAAAAGAAGGAATTTGATGATTCAGGGCTAAATGAATGTGTTATTTCAAAATTGTAGTAAAAAGTGGAAACTTAATGATTTGGAACTAAATGTATTATGCCAAAATTGTAATAAAAGGGAAATTTGGAAGTAGGAAAACTTGGTAAGGCTTACTAAATAAGTGTGACACAGATTGACATGGCATAATTAAGGTTTTGTGCAGTAAATTTATAGAAAAGGGTAAATCCGAGAATTTTCACACTATTTCAAAAGAATCGCCCTTTAGATTTAAAATCGAAAAATACAGAAATTGGGGAATGGATAAGGGATAGGAATAATAACATAACTAACTAATAAAAAGTGGGAAATTAGTAATAGACCGAATATGTTGGTTGTGAATAAATGGGATACATTTTCATAATTAAATTCGTGTTAAATACAGAGAATGTAATTACAAGAAAATGGAAAATAATGTAGGTTAGTGCGAAATAGGGATTTTTCATATTTCGCACTATTCAATAACCTAAAAATAATATACTAAAGAGTAATATTTTGCAACTACGGATCTTGATTAATTTATATTATGGATACAGATTTTAGTATGTCTCCAGCAACCAACTAGATAAGGTGTGTAAATTATTTCCTGTAAATGTGTAAACTTACAATAAGGTTAGTAGATTATTGTCATAATTGTGAGAGTATGTTAAATAATAAGAAACCAGTGAAGTATGTAATGAACGAGGAATGTAACTTGTTATAATAAATTATATAAGATGGGAATGTATTATAATCGGTTGACTTGTCATAAGGACAAGTAGGATTATAAAATACAGGTTATAATTAAAAGATGAAATGGAAAGTAAGAAGCTTATTATAAATGTACTTAAATTACAGGAAATAAGTTTGATAAGCAAATCTACAATTATAGTTGTGGTAATAGTATAACAATAAGTTATAATTAAATGGAAAAGAGTAGAATAGGCTTATTATTAATAAATTTATAATCGAGGAATTAAGTTTGATGAATATAATAATAAGCAGTGGTCCTTTCCACCAACAAGAGCTGATTGGGGAAAATAAGTGGCCAATTAAATGAATGGAAGGTGGTCCATTCTGGTAGCAACATCTGACTAGGGAAAATGAACGGCGAATTTAAGCTAATAAACAAATAACTTGAATGCAGAATGAACGTAAACGTAAATGCGGTAAGCAAAACAAATGCGTAATTGAAGATAAGATATAGGGTATAATAATGTAATGGTGAGATGTGCCTGGACCAGTCTGTACATATTTGGGATGAAGAGCCCAAAGAGTCGGATCAGCATGGGTGTTTGGAGGCACAAGAGGAGCACATCCAACTTGTTATTCGATTGGTCTGGAAGGAAGTAGGAGACTTCTACGGGGCATAGGAGGGCACTCTAAGATGACCATTTAGGGAAACTGTATGAAGCCGTACTCTTAGAGGCAGGTTTGTAGTTCCATTTAAGAGTATACCTTGGCTGCAATTATGATGTGACAGCTAGAAGATTGGCAGATGAACTTAGGACGATCCGGTGGTTGGCTCGCAAGGGGTAGGCTGGCGAGGACCAAATAAGGACAGTAATTTTTAGATATCAATCGTTGATAGTTAGTGGGATGCGAAAAGACTATAGCTAAACCAATAGGTCAATGATCTTTCACAATCGAGACATTGGATGAGGGACACTGTGACGACCGCCATGTATCTCTTGCACCGAACTAAGAAATGGTGCGTCGTACGTGCCAGACCGGTAAGGGACGATTATCAAGGGAGAATAATTTGAAATAAAACCTGTCAAATAACTCACAGCGCATAGATAATATATAATAATTAAAATATACAATAGGGTACAGTAGTGAAGAATAACTGAAAATCAAATCTTTGTAAAACCGTGGGATCTCAAGTACAACAAATCTCAGTACATGAATCTCTGAATATAATATGTCTTACTACATCCATCAGAGTATCCATAACCATTAACATATAGTGGAAATAGAAAAGAAATATCTAAATAGTAGGTAATAATAGTACTCCAGCCTCCTGCTCGTTACTACACATCATCATCTGCATGAAAACCTGCTATATGCTACTCGTCTACTCATCAACAACAACTTTGATGAACAACCTAAGGTAATAAGTTGGAAACATAAACCCTTAAGTCAGATAATAGTCTTAGTGAGCAATAAAATAACTAACAATGGCTACATAGGATTATAGGAGCATAGACAGTTCAATCATATGATTTGTCCGACAACCGAAAAGTTAACCGTGAAAATCATTCATCACACGCTATTACAGAATTGGAAAGAAAAACCCAAAACTTGCTTCTCTTCGACAAACTACGGTAAAAGCCTACCTGTAGAAAATGGAGAAGAAACCATGCAATCAACCGTAGCATCCATGTCATCCAATATCCTAGCTATCACGGACTACAGCCTTGAACCCATCGATAATCAAACTTGCTTTCAATGATCAAAAGGGCTAACGGAAAAACCTGATTCTAGCCAAACTACCATGCGAAATTGTGACTACATGTGTTTGCCTTGCTCGATGAAGACAACTAGTGTGATACCCCACGTCCGTTAATGTCACTCATCAAGAGAATGCATTAAGTTTCATGAAGCATTATAGTTAAACAGAAACAGAAACATTGCAAGAAAGATATAAAATAGCAGCAAAATTTAAAATTTTATTAAGCAGAAAACATCGTAGTTCAAAATATAGTTGCATCGTATGTCTAAAAAGCATAAAACCCAGTACATTATTAAAGTTTATGTCTTGTACTTAAAACATCAAAGTACAAATATGAAAGAAGCATAATCCCCAAAACATAGCCATAGTAGAGAGATATGAAATCAAGCAGTACATCAAAGCAGCTCCAAGCAAGATGAAAGCAAAATTCTGATCAAGCTTGAGTATTCCCACCCGGAGAACCTAGGGGAAATGAAGAGAAAGAAGAGGAAACAAAACGGGTCAGACATAAAGTCTGGTGAGTCCAGTTACTTTTAGCATAAAAATAAGTAAAAGTATAATGACAGACATATACTGTGGATAAGAAAGATAACATCATAAAAGGAAGGTATGACAAGGTAAACATGATAGAATGTATTGCGCTTCTCTAGTACTTTCTCTTTCTCTCTCTCTACAACAATACTAGTATAACCAAAATAAGGTGATCCCAACAACTAGAAGATGGTAGACTTAGGCGTACTTCTAGTGAGAGTTTTAACCTCATACAATCATCAGGCAGCACAACGTACCGGAGTTACCCCTAAGGATAATAATGGGCTCCTAAACATACCAGAGTCTAGATGTACCTTAATTACTACCCTAATCGATCGGCTCCCTACTCCGTAGATACCCTATGCTGGCTCCACAGTAGGATGTATCACTTCCTAAAGTGGCAACCCTTCGTTTTCGGGATGTGCACAACCATATCTACTGATGTCACGGCATCTAAACTTCCTTTGCCGGATCCATGCACGCACATGACCCTATTGGAACGCGCCGCCCACACCACCCCTTCATTTGGATCTCTTACAATCAGCCCAGTAAGCGTGCCCCAACTCCGACCTAGTTCGGAGTACTCGTTTGATACCTGTATATAGGTTACTAACTGAAACGGGTCCCACACACAAGATGATACAAGCTTCCCCCTACGATTGCATCCTCATTAGGTTTTCCACAGGTTATGCCATACCAGAGTGAAAGATTGTGTAACCCCACAGGTTAAGTTTGTGGGCATATATATATATATATATATATATATATATATATATATATATATATATATATGTATGTATGTATATAACCCACCAACCTAAGATATACTTAACCCTCCCACTGTTTCATACAATTTTACTTAACCCCTAATCAATTTAACATGTTCATTTTCAATCCCTATGGATTCAACCAGGTTAAGTATTTATTACCATTTATTCATTTATGGTTATAATGTGCTAGACCTCTCATATTAGGACTACAACTTGTGGATGCTAGATATGCCTGGCGGGTCCAGGCAGACTACTTCCACAAGTCGGACTTAACCTTATGTCTTAGCACGTCACGTGTTTATGTACTTGACCCCTCACATTAGATTCACCACTTGTAGTCGCTGTATATGTCGGTTGGTTCCAGGCAGACTTCCACCACAAGTGTAATCTAACCTCGTGTCTAAGCGCAGTTACAGTTTCTAATTACTGTGATTCTAGGCATTTCAATTATTAACCAATTATTCCTATGTCATTATAGGTTTTCATGCCCCTTTCCAAAGTTATGTTCATAATGAACCATATGCCCCAAATTAAGGTTTTTAATCACAATTGTGGTTTATGCCCTAAATCTACATTCATGTATTACATTCAATTTATGCCCAAATTTCCCAGTACAAGTTATGCCCCAATTTTAATGTTTTCCCTTCGTTCCCAATTTACTTGTTCGCATATTTCAGCGACATGCCTAAGCTCGAAGGTAGTATGGCTATAAAAATAAAAGGGAAAAGAAGAAGGGAAGGGGACAGAAATGAACATAATAATAAGATTAACATATAATGGAGGAAATAGAAACTAGTAAACATACAGTGACAAAGTTGGGCATAATGACAAGATAGGCATATAGGAATAGATCTGATGAACATGTCATAGTAGAACGGATTCTAACATAATAGGGACATCATAAATAGTCATGATGAGATCTAAGCAATGAATTAGATCAACAAACAATGGCAGATCTGACATGATAAATAGGTATAGGCTCGGATCTAGTTCATAGTCATGTCAGAATAACTTAAATACATAGGTTATAGCAGATCTGATATGATTCAAATAGTCACAGGCTTAGATCCAAGTTAAAGTCATGTCAAGATTAACCTTTAAGTATTCAGATCTAAAATTAGCGTAGACTCACTGTGATTGGATCTAAGAAATTAAAAAAGGATTGCAGATGTTGAGTCACAAATCTCTAAACTTGAATAACTCTAGTTGATTGTTGAAAAAGAAATGACTTAATTTAAGCTGGGCAGAGGTAGCATCTAGTTCCCCATTGTTTTAGGTGTGTAGAAACAAGAGAAATGAGGTCTTATTTATAGCCTAAAACCAACGAACCAAGTCAAGAAAGGAGTCCACGTTCAGCCAGAAGAATTCTGCCCAGATCTGCTGTGAGGGGTTCGACCCCCCCTTGATGGGGTCGAAAAGCTGAGCAGGAATTTTCCCAATCCCCTTTTCTACGTGAATTTTGAACTGTTTTGAATTTTGGATTATATATATATATTCTTCTTATGCATATACAAACTTTAAACCTTAATAACTTCCTCATATGGTATCTGTTTTACGCAAACCGGTGTCTATTTTGACAAGAATTCCGAAACAAATGCAATGGCGCAGTCCATTTCACTTAATTCTGAATATTTAATTAAGTATTCTTTAATTTATCATGAGTTGTTAAAATTATGGGGTGTTACAACTAGTCCCATCTTGACTGCCTAGGGTATGAGACCTATCAATTCTGATCCTGATAGGCGTCCCCATGATACCCTTGATTTGAATCTGCTAGAACACTCCAATTATTGACGGTTCCTTATTGCTTCAAATCTGCTGAGCCTTTATTCATGGCGATATATCTTTTGTTCGGGCTCCAACTTGAGTACACAATCGAAGCATTAACCATCGTTGAGTTTCACATCATCCATACGAAGTCCATTACTTACCAAACTTCACCAGAAAACAGAATCCATCACCATCAAGTCCATAAAGTTTCGACCCCCATCTTGACATTCTTATGGAGCGGTACTGGTCCATGATGGACCGGTACAGGACCATACACTTAACGTAAATTTGCTAAGTTTTGGGCTTCTGTCCATCCTTGCCTTAAGAACATCCTATCGGTCCATTTTCCAGCCATTTCGACCTTTCTATAGAAATTTCTATTAGTTCATCTTTGTCTCGAATAATTAACCTTAGACCCATTCCAAAACAACTCCGAATGACTTGAAAATTTGCAAATAGCCTCGACTTACCATCGTGATGCACCCTACAAAGTTTCACTACCATCCGACCCATCCTCATAAATTGGTACCGTTCCATAAACTTAACGAATTTTGGTGCTAAATTTTCTGTGTTGCCTTGATTCGTCATCTAGAGCTCCTTCACCAAGTTTCATCTGAACCTGATCTTCTAAACCTCCGATTTGCTCTGTTTTTCAATCCTAAGATCTATGGCAACCAATCCTAACAAAAAAACTCAAACAGCACAAATAATTAAATCAAAACAGACATCAATACATACAATACTAATTATACAAACATAAACATATCACAATTATGGAATAAACATAACATAAACATGAGGTCTAGCATGGTTTGGATCTAAACTTATGAATAAACTTGATTAATCTAATAATTATCCGGTTAACATGATCAATTTAGGTTTTCCTAAGACGTCTAAATCTGAGATTAACATATATGATCATATCTAAGGTGAATTTAGCACATAACATATGAATATAATCTTAATTTACCCACACAATCTGTAGCTACCATGTGAGAGATATCTATCACTCACCAAATCCACAATCCAATGTAAATTCGATGAGATGATATCTGGACAGCGCTAATAATCTTCAAATTTGATGTTATGTGTCATGATCCATCCTCCTCTGATGATGATCTATCTTCAAGATGCAATCTACGATGAATATAAATGAAAAGTATGGAGGATTACATTTTTAGGTTGAACACGAGATTCACAAACGCTCAACCTAATGTTAAAATAAAGATAGTAACCCTAATTCTTTCCCTAAACTCTCCTATTTATATTTGTTGGTCATTAGTCTAATGGGCTTGATTAACCGACCCATTAGCTGCTAATCAGTCGCCTAACATTAAAACTTAAAACAACGATTTCTCACAAACTGCTGTACCAAATTCTTCGTGTGACCACTTATGAAATCGTAAACCACCATTCCAATCCAATGAGACCGATTACAGCTCCTGATTTGATACTATTATAAGTTATAGCCCAAACAAAAACCAAAAGGGCAAAAACATCATAATTAAATTTAGTAAAAATAATAGACATGTTTAACTCCCCGCCGAAAAGCATGTTAAAATCTGGGAATGATCTGACCACTTGGGAGTAACATATAATAATTTTACGATCGGTCAATACGTAAAACACGGGCCATTACATTCTCCTCCCTTTAGGAATTCCGCTCTCGAAATTCCAAGCAAACACGAGCAAACATAACATCCCGTATGTCTACCATCCATGAGCATCCAATCTACCATGTAATATAACATCCAACAATCACTACACCAAAAATGCTAATTTGACAGTGCACATGACCGTATCAAAATGAATTTGATACAGTTTTAAGCTATATCAAAAAATGGCGTCTCTGTTGTTTTGATACGGCTTAAAACCGTGTCATATTCATAAAATGATACGGTTTAAAACCATATCAAATTGGTATTTTGATACGGCTTGAAACCGTGTCAAATTCGTAAAATGATACGGTTTAAAGCCGTATCAAATTGGTATTTTGATACGGCTTAAAACCGTATCAAAGTATGAATTTGATACGGTTTTAAGCCGTATCAATTGAATAATTTGATATGGTTTTAAACCGTATCAAATTTAAAAAAAATACAATTAGCTTGAAAGCCTGAAACATAATACAATGATACATAATACATATTACATACTAAGATACAATAATACAGATAATACATACAATAATACATAGTATAATGGATTGATACGGCTCATAGACTTCAGTTTCACTACTAAGATACAATATATAGATACATATTACATACTGATATAGTGATATTACTATGGTACTAAGTTGAAAGTCTGAAACATACATGTCTTCACTTCCGGTCTTCCACCACTGCTCCTCTCCTCAGTCCTCACCTGTGGTTTTAAATGAAGTGGAATGAAACTGAATCAAAACAAGGGTAATCCGGTCTGCGATTTTAAATGAAGTGTAATGAAAATGAAAACTTTTCCATACTTCTGACTTCGCAAACTTGGTTCCGAACTGAGTTCGCGAACTCGGTTCCGGACTGAGTTCGCGAACTCGGTTCGAAACTGAGTTCGCGATGAATCAAAACAGGGGTAATCCAGTCTGCGATTTTAAATAAAGTCGAAAGAAAATGAAAACTTTTCCATACTTCTGACTTCGCAAACTCAGTTCCAGAACTGAGTTCGCGAACTCGGTTCCGGACCGAGTTCGCGAACTCGGTTCCGGACCGAGTTCGCGAACTCGGTTCGAAATGAGTTTGCTAACTTTTCCATACTTCTGACTTCGCAAACTCAGTTCCAGAACTGAGTTCGCGAACTCGGTTCCGGACTGAGTTCGCGAACTCGATTTTGAAACTGAGTTCACGAACTCGGTTCGAAACTGAGTTCGCGAAATCGGTTCGAAACGAGTTTGCTGCAAACTCATTTCCGGGACTGAGTTTGCGAACATAGTTCCGGGACTGAGTTTGCGAAATCAGTTCCAGAATCGAGTTTGCGAACTCAGTTCACAAGCTAGAGATTAAACTGAAGTCTAAAAATATGTTAGGTAGTTACAATTTCTATTGCAAAGCCTCAATCTAATAGTTTAACAGCACAAATGGTCATCTAAAAATTTCTAATGACTTTGGCTTCTATAGTTTTGCATCGAAGGGACTTTACTCTATGCATCAACATGTGTTTACTTTCTTAGAAAGTATATGTATCTGTATGTACACATTTCTCATATTATACAAAAGGATATCATCTAGTTACTTGAAAAATGATACTTACTTAAAGACTAAAGTAGAATAAGCTAAATAGACGCTCTTAGCAAAGGATGGTTTGCAGCTGGATATTGCATCCAGAATCTGCACGAAGAAAATCAACAGGAAATTGACTAAATGATTTCTCACTATTGTGCTTCTATGTATCAGCTGGTGGCATAAGAACCAACCTAAACCATAATGAAATATGTCTGAAGCCCAGAAAAATATGCATTGATTGAGAGAACTAAGAACAAAAGATATCGGCAGCTAACAAGTACCTTAAGTTTTTGATAGTGTACTACCCATGCAGCTCTTGAAAAATTATGCAGCAAATAATTCTTCAAGGTATTATACTCATCAGAATCTGTTCCCTGTATAGAAGGTTCAAGTATTCCATCTTGAAGTAGTTGCTGAAAATAAATAAAAGCCTCTGAAAATTGTTGGCTTTCAAACATTGTTTTAATACTGCGATGCATATAAAAAAGATGTATTAGATAATATGACAAGACAAATCTTATTTTAAACATGAACAGCACAGTTTATGCAAACTCGCATGTACATCATGTGCCCTTTTCAGTGGTAGAACTTGAGGGCTCTCAAGCATTAGATTGAGGTGAGCCTGTATTCATCATGTCTATATTATAATTATATACACTGTGAATATGTTACACAAACATGAACACAATATGACTCCAAAGCTCTCAAAGACAGATGAATATGTTTGAATTCAAAGTGAACTCAAATATCAATTTTATTTCATCTATATGAAACTTCAAGTATACACTTGTCATGCTACTGGCTGAGAACTGATTTTACAAGCTTCACTGTTAAACATTATAGCAATATGGAACTTCATAAAGAAATTATTTGCGACAAAGCACATAGTGATATCATCTGGCGCAACAAATGTGCCATCCAGATATTGGACCAACGAAGATGGATCGAACATGTAGAGAGATCTCCATGAAATATTCAAAGAAGTCCTATAGGAAATTGTTCTGTATATCAAATTACTTGCCACTATAAACAACTTTATGCATTAAGCAATAGGTGTTAGTTTAACAATTCAGTCTAAATACTATGGGACCAAAGTTGATTACCACTGCTATTTATTTCAACTTGTTTAGTGAGTAATAGAGCATACATGTTCGAGATTAGGAGCACACAGTTTCGAAATCAGAACTTCCATCAGCAAATAGAAAACATATGAAGAATACCCAAATAATAAATTAAAGTTTATGGTTTTCTAGCACACGAGTTTCAAGCATTTGGTTCTTGCTTCGCTATCTAAGGACATACCTAAGAAACAAATCAGACATGTGAATAGTAAAGTGTTCATGTGTATCATCAATAATATGATGATGCCAACAAATAATACATTTAATGCCTGACTCAGATGTATTCTTGAAAGAGGAAGTAACAAAATAAACCTATTAAATCGTTGGCTTCAACCACATCTTCAAAACGTGCACAACTTTTTGAATATGGTGTTGCTAACCTAGAGCTTGATCGATTGCTTGTGATTTGAAAAGGCTTCCAGAAATTCTGATCCTTGTAAGGCATCTGGCATTCATTTCTTATGTTTCATTAAACCCAAAAAATATCTTATGAGTGCTGAATGTGTACTCAAAATAAATATCTTATGAGTTGTGCAAAGTATTTGTTCAAGTCAAGGGCTTGGCTAGAATTTCATATTGCACCGGGCTACGCAGAATAATAGCAAATACATAGGCATAGGTTAAAAAAAGTTGTTGCTATACCTGTTAGATTGTCTTGAAGCCATTTGGAGTTCTTTGGGCTGATATGGTTATCCCACCACCATGAATACTTTCTTCTTGACTCTCCATAAAGCGATGAATCCTTTGTCCCAAAAGGAGATAAAATAGGAAAATCAAGATGCTGCTCAATAAAAAACTGCAAATACTTGTTCCAGGTCAAAACTGATGCTTTTTTGTTCCTTAACCTTTTAAAATGGTAAAATAATTTTCAACTATTGTGATAAAATTAAATTATAGTCCACTTATTAATGACAGGGAAGATGATAAATCTAATGTTATTTTAACTTGCATAGGATCAAACAGATTGCAAAGATAAATGTATTAACTGATGTTAGACACATAAAAAAACATGATTGAGAGTATAGAAAAAGGTAACCAATTCAACAAAATCAGTCTTTCAAATCAATATGTCCAAGAAAAACATCTCAATCTACTCTTTATCCAAAATAGCTAGCTCATCAACAGAAGAATCTATACAGGTGCATTCAAACAAAACTGAAAAATAATAAAAATAAAATAGAAATGTATATACATATGCATACACATACATATCTACGTATGATCAACCTTTAATTGAAGAATGATAAAAAATAAATGATATTTTATGAAACTATATATCATTCACGAAAATACCGATCAGAACCCTTACTTTATCCATCTTTAAAGTTATGTCTAAATTCAAACCACTTTTTGTTTTATAAACTTTGATCCATCTTGCATAAGGGCATGAGTGTATGTTTTCAAATCAAAAACATATTTCTTTTGAAACTGAGTTTGCAAACTCAGATTCAAAACTGAGTTCAAACTCAATTCGGAACAGAGTTTGCAAACTCAGATTCAACATGCAGCTTTCCTAATTTCTGGTTATAATAAACAATTTTTTAGCAAAAACTTGAAATGATTCAACATGCAGCTTGTTTAAGAAAGATAGCGTGAGTTAAAATCACCTTGACTGGTTTAGAAAGGATTTATAGCATCTTAGCTTGTCAAAAGGAGGAATTTGAACATGCAAAACCTGTAGAATAAAATACCAATGCATCATTCACTTCAAGTTTGTTGTTGCAGGAAATTCATTTGGTTCTCAATTGCAGAGTACAGAATTGGTAAAAAAATACATAGCAATTTGGTTCTCAATTGCAGAGTACAGTATTGGTAAAAAAATACATAGCAATAGTAATTTTTGTTATTTGCTCTAATCATCAATAATGCAAAATCAACAATTTAGGTAAGAACAAAAAAGGATTTCTAGAGCAATGTTGCAAAGTACAGTGTGAATCATATGAAAACCAATAAATCAGCTAACATATGTAATACTAGGCATAAGCACAATTTCAGACCAAGTAATAAATGCTTAATAAATTGAATATATGTTACAATAATGAACCACTAATTTGTACGGTGATGGTGCACCTATCCAGTTATCAATAATGCATTTATACCAAAATGAATACAATAATAAGTTTTAGGCAATGGCTTGCTGTTCTGAACAGCAAGCTGTTAGGCTTGCTGTTGCAGAACAGCAAGTTTGCTGTTCGGAACAGCAAGTTTGCTGTTCGGAACAGCAAGTTTGCTGTTCGGAACAGCAAGCCATTGATGTTCCGAACATCAAGCTTGCTGTTCCGGAACAGCAAGCCTAAGAGCTTGTTGTTCGGAACAGCAAGCAATTGCTTCAAATAGCCAGTCAAGCAACATTACAGCAAATGCATACCATGCATTGTTGAGAGGAGAAAATGACTAAAGTGTATCATGAACTTTGATCAATTTAAGGAACAATCTAATGTTGAGAAGATAATATAGAAATAGGTATATAACCAACATGAACATACCCACCAGTAAAATTTATCCATCCTTCCATCACATATCAATGGTGCATATAATGTAGAAAAATCATTTCCGGTCACTATGATTGGGACTCTATGTGTGATGTCGGACGCTCTCCATTTTTTCCCAATGCTCACCCAAGTTGGATTATCTCATAAATTCATTAGTGTTCGAGCAATAATTTAGTTGTTGACTATTATTTGTGTATTACCTGGTTTATTACAAAACAGGGAATATCAATGACCAGCGACATAGGAAATTTATGACTAGTATGTGTAAAATGTTCATGATATAAAAGAATCATTCATTGAAAACAATTATTTGCATAACATGCAACGTTATGTAGGGAATTAGACATATGTAGTAAGAAAACATACCTTGCAGTTTGGGAACCGGGAGTTGAATCAAAATCATCATTCCTCCTTAGGGTCGTCTGTATACCACATCCTATCTGCACACACTCATGATGTTGCTCATATGCTATAGATGGTGAGCTAAATGGAGCACACCGAGTATCATCTATGTCTTTGTCATTCATTAGATGTTCAGGATTAAACCGTAAAGACTTCTCTCTAGCTGATGCATTAGAATCAAAAATACCATTATCATTTGATTTTAGATAGGAGCGCAATATTGGTCCGATGATCAGTAAATATTGGTCCGAAAATACCAAAATTTAAAAAATGAAATAGATATGAGCAACTTAATCATAATGGCCTTTAACTAAAAAAGGTTGAAAGTTTAGGCATTCGACACCGGATCCTAAAGGAAAAAGCTCAATAGGTTAAATTAATCAAAAGAATCCCCATTACACTGAAGCATTCATCAAGCAGCTAATTCCTAGATTTTGATTTACTAAAAGGTATACTACATGCTATACTACAAGGCTAAACTAATGATTTCAAACAAATCTGAAGTTTCTACACTTTTTCTAAAAAAGACGTTTGTAAATAACATAACCGATCTTGATAAAGGAATAATGCAAATGAACTTTAACCATTCATACTCATCTAATATAGCTTTATAGAATTACAAGTAGTCACAATTACTGACGCAAACCTGATTACTTACCCCAGTGTGGTATTTAGTTGGTTTCACTTTTGTTTCATTTTAAAAGACCTGATGATTTATCTGAAAGTAATTGAATTCCCGTTCATCAAAAGAACGAAGGGTATATTAACATTCGTATAGATTACAATTAGATTGGGGAAATCTAACCTGGTTTTCTTCAGATAATTTTCCTTTTGAGTACAACCGATGTAGAGACTATCGATCTTGCGGAGATTCAAGTTTGGGCAGAAGCGAGGGAGTGAAAATGAAGGTTATTGGTGGAATAAAGATACGAGAAATAAGGCTAGGGTTACGGAAGAGGGAAACGAAAATAATTAGGAAAGGATAATTTGTGAAATCATCGGCCTACGAAAAAATGGAAGAATTCCTCGAGAAGAGAAATTACAATGTGGTTTTGATACGGCCCAAACGTGTATCAAATAAAGTAATCCGAACCTTGAAAGATGAATGGTTAGATTTGAGGCATTGGGGAGGATGCAGATTGATTGAGTTGTGCCAAATTTAATTTGGTACGGGTATGAGCACTATCAAACTTGATACGGTTAAAGCCGTATCAAATCTCTACATCTTAGCGTGTCAATTTTGTTGCTTTGGTGTAGTGAATCTATGTAGTCAAGACCTTATCCTAGCATGCAGACTTTTAACAGCACAAGTCACAATGGTAGAAGTAAGATACGATATATGCGACATATCATTCAAAGAGTTGTGGATGGATCGAATTCATACTCCCTTCTGTTTCCGGTAATGACCCGCATTTTACGTATCGAAGGATCGTAAAATATTTTTATTGAACTCACCAAGGGTCGGATCATTCTCAACTTTTGGTATGTTGCTCATGGGGATGTGAGACATGTCCATTATTTTTATCAATTTTATTTGAGATCATTTTGCCCATTTCATTTTTGTTCAGGGCATAACTTTAGACTGAGATCGAATAAGGTGCTAGGACTGATTTCAATAGATCGGACATGGTGTTTCCAATTACGTAGAGTGGTCACATTAAAGATTTCATTGAGCAATTTGGGAGGAATCACTGTTTTAGTATTGTAAGTTTTCTGGACAGACTAATTAGTTATTAGTGGGCTGATTAGTGAGGCCCATTAAGGCTTGGGCTTGTTGGCTATAAATAGGAGGTAGGGCAGACAGAATAGTTTAGTTTCTTCATTCTCTCATTTGGTTGGGTTATTGTGATTCTCCAGCTTAATCAAATACATCTCCATTTCATTACAATTCATATATGTACATAAGAAGATTGAAGATCAACATCGTAAAATATTAGATTGCATCAAATTAATTGATTTAACGGATGTTCTTCGCTGTTGTTCACTGTCCGGATTTGAGATTTGATGATTTCAAGCTATTTTGTTGATTTGGTGAGTGATAAGCATATCTCACATGGATTCAATCGAGTATATGGGTTTGTTTAATCTTATTTTCATCAATTCAAGTCATTTTCACCAAGATCTAAGAGAGGTAAATCTATTTTTAATTCGGATCACCATAGAGTCTAATCTAGCAAGATTATAACGATAAATTCATATGTTAATTCTATGTTTATGCAAGTTTAGAACCATTTATTATTTCAATTATTGTTTTATCATGATTTGGTGAATGTCATAGGATTGTATGATGATTATTTTATATGTTAATGGTTGTTGACGATATATTTGTTGTGCTATTGGTTTTTTGATTGAAATTGGTCGATTTGGATAAGATGGATGCATAAATGACTACCGTTAAAGTGTAGAATGTATGAATCAATAGAGTGGCACGATGGAAGGCTTCGATCGGCTTGCAAAAAGAAGATCTGGAGATGGACCGCATGCATGGATGCATCGTGGGTCGAAAGGGCATGGACCACCTGGAGTGTGATGCAAGAAATGGCATGGATCGGGCACGGGCTGTAACGGCTCAAAAATTTCAAAGCTTGAATTTTCGACAATAATACATAATTATGTATCACTTGTCAAAAACTCAAGTATCGAAAACCCAGACAGTTAATAGAAAGAAGTTAGAGGATGAGAATAGAAAGAAAGAAATTTTAGAATAGAAGAATAAGAAGATCAGCATCAAAATCTCACGGCGGAACGAATAAAATATAATATATCAAATCTCTTTACACAAAAAGAAATTGCATATACATACCAATCATCAGAGTACATCATATATCAGACACAGTGTAAATAAACTTAAAATAACTAATGGTGAAGCCTCCTACTTCCATCCCCTGAAACTCCAATCGGGACTTAACCTGCAAATGTACTTGGTCTGACCCGAGCACATTTGAAGCAAAACAAAACTCACCCGGATCAGTCTGTAATACTTTCAGTGGTAAATTCACATGGCAAACAACTTGCTTAACTTTAGAAATAACCTTTTGAAAGAAAGGATAATAGCAAGACCAGCCCACACATAAACATGGACGGTTTTACCTTATTATAACCCTTTTTTTTTTGATATATTAAAATCTATTAATATTACAATAGTGTCTATCAAATCACAAATAAATAACCATCTAGCAGAGCACTTGCATATCACGCTCTACATATTCATTAAAAAATCAAAATCCCAAGGCGCTTATTGGAGATTAGATTCCGACTATGACAAGGTATGG
Organism: Allium sativum; assembly: GCA_030737875.1. Taxonomy (NCBI): domain Eukaryota; kingdom Viridiplantae; phylum Streptophyta; class Magnoliopsida; order Asparagales; family Amaryllidaceae; genus Allium; species Allium sativum. The sequence continues at coordinate 662,853,813 of CM060919.1, forward strand.
GTCCACCTTAAGATAAGTGTACTCTAGAGGGTGTACACTGGGGTTCAACAAGAATAACTTGCAACCCGACCACACATCGCCGACCACTCATTCAGCTTAAGTGGAATATATTGTCACCCATTACGGCTGCGCAGCTACCATTTCCCCAGGAGATACAAAAATAAAAAGAATAACAAAAATGAATTTTCTCTAGATCTGTGACAAATATACCCTTCTTGGGAATGACCCACTTAGCCATACTACCTGCGCGGTTTCTATCACTTCCAGGTTGGTGAGGCTTGAAGTCACGTTCACCTTTTCAGAACATCACATCATCATTTACTTTGAATTACCCATCGTCAGATCCGTCAAATAATCAATTTACGTCCACAAATATACTCTAGGTGTTAAGCAAGAGAATTTCTCCGCACCAAACTTGGTATATTTGTAATAACCAACAAACGTGATTCTCAAGAAATACTCTGTAGACATTTGTCCATAGAAGTCATCGAGGAACAGGATGAACTGAAGGAACCCTCCTACCATATCCTTATATAGAAACACCCCAAGGATTTGTAGCGAATAGTGGTTGCAATCCGTAAATTCCAATTACGACAGAACCACAGTGTATCTCTTTTGTGGGAGCTACCCAGAGATTATAAATAGTTCTTCTGTTTCATGAAGATCTACGGTCTTCAATGCTCCATCTCCATTTGCTGCAAGTTACTTTCGTATGCAACAATGGATTAAAGTGGTTTTGGGTCTAGTTTCCATCCCGGTCTCTTCGAAACAACACGTCAAAAGGTCCAATAATATATTCATTGATAGTCAGGTTTTTAACTATCAATTCACACAGTGCAGTAAAGTATAATGGCAGCTCTGACTCATTTATTAGAACTATTTTATCGAACCTTAGAAATCGATTTCATATTCTCTTGTCTCAATCTCACTATTTGTTACATTGAAAACAATAACATATCTTTATTCACCAAACTCCATCTCATTTCTTTATTTCAAAAACATCACTATATACCTCTTACATTACCTTTATCTTGCGAAAATCACCAAATATTCTTAACTCAAGGTAATAATAAATTCATAATTCAAACTTGAGTTGAACCATGTTAAATTATACATTATTTTACTAAAATCCACAAGTTCTAATTAACATTTCAAAACCTTGTCAATAAGGTCCCAATATTTCTCTTGTATAAACAATAAACAAATTCAACACTCCTGCTATTTCAAACTAATATCATCCCTTGACAATATAGAAGTCGTTCTAGTTGGGGTATTTTAATTACCTCTCAGACCTTGACCAACAACGTTCTTATCTCATAATAGATAAAATTTTAAAACACAAAACCTATCGTTCCATTTACTATCACTTCAATTTACCATTTTATTCCAACATGGTTTTAATAACCCTTCCCTTCATTAGGCATATTTAATCTCAACATAAATATCTTTTACTTTTGATTCAAGTAAAACTATATAATGCAAAATCCTTTACGACATACCGTTTATATTTGAAAACTTATTCCAATCTCTTCGCTTGTACTTAAATCGACTATTTAGTAACATTTATTGGCGTATTAGTTTTCAGTATAACTTCGTCCTTAACATAATTCAATTAAGTTCTAATTCAACTTTTTTTACTTCTTAATTGATTCCCATTAAAATAAAGTACTTCGATTAATAATAATAATAATAATTTTCATTACAAACTAAAGAAAAATAGTTTACTTCATAAAATATATCAACTAATCGCTCACCGACATTATTAAATGATAAATAATTAACTAATGATTTATCAACCGATAAGCGACTGTAAACATCATTAAATGAAAGGATAATTAATAATTAAGAAATATTATTGAAATAAAAACAATTGTTCATTAAACCATCTCTATTAGATTGATCGAAAACCAATCAATCTAATTATCAACTCTAATTAAACAGTTGACTTCGTCACTTGAAGCATCGGTTATTTATTAACTAATTTTAAATTCTTCTCCCGTTAGATTTATATAGTTAATTTAATTATATCGCTTAACTGTTTTTCTTAACAGTTATTTTCAAAATAATAACCCATAGGTTATATTCTGGCTTGTACACTTATAAAACTCATTTAAATTGCTGCAGAATATAATATAACTATCATTATAAAAACCACTTACAAATATCGTCTTATTTTAAAACTTTGGTGGAATTTTTAAAACTCCACTTCAGTTATAAAAATAAATTTCATAATTTCAATTACGTTAATTCGCCTAACGGCGAATTAATGTCTTTAAAAACATAGTTTATACCATTTGCTGCCAATAACTTCATCAATACTGTTTATTGATTTAAGACATCAAACCAACATTGAATTTTAATTCAACGTTCAATATACAATCGATCATCAACATTTAATCAGAATATAAAGTCATTTGGGGTAAACAATTCATATCTGAATAATATGGAAAAAACAAACAACATACAAAATATTTGAGGAATCCTGTCGGATCCCTCCAACCTGTTCGTCCCTGCATCACCGACCATAATAATATTTAATAATATATGAAATAATATTTAAAACAAAATCATCCAATACGACAAAATTATAGATGTCGACAACCATTTAACAAATAGTAAGCAACCAAGGTATTCAATCATCCTATTTCTATGATTAACGATGAATTATATCTTCATATGAATTTAACACATCATAGAATTCTAGAAAAAAGTGAGAGTTAACTAACCAGTTTGTTTTTAATTGATGTTCGTTGAGTTATTCCATTTAATTTTCAATATAAGTTTAAAATTAAATGGAAATCCAATGGCTACTAACCCTCTCGAACGTGCTCAGCAGCATTGCATTCTTTACTGGGATTCCAATGTGATTTGGTTTGCGGAATTCTGTTTATACACGAACAAGTTATAGCAATTATAACATTTGATTTAAATTGAAATAGTTTAAACTTTTTATAATATATAATTTAATTATCATTTATGCTTAATTACCGATTGAACACTTGATATCGCCATGGTCAGCTAGCACGTCATTACCCCTTTCCATGCGGTTTAAATTAATTAATTATCTCACAAACCATGTTCTTGGCCAATTATACACTTTGTTCATGAAAACAACCCAAATCTCCACTTTCCTCTTCTCCAACTTCACCATGCCTTTTCCCTCATTGATATGATCCTTCCCCATTCAGCAACCTTGAACCAAAGCCCACGAGCCTTCCTGTAACGTCCCAGATTTTTCGACCATTTAAAATAGAATATTTAAATCAGTTTATATATTATATTGAGATTATAATGGACTTTTAAACGAATTTATTTATTTAAAATAGAATTCGAATATATATTAATTAAAATGAGCTTGAAAACGTCGCGGTAGTTCGACATTTTCGATTTGAACTTTAACTGATTATACAGGATCCGATATAAGTCAGATTTCTGTGAAACGAGAAACGTTAGAATCGTATTGATGATAATTTTCATATGAAGGAGAAAATTCCAGATTTCGTATTATAATTTGTTAGATATGGTCAAATCAAATTTTAAATTAATCGCTATGGGAATCGTTTATAAACAATATTGTTTATTTAATAACTTAAATAAGAATTTATATATATATATATATATATATATTTCAATATCGTTTAACCCGAAGTGTTGTTTGTCGAATTTGGAATTTCATCTATATGATATTGCATTTTTGAATATATTCGAGAATACTGATTTTATCTTTATCCAATTAAATTCAACTGTTGGGATTAAATGTATATTGTAACAATATTATATAAGATTTAAAATGGTGTCATCACCTTACTTGATGATAATTACACATGTATATATATATATATAGATATATATGAAACTTAAAGTATGATAGACCATAAATGAAGTTTTGCTTTTAAGTCAAATTATATACATTGCTAAGCAAACATGAAATATTCACCAATATTCGAGCCTGTCTATGCAAATCAAATAAAGAAAAGAAAAAAAAAGAGAATGCACTTATATGTTCAAAGACAACAGACCATAAGAAAACGGTGAAACAAAAGGAGAAGGAAAAAAGAAAAAGAAAAAGAGAAATAGGTAATGCACAGCTAAACAACTGAAATATGTATATATACATCAATCTATATAGGCAAATCGAGAAAACAGCTAATATTTATATGGTCAATATACACAGTAAAATTCATACATATACACATCAGAACTGTTTCCATGCATTTAAAATCTGAACAGAAAATCTATAATACAGTTTTATCTCTGATTTGAATTTACAACTCATAATCTCTCAATCACAGTCGGATCTTGCTAACAGGCCAACAGTGCTGCAAATCCCATTCAAGATCATTGAAAATTCCTTGTTAAACATGTTGCAGCATCAAGCTGTCATCAACCTGCAAAGGAAAAGAAGAGAATTGCCTAAGCTAGTAGTAGCTGATCCACCTAAGAACAGCTATGAAGAAAGAAAATTCAAATGAACAAGCTAAGAAATAATGAAGTGAACAACTAAGGAAACAGTGAACATGAACAGTATAGGAACAGTAAAACAATTTTTTTATACAATAGTTCATGAACGGATCCTTGCAAAATATTCTGCAAGTACACACTGAACCCACCGCACAAAATTCCAATCTGCCCATTGATATTACCATTTGATAGCGAAGTGATAGCCCCATAGCTATGATACGGATCTAAAATTCTGAATTGAATAAACAATTCATGGTCTCATAGCCTAACCTAATCTACTCATATGCAAGTTTGATCAAGGTTCCATTTTAGCAGACCAACGGTATAGGAAATCCAATAATAAATTCATAAAAATGTTATAAATCATGTCTTCCATATATACATATACATGACAGTTCAATACCACTCGATCCATGTGAAGATCTGAACACACATGACAATTCCATGCCAAGTACCACAGTGATGATACAACTAAGTGAAATGAAGCAGCACCTAAGATCCTAGGTTCAGCTAGGATGAACTTGTGATTTTACAATTCGTGGTGACAGTGTTCTTATCTAGAGAAAATCCCCAAGTATAAATACGTAACCACATCGTGATTTATTTTTCCAGAACTCAGCAGTAACGAAAAACAAGTCGAACCACATGAAAATCAAAACAAATTAATACGGGAATTAAAACCCTTGATAAAAAAAATTATACACTTATCTATTCGAGAGGTGTATGTTCGAAGCCAAACATCTAGGGTTCGGTCGATTGAAGCCTCGATCTGAACCGTAGTTGTTTCAGGAAGTTTCGGGTTGACCAGTGAAGTTTTGGGATACATGATAATTTGTGGAAGGAGATCGAAGAGTTAGGAGTTTGGCAGAGCGACGAAAACAGGAAGACGGGGGGATTCAGGGTTGCGTAGGGGAGATGCGTCTGATTTTCACTTATGAAAGGGGAGGGTTGCGAGGCAACTGACTTCGATGCTGACGGAAGAAGTGAAAGGGGATTTAGGGTTCTTGGCCATGGATTAATTTCAGAGAGGCGGTGGAAAAATTAGTGGAGGCGGTGGATTGTGGATTTGTGAAGCCGATTTAGGGTTTTATCAATTGGGAGCGGGTTGGGCCGTTATCGGGCCGAACATGGTTAGGTAAAAGGCCATTTAAAAAATTAAATTTCTATGTTTTATAATTTAATTAGTTTATAATGGTGTTAATACGATATCTCGCGCTCACTTCATCAGATTGAGGCACGGTCAGTCTCGTTGGGACCGTAGAAACGAGATCTTCGAGATGGAGCAGGGTTAGTCAAGATCGGATGCAATTAGAAATTTAGTCAAATTACTGTTTAGTTTGACTAAACCGAATTTGTTTTTCAACGAATCCAAATCAAGGTGAGTTAAACTCACTCAGTTTTCCCATTTATATTTTATATAAATTGGGTTCTTTATTTTGTGTGCCCTGCTTACTGATGGTTGTTTATTTGCTAGTTATATAATTGTTTATTGATTTAACTAATGGAGTTAAACTGTGTTTAATTTCAGTAAAATACCAAATCGTTATTTGTAACGATTGGTTCCAATAAAGGTAACTTACCTTGTTGGTCACGTTTATAAAATAAACGTTTTGAATGTGTTGAATTGTTTAAACTGATTGAATCGTTTTATTTATTGGCTGATGATTTATTATCATATGTGAACTGATCCGATGGGGTGATTGATTTAAATATTGGTTGTTAACTGAAATTTCAACATCTGTGTAGTTTAAACCAATAGACGGTATTGGTTGAGTATCTGGCAACATATGGCCTATAAAATCAATCGTTTTACAGATGTTGATTTACCGTCAGGCAAATCGACAGAAATGAAGTTATAAAGTTATTTTATAACTGGATATAGATTTTGAAATATGTTTGAATAAAAGTTTGTTTAAAGAGAATAAAATTCCTTTTATTTTTTTAGTTTAAAACTTATTTATTAATCCAAGTAAATTCTGATGACAGTCAGATTTATAAGAAAAGGAATTTAACCAATTGACCAGATTTGGATAGTTATTTACTTAGAAACAATCGAATGGAATTTATTTTAATTGATTTAAAGAGAAAATAAATTGGAATCGATTACCAAGATAACTTGTTTAAGTTGATTAAATCGTCCGTTTTAATTAAGATTGATTATTAAATTAGTGTGTCTAAATAAATTAGTTAAATGAATATTGTTTTAATTTTAATGAAGTTTCAAAAAGGGGATTCACTATTTATGTTAGTAAATAAAGGAATTAACTACCTTTACCGTAGTTAAAGATTAAGCTAAGGTATTATTCTGATTTATAGTAATTTGGGAAATGACTTTTTAATTGAATCCGTCTCAAATGTAATCAAAGTGGAAAACTAAATCTTGTTGAATAGTGAGAGGAGTTTATGAACAGGTTTGTTTAAAACCTGAGTTTATAACAAAGTTATAAAAGAAGATTTTAAGCAGATATTATAGCTTAAAATAATGTTACTTAATTATTTAATTAAGTAAAAAGGGAAATTGAGATAAAGGGTTTATAATAAACCAAGGTTATATTAATGAGATTAAAAGTGGTGAGTTATAAAGAAGGTACTTAATTGAATTAAGTAAAAATGGTATATTAAAGAAAGAGATTTTCAAAGTGATGATAAGGTTTATTAAACCTTACATTGAATTAAATAGTTAAATGAAATTTGTGTTGGGATTAGGATGAGATATTGGTTTTATATTACAACTCGTATTTATCTTTGGGTATGAATGTTGTCGATCAAGGTCTAAGAGGTAATTAAAATACCCTAACTTGAAGGACACCAGGACTATCTAAGGGTGATATTAGTTGTAATGGTAAAAAGGCTTAGTGATAGTTTATTTTCATTAGTGAAATAATGAAAAGGTGGGGTTTTATCCAACAGCAATAAGCGCTGGGTTCTGCCGGGTAATAAATAAAGGATATTTCATAATGATGTTTTAATTAAAAGGCCAAGTGGTGCTGAATACTTAACCAGTGAACTAATTTGTTTGTCATGATTATAACACTATTTATTTTGATAGTTAAAACACCGACTATCAAACCTGTCCAATACGATTGTTGGTACGGAAAGACCGGGATCGAATTTATATTCGAAAACCATTCCGACCAACAAATACGTGAAGGTACCAGAAGGTGATCGAGATGGAGCATTGAAGACCGTAGAATTTCGTAAACGGAAGGACTGCTAATAATCTCTGGTCTGCAGCCAGAGATGTATTGTGGTTCTGTCGTGGTCGGAATCAACGGGTTGCAAGGACTTCTCGCTACTGATCCATCGGGTGATTCCTATATGAGATGCAGTAGGAGAGTACCTTCGGTTCATCCTGTTCCTGGATGACTTGTATGGATGAGTGTCTGACAGAGTATTTCCAGATGGTCACGTACATTGATTTGTACAAACGTACTTCTGTCAGCTGCAGAGTATTTTTGTGGACGTCAATTAGTGATTTGACGGATCTGACGATGTGGCATTCTAAGTGAATGGTGACCAGATGTTCAAAAAGGGAATTCTAGCCTCAAGCCTTATCAACCGGGAAATGACAGAAATTGGGCAGGCAGTATGGCTATGTGGGTCGCTCCCATTAGGGTGTATAATCACCTATCTTGAGAAATTCCTTTTGCTTCTTTAATCTGTCGATGCTGTCCCTTTTCGGGGAACGGTGGTTTGAGTCAAACCGTTGGTGATATACATTCGATACCCTCAAGCGAAATGAGTGGTCGGTCATGTGAAGGCCGGGTTGGAAGACATTCTTGTTGAACCAGGTGTATTTGCCTCTAGAGATACACAGTCGGCAGGTAGTCCCATACCTTGTCAAGGTCGGAATCCAATCTCCAATAAGCGCCCGCGGTTTTGATTGTATACTATATATGTAGAGCGTGAGATGCAAGCGTTCTACTAGATTGATATTTACTTGTATTTAGACATTATTATAATATCAGAAAAGATATGGATTTCAAAAAAATGGTTTGGGTTATCGTAAGGTAAAAACCGTCCATGTTTATGTGTGATTTGGTCTTACGATTATCCTTTTCTTTGAAAAGATTTTGACTTTAAAAATCAAATTGTGTGTTACCTAAATACTGTGCGAGTTTTTCTCACTCTGGTTCACCAGACTGACCCGGTGTTTTGTAAATGCTCGGGTTAGCCCGGGGTACAGGTTCAGGTTATCGAATGCTGTAAAGAGACGAGCTAAAGGTGTTCAGACGTATTGTACCTAGTATATATTCTGCTGTGTGTTGTATATAGGACAGATTATTATAACTGTCCAGATGTGTGATGTACTCTGATGATTGTAAGTATTTTTCAAAACTCTCAGTAAAGATTTATTTCTATATTAGACTTTGTTCCGCTGCGATGTGAGGCTCTGTGTTGTGTTGTTTCTTCTTCTTCTTCTATTCTTATATTTCTTTCTTCCTTATCTCACCCTCTAAATTATTTCTATAAACGTTCCAGTGTTTTCGGTGTTTGGAAGGTCAGCATGAGTTACAGTAAAGGTATTTATGTCGATTTTCGAGGCCGGAAATTCCTAGGCCGTTACAGTGGTATCAGAGCTATTGGTTTAGTTATAACCTTGGCTCTGTGGTGTAGCTCGATAGAAATGGGGTTAGTAATACCCTAGATTGAGATTGAGTGTATATATATATATATATATATATATGAGAGCGTAATTGTAAATTTTATATACAACTGTTTGTACTATGTTATTTGATCTGTTCAAGTGTTGAGAAGCGTTGAACTGGCAATCGATACAGTATTGTTTTATAAAGAGGGTAAATGAAATAATTTAACCCAAATTATATTTTTGTATAGAAAAGGAATAATTTGTCAAATTATCGAGATATTGGATTGTGTGTTTGATTGATGTGAATGAAATTCAAATTTTATTGAAATTTGAGTTAAAACTTAACTTGGTCAAATTTAATTAAATTAATTAAATTTGGAATTTGAAATAATCAAATAGAAATAAATCGGGTATTTACCGATTGATGTTCGAATACATGAAACCAAAGTAAAATATTAAATTGAGCATAAACTCAATTATTTTGATTAAGATTGGTTGTGCATGGATGGTTGATTGGTATTGATTTGGTGTTAGATTGCTTGGATATAAATTCATCGACAGTTTAGTAAAAAGTTGAATTATAATTAAATTCTAGTATAGTCAACTGGAGTGTAATCACATGGATTAAAATTGACTAATATCATCCTGTGTTGCAAATGAATACTTCATGATTGATTTTGGAAATTATTTATTTAATATATGGAATTGTTTTCGATTTTAAAATTTAACTGGATTTGGAAATTTATGGGTTGTAACATCATTTTTTACCTTAGCAATTTCGAGGACGAAATTATTTTAAGGGGGAAAGAATGTAACGTCCCAGATTTTTTGACCATTTAAAATAGAATATTTAAATCAGTTTATATATTATATTGATATTATAATGGACTTTTAATCGAATTTATTTATTTAAAATAGAATTCGAATATATATTAATTAAAACGAGCTCGAAAACGTCGCGGTAGTTCGAAATTTTCGATTTGAACTTTAACTGATTATACAAGATCCGATATAAGTCGGATTTCTGTGAAACGAGAAATGTTAGAATCGTGTTGATGATAATTTTCATATGAAGGAGAAAATTCCAGATTTCGCATTATAACTTGTTAGATATGGTCAAATCAAATTTTAAATTAATCGCTATGGGAATCGTTTATAAACAATATTGTTTATTTAATAACTTAAATAAGAATTTATATATATATATATATTTCAATATCGTTTAACCCAAAGTGTTGTTTGTCGAATTGGGAATTTCATCTATATGATATTGCATTTTTGAATATATTCGAGAATATCGATTTTATCTTTATCCAATTAAATTCAACTGTTGGGATTAAATGTATATTGTAACAATATTATATAAGATTAAAAATGGTGTCATCACCTTACTTGATGATAATTACACATGTATACATATATAGATATATATGAAACTTAAAGTATGATACACCATAAATGAAGTTTTGCTTTTAAGTCAAACTATATACATTGCTAAGCAAACATGAAATATTCACCAATATTCGAGCCTGTCTATGCAAATCAAATAAAGAAAAAAAAAGAGAATGCACATATATGTTCAAAGACAACAGACCATAAGAAAATGGTGAAACAAAAGGAGAAGGAAAAAAGAAAAGAAAAAAGAGAAATAGGTAATGCACAGCTAAACAACTAAAATATGTATATATACATCAATCTATATAGGAAAATCGAGAAAACGGCTTATATTTATATGGTTAATATACACAGTAAAATTCATACATATACACATCAGAACTGTTTCCATGCATTTAAAATCTGAACAGAAAATCTACAATACAGTTTTCAAATCTCTGATTTGAATTTACAACTCATAATCTCTCAATCACAGTCGGATCTTGCTAACAGGCCAAGAGTGCTGCAAATCCCATTCAAGATCATTGAAAAATCCTTGTTAAACATGTTGCAGCATCAAGCTGTCATCAACCTGCAAAGGAAAAGAAGAGAATTGCCTAAGCTAGTAGTAGCTGATCCACCTAAGAACAGCTATGAAGAAAGAAAATTCAAATGAACAAGCTAAGAAATAATGAAATCAACAGCTAAGGAAACAGTGAACATGAACAGTATAGGAACAGCAAAACAATTTTTTTATACAAAAGTTCATATACAGATCCTTGCAAAATATTCTGCAAGTACACACTGAACCCACCGCACAAAATTCAAATCTGCCCATTGATATTACCATTCGATAGCTAAGTGATAGCCCCATAGCTATGATATGGATCTAAAATTTTGAATTGAATAAACAATTCATGGTCTCATAGCCTAACCTAATCTACTCATATGCAAGTTTGATCAAGGTTCCATTTTAGCAGACCAACGGTACAGGAAATCCAATACTAAATTCATAAAAATCTTATAAATCATGTCTGCCATATATACATATACATGACAGTTCAATACCACTCGATCCATGTGAAGATCTGAACTCACATGACAATTCCATGCCAAGTACCACAGTGATGATACAACTAAGTGAAATGAAGCAGCACCTAAGATCCTAGGTTCAGCTAGGATGAACTTGTGATTTTACAATTCATGGTGACAGTGTTCTTATCTAGAGCAAATCCCCAAGTATAAATACGTAACCACATTGTGATTTATTTTTCCAGAACTCAGCAGTAACGAAAAACAAGTCGAACCACATGAAAATCAAAACAAATTAATACGGGAATTAAAACCCTTGATAAAAAAAATTATATACTTATCTGTTCGAGAGGTGTATGTTCGAAGCCAAACATCTAGGGTTCGGTCGATTGAAGCCTCGGTCTAAACCGTAGTTGTTTCAGGAAGTTTCGGGTTGACCAGTGAAGTTTTAGGGTACACGATAATTTGTGGAAGGAGATCGAAGAGTTAGGTGTTTGGCAGAGCGACGAAAACAGGAAGATGAGGGGATTCAGGGTTGCGTAGGGTAGATGCGCCCGATTTTCACTGATGAAAGGGGAGGGTTGCGAGGCAACTGACTTCGATGCTGATGGAAGAAGTGAAAGGGGATTTAGGGTTCTTGGCCATGGATTAATTTCAGAGAGGCAGTGGAAAAATTAGTGGAGGCGGTGGATTGTGGATTTGTGAAGCCGATTTAGGGTTTTATCAATTGGGAGCGGGTTGGGCTGTTATCGGGCCGAACATGGTTAGGTAAGAGGCCATTTAAAAATTTAATTTTCTATGTTTTATAATTTAATTAGTTTATAATGGTGTTAATACGATATCTCGTGCTCACGTTATCAGATTGAGGCACGGTTAGTCTCGTTGGGACCGTAGAAACGAGATCTTCGAGATGGAGTAGGGTTAGTCAGGATCGAATGCAACTAGAAATTTAGTCAAATTACTGTTTAAATTGACTAAACCGAATTTGTTTTTCAACGAATCCAAATCAAGGTGAGTTAAACTCACTCAGTTTTCCCATTTATATTTTATATAATTTGGGTTCTTTAATTTGTGTGCTATGCTTGCTGATGGTTGTTTATATGCTAGTTATACAATTGTTTGTTGATTTTACTGATGGAATTAAACTGTGTTTAATTTCAGTAAAATACCAAATCGTTATTTTTAACGATTGGTTCCAATAAAGGTAACTTACCTTGTTGGTCACATTTATAAAATAAACGTGTTGAATGTGTTGAATTGTTTAAACTGATTGAATCGTTTTATTTACTGATTGATGATTTATTATCATATATGAACTGATCCAATGGGGTGATTGATTTAAATATTGGTTGTTAACTGAAATTTCAACATCTGTGTAGTTTAAACCAATAGACGGTATTGGTTGAGTATCTGGCAACATATGGCCTATAAAATCAATCGTTTTATAGATGTTGATTTACCGTCAGGCAAATCGACAGAAATGAAGTTATAAAGTTATTTTATAACTGGATATAGATTTTGAAATATGTTTGAATAAAAGTTTGTTTAAAGAGAATAAAGATTCCTTTTATTTTTTTAGTTTAAAACTTGTTTATTAATCCAAGTAAATTCTGATGATAGTCAGATTTATAAGAAAAGGAATTTAACCAATTGACCAGATTTGGATAGTTATTTACTTAGAAATAATCGAATGGAATTTATTTAAATTGATTTAAAGAGAAAATAAATTGGAATCGATTACCAAGATAACTTGTTTAAGTTGATTAAATCGACCGTTTTAATTAAGATTGATTATTAAATTAGTGTGTCTAAATAAATTAGTTAAATGAATATTATTTTAATTTTAATGAAGTTCCAAAAAGGGGATTCACTATTTATGTTGGTAAATAAAGGAATTAACTACCTTTACCGTAGTTAAAGATTAAGCTAAGGTATTATTCTGATTTATAGTAATTTGGGAAATGACTTTTTAATTGAATCTGTCTCAATGGTAATCAAAGTGGAAAACTAAATCTTGTTGAATGGTGAGAGGAGTTTATGAACAGGTTTGTTTAAAACCTGAGTTTATAACAAAGTTATAAAAGAATATTTTAAGAAGATATTATAGCTTAAAATAATGTTACTTAATTATTTAAATTAAGTTAAAAGGGAAATTGAGTTAAAGGGTTTATAATAAACCAAGGTTATATTAATGAGATTAAAAGTGGTGAGTTATAAAGAAGTTACTTAAATGAATTAAGTAAAAATGGTATATTAAAGAAAGAGATTTTCAAAGTGATGATAAGATTTATTAAACCTTACGTTGAATTAAATAGTTAAATGAAATTTGTGTTGGGATTAGGATGAGATATTGGTTTTATATTACAACTCGTATTTATCTTTGGGTATGAACGTTGTCGATCAAGGTCTGAGAGGTAGTTAAAATACCCCAACTTGAACGACACCAGGACTATCTAAGGGTGATATTAGTTGTGATGGTAAAAAGGATTAGTGATAGTTTATTTTCATTAGTGAAATAATGAAAAGGTGGGGTTTTATCCAACAGCAATAAGCGCTGGGTTCTGTCGGGTAATAAATAAAGGATATTTCATAATGATGTTTTAATTTAAAGGCCAAGTGGTGCTGAATACTTAACCAGTGAACTCATTTGTTTGTCATGATTGAAACACTGTTTATTTTGATAGTTAAAACACCGACTATCAAACCCGTCCAATACGATTGTTGGTACGGAAAGACCAGGATCGAATTTATATTCGAAAACCATTCCGACCAACAAATACGTGAAGGTACCAGAAGGTGATCGAGATGGAGCATTGAAGATCGTAGAATTTCGTAAACGGAAGGATTGCTAATAATATCTGGTCTGCAGCCAGAGATGTACCATTGTTCTGTCGTGGTCGGAATCTACGAGTTGCAAGGACTTCTCGCTACTGATCCATGGGGTGATTCCTATATGAGATGCAGTAGGAGAGTACCTTCGGTTCATCCTGTTCCTGGATGACTTGTATGGACGAGTGTCTGACAGAGTATTTCCAGATGGTCACGTATATTGATTTGTTCAAACGTACTTCTGTCAGCTGCAGAGTATTTTTGTGGATGTCAATTAGTGATTTGAAGGATCTGACGATGTGGCATTCTAAGTGAATGGTGACCAGATGTTCAAAAAGGGAATTCTAGCCTCAAGCCTCATCAACCGGGAAATGACAGAAATCGGGCAGGCAACATGGCTATGTGGGTCGCTCCCATTAGGGTGTATAATCACCTATCTAGAGAAATTCCTTTTGCTTCTTTAATCTATCTATGCTGTCCCTTTTCGGGGAACGGTGGTTTGAGTCCAACCGTTGGTGATATACATTCGATACACTCAAGCGAAATGAGTGGTCGGTCATGTGAAGGCCAGGTTGCAAGACGTTCTTGTTGAACCCAGTGTATTTGCCTCTAGAGATACACAGTCGGCAGGTAGTCCCATACCTTGTCAAGGTCGTAATCCAATCTCCAATAAGCGCCCATGGTTTTGATTGTATACTATATATGTAGAGTGTGAGATGCAAGCGTTCTACTAGATTGATATTTACTTGTATTTAGACATTATTATAATATCACAAAAGATATGGATTTCAAAAAAATGGTTTGGGTTATCGTAAGGTAAAAACCGCCCATGTTTATGTGTGATTTGGTCTTACGATTATCCTTTTCTTTGAAAAGATTTTGACTTTAAAAATCAAATTGTGTGTTACCTAAATACTGTGCGAGTTTATCTCACTATGGTTCACCAAACTAACCCAGTGTTTTGTAAATGCTCGGGTTAGCCAGGGGTACAGGTTCAGGTTATCGAATGCTGTAAAGAGACGAGCTGAAGGTGTTCAGACATATTGTACCTAGTATCTATTCCGCTGTGTGTTGTATACAGGACAGATTATTATAACTGTCCAGATGTGTGATGTACTCTGATGATTGTAAGTATTTTTCAAAACTCTTAGTAAAGATTTATTTCTATATTAGATTTTGTTCCGCTGTGAAGTGAGACTCTGTGTTGTGTTGTTTCTTCTTCTTCTTCTATTCTAATATTTCTTTCTTCCTCATCTCACCCTCTAAATTCTTTTTATAAACGTTCCAGTGTTTTCGGTGTTTGGAAGGTTGGCATGAGTTACAGTAAAGGTATTTATGTCAATTTTTGAGGCCGGAAATTCCTGCGCCGTTACACTTCCTTCCCCCAAAGCTCCGCTTCATTTTTCCCTTCTTTTTTTCCTTTTTTTCTTTATCTTATAAAAAGCCCAAGCGCAAAATGTTGCAACTGGTCCTTCCCTCCACGTGTACCTTCTTCCCAGCCCAACGTGAAACTCCTATAGCCTTCACCATGCCACACTCTCTTCCTTCATATTTTCCTTGCAAAATAACTCCCACTCCAACTTTATTTTTTTCCTTTCGAGTGTATTCATCTTAAACCCTACGTTACTCCATAAACTTCACATGCTCCAAGCTCTGTTCTCCTCACGCTGTACACAACTCACTACTTCCTCCTCCATCTTGCTCCGACATAAACTCC
The DNA here is from genome assembly GCA_030737875.1 of Allium sativum. Taxonomy (NCBI): domain Eukaryota; kingdom Viridiplantae; phylum Streptophyta; class Magnoliopsida; order Asparagales; family Amaryllidaceae; genus Allium; species Allium sativum. Next base: position 662,869,817 of record CM060919.1, read on the forward strand.
CATAGTTTCCAGTAAAAGTGGCTACTCACATTTCTCACAATAACCCACGTGCCCCTTACTTAGTTCGAGCTCCTGAAACCGCACTCTAAACCCCATATACTCCTTCCACCTAAACGCTGGCCTCCACCAGTGCTTCTACTTGACCATAAAACATGCCCTAACCCCTAAGCCATGCTCCAAGCTTTCGAATAGAGAATGAGGTAGCCACAGTTTTATTTTGCTATTTCAAGCCTCGGTTTTTGTTTGAGTCGCTGTGAAGAAGAGGAGATAGGCTGTAGTGTGAAGAGGAAAGAGAAAGTTTGGCTTCGCTTGATGGAATTATTTATGTCGTTCATTGCGTATGTAAAGCAGTCGTTTGATTATATAATGATTTTTCAAAGTTTTGAAAATATATTGTATTTTGTTTTGTTGCTAGATAGATGTGAATAGAGGATTTTGGCGATGAAAGCTAAAGACAGTACTCCTACACACACACACACAAATTCCATGGTGGCCAAGTATTACTGCACGTGCAAAGTCAGAGAATTTCTTTTCATTGTCGCCCATAGCCCACCCCTGATTGGCTAAAAGAGAACGTAATCCAAGTGAGGAGCAGAATGCACATGGTAAATTAAATGGGAAAGAACTGCTATGCAGGGATTTTTCTTCAGCTCACACATGATATGTTTCCATCAGAAGGCAGAATGCATGTGGTCGGCGCATAATATTTAATTGATATGACTGAAGATTTTTATTTGAGATGACAAAGGATATTTATCCATGTCTATCACCACTTTTAAATGTTTTTTTGGTTCTTGTTCTCACATATAAATTCTGTTCATAACAATAATGGACGTTATGATATAATTTGACATTACGGTCCTGGTGAACATTTCCACCTTACTAACTAGGTTATCCATCCTCGCAGTAGTCTTGTATCATACTGCTTGTCTCTTTGTAGTTGGATCTCCAAGTTTTTGGAATGCTCCAAATTCCACTTGAGCATCCAAATATGGAAATTTGTTTCGTCGAATTCCAAGATCGTTTGCTTAAATGGTGCTTGTTTAAGCTCAAACAGTCTATTTATTTATATTTAATTTTGCTATATTCACAGAATAACTCCAATTGATGCAAAACCTGAATTCTGGCAATAATTTGCTATTGCGGTCTTAATAAAGTTTGTTTCATCGAAAACGGAGGTCGTTTGAATAATATCCCTTTTTAAGGGTCCGTTTTAAATTAAAATAAACCAATTTTAAAATACCTCAATATAACAATAATAAAAATATTACAACCGGTCATACTTGAGCAGAATTTCGTATAGTTCCATAATAAAATACTTTGTGCTGATTTCCAAGCCAAATCGATATTAAGTAACATAAAAATCCTTTATATTAGTAAAATGTTGTATTATATAAATTAATTTCATAGTGACTATAGGAAAATTTTGATTTGGACATAAAACAAAACCTACAGTATGAAATCTTGATTTTTCTGCTTCATTAGAAATTTATAATCAAATAGATTCGGTCATCTCTTGTTTCGAAGAATTCTGACTTATATTGAATCCTGTATAAGCATTTAAAGTTCAAAATGTTATATTACGAACTACCACGCTGCTGCATCTCGTTTTGTAATAAAATTATAAACTAAATGTTCAAACATCATTAAAAAACTAATATGTTAATATAATAAATATAAACTTAAATAAATACTCTTATATTGCCAAATCATACAATATAACAAATCCAGCCTATTTCGACTATTTTGAAAATTAAATTGTTATTTTTATTATTTAAACTAATATAATATTCATAAGTATAAAATTCAAACCATTTAAGTTTTAATTCAACATTTAAAACAAAATTTTAAAATTAAATTAAACGTTTAAAATCTGTGTCTTTACATGGACTAAAAGCATGGATCGGGTGCTTGGAAAATGGATGGATCGTTGGCTGTAACGTCCTGACGGATTGTGGCAAAACCAATGGACCGAGCAGATTGATGGATTAGGACAGTGGATCAGTTGAGGGTGGATCGGACTAGATAGGATGGGTCGGACTGGGCTCGTGGTTGAAGCATTGGGTCAAGGCAAGCTTGAATCGACCAGAACGATAGATCGTGGATCAGTCAAAACAGAATATGTAAAGGTTGATAATCAGGGATCAACCAAATTATAGATTGTTCAGATCGTATGGAGAGAGAGAGTGGATCGGTCGGTTAAGTGTGTTGATGGATTAGTGGAGTTGGGTCGCTCGTGTACTGATGGATCAGACAAAGACACAGAAGCTTCGTGGAAAAAATGGTCTGTCATGCGATACATATGGATCGGTTGCGATCTAGGAAGGGTTCAATCCATCAAGTATTTACCATATTATGTTTATTTTAGTTTGATGGGCATGGCTTTGAGATGAATTCATATGGAATATTCATAGCGAAGTGAAGTGTCGTTGATCAATGAAATGCAACGAAGTTGTGAAGACGACTCAAGGATGTTTGAGCTCGTGGATAATAGTTGCTTGAGAAGTCGCTTGAGCTTACAGATAGTCATCAAGGTAGATGGAAAGAGATATTGAAGGCTGAGGGATCGTCGTTAGTCAAGGGTTCTAGCGGACTAGAAGCAGGGGTATAACGGGGAGGCCCAAAAGACTAGATGAGTCGAGTACCCTGGGCAGTTATGATGGGCCTAGATACGAGTCACGGTGGCGTATGAAGTTTTACTAGAACCAGGGTTACGATTAGCCCTTAACAGATGGCAAGATTGGATAATCATACGATTAATAATGATTCCAAGGAAAGATAGGTGGTGATAGCTAGAGTCATGGATGTTGATTGCTTGTTTGCATCGTCTTGTGTGAATTATTCGACGTCGAGAGGGACATCTCTTGGGTGCTTGTCTGATGTTGGTTTAGGCCTTTGGGGTTTGTGCTTAAGAGGTGTCAAACTTGATTAGAGTAGTCTACGCTTGATGATTGGTTGCTATGGATGTACTGTATGTTTCTTCTCTAGTTCTCTGGGAAAGGCTATCACTGTCGGTTGCGGAGGATAGAGGTTTGGGGTTCTTCTCCATTGATGTGTTGGTAGATTAGATAATTGATCCACCTACTTCTCATATACTTTATTTATGATGTTGATAGCTATTTTATCGCTCATTAAGATTATTGTCTGACTCAAGGTTTTATGTTTCCATCTTATCACCTTGGCCTGTTCATCCTGTTGTGGATAGGCATACTAAATAGCAGGTAATAGGTAGTAGATCTTGATGAGAACGATGCTACAGAGCGACGATGAGTAGAAGGATGACATGTTATTTCCTACTATACATACTTGATGTTTCCGCTGCTATAGTTGATATAATGTGTGCTGCTCTAAGTGACTTGTAGTGAGGCTTCTTATACAGACTCTGATGATGTTATGCAGTGTTATATAGATATTTTCATGATTATATGAAAAGTTTAAGATTCTGCTCAATTATGCTTCACTATTATCTCCTATTGTATATGTTTTATTATATTTTATCCAAGCGCTGTGAGTTATACGAAAGATTTCCATGTGTTTTCTACTCCTGATGATCATCCCGTATCGGCCTGGCACGTCATACAGTGCACTTTTCCCTATTTTATGCGGGAGATACGGGGCAGTCGTCACACTTCCCATGTGCAATCGTTAACGTCCTCGCTTCATTGTACCTTGACTAGCTTAACAACCTTCCTCCTAAGCTGTTTCGTGTCACACCCCATGATGCGAAGCAGCTAACGAGGTCTCAAAACTTCAAGATCGACCACTAAATCGTCAAAGTGATTAGGAGATATCACAACATTCGAATCTTGCACGAACTTCCGTAGAAACGGTTCATGAAACACATTATTCACACTCGCCATCTTCTCGGGTAAATCAAGTCTATAAGTGAGCTTCCCAATACGCTTGATAATCGGAAACGGCTCAACAAAACTTGGTGCTAACTTTACTTTCCTTCCAAAACAAACAATATTCAGTGGAGGTGAAACCTTAACGAATGCCAAATCCCCAACTGATAGTTCCAAATCTTTTCATCGCTTATTGACGTAACTTTTCTAATGATCTTTGGCTGCCTTCATTTGTTGCTGAATGATCTCAATATTATACATCGTTACTCTTATCATTTCAGGCCCAGTATCAACTACTTGCCAGTTTGTAACCAACGAGATGGAGAATTACACTGTTTACCATACAACATGTAGTGTCCCGAATTTCTGGTACCATTTGAGCAGACCAAATAACAGAAGTCCAACCCAAATTGCACTGGAAACCAGAAAACTAATAGAAAGAAAACAGAGGGTGAGGATAGATAAGATAGAAATTTAGAAAAGAAGAAGAAGAAGAACATACATCATTATCAGAGTAACACAAAACTCACAGCGGAACGAAAAATATATAATAGATACATAACTTTGAAATAAAACTAGTATATGTATACAGTAACATTATCAGAGTACACACTTACAACACAACGGAAATAACAATAGCTATATAATCCGGAAGCCTCCTGCTCCAGTTCTTCGAGAATATCTATAAAATCCTGACTACTTGACTGCCCGTACAAAATTGGGCACCCAAGAGTTTAGGGAGAACAAAACAAAATAAACCCTGGGTCAGTCATGCGACTGGTGTGAGTAAACTTAAATCATTTCGGTTTAACTTTTCAAATCCATTTTAAACCAAAGGATAATCGTAAGACCGAACCACACATAAACATGGATGGTTTTTACCTTACGATAACCCAAATTATTTTTCTAAAATGATACTTGTCTGATATTATAATAATGTCTAGATCAAGTAAATAAAAATCTAGCAGAAATGCTTGCATCTCACGTTCTACATATATAAGATACAATCAAAACCGTGGGCTCTTATTGGGGAATGGATTCCAACTATGACAAGATATGGATCCGCCTTCCGTTCAGTGTACTGTAGAAGCGATACATTGGAGTTCCACAAGAACATCATGTAACTCGGCCACACATGACCAACCATTCATTTCGCTTGAATGTTTCGAATATATTATCACCTTATGGTTAGTATACCAACATAACCATTCTCGGGAGATACGGAAACGAAAGAAGTAACAAATATGAATATTCTCTAGATGGTGACAATATACCCTAATTGGGTGCGACCCACTTAGCCATGCTGCCTGCCCGATTTCTGTCATTTCCCAGTTGATGAGGTTTGGGGTCATAACGTATCTTTTAACAGATTAATCTTTTAATTACTTTGAATGCCACATTGTCATACCTGTCAAATCACAAATTGATTTCCCCAAAAATAACACTGGTATAAGCTAAGAGAAACGAATTCCTCCGCCACCAAACGTAAATATGTTTGAAGAGATCAACTTACACGATCCATTAAGTATAGTCTGTCAGACATTCTTCCATATAGGTCGTCCTAGGACTGGACAGACAGAAGGCACTATTCTGTAAATAGGACAGCCCTTGCATAACTCCGTCTTCAATTTTCTTCATCATATTTGATCGCAACGCTAACGCCCATAAAGAGTGGTTTTCAGATAATGAATCTGATTCCGGTCTCTCCGTCTTAACGACGGAAAAATGGTAAAAAAACTTTGATAGTCTGTGAGTTAACTATCAAATAAAAACACGTGTGCAAACAACGATATTATTTCCAGAAGGAAATTCTATCATCAATCATCATTTATCTCTTAAATTTATTTGTCATTCAATTATCCATTTCCCTATTCTCGTTTCCATATATTCGAAAATTCTTATTTTCTAGATTTAGAAAATATACGTTACTACCATTGGAAAACATTTCCATTTCTTATTTTCTATATTAGAAAACATTTCTGATTCTTATTTGGAAAACATTTCCAAAAATCCTACATTTGGATTTAAACAGATGTTTAAATAAATCATCGGTATGCCAACTCAAAACATTACACTCATTAACTAAATTCACTTAACCAAATTTTACTCTCAAACCTTAAACATACCTTAGTTAAAAATGGAGTCAATCAAGTTGGGGTATAACTACCTCTCAGACCTTAACTGAACAAAAGTTCTAACTTCAAAATAGATAAAGCTCACCCTTTAAATCTTTAACAAACTTCCTTACCTAACTCTCAGATTCTATTTACGAATCCACTTCTTTTACAGAAATCATTTGATTATAATAATAGTCTTATAACCCCATGCTTCCGAAATATAATAACTTAAGTATAACTTTTATTTATTAATTTGGATAAATAAACAAACAATTAATTTATTTATAAATAAATAAATCTTGATTAAAAATGGAAAGTGAATAGTACTTTCCCGAATTCGATATAATCGAATTCAACGTATAATTCTCTTTTGAATAATCTCTGTTCGATAACTCCTTACGAATAACTATATTCGATTACTCCTAGCGAATAACTATATTCGATTAACTCCTTTCGAATAACTATATTCGAAATCTCCTTTCGAATAACTATATTCGATAACTCCTTTCGAATAAATATATTCGATTTACTCTAATCGATTAACTTTATTCGATTAACTTTATCAATTAACTCTATTTTATTAATTCTAATTCGATCAACTCTATTCAGTTAACTCTATTCAGTTAACTCTATTCAATAACTCTAATCGATAACTCTAATTGATTAACTCTATTTGATTAACTCTAATCGATAACTCTAATTGATTAACTCTATTCGATTAACTCTAATCGATAACTCTAATTGATTAACTCTATTAGATTAACTCTAATCGATAAATCTAATTGATTAACTCTATTGGATTAACTATTCGATTAACTCTAATCGATTACTCCTTTTGATTAACTCCTTTTTGAATAAGTAATATTCGATTCACTCTTCGTTCATATTCAGTTTCAAATATCGATGTTGAAATTGATTCTTACTTCTCTATATAAGTCCTGACTTATATATCCCATTTATCCAATGATAAATATTTCAATTAATTTATAAAATATTATTTATAAATTAATCTGCTCCATTTATCTGTTAAAACATATTTCTATTTACAATCTACTTTAAATCCATTTCAAAGTTCTTTTATATCTCGCCAATTTCCCTTTTACAAATTCTATTTATTTTCCGAATAATTCCTTTTATAAATCTATTTATTTTCCAACTACTCATTTCTTGATTATGTTTATTTAACAAACAAATATCCCTTTTCAATTCTATTTATTTAACAAAAAAAATTTCCTTTTCAATTCTATTTGTAAATGGTTTACAAATATTTCCTTTTCAATATATACTTTTAAAATTCCCTTTATACTTTCCAGTACTTCTTATGGTATTTAAAATACCATATAACCATGATCAATGTCATCTGTAACACCCCACCTCCACTAGGGTCACTCACAAAGGGAATGCACTAGTTTTGGTGGAGTATTATCTAGGTAAACATACACAGAGATATCACAAGACAGAACATAAATAAAGCAGCGATAGAAATTAAAAACCAAATTTCATTACTTTCAAGAAAAGAGTTAAAACCTCATATATCCAAGGTACAAATTATTCCATTACATCAAGTTCTAGATAAAGAAGCATAAACTCAAAGTAGCAAAAGTAAATTATTCCCCAAACATAGCAGAAGTGCAGCCATGGCATAGCTCAAGACCAAACCGTACATGAGCTGTCAGAAAGCAAGCTAAATCCAAGCTAAGAGCTAGTGTTTCCTCCCTGAGAACCTGGGGGAAGAAACGAAAGAAAACGAGGCGAAAGGAAACAGGTCAGTCATAAAGACTGGTAAGTCCAAGTGACTTTCAGCATAAAAACAGGTAAAGGTAACATGACATGTATAAACTGAAAGTATACATAAGTATGATGTCAAGATGGATAAGATAGACTAAGATAACATGATGAATCAAGTATAGGTCAAGTATAGCAATGCATGTTCAAGGTTCGCTGCCCCAACTGTACTAGTAGCCCAACCCATGTCAAGTATTAATTATGAAATGATCCCTTGGCCCAAAATCGTGAATGACCCATTACTAGGTCCAACGGAACGATCCACTAATCGATCAGCTCCCTACAAGTTCTAGCTCGTTGTGTTTCTGTGTCATACGGCCCTATCACGAATGTAGTCACCTGTGCTAGGTCCACCATAGGGTGTATCAAGCCCTATGGTGCCAACCACTGACACGAATCAAGCATGCACAGATAAACCTACTGATGCCCAATGCCTGCTTTTTCAACTCTGGACCACGTGCACGACCATAGCCCACCTGAACCTACACTGGCGCACCAACACAGTCGTCGTTCTGGTCGCTTACAATCATCCCAGTAATCGTGCCCTACCCCGCCTAGTTCCAGGGTACCATGATACATCTAGTGGGTTACTGCTGAAATGGACCGCGTAACTAGGGTTTCCGTCTAGTAGGTTAAGTGTTGTCATTTAAATTCGAGACTTAACCCCATCAGTCTAGCATATCAAGTTGGCTAAGCATTGTCATTTAAGTTCGTGACTTAGCCCTACAATTCACGTGTCAAGTTGGTTAGGCGTTGTCGTTCAAGTTCATGACCTAACCCTACCAATCATATTTCAAGTTGGTTAAGTGTTGTCTTTCATATTCATGACTTAACCTTATCATGTGGCATTAATTCATTAATGCACCCCAACCTCTCACATTAGACCTGTTGTTGTGGTCACTGGATATGCTGGGCGGTTCCGGGCAGATTTACACCACAACTGAGTCTAACCTCGGGTTTCAATTGCGATATGACCAACTACTCACATTGGATCCTATTGTTTGCAGTAACTGGATTTGCCGGGTGTTTCCGGGCAGATTTACACTGCAAACTCATCCCAACCTCGAGTTGGCCATTTTCAAGTTCATTCTAGTGTCATGACCATGTTCAAGTTTCATGTCAAGTTCGTGTCAAGTTTCATGTTTCAACTTATGCCTATTATCAAGTTCATGATTCATGTTTATAACCAGTTCATGTTTTGCCTAATCTACCCAAACCGTATTCCCATCGCATGTAAACGTTTATCGATCTAAATTACAAGAAAATCTAAATCTAGAGATAAAGGGAATAACATCAAAACTATGATAGGCAGAAGGGACAAGCATAAAGCGATAAAAGAGATTACAAGACTGGCATGATATAACTTGAGATAATCGGTTACAACATCACTGACATATAGAAATTAACAGGGTTTTCAAATCTAGCAAAGTAAGGCGATAGTCCTGATAAAAACTTGACATAAAAGAATAGGCGTGCAAAAGCGAGCCAAATACAAGGATAATGGGTCAATGGTTTTTGGTGTACATAATAACAAATAAACTAAGCAAGTCACACCCTAGGTATGGGATCCAACTAAATGCCAATTCGGTGTTCAACATGGTTTTCAACTATAGTGCTATGGGCAATCAACTATAATAGTCAATTAACCACAATAGTTATACAATAGTCATGGATAATTATCCAAAAGAGTTCTAGGCAACTACCCTAATAGTCATGGCAATAACTGTAATAGTTTCAAAGTCATGGTCATAGTCTTATCTGCATAATTATAGGAAGTAAGTCATAGTCACGAGTCATAGGTGATTAGCCACAATTGTCCTTGTCATAGTCATCGGCAATGGTCTTATGTTCTCAGTCATAGGCATAGTCTTATGTTCTCCGTCATAGTCCTTGGCCATTAACAATGGTTTCAATGTCATAGGCATGATAATATTTGATTTACAACGCGAATAGGCCCAAACTGATTTCGAAGCAATATTCCAAATATCAAGATCCAAGAAGAACAAGAATAGATGTCAATCGATTATCATGCTTAAGTCAAATTTCACTTTATCTCATGTCCAAATTACAATTAACGAGTTTAGATCTCAAAGTAACTTGAACTTATAGTGCGTGGATCGAGAATTAGAAAGCAGAATTTGATTGTTGAATCTCTATTTGATTGATCGTGTTCTAATTGAAATCACCCAATTTGCAAATGTCTAAGCGTAGTCTTGATGGAGAAGAAGCAGTCCTTTTTCTTCCTTTTTATCTTATTATTTTGATTATCTTAGAAGCAGCATAAGGACAGAATGAAATGGTGTGGAGAGAATGAGGCTCGGGGGCTGCTTATATAGGGTTAGGCAGATGAATCTGGACAGAAAACGAGTCTAAATACATCAGGATGCATCTGGTTCAAGAAGTGGGTTCGGGAGGCAGGTCGACCCCCAGGTCGACACTATGGTCGACCTGGTCATGGGGGGAGGGGGGTCGACTCCCCAGTCGACCTGGTTGGGGGGGTGGGTCGACTACCCAGTCAACCTGGGTATATGGGCGGGAATTTTCCTGTCAGCCTTCTTTGGGTTTGAATTTCGAATTTCTGGCTTTATTTTCGAGCTGTTTTATTTTATTTAAATTCCTGAAACTTCGGAGGGTCATAACTTGGTCATACGAACTCCGATTTTAGAAAACTCGGACTCTATTTCATGTAAAATTTCGAGACGAACGCAATGGCGCAACCCGTTTCCCCTGATTCTTATTTTAAAATTTAATTCTTCCTTGATTTATGACTTTAACATGTTATTAAAATTCGGGTTGTTACATTCTCCCCTCCTTAAAGGATTTCGTCCCCGAAATCTTCCAGTTAAGAAGAATGTGTCCTACCATCCAATCAACCATCTACTCAACCATCATCCACAAGCAACCAATGTCCTTAAAAGATTTCTAATGCTATATGAACATATGCAGAAAGTGTGTGCATATGTTCCTTATCTAATGCAAATGATCAGGCCTGTTTGATCTTCCTAATGCAAAATATGTTTAGTGTCATGAATCCAACATGTATGCAAATAATCCTAGTCACATAAACACTATATGTGTGCACAAACATTCATCCATATGCAACATCCACATGATAACACATTCAATTTCATCCATAAACAAGTATAAACACTCATGCATATGCAATATGAAAACGTGTCTGAGCCAATCTAGCGCCTAATGTGTGTTATGCAACCACGAGCAACCACTTGCGACCATTTGCAAACATCAACTATAACATGTTTCAAATACATGTTTACATCCATATGGTTCTACCTAAGGTTCTCAAGACAGGATTGAAGAGATAAACAAGATAAAATGTAACAACCCACATTCTACGCATCTAGGATCGTAGAATATTTATTTCTTTTTCTAGGTAAGTCGTATGGTCGTGTACTTTTGGGAAACGACTAGTGGGGTCATTTCCCATGTTCATGATTTTTGCCAATTTTTAAATGACCGTTTTGCCCCTAGTTGATCTTGTTTCGTCCATAACTTTTGACTGGAAAAGAATTTTGACCTAAAACCACTTCCATTAGCTCCGGATGATGGTTTCTCTTTCCGTAGAGTGGTCATAACAGCCAAACGGACTTACCGTTTGGGAGATATGGCTGAATTAAGGTTTAAAGGGTTATTTTCAGCTAATTGGGCTTAACCGGGTAATTAGCAGCTAGGCCCAAAGGGGTATTTCGGGATTAGTGGTACTTAAGGGCTGCTAGGGTTATGATTTCGGTTTTTACTTCATTTTCCAGCCGCCTAAGACATTCCTTCAAGTATAGCCATGGCCTCCACCTTCTAATTTCACTCCAAATCACCTCTAATCACTTTCTAATCAAAGATTAAGCAAAACTACATCAAACCAAAGGGGATTAGCACCAAATCAGAGAGAGAGTTGCTGGAACACATAGAGATTGGATTTATATCAAAGGAGTTTCAGTTCTGAAAGTTTAATTGTGCCAAAGGTGAGTGATTTGCTTAGTTTTTTTCACTAATTACGGCTAATTAGGGTAATTAGCGAAGATTAGCGAAATTATGGCTCAGAAAAATCTAGAAAAATTTCTAAAATTCTAAAACATCATTTTATGCCTCTGATATGAATTTGGGTTAATTTGGACTAATTTTGTTAATCCCGGAATTTAGGGGATTAAGGGGTGATTAGTGTTAATTAGCGAAATTAAGCGTGATAAAATTCTGGAAAAATATTCAGAAATTCATAAATATTGTTTTAGACCTCTGTTAGAAAATTTGGTTAATTTGGTTAAGTTTTACTAATCTTATCATTAGTTGTTCTTAAACATGCTTAAGGGGAAAATATGGGTTTTTGGCTATGTTTGATCCGTTTTGACATATCATGTTGTTGTTTTGCTGTTTGTGGATGTTTATCATGTTGCTATGACTGTATGGTATGCTTTGTGATTGTTTAGAAGTGTCAGATTGGTCGAAAACGCCGTCGAATGGCATAAAACAGTCGTTGGACAAAGTGCAGGAATTCGGATCGGATGGGGGATTGAGGGCCGGATCGGATCGCCCTATGGGGTCGTGGAGCCACATCACGAACCAATCCATCTCCTCCGAACCGAACCGTCTGTGCGAAGTCTACGAGCATCAACTAAGGACCAGAGACTCGTACCCGATCCGAACCACTCGTGCAGGGGAACCCGACCCGAACCGTCTGGAAGAACGCGAAGAGATAGCCATGAAGAATCCAAAGCCGGAGCGCCCTACCCGAACCGAACCGCGTCTCCGACCCGACCCGAAGTGGAGTACCCGACCCGAACCGATTGGAAAGATGACAAGGAAGGAGGACCGAACCGAACCGCGTCTCCGACCCGACCCGAGTGGTCACTTGCGACCCGAACCGATGCACGATGGAGGAGCTTGAGGGACCGATCCGATCCAGTGAGGAATGTTGAAGGCCGAACCGAGCCACTGAGGGAGCCACTATGCCTGGAGCACGACCGAAGGAGCTTGTCACGAACCGGAGAGGCTCGTCATGACCAAACCGAACCGAAGAGCTTTGACTTGAGGCGTAAACAATGAAGCCGAACCGATCCAGATGAAGATGAAGACCATAGCCCGAGATGCAAAGGTAGTCCAAAGGAGAAGTTAGAGCCCAGAATCCAGATGGGAACCAATGAGTTCACTTCACGATTTGGGCTTTGCTGCGGACATGTGCAAAGGGGATTATCGGTGTCCATAACTTTGGTTCATCACTGAGAGATGGATTAGGGGCTCATAGTGTAGTTATACGGGGTTGGACTCTGTCATGGCCCAAAAGATTAGGTGACCAAAGTAGTGGATATCGTATGCTTTACGCACTGAGTAAGAGATGTGAGGATGGTTGCTATGCTTGATTGTTTGACATCACTATGACATACACACCCCCACCCCCGTATTCTTTACACTATATGTTAGTGGCACCTTAGAGTATTGTACGGTATGTAGTGCTAACTCTTTGGTTGCAGGTCCAGGTTCAGGTATGATTGGATTATACCTGTTATTGTTTTGTTTTGTTTAGCTGCTTATCGCTCACACCAGACTTTTTGTCTGACCTAGAGTTTTATGTCTCTTCTTATTACTCTGGGTGCTCACACGAGCAGACTAGAGACAGGTTAGGTGGATGCACGGGTAGCTGTACTGGAGACGAGCAGGAGACTTCCACGTATGATATTTATGTATTATCTCCCTGTGTTATCGATGGTCACTGCTTGGGCATTAGTAGTGTACCTTTTCCTTTCTTTTGCTTAGAGACAGTATTTTTGAAGTTGTAATAAGGATGTTGGATCATAAGCTGTATTTTGGATTTCCGCTGCCATGTTAGACATGATTTAGTTTTTCATCTTATGCACTGTCCCGCCTGTTTTATGTCAAAGTTATGTTATTATTATATTTTATTCCATGCGCTGTGAGACATTCTACAGGTTCTGTGTTAGTTCTTCACCTTCTTTCTTTCCTTCCGACGACCGTTCCGCGCTCGTTAGACATGTGTACAGCGCACTTTCGGAGGAAATGTCGGCTAGTACAGGGCGGGTCGTTACATTTGGTATCAGAGCTCTAGGTTGCGTAGTTAACCTGGGGAAAGTCATCAGGGAGAGATATTATATGTATATGAGAGCGCGTATTTGTGATTATTTTGATTTTTCAAAACTGGTTTTCAAAGCTATATAGATATATATATATATACTATTAGTATAGTTAAGGATGAAGTTGCACTGCACTGGCACCACAAAGGAGATGGTTGATCGTTTGCTCTGTACAGATTGAATGATGAGTCGATATGCGAGGAGTACTGGCAGAGGAGCCAATAATGGGAATGCTAATGAGATGAGGACTATGTTCACTGACTTCATGAGGGAGATGCTTAGGGATGTCCAGAGAGCGGCTCCTAATGTTGCTAACGGTGGTGGTGCAGCGGTGCAGGCGCCTAGGACCGATTTCGCCAAGCTTAACAAGGATTATGCTAGTCTTGGTGGGAAGCCGTTCCACGGAACGGAGTCGGCTACGGTTGTTCAGGATTGGTTGGATAGCTGTGAGCGTATCTTCGAAGACTTGGGTATTGAAGATGCCATGAAGAGGAAGCTAGCATCCCGTCAGCTTCAAGGACGAGCAATGAATTGGTGGAATGCTATTAAGGCAGCAACTCCAGAGGATCAGATTACATGGGATCAGTTTAAGGCTCGTTTTTGCGATAAGTTTATACCAGCTGCTCAGAAGTCAGAATTGTTTAGAAAGTTTCTGGAGCTTAAGCAGAACGGAAGGGCAGTTTCAGAGTATGTTGCTGAGTTCGATACTTTATCGAAATATGGGTTATCTCTTATCGACACTGCCGAGAAGAAGAACGAGAAGTTCATAACTGGTTTAGATGGGTACTTGGGGGAAAGGCTTATAAACCACATCGATGAGACGTTTGAATCGATTGTAGGAAAGGCATTAAGGTCAGAAAGTCTTTACCCTAAGCCTAAGGCTGAGGTCACTACTGCATCTGCAAAGGAGCCAAAGCCGCAAGCAGGCGGCGGAGGCAAGAATAATTCCCAGACTAAGAGGAAACAAGACCAAACCATGGATTGTCAGAGTAAGAAGAATAAGAAAGATGGCGAGTGCTTTAGCTGTGGCAAGAAGGGCCACTATGCCAGAGATTGTCGAGAAAAGCCTGGGGAAAGGAAGTGCTTTAATTGCGGCCAAGCGAGACATCACAAGAATGAATGTCCACAATCTCCTAGGGAGAAGCAGATTGTGAAAGCATATGCTATCAACGCTATTCCTTCTTCGTCGAATGCCCCAACTGCGGCGCAGAAGGAAAAAGGTGTCGTTATTTGAGGTATGCTTTCTATTTAAGATGTTTCTGTTCGAGTTTTGTTTAATAACAAGGTTTCCCATTCCTTCGTACCTAGTGACCTGGTAGATAGGTTGGAATTGGAACCCGAGATAGTCGATAGACCTTTAGTAGTGACCAACCCGATAGGTGGTTTGACTAGCCTTTGTAGGATTTGTCGTAATTTGGTCTTATCGAGTCATGGATGTATGTTTGTTGTGATTGCTTTATTTTGAGCTTTACTAGGTTTGGCTTGATTTTGGGAGCTGATTGACTCCAAAAGTATAGAGTGATAGTAGATTGTGAAGAGCCTTTGATGACCGTTAGAGTGGATGATGGACGAAGGGTGGTATTGGATCTCCTACCTTATTACGAAGATGATAACGGGAGTTAGAGAAGCAAATGTACATTGGATGTACAGTAGTTGGTCAGGACTTGGTCATGCGATCGATGATAATTTCAAGCAAGATTGGCAAGGATAGCCAAAGTCAGTTATGGATGCTTGAGTGTTTGGATGTTTTGCTCATGTCATCTCACGTAGATCGTCTGAACTCGGAGGAGATGTTCCTTGGGTGCTTGTCTGATATTGGTTTAGGCCTTTGGGACTTGTGCTCGGGGAATATCGAGGTCGATTAGGATGGTCTGCATGAGAGGTAGGTAGTTGTTGCGATTTTCATTGGATGATATCTTGGTTTACTCGAAGAGTGATAGGCAGTTGTGATAGGATAAGACTATTCGATGGTATGGACTGCCCAGAGTTAGACTCGATAGGGTTATGAGATGACTCGAGTGGGACTCAAGAAAGATGCAAAGTAATGAATTGTTTAGGACCATATGTTGATGTTTTTTTGAAAGAATAGGATGTGTTCGTTGGTCAAGGAAGGTGCAACGAAGGTTAAGACGATTCAAGTTGGACTTGAACTCGTAAAATAAAATAGATGTTTGATTGATCTTAGAGATGCAACGAATAGGGAGACGACTCACGATGGACTAAAGTTTGTAGGTAATGGATACTCAAGACTAGGTCTGAGTTATGGGTAATAGATTGACTCGAGTTGGACTCGAGGAGGCTGCGAGGAATTGGATTGGATCAAGTTAGACTCGAGAGGGCAGCAGGACAATGGATAGACTTGGGTGGGACTCGAGTGTTTCAGGCGGACTAAAAGCAGGGGTATCTGGGGACACCCGTTACCTTGGATCCGTTGGACGTGATCTAGTTATCCTTGGAGGATAAACGTGCGTTGGACGTACGGTAGTCCGTTTGGAGGCTGGGCTTCCATTAGTTATTGATGTTGGTTGGACCAGACATATAGGTGTTGATGTATTCAAGGATTTAGCAGGTGATAGATAGGATTTGTTTGATGGATGCTATGGTTTCTATGTTTGTTCCTACCTTTCTTCTCTTGATTAGACTATCACCTGTAAGGATCCTGTTAAATGGAAATAGGATAGGTTTGTTGATCATAGTGAGATGATGGGTGTATGATACTTTACGTTAGACTTGAAGTATGTTTGGGCATTGTGGAGCATCCATTGATCTTGGAGATTCAGCGGATATAGGAGATTCAAGTTGGACTTGGACTCATAGGTAGGGTACCTAGATTCATTGGATGAGTCTAGTTCACCTTTAGAAGGTGAATGTACGTTGGACGTGCAGTACAGATATGGGTAAGGTACCTAGATTCATTAGACGAGTCTAGTTCACCTTTAGAAGGTGAATGTACGTTAGACGTACAGTACAGATATAGATGTAGTGCCTAGGGTCATTGGATGGATCTAGTTTGCCTCTAAGAGGTGAATATATGTTGGACGTACAGTATGGATGTAGGCAAGATTCGGGTTAGACTTGAAAGGACATTTGGAATGTAGTTGGTAGTTTGACGTATATGGTTGGATTACCTAAGAAGATGACAGTACGGACGGATGCCGTAGTACCAGACTAGGTGCGGTAGCTGATGCATTGGGTAGGAGACATGCCAGTTTAGAGGCTATGTTTCTGGAATGGAGGCTACTAGAGTATATCATGGGGCATGACTTCAGACCTAAGTGTGAATTGGATTCAGAAACGCTAGTAAGCTTGACGATTAGATCGATCTGGATTGAGTGGAACAGTTCCAGTCAGAGGAACGATCCTAACTTATTGGAAATCGCCTCTAGGATAAAGATGGGAATCGATGGCGAGAGGACGACTGTACTTGGGAAGTAGAGGATGACATAAGAAGGTCGTATTTGAAGCTCTTTGTCTGGTAAGATCTTAGCGGCGATGATTCTTCCTTTGTTAGAAAACCGCATGCTAGGATATGCTTGTTGTACTATCATGTATGTTTGATTGTTTGAAATTGGTTGATAGGCATGCGGAACCCATTGTTGTTTCTTAGTTAAGGAATTTCGGGGGCGAAATTTCTTAAGGGGGGGAGAATGTAACAACCCACATTCTACGCATCTAGGATCGTAGAATATTTATTTCTTTTTCTAGGTAAGTCGTATGGTCGTGTACTTTTGGGAAACGACTAGTGGGGTCATTTCCCATGTTCATGATTTTTGCCAATTTTTAAATGACCATTTTGCCCCTAGTTGATCTTGTTTCATCCATAACTTTTGACTGGAAAGGAATTTTGACCTGAAACCACTTACATTAGCTCCGGATGATGGTTTCTCTTTCCGTAGAGTGGTCACTATAGCCAAACGGACTTACCGTTTGGGAGATATGGCTGAATTAAGGTTTAAAGGGTTATTTTCAGCTAATTGGGCTTAACCGGGTAATTAGCAGCTAGGCCCAAAGGGGGATTTCGGGATTAGTGGTACTTAAGGGCTGCTAGGGTTATGATTTCGGTTTTTACTTCATTTTCCAGCCGCCTAAGACATTCCTTTAAGTATAGCCATGGCCTCCACCTTCTAATTTCACTCCAAATCACCTCTAATCACTTTCTAATCAAAGATTAAGCAAAACTACATCAAACCAAAGGGGATTAGCACCAAATCAGAGAGAGAGTTGCTGGAACACATAGAGATTGGATTTATATCAGAGGAGTTTCAGTTCTGAAAGTTTAATTGTGCCAAAGGTGAGTGATTTGCTTAGTTTTTTTCACTAATTACGGCTAATTAGGGTAATTAGCGAAGATTAGCGAAATTATGGCTCAGAAAAATCTAGAAAAATTTCTAAAATTCTAAAACATCATTTTATGCCTCTGATATGAATTTGGGTTAATTTGGACTAATTTTGTAAATCCCAGAATTTAGGGGATTAA
Organism: Allium sativum; assembly: GCA_030737875.1. Classification (NCBI taxonomy): domain Eukaryota; kingdom Viridiplantae; phylum Streptophyta; class Magnoliopsida; order Asparagales; family Amaryllidaceae; genus Allium; species Allium sativum. The sequence goes on from CM060919.1 coordinate 662,888,142, forward strand.
GGGGTGATTAGCGTTAATTAGCGAAATTATGCGTGATAAAATTCTGGAAAAATATTCAGAAATTCATAAATATTGTATTAGACCTCTGTTAGAAAATTTGGTTAATTTGGTTAAGTTTTACTAATCCTATCATTAGTTGTTCTTAAACATGCTTAAGGGGAAAATATGGGTTTTTGGCTATGTTTGATCCGTTTTGACATATCATGTTGTTGTTTTGCTGTTTGTGGATGTTTATCATGTTGCTATGACTGTATGGTATGCTTTGTGATTGTTTAGAAGTGTTATATTGGTCGAAAACGCCGTCGAATGGCGTAAAACAGTCGCTGGACAAAGTGCAGGAATTCGGATCGGATGGGGGATTGAGGGCCGGATCGGATCGCCCTATGGGGTCGTGGAGCCACATCACGAACCAAGCCATCTCCTCCGAACCGAACCGTTTGTGCGAAGTCTACGAGCATCAACTAAGGACCAGAGACTCGTACCCGATCCGAACCACTCGTGCAGGGGAACCCGACCCGAACCGTCTGGAAGAACGCGAAGAGATAGCCATGAAGAATCCAAAGCCGGAGCGCCCTACCCGAACCGAACCGCGTCTCCGACCCGACCCGAAGTGGAGTACCCGACCCGAACCGAATGGAAAGATGACAAGGAAGGAGGACCGAACCGAACCGCGTCTCCGACCCGACCCGAGTGGTCACTTGCGACCCGAACCGATGCACCATGGAGGAGCTTGAGGGACCGATCCGATCCAGTGAGGAATGTTGAAGGCCGAACCGAGCCACTGAGGGAGCCACTATGCCTGGAGCACGACCGAAGGAGCTTGTCACGAACCGGAGAGGCTCGTCACGACCGAACCGAACCGAAGAGCTTTGACTTGAGGCGTAAACAATGAAGCCGAACCGATCCAGATGAAGATGAAGACCATAGCCCGAGATGCAAAGGTAGTCCAAAGGAGAAGTTAGAGCTCAGAATCCAGATGGGAACCAATGAGTTCACTTCACGATTTGGGCTTTGCTGCGGGACGTGTGCAAAGGGGATTATCGGTGTCCATAACTTTGGTTCATCACTGAGAGATGGATTAGGGGCTCATAGTGTAGTTATACGGGGTTGGACTCTGTCATGGCCCAAAAGATTAGGTGGCCAAAGTAGTGGATATCGTATGCTTTACGCACTGAGTAAGAGATGTGAGGATGGTTGCTATGCTTGATTGTTTGACATCACTATGACATACACACCCCCACCCCCGTATTCTTTACACCATATGTTAGTGGCACCTTAGAGTATTGTACGGTATGTAGTGCTAACGCTTTGGTTGCAGGTCCAGGTTCAGGTATGATTGGATTATACCTGTTATTGTTTTGTTTTGTTTAGCTGCTTATCGCTCACACCAGACTTTTTGTCTGACCTAGAGTTTTATGTCTCTTCTTATAACTCTGGGTGCTCACACGAGCAGACTAGAGACAGGTTAGGTGGATGCACGGGTAGCTGTACTGGAGACGAGCAGGAGGCTTCCACGTATGATATTTATGTATTATCTCCCTGTGTTATCGATGGTCACTGCTTGGGCATTAGTAGTGTACCTTTTCCTTTCTTTTGCTTAGAGACAATATTTTTGAAGTTGTAATAAGGATGTTGGATCATAAGCTGTATTTTGGATTTCCGCTGCCATGTTAGACATGATTTAGTTTTTCAGCTTATGCACTGTCCCGCCTGTTTTATGTCAAAGTTATGTTATTATTATATTTTATTCCATGCGCTGTGAGACATTCTACAGGTTCTGTGTTAGTTCTTCACCTTCTTTCTTTCCTTCCGACGACCGTTCCGCGCTAGTTAGACATGTGTACAGCGCACTTTCGGAGGAAATGTCGGCTAGTACAGGGCGGGTCGTTACATTTGGTATCAGAGCTCTAGGTTGCGTAGTTAACCTGGGGAAAGTCATCAGGGAGAGATATTATACGTATATGAGAGCGCGTATTTGTGATTATTTTGATTTTTCAAAACTGGTTTTCAAAGCTATATAGATATATATATATATATACTATTAGTATAGTTAAGGATGAAGTTGCACTGCACTGGCACCACAAAGGAGATGGTTGATCGTTTGCTCTATACAGATTGAACGATGAGCCGATATGCGAGGGGTACTGGCAGAGGAGCCAATAATGTGAATGCTACTGAGATGATGACTATGTTCACTGACTTCATGAGGGAGATGCTTAGGGATGTCCAGAGAGCGGCTCCTAATGTTGCTAATGGTGGTGGTGCAGCGGTGCAGGCGCCTAGGACCGATTTCGCCAAGCTTAACAAGGATTATGCTAGTCTTGGTGGGAAGCCGTTCCACGGAACGGAGTCGCCTACGGTTGTTCAGGATTGGTTGGATAGCTGTGAGCGTATCTTCGAAAACTTGGGTATTGAAGATGCCATGAAGAGGAAGCTAGCATCCCGTCAGCTTCAAGGACGAGCAATGAATTGGTGGAATGCTATTAAGGCAGCAACTCCAGAGGATCAGATTACATGGGATCAGTTTAAGGCTCGTTTTTGTGATAAGTTTATACCAGCTTCTCAGAAGTCAGAATTGTTTAGAAAGTTTCTGGAGCTTAAGCAGAACAGAAGGGCAGTTTCAGAGTATGTTGCTGAGTTCGATACTTTATCGAAATATGGGTTATCTCTTATCGACACTGCCGAGAAGAAGAACGAGAAGTTCATAACTGGTTTAGATGGGTACTTGGGGGAAAGGCTTATAAACCACATCGATGAGACGTTTGAATCGATTGTAGGAAAGGCATTAAGGTCAGAAAGTCTTTACCCTAAGCCTAAGGCTGAGGTCACTACTGCATCTGCAAAGGAGCCAAAGCCGCAAGCAGGCGGCGGAGGCAAGAATAATTCCCAGACTAAGAGGAAACAAGACCAAACCATGGATTGTCAGAGTAAGAAGAATAAGAAAGATGGCGAGTGCTTTAGCTGTGGCAAGAAGGGCCACTATGCCAGAGATTGTCGAGAAAAGCCTGGGGAAAGGAAGTGCTTTAATTGCGGCCAAGCGGGACATCACAAGAATGAATGTCCACAATCTCCTAGGGAGAAGCAGATTGTGAAAGCATATGCTATCAACGCTATTCCTTCTTCGTCGAATGCCCCAACTGCGGCGCAGAAGGAAAAAGGTGTCGTTATTTGAGGTATGCTTTCTATTTAAGATGTTTCTGTTCGAGTTTTGTTTAATAACAAGGTTTCCCATTCCTTCGTACCTAGTGACCTGGTAGATAGGTTGGAATTGGAACCCGAGATAGTCGATAGACCTTTAGTAGTGACCAACCCGATAGGTGGTTTGACTAGCCTTTGTAGGATTTGTCGTAATTTGGTCTTATCGAGTCATGGATGTATGTTTGTTGTGATTGCTTTATTTTGAGCTTTACTAGGTTTGGCTTGATTTTGGGAGCTGATTGACTCCAAAAGTATAGAGTGATAGTAGATTGTGAAGAGCCTTTGATGACCGTTAGAGTGGATGATGGACGAAGGGTGGTATTGGATCTCCTACCTTATTACGAAGATGATAACGGGAGTTAGAGAAGCAAATGTACATTGGATGTACAGTAGTTGGTCAGGACTTGGTCATGCGATCGATGATAATTTCAAGCAAGATTGGCAAGGATAGCCAAAGTCAGTTATGGATGCTTAAGTGTTTGGATGTTTTGCTCATGTCATCTCACGTAGATCGTCTGAACTCGGAGGAGATGTTCCTTGGGTGCTTGTCTGATATTGGTTTAGGCCTTTGGGACTTGTGCTCGGGGAATATCGAGGTCGATTAGGATGGTCTGCATGAGAGATAGGTAGTTGTTGCGATTTTCATTGGATGATATCTTGGTTTACTCGAAGAGTGATAGGCAGTTGTGATAGGATAAGACTATTCGATGGTATGGACTGCCCAGAGTTAGACTCGATAGGGTTATGAGATGACTCGAGTGGGACTCAAGAAAGATGCAAAGTAATGAATTGTTTAGGACCATATGTTGATGTTTTTTTTGAAAGAATAGGATGTGTTCGTTGGTCAAGGAAGGTGCAACGAAGGTTAAGACGATTCAAGTTGGACTTGAACTCGTAAAATAAAATAGATGTTTGATTGATCTTAGAGATGCAACGAATAGGGAGACGACTCACGATGGACTAGAGTTTGTAGGTAATGGATACTCAAGACTGGGTCCGAGTTATGGGTAATAGATTGACTCGAGTTGGACTCGAGGAGGCTGCGAGGAATTGGATTGGATCAAGTTAGACTCGAGAGGGCAGCAGGATAATGGATAGACTTGGGTGGGACTCGAGTGTTTCAGGCGGACTAAAAGCAGGGGTATCTGGGGACGCCCGTTACCTTGGATCCGTTGGACGTGATCTAGTTATCCTTGGAGGATAAACGTGCGTTGGACGTACGGTAGTCCATTTGGAGGCTGGGCTTCCATTAGTTATTGATGTTGGTTGGACCAGACATATAGGTGTTGATGTATTCAAGGATTTAGCAGGTGATAGATAGGATTTGTTTGATGGATGCTATGGTTTCTATGTTTGTTCCTACCTTTCTTCTCTTGATTAGACTATCACCTGTAAGGATCCTGTTAAATGGAAACAGGATAGGTTTGTTGATCATAGTGAGATGATGGGTGTATGATACTTTACGTTAGACTTGAAGTGTGTTTGGGCATTGTGGAGCGTCCATTGATCTTGGAGATTCAGCGGATATAGGAGATTCAAGTTGGACTTGGACTCATAGGTAGGGTACCTAGATTCATTGGATGAGTCTAGTTCACCTTTAGAAGGTGAATGTACGTTGGACGTGCAGTACAGATATGGGTAAGGTACCTAGATTCATTAGATGAGTCTAGTTCACCTTTAGAAGGTGAATGTACGTTAGACGTACAGTACAGATATAGATGTAGTGCCTAGGGTCATTGGATGGATCTAGTTTGCCTCTAAGAGGTGAATATACGTTGGACGTGCAGTATGGATGTAGGCAAGATTCGGGTTAGACTTGAAAGGACATTTGGAATGTAGTTGGTAGTTTGACGTATATGGTTGGATTACCTAAGAAGATGACAGTACTGACGGATGCCGTAGTACCAGACTAGGTGCGGTAGCTGATGCATTGGGTAGGAGACATGCCAGTTTAGAGGCTATGTTTCTGGAATGGAAGCTACTAGAGTATATCATGGGGCATGACTTCAGACCTAAGTGTGAATTGGATTCAGAAACGCTAGTAAGCTTGACGATTAGATCGATCTGGATTGAGTGGAACAGTTCCAGTCAGAGGAACGATCCTAACCTATTGGAAATCACCTCTAGGATAAAGATGGGAATCGATGGTGAGAGGACGACTGTACTTGGGAAGTAGAGGATGACATAAGAAGGTCGTATTTGAAGCTCTTTGTCTGGTAAGATCTTAGCGGCGATGATTCTTCCTTTGTTAGAAAACCGCATGCTAGGATATGCTTGTTGTACTATCATGTATGTTTGATTGTTTGAAATTGGTTGATAGGCATGCGGAACCCATTGTTGTTTCTTAGTTAAGGAATTTCGGGGGCGAAATTTCTTAAGGGGGGGAGAATGTAACAACCCACATTCTACGCATCTAGGATCGTAGAATATTTATTTCTTTTTCTAGGTAAGTCGTATGGTCGTGTACTTTTGGGAAACGACTAGTGGGGTCATTTCCCATGTTCATGATTTTTGCCAATTTTTAAATGACCGTTTTGTCCCTAGTTGATCTTGTTTCGTCCATAGCTTTTGACTGGAAAGGAATTTTGACCTGAAACCACTTTCATTAGCTCCGGATGATGGTTTCTCTTTCCGTAGAGTGGTCATAATAGCCAAACGGACTTACCGTTTGGGAGATATGGCTGAATTAAGGTTTAAAGGGTTATTTTCAGCTAATTGGGCTTAACCGGGTAATTAGCAGCTAGGCCCAAAGGGGGATTTCGGGATTAGTGGTATTTAGGGGCTGGTAGGGTTATGATTTCGGTTTTTACTTCATTTTCCAGCCGCCTAAGACATTCCTTCAAGTATAGCCATGGCCTCCACCTTCTAATTTCACTCCAAATCACCTCTAATCACTTTCTAATCAAAGATTAAGCAAAACTACATCAAACCAAAGGGGATTAGCACCAAATCAGAGAGAGAGTTGCTGGAACACATAGAGATTGGATTTATATCGGAGGAGTTTCAGTTCTGAAAGTTTAATTGTGCCAAAGGTGAGTAATTTGCTTAGTTTTTTTCACTAATTACGGCTAATTAGGGTAATTAGCGAAGATTAGCGAAATTATGGCTCAGAAAAATCTAGAAAAGTTTCTAAAGTTCTAAAACATCATTTTATGCCTCTGATATGAATTTGGGTTAATTTGGACTAATTTTGTTAATCCCGGAATTTAGGGGATTAAGGGGTGATTAGTGTTAATTAGCGAAATTAAGCGTGATAAAATTCTGGAAAAATATTCAGAAATTCAAAAATATTGTTTTAGACCTCTGTTAGAAAATTTGGTTAATTTGGTTAAGTTTTACTAATCCTATCATTAGTTGTTCTTAAACATGCTTAAGGGGAAAATATGGGTTTTTGGCTATGTTTGATCCATTTTGACATATCATGTTGTTGTTTTGCTGTTTGTGGATGTTTATCATGTTGCTATGACTGTATGGTATGCTTTGTGGTTGTTTAGAAGTGTTAGATTGGTCGAAAATGCCGTCGAATGGCGTAAAACAGTCGCTAGACAAAGTGTAGGAATTCGGATCGGATGGGGGATTGAGGGCCGGATCGGATCGCCCTATGGGGTCGTGGAGCCACATCACGAACCAAGCCATCTCCTCCGAACCGAATCGTCTGTGCGAAGTCAACGAGCATCAACTAAGGACCAGAGACTCGTACCCGATCCGAACCACTCGTGCAGGGGAACCCGACCCGAACCGTCTGGAAGAACGCGAAGAGATAGCCATGAAGAATCCAAAGCCGGAGCGCCCTACCCGAACCGAACCGCGTCTCCGACCCGACCCGAAGTGGAGTACCCGACCCGAACTGAATGGAAAGATGACAAGGAAGGAGGACCGAAACGAACCGCGTCTCCGACCCGACCCGAGTGGTCACTTGCGACCCGAACCGATGCACCATGGAGGAGCTTGAGGGACCGATCCGATCCAGTGAGGAATGCTGAAGGCCGAACCGAGCCACTGAGGGAGCCACTATGCCTGGAGCACGACCGAAGGAGCTTGTCACAAACCGGAGCGGCTCGTCACGACCGAACCGAACCGAAGAGCTTTGACTTGAGGCGTAAACAATGAAGCCGAACCGATCCAGATGAAGATGAAGACCATAGCCCGAGATGCAAAGGTAGTCCAAAGGAGAAGTTAGAGCTCAGAATCCAGATGGGAACCAATGAGTTCACTTCACGATTTGGGCTTTGCTGCGGGACGTGTGCAAAGGGGATTATCGGTGTCCATAACTTTGGTTCATCACTGAGAGATGGATTAGGGGCTCATAGTGTAGTTATACGGGGTTGGACTCTGCCATGGCCCAAAGGATTAGGTGACCAAAGTAGTGGATATCGTATGCTTTACGCACTGAGTAAGAGATGTGAGGATGGTTGCTATGCTTGATTGTTTGACATCACTATGACATACACACCCCCACCCCCGTATTCTTTACACCATATGTTAGTGGCACCTTAGAGTATTGTACGGTATGTAGTGCTAACTCTTTGGTTGCAGGTCCAGGTTCAGGTATGATTGGATTATACCTGTTATTGTTTTGTTTTGTTTAGCTACTTATCGCTCACACCAGACTTTTTGTCTGACCTAGAGTTTTATGTCTCTTCTTATTACTCTGGGTGCTCACACGAGCAAACTAGAGACAGGTTAGGTGGATGCACGGGTAGCTGTACTGGAGACGAGCAGGAGGCTTCCACGTATGATATTTATGTATTATCTCCCTGTGTTATCGATGGTCACTGCTTGTGTGACAGCCTGGAATTTCGCTCGATCTGAATCAGTCGTTAAACCGATCTAGACCGTTCGAAACCCCTGAACGTTTGAGAACAGGACAAATCAGGACACATACAGAAGAATATTTCATTGTTATTACAACAATTCCATCAGATACAAGAATATACAGAGTATAAATGAATAAATTACATTCGATAAATATCAGAGATTACAATAAATTACATAGCTGCGGAAACTAATACAAAGCACAACTGAAGGTGATATACGGATACAGAGCTTTCCGGATATCATTCCAGCTGTAAACCAGGATCCTGTGAATATAAATCTGCAAAACCAAAACTACTAGCTGCCCGTGCGGAAAATAGGGGCACCCAGAGTTTAGGTTAAAACAATAAACTCCAGGTCAGTCATGTGACTGGTGTGAGAACTAAAACAGTTATTTAAACTTTACTTTAAAAGAGAGTAATTCAAGGGACCACGTCGTATAACACAGAACGGGTTTCCTCCCAAGAATACCAGTGCATAGAATAAACAGCGCAATGCTTTTTCGAAAAATGAAGCTATTATAAGACCCAGGTCCCATCACACAATGCAACGCAAGCCGGAGGATAGGGTTTTACCTTATAACAGCCAAACATGCTTGATACGTTTAAAACAAATCATTTGATACTATAATAAGTGTATAGTGTCAAAATAATTTCAATCATAAATATAAATCATAGACGGCATGGGTACCATATATCATGTCGCCATACTAGTTCTACAATTAAAACCGCAATACACGTATTGGAAATTGGATTTCCGTCATGAGTCGACGCAAGGGGCAAGCTCCTCTCCGCGTTCGAGACACTCTAGCAAATGTCCCAGGGCTACGCACTCTGGGAAACCCTTGGATGCTTCAGGGCCGGTCCTCACTTACGTTAGAGGATTAGTATTCCTGAACACACGTTTCCCGGTCCTTACAGACCTAAAATCGAGGCGCCTCATCCAACAACCACAAAGGTGAAAAGTATATCAATGTCAGGGCTGGTAAGTCACTGACACCACCAAAGCTAGAAAGAAACGTCGTGCTCTCCCTGCAGTCCGTATCCCGTTTTTGACTCATACCGAGGTGTGAGGCTCGCGAATTCACGTTATACACAAAGCTGCCACGTAGGCCGTGCTTTGATCATCAACCACAAGACTTTGCTTTTCAACAGAAGCCTTGATCATTGCATCTTAGCGTGCCACACAGGCAATTCATGCCATGCGACTGATGTCCATCGATATACAACCTCTGAGCTCGTACGTCTCAGAGAAGGGCGTTAAGCAAAAGAATAAATTCTCCGCCGCCAAACAGATGTATATTTAATAGAAATATCGCTTTGGAGCAAAACTGGCGATACTCCATTCTCGCTCATTTCTAAATTTGACAATTTAGATTATAGATTCACATTTCAAATCTAATTGCAGATTCAATAAAACTCCTTTTACTGGGTTAAAGAACTAGGTGTTATTTAAAACACAGTTCACGACAAACCCAAATCACATTCTATTTATTATCGGGTTAAAGAACTAGTGTTATTTAAAACACCGTTCACGATAAACCCATTTCCAATCCAATCAAATATATTAGAAATTCCGATTATTTAAAACCCCTTTTTAAATCTAATTTATTTATTTAAAAATAATTGGGTTTTAAATTTAGTTCAAAACTAGTTCATTTCGATAAAAATCCATTTTTATCTTTTCAAATGTGGAGTTTTTCACCCCAATTTTTCCCAAATCATTCCTTATGATTTTACACAAATTATTACTATTTTTAATAATTTTATCAAGGCCCGTACAATCGATTTCCAATAATGGTCATCGAACTGCACTTACAGCGACCTTTTTCGAATTTGATTTGGACGTATCTCCAAATCCGACCGTTAGATTTCAAATTTCTAATATTCGTTAGAAAGCTCTTTTCTATACGAACCCAACGGTTCCGGTTTTAGGAGAATCCGACGGTCGGATCTCCAGTAATGTCCGTTTGAAATAAATAGTCGAAATTCACGAACTGCCGCGGCGCGGCGCGTTCTATTCAGGCCATTATATTATATATATAATATATATAATATATATTTCGTCGATTTCTATTTAAAACGAATTATATAAATAGTTTTAAATTCGTTCAAAAGCAATTTCAACTTCCATTTCAATTCAAATCAAAATTGAATTCTTCTTTATAAATTCGTTTTAAAATCCATTTCTATTCAATTCAAATTTCAATTCAATTTGAATTCATTTCAATTCGCTTTCGATTCAATTCAGATTGGTTTTCTATTCGATTCCATTCAAATTGGTTTTCTATTCGATTCAATTCGAATTGGTTTTCTATTCGATTCATTTCGAAATCGTTATATATTCAATTCATTTCGAAATCGTTTTATATTCAATTCATTTCGAAATCACTTTATATTCAATTCATTTCGAAATCGTTTTATATTCAATTCATTTCGAAATCGTTATATATTCAATTCATTTCGAAATCGTTTTATATTCAATTCATTTCGAAATCGTTATATATTCAATTCATTTCGAAATCGTTATATATTCAATTCATTTCGAAATCGTTTTATATTCAATTCATTTCGAAATCGGTTTATATTCAATTCATTTCGAAATCGGTTTATATTCAATTCATTTCGAAATCGTTATATATTCAATTCATTTCGAAATCGTTATATATTCAATTCATTTCGAAATCGGTTTATATTCAATTCATTTCGAAATCGTTTTATATTCAATTCATTTCGAAATCGGTTTATATTCAATTCATTTCGAAATCGTTATATATTCAATTCATTTTAAAATGAATCAAATCGATATAAATATCGTTCACGTCAAAAATGGCGTCAATCTAATCAACACGACTTCATATATTTCGTTTTCAAATATTTCCATTTTAAATATTTCGTTTTCAAATATTTCTATTTCAAATATTTCATTTTCAAATATTTCGATTTCAAATAATTCTTTTTGTCAACATACGACTAATCTCAACGAATGAGTACCGTCCACGTGTGACTATTTTTGTTAAAATATCTCGTTCAACACATGACTAATCTCAACGGATGAGTACAGTCAACACATGAACCTTTATTTTATATTGATAAAGATGTAAATTTCATTATAAAGATATTCGTTCAACACATGACTAATCTCAACGGATGAGTACAGTTAACACATGAACCTTTATTTTATATTGATAAAGATGTAAATTTTATTATTAAAATATTCGTTCAACACATGACTAATCTCAACGGATGAGTACAGTCAACACATGAACCTTTATTTTATATTGATACAGATGTAAATTTTATTATTAAAATATTCGTTCAACACATGTATATAATAGCAACGATAAATAGTCAACCATCAACCAAAGTGCACTACACTGTATAAGCATCAAATATAGATATCTAACGCTTATAACAGCCTGTCAATCAATCGATCGACATATTAAATCAATCAGGATGAGTGAACTTCAAATTTCATCCCAACACCCGTGTGGGGTTTCAAACAATCAAACATAGATTTCATTTGTGCAGTTGGGCGATGTGTAAAATTTATCGACCCAATCAATGTCCTTCAAATAGGTGTACATAAACAAACCGTCCGGTTTGTAAATGAATATTTATTTTATTCACTTCACGTTAAAAATTATATTTTTAACGATAAAATATTTTATTTTAACATATGAATATCTATTCAGTTCATTCTTTAAATTAAATGGTATTTTTATTTTTCTAACATATTTTAGAAAATTTCGGCGGCATAACGGCACGATACTAGAAACGGGACGAGGCCTAGCCTTATCCCCGGTCTAGTGAAGGCCCACGCCATTCACACATCAATCAAATCAATTTCAATTCACCAAACAATTCAATTCAATTCAAACCAAACAAACAAGTCCATGGTCTGTTGACGATTGTGTCGGGTGCTACTAAACACCGTCTGCATCCTAGTATATATATATAACTAGAAAAAGAAATTGAAAGGTGAGAAATTCTCACCGACTAGCTAAACCAAACGCCACGACTCTTCTTATGTAGAAATCTTCGTCGTTCTCGCCTTTTGTCACTTTCACCGCCCGTAGTCACTACATATATAAAAATCACATTTTTATATTTTGATGTCTTTAAAATAAAAATCACATTTTTATTTCTTCATGATAAAAATAAAGTTCACATTTTTATTTAACTTCATATACTTATAACGCTTCATTCTATATAAAAATTATATTTTTGTATTTCTACTTCTTATATAAAGATCGAATTTTTATTATCTATATAATATAAAAATCATATTTTTATAATCTCTGCTATATAAAGATAATATTTTTAGCCTTCATATAATATAAAAATTATATTTTTAACCTTCCTGTATAATAAAAATTATATTTTTAACCTTCCTGTATAATAAAAATTATATTTTTATACAAACAAAAACATCTCCTCTCCTATTTGCCACATATATGAAGATTTCATATTAAAAATCAATTCTTTATATGATAAAAATAACTAAACTTATCGTTATAATAAGCCTACCTTCATATAAATTAAAAATCAGAATTTTAAATAAAAATCAGAATTTTATATTAAAAAAAAAAAACTAAAAACTCACTGTTCAATGAGGGAGGAGGCGATAGGGTTCGTCGGAGGTATTACGCGATGGGTTCTCCGGCTGTAGGGGACTTCAACGAGGTGGAGAGAGGAGCTGGACAGTCGGTGTTGCTGCAGGCCGGAGGAGGAGAGGAAGGGGAGATCGGTGGCGGCGCAAGGAGGGGTGCGAGGTAGGGTGCTGTTCGATTTGGGGTTGGGGTGATCGGAAATGGGAGAGAAGAGAGAGGAAGCAGGCGATAGAGGGGGAAGGAGGTTCGTCAGCGGCGCTGTGTCCCAGCGAGGTGGAGGCGTCGTCGATGGGTGGAGGGCAGGCGCGTCCGATTTAGGGTATTCGGGTTTTTTTCTTTCTTTGAAATGAATTTCAACGGTAGGGGGGCTGAGAGATAAGGGAGAGGAAAGGTTTTTTTTTATTTTATTTTATTTTATATTATTTAATTTCTAAAAGTTGACTTTTACATACGACCTCGAAACGAGGCCCACCGCCTGTCGCCCATAGCGTTTTACCCCCATTCCGAACACAATGGGATATGTATCGCAAGCTGATTTGATCGTTACAATCAGTTTCCTGTTGAATTTTCATTTAAATCACTATATTGAATTTTAAGCGTACATTTCAAATTACCGGGGTCACATACTAACTAGAAAAATTCTCGAAAAATATTTTCTAGCTTTGTATTGACGATACGGTCCTAACAAAACTAGTTTCGTCGAATTCTGAGACCGTTAGAAAAATGGCCAATTTCCAGTCGATTAAAATCAACTGAAACTGGTCAAACGCGTTTTCCTTTGCCACGCTCACATATTGATTCGAAAAATTATGAAATTTGAAACCTAGCAATAATTTGACATCACGAACCCAACAAAAGTGGTTTCGTCGAAATCCGAGGTCGTTTGCAAAATTCCTATTTTTAAGGGCCTGAATTCCATAGCGACTATTCAGAATTTTCAACTGGACATATCTTTTAATTCCTGCTATGAAATCTCGATTTTTCAGATTCGTTGGAAAGATATCATCAATTAGATCCTAATGTTTTCGGTTTCACTAAAATCCGGATTGTTTTGCACCCGGTACATTCAATTGAAGTTTGAAATCGAATTATCGAACTACCGCGCCATTTTCAATTCTATTTATAATTATATATAAATTTTTATATTCTAACGACGACGTATATAATATATACGTTCTAATTCTATTCAAAATAAATTCCTCGACAATATTATTTAAAATAATCTATTTTAAATATTCAAAATTCGCTAAAATTGCCAAAATAAAATTTTTAAACTGGCCCAGATTTTCGGGTTGTTACAATCTCCCCCACTTAAAACTTTTCGTCCCCGAAAAGGAACAAAGTCGAAAGTGGTTTGATTATTCAACTCTACCTTCGATCTGGCTTCCATTCTCCAACTTTTCAGTTTCTGGGAATTTTCAAAAATTTGGCTAACACCTTAAATTTTCGAAAAATTTCGCCATAACCTCCCCTGCACCGGGAGCATCGGGGAATTTCAAATAGCTTCCCCGGTCCTTCTAATCTCAAAAAGAAAAAGAAAAAGCCAAGCGGCTAGCCAATAGGCTCATAAAATCATCATCACCCAAACAAAACAGTAAATTATGATAAACATGTACCTATTTGTCGGGCAAACAAATTTTATCCTTCGGCTCTAGCCTCCTTGCTATGACCTGTTCAATGTAAGTACATATATGCAAGCAAATGCGACCAATTCTCAATATAGTTCAATATTTGGTTCAATTAGGCTAAATGGTTCAAAATTATCAAACAAATAAACAAACAACACAAACATCAATCAATTAGTGGATTAACGTTTCAAATTCATAATTTTGATACATATACAGAAAATCTTGTTTTTGATGCCAATTCACAACAATGTGTTCTAGCTATATAAGTTTTGGTTCTCACACCAGTCTAATGGAAATATATAGATATCACACCTTCGTCACTCGAAAATAAATGCTGGTGATGGTATACTTCATCATCAGGACCATGTCCGGGCGACTAGAGTGTGACTCTATATCTATCTAATATATTAAAACTTCGAATATACGTTCATGACGCGTATATGCAAAACCTTTATATACTAGATTGTCCAAATTTAAAATAAATAAATATTCAAATACGTTTAAAATGGTTTAAATTTCAAAACAAAATTGTTTTCATTTGAAAATATACTCTTCACACTCGTTCTAGGATAATACTGATCCTATCTCTAACAAGTCATTCCAATTGGATATTACTAATCCAATATCTGATGAATCCTTTCGTATGGTTCTAATGTGCCTTGTTCTCGAGCTCTGTAAACCAAAGCTCTGATACCAAATGTGACAGCCTGGAATTTCGCTCGATCCGAATCAGTCGTTAAACCGATCTAGACCGTTCGAAACCCATGAACGTTTGAGAACAGGACAAATCAGGACACATACAGAAGAACATTTCATTGTTATTACAACAATTCCATCAGATACAAGAATATACAGAGTATAAATGAATAAATTACATTCGATAAATATCAGAGATTACAATAAATTACATAGCAGCGGAAACTAATACAAAGCACAACTGAAGGTGATATACGGATACAGAGCTTTCCGGATATCATTCCAGCTGTAAACCAGGATCCTGTGAATATAAATCTGCAAAACCAAAACTACTAGCTGCCCGTGCGGAAAATAGGGGCACCCAGAGTTTAGGTTAAAACAATAAACTCCAGGTCAGTCATGTGACTGGTGTGAGAACTAAAACAGTTATTTAAACTTTACTTTAAAAGAGAGTAATTCAAGGGACCACGCCGTATAACACGGAACGGGTTTCCTCCCAAGAATACCAGTGCATAGAATAAACAGCGCAATGCTTTTTCGAAAAATGAAGCTATTATAAGACCCAGGTCCCATCACACAATGCAACGCAAGCCGGAGGATAGGGTTTTACCTTATAACAGCCAAACATGCTTGATACGTTTAAAACAAATCATTTGATACTATAATAAGTGTATAGTGTCAAAACAATTTCAATCATAAATATAAATCATAGACGGCATGGGTACCATATATCATGTCGCCATACTAGTTCTACAATTAAAACCGCAATACACGTAATGGAAATTGGATTTCCGTCATGAGTCGAGGCAAGGGGCAAGCTCCTCTCCGCGTTCGAGACACTCTAGCAAATGTCCCAGGGCTACGCACTCTGGGCAACCCTTGGATGCTTCAGGGCCGGTCCTCACTTACGTTAGAGGATTAGTATTCCTGAACACACGTTTCCCGGTCCTTACAGACCTAAAATCGAGGCGCCTCATCCAACAACCACAAAGGTGAAAAGTATATCAATGTCAGGGCTGGTAAGTCACTGACACCACCAAAGCTAGAAAGAAACGTCGTGCTCTCCCTGCAGTCCGTATCCCGTTTTTGACTCATACCGAGGTGTGAGGCTCGCGAATTCACGTTATACACAAAGCTGCCACGTAGGCCGTGCTTTGATCATCAACCACAAGACTTTGCTTTTCAACAGAAGCCTTGATCATTGCATCTTAGCGTGCCACACAGGCAATTCATGCCATGCGACTGATGTCCATCGATATACAACCTCTGAGCTCGTACGTCTCAGAGAAGGGCGTTAAGCAAAAGAATAAATTCTCCGCCACCAAACAGATGTATATTTAATAGAAATCAATCAACACAGAATAAAATCCATTGTCAGACACACAATCCATTTACAAGTCCGTTCTGGGTCTGAACGAAACCGGAGGCACTTTCCTCGCATATCCATCCATCTCCAAGTACGTCTGGACGACCACCAACTATTTCCATCCTCTTGGGTGTACAGCCCAATCAGGATCGTCAGTAATTATCCAAACGATGTGAAGACTTCCGGTCTTCGACCACCGTCTTCATCTTCGACATATCTTCGAATCGGTTATTCAGAATGGGTGTAAACCCGGTCTTTCCGAACAACCCGCGTATATTAAGAACAAATGTTACACAAACACAACGTACGCCTCATTCCAATTCATTAGTCACTAACCGCAAATTAGCAAGAGAACAATTTCCCAAACATTAACCCCGAAGGCCGAAACCAACATCAGATCAATACCCAGGAAACCATTCTTCTTAGCCAACCTACAGCTAGTTTCTAAATTCCACATTCTTAGGGAAAGGTTCCCATTAATTTTATCCAAGATAAATTCTTTAAAATTTATCCTGTAATCTTCCTTTGGATGTCGTTTCAAACCAAATTATGGTTTTTCTAAACTAGTCGAGATTAGCGGACCACACCGAAGTAATTATTTATTTTATTTCCCAATCCCAACCTATTCATCCCATGAAGCAAAACTGGTAATACTCCATATCTAACACCATGGTGTTATCGGTAAAATTAATTACCATTTCACGTTCAAATCTAATTAAAGATTTAACTATCGCTTTGGAGCAAAACTGGCGATACTACATTCTCGCTCATTTCTAAATTTGACAATTTAGATTATAGATTCACATTTCAAATCTAATTGCAGATTCAATAAAACTCCTTTTACTGGGTTAAAGAACTAGGTGTTATTTAAAACACAGTTCACGACAAACCCAAATCACATTCTATTTATTATCGGGTTAAAGAACTAGTGTTATTTAAAACACCGTTCACGATAAACCCATTTCCAATCCAATCAAATATATTAGAAATTCCGATTATTTAAAACCCCTTTTTAAATCTAATTTATTTATTTAAAAATAATTGGGTTTTAAATTTAGTTCAAAACTAGTTCATTTCGATAAAAATCCATTTTTATCTTTTCAAATGTGGAGTTTTTCACCCCAATTTTTCCCAAATCATTCCTTATGATTTTACAAAAATTATTACAATTTTTAATAATTTTATCAAGGCCCGTACAGTCGATTTCCAATAATGGTCATCGAACTGCACTTACAACGACCTTTTTCGAATTTGATTTGGACGTATCTCCAAATACGACCGTTAGATTTCAAATTTCTAATATTCGTTAGAAAGCTCTTTTTTATACGAACCCAACGGTTCCGGTTTTAGGAGAATCCGACGGTCGGATCTCCCGTAATGTCCGTTTGAAATAAATAGTCGAAATTCACAAACTGCCGCGGCGCGGCGCGTTCTATTCAGGCCTTTATATTATATATATAATATATATTTCGTCGATTTCTATTTAAAACGAATTATATAAATAGTTTTAAATTCGTTTCAAAAGCAATTTCAACTTCCATTTCAATTCAAATCAAAATTGAATTCTTCTTTATAAATTCGTTTTAAAATCCATTTCTATTCAATTCAAATTTCAATTCAATTTGAATTCATTTCAATTCGCTTTCGATTCAATTCAGATTGGTTTTCTATTCGATTCCATTCAAATTGGTTTTCTATTCGATTCAATTCGAATTGGTTTTCTATTCGATTCATTTCGAAATCGTTATATATTCAATTCATTTCGAAATCGTTTTATATTCTATTCATTTCGAAATCACTTTATATTCAATTCATTTCGAAATCGTTTTATATTCAATTCATTTCGAAATCGTTATATATTCAATTCATTTCGAAATCGTTTTATATTCAATTCATTTCGAAATCGTTATATATTCAATTCATTTCGAAATCGTTATATATTCAATTCATTTCGAAATCGTTTTATATTCAATTCATTTCGAAATCGGTTTATATTCAATTCATTTCGAAATCGGTTTATATTCAATTCATTTCGAAATCTTTATATATTCAATTCATTTCGAAATCGTTATATATTCAATTCATTTCGAAATCGGTTTATATTCAATTCATTTCGAAATCGTTTTATATTCAATTCATTTCGAAATCGGTTTATATTCAATTCATTTCGAAATCGTTATATATTCAATTCATTTTAAAATGAATCAAATCGATATAAATATCGTTCACGTCAAAAATGGCGTCAATCTAATCAACACGGCTTCATATATTTCGTTTTCAAATATTTCCATTTTAAATATTTCGTTTTCAAATATTTCTATTTCAAATATTTCATTTTCAAATATTTCGATTTCAAATAATTCTTTTTGTCAACATACGACTAATCTCAACGAATGAGTACCGTCCACGTGTGACTATTTTTGTTAAAATATCTCGTTCAACACATGACTAATCTCAACGGATGAGTACAGTCAACACATGAACCTTTATTTTATATTGATAAAGATGTAAATTTCATTATAAAGATATTCGTTCAACACATGACTAATCTCAACGGATGAGTACAGTCAACACATGAACCTTTATTTTATATTGATAAAGATGTAAATTTTATTATTAAAATATTCGTTCAACACATGACTAATCTCAACGGATGAGTACAGTCAACACATGAACCTTTATTTTATATTGATAAAGATGTAAAATTTATTATTAAAATATTCGTTCAACACATGTATATAATAGCAACGATAAATAGTCAACCATCAACCAAAGTGCACTACACTGTATAAGCATCAAATATAGATATCTAACGCTTATAACAGCCTGTCAATCAATCGATCGACATATTAAATCAATCAGGATGAGTGAACTTCAAATTTCATCCCAACACCCGTGTGGGGTTTCAAACAATCAAACATAGATTTCATTTGTGCAGTTGGGCGATGTGTAAAATTTATCGACCCAATCAATGTCCTTCAAATAGGTGTACATAAACAAACCGTCCGGTTTGTAAATGAATATTTATTTTATTCACTTCACGTTAAAAATTATATTTTTAACGATAAAATATTTTATTTTAACATATGAATATCTATTCAGTTCATTCTTTAAATTAAATGGTATTTTTATTTTTCTAACATATTTTAGAAAATTTCGGCGGCATAACGGCACGATACTAGAAACGGGACGAGGCCTAGCCTTATCCCCGGTCTAGTGAAGGCCCACGCCATTCACACATCAATCAAATCAATTTCAATTCACCAAACAATTCAATTCAATTCAAACCAAACAAACAAGTCCATGGTCTGTGGACGATTGTGTCGGGTGCTACTAAACACCGTCTGCATCCTAGTATATATATATAACTAGAAAAAGAAATTGAAAGGTGAGAAATTCTCACCGACTAGCTAAACCAAACGCCACGACTCTTCTTATGTAGAAATCTTCGTCGTTCTCGCCTTTTGTCACTTTCACCGCCCGTAGTCACTACATATATAAAAATCACATTTTTATATTTTGATGTCTTTAAAATAAAAATCACATTTTTATTTCTTCATGATAAAAATAAAGTTCACATTTTTATTTAACTTCATATACTTATAACGCTTCATTCTATATAAAAATTATATTTTTATATTTCTACTTCTTATATAAAGATCGAATTTTTATTATCTGTATAATATAAAAATCATATTTTTATAATCTCTGCTATATAAAGATAATATTTTTAGCCTTCATATAATATAAAAATTATATTTTTAACCTTCCTGTATAATAAAAATTATATTTTTAACCTTCCTGTATAATAAAAATTATATTTTTATACAAACAAAAACATCTCCTCTCCTATTTGCCACATATATGAAGATTTCATATTAAAAATAAATTCTTTATATGATAAAAATAACTAAACTTATCGTTATAATAAGCCTACCTTCATATAAATTAAAAATCAGAATTTTAAATAAAAATCAGAATTTTAAATAAAAATCAGAATTTTATATTAACAAAAAAAAACTAAAAACTCACTGTTCAATGAGGGAGGAGGCGATAGGGTTCGTCGGAGGTATTACGCGATGGGTTCTCCGGCTGTGGGGGACTTCAACGAGGCGGAGAGAGGAGCTGGACAGTCGGTGTTGCTGCAGGCCGGAGGAGGAGAGGAAGGGGAGATCGGTGGCGGCGCAAGGAGGGGTGCGAGGTAGGGTGCTGTTCGATTTGGGGTTGGGGTGATCGGAAATGGGAGAGAAGAGAGAGGAAGCAGGCGATAGAGGGGGAAGGAGGTTCGTCAGCGGAGCTGTGTCCCAGCGAGGTGGAGGCGTTGTCGATGGGTGGAGGGCAGGCGCGTCCGATTTAGGGTATTCGGGTTTTTTTTTCTTTCTTTGAAATGAATTTCAACGGTAGGGGGGGCTGAGAGATAAGGGAGAGGAAAGGTTTTTATTTTATTTTATCTTATATTATTTAATTTCTAAAAGTTGACTTTTACATACGACCTCGAAACGAGGCCCACCGCCTGTCGCCCATAGCGTTTTACCCCCATTCCGAACACAATGGGATATGTATCGCAAGCTGATTTGATCGTTACAATCAGTTTCCTTTTGAATTTTCATTTAAATCACTATATTGAATTTTAAGCGTACATTTCAAATTACCGGGGTCACATACTAACTAGAAAAATTCTCGAAAAATATTTTCTAGCTTTGTATTGACGATACGGTCCTAACAAAACTAGTTTCATCGAATTCTGAGACCGTTAGAAAAATGGCCAATTTCCAGTCGATTAAAATCAACTGAAACTGGTCAAACGCGTTTTCCTTTTCCACGCTCACATATTGATTCGAAAAATTATGAAATTTGAAACCTAGCAATAATTTGACATCACGAACCCAACAAAAGTGGTTTCGTCGAAATCCGAGGTCGTTTGCAAAATTCCTATTTTTAAGGGCCTAAATTCCATAGCGACTATTCAGAATTTTCAACTGGACATATCTTTTAATTCCCGCTATGAAATCTCGATTTTTCGGATTCATTGGAAAGATATCATCAATTAGATCCTAATGTTTTCGGTTTCACTAAAATCCGGATTGTTTTGCACCCGGTACATTCAATTGAAGTTTGAAATCGAATTATCGAACTACCGCGCCATTTTCAATTCTATTTATAATTATATATAAATTTTTATATTCTAACGACGACGTATATAATATATACGTTCTAATTCTATTCAAAATAAATTCCTCGACAATATTATTTAAAATAATCTATTTTAAATATTCCAAATTCGCTAAAATTGCCAAAATAAAAATTTTAAACTGGCCCAGATTTTCGGGTTGTTACAGCTTGGGCATTAGTAGTGTACCTTTCCCTTTATTTTGCTTAGAGACGGTATTTTTGAAGTTGTAATAAGGATGTTGGATCATAAGCTGTATTTTGGATTTTCGCTGCCATGTTAGACATGATTTAGTTTTTCAGCTTATGCACTGTCCCGCCTGTTTTATGTCAAAGTTATGTTATTATTATATTTTATTCCATGCGCTGTGAGACATTCTACAGGTTCTGTGTTAGTTCTTCACCTTCTTTCTTTCCTTCCGACGACCGTTCCACGCTAGTTAGACATGTGTACAGCGCACTTTCGGAGGAAATGTCGGCTAGTACAGGGCGGGTCGTTACATAAAACAAAGCATCAAGGAGGAGAAGTTAAAGATGTACCCCCAGAAGGTCCTGCTTGTGGGGCTTGCCCTTGCTTCTTAGGGCAGTTCTTGCTGATATTTCCAGTTTCACCACACTGAAAGCATGCTCCCGTCTTCATCTTCTTCTTTCTACAATCCTGAGCTATATGCCCTTCAATACCGCAGAAGTGGCATTTTCTTTTCTCATGTGTCTTGTTATCCTTATTGTCGTTGTTGTTCTTGCCTCCTTTCTTAGAGTCTTTCTTCTTGTTTTGAGAATCATTCGCCTTGACCTCCTTCTTGCCATTCTCTACTTCTTCGTGAAGTAGGGCCATATCCACCAAGCTCTTAAAGGTCGCCCCCATGGGTACATGAGTCATAGCGAGGCTGTGTAGTGACTCATTTAAACCTCTGACGAAGCGAAGAGCCTTCTTGTGTTGGGTGTTCACTAAATCCATCCCAAATCTGGCCAGCTGGTTAAACTGATTGACGTACTCCCTGACTGTCATGCTTCCTTGCTTAAGAGTTAGGAACTTCTCCATCTACAGGCTTCTTTCAGCTTTGGAGAGAAATTTCATCTCAAATCTCATCCGGAAGTATTCCCAAGTTTCCACTGGCCTCTCAGCATGGGTAATCTCCCATTAATACGAAGCTTCATCTTTAAGCAACCACACTGCTAGCTGTATCTTTTGCATGTCGTCAACTTCGAAGATGACGAACAAATCTTCGGTCTCCTTCAGCCAGTTCCTCGCTTCCACAAAGGATTCAGTCCCATAGAAGTCCTTTCCACCCATAGCCTTGAAGTCTCTGCATATCTTTGCGAAAGCATTTCCACGAGGAGGAGGAGGAGGAGGAATCGCTGCAGCTGGAGGAGGAATATCTGCTAGGCCTGCATCGTTGGCCCTAGCCTCTAAGTACCTCCTGAACCAGCCAGGAATTGGCACGCCCTATGGAAAGTTAAGGTTCCCAGACATGCTGAAAAACGAAAAGATAGAGATTCAAACGAGGAAATAAAGGAAAGTGCTAATGGCTTTTGGGGAATAGCCTTTTCAAAATAAACTTTTCTTGAAAAAGGCTTCTTTATAAACGGTTTTGAAAACAGTTTCAGAAGGTTTTTAAAAGCTTTTGCCCAATCTGGTAACCTTCTGCTCTGATACCAAATGTAACACCCCACCTCCGATAGGGTCACTCACAAGGGGAATGCACTAGTTTTGGTGGAGTATTTTATAGGTAAACATACACAGAGATATCACAAGACAGAACATAAATAAAGCAGCGGTAGAAATTAAAAACCAAATTTCATTACTTTCAAGAAAAGAGTTAAAACCTCATATATCCAAGGTACAAATTATTCCATTACATCAAGTTCTAGATAAAGAAGCATAAACTCAAAGTAGCAAAAGTAAATTATTCCCCAAACATAGCAGAAGTGCAGCCATGGCATAGCTCAAGACCAAACCGTACATGAGCTGTCAGAAAGCAAGCTAAATCCAAGCTGAGAGCTAGTGTTTCCTCCCTGAGGTCCTGGGGGAAGAAACGAAAGAAATAGAGGCGAAAGGAAACGGGTCAGTCAAAAAGACTGGTAAGTCCAAGTGACTTTCAGCATAAAAACAGGTAAAGGTAACATGACATGTATAAACTGAAAGGAAACATAAGTATGATGTCAAGATGGATAAGATAGACTAAGATAACATGATGAATCAAGTATAGGTCAGGTATAGCATTGCATGTTCAAGGTTCGCTGCCCCAACTGTACTAGTAGCCCAACCCATGTCAAGTATTAATCATGAAATGATCCCTTGGCCCAAAATCGTGAATGACCCGTTACTAGGTCCAACGAAACGATCCACTAATCGATCGGCTCCCTACAAGTTCTAGCTTGTTGTGTTTCTGTGTCATACGGCCCTATCACGAATGTAGTCACCTGTGCTAGGTCCACCATAGGGTGTATCAAGCCCTATGGTGCCAACCACCGACACGAATCAAGCATGCACAGATAAACCTACTGATGCCCAATGCCTGCTTTTTCAACTCCGGACCACATGCACGACCATAGCCCGCCTGAACCTACACTGGCGCACCAACACAGCCGTCGTTCTGGTCGCTTACAATCAGCCCAGTAATCGTGCCCTACCCTGCCTAGTTCCAGGGTACCATGATACATCTAGTGGGTTACTGCTGAAATGGACCGCGTAACTAGGGTTTCCGTCTAGTAGGATAAGTGTTGTCATTTAAATTCGAGACTTAACTCCATCAGTCTAGCATATCAAGTTGGCTAAGTGATGTCATTTAAGTTCGTGACTTAGCCCTACAATTCACGTGTCAAGTTGGTTAGGCGTTGTCGTTCAAGTTCATGACCTAACCCTACCAATCATATTTCAAGTTGGTTAAGTGTTGTCTTTCATGTTCATGACTTAACCCTATCATGTGGCATTAATTCATTAATGCACCCCAACCTCTCACATTAGACCTGATGTTGTGGTCACTGGATATGCCGGTCGGTTCCGGGCAGATTTACACCACAACTCAGTCTAACCTCGGGTTTCAATTGCGATATGACCAACTACTCACATTGGATCCTATTGTTTGCAGTAACTGGATTTACCGGGCGGTTCTGGGCAGATTTACACTGCAAACTCATCCCAACCTCGAGTTGGCCATTTTCAAGTTCATTCTAGTGTCATGACCATGTTCAAGTTTCATGTCAAGTTCGTGTCAAGTTTCATGTTTCAACTTATGCCTATTATCAAGTTCATGATTCATGTTTAACCAGTTCATGTTTTGCCTAATCTACCCAAACCGTATACCATCGCATGTAAACGTTTATCAATCTAAATTACAAGCAAATCTAAATCTAGAGATAAAGGGAATAACATCAAAACTATTATAGGCAGAAGGGACAAGCATAAAGCGATAAAAGAGATTACAAGACTAGCATGATATAACTTGAGATAATCGATTACAACATCACTGGCATATAGAAATTAACAGGGTTTTCAAATCTAGCAAAATAAGGCGATAGTCCTGATAAAAACTTGACATAAAAGAATAGGCATGCAAAAGCGAGCCAAATACAAGGATAATGGGTCAATGGTTTTTGGTGTACATAATAACGAATAAACTAAGAAAGTCACACCCTTGGTATGGGATCCAACTAAATGCCAATTCGGTGTTCAACATGGTTTTCAACTATAGTGCTATGGGCAATCAACTATAATAGTCAATTAACCACAATAGTTATACAATAGTCATGGATAATTATCCAAAAGAGTTCTAGGCAACTACCCTAATAGTCATAGGCAATAATTGTAATAGTTTCAAAGTCATGGTCATAGTATTATCTGCATAATTATAGGCAGTAATCCATAGTCACGAGTCATAGGTGATTAGCCACAATTGTCCTTGTCATAGTCATCGGCAATGGTCTTATGTTCTCAGTCATAGGCATAGTCTTATGTTCTCAGTCATAGTCCTTGGCCATTAACAATGGTTTTAATGTCATAGGCATGATAATATTTGATTTACAACGCGAATAGGCCCAAACTGATTTCGAAGCAATATTCCAAATATCATGATCCAAGAAGAACAAGAATAGATATCAATCGATTATCATGCTTAAGTCAAATTTCACTTTATCTAATGTCCAAATTACAATTAACAAGTTTAGATCTCAAAGTAACTTGAACTTACAGTGCGTGGATCGAGAATTAGAAAGCAGAATTTGATTGTTGAATCTCTATTTGATTGATCATGTTCTAATTGAAATCCCTTAATTTGCAAATGTCTAAGCGCAGTCTTGATGGAGAAGAAGCTGTCCCTTTTCTTCCTTTTTATCTTATTATTTTGATTATCTTAAAAGCAGCATAAGGACAGAATGAAATCGTGTGGAGAGAATGAGGCTAAGGGGCTGCTTATATAGGGTTAGGCAGACGAATCTGGATAGAAAACGAGTCTAAATACATCAGGATGCATCTGGTTCAAGAAGTGGGTTGGGGAGGCAGGTCGACCCCCAGGTCGACACTATGGTCGACCTGGTCATGGGGGGGGTCGACACCCCGGTCGACTCCCCAGTCGACCTGGTTGGGGGGGTCGACTACCCAGTCGACCTGGGTATATGGGCGGGAATTTTCCCGCCAGACTTCTTTGGGTTTGAATTTCGAATTTTTGGCTTTATTTTCGAGCTGTTTTATTTTATTTAAATTCCTGAAACTTCGGAGGGTCATAACTTGGTCATACGAACTCCGATTTTCAATAACTCAGAATCTATTTCATGTAAAATTTCGAGACGAACGCAATGGCGCAACCCGTTTCCCCTGAGTCTTATTTTAAAATTTAATTCTGCCTTGATTTATGACTTTAACATGTTATTAAAATTCGGGTTGTTACATCATCCAAACACACATAATCAACAACAGATATATCACATCATATATCACAATATATGAAACAAAACAGTATTTTAAATATTGAGGAATCCAGTTGGATCCCTCCAACCTGTTTTCCTGCATCCACAGATGTTAAACAATATAATAACATCGATTTCATTTCTATATGAAATATTCTGATAAACAAATTCAACATTTGATTAACAATTTATATATATATATATATCGTTATCTATAATTTCAACCAATACATCAGCAATTCAACCAAACAATCAACACACAACAATCTAATATCATTTATCATTACTAGATTATATTTAAAAAAATATAATTTGATCAGAGTTAGTGAGATTTACTCACATTGGACGATCATCGTTAAATAACGATAATCGGTTGTCGATTCAGATCAGACAATTTATTTTGCTATAAATAGTAATGGACTCCAATTCACTCCCGGTTAGTTTTGTTGTGTAGCCGTCATCCATACGATCCCAACGGATCTTGTTTCGCTGAAAACCGATATCGTATGAATAAGATATTGAATTTACCAGCTCGTATACTATTTAATTAAATTAAACTAAAATTTATTTTGCTATATTCCATTGGGCCTTTACCTTTCTTCCCCGGCCCATCCTCTTTTGAAACCCGACCAGCAGCATTCATCTTCCCAAACTAATTTGTGAGCTCCAGTGTAAATTCCAACATCCACTTCGTGCATGCTTCCTTCCCTAACAGGATCATCCTTCCATGAAGCAAAAAAAGAAATACACCATTCCACTCCTCATCATAATCTCTCTCAACCCGTACCCAATCCTTTCAACTCAAGAAAATCCTTTCCCTAGTCTTCACGTTGTACACGACTTCGAACAAATCCATGTTCGACTGATTCGAAAATCATATTGGAAGGGAGAGGAGCACTCAACGATTCCATTTATATATGTTTCAGATTTTATTTCGATTTATCTGATTTGTTCTTGATTTTTGAAAACGGAAACTTATTTTCTTGGAAGAACGAAAATCACGGCGCCTTATTTCGTTGACCAGAGAAATAGAAATAGGTTTTAGAAGGATACAAGGGTATACATAGGGAAGTTTAAATATTTTAATATTCATTATTTATTTATTTTTAGTCTAACGCTGCCTATATTTGTCGTTAAAATTTCCTATGATCACATTCAATACCCAAAAATCATGGAAATTGACATGTAGCTACAGTTTGACATTACGGACCCAACGAAACTTGTTTCGTCCAATTCGACTCCGTTTGCTTACACATCATCTTTTTAACCATCAAAATACTGACTTTTTTTCACATTAAAATCCCGTACGGCCACATACTGACTTCAAAAATCACGAAAATTGAAATATAACAATAATTTAATATTACGTATCCAACAAAATTAGTTTCGTCGAAAACGGAGTTCGTTTGCAAAACTGGCTAATTTTAAAGCTCTAAATAACCCATTTAAACATATAAATATACTTAAAAATAATTAAATTAAATATTTAAAAATAAATATTATCATATATCTTCACAATAGAATACCATACAGCTCCAGAATATTCCTATATGAATTTCTAACTCGATATTCCAAATCCCGATTAAATCGATATTCGATTTATAATGAAATTCCTTTATATACATCGTTATAAATTATATATGAATTCCATAGCGACTTTTCTAAAATTTGATTTGTACATAACCTAAAATCTACCTAACGAAATTCCGATTTTTCTCTTCCATTAGAAAAATATATTTCTCCATCTCTGAACGTTTCTTGTTTCACAGAAATCCGAGTTAAAAGGGATTCTGTATATTCATTTAAAGTTTGAATCGCCAAATAGCGAACTGCCGCGCCATTTCGAGCCCGATTATAATTATAATATAAATTATATGTTCAACTGTTGTTCAAATAATATATTCGTTATTCTAATTCAAATTCTAAGGTGAATTAAATATTTTAAATTGTCCACTTCACATTATATAGTCAATTCACTATTTCCGACTATTTCAAAATTAAATATATTATTCTATTATTTAAATTAATTAAATATTCAATATCATTTAATTAAACAGCCATTTAATTCTCTAAATCACTAATTAAATAAATAAATTATTGTATCGTAAAAATACGGGACATTACATTCTTCCCCCCTTAAAATAATTTCGTTCTCGAAATTGCTAAGGTAGAAAACAAACCATGTTAACTGGGTAAAAATCATTTGTCTACTTCTTTAATTTCAATTTCAACTAAACAAATAAACTTCAATTAAAATATTAATTAATTCTTACATGAAAATTTTCAAAAATCCTGAAAATTTTCTAAACCCCGAAATTTTCTAAAAATTTCGCCAACACCTCCTTTGTATTGGTCAATCGTTAAACTCCAACTCGCCTCTCTAGGGCTTCTTCAACCCAAAAGAAAATCAAATAGCCGAGCGGCTTGCCAATTCGGCTCATCAAAATCTCAAACCGGTATATAATATAAACTGGTACCTTTTGTCGGTCATATCAATATCTGCTTTTCATGTGTTACCAATTCTGCAAATACCAATGTCATCCCAATCATTTGGTTATACCCAAGCCAAATTCTGTTCTTAACTCAGATTCCATTTTTAATTTCAACTCTTAACTTACCAGTCAAATTCCATTTTGGATTATCTCTAATCCGATCTAATTTGATACTTTCTATCCCAATTCATTTTCCACTTAACTGGTTTCAATTCAATTTTTATTTCTATTTGCTTTTACAAATTCTAGTTTAATTTTTTTTAATCCAAACAATCTTCCCCAGGGAATTTCAGACAATTTAGCTTTTCTTAAAACAGATATCCCTTTTCAGGATTCAAAACAATTTGCTTTCCACAAAACAATTCAAAAACAAAATCTTTGGTAGTAATCCGTCACTTAGCAACTCGAAAATGACACTGATGATGTGGCCATCATCATCTGGATTATTTTCCAGCTTATCGAAGCAAGTTCAATACCATAACAATTTCAAAACCATATTCAAACACCTTAAATCACTTTCAAATATCCTTCACAATGCTTGTAAACAATTTAAAATCTCCACGGATTTTAAAATTCACATATATTTAACCCAGATTCATTTACAAACACTTTTATAACTTTCCAGGTTTTTAATTCCAATTATGATTTAAATTCAGATTTAATTCATCTGATTTCACGTATTTCACTTATATGAATTCTGATTGGCTATTTACATAACCATTTCACATTTTATAATCTTATTTGATTATAATAACAACCAACACGTCCTATATATGATAATAATTTCAATATATATATACTTCTTTACATCAAAATATATTCTGGGCAAAATTATTTCATTTACCCTTTTTAAAACATACTGTGTCGGTTCATCGTATTCGAGTGTTTAGAAACTCCTACCGATACAGTGGATCAAACTGATCGACCAGAACTCATAAACAACTCAACCAATAAATCTCCATAATATAAAACCATTTTATATCAAATAACAAATACGTTCACTCGTATATATACACTCAACTCAATCTAGGGTATTACTAACCCCATCTCCACCGAGCCACGCCACAGAGCCAAGGTAATTACTTAACCTTAAGCTCTGATACCAACTGTAGTGTCCCGAATTTCCGGTACCATTTGAGATGACCAAATAACACAAGTCCAACCCAAATTGCCCTGGAAACCAGAAAACTAATAGAAAGAAAACAGAGGGTGGGGATAGATAAGATAGAAACTTCGAATAGAAGAAGAACATACATCATTATCAGAGTAACACGAAACTCACAGCGGAACGAACAATATATAATAGATACATAACTTTGAAATAAAACTAGTATATGTATACAGTAACATTATCAAAGTACACACTTACAACACAGCGGAAATAACAATAGCTATAAAATCCTGAAGCCTCCTTCTCCAGCTCTTCGAGAATATATGTAAAATCCTGACTACTTGACTGCCCATACAAAATTGGGCACCCAAGAGTTTAGGGAAAACAAAACAAAATAAACTCTGGGTCAGTCAAGCGACTGGTGTGAGTAAACTCAAATCATTTCGGTTTAACTTTTCAAATCCTTTTGAACCAAAGGATAATCGTAAGACCGATCCACACATAAACATGGATGGTTTTTACCTTACGATAACCCAAATTATTTTTCTAAAATGATACTTGTTTCATATTATAATAATGTCTAGATCAAGTAAATAGAAATCTAGCAGAAACGCTTGCATCTCACGTTCTACATATACAAGATACAATCAAAACCGCGGGCTCTTATTGGGGAATGGATTCCAACTATGACAAGGTATGGATCCACCTGTCGATCAGTTTACTCTAGAAGCGATACTCTGAAGTTCAACAAGAACATCTTGTAACTCGGCCACACATGACCATCCATTCATTTCGCTTGAATGTTCCGAATATATTATCACCTTATGGTTGATATACCAATATAAACGTTCCCGGGAGATACAAAAGCGAAAGAAGTAACAAATTTGAATATTCTCTAGATGGTGACAATATACCCTAATTGGGTGCGGCCCATTTATCCTTGCTGCCTGCCCGATTTCTGTCATTTCCCAGTTGATGAGGCTTGAGGTCATAACGTATCTTTTAATAGATTACTCTTTTAATTACTTTGAATGCCACATCATCCTACCCGTCAAATCACAAATTGATTTCCCTAAAAATACCATCGGAATAAGCTAAGAGAAACGAATTCCTCCACCACCAAACGTAAATACGTTTGAAGAGATCAACTTACGTGATCCATTAAATATACTCTGTCAGACATTCTTCCATACAGGTCTTCCTGGGACTAGACAGACCGAAGGTAGTATTCTATAAACAGGACAGCCCTTGCATAACTCTGTCTTCAATTTTCTTCATCGTATTTGATCGCAATGTTAACGCCCATACAGAGTGGTTTTCAGATAATGAATCTGATCCCAGTCTCTCCGTATTGACGACGGAAAAATGGTAAAAAAACTTAGATAGTCGGTGAGTTAACTATCAAAGAAAAATACGTGTGCCAAACAACGATATTATTTCCAGATGGAAATTCTATCATCAATCATCATTTATCTCTTAAATTTATTTGTCATTCAATTATCCATTTCCCTATTCTCGTTTCCATATATTCGAAAATTCCTATTTTCTAGATTTAGAAATTATACGTTATTACCATTGGAAAACATTTCCATTTCTTATTTTCTATATTAGAAAATATTTCTGATTCTTATTTGGAAAACATTTCCAAAACTCCTACATTTATATTTAAATAGATGTTTAAATAAAACATCGCTATGCCAACTCAAAACATTACACCCATTAACTAAATTCACTTAACCAAACTTTACTCTCAAACATTAACTATTCCTTAGTTAAAAATGGAGTCAATCAAGTTGGGGTACAACTACCTCTTAGACCTTAACTGAACAACAGTTCTAACTTCGAAATAGACAAAGCTCACCCTTTAAATCTTTAACAAACTTCCTTTCGTAACTCTCGGATTCTATTTACGAATCCACTTCTTTTAAAGAAATCATTTGATTATAACAATAGTGTTATAATCCCATGCTTCCGAAATATAATAACTTAAGTATAACTTTTATTTATTAATTTGGATAAATAAACGAACAATTAATTTATTTATAAATAAATATTGATTAAAAACGGAAAGTGAATAGTACTTTCCCGAATTCGATATAATCGAATTCAATGTATAATTCTATTTCGAATAATCTCCGTTCGATAACTCCTTTCGAATAACTATATTTGATTACTCCTTTCGAATAACTATATTCGATAACTCCTTTCGAATAACTATATTCAATTACTCCTTTCGAATAACTATATTCCATAACTCCTTTCGAATAACTATATTCAATAACTCCTTTCAAATAACTATATTCGATTTACTCTAATCGATTAACTTTATTCGATTTACTCTAATCGATTAACTTTATCAATTTACTCTATTTGATTAATTCTAATTCGATCAACTCTATTCAATTAACTCTATTCAATTAACTCTATTCGATAACTCTAATCGATAACTCTAATTGATTAACTCTATTTGTTTAACTCTAATCGATAACTCTAACTGATTAGCTCTATTCGATTAACTCTAATCGATAACTCTAATTGATTAACTCTATTCGATTAACTCTAATCGATAAATCTAATTGATTAACTCTATTGGATTTTGATTAACTCTAACTGATTACTTTTTTTGATTAATCCTTTTCGAATAAGTAATATTCGATTCACTCTTCGTTCATATTCAGTTTCAAATATCGATGTTGAAATTGATTCTTACTTCTCTATATAAGTCCTGACTTATATATCCCATTTATCCAATGATAAATATTTCACTTAATTTATAAAATATTATTTATAAATTAATCTGCTCCATTTATCTGTTAAAACAGATTTCTATTTACAATCTACTTTAAATCCATTTCATAGTTCCTTTATATCTCGCCAATTTCCCTTTTACAAATTCTATTTTTTTCCGAATAATTCTATTTATTTTCCAATTACTTATTTCTTGATTATATTTATTTAACAAACAAATATCCCTTTTCAATTCTATATATTTAACAAATAAATATTTCCTTTTCAATTCTGTTTGTAAATGGTTTACAAATATTTCCTTTTCAATTCTATTTGTAAATGGTTTACAATTATTTCCTTTTCGATTCTATTTGTAAATGGTTTACAAATATTTCCTTTACAATTCTATTTGTAAATGGTTTACAAATATTTCCTTTTCAATATATACTTTGAAAATTCCCTTTATACTTTCCAGTACTTCTTATGGTATTTAACATATCATATAACTATGATCAATATCATCCAAACACACATAATCAACAACAGATTATATATCACATCATATATCACAATATATGAAACAAAACAGTATTTTAAATATTGAGGAATCCAGTTGGATCCCTCCAACCTGTTTTCCTGCATCCACATATGTTAAACAATATAATAACATCGATTTCATTTCGATATGAAATATTCTGATAAACAGAATCAACATTTGATTAACGATTTATATATATATATCGTTATCTATAATTTCAACCAATACATCAGCAATTCAACCAACCAATCAACACACAACAATCAATTATCATTTATCATTACTGGATTATATTTAAAAAAATATAATTTGATCAGAGTTAGTGAGATTTACTCACATTGGACGATCATCGTTAAATAACGATAATCGATTGTCGATTCAGATCAGACAATTTATTTTGCTATAAATTATAACGGGCTCCAATTCACTCCCGGTCAGTTTTGTTGTGTAGTTATCGTCCATACAATCCCAACGGATCTTGTTTCGCTAAAAACCGATATCGTATGAATAAGATAATGAATTTACCAGCACGTATACTATTTAATTAAATTAAACTAAAATTTATTTTTCTATATTCCATTGGGACTTCACCTTTCTTCCCCGGCCCATCCTCTTTTGAAACCCGGCCCGCAGCATTCATCTTCCCAAACTAATTTGCGAGCTCCTGTGTAAATTCCAACATCCATTTCGTGCGTGCTTCCTTCCCTAACAGGATCATCCTTCCATGAATCAACAAAAGAAATACACTATTCCACTCCTCATCACAATCTCTCTCAACCCGTACCCACTCCTTTCAACTCGAGCACACCCTGATCATCGTGACAACGAGTATCCTCGTGCGCTACTGAGACCAGATCGACACTTCTCATCACATAACCCATCAACCAATTTAACGCAGGTGCTATTTTCCATCACCATCAGGAATCAAATCACGAAATCCATACTAATTGCTTAAAACTCGAGAAAATCCTTGCCCTAGTCTTCACACTGTACACGACTTCGAACCAATCCTTGTTCGAATGATTCGAAAATCATACTGGAAGGGAGAGGAGCACTCAATGATTCCAGTTATATATGTTTCAGATTTTATTTCGATTTATCTGATTTGTTATTGATTTTTGAAAACGGAAACTTATTTTCCTGGAAGAACGAAAATCATGGCACCTTATTTCGTTGACTAGAGAAATATAAATTTGGTTTTAGAAGGATATAAGGATATATATAGGGAAGTTTAAATGTTTTAATATTCATTAGTTTATTTATTTTTAGTCTAATGCTGCCTATATTTGTCGTTAAAATTTCCTATGATCACATTCAATACCCAAAAATCATGGAAATTGATATGTAGCTACAGTTTGACCGGACCCAACGAAACTTGTTTCGT
Source organism: Allium sativum (assembly GCA_030737875.1). Lineage (NCBI taxonomy): Eukaryota > Viridiplantae > Streptophyta > Magnoliopsida > Asparagales > Amaryllidaceae > Allium > Allium sativum. The sequence continues at coordinate 662,922,783 of CM060919.1, forward strand.
CCAATTCCGACTCCATTTACTCACCCAGCGTCTTTTTAACCGTCAAAATACTAACTGTTTTTCACATTAAAATCCCATACAGCCACATACTAACTTCAAAAATCACGAAAATTGAAATCTAACAACAATTTAATTTTGCGGATCTAACAAAAGTAGTTTTATCGAAAACGGAGTTTGTTTGCAAAACTGGCTAATTTTAAAGCTCTAAAGAACCCATTTAAATATATAAATATATTTAAAAATAATTAAATTAAATATTTAAAAATAAATATTATCGTATATCTTCACAATAGAATACCATACAGCTCCAGAATATTCCTATATGAATTTCTAACTCGATATTCCAAATCCCGATTAAATCGATATTCGATTTATAATGAAATTCCTTTATATATATCGTTATAAATTATATATGAATTCCATAGCGACTTTTCTAAAATTTGATTTGTACATAACTTAAAATCTACTTGACGAAATCCCGATTTTTCTCTTCCATTAGAAAAATATACTCCACTAGCTATGAACGTTTCTTGTTTCACAGAAATCCAATTTAAAACGGATTCTGTATATTTATTTATAGTTCGAATCGCCAAATAGCGAACTGCCGCGCCATTTCGAGCTCAATTATAATTATAATATAAATTATACGTTCAACTTTCGTTCAAATAATATATTCGTTATTCTAATTCAAATTCTAAGATGAATTAAATATTTTAAATTTTCCAGTTCACATTATGTTGTCAATTCACTATTTCCGACTATTTCGGAATTAAATATATTATTCAATTATTTAAATTAGTTAATTAAATATTCAATATAGTTTAATTAAACAACCATTTAATTCTCTAAATCATTAATTAAATAATTAAATAAATAAATTATTATACCGTAAAAATACGGGACATTACACAGCACCTCATACGGTACCATTTCAATACTCGATTGGTCACTGTTATTATAAGCGAACTCAATTAAATGCAGATGATCTTCTCATGATACTCCAAAATCCAATACACAAGCTCTAAGAGGATATTCCAAAACCCGATTAACTCTATCAGTATGACCATCTATCTGGGGATGATAAGCCGTACTCATTCCATAGCTCGGTTCCCAACGTCTCTTGTAAACTCTTCCAGAATCCACTGGCGAATAATGGATCTCAATCGCTAACAATACTCTTCGGAATCTCATGGAATCGAACTATCCACATAAGACATAGTTCAACCAACTTCGATGTCGTCCTAGTTGATCTGATAGGAATAAATATTGAGCTTTTGGTCAAGCAATCAACGATGACCCATAAACTATCATTTCCCATCCTTGTCCTAGGTATTCCATCGATAAAATCCATCGATACTTGCTCCTATTCCCACATAGAAACCTCCAATGACTGTGACAATCCACTTGACTTCTTCTGCTCATTTTAACCAATCGATAGTTCATACACTTCTCGATAAATTTCCTGACATCGCTCTTCATACCTTCCCAATAGTAAATACGCTTGATATCTCGATACATCTTATTATCACCAGGATGAGTTGTCAATCTGGAGTGATGACATTCTCTCAAAACCTCATATCTCAATCCATCTATGTTCGGAACAATCATTCATCCATTCCTACGAAGCATACCATCTCGATCGACTTTGAAATCCTTAATTTCCTTGGGGTTGACCCTCATTTCTAATCTTCAAATGATTTTCAAAACCCTCTCGCCTCGCTTCTGGCTTTCGCCAATCCTTTCTATGATATTCGGTCTCATCGATAAAGTTGCTAACATCTCGGATCTGACTCACAATGAGGTCTAAAATCAAATCCGGCCAAACACTTGAGATGCTTTCACTCAGTAAACATGGCTCCTAAATTTGCATGTCTTCTACTTAATGCATAGGCCACTGTGTTACCTTTTCCTGGGTATAATCTATTCCAAAATCATATGATGCCAGAAACTCTAATAATCGTTGCTGTTGAAGATTCAAATTCTTCTAGAACAATTGATACTTCAACGACTTATGATCCGTAAACAATTCAAATCTAACTCCCACAAGATAATACCTCCAAATCAGTAGAGCAAACATAATTTCCAATAAATCCAAATAGTGAGCCGAGTAATTCCTTTCATGCGGCTTCATTTGTCGACTCGCATAGGCCACAACTCTGTCCTTCTACGTTAGCATCGCTCCAAGTCCAGTGCTATATGCATAGAAATATACCACCTTTTCTTCATTCCCACTTGGAATAATTAACACAGGAGCACTCGTCAATCTTTCTTTCAAAATTACAAAAGCTTTCTCAAACTTCATATTCCATGCGAAGACTTGATTGTTCTTTGTCAGTCCTGTTAACGGTACTGCTATCCTAGAAAAATCTAAATAAATCATCGATAATATCCAGCTAAACCAAGGAAACTCCTAATGTTTGTCGCATTCTTCGGTTGATCCCAATCCTCGATTGCTGCAATCTTAGTAAGACCACCTCTATCTCCTATCCTGGTACTAAATGACCCAAAAATCTCACTTCTTCCTTCCAGAAGTGACACTTCAAAAACTTAACCCTCAGCCGATGTTTCCGTAAAATTTCCAAAATAATCCTTAAGTGCATCTTATGTTCTTCTTCATTCCTCGAATAAACCAATATACCATCCACGAACATAAGTACGAATTTATTCAACTAATCCCTAAAAGCTCGATTCATAATATCCACAAAATATGTTGGTGCGTTAGTCAATCCAAAAGACATCACCAGCCACTCATAAAATCCGGATAGTGTCCTAAAAGCAGTCTTTGGTACACTATCCCTCGCCATCTTAGTTGGTGAAATCCTATCGCCAAATCCATTTGGTAAAACACCTTGGCTTCATTAAGCTAATCAAACAAGTCATCGATTCTAAGTAGTGGATACTTGTTCTTCTTGGTCATCTTATTCAGCTCACGATAATCCATACATAATCGCAATGATCCATTGGCCTTGGTTGCAAATACAACTGACACACCCCATTCAGATATACTTCTACGAATGAATCCCTTACTCATAAGATCATTCACTTTCACCTTTAATTTTCACTATTCCTTAGGCACCATCCACCTAAGAGGCGTAACAACAGGTTTCGCTCCATCCATTAAATCAACCCCGAAACTCAATCTCTCGTTGCAGCAACAATCCTCTAACCTCATCAAACACATCAGAAAACTCTCGTACGATTGGCATAGATGAAAACCAATCTCGTGGAATCATAAGAGAATATAAAAACTAACCAGAACTCCATCCTATAGTAGACAGTGTATCATTATCTTTCATCTTTCCACATTCCCAATTGTCACCTTGAGCCTCTCGCAATCCATAAAAGTCGCATACCTCTTGAGCCAGTCCGTAATCCCAAACCCTGCGAAATTTAAATCAAAACAACCACACACAAAAGACCATGATTCGATATAAAAAGACCACGACAAAGCATACGAAGATTCGACAAACCCCCAATTGAATCAGCCACAACTAAAGGTCTATCAACAATCTCAGGTTTTAAACCTAACTTGCAAACAAGCACAATACAGATAAAAGAATGTGATGCTTCAGTATCAAACAAAACTCGAATTGAAACATCTCTGACAGAAAGTGTACCTTGCACGACAACATTCTTCTCCATCTCCTCAGCAGTCGGACGTCTTGAGGAAGATGGCACAACATCCAAAGCATACACTCTCACAACCTCCTTATCCTTTGGTGGTTCCGGACAATTCTTCTTCATATGCCCAGGCTTATCATAATTAAAGCACTTCCTTTACACCTTAGCGTTCTTACAATGTTTGGAAATATGACCCTTCTATTGACAATTATAGCAAGTAATCTCTCCTTTCAGTTCCTTCTAGCCATTCTTTCCTTGTTGTTGTTGTTTTCTCCTACTATTCCGCTTTTTCTTATTACAACCACCTTGTTATGGTTTTGACTCGTCCTTGTCCTCAACAACAGCCTCAAATTTCTTCGAAAACAAACTTTGTTTTCATAAAGCCTTCTCGACCAACTTTTCATAAGGATCATCAATATGGTCAACCAATTATTTTCCAAGACTCTCGTCCAAACCCATAATAAACTTCTTGATCTTTAAGTAAGGAGTCTCAATATACGAATGAGCATACTTAGACAAAGCTTCTAACTCAGCCACATACTCAAACACTAGCCTGTCTCCTTGCTTAAACTCAACAAACTTCTTGAAGAGTATCGACTTTTGGACCATAGAAAAGAACTTCTCCTTGAACTTAGTTATGAACTGATCCCATATTTTTTTTTAGAGTCTCCAAAGTAATAGAGTTCCACCAATCCATCGCTTGTCCTTGCAGCTGCCTCGATGTAAGCTTCCTCTTAGTTGCATCCTCAATTCCCATGTCTCCAAAAATTCGAACACAAGTATCCAACCAATTCTGAACCTCAACAACTGGTCATGTTCCAACAAATGGCTTGCCACCCAGAGAAGTGTAATCCATGCAGAGCTTTGCAAAATCAACAACCCTAGGTGCCTGCACAGGAACATCACACTCGACTGCCACTCCTGGAGTGGGCATCCTTATCATGATCGTTGTCATCATGGCCTCGAACATAGTAGGATAATCAAGTATAATAGCTGCAACTCCCGACTAGCTACCTTCGCCTACCCCTTTGGTCGCAGGCTCATCCCTAGCAGCATGTTTCGAAGTTCGTCGACTCATTATCTATTTGAAACGAGGATGATCAATTCACATTATAGAAAGCTGCATTGTTATTCCAGTGCTTACTAACCTACTATACTATATACAAATATAATATAGTAATCATCCATTGAAAATAACAAGTATGTCTCTCATATGCTTTTACGCTAGTGAAATTTGGGTAAAATCGATTAACCAAAGCTCTGATACAAAAAGTGACGGCCGCCTCGTACCTCCTGCACCGAACTAAGAAATGGTGCACTGTATGATGTGCTAGGCCGATATAAGACGATTATCAAGGGGGAATAACTCAAAATAAAACTTATCATATAACTCACAGTGCATGGATAATATATAATAATTAAAATATACAGCAACATATAGTAGTGAAGCATAACTGAACTGAAAATCAAATCTTCATAAAACCATAGGATCTCAAGTACAACACATCTTTGTACATGAATCTCTGAATACAGTATGCCTCACTGCATCCCTTAGAGTATCAATAACCATCAACATACAACATAAATAGAAAAGGAATATCTAAATAGTAGTTAGTAATAGTACGCCAACCGCCTGCTCATCACTGCACAGCATCATACCGGCACCAAAACCTACTACCTATTACTCAGTCTACTCATCAACAACAACATTGATGAACAACTCAAGATAATAAGAGGGAAACCTTGAGTCTGATAACAGTCTTAGTGAGCGATAAGAGAGCTAACAACATATACATATGATAATATGAGCATAGACAGTTCAACCATCTGATCTGTTCGACAACCACAAAAGTTAACACGTGAAAACCATCTATCACATTTTATTACAAAATAGGAAAGGACAACCCAATCACGCTTCTCTTCGACAACCTACGATGATAGCCTACCTAGAGAAAATAGATAAGAAATCATACAATCGACTATAGCACCATAGCATCCAATATCCTAGCTATCACTGACTACAACCTTGAATCTATCAATAATCGAATTTTCTTTCAACGATTAAAAGGGCTAATGGAAAACCTTCGACCTAGCTAAACTACCATAACACATCATGACTACGTATGTTTGCCATGCTCGACGAAGAAAACTATGCCTATCATGACTGCTCATGGTACATGATCAATCCATTTTGATTATGATCAGCATCACTATGATATCCCTTCTTTAAGTCCGATTGAACACTCCGATTATCGAAGATTCCTTGGCGCTTCAAATCTGTCGAGCCTTTCTGCTTGGTGATATATCTTTAGTTCGAGCGACTTTTCAAACCAATTCCACTATCATCCTTGATCAACTCCCACCTGAGTCAATCCATCATCTTACTTGCTTGTATATGTAACAACCCGAAAATCTGGGCCAGTTTAAAATTTTTATTTTGGCAATTTTTGCGAATTTTGATTTTTTAAAATGAATTATTTTAAATAATATCGACGGAAAATTTATTTTGAATATAATTCGATCGTATATATTTATACGCGTCGTCGTTAGAATATAAATAATTATATATAATTATAAATAGAATTGAAAATGACGCGGTAGTTCGATAAATCGATTTCAAACTTCAATTGAATGTACCGGGTGCAAAACAATCCGGATTTTAGTGAAACCGAAAACATTAGGATCTATTTGATAATATCTTTCCAACGAATCCGAAGAATCAAGATTTCATAGCGGGAATCAAAAGATATGTCCAGTTGAAAATTCTGAATAGTCGCTATGGAATTCAGGCCCTTAAAAATGGACATTTTGCAAACGACCTCGGATTTCGACGAAACCACTTTTGTTGGGTCCGTGATGTCGAATTATTGCTAGATTCCAAATTTCATAATTTTTCGAATCAATATGTGAGCGTGGCATAGGAAAACGTGTTTGACCAGTTTCAGTTGATTTTAATTGACTGGAAATTGGCCATTTTTCAAACGGTCTCAGAATTCGACGAGATTAGTTTTGTTAGGACCGTATCGTCAATACGAAGCTAGAAAATATTTTTCTGGAATTTTTCTAGTTAGTATGTGACCTCGGTAATTTGAAATGTACGTTTAAAATTCAATATAGTGATTTAAATGTAAATTCAAGGGAAACTGATTGTAACAATCGAATCAGCTTGCGATACATATCCCATTGTGTTCGGAATGGGGGTAAAGCGCTATGGACGACAGGCGGTGGGCTTCCTTTCGAAGTCGATAGAAAAAGTTACTTTATGTGAATAAAATATTGAAATTAAATAAAAAAAAACCTTCTCCCCTTAAATCACTTTGTCCCCCCCCTTTATTTCAAAACCAAATCGATTTAAAGAAAAAAGAAATAAAATCACGTCGCCTGCTTCACCTATCGCCACCGCGCCTCCGCCGGGGGTCCCCCACCTCGCGTCGCCCGCCACGTCGAACCCTGGCGCACCCTCCCCTCGCTCTTCCTCCCTCGAATCGATTCCAACCACCCCCCAAAACCCTAAAAGCACTGGCGTGAACCCCCCCCCCCCCCCCCCCCCGACTGTAGCGCCGCCTCCTCCCCATATCTGACCACCTCCAGTTCCTCTTCCGCCCCTGCTGACTCCGACCGCTCCGCCCCTAGCCCTCTCCGATCTCTTTCCTCCCTCTACCCTGTGACCGACGCCAACACCAAGACCCCACCTCCCCGGCCTCCTCAACTGGCGTGAAACCCCCCCCCCCCAAGTCGACGAACACTGTAAGTTTATTTTATTCTTATTTCTTTATTTTATTTATATTGTTTTATTCGATTTTAATTAGGAAAAAAAACCTGATTTTTTTTAAAAGTATAAAAATATAATGTTTGAAGAAGAGAAAAGATTTGACTTTTGTATATTGAACATAGAAGAGAAAAGATTTGACTTTTGTATATTGAACACCGAAGAAAGGATTTGGTTTTTGTATATTGAACACCGTAGAAAAAAATTCAATTTTTATATATCGAAAAGCATAGTAAAAATTCGATTTGTATATATTGAAAAGCAAAGTAAAAATGCGATTTTTATAATTAAAAAGGTGAAAACTTTAGAATTTAAAAGGGTGAAAACTTTAGAATTTAAAAGGCGAGAACTTTAGAAGTTAAAAGGCGAAACCTTTATATTTTAAAAGGAGTGAACTTTATATTTAAAAGGGCAGAAACTATATATTTTATAGCGTTGTAAAAATATAATCTTTGTCTATTTTAAAAGCGTGTTAAAAAGATAATCTTTTATATATATAGCGTTGAAATGAAAATGTGATTTTTAACGCATACCGTGTGAAACAGAGTGCGATGGGACCGAGTGGAAGCACGGTGAAGATGTCCTACATAAGGAGTGCCGTGGAGCTAGGATAGCTATATGTGAGAACTTCTCACCTTTCAATTCAATTTTTCTAGTTATATATATATACTAGGATGCAGACGGTGCTTAGTAGCACTCGACACCATCGTCCACAGACCATGGACTTGTTTGTTTGATTGCATAAATTAATTAGATTATTTGATTGAATTGAATTGTTTGGTGAAATTGAATGGTTTGATTGATGTGTGAATGGCGTGGGCCTTCACTAGACCGGGGATAAGGCTAGGCCTCGTCCCGTTTCTAGTATCGTGCCGTTATGCCGCCGAAATTTTCTAAAATATGTTAGAAAAATAAAAATATCATTTTATTGAATAAATGAACCGAATAGAAATTCATATATTAAAATAAAATGTTTTATCGTTAAAAATATAATTTTTAATGTGAATATGAATACAGTGAATGTGAATAAATAAATATTCATTTACAAACCGGACGTTTGTTTATGTACACCGATTTGACTGACATAGATTGGGACGGTAAATTTTACACATCGCCCAACTGCACAACTAAAATCTGTGTTTGATTGTTTGAAACCCCACACGGGTGTTGGGATGAAATTTGAAGTTCACTCATCCTGATTGATTAAATATGTCAATCGGTTGATTGACAGGCTGTTATAAGCGTTAGACATTTATATTTGATGCTTATACAGTGTAGTGCACTTTGGTTGATGGTTGATTATTTTTCAATGCTATTATACATGTGTTGTATGAAAATCCATATAATTAACTTTATATGGTAATTGATTGGGCCTCATTCCAATTTGAAAAATAAAGAATATTATAAAATAAAGGTTCATGTGTTGACAGTACTCATCCATTGAGATTGGTCATGTGTTGAACGAAATATTTTAGTAATAAAATTTACATCTTTATCAATATAAAATAAAAGTTCATGTGTTGACAGTACTCATCCATTGAGATTGGTCATGTGTTGAACGAAATATTTTAGTAATAAAATTTACATTTTTATCAATATAAAATAAAGGTTCATGTGTTGACAGTACTCATCCATTGAGATTGGTCATGTGTTGAACGAAATATTTTAGTAATAAAATTTACATCTTTATCAATATAAAATAAAAGTTCATGTGTTGACAGTACTCATCCATTGAGATTGGTCATGTGTTGAACGAAATATTTTAGTAATAAAATTTACATTTTTATCAATATAAAATAAAGGTTCATGTGTTGACAGTACTCATCCATTGAGATTGGTCATGTGTTGAACGAAATATTTTAGTAATAAAATTTACATTTTTATCAATATAAAATAAAGGTTCATGTGTTGACAGTACTCATCCATTGAGATTGGTCATGTGTTGAACGAAATATTTTGATAATAACAACTATTTTGAAAAAGAAATATTTGAAATAGAATATTTGAAAATAGAAATTTATGAAGCCGTGTTGATTAGATTGACGCCATTATGACGTGAACGATATTTATATCGATTTTAACGATTTCGAAATGAATTGAATTGAAAACGATTTCGAAATGAAATGAATTGAAAAACGATTTCGAAATGAAATGAATTTAAAACGATTTCGAAATGAACTGAATATAAAACGAATTCAAATTGAATTGAAAGCAAATTGAAATGAATTCAAATTGAATTGAAATTTGAATTGAATAGAAATGAATTTTAAAACGAATTTATAAAGAAGAATTCAATTTTGATTTGAATTGAAATGGAAGTTGAAATTGCTTTTGAAACGAATTTAAAACTATTTATATAATTCGTTTTAAATAGAAATCGACGAAATATATATTATATATATTATATATATATATAATATAATGGCCTGAATAGAACGCGCCGCGCCGCGGCAGTTCGTGAATTTCGACCATTTATTCCAAACGGACATTACGGGAGATCCGACCGTCGGATTCTCCTAAAACCGGAACCGTTGGGTTCGTATCGAAAAGAGCTTTCTAACGAATATTAGAAATTTAAAATCTAACGGTTGGATTTGGAGTTACGTCCAAATCAAATTTGAAAAAGGTCGCTGTAAGTGCAGTTCGATGGCCGTTGATGGAAATCGACTGTACGGGCCTTGATAAAATTATTAAAAATAATAATAATTTGTGTAAAATCATAAGAAATGATTTGAGAAGAATTGGGATGAAAAACTCCATATTTGAAAAGATAAAAATAGATTTTTATCGAAATGAACTAGTTTTGAACTAGAATTATAATTCTATTTATTTTTAAATAAATAAATTGAATTTGAAAAGGGTTTTAAAAATAACCAGAATCTCCAATGATTGCATTGGAGTGGATTTGAATCGAAATTGTCTTCGGAATATTTCGATGTTGGAATTCGTGATTATACAGATGTGGTTATGGAAATTTGAAAGATATATATTTATATCGTTATTTCCAATACGACATTTGTTAATCGTAGAATTTGATATTGAATATAAGCCGATATATTTTCTATTCAGAGCCTTATATTGAATATCAAATGTGGTTTGGGTTTGTCGTGAATGGTGTCTTCACTAACACTGTTCTTGAACCCAGTTGAGAAAAGATTAAATCTTTTTTATTTAGATTTAATGAAGTGTACCAATTAAATAATATTTAATTGGGATTGAATTGATATTGATTTTTGGGTTTATCGTGAACAGTGTTTTAAACAACACTCGTTCTTTAACCCGATAATTAATGAATGTGATTTTGGGTTTATCGTGAACTGTGTTTTTAAATGACACTGATTCTTTAACCCAGTTAAAGATTAAAACTAAGTGGAGTTTTAATGAATCTTTAATTAGATTGAAAAGATCGAAAATGGAGTACCACCAGTTTTGCTCCAGGCGATAGTTAAATCTTTAATTAGATTTGAACGTGAAATGGTAATTGAATTTACCGATAACACCGTGGTGTTAGATATGAAGTATTACCAGTTTTACTTCATGGGATGAATAGGTTGGGATTGGGAAATTAAAACCAATGATTACTACGGTAAGGTTCGCTAATTCCGACTAGTTGAATCGAAATTCAAAGGAAGATTAGAGAATATATTCAAGAAATTATCTTGGATAAAAATTAATGGGCACCTTTCCCTATGAATGTGAAATCAGAAACTAACTGTCGGTTAGCTAAGCAGAATGGTTTTCTGGATATTGATTTGATGTTGGTTTCGGCCTTCGGGGTTAATATTTGGGGAATTATTCTCTTGATTAATTTACGGTTAGTGACTGATGAATTGGAATGAGGCGTATGTTGTGTTTGTGTAACACTTATTTAAAATACACGCGAGTTATTCGGAAAGACCGGTTTTATCTCATTCTGAATAACTGATACGACGATAAGTCGAAGATGAAGACGATGGTCGAAGACCGGAAGTCTTCACGTCGTTTGGGTGATTACTGATGATCTTGATTGGGCTGTACACCCAAGAAGATGGAAACAGTTGGTGATCATCCAGACGTACTTGGAGATCGATGGATATGCGGGGTACTAGGTGCCTCCGGTTTCGTTCAGACCCAGAACGGACTTGTAAATGGACTGTGTGTCTGACATTGGATTTTAGTCCGTGTGATTGATCTCTATTAAATATATATCTGTTTGGCGGCAGAGAATTTATTCTCTTGCTTAACGCCCTTCTCTGAGACGTACGAGCTCAGGGGTTATATATTGATGGATATCAAACGCATGGAGTGAATTGCCTGTGTGGCATGCCTAAGTGGCAATTGATCGAGGCTTCTGTTGATAAGCAAAGTCTTGTTGTGATGATCAAATGTAAAGACCCGCAACTTCCCCGTAAAGGAAAGCGTCGGATAGTTCGAGAACAAGCCACAACAGAACGCATACAGAAGAACATTTCATTGTATATTACAACAATGCATCAGATTACAAGAATATACAGAGTATAAATGAATATTACACAGAAATATCAGAGATTTAAATTACATTTAAATACATAGCAGCGGAAAATAATACAATACACAACTAGAAGAAGATATACGGATACAAAGCTTTCCGGATATCGTTCCAGCTGTAAACCAGGATCCTGTGAATATAAATCTGCAAAACCAAAACTACTAGCTGCCCGTGTCAAAATAAGGGCACCCAGAGTTTAGGTTAAAACAATAAACTCCAGGTCAGTCATGTGACTGGTGTGAGAACTAAAACAGTTATTAATCTTTATTTTAAATCATTAGGTAAATCAAGGGACCACGCCGTATAACACGGAACGGGTTTCCTCCCAAGAATACCAGTGCATAAAACAAACAGCGCAATGCTAAATAAAGAAAGATGAAGCTGTTATAAGACCCAGGTCCTATCACACAATGCAAACGCAAGCCGGGGGATAGGGTTTTCCCTTATAACAGCCAAAGAATGCTTGATACGTTTAAAACAAATCATTTGATACTATTATAAGTGCGTAGTGTATGAAACAACTTCAAATCATAAGTATCAATCATAGGCGGCATGGGTACCATATATCATGTCGCCATATATAGGTTTACAAATAAAACCGCAAATATCACGTATTTGGAAATTGGGTTTCCATCTATGAACCGAGGCTAGGGGCAAGATCCTCAACCGATTCGAGACGCTCTAGCCCGTGTCTCAGGAACAGCCGCAACTGCCCCCTGGATCCTCAGGGCCGGTCCACACGAAGTGGATTATAATGCCTGAACAATACGTTTCTCCGCCCTTTAGGGCGTAAGCGAGCCAACTAAATGACTCCATCGGTTCGAGAACGACCGATCAATCCGAGGCGCCTCGCAACAGCAACAACCACATAAGTCAAACTCGTCAGGGCGTGTAAAACCACTGACGCCACTTCTAGCTAGAAAGAAAACGCATGTCCCCCCTGACGTCCGTCTCCCGTTTTTGGTTCATACCGGGTGTGAAACTCGCGAAGTAAACGTTACACAAAGCTACGCCACAAAGGCCGTGCTTTGATCATCACCACAAGACTTTGCTTTTCAACAGAAGCCTTGATCATTTGCATCTTAGCATGCCACACAGGCAAACCATCCTATGCAACCGATATCAGTCACACAGAATGAAATCCGATGTCAGACACACAGTCCATTTACAAGTCCGTTCTGGGTCTGAACGAAACCGGAGGCACCTAGTACCCCGCATATCCATCGATCTCCAAGTACGTCTGGACGATCACTAACTGTTTCCATCTTCTTGGGTGTACAGCCCAATCAAGATCATCAGTTATCACCCAAACGACGTGAAGACCTCCGGTCTTCGACCATCGTCTTCATCTTCGACTTATCGTCGTATCAGTTATTCAGAATGGGATAAACCCGGTCTTTCCGAATAACTCGCGTATATATTATAAAAGTGTTACACAAACACAACATACGCCTCATTCCAACTCATTAGTCATTAACCGTAAATTAATCAAGAGAATAATTCCCCAAATATTAACCCCGAAGGCCGAAACCAACATCAGATCAATATCCAGAAAACCATTCTACTTAGCTAACCGACAGTTAGTTTCTAATTTCACGTTCAAATCTAATTAAAGATTCATTAAAACTCCACTCAGTTTTAATCGTTAACTGGGTTAAAGAATCAGTGTCATTTAAAACACGGTTCACGATAAACCCAAAATCACATTCATTAATTATCGGGTTAAAGAACAAGTGTTATTTAAAACACTGTTCACGATAAACCCAAAAATCAATATCCATTCAATTCCAATTAAATATTATTTAATTGGTACACTTCATTAAATCTAAATAAAAAGATTTAATCTTTTCTCAGCTGGGTTCAAGAACAGTGTTAGTGAAGACAACATTCACGACAAACCCAAATCACATTCATTAATTATCGGGTTAAAGAACAAGTGTTATTTAAAACACTGTTCACGATAAACCCAAAAATCAATATCCATTCAATTCCAATTAAATATTATTTAATTGGTACACTTCATTAAATCTAAATAAAAAGATTTAATCTTTTCTCAACTGGGTTCAAGAACAGTGTTAGTGAAGACACCATTCACGACAAACCCAAATCACATTCGATATTCAATACAAGGCTCTGAATAGAAAATATATCGGCTTATATTCAATATCGAATTCTACGACTAACAAATGTCGTATTGGAAATAACGATATACATATATATCTTTCAAATTTCCGTAACAACATCCGTATAATCACAAATTCCAACATCGAAATATTCCGAAGACAATTTCGATTCAAATCCACTCCAATGCAATCATTGGAAACTTTGGTTATTTTCAAAACCCTTTTCAAATTCAATTTATTTATAAAAATAAATAGAATTATAATTCTAGTTCAAAACTAGTTCATTTCGATAAAAATCCATTTTTATCTTTTCAAATATGGAGTTTTTCATCCCAATTCTTTCTAAATCATTTCTTATGATTTTACACAAATTATTACCATTTTTAATAATTTTATCAAGGTCCGTACAGTCGATTTCCATCAACGGCCATCGAACTGCACTTACAGCGACCTTTTTCGAATTTGATTTGGACGTATCTCCAAATCCAACTGTTAGATTTCAAATTTCTAACCTTCTTTAGAAAGCTCTTTTCGATACGAACCCAACGGTTCCGGTTTTAGGAGAATCCGACGGTCGGATCTCCCGCAATGTCCGTTTGAAATAAATGGTCGAAATTCACGAACTGCCGCGGCGCGGCGCGTTCTATTCAGGCCATTATATTATATATATAATATATATAATATATATTTCGTCGATTTCTATTTAAAACGAATTATATAAATAGTTTTAAAATCGTTTCAAAAGCTATTTCAACTTCCATTTCAATTCAAAGCAAAATTGAATTCTTCTTTATAAATTCGTTTCAAAATTCATTTCTATTCAATTCAAATTTCAATTAAATTTGAATTCATTTCAATTCGCTTTCAATTCAACTTGAGTTCGTTTCAATTTAATTCGTTTCGAAATCGTTTTCAATTCAATTCATTTCGAACTCGTTTTCAATTCAATTCATTTCGAACTCGTTTTCAATTCAATTCATTTCGAAATCGTTTTAAATTCAATTCATTTCGAAATCGTTTTCAATTCAATTCATTTCGAAATCGTTTTCAATTCAATTCAATTCAAAATCTTCGATTTCGATATTACTTTTCAATATTCATTTTAAAATGAATAAAATCGATATAAATATCGTTTACGTCAAAATGGCGTCAATCTAATCAACACGGCTTCATAAATTTTTATTTTCAAATATTTCTTTTTCAAATATTTCTTTTTCAAAACTGGAATGAGGCCCAATCAATTACCATATAAAATTAATTATATGGATTTTCATACAACACATGTATATAATAGCATTGAAAATAGTCAACCATCAACCAAAGTGCACTACACTGTATAAGCATCAAATATAAATATTCAACGCTTATAACAGCCTGTCAATCAATCGATCGACATATTTAATCAATCAGGATGAGTGAACTTCAAATTTCATCCCAACACCCGTGTGGGGTTTCAAACAATCAAACACTGATTTTAGTTGTGCAGTTGGGCGATGTGTAAAATTTATCGACCCAATCAACGTCATTCAAATAGGTGTACATAAACAAACCGTCTGGTTTGTAAATGAATATTTATTTATTCACATTCACGTTAAAAATTATATTTTTAACGATAAAACATTTTATTTCAACCTATGAATTTCTATTCAGTTCATTCTTTAAATAAAATGCTATTTTTATTTTTCTAACATATTTTAGAAAATTTCGGCGGCATAACGGCACGATACTAGAAACGGGACAAGGCCTAGCCTTATCCCCGGTCTAGTGAAGGCCCACGCCATTCACACATCAATCAAATTCACTTTCGTTATGCAAACCACAAAATTTGGAGTAAGAATCTAACCTAGCCTTACTCCTTCGCCTTATAACGGCGCACGTCTAATCCTAACCAATTTATCGATTCGATTTTTTTTTTCACACCACAACCCACATTCAAACCAATATCACAATCAATAACCAAACAGCCAAACAAACAAGTCCATGGTCTGTGGACGATTGTGTCGGGTGCTACTAAGCACCGTCTGCATCCTAGTATATATATATAACTAGAAAATAAATTTGAAAGGTGAGAAATTCTCACATATAGCTATCCTAGCTCCACGGCTCTTCATCTGCAGAAGTCTTCCTCGTTATCGCCTCTTCGTCATCTTCGTTGCTGCTTTCACTACATACGTAAAAATCACATTTTTACTTCGCTATTCAATATATAAAAATCGAATTTTTAGTTCGAAGTTCAATATATAAAAATCGAATTTTTAGTTCGCTATTCAATATATAAAAATCAAATTTTTAGTTCGCTATTCAATATACAAAAATCGAATTTTTAGTTCGAAGTTCAATATATAAAAATCAAATTTTTAGTTCGAAGTTCAATATATAAAAATCGAATTTTTAGTTCGCTATTCAATATATAAAAATCGAATTTTTAGTTCGAAGTTCAATATATAAAAATCAAATTTTTAGTTCGAAGTTCAATATATAAAAATTGAATTTTTAGTTCGAAGTTCAATATATAAAAATCAAATTTTTAGTTCGAAGTTCAATATATAAAAATTGAATTTTTATTTCGACTTTCAATATCTAAAAATCTGATTTTTCTTGCTTTTTAAAAATCTAACTTTCTTCTTGCCATTTACCTATACAAAAATCATGTGTTTTTCTATTTAAAAATATCGCTACTTCATGCTAAGATTTATATATATTTTTAATACTTTAAAGATATAAAAATCATATTTCTAATATTTCTTAATCAATGCTATATACAAATTTAAAAACCAATTCTAATTTTATTTTCAAAAGAGTTCTAATTTTATTTCTAACTCAAAAAAATCAGTTTTTATTTTTAACCAAAAATCAGTTTTTATTTTTAACTAAAAAATCAGTTTTTATTTCTAACTAAAAAATCAGTTTTTATTTCTAACTAAAAAATCAGTTTTTATTTCTAACTAAAAAATCAGTTTTTATTTCTTTTTACAAAATCATTTTTACTTTTATAAAAAATCAGTTTTACTTATATATAAAAAAAAATCAGTTTCAATCCTAATTAAATTTCAGTTATAATTCTAATTAAACAGAACAGTTTTAAAATCATTAAAATAACAAAACAAAACAAAACAAAAATAAAAAAAAAACTTACATTTCTGCGAAGAGAGAGGGGGGGGGGGAATCAGTGGCTGTCGGCGGTGGAAAGATCGTCGGCTGGGGGGGCTTTCTGTAGTTCGTCGGTGGGGAGGCTTCGAGGTGGCGGCGGCTTCTGTGTCGAGAACGGGGGCTTCGGGTCTTCGATAGTGAGGGCAGCGTCGAGGGGTTCGTCGGCGTCTCGAGGGGGGGGCGGCGATGTCTGGAGGGAGGCGCTCGATCTTGTTTAGGTTTTCTCTTTTTTTTTTTTTTTTTTTTTATAACGTCGATCTGAATTGAAGAAATAAAAAGGGGGGGCCAGGAAGAAAGGTAAAGGAGGGAATTATATTTTTTTTTTTTATTTATTTATTATTTAATTATTATATTTTGCAAAAAGGTTGACCTTTACATATGACCTCGAAACGAGGCCCACCGCCTGTCGTCCATAGCGTTTTACCTCCATTCCGAACACAATGGGATATGTATCGCAAGCTGATTCGACTGTTTCGATCAGTTTTCATTAAGTCTACATTTAAATCACTATATTGAATTTTAAACGTACATTTCAAATTACCGGGGTCACATACTAACTAGAAAAATTCCAGAAAAATATTTTCTAGCTTCGTATTGACGATACGGTCCTAACAAAACTAGTTTCGTCGAATTCTGAGATCATTTGAAAAATGGCCAATTTCCAGTCGATTAAAATCAACTGAAACTGGTCAAACTCGTTTTCCTTTACCACGCTCACATATTGATTCGAAAAATTATGAGATTTGAAACCTAGCAATAACTTAACATCACGGACCCAACAAAACTGGTTTCGTCGAAATCCGAGGTCGTTTGCAAAATTGCTATTTTTAAGGGCCTTATATATATAAAAATATATATAAATTCCACAGCGACTATTTCTAATTTTAAACTGGACATATCTTATCATTTCTAAGATGAAATCCCAGTTTGTTAACTCCGTTACAAAAATATAGTTATACAGATTCAAATATTTCTTGTTTCGTTCAATTCTGACTTATATTGAATTCTGTATATTTATTTGAAATTAGAAATCGAATTTTCGAACTACCGCGCCATTTTCAATTCCTTTTATAATTATATATAATTATTATATATTCTAACGACGACGTATATAATATATACGTTCGAATTATATTCAAAATAAATTTCTTGTCGATATTATTTAAAATAATTCATTTTAAATAATCAAAATTCGCTAAAATGGCCAAAATAAAAATTTCAAACTGGCTCGCATTTTACGGGTTGTTACAATCTCCCCCACTTAAAACTTTTCGTCCCCGAAAAGGAACAAAGTCGAAAGTGGTTTGATTAATTAACTCTACGCTCGATCTGGCTTCCATTCTCCAACTCTTTAGTTTCTGAGAATTTTCAAAATTTCAAAAATTTGGCTAACACCCTAAATTTTTGAAAAATTTCGCCATAACCTCCCCTGCACCGGGAGCATCGGGGAATTTCAAATAGCTTCCCCGGTCCTTCAGATCTCAAAAAGAAAAAGAAAAAGCCAAGCGGCTAGCCAATAGGCTCACAAAATCATCATCACCCAAACAAAACAGGAAATTATGTAATAAACATGTACCTATTTGTCGGGCAAACAAATTTTATTCTCTGCTCTAGCCTCCTTGCTATGACCTGTTCAATGTAAGTACAAGTATACGCAAGCAAATGCGACCAATTTTCAATATAGTTCAATATTCGATCAAATTAGGCATAATGGTTCAAAATTATCAAACAAATAAACAAACAACACAAACATCAATCAATTAGTGAATTTAAAGTTTCAAATTCATAATTTTGATACATATACTAAAATCGTGTTTTTGATGCCAAATCACCACAATGTATTCTAGCTATATATAAGTTTTGGTTCTCACACCAGCCTAATGGAAATATATAGAAAATCACACATTCGAAACTCGAACATAAATGTTGATGATGCGATCGCTATCATCAATATCATCTCCGGGCGACTAGAATGTGATTCCATATCTATCCAGTATATTAAAACTTTGAATATACGTTTGCAAGGCGTATATGCAAATTCTTTATATACTGAATTGTCCATATTCAAATAAATAAATAATCAAATACGTAGAAGTGATTTAAATTTTCAAAACAAAAATTTGTTTTCATTTTCAAAAATATACTCTTCACACTCGTTCTAGGATACTACTGATCCTATCTCTAACGAGTCATCCCATTGGATATTACTAATCCAATTATCTGATGAATTCTTTCGTATGGTTCTAATGTGTCTTGTTCTCTGCTTTGTAAACCAAAGCTCCGATACCACGTGTAAAGACCCGCAACTTCCCCGTAAAGGAAAGCGTCGGATAGTTCGAGAACAAGCCACAACAGAACGCATACAGAAGAACATTTCATTGTATATTACAACAATGCATCAGATTACAAGAATATACAGAGTATAAATGAATATTACACAGAAATATCAGAGATTTAAATTACATTTAAATACATAGCAGCGGAAAATAATACAATACACAACTAGAAGAAGATATACGGATACAAAGCTTTCCGGATATCGTTCCAGCTGTAAACCAGGATCCTATGAATATAAATCTGCAAAACCAAAACTACTAGCTGCCCGTGTCAAAATAAGGGCACCCAGAGTTTAGGTTAAAACAATAAACTCCAGGTCAGTCATGTGACTGGTGTGAGAACTAAAACAGTTATTAATCTTTATTTTAAATCATTAGGTAAATCAAGGGACCACGCCGTATAACACGGAACGGGTTTCCTCCCAAGAATACCAGTGCATAAAACAAACAGCGCAATGCTAAATAAAGAAAGATGAAGCTGTTATAAGACCCAGGTCCTATCACACAATGCAAACGCAAGCCGGGGGATAGGGTTTTCCCTTATAACAGCCAAAGAATGCTTGATACGTTTAAAACAAATCATTTGATACTATTATAAGTGCGTAGTGTATGAAACAACTTCAAATCATAAGTATCAATCATAGGCGGCATGGGTACCATATATCATGTCGCCATATATAGGTTTACAAATAAAACCGCAAATATCACGTATTTGGAAATTGGGTTTCCATCTATGAACCGAGGCTAGGGGCAAGATCCTCAACCGATTCGAGACGCTCTAGCCCGTGTCTCAGGAACAGCCGCAACTGCCCCCTGGATCCTCAGGGCCGGTCCACACGAAGTGGATTATAATGCCTGAACAATACGTTTCTCCGCCCTTTGGGGCGTAAGCGAGCCAACTAAATGACTCCATCGGTTCGAGAACGACCGATCAATCCGAGGCGCCTCGCAACAGCAACAACCACATAAGTCAAACTCGTCAGGGCGTGTAAAACCACTGACGCCACTTCTAGCTAGAAAGAAAACGCATGTCCCCCCTGACGTCCGTCTCCCGTTTTTGGTTCATACCGGGTGTGAAACTCGCGAAGTAAACGTTACACAAAGCTACGCCACAAAGGCCGTGCTTTGATCATCACCACAAGACTTTGCTTTTCAACAGAAGCCTTGATCATTTGCATCTTAGCATGCCACACAGGCAAACCATCCTATGCAACCGATATCAGTCACACAGAATGAAATCCGATGTCAGACACACAGTCCATTTACAAGTCCGTTCTGGGTCTGAACGAAACCGGAGGCACCTAGTACCCCGCATATCCATCGATCTCCAAGTACGTCTGGACGATCACTAACTGTTTCCATCTTCTTGGGTGTACAGCCCAATCAAGATCATCAGTTATCACCCAAACGACGTGAAGACCTCCGGTCTTCGACCATCGTCTTCATCTTCGACTTATCGTCGTATCAGTTATTCAGAATGGGATAAACCCGGTCTTTCCGAATAACTCGCGTATATATTATAAAAGTGTTACACAAACACAACATACGCCTCATTCCAACTCATTAGTCATTAACCGTAAATTAATCAAGAGAATAATTCCCCAAATATTAACCCCGAAGGCCGAAACCAACATCAGATCAATATCCAGAAAACCATTCTACTTAGCTAACCGACAGTTAGTTTCTAATTTCACGTTCAAATCTAATTAAAGATTCATTAAAACTCCACTCAGTTTTAATCGTTAACTGGGTTAAAGAATCAGTGTCATTTAAAACACGGTTCACGATAAACCCAAAATCACATTCATTAATTATCGGGTTAAAGAACAAGTGTTATTTAAAACACTGTTCACGATAAACCCAAAAATCAATATCCATTCAATTCCAATTAAATATTATTTAATTGGTACACTTCATTAAATCTAAATAAAAAGATTTAATCTTTTCTCAGCTGGGTTCAAGAACAGTGTTAGTGAAGACACCATTCACGACAAACCCAAATCACATTCATTAATTATCGGGTTAAAGAACAAGTGTTATTTAAAACACTGTTCACGATAAACCCAAAAATCAATATCCATTCAATTCCAATTAAATATTATTTAATTGGTACACTTCATTAAATCTAAATAAAAAGATTTAATCTTTTCTCAACTGGGTTCAAGAACAGTGTTAGTGAAGACACCATTCACGACAAACCCAAATCACATTCGATATTCAATACAAGGCTCTGAATAGAAAATATATCGGCTTATATTCAATATCGAATTCTACGACTAACAAATGTCGTATTGGAAATAACGATATACATATATATCTTTCAAATTTCCGTAACAACATCCGTATAATCACAAATTCCAACATCGAAATATTCCGAAGACAATTTCGATTCAAATCCACTCCAATGCAATCATTGGAAACTTTGGTTATTTTCAAAACCCTTTTCAAATTCAATTTATTTATAAAAATAAATAGAATTATAATTCTAGTTCAAAACTAGTTCATTTCGATAAAAATCCATTTTTATCTTTTCAAATATGGAGTTTTTCATCCCAATTCTTTCTAAATCATTTCTTATGATTTTACACAAATTATTACCATTTTTAATAATTTTATCAAGGTCCGTACAGTCGATTTCCATCAACGGCCATCGAACTGCACTTACAGCGACCTTTTTCGAATTTGATTTGGACGTATCTCCAAATCCAACCGTTAGATTTCAAATTTCTAACCTTCTTTAGAAAGCTCTTTTCGATACGAACCCAACGGTTCCGGTTTTAGGAGAATCCGACGGTCGGATCTCCCGCAATGTCCGTTTGAAATAAATGGTCGAAATTCACGAACTGCCGCGGCGCGGCGCGTTCTATTCAGGCCATTATATTATATATATAATATATATAATATATATTTCGTCGATTTCTATTTAAAACGAATTATATAAATAGTTTTAAAATCGTTTCAAAAGCTATTTCAACTTCCATTTCAATTCAAAGCAAAATTGAATTCTTCTTTATAAATTCGTTTCAAAATTCATTTCTATTCAATTCAAATTTCAATTAAATTTGAATTCATTTCAATTCGCTTTCAATTCAACTTGAGTTCGTTTCAATTTAATTCGTTTCGAAATCGTTTTCAATTCAATTCATTTCGAACTCGTTTTCAATTCAATTCATTTCGAACTCGTTTTCAATTCAATTCATTTCGAAATCGTTTTAAATTCAATTCATTTCGAAATCGTTTTCAATTCAATTCATTTCGAAATCGTTTTCAATTCAATTCAATTCAAAATCTTCGATTTCGATATTACTTTTCAATATTCATTTTAAAATGAATAAAATCGATATAAATATCGTTTACGTCAAAATGGCGTCAATCTAATCAACACGGCTTCATAAATTTTTATTTTCAAATATTTCTTTTTCAAATATTTCTTTTTCAAAACTGGAATGAGGCCCAATCAATTACCATATAAAATTAATTATATGGATTTTCATACAACACATGTATATAATAGCATTGAAAATAGTCAACCATCAACCAAAGTGCACTACACTGTATAAGCATCAAATATAAATATTCAACGCTTATAACAGCCTGTCAATCAATCGATCGACATATTTAATCAATCAGGATGAGTGAACTTCAAATTTCATCCCAACACCCGTGTGGGGTTTCAAACAATCAAACACTGATTTTAGTTGTGCAGTTGGGCGATGTGTAAAATTTATCGACCCAATCAACGTCATTCAAATAGGTGTACATAAACAAACCGTCTGGTTTGTAAATGAATATTTATTTATTCACATTCACGTTAAAAATTATATTTTTAACGATAAAACATTTTATTTCAACCTATGAATTTCTATTCAGTTCATTCTTTAAATAAAATGCTATTTTTATTTTTCTAACATATTTTAGAAAATTTCGGCGGCATAACGGCACGATACTAGAAACGGGACAAGGCCTAGCCTTATCCCCGGTCTAGTGAAGGCCCACGCCATTCACACATCAATCAAATTCACTTTCGTTATGCAAACCACAAAATTTGGAGTAAGAATCTAACCTAGCCTTACTCCTTCGCCTTATAACGGCGCACGTCTAATCCTAACCAATTTATCGATTCGATTTTTTTTTTCACACCACAACCCACATTCAAACCAATATCACAATCAATAACCAAACAGCCAAACAAACAAGTCCATGGTCTGTGGACGATTGTGTCGGGTGCTACTAAGCACCGTCTGCATCCTAGTATATATATATAACTAGAAAATAAATTTGAAAGGTGAGAAATTCTCACATATAGCTATCCTAGCTCCACGGCTCTTCATCTGCAGAAGTCTTCCTCGTTATCGCCTCTTCGTCATCTTCGTTGCTGCTTTCACTACATACGTAAAAATCACATTTTTACTTCGCTATTCAATATATAAAAATCGAATTTTTAGTTCGAAGTTCAATATATAAAAATCGAATTTTTAGTTCGCTATTCAATATATAAAAATCAAATTTTTAGTTCGCTATTCAATATACAAAAATCGAATTTTTAGTTCGAAGTTCAATATATAAAAATCAAATTTTTAGTTCGAAGTTCAATATATAAAAATCGAATTTTTAGTTCGCTATTCAATATATAAAAATCGAATTTTTAGTTCGAAGTTCAATATATAAAAATCAAATTTTTAGTTCGAAGTTCAATATATAAAAATTGAATTTTTAGTTCGAAGTTCAATATATAAAAATCAAATTTTTAGTTCGAAGTTCAATATATAAAAATTGAATTTTTATTTCGACTTTCAATATCTAAAAATCTGATTTTTCTTGCTTTTTAAAAATCTAACTTTCTTCTTGCCATTTACCTATACAAAAATCATGTGTTTTTCTATTTAAAAATATCGCTACTTCATGCTAAGATTTATATATATTTTTAATACTTTAAAGATATAAAAATCATATTTCTAATATTTCTTAATCAATGCTATATACAAATTTAAAAACCAATTCTAATTTTATTTTCAAAAGAGTTCTAATTTTATTTCTAACTCAAAAAAATCAGTTTTTATTTTTAACCAAAAATCAGTTTTTATTTTTAACTAAAAAATCAGTTTTTATTTCTAACTAAAAAATCAGTTTTTATTTCTAACTAAAAAATCAGTTTTTATTTCTAACTAAAAAATCAGTTTTTATTTCTTTTTACAAAATCATTTTTACTTTTATAAAAAATCAGTTTTACTTATATATAAAAAAAAATCAGTTTCAATCCTAATTAAATTTCAGTTATAATTCTAATTAAACAGAACAGTTTTAAAATCATTAAAATAACAAAACAAAACAAAACAAAAATAAAAAAAAAACTTACATTTCTGCGAAGAGAGAGGGGGGGGGGGAATCAGTGGCTGTCGGCGGTGGAAAGATCGTCGGCTGGGGGGGCTTTCTGTAGTTCGTCGGTGGGGAGGCTTCGAGGTGGCGGCGGCTTCTGTGTCGAGAACGGGGGCTTCGGGTCTTCGATAGTGAGGGCAGCGTCGAGGGGTTCGTCGGCGTCTCGAGGGGGGGGCGGCGATGTCTGGAGGGAGGCGCTCGATCTTGTTTAGGTTTTCTCTTTTTTTTTTTTTTTTTTTTTTTATAACGTCGATCTGAATTGAAGAAATAAAAAGGGGGGGCCAGGAAGAAAGGTAAAGGAGGGAATTATATTTTTTTTTATTTATTTATTTATTATTTAATTATTATATTTTGCAAAAAGGTTGACCTTTACATATGACCTCGAAACGAGGCCCACCGCCTATCGTCCATAGCGTTTTACCTCCATTCCGAACACAATGGGATATGTATCGCAAGCTGATTCGACTGTTTCGATCAGTTTTCATTAAGTCTACATTTAAATCACTATATTGAATTTTAAACGTACATTTCAAATTACCGGGGTCACATACTAACTAGAAAAATTCCAGAAAAATATTTTCTAGCTTCGTATTGACGATACGGTCCTAACAAAACTAGTTTCGTCGAATTCTGAGATCATTTGAAAAATGGCCAATTTCCAGTCGATTAAAATCAACTGAAACTGGTCAAACGCGTTTTCCTTTACCACGCTCACATATTGATTCGAAAAATTATGAGATTTGAAACCTAGCAATAACTTAACATCACGGACCCAACAAAACTGGTTTCGTCGAAATCCGAGGTCGTTTGCAAAATTGCTATTTTTAAGGGCCTTATATATATAAAAATATATATAAATTCCACAGCGACTATTTCTAATTTTAAACTGGACATATCTTATCATTTCTAAGATGAAATCCCAGTTTGTTAACTCCGTTACAAAAATATAGTTATACAGATTCAAATATTTCTTGTTTCGTTCAATTCTGACTTATATTGAATTCTGTATATTTATTTGAAATTAGAAATCGAATTTTCGAACTACCGCGCCATTTTCAATTCCTTTTATAATTATATATAATTATTATATATTCTAACGACGACGTATATAATATATACGTTCGAATTATATTCAAAATAAATTTCTTGTCGATATTATTTAAAATAATTCATTTTAAATAATCAAAATTCGCTAAAATGGCCAAAATAAAAATTTCAAACTGGCTCGCATTTTACGGGTTGTTACATCAAAGCACGGCCTTTGTGGCGTAGCTTTGTGTAACATTTACCTCGCGTGTTTCACACCCGGTATGAACCAAAAACGGGAGACGGACCTCAGGGAGGACTTGCGTTTCTTTCTAGCTAAAAGTGGCGTCAGTGGTTTTACATGCCCTGACGAGTTTGACTTATGTGGTTGTTGCTGTTGCGAGGCGCCTCGGTTTGATCGGACGATCCGGGTCCGATGGAGTCATTCGTTGGCTCGTTTGCGCCCCAAAGGGCGGGGAGACGTATTGTTCAGGCATAATAATCCACATCGGTGGACCGGCCCTGACGATCCAGGGGGCAGTTGCGGCTGTTCCTGAGACATGGTAGGCTAGATTGTCTCGAATCGGTTGAGGACTATCTTTTGCCTCGGTTCATGACGGAAATCCAATTTCCAAATACGTGATCTTGCGGTTTTAGTTGTAATCCTATATATGGCGACATAGTGGGATGGGGCGCTCATGCCGCCTATGATTGATACTTATGATTTGAAGTTGTTTTATACACTATGCACTGACTATAGTATCAAATGATTTGTTTAAAACGTATCAAGCATTCTTTGGCTGTTATAAGGGAAAACCCTATCCTCCGGCTTGCGTTGCATTGTGTGATAGGACCTGGGTCTTATAACAGCTTCATTTTTCTTTATTTAGCATTGCGCTGTTTGTTTTATGCACTGGTATTCTTGGGAGGAAACCCGTTCCGTGTTATACGGCGTGGTCCCTTGATTTACCTAATGATTTAAAATAAAGATTAATAACTATTTTAGTTCTCACACCAGTCACATGACTGACCTGGAGTTTATTGTTTTAACCTAAACTCTGGGTGCCCTTATTTTGACACGGGCAGCTAGTAGTTTTGGTTTTGCAGATGTATATTCACAGGATCCTGGTTTACAACTGGAATGATATCCGAAAAGCTTTGTATCCGTATATCCCTTCTAGTTGTGTATTGTATTATTTTCCGCTGCGATGTATTTAAATGTAATTTAAATCTCTGATATTTCTGTGTAATATTCGTTTATACTCTGTATATTCTTATAATCTGATGCATTGTTGTAATAAGCAATGAAATGTTCTTCAGTTTGTGTTCTGTTGTGGCTTGTTCTCGAACTATCCGACACTTTCCTTTACGGGGAAGTTACGGGTTTTCACAGTATATCGCATCATGACCAGCATCACATCAATTCAACTCTGACCACTCCAACTTGATTTCATAATAAAAGCAATAACCATCGTTGAGTTGCACATCATCCATATGAAGTCCATTACTCACCAAACTCCACCAACAACCCATAAAAGCCATCACCATCAAGTCCACAATGTTTTGAACCCCGTCTCAACATTCTTATGAATCGATAACGGTCTATGATGGACCAATACCTTTCCATGATGGATCAGTACCGGTCCGTACACTTAGCGTAAATTTGCTAAGTTTATGGCTTCGGTCCATCCTTGCCTCAAGAACATCCCACCGGTCCATTTTCCAGCCATTTTGACCTTCCTTTAGAAACTTATGTCGGTCCAACCATGTCTCAAGTAATCAACCTTTGACCCATCCCAAAACAACTCCAAATGACTTGAAAATTTGCAAGCAGCATTGACTTACCATGACGATGCACCCTCACAAAGTTTCACTATTGTCCGACCCATCCTGATGAATCGGTACATGTCCTACTTAGCAACTTTTGGCACCAAATTTTCTGTTTTGCCTTGACTCATCATATAGAGCTCCTCCATCGAGTTTCGTTTGAATCTGAACTTCTGAACTCTGATTTTCTCTGTCCTTCAATCCTAAGATCTAAAACAACCAATTCTGATAAACAACTCAAACGATTTAATCAATTCAATCAAAATAAACATTAATTCATACAATATTTATTGTATAAACATGAACATATCACAATTAATGAATAAACATATCGTAAACATGAGATTTAGCATGATTTGGATCTAAACATATGAATAAACATGATTAATCTAACAATAATCTGGTTAACATGATCAAATTAGGTTTTCTAAGATGTCTAAATCTAAGATTAACATATATGATCAGATCTAGGGTGAATTTATCATGTAACATATGAATATGATCCTAATTTACCCATATAATCCGTGGTTTCCGTGTGAGAGATATCTATCACTCACCTAATCCTCAATCCAATGTAAATCCGACGAGATCAGATCCGGACAAAGCCGGTAATATTCGAAATTGATGCAATATGATATGATCTATCCTCTCTTGATGATGATCTATCTTCTAAATGCAATCTACGATGGATATTAATGATAAGAATGGAGGACTAGGGTTTTAGATTGTACTGGAGATTCATAAACGCCTAACTTAAAGTTATAATGAAGAGAGTAACCCTAGTTCTCTCCCTAAACCCCCTTATTTATATCTGTAGGCCATTAGTCTAACAGGCTTGGCTAATCAGCTCATTAACTGCTAATCAGTCTGTCTATTTGCGGCTGAAACTTAAAAAACTGATTCCTT
This sequence comes from Allium sativum, assembly GCA_030737875.1. Lineage (NCBI taxonomy): Eukaryota > Viridiplantae > Streptophyta > Magnoliopsida > Asparagales > Amaryllidaceae > Allium > Allium sativum. Next base: position 662,951,424 of record CM060919.1, read on the forward strand.
CCAAATTGTTGTACCAAATTCTTCATGTGACTATTCTACACAATCATAAACCACCATTTTAATCCAATATTATCGATTTTATCACTTGATTTGATCCCTGTTACATGTTATAGCCCAAACAACAAACAAGGGCAAATGGCCATAATTAAATTTGGTAAAAAAAACCATGGACATGTCTAACACCCAAATGAACAACATATTAAAATCTGAGAATGATACGACCATAGGGAGTAAAATATAATTATTTTATGATCGATCGATACATAAAACACATATCGTTACAGATACGTCAATTGGATGATTTAGATTGTATGTTAGGGCACGTCATTTAGATCTTGAAGTAGTCTTTCACTTCTTAAGGGAGGGACTGGGGTGAGGCCACAGCCAATGTGAAAAAGACAGACCTATATGTAGGTATCTATATTGTAGGCCTAACAAAGTTGTCCTTTACTGATATCGAAAGCTCCCGACTGAGTTTCGTTCATAGGTGTTGCCTGATTGCAAAACCCAGATTGTAGTAGGAAGTACGTTCGTGTGAGGGTCTCGATGCACACATTAGGTATTGTATCGTAGACGTCAGGGCACTTAATTCCGCATCGGGGATTAGCATGACCGTAGAGGTTGAATATAAGGATCTGTACGCTTACGTGGCATATCGATGATGGTTATGTGAATTTACGTGGAATAGTGATGAAGATTACGTACACAGGTAGGTGTAGGATGGAGGTTAGGTATGCTTTTGTGGTGTAGCGGTGAAGACCATACGAGGAGGGCATATGGGGAGCATCTTGAGATGTCGGGCATTTAGCTACATATATATGATTTATTAGGTAAATCTATTTAGGGGTAGATGAGTATGATTTATGCGAAAAAATCAAAAGTATTGTGACAACCCACATCCCTTAATGTCACCCATATGAGGATGCATTAAGTTATGTGAAGCGCAATAATAATACAGAGTCTAATTTCAAAAGATAGAATAAAGAAAGCAGCGAAAAATCTTTTCAAACATTTATTTCAAACCAAATACAACATTACATTTTCAAATGTCATAAAGTCATAATCATAAAACATCTGTCTAATAAACCATCAGAGAACAAAACCATAAAATAATATCCCTCATGTGCCATAAGAATAAACGTAGAAATGAAACTGAAGTAATGCACATAAAGAGAAGTAATCCAAGTCCAAGCTGAATAAAGAAATCATGGTCACTGCTACTATCCACCCCCCGAGAACCTACGAGGGGAAGGAATAGAGGGAAGGAAAAACAAAATAGGTCAGACATAAAGTCGGGTGAGTTCCAGTGATTTTTAGCATAAGCATAAGGAAAGAAGTATCAAGACAGATCAATAATACTGGACAAGAAAATAAAGTAAACTATACAAGTACGAAATAAACGAGACAAGGTAAGATCAAGTAAGATTCTCATTCATATCCCAAGAACAAGTTTCAGCACCAACTATTAGAATATCAGGATTAGGTGTTACCGTAATTACTATCCAATGATCAACTACCTACAGACATGAATAATCTGTGACATCTAAGACAAATGGGGATATCAGTCCCGAACCCATCAACTTTAAAGACATAGCCATATCTACCTGTGTTACAACGTCTTAGTTCCCCCCATCAGACCCATGCACGCTCATGACTCTACTGGAACGTTCTCGTACTCACCTCCAAGATTTTGAACCTCTTGCAATTTAGATCAATGAAGCATGCACTGGCCACCACCTAGTGCGAGGCCACGATATGATACCAACATGGATACTTACTGATACGGGTTCCAAACAACAGATTGACACAATCCACTCTGAGGATTGCACCTAAGTAAACTAGGATTTTAAGATCCCCCACCCCCCGGATATAAACAGCAGACATGGAACCTCTTAGCTTATCAATTTTAACAACTTGCATTCTGTGTATCGGAGGATCATAGAATATTTATTTTATTTCCATATGAAGTCATATGGTCGTGTAACTTTGGGCAATGACTATTGGGGTCATTTCCCACATTCTAGATTTTTGCCGAATTTTAAATGACTGTTTTGCCCTTGGCAAATCTTGTTTCACCCATAACTTTTGATCGATACGGAGTTTTGACCTGAAACAACACTCATTGGATTCGGATGATGGTTAACCTTTCCATAGAGTGGTCACATCAATCAAACAGACTTATCGTTTGGGAGATATGGCAGAAATAAGATTTGAAGATGGAAAAACAATGCAATCGGCTTAATAGGGTGATTAACAACTAGGCCTATAACCCATTTCGGGATAGGGTTATCGAAGGCCTAAAAGGAGTTGGAGAATCATCTCCTTTCATTTTTATAGCCACCACAAACATTTCTCTAAGCCTAGTAATGACCTCCATCTTCCAAATCTCTCTCTAATCATTTTCTAATCACATATTAAGCAAATCTACATTAAATCAAGGCGGATTTGCATCAAATTCAAGATAGAGCTACTACACTACATAGGAATCCATGCCAAATCAATATAAGTTTCAGATCTTACATTCACTTGTGGCTAAGGCGAGTGATTAGCATGTTTATTGACTAATTATGGTTAATTAGGGTGATTAGTGATAATTAGCGAAATTATGACTCAGAAAAATCTGGAAAAATATGTAGAAATTCTGAAATATTATTTTATGTCACTGGTATAAATTTGGGTTAATTTGGATTAAGTTTGCTAATCCTATAGTTAAACATAGCTAAGGGGATTAAGGGGAAAATCATGGGTTTTGGGTGTGTTTGATCTAAAATAACCTATGTTATTGGTATTTTGATCTTTTTGATTGAAAATATATGTTGACACTAATTTTTCATATGTTTTATGATTGTTCAGTAAAGTTAGAATTGTCAAAAACGTCGTCCTATGGCGAGAATGGACGATACAAGCTTGTTGGAAATTCTACAGCAATCCAGATCGGATCGGCTAAGGGGATCGGAGCGGCTAGGGGATCGGATCAGATGAGTTGAACTGAACCGGATTGGGGCATGGTGAGAATGAAGGCCACTTGCATAGAATTCGAGTTGGAGTGGGATTTGGATCGCACCAAGAGGCACCGAACCGAACCACACCAGGAAGAAACGAACTGAACCGCACCTTGGAGCACCACGACCCAAACCGAAGCAATGACCACGAACTGAACCCAAATGGAAAGCATGAACCGAACCGATGAGCACGAACGAAGTAGGGTGTGGACCACGAGCACCGAATCAAACCATATTTGAAGTTACTACTACGTGATGACTCTTCTAAAGACCAACTCTAAGCCAATCAAAACCCGAGATGCAAAGGAAGTCAAAATAAGAGGTTAGAACTCAGGATCTAGATGGGAACCAATGGGTTAACTTCAAGATTTGGGCTTTGTTGCGGAACATGTGCAAAGGAGTAACCGATATCCATAACTTTGGCTCACCATTTATAGAGGGGGGTATGTAGACGTTGACCCATTAGGGTTATTAATTATGGACCAGTGCAGTGGGGTCAGAGGTTATTAACCCATTAGGGTTATTGACTATTGACCCATCTGGTGATTTAAGGGGTGGATATCGTATGCCTTATGCACTGAGTGAGAGATATGAGGATGATTGCTATGTTTGATGTTTGCTATCACCATGACACGTACACTCTATGTTAGTGTCACCTTAGAATATTGTACATCTTGTTGTGCTAACTCTTTGGTTGCAGGTCAAGGTCAGGTATGATCATTTATACCTGTTATTGTTTTATTTAGCTACACAGATTTGTTATCGCTCACACCAGTCTTTTATCTGACCTAGAGTTTTAAGTCTCTTCTTATTACTTTGGGTGCTCCTAAACGAGCAGACTAGAGACAGATTAGGTGGTTATGCAGGGTAGCTGTCCGGAGACGAGCAGGAGGCTTCCACATACTATATACATATATTCTCCCTGTATTGTTGCTGGTCACTACTTTGGGCATTAATAGTGTACCTCTTTTATTTCCCTTTTAGAGACAGTATTTTGAAGTTGTAATAATGGTTTGGATCATAAGTTGTATTTTGGATTCCGCTGCTATGATGGTTTAGTTTTCAACTTATGCAACGTCTCGCCTGTTTTATGTCAAGTTATGTTACTATTATATTTTATTCCATGCGCTGTGAGATATACCACAGGTTTATGTTTTAAACCCATTTCTTTTGACGATCGTCCCATGTAAATCGGGCATTGGCATAGCGCACTTCAAGGGAAATGTCAGATGGTGCGGGGCAGCCGTCACATTTGGTATCAGACCCTAGGTTGCGTAGTTAACCTAGGGGAAGACATTAGGGAGAGATAATATACATACATGAGAGTGCATATTTGTGATATTTTGGTTTTCAAAGACTATATATATACTATTAGTATATCTAAGGATGAAGTCACACTGCACGGGCACCACTAAGGAGATGGTTAATCGTTTTCTATTTACAGATTGAACGATGAACCGAAATACGAGGAGTACAGGTTCAGGGGCTAACAATGGGAATGTCCCTGATATAAGGATGATGTTTACTGCCTTCATGCGAGAGATGCTTAGGGATGCTCAGGGAGCAGTCCTAATGCTGCTAATGGTGGTGGTGCAGTAGTGCATGTGCCTAGAGCCGATTTCGCTAAGCTCAGTAAGGATTATACTAGCCTTGGAGGGAGGTCGTTCCATGGAATGGAATCAGCTGCATAGGTTCAAGATTGGCTTGATAGTTGTGAGTGCATCTTCGAGGATATGGGGATCGATGATGCAATGAAGAGGAAGCTAGCTTCACGTCAGCTTCAAGGATGGGCAATGAATTGGTGGAATTACATTAAAGCGGCTACTCTCGAGGATCAACTTACTTGTAATCAGTTTAAGACTCGCTTCAGTGACAAGTTTATTCCAGCTGCTCAAAAATCAGAATTGTTTAGGAAGTTTTTGGAGCTTAAGCAGAATGGTAGGGCAGTCTCAGAATATATTATTGAATTTCATACTTTATCAAAATATGGATTATCTGTTATCGATACTACCGAGAAGAAGAATGAGAAATTCATAACTAGCCTAGATGGGTACTTGGGGAAAGACTTATAAATCATATCGATGATACATTCGAATCAATTGTGGAAAGGTATTGAGGTTGGAGAACCTTTACCCTAAGCCAAAGATTGAGGTCGTCGTTACATCTGTAGAGGAGCCAAAACCGTAGGCAAGCGGTGAAGGTAATAAGAATTCCTAGAGCAAGAGAAAACAGAACCAAACCAAAGATGGTCAGAAAAAGAAGAATAAGAAAGATAGAGGGTTTTAGCTGTGGCAAGAAGGGCCACTATGCCAGAGATCGTCGAGTAATGCCAGCGGACAAGAAGTGCTTCAATTGTGGCCAAGTGGGACATCACAAAGATAAATTCCTACAACCTCCTAAGGAGAAGCAAATCATGAAAGCATATGCTACCAACATCGTCCCTTCTTCGTCGAATGCCCCAACAGTGGCGGAGAAGTGAAAGGGTGTCGTTATCCAAGGTATGCTTTCTATTTATGATGTTTCTATTCGAGTATGGTTTGATACCGGGGCTTCCCATTCCTTCGTATCTAGTAACCAGGTAGATAGGTTGGAATTGGAACCCGAGATTGTCGATAGACCTTTAGTTGTGACGAACCCGATCGGTGCTTCGACTAGCCTCTGTATGATTTGTCATAATTTGGTCTTATCAAGTCATGGATGTGTGTTTGCTTGTGATTGCTTTGTTTTGGGCTTTATTAGGTTTGGCATTATATTGGGAGTCTATTGGCTCCAAAGGTATGGGTGGTGGTAGACTATGAGGGGTTTTCGATGACCATTAGAGCGGATGATGAACGGAGGGTGGTATTGGGTTGCCTACCTAGTGATGGGGCGATGGCTAGTTTTCTAAATTCCGTCGACATCGCACATGATGATTTATCAGATGTGCCTATTGCTGGAGAGTATCCGGACATCTTCGGAGAAGTGACCGGACTTCCACCACACCGAGAGATCGAGTTTCGGATTGATTTAGTGAAAGATTCCAGACCTATAGTGATTCCACTTCGTCGTATGGTGCCAAGGGAGCAGCGAGAGCTCGAGGTGCAAGTAGGCAATCTTTTGAAGAAGGGATTTATCCGAAGAAGTGTATCTGAGTGGGGAGCACCAGTTGTATTTGTACCAAGGACGATGGTTCCCTCCGCTTATGTGTGGACTACCACGAGTTGAACAAGATGACTAGGAAGAATAAGTATCCTCTTTCATGGATAGATGATATGTTTGGTCAACTGGATGGAGCAAGAGTGTTTTCCAGTTGGATCTCGCGACAGGTTTTCATCGGCTCCGATTAGCAGCTGAGAGTATACCTAAAACGACATTTCAAACGCCGTCTGGATTTTATGAGTGGTTGGTCATGCCAACCGGGTTGACCAATGCACCCGCATATTTTGTGGATCTTTTGAATAGGGTTTTCATAGGTCAGTTAAATAAGTTTGTTCTTGTTTTCGTGGATGATATTTTGGTTTACTTGAGGACAAACGAAGAACACAAGGAACATTTGAGGATAGTGATGGAAGTGTTGAGGAAACACCGATTGAAAGCGAAATTTTCTAAGTGTCACCTCTGGAGGAGGGAAGTGAGGTTCTTGGGCCATGTTATTCCAGAGAATGGTATTGTCGTGGATCCTGCGAAGGTGGCTACGGTGCAAGATTGGTCTATGCCCAAGAATGCAACGGACGTGAGAAGTTTCTTGGGGTTAGCTAGATACTATCGTAAATTTATTCAAGACTCCTCCAAGATAGAAGCACTGTTAACTCAGTTAACCAAGAAGAATCAAGCTTTTTCTTGGGACGGAAGGTGTGAGAATGCATTTAAGAGTCTAAAGGAGAAGTTAACGTATGCGCCAGTGTTAGTTATTTCTAGAAGGAACGAAGAGATGACAGTATACATGGATGCCTGTGGTACTGGACTAGGCGTTGTACTGATGCAAGGAGGTAGGATTGTAGCTTATGCAAGTCGGCAACTGAAACCGCATGAGAAAAGGTATCCAACCCATGATTTAGAATTGGCAGTGATCGTGTTCGCGTTGAAGATGCGGAGACAGTATCTCTTTGGAGAAAGATTTGAATTGTTTATCGATCATAAGTCTTTAAAGTATCTTTTCTCTCAAAATGATTTAAATCTTCGTCAGCAAAGATGGTTAGAGTTCTTGGCTTCATATGATTTCAATATCATGTACACACCTGGGAAGGGAAATGTGGTAATTGATGCATTAGATAGGAGACATGCCAGTCTGGGGGCTATGTTTCTGGAATGGAAGCAACTGGAGTATATTGTGGGGATATGATTTTAGACCTAAGTGTGAATTTGATCTAGAGATGTTAGTAAGTTTGACTATCGGACCAACTTTGATTGAGCGAATCGGTTCCAGTCAGAGGGATGATCCTAACCTATTGGAAATCATCTCCAAGGTACAGATGGGTGTTGACGGTGAGGAAATGAACAAGTATGGACTTGATCGAGAGGGACAGCTTCGAAAGAACGGGAGGCTGTTTGTACCCAACGTTAATGGATTGAGAGATGAAGTGCTTAGAGAGTGTCATCACTCGAAACTAACTATACATCTCGGTGGTAACAAGATGTATCGAGACATAAAGCTAACCTACTACATGGAAGGGATGAAGAGAGACATTGGGAAGTTTATATCCACGTGCATGAACTTCCAAGTTAAAGCCAAGCAGAAGAAGCCTAGTGGTTTTTTACAACCGTTAGAAATTCCCGAATAGAAATGGGAACAAGTCTCAATGGATTTCATTGATGGTTTACCAAGGACTAGATCGGGTCATGATAGTATTTGGGTGACTGTGGATCGACTGACCAAAAGTGCAAGGTTTATACCGGTCAAATCGAATAGAACGACAGCTAAGTTAGCAGAACTGTATACAAAGTGGGTAGTGAGATTTCATGGAGTACCTAAAGGAATTGTGAGTGACCGAGATCCATTATTTACTAGTGGGTTTTGGAAGAGCTTACGAGAGGCTTTAGGGTCAAAATTACATCTCAGTATCGCATATCATCCTCAAACCGACGGTCAAACGGAGAGGGTGAATCGTGTATTGGAGGATCTCTTGAGAGATTGTATATTGGATTTTGGTGGGTCATGGGATGACCATTTGCATCTGGTTGAATTCGCATATAATAATAGTTATCAGTCTAGTATTGGTATGGCTCCATTTGAAGCTTTGTGCGAAAGACCGTGCAACTCACCATCATTTTGGTTAGAAACCGATGAGAAGTTTGTGCTTGGGCCAGATGTAATAAGAGAAACTTCGGATAAGATCAAGGTTATTCAACAACGAATGAAGACTGCCTAAGATATGCAGAAGAGTTACGCTGATAAAAGACGAAGAGATTTGAAATTCTCCATTGGCGACTTGGTATTCGTTAAGATTTCTCCGTTGAAGAATGTAATTCGATTTGGTAGGAAAGGTAAATTGGCACCAAGATTTGTTGGTCCGTTTCCAGTTCTCAAACAAGTTGGGAATTTAGCGTAAAAAGTTGGATTGCCTGGCAAGATGGCGGGAGTGCACAACATATTTCATGTTTCTCAGTTAAGGAAGTTCATGCAAGGTTCTGATATGACTATCTCACCAGACCAGTTGGATGATATCGAGGTAGAATCCGAGGCAGTTGGAAACTGGAGAATGATTTGTATTGTCGGACATGATACGAAGTAACTTCGAAGGAAGACGGTGAAACTGGTTAAGGTCCAGTGGGGTGATAATGAGAATGACTATACTTGGGAAACCGAGGAGAGAATAAGGGAGTCATATCCAGAGCTCTTTACCTGGTAAGGTTTTAATCACGATATAGTTATTCCCTTGTTAGTAAAATGCATGCTAGGATAGGCTTGTTGTGTCATTATGTATGTTTGATTGTTTGTAAATGGCTGATACGCATGCGGGGCACCATTGTATGTTTTGGTTAAGGATTTTCGGGGGCGAAATTTCTTGGGGGGGGGGGGTGTAACGACATGCATTCTACGTATCCGAGATCGTAGAATATTTATTTTATTTCCATACGAAGTCATATGGTCGTGTAACTTTGGGAAACGACTATTGGGGTCATTTCCCACATTCACGATTTTACTGAATTTTAAATGACCGTTTTGCCCCTAGTGAATCTTGTTTCGCCTATAACTTTTGGTTAGTAAGGATTTTTGACCTGAAACCACTTCCATTGGATTCGTATGATGGTTTACCTTTCCGTAGATTGGTCATATTAATCAAACAGACTTACCGTTTGGGAGATATGGCTGAAATAAGATTTAAAGATGAAAAAACAGTTCAATCGGCTTAATAGGGTGATTAGTAGCTAGGCCCATAAACCATTTCGGGATTGGGGTTATGGGATAGATGAAAGGAGTTGGAGAATCATCTCCTTTTCATTTTTCTAGCCGCCACAAACATTTCACTAACCCAAGTAATGGCCTCCATCTTCCAAATCTCTCTCTAATCACTTTCTAATCACATATTAAGCAAATCTACATCAAATCAAGATGGATTAGCATCAAATTCGAGACATAGTTGTCGCACTACATAGGAATCCATGCCAAATCAATATAAGTTTCAGATCTAACATTCATTTGTGGCTAAGGTGAGTGATTAGCATGTTTATTCACTAATTATGGTTAATTAGAGGTGATTAGTGATAATTAGCGAAATTATGACTCAAAAAAATCTGGAAAAATATGTAGAAATTCTGAAATATTATTTTATGTCACCAATATAAATTTGGGTTAATTTGGATTAAGTTTGCTAATCCTATAGTTAAACATGGTTAAGGGAATGAAGGGGAAAATCATGGGTTTTGGGTATGTTCGATCTAAAATAACCTATGTTATTGATATTTTAATCTTTTTGACACCTATATGTTGCCACTACTGTTTGGTATGTTTTATGATTGTTTATTAAAGTTAAAATGGTCGAAAAGACCGTCATATGGCGAGAATGGACGATACATGCTTGCTGGAAATTCGGCAGCAATCCGGATCGGATCGACTAGGGGATCGGATCGGATGAGTTGAACCGAACCAGACTAGGGCATGGAGAGAAGGAAGGCCACTTGCATAGAATTGAAGTTGGAGTGGAATTCAAATAGCACCAGGAGGCACTGAACAGAACCGCACCAGGAAGCACCGAATCGAACCGCACCATGGAGCACCATGACCCGAAACGAGGCAATGACCACGAACCGAACCCAAATGGAAAGCACGAAACGAACCAATGAGCACGAACCGAAATAGGGTGTGGACTGTGAGCACCGAACTGAACTGTATTTGAAGTTACTACTATGTGACGAGTCTTCTGAAGACCAACTCCAATCCAATCAAAACCCTTGATGCAAAGGAAGTCCAAATAAGAGGTTAGAACTCAAGATCAAGATGAGAACCAACGGGTTAACTTCAAGAGTTAGGCTTTTTTGCGGGACGTGTGCAAAGGAGTTATCGATATCCATAACTTTGGCTCACCATTGAGAGAGGGGTATGTAGACGTTGACCCATTAGGGTTATTGACTATGAACCAGTGCAGTGGGGTCAGAGGTTGTATGGAGTGGGACTCCATCAGGGCCCCAAAGGGAAAAGTGGTCGTAGCAATAGTTGTACGGAGTGGGAATCTGCATGGCCCCAATGGATCTGGTGATTAAAGCGGTGGATATGGTATGCTTTGCACATTGAGTGAGAGATGTAAAAATGATTTCTATGTTTGATGTTTGCTATCACTATGACACATACACTCCTATATTACACTTTATGTTAGTGTAACCTTAGAGTATTGTACATCTTGTTGTGCTAACTCTTTGGTTGCAGGTCCAGGTCAGATATGATCATATATACCTGTTATTGCTTTATTTAGCTGCATAAATTTGTTATCGCTCACACCAGGCTTTTGTTTGACCCAGAGTTTTATGTCTCTTCTTATTACTCTGGGTGCTCCTAAACGAGCAGACTAAAGACAGATTAGGTGGTTATTCACGAGTAGCTGTCGGAGACGAGTAGGAGGCTTCCACGTACTATATACATATATTCTCCATGTGTTGTTGCTGGTCACTGCTTTGGGCATTAGTAATGTACCTCTTTTATTTGCTTTTTAAAGACAGTATTTTGAAGTTATAATAATCGTTTGGATCATAAGCTATAATTTGGTTTCCGCTACTATGATGGTTTAGTTTTCAGCTTATGCACTGTCTCACCTGTTTTATGTCAAGTTATGTTATTATTTTATTTTATTCCATGCGCTGTGAGATATACTACAGGTTTTTGGTAGTTCATCGTTTTAAACCCTTTTTTTTTACGATTGTCCGGTGCCAGTTGGGCATCGGCACTGCGCATTCCAAAGGAAACGTCAGATGGTGCGTGGCGGCCGCCACATTAATTAAAAGGTTTAACTTAGCAGGTTTAAGTTCATTAATAAGCTTCAAATAACCCTATGTTATATTCTCTGGTTGTAAATGACATTTCTAATTAAATGTAATGACCCTTCCCCAAATTATACAGGCACCTGCACAGATGTTTACAAATTAAGTTACATGTTTTACTTAATTACACCTGATTCACATATATTTTCATAACATGTTAACCTATTCAGATTAACAAGTTTTACATTTTATCCCAATTATACAGTCAATGGCTTCCATGTTCCAATGTGCCTAATTCTCCTCTTTACTGTTATTTCATGTTACTCCAATTTATCCCAATTTTATGCAATTCTAATGGAAAAGGAGAAAATAGGTCCAACTCAGAAATAAATAAACTGAATCAATATGCATTAGACTATAAACAGAACTAAGACAGAGAAGGGGATAATAAGGACGTACATATAACAGGTAATGACTGAAAACTGAATAGGTAATTGACAGTATAAAGAACAATAACATATGAACTTATAAACACTATTAATTTTCAGATCCAAATCATTTGCTATTAAAATACTTTTTAAATAGCAGATCTAAAAATAACTAGAGCTCACAGTGATTTGATTTAGTTTCATAAAACCTTTGAAATAGTTATTGTAGAAGAAAATAATAATTATCCCTTCGATCTAAGTTATGGCAGCACCTCAACATTTTCTTAATTTTATTGAAAAATAGCTTAGAGGAGGAAGAAGATGAAGAATGTTCGTGTGTAAGAAAATAGTGAGGTTGCTAGCCTATTTATAAATAAGTTAGGATAATATAAACCATAGGATATTATGTTATAAAATAAAACCGTACACCTTAGGCTGAGTCAGTAACACATTCATATGCAACATATAAGTGTTGAACCAATCTAATGCCTAATATGTGTGTATATGCGTCAACTGGCAGCCACTAGCAAGCACTTGCATCAATTTGCATTCATGAAACATAACATGTCTCAAAACATGTTTTCAACCATAGGTTTCAACCTAAGGATCGAGATTCAAATGACAGGAAAACAAATTCGAATTCAAACGCTTAGAAAGGAAAAATAAGAACGTATTCTCAGAGAGATAAGGGTAAGAAGCATGAACCTTGTCCTCAGATTCCTATGTCGCATCATCATGATCTTCTCCCCATTGCAGCTTCACTAATTTGATCTCCTAATCGCCTAGCTTCTTAACTTTTGATCCAAGAATATAGGTAGGAACTTTTCTAACTGAAGCCTACTTTTCAACTTCCACATCCTCAAGTGTGCTTGGCTTAACTACCTCTGCAGAATCATGTAGACATTTCCTCAAGTGGGAAACGTGGAACATGTCATGTCTCAAGTGGAAAACGTGGAATACATTGTGAACTCCCACCAGCCTCTTTGGTTGTCTAACTTTGTAGGATATCTTGCCTATCCTCTCAACTATGGGAAATGGCCCTACAAAACTCGACACCAACTTCACTACCAAGCCAAAGCGAACAACGTTTCTTAGAGGTGATACCCTGATAAAGGCCATATCTCCTACCTCCAACTTCAAATCGGTCCTCCTCCTATCGCATGTGACTTCTGTCTGTCTTGAGCTGCTTTCATACATCTGCGAATAAGGTCTATCTTCTTAAAAGTCTCTCTAATCATCTCAAGTCCAAGTAAAAGTCGGCGATCTACAAGGTCGTCCATAAAGTGCTTTGAAGGGTGCCATACCAATGCTCGTCTGATAACTATTATTGTAGGAAAAATCAATCAATGGGAGATGCTCCTCTCAAGTCCCTCCAAAGTCTAGGATACACAGTCTCAATAAATCCTCGAGAATCCTAGTGACACTCTAAGTTTGTCCATTGGTCTGAAGGTGATAAGCTGTGCTAAGATTGTAACTGTGTACCTAATGCCTCCTGCAAGCTCTTCCAAAACTCGGTCAAGAAGATGGGGTCACGGTCACTTATTATAATGGAAGGTACCCCATGAAGTTGGACAATCTCTCTAAGGTATACCAGTCCTAACCAAGCTGCTGTCCTCTTACTCTTGACAGAGATAAAATGAGTGCTCTTCGTTAATCTTCTACTATAATCCATATGCTCGTGTTGCCCTTCCTCGATCTGGGCAGTCCATAGAGATTCTCTCGCACTTCCACTATGGAATATCCAAGGGCTGAAACAATCTGCCAGGTTTCTTTTGTTCAGTATTCACTCGCTGCCAAGTCAACCATCGGGCCAAAAACTCTGCTACATCCTTCTACATACCAGTCTAATGACAAACTCTCTTCATATCTCGGTACATCCTGTCACCGCCCAGATGGATAGTCATCCAAGAGTGATGAGCCTCCTAAGGAATAGTCCTCAACAAATCACTAACTCTGGGAACACACAACCTTCCATCTCGACTAGCCACCCTTTCTTACCCACCGAATATCTAGCTAGGTGACTTGAGATCTTTCCACTACTGAGTCTATTCAAGACGCCTAATAACTGTTGATCCTCTCGCTATATGGATCCATTTTGGTCCATAAGAGCAAGTCACACCTCCAATGATGCCAACAAACCTAGCGTAAAATCCATAGATGGCCTAAAATCAAAGATCGAGATAAACTCTAAGCTATGACGCTCTATGAACAGAGGACTCAAGGTCATCCTCTTCCCACTCAAAGCGTCTGCAGCCACAATCCCCTTGCCTAGGGTATAATTTATCTCAAAATCATAGGACGCATGAAGCTTCATCCATCGTTGCTGCCTTAAATCGAGATCCTTCTATGAGAACAATTATTTAAGTGACTTGTGATCCGTGTAAAGCTCAAACCTTTCTCCGAGTAGATAATGTCGCCATGACTTAAGTGCAAACACTATTGCAGCCAACTCCAATTCGTGGGTAGGTTAGTTATTCTCGTGTACCCATAACTGTCTAACTTCCACAGCATACTACCTTACCTTCTTGCATCAACACGACACCTAACCCTGTACCACAAGCATCTGTGTAGACTGTGAACACCTTGCTATTATCTAGAAGAGTCATAACATGGGCTGATGTCAGATCCCCCTTTAACCTCTAGAATGCATCCTCGAAATTAATGCTCCAAGCGAAAACCAAATTCTTCTTCGTTAACAGGTAAGCAAAGCTGAGATCCGTGCAAAGTCCTTATTGAACTTTCTATAGTAACCGCCAACCCTAAGAAACTCCTAACCTCTGTCGCATTCTTAGGGGCTTTCCAATCTTGGACTGCGACAACTTTAGCAGGATCCACAACTATTCCATCCTTGGAGACAACATGCCATAGGAACCTTACATCCTTTCGCCGGAAATGACACTTAGAAAACTTAGCCTTAAGCTAATGCGATTTAAGAGTGCTGAGAACCTCTTCTAAGTGTCTGGCATGCTCTTCCTTGCTTCTTGAGAAAACCAGAATATCATCCATGAAAACTAGAACAAATTTATTCAGGTACACCCAAAACACCTGACTTATCCAAATGTGACACCCCACGTCCCTTAATGCCACCCATACGAGGATGCATTAAGTTCTGTGAAATGCAATAATAACACAAAGTCTAATTTCACAAGACAAAACAAAGAATGCAACGGAAAAACTTTTCAAACTTTTATTTCAAACAAAATATAGCATTACATTTTCAAATGTCATAAAGTCATAATCATATAACATCTCTCTCATAAACCTTTAGAGTACAAAACCATAAAATAATATCCCTTATGTGCCATAACAATAAACATAGAAAATAAAATGAAGTAATACATAGAATGAGAAGTAATTCGAGTAAAAACTGAATCAAGAAATCATGGTCACTTCTACTGTCCACCAACCTGAGAACCTACATGAGGAGAGGAAGAGATGGAAGGAAAAACAAAATAGGTCAGACAAAAAGTCTGGCGAGTTCTAGTGATTTTTAGCATAAGCATAAGGTAAGAAGTATCAAGACAGATCAACAATACTGGACAAGAAAATAAAGTATACAAGTACGAAATAAACGAGACAAGGTAATATCAAGTACGCTTCTCATTCATATCCCAAGAACAAGTTTCTGCACCAACTATCAGAATATCAGGATTAGGTGTTACTCTAATTGCTACCCAGTGATCGGCCTCCTACAGACATGAATAACATGTGCCAGCCACGACAGTCGGGGATATTAGTCCTGAACCCATCAACTTTAAAGACATAGCCCTATTCGCCAGTGTTGTAGCATCTTAATTTCCCCCATCGGACCCATGCATGCTCATGACTCTACCGGAACGCGCCCGTACACACCTCCAAGATTTGAACCTCTTACAATTCAGATCAGTAAAGCATGCCCTGGCCCCTACCTAGGGAGAAACCCTGATATGATACCAACAGGGATATTTACTGATATGGGTTCTAAATAGCAGATTGACACAAGCCACCGTAGGCTTGCACTCCCAAGTAAACAAGGATTTTAAGAGTCACCCCCGGGATATAAACAGTAGACGTGGAACCTCTTAGCTTATTAATTAACAAATTTAACTTAACAGGTTTAAGTTCATTAATAAGCATCATATAACCCTATGTTATAATTTCTGGTTGTAAATGGCATTTCTAATTAATTGTAACAACCCTTCCCTAAATCGTACATGCACCTTCTCAGATGTTTACAGATTAAGTTACATGTTTTAATTAATTACATCTGATTCACATATATTTTCATAACATGTTCTACTTAATATGAAATCAAGTTTAACCTATTCAGATTAACATGTTTTACATATTATCCCAATTATACAGTCAATGGCTCTCATGTTCCAATATGCCTAAATCTCCTTTTTACTATTGTTACATGTTATTCCAATTTTGTGCAATTCTAACGGAAATAGACTAGGCACTCGACGACCTAGTTTTAGTAAAGAATAAAGAAGGAAAATGAGAAAATAGATCCAACTCAGAAATAAATCAATAGGCGTGAGATTGTAAATAGAACTAAGACAGAGAAGGGGATAATAAGGAGGTACATATAAAAGGTAATAACTGAAAACTGAATAGGTAATTGGTAGTAAAAAGAACAATAACATATAAACTTATAAACACTGTTTACTTTCAGATCCAAATCATTTACTATCAAAATACTTTTTAAATAGAAGATCTAAAAATAATTAGAATTCACAGTGATTTGAATTAGTTCCAGAAAAGCCTTTGAAATAGTTGTTGTTGAAGAAAATCAAGAATTATCCTTTCAATCAAAATTCTGCCAGCACCTCGACATTTTCTTAATTTTATTCATAGCTTAAAGGAGGAGGAAGATGAAGCATGTTTGTGTGTAAGAAATGGTGAGGTTGTTAGCCTATTTATAAATTACTTAGGATAATCTAAACCATAGGATATTAGGTTACAAAATCAAATTGTACACCTCAGGCTGAGTCAACAAAGAATATAGTACAAAAAATAGTCCAGGTTCAGGCGTGGGAATTATTCCTACTTTAAGGTGGGTCGACCGACCTTCGCCATAAAATGACATATGGGTTAACCCATGTAGGTTCAGGTCGACTCCAGACGTTGGTTTTTCGAGTTTATTAATTTAAATTATTTTAAATAAGTTCAACTTCTTTTATTCATAACTTCTTCATATTTAATTCGATTTACGAAAACCAAGAGTCTATCTGAACCAAAATTTTGTAACGAACATAATGGTAAAGTTTGTTTTACCTAATTCTGAATATTTTATTAATTAATATTCATTTTATTATCTCCTTTATATAATTATGGTGTATTAAATTGTGGGGGTGTTAACATGAAATCCGATGGGTTTCTTGCCGATTACCTCTTATTCAAGTCAGATCTAAACTTTTTAACATGAAATCTGTTAGGTTCCAAATTCCTCCATTAATCCTCGACCTCTTCTCTATTCCTCGATACTCTCCAATTCTCTCCTCAACTATGTTCTCTTCCATTGTCGTGACTATTCCAGGTAACTGCACAGTTTCTACCCGAGGATTGTTCTTCAACTGATGGTCTTTTCTTTGGAAGCAGTTGTCACTAGCGCGGAGTCCACGGGTGAGTAGCAACACCATTTTAGGTTTGTAGTTTTCACGCCTTGATGGCGTATTTGTGATGGTACTGCTTGCTTATTTGGTTTTCAATGCTTGGCTCGTATTTCGTCTTGCTAGTTGTACATGTTGTCGGGTTTGGAGTTTTTGAGTTACTTATGTGTATTGGGGAGTTTGGTTGCCTTTTCTGGTTGTTTGGAGCTCAGTTTTAATGTACTTTGGGTTACTGCTCTAAGTTATTGTCTGCTAGATTTAAGGGATATGCGTTTGTTTGGGAGGGTCATCACCAGAGCACGATGGCATACCACGAGATGCTTTGGCACTGAATCATGTTGTTGTGTTTTTCGGTCACGTTCTGCCTACCTGGACTAACTCTATTTTGAACTCTTGTTGTTTTTTTATCGAGCATATTTTCCCATCATGTGCCTTTCTGTTGTGTCATGTTTGTGGCATTCCAGCTACTGTGTTGTCATCAATAAATAGTGAAATAGGTGAAGTCTATGGCTTTCAACTTCGCAATTTACTTTGGTGATGTTATTGTCTCCTTCCACTTGCATGGCGCAGTGCAGATTGGGCACTATGACATTTTCTCTCTCGAAATATGTGCGCAACTAAAATATCTTGGTATAGAGTTCAATTCCTAATGTAGAGCTCAAAAAATCAGCTTGTAATTGTATGCTACAGTGGGTAGCCTTACCTGTTATGTTCATACTGTTGTCCAGGCATGTAATATGATCCAATCAGCAATGTACTATACTATTGCGTATTCATATGTAAACCACTACTTTTTGTAGTATGTAATATTCATTCTCTCCCAATATGGAGAAATAGGTCATAAGAAATTGTAGTATAGTAATTTAGCTAGCTCCAGTGCTATAAAACAGGTAGTGTGGACGGAACACTATAAACTCCGAAGGCGGTGGACGGTCCACGTTGAAAACCGAATTAGTTTATTGTAATCACAATTACTTGTACTATAATGTATTTTTTATTATTGGTTATAATAAAAGGCGTTTGCGGTCATCTTAAAAACTGGTCGGTTATGCCAAAAAAATTATGGGGTGTTACAAGTATATCATGTAATAAACCCAATAACCTAATAAATATGAACCAGTAATATAACAGTATATGTAGTGTTATTTGTAGAAAATATAACGTGTTCATTCACCAGAACTTTCGTTCTGACCCCCTCCTTATAACAAACTCGCAGGTTAAATGGGTGTTTGAGATTATGTAGCTTAGGGACACTTGTTAGATAAGTGTCATTATATTGGTAAGCATTTACTTACTATTATATTTTGTTCCCTTTCCGCTGTGAGATATCCATTATGAGCTCTGATATAGTGAAAATAAGTGTCCTTAAAACAGCCTCCCTCCCAACTTATTTATGTAAAGCGGGTCCTAAAATGAAAGTTACATGTTTTGTTAAAAAAAAAGGCACTGCAATGTTTAAAAAAACAACAACAACTAAAATATGCAACCGTTCCCAGAAGACCACGGAAAAAAGAAGAAAAAAACATGCATAAATGTATGCAAGTATACACAATAGTTGCACACATGTATGCAAGAATTCTTGAAGCGGTTTACACTGAAAATCTGCGTGAATGCTGGCATACATGCATGCAAGTATTCTGTTTTTCTTGCATATGTGTATGCAAGTAAAAATTAACTGATAGTCATGCCTGCAGATTGTTGTATGCATGTGTGCAAGTATTCATAATATTTGCATCCTTGTATGCAAAAAAATATGAACTGATTTTCATGCCTACGAATTACAGTATCCTTGTATGCAAGAATTCTGTATTACTTGCATGCTTGTATGCAAAAATGTCAATAAAGATGCATAACTGAAATAGTTGCACAGATGAACGCAAGAATTCCAAATATATGCATCATTTAATGCAATTGACTGCATTTCCGTTGTTTTTCGTTTTTTTTTTTTTTTTTTTTTTTTTTTTTTTTTTGTTGCTTTTTTCGGTTGTTTTTTTGGTTGAATTTTTTTTCATTTACGTTTTTAATTAAATACGAATTTACGTAATTTTTTTTATGAATTTTTGAAAAATAGAGATGTAATTTATAATAGGTTTTGGACCGGATATGAGCCTAATTTCGAATCTTTATAAAGCACGTATATTTTATTTTATTTTGCATCTGTTCCGGACGAAAACCGATCGGAGTCGTAAAACCCTCTTTAGTGCACCTAGCCTGATCCGCAGCAGCGTGTAATTATTTTTTATGCTAGAACTTCAAACGATCATGACTTTTCCATTCAAACTCCGATCGAAAAACATTATATATGAAAAAATATTAGAAAACCATCACAACCAAAATGACACAAGTTTCATGGTTAGATTCATACATTTGCAAAATGTGAATTTTCCATTGTTTTCAAGTTTCATTAGTTAAATTCATATTAATCAACTACTGCAAGAAAGTTTCATGGGTTCTAGGATATAAGCCCAAGTCTACATATTGTTTATTTTATTTGCGCTATTGCTATAAATACAGTACAAACATTTTGAACTATCTTTATCTAATACAATTTAATACTTTCTCGTTTATCATCAATTTGGTGTCAAAAAAACAAAAATCTTACTGTCGATTATCATAGAAATCAACTGGCAATGATGTTTGCAGAAGACAACTTTATTGGAAGGTAAGGTTGTTGGCATTCGGTTGGCGACATCGTCTATGAGGGCATTATGCAAGGCCCCAAATATTGTTTTTATATCATTGTTATTATTTTTTAATTTACGACAAATTATTGTATTAGCATTAAATATTTCAAACTATTTTAGTTATTAAGCACGGTGATGAACGAAATTTCACTGTTTACCGAAAACAACGTTACTTCGAGTGTGGGCAATAGCAACGAAGAACGCAAGGATCATAAACGACAGAACCCAAATCAGAAAAATGGAATATGCCTGATTTTATTCCTCAAGGGAAAAAAACAAAATAATTTATTCCCTATCCAACAGCTACAGCCCCGTGTCGTACTCGAAGGAGTCATAAAGGGGTTAAGAAGTACGGGTAAACTTTAATAATAATATACCTAGTATAGAAGCAGGGGTTAAGTAAGTTAGTTATAGCAACTGCTATTATTTTTCAACTTTTTTTGTGGCATGAGGTAGTATATGCTCCGTACCCGTTTATAAATAACGACCGCTTCGTGCCGTCAAAACAAAATTGATTTCCAACGGTTCGGTTTGGAAGGCACAAATTACATTTTGTGTACTTCAAATTTCTACATTCGGTGGTGTTCTTCCAATAATACTGGATCAGACGCCTGTTAAGCAGATATCTCGAGAAATTGTGTTTCTCTGGTCATTTTAATTGAAAATGCAATCAATTACAAATTTTATACGCGGTTGAAAATGAAAATGGTTGTACATATTATAAACACGTAATATCCGATGATCGATGTTGGAGATCTTTAACGATATAGACTGATGTATTGCGTGCTATATCATTTTGAGAGCGACCTCGAATATCACTGTTATTACCAACATACCACTATCGATGGGTCGTCAGATACCCAGAACTAGCATGCAAAATGCCAGTACACAGGGACCCGAACGTCGTTGTCTCAGGCTGGGGTAAGCATATCACTGTCGTTTATTCAACAACCTCACCAGCTTTCCTCTATGCATGCATCAAACCACACAAATATTATGAAGTTGACTCTCTATACTATATTTTTTTCCCCTCCTCTCCACATTTTTTAGCTCAATGATTTCAACAACTACTGCGAAATTATCCACAAACTATACGTGATGGTGCAATTTGAATAGTATATAGAATTAGATAGATATGACCGATGCTTCAGTGATGTAAACAAACGGAGTCTCGGTATTAATTTTTTGGTTTGGTTGAATGCAAACCTTTTAATTTTCTCCATTCTTTTTTTTTTAACTACTAGTTAACCATGCTTTTTTTATATGGTGATGGCGAATGTATTATTATTTTACACATCTACTCCGCTAACAACATATCGAAGTTGAATCCACAAGTTAAACAATGTCGGTCTAAGCTACAATCTCGATTGGCCCATCTTTATCACTATGCTAGAAAGTGAACCTAAAGACGAACATCTTTCGTTGTTTAATTGCATATTTGTCTGTTGCTAAATCCGATGTTATCTAATTACACATCATACCACAAATATGCACCTCGTATAATATGCACTAATATAACATATAAATATTATTATAGTATAATTTTTAGTAATTCCTACTAAATAACAAACGCATCATATCATATCTAATTACACATCATACCATAAATATGCACCTCGTATAATATGTACCTAGCAAATAACTAACGCATTAAAATGGAAAAGAAAATAAGCCTAAATTACAAAAATAAAATTGAATTTAAATATTAATATTGCCTCAGTTTATGCATTTGTTTTCTCTGCATGTTTTAGAAAGGGGCTAATATTTTTGTGTCGAACAACTTATGACATGCACAGTGTATCACTATAAATGTCACAAGAAAGGGCATCAATTAAATCTCACGAACTGTTGCAAAAGTCAAAGTGAAAGCTCAACGCATTGCAAATGTGCACAAGATGAAGCCCAAGCCCCCTCGAGATTAAATCAGGTGCACACGTACATAATACAAACCACAGAACAACAAAAACCAAAAGCATCTCAAAACCATCTTGAACCAAAAAGCGAAATAACCAAAGCAAACGAGGCACGTATACAAGTATAAGTACCAAGCAATCGCAAAGTATTCAACCAACAATGCGCATACACATATCAACTGAATTAGCAAAAAAAAACACACACACACACACACACACTCTTATACATAGATATGATCTAGAGCACCACTATAGTCCTCCTAATTTTTACCACACTCCAGTTTCTCTCTCTTTCCACTAATTCCCCTCTTTCCACTAACTTATTTAATTATAAATATGTGGTTATTGTTGGAATGAAAAAGAGGGATATACACACACATGCTAGCTGTTGACGTCAAAATTTGGCTTATGACTATCAACCCAAAAGTGCGTAATCCACACACAACTCACAATGTATTCTCATAGTCTCAACCACAAAATGCAAGAAAATAAATAAACATAGAGAGCACACAACAATTTATAGTAGTTCGGCTTAATTCAGGCCTACATCCACTTTATAATCTTTGTTTGTACCGTCGATTATAGGTTACAATCGCTTGATTGAAAGAAAGTAGAGAAAAAAGTGATTTATACATGAAATCCTTGTATTTCAGTGCGGTTCGATTGACTTGTATGGACAAAACCAAACCATCTATGTTTAGCCAAAAGATCTAATCAGATCCCTTTTTCCATTTCTAGAATGGGCTATTTATTGGCAGAAATCTAGGTCGATCGATGTGCCACATGGAGGCTATCCGATGTTGGTTCGGCCACGTGTCGCTCGGTCCAAAAAATCAGTTTGCAGGCGCCGAGATTCGGTCTTCTGGTGGGGAATGGTTCTTGGCACACGTGTATCATGAAACTTGGTGCAAGGGAAGTAGAATAGGTCAGAGCTAACTGATAAAGTTGCCATGAGAATCGGACTTTATTGTGTAGCGCGTGTCCTGAGTCAATGTAATTATGTTCGATCGGTCAATCCAATTTATGAATCCCAATCCAGATTTGGAGGAGGGTGCTTCTTCGCGAGGCACTTCAAGTTCGGTTTGAACCAAGTTTGGTTGACCTGAATAAAAGTCGAATCCATAGAAAGAGCGAAAATTCTGCAATTCTGAGAGCTTGTCTTAAAAATCTGAGTTGTGATGGCTTTTGTAAAATAATTGGTCAATATTTTACCCCCCTCCTAGAACATATCTTGTTTAATAAGGAAGATGTGCTCTGGATAATCCGAGAAATCCATAATCCATAGAAACTCAATGTGAGTAGAAGTCTAGAGTGCCACGATCGCACTGGATCATATTAAGTAATAATAAAAGGCCAGAAATCCATTGTCATGCCAGACCATATTATAAGAAGGCCAGAAATCCATGGTTACGCTGGACCATATTATAATAAGGCCAGAAAACCGACGATCGTTAAGGATTGTATTAAGGCTGAGAGAAATCAAAGAAGACTAGGGCCTCGCCGGACCCGTTCGGTTGTGAGTATAATCCATACCTACAAAGAAAAATAAGGCAAACAAATGTGTCAAATCCTGACAACACCATTCAACCTTTTCCAGCCCAAGTTATACTCGAGTAATGGCTGGATTGCCTTGCCAAATCCTAATAAGATAATCCGGCTCTTCAGGTATAAGCCATACCTGGAAATCTGAGTTGAGTATAAACGATACTCAGGGTATAATACATACCATAGGATTGAGTATAAGCCACACTCAAGGTATAACCCATATCGTGAATATGAGTATAAACCATACTCGAGATTTGGTGGGGTTTCCTGACTAAATCCTAACAAGGTAGTATGATTTTCCTAAGCGTAATCCGCACTTAGGAATTTGGTTTGAGTATCATCCATACTCGTTTTGAAATAGAATTACGTTCGTCATATGCTGACGAGTAGAGTTTATGTCAAGGTGTCAACTAGACCTAAGGTATAGAAATGAGTGCAAACCATACTCTGGTTTTGATTGAGAATATTGCCAAATCCTGACAAGACACTTACATTCCTCAAACATAATCCATATTTGAGAAATAAGTTTTATTAACTTCATAAATTATTATAGAACTATAACAAATCCTGATTGGTTTATGATTACATCAAGAGCACGCCTTGGGATTAGATCCTAATCCTATACGTGTGTACTTCAAATTAGGCAATTATTTGTAGAATAGCTGTATTGTCGAGAATGTGATATGCTCGAGGGCTAAAGCCTAACCCCCGTACATACGTGAGTCGATGTAGCCATTTAAAATCTTAAAGGCCCCGAAATACATCTTTTGTAATGCAGTGATTTCTCAACTCGGGATCCCTTCCATTCTGAGGAGCATGGGGGGAGTAGCAGTGGCAGTACTAATGTTGTGGAATTCTTAACATACTCGGGTAGCTCTCTACGTCTAACCCGTTCTTCGATGAGATCACGTAAGTGTCTATAGTCATTGGTGCCATGACCTGACATATCGTGAAACATACAGTGCTTTCCTGACTCGCACTCTTTCTGAATTGGCTCCTTCCTGGGAGGCTTAAGAAAAGGAATTGATCTCGGTATATCTGTCATATTTGGGCTCGCTTAGGAACCGCCCATTCTTGTCACTGTTTTAAAGGGTCTTTCCCTTTCCTTTGTTCTAAACAGCAGTAGATGGGCCTCTATTCTTCACAAAAAGTACATCGAGACTGTCCATCTTGATATTAGCATCCCCTTGTCGGAGAACCTATCCGCCTCAGAGTAGAAATCACCAATATCTCTAGGAGGATCTCTTTGGAGGGGGAGTTTGAAGTCTATTCTATCCAGAACACCAGCCATAGCGGCCACGAGCACCAAAAATGGCTCCGACCGATCTACTGATGCTACAACCGCACTGAATATTTCCAAGAAGGAGCGCAAGGTCTCGCCGGATCGCTGCTTAATAGACGTGAGAAACATGACGCTCTTAGACCGAGATATATGGACCTTAAATTGTTTGATGAAGTTAGTGACCAACATGTTTCAGCTATTGACGGATTCGGATGTTAACTGCCGAAACCACATGGCAGTGATATCGGTCAAATAAAGAGGGAGGCACTTAGCCATGACACTAACTGATGCTGATAGTACTTTCATGTGATGCATCTAGCACATAAAATGTATGGTAGGATCTGTCCTGTCGTTGTATGGCTCCAAAATCAGAAGCTTGAAGTCAGGAGGGTTGCAGGAGTTCCTGATTTTCCATGTGAAAGGACCGCGGTGGACGTTATCCACGTCTTGCTGAGAAGTGGAACCTCGAGTGAATCATTTGATAATGTAGGCAATCTGATTCCCATCTTTGAGAAGTCGTTACCACGAATCCAATTCTACACCGGTGGCTTCAGTGCAAAACTCAACCAATGGTGGAAGAATGCCTTGTGCACTCGGGGTCGACCTGGTGCGCCCACGAGTGATGGGTAGAGGTGGTCCCCAGCCTCGATTGTTGGTTCCAGATCGTATGGGGTTCTCGGGTTGGCATGCACATTGGACAGAACCATATCCGTGTCAATATGATCAGACTGATCTAGAATAACATTCCCTATCCTTGGTTCGACATTGCCCCCATCCGAGGAGACATGAGAGTAGTTTACGGTAGTGTTTCCCTCCAATACATTGGGAGCTGACGTGGTATTGCGGTTTTGGAGAGATGGAGGGTTGCTACCCCAAGTTGTCCTCAGGTCGATGTGTTGGCAAGCTCGAGTCGGAGGCTGCATAAGTCCAGTTTATGGTAAGATGCTGGGTCGAACTGGAGGTTGCACCGAACCATAATCTGGTCGACCCAGAGGTTGAATCAACCTGGGACTTGGTCGACCCCGAGGCTGGGTCGAACAGGTATTCATAGGGCTTCGGACCGATCCTAGGGTTGGATTTCACCATTTCGATATTCGGCTTTTGCCTCAGCTTCGCCTGTTGCAGGGAGTGATTCTTGATTACTAGGCCTTCCTTCCATTCGAGCAAAGAAAGAGTCCATCATCTCCTGTTGTTTTTTGAGGTATTCATCCTGGTGTGCCATCTATGCACGAAGTTCATCTAGAACTTCATCCATCTCATCCCTAGTCAAGTATGCGGATGGTTCTTCATTGGAGGAAGCCTCCAGGCTTGCCCCCGCTGCTGGGTCTGCTACGCATGTGGTGCCGGCTGCTTGGAAGACCTTCCATCTTTCTTCCGCTTTATCGTTGTTTCTTCAACAAATAGCTATCTAAATCCTTATAAGCTTAGAAATTGCTGAAGGTAGTTGTGGTTGCGTGCCCCTACCTGGCGCATCAAAGTATTGACGTCAAAAGTTGGTCTTATGACAATCAACCCCAAGGTGCATAATCCACACACAAATCATAATGTATTCTCACAGTCTCAATTACGGGTGGGCGCGGTTCGGTTTGGTGCGGTTTGAAACTCAAACCGCTTCCGCACCGCATCAAACTGTTGATCAAAAATACAAACCGTTATACTAACCATTCAAACTGTTCGGTTTTGGTTCGGTTTCGATGTAATATGGCCCGGTTTGAACCCGTATTAAATATTAAACAAGAAAATTACTTCCATCCGCAATCAATTTATGATTGTATGACATTGTGTCACCTGAAGGTTAAAACACATAGTGTTATCTTTAATTAATATAACTACAACATACGTTGAAAATAGAATATATATCGTTAAATTAAAGGTTAGATAGGAATTTGTTAACTTTTTTATCATAACATTGTCGGTGTAGCTATGCGGTTCGGTTCGGTTTAATATGGTTTGGTAAAAGTTCAAAACGCAACCGAACCGTACTGTTGTGAGTCGGTTCGGTTTGGGTTGTTTGCTTTAGAGAGAGAATCCGGTGCGTTTTTTCGCACCGTTTTTACGGTTCGGTCTGGGCGGTTTCCGCATTGCGGTGCGGTTTATGCCCACCCCTAGTCTCAATCACAGAATGCAAGAAAATATAAACACAGGGAGCACACCACAACTTTATATTGGTTCGGCTTAATCCAAGCCTACATCCACTTTATAATCTTTGTTTATGCCGTCGATTACAGGTTACAGTCGCTTGATTGAAAGAAAATAGAGAAAGAAGTGATTTATACATAGAATCCTTGGTTTTAGTACAGTTCGATCGGCTTGTATGGAGAAAACCAAACCAATTATTTTTTGCCACAAGATTCGATCAAATTCCTTTTTACATTTCTGGAATGCATTATTTATAGGCAGAAATCTGGGTCGATTGATGTGCCATGTGGCGGCTATCCGATGTTGGTTCAGCCACGTGTTACTCAATCTAGAAAATCAGTATGCAAGCGGCGGGACCTGGTCTGCTGCTGGGGAATAGTTCTTCTCAATATTTGAGGCACACACATATCTCGAAACTTAGTGCAAGTGAAGTAGAATAGGTCAGAGCTGACTGATAAAGTTTCCTTGAGAATTGGGCTTTGTTGTGTAGCGCATGGCCTGGGTCGATGTAATTGTGGCCGACATGGTCGATCCAATTTATAAAGCCTGATCTAGGGTTGGAAGAGGGTGATTCTTCCTGAGGCACGACTGGTTCGGGTCGAACCAAGTTTGGTCGACCCGAATAAAAGTTGACCCAGAGATAGAGTGCTAATTCTGCAATTCTGAGAGCTTGTCTTAAAAATCCAAGTTGTGTCGGCTTTTGACAAAAAGTTAGTCAACACATGCGCACACACACACACAGATATATATATATATATATATATATATATATGTATGTATATGTGCGTATATGCATTAAAATGCATACTTGCACATCAAAAAAATATGCAAACAAGTCCATAATAAAGTATATGTACATAATAGAATGGTTGAGATACAAGAAGCATGAAATTAGTTCAGAAACAATGCAAGACAACTCAATGATGTCAACCACAAACACATAAGAATAACAACAAAAAAGCAGCAACTAAAGCTACATGAGGATACAACATCACAAAACATTGGTCACTAACAAATAAATCACATTGACATGTACATATATATAAATATATGTATACATGTGCATGTGCAACAAACACCATATTATCAATGAACCAGTAGTTTAGAAATCAAAGTATAGTGTACCGTTTCATTTCTATTCAAGGAAAACAACTGACATGTCAGTGCTACATACAAAGTGTAGCACAATGGTACAACGTGACCAAGGCAGTGCCACAAATTTGAATAAGGCAGTGCAATAAAGAGACAACCGAACAAGATGCAACTCGACAATATCAACAAGACAGTTTCATAAATAGGTAACCAAACAAGATGCAACTCGACAATACAAACAAAGTGACAAGATGAAATCTTCAATAACAATAACCAAGATGCAGAACAAACACGGTTATCAAACTCAATATGGCGAAGGCCTATGACCATCATTCTTGGTTCTTCCTCATTAAATTCCGGCTTCAATGAAACCTTTATTAACATGATTTGGAGACTCATTTCTAACTGTTGCTACTCTATATTTATCAACAGCTATCTCAAAGGTTTCTTTCCTTCAGGTGGGGGTATCTGTCAGGGAGATCCCTCTTCTGTAGGCCTCTTCGTAATTGCTGCTAAATCTCTTAACAAACGTCTCAATAGATTAATGTTTTTTCGACAAAGTCATGCATTTCTATCTCCCTAGCGGAAATCCTATTGTTTTATCTCTTTCTTTTGTTGATGATATTCTGGTTTTTACTAATGATCAATCGAGATCCATTCAAAGCCTTACTAAGTTCTTAATAGATTTCGAGAGGTATTTTGGTCAACTAATTAACTCCTTCAAAAGATCAATTATTTTTTCATCTCGAGCCTCCTCCGCCCTTAAAGAGAGGCTCCATGCTGAAACTAATTTTATCATCCGTAGCCTACATATTTTGTATTTAGGAATCCAACTATACCATGGCCGAAAGATTAATCTTTAATGTGGAGATCCCATTATCCATGCTCAAAAGCTCATCAACAAGTGTAGTGTTTCTCTTCTTTCTCAGACAGGTAGGCTATTACTTATCCAATCAGTATTTTGTGCTCTTGGCTCTCACATATTCATGGTCTCCTCGCCTATTGACTCATTCTTTTCCGAATATCGTCGCTTCTGTGTTAACTTCTTTTAGGGTTTGTATAACGACCATTTGAAACATCACTGGATTTTATGGGATCATATATGCCATCCTAAGTTTGGAGGGATTTGGGCCTTCACAATATGTAGGATGTCTACATGACTGCTAGGATCATTTCCATCATGGTGAATTCCCTAGGACCAATTTCCTCTATTTTAAATATGTAGGCTGGAGTCCTTAATATTTCCATGGTCTTCCAGCCCGCTCGAGGAAATTTCGAAACACATGTAGAAATGTAAATTAAGCTTTGTAGGATGTCACGTCGTCCATGTTCCCTTATATCTGGCATATTTTCTATTTTTCCATAAAGAAAGTTTGGGATGCCATTGGGATCGCTCTCCAATCTTGATCCCTTTCTCCATGATCTGAGATCGCCGCATTAAACCCAAAATCTTCATCTTTATATGGAAAATTTTCATAATACCCTTTTACTTACTCTTAACATTTCCAAACTTGGTATCTCGTCTGTTTCAAAATATTGGTGTTATGATTCAGGATATTGTGAATCCATCCCTCACTTATTCGGCTCTAATGATGTTGCTTATTTCATTTAGCCACATTTTTACTGTCTAATGGGTTTTCCCCCTAATGTCTCTAGCCTCAACACACGTTGCATCTCCTAGTGGTCCAACTACCAAGGTAAATCCGTCAGAGCCATTTTATCTTGTATATTTGTTGGCATATTTGGTGTGCGCAAAATAGCATAAGATATGACAACAAAAACTTTGACAAAGAAAAGATTATTTACTTTATTCACGAAGATATTAAAAATATGTTTATTTCTCTTCTACATAGGGCCTCTACTAACTGATTTCTAAACTTATTTGTCACATACTCTTATATTCCAGATCCTCATGAGTTATTTTGTCCCTTTGATGTACTTTTTATTGTTGTTATCAATTACTGGTGGATTTTCGTCTTCTCTATAGGTATCTAGGGCATGGAGTACCATCAGGGGGTTCTCAGTTTTCTTCATATTTCTAGCTCAATTATACGCTTATTGATTAGCCCTGAGGGTTCTAACTTCTCATATCATTCTCTGTTCGGATTCTGGATGTGCCTTAGATATTCAATCGTTGTGTCCTTTCCGTTTCTACAACTTCCACTAAATTTTTATGTATCATCTTATGCTTATTTTTCCTCTCATATTTTGGTGTTTTACCTTATGCTGATATGCCCTATCTTGTTTTGGCCTTGTTTTTATTTTTATTCATCCTTCTAAGCCATCGATGGGAGGCAGTTTCCCATCTTATTTTCGCTTATATACAATGCCACCCTACCTGTGATGCCCAAAAACCCATACCCTTTAAACCAAGGATATCAATCACTATCCAATTTAAATTGCATGAATTCTTGGATTATCAAGGGTAGTAGAAGAAAATATAACAGAACAAAATCTAACTCGAATGGAATAATATATAATATTAAACAATACTCTTTACAGTGGAAAACCAAGTCTAACCTAGATTCGGCTTTGGATGGTTATAATTGCATGTCCTTAAAATTGCCGACAACACAACAATCAAAATATATAGATATAACGAAATATAGAATACGTCTATACGTTTGGTGAAGATCTCTAACTCTGCTCTGAAAACTCTAACTGTCTTCAGCTAATCTTGAAATAATTTGGATCAAACCAGAGCATTAAAAACACTCGGATCAAGCTGGGATAAACCAACATGATAAAAATTAAATTATAGCAAACTAGAAAATTCGATGCTTGAATTTTGATACTAATACATCCTTTGTATTCACGTGCCCAAACTCAAATACCGTAAACCTGGAAAGTTAGAAGAAATAATTCAGAGGGTTAGAAAGAAGAAAGAAAGGTTTGAATAGAAGAAGAAGAACAACACAAAAACATCAAAATCAGAAAAGATTGGAATCTCACAGCGGAATGAATTAAATATAATAAACCAATATCTTTACACAAGATATAAACTGTATATATATACATACACTTGAATCAATAGTCAGAGTACACAATAAATCAACATATACAGTCATAACAATTTATCTGTACAATAACTGATAAATACACAACACACACAGCGAAAATAAATTAATACAGTAAAATATGAGAATATGTCTCAACTCCAAGTCCTCTGCTGCAGTTCCAAGTAAATCCAATGTAACCTGGAAAATATACTCTATCTGGCCCGAGCACATTTTGAGGGAAAGCAAAACCATCTGGATCAGCCTGGAATTCTTAACAATGAGAAAGCTCACTTCACAAACAACTTGCTAAATTTTTGAATTTTTTATCTAAAGAATGGAACCTTCATAAGACATAACTACAGATAAACATGACACGTGTTTTTCCCTTACGATAACCCGAAACAATTTCATATCAAATTCAATAATATTATAATAATGTCTATCAAATCATCTTAAAGTAAATAGAAATATAACTGAAATGGTTGCATATCACATTTCAACATATTTGGGTACAACTAAGTCCATACAGGCTCGTATTGGAGTTTCGATTTACGTACAATGACAAGGCATAGAGGTATCACCTATCATGGTACCTCTTTAGATAAGCGTTTCGAGAGCCTCGCATGGACTCCCTGCAAATTTGGAACGACCAACTCCTCTCTGGATTGTACCAAATATTTCGCCCCCTTGGTTGTGATCATCAACCAATCCTTAACATACAATAAGCATAAAGGTCATCCATTCTAGATCGTGCGGTGATATTACCCTACATGGGCGATGACAATACACCGATAGGAGACGTAGAGACTTGGAATTCTCCGCTGGCGGCTTGGTATTCGTTAATACTACTTCCTTGAAGAGTGTTATTCGATTTAATGGAAATGGAAAGTTGGAACAGAGCTTTGTTGGTCCTTTTCTGATTCTTAAAAGGATTGAGAACCTAGGCTATAAATTTGATCTACCCCAAAAGATGGAAGAGGTGCAGAACATGTTTAATGTTTCTCATTTAACAAAGTTTGTATATGATTCCAAAAAAATTATCATATCGAATCAATTCGATGATATTGAAGTGGAATTGGAGGTCGTCGGGTCTCCCAAACCTATTTGTATCATTTGGCATAGTGCAAAGAAACTTAGAAGGAAGACAGTGAAGCTTGTCAAAGTCTAGTGGGATGAAAATGAGACTGATTGCACCCGAGATACCGAGGAGAGTATGCGAGCGTCACATCCATAACTCTTCACTTGGTAAGATTTAATTCATCGCTCTTATTTTCATCTACGATATCACCAGTTTTCCCTTGTGTGGTATCCTACATGCTAGGATATGTTTAAAATATTTTTCTTTCATGATTGCTATATACATATGTTAAATAATTTTAATGAATGAATATGGATAGTAGGCATGCATGATGACCTTGTTAACTTGTTTAGGAATTTCATGAGCGAAATTTCCAAAGGGGGAAAATGGAACAACCTATATTGTATACATTGAAGGATTGTAGTGTATTTATATTATTTACACATGAGGCCATATGATTCTATAACTTTGAGAATTAATTACTAGCATCATTCCATGGCTTCACCATTTTTGTTGAATTTTCTATGACCATTTTACACTTGGCGAATCTTGTTTCATTAATGAATTTTGATTGGAAAGGAATCCAAAGCATAAACCACTTCCATTGGGTCTGGCTAGTGGTTTCCCATTTCGTAAATGGTCACATCATGAAAACAGACATACCGTTCTGGAGGAGTGGATAAATTAATGTTTTAGAGAGGTTTAGACTACTGAATAGAGTAAATGATGTCATTTGTGAGTAGGGTCCAAGGTGCATATCGGGATTGGGGTTGGGGGATGAAACGGGTTGGAGAATCATTTCATAGTCATTGAAAATCTCCTAAAATGAATCCAAACTCCATTGATGACTTCCTTATCTCAAAACTTAAACACTACAAGAAAAACCGCATATAGCGACCGCAGTAGCCGCTTCCAATCCATCGCTATATTGGCTTTAGCGACAGATTTCCTGTATAACATGGTGTTCGGTAAAAACCATGACGGTAATTGTGTCAGAATTTAGCGATGGAATATAACATGAGTTTTCCGACAGTTTTCCATCATTCTACTATTTTTATAATTAAAATATAGTTTTATTTATTAATTTAATTTATTTATTGGCCATTTACCGAAGGATAATTAATTTATAATAAATTATTATTTATAAAAGGAGTTGGTAAACCCTTACTAATTGCCAAAGGATTAGAGACGGATTTTAATTTATGTAAATATTTAAACTAGCATTATTTGTTAGTAATCTGTCGTTGTTCCCCGTCTAATCTGCAAATATGTATTATATTTATATATATATATACACATTCATATATATATATATATACACACACACATAATACATAAATGTATATATTTCGAACTAATAAACAAGAGAAATTCAGATTTCTTCCATTCAATATAAATCAACAATTTATTACCACCAACAATATTTATACATAAAAACACAAAGTTCTATTACAACAAAATCTGTTAAACTACTAGTTTCTTTTTCCAATCGTACACTGAAGTGATCTCTATCTGCTACTCATTCTCCTTTTATTCTTCTCAATGAGTATTTTGCATGCACCCTTCATTCCATAAATTTCTCTGTTCTATTTCTAAGAACAAAGAACAACCATGTACACTGTCCAGATCTGGATCTAAACAGGTGAGTTACTAGTAAGTCCTCGATCTTCTAGAAAACATAGCTATCTTTAGTTTCACTTCTGAGATTTTCTGATATCTGCAAAATCACGACTGATAACTCACATTAAGTGTCCATATCTTGGTCTTTTTTGGCTTGCTTTTGTGGAGCTATGAACGCCAGATCCGATAACTCGTACTAGACATAATGATCCTCTACTTCATTAGGAATCACTATTCCAGTAGATTATCGTTTCCCAGCATGTCCAACAGTCTCACTAGCAAGCCCACTATTTCATTAGCTATTGATCTCTAGTTTCTTGTCCATGCTCCGGTTTCATGTTAAGCAATTATCTCTTTGACCATTTAATCAACTTCAATTACTTGATTTACCTCAACGTGGCTCAGCAACTATATTGATGCAGCAATAATGGTTACTTTTGATTCACATAAATAGAAACTGCACTACTCACCAGTGGTGAATTACCACAACTGAAATGTATATGCAAGAACATACAGTATGGGATATGATCCATATAAAAGCAACACAACATGTTCCCAATATCATCAACAAGTCCTTGCAATTTACTACCAAAAAATTAAGTCAAAATATACTATAAATAGGAATAATTATAATAGACATCAAAAGCTAAACGGTTCTAAATGCATATACAACTGAAGTCATACCAGTACGAGTTGTCAGGGCTCAAGAAGCAACTTGAAAAAAAATTAGAAAACTTATTACTGGACTGCACATAGTTAAAATCCACCCTCCAGAAGCAACAGGAAGATGTTGCTAGGAATATGAAAATTTTGGGTCTTAAAGGTATCTCTAAACATTCCGAGGAACCTGAAATTGAAAGCAATGGTGATTTGGTTGTAACAGGACAAACTTCTTCGAAGAACGAGACTGACAAAGCAAAAAATGTGAAACTGAGAATTAAATTCTCTCATGCTAGTTGATGATGTTAGAACTTTTGTAATTACACAATTGTATTACAAACAGACAGCAACAAAATGAACATTAATCAATTATGCCACAATTGTCACGTCAAACTGTGTTTACAATAATCATAGAAAGCGTAACCGATTTGTGCGCAAGATAGAAGATAAACAGAAAGTATTCTGTTTCACTAATGTCCGAGTCCAGATATTTTCTGTTTCCTTGAAACAATATTGCCATCGTATGCACCAATCGACGTAGTTGCAATTTGTTTCCCAGGATAAAACGGACCAACTCCGTTGCGTAGTGCCAGCAAATGGAGCTCTGATGAACTGAAGTTGATTACAGAAACTAGATCAGAGAATTACTTTGAAGAAGAAGAAGCAATGCAAGCAGCAAAAAAAAAAATTCTGTCTTGTTTTGGGCATTGTATATATAGGCAAGGAGGAGTGCCTGTTCGCATGCATCAGTAACCATCAGAATAGGAAAGGTTGCGACCCTTTAACCGCTCAGTTATTAATATGCATACGCTGAGAATCCAAATGGTTGTACTCGTTCAGTTAACAGACATTCCTTTCGAATTCTGGACTGAACAGACACACCTTTTAAAATTCTGAGAAAAAAATATTCTCATGTCAGTGCACTAGCCCAATCAGCAACGTCGGCCATATCCAATCAGGAGACCCCAAGAGCCCCAAGGCCCAAGGCCCTTATCTTTGACTTTTTAATGTATTTAATATGGCCAAGTCCACATCCTTTTATCATCCCTCTCTTTTTTATTTTACATAAGCCTATTTGGCTTCTAATATATAAGGAGAGATTGTGCTAATATTTCTATGATGTGGGACTTTAAATGTTGCTATCCCTTCTTCTTCCCTATCTTTTCTTCTTCCCACTTTCCTCTTTCTTTGCTCATTCATTTTCCAATAATCCCCCACATGAATGAGCAATCGATCTTAGTTTCACGAACCATTTATCGCATCGGTTAAAGTAGCACAAGGGCTTTGAACTTTCCTAGTGATTACCTATTTGAATCACAGGCGAATCAGTAGACATAGACTGTCCTTGAACTGTAAGCCTTTTGTGTAATTCCAAAGTAGATAACACACGATAAATGTTTCTTATAACCCTTCGTTCTCTGTATGTGTTCGTTTTCGCCTTGAACACCTGCCTGGTCTCATAAGTGCTTAGAGAATTTGGCCTCATAATTCTCTTTGAAGCGGCGCCTTCGCACTTACGTAGGTGATTCTGTAAAGGGTATTCTCTAATTCCTTAAATACAGACATAATTAAAAGTACTAATACTTATCCTTATTCAACATATAATGCACTGACTTATCATAGGAATGGTTTGTGTATAACAGTGCCATCAAGTTTCTCTAAAACTTCGTTGTCCCTTTGAACCTAGATCTTGGGATCTCCAGTCAACTAGGTGGGGTTTCCATTTTAGAAAAACCTTTAGTTTATAGGCCTTAGCCCCATTCCCTTCGATAAGGTTTGAACTTTCTCTCTTGGCAAGCCTTTTGTAAGTGGATCCGCCAAGTTATCTTTAGATCGAACGTAATCTATTGTGATAACCCCATTAGAGAGAAGTTGTCTTATCGTTTTATGTCTACGACAAATATGCCTAGATTTACCATTGTATAGTGTACTATTAGCTCTTCCAATAGCTGATTGACTATCACAATGTATACATATTGGAGGCATAGGTTTGCTCCAATCAGGAATGTCTTCCAAGAAGCTTCGAATCCATTCTGCTTCTTCTACAGTCTTATCTAGTGCAATAAACTCTGATTTCATCGTAGATCTAGCGATACAAGTCTGTTTGGATGATTTCCATGAAATTGCTCCATTTCCTAATGTGAACACGTATCCACTTGTAGACTTTGTATCATTTGATCCAGTGATCCAATTTGCATCACTGTATCCTTCCACTATTGAAGGATAATTTGTATAGTATAGACTATAACTCTGTGTATACTTTAGATATCCTAGAACTCTGATTATCGCTTTCCAATGATGTTTACCAGGATTGCTGGTAAATCTACTTAGTTTGCTTACATCATATGCGATATCAGGCCTAGTACAGTTCATAACATACATGATACTTCCTAGTATACGAGAGTATTCCAATTGGTAAATACCATCACCAGTGTTCTTTACCCAATTTTGGTTCATATCTACTAGTGATTTTGCAATATTACATTGTATTGCTTGAATTTCTCAAGTATTTTGGTGATGTAATGCGATTGGGATAATGTATATCCCTGTGGTGTTCTCAGAATTTTTACACCCAATATCACATCAGCCAGTCCTAGGTCTTTCATATCGAATCTAGAGGATAACATATCCTTTGTAGATGTTATTATGGCCTTGTTGTTGCCTAGGATCAATAGGTCATCAACATAAAGACAAACAATGACATATCCAATGTGTGTATGTTTTATGTACACACATTTATCGGATTCATTTATCGTGAATCCATTTGATAACATAGTATTATCAAACTTCTCATGCCACTGTTTTGGAGCTTGCTTAAGGCCATAAAGTGATTTTACCAGTTTGCAAACTTTATGCTCATTTTCTGAGCTTAGAAATCCTTCAGGTTGTTTCATATAGATTTCCTCCTCTAGTTCACCATTCAAGAATGCAGTTTTAACATCCATTTGATGTATTTCCAAGTCATGTACGGATGCAATTGCAATGAGCATTCTAATTGACGTTATCCTCGTTACAGGTGAATATGTATCAAAATAGTCCAAGTCTTCCTTTTGTCTAAATCCTTGGACTACCAGACGAGCTTTGTACTTGTCTATTGAACCATCAGGTTTCAATTTCTTTTTAAATATCCATTTATTACCTAAGGCCTTACATCCTTGAGGTAAATCAACCAATTCCCATGTATGATTCGACATAATGGATTCAATTTCATTGTTAATTGCCTCCTTCCAATAAGGGGCATCGCTGGAAGACATAGCCTGTTTGTATGTCAATGGATCATCTTCTAACATAAATGTATAGAAGTCCGGTCCAAAGGTTTTCAAAGTCCTTGACCTTTTACTTTTTCTTGGTTCCTCCACTTGCTGCTCAACACTACTTTGCTGAGTGTTATTTTGTTCAGCATCCTCAATAGAGTAAGGAACTTCATTTTCCTTTGGTCTCTTAGGTGCATGATTTTCAGTACCATGTTTCAAGGGAAATACATGTTCGAAGAATCTAGCATTTCTCGACTCAATGATGGTATTTTCATGAATATCATCAATTTCAGATTTGTGTACCAAAAATTGATATGCAGCACTGTTTTGTGCATATCCAATGAATACACAATCAATTGTTTTTGGTCCAATTTTGACCTTCTTTGGTTTTGGTACCTCTACTTTGGCAAGACACCCCCACACTTTTAGGTATTTGTAAGATGGTGGCCTGTTTTTCCAAAGTTCATGAGGAGATTTAGATATTTTCTTTCGGGGTATTTTATTTAAAATATGATTTGCCGAAAGAATAGCTTCTCCCCAATAGTTATCTGGCAAGCCAGAGCTAATTAGTAAGGCATTCATCATTTCTTTAAGAGTTCTATTTTTCCATTCGGCTATACCGTTGGATTGAGGTGAATACGGGGCTGTAGTTTGATGTATAATTCCATGTTCAGCACAGAATTCCTCAAATGGAGACTCGTATTCTCCTCCTCTATCACTTCTTAAAGATTTTATTTTCTTGTTGAGTTGATTCTCAACTTCTACCTTATATTGTTTAAACATTTCGAATGCTTCGTCCTTACTTCTAAGGAGATATACATGACAGTATCTGGTACAATCATCAATGAATGTAATAAAGTACCTTTTTCCACCTCTAGTTTGACACATTTTCAAATCGCATACATCAGTATGTATTAAGTCTAGAGGTTCTGTCACTCGTTCAACATGATGAAACGAGGTTCTTGTCAATTTTGCTTCTGCACAAACTTGACATTTATAGTTGGAATCTATATTGCATTTTGGTATAAATTCTAGATTAATCAATTTTCGCAATGTATCAAAGTTTACATGCCCTAATCTAGAATGCCATATGTTAGAAGATTCAACAATATAAGCAGAAGATTCACTTTCATTCATTTCAGTGCGTGGTACAATAGTGGTTACATTTGCTTTAAATAAACCATCACACACATCCTCTTCCAACATACACCCCATTCTTGGAAAGAACAAATTTGTCAGCTTCAAAGATCAATTTGAAGCCATGCTTGCTCAGCAACGATCCTGAAATCAGGTTCTTGCGAATTTCTGGAACATGGAGAACATCATTTAAAGTTAGTTCCTTTCTAGAAGTCAGTTTCAGCACAACTTTTCCTTTGCCTTCGACCTTTGAAGTGGAAGAATTGCCCATAAAAAGTTGTTCAGCATCAGTTGCAGTTTTATAGGTTGTAAACATCCACTTGTTAGCACATATGTGTCGAGTGGCTCCAGTGTCTACAAACCATTCCTTTGAGTTACCAATAAGGTTGCATTTTGATATTACTGCACATAAATCAAGATCAGAAATGCCTTTCGAAACATCAGCCGTATTTGCTTCCAACTTCTTCTTTTTAGGCGCACGACATTCAGCTGCTTTGTGCCCCTTCTTTCCACAGTTGTGGCAAGAACCCAGAAATTTCTTTGACTTCTTAGGAGCATTCTCCCTTTTTCTTTTGTTAGTTTTGTCTGACTCAACAACATTTGCTTTGGCAGCAATATTTTGAGAAATCTTTTTCTCAGAATTTCTGTTATCTTCCTCAATGCGTAGCCGAACTATGAGATCTTCCATTGTCATTTCCTTACGCTTGTGCTTAAGGTAATTTTTAAAGTCCTTCCAAGAAGGAGGCAATTTCCCAATAGTTGCAGCAACTTGAAAAGTCTCGCTAAGAGTCATCTTTTCATCTTCTAATTGACGGATGATAAGTTGCAGTTCTTGAGCTTGACTTATCACCGTCTTTGAGTCAACCATTTTGAAGTCTAGAAATTTTCCAGCAATGAATTTCTTCATGCCTGCATCTTCAGTTTTGTACTTCTTTTCCAGAGCCAACCAGAGTTGTTTGGACATTGCAAAAGTACAATAGACATTGTAGAGGCTATCATCCAGACCATTCAGAATATAGTTTTTGCACATGAAATCTGAATTTGTCCAGATATTAAGTGCCTCTACTTTAGTAGCGTCAGGTTCGAGTTCGTCTACCACAGGAGCCTCTTCAGCCAGAAACTTTGCAAGGCTTAATGTTGTTAGATAAAACAACATTTTCTGTTGCCAGCGCTTGAAATTGATTCCATTGAACTTCTCTGGCCTTTCGCCATGAGACAGAGCCATTGTTGGAAGCACAGGCGCTGGCTGAGCAGTTTTCACCGTCTGAATCAGTGCTGCTGGTTTTCGTCATCTGCAACAAAATATTGTTTCTAGATGTTAGAACTTTTGTAATTACACAATTGTATTACAAACAGACAGCAACAAAATGAACGTTAATCAATTATGCCACAATTGTCACGTCAAACTGTGTTTACAATAATCACAGAAAGCGTAACCGATTTGTGCGCATGATAGAAGATAAACAGAAAGTATTCTGTTTCACTAATGTCTGAGTCCAGATATTTTCTATTTCCTTGAAACAATATTGCCGTCGTATGCACCAATCGACGTAGTTGCAATTTGTTTCCCAAGATAAAACGGACCAACTCCGTTGTGTAGTGCTAGCAAACGGAGCTCTGATGAGCTGAAGTTGATTACAGAAACTAGATCAGAGAATTACTTTGAAGAAGAAGAAGCAATGCAAGCAGCAAAAAAAAAAAAATTCTATCTTGTTTTGGGCAGTGTATATATAGGCAAGGAGGAGTGCCTGTTCGCATGCATCAGTAACCGTCAGAATAGGAAAGGTTGCGACCCTTTAACCGCTCAGTTATTAATATGCATACGCTGAGAATCCAAATGGTTGTACTCGTTCAGTTAACAGACATTCCTTTCGAATTCTGGACTGAACAGACACACCTTTTAAAATTTTGAGAAAAAAATATTCTCATGTCAGTGCACTAGCCCAATCAGCTACGTCGGCCATATCCAATCAGGAGACCCCAAGAGCCCCAAGGCCCAAGGCCCTTATCTTTGACTTTTTAATGTATTTAATATGGCCAAGTCCACATCCTTTTATCATCCCTCTCTTTTTTATTTTACATAAGCCTATTTGGCTTCTAATATATAAGGAGAGATTGTGCTAATATTTCTATGATGTGGGACTTTAAATGTTGCTATCCCTTCTTCTTCCCTATCTTTTCTTCTTCCCACTTTCCTCTTTCTTTGCTCATTCATTTTCCAACAGATGACTGTTAATGCCT
This sequence comes from Allium sativum, assembly GCA_030737875.1. Lineage (NCBI taxonomy): Eukaryota > Viridiplantae > Streptophyta > Magnoliopsida > Asparagales > Amaryllidaceae > Allium > Allium sativum. The sequence goes on from CM060919.1 coordinate 662,992,483, forward strand.
ACAACCCATCAAACAATTCGGCGCAACTTGTCACTTTCATGCTGGTATATCCAGGCATACTTCGTTCTTTTTTGTTATGCTTTCATTTATTTTATGATTTCTTGTTAGTCAGATCAATTCTGCCTATAACAATCCGATGACAAAAGTCTTACAATATATGTAATTCTTCACTATTAAAACTCGAGTACAACAGAGAAATTCTTGGTATATCCAGGCATACTTTCAAAGTCTTACAAAATTTAAATAATTCTTCACAATTTGTGTAATTCTTCACTGTTAAAGTCTTACAAATTTCTAGGTATATCCGGGCATACTTTCAAACAGAAAAAATCGAGCACAACAACGGTTCTTTACTAAAATAACACACCATTAAGAAGAAAAAAGATCAGTAAATTAAATAAATATAAAAAACAGAACATGGATTCTTCCTTGGTTCAGGCATTTGATCATAAACCCTATGTACATCATTTTTTGTTCAATTTAACGAATTCAATTCGAATACAAATACAAAAATAATTTGTAAACTGACCGTTGGCTATTAAATCATACCATTTTTCACTAGAATCACCTCAGTACACAACTTAACTTTCATAATAACGAACCTGAGTCTCAAGCAAACCGTTTTCTTGGATTCGGGTTTGAAGGAGAGGCATATTTGATGTCGAAGTCGTGAAATCCACGATAGTCGAAGTCGAGAAAGCCAGAGCGACATCGTCGAGCTTGTCGAGCTTGGAGTGGCATCTTCAAAGTCGGAGCAACATCGATGAAAATTCGAAGTCGATTTGGGAATATCAGTGGTATGTGTTTTATTTAGGTTTAGGAATTTTTAATTAGTGAAAAAAGCGCTTTTATGATTTAAAGAACTATTTTCAGCTGTGTTTGGCTAACTATAATTTTTTTGGCGGGCAATGAAAACCAAAGAGCAAAATTAGGGGTGGAAACAAATAATGTTTGGAAGTTAAAAAAGGGTACATTCGCAGCCTTTGTTCGGAACAAAATTGTTGCCAATGCATATGATGCACGAACTGCATAGCAACAATTCCAACGCATAATTATGAAAAATTAAAAAAATTTATATTTGAATTTTATAATTTTTTTAGTAAATACAAAAGTTTTAAAATTTTGAATTAATACGTATATTAAACATAATTATCAGTTATAATTTTTAAATTTTAGATACTAGATAATAAATTTAACTTCTTCTTTATTAAAAATTACTTATTAATCATTGAGTATTAAAGATTACTTATTAATCTATATTATTAATTATTATTATTACTTCTTAATTATTTAGTAATTATTAATTAATCAATAATAACTATTGAACTTTATTTACTATTAATAGTAATTATTTATTTTTTGTTATTAGTATATTATTAACATTAATTATTTAAAATTTATTTTTACTTATCAATTACTTATTAAAAACGTAAAAGTAAAAAAAAATATGAAGAATAAGCATATAAGCCCCTTGCAAATCCGTTGAAAACCCGCTACAAAATAACTTCAAAACATACACGATGGTAAACTCTCTCAAACTGCAACGGAATTCAGCGATGAAAAAATGTTGATGTTTAACCGTTGCAATTTGCTATGGTTTAGCGACAGAAATCAGAACTTGATGGTAATATTTTGAAACAAGTTAAAATAAAAAATTCTAGAAAATATCCCTTGCAGATTCCATGAAAATCCGTCGTTAATTTGCAATGGAATTTTCCACTGCTAAAAATCTACCGCTATTTGCGGTTTTTCTTGTAATAAAATTAACTCTTATTTTAGTTAGCCAAAAGTCATCGTTAGTGAAGGATTAACATAAATCAACATCAAATCAAAAAGTGAGTTGTTGCAAACACATAGGAATCCATGCAAATCATCATCCATTCAGATCTAATAAGATTTTAGGGATTAAGGCAAGTGACCAGCTTTCTTTCTTACTTATGAGGATGTATTAGACTATAATCACCTCTCAAAAATATGTAAAAAGCTTATAAATCATGTTTAATTATGTAATCACACATATATAATTTTGGGATGGTTTGGATCATGTTTCTGAAACCCAAAATTTAGGGGGTATCCTTAAACCACTATATAATTAAATACATTCTACTTCTCTTATTTGATGCTTTAATTCACCTTGGTTAGACTAGCTAGATGATTGTTTGAGGTTATTTTGCATGTTAGACGCTTGCTAATGAATGTTTGAATGGATACAAGTGTCGAATGAATAGCGAACTAGAAATTGAAAGTCAAATGGTGGTTCCTAAGGTAGGGATCGATACGTATATGAATTCTTGATTCGGGTTGATGTGAGATTTCTATGGGACAACAAGGAAGGTCCCAAAAGACTACCCATATAGTTTAAAGTTGTTGGGAAGTTCAGATCGACAGAGTCTTCAGTCCCATATAGATATCACATGACTAATTGGCTTTAGATCGGTGTAGAGACTCAGGGAATTAGATCGGCATAAGTGGTCTCAACTCCATATTGGCACGAACCACATTGATTCCGGGTTGTTAAGGTATGGTTGTTCCGGATCGGCTACAACTGTCCAATCCAGATCGAGTCGGAGGGGTGGCTTGGGGTCAGTATAATGGCTCACTACATATTAGTTTCGAATGGGATTTTTTCAAATCGACTGGGTTGAAGGGAAGGGACCGGACTGGTGTGCCAAGAACAACAAGCTGGATTGAATCGATGTGCTAAGCATACTGAACCAGATTGGGTCGGTCACCCATCCAATAAATGAGATAAGTACCAATCTAGACCTAAGTGGGTTATGAGTCAAGTGATCCCTTGGGGTGATCTACCTGAGACTTGTGATGAAGCGCGACATGGAACTCACGACACAACAATTCATACGACAAGACAATCTGTTCCAGCGAAGATTCTATTTATTGGAGAATGAATTCAATACAACTAGTTAAACCCAAGATGTTGAATAAACAACGAAGAGGTGGTATCCATGTGGTTGTCTGAGGTGGACACGAGACACACGATGAAATCCTATGACGATCATTGGGATAGTCCTTAGATTGTAGCGATTTTAGATGTGGGGGGGGGGGGGGGGGGGTGGGGGGGGGGGGTCATATAGGCATCCCAGAGATAGATTCTGCTACAGGGATATATATGTTGAAAGGAGTTATTGGTATTCGAAACTTTAGTACACCATTGAGAGATGAGAACAAGGATAGATCAAAGTTTGTCGAAGTTTTAACTTGATCTGCCCGAACACTAGATCCTATTGATATTTCCAACCATGTAGGGTTATCGTGTCCAGTTAGTGACGTTATCAAGGGTCAATAGTCTGGTAGAGTTTGTCGACGTTTTAACCTACCGGTGCTTCAATGAATTGAGTGGCCAAGGTATTAAGTACCATATGCTTAACGCACTAAGTGAGTGAATGTGAAGATGGATGTCTATGCTTGATTGTTGTTATCATTTTATCATGCACACATATATTTACATCTAGCGACAATAGTGAGCTTAGAGTAAAGTATATTATTACATGTGCTAACTCTTTAGATGCAAGGATAGATCAGGTATGACCATTCAAACCTATTGTGTTATTTTATTTATTACTTGTGATTACCATCGCTCACACCATGATTTATCAAACCTGGAGTTTTATGCATTGCTTCTTATTATTCTAGGTGCTATCAAATGGGTAGAATAAAGGCAAGTTAGGGTGTGCATAGGCAGCTGACTAGGAGAACACATCATAAGGTTATCTTACGTATTATTTACATGTACTCTACTTATTTTCGTTGTTCGCTACTTCGGGGTTAAAATTGTTTTATTTAGAGATAGTTTATTTTGACTTATCTCCATGCATGACTCTATTGGTATGTTGTATATTGGGTATGCTCCTCTGATGTTTATGGTTGCCATCATCGGCTTTTACTATCTCGTCTGTTTTATATCAGTTATGTGTTACCATCATATTTTATTCAGTTGGAATTCTGAATATAAACTGATAATTCTTTTTATTAATTGCAAAGCAAATTGTACAAATGTGAAGTAAGTTAAATGTTTGTACATTGGCCTGTTATATATAGGAAGCGGAAGTAAAAAATGATTTGGGCTTGGCCTAATAACACAACCCAGTTACAAAATAAAATATAAAAGATCTTTTTACAGAATGGAGCCATCATTTCTATTTGCCCCCTTCAAACCCTACTTCGGGTTAGGGTTTTCTCTCGAGAACAAGGAAAAATGGCGGCTCCTTTGGCATCATCGCCTCCGATTAATGGAAGATCTTCCTTCAGGCAGGCCTCCATGATAGATAAATCCAGCTAAGCTCGAGTTTAAACGCCCGAGTCCTCTGGATTTGTTGAGAGAGGTTCGAATTGATGAATCAGAGTTGGCATAAGCTAATTCTGAAGAAAACCTGACTGAGGGAGTTGATCTGACAACAATCAGAGGCGCTATCAACAAGAAAATTTTGTGCATTGTCAGAGATCGGGAACATAAGTCAATCTGTTGGATCTTTGAGCTTTGTTGGCCACATCCACATTTAATTATTCTTTGAGCTTGACGAAGCTAGGTTTTGACAAGGGCTTCGTAAGTATATCCGCTTTTTGATCTGCGGAAGGTATATATCCAATCTTTAGTTTCTCTTTGATGACTTATTCTCTGATAAAGTAGAGATCTAGCTCAATATGTTTTGCTTTAGAGTGTTACACTAGATTAGAAGATAAAGAGATAGCACTAATATTATTACACCATATTGTAGGATGCTTTGATGTAGTAATTTGTAATTTACTTAACAAAGATTGTATCCACATGACTTCTGCTATACAACTTGCTACACTTCGAAATTATGCTTCAGTGCTGGATCTAGAAACAGTATTTTGCTTTTTAGCACACCATGACACTGGGTTTTTACCCAAAAATATACAGAAACCTGATGTTGATTTTCTGTCATCACAATATGTTCCCCAATCTGCATCAGCATATGCATTAATATTTAAGGAATTACTTTCCCTTAGAATTAGACCATGATCTATAGTTCCTTTAAGACATATGAGAATTCTTTTGACTGCCTTCCAGTGATTATCTAATGGATTTTGCATATATTGACTTACTTTATTAACACTAAAAGCTATGTATGGTCTAGTTATAGTGGCATATTGGAGAGCACCAATAATGCTTCTATATAATTTTCCATTTTGAAAAGTCTCTCCCTTGTGTTTAGATAATTGTGTGCTGATAATCATTGGAGTAGGCAATGGATTGGCTTGTTTCGTCTGTGCTCTGTGAAGAATTTCTGATATGTACTTTTTCTGATTAAGATGAATTTCAGAATCAGATGTTCTTTTAACTTCTATAGCCAGGAAATAGTTTAAGTCACCCAGATCCTTGATAGAAAATTCTGAATTCAACATGTTTGTAATGTTTTTAATTTCAGCAACACTGCTTCCTGTACCAATAAAATTATCAACATAAATAAGTATATATGTTACAGTAGCATCAATTTTTTTTATAAATATTGAGTTGTCAGATTTAGATGATATGTAGCCATAGTTGATAAGTGTAGCCTTAAGCTTGTCAAACCAAACCCTTGGTGCCTGCTTTAAACCATAAATGTCCTTGTTCAATTTGCACACCAAATTTTTGTTTTCATGCTGAATGAAACCTTGAGGTTGCTCCATTTATACTTCGTCTTGCAATTCACCATTAAGAAAGGCATTATTAACATCTAATTATTTGATGCTCCAATTTCTATACAAAGCAACAGTTAATATAATTCTAATTGAAACTGGTTTGACAACAGGTGAAAAAGTTTTTGACAAATCAAATCCATACTGTTGTGAATACCCTTTTGCAACTAATCTTGCTTTGTACTTAGAAATTGAACCATCAGCATTTCTTTTTAATTTAAAAACCCATCTACAGCCAATAATATTTTTATGATCTGTTTTTTCAACCAATGTCCAAGTTCCTTTGTTAATTAAAGCATTGTACTCATCCTGCATGACTGAATTCCAGTTGTTATTTTGGACTGCTTCAAAATATGATGATGGTTCTTCAGTAACAATAGCAGTATTATAAATTTTTGGCTTGAAAATACCACGTTTTGCTCTAGTAATCATAGGATGCTGATTTGTAGCTTCTCTGACTGTAGTGGCTTGATTGTCTGCATCTCTAACTGTTGTATCCTGATTTTCACTTGTGACATTATTATCTGCAGCTTGATCAATATGAGTTTCATTAACATATTGTCTTTGTTGTTCTTCACTATCACCAATGCTAGAAGCTGATTGCTCTTGACCTGGCCTACTTGAAGGCATGGTGTGTTGAGGGCTAGTATTGGTGATATGTTGTTCATGATGAACAGGCACCAATACTTCAATTTCATCTGGTATGTCATATCTAATTTGTCTAGCACTTATAGTTTTATCTGAAGTACTCTCACTTAATTTGCTAAAAGGATATACATACTCATTAAATCTTACATGTCTAGAAATATAAATTCTTCCTTTACTATCTAGACATTTGTATCCTTTTTGTTTAGAACAATATCCCAAGAAAGTACAGGCAGTGGACCTGTAATCTAGTTTATGATTATTATATGGCCTTAAGAAAGGAAAAAATTGACATCCAAACACCTTTAAATGTTTATAATCAGGTGTAATTTTAGTTAGCATTTCTTGAGGACATTTGAATTTTAATACCTTAGTAGGCATTAAGTTAATCAAATGTACTGCTGTATAAAATGCATCTGCCCAATATCTAAATGGCATTGAAGCTTGAGCTAGTAATGTCAAGCCTGTTTCAACTATATGCCTATGTTCCTTTCAATTAGACCATTCTGTTCTGAAGTATAGGGGCAAGTAGTTCTATGACTGATACCTTTCTTTTCAAAGAAGGATCTTAAGGGTAGAAACTCTCTACCACCATCTGTTTGAAAAATGTTTATCCAATTTCCAGTACTGTTTTCAACTTTATTAATAAATTGAACAACAACACTACTGGTTTTTGATTTGGATTTTAACATGTATATCTAGACAAATCTTGAATAAGCATCAATAAATTAAATATAATACTTGTGCCCATAATTAGAACTAACATGTGCTGGACCCCATATGTCTGTGGCAATTAACTCAAGTGGTCTAGTATATGTGGTTTGTGAATTTGGAAATGCAAGTTTAAGACTCTTTCCCAATTGGCATGCATTGCAAATATAAGATTCTGGAATTTGATTATCAGAAAAATTATTATTCAACATGACATGTTTAGTAATTTTAATGTTGGGATGTCCAAGTTTACAATGCCACATATCAAATTCCTCGAATCTATTAGAATCATTAGTAACAGACATTATACATTTGTTATTTTTATGATCAGAATCAATAGAACTAATATCAAACTTGTATAAACCCCACTTTCTTTACCCTGCAAAAGAATTTTGTGTGTCAGTATGTTCTTGACAATACATGCATTAGGGCACTACACCATAATGGTCATTTGGTAACCCTTTTTTTTTCAATTGTCAACACTTATTTTTGTTGCCGTGTAATAACCAAAATAAGCGTTGCAATGTTCAAAAAGTGTTACCAAAAATACATTATTTCAATTTTTTTATTGTCAACACTTATTCGTGTTGGCAAGGCTGATTTGTTGGGGTAAAAACGTAAACTTACATCCTTATACCCTATTTTCCATTTCTCCATCTTCTGGCCAACGCTTTTGCTAGAACGGCCGCCAAAATCAGTAATTCTCAAATCTGAACGAGGGAGAAAAAAAATCGAATCTAAATCGAAGAATCTGGCGGAAAGTAGAAGACTTCAATCCGCTCTTCTCTAATCGGTTTTTGGGGGTCACAGAGCAACTCGAATTCAATTTTTGGGATCCATTTGTGCTGGCGTTCAACTCGAATTCATCACATCAGTCGCTTCAGGTAAATTTTGTTCGATTTGTTCTACTCTGTTCTTTCTTAGTAGACACCAAATATAACCACTAGTTCAGTATGATTTGTTATACGGTTGTTGTCTCTTGTTGGCTATTGTACCATTTTTTTGTGGATTGTCAAGGCTTGATTGTTAAGACTGTCATAAGCTGGAGATTTGTCTGATATACATAATAAATTTGTGTGTTTGCAAAGTTAAAGTTGATTCCTTTGGGGCTGGAGACAAATCCAATCACCTTCGTAATACACGAAACCTTTGACTTGAAATGAGCATGCTAGCAAATTGATATGTCTTAATAGAATAAGACAATCAACCTGAGTATATTAGTTGTGTGTACATTTCTTAGTAAAAAATATAGGGGAAACTTGCATTTTGTGTGTAATATCCATCCCTATACAACGCCCATATATAAAACAAGTTTTGCTAAAAAGAAAAGATTGAGAGGAAGTAAAGACTGTAGAGACCTTGTAGTTTGGATCCGGTGTCTTCAAATGTAGTCAGGTCTTTCCTTGTGTGGTGGAGACGAGTGTTTATTGCATTCACGCCTAACATCCCTGTGTAAACTAGCTGTTGGATATAGTGTACAGGAATTTAACTTTGCTGGGTAGTGGCAAGTTAAATAAATAAAATTGCTGGGTATACTTGTTGAGATAATCATATTTCATCTATTTCGTCTATTTAAGATGGAAAGCATTATTCAATCGATTATAACTGTACATTTGGTATAAATGCTTCATGTATTCAAACATTTTCTTTTGGAGCTGTTATCCATATGAGTTACATAAATGTACCACAGGTCCCTCTCCACATGGAACTCTGATTAATATTAAAAAATAGTATTACACATTGGACCCACTAGAATTTATGTTTACATCCACCATAGCATGCTGCCAATAAGTTGATCTCAATAGTCAAATAGTACTTGCCTGCTCACTAGCTATATCTAGTGTCTCATGGATCTGCTCAGACCTTTAGCTCAAAATAAGAACTGATACCTTATTGCTTTGCTTTGGTTTTTATCGAAAAATGTACATTTGATAAATTGGTTTTCCTATGTTTGAAGTGTGATATTTAATGAAGAGGGAGCCACAGTTATAAACAAGTACTGTAAATTATTATTACCATTATTATGGACTTGATGAAAGTCCTACTCCTAGTGTAAAATTTATAAAATGTTAAATTTGCTGATGCATTCCATGAAGGTAGCATGTATCCCTCAAGGCTTCATTAACATGCATGCACGAAAATGAAAAGTATAGCAAGCTTGCATGTGATAACTGATTGTAACTATTGCCACTTTATATGTATGGAGTTATTGTCTGAATAGTAAAAAATTACTACATTTCCCTGTACACCTTGTCATGTAAAATTAAAGTGAAATATTATTTTTGCACTAGGTCTTGGTCATTACCCTGTCCAAGTCATAAATCCTTTTGGGATTCCATTTTTCAGCACATAATAAGTTGGAGAACTGATGTATAGCAGTAAGTTTTAATAGATTGTCTGATATCCCACATAGACTTCAACATATGTAATAAAAAGCCTTTATTCACCCTGCCATAAGGCTTTTATTGAGGTCCACTTTCAAATACATTTTATTTGCACCATGAGCCATAATTAAGAGAGTTTTCAGATATAAATCTGCCTATAGTAGAAGCGCTTTGGCGTTATGAAATTAATTCTGGCAACACCTTATCCAGTCTCTAACAAGCAAAAGAGAAGGTATCAACATGGGGCAATATATCAACCTAAGTAAGTCATATGGGCGTATATATTATATATTATATAAATGGACGTATATATTGTATGTTATATAAATGGAACTTTTCCATTTTGAAGCTTTTGCAATTACCGAATTGTCAATGAATCATAAACTTCGAGATTGCAACAGCAGCTTCTAGCTTCTGTGCAAACAGCAGCGTCTAGCTGCTGTGGCACAGCAGCTCAGCTTCAAGCTGTTGTTGCACAGCAGCTAGAAGCTGCTGTTTGCACAGCAGCTTCAAGCTGCTGTTGCACAGCAGTTTTTTTTTAAAAGGTGCATTGCAGATTTTTTTTTTCTTTCTTTTTTTAAACAGTGCAGTTTTTAAAACAAATGCTGTTTTTTAAGGATCTTAAGCAGGAAGGAAAGTTTATGGAGGAATACTCCATAAACATAATCGATTATGAAGTATGCTTGTAGCTAAGAGGTTTGTATAGCTCATGCATTTATTGTATTGTGTTGTGTTTATAATGCTAAAGAAAATGGTCATTGCTTAGAACTCCATTTTTTAAATTGGCGATCAAATTTGTTTTTTATAATCACGCTTAAAAAACATGAAGTAGAAATCTAAATATTCAAAGATCCAAGCAGTTTTTTATGCATTTATTGTATTGTGCAGTTTTTTATGCATTTATGTATAGCTCAAATTAAAGTATTTATTCTATATTTTTCTTTGATAGGTCCAAGAGGTAAAATTTGAAATTTATGTCTAACTCAAGTTCAAGAGAGTGGATTAAAAGTCCATATAGAAATACTGAAGAATACAAGCAAGGCGTTCGAGACTTCATTAGTTTTGTGAAGAATCACTCATCTCGCGATGTTGAAATTTGCACTTGTCCTTGTATTAAGTGCAAGAACTCTAAAAATCTCTCACTGGAAAACGTTGAGAAACACTTAATCATTCATGGTATGATTAAAACATATAATAGGTGGTTTTTCCATGGAGAGATGAGCAACAATAACTCGGGGATGAATCATACAAAAAATATCATTTCAGATCCTCATATCCAAGATCAAGATCAAATTCAATCCGACCAATTTGTAGAGGGGGCTCTTAGAAATCTCATAGACGATGCTTTTGGAGTGCATAATATGCCACAAGCTAGCGGTGAAGAGGAAGTTCAACAAACAATACAGACGATTATCATACTTACTTTGGAGAGAAGCACAAAAAATACGCAGACAAAGCAAATGAAAAACTTTATTCTTCTTGCGAAGAGGGGATTACAACGTTAGGTGTAATTGTTGAGCTTCAGAACCTTAAAAAGGAATTTAACTGGTCGGGAAATAGTGTGACTGAGTTGTTGAAGCGATTAAAACGTTGGCTTCCAAAAGAAAATAATTTACCTGACAAGTATCCCACGATGAAGAAAATAATAAAGGATTTGGGAATGGAGGTGAAGCATATACATGCTTGTGTCAATGATTGTATATTATTTTGGAAAGAAAATGTTGATGCGAAAGAATGTCCTGTGTGTCATAAAACAAGGTACAAAACAAAAAAAACAGTGTTAGGGGAGGTTAAATTAACGAAAGAACCAAGAAAAGTTTTAAGATACTTTCCTATAAGTCCAAGATTAAGTAGATTGTACACTATACCATGGATAGCTCGTAAAATGCAATGGCACAAGAAAGCTACACCATCTTGGAATTCCATGCGACATCCTATAGATTCAGCTCAATGGAGATCAATCAAAAGTCGGTGGCCAGAATTTGCTATTGAAGGACGCAATGTTTGGCTTGGTATTTCTACGGATGGGTTTAATCCAAATGGTGTTCTCTCCAATAGTTATAGTTGTTGGCCTGTTTATATGATACCTTATAACCTACCCCCTTCGTTGTGTATGAAATCACAATTTCAAATGTTGAGTATTTTAATTCCTGGACCAAAAGCACCAAGTCAGGACATTGATGTATACTTGGAACCTCTTGTCGATGAATTAAAACATCTTTGGGACGAAGGGGCGTCTGTTTTTGACACAGACAAGCAAGAACTTTTCAATATGAAAGCAATATTACTATGGGGAATTCATGATTTACCAGCTTTTGGTAACTTATCTGGCTGTGTGACTCATGGTTATAAAGCGTGTCCTGTCTGTGCTACCGAGACAGAATCAGAGTACATCGGCAACAAGATCATCTATTCAAAATATAGAAGGTTTTTGAAGAATGATCATCCATATAGAGCATTAAAACACGGATGGTATAGGGATGTTGAACATAAAGAGCCTCCAACTCGGCTAAGAGGCTCGCCTCTTTTAGAAAAGCTTGAGCGTATCAAATATATTCGTGGCAAAATACCACCAAGCAAAAAGAGATTGATTTCTGAAGCTTATGATAATGTAGATTGTCTTGTCGATGAGGAAGGAAGGCCGGCATGGTATAAGAAGTCAATTTTGTTTGACTTGGATTATTGGAGCAATCATAAAGTTCGTCATACTATTGATGTGATGCATACTGAAAAAAATGTTGTTGAACATCTCATCAATTTTATGTTTAACAAAGGAAAGCAATCTTCTAAACTTGCATTTGATAAGGATCACAAGTTGCAATGTTGTCAAGTTCTTAAAGATGCAAAACTTCCATCATGTCTTGCAACTAAGTTAAACGGTCTTATATGTCTTCAACCACCCGGTTTGCAAATTAAAAAGACATATGATTATCATATTCTCATCCAATACTTGCTTCCTATCATGGTTCAACATGCATATCCAAAGTGTCGTGAGTTAAGACGAGCGGTTTTACAAGTAAGCTTGTACTTCAACATAATATGTTCAAAAGTTCTTGTTCGAGAACATGTGCAAGCGGCTAAAGATATGATTGCTGAAGCATTATGTGTGTTGGCACACTATGTTTCAACGGATTTTTTTGATATAAGCATCCATTTGATGGTACATTTAGCAGATCAAGCTCTGCTTTGTGGACCATCGAATTATATATGGATGTATCCATTTGAAAGGTAAATATTGTTTTTGCATTCAAATTATTTTACCTAAGGGTTATGAAGTAACTAACTGTAAGTATGCATATTAATTTTTGTGTGCTAGGGCTATGAAAGATTGCAAAAACATACCTAATAACAAAAGGTATATAGAAGGATCAATTTCTGAAGCATACCTTATTTCAGAATCTGTTCGATACGCAATGGAATATATGCCAAATCCACGTGATGGAAATCATAGCTCTAAACAAGCATCCTTTTTAGATGAGAATAGTGATGATATATATGAGCGTTCCATCGTTGAAGGTAAACCGTTAAAATTATCTAGAGTGCAACGATCACAGATTCGACGATGGTTACTATTTAGAATTGATATACCAGAACGAGATGAATACTACAGGTCATACATTTTCACCTTTTTCAATACGTATATCACATTTAGTCAAGAATATATATATATATTTATCACATTATTGAATTTGTAGTGCATACCGCTTATCTTTAGAAGACGGTCTTCGTGGTAAAAGGAAAACTATCACAAAAGCAGAAGTGGTAGTCCAATCTGAATTTGTTGATTGGCTATAGAATAAGGTGTGCTAAATTTACTTGAGAGCAATGTATTTCTTTTTAACTAATGTTATTCTATTAATTTTGTTAATTCTTAACAGTTAGTGGACGAAAAATGCATGAACACAATGTTATGGTTGTATGTCAATGGTCCAAAGTGAGAAGTAAAAACTTTTCTTAAGTACAGAGTGAACGGCTATACATTCTCTCCTCAACATTATGACGATAGCATTTCAACGCAAGATAGTGGTGTCTGTATGGATGCGATCACTACATTTGTTGCAAGTTCAAAAGATTTAAATCCTATGGATGATGATACTACTTGGTATGGTGTTATTAGAGAGATCATGGAAGTTGATTTCTATGATTTTCAACATGTGGTATTCTATTGTGATTGGGTGAATGTTGCAGATAAGACAAATGGTTGTAAAGTTTGCTCGGATACAAATTTGTTAATGGTAAACTTAAAGAAGCTCAAGAATACCGATGGAGAATATGATGAGCCCGCTATTCTTGCGTCCGAAGCAAGTCAAGTATTTTACATCATAAATACACAAAATTCCGACTGGTCAATTGTTCGACGCTCTCCTAAACGCATAATGGATAACATAGATGATTATGAAGTACCAACAACATATCAATCTATTTTGAAAGAACAACCAAATTTAGAACCATTATTGAAATGTATTCAATCGAAATCAACATGTTGATTGAAAATATTTTGCATGTATTTTGCTTGTTTTGATCATGCATTAACCTTTATTGATGTATTGTACAATTGTGTTGTGTTTTGAAATGTATGATTTTCTTTTATTGATGTCTTTTGAAACTATTGCTAGTTTGTTATGTTAATTCATATCTTACAAGTATCTTTCACGTGTTATGTTAACTTTACATTTTGTTTGTTTTTTAATGTAGATTTTTCATTAAAATGACAAACAATTTTAGCGCAAATGCAAATGTAAGTACAACAGAGACTATTGAACCTCAACCACCCAAAGGTAAAAAGTACTTTATAACGGTTGGTGTTGAGGGTGCAGTAGGGGAAGATTCAGCTAAATGGAGTACACGTTGTGGTGAGTTAATCCGTTGTCATATACCCGTTGGCTACAAAGAATGGAGGGCCGTAGATAGCTTCTACAAGGATAAACTATGGGAAGGGCTTTTGGTATTTTCACTCATATCAATTTCACCATCAAGTTTAAGTTATGATATATTTGATTGGTTCATGATTTTTTTTTTCTTTTCTCGTGATAGGAAGAATTTGACATGGATGTAGATCCTAGCATAGCTCGACCGTTATTAGAGAAACATTTCCCACCGTACTATAGATCAATGAAGTCAACATTAAGAAAAAGTCTTCTTAAAGTTGATGACACTATGATTCCTAAACGTGTTGCCATTGATAGATGTCCAAATGACATAGATAGAGTGAGGTGGGAAACGTTCCTTGATATTGAGTATACGAATGAAAAGATGGAGCAATGTAAAAAAAATGCAAAAAACAAAGCGAAAAACCAAATCACTCATACTCTAGGAAGGAAACCTTACCATAGAGTGCACCATGAAATGGTAATAAAATTATCTTTTGTAAATGGTTGTTTGTAGAATGTTATATTAACTATGTGTTTTCAACTTTGATATTTCCTGTAGGTCTTAACCAATCCAGAAGCAAATATTTCACGAACGACGATTTGGAAGGTTGGACATAAAAGAAAATCGGGAGAAGTACTACCATGTGCCGCAGAAACATATGTAGGTTTGCATATATGTTGTTAAGCTCTATTTTAAAATTGGTCACCTCTTAGTTCGTGAAATATGAAATTTTAATTGGCCACCTCTTATCAAGAGATAGTTTTACATCTTAATTGTCATATTTGTCTTTTGCGAAAAAGCGATATGCACGCTAATTTTACATCTCATCATCTTAATTTATAGGTCATTTTTAACGTACTTATTATTGTTGAGACATAAAGGTTGTTTGAAAAGAAAAAACATATAATTTCAGTTGAGATTCTGGATTGAGACGCAGTTCAGATTTTTGAGATTTAAATTTTGTCATGTACTAATGCCGCTGCCGCTAAAGAGGAATGGCAACAACAGCTTGTAGCTGCTGTTTGCACAGCAGCTTGTAGCTGCTGTGCCACAGCAGCTTCAAGCTGCTGTTGCTACAGCAGCTTGTAGCTGCTGTTGCACAGCAGCTTGTAGCTGCTGTGGCCACAGCAGCTTGTAGCTGCTGTGCAACAGCAGCTACAAGCTGCTGTTGGCTTTGGCATTTTCTGCTTCCTGATATCTTGTCCCGTTTATGGTTGGTTTTATCATTTAGTTACACAAGAGAGGTGATATACTAGGTTGGTTTCTTTCGACGCTAAGCACGTAATTCGTGGCTTCACCCCATGTCTCTGTTTTTAGAAGAGGAGAAAGAACAGAAGGCATAAACCTGACTAAACCACTTCTTTATTCATAAAATAATATCAAAACTGGGAAATGCCTTTTGTTACTATGAAAAAGCTACGCTAAATTAATCGAATTTAACAGTCCACAAATTCTTAGCTGATTATCAAATGACCTTGAGCATATCCTTGCCCATCAGTGTCCACTTCATTAAAAGCACCTTATGCTACAAGCTGCGGTCATACCTTCATTAATTTGCGGTTCCTTTCAAACATTTAATCTCATAAATGGGTCAACTTATGCTACTGCTCTTTGTTTTTATATTGCGGCATTTCGTGTATTGTGCTTGTTGATTGTTGGTCCGTTAACATTATAGTGTCAATGTTTGCAGCTTCAATACTCTGCATCTTAGTTTCTAGGTGCTTTTCTGGTTTGCTGGTATAAAAATAGTGTATTGTTAATATTACCTACTTTTTTTTCCCTAAACATAATGTTTGCGTGTAACACGTGAAACACAATGTAAACTAAGATTTCCGTGGTAAGGTCCCTAGCAAACATTTGTACAATTTATCAAATTTGGATATTATTTAGGTATGTACTTGCCAGTTTAGTTTACATTGTTGAATCTGTAGTTATGAATTGATTCATGTGGAATATAGAATTGGTAATGTGTCATATACCAATTTGGATATGTCATGCATTGGGGGAATAACTCATATATTAGATTGTAGAAAAAAGTGTATATGTGAAGTTCATGTTGCGTTGGTACCATCACTCAGCCAAGCTAGCTGCTGTTTGCACAGCAGCTAGCTGCTGTTTGCACAGCAAGCGGCTAGCTGCTGTGCAAACAGCAGCTAGCTGCTATGCAAACAGCAGAGCTTGTAGCTGCTGTTGCACAGCAGCTTGAAGCTGCTGTGGCAACAGCAGCTGAATTTAACAACAAACTGATTTTTTTTTCTTTCAATTTTCTGTTTTTAACAACAAACTAAACTTTTCAATTTAATGTGACATTCAATGATCGCAGGCACTTCTAGAGGCAGCGGAAGAAAAGAGAAAATTGGATGGTAGTTCTAGTGGCGCAGTAGATGATCTTGATAATGATCCAATTGCAGAAGTTTTTGGTTCCGACATGAAGAAAAATTATTGTCGAGCAATTAGTTCTACTTCTTCTATAAAACAAGTTAAGGTGGCTCGAGCTGTAAAAGCTGTAGCTGAAAAAAAACAAGCCGTGGATTTGTCCGTTTGGAAATTGGAGATAGAAAGGCAAGTAGCTACTCAGGTTAATAACGCCATCAATTCAATTACTTCAACTTTTATGAAATTTATACCTAATTTGCAAGAAAAACTTGTTGCAAGTCCTTCCACTCCTCATACAGAAGGTGCTTCTAATTTAGCGGATCATCCTATAAGTAATAATGTAACTGTTACTCCAAATGTGTCACTTAATGATCTTCATTCATCTACAATGGAAAAGAAATACGTAATGCTATTGTCAAATGATCTAGAGAAGGAGGTAGCAAAAGGTTATCTTGGAACACAAACAGTTTGTCATTTTAGGAAAGTGGTACCGAATATAGAGAAAGTAATTTGGGTTGTTGAAGTTCTTGAACCGGATGCACCAATTTATGATGGTCCTCAAAATGGAATGTACAAGTTATGTGAATTTTCAGATGGAGGCTTCGTTATATGGCCAGAGTTTCGTATTCGGTATTTGTAGAATCTTATTTATGTATTGAATTTAGCAAACTGATTATGTATTGAATTTGACATCTTAATTATGTATTGTGTTTGTTTATTGTTAACTGATATTCTATGTCGTTATGTGATTATGAATGTTATCTATTAGTATGCATTGAGTTTAATATTAGTTTTTGATTCATATTAAATATCGTCTATATTATCATCATGTTGGTTATTATTTGAATATTAATGTTAGAATATGCGAGTTGCTAATACATATTTCTGTTATTATTAAAATTTATATTTGTTGTCAATTAAAATTTTGTAACATGTATAGGCGTTACAAACAAATGTATTACAACATGTATAAGCGTTGCAAACAAAAATCTTACAACGATTATAAGCGTTGGTAAAGAAAATCTAGCAACGCTTATAAGTGTTGCTAAAGAAAATCTACCAACGCTTATAAGCGTTGCGACTGAAAATATACCAACGCTTATAAGTGTTGGGACAGAAAATCTACCAACGCTTATAAGCGTTGGGACAGAAAATCTACCAACGCTTATAAGCGTTGGTACTGAATTGCCACCCCCATAGCAAAACTAATAAGCGTTGCTGAAATTGTTTGCGACGGTTATACTCGTTGGGAATCACCTGTTTTGGTGTAGTGGGGTAAAATTCAAAAAAGACATTATTGTCTTTAGCAAATTGGGAAACACTCATTAAATTTTTCTTTATAGATGGAACTCTCAACAATTTTTTAAAAAATAATTCTCTGGTCCCATCCAAACTTGCATTTTCAGTGTGTGTTATAAGTGCAAGTTTACCATTACCAACAGTAAGATTTTGCGTACCTTTGTACTCTTTATTTCCCAAGTTTAAATTGCTTAAATTGTTGGTGACATGGTTGGTTGCACCTGAATCTGGATACCAGCAATCATCTGACACATCATCACTTGTGGTAGCCTCAGTACTTTGAATTTCTGCTTGAGCTTTACTGCCATCCTTTATAGTATTGACCAGATTTGCACTTGAATTGCTTTATTGTGGGGGTGTGTAGTTAGAATTATACCTGAAATAACATTTGCTGACATTGTGTCCCACTTTTTCACATATTTGACATCTGGTTCTATTATTATTATTGCTTCTACCACCTCTTCTACCTCTGCCTGACCAACCTCCTCTTTGATTATTGGCTTGACTTCTTGAATTATTTGCCTTATCTTGATTCTTACCTCTACCATATGTTGTGTAGTTAACAGATAAATCTGAATTAATATTTTTCTTATGCTCAATTCTTCCTTCATGAGACAATAGGGTAGAGTGAACATATTGTAATGAGGGTGTTGGATCCATTGACAGTATGATTGTTGTGACTGCTTCATACTCATCGTCTAAACCACTCACAATTGCAATAACTTGTTCAGATTCAGGTATTCTTTGACCTGCTAAGTTTAATTGACCACATATGTTTTTTACTTTAAGCAAGTACTCATTCATGGATGAATCACATTTCTTTATACTATGCAGATGTCTTCTATAGTACATAACCCTTGCAGAAGATTGACTGGAGAAGTTTCTTTGCACAGTTTCCCAAACTTCTTGGGCTGTCTTAACCCCAATTAATTGTGGTAATATAGCTGGACCAATAGACGACATTAACCATGCACAAACTAGACCATCTTGTCTCTGATGCATGACATATTCAGGATTACTCACTAACCTTTCTTCACTGTCTCTAATAAACTTGGATGGAACAATTTTTGTTTCAAGAATGTAGTCTTCTAAACCATATGCTCTAACAGTTGTTTCTACCTGTAATTTCCATAACAGGTAGTTTGTTTCATCCAGATGTGTTGAGATCAATTGGCTTTGCGGTTTGATGATAGTCTTCATCAAATCTTGGATTGGATCAATCTGAGTTTGATGACTTCTATTGCTGGAAACTTGAGCACTGGAACCTTGTGGGCTGGGATTTGAATTATCAGTTTCTACCATGATGAAAGATGATGAATACTGATGCAAAAATGAACAGGTAGGATTTGTTATCAGAAACTTTGAATTGTAAAGTATTTTCAGGAGATCTCTTTTGTTGAAGAACGATGCAACACATATTGCTTAAATGATGACAAACACAAATTAATTCTGCTAAGAACAGATAAGGAAATCCTGATAAGCAATCTGTGATGGCACAAATTCAAAGGAGATGATTTCTTGATGCTTTCTGATCAGTTTCTTGATCACAAATCTGAACCGTCACAAACTTTATGCTTGAATCAAGATGCAGCTTCAGAAATGTTGGCGAGACACTCGATTCTTGAATGAAGCCACAACCTTCAAGTGATAAGCTGCAGCTTAGATGAAGAGAGATCCAAATGATGAAAAACTCTCTGATGGATCGCCTGAAAGATCAACACTACTGATGATCTTTTTACCTGAATCAATCTTGGCTCTGATACCAAGTTGGAATTCTGAATATAAACTGAGAATTCTTTTTATTAATTGCAAAACAAACTGTACAAATGTGAAGTAAGTTAAACGTTTGTACATTGGCCTGTTATATATAGGAAGCAGAAGTAAAAAATGATTTGGGCTTGGCCTAATAACACAGCCCAGTTACAAAATAAAATATAAAAGATCTTTTTACAGAATGGAGCCGTCATTTCTATTTTATTCCATGCGCTGTAAGATATACGAAAGGTTCTCAGGTTATTTTCTTTTCTTTAACCTTGACGATCGTCTTGCATTGGCCGAGCACTATCACATCGTACTATTTAGGTTTCGAAAGTGTAGGGTAGTCATCACACGAAGAGAAGCCTAAACACATGACATGTAGTCTATCTATACTAAATTCAAGTATTTGATATACTAGTAAAGTATTGTAAGGATAATTACCGAGTTTAACAATTCAGCTCTGGTCGCAAAACTCAAAATTTTTGTATCCCATCCTTGCAACTTTTGTGGGACTCGTATCTAATAAACTTTGGCATTCAGTGTACTGTAAATATGTAGAGGATGGTGGCACTCCCAAATACGATATAGGTAAAGCCCTAGCTTCAAACTCTTAACATATTTGTTATGGTAGACCTCTGGGTTGCTGTTGTACTGAAATATATTCTACTCTTCATCACATTCACATTTATTCGAAAATAGGTGTTCAGCTTTTGAAAGATTTGCTTTAGAGCAATTAGCCATGTCACACTTGTCCTTACAAAGAACACAAGGCTGACTGTACATAAGAGGTGAGTAATATATATGGTGTAACTTAATATATAATGAGGAAATGTTTTAATGCTGTAGCACCATTCATCAAATAAATGAAGCGCTCCATTTCAATAGTGAACATGTATGTTCAACGGAGATCTTCTTAAAAGTTGGAGTACTCTGTAGTAAAAGAGAATAGGTTGACATGCTAACACATTCAAAAACATGTTCATAAAAATGTATTGGAAACCTCATTCTTTGCGTTACGCAATGAACAAAGCCTCTGTCTATCGAAGGCTTTATCAGTGTCTACTTTGACGCAATATCTATCCGTTCCTTGCTTGTTCAATTCAGAAACATTTTCATGTGCTAGTAGTGTATTGTCTTCAACATACCTGTCGGTGTCGGTGATAAATGCACATTTTCATATATCAGAAAAGGTGGGAAAGGTATCAATCTGTTGCACAACAGAGGAGTGAACGTTTGGTTGGTTCATTTGATTTTAAGGTAAAAAACTCAAATCGAATTTTTTTCAAAACGAAGCGAACTGAACTGAATTAATTTCGGTTAATTAATTTGGTCGGTGTTCAGTTAATTCGGTTAAACCGATAATCAAACAAATTTATTTTACAAGCCGAATTTAAATCGGTTTAATTTTAAAACAGAACCAAACCAATTGAAATGAACTGTTTTGATCGGTTAACACTTTTTGAACCGAATATTGATGCACCGCTAACACCTAGATACTTAGTACATGTTGCAGTAAGATGTAGGCCACGTAATGTTTCCTGGCCTCTCCACTTTTGGTAATAGGGTAATAAATGTCGTATGATTTGCACCATGAAATGGAAGAAACGAGAGTTCATACCCCTTGCTGTAACCAGGTTACTTTTGCTTTTTGTCTCAAGCTCCAGTACTTTTATGTGTTGTTGTATTTACAGTTTATGTCATGCAAACAACACTTCTTTATACAACTGCATATTAGTAGGAAAAATATAAATGTATGAAAATTGGTCAGTTATGGTAATATCGATGGACACCAAACATGATACATTTATGTATTATAGAAAGTGTTATATCATATTAGTAGGTTTGGTTGATGGACAGTTATGGTAATATCCATGCATTCATGTATGAAATTTTTCACAGACAAGTTGAGTTAACAAAAATTCTGTCTATGTTATTTACAATGCTCCTCCTCCGAGTGTAGTTATAACCTGGGGGTTCACATTCTGTTAACCCTAATTTAAACACACAATTGCTGAAAGCCTGTGAAGGAGAAAACGAGATGGAAAGACATGCCTCTTTATCTGATATATTGTGGATGCATTATTATAATCACCCACGAATACCCATAACTCTATGATGGTATCTGCTTCTTTATGCTGCCATAGATGCTGCCTTTCTATGAAATTATTGCTTGCATATGTCCCTTAAATGTCCAGTATTTAGAATAGACATAGTGATATGTTATGAAGAAGTTGTTATATTGTTGAAATGCTCCAAACTGATGCATCCTGTATCGCCAATATTCTACCTATACAATAGGGAGAACTGTTAGGAATTAAACCCCAATTTCCAGAGAGCTTATTTGCAAGCATAAACATGTTATGTGGATTAGTTTATTCACCGCCAGGACAAGTATTGTCTGCCTGAATTTAGTTAGGAGTTTGAGTAGATCACTAATGCGTCGTGGAGTATTCATAGCCCTAACGTTCATGCTATCATACTCATTTAATAGAGGAATTGCTCCTCAGATTTCTTTTAGCTGGGGCAAGGGATGATTCTAGCTTTTTGCCTTTATTTTTGTGTAGATATGTCGAATTCTGTATCGCAAATTTTGCTAAATTTTTTTGTTTTCTTGACGTCTACCCAGTGTTTTAAAAACCAAACCCAACCTCGTTTCGACCGAGGTTAACGTTCGACCTTGAAACATCACGACTTTGAAAATGAAATAATATTGCACGTGCATAAATCCGTAGTTTAATCTCAAAACCCTCTAAAAACCTTTAGACCGACTTCTTTGAACCTCACGGTTCTTCAAATTTAAGAAAAAAAATAACCGTTTCAACAATTATGTTCATTTTGGGAGATTTTCAATGACTAAGAAATGATTCTTCAACCCAAAATGAACATAATAATAATTGGAATTCAAACCAGACTGACCCGGTGTTTTGTAAATTCTCGGGTTAGCCCGGGGTGCACGGGACTAGGTTATCGTTTGCTGCGAAGTCCAGAGACGAGCTGGAGAAGTTCAGACATATTATATATATGATGTGTATTCCGCTGTGTATTGTATATGAGGACAAGTTATAATAACTGTCCAGATGTGCCGAGTACTCTGATATTGTAAGTATTTTCAAAAGCTCTCAGTAAATATTTATTTTTGTATTATATTTTGTTCCGCTGCGATGTGAGACTCTGTGATTCTGTGTTGTGTTGGTTCTTCTTCTACTTCTTCTATTCTAATATTTCTTTCTTTTTTATCTCACCCTCTAATTTCTTTCTATTAACGTTCCAGGGTTTTCGGTGTTTGGAAGGTCGGCATGAGTTACGGTAAATGTATTCATGTCGATTTCCGAGGCCGAAAATCCTTGGGTCGTTACAGGTTGTCTACGTGGTAAGCAATGTAATGAGGGGATCTTGTCATCTGCTAGACGTGGGCGTAGTATTGTGAATGTCAATGTTGCAACCTCTACTCATTCTGCATCAGCTATGTCAGATACCTCTAAATCGACGCCTCTCCCAGGATAAACCATAGAACAGTGGCAGACTCTTTATTAGGGCTATCAAAACAAACCCAAAACCCAAATCCAAAACAAAACCTGAAATCAAAAAAAAAAAAAAAAAAAAAAAAAAAAAAAAACCAAAAAACCAAACCAAAAACTAAAACAAAAACCAAATGTAACAACAGAGTAGAACTACAGTTTTTTAAGAAGAACGTGAAAGATGCAGGGTGGCGTAGTGCTATGCAGAAGAAAATTCATGCTTTGGAGGATAACAGAACCTAGATAAAAAAACTTTCTTCTGGAAAGAAAGTTCTAAGAGGCAAGTTGGGCATCTATGATTCTCATGCTCCAACTTGAGGGGGGTATTAGGAAATAACTAATAGGACGTTTCCCTATTTATGTGATTTGATTATGTGATATGAAGTTTCCCTATTTATGGGATTTGATTTTGTGATAGGAAATTTCCCTATTTATGTGATTTGATTACGTGATTGGAAATTTCCCTGTTTATGTGATTTGATAATGTGATAGGAAGTTTCTCTATTTAAGGGATTTGATTAACTATTTGTCACCGCATATATATTGGTTTTGCTAAAGAGTAAAAGTAAGGCAGAGCCTAAGAAATTCTTATTCTTATCAGAAAACTATCTATGTAAATCGGGTTAACAGAAAGTTTCAGCATGTATTTGGAAATGGCAACAAGATACTCTCTTTTCCTCTTCTTTCTTTTTATTCTATCTCATGTCTCTTCGTTTCCGCTCTTTACATCACTTTTCCCTTCCTTCCCTTAGCTTGCTTTCGTCATGCCTAATATATTGTTGAAGTTCTCCACTCTTCCACTGATCTCTAATTCACATATCTATTGCGTTTTCTTCTACCTTATCTCTGTTTTCTTTTAATAATCTATGAGATTGGGTATTTGCGCGGTGTCTCAGATTGCTTAAAATCCATCTGCTTGTCGATCTCTTGGCCCTCATTTCAGATTGTTTTATAAATACCGAGGGTTTGGCTCAATTTTGGTGATGGTTTTTTGGGCGTTTTTCTGAGTTGACTGTGATTTGTTCGGATTTTTATTTTGAGTTTTCGATAATTTGGGGTTTTGGTTCAAAAAATTCTTTCGATCTATTATATGTCTGGATTGAGTGAAGAAGTTGGTTATGGTTAGCCTTTTGTTCCTCAACCTCCTCCTCCAACATTGTAACACCCCACATCCATTAATGTCACTCACAAAGGGAATGCATTAACTTCCATGGAGGTTATAAGTGAATATAGAACAGAAAAATTACAACAAGACAGATAATAAATAGTACTTGGAAACCTAAAACTTCATTTTATTGCAGCGGAAATTAAACATGTTTGTTACATCATAAAACCATAGATCATAACCAAGTACAATATCCATCTTCATAAAAACAAAATACATAATCCCATTACATAAATAGCCATTAAAAAGATAACAAGCAGGACTTTACTTCAATGGTCCAAGCTTTCCAAAGAGAGATGAAGCAATTCAATCAAACTCCACTAGAGCTGGGCCCAACCTGAGGACCTAGAGGGGGAAAAATGATAGAAATAGAGGGGGTCAGACATAAAGTCTGGCGAGTATGATAATTCTAACAATACTATTATCAAAATAACTAGACTAAGGCATAAGCTGGAAGACAAGTAAATGTCTATGAACTCTTAGGAAGATAAAGATAGCGTTTAAGATAACGTTAAAGATAACGGTAAAGGCACACATAATTACTAACGAATGATTACTACACTGCACCGCACATTACTACACTGCACCACACCAGTCACCCTATTGTTTGATCCCACTTGCTTCACACAGAAACTTTATAAATAGCCTTACGTACCCCTAGCTGACTACATAGGTGCCGTCTGCCCCTATCTCCACTAGGTGTACCCCACTACCCACTTTCGATCGGCTCCCTACTCGTAGATACCCGTGCTGGCCCCACAGTGGGGTGTATCACTCCCCTAAAGTGACAACCCGATACAACTTGAGAATGCACGGCTTATACCTACACGATGCAACAACGTCTTACCTACCAGCCCGGGTCCACACACGCATATGAAACCCGTTGGACTTGCGTTGCCACCGCTCCCCGTTTTGGCCTCTTACAGTCAAACCCAGCATGCGTGTCCCGTCCTCGACTTGGGTCGAGCCCACAAAGATACGTTTGGGATACTGGTCGAAATGGGCCCCCACAAGCTACCCACCTAAGCTTGTCACTAGTATATCCCACTTAACCCTCTTAGTCATGTTCATTTACATGTCTGTTTGGTTAAGTCTTACTAATCGTATTTCACATGCCACTAAGGGCACCCCCTAGATTCCTCATGCCACCTAAGGCACCTACTTAACCCCCATGTCCCACCTTACATGTTTATCTGGTTAAGTATTTCTTAATTCATTCAGGCCATAACCTCATAAAGACCTCTCACATTAGACTGGCATTTATGGCAGCTGGATTTGCCGGGCAGGTCCGGGCAGTCTTACACCATAAAAGAGTCTAACCTCGTGTCTTTACAACCGTTATGCTTTAGTTTAGGCCTAGGACCTCTCACATTGGGCTGACATTTGTGACCACTGGATTTGCCGGGCGGGTCCGGGCAGGTTTATGTCACAAACGAGTCCAACCTCGTGTCCTAAGCATTGATTAACACTTAAAATCTTTTACCCCAGTTTTAATAATTCCCTATTCAAATTATTAATTAAGTCAACTTTTAATGATGTCCATAATTGACTCAATTATGGTCATCCACTTATGGCATGCAAAATCATATCAATTTCACCCCAACTTTTTAATATTTAATCCTTAATATTACCCCTACCCCACGTTTATACGTTCGCTTATTCAACGCATAATATAGGCTAGACTTGAATAGTCTAACACATAGCACAAAGATAAATTATCACAACATATAGACAATTAAAATAAATCTAATCTTAATAGGGGTGAAACTTGCATAAACTACACATGTTAAGGATCAAAAGGTGTCAACTTGTTAAATGTCTCAATTTACATGATATGATCATAGCCCAAATCTATACATAAACTTGCATATGGGGTTTTTAGGCAACATAATGATGGTGTGAACTAGCATAGGATATCACATATATCATAGCATAATTCTAGATGTCATAATAGATGTCTTGGCATATGTTCATAATTTTTCTAATCAATCTAACTTGCATATGTGACTTGTCATATAGATCAACATAACCCAAACATGATGATTTAATTAATATGAACTAACTAGCATAGATGGTAACATCATGGCCTTTTTAACATGTATGATTCATCACAACTTAGCATAGAAACTTTCAACATACATAACATCATCATAGCATGATTTACAACATATAAGATATCATCATCACATAACATTGGATTTACAATATACATGATAGCAAAAGGGGTTTACAACAACATATATGATAATTCACATCATCTACTCATAATCCATTCATAACTCAACCTAATTAAAATGATAATAATCTTGTTAAGATCATCATACTCACAATTTAGAGAAGAAAAGAGAGAGTTTTCCTTTGCTTTAGGGTTGAGAGAATTAGAATTGAATTTTCTTTTCTTCTTTCTTAGTTGGCGGCGGCTCCATTGATTTCCATGGCGATGGTATGACGGTAACTATTCTATTTTAATTAGGTTTAGGGTTAGCATTAGGATGTATTTATAGGTGTAGGAAGTTATTTAGGACCATTGGATTAACCCTGAACCATGTGAACCAATCAAATGCAAAATCTGCATTTGAGCGAATCGGCCCACGGGTTGACAGCCAAACACCCTGGATTAACCCCTAGTCGACTCAGCGAGGCTCGGGTCGACCTCAAAAATGGGCCGGTTCGGTTATTCCCCCTCCCAATTCGCTGTTTTGAACTTTTTCGCATATTTATTTATTTAATTTTTAATTTATATATATATATATATATCAATATATATATATTTCTCTGCGCAACCCATTTCACTTAATTCTTTTCTAAAAATTAAGTATACTTTAATTTGTGAATTTTAATGTTATAAAATTACGGGGTGTTACATTCTCCCCTCCTTAAAGGATTTCATCCCCGAAATCTCCAAGTCAAGAAGAATGTATATCCTACCATCTAATCGTCCATCTACTCAACCATCAAACACCAGCATCCATTGTGCTTAAAAGACTTCTAATGCTTTAATGATTATATGCACAGTGTGTGTATATGTCCATATCTAATGCAAAATTAGGCGGTCTACTGATTCAGTCGACCTCCTTAGTGCAATTCATGATAGTGCCATGCGTCCAATATGTATGCAAAAGATTCCTAATGATACATATTAATTCTATATGCGTGCACAACCATCCACCCGAATGCAACAACTATATGATAATACAACCATTATACATCCATTTTACTAAATACATCCATATATATGCAATATGCAATATGAAGTGACTGAGCCGATCTGGTGCCTAATAGTGTGTGTATATGCATCCACGAGCAACCACTAGCAAACACTTGCATCCACTTTGCATCCACCATACATACCATGTCTCAAACACATGTTTCAACCATAGGATTATCCTAACTAAAGGTCAAAGATACTAGCGAGAGGATATACTAAAGATAAGATAAGTACAAGCTAAGCGATAAAGGAGAAATTAAAAGACATACCCTCAAAAAGAAAAGGGTATCGTGAACGCATCTTCTCTTCTGTCTCCCAAGTAGCGTTGCTATCATCATCTCCCCATTGCACTTTGACTAGTCTGACCTCTCGATTCCTCAACCTCTTGATCTCCGACCCAAGAATGCGCGAAGGAGCTCGTCGAATTGTTGCATCACGCTCTATCTCCACCTCTCTAAGAAAGCTCGGCTCTACCACTTCCGCGGTCTCGTGCAAGCACTTCCTCAAATGTGACACATGGAATACGTCATGTACACCACTAAGTCTCTCGGGCAACTCCACTCTATACGCCATCCGTCCAATCCTCTCCTTAATAGGAAACGGCCCTACAAACCTTGGTGCTAATTTCCCAACGGACCCAAAGCGAACAACGTTTCGTAATGGAGACACTTTGACAAAGACCATGTCCCCAACTTCAAACTCGAGATCTGTCCTCCTCTTATCCGCATAAGATTTCTGCCTATCTTGCGCTGCTTTCATCCTCCTTCGAATCAAGTCGATCTTCTCCGAAGTCTCCCTAATCATATGGGGCCCAAGTAAGATCTTATCCGTAGATTCCCACCAACATGTAGGTGAACGACAAAGTCGTCCATATAGAGCTTCGAATGGTGCCATACCAATGCTGGACTGAAAGCTATTATTATATGCGAACTCCACCAATGGAAGATGCTCTTCCCACGTACCCCCAAAGTCTAGGATACATAGCCTCAACAGATCCTCTAGAATGCGATTCACCCTCTCGGTCTGGCCGTCCGTCTGAGGATGATATGCGGTGCTCAAACATAACTGAGTCCCTACCGCCTCTTGTAAGCTTCTCCAAAATTCGCTAGTGAAAATAGGATCGCGGTCGCTCACTATGCTAGAAGGAACACCGTGCAAACGAACTATTTCTCGGACATATACAGAAGCTAACCATGGAGCAGTCCTCTTACTCTTCACGGGAATGAAATGGGCGCTCTTAGTAAGTCTATATACTATAACCCAAATTCCCGTATTACCCTTCCTCGATCGCGGTAATCCATCCACAAAATCCATCGAGATGCTTTCCCATTTCCATAGTGGAACCTCCAATGGGTGAAGCAACGCACCGGGTTTCTTTTGCTCCGCTTTTACTTGTTGGCATACCAAGCATCTAGCGACATACTCGGCCACATCTTTCTTCATGCCGGCCCAAAAGTAAACTCTCTTCATGTCTTTGTACATCTTGTCCCCGCCGGGATAAATTGGCATCTTCGAATGATGTGCTTCGTCAAGAATAGTCTTCCTTAGGTCATCGTCTTTTGGTACACAAAGTCTACCGTCCCTACGTAACCAACCCTTATCATCTAGGGTATACCTACGGAGATGGCTTGATGACTCCCCTCCTTTGAGTTTTTCTACTAACTCAACCAACTGCGGGTCGTCTCGCTGTGCCTCGCCAATCCGTCCCAAAAGCGTAGGTCTGACCTCCAAGGATGCTAGCAAACCGGGTACGAAGTCAACGGAAGGTCTAAAGTCAAACATCGAAATGAATTCTAAACTTTGTCGCTCAACAAACAAAGGACTTAAGAATAATCTTTTTCTACTTAAGGCATCGGCCACCACGTTACCCTTGCCAGGGGTATATGCTATCTCAAAGTCGTAGGACGCTAAGAACTCCATCCACCTTTGCTGCCTTAAGTTCAAGTCCTTTTGATAGAATAGGTATTTTAAAGATTTGTGGTCAGTGAATAGTTCGAATTTCTCGCCAAGAAGATAATGATGCCAAAACTTAAGCGCGAAAACAATAGCGGCCAACTCTAGGTCATGTGTGGGGTAATTCTTCTCATGCGCTCTCAACTGCCTTCCACCATAGGCTATTACCCTGCCCTCTTGCATTAAGACTGCGCCTAGTCCTGTCCCACAAGCGTCAGTATAAACGGTAAACGGCTTACTCCCGTCTGACAATACTAAGACTGGGGCTGAAGTCAAAGCTCTCTTCAAACGTTGGAACGCATCATCATAATCTACGTCCCATGTGAAAACTAGGTTCTTCTTCGTTAAACGTGTCAATGGAGCTGATATCTTTGCGAAGTCTTTGATAAACTTCCTATAGTAGCCAGCCAACCCCAAGAAACTTCTCACTTCGGTAGCATTTTTAGGGACCTTCCAATCTTGGATTGCCACCACCTTCGCGGGATCCACGGCTATC
The DNA here is from genome assembly GCA_030737875.1 of Allium sativum. Lineage (NCBI taxonomy): Eukaryota > Viridiplantae > Streptophyta > Magnoliopsida > Asparagales > Amaryllidaceae > Allium > Allium sativum. The sequence goes on from CM060919.1 coordinate 663,022,529, forward strand.
CCTTCTTTGGAAACCACGTGCCCCAAGAACCGTACTTCCTTCCTCCAGAAGTGACACTTAGAAAATTTAGCCTTAAGGCTATGCGCTCGTAGGGTCTCCAACACTTCCCTAAGATGTAGGGCATGCTCTTCTTCATCCTTAGAAAAGATCAAGATGACATCTACAAAGACTACCATGAATTTGTTAAGGTACTCCCTAAACACCCTACTCATCAAATCAACAAAATATGCTGGGGCGTTTTTCAAACCGAAGGGCATCACTAGCCATTCATAGAAACCGTCAGGAGTCCTAAAGGCAGTCTTGTCTATGCTATCCTCAGCCACTCTCAACTGATGGAACCCAGTGGCTAAGTCCAACTGCGAAAACACTGAGGCGCCAACTAACTGATCGAAGAGATCGTCAATCCTCGGCAGTGGGTGTCTGTTCTTCTTAGTAGTTTATTAAGTTCTCTATAGTCCACACACAGTCTAAGGGACCCATCCGCCTTCGTGGCAAATACTAATGGAGCACCCCACTCCGATATACTTCGTCTTATGAACCCCTTCTCAAGCAACTCCTTCACTTGCTTATCGAGTTCCCTCCTTTCACGTGGAGCCATGTGGCGTACTGGCAAAGATACTGGTTTTGCATTATCCATAAGATATATTCGAAAATCTATCTCCCGCTTCGGAGGCAAGCCCTTCACCTCCTCAAACACATCCGAATATTCTCGGACCACTCTAACAGATCGTAGATTTTCCTCAGACGCATCAAGCGATTCTAGATAACTTAGCATAACCGAATTTATAGGATTACAGAAGATTTCGAGAGTGTTGCCAAGGCGAGTCACGAGCCTAACTACTCTCCTTTCACAATCAAGAACGGCCCCATTTCTGGATAACCAATCCATTCCTAAAATTAGCCCATAGCCCGTGAAGCCCAACACATAAGCATCACATCTAAATTCAACGCTAAGTATGGAAATTTTCAAATCCAAACACATCATGGACAAATAAGCTGAGCCCCCTATTGGATTCGAAACAACTAAGGGATCCTCTACTAAACTGTTGTTTAAGTGCAGTGATTCAACTAATGATGTAGAGATAAACGAATGTGATGCGCCCGAATCGAATAAGGTACGGACATGATGATCAAACAGAAAAACTAAGCTTTCAACAGAAATGGTTCTACCTCGTTCTTGCAGCGGTGGGACCGCGAGAGCCTGAACTTGTCCCCTAGCCTGCCCTGGTGCCATAAGAGCCTGCACCTATCCTCCCGAGGTAGCTCCTGCCCTCTGCCCCTTCTTTGGGCAGTCCTTCACTAAATGTCCCGCATCGCCACAATGAAAACAGCCTGTCTTCTTTTTCTTTCGGCAATCCTTGCTGAGATGGCCTGGGGTTCGACAGTTAAAGCACTTCTTCTTTCCCTTGCCATTATTGTCTTTTCCACCCTTCTTGTTTTGCTGTAGTGGTTTCTTCTGATCCCCCTTCTTGTCGGGTGCCTTATCAGCTTTAGCGCTTTTCTCCTCATGCATGAGCGCCATTTCTACTAACTTCTCAAAGGTGGCCCCCATTGGGATGTGGGTCATAGCCAACCCTTGCAATGGTTCTTTCAAGCCATTCACGAACCTTAGAGCCTTCTTCTCCGGCGTGTTTACTAAGTCCAAGCCAAACCTTGCTAACTGATTAAATTTATTGACATATTCTTTCACTGATGAGCTTCCTTGCTTCAATGTCAAGAACCTTTCCATATATAGATTTTCTTCCGCCCTTGAGAGAAACTTCGCCTCGAACCTACGTCTGAAATCCGCCCAAGAGTCAACAGGACGCTCCCCATTAGTGACCTCCCACCAAAACGAGGCCTCTCCCTTCATCAACCAAGCTGCTAAATGAAGTCTCCTCCCTTCTTCTACTTCAAAGATTTCTAGAAATTCTTCCACCTCCTTAAGCCAATCTCTAGCTTCCACAAACGTTTCTGACCCTTGAAATGGTTTTCCACCCATAGCCTTGAATTCCTTGCACGTCTTTGCAAAAGTATCTACGCGAGGAGGAGGAGGAGGAGGAATGGGTGCAACTGGTGGCGGAGGAACATTGGCTGGACCTGCAGCGGCCCTAGCCTCCAATAGCCTCCTATACCATCCTGGTATCGTTACACTGTCTGGTAGATTAAGATCTTCAGCCATGCTGAAACGAAAAAGGAAAGATTCAAAATGGAGAATTCGAAAGATAAAGATATGTGGCTATTTGGGATTATGTTTTTCTTAAAAACTCTTCTCTTTAAATTTCTCATTACAACATGTTTTTGAAAACACTTCTTCCAAAAATAACTATTTTTCTAAAGTATTTTTATCTGTTCTGGTAACCTTAAGCTGATACCACGTGTAACACCCCACGTCCATTAATGTCACTCACAAAGGGAATGCATTAACTTCCATGGAGGTTATAAGTGAATATAGAACAGAAAAATTACAACAAGACAGATAATAAATAGTACTTGGAAATCTAAAACTTCATTTTATTGCAGCGGAAATTAAACATGTTTGTTACATCATAAAACCATAGATCATAACCAAGTACAATATCCATCTTCATAAAAACAAAATACATAATCCCATTACATAAATAGCCATTAAAAAGATAACAAGTTGGACTTTACTTCAACGGTCCAAGCTTTCCAAAAAGAGATGAAGCAATTCAATCAAACTCCACTAGAGCTGGGCCCAACCTGAGGACCTGGAGGGGGAAAAAGGATAGAAATAGAGGGGGTCAGACATAAAGTCTGGCGAGTATGATAATTCTAACAATACTATTATCAAAATAACTAGACTAAGGCATAAGCTGGAAGACAAGTAAATGTCTATGAACTCTTAGGAAGATAAAGATAGCGTTTAAGATAACGTTAAAGATAACGGTAAAGGCACACCTAATTACTAATGAACGATTACTACACTGCACCACACATTACTACACTGCACCACACCAGTCACCCTATTGTTTGATCCCACTTGCTTCACACAGAAACTTTATAAATAGCCTTACGTACCCCTAGCTGACTACATAGGTGCCGTCTGCCCCTATCTCCACTAGGTGTACCCCACTACCCACTTTCAATCGGCTCCCTACTCGTAGATACCCGTGCTGGCCCCACAGTGGGGTGTATCACTCCCCTAAAGTGGCAACCCGATACGACTTGAGAATGCACGACTTATACCTACACGATGCAACAACGTCTTACCTACCAGCCCGGGTCCACACACGCATATGAAACCCGTTGGACTTGCGTTGCAACCGCTCCCCGTTTTGGCCTCTTACAGTCAAACCCAGCATGCGTGTCCGGTCCTCGACTTCGGTCGAGCCCACAAAGATACGTTTGGGATACTGGTCGAAATGGGCCCCCACGAGCTACCCACCTAAGCTTGTCACTAGTATATCCCACTTAACCCTCTTAGTCATGTTCATTTACATGTGTGTTTGGTTAAGTCTTACTAATCGTATTTCACATGCCACTAAGGGCACCCCTTAGATTCCTCATGCCACCCAAGGCACCTACTTAACCCCCATGTCCCACCTTACATGTTTATCTGGTTAAGTATTTCTTAATTCATTCAGGCCATAACCTCATAAAGACCTCTCACATTAGACTGGCATTTGTGGCAGCTGGATTTGTCGGACAGGTCCGGGCAGTCTTACACCATAAAAGAGTCTAACCTCGTGTCTTTACAACCGTTATGCTTTAGTTTAAGCCTAGGACCTCTCACATTGGGCTGACATTTGTGACCACTGGATTTGCCGGGCGGGTCCGGGCAGGTTTACGTCACAAACGAGTCCAACCTCGTGTCCTAAGCATTGATTAACACTTAAAATCTTTTACCCCAGTTTTAATAATTCCCTATTCAAATTATTAATTAAGTCAACTTTTAATGATGTCCATAATTGACTCAATTATGGTCATCCACTTATGGCATGCAAAATCATATCAATTTCACCCCAACTTTTTAATATTAAATCCTTAATATTACCCCTACCCCACGTTTATACATTCGCTTATTCAACGCATAATATAGGCTAGACTTGAATAGTCTAACACATAGCACGAAGATAAATTATCACAACATATAGACAATTAAAATAAATCTAATCATAATAGGGGTGAAACTTGCATAAACTACACATGTTAAGGATCAAAAGGTGTCAACTTGTTAAATGTCTCAATTTACATGATATGATCAAAGCCCAAATCTATACATAAACTTGCATATGGGGTTTTTAGGCAACAAAATGATGGTGTGAACTAGCATAGGATATCACATATATCATAGTATAATTATAGATGTCATAATAGATGTCTTGGCATATGTTCATAACTTTTTTAATCAATCTAACTTGCATATGTGACTTGTCATATAGATCAACATAACCCAAACATGATGATTTAATTAATATGAACTAACTAGCATAAATGGTAACATCATGGCCTTTTTAACATGTATGATTCATCACAACTTAGCATAGAAACTTTCAACATACATAACATCATCATAGCATGATTTACAACATATAAGATATCATCATCACATAACATTGGATTTACAATATACATGATAGCAAAAGGGGTTTACAACAACATATATGATAATTCACATCATCTACTCATAATCCATTCATAACTCAACCTAATTAAAATGATAATAATCTTGTTAAGATCATCATACTCACAATTTAGAGAAGAAAAGAGAGAGTTTTGCTTTGCTTTAGGGTTGAGAGAATTAGAATTGAATTTGCTTTTCTTCTTTCTTAGTTGGCGGCGGCTCCATTGATTTCCATGGCGATGGTATGACGGTAACTATTCTATTTTAATTAGGTTTAGGGTTAGCATTAGGATGTATTTATAGGTGTAGGAAGTTATTTAGGACCATTAGATTAACCCTGAACCATGAGAACCAATCAAATGCAAAATCTGCATTTGAGCGAATCGGCCCACGGGTTGACAGCCAAACACCCTGGATTAACCCCTAGTCGACCCAGCGGGGCTTGGGTCGACCTCAAAAATGGGCTGGTTCGGTTATTCCCCCTCCCAATTCGCTGTTTTGAACTTTTTCGCATATTTATTTATTTAATTTTTAATTTATATATATATATATATCAATATATATATATATATATTTCTCTGCGCAACCCATTTCACTTAATTCTTTTCTAAAAATTAAGTATACTTTAATTTGTGAATTTTAATGTTATAAAATTACGGGGTGTTACAAACATTTTCAACAATAAAGTGTAGCTTAGCTCTAATTTTGTTGTTATGTTTATGGTGGTTTACTTATTACTAGAGCTGTTAATAGATACCCGAAAAATCTGAAATCCATCCGCATCCATATCCGAAAAGTGATTAAATATCTGATATACCAAGAAATGGATACGGATATGAATACATAGTTATCCACATCCAACAATTATCTATGCGATTTTTTTTTAATATAATGCTCAGAATTATATGTATTTTAGTATAATGAATGAGACATAATTATTGTTTTACAAAGTCAAAGGTTTATATTATGTGCATTAAATACATATTAGCTACTCAAATATATTTAATTTCACCATATATGTTTATTTTTTACACTTTCTGATCACTGGAATTGAATTTTTCATGATAAACTAAAAAAATTCATATATATTTCTTGATTTATCGATCATTAGAGGATGGCATAATTATCTGATATCTGTTCGTATCTGCGGATGCAGATAATTGATATTTGAGAACGATTTCGGAACGGATACAGATATAGCACTATTTGTATCCGAAAGTATCCGTTGACAGCCCTAGTCTTTATTGCATACCATATCTAACACGTGATGTTGTTTGATGCAATGTTTTGAATGTGAATGTCATGGAAATGCTTGTTCCTTGTTGTAGATGTTGTGTTGTGACTACTTTTGTTTTTAGCAGGAACTGCCTCCTGGTTCGTCATTTACGCTCAAAATGTGTTTTGCATTATTTCTTAGGTTTTCCTACTTCAAACGTGATGGTTCTTTCAGTTCATGTTACTTTTGCCTTGCTAATAGGGATTATGTTTTGTCTGTTGTAACAATCCGTATTTTTAATCACTTTAAATTACGGATTTGAAATTTTATTTAAATGGATTTTTAAATAAATAAATATATTTATAATTAAACTAGTGGATATATTATTTGATTTCAATTTATGTAAATAATGGATTAACAGAGTATTATGTTAGAGAATGATTGTTGATATATAAAGATTGTTATAAGAATTAGTTAAGTGTTTTAGTTAACATCATTAGCCAAGGAATGAAGCAATTAAGCTAAACTAGCTAATTCCTAAGTTAATTAACAAATTAATACAAATGTTATCATCCACTTTCCATGTCAAAATGCCACTCACAAAAACACACCCATGTGCATACCACTCCGCATCTTTTTGAGGCATCTTTCTCTCTCTAAAACCTACTTTTGAGTTGTCTAAATTTGGTGCATTCCCCTCCCTTATAAAACAACACTTCCTCTTTCCTTCATTTTACTTTCCACTTCACTTTGTTTTCTCCAAGCTCCACAAAAAATGGCATCCTCCTTCCTTGTAACTCACGGCCGAACCCTCCCATTTCTCCCTACTTTTCTACCTCCAAACCACTTCATTTCACCTCCCTTCCTCCTTACTAGCACCCCCTACCCTCATTTGCAAGCAGAAACCCAAAACACCACTGGGTCGAGCCTTATTAGGAAAAAAAATCCCACATTTCCACGTCTAAAACACTCACATACCCCTCTCTTAGCCTCTCATCACATAAAAATCAAATTTTTACTAAGATTAAACCAAAAAGATTCAACCTTTGGTTTTTTTCCTAGTTAAAGTCCCAGCGCTTAAAGAACGAAGGAGTGGATTCCTCGGTGAGAAAAATTACACATTTATGTGTTAAAGTAGTGTATGTTTTCTTATATGTATGCTTGGGGTTTATGTGATGATGAATGGTTTTATTTTTGAGTTGGTTTTGTTGTAACTAAGTGTGAAAAGCATGAACACTTAGTGTTAAAGTGTAAAAAATGTCATCTTTGTGTGTTTAAAGCATGGACACTTAGTTAAATGTGTTGAAAATGTTACATTTATGCGAATACGGTATGAACCCTTATGTAAACGACACCTTATGTTTTTATTGGACGTTGTATGATGTTATGATGAATAGTAATTGGGGTTATTGGCTATGTCATTGGGTGGTGTACTTCAAATGTTAAGTGTATTAACATTTATGTTAAATGATACCCATTTGATAATGAAGTTTTAATTTTAGTAACCCTTAAGTGATTGATACATATGTATGGACACATATATAATTATGAAGTCTTGTTCAAAAAATATCGGAACGTTCTAGAATGACAGAAAGGATAATGTCTGGGCTTGGATTTGGATAATATAGTTTCTTACTCTCCTTGGCTATCACTAACCGATCTGGATGATGGGATGGTCATGTTCAAAATTTAATTTAAAATTTATTTGAATTTAAAAAGGGAAATGGAATACTCGTGTGGCATGGCTTGGACAACGCCAATGGCCTTGTGTTGGCAAAGAAAGGTTTACTTCTTGGGCTGTTTTCTAGAGGCGCACCCATTCAGTAAGGAAGTTCCTTAGACTTGGTTATTTGATTGGAAATCCAAACTCATGTGCTATGTGCACATACAGTTTTCTGTTGTAGATCCTACATAAAACGCGTAGGAAGTCAGTATAATATTATGGTACCTATGCTGGCTAAGATTGATACATTTATTTGCAAAAGTGATGTTCACACTATGCACTAATAATAATATAGGAGAATTTCTACGTTTCAAGCATATTTTGGCTATTATAAGGGAAACCTCGCCCAAATGTGTGTTTGCATTGTGTGTGTAACACGAGATTTTATATTAGCTTCATTTTCCAAAAAGCATTGTGAGTTTTCATGTGCTGGTATTCATGAGGGTAAACCCGTTCCATGTTTGTCTTATGAATTACCTTATTTTTAAAATGATTTAAACCTGTTTTTAGTTTCTCACACCACCCCATGATTGATCTGGAGTTTATTGTTTCCCTCACCTAAACTCTGGGTTCCTATTTTATCCACATGGACAGTGCAATGTTTTGGGGTTTTTCAGTTAGCAACTGGAGCTAGGATTCCGTACAAATGATTATCATGGAATTGCTGATCTTTTAGACGTATCTTTTGAAGACCCTAGTCTTTTGCTTTCCCATTGCTTATGTTTTAAATTTAGTCTGTGTATCATTTTGTAGGACATATGTTATTGTAATATTTTCATGTTTCAGTTCTTGAACTTCTCTCGTATGACTTTGTTGTATTTTGAACTTGTTATAATATCATGAGAAATTTATTTTTCCGCTGTGTTTTTGCCTATATTCTGATGTGTTATTACCCAAAAACACTAACGATTAGAATTCAGACACTTGGACTTACGATAGTAATTATCTTCGGATACATTAATCATCGATGTTTGAAGGTTGAAAATCCGGGTCGCTAGTTGACGGTCGAGAGTTCTTAACCACTTCGGTCGAAGTTGTGTGGTTTATACTCGATTTAAATGGTATGAATTTTCGGGTCTTCACAGCTGCTTTGCCGTGTTTCGGTACACTGTGCCTTCTTTTTTGGAGGGGCTTGGTGCTAAGATGTCCCTTGATGGATTTGAAGTACCTCTGTGTAGTCTATGCTTCCAGCTTTTATGCTGGTATGTTGTAGTGTTGTGTTAAGCTTGGCATATGAAGCTTTGTCATGCGATAGTGATAGATTTTCTTGAAAGTACCATTTTTATGTTGCTATGCTTTGATGTGCTCTATGCTATGATGTGATACTAGCATGTTAGGTGGTACTTGCATGCCTTACTTGGTGACTTATTGTTGTTCTTTGAGTGGCTCTATGTAATTTTATAGGTTGTTTTGGTTTGCCTTTACTCTTTGTAAGTTATTAACCATGGTATTTGGTTTCGACTCCCTGCGTGGAGTTCGATATGAGAGTTTACTCCCTGTGTGGAATTTGAAAATTTGTAGACTAGAATTTTTTGTCTTAACTCCAGCATTGTAACCTTGTAAAGTTGTAGTGGACAGTCCACTATAAAAATCGTCTATGTTGGATGGTCCACCTTAAAAACCGATAGTGGTAGGTTGGTTTCTGTCAATCTCCTTTAATATTTGTAATTACCATTTGTTATAACAATAAGTGTTACACATCACTGTATAAACCGGTCGGCCTTGCCAAAAAATACTTGGAAAACCACTATTTTTTCATAAATAATATTTGGTACATATAATAAAATAGTCTTTCTCAATTCAACAAATTTTAACAAACATTCAGCTCTTAACGTTCGTTAATGGGGACTAGGTCTTCGTATTTTAGCCGTCATCTTACTTTTCTTTCTTCTTATCTTCATAGGTTGTTTTCTTCTACCTATTTCTCTGTATTCCAGCTCAAAGTCTTCAATCCACGCCACTTTCTTGACCTAGGTTTCCCCGTTAGGGCGTTTTGGTTGTTTGCACCAAAATCGAATAATCGATTTCCCATCGTCTCTCTGGAACGCTCAACCATCTCAATACTGCAGTGTAATACGCAGTGTTCTCAAATGCTGAATTGCGAACTCCACAACGTCTCCTACGTTGGTGCTTTAACAACTCTGGAACTCAAACTCTATTCACTGTATAGATTTGTTTTTACCAGCCTATGGTATAGGATTTCCCTACAACTGGTAGTACAATTTGGTGCCTTTGGGTATTTTTTTTGGGTTCTAGAAATTGTTGGTGTACTGAGGTAGTTTTGATGATTCTTTTTTGCATTATTGCCTTTTTGAGTTCGACTTGTCTTGCTTAGCTATTTTGGGTTGTTTGGGTGTTTTCACTGGATTTTCTTCTTCGGTGTTTGATTTTGGTGGATATGGGGTCATGTGGATTTTCTTTACGGCACTTGTTTGCTGCATTCCGTCTGCCCAACGTAAGCTATGTGCTTCTAGACAGTTTGGTCTTTGTCAGCAACTTGCAGCCCTAAATTTTGGTTGTGACCTCCTTAGATGGCATATTCTCACGTCATAGTAGTTATTATGTAATTGTTCATATGAATTTTTTTGGGGATTTTGTGGTTTAAGACACTATCGGATGATGATGATCGTCGTATCATTGCCGTAATTCAGACTTTAAGGATTTTCAAAGCAAATTCTTTCAGACAATAGTTCAATCCACCAGGTACAAATGGATTATCGAACTATTGACTTTCAGGATTCAATAAAGCCTTGGAGTAAAGAAATTGAATTCAAAGTTTGTACGACTTTGATTCAACCAAGAACACTCTGGTTATAGTTTTCTGATGATGCAAAAATCTAGTAGATAAGAAGAGGAGAAGAAGAAGATCCAATCTGCGATGTTTCAGGAATTTGCAACGTCTTGGAAGCATCACAGAATTGCAGCATTTGAAACTCCTAAATGGTGCCACAGACCAGAAAGAGGAGGAAGAAGAAGTTGATTTTCGGAGCGATTTGTAACAATTCTGGTCATTTGAATTTATAGTGCCAAAGAGGCACTCTTTCAACCAATCGACGCGACTGTTTTGCAACAGTCATGTCTGTTTCGTAGCGTTGCATCCCTTCGTTTGAACTGTAGTGCCATTTTGTAACGTTTTAAAGTGTTACAATTCTGTGCGCCTAATTCAAAAATACAATGGTCCGTTAGTGCACCAAGCCCATTAGCATTCACGGCCCAACTGATCATGAGATCCCAAGAGCCCCGAAGGCCCAAGTCCCATCTTTTGACCTTTAAATATTTAAGGTCTATACCATGTTCATGTTATGCCTTATGCCTCCCTTCTCTCCTTTCTTTTGATATAATACATTAAGCTTTTTAATATATAGAGGCATACCCTTACACATTCTACAATGTGGGACAAATCAATTTTCCATACCTTCTTGCTTCTCTCTTCAAAAACAATCCCAATCCCGAAATCAATGTTTTGAAAATTTTCTAACAATCTCCCCCAATTTTCAAAATAAATAAATTAAAGTGGATGGCTTAATCACTATTGTGACTTCCTACATACCCAAGTGGGATCAAGCCTATGTAGTTCTAAGATCAAGTTTTGCATCATCATGGAAACAAAAAATAAATAAAAGGTATCTTTTGGATTTGAACCTTTACTTAGTGTAAACCATTCAAAGGTCTATGGAGATTCTATGGTGAACAAATCTTGAACTAAGTATCCCTTAATGATAAAACCGGAACAATCACACATGTTGATTTTCTTAGTTAGAGTGTTCTATACTGCTCAGCACGTTAATGGCCATGTGCTTTAATCCTGGTTCATGAGTCTACTTTAGAAAGCGGTCTTACTTTCATAAGAAACGACCTGATTTCCATACTCATATAGGTAAGTCTCTTAAGGTGTTTCTGCGATACACCTTTCAAGGTTTCTAGACTTATTAAGGATATGTATCCATCCTTTGTTCATGTAGAATCCAACACTAATATTATGGGATAATTGATTTAGTGTTCCATAATCATACTCTTAACTTGTTAGTACCCATTGAACTTTGTCTATCCTTTTCAAGACACAGTTTGGTTTTCTGTTAAGGATGATCAATCTTTATTCACAGACCTTAGTCCCATTTCTTTTGACTTTATAGAAACCATAGCCTTTGGAAGACCTTTAGTAAGTGGGTCAGCCAAGTTTTTCTTCGTTTCTATGTAGTCAACAGTTATAACTCCACTTTTGAGCAACTGTCTAACCATTTGATGTCTTAGACTCGCATGTCTAGACTTCCCATTATATGTCTTATTAGAGATATTATATATTGTTGCTTGATTGTCGCAGTTAATCAAGACTGCTAGAGATGCCTTCTTCCACAATGGGATTTCCGTTAACAAATTTCTAAGCCATTCTGCTTCCTCACATGCATCTGCTAATGCAATTAATTCCGATAACATAGATGAATCAGATATACAGGTCTGATTCTTGGAAGCCCAAGATATAGCAGCGCCTCCTAATGTAAATATCCATCCAGTCGTAGACTTGAATTTGGATTCTACATTGTTCCAGGTTGCATCACCATATCCTTCTATTACAACATGATATCCTCTATAGATAAACCATAGTTAATGGTTCCTTTCAAATAAGCTAAAACTCTGGAAATGGCTTTCAAATGTTAAAAACCTGGATTACTCGTAAATCGACGCAATACACTTATAGCATGTGGGATGTTGGGTCATATCATACATAAGACTCCCAATAACACTAGAATACTCCAATTGAGAAATGGTACGTTTAGTATTCTTTCCTAACTTAATACTTGGATCTAAAGGAGTTAGCGCTGGCTTGTCATCATAATGACCATACTTCTTTAGGAACTTCTCAGTGTAATGAGACTGGGCTAATAATAACTCCCCTGCTTTCCTAATGATTTTAATTTCTAAAATTACATCAGTCTCTCCTAGATCTTTCATATCAAATTTAGAAGATAGAAACTTTTTAATTTCATTCACACATGATCTATTGGAACCAAATATTAGCATGTCATCAACGTATAAACATATTATAACTAACCGTTGTTATCCGATTTGCTATAAATACATTTATCAGCGTCATTAACAATGAATCCAAATGACAGTGCAACTTTATCAAACTTCTCATGCCATTCCATGGGAGCTTTCTTCAGGCCGTAAAGAGATTCGACTAATTTACAAACTTTCTTTTCTTGGCTTGGGGTTATAAAACCTTCATGTTGTTTCATGTATATCTCTTCTTCTAAATCTCCATTTAGAAAAGCCGTCTTTACATCCATTTGATGTATGACCAAATTATGAATTGGTCCTAGTGCTATTAAACAACGTACGGAAGATATGCGAGCAACGGAAGCATATGTACCAAAATAATCTACTCCTTGTCTTTGTTTATATCCCTTAGCAACTAATCTGGATTTAAACTTGTTAATGGATCCATTTGTATTTAACTTTTTCTTGAATATCCATTTTCATCCTATAGGTTTAGCACCAGGAGGTAAATCAAATAAAACCCAAGTCTGGTTTAACATTATGAATTCATTTCATCATTGATAGCTTCTTTCCAGAAATTAGAATCTCTGGAACTCATAGCTTCAAAATAAGTTTTGGGATCATCATCGACGTTCATTACATATCTTGTTACATTAAAGACTTCTTCCTTATTACCTTCTATGAGATATGTTATGAAGTCAGGACCATAGTCCTTCTCTGTTCTCGTTCTTTTACTTCTCCTGTGTTCAGTACTATTATCCGGTCCTGACACTTCCTTGCTGTTTTGAGCAGGAGCATATTCATCATCATTGATATCATTAGTCGCAATTGGATCCGTACTAGATGATCTCAATGGATTATCAATAGTTTGATTTTCAAAGAATTTTACATCTACAGATTCTATAACTTCAAAGGTGTCAAGAATAAGGAACCTATAAGTTATACTATTTAGAGAATATCCTTGTAAAACACACTAAAATGCCCAATTTCCTAACTTTTGTCGTTTGTGGTCAAGTTTTCTAACATATGCTAAGAAAACCCAAATTTTAAGTCTAGTAAGGTTGGTTTTCTATTGAACCATAATTCATAAGGTGAAATATTATTCCTTTTAAGTGGTACTCTATTTAAAATGTAACATGCAGATAACATAGCGTCACCTCATAGGTTAAAAGGTAAAATTGAACTTATGAGCATGGCGTTAACCATTTCTACTAAAGTTCTATTTTCATCTCAGCAACACCATTTTGTTGTGGTGTATACGGGGCAGTACATTGGTGAACTATACCATTTTGTTTGCAAAACAAAGTAAACTCATTTGAAAAATATTCACCACGACGATCTGAATGTAACACTTTAATCTTAACTCCTAATTGTGTTTCGACTTCTGCTTTGTAAATTTTGAATTTATCAAAAGCCTCATCTTTCAATTTCATTAGATATGCATATGCATATCTAGTATAATCATCAATAAATGTTATATAGTATTGGTTACCACCATAGGTGATATGACTTTTTAAGTCACCTACATCGCTATATACTAAATCAAGCAAACCAGTTTTCCTTTCTATAGATTTAAAGGATATCTGGTGTATTTTTGCTTGAACACAAATTTCACATTTAGAGATAGAATCGAAATCACAATAAGAAATTAATCCTAATTTGTGCATATTTCTAAGAGACTTATAATTAACATGTCCTAATCTTCCAGGTCATAAATTAATAGAATCAACAATATAAGAAGAAGATTTCTCCATTAGATTCAACTTAATCATGCCGTTACAAGAATATCCATGTCCAATAAATTTGTTGTTCTTCGACAACACTAACTTATCAGACTCATACACCATCCTGAATCCTCCTTTGTTAAGAAGGTATCTAGAAACCAAATTCTTAAACATATCGGGTACATAAAATACATTGACTAATGTAAGAACTTTCCCAGAGGTGAATGTAAGTTCAATTGTGCCTTTTCCCAAAACTTTGTTTGCAACATTATTTGCACCAGCAACTTCGCTGGATTCTCCATTATTTACTTTGTAAGTCGTGAATAGATTACGGTCTTTGCAAACATGAATGGTTGCTCCACTATCGAATCACCAATCATTATCAATGCCACTAATGGAGTTCGCCTCTAGTACAACAGCCACAAGCTTTTTTTCGGCCACATTCGCTTTTTGTTGTTTCTTCCGAAGACGAAAGTCTTGGCATAGTGGTCGGGTTTGTTACAATAGTAACATGCACCCTTTTTTTGTTCTTGGAATTATTATTCTTCTTAGACTGTGTCTCATTCTTAGGATTCAATTTATCAATAATTTCAACATTATTTTCCTTCGCCTGAGACTCAGTTTGCGGAATATCATCTAGTTCGCGTTTATGAGAATCCTCTTCAATACGAAGATGATGCTGTAAACCTTCTAAATTATAATCCGTTTCCGCATGTTTCAATTTTTTCTTATAATCATTCCAAGAATTTGGGAGTCCCGAAATAATAACTCCAACAACAAAAGATTCAGGGATTTCAATACTGGCATCTTTAAATTGATTCACCAACAGTAAGATTTCACTCACTTGTCCAATTATGGACTTGTTGGCGACCATTTTGAAATCCATAAAATTACAAATAAGAATTTTTTTATTACTTGCCTCGGATATGCGATACTTGTTCTCCAAAGCAGTCCAGAGTTCCTTTGCAGTTTCCAAGGTCTTATGAGCTTTGTAGACTGGAGTAGACAATGCATTCAGAATACGCCCTCTGCATAGAAAATCGTCCTCTTTGCGCTTTGCTCGTTTCTCTTTCAGAGCGGCATCCTCGTCAACGGTTTCCTATGGTGTAATTTCCAAATCATCTTCCAAGATATAGAACAACTTCATAGTGATCAGGAAGAACTTCATTGTCTCTTGCCAACGAGTGAAGTTTTCACCATCAAAACGCTCCAATTTCGTCAAATGATGATTCATAACTTGCAATGTGCTCAAACCTTCCATGATTGAAGTTAGTGTCTGAAAATTTGTTGGGAATTTTGTGGTTTGAAATGCTATCGGATGATGATGGTCATCATACGGTTATCGTACTTTATACTTTAAGGATTTGCAAAGCAAATTTTTTCAGACAATAGTTCAATCCACCAGGTACAAACGGATTATCGAACTATTGACTTTCAGGATTCAATAAAGCCCTAGAACGACGAAATTGAATTCAAAGTTTGTACGACTTTGATTCGACCAAGAACACACTGGTTATAGTTTTCTGATGATGCAAGAATCAAGTAGATAAGAAGAGGAGAAGAAGAAGATCCAATCTGCGATGCTTCAGGAATTTGCAACGCCTTGGTAGCGTCATAGAATTGCAGCGTTTGGAATGCATTAATGGTGTCACAAACCAGAAAGAGGAGGAAGAAGAAGTTGATTTTCGGAGTTAATTGCAACAGTTCTGGGCGTTGGAATTTATAAAGCCGAAGAGGCACCCTTTCAACCAACCGTCGCGACTATTTTGCAACGATCACGTCTGTTCAGTAGCGTTGCATCCCTTCGTTTGAACTGCAGCACCATTTTGTAACGTTTTAAAGTGTCACAAGTCTGCGCGCCTAATTCAAAAATACAACGGTCCGTTAGCGCACCAAGCCCATTAGCATTCACGGCCCAACTGATCACGAGATCCCAAGAGACCCAAGGCCCATCTTTTGACCTTTAAATATTTAAGGTCTATGCCATGCTCATGCTATGCCTTATGCCTCCCTTCACTTCTTTCTTTTGATATAATACATTAAGCTTTTGTATATATAGAGGCATACCCTTACACATTCTACAATATAGGACAAATCAATTTTCCATTCCTTCTTCCTTCTTGCTTCTCTCTTCAAAAACAATCCCAATCCCAAAATCAATTTTTTTAAAATTTTCTAACAAAGTTTCTTGTCTTTGGACTATGTTATCTCAGTATTATGTAATGCTTTGTATCGTGGTTCTGCTGGTTTGTTCATTCTCTGTCAGAGCAGTTTGGCCCATTCGCTTTGGTGTTGGAATTTGGTGCAGTTTGGTGAATGATGATGCTGAGCATGTTTACAAAGAGGTGATGTACCTTGTGTACACTATTCATGTGATGTTTGCGTTGCCAGCTTTGTGATGTTTGTTATGTGATGAGCATGCTGCTCACTGTCTATCACATTGTTTGCTATAATGTATCCTTTATCTTTGTTGTTTTTAGTACTTTACTTCATATATTTTCTGAAGTTATGTTATAAACACCCTGCGTGGTGTATGTAAACTTATAGTAGTCTAGTAATAGCAACTAGCTCATGTTGTTTTAGCTATCTTATGTAGCAGTGGGTGATCCACTATAAAAACGTCTATGGTGGATGGTCCACCTTAAAAACCTAAGTAGTAGGTTGGTAACCGCGAACCCCCTGTAATAATTGTAATTATTATTGGTTATAATAATAAGCGTTTGCGGTCACTATAAAAACCGGTCGTCTTTGCCAAAAAATAAAATAGTCTTTCTTCTCTTGATGCATCAAATAAGTATTATATGGTACACACCCATTATTTCCATCATTACTATAATAACACATACAATACAAGTCTCCATCAACAAATTATGGACTACTTATTTCATCCACTATAACTAGCTTACAATTAAGATTTTTACATCAAATAATTCGAACTTACTGAGGTATATTTCATAGGAAACTATTTAGATGGGAAACATATTATTTTATAATTTTTCTAGAGAAATTTAATTAAAATAAGGCAAAAAAATAATGTTTTCGTAAAATTTTGAATTTGATGTGGATGTTACACCAATGCATTCGTGAGAATTTTCCAATCAATTTCCATATGTAATTTGCTGAAGTCACAACTCAAAAGAAGCTGTGGACTATTGAAATTTAAAATTTGAAATTTGAATTTATCATTCTAGTAAACATCAAAATTAGTTTTAATGTATCATTAATTTGGGTAAAAATTATCAAAAGAAGAACTGAATAGACCATGTACGAATAGTAGACCGATCGCTAACATAGTGGTAGGGGCGGTTGATCGATGAAGGCACCGAAGCGATGGAAACCCTAGTCAAGAACAGTTCAAAATTGTTTATTTTTGATACACTGGATCTCGTCCCTTCTCACATATGCAAATATAACCTTATATACCACCTTACTGTTCTTCATAGAATTCTTGAAATGCAACGCTCTGTCTTTTCTCTATAGGTTTTAAGAAATAATAAAATTTAGTTAAGGAATTCTCTTCTCTATTTCAATTAAATTTCCAATTCTATTACATCATTGTTTTTAGTTCTTAATCTAATTTATGCACAAACCATTTACTATATATCCAAAAAGAAAGATGTAACAGAGGGTTAGAAGTGGTATATATTAGATTCAATCTAGAAACAATGAATCTATTATGAGTAGGACTTCAATTTTTCTTCCCATTTTGTGTTTATGTAAATTCTATTTGGAATTGATGTATGCATTAGAAAATTCTGTAAATGCAAACTCTAAACAATAAAGCCCTTGAATTTCCCTAAGTAAGATACCAATCCTTGAATATGTTGAGATTGAATTTGCTTTATTTTTAGTATATTAAATTTAAATTTATTCTTTGGATTGAGGTAATTTGTAATCTATTTAACTTTTCCCTTTAATCTTTATTATAGTGGAAAAGGAATTTAAATAAGGCAAATAAATTTGGAAATATTATTCTTTGCATGAAATATATTGTTGTTGTTACGCTGCTTATTTTTAAACATCAAGAAGGCATGGATCCCTTTTTCACTTCAAAGTTATATGTGTTATATTTGGTTGGAATATAAGAGCTCTAAATTTGAAGATCCATTTCTCCAAAATGGAAAATTGATTCAAGTATGTTGATATGAGGCAATTTGACGAAATTTCCTATAACACAAGTTTACTTAATTGGCTATGGATAATAACTATGTGGCTTTGTAGACTTCCTCCTAGATAGTGTAACCTTGAGTTCTTAATTTATATTTGAAGATTTGTAAGAGACTGATATTTTAATTAATGTAATAAGAGAACTAGTATGCATAATGATTAGAAATAATTATTTGAATCTTAGATATCAAGCAAGTGTATGTTTATGTGTATAATATTAATGTATTGATTATAAAAGTTAATAATGTAGTTTTTATAATTTATTTAATGTAATGATAAGAATTACTGTATTAACAATATAACTCTAAATTCATAAGAAGGTAGTAAGGGGTAATCATGAATTTTGGACTATAGTTAAGACGTAATAAGTGGTTATCTTATATGGCCTTTGTTATTAATTATGTAGAGTAGTGTATATAATTGATTGGCATATACAAGGTATGCTTAAGCAATAGGGATGCATGAAAATCCTAATATACACAAAAGCTTACCTATCTATATTTGGAAATTTGCGGTGAAACTTTAGGGATTGGTGTGAGACATTGTCCATAATAAATGATCTCCTTGGGTGCTGTAACACCTCGAATTTCTAAAAATAATAACTAAATAAAAAGAGTAATATACCAGATATTAATTAAAATAATACTCAGAATTGGGCAAAGGGGATTTTACCATCCAATATAAAATTTTAGTTCGGTTAGACTTTTAGTTTGCGTAAAACGGATGAAAATCAAACAAGATATGACCAGCTTAAGTTTGAAATTTAAAATTAGAAATTAATTAAATAATCAAACCAAAATCAATGGAGTAATGGCCGACCCAGCCCATAACTGGGTCAACCAAGTGGTCGACCCAGGACCGATGTGGGTTGACCCTTGTGTCGGCCTATACAGGCGGGAGGGTCGACCCATATTGATGCCAGGCATGCTTTCATGCCTGGCATGAAATCGATGTTGCTGTAACGTTTTGGAGAATTCTGCTGACATGTTTTTGAGAGCCGTGATTGAAAACCTAATAATCCTAGGGATTAGATTATCCTTCTACACCAATAAAGTGACTTGTACTCCTCACTTTTCCCTTACACTTCTCCTTCTTCATTTCCTCACCCTCTACTCCACCTATGTTCTAAAATAAAATAAAATAGGGGAATAGATCGTAGTACTGTCCATTTGTAGATCAAAAGGATTCTTCTTCTACCATAACCTTTTCTCGATTTGCAATCTTTTCCTATGAAATTTATGTAATTTTTAGATCAGATATTCGCATAGGAAAGAATGGACAGTAAAACAGTTTGGATCTACAAGTTTTATGTTTACAGTATGTATAAGTTTATTTTTCTGTAAGTTATTATAATCTATTTGTTTTCAATGTTTATTTCTTTTCAACAGCTTGTTGATTGTAAGCAAATCTTCTTCTATCCCCTTTGCTGTTATGATTTTATTTGCAGTCTTGCAATGCCCTATTTTATTTTCCGAGTTTAGGCCTTAGAGTAGCCTACACCAATTTTCCTATTTATTTATTTTTGCGCTGAGCCTAAGTCTAATGAGAACCTAGGCCTTTATCGATTAATTTGCATAAAAATTGGAATAATGTCAAAAGTAAGTCAAAAAGGGGAATTTTTGTATGTTAGAAATTGATGAATATTATATTTAGATAGTGGACTATAAGTTGGGGATAAAACCTTAGACATGTAATTGAAGAATATGTAAACTGGAATAAATTGGACTTAATTTGACATTAAGTAACATGGGGAAGGGTTGTATAAAAATCTAACATTAATTAGAAATGTTAACTACAACCTAGGATATAACATGTGGTTATATTGGTCTTATTAATAAAACTTAAATGTGTTAAGTTAAAATTATGAAATTAATAAGCTAAGATAAAGGGAGTCTGTTCCAGCAACGTGGGGCTGATTGATGAAGATAAGGGGTTGTAGATTCGGTCCGTTCCGGTAGCGTGAGGCAGATTGGGGAAGATAAGAGGCCTAATAATATAATGAATTTCGAGCTTAGGTCCATTCCGGCAGCCTAGGGCTGATTGGAGAAGATCGGATGCTTAATAAAATAATAAATTAGGGACCAAGTCTACAGGTGACTTATGTCAATTACATTTTTTTGTTTGGAACCCTTACCAGTCAGTATCCTTTTGTTATCATGGACTCTCACACTAGGTAGAGGCTAGCGCATGCTTTACTGAACTGGAAAGTAAGAGGTTCAAACGGGGTGGGTACAGGCATATTCTAATGGAACAATGAGCGTGCATCGTTCCGTTTGGGGAAGATAAGTCTTTGTAATGCCTATGATTAACGCTTGTGACCTTTTAGTTGATAGGTTCAGTATTGATAACCTGAATTTCGCAGCAAGCGCAGGTTATCACATTTTGGGTAAAGTAGCCGATCGACGATAGAAATTAGGTAAAGCCTAATATGATACTTTGGTAGTTGTAGCAGAAATTTTCGGATATGAATGAGAAGCCTATCTTTATTAGTTTTTATCTTTCCTGCTATTTCATTTATGCTTTTATGCCCTTAGAATTATTCATCTGCCCAAATGTTTCCTTAACTTTGCTCATGCTATAAATTACTAGAACTCACCAAACGTATGTATGACCAAGTTTGTTTTATCCTTCTCTCTTCCTTCCCCCTAGGTTCGTAGGGTGGAGTTTCTAAGCCATGATTCTTGATTATTTTGTTCAGCTTGCATTCAGACTCTTTCTAGATTCATGTATTGGTTCGGTTCTTGTTTCCTGATCATTGTATTGACTTATGAGAGGGATAATCTTTATCATTATACTTATGCATTTTGATATTTTCCCGAGTGTTTGTGACTATCTGGTATTTTGAAATTCAATAAGTATTATGACATGATTTGCTCATTTTAATAAATGTTTTAAAAGTGTTCTCTATGTTTTATATTTGTGTCTTGTGAATTTAATCTCTGTATTGTTACTTTATACCTAAGCACTTCGTAAACCATAGCGCATCCTCATATGGGTGATGTTAAGGGGTATGAGGTGTTACATTTAGGTGTAGGGTGTCACATTTGGTATTAGAGCCTAAGGTTGCAAGATCAAAGAAAAGTTTTTGAAAAAGTGTTTTTAAAAGTAATGAATTTTCAAGTAAAACTTATTTTTGAGAAATATAATGTTACAGCCCGCAAATCCATACTATCTGAGTTGACTAAATACACCACACGTCCAACCCAAATATCCCAGAAATATGAATCATTATTAATAAAGAAGAAAAAGGTAGAAGAAGAACAAAAATAACAATACAGAATCTCACATCGCAGCAGAATAATATATATAAGCTTTTGGAGTACAATTTTTTTTTTGTATATACATATCATCATCAGAGTACAACACTAACAACACAGCGGAAAAATAGTAACTAGATAACGCTTAAGCCTCCTGCTCCAATCTCCATTAGATAAATCTGTAAAACCCTGAACTACTTGACTGCCCGTACAAATTTGGGCACCCAAGAGTTTAGGGTAAAACAAAAAAAAATAAACTCTGGGTCAGTCATGTGACTGGTATGAGTAAACAACTTAAAGCAGTTTGAGAAAATAAATGATATCTCATAAGACCACTCCGTATAACACGGAATGGGTTTTTCCCTTATGAGAATCGAAAACACTTGATTTAACTTTCGAAATCCTTTTGAAAGAAACGATAATCTTTATATCAAAACTCTTTTGATATTATAATAGTGTCTATCAACCACAACCAAATAATAATTTAGCTGAACATTTGCATCTCACGCTCTACGTATATAATATACAATCAAAACCGCGAGCACTTATTGGGTAATTAATTTCCAACTATGACAAGGTATGGAACCACCTTCCGATAGTGTATCTCTAGAGAGAAATACAATGGGTTTAACAAGGACATCTTGTAACCCGACCACACATGACAAAGCACTGATTTCGCTTGAGTGTATCAAATGTATATTACTAATGGTTGGGATCAACAACCGTTTTCCCAAATGGGACAACATCGAATAGAATAAAGAAAGAAATGAATTTCTCTAGATAGGTGATAATACACCCTAATTGGGAGCTACCCACTTAGCCTTGCTGCCTGCCCGATTTATGTCATTTCCCAGTTGTTGAGGCCTGAGGCTACAATTACTTAACATTCCTTGATAGCACAATCACTTTGAATGCCACATTGTCAGATCCATTAATCATCAATTGGTTTGCACAAATATATTTTTGGATATTATGCTAAGAGAATAAATTCTCCGCCACCATATATATTTATACAGACCAACATATGCGATCATTGGAAATACTCTGTCAGACATTCGTCCATACACTTCGTTCTAGGACGGAATGAAACCGAAGGCACAATTTCCATTAATCCATCTTAGGCAATTTCTACCTAGGATTAATAGAAAAAGCCCTTACACTTTACTCCGTCTTCGATTATCTTCATATAATATGATTCGCAACGCTACTGCCAATACGGAGTGGTTCTAGGATAATAATCCAACATGTCTCTCCATATTGACAATGATATTGGCCAATACTTCGATAGTCGATTATTTTACTATCAATGAAAAACAAACATTCATACAATACATCAAACGATCACTGGGCCCTTTAATTAATATTTCATTAATTACATCACTTCTCCATTTCCTTATCAATATTCATTAACACGATATTTTCGATAACCATCTTGGCCTCTTACACTATTTGGAAAACATTTCCATATATCGACTCCTTTTTATTTTATATACATAGAAAATATCTTCTATTTATAATTGGAAAACATTCCAATTACTTATCTCTTTCATGACCATTCATTTCTATAATCAGGAAATATTTATTATTATATTTCCAAAATTTCAACGAATGTTGTATAAAACATCGTTACAACAACCCAAAATATTTCATTCAATTAATTTTTTTAAACATTTACCTCCACGACTAAATCCTCCTATTTATCGGTTAATAATTAAATTAATCAAGTTGGGGTATAATTACCTCTCAGATCTTGACTGAAAACATTATTAACTTCAAAACAGACAAGACCACTTGCCTCGAATAATCAACACCATAAAAATCAATTATAGATTTCCTTTTTGTTTATAATGTTCTATTTTTAAGTTCATTTTGTTACCGAATACTATATATATCATATGTTAATTTCTAACTATCAGTTTTTCTTAAAAATATTCTAACTCCTTAAATTTTCAGAAAATTTCGCCAGCACCTCTTTTGTACCGGTCACTCGCTACAACTACAAAACGCCTCTCTGAGCCCTTTCCATTCAAAAAGAAAATAAAAAAGCCAAGTGGCTTGCCGATTCGGCGCATAAAACCTCATATGGAATTTAAACATGTACCTTTTTTCTGAGCACTTAAATTATATCTTCATACACTCATTCCAATCCTGCTTAATATATATCTAACCATTTTGTTTCAACTCAATCCATTCATCTTAACCCAATTTGCTAATTTATTTTCTAATTAGCTATTTTGCCTATTTCTTTTTGTTTAAACATAAAAAGTTCAAATATAATATTGACTTGCTTATAAACAAATTATATTCCATTTTCTATACAAGTTTCCTTTTCGATTTCGAATATAAATTCTCAAATCACCTTCACTTATTCAAAGCCTTATTTCGTATCAAATTTCAATTAACTAAATATTATTTAAATTAGTTAATTCTATATAATATTTAAAAAATTTAATTTTTGTTTCAAAAATCAGTTCGCTTAACTCCATCTGAGTTCATATTTATTTTAAAAATCAAATCTGTATTTTTCTAATTGAAATTTGGATTTTATTTACTTGTAATCCTTTTGTTAATTTAAATAAATCGTTATGGTTTTACAATGATTATGGCACTGTTTTTCTGAAAATTTGATTTTGACACAACTCAAAATCTATACGACAAAATCGAGATTTTTCTCTTTCATTAGAAAACTATTATCAAATCAGTCCTGAGGATTCTTGTTTCAATGAACTCCGACTTAAATTGAGTTCTATATACTCAATTGAAATTCGAAACGCCAATTTATGAACTGCCATGTTGGGGCAAGTTCGTTTTAATTATATTTAACATGTAAACAATTTAAACTTCGTTTATATATAAACTCTAACTTCATTCTAATATATTCTAATATATATTAATGCAATTTTACCAATTCAGCTTAATAATTCTGATTATCCCAGATTGCCAATTATTTTGTTTCTTAGTTATAAATTTATTTATAATTCAATCTTCTATATTAAATTCTACTTCCTTTATAAATAAATTATTTATAAAATTCGATATAATCAAATCCTAATTATAAATCCTTCTGATTTATCTGATCTTAATTGATATTCCAAATTCCAGAAATAAACTCATTGTTCCTTTTTATAAACGATTTCAGTTCACTGTTAAATTCATATTTGAATTTAAAATTTTAAATAATCAAACAATAATTTATTTCACTAAATTTATAACACCGTTTATAAAGTCAACTTCCTTGTTTCATATGTTAAACAAGTTCCATTTCAAATCTACCAAACACCCAATTCATTTTATATTCCGAATCATGGAATAAAACTATCGTTCCCTTTTTTCGAAATGATTTCAAATTATATTTTAAGTTCGTACTTGAATTTAAAATTACAAAATATCTCCATATAATTAATTAACTATATTTATTATTTATAAATTTACTTATTTTATAAATTCCAACAAGTTCCATTTTGAAATCTATTTAAAACCAAAATCTTATTTTGGAATATTCTATTTATTATAACTTATCTATATAAATATAGAATCTATTTCTATATTTATATTTAAACTTCTATTTAATACAATCCTAATATCTTTTTTGAAAATACTTTATGTAACCAAATTCGAGCTATTCGAATTCAAATCATAAATCCGTATGGATTTATTTTTAGTTTAATTTACATTCTGAACATCAAAATAGATTTCATTATTTACTTCTTTAAAACGATTCCCTATTTCTATTTTTAAATTCACATTTGAATTTTCAAATTATCAAATGATAATTTTTCCACTTTATTTATAAACATTGTTTATAAATTCATTTCAATTCCCCGATTATCTAATGAAAATCATTCCATTTTATTTATAAACACAGTTTATAAATTTACTTCAATTTCATGTATTATTTAATTTATAAACATCATTTATAAATTCAATACTACAACTTCCTGTATTATTTAATTTATAAACATTGTTTATAAATTCAATGTTTGTTTTATTTATTCAAAACAAGTTAATATCTTTATAGTCCATCCGAAATTCAAATTCTATTTTAGAAAAATAGTTTTTCCCGTTTAAATCCCGAAATCCCTTTTCACGATATTTTTATAAACCAACGTTTTGGCCCAGTGATACTTAAACATTCAAAAAATACCCAGTTCTCAATCATAGGTTTTCTTACACATTATATATGATAATATATATGAACAAATAAATAATAATATTTTTGAGGAATCCAGATGGATTCCTCCAACCTGTTTTTCCTACATCCACAGATGTTAGCCAACATAAGTAATACCCATCCTGCATCGAAGCAGGATATCGCTGTATAGAAGGTCATCTACTATCATATTGTGGGGCGCATAGAGTCATCCGCTAATGATACTGCGGGAATCCTTCCACCAATATATATATATATATATATATATATGTGTGTGTGTGTATATATATAATAACCACAATCACCAAGCCTAAATAACTAATATATATATATATATATATATATAGCCACAATAATATTTCAATGCATGCAAACAACCAACAAACAATTACTTTTAACTAATAGAAATAATTCTAAATAAATCTGAGTGATATTTACTCACTTGATTTTAAATTTGTCAAGTATCTAGTTAATTGCTGTATCATCTAGACTATGAATCTCACTTGAATGAATTCATTTTGTACCTACAATTATTTATATATATATCAATTAAACGACTATTAATTTTTATTACTAACTATTAAAATAATTAAACAGTTTATTCTATGTATTTTTAAATTACGTAAAACATATACCTTACTACATGTTAACACCGTTATTACAACGCAGCTCAAAGAATTAACGCCAAAGGGCTCTGGGTCGGTTACGGTCAAAGCGATAAGTCGTCAAAGCAACATGGTATGTGCCGTACCCATTCAAATCGTCGAAGCTAGATAAGTCGTTTCCACGACATGATTTTGAACCGTTAAAATGACATGGTTCTAAGACGTTGGTGTCACACGAAATTAAGTTGTTAACGCAACATTAACAAAGTACGTCTCTACGGCACGGTTGATATCGTTCAGACCGATATGAATCTAAGTCGTTCATCTGGCGTGGTAGGAGTTGTTCCCATGACTTGATGCAAGACCGGTCAACACGACATGATCCATGTCATTACTACCAAGTTGTATCGATACATGCTGTAAATGTGGTTAGACCATGTCATGTACCACAATATTAAGTTCATATCGTGGCATTAGCCATGGCGTTCAAACCATGTCGCAATTCGGTGTCATATCGTGCCCGCCACCATCTTCATGCCACATCTTTCTCATGGCGCAAATCACCTTGACCAAGTCGCTCAACCAACTTGTATATTCAACTCCTAAAGTTAAGTCGCATGTCGCCAAAGCGTTCATACCACATCCAATATGCTAAAGCATGTCGTATGAGAGCATGCACCAGCTAGAAGAGCATAGCGGAGGTACTCAAGTCGTATGAATGATCTGGAGCCAGCTGCTAAATAGTCATGGCGCCAGAAGATCTCATGCTGTCCATGTTAAATCATTCATAGAGGGATCATCATGACATTTGGCATAGAGCCCAGGTCATATACGCATCACAACATGTCGTTTCCCATGTTGAGAGAAGCTCCACACAGTTAAGTCGTGCGCCAGTCTGTTGTAATGGTCAGGTCGTCCATGTCATTCGCAGCATTTGACACAACGTAATAGAATTAGAATCAAACCCATGTTGAATGCCACGTGGCATCATGGCGCAGATGTAAAATTAGGTGAAGAAACACTAATACATGCACATGGATATTATACTAAGTAGTAGCAGTCATGTCGTATACTGCTCCATGCCGTGCCAGCTCATTTCTCATGTCGTGTGCCACTTGGATGTTCAATCATTTCTATGCCACATATCTTTCATATCGCCCAGGACAATTCAAATCATGGCGTGAGGCTTGTTAAACCATGTCACGTGCCACTTAAACCGTATGCTATAGCAAGTTACAAGCGGTAAAATAGAAATCACGTGATCCTTTCACACTCACAGGTTATATATAACAAATGTATCCGGACTGTGTTGAACGATATAAGACCATGTCCTTGGTATGAAGGGCAATCAAACCATGAGCACGACTTAACTAAGTCATGGGATGGAGGCATGATGTTAACGGCCTGATTTATGTAGGTCGTTTCAGTACACAGTGAAAGTCAGGTCGTATGTACATCATTCATGCCGTGAAGGTTTATTCGGATCATTGGTTGCCAATTGTTGATTCATGTCGCTAGTACTTCAATCAGTGAGTGCCTATGTCGTGAACTAGAGAAGCATGTCGCACGTTATAATGCTAGATCATACCATAAATGAGTCATGGCCTTTTCAACATAATTACAGAATTGCCACCTGGGCCAAAATCACCTATAAATACCCCTCATAATTCATTTGAGGGTGGGGGGACCCAAAAATTCATTTCTACAAGGAGACTCCATCAAATTCAAAGCTCATCTACAACTTCTCTAATGGCTTCCATGGATTCAACAACACTTTTCTAACTTCATGACAAGCAAATCTAAGTGAATGATCATAAAAGCTTTCTCCAATCAAATCTAAGGACCTTCAATCTTATTCAAGCTACATAATAAATCTCTCAAGCATCATTCAAACGATCTCTTCTCCTCTCCGAAGCTTAAAATCGAATGTTAATTCACTACGAAATCTATGAAGATCATGGAAAAGGATCAAAGCACACAAGTGGTTGAAGATTCATCACAAAGCTAAAAGATCTCTTCATTTTCTTCTCCAAATTCAAGTGAAAGTAAATCGTCAAGAGAGTTAAAAGAGAGAAATGATTGTAATGAGGGAAAATTCATATTTTGTAAGCTTGGGTATTATAATGAGAATTGATTGAAAGTGGACGTAGATACATAGAGAATCGAACCACTATAAAATTTCTTTGTGTTCTTACTTGCTTTTATCCGTTTATTTTGCGATTACGCGGTTCCATATTCTTACCGAATCGGTGAAGTGTGACTTTTTACGCCTTTGGTTTTTGATCCCAAATTTGGAGCAAACATTTGGCTCCCACCGTGGGGTCGCGCTCACATCTCCTACCTCTTCTCGCACTCTCCCAAAGTTGAGATCCTTGCATTAAAGCTCTAAACCACATCCTTCTCCTAAATTATGGCCAAATCTAAGAAGACCACTAGCAAAACCGTGGTAGAAGCCGATAATGTTGTTAATGAAGAAACACCACTCACTAACCGTTTCGATGTTGGTGAAAACTCGATAAGTGGAGCTAGCGTGACTAGAAATGAATTAAAAGTCGCTATTGCCAACATCAACAACCGAGTGGATGCCTCTATTAAAATGATGATGGAGAAACTAGACGCCATTCTTAATGCTCGATCAAATCCACCTCCTTCAAAGGTGCATGTGGATCTCGAGAAAAATGACAAATCGCCCACTTCCAATAATAACCACAACGACAATATGGAAGACGATTATGATTGGGCAAGTGACAGGGACGAAGCTAACATCGAGAATTTGAGATCAAAAGCTAAGGACCATTCCGAAGAGAATGCTCGAAAAGCCGCTAATCCTATCACGGGGGCACCTCTTCGTCGAGAAGGCAAAGGGCCTAAACTCTCTAATCGAGATCATATGCCTAGACGAACGTTTGGTAAAGAGCTCAGCTTCACAGAGCGCCATAGCACCGAAGAATACATTTTGGACATGATAGAACGAGCCATGAAAAAGAATCAAGCTGGCAAGGACGACGAAAGAGAATGGGACTTCTCTCCCGATAGGACTCCATTCACCGAAAGAATCCTTGGAGCAGAATGTCCGAAGAAGTTCAATCCTCCGATTCTGCCTCCGTACAATGGTCTCGTTGATCCGAGCTACTTCCGATTCAAATATGAATAGCATATAAGTGCAGCTAAGGCGATTGATGAGATGAGATGCATGTACTTTCCTCTCTACTTAGAAGGTGCCGCATCACTATGGTTCACAAAGCTGCCACCCAAGTCTATCGATCGATTCTCTGACCTAACCAAAAAGTTCAAGGAGCAGTTCCGCTTGTATGCTACTAAAGCCAAGGATGCTATAACACTTTCAGCGATGAAACAGAACCCACGGGAAACTGTCAAAGCCTTCCTCAGTCGATTCAATGTTGCCTTGTCTAAAGTGAGGAATCCAGAGCCACGCATAATTCTCATGGCTCTACTCGATGCTATAGAAAAAACAAGCGACTTCGGAAGATGGATAAAGATGAAGGAACCAACTACGCTTGACAAGTTCTATAAGAAGGAGGAGGAGTATATGAGAGTGGACGATGATCCTATACCTCTTCAGATCATCGGTGGTAACCAACTTCTTGAGGCTCCCAAAAGTACTGCAACTCAGTGCGATCAAAAGAACATTCAGGGGCAGAAGCGAGTAAATGACAGAAATGACAACAAAGCTAATAAAAAGTTTCGCCTTCTTGACTCGTCTGAGTTAACTCCTCTGAATAACACTCCTGAGAACATCTACCTTGCTACAAAGGACGCAGAAGATTACCCAGAGCCGAATGCAGGCATCTGAAATCATTAATTGAAGAGTTGATTAGGAAGAACCGTCTGCAACAATTTGTGAAGAACTCTGATATACACATAAATGTGTATATTTTATCCGCTTATTTATCTTATTTTCCCTTTAAAATAATTGATACTTTGTATTTATAGCTGTATTTTCAGATTGTTGACAAGAAGCATGGTTTAGAGCATTTGATGGATAAAAGCATGAAGAATTTGCTTAAAAAAAGTGAAGTTTAAAATTGCTAAAGCTTGAAGAGTCTAAAGCTTGAAGAACGGTTGCAATTATATTTCAGTTAAGAAGATTTGGCTCGATAAAGACTCAAACTGCATTCACATTAGCTCATTTGGAGGGCCTCTTACTCATGTTGCGTTCACACTAGCCTATTTGCTAGACCACTCACTCTAAAGTTGCGTTCACACTGGCTTATGTGTTATTTGGGTTATTTCTTTAGTCCCACATTATGTAATTAGCTAGCTAGCCTTTGTCATATCAGCTATAAATACCTTGTATCTCATTCATTGTAAAAGACATTGGGTTTTATTCTGTAATTCTCTTCTTGGAATAAAATCATTCTTCTTCCTCTTTTCTATTTAATTTTAGTTTTATTTATGTTCTTGTTATTTAATTTCTGTTTTTCTTCTTCTTTAGCTATGTCTAGCTAATCCCCTTTGATTAGGGGGTGATGACGCTGATAGTATGATTCAATATGAATCACATAGCCAAAGGATGAGGAATTCATGTATATAGATCTAGATCTGAACCAAGGGTTAGATCTGAACCTTAATATCCTGTGTCGTTTAAGAGCTATGCTCCTTCACAGGGTATATCCGTGTTCGGTCTAACAATTATCAGATTTAGATCTAATTTTAGGGTTTTAGAAAATAAATAGTAAATCTGTCCTGATAGTCTATGGTTGTAGAGCTGAGCTCCTGCATAGGCTATGCTTGTCGTTATTTACATATTTGTTTCTAAAAACTTATTATCGTTGATTCATGTTTGTGACAGAAACATGTATTAGATCTGGTTAACCTTTTGGCTATTGATGATTATGAATCTGATCTATGTCATTATCCCCTAATTGCTTTCACTTAGTGTTAAAACTCTCTTTTATTTAAATTCTGCTATTTTCTTTGTTTTCCACCAATCAAAAGTTAGGGATAACTTGATTGGATTTATTAATAAAATAACTTGGTCCCAGAGTTCGACACCCTCTACAACGATCCTTGTTGTTTAGGAAAGACGAACGAATTTTACAGTTGTTTACAATTGTATAATTTGTTCGCAAACAAACTCCCAAGATGCAAATCCTTCTGCAGCTCCCCGGGGGCATGGGGTATCAAATGATCAGTCTGGTTCAAACAACGTAGCTTCTGCTCAGATCACTCCAAGGATGATAATCAACTGACAACCGTTGATGATGATCTAATATCTACGACTCAGAATAAGCGATCATTATCGCCTCTCTGCATTACTTTACTCTTTACTATGTTTTACATTCTTGTAAAAAGTCTATAATGGTTTACATGCATTGTACAAAATAAAAGTGCTACGAATGAAATGTTACCTGCTTATATATGAAAATTTGCTAAAAGGCGATTTTCTCATTGTAGGCAACTCCGATAATACCAACTCAACGGTTGATCAAGGAAATCCCAACGAATCAAACGGCGAATAGAACAACAAGTTGTCACGGATCCGAAACCTCATCCCCCAAAGATCGCGGGAATCCATAGGCGCGAAACGAAATGCGGGAGCTTGCTAAAGCAAGACGAAACGTAGGAGTTCGTAAGCGCATAGCGATGAAGCCCTAACCCAATGGTTCACGGGAATCCGTAGGCACGAAACGAAGCGCGGGAGCTTGCTAAAGCAAGACGAAGCGTGGGAGTTTGTAAGCGCGGAGCGATGCGGCCCTAACCCAATGGTTTGCGTGAATCCGTAGGCGCGAAACGAAGCGCGGGAGCTTGCTAAAGCAAGACGAAGCGTGGGAGTTCGTAAGCGCGGAGCGATGCGGCCTTAACCCAATGGGTCGCGAGAATCCGTAGGCGTGAAACGAAACGCGGGAGCTTGCTAAAGCAAGACGAAGTGTGGGAGTTCGTAAGCGCGGAGCGATGCAGCCCTAACCCAATGGGTCGCGGGAATCCGTAGGCGCGAAACGAAACGCGAGAGCTTGCTAAAGCAAGACGAAGCGTTGGAGTTCGTAAGCGCGGAGCGATGCGGCCCTACCCCAATGGTTTATGGGAATCCGTAGGCGCGAAACGAAGCGTAGGAGCATGCTAAAGCAAGACGAAGCGTGGGAGCTCGTAAGCGCGGAGCGACCCAATGGGTTGCGGGAATCCGTAGGCGTGAAACGAAACGCGGGAGCTTGCTAAAGCAAGATTGTAATAACCCGGAAAATGTGAACCAGTTTAAATTTTTTTTTAATTAGGTTATTAACAAGGAATTTGAATGATTAGAATAGCCTATTCCCATAAAATATAGAATATTTCAATAAATTAGTGAGTTAAGAAATAGTAAGTCAGTTTGAAAATTGATATTTTGCATATGGCCTCGGAATTCGACGAAACCACTTTTGTCGGGTCCGGGATGTCAAACTATTGCTAGGTTTCAAATTTCATAATTTTTCGAATTAATATGTGAGCGTGGCAAAAGAAAACGCGTTTGACCAGTTTCTATTGAATTTAATCGACTGGAAATTGGCCATTTTTCAAACGATCTCAGAATTCGACGAAACTAGTTTTGTTAGGACCGTATCGTCAATACGAAACTAGAAAATATTTTTCTGGAATTTTTCTAGTTAGTATGTGACCCCGGTAATTTGAAATGTACGTTTAAAATTCAATATAAGGATTTAAATTGTAAATTCAACGGAAACTGATTGTAACGATCAAACCAGCTTGCGATACATATCCCATAGTGTTCGAAATGGGGGTAAAACACTATGGACGACAGGCGGTGGACCTCGTTTCGAGGTCATATGTAAAAGTCAACCCTTGTGCATAATTTAATAATTAAATAATATAATAAAAAAAAAATATATATATACTTCTCCCCTTTCCTCTTCGTTGGCCCCCCCCCCCCCGATCCCTCTTTCATAATAACAGAACGAAATAAAAAAAAAAAAAAAAAAACCCTAACCCTAAAAGAATCGCGACGCCGCCTGATCTTCGAAGCTGCCGACGAAGCCCACGCCAGATCGCCGCCCACCACCCTCGCAACCTCCTCCTCCCACCGAACGAACCATCGAGCAACCGACACCCTCGACACCTCCGAAACCACTGCCGCGAACCAGCATCGAACACCAGACATCGCCACGCCACGAGAACCGCCGACTTCCTCCTCCCATTCGAAGCTCGGTGAGCGTTTAATTTTATTTTATTTTATTTTTGCTTTTTGTTTTTGTTTTACAGTGAATGTATAAACTGTTTTTTTTTATATATATGAATTATAAAACTGATTTTTGTTTTAAGTTTTTAAAACAGAATTTTTAAAAAAGAAGAAACTTATAAAAACTGTTTTTTTTATAAAGTTTTAAAACTGTTTTTAAAAGAAATCAAAAACAGAATTTTTAAAAAGAGAATCAAAAACTGCATTTTTAAGAAATCAAAAACAGCATTTGAAATAAAAGTAAAACTGCATTTTTAAGAAATAAAAACTGCATTTATTTAAAAGAAAAAAAAACTGCATTTTTAAGAAATAAAAACTGCATTTTGAAAAAAGGCAAAACTGCATTTATTTAAAAGAAAAAAAAACTGCATATTTTAAAAAGAATAAAAAAAAAAAAACTGCATTTTGAAAAAAGGCAAAACTGCATTTATTTAAAAGAAAAAAACTGCATTTTTATAAAAGAGTTTTAAAAACTGTTTTGAAAAATAATTTAAAAACTGTTTTGAAAAGAAAGTAAAAACTGGTTTGAAAAGGAAAAGGAAATGATTTTTATTTTTAACTTTGAAATAAGAAGAGGGTTTGATCTTTTAATAGAAAAAAATTTGAACTTGAAAATAAAGATCATATTTTTTTAAAAAACAGAAAAGATGGAATTTTTGTTAAGTAGAAATAGTAAAGTATGATTCTTATATTTTTAAAGCAATAAAAATATAATTGTTGCATCATAAGAATAATAAAAATATATTAAATAACATAGTAAAATTCGATTTTTACCTATGTAGAGGATACAGTCAACGAAAGCAACAAGAAGGACAAGAAGGCGAAGTTTCTATTAAGGAAGAATCGTGTGAGTGGATAGCTATTGGTGAGGATTTCTCACTCTTCAATTCCTTTTTATATAAAAATATATATGTGTGGAAATAAAAGTGAACTGCTATATATAAATATCTATATATATATATATACGCCCCTCGTCCACAAACCATGGACGATATTTATTGGTTGAAATTGATTGATTGTTTGGGATTGTTTGTGATTGATATTGGTTGATTGCGGTTGAAAAATACCCAATTGTGATTGGAAAATATTTGGTTGAAACCACATAGGATTAGTTTGTGGAAATGAAAAAAAATATAAACATGCCGCCTGCGTGCGAATTAGATGCATGATTCCCATTGTCAAAAACCGCGAGGTTTTAAGGTAGAGCGAGGAGCCGTACTAGGGACGGTGCCGGTGTAACTACCCTGCCGTCATGCTGCCGAAATTTTGAATAATATTCTTGTGTTTGAATTATTTTCATATGCTTTAACTATATTTATCCATTGTATAGAAAACATTCATGTGTTGAATTGCTATTCATTCGTTGTTTAGAAATTCATGTGTTGAATGATATTCATATTTTGAAATAAACTGTTAGATAATAAAAATCACATTTTTATCTATATATAGAAACTATAGAAAACATTCATGTGTTGAATTGCAATTCATTCGTTGTTTAGAAATTCATGTGTTGAATGATATTCATATTTTGAAATAAACTGTTAGATAATAAAAATCACATTTTTATCTATATATAGAAACTATAGAAAACATTCATGTGTTGAATTGCTATTCATTCGTTGTTTAGAAATTCATGTGTTGAATGATATTCATATTTTGAAATAAACTGTTAGATAATAAAAATCACATTTTTATCTATATATAGAAACTATAGAAAACATTCATGTGTTGAATTGCTATTCATTCGTTGTTTAGAAATTCATGTGTTGAATGATATTCATATTTTGAAATAAACTGTTAGATAATAAAAATCACATTTTTATCTATATATAGAAACTATAGAAAACATTCATGTGTTGAATTGCTATTCATTCGTTGTTTAGAAATTCATGTGTTGAATGATATTCATATTTTGAAATAAACTGTTAGATAATAAAAATCACATTTTTATCTATATATAGAAACTATAGAAAACATTCATGTGTTGAATTGCTATTCATTCGTTGTTTAGAAATTCATGTGTTGAATGATATTCATATTTTGAAATAAACCGTTCGATAATAAAAATCACATTTTTACTGTAAGCACCTAATCGTTGAAATGTGAAGTGTTAAAAATAGCCACTTGTTCAAAATAAACATATATGAGTTGAAATATTCATTAATTAGCTAATGAAATGATTTGCACCTATTTATGTAACATTAGAATGAATGGTGTTTTTAAACCAAACAGAAATCAAATATGAAGTTGAATAGAAACTGATAATTGATAAGAACTGTATATATATGTACATGCATATTCATTGAACAGGTTATAGCAAAGGGGCTAGAGAAGAGGAATAAAATTTGTGCCCGACAAATAGGTACACATTTACTGATTTGTTTGGGTGATGATTTTGAGCCTATTGGCTAGCCGCTTGGCTTTTTCTTTTTCTTTTTGAGATTAGAAGGACCGGGACGCTATTTGCGATTTCCCGATGCCCCCGGTACAGGGGAGGTTATGGCGAAATTTTTCCAAAATTTAGGGTGTTAGAAAAATATTTGAAGTGAAAACGATATAGAAAACATCGAATGAACTATGTTTATATGAATATATAAATATAAATAAAATTAAAACGAAACGAGGCCGTGCAGTTCGTATTTTGAAACCGTGATTTCAAACGACTAGTGCGGGAAATCCGACCATTGAATTTTCCCGAAACCTCAACCGTCGGGTTCGCCTTGGAATAATCTTTCCAACGGCACCAACCGTGTAAAAATCCAACGGTTGGATTGTCCGGAATGTTTAATTCAAAATTAAGGAAAAACAGCGCCAGAAACGATTATATTTATATATATATATAAATATAATTAAATTTAATCGAATAACGACGCTGCAGTTCGTAAATTGAAACCGTAACTTCAAACGACTAGTGTGGAAGATCCGACCGTCGGATTTTCCCAAAACTGGAACCGTTGGATTCGTTTTGAAAAGACCTTCCTAATGATGTAAAATTTATGAAGACCCAACGGTTAGATTTTCCGATATGTGTAAAACAAATTAAGGGAAAAACAGCGCCAGTGACGCGAAACGACCTGAAACGTCGTTTAATTAATTATGGCCATTTTTTAAATAAATAAAAATGGCGAATAATCGTTATAAAATATTATAAGCAACATAGGTTGCAAATAAACCAGTTGGGCTTGAATTGTTTGATATTTGATGGTTGTATGTGTATGACATGAAAATAACACTAAATAACTGAAAGATGGATGTCGAATAATATAACCATATAAAGAATCGATTTAAATTCTAATGACGTGAGTTATTTGAAAAGGCCGAGCTAACCCTCA
Organism: Allium sativum; assembly: GCA_030737875.1. Classification (NCBI taxonomy): domain Eukaryota; kingdom Viridiplantae; phylum Streptophyta; class Magnoliopsida; order Asparagales; family Amaryllidaceae; genus Allium; species Allium sativum. The sequence goes on from CM060919.1 coordinate 663,059,460, forward strand.
TTTCAAATAATTCATCGAGCGATTCGAATTGGAAGAAGCAAAGACGATTCAAGACCGACGATCTTCGTATCGGTTGGATGGGCGCTACTGAGGTTCCTAACCGGAGTAGCTACCGGAAAGGGACGGAAGTAGTAGCCGTCTGAACGTGTATGTTGATTGGACGGATATACGAGGAATTTGACGCCTCCGGTTTCGTTCAGACCCAGGACGGACTTGTAAATGGACTGTGTGTCTGACATTGGATTTTGTTCTATACTGATTGATCTCTGTTAAATATATATCTGTTTGGCGGCGGAGAATTTATTCTCTTGCTTAACGCCCTTCTCTGAGACGTATGAGCTTAGAGGTTATATATCGATGGAAATCAATCGTATGGAGTGGACTGCCTATGTGGCATGCCAAGATGCTGTGATCAAGGCTTCTGTTGCAAAGCAAAGTCTTGTGGATGATGATCGAAGCAAGGCCTACGTGGCCTAGCTTTGTGTATTTCGTAGATTCGCGAACCTCACACCCCGGTATGAGTTAAAAACGGGATACGGACTGCAGGGAGAGCACGACGTTTCTTTCTAGCTATGGTGGTGTCAGTGACTTACCAGCCCTGACATATATATCTACTTTTCACCTTTGTGGTTGTTGGAATGCGAGGCGCCTCGATTATAGGTCTGTAAGGACCGGGAAACGTGTGTTCAGGAATAACTAATCCTCTAACGTAAGTGAGGACCGGCCCTGAAGATCCAGGGGTTACCCAGTGTGCGTAATCCTGAGGCATTTGCTAGAGTGTCTCGAAGCGGAGAGGAGCTTGCCCCTTGCCTCGACTCATGACGGAAATCCAATTTCCAATACGAAATAACGGGCTTGATTGTAGTACTAGTATGGTGACATAGTATATGGTAGCTATGCCATCGATGATTGATATTTATGATGCTATTCGTTTTTGAAACATATATGCACTAGTAATAATATCAAATGATTTCTCTTTATACGTATCAAGCATATTTGGCTATTATAAGGTAAAACTCTATCCTCCGGCTTGCGTTGCATTGTGTGATGGGACCTGAGTCTTATAATAGCTTCATTCTTTCTAAAAGCATTGCGTTGTCTTAAAAAGAATTTACTTTGTTTTAAATGCACTAGAAATCACTGGAGTAAACCCGTTCCGCGAAAGTGGCGTGGTCCTATGATTTGCTATTACTATTGTTTAACTGTTAAATGGATTCCTCATACCAGTCCCTATGACTGACTCGTTGTTTGTTTCACTTTGCAAACGCGGGTGCCCTTATTTTCACACGGGCAGCCTAGTACACAGGTGACAGGTGATTTTTGGTTCTGCACTGCTGCATAGCATGCACTTTTGGCTCATGGCGAGGCTGACTTCATAGTGATGACTTAGATATTTTCCGCCATTCCTGTGTATATTATGATTCCGCCACTGGCGATGCAGACTGATTTACTTTCCGTATTTCTCACGATATGTATATGTATTCCGCCTTCGGCGATGTAGACTGATATTCTTATTTTGTCACTGCATGTATGTATTCCGCCTTTGGCGATGATGACTGATCACTTCCTTTTCTTTTTACTAAGTGTATCCCCACGTTATGCTATTCTGATATTCCTACATGTTGTGATTCCGCTGTCATATCCATGTTAAATTATTTTATTTTTTGTTTCTGCTATTATCTGTACTCTGCTATGATGATTAATGTGTTATTTCCTGATGATTATCCTTAATACCGCCCCTCGGATTTTGGGATCGTCACAGTTGGTATCAGAGCTTTGGTTAACCTTAGTTCCGGGATCTAACACATTAAACACCTCGTCAGAATAGAATCAGTAGTGTTCTAATGCGAGTAGCTCATTAGAGATAGGATTAGCAATATCCTAGAATGAGCTAAGCAGATTAGCAAAACAATTTGATCAGTACATCATCATTATCCTTCCTTGTATTTCCTTGCTTTATCATTTATGAAAATTATCAAATCTGTGAGCTTGACTCTTTTCTTGCTTATACAGTATTCTTAGATGGCTACACGAGCAGCAGCAGCCAGAGGAGGCCGTGGAGGCCGAGGAGATGCAGCAGGAGGACGGGGGAATATCCCCGTAGCTGCAGAGGCCCCTATTATTCAGGCACTAGCACCAGAAGACTTTGAGCTGGACAAAGTGGCAAAGAGATACAGAAATCTTGGAGGGAAACCTTTTACAGGCACAGGCACAGTGACCGAAGCTATCGCTTGGCTAAAAACCTGTGAGAAAATATTCGAAGGTATGGGCATGGGAACTAACAATAAAGCCCGACTTGGCATTTGGCTTCTTCAGGAAGAGGCAGAGCTGTGGTGGGATGCCATTACTTCTGGAGATGCAGCTGGTACTATCCGAACATGGGAACAGTTCAAGGCTTTATTCAATGAGAAGTTTGTGCCAGAACAAGCTCTTGAGAGGATGCGGGAGCAATTTGCTAATCTCCAGCAGGGAGACCTCTCTATTCAAGACTATCTGAATAAGTTCACTCAGCTATCGCGCTATGCTCCAGAGTTGGTTTTGACCGACAAAGCGAAGAATAAAAGATTCATTTTTGGGCTGAAGCGCAAATATCATGATAGGGCTATGAGCAACGTCAAACTTCCTTTTTCAGAACTTGTAGAGATGGCTTGCAACTACGAGGACATGGATGAGAGACATGCTAGCCAAGACCGCGCTAAGAGCCAAGCAGGGATTAAGCGCAAGACCTCAAATGACCAACCTGAATCTAGCATCACCGCGGCCGCGACTCAAAAACCCGCAAAGATCCCAAAAGGCAACTGCTACAATTGCGGGAAGCCCGGTCATTTCTCAAATGTATGCAAAGCTCCAAAGAAGCCAAGGGCCAGTGACTCAGTTGAATGCTACAATTGCCACAAGAAGGGACACTACAGCAATAATTGTCCTTTGAAGAAGAGCGCACAAGTGGCCCATGTTTATGACGGGAATACCCCGCCAGCTATCACCGACGGCTCAGGTAAACCCGATGTCTTGGGAGGTACCCTTACTATCAAAAATATTCCTGTTTCTGTACTTTTTGATACTGGTGCATCACGTAGCTTCATTTCTGGTAAAATTGTACACAAGTTAAAATTAAAACAAAGAATTCTAAAGGAACCGATTAAAGTTCAAAACCCGATAGGAGGTTCTGTTAGTCTCAGTTTATACTGCAGAGTGCCTATCTCTTATTCATGTTACAAGTTCTCTTTTAAGGTGATTGTCATGGACCTTTCCGAATTTGATATGATATTGGGACTTGACTGGTTGACAACATATAAGGCCGAAGTTAGATGTGCCGAAAGAATTGTGAAAGTTGAAACAAAATCGGGGCATATCACTATACCTTGTCTCGGTGCAGAAATAAATAGAACAGAATTCTGGGCTTCTTTAGAAATTACTCCCCCTTCAATAGAAAGGATACCGGTCGTGAAAAATTATGCGGATGTGTTTGAAGAAGTAGAGAACTTACCGCCGCAAAGAGAAATTGAATTTAGAATTGATCTAATTCCGAATGCTCGACCAGTAGTTCATCCAATAAGAAGAATGGCCCCAAAAGAAAAGGAAGAGCTAAGTAGCCAAACCCGAGAATTACTTTGGAAAGGTCTGATCAGACCAAGCTTTTCAGCATGGGGAGCCGCAGTAGTATTTGTCCCTAAATCAGACGGTACTCTAAGACTTTGCGTCGATTACAGGGATCTCAACAAACAAACACTGAAGAACAAATATCCTTTGCCCCGAATAGACGATCTGTTAGATCAATTAAATGGAGCAACCGTATTCTCCAGAATGGACCTAGCTACAGGTTTCCACCAATTGCGTATAGCCGAAGACTGTGTTCCTTTGACAGCCTTCAGGGGTCCCGATCTATTCTACGAATGGTTAGTAATGCCGTTCGGTTTGTGCAACGCTCCGGCATACTTCGTTGATCTTATGAACAGAGTGTTCCGTGGTGTGTTGAATAAATTTGTTCTAGTCTTCATCGATGACATTCTAATCTACTCTAAGTCGGAAGAAGAGCATGCAAAACATTTAGAACAAGTGTTGGAAATTCTAGGAAGAAATGTCTTGAAAGCTAAATTTTCTAAGTGTGTCTTCTGGCAGAATGAAGTTAAATTCCTTGGGCACGTCGTATCAAAGGAAGGAATTGCTGTAGACCCAAGCAAAATTACAGCGATTCAGAACTGGAAACAACCTACTACACCCACTGAAGTTCGAAGTTTCCTTGGATTAGCTAGTTACTATCGGAAATTCGTTCAGGATTTTTCAAAGATATCAGGAGTATTGACAAAGCTTACAAAGAAGCATGAAAAATTCAAATGGACTCCCGAATGTGAAGAAGCTTTCCAAGAGCTGAAACTAAAGTTGACAACCGCTCCGGTATTGACAATAATAGAAGGTAACCAAGACTTGACAGTATGGACCAATGCTTCTATTAGAGGGCTAGGAGCAGTGTTAATGCAAAAAGGCCAAGTGATCGCATATGCCAGCCGTCAACTAAAGCCGCATGAAAGAAACTATGCTACTCATGATCTTGAGTTATTAGCAATCGTGTTCGCTTTAAGAATCTGGAGGCATTTTTTACTAGGCGAGAAATTCGAACTATTCACCGATCATCAATCCCTGAAATACCTGTTCACCCAGAAAGATTTAAACCTGAGGCAACAGCGTTGGTTAGAATTCCTTGCAGCATACGATTTTGAAATTATATACACTCCAGGGAAAGCCAATGTAGTGGCAGATGCGCTCAGCAGGAAAAATGAAATCATTGCCAGTTTTATCATTACTTCTTCCTTACTAGACAAGATTGCGACTCTTCAGAAAGACGATGAATTTATTCAAAGAATCAGTCAAAGAATCAAAGAAGGTGAATCCACAAGTTTTAGACTGGATGACAAGGGAGTTCTAAGATTAAAAGGTAGAATCTGCGTCCCAAACCTTCCCGAGCTCAGAAGAGAAATACTTGATGAATGCCACAAATCCAAATTAAGTATCCATCCCGGTGTGAGCAAAATGTATAACGATATCAGACGCACATTCTGGTGGAGGTCAATGAAGAGAGATATCTCATTATATGTTAGCAGATGCTCCACTTGCCAACTAGTCAAGAGTGATCAGCAGAAATTGGCTGGATTATTACAACCATTGGAAATTCCAGGTTGGAAGTGGGAACAAATCTCGATGGATTTTATCGATGGCTTGCCTCGAACTAGAAAAGGAAACGACAGTATATGGGTGATCGTAGATCGCTTCACGAAGACTGCCCATTTTATACCTGTCCGATCCAACAGAACGGCTCAAAGTCTGGCACAAATTTACTTCAAAGAAATTGTTAAACTTCATGGAGTACCGCTCAGTATAGTCAGCGATAGAGATCCCCTGTTCACTAGCAAATTCTGGGAAGCATTCCAAGGAGAATTGGGAACCAAATTAAATCTAAGCACCGCTTATCACCCTCAGACAGACGGCCAAACTGAGAGGGTGAATAGAATTTTAGAAGATTTGCTGTGGGCTTGCATTATTGATTTTGGAGGCTCATGGGAAGATCATTTACATTTAGCAGAATTCTCTTACAACAATAGCTATCAAGCAAGTTTGGGAATGTCCCCATTTGAAGCACTATACGGTAGACCGTGCAGATCTCCCGCATGTTGGGTAGAACCTGGCAACAGACTTGTGTTAGGGCCCGATATGATTCAAGAAGCATCGGATAAAGTCGATTCCATTAAGAAGAGATTAAAAACTGCACAGAGCCGACAGAAAAGTTATGCTGATGCGAGAAGAAGGGATATATCGTTTGCCGTTGGCGATTATGTTTATTTAAGAGTTTCTCCAATGCGAGGAGTAATCAGATTTGGCAAGACTGGGAAGTTGGCACCGAGATTTATTGGTCCCTTTCCTATACTTGAACGGATTGGAACTCTTGCATATAGGGTTTCATTACCTGATTGGTTGCCTGGTGTACATAATGTGTTCCACGTATCTCAACTCAGAAAACATGTTCATGATCCAGATCTTGTTGTGGAAGAAGCAGCACAACAGGATATTGACATAACTCCAGAATTAGCACTCAAAAGAGATCCATTAAAGATAGTTGGCAAAGAAACCAGAGAGCTAAGGAGGAAAAAGATTCACTTAGTCAAAGTGCAGTGGAGTAGTGATCCTAGAGACTGTACTTGGGAAACTGTGGAAAGCATTAAACAAGCCTATCCCAAATGCAGAGTGGACATCTCTGACTAACTCCGGTGCAAGGTACCTTTACAATACTTTGCATTTACATTTTATTTCCTGCTTAACTATTATTTCCTTTTCGAGGACGAAAAGTTTTAAGTGGGGGAGATTGTAATAACCCGGAAAATGTGAACCAGTTTAAATTTTTTTTAATTAGGTTATTAACAAGGAATTTGAATGATTAGAATAGCCTATTCCCATAAAATATAGAATATTTCAATAAATTAGTGAGTTAAGAAATAGTAAGTCAGTTTGAAAATTGATATTTTGCATATGGCCTCGGAATTCGACGAAACCACTTTTGTCGGGTCCGGGATGTCAAACTATTGCTAGGTTTCAAATTTCATAATTTTTCGAATTAATATGTGAGCGTGGCAAAAGAAAACGCGTTTGACCAGTTTCTATTGAATTTAATCGACTGGAAATTGGCCATTTTTCAAACGATCTCAGAATTCGACGAAACTAGTTTTGTTAGGACCGTATCGTCAATACGAAACTAGAAAATATTTTTCTGGAATTTTTCTAGTTAGTATGTGACCCCGGTAATTTGAAATGTACGTTTAAAATTCAATATAAGGATTTAAATTGTAAATTCAACGGAAACTGATTGTAACGATCAAACCAGCTTGCGATACATATCCCATTGTGTTCGAAATGGGGGTAAAACACTATGGACGACAGGCGGTGGACCTCGTTTCGAGGTCATATGTAAAAGTCAACCCTTGTGCATAATTTAATAATTAAATAATATAATAATAAAAAAAAAATATATACTTCTCCCCTTTCCTCTTCGTTGCCCCCCCCCCCCCCGATCCCTCTTTCATAATAACAGAACGAAATAAAAAAGAAAAAAAGAAAAACCCTAACCCTAAAAGAATCGCGACGCCGCCTGATCTTCGAAGCCGCCGACGAAGCCCACGCCAGATCGCCGCCCACCACCCTCGCAACCTCCTCCTCCCACCGAACGAACCATCGAGCAACCGACACCCTCGACACCTCCGAAACCACTGCCGCGAACCAGCATCGAACACCAGACATCGCCACGCCACGAGAACCGCCGACTTCCTCCTCCCATTCGAAGCTCGGTGAGCGTTTAATTTAATTTTATTTTATTTTTGCTTTTTGTTTTTGTTTTACAGTGAACGTATAAACTGTTTTTTTTTTATATATATGAATTATAAAACTGATTTTTGTTTTAAGTTTTTAAAACAGAATTTTTAAAAAAGAAGAAACTTATAAAAACTGTTTTTTTTATAAAGTTTTAAAACTGTTTTTAAAAGAAATCAAAAACAGAATTTTTAAAAAGAGAATCAAAAACTGCATTTTTAAGAAATCAAAAACTGCATTTGAAATAAAAGTAAAACTGCATTTTTAAGAAATCAAAAACTGCATTTGAAATAAAAGTAAAACTGCATTTTTAAGAAATAAAAACTGCATTTATTTAAAAGAAAAAAAAAACTGCATTTTTAAGAAATAAAAACTGCATTTTGAAAAAAGGCAAAACTGCATTTATTTAAAAGAAAAAAAAACTGCATATTTTAAAAAGAATAAAAAAAAAAAAACTGCATTTTGAAAAAAGGCAAAACTGCATTTATTTAAAAGAAAAAAACTGCATTTTTATAAAAGAGTTTTAAAAACTGTTTTGAAAAATAATTTAAAAACTGTTTTGAAAAGAAAGTAAAAACTGGTTTGAAAAGGAAAAGGAAATGATTTTTATTTTTAACTTTGAAATAAGAAGAGGGTTTGATCTTTTAATAGAAAAAAATTTGAACTTGAAAATAAAGATCATATTTTTTTAAAAAACAGAAAAGATGGAATTTTTGTTAAGTAGAAATAGTAAAGTATGATTCTTATATTTTTAAAGCAATAAAAATATAATTGTTGCATCATAAGAATAATAAAAATATATTAAATAACATAGTAAAATTCGATTTTTACCTATGTAGAGGATACAGTCAACGAAAGCAACAAGAAGGACAAGAAGGCGAAGTTTCTATTAAGGAAGAATCGTGTGAGTGGATAGCTATTGGTGAGGATTTCTCACTCTTCAATTCCTTTTTATATAAAAATATATATGTGTGGAAATAAAAGTGAACTGCTATATATAAATATCTATATATATATATATATATATACGCCCCTCGTCCACAAACCATGGACGATATTTATTGGTTGAAATTGATTGATTGTTTGGGATTGTTTGTGATTGATATTGGTTGATTGCGGTTGAAAAATACCCAATTGTGATTGGAAAATATTTGGTTGAAACCACATAGGATTAGTTTGTGGAAATGAAAAAAAATATAAACATGCCGCCTGCGTGCGAATTAGATGCATGATTCCCATTGTCAAAAACCGCGAGGTTTTAAGGTAGAGCGAGGAGCCGTACTAGGGACGGTGCCGGTGTAACTACCCTGCCGTCATGCTGCCGAAATTTTGAATAATATTCTTGTGTTTGAATTATTTTCATATGCTTTAACTATATTTATCCATTGTATAGAAAACATTCATGTGTTGAATTGCTATTCATTCGTTGTTTAGAAATTCATGTGTTGAATGATATTCATATTTTGAAATAAACTGTTAGATAATAAAAATCACATTTTTATCTATATATAGAAACTATAGAAAACATTCATGTGTTGAATTGCAATTCATTCGTTGTTTAGAAATTCATGTGTTGAATGATATTCATATTTTGAAATAAACTGTTAGATAATAAAAATCACATTTTTATCTATATATAGAAACTATAGAAAACATTCATGTGTTGAATTGCTATTCATTCGTTGTTTAGAAATTCATGTGTTGAATGATATTCATATTTTGAAATAAACTGTTAGATAATAAAAATCACATTTTTATCTATATATAGAAACTATAGAAAACATTCATGTGTTGAATTGCTATTCATTCGTTGTTTAGAAATTCATGTGTTGAATGATATTCATATTTTGAAATAAACTGTTAGATAATAAAAATCACATTTTTATCTATATATAGAAACTATAGAAAACATTCATGTGTTGAATTGCTATTCATTCGTTGTTTAGAAATTCATGTGTTGAATGATATTCATATTTTGAAATAAACTGTTAGATAATAAAAATCACATTTTTATCTATATATAGAAACTATAGAAAACATTCATGTGTTGAATTGCTATTCATTCGTTGTTTAGAAATTCATGTGTTGAATGATATTCATATTTTGAAATAAACCGTTCGATAATAAAAATCACATTTTTACTGTAAGCACCTAATCGTTGAAATGTGAAGTGTTAAAAATAGCCACTTGTTCAAAATAAACATATATGAGTTGAAATATTCATTAATTAGCTAATGAAATGATTTGCACCTATTTATGTAACATTAGAATGAATGGTGTTTTTAAACCAAACAGAAATCAAATATGAAGTTGAATAGAAACTGATAATTGATAAGAACTGTATATATATGTACATGCATATTCATTGAACAGGTTATAGCAAAGGGGCTAGAGAAGAGGAATAAAATTTGTGCCCGACAAATAGGTACACATTTACTGATTTGTTTGGGTGATGATTTTGAGCCTATTGGCTAGCCGCTTGGCTTTTTCTTTTTCTTTTTGAGATTAGAAGGACCGGGACGCTATTTGCGATTTCCCGATGCCCCCGGTACAGGGGAGGTTATGGCGAAATTTTTCCAAAATTTAGGGTGTTAGAAAAATATTTGAAGTGAAAACGATATAGAAAACATCGAATGAACTATGTTTATATGAATATATAAATATAAATAAAATTAAAACGAAACGAGGCCGTGCAGTTCGTATTTTGAAACCGTGATTTCAAACGACTAGTGCGGGAAATCCGACCATTGAATTTTCCCGAAACCTCAACCGTCGGGTTCGCCTTGGAATAATCTTTCCAACGGCACCAACCGTGTAAAAATCCAACGGTTGGATTGTCCGGAATGTTTAATTCAAAATTAAGGAAAAACAGCGCCAGAAACGATTATATTTATATATATATATATAAATATAATTAAATTTAATCGAATAACGACGCTGCAGTTCGTAAATTGAAACCGTAACTTCAAACGACTAGTGTGGAAGATCCGACCGTCGGATTTTCCCAAAACTGGAACCGTTGGATTCGTTTTGAAAAGACCTTCCTAATGATGTAAAATTTATGAAGACCCAACGGTTAGATTTTCCGATATGTGTAAAACAAATTAAGGGAAAAACAGCGCCAGTGACGCGAAACGACCTGAAACGTCGTTTAATTAATTATGGCCATTTTTTAAATAAATAAAAATGGCGAATAATCGTTATAAAATATTATAAGCAACATAGGTTGCAAATAAACCAGTTGGGCTTGAATTGTTTGATATTTGATGGTTGTATGTGTATGACATGAAAATAACACTAAATAACTGAAAGATGGATGTCGAATAATATAACCATATAAAGAATCGATTTAAATTCTAATGGCGTGAGTTATTTGAAAAGGCCGAGCTAACCCTCATTTCAAATAATTCATCGAGCGATTCGAATTGGAAGAAGCAAAGACGATTCAAGACCGACGATCTTCGTATCGGTTGGATGGGCGCTACTGAGGTTCCTAACCGGAGTAGCTACCGGAAAGGGACGGAAGTAGTAGCCGTCTGAACGTGTATGTTGATTGGACGGATATACGAGGAATTTGACGCCTCCGGTTTCGTTCAGACCCAGGACGGACTTGTAAATGGACTGTGTGTCTGACATTGGATTTTGTTCTATACTGATTGATCTCTGTTAAATATATATCTGTTTGGCGGCGGAGAATTTATTCTCTTGCTTAACGCCCTTCTCTGAGACGTATGAGCTTAGAGGTTATATATCGATGGAAATCAATCGTATGGAGTGGACTGCCTATGTGGCATGCCAAGATGCTGTGATCAAGGCTTCTGTTGCAAAGCAAAGTCTTGTGGATGATGATCGAAGCAAGGCCTACGTGGCCTAGCTTTGTGTATTTCGTAGATTCGCGAACCTCACACCCCGGTATGAGTTAAAAACGGGATACGGACTGCAGGGAGAGCACGACGTTTCTTTCTAGCTATGGTGGTGTCAGTGACTTACCAGCCCTGACATATATATCTACTTTTCACCTTTGTGGTTGTTGGAATGCGAGGCGCCTCGATTATAGGTCTGTAAGGACCGGGAAACGTGTGTTCAGGAATAACTAATCCTCTAACGTAAGTGAGGACCGGCCCTGAAGATCCAGGGGTTACCCAGTGTGCGTAATCCTGAGGCATTTGCTAGAGTGTCTCGAAGCGGAGAGGAGCTTGCCCCTTGCCTCGACTCATGACGGAAATCCAATTTCCAATACGAAATAACGGGCTTGATTGTAGTACTAGTATGGTGACATAGTATATGGTAGCTATGCCATCTATGATTGATATTTATGATGCTATTCGTTTTTGAAACATATATGCACTAGTAATAATATCAAATGATTTCTCTTTATACGTATCAAGCATATTTGGCTATTATAAGGTAAAACTCTATCCTCCGGCTTGCGTTGCATTGTGTGATGGGACCTGAGTCTTATAATAGCTTCATTCTTTCTAAAAGCATTGCGTTGTCTTAAAAAGAATTTACTTTGTTTTAAATGCACTAGAAATCACTGGAGTAAACCCGTTCCGCGAAAGTGGCGTGGTCCTATGATTTGCTATTACTATTGTTTAACTGTTAAATGGATTCCTCATACCAGTCCCTATGACTGACTCGTTGTTTGTTTCACTTTGCAAACGCGGGTGCCCTTATTTTCACACGGGCAGCCTAGTACACAGGTGACAGGTGATTTTTGGTTCTGCACTGCTGCATAGCATGCACTTTTGGCTCATGGCGAGGCTGACTTCATAGTGATGACTTAGATATTTTCCGCCATTCCTGTGTATATTATGATTCCGCCACTGGCGATGCAGACTGATTTACTTTCCGTATTTCTCACGATATGTATATGTATTCCGCCTTCGGCGATGTAGACTGATATTCTTATTTTGTCACTGCATGTATGTATTCCGCCTTTGGCGATGATGACTGATCACTTCCTTTTCTTTTTACTAAGTGTATCCCCACGTTATGCTATTCTGATATTCCTACATGTTGTGATTCCGCTGTCATATCCATGTTAAATTATTTTATTTTTTGTTTCTGCTATTATCTGTACTCTGCTATGATGATTAATGTGTTATTTCCTGATGATTATCCTTAATACCGCCCCTCGGATTTTGGGATCGTCACAAAGATGAAGCGTGGGAGTTCGTAAGCATGGAGCGATGCGGCCCTAACCTAATGGGTCGCGGTAATCCGTAGGCACGAAACGAAACGCGGGAGCTTGCTAAAGCAAGACGAAGCATGGGAGTTTGTAAGCGCGGAGCGATGCGGCCCTAACCCAATGGTTCGCGGGAATCCGTAGGGGCGAAACGAAGCGCGGGAGCTTGCTAAAGCAAGACGAAGTGTGGGAGTTCGTAAGCGCGGAGCGTTGCAGCCTTAACCCAATGGTTTGCGGGAATACGTAGGCGCGAAACGAAACGCGGGAGCTTGCTAAGGCAAGACGAAGCGTGGGAGTTCGTAAGCGCGGAGCGATACAGCCCTAACCTAATGGTTCGCGGGAATCCGTAGGCGCGAAACGAAGCGCGGGAGCTTGCTAAAGCAAGATGAAGCGTGGGAGTTCATAAGCGCGGAGCGATGCAGCCTTAACCCAAACCTTGTAGGAGTTCGCGTGGCGAAACGATGCGACAACCAGAAATCCTCTCCACAGGAGAAATCGACAACGTTCAATGAAATCCATCATGTTGATTCAATCGCAAGAAAAAGACAAGACGTTGGATTAAAAGGACCACACTAAAACATGGAGCATCCAACGGAATCTTCAATGCCAAAACTAATCAGCACGACAAACAAACATTGAGCGGTGAAATTCTTCGCATAATGAGTATTAGCAATGACCTCCAATGCCGGGGCACCAGTAATCAAAGACTTCTCCAAAGAGAAGAAGAGAATAAATTACTAATACATATCTCCCAAGTGAGAAATGTCATACACCATCATACATGTTATTAAAACGGCAGCGTTTAAAATCCACAGTCAAATTATTTCAACTAGTTGATTTTAAACGTTAACGTGAATTTGAATTAGAATATCGTGATTGTGAATATTCGATGATTTTTAAACCCTTGAATAGAACAATTTTGTGCAGACACTTTATTCAATTCAAAATAAAATTCGCTATAATTCATTTTCTGATGGTTAACTAACCCGCTATCGAAACGGACGACCGATAGTGAAGTATAAGTCCATAAATGTGCAAGTGCTTGTTTTAAATTACAGAACAGATGGAATGAAGCATATGAATTCAAAGCATGGTCTCCTATAGCAAACAAAAAGTTACGACTGAATCTCAAAGCAAATTATGTTCATTTCGAAGCCAGTATTTAAAGCAAGTGAAAAATACAAGCTTCGAGGGGCAAGTGTTAACACCGTTATTACAACGCAGCTAAAAGAATTAACGCCAAAGGGCTCTGGATCGGTTACGGTCAAAGTGATAAGTCGTCAAAGCAACTTGGTCTGTGCCGTACCCATTCAAATCGTCGAAGCCAGATAAGTCGTTTCCACGACATGATTTTGAACCGTTAAAACGACATGGTTCTAAGATGTTGGTATCACACGAAATTAACTTGTTAACGCAACATTAACAAAGTACGTCCGTCCGTGCGCCAGTCTGTTGTAATGGTCAGGCCGTCCATGTCGTTCGCAGCGTTTGACACAATGTAATAGAATTAGAATCAAACCCATGTTGAATGCCACGTGGCATCATGACACAGATGTAAAATTAGATGAAGAAACACTAATACATGCACATGGATATTATACTAAGTAGTAGTAGTCATGTCGTATACTGCTCCATGTCGTGCCAGCTCATTCCTCATGTCGTGTGCCACTTGGATGTTCAATCATTTCTATGCCGCATATCTTTCATATCGCCCAGGACAATTCAAATCATGGCGTGAGGCTTGTTAAACCATGTCTCATACCACTTAAACTGTATGCTATAGCAAGTTACAAGCGGTAAAATAGAAATCACGTGATCCTTTCACACTCACAGGTTATATATAAAAAATGTATTCGGACTGTGTTGAACGATATAAAACCATGTCCTTGGTATGAAGGGCAATCAAACCATGAGCACGACTTAACTAAGTCGTGGAATGGAGGCATGATGTTAACGACATGATTTATGTAGGTCTTTTCAGTACACAGTGAAAGTCAGGTCGTATGTACATCATTCATGCCATGAAGGTTTATTTGGATCATTGGTTGCCAATTGTTGATTCATGTCGCAAGTACTTCAATCCGTGAGTTCCTATGTCGTGAATGAGAGAAGCATGTCGCACGTTATAATGCTAGATCATACCATAAATGAGTCATGGCGTTTTCAGCATAATTACAGAATTGCCACCCGGGCCAAAATCACCTATAAATATCCCTCATAATTCATTTGGGGGGGGAGGGACCGACAAATTCATTTCTACAAGGAGACTCCGTCAAATTCAAAGCTCATCTACAACTTCTCTAATGGCTTCCATGGATTCAACAACACTTTTCTAACTTCATGACGATCAAATCTAAGTGAATGATCATAAAAGCTTTCTCCAATCAAATCTAAGGACCTTCAATCTCATTCAAGCTACATAATAAATCTCTCAAGCATCATTCAAACGATCTCTTCTCCTCTCCGAAGCTTAAAATCGAATGTTAATTCACTAAATCTATGAAGATCATGGAAAAGGATCAAAGCACACAAGTGGTTGAAGATTTATCACAAAGCTAAAAGATCTCTTCATTTTCTTCACCAAATTCAACTGAAAGTAAATCACCAAGAGAGTAAAAAGAGAGAAATGATTGTAATGAGGGAAAATTCATATTTTGTAAGCTTGAGTATTATAATGAGAATTGACTGAAAGTGGGCGTAGATTCATAGAGAATCGAGCCACTATAAAAATTTCTTTGTATTCTTACTTGCTTTTATCCGTTTATTTTGCGATTACGCGGCTCCATATTCTTACCGAATCTGTGAAGTGTGACTTCTTACACCTTTGGTGTTTGATCCCAAATTTGGAGCAAACACTACACATTACGTTAATAATCTCCTTCTTTGATTTAATTTCTCTCTTCATAGAAGAAAATTGCCGCTGTTTCTATCCATAGCCAACATAACACCACTGTTCATTTTTCTAAAAATCTCCGCCTTCCCAATAGTTGTTCCAGTCTTCCTAATGCAACAAATCCCTCACCAAAACTAACAGCTTCCTCCTATAGCCGTTACAACCATGCTGAACTTCCATCACCAAAACTCAGTAGCAACTCGACACCATCCCCTAAGCCTTATTCAACACGCCAATTTCCCACTATCAACCCCACCTAACCTTCAACTGTCGACATTCAACCCAATGCGTCGCATAAACTCCAACATCATGGATCTGTAAAAACTCGATCGAGCGATGACAGAGTCCCTATCTCCCTGCAAATCTTGAGTGTCACCATCGCTGCCGAACATCAGTTCGTAACGCACACCTTCTATCTTCGTGTTGAATTCCAGACCGCGATAGTCGGAACCGCACCCAAAACATTAATCCCTGAACGACGCCTAATTCCTGATAACTCGAAGTCGAGATCCCCTCCAGAACTTGAATCGCATACGATATTCTTTAACCCAGAATTCACGAATGCTTTGATCGGTTCGAACTCGGATTCTCTGCGATTTTAATTTGCCATTTTATTCAGTGGAAATGGGTTTATAATTGGGAGAAAGAATGAATGAAGAAAGGCTCAAATGAAATAAAGGATTTGCTTTTCAGATTGAAGAAGTAAGATTAAAATGGGAAAAAATGGGCGACTTATCAAGTAAAAAAGGGTGCAACCATTTCCTTTTTCTTAGCTGAAGCTTTTGTGTTTGCAGAAGAAATGAGGATAGGTGTCCCGATATTTATAAAGATGAAGACTTAACCATTAAGGAATAGGTAGGGTAGCTTAGGTACATATAACTAAATTTCGATTTGATATTAATTTAATGCGATTTGATTTAGATTTAACCACGATTTGATTTTAAACTTATCCACAAATTTAATATCTCGAGATCCATTAATTTAAATTACGAACCGCTATTTTAGCGTATAGACCGATATTTAAATGAAATAATGATATTCTGAGCTCAACAGAATATATTCTAAAATTTATTTTGAACGTATATATATAAAATAACTATAATAAATTAATATAATATAAATTTGAGAACAAATAAATTTCTCGATAATAATAATATAATTATTATTACCATTATCATTTATAGTCAAACAAAATTCCTATTTGTCATCTGAATCATTTTGATTCAGTTTTTAACTTCGATTTCAATTATATTTCGTATTACGATAATTTAATATATTCGATGTTAAATCGAAATCGATTTTTAAATCGAAATCGATTTTTAAATCGATAACTTAATATAAAACTTCATTTATATTATTAATTCAATATTTAAAATGATATTAAATATTTAAAATTAATCGACTCAAAATCCGGGTCGTTACATATTCCCTCAAGTCAATCACATTATTCCTTAGATCCCTCTTTGAAACCTTGTCACTTTTCTTTCCAGCATGTCTGGGGCTCCCAATTTTCCAGAGGGATTCCCATTCTGGCATGGTTCCGTAGATACAGTGAACACCTGCCGAAGGGCAAGGAATTTCCCTACCTCCAGTTGTAGCTACGGTGGTTTCACCTAATGTAGCGGTTAATTTCTCTAAGCGCTATAAGGATTTTTATTCTATTGGCGGCAATCCATTTCTTATATCGGAGAGTTTTGTTGATGCTCATAATTAGTTGAGAAAGATCGATCGTGTGTTTGGAATATTAGAGCTTAATGACTGGAGGAGGATTCAGTTGGTCACTTGGCAACTGAATGGAGAGGAGTCATATTGGTGGGAAGTAGCTGAGGGTGAGCGTGCCGTTAGAGACATGGGATGAGTTGAAGGATAAGTTCAAGAAGAATTTTTTATCACAAGATGAAGAAGGGATGCGGTTGGAAAAGTTCTTGAGTCTGAGGAAAGGTAATATGTTGGTTAAGGTGTACGTGAATAACTTTAATGAGTTGAAAAGGTTTGGCGTAAATCTGGTTAATAATGCGCACAAGAAGGCTTTGAGATTTGCGAGGGGAGTGAACCAACCCCTCCAAGCATTGGAAATGACACATATTCCGACGGGAGCTACATCTGATAGGCTAGTGGATATGGCTCTTATGAATGAGTATGGAAATGTGAGTAAGCACGCAGACAAGACTGAGGTGGCCAAGCCAAGTACAGGAAAGGTGGTGGCCCAAGAAAGGTGCAGTAAAGAAAGGAGAGAAGCCCGGTAGAGCACATGTCAAGAAGTAAGTAAAGTGTCATGAATATGGTATGATGAAACACTTCATTAAAGACTGTAAGAAGACAACAAAGAAGGTTGCTTGTTTTCAATGCAGACAGATGGGACGTTACAGCAACCAGTTCCCTCAGAAGCAGGGTCGGGGACAGGATCATTCGAAGCACAGGTTTATGTGCTTGAGTTGACTTAGACTAGTGGTAGCAGTCATGACAGAGGTAGGAAGGTCACTGAAGAAGGTTTTTCTCTTCTAATTTCCCATTAGAACTTTTTCCGAATCTGGTGCTTCTTATTCGTTTATATCCAGTTCTGTTATTGATATTCTGCACCTAGATACTTCTATATTTTCTGATTCAGTAGTTGTCTCAAACCTATAGAAGGTATGACTCACTTATTTATGTTGTGTAGAGGATTGAGGTTTTATATTCTTGACGTTGAGTTTGAGTATGATGCATAAGTACTGGGTCCTATGGGTTACGAGCTTATTCTAAGGACGGATCGGTTGGCCTTGTATGGTGCCATCTTTGAGTGTGAGAGGAGAGTTGTTAGGCTTTTGACGTGCCACTGTAGGACTCTCGATATTTCCTACAACCACTTGGGTTAGTCATGCTCATTTTCTTAGACTCCCTAAATGCTTCTGTTGATGATCTCAGTTTGGTGCCCGAAGTTAGAGAATTTCTGAACATATTCGATGTAACAACCCACCTCCGTTAAGGTCACTCACAAAGGAAATGCCTTAACTTAGGTGGAGCGTTTTAGGTAAAAGATGCAGGTAAATTACAAGACAGACAAATAAAGCAGTGGAAAATAAAGTAATTTTATAAACAATGTGGTTCAGTCAAGATTTTACAACAATTGTCTCAATCATACTTAAAAGTAATACATAAAACTTTTGTCTTGATTCAAAACTTCAAAGTATAAAAGAAGCATAAAAATAACAATGATATTCCCCAATAAAGCATGAACCAACCATAGCAGTGGAAGAGAGTGCCCAAAGCAATACATCGACTGTCTTTGAACTTGGAAAGAAAACTGAGCTAAGAGGCAATATTTCCTCCCAGTGAACCTGGGGGAGGGGGAAACGGAAGAAAAGAGGCGAAACAAACTAGGTCAGACATAAGTCTGGTAAGTCCAGTGACTTTTAGCATGTAAATAGGCAAAAGCATCACGACATGAATAAACTGAATATAAGACAATATCGTGATAACATGGATAACAAGATAACCTAAGATTAGCATAAGATATGATAAGGCAAGATAAACTGAATGCACTTCTACTCTTTCCCTACTTCGCTACTACCTTGTTATTCTGATTTCTATATCTCTGCACCCCCTAACTAGTGTCCCAAATAGTAATTTGTGTAAAATGATAATATGATAACGTGATCCCAATCCCTGCAATTGTGGTAGCCTTCAGGTGTACATCTAGTATGAGGATCTTACCTCTATCAGCCTAATTTCCATGAAGATGTTAGATGTACCCTTACTGCCCTATCGATCGGCTCCCTACTTGTATTAATGTTCCATGTGTCTGTGTCAATCAGCCCTCTCTTGCGTGTAGATACCCTATGCTGGTCCCACCATAAGGTGTATCAATCCTTATGATAGCAACCTGACACGATTCAAGATGCACAGTGTATAATTACTGGTACCCAGTGCCTGCCTTTTCCTACTCCGGAGTACGTGCACGCCCGTAATCCGTTGGAACCTACAATGTCGTACCCCCTGCCGCTATTTTGACCGCTTATAATCAGCCCAGTAATCGTGCGCCACCCTGCCTACTTTCAGGGTACCTTGATACATCTATGTGGGTTACTGCTGAAATGGGTCCCCGTTACTAGGGTTTCTTTCTGGTTAAGTTTGTGGGCCTATATTTACTAATATTACCTACCTACCCGATATGTACTTAACCCTCCCACTGATTCAAACATGTTTACTTAATGGTTAAGTTTGTGGGCCTATATTTATTAATATTACCCACCAACCCGATATGTACTTAACCCTCCCACATATTATGTCATAGCGGTTAAGTGTTGTCCATTCATATTAACTTAACCCACCCACTCATCATGTCATGTTGGTTAAGTGTTTCTTATTAACCCTTCTCACTCATCATGTTGGATTGGTTAAGTGTTTCCTATTAACTTAACCCCGTTCATTCATCATGTTATATTGGTTAAGTATTTCTTATTAACTTAACCCCATTCGTTCATCAAGTTACATTGGTTAAGTGTTTCTTATTAACTTAACCCCACGCATTCATCATGCTGTATTGGTTAAGTGCCATCAGTCAATTCAAGTTAACTTAACCCACGCACTTGTCGTGTTACATTGTTTAAGTGTTGCCTTCTTGTGTTAACTTAATCCTTCCCATTCATCATGTTATATTGGTTAAGTGTTTCTTTTTAACTTAACCCTGCTCATTCATCATGTCATATTGGTAAGTGTTCCTCATTAACTTAACACTACCCACCTAACACATTTTAGGTATCATACTCGTCTTTGATCAGCATTAATTAATTTTTAATGTGCAGACCTCTCACATTAGGTTGATAGCTTGAGGCCGCAGGATGTGTCGGGCGTTTCCGGGCGAACTTCTAACACAAGTCAGACCTAACCTCGTGTCTAAGCATTTTTTATTTATGCCTACGACCTCTCACATTAGACTGACTATTTGCTGTTACTGATTAGGCCGGTTGGTTCCGGGCAGGTTTCTACCGCAAATGGAATCTAACCTCGTGTCTCGGCATGTTTATCTTAGCCAATTGATTCATTTACAGATTATTCCAACTTCAGGCTAGTTATGTCAATTTATTCATCTACATCGTAGGCTTTCCAATTACAGTATTCACTTTCAACAGATTTCAACATATTAGTCAGTTTAACAAATTAAACATCACTTAAAGTTCCATTAACATATCTCGCCTAATCATAAATTAAGCCTATAAACTTACATGCCCAAAATCATGGCCATAATTCACAATATAACACATGCACTAAGGTTTAGTCATATTGCACCGTACAAAATATTCTCCAAAAACCGCCAATCATTACTCATAGTATAAACTATGCCAAATTATAGCCTTTAATTACAGTGCATGCCAATTACCCAAAATCCCAATTTAGGCGTGTTCACATTTAACAGTTATCCCTATCTTACTATAGGTTCTCATGCCTAATCCATATATCACTATACACAATAATCTCCTTCTTCCAAGTCATAAACTATCATATACAATATGCCCCAATTTTAGGTCTTAAACCACAACTGTACTATGCCTTACATGTTTATGGTTCAATTTATGCCCCAAACCCCAAGTCATATGTCCATTATACTTTATGCCTCAAATCTCAAGTCATATGCTCAATACACTTTATGTTTTAAATACAACATGTGTTATGTCCTCAAATCCGTTACAAATCAGTTATGCCCAATTATACATAATTTAATACTTTTCCCAATTTTAGCGCTGGCCATGTCCAAAATCATATATTATGCCCAATTTTTCCTAACGTACGTTCATCTCTTATGAGATTTGGCTCAGGCTCGTAGTAGCCTGGCTATAAAAAAAAGGGAAGAAGGAAAGAAGAGACAAAAAAGGACATAATAATCAATGAGATAGATCCAATGGATATAGAAAGACAGATAGAAATAGGCATAATCTCAGATTCAGATTTATTACAATGTCAGAATCATAATTAAATTTTATTTCTGAAAGTAACATGAACTCACAAATTACAGAACGGTCTTGAATTCTGGGATCTGATTTCTGAATTTGATTAGCGATTCCTTTGATGTAGACTTTGATTGTTAACTTGAAAACTCTAATTTGATTTATCAAGATGGAGGCTAGGTCACTTCAGGTTTTAGCAGCATATAGACGCCTATGAATTCGTGTGTAGAAAACAATAGGTTTAGTTGTCTTTTTATAGGTGTAAAGGGAGATTTAGAGCCTTCTGATCAGTCTAGAATTCATCAGAATCGTCCAGAGCAGAGTACCACGTCACACATCGAATCCGAAAGCGACACGTGGCGAAACACGTCATCGGCCAGATCTGGGCCGACTGGGGTCGACTCCCCTATAGGGAGGTCGACACCTATGTCGACACTCCTATAGTGGGGTCGACACCTATGTCGACTCACCTTGGGGGGTCGACACCCCTGAGAAGGAAATTTCCCGCTCAGCCTGCTTTGACCCAAATTCGAGATTTGTACCCTATTTTGACTTCTGGAATTATTTTATATGTATATATATACTTCCTTGGGCGTATACAAACTTCTAAGGCTTATAACTTCTTCATGCGGTGTCCGATTTACGCAAACTCGGACTCTATCCCAAGCCGAATTCTAAGACGAACGCAATGGCGTAACCTGTTTCCCTTAATTCCTATTTTTAAAATTAAATATTCTTTAATTCGTTACTTTAATATCCACAGGAAATACGGGGTGTTAAATTCGAGGAGGTGCACGAGATAGATTTCTGGATATACTTGGTGGAAAATGCTAAGCGTGTTGCTTTGCTAAAGCTCCACCTGGCTCAGAGAGAGAGAGAGAGGAGGGAGCTTACGAAGAAAGTGGGTGAGTTGTTCAAGAAAGGATTTATTAGATGGAGCATTTAGGAGTGGGGAGCACAGGTCGCCTTTGCGACCTAGGTGGACGAATCTATACATATATGTATGGATTAATGGGAATTGAACAAACTCACTAAAAAGAATAGACACCCACTCCACGGATAGATGACTTATTTGATTAGTTAGTGGGCACTTCAGGTTTCTCATAGTTGGATTTAGCCATAGGTTTACTTCAGCTTAAGGTAGCGGATGATTGCATAGACAAGACCGTTTTTAGGACTCCTGGCGGATTCTTTGAGGGGTTGGTTATGCCTTTTGAGCTAACCAATGCATCAGTGTACTTTGTGGATTTGATGAGCTAGTTTTTGGGGAGTATCTGAATAATTCTGTGGTGGTATTCATTAATGAAATCTTGGTTTTCTCGAGGAGCATGGAAGATCATGCCTTGCACTTGGGAGAGGTCCTCCATACTTTCTGTGAATATCAGTTAAAGGCGAAGTTTTCTAAGTGCCATTTCTGGCAGAAGGAGGTAAGATTCTTGGGGTATGCTGTCTCTAGCAATGGTATAGCGGTGGACCCCGCTAAGGTTATTGCAGTTCAGGATTGGAAAGATCCCAAGAGTGCGATAGAGGTAAAGAGTTTCTTAGGTTTGACGGGATAATACAAGAAGTTCATTAAGGATTTTGCGTGGATCTCAGCTCTGCTTATCCGCTTGACCAAGAAGAAACTAGTTTTTGCTTGGGATATAGACTATGAGGATGCATTCTTGAGGTTTAAGAAGGCTCTTATTATGGATTGCGGAATGGATTGTTAAGGCAAAACTAACACTAGAGGGGGAGAAATAGTGTTTTTGAGATATTAAACAATTGTTTAATCGAAAACTTATATTTTACTATATGAATCACACACCATAGAAACAATCAAAGATACAAAATCAAACACAAAGAAAAACAAAAATAAAATGCAGAAAAGGAAAGAATACACACGGATTTTATACTGGTTTAGATTACTCCTACGTCCAGTCCCACGCAACTCTGGATTGCACAGAGTTTTATTACTATATAATATCCAAGTACAACCCCCTTGATTTCACGAATACAAGGTTAATAATGATTCCAAATAACCTTGGTCAAATATATTCCCCTTGATTTCACGGCTACAAGGTTAACACCACTCTGGTTCCTTGATTTCACAGCTACAAGGAAACACTATTACCCAAACACTTCCTAAACGATTACAATAGCCCTATAACTCTTCAATAGCACTTTTATTCAGAGAGTAATGAGAGCGAGAAGAGATGAAGTTTTATGTAAATAGAATTGAATTCGACAGAGTATAAGTGTAGAAATCATAAAAATAAGAAAACATAATGGTGTAAAGAAAGGAGATGAAGATGGAGAAGAAGAATGATGAAAAAATTCGAAATCAGTCCTTATTTATAAGATTTGAAAGGTTGCAACGCTTCTGGAACGCTAAAAATAGTGAAAATACACTTCCTTTGAAAATTAAAAATCTGACAGTTATATGTCGATGTAGACATAAATGTATGTCGACATAAGCATGTGTAAAATTATGATTTGAGCATTTTGAAGTATTTTGATATATATAATTATGGGAACTCTTGAATTAAGACAAAGTATTGTACATGAATATTATAAAGTAGAAAATCATTTGAAACCATAAGCATAAATTATATAAACATATTTATAAAATTATAAAGTTTAAAACTATATAAGTATAAAGTATATAAAGTACAAATATATAAAACTTATAAAGCTCGAGTTAAAAATAAAAAGTAAAATAGAGAGGATAAAGATAGAATTTAAAAATAGAATTTGAAATCAGAAATTGAAAATCAGAAATTGAATTTGAATTTGAACCTAAAGTGCTATTCAGAGTCTTACATAAACTAGACTCTATTACTATTTTGATCTTGAACTCTTGAAATCTTGATTACCAATGAGTCTTGAATCATATCTGAAATATGATTCTGTAGAAGCTCTTAAATTGTACAATCTTCAGTATTAATTCTTGTATATAAATCCTACATATGTGTGTGTGTATATATATATATATATATTCTGGACAAAAGTGTTAGTATATATTTTATAATCAATTAATATTGAAATAAGGTTGTTGTCATCAAAACTCCATTCTCCAACAATCTCCCCTTTTTTTATGATGACAACCTTATAAAATATCACACTTGTACACAATTGTTGATAATGATCCTTCTAATACTCTCCTTGTCTATATGAATCCTATAGACTAATTCTATATTTTATAATTTCTCCCCCTTTGGCATTATCAAAAAGAAATTCTAAAACAGCTCCCGCTAAAACCTATAATTATCTAAATAGTTCCTAAACTAAGGTACTCCCCTAAATTTATGATTACAGTAATCAATACAAACCAATCTAATCATCATAATTACATATGTTTTTAAGTCACATACAAACCAATCCAAGTACACCACACCATATGTTTAATATATACAAGTTTTAAGTCAAACAATCCAAATCAAACAAATTCAAACAAATCAATAAAATCATACATAACAATTAAAAGTTTCTTGGGACTTCTACCTAACCGTCTTCTCCAAAGATTGGATCCTTCTTTATGACCACCCAATCTTTATCTTCTTTGGTTGGTGGTGCCTTAAGAGATTGTTATCTTCATCTCTGAAAAGAGAGGAGATTGGCCACCGAATTGCACCAAAATGCTTTTCTAGCTATTCAAACATCTTTATTTGCTTAATTCAAGATGATGCTGATTTCGTAGAATTATAGAGAAGATATTATTGAAGGAATTCGACGTCTCTTCAAGATTTTCACTTAGATTATGAATTGGATTTGCCATAGTTTTGATAAGTGATGAATAGAGAAGAAGGAGAAATGAAAAAAATGATGTTTTCTTGAAGAAATAGGCTTATATAGGGTCTGGAATTTGTTGGATTTTGAATGGATATGAGTTAGTTATTTAAATGTAAATTTTGAAAAGTTTGGAAAATCTGGCAGTTATATGTCGACATATGCAATTATGTATGTCAACATATCCTATTAAATTTTTTGAAAATTTTCAAATTTTGAATCTTTTGATCTTATATTATATTATAAATTGTTCTAAATTTTTTGTAGTAACTTAAATTTTAACATAAATAAAACTCCATTCATTACTTCACAAAAAAGAAAATACATCCAACTAATTAAGACACATTAAATACGAGATTCGAAAGCAAATTCACCCGAATACATAAAGGTAAATAAAACTAGATAGACTAATTTTCAGTGGATGATGATGAGGAAGATGAGATTCCAACCTTTCTTCAAATCTTGACCATGAACTTAGTCATTTTTGAAAAAAAAATTAAGCTTCTTTTGATTGTTGACAATCTTCATTTGATTTTGAACAATCATTTCTTTGGAAATGTATCTAGTGTTGACGGGACACTCAGCACTTTCTAAAGATGTTTCTTCTTCTTCGGCTTCCATAGGCGCTTGTTCTTGTTGCATTTGAGCTTGTTTGGCTTCGAATGTCTCATATGGTTGGAAAGCGAGAGGAATTTGCATGAGATATACGTTTGAGGAGTCAAACACTTTCCTTGGCACAAGTTCTTCTCTGTGAAGATCAACTCCATAATATTTAAAGATGCTGGTGAGATAAACTCTATAGTAAAAAGTGTTTTCTCTTGATGACATTTCTATAGGCTTGAATTCTTTTAAGATCATGTTGGTCCAATTGATATAATAACCACCAATCATAGCAAAGAGGGCTTTTTCGACTTTGAGAGTTGGATTGTTAAAGTTTCTGGAATGAGGAGTAATGGTATGTTGAAGGAGAAGGTTTACGGTTCTTTATTTTGGACGGAACAAGCAATTTTGAAATCCATTTGAGCATCGCTTTCGAATATGTCGTGATAAGTCTCTAAATCGGTTTCATTGATTTTAAAATCCAAAAAATCCGAGCCCCTGCTTCTACAATTTAATATAGTGCCTAAGAGTTCGGCATCAAGAACAATTTGCATGCCTTTGATGCTAATCCAAATTTGGTCTTCACTGCCTTCGTAAAATCCGCAATTAAGATTCGCATAGAACATCTTGACATGGTTAGGATAACACACTTCGTCTTTATCCCGAGAGTCAATTAGACTCAAAACTTCGTTGTGATCGAAAAGAGAAATAAGATCATAGGAAGGAAAGTATCCAAAGATAGCGAAAGCACACATATTAAATTTATCATTTGCTATATAGTTAACGTTGGTTTTGATAGCTTCTTTGTCATTATGAAGATAACCTTTGATGGTTTTGGTTAACTTCAATTTCTAAGATGAACTTGAGGAAGCCATTGAATTGATAGTTTTGAATAGAATAGATATGAAGAATATTATTTTGAATTGTGAATGAAAGGTAGAGAGAATAGGTGTATATATAGAAATTGAATGGATATGATTGAGTAGGCGCTACTTTTCAAATATTAATGACACCTTTTTAGACCTTGCGAGTTGGTGAAAAGTTGGAGGGATGTTTTAAAGTTTAAACCTTTGAAATTCAAAATTTAAATTTCAGATTTCAGTTCAGATATGTCGACATATAGACACATGTATGTCGACATATGTACTTATTTTCAAAGGAAAATTGATTTTTGTGAAATGTGATTTAAATTATCTAATTTTATTTCAGGTTTAATGATTTCCTGAAATAATTCTAATCCTAACAAACAACCAAAAAAATTATAATTTTATTTTATTTATTATTATATTTTATTTTGAATTTCAAATTTTAAATTTGAATTTCAAATTTCAAATATAAAGTTTGAATTTTCAAGTTCAAAACAAAGCAAATAGACAAAGAAACCACTCAACCACAGAAAATTTAAAAATTAATTAAGGCGTACCAGGTTTTTAGATCCTTTTCTTTGAATTTTTTTGAATTGTCGTCAGGCACATATTTGAATTTCCAGTTTCTGGCTCTTCATCGCTTGATGATGAATCTTAATCATCTAACGTTTTTGCATATACTTTCTTTCTCTTCCTTGATGAATTGTTGTTGTCAATTTCTTGATTCGATTTATCTGGATATGGACACATTCTCCCTATATGGCCTGGTTTGTTGCAGTTATAACATCGATCATTATTACTTTTTGAATTTCCTTGGTTATTTTTTTGAAAATAATTTTTCCTTCTATTTTTGAGAAATTTTCTAAAATGACTTGTCATTAGGGGTGTTTCTTCATCATCTTCACTACTCGAGTTAGAATCATTTGTTGTTGCTTTAAATGAAATGGATTTCTTCTCAGTCGGCCTGTTTTCCTTTCTTTTCTATAATTGGACTTCAAAAGACATCAGATTTCTAATTAACTTCTCAATCTTCATTTCACTGACATTATTGGCTTCTTCAATTTCCAAAGTATTCTGATCCCACTCTGGAGTCAATGAACTCGATATTTTTCTGACTTGATCTTCTTTAGAATAATATTTCCAAGTGTTGTTAATGAATGCCCTATCTCTTGAAATCGACAACACATATTGGAGATAGACACATTCTCGTTCATTTTGAATAACTCAAACTGATTAAATAACATTAATATCTTAGTTTGTTTAACTTTATTAGTTCCTTCATGAGTAATTTTTAATGTTCTCCAAATTTCATAAGTAGTTTTACATACTGGCACTCTATTAAACTCATTCCAATATAATGAACAAAATAACAGATTCATGGATTTAGAATTACTTTGTGCAGCAACCTTTTGTTCATTTGTCCATTGTGCAAAAGCAGTTGTGGGTTCAACAAACTCATTTTGTGTACTACTCCAGGTGTCTAATCCCACTGTTATGAATATATTTTCATTCTACATGCCCAATATGAATAATTACTACCATTAAGCAGTGTTGGTCTAACAATGAACTAACCCTCTACAAAAGAACTATTATTGCTACCAGTGTTGGTTGCCATTATAACTATTTTCAAAAATCAGAGTATGAACTTTTTGAAAGACCTTGCTCTGATACCAATTGTTCGGGATTGCGGAATGGATCGCCAAGGCAAAACTAACATTAGAAGGGGATGAATAGTATTTTTGAGAAATTAAACAAAATCTAAAACTTATATGATCTACTATATGAATCACACACCACAGAAACAATCACAGATACATAATCAAACATAAACACAAATATAAACAAAAATAAAATGCAGAAAAGGAAAGAACACACCGAATTTCATACTGGTTCGGATTACTCCTATGTCCAGTCCCACACAACGCTGGATTGTGCAGAGTTTTATTACTATATCAATATCCAAGTACAACCCCCTAGATTTCACGGCTATAAAGTTAACACCGATTCCAAACACCCTTGATCAAGTATATTCCCTTTGATTGCACCGTTACAAGGTTAAAACCGCTCCGGTTCCTTGATTTCACGACTACAAGGAAACTCTGTTTCCCAAACACTTCCCAAACGATTACAATAGCCCTATAACTCTTCATTAGCACTTTGATTTAGAGATTAATGAATAGAGAGTTAGAAGAGAAGAAGTTTTATGTAAATAAAATTGAATTCTGCAGAGTATAAGTGTAGAAATCATAAAAATAAGAAAACATAATGATGTAAACAAAGGAGATGAAGATGGAGAAGAAGAATGATGAAAAATTTCGAAATTAGCCCCTATTTATAAGATTTGGAAGGTTGCAACGCTTCTGGAATGTTACAAATAGTGAAAAGACACTTCCTTTGAAAATCAAAAATATAACAGTTATATAAGGAATAATTGTATGTTTACATAAGCATGTGTAAAATAAAATTTTGAGCATTCATGAATTAAAACATAGTGTTGTACATGAATATTATAAAGTAGAAAATCATTTAAAACCATAAGCATAAACTATATAAACATATTTATAAAATTATAAAGTTTAAAACTATATAAATGTAAAGTATATAAAGTATAAATATATAAAACTTATAAAACTTGAGATTAAAATCAAAAGTAGAATAGAGAAAGTAAAATAGAGAGGATAAAGATAGAATTTGAAAATAGAATTTGAAATCAGAAATTGAAATCAGAATTTGAATTTGAATTCGAACCTGGAGTGCTTTTCGGAGTTTTACATAAATTTGACTCTATTACTATTTTTATCTTGAACTCTTGAAATCTTGATTACTCATGATTCTTGAACCATCTCTGAAATCTGAATCTCTAGAAGCTCAGTCTTCAGTATTAATTCATGTATATAAATCCTGCATATGTGTGTGTGTGTGTGTATATATTCTAGACAAAAGTGTTTGTATATATTTTATAATCAATTAATATTGAAATAAGGTTGTTGTCATCAAAAATCCATTCTCCAACAACTCTTACATTAGCTCCCATATTGATACTTCCTAATGGTACAATGATGTTTAATGATTATATGGATTCTTGCGGCATGGGTTATGTGTGGTGCTTATGCATGAGGGTAGTATTATATGCTGTGGGAGTGGGGAGTTGAGGTACATGAGAAGAACTACACTACCGATGATTTGGAGTTGGCAGCGATAGTGTTCGTGCTCAAGACTCGGGGAAACTATTTTTTAGATGAGAGGTTAGAGCTTTATACAGATCATAAATCGCTCAAGTACTTGTTCTCATAAAACGATCTTAATTTGCGGCAGCAGTGTTGGATGGAGTTCCTTGCATCTTATGACTTCGAGATAGCGTATACCCTTGGGAAGAGGAATATGGTAGCCGACACATTGAGTAAGCAAAGAATGACTTTGAGTCCATTATTCGTAGAGTTGTAGAGTATGGAGTTCATCTCATTATTCGATTTCAAACCATCTACAGATTTTGCAACCAGATTATTGGCATTGTTAGAGGTGCGACCTACTCTCCTAGAGCGCACTGGATCCAGTCAGCGCGAGGATCAACAGTTAGTGGATATCATGAACCGACTCGGTAAAGGAGAGACCTTTAATCACCATGCTAGGTATTCTGTGGATGAGCGAGAGTGGCTATATCATTATGGGAGATTGTGTGTTCCTGGAGTTGATGATTTGCTAAGATCCATTTTAGAGGAGGCTCATCACTCTCGGATGACCATCCATATGGGCGGTGATAAGATGTATAGAGATATGAGGAAGGTTTTCATTGGATAAGGATGAAGAAGGAAATAACATAGTATGTATATCGATGTATGACTTGTCAGTGAGTGAAGGCTTAGTAGAGGAAGCCCGATGGATTGCTTCAGCCCTTGGATGTGTCATAGTGGAAGTGGGAGAGCGTCTCGATGGACTTTATAGATGGGTTACCCAGATCGGGGAAGGGTAACACCAGTATTTGAGTTATAGTCGATATGTTGACTAAGAGCGCTCACTTTATCCCGATTAAGAGTAAGCGGACAACAGCTTGGTTAGCAACTGTTTATCTTAGAGAGATCGTTCGACTTCATGAAGTACCCTCTAGTATTTTTTGTGACCGAGACCTTATCTTCACGAGCTAGTTTCGGAGGAGCTTGCATGAGGCATTGGGGACACTGCTACGGCTTAGTACCATCTGCCACCCTCAGACAGATGGACAGACGGAGAGGGTTAATTGGATTCTCAAGCATTTATTAAGTCTATGTATTCTAGACTTCAGAGGGACTTGGGAGGAGAATCTTCCATCGGTAGATTCACATATAATAACAACTATCAAACGAGTATTGGTATGCTTCCCTTAAAGGCCTTATACGAATAACCCTGTAGATCACCTACATATTGGTGGGAGTTCACGGATAGACTTCTACTTGGACCTGAGATGGTTAGAGAGACCTTAGAGAAGATAGATTTGATTTGAAGGCGGATGAAGGCATCTGTAATGACCCGGAGAATTCGAACACCAAATTCTAACAATAATTCATAAACTAGTATTACTTGCCAGAACTCATGTATCGAAAACACCAGATAGTTATTAGAATGAAATTAGAGGGTGAGATAATAAAGAAAGAAAAATTAGAATAGAAGAAGGAGAAGAAAACACAACAACATTAGAGTCTCACATCGCAGCGGAATAAAATATAATATAGAAATAAAACTTCATTGAGAGCATTCAAATAAAATTTACAATCATTAGAGTACATCAATACATCTAGACAGTTATAACAATCTGTCCTCATATACAACACACAGCGGAACACACACTAGATATATGTCTGAACACCTCCAGAACGTCTTTTGAAATCCATAGCATCTTAACCTGAACCTGAAAAAACCCCGGTTTAACACGAGCATTACAAACACCGGATCAGTCTAGTGAACCAAAGTGAGAAAACTTGATAAGTTTATAAACAACACCCAACTTAATTTTAAAGTATAAACATTTCCTTTTGAAAGAAAAGGAAAATCGTAAGACCGATCCACACATAAACACGAATGATTTTTACCTTACGATAACCGAAAACAATTTAGAACTCTTATCTTATTCTGATATTATAATAGTGTCTAAATACAAATAAATATCAATCTAGCGGAACGCTTGCTTCTCACTCTCCACATATGTAGTATACAATCAAACTCGCGGGCTCTTATTGGAGATTGGATACCGACTATGACAAGGTATGGAACCACCTGTTGATAGTGTATCCCTAGAGGGGAATACATTGGGTTCAATAAGAACATCTTGCAACCTGGCAATACATGACCGATCACTCATTTTGCTTGAGTGTATCGAATGTATATCACCAACGGTTGTGCTCAAACCACCGTTTTCCCAAAAAGGGACAACACTAAAATAGACTAAGGAAGGAAATAGATTTTCTCTAGATAGGTGGTTATACACCCTACTTAGGAGCGACCCACTTAGTCATGCTGCCTGCCCGATTTTTGTCATTTCCCGGTTGAAGAGGCTTGAGGTTTAACGCTACCTTTAGAACATCACATCACCATTCACTTTGAATGTCACATTGTTAGATCCGGCAAATCACTAATTAACGTCCCAAAAAAAATACTCTGATCGTTAAGCTAAGAGACTCTCCGCTACTAACAGAAATACATTTGTAAAAATCAATGTATGTGATTCTTAAGAAAATACATTTGTAAAAATCAATACACTACAACAAAACAGATCTATTACAACGTCCATTTTACAATGCACGTTTGTTGCCCGTAGTAATAGACTACTAATACAACGGTCATTTTCTAGACCGTTGTATTAGATGCCTATACAACACCCTTTTTACAACGGGCACATAATCCCCATTGTAATAAATGTTATTACAACAATCATTTTCCAGCCCGTTGTAATAGATATCTATTTTACAATGGTCACAAAATGTCCATTGTAATAGATGTCTATATTACAACAGTCAAAAAATGTCCGTTGTAATAGATGCCAGTTTTTGACAGTCAACAATTAATAATTGCAATACTTCCATAAAATTAATTTTGATTATTTAATAATTAATCATTAATTATATATTACTTATTATTAAGTATAATATTGTATTACTAATTACTAATCATTAATAATATCATATTATTTATTAATCTTTAATAATCAATCGTTAATAATATTATATTAATCCTTTATAATTTATAATAATTAATGATTTTTAATAAATAATCTGTAATTACTAATTATTATATATAATTAGTATTCCAACGAACTTAATTTTACTTTCCAGTTATTAGTAAGTAATATATGTCCAATAATCAATATCAACAATTTATAATTAACAATAAACATTATTAATTTATGATTAATAATATTACTACACTACATGAAAAATATCATTTTGCAATACTGAATCTGCATTAAGTCACCTTTTGCTTTATAACTATTTTTTAGCATGTATAAATAATATTTCATTTTACTTTTATAGAAAATTTTACAACCTTTCAATTCTGTGAGTTGTAATAGTTGCATATTTTTAAAACATAATAAATAACAAATATTATTAAATAATAGTAACTATTAATTAATATTTAATAATTGTTTTTACTAAGTAATAATTGAATAGATGGTAATTGAAATTAGGAATCAATATACAAAATAATAATATTAACAATTGTTAATTAATTAAAATAATAATAATTAGTAATAAATAAAAATTATTACTAAATACGCAATACTTAAGTAATAGTAACTAAATATCAATATATAATAATTGGTAACTAACATTAAATGTTAAAAATTTATAAATAATTTGAAATATGGAATAATCCCATTGATAATTAGTAATTAATAATATGACTAATTAGTAATTAACTAATAATTTGTAATCAATAATTAGTTAATAAATATTAAATATAATATTTTAACTAATAATTTTTTTTGAAAACAAAAATGTGTGATCTTCTAAAAAGAAGAGAGCACACATATATAATATTAAAAACTACCATATCCAACTACATAACAAAATGAGTCAAAGCAAAACAAAAACATGACACTAAGAATGTAAAGGATAATAGACAGATGAGCTCTGGAAAAACCACCGCCCAACATACTCCAATATCGAATTCTGGCAAAGCCACCACCCGATAGTGAAGTATATCTACTCCAATACAATAAACCAGTCTCTCCAAGCAAAAACAACAAAAATAAAGCAGTACAACCCCAAAAACTCTCCGAAACCAAGCACAAAAAGAACTCCAAAGCAAATGCCAATCACCAATACAGACAACAATCCACAAAGCTCCACAGCAAAAGTCATCAACCTGAAAACTGAAAGAAACTAGGCAAACCACAAGTACCCGTCACATGTATATATGAGTATTTGTGTGTATATATATATATACCAATATATATATATATATATATATATATATATATCCATACATATATGTGAAGAAGAAATAAAAAATAAAAAGAGAAAAACAAGCAATATAAAAAAAACAGAAATTAACAACAAATGCAAGAACTATCACCTCTGAAGTAACTATTGATTCTAATAAATAAACTAAAATTAAACCTAACCTTAAGAAAAAAACACCCAAAACGCGAATTACCAAAAAACTTAAAATACGAGTGGGACATCTAATCCAGACAGTAATTTACTGTGTTATTGATTAAATTATCAGCGGACACTGTAATAGAATGAAAAAAATCTCTTATTCCTCTCCAACCAAATGAACCAACTGATTATAATAACCAAAGAATCCAACACAACATAGCTACTAAAAGAATTAGAACAACCAAAAACAAAAATCATTAAAACAATAGTTAAAATATATTTGGAAAAATAGCAAGAGAAAAATAAATGATCAACATCTTCATCCAAAAGACTACAAAAACAACACTTAACATCAAAAATAATATTCTTCTTCTTTAAAAGCTCAACTGTATTACGCTTCTTATGAATAATCAACCACATAAGAACTTAGCTTTAGGAGGAGAATTAGAATTCCAAATAAACTTAAAGTGGAGCAAAGAAACACCAAAAAAATTAGTAAAATTATACGTTGAATTAATAGAGTAAACTAAACTCTTATCCAAACCCCAACTAAAAGAATCACCATTCTCATCCAAATGATACAAAGCTAACTTAGCTTTAAACAAGGTTAGTTGCCTTAACAAACCCCCTTCTAAAATATTATCAAAGGAAAACTCCCATGGAGGATCACAAACCCTTCTATAAACATCTACGATTAAGGCATTCTTAAAGTCGCAACTATTAAAAAGCTCGCTAAATTCAATTTTAAACGGCACACTAGAAATCCAAGCGTCATGCCAAAAATAAGTAAGGTTACCAGAATGAACAGTCACCTTACAACATATTTTGAATAAGTCAAAACAACACAAAACAGACTTCCAAAAATAAGACAATCTATTAGTCCAACTAAAACCATACCCAACAATAAACTCACCCCTAAAATAATAAAAATAGGAAACAATAATCTTCCAAGTAGCCGTCACATCAGGGCACCTAAATCTCCATAACCATTTGGCTAACAAAGAAGAATTAAGATTATAAAGATTAATGATCCCCAGACCCCCATCTTTCTTAGGCTTACAACACACCTCCCAGTTAACTAGGCATTTATAAGCTCTACAAATAGGAACACCACTCCAAAGATAATTCCGCCTGATTCTGTCAATTTTCTCAATAAGCCATTGAGGAAAATGATGAACGACCATCCAATAAGTAGGAATAGCGGATAACACCGAATTAACTAGAACTAATCTACCCGCGCTAGACAGAAATCTATTATTCCAACTCAATAATCTATTATTGATCTTATCTATAATAGCTAACCAATTGTCCTTCTTAAGCTTTGAAGGCCTAATCTTAAAACCCAGATAATCAAAAGGGAATTTCATGACAGAACAGTTCAAGTGCTAGCAACCAAAGACTCAACATTGTCAAAATCATTAAGGACCATAACAACACTCTTGTTGAAATTGATTCTGCGTCCAGATAACATCTCAAAACAATAAAGAATAAACTTAAGAGCAATAATATGCTTGGGCAAATGTAAGGAAAATAATAATGTATCATCTACAAATTGAAGAATAGATAATTCATTATTAAATTCCTCATTACCAACACTACCTAAGACACTTAGTCTCCCAGCTCTCTTGATAATTCCAAAGAAAACATCGGCCGCTAAATTAAACAGAAAAGGTGAAAGGGGTCACCTTGTCTATGACCTCTCTTAGATTGGATCTTCTTGCCCACAGCCTTATTAACAACAAAACTAGAGCAACCAGACATGAGCAAAAGCATGATCTAGTTGATCCATCTAACATTAAATCCTCTAGCAAGACATAACTCAAAGATAAAATCCCAATCAACATAGTTAAACGCCTTCTCAAAATCCAACTTCAAAATTGCACAAGAAAAAATATTCTTACAATAGACATTAATATACTCCTGCACAGCGGTCACTCCGTCCACTATGTTTCTACCTTTAATAAAGGCAGTTTGGGAACAATCAATAAGATCATTCATCTTGGAACTAAGTGTATTAGCTAGGTGATTAGCACAGAAATGTGTTTATTTTATACTCTTATATCTTATCTTTTGTAAATAAATAAATATTACTTTGGGTATTTTTATGTGTTTTTATAGATTGCCAGTTAATGTCTCCTTCATTTCAACTAAAGGCCAATGCAAAGAAAAGCTACTTCCTTATGTCAACACTTTATCAATCCCAAAAGAAGTCGTAGCTCACTGGTAAAGGCATAGGAATTTGTATGAAGAGACCTGAGTTCGATCCTTGGCAAAGCCTTATTTTTTACTGAAGAAGGGAGCATAAATTTATACAAACATCGTTTTATTTGCTCTGGAGAATATATGGAATAGTGATATGTTATATATGTATATATATATATATATTCTTATGTATGTATATAATGTATGCACTAATAAAAAATTTAAGGAATAAGCAAGCATATTCTTCTCAAATTAAACCATTCATTTTCAACTTCCATATAAAAGAAGAATTGAATGAATTATTCCAAGGATAAGATCAACCTGCCACATGTCACCAATCAAAAAATGAAAGCTGCATGGAATATCTCAAGCATATCTTATCTCTTTTAATTATAAATATATTATTTCAAGAGATACATTCATGGCCCAATTATTCTCATAGGAAGAAGTTTACATCTCCTATAAATACCCTTTGTATCATTGTAAATCAGATATTCTGTACTTCTTTTCTCCATCAAAAAAGTTCTTTTTTATCTGCATTTTTTAATTTACAAGCAACTTGTGCCATCTATACAATTAGATTTGGAGGAGCACAAGTTGTCTTTGCAATTTAAATGTTCATTAGTGATTGACCGTCTAATTAGATTCAGCGGTAATCCTAATCTTATTTATGCTGCTATTTCTATTCTGCACTTTTATTTTCCGCAGTTTTATTCTTGTTTTGCAATTTACTTTCATTAGGGATTATTCGTTTGATTAGTTTCAACGATAATCCTAATTGTTTCAATTTCAATTGTTCCATTTTCAACCAAATCTCAAAAGTCGTCTAACTCGCCCACGAAATTTTATAAATAATAATTTTTAATTTGCCTTCCTGTGATTCGGCATGCATGCTACACGATCTGTGCGCTTGCAGTATTTATTTCAAAATTCGCGCTTTTCTATTCCTTAGAAAGCGTCGATCAAGTTTTTGCACCGTTGCCGGAGAGGCAATATTTAAATTTTATTATTTATTTAATTTCTGATCCGTGTTAGTTTTTTTTCCTGTTGTTTTCGTGTGTGTGTGTGTATATATATAAAATCTTAATACTTTGATTTAGTATTATCTACTGATACTCAAATCTTCTAAACAAGAGAAAAAAATATTTGCCAAAATTTCTTGATTTTATTTCCTTTCCTTTTCATTTATTTCTTTCCCCTTTTCAAAATTTTCCTATTTCATTTTTTTTCCTCTCTTCTAATTTTTTTTTTAAAAAATCTTTCTGTTTTTATCTTCTCTTTTATTGCTTTCCTTATTCAATCTCCTTTCCAATTTTCAATACAATTTTGTATCATTCTTCTTTTATTAGTTCATAAAAAAAGTCTTGCCGTCTTCTCTTTTATTTCTTTCCTTTTCGCTCTCTTCTCTTTCCAATACATTGATTTCTACTTTCCTTTTTTAAAAATAAAAAAATAAAAATAAATAATAATAATAAATACAGATTCTCTTTTTGAAATCTTTCCATTCTCTGCCTTGTGATTAAGTCCCTACTTGAATAATTAGATCTCTTTCCGCTTTTACAATTTTCCCCCCGTTTACATCTCTTTCCCTTCTTTTCTATTATCCTTTTTTCAACAATTTTAAAAAAGGTCATAAAAAGATTCTTCTTTTGAAGTTCTTTCCTTTTACATTTTCATTGTTTTAATTTCTTTCCTTTTCTCTCTCGGTATTTTTCTATATTTCTTCTTCTACTGCCTTTATTCTTCCATATTTCTTCCCCATCCTCGTCTCCAGTCCAAAACCACATTCACAAAGCATCCTTCCACTTAACATCACACAAAAGTTATCACCCATCATCTTCACGTTCTTCTCACACAAACCATCAATTCCTCCTATAGCAAATTTCTTCCACCTCCCCCACTATCCATATTCCATAACCAACCACCACCGCAATCCACAAATACTATACACCCTCTACCACAACAAAGCCCATTCCCTCAACAATCAAACACATCAAATCGACTCACCCATAGCAATCAATCCTCTCACTGCCTACCATATCCCCATACCCAATAATCACCTCTATCAAACCCCAAATCGTACACTTTAAGATCACAAACTGCTCCTTCCACATTACCCAAAATCTTCAACTCAATTGAAATGTCGAATCCAAACTGAAAACCCAATTGGATACGCCAAAAAAAAACTGATCAACAACTAGCCTCACACGAAATCCCTACTCCATCTAGAGCCTAAAACCCCATACAACAACTCGCTAGCTTCGATTTTGTTTTTGGGAATTTACTATAAGAAATAAAGGTGCCAGTAGTTGGGTTTTCATATTGATTTTTCCTTTAAATTGGGGAAAAGGAATTTGTTTTGAGTTAGTCTGCGTTTCTATGAAGAGAGGATGGCTGGCTGTGTTGTAGTTTGAGGCATTATTTATTGGTGACTGCGTATTTGAGTGCAGCCCTGGTTTTAGCGTTTATCAATTTGAGTTTTTTTTCTTCTTTCTTTGTGGTTTTTGTTAGGCCTTTTTTTTGTTGAGTCTAGTTTTGTCTCATAGTCATTTTGAGTTTAGTTTGTTCTTATTTTTTTTATAGCTAAATTAGTTTTCTTGTTTTATATTTTTTTTCTAGTAATTTTGTAGTTTAGTTTGTTCTTTTTATTTTTTTTGTTTTAGTTTCTTTTCAAAAAAATAAGAAAAAAGGGTAGAGATCCACAAAGCAAAAAAAAAAAAAAAAAAAAAATCAAAGGCTCAAGTGAAAGAACAAGTTCAAGCAAAAGAACAAGGAAGAAAGAGGTCAAACAAATTGCAAGCAGTGAAGTCTGAAATGTGAGCATTACTCGAATTTTCTGGACGGACAGCCATTCCCCATAGTAAAATTTTCTAAACTCTACAGGTGCTCTGCAACAAAGAAAAAACTATATAGAAATTGTTTGTAAAATTTCTGCAGGGGCAGCGGCTTGCTTGTAAAATTTTAATTTCTGCAGTTATTGTTATTTGATTGTTGTGGTTGGCTGAAATTTTCATAATTGTAGTCATTATTCTCATCGTTTTTCAATAATATAACTTGATTACACGTTGCAAAATATCTAACTACAAGAGTGTATTTTGTGAAATTGATTTTCTCAGGGGTTTGATCGCGGATATATATTAGTTCAATTTATTGAACTTCTAGCAAAAGAGGTTGCATACTACCCATAAAACATTGGTCGTATCCCTAAGTATTTATACTATACGTGAACATCCATAAGACCCTCTTTGCCCTTCAAATCGAGATTATCAATTAATAAGATATACTTGCGAACATTATTTATTTCCTAAATTGACATGATTCAAACAACTGTTGGTGAAACCCTAGTGACACTTCTAATGCCTTGAAAACGTGTCTTGACCATTTCAACTTCAATTTTGATGAGCTCGAATACATTTCTGAATTAAATGAACTACTTGACTCGAAACCCTCGTCATTTGAATATAACCATGGAAATTTGACCAATGTTAGCACACAAGAACATCCTAGATTAGACCTCAAACCCCTGTCACCAGACATTGAGAATGTTTACTTGGACTCTACAGAAAATTTTCCCATAATCTTGGCCTTTGACCTTACCGAGGACCAAAAAGAAAAGTTTTTGAAATTTATACGGGATAATCTGCATTTATATCATTGGCATGACCCAATTTTCACACAAAAGGTTTTCATTTCAAAATTCATTAACATGCCTGTTACACCTCATAAATCAGATAAGAAATCATTGTGCATCGTCTTCGATAGAGGCAAGTGTGGGGGAAAATGGAAATTTCATTCTTCGTAAACCATTCATCATCATTATAGATATCATTTTGTATATAATTGGCATTCGTATATAGTGGCTAAACTTCATTTCATTTTACAAATAAT
Source organism: Allium sativum (assembly GCA_030737875.1). NCBI lineage: Eukaryota > Viridiplantae > Streptophyta > Magnoliopsida > Asparagales > Amaryllidaceae > Allium > Allium sativum. Next base: position 663,099,713 of record CM060919.1, read on the forward strand.
TTTGCAAGCCATTCACCTTTGGGTACGGTCTTTCAAATTTAGGAAACGTTCACAATGTGGACACTGTTTTGTCCAAGTGTAGGGGGAGTCTGCATTGCATTCTTTTGATTTTTCCTTAATTTTTCTTTCTTTCTTTTCATGTAGGACCATCATGCATTTAGATCGTAGTAACATGCCAAATTTTTTTTTTTGGTAAATACGACTCATTTTAGATTGATACAACAAAATAAGTTAAGGATTGTCAATCAGTTGATAGTATTTTTTTTCTCTCAACTAAGATCGAATATGAAATATAATGAAAAGTTGTTTTTTGAGGGATAATAGTGTAACTGGTACATAGGGAGATTCTTAGGTGATGACCATGAAGTTTATTTTAAATTGTAGTCTTTGTTTAATGAGTGGAGGACTTAAAATACTTATATTGGCTTTTCGAATCTTTAAAACTAAGTTGTGTTAAGATGAATTCGCGTAACCCTTTCTTCTTCATATATTCAGTAATAATAATAATAGCAATCCAAGGGTATCCAACATTGCTTGTACATCTAGCATTGGTGTGCGAACCCGCCAAGCTCTATCTGACATGTTGTGGACAAAGCGTCGAAATATTTTGGTCTCATTTTATGAGTTGGACGCCTAAGGATTACCGACATGTTGTTGACAAAGTCAGCGTCGGTCAGCACAATCCGCCAAGCCCTTTCCCAACTCTCCGTCAGTCCGCAAGGCAGTGTATGGGTGGTATACCTTGGTCTTTAAGTTAGGTGTATGTACTTAATCATAAATTTTAATTTTTATAGAAATAGAGAATAAGCGATGATGCCCAAGCACTTCTTGACCTTATTGATTTGATTAGTCATACACAAGGAATTTAGAATGCCACTTTGCGAACGTTGACAAACAAACTAAGAATTTATATTGAAAATTTGTGACAAGTTGAGGTATCTAAAATACAATCAACTGATTAGAAATTATTAACTTAATTTGTTGTACCACTTTCCTGAAACAAGTCATGTTTTCAATTGCATAAGTCATCTGCATTCATGTAGTTGCATTAGAGCCATAGCATACCGCATTTGGATTTTGTGGGTAGTATCCGCTAAAAAACCTCACGAGACTCCACTCGTCCTACTAGGGACACTTAGAGGTTTAACCACTTTGCATACGCTCAATGCAATCATGCTTCCTACGAAAGTGTGACCTATCTAGTTTAGTTTTTCATTTTTGTTTTACTCGAGGACGAGTAAAAGATAAGTGTGGGGGTATTTGATTAACACAGAAATGTGTTTATTTTATACTCTTATATCTTATCTTTTGTAAATAAATAAATATTATTTTGGGTATTTTTATGTGTTTTTACAGATTGCCAGTTAATGTCTCCTTCATTTCAACTAAAGGCCAATTGCAAAGAAAAGCTACTTCCTTATGTCAACACTTTATCAATCCCAAAAGAAGTCGTAGCTCACTGGTAAAGGCATAGGAATTTGTATGAAGAGACCTGAGTTCGATCCTTGGCAAAGCCTTATTTTTTACTGAAGAAGGGAGCATAAATTTATACAAACATCGTTTTATTTGCTCTGGAGAATATATGGAATAGTGATATGTTATATATATATATATTCTTATGTATGTATATAATGTATGCACTAATAAAAAATTTAAGGAATAAGCAAGCATATTCTTCTCAAATTAAACCATTCATTTTCAACTTCCATATAAAAGAAGAATTGAATGAATTATTCCAAGGATAAGATCAACCTGCCACATGTCACCAATCAAAAAATGAAAGCTGCATGGAATATCTCAAGCATATCTTATCTCTTTTAATTATAAATATATTATTTCAAAAGATACATTCATGGCCCAATTATTCTCATAGGAAGAAGTTTACATCTCCTATAAATACCCTTTGTATCATTGTAAATCAGATATTCTGTACTTCTTTTCTCCATCAAAAAAGTTCTTTTTCATCTGCATTTTTTAATTTACAAGCAACTTGTGCCATCTATACAATTAGATTTGGAGGAGCAAAGTTGTCTTTGCAATTTAAATGTTCATTAGTGATTGACCGTCTAATTAGATTCAGCGGTAATCCTAATCTTATTTCTGCTGTTATTTCTATTCTGCACTTTTATTTTCCGCAGTTTTATTCTTGTTTTGCAATTTACTTTCATTAGGGATTATTCGTTTGATTAGTTTCAACGATAATCCTAATTGTTGCAATTTCAATCGTTCCATTTTCAACCAAATCTCAAAAGTCGTCTAACTCGCCCATGAAATTTTATAAATAATAATTTTTAATTTTACTCCCTGTGATTCGACCTGCGTACTAGACGGTCTGTGCGCTTGCAGTATTTATTTCAAAATTCACGCTTTTCTATTCCTTAGAAAGCGTTGATCACTAGGACTTTGGAGATAATGTTGATGGAACAATTGATTAAGGAAATAGGCCTAGAATCCTTCAGAGAATTAGCACCCTCTCTCTTATGAATAAGGATAACATTAGCAAAGTTAAAACTTCCTAAACGGAAATCTCTTCTACAAAAATCATTAAATAAGTTAATAATATCAAATTTCAAAACCTCCTAAAATTGCTTATAAAAAAGAGCGATAAATAATTCGTATCCTTTCACTTTATGCAGTTTTAATACACGTCATAATCTTTTATTCAACCTGTTGACAATTATAATCAAATTAGGGACTCAAATTTGTATTTCTCTTTGGCTCCAAAATCAAATTCGTCTTTAATTACTCGTACCTTTTGGCTCTATTCCTTCAAATTTTGGCTCCATCCAAATTTTTAGTTTTTCGCTGGCAGCCCTTGTTTCGTACTCAAAATTTTCAATCTCTTCTCCAACTATTCCAATCAGTTCACTGTATCCCTTTTCCATTTTTAATCTTTGTAACCTGTTTTCCATTATCTCTCATCTTCCCATGTCACTCCTTCCTCCCCTCCATCTTCTTCTAATTCTCTATTGGCATAGCCATCAGCCTCCCCATCTTCGTCGCCATCTCCATTGATGTTGGCCTCTCCGTCCTTTCCCCATCAATTTTGTGATGAACACTCCAGCAACTTGCTTCAAATCTGATTTTGTGGGAATTTGGTGCTGGTGATGGGATTCTTATGTAGAAAGTATTCCTTTTTGGGTGTCTTACTGTTTTTAGAATTAATATATATCAGTAACTTTGTTAACAATATAAATGTTATGGCTCCAGAATCATAATTAGTGGATGAAAAAAATCTCGTTCTTATTGGTTTTTGTCTCAGAATACTCAGTTAAATCAAGTACTATTGACAAACAGATGGAATGTACCATAAGATTCCCATATCGAATTAACTTTTATTTTTATATTAAATTTAGTAATTCCATTTTGCATTCACTATTTTAAAAAGATTGTTACAAGCGTGAATTGCAGTCTGTTTTGGAAGACTGGGATTTTCTTTTGCATCTTGATGTCTTATATTATATTTGATGATGCAATATTATCTTACAGCTTTAGTTTGAATTTTGTTTCTTGAAATCTGGTAGTTGAGTTTCAAAAGTAATAGGGATGAAATTTGGATCAGTTTAACTAATGGCCAAAACCAAATTAGGCCTATTATCTATTGAAGTTCATTTTGAACTCTTTTTGGTCATTATGTCATTGCGTCAGATTCATATTTTTACACAGCTTGGGAAGGAGCATTATTGAGAATGGTTTGTATGATTTTTGGCAACTCATAGCCATTACCGGAAATGTTCATCGATTGAATGCTTTAGTAATGGTTAGGTGTTGGCAGTAGATGTTTACTTCTAAACGCACATGTCTTTACGTTACTTATCTGAATTCATGTGTCACTTTTTATTTGATACATTAGGTTGCTCGCCACCCAAATGCTGTTTCTGTAGTTACTGGAACAGTAGGCTGTGCTGGTTTGATGGTACAAATAATTCTTGTTCCACATATTAGAATTCGAATATAGTATAGTTGTTACTTATGTGAAGTCATATCTTCCGGAACTGATAAGTTAATCCGATGATTTGATGATTAAGTTAGATTTGCACAGAAGTTCTGGATTTTGGAGTTTGACCATCACTCACGCACACGTTAGATTATTTCATTTTAAGAATTGTAGCACACCAAGGTCGAGTATTAACTGTGCTTGTTCGGATTTTAAGAAAACCATAAAAAATCCATAATTCCAGCAGGATTTGAATTGGAAAGAAAAATAAACTAACCGAGTACTTCAATCTGATTATCATCATATAATATTAAAAACATTATAAGAAGCAAGATAAGGATATATATAATATTTGTTATGTAAGAGCACAGCTAAGGATAGTTTTTTGAGTTAGAATAACTTAGTAAATATTAAATATCTCTTTGATTTGAAATAACTTAATATTCACTACACTTGATCGTAGCCAAAAGGTCGGGAAAGGTACACAAAAAACATAAAGAGGAAACAAAGCATTATGGATTTCAAAAAGCTGCTGCTATTGCCATATCATTCACAATATGTAAAGCCAGTTCTTCAATAAGCAAGTATTTCAATTTTCTAGGTGGCACTCTTCCTTGTGCAACAGCCATAACTGTGATGCTGGCAACAGTGTTTCCAACACATTGCGGATATCTTGTTCCTGCTGGGGAAGCCATTTCTTTGATTCTCATATAGGTAGTTCTCTTTGAAAATTTGTATTTTCGTATACATGGATCATGATGTGAAGATTTTTGACTTCTGAAAGTCTACAATTAAATGCAGTTTCCAAATTTGAACGAATTTTTTTAGATAAAATTCATAGTATATCATTAATTTTGAATTTTTAGTGGAAACTAGATTCACATTATGTATCATTGATTCAAAAAAAAAACTTAATATTCACTAAGTTACTATCTCTTACTACAGTGCTTACCAAAAATTTCTTACCAAACTTAGTAGCTATGTTAACTAACATAAATTCCCAAAGACTTTCCTTATACCAAACAACATATATCTTATTTAATATATGCAGCCTACAGTTGCTGCAATATAAACTGGAAACGATATTTGCCTTGCTAGAAAAGAGACTCTTATAGCAGGAGGCCCTTTTGTTCTTCCACTTGCACAAAAATATAGTGTTAAAATTCTTCCTGCTGATTCTGAGCATTCTGCCATATTTCAGGTATGTAATGATAATATGAAAGTTCTTGTATGTTATTTATCAAAATAAACCTATACATAAATCACGTTAATAATTAAACCATGTTGACAAAACAACAAGTTAAACGATTCTGGAATTCTTTGTCCTAAATTTGACTTAAGTTTTATAATAAAATCTAACCAACTTGGGAATAGTAATTACCATATAATATCTGGTTACATATCGAGTTGAACGGGGACATAAATGTTTCGAGGCAAATTGAATTTTGACAGATTGCTAAAAGAACGCTTTACAATTCTTTACCACTGGTCTTTCTCAGTTCATTTAACTTTTTCCTATTTCTTTGAAAAAACCTTTTTGTTATTTAGTGCATTCAAGGCTTGCCAGAAGGAGCACTAAGACGTATAATTTTAACAGCATCTGGTGGTGCTTTCAGGTTTCCCTTCAATCAAAGTTTCAACTAAATAATTGTTGGCCAAACAATAAATGTTATTACTTATTGAGGAGTAAGTTCTTTGTTATTTTTGTAAATGTGTGACAATATGTATAAAAAGAATTAAATGTCCGACTTCACAAGTGCTGTGAATATAATCTGTGTTGGTTTTTAACAATTGTGAGTACAATTTGCAAATATGTTGCTTCAATGTTTTTTTTTAATAATTTTGTATAGTTTTATCAACGGGCAAAAATAGATGCAGTAGATCTATTACAACGGCCAAAACCTGTTGCAAAAAATAAGGAACATACAACAACAACATATGACCGTTGTAAAAAAACTATTACAAATGCCTGTTACCACGTTCATTGCCCGTTGTAAAAGAGGACATATTACAACATGGCCTAATACAGAGGGCGAACTGGCCACTGTAAAACACCTAATACAACGGGCATTGCCCGTTGTAATAGATCTGCTATGTTGTAGTGATACTCTATCAAACATTCATCCATACATATCATCTAGGAACAAGATGAACCAAAGATACCCTCCTACCACATCCTAGGTATCAACCTAGGGATCAGTAGTGAGTATTCCTTGCAAATCCATAAATTTCAACCATGATAGAACCCCAGTATATCTCTGCGTCAGCTAAGAGATTTTAAGTGGTTTTTCCATTTATGAAGATCAACGGTCTTCGATTGCTTCATCTTGATCAGCATCTAATATGTTCCACAATTTCGTATTTGCTGGTCGGAATGGTATTCGAATATGAATTCGATCCCGGTCTTTCCGTACCAGCAATCGTATTGGCCAGATTTGATAGTCGGTTATTTAACTATCAAATAAACAACCATTCAATCATAAAGATAAAATAATTTACCAGTTCAGTACTTAGCATCACTTGGCTTCTTTAATTAAAAATATTCGTTTAATAAATCTCAAAATCTTTTAAATAATTCAAATATATTTTTTCACTTATTATTTTAATACTTGACAATATCCAATTAACTATCATTTGCATCACATTATTCATTATCTAAAACTGGGAAATTAGTTTAACTTATTATTCATAAAATAATCATTATGAAAATCTCTTTTGTTTCATTACTTGAAAACAATAATCATCACTTATTTATTTAGAATAAACTCATTCTAAAACTTATCTCCTTACTTCGAAATATAACATTTTGTTTTTGCACAAACTCCTTTTCATTTCCTCTGGAAATCTCATTATATATATATTCTTCAACCTTCTATTCCTTTTTTACCTTGGAAATATCTTTTTATTTCTAATCCATCTATTTGTGTACTTCAACCCTCATTAGTTCCTAATCGTAAATTGGCAAGAGAATAATTTCCTAAGTATCAACCCCGAAGACCGAAATCAACATCAGATTAACACTTTGAAAATCACTCAACTCAACCAATCTCTAGTTAGGTTCTAATCCTTTTCTTAACTCGTTATCAACCCATTATATTTCACTTGTAATTCATTCAACCATTTTCGACTTTGAAAATCTCATTTCAATTCTATTCGTTCCACTTAATATCGTTATTAAGTATCGCCCATTTAAAATCGATGTTTTTACTCCACGTCCCTTTTATAATCTTATGTAATTATTTTAATATAATTCTTTTTTATATCTCGATTTCTTTTTACTTAATACAAATGTTAATTAAACATTTCATTTAAGATATCAATTCCGCTTAAATCTCTTTATAGCTTCATTCACAAAACTCTCGGGTTTTAAACTATATACCCGATTATAAACTCTTTTCACAATTTAGCTATATTCCATTTCATTCTTTATTACTTACTTAAATCATTATCCTTTAAAAACAAATCTCTAAAACAAAATAATAAATTTACTTCAACATTAACTACTATAAATTTAGTTAACTTCTTTATTAACTAAAATAAATAAGTAAATTTCCTCTAAAAGTCCTATAAAATTAAACATCTCTACGTTACTATGTCATTTGATAAATTAAAAGTCAATTAATCAAATAACCAATTCCAAATAAAATACTTGAATTAGTCAAAGTCAACCCATGATTATCTCCTTAATCAATTCCAATTAATACTTCCTTTAAATTAATTAATAATAGAATTAATTCAAATATCCCCATTAAATTATTTCTAAAACAATTTATCCAACCTTAACCGTTGGTTAATTTCTTCGCATTTACTTATTAATGTTGTTTACATAAGAATTTGTGTTATAAAGATCACTCTAAAATTATTTATAAACTTAAAAATAAATAATAAATATTTATTTCCTTTTTAATAACTTTCAATAAAAATAATAGATTTCAAAATCTATGTTCAGTTATAAAAATAAATTTTATAACTTCATTTCAGTCGATTTTGTTAGGGACTGCTGAATGGATCGTTCAGGAAAAGCAAACACTAGAGGGGTGGTGAATAGTGTTTGTAAGAATTTAAACAAAACTTAAAACTAAAGAGAATTATGGAATGAATCAAATACCACAAACACAATCACAATCACAAACATAGATTCAAAAACAGATGCAGAATAAATAGAAATAAAATTGCAGAAAAAGGAAAGAAAACACCGGATTTTATACTTGTTCGGATCACTCCTACGTCCAGTCCCGCAAAACACTAGATTGTGCAGAGTTGTATTACTATTTCCAATAGTCATATACAACCTCCTTGATCTCACGGCTCAAAAAGGAGACACCGACTCCTATCCCTTGATTTCATGGCTCAACAAGGGCACACCGACTCCTATTCCTTGATTTCACGGCTACATGGACACACTGATTCCTCTTTGACTCACAAACACGGTTTATTCTACCTAAACATTTACAAAACAGCCCTATAACTCTTCAATAGCACTTGATTCAGAGAGTAGAGAGTGTAGAGAGAAGAAGTTTGATCAAAACAGAAGTGAATTCGGCAGAGTATAAGTGTAAGAATTATAAAAATATTAAGAATAATGGTGGGATGAAAGAGTATGAAGTTAGAGAAGAAGATATATTAAAAAATTCGGTTTTAACCTCTTTATATAGAGTTTGAAGTGTTGCAGCGATTCTGAAGCGTTTCAAATAGTGAAACGACACTTCCCTTCAAAATTAGAAAAAATAGTTGTTATATGTCGACATGCTCTTTTTGCTATGTCGACATACCCATGTACATTTTTGATTTTCAAAGCTTTTTCAAGTGTTTTTGATATAAAGCTAATTCTGAAAATTTTTGAGTAAATTTCTAGTGTTGTAAATTGATATTATATGATAGAAAAACATGTGAAAACATATTTTTTAAACTATATAAATATATTTATAAAATTATAAGTTTTAGACTATATGTAAAGTATAAAGTATATAAAAAAATTAATTTTGAAAAACAAAGAAGAACAAAAATAGAAACAAATAAAAAAATAGAGAGGATTGAGGATAGAATTGAAAATCAGAATTTGATTTTGAATTTGAACCTAGAGTGATAATTAGAATCTCACAAAATCTAGACTCTATAAATATATTAATCTTGAACTCTTGATTACTCATGAGTCTTGAAATTTGTTTGATCTTCGAATCTCTATCATCTTTATGACTGTACAGCCTTCAGTAATATTTCCTGTATATAATTCCTGCATATATATATACATATACATATATATATATACACTATACAAAAAGTGTTAGCATATATTTTATAATCAATGATAATTAAAATAAGGTTGTTGTCATCAAAACTCCATTCTCTAACAATCTCCCCCTTTTTGATGATGATAGCCTTAGTTTATAAAATATCATACTTGTATATACCTGTTTGATGATGTTCCTCTTATACTCCCCCTGTCTGTAAGAATTCTATAAAACTATGCCTATATTTTATAATTTCTCCCCCTTTGGCTTTATCAAAAAAAAAAAGAATAAAGATAACCCCCCTAAGTTATACAACTCTAGGATCTAAGTAATATTCCTAAAAATACTCACCCTAAATTGTATAATTCCTGACTAAAACATAAGTAACTATTCCTAATAAAAATACTCCCCCTTAATTTATTAACTATTTCTAAGTAGAATACTATCTATTTTAAACTTACAATAGTACTTGATCAAAACACAAACCAATCCAAGAATTATTATTACATATATTTGTCTGTTATACAAACCAAACCAATCTAAATCACACCGTATGTCTTAATATATACAAGTTTCAAACAATATAATCTAATTCACACCACACCATATGTTGTTAGAATAATTAAACAAATCAATCAAATCGTACAAAACAACTAAACGTTTCTTGGAACTTTAACCCATTCATCTTGTCTAGTAATTGGATTATTCTGGATATCTTTCCACTCTTCTTCAATGTTATGTGATGTTTGGTTATTTTCATTTCTGAAATGAGAAGAAATATCCCAACTAGTTACTTCAAAATGTTTTTCTTGATGTTTAACCATCCTAATTTGGATTAACTCTAGTTTGCATTGATTAAGTAGTACTATGGAGAGAGTTTTCTTGAAAGTATTCAAAGAATCATTAAGATTCTCACTAATATTATGAATAGGATTTTTCATAGAATTTGATGAGAAATGATTAAGGAAGAAGGAGTAATAAAATAATTAAGTTTTCTGGGAGAGATGGACTTAAATAGTGTCTGGAATTCGTTGGATTTTGAATGGACATGAGTAGTTATCTTAATTTTAAAATTTGAAAAGATTTGAAATTTTTTTGTTATAAGTCGACAAACAGGTTTTGTTATGCCGACATACGATTGTACATTTTTGAAAATTTTGAATTTTTAAATTCTTTTGAACTCATGTAATATTATAATATATTTTATGATTTTTCAAAGACATAAAGATGATTTAAACAGAAATAAAACTCCATTCATTACTTAATAGAAAGCAAATACATCCAACAAGACACACTTAAATATGAGATACGAAAGCAAATACAAGAAGAAAAAAAAGATAGATTAAACTAGATGGCCTAGTTTTCGGATAATGACGAGGAAGATGAAATTCTAAGCTTTCTTCCTATCTTGACCACAAATTTAGATATTTTGGAAAGCTTCTTGTTAAGCTTCTTTTGATTTTTGATGATTTTCACTTGATTTTGAACAATTGTGTCTTTGATGCTACGCTTTGAGGTTGGGTACTCAATGCTTTCCATAGAAGTCTCCTCTTCTTTTTCGACTTCCATTGGGTCTTGTTCTTATGGCAATCGAGCTTGTTTGGCCTCATATGTCTCATAAGGTTTGAAAGTGAGAGGAATTTCCATGAGATGAATGTTTGATGCGTCAAACACTTTTCTAGGGACAAATTCTTCTCCGTGAAGATCAACTCCAAAGTATTTGAAAATGTGAGTGAGGTAAACACCATAGTAGAGAGTGTTTTCTCTTGTAGATACATCTATGGGCTTAAATTCATTTAGAATCATATCGGCCTAATTGATAAGGTAATTACCCATAATGGAAAAGAGAGCCTTTTGGACTTTAAGAGTTGGATGTTGTAATTTCCGAAACGGGGAGTGATGGTATGTTGAAGGAGGAGGTTGACAATGCTTGTTTTTTGGAGGAAAGAAACGATTTTTGAAATCCATTGGAGCACCATCTTCGAAGATATCGTGATAGGTTTCCATATCAGTTTCGTCAATAGCAAAAGTTGAGAAATCCGTGCTCATGCTTCTACAATTTAGAATTTCGCCTAAAAGATTGGTATCGAGAACAATTTGAGTTCCCTTGACACTACTCCAAATTTGGTTTTCATTGCCTTGATAAAATCCACGGGTGAGATTAACATAGAACAACTTCACGAGTTTGGGATAACATAATTCGTTGTTATCACGAGAGTCAATTAGACTCAAGATTTCGTTGTGTTGAAATAGAGAGGCGAGATCATAAGATGGAAAGTCGCTAAAGACGGCGAAAGCACCCGTGTTAACTTTAGCATTTGTTAAATAGTTACCATATGTTTTGATGGCCTCTTTGTCATTGTAAAGATAACCTTTTACGGTTTTGGTTATCTTCAATTTCTGAGACGAACTTGAGGAAGCCATTGAGATGATAGTTTTGAAGAGAATAGATATGAAGAATATTGTTTTGAGTTGTGAATGAAAGGTAGAAAGGAAGGATATATATAGAAAATGAATAGATATGAATTGAATGAATATGAATTGCATAGGCACAACTTTTCAGATTGAAAGGACACCTTTTAAAACCTTGGGAGTTGATGAAAAGATTGGAGGGAAGTTTGAAAGTTCAAACTTTTGAAATTCAAAATTTAAATTTCAAAACTGTTGTATATGTCGACAAGTATATTTCTGTATGTTGACATACAAGGCTTATTTCAAAAGAATTTGGATTTTCCAGCTTTGAATTAAATTATCGATTTATATTTCAGGTTTAACGGATTCCTGAAATACTTTTAATCCTAATGATCATACAAACAATTTATTTTATTAATTTATTGGTTATTTAATATTATATTATTATTTTGAATTTCAAAATTCAAAAAGTTAATTAAAATTTTAAAGTTTTAAATTCAAACCAAAGCAAACAAACAAAGCAACCATTCAACCAAATAAAATCAAAATTTAATTAATGCGTACCCGATTTTTTGATCCTTTTCTTCATTATCTTCTGAACTCTGAATTGCTGTAAAGCATATATTATTTCCAATTTCTGGTTCATCATCACTTGATGATGAATCTGAGTCATCTAATGTTGTTGCATATGCTTTCTTTCTTTTCCTTGATGAATTGGTGTTGTCCGTTTGTTGAGTAGATCTGTCTGGATATGGATACATTTTCATTACATGACCTGATTTGTTGCAGTTAAAACACCGTCCATCATTCAATTTTGAATTTTCTTGATTATAACCCTTCCTTCCATATTTTAAAAATCTTCTAAAATGATTTGTCATGAGTGTTGTTTCTTCATCATCTTCACTACTCGAGTCAAAATCATTTGTTGTGGCTTTCAGTGTAATTGATTTCTTTTCAGTTGATCTATTTTCTTTTCTGTATTTGAACTTCATATGACATCAAATTCCCAATTGTCTCTTCAATCTTCATTTCATTGACATCATTGGCTTCTTCTATAGCCAAAGTCTTCTGATCCCATTCTTGAGTTAATGAATTTAATATTTTCTGACTTGATCTGCTTCGGAATAAGTTTTTCCAAGTGCTGTTAGTGAATGCACTATCTCTTGAAATCTGCAATACATATCTGAAATAGACTCATTTTGTTCATTTTAAATAATTCAAATTGATTGACTAGCATGCCTACCTTAGTCTGTTTGACTTTACTAGTTCCTTCATGAGTAATCTGTAAAGTTCTCCAGATTTCATAAGCAGTTTTACATACTGATACTCTATTAAACTCATTTCTATCTAATGAACAAAATAACATATTCGTGGCTTTAGAATTGCTTTGTGCGGCAGCCTTTTGTTCATTTGTCCATTGTGCAAATGCAGTTGTGGGTTCAACATATTCATTTTGTGTACTATTCCATGTGTCCAATCCTACAGACTATAAATAAATTTTCATTCTACATGCCCAATATGAATAATTACTACCATTAAACAATGGTGGTCTAACAGTGGATTGACCCTCTATAAAAGAACTATTATTGCTACCAGTGTTGGTTGCCATTTTACCAAATTTTCAAAAATCAGATTATGAACTTTCTGAAAGACCTTGCTCTGATACCAAATGTTAGGGACTACCGAATGGATCGTTCTGGCAAAGCAAACATTAGAGGGGGGTGAATAGTGTTTGTAAGAATTTAAACAAAACTTAAAACTAAAGAGAATTATGGAATGAATCAAACACCACAAAAACAATCACAAACAAGATTGAAACAAAAATGTAGAATAAAAAGAAATAAAAATGCAGAGAAAGGAAAGAACACACCGGATTTTATACTAGTTCGGATCACTCCTACGTCCAGTCCCGCACAACGCTGGATTGTGCAGAGTTTTATTACTATTTCTAATAGTCAAATACAACCTCCTTGATTTCACGTCTCAACAAGGAGACACCGACTCCTATCCTTTGATTTCACGGCTCAACAAGGAGACACCGAATCCTATCCTTTGATTTCACGGCTCAACAAGGGCACACCGACACCTATTCCTTGATTTCACGGCTACAAGGATACATCGATTCCTCTTTGACTCACAAACAAGGTTTATTCAACCCAAACAATTACAGAACAACCCTATAACTCTTCAGTAGCACTTGATTCAGAAAGTAGAGAGTGTAGAGAGAAGAAGTTTGATCAAAACAGAAGTGAATTCGGCAGAGTATAAGTGTAAGAATCACAAAAATGATTAAGAATAATGGTGGGATGAAAGAGTAAGAAGTTAGAGAAGAAGATATACTAAAAAATCGGTTTTAACCTCTTTTTATAGAGTATGAAGGGTGGCAACGGTTCTGAAGCGTTTCAAATAGTGAAAAGACACTTCCCTTCAAAATTAGAAAAAATAATTGTTATATGTCGACATGCTCCTTTTGCTATGTCGACATACCCATGTACATTTTTGATTTTCAAAGCATTTTCAAGTATTTTTAATATAAAACTAATTCTGGAAATTCTTGAGTAAAATTCTAGTGTTGTAAATTAATATTATATGATAGAATAACATATGAAAACATATTTTTTAAACTATATAAATATATTTATACAATTAAAATGTTTTAAACTCTATATAAAGTATATAAAAAAAAATTAAGTTTGAAAAACAAAGAAGAACAAAAATAGAAACAAATAAAAAAATAGAGAGGATTGAGGATAGAATTGAAAAAATCAGAATTTGAATTTGAACTTGGAGTGCTATTTAGAGTCTTACAAAATATAGACACTATAAATATATTAATCTTGAACTCTCGAAATCTTGATTACTCACGAGTCTTGAAATTTCTCTGATCTTTGAATCTCTATCATCTTTATAACTGTACAGTCTTCAATAATTTTTCCTGTATATAAATCCTGCACACACACACACACACACCCACACACCCACACACATATATATATTCTATTCAAAAAGTGTTAGCATATATTTTATAATCAATGATAATTGAAATAAGGTTGTTGTCATCAAAACTTCATTCTCCAACAGATTTACCTGACTATAAATCCATATTTATAAAACAATTGATTTTCAAGCCAATTGATGCCATTTACCCAACCAATACTGCCCATTGGCTAAACCAACACAAACACTGAATTCCAATCAACAAATAAATCAACCGTCCAATCCATATTGGTGAAACAGTTCATATAACTTTAATACGAAATAATAATAAATTTGAGGAATCCAGTAGGATCCGTCCAACCTGTTTCTCCCTGCATCCAAATAAAATAATATTTTTCGATTCAATAAAACATATCTAATATTCAACAATAAATAAATAACAATAATCCAAGCATCCATAATTTAATTTAATACATTTATATTATTATAAACGTAACCAACAAGTTAAGTTACCTCGTTTGGAAATAATCATTTGAATAATGATTAGATTTTCATTTAAAATAAATGAAGTTTAAATCAATCAATTCATCCAATATATAAATAATATTCAGCACACAGCAAACAATTATCAAGCATAGCACATTAAAAAAAATCCCGACTTATATAAAATAAAACTGGGTAAAAACTAAGTGAGCTATACTCACTTTGCTTTGGTTTATTTCTGAAACGGTTTTGGTTACAGTTAAATTAAACAGTCATTTAATTTAACTGTAAATTTGCCACTGTCTCCAGCTCTATCCAAATTCGTTCCATAACGCTCTGCCTGTCACTACGATTCCATTGCTACTTGTTTTTGTCAAATTCTGATTACACAACAAAAATTTATACGCATTTTAGTATACGATTATTAACTAAATAATTACTCATTAATTATAAATTTTTAATATTTACTTGACTACATTATTAATAACGTTAGGGCCGGTTATATTTACGGATTAAAAGTTATGACCCAGGTAATTTCCCACTTCTGTTTTGCCTTCGTTCCCGCGTTTGTTATGACACCCCACGTCCGTTAGTGTCACTCCTTATCCGAATGCACTAAGTTTCGTGAAGTGTTATAAGTAAACAAAAACAGAAACATCACAAGGCAGATATAAAATAATAACGGAATTTAAAACTTTATTATATAGAAACCATCGTGGTCCAAAACCTAGTTACATCATAAGTCTGAAATACAGATAACCCATTAAGTTTAAAACTTCATTCTTGTACTGAAATCATCAGAGTACAATAATTTATGAAAAGCATAGTCCCCAAAATATAGCCATATCCGAGAAGATAGGAAATCCAAGCGGTACATCTAAGCAGCTCCAAGGAGAATGGAAGAGAGAATCCAAATCAAACTTGAGTATTTCCACCCCGAGAATCGGGGGAGGGGGGAAGAGAGAGAAGATGAAACAAAATGGGTCAGACATAAAGTCTGGCGAGTCCAGTTACTTTTAGCATATAAATAAGTAAAAGCGTCATGACAGACCTATAAATTGGATGAGGGATAACAATATCATAAGACATGTATAACAAACTGAGCCGATAAACAGAACAGAGTATATTACACTTCTCTTATACTTTTCTCTGCACCAATACTAGCATAACAAGAACAAGAAGATACTAACTAGAACAAGATGGTAGACTTAGGTGTACTTCTAGTGATAGGTTTTACCCCAACAAGAATAACAGGTAGCCCAACAGGAATGACAGGTGTTACCCCCAATAATAATAACAGCTCCCAATAAGCAAGACTAGATGTACCCTAATTACTACACCCAATCGATTGGCCCCCTACCCTGTAGATACCCCTGCCAGCCCCACAGTAGGATGTATCACTTCCTAAAGTGGCAACCCCGTTATTTTCAAGATGCACAGCTATATCTACTAATGTCACATCATCTTATCTTCCCTAGCAAGTAGACCCATGCACGCACATAACTCTGATGGAATGCGTCGTCAACACCCTCACTCAAGTGACCTCTTATATTCAGCTTAGTAAGCGTGCCCAGAGCCCGACTTAGTTCGGAGTACTCGTTTGATACCAAGATGGGTTATTGACTGAAATGGGTCCCATACAACAAATGATACAAGATTCCCTCCTAGGCTTGCGTCCGCATTACTAGGATTTTAACAGGTTATGCCTAACAGTTTAACAAGGTTGCATAATCCCACATGTAACATAGGTTAAGTTTGTAGAGTGTGTGTGTATATATATATAACCTGCCCCAACAGATTTAACATGATTAACTTAACCCCCACTGATTCAAGCATGTTTATTTAACCCCTAATCAATTAAATAGGTTCATGTAACCCCCACAGATTTAAACAGGTTAAGTATTTCAGTTTAACAAGTTATTCGTTTATGGCTTATTAATGGACTATACCTCTCACATTAAATCTACTACTTGTGGATGCTGGATATGCCGGGTGGTTCTGGGAAAACTTGTACCACAAGTCGGACTTAACCTCGTGTCTTAGTACCACTACGTGTACATTTATGTACTCGACCCCTCATATTAGATTAACCATTTGTGGACGTTGGATTTGCCAGGCGACTCCAGGCAGACTTCTACCACAAGTGTAATCTAACCTCGTGTCTAAGTGCGGTTACAGTTTCTAATTACTGTAAATCTAGGCATGTTCATTATTAACCAGTTTTCATGTTTATTCAAGATTATGCCCTAAATCCCAGTTTGATTCACAATACAAGTTATGCCCCCAAATTAAAGTTTTAGATCAAGGTATAAATTATGCCCAAATCCCAATAATGTTTTAATATAAGTTATGCCTCAAATTAACATTCCCCACCGTTCCCAATTTCATGCGTCGCATATTTTAGCGATAAGCCTAGGCTTGAAGCTAGCTTGGCTATAAAAATAAAAAGGAAAAGAAGGAGAGAAGAGAACAAGAATAGGCATAATAACAAGACATGCATATGATGACAGAAGTAAGCATACTAACAGGATATGCATATGGTGACATGATTAGGCATACTAACAGAATGAGCATAATAATGACAGGAATGCAAGAACTAAATAGAGGATCAGGTGTACAAGTAATGGCAGATCTGTTTAGTTATGATTCAGGTTACTTACAGGCACTGGTTTAGATCCAACCTATAAACATGTCAAGATTACTATTGATTGTTTATATCTAAAAATAACCTGAACTCACTGTGACTAGATCTAAAGAACAGATAATTGACTGTTGGTGTTGTAGCAGAGATCCTGGAATATGTATAACTCATTGTTGCGGAAGAATAGGCTATTATAATTTGAGTTGGGGGCAGCACCTCGTTGTCTACATTGTTTATGGTGAATAAAAATGTGAGAATGAGGTCCTATTTATAGCCTAAGGTCAACGAATCTTGTTCAGAAATGTGTCCAGGTGCAGGAGGGTTAATCTGCCCAGATCTCGGTGGGGTCGACCCCGGGGTCAACATAGGGGTCGACACCCCCGTTATCGGGTCGACTCATGGATCGACACCCATGGGGAAGGGGTCGACCCCTAATAGGATGATTTCCCCCTCCTTTCCCGCTTCGCATATTTGAATAATTTTGAATATTTTGGTTAGTTTGTATATATATATATATAATTCCCTTGTGCGCATACAAACTTCTAGGCTTAATAACTTCTTCATACGATGTCTGTTTTACGGAAACTCAGAGTCTATCTTAAGCCAAATTTCAAAATGAACGCAATGGCATAGTCCATTTTAACTAATTCCCAACATTTAATTAAGTATTATTTAGTTTATCATTATATTGTTCTTTAAAATTACGAGGTGTTACATTTGTTGGCTTCTGCAAAAATCCATGCTTTAATAATAAAACGTACAGCTCCCTTTTTATTCCCAACTATTATTCTTCTGCTTGCTTTCCACACAAACCCGATATCCACATTTTTGGACTCGATTATCTTTTGTTGTGTTCCCAAAATGATTACAACATCATAATCAAAATGTGCAAAACTTATATACTTTCTTTTCCATGCAATACTGCTACTCATTCAACATTTTTTTCAAACAGTTTGACATGCAACTATCTTTAATAGATGGTAATTTCTTCGCCTTGAATTAAAAGCCCAGACACCATCTAAAATTATATAACCATATTGTTTACCCCTGTCCACTACTTCACCACGTTTAAAGTAATTGGTACCCACTGTCCTTTGAGAAAACTGGCCAACTTTGTTAACCTTTCCCATTTCAAACTTTTGCTACTTCCTAAAAATACGTACCACGTTCCAAAGTTCCTTCAGCCCATATTCTTCCTTCCCGCCTGTCAGCTGCATAAACTCTGCTCCATCTGCATCTTCTCACACACTAACTGGTCTTCTACCTCACCTTTCATTTTTCTCACTTCAATTATTCCATCTTTTTTTTCGAAACTTGTTATGCGCAAGGTTTACCCAATTCTACCTGTAACAACCTTCGTTATAACAGACCATTTTTTTTTTCAAAAATCCAATCCATCGAAACCCGAGTTGGTTTGCTCTGGTATCCTGCAGAAAAGACAGAGACATAAAACATGTCAGCGTTCGGAAAACATCTCATAGTGGAAGGAATAAAATATAATGTAGTTAAAACATAGCTTTACCATAATAATACTGCTAAACCAGTATCCAAAGCTATACAGCCTCTGTCAAGAACCTAACCTGCGAATGTTATGAGGAGGGGGTCAGAACATAAGTTCTGTGTGACTGGATTTAAATTATACTTCTGGATAATCCTACATATACCATTCAATTACATTTTCTAATTTACTGGGTTATATGTTTTATTAGCATTCAAGGCTTACACACGTCGCACGCATCTGCTCCCTACTAGATTAACCTAATACAGTGTATATGTAGCTACCCCCAACTAAGGTACACCCCATGGTACCCTACTCGCACGGTCTCCATCATATCATTGCAGGAATATAGTAGTCCCTAATCCTACGCCCGAATGCCGTACGGATTTCTGTATATATGTCAACGCTATGTCTGCAAAGAACCACTACTTCTATATTACGTATGCGTTCGGACTGCCATCTTTGAACCATTCGATCGAATTAGGTTCCATCCTCGAATAATGCCCTCTAGTCTTATGATACACCACCCAAAGCGAAATGAGTGTACCTAGACTTTCCCACATACATATCGTCAATCGTTCTCGATGTCTATTGCACATGTTCTCTATAGGTGCGCCCGAGTCCCGTGGCAGGGCTATTCAAGAAACACGGAACTCGGTCGGAAGCTTTCAGATATCTGCCGATTACAGATGCTAAGGTCTGCTTTTACAGTGGCTTTGGTCCCACTAGACCCCTCCCTCAACTAATGAAAGACACCCAAGAATATCAAGAATGACAACTTAACCCCGACCCCCTATTCCCTTCAAACCTATTAGCCAACCTCACCCATAAGTATATGGTCATTTGGAGTTCTCCGTCTTTCCACTTTATGTATTGAATGAAGATGGTAGGTAGACAACGAGTTGCTATCACAGGGCACTAACTGGTCTCGCCGAATCATGCAGGTCCATCTTAGTCTTTAGATTGCCCGTTATTATTGCAATCAAGGCATACTCATTGGTTCACCTACGCAGACCTAACCTCTTTGAGTACAGACGGATCATGTGCCACTCACTGAGGAATACCAAGAGTTCCCTACGTCCCCGGAAGCCGCGTGCTTCTTAACCCAGTCCGTTGGAGCCTACAAGAATATCTAGGTGAACATGCGCTCCTCTTTGTGTCTTTTGACACCTCGATGATCTACCCCTTATGGTTATTCATCCTCTAATGTGTGGACTGGTCTAAGCGCCTCAGTTTTATATGTCATTAGACCCTACATCTAGCCATTAATCACGCGCTTGCGCCACCTCGTGAGTTTTCTCATTTAGCTTGGTTATTCTCCTTCACGTTGACTTCCTTTTCAAGTTTACCAAGTTACCCTTGCTTATTAATTCAATTTATAAATTAACCCATTTAAGTTCATTAATAAGCCTACAAAATGTTATTCTCATAATCTATTCATTTTTCCATCCCATGGTTACCATAACATGTTCTACTTAATTTATGATTAAGCACATCTTAATTCACAAATACATTGGTAAGAGAATAATTTCATTTTTCCCTATCATTCCTTATAACTTATCTTATTTCATAAGTTATAATTCCCACTTGTCTCTAGGACAAGCCTACCTATTATTTTTCTTATTCAAGTTCATTCATAGTAGGTTATTATCATCATTCCCCATTTTGGCATTAAATAAGATTAATTTAACCTTTCTCATTTCTTTGGCAAATTTACTTAACCCCTACTTAATTCCACTGGTTCGTAACACCACTACAGATTTAATTAGGTTAAGTATTCCAATTTAACAAATTACCATGCTACCCATGTTACCCACTTAACCCCTTTTATTATAACCATGTCAACCCTACATGTGTCGTCTGGGTTAAGTGTTCATTATTATTTATTATGTTTGTAAACACGCAAGACCTCTCACATTAGGTTGCCGTTTGCGGTTGCTAGATATGCCGGGAGGTTCTGGGCAGACTTCTACCGCATCCAAATCTAACCTCATGTCTTGACACTATTACGGGTCCAATTTCCACCTAAAACCTCCCACATTAATTACCGTTTGCGGTTGCTGGATATGCTGGGAGGTTACAGACAGACTTCTACCGTAGACCAAATCTAACCTTGTGTCTTAGACATGTAAGTTCTTATTATAACTTATACTCATAATTCAAATCTTGGATTATAATATATGTCAATTACCCATAAACCCTCAATTCACATTCATGCTTATAATCCTATCAACAGATTATGCCTATCATCCCAATTTAACTTATAATCCTAATTTCATGTTCATAATTCCACTTTATTTATATACATAAATCCCACCCTAATTATATTCATAATTCCAAGCATAGTTATGCCCAATTTCCCATATATGTCGCATTTCTTCTTACATTTAATTAACTTCAATAAAGTGAAATTATTCCAATTCTACCAATTGTTCATATTGATTGAAGTTATGCTACAAATTTCCAGCCTATGAGTTTTGCCCCAAATTACCCAACCTTGCCCTCAAATTACAGTCTTGCTCATTCATGTCCATTATTAATCCACGCACTTCCCAATTATCCCAACATACTTAATTGTTCCAACCTAATTTGCACATATTTTCACTAATGTCCCAGATTAATATTTGTAGTTATGCGCCAAATTACCAACCCACTTAATTTCAAGTATTTTATAAGTTGTACAACAATTCCCCAATCACAGGTTTTGCCCAAAATCCATCATGCAAGTTGTTTTAATTTTCCATGTATCCTTCCACTATTACAATATTGTTTGTATGTATGCCTTTCAACGAGATCTGGACTAGGCTCGACGTTAGCCTAGTCTATAAAAATAAAAAGGAACGGGAAGAAGAACAGAATAGGAAAAAAGTAAAAGCTATAAGATTTTAATTGAATTGAACATTTCAATCTGGGGAATTGCTAAACGATATGCATACAATTATTCATAAGGGTAATTTAAACCCACTCACCTTCCCTGGATTAGAAAAGAGATAAACCGTGGTTGTAACACTTTGATGTTGATTAACCTTCTAAATCGATTATTGATGAAGAACCCGTCTCTAAAAATCTCTACTTTAATTTATGTTGAAGGTGGAGGCTAGTTTAGTTGAGAATTTAGCAGCATGGAGGCTAGGGTTAAAGAGATAGATGAGATTAGGGTTGGGTTTGATGTTTAATAGCTGTAGTAGGTGAATTAGGGCCTTGGGATTAAAATAGAATTCATCTAAACCTTCCACCTCGCTAAAAAAAGAAGGTTCTATAGTAGGCTAAACCAACCCAGGTGCGTTGCACCCATACGCACGCGTGGACACTGATGGTGTTGACACCTTCCTATATGCAGTTTTTTTCTTTTTGTATAAGCAAAATCTTAAACGCTCCTTAATATATGCAAAGTACGTTTCTTTTCCATTAATGCATCTTTCCATGTGTCATTGTTTTTTATGTAATATGAATTGTATTAATTCTTTTGACATTAGCTTGCTTTAATTGAATCATTTTATGTTTATTTTCCAACTTTTTTCCGTGCATTAAACTTTCCCGTGTGACATTATTTCTTTGTTGCATATATTTCTAATATTCTTAATTTAATGCGTTAATGCTTTCCCGTTTCATGCACTTGATATGTTACTTCTTTTTAACGCATTAAATTGCTTGGTTCCTCTTTCTAAACCTTTTTTTTCTATGCATGCTTTAATTTCATAATTGACATGTTTGCATTCTGTATTCTTTTGTTTGCATGATATTAATTTGTTTTTATTTAGGTTCATGCATCTACACATTTCTATTATTTTTATTGGATGTATTATCTTCCTACAAAATTTTGAATTTCAAATAACATGTATATACATATCCCCCTTCTCATTTATTGTTGCATGCAATTTTATTAATTCACCTTTTTACCATTGACATTAATTACCGTTTCTCTTTATTAATTGTTTTCTCTATCATAATTACATGCATGTACTTCCTTTTCCTTTTTAACATTATTACATGCGCAATTGTATTGCATACTTTTTTCCTTGTATTAACTTATATATATATATATATTGCATGCAATTCATTTTCCTTCATTTCAATGCACTTATATATTATTTAATTTTTCCTTTTAAATATATCTATGCATATAATATATACATATATGCATATTTTTAATTACATTAAAAATGCGGGGTGTTACATTCTCCCACCCTTAAGAAATTTCATTTCCGAAATTTGGTAAGGGTAAAATAAAATAATCCCTTGAATATTATGCATCCATCATGTGAGCATCCAATTTTTGTAAACATTTTGCACATGTGCAAAGTGAAATACATCATAGTAATGCATGTATGCCTAATTTGGTACCACCTATATGCATGCAACCTTTCAAAAACTCTTTCAAAACATGATGCTCACATCCTAAATATACTTGCAGTTCTATATGAGTGCAATAATTTAAAAAAAAAAAAAAACATTTTTCACCCAAATTTTCCCACTCTTACAGTGTTAGAGCAAAGTTCATCCAATTGTTGCATCCAAAACCCTACCAACCATTATTAAATTCGAAAATTAGAAAAAACTAATTTTCCAAATTCGATTTCTTATGTTACAAAAAGGTATTAAACGGAGAAATTTACATTTTCTGTTTTTCTTTTATGTACCTTTTCTAATTGCACTTGAATTTTTACATAACAATTCTATAAAAAGTTTCCTATTTTCCTACCCAAGCACAACTACATAAGAAAATTTCTTTTTCTTTTTCAACTTATCTTGGAAAGATTTATTAATTTTCATCTTTTCTTAAAATTTTCATTTTCTTTTCCCGTCATATTTATTGCTTTTCTGACTTTATTGTTTTCTTTTTGGTTAGGCTATTTTCTTTCTTAGCTTATTTTACCTAATCCAATGATTTAAGTTTGTTTTTAAATAAGCCCTTCCATCATCCTATACAGCTACTACTAAGTTCCAAGAATCATAAGACTATTTCACAAAAGAAAAGTCCAACCACAAACCCTCAATGCTCACTTTCCCTTCTCTATCTAGTAGTTACTACTAGTCCTTGCTGTGTATTTCTAGCCTACATTTCTTTTTTTTTCAAGCAACAACTTTAGGCCTCACAATGCTTATGCATTCTACGGGAATTTTCCACTATTCCAAGATTGTCCTTGCAATTTACTTCATAGCCTCAAACTTCTTCTCTTTCTTTATAGACACTAATACTTACCTACTCCATTTTTTCAAAACATGGTTTGACCTCTTTTTTTTCAAACATAAAAAATACTTTTAAGATTAAAACTTGAAAACACCACAAACCCTTTTTGCCAAAACTTTTATAATTTCAAGTTCTTAAAAGTTAATCATTAGGTTAGACTCAAAGTGGGTCTCCAACTCAACAATAAATATTCCTAATCCATTCTCCACATTTTAACCTTTTTCTAATTTATAAGGTTTCACTTCTGAACCCAGTAAACTGAAATACTAACATTTCAGTTTCCATCGTATGGGATTCGTCTTTCTCTAAAACATGTTGTACACTATCTACCCAAACCACCTAAGGGTCTCAAAATTTCTGTGTTCATTTCTTTAGTGTACAAAACAGATATCCCATTTCTTTCATATTTTATCTCTTTCTATTTAGTGGGCTCCTTATGGATCTAGGTTTTTATATATTTCTATTTATATTTTTGAAAATACAAATACGCTCACTCATTATTTCCCTAGAAACCCTAAATCGAAGCTCTGATACCAGATGTAACAACCCGCGTTCCAACAGACCGATTTTTTTTCAAAAATCCAATAAATCGAAACCTGAGTTGGTTTGCTCTGGTATCCTGCAGAAAAGACTGAGACATAAAACATGTCAGAGTTCGGAAAACATCTCATAGCGGAAGGAATAAAATATAATGTAGTTAAAACATAGCTTTACCTTAATAATACTATTGCTAAACTAGAATCCAAAGCTATACAGTCTCTGTCAAAAACCTAACCTACGAATGTTATGAGGAGGGGGTCAGAACATAAGTTCTGTGTGAATGGATTTAAATTATACTTCTGGATAATCCTACATATACGTTCAATTACATTTTCTAATTTATTGGGTTATCTGTGTTATTACATTCAAGGCTTACACACGTCGCACTCATCTACTCCCTAGTAGATTAACCTAATGCAGCGTATATGTAGCTACCCCCAACTAAGGTACACCCCATGGTACCCTACTCGCACGGTCTCCACCGTATCATTGCAGGAATATAGCAGTCCCTAATCCTATGCCCGAATGTCGTATGGATTTCTGTATATATGTCAACGCTCTTTCCGCAAAGAGCCACTACTTCTATATTACGTAAGCATTCGGACAACCATCTTTGGACCATTCAATCGAATTAGGTTCTATCCTCGAATAATGCCCTTTAGTCTTATGATACGCCACCCAGAGCGACATGAGTGTACCTTGACTTTCCTACGTACGTATCGTCAATCGTTCTCGATGTCTATTGCCCATGTTCTCTATATGTGCGCCCGAGTCCCGTGGCAGGGCTAATCAAGAAACACGGAACTCGGTCGAGAGCTTTCAGATATCTGCCGATTGTAGATGCTAAGGTTTGCTTTTACAGTGGCTATGGTCCCACTAGACCCCTCCCTCAACTAATGAAAGGCACCCAAGAATACCAAGAATGAGAACTTAAACCCGGCCCCTTATGCCCTTCAAACCTATTGGCCAACCTCACCCATAACTAGATAGCAAAGTATATGGTCTTTTGGAGTTCTCCACCTTTCCGCTTTACGTACTAACTGAAGATGGTAGGTAGACGACGAGTTGCCATCACAGGGCACTAACTGGTCTCGCCGAATCACGCTGGTCCATATTAGTCTTTTGATTGCCCTTTATTGTTGCAATCAAGGCATACTCATTGGTTCACCTATGCTGATCTAACCTCTGTGAGTACAGGCGGATCATCTGCCACTTACAGAGGAATACCAAGAGTACCCTACGTCTCCGGAAGCCGCGTGCTTCTTAACCCAGTCCGTTGGAGCCTACAAGAATATCTAGTTGGACACGCGCTCCTCTTTGTGTGTTTTGACACCCCGATGATCTACCCCTTATGGTTATTCATCCTCTAATGTGTGGACTGTCCAAGCTTCTCAGTTTTATATGTCACTAGACCCTACGTCTAACCATTAATCATGCGCTTGCACCACCTCGTGAGTTTTCTCATTCAACTTGGTTATTCTCCTTCACGTTGACTTCCTTTTCAAGTTTACCAAGTTACCCTCGCTTATTAATTCAATTTATAACTTAACCCATTTAAGTTCATTAATAAGCCTACAACATGTTATTCTCATAATCTATTAATTATTCCATCCCATGGTTACCATAACATGTTCTACTTAATTTATAATTAAGCACATCTTAATTCATAGATACATTGGTAAGAGAATAATTTCATTTTTCCCTCTCATTCCTTATAACTTATCTTATTTCATTAGTTATAATTCCCACTTGTCCCTAGGACAAGCCTACCTATTCAAGTTCATTCATAATAGGTTATTATCATCACCCCCCATTTTGGCATTAATTAAGATTAACTTAACCTTTGTCATTTCTTTAGCATATTTACTTAACCCCTACTCAATTCAACTGGTTCGTAACACCACTACAGATCTAATTAGGTTAATTATTCCAATTTAACAAATTACCATGCTACCCATGTTACCCACTTAACCCCTTTTATTATAACCATGTCAACTCTACATGTGTCGTCTTGGTTAAGTGTTCATTATTATTTATTATGACCGTAAACACGCAAGACCTCTCACATTAGATTGCCGTTTGCGGTTGCTAGATATGCCGGGCGGTTCCGGGCAGACTTCTACCTCATTCGAATCTAACCTCATGTCTTGACACCATTACAGGTCCAATTTCCACCTAAAACCTCTCACATTTGATTACCATTTTCGGTTGCGGGATATGCCGGGCGGTTCCAGGCAGACTTCTACCGTAGACCAAATCTAACCTCGTGTCTTAGGCATATAAGTTCTTATTATAACTTATACTCACAATTCAAATCTTGGATTATAATATATGCCAATTACCCATATACCCTCAATTCACATTTATGCTTATAATCCTATCAACAGATTATTCCTATAATCCTAATTCGACTTATAATCTCAATTTCATGTTCATAATTCCAATTTGATTTATATCCATAAATCCCACCCTAATTATATTCATAATTCCAAGCATGGTTATGCCCAATTCCCCATATATGTCGCATTTCTTCTTACATTTAATTAACTTCAGTAAATTGAAATTATTCCAATTCTACCAATTTTTCATATTCATTGAAGTTATGCTCCAAAATTCCAACCTATCAGTATTGCCCCAAATTACCCAACCTTAGATTGTGCTCAAATTACAGTCTTGCTTATTCATGTCCATTATTAATCCACGCACTTCCCAATTAACCCAACGTACTTAATTGTTCCAACTTAATTTGCATATATTTTCACTAATGTTCCAGATTAATATTTATAGTTATGCGCCAAATTACCAATACACTTAATTTCAAGTATTTTATAAGTTGTACAACAATTCCCCAATCACAGGTTTTGCCCAAAATCCATCATGCAAGTTGTTTTAATTTCCCAAATATCCTTCCACTATTACAATATTGTTCGTATGTATGCCTTTCAACGAGATCTGGAGTAGGCTCGACGTTAGCCTAGTCTATAAAAATAAAAAGGAACGGGAAGAAGAACAGAATAGGAAAAAAGTAAAAGCTATAAGATTTTAATTGAATTAAACATTTCAATCTGGGGAATTGCTAAACGATATGCATACAATTATTCATAAGGGTAATTTAAACCCACTCACCTTACCTGGATTAGAAAAGAGATAAACCGTGGTTGTAACACTTTGATGTTGATTAACCTTCTAAATCGATTATTGATGAAGAACCCGTCTCTAAAAATCTCTACTTTAATTTATGTTGAAGGTTAGGTTAGTTGAGAATTTAGCAACATGGAGGCTAGGGTTAAAGAGATAGATGAGATTAGGGTTGGGTTTGATGTTTATTTATAGCTGTAGTAGGTGAATTAGGGCCTTAGGATTAAAATAGAATCCATCTAAACCTTCCACCTCGCTAAAACAAAGAAGGTTCTAGAGTAGGCTAAACCAACCCAGGTGCGTTGCACCCATACGCACGCGTGGACACTGATGGTGTTGACACTTTCCTATATGCGGTTTCTTTTCTTTATGTACAAGCAAAATCTTAAACGCTCCTTAATATATGTAAAGTACGTTTCTTTTCCATTAATGCATCCTTCCATGTGTCATTATTTTATATATAATATGAATTGTATTAATTCTTTTGACATTAGCTTGCTTTAATTGAATCAATTATGTTTATTTTCCAACTTCTTTCCATGCATTAAACTTTCCCATGTGATGTTATTTCTTTATTGCATATATTTGTAATAATATTATTTAAATGCGTTAATGCTTTTCCGTTTCATGCACTTGATATGTTACTTCTTTTTAACGCATTAAATTACTTGGTTTCTCTTTCTAAACCCTTTTTTTCTATGCATGCTTTAATTGCATAATTGACATGTTTGCATTCTATATTCTTTTTCTTTTATTTGCATGACACTAATTTATTTTTATTTAGGTTCATGCATCTACACATTTCTATTATTTTTATTACATGTGTTATCTTCCTACTAAATTTTGAATTTCAGATAACAAATATACACATATCCCCCTTCTCATTTATTGTTGCAAGCAATTTTATTAATTCACCTTTTTACCATTTACATTGATTACATTAACGTTTCTCTTTATTAATTGTTTTCTCTATCATAATTACATGCGTGTACTTCCTTTTCCTTTTTAACATTATTACATGCGCAATTGCATTGCATACTTTTTTCCTTGCATTAACTTCTTACACACACACACACACACACACACATATATATATATATTGCATGCAATTCATTTTCCTACATTTCAATGCACTTATATATTATTTAATTTTTCCTTTCAAATATATTTATGCATATAATATATACATATATGCATATTTTTAATTACATTAAAAATGCGGGATGTTACACTACCTTTCCTCGTCAGTTCATCGTTGTTTGACCAGTAACCCTTTCCGACCTCCTGTGCACCTCCTCGACCTTGCCTATACCCGCTCCCCTTCACTGGCTTCCAACATTAATCCGAACAACCCCAAAAGTTGCGACTACGGTACAACGTGATCTCCTCTTCTCCCCCTTGCACTGTTTGAACTAACCACTCCGAAGTCCACACAAATGCTCTGCTACTATTAGGCGCTACCATCTTCTTACTGTATTGTTTATAAGGCTTTGCGGATTATTTTTTTATTTATTAGAACAGTGGGTTTAGGCGCAGAGAAGCATGAACGTTAAGAAATGAAGATAGAGGTGAGTATTTATACAGGGAAGGAAAGATGGATAACCACGATGTCATTTCCAGTTGTACCAGGTAGCTCTCGAAGTTTATAAGACTTAGTTGTGATCGTAGTGCAGTTTTCATGTGCATATAGATGGTAGGTAGCTGCATATGCTAAGGTAGTTGGGTTTGCAGAGTGTTTTCTTAGGGTAGGTAGGTATTTTCATTGCTATTACTTAAGAGTGAAGAATGGTAGGTATGTACGTATTTAAAACATAGCCTGTGTTTAGGGTACCCATGCTTCCTGTATGAATTTTCTTTTCCAGTCCGTGTATGGTAGTTGTTGGGTCCTACATTTAAGTATATAATATTATACTTAGCCACGAAGTATATACACATATTGTTTTATATTAATATGGTCAATTCAACCGCTTACCATTGTTTATCGCTATCCGTTTAATATACGTGCCGTCACACATGATCTTCAAACACAACTAAAATGACCACACTGCTACGTCTCAATGATCCGGTTTCAATGAAATTAATTTCATTGAAAACCGACTCCATTTGCACAATGGTGTTATTTTAATTTTAAATTATTTATCGATTCACCTTTAAATATGCACGCACTGATAAAACAACTTTGATTGGCTCCAAACTGAAAATCTAGCAATAATTAGCTATACGTATTCCAATAAAACTTGTTTCATCGAAAAATGGAAGTCGTATGAAAAACAATTATTTTTAAAGCCTATATAACATCGACTAATTAAATACAAAAAAAATTTGTTTGAATAACAATAAATTATTCTTAATGTATATATGCAAATGAAACATTATACAACTTCAAAATAAACCAATATAGATATTAAACTCAACACTGAGTTGAATGATATTCAGGTTATATATAGAAATTCCTTTATAGTTCTATTTAATAAACATAATAATTTATAATGAATTCCATAGCGACTATTTGAAAATTTGAATTGGACATAACTAATAATCTATAACATGAAATCGCAGTTTTTCTCTTCCATTAGAAATTATAATCGAATAGATTCTGAGGATTTTTATTTCACAAAATTCCTACTTAAAATGGATACTGTATATTCAATTGAAGTTCAAAACTCAATATTACGAACAACCGCGACGTTACAAGCTCGTTTTATAATTGTATATAAATTAAACATTCAAACTTCGTTTTATAAACGAATTATATATTATAAATCCATTTATAAATTTCAAATCAATATTTAATATAATAAAATAAATTAAATATCTGACTATGTAAAATGCCGGACGTTACATTCCTTTCCCCTTAAAAGAATTTTGTCCCCGAAATTAGTAAGGTAGAAGAAATGTTATAACCCATTATCTTTTCAAAAATTCAATTTATTAAAAATCAAAAACCAACTTACTTTTATAAGTAAATAAAAAATTAAAATATCAAAAACTTTCTAACCACTTAATTTCTCGAAAAAATTTGGCAGAGTCTCCCCTGTACAGAGGGACTTCTGCGATATCGTAGGAACAAATAATATATATACATCAACCCACATGGTCGAAAAACAAAATTCAAAACCCAAAAATAATATTTTCGCATAAACGTACCTTGTGCGAGCGCTATTGAGCATTCTTGCTCATTTATTGCGATATACTCAACCAAAATCAACCTCAAAGCCTTCTAGCACCTGTACTCAACTCAATCCACCATGTAAATAACCAATACATGAAATCGAAATAATATTTCGATTATTAATCAGTATAACTATAAATATTCCCCAATCTAAACATATAACATTCATTCATTTTCAAATTCAGGGTTAAATTATTAATTTCAAATCATATTCCATTCATTCAAATTATTATACAGGAATTCAATTTTCAATTTTCAATTCATTCAACAATTTTATTAACCCGTTGATGAATTTTATTCAATCAATCTAACAAATAATCAATAAACAATGCACAATCAACTCAATCGAATCATTCATATTTTATTAATTATTAACACGTAATATTAATATTTACTTATTTCACTTGGATTATCATTCGATTAGTACATGACGGATTACCATTTACTTATTATTAATTAAATACCAAATTCCAAATTTTTAATCCAATTAAATTCCATATTAAGTTAACTAATTAATTCTTTTAATTACTTCACTTCCATTGCAGAATCCAAATCCTGATTTTATTCCCAATATCATCCAATTCCCCTTCAAATTTTGTTTAGCTTATTTTTAAGTTGAATTATGATTCATTTTAATTCAAAATTAAAATTCTCATTCAAAAATCCCATTTGTGAAATCTTTTCGTTGTTATATTAAACCATCCAAATATTTAATCTAATTTGTATTCCATTCAAATCAACCAAATAAATCAATATCTAAATAATTTGATAAAATTATTTCTTTTCTATACAAAAATATAATTTGGGCAAAATTATTTCATTTACCCCCTTTACAAAACAATATCGTGTCCATTGTCAATTCAAAATTGAACCGATCAAATAACACAAAATAAAATATTTATATAAAAAATATACAAATACGTGCTCTTATATATATACACTCCAACTCAATCTAGGGTATTACTAACCCCATCTCTATCGAGTTACGCCACGATGCCAAGGTTAATACTAAATCTTATGCTCTGATACCATTGCAATGACCCGGAGAATTCGACACCCGTATTCCAACAATAATACATAAACCAATATTACTTGCCAGAATTCAAGTATCGAAAACACTAGATAGTGATTAGAAAGAAATTATAGGGTGGGATAAGAAAGAAAGAAATATTAGAATAGAAGAAGGAGAAGAACAACACAACATCAGAATCTCACGTCGTAGCGGAATAAAATATAATATAGAAATAAAACTTTATTGAGAGATTTGAAATAAAACTTACAATCTTCATAGTACATCAATACATCTGGACAGTTATAACAATGTGTCCTCATATACAACACATAGTGGAACACACAATAGATATATATGTATGAACACCTCCAGCACGTCTTCTTAAATCCATAGCATCTTAACCTATACCTAAAAGAACCGGTCTAACCCGAGCATTACAAACGTCGGATCAGTCTGGTGAACTAGAGCGAGTAAATTCACTAAGTTTATAAACAACACCCAACTTGATTTCAAAGTATAAACATTTCCTTTTGAAAAAAAAGGATAATCGTAAGATCGATCCACACATAAACACGGATGGTTTTTACCTTAATATAACCCAAAACAATTTAGAAATCATATCTTATTGTGAAATTATAAAAGTGTCTAAATACAAATAAATATCAATCTAGCGGAATGCTTGCATCTCACGCTTTACATATATAGTATAAAATCAAAACTACGGGCACTTATTGGAGATTGGATTCCGACTATGACAAAGTATGGAACCACCTGCCGATAATGTATCTCTAGAGGAGAATACACTGGGTTCAACAAGAACACCTTGCAACCCGACCACACATGACCGACCACTCATTTTTCTTGAGTGTAGCGAATGTATGTCACCAACGGTTGGGCTCAAACCACCGTTTTCTCGAAAAGGCGCAACATCGAAATAGATTAAAGAAGGAAATAGAGTTTCTCTAGATAGGTGATTATACACCCTACTTGGGTGCGACCCACTTAGCCATGCTTCCTACCATATTTTTATCATTTCCGGGTCGAAGAGACTTGAGGTTAAACACTACCTTTAGAACATCACGTCACCATTCACTTTGAATGTCACATTGTCAGATCCTCCAAATCACTAATTGATGTCCCTAAAAATGCTATGGTTGTTAAGCAAAGAGAAGTACCCTTCTCCGTCACTAACAGAAACGCGTTTGTAAAAATCAACATATGTGATTCTCGAGAAATGCTTTATCATACATTTGTCTATACAAGCCATACAGGAACAGGATGAACCGAAGATACCCTCCTACCACATCCTAGGTATCAGCCTAGAGATCAGCAGCGAGTAGTCCTTGGAAATCCATAAATATCAACCATAATAAACCCCCAATATATCTCTGCGTCGACCCAGAGATTATAAGTGGTTTTTCCATTTATGAAGATCAACGGTCTTCGATTGCTTCATCTCGATAAACATCTATATCTTCCATAATTTTGTATTTACTGGTCGGAATGGTATTCAAATATATACTCGATCCTGGTCTTTCTATACCAACAATCGTATTGGCCAGATTTGATAGTCGGCTATTTAACTATTAAATAAACAACAATTCAATCATAAAGATAAAATAATTTACTGGTTCAATACTCCGCGTCACTTGGCTTCTTTAATTAAAAATATTTGTTTAATAAATCTCAAAATCTTTTAAATAATTCAAATATAGTTTTTCACTTCTTATTTTAATTACTTGAAAACAATAATTGTCACTTATTTGTTTAGAATAAACTCATTCTAAAACTTATCTCCTTGCTTCAAAATATAACATTTTATTTTCGCAGAAACTTCTTCTCATTTCCATTACTCTGGAAATCTCAATATACATATATTCTTCAACCTACTATTCCCTTTTACCTTGGAAATATCTTTTTATCTCTAATCCATCTATTTCTGTACTTCAACCCTCATTAGTTTTAACCGTAAATTGGTTAGAGACTAATTTCCTATGTACCAACCCCGAAGATCGAAATCAACATTATGTTAATACTCTGAAAATCACTCAACTCAACAAATCTCTAGTTAGGTTCTAATCCTTATCTTATCTCATTATCAACCCATTATATTTCACGTATAATCCATTCAACCATTTACCACTTTGAAAATCTCATTTCAATTCTATTCGTTCCACTTAATCTCGTTATTAAGTATCAACCATTTAAAATTGACGTTTTAACTCCGCATCTCTTTTATAATTTTATTTAACAGTTTTAATATAAATCTTTTTATATCTCGGTTTCTTTTTACTTAATCCAAATGTTAAGTAAACATTTCATTTAAGATATCGTTTCCGCTTAAATCTCTTTATAACTTCGTTCACAAAACTCTTGGGTTTTAAACTATATACCCGATCATAAAATCTTTTCAGAATTTAACTATATTCCATTTCACTCTTGATTACTTACTTAAATCATTTTCCTTTAAAAACAAATCTCTAAAACTAAATAATAAATTTACTTCAGCATTAATTACTGTAAATAGTTAACTATTTTATTAACTAAAATAAATAAGTAAATTTCCTTTAAAAGTCATATAAAAATTAAACAACTCTTCATTACTATTCCATTCGATAAATTAAAAGTCAATAAATCAAATAACCAATTTTAAATAAAATATTTGAATTAGTCAAACTCAACCCATGATTATCTCGTTAAACAATTCCAATTAATACTTTCTTTAAATTAATTAATATTATAATATATTCGAATATTCCCATTTAATTGTTTCTAAAACAATTTATCCAACATTAACCGTTGGTTAATTTATTCTCACTTACTTATTAATGTTATTTACGTAAGACTTTGTGTTATAAACTCCATTCTAAAATTATTTATAAACTTAAATAATAAATAATTATTTCCTTTTTAATAACTTTCAATAAAATTAATAGATTTCAAAATCTATCTTCAGTTATAAAAAAAATTTATAACTTCATTTCAGTCGATTTACCTGACTGTAAATCCTTATTTATAAAACGATTGATTTTCAAGCCATTTGATTCCATTTACCTAACAAATACTGCACATTGGTTAAAACCACACAAACATTGAATTCCAATCAACAATCAATAACTAAATCAACTGTCCAATCCATATTGGTGAAATAGTTCATGTAACTATAATATGGAATAATAATAAATTTGAGGAATCCAGTTGGATCTTTCCAACCAGTTTCTCCCTGCATCCAAATACGTTATCTCAAGTAATATTATTCAACACAACAAAACAGATGTAATGTTCAATAATAGATAAATAACAGTAATCTAGTCATCCATATTTTAATTTAATACGTTTACACTATTATAAAACTAACCAACAAGATAAGTTACCTCGTTTGGAAATAATCATTAGAGTAATGATTAGATTTTCATTTAAAATCAACAAAGTTTAAATCAATCGATTCATCCAATATATAAATAATATTCAGCACACAACAAACAATTATCAAGCACAACACACAAACAAAATCCTAACTTATATAAGTAATAAGTGGGTAAATACTGAGTGAGTTATACTCACATTGCTTTGGTTTATTTCTGAAATGGTTTCAGTTATAGTTAATTTAAACAGTCGTTTTATGTAACTATAAATTTGCCACCGTCTCCAGTTCTGTCCAAATTCGTTCCATAATGCTCTACCTGTCACCAAGATTCCATTTCCATGTGTTTTTGTTAAATTCTGATTACACAATAAAAATTTATATGCATTTTAGTATATGATTATTAACTAAATAATTACTCATTAATTATAATTTTTTAATACTTATTTAATTACGTTATTAAAAACGTTAGGGCTGGTTATATGTATGGATTAAAAGATACGTCCCAGGTAATTTCCCACTTCTGTTTTTCCCTCGTTCCCAACTTTGCTGACTTAAGCAAAAATCCATGCTTCAGTAACAAAACGTACCCTTCCTTTTGGGTCCCAAAAATTATCCTTCTGCTTGCTTTCCATACAAACGCGATACCCACAATTTTGGACCCGATTCTCTTCTGCTATGTTCCCAAAATAATTACATCATCATCAAAATGTGCACAACTTACATACTTTCTTTTCCACGCAATACTGTTGTTATTTCAACATTTTTTTCCAGCTGTTTGACATGCAACTATCATTGGTAGATGATAATTTCTTTACCTTGAATTAAAAGCCCAGACACCATCTAAAATTATATAACCATACTATTTTTCACAGTCCATTACTTCACCACGTTTAAAATAAATGCTACTCACTAACCTTTTAGAAAACTGGCCAACTTTGTTTAATCTTTCCCATTTCAAACTTTTGATACTTCCTAAAAATACATACCACGTTCCAAAGTTCCTTTATCCCGTATTCTTCCTTCTCGCCTGCAACCTACATGAACTCTGCTCCATCCGCACCTTCTCACACACGAGCTGGTCTTCTACCTCACCTTCCATTTATCTCACTTCAATTTTATTCCATCTTTTTGTTTGAAAATTGTTATGCGCAAGGCGTACCCAACTCCACCTTTTCTCGTCAGTTCATCGTTGCCTGACCAACACCTCTTTCCGACCTCCTGTACACCTCCTCGACTTCGCCTGTACCTCCTTCCCTTCACGGACATCTAGCATTAATCCGAACAACCCCAAAAGCTACGACTACCCTACAACGTCATCTCCTCTCCTCCAACCTGCACTGTTCGAACCAACCACTCCAAAGTCCACGCAAAAGCTCTGCTGCTATTATCCGCTTCCATCTTCTTACCATATTGTTTATGGGGCTTTGCGGGTTATTGTTTTTTTATTAGAACAGTAGGTTCAGTGCATTAGTTTGAAGAGAAGCATAAATTGCAGCGAAACGAAGATGGAGGTGCGTATATATACTGGGAAGGAAAAATGGATAACCACAATGTCATTTCCAATAGTTCCAGATAGCTCTCATAGGTTATTTGACTTAGCAGTGAGCGCAGTGCAGTTTTCAGGTGCATAGAGATGGTAGGTAGCTGCATATTCCAAGGTAGTTGGGTTTGTAGCGGGTTTTCTTAGGGAAGGCAGGTCCTTTCATTGCTATTACTTAAGAGTGAAGAAAGGTAGGTATGTATGTATTTAATACATAGCATGTGTTTAGGGTACCCATGCTTCTTGTATGAATTTTCTTTTTCGGTCCGCATATGGTAGTTGTTGGGTCCTATATTTAAGTATGTATATTATTATACTTAGACATGAAGTATATACACATATTATTTTATATTAATATGGTAAATTCAACCGCTTATCGTTGTTTACCGCTATCTGTTTAATATACGTGTTGTCACACATGATCTTCAAACACAACGAAAATGACCACACTGCTATCTTAATGATCTGGTCTCAATGAAATTATATTCATTGAAAACAGACTCCATTTGCACAACGGCGTTATTTTAATTTCAAATTATTTATCGGTTCACCTTTAAATATGCACACACGGGTAAAACAACTCTAATTGGCTCCAAACTAAAAATCTAGCAATAATTAGCTATACGTATTCCAATAACACTTGTTTCATCGAAAATGGAGGTATTTTGAAAAACAACTATTTTTATAGCCTATATAACATTGATAAAATATAATTAAATACATAAAAATCTATTTAAATAATAATAAAATTTTCATATTGTATATCTCCAAATGAAACATTATACAACTTCAAAATAAACCAATATAGATATTAAACTCAACTCTGGGTTAAACGATATTCAGGTTATATACAGAAATTACTTTATAATTCTATTTAATAAACGTAATAATTTATATTGATTTCCATAGCGATTATTTGAAAATTTGAATTGGACATAACTAACAATCTATAACATGAAATCTCTGATTTTCTCTATCATTAGAAATTTATAATCAAATAGATTCGGAGGATTCTTGTTTCACAAAATTCTGACTTAAATGGATTATGTATATTCAATTGAAGTTCAAAACTAAATATTGCGAACTACCACGACATTACGAGCTCGTTTTATAATTATATATAAATTAAACGTTCATAATTTGTTTTATAAATGAATTATATATTATAAATCCATTTATAAATTCCAAATCTATATTCAACATAATAAAATAAATTAAATGTCTGACTATGTAAAATATGGGATGTTACATTCCTTCCCCCTTTAAAGAATTTCGTCCCCGAAATTAGTAAGGTAGAAGAAAGGTTTTAACTCATTATCTTTTCAAAAATTCAAATAATTCAAAATTGAAAACCAACTTACTATTATAAACCAAAAAAATTAAAAATATCAAAAAAAATTCTAACACCTTAGATTATCAGAAAAATTTGGCAGAGTCTCCCCTATACAGAGGGACTTCTGCGATATCGCAGGAACAAATATTATATATATACATCGACCCACATGGTCGGAAAAAAAATTCAAAACCCAAAAAATTATATTTTCGTGTATACGTACCTTATGCGAGCGCTATTGAGAATTCTTGCTCAATTTATTGCGATATACTCAACCAAAATCAACCTCAAAGCCTTCTAGCACCTGTACCCAACTCAATCCACCATGTAAATAACCAATACATGAAATTCGAAATAACATTTAGATTATTAAGTAGGATAACTGTAAATATTCCCCAATCCAAACATATAACATTCATTCATTTTCAAATTCAGGGTTAAATCATTAATTTTAAATCATATTCGATTAATTCAAATTCTTATATTTCAACAATTTTATTAACCCGTTGATGAATCTTATTCAATCAATCTAACACATAATCAATAAACAATGCACAATCAACTCAATCAAATCATTCAAATTTTATTAATTATTAATACTCAATATTATATTCAAATAATAGACTATAAATTAGGGATAAAACCATAAACATGTAATTGGAGAACATGTAAACTGGAATAAATTGGACTTAATTGGACATTAAGTAACATAGGGAAAGGTTGTATAAAAAGTTAACATTAATTAGAAATGTTAATTACTACCTAGGATATAACATGTGGTTATATTGGGATTATTAAAACTTAAATGTTTTAAGTTAAAATACTGAAATTAATAAGCTAAGATAGAGGGAGTACGTTCCAGCAGTGTGTGGATGATAGGGAAGATAACTGGCTTGTAGATTAGGTCTGTTCTGGCAGCATGGGGATGATTGAGGAAGATAAGGGGCTTAATAATGTAACAAAATCCTAGTTTAGGTCTGTTATGGCAGCGTGGGGCTGATTAGGGAAGATAAAAGGCCTAATAAAATAATGAATTGGGGAACAAGTTTAGGGGTGACTTGTGTCAATTACATTCTTGGTTGGGAACCTTATCAGTCAGTATCCCCTTTTTATCACAGAGTCTCACAAGCTAGGTCACGCTTTACTGAATTGATAGTAAGAGGTTCAAATGAGGTGGGTACAGGCGCATTTCGGAGGAATGACGAGCGTGCATCATTCTGATTGGGGAAGATAAGCCGCCATAACGCTTGTAATTAACGATTGTGTCCTTTATGTCGATTGGTTTGGGATTGATAACCCTGAATTCCATAGCTAGCACAGGCTTTCACATTTTCGGTAAAGTAGCTTATTGATAGGTAGAAATTATGTAAAGCCTAATTATGGTATTTTTGGCAGTTGGTGCATGTAACATCCTAGAAATTTCGATCCTCGAATTTCGACACTAATACATCATATGTCAGAAAAGTATCGAAAACCCAGAAAGCTAAAAGAATTAAGTGGGTGAGATAAGAAAGAAAGATAGTCAGAATAGAAGAATAAGAAGAAGAACCAACATAGAATCAGAGTCTCACATTGCACTGGAACAAAACATAATACAGAAATAAATCTTTATTGAGAGCTTGAAATAAAACTTACAATCATCAGAGTACATCAATACATTTAGACAATTATAATAATATGTCCTCATATAAATACACTATGAATTAAATACAAGATATCATACGCCTGATCACCTCCAGCTCGTCTCTGGACTTCACAACATCCGATAACCTGAATCAGTAAAACTCGGTCTGACCTGATAATTTTAGATGCCAGGATCAGTCTAGTGAACCAACATAAGAAAAATCACTAAGTTTATAGGTACCATGCAACTTGATTTTAATGTCAAATCTTTTTGAAAGAAAAAAATAATCGTAGGACCGAATCCACATATAAATACAGATGGTTTTTACGTTACAATAACCCAAAACATTTTGAAATCGTATCTTCTATTATATTATAGTAGTGTATAAAACAAATAAATAACCATCTAGCAGAATGCTTGCATCTCACGCTCTATATATATAGAATACAATCCAAAATTGCGGGCTCTTATTGGAGAATGGATTTCCAACTATGGCAAGGTATAGGACCACCTTCCGATTGTGTACCTCTAGAGAAAATACACTAGAATTCAACATGAACATCTTGTAACCCTGGCTAAACATGATCGACCATTCACTTCTCTTGAATGCTCAGAATATATTATCACCTATGGTTGCTAGGAACATAACCGTTCCTGGGAGATACGAAAGCAAAAGAAGAACAAATATAATTTTCTCTAGATGGTGACAACACACCCTAATTGGGAGCGACCCGCTTAGCCATGCGACCTACTCGATTTCATACCATTTCCTGGTTGAAGAGGCTTGAGGTTATAATCTTTTGGAACATTTGGCCACCATTTACTTTAAATGTCACATCGTCAGATCCACCAAAAAATCACTAATTGACATCCGAAAAATACTCTGGTGGTTAAGCAAAGAGAAGTGTCCTTCTCCGCTACCAACTTGATATGTTTGAAGAAATCAACGTATGCAATCCCTTTGGAAATACTCTGTCAGACATCCGTCCATACAAGTTGTCCTAGGACTGGACAAACCGAAGGCACCCTCCTACCACATCCTAGGAATTACCCTATAGATCAGTAGCGAGCAGTCCTTGGAAGCTGTAAATTTCAATCACGATAGAATCACTGTCAAACATATATCTCTAAGGATCAGCCAGAGAAATTCAACAATATTTCCCCCACTGATGATGATTTACGGTCTTCAATTGCTCCATCTCAACCAACATTTAGTATCTTCTTTATTTACATATTCATTGGTTCAGAATGGTTATCGAATATAAATTTGATCCCAGTCTTTCCATACCAACAACGCGTTAGGCCATATTTTGATAGTTGGGTATTTAACTATCAAAATAAATATCCATAAAAATAAAATAGATCCTCCGTTTTACTACACAATGTCATTTGGCCTATTTAATCTTTTATTCGTTAATCAAATCTTTAAATCTTCAAATAATTGGAACACATCCTTTTACTTCTTATTTCAAAAACAACATTTATACTCAAAATTATCTTACTCAACTTAAAACATTTCGAATTATAGTTTAGAATACCATACTCTATTTTTGGAAATCTTATTTTAATCTTGTACTCGTTTACTTATTCTAAATATTAAGTAAAATATTATTCAAAACCCTTTTCTATTACTTTAATAATTCCGATTACATTATAAACAAGCCTTGATTTTATTACAAATTAAATCCTTTTTATAAACTTCTGAAAAGTTTATTTCAAACCTAGTTTATTTACATCGTGATAAAACCTCATCTCCCACTTAATATAGCGAATTCAAATTGCATCCGAATGACTTAACTCGCCTAACCACTTTATTTAAAATTTGGGTCTCCATTTTGATTTCCATTTCAATACATTCACCAGTTCCTAATCGTAAATCAGTAAGAAAATAATTCCCAAGGTGTCAACCCCGAAGGCCAAAACCAACATCAGACCAATATTCAGAAAATCATTTAACTCAATCGATCTCCAATTAGGTTCTAGTTCCATTAATAACTCGTCCCCATAATATATTCAATAAAACTTGGGTTTTATGACTTCATTAAATATGGGATTTTGTAAAATCCAATTAAATATAATCCCAATAAGAATTTAATTTAGACTTAACTTATATTGCCATTCATACAAATTCGGTTAAAACTTCACTTTACTGTAAATAGTTTCTTAAAGTTTCATAAGCCTTCAATAATACATTTTAAGTCCCAATATTACCACTTTGATTTTTATTTAATTAATAATAATCCACTTTCAACATTTATAAAATAAAAATGGTTTACTTCCCAATTAACAATTTCCATTAAACTAATCAAGTAATTTAATAATCAATTTCAGTTAACGCAGTCTACTTGGTCAACTCTAAACATGATTAACTCATTAATCAATTCTAATTAGTTTCTTCATTTAAATTAATTAATTACAATTACTAATGCTATTTACTTTGATTGTAATTAAAAAATAATAATCAATTACAATATAATCCGATTTTAACAATTAATCTCAGTTATTTATCGTTACGTTAATTTCTGTTCACTTGCTTGTCAGTGTTATTAATATAAGAATTAGCTTTATAAAATCATTCGACAATTACATATGAACTTAAATAATAAATATAAATATTTATTTACTTTATATAAATTTTTATTCAAAATAATAAAATTCAAATTCTATTTTCAATTATAAAATAAATTTTATAACTTCATTTTTTATTAATCCACTTGACGGTAAATCACTCTTATAAATGATATATATTTAGTCCATCTACTATTAATTTCCTAACCAATATTACCCATTGTTTAATAACAAAAGAAACGTTGAATTTAGATTCAACAATCAATAACCAAGTCAATAATCCAATCATATTCATTAAACAGTCCATATAATGATAATACGAAAATAAACAATAAATTTGAGGAATCCAATTGGATCCCTCCAAACTTGTTTTTCCTTGCATCCAAATAGGTTACCTCAAATAAAACAATTTATTCAATTATCTGCTATAATAAACAAGAATAAAAAATTCAGCTAATAACAGTCAACCAATAATAATAATTCAAGCATCCAATTAAATTTAATATGTTTATATTATTATAAACGTAACCAACAAGGTAAGTTACCTCGATTGGAAATAATCGTTGAAAATAACGATTGGTTTCGATTAAATAAAACGAATGTTTAATTTAAATTAGTTATATGAAAATATTCAATATATACCCAAACAATCAACAAATCATCAAACAATTATCAAACATAAAACACAAACATTAAAGCCGACTTATAATAATTATAAGTGGGATAACTGAGTGCGTTTTACTCACCTTGGTTAAATCCACTGATTAAACATTTATTTTTAATTAGATTAAACTGACGTTTAATTTAATTAAAAATTTCCATTGCTTCCTGCACTAACCAAACCTGCTCCATCCTGTAGATCGCGTCCATACGGTTCTAACGTGACCAAATTTGTCCTATTCTAACAACGAACGAATGCGTTAAAAATATATAAGTTAACACATAATTAAATTTTTATTTTAAAACTTATTTTCATTATCACCGGGCCTTACCACATCGGCCCAAAGCTTTCCACCCAATCAAACAGTGTTGTCTTCCCCTTTTAAAAACTGTTGAACCCCTCTTTTTATTCTCATTTCTTCTTTCCATTTTTTTATATATCGTTCAGGCCCAAAAGCCCTTCACCCTATCAGCCCACCCACTCGCTCTCATTAGTGAAGCTTCTTCCTTCCCAGAATCAATCCACACCCATGAGGAAAAAATGGCCAGCCAAATATAATGAACCACCTCGTTCTTCATTTAACATCCACGAAAACAGACGAAACCACCACCGCTCTTTATCTCGTCGACTCCTCTTCTCCACCGTGCCTAGGACGTCAAGCTCGAGTTCTCGATCAAATCACGTCTAACCACCCGACCACGCCATACACGATAAGCATGCAACATGAAATAATTCCAGATTTTGCAAAAAATTAGCCTCTTACACACCTTTCTCTGCTGATCACAATGCTAATCTTGAATTCGTAAACCAATCCTTGTATCTCGAAATAGCTTCAACCCTGGCTTGTTGCCCTATTTCCTGCCAACAGTAGTGTAGCCGAACCCATAAAAAATACGAAGTTGAAGAGATTCATCGCGGGAATCTGAATATACA
This sequence comes from Allium sativum, assembly GCA_030737875.1. NCBI lineage: Eukaryota > Viridiplantae > Streptophyta > Magnoliopsida > Asparagales > Amaryllidaceae > Allium > Allium sativum. The sequence goes on from CM060919.1 coordinate 663,143,931, forward strand.
CATTTTGAAATTTTAAGTGAAGATAGGAAATTGATTTCTATTTTTGTTTTTTCCATTTTTTATGTTCGGCCATTGAAAATTTCTACTGCAAAGTGAACAGGTTGCGTTATGTATAGGAGAAAACAGGAGAGGATAAGAACAATGTAACGTCCAAGGGTACAACTTAGGAGAAGGTAGGCATGGGTATTTCATTAGGCATGTGATCATCTTTCTTTTTATAGCTGAGGTATTTGATTTTGCATGTGCACATAGTCTCTGTGTATTTAGTTTAGACAGTGTATCTTGGTAGGACGACGGCAAAAAGATCATATGAGGAATAAAGCATGCTCAACTGTGAAATAGGGTGATGAGTTTTGATTTCACTCCATTAGTCTGCGTGGGTTTAAATTAGTAGGTAGCTGGGGTGTTTTTATAGGTCTGCACATGTATTTTTCCATACAACATACTATTTTTTTTAAGGTAGCTTATACACATGTTTTTATCCGCTTCACTTTAGCCATCTAGTTTAGGGTAGATTAGCTGTGCTATTTTCTTCTTAGGCCAGCATGAATTTAGGTTAGGGTAGGCTATACATGTCCTTTTATCTTTTTAGTTAAGCTTAGGGTAGATTTATATAGGGTAGGTTAAATTTTTTTATGGTAACGTTATTTAACGTCGATTGTTAAATTCGCACCGACACACTCGAACTCCAAATGTAATGAAAATGACGTATGGCTATGTCTTGACATTACGATAAAGAAAATTGTTTCGTCGAAATACGACTTTGTTTGCACAAACCACATATTTTACTTTTAATTTGTTAGTCGGTTCTCAATTTCAAATATCGCATACTAACAAAATAACTCCAATTGGCTCCAAACTGGAAATATAGCAATAGTTAGACATACTTATTCCAAATAATTTCGTTTCATCGAAAACGGAGGTTGTTTGGAAAATAGTTATTTAAAAGGCTTATATAATATCGATACATATAAATTGATTTCCAAAACAATTAAATTAAATAATAATAAATTATTATTGTCGAACATATCTAAATGAAATAATATACAGCTTTAAATCTAACCAAAATGGAATTATAATTCAACTTTTCAAGTTAAACGTATCCAAATTTTATTCAAATTCCTATTTATTTTTTAAACGAACATTATTGTTTACAAATGATTTACATAGAGACTATTTCAAATTTTGATTTGGACATAACTTACAATATATAAGATAAAATTTTGATTTTGATTTTTCATTAGAAAATTACAATCTAACAGATTCAAACATTCCTTATTTCACAGAATTGAGACTTAAAACAGATTCTATATATTCAATTAAAGTTCGAAACTCAAAATTACGAACTACCGCGACGTTCTTTAATTAAATATAAATTAAAACAGTCAATCGTCATTTAATAATCAAATTCTATATTAAAATTTGTTAGTATTTCTACGATAATATTTAAAATAGGCTTAAATTGAAATGACCCAAACTTCCCCTTTCGAGAAAGCCCAGATTGAGTTGAGAACAGGACAAATCATAACACAAATAATAGAACATTTCATTGCTATTATAATAATTACATCAGAGTACAAGAGCCTAACAGGGTATGAATAAGTAATATACATCAGAAAAAAATCAGAGATTAAAATACATTACATAGCAGAGGAAAAATAATACATAACACAAGTGAAAGAGATACACGGATACAAAGCTTTCCGAATATAGCTCCAGCTGTAGATCCAGGATCCTGGGAAAATAATATCTGCAAAACCAAAACTACCGACTACCCGTGTGGAAAATATGGGCACCCAGAGTTTAGGTAGAAACAATAAACTATGAGTCAGTCATGGGACTGGTGTGAGAACTAAAACAGTTATTTAAAACTTTAATTTAAAATAGAGTAAATCAAGGGACCATGCCGTACAACACGGAACGGGTTCCCCCTAAGAATACCAGTGCACAAAACAAACAGCGCAATGTTTATTTGGAAAAATGAAGCTATTATAAGACTCAGGTCCCATCACACAATGCAACGCAATCCAGAGGATAGAGTTTTACATTATAATAGCCAAACATGCTTGGTATGTTTAAAACAAAAATCATTTGATACTATTATAAGTGTATAGTGTATAAAACAACTTCAAATATAAATGTATCAATCATAGATGGCATAGTACCCCATCATACTATGTCGCCATACTGGTTCTACAACTAAAACCGAAAAGTCGCATATTGGAAATGGAATTTCATCTATGAGTCTAGGCAAGGGATAGCTCCTCACCGATTTGAGACACTCAAGCAAATGCCTTAGGATCCCCCGCAGTGAACCGTTGGATCTTCAGGGCCGGTCCACCTTTACGTTTGTGGATTGATTATTCCTGAACACACGTTTCTCGGTCCTATCAGACCTATCCATCGGCCCTGTAGTGACCGATATATCTGAGGCGCCTCGCTATCCATCATCCACATAGGAAAAAATATAAATGTCTGGGATCCATACCATGACACAATCCATAGCTAGAAAGAAACATCGTGCACTCCCCGCAGTCATGATCCCGTTTTTGACTAATAACGAGGTGTGAGGCTCGCGAATTAACGCTATACACTTAACTATGTTATTTAAAGTCGTGCTTTGATCATCAACCACAAGACTCCGCTTTTCAACAAAAGCCTTGATCATTTGCATCTCAACATGCCATACTTACAATTCATGCCATGCAACTGATGTCTATCAATATATAACCACTATGCTCATACGACTTAGAGAAGGGTGTTATGTAAAAGAATAAATTCTCCACTACCAAGTAGATATATATTTAATAGAAATCAATCAACACATAATAAAATCCAATGTCAAACACGCATCCATTTACTAGTTCGTTCTGGGTTTGAACGAAACCGGAGGCACCTTATTCCTCGTCCCATATGTCTAATACAGGAGAGAGGTCCTCGTATATCCGGTCAATCTCCAAGTACGTCTGCACGATCACCACTTGTTACCTTTTCTTGGGTGTACAACCCAATCAAGACATCAGTAATCATCCAAACGATGTGAAGATCTCCGGTCTTCAACCATCGTCTTCATCGTCAATTTATCATTGAATCAATTATTCAGAATGGGTATAAACCCGGCCTTTCCGAATAATTCACGTATCTTATAATCAAGTGCTATAAAAACACAATATACGCCTCATTCCAATCCAGAATATTCTTTTATCCAAATATTCTTTTCACAATTTAAACCAAATTAAGGTTTTCCCAAACTAGTCGAGATTACCGCACCTTACCAAAGTAATCATTTGTTTTATTTCCCAATCCCAAGCTATTCATCCCATGGAGCAAAACTGGTAATACTCCATATCTAACACCACGGTGTTACTGGTAAAATGAATTACCATTTCACATTCAAATCTAATTAAAGATTTAACTTTCGCCTGGAGTAAAACTGGTGGTACTCCATTCTCGACCATTTCACAAATTTGATAATTTAAATTATCATATTCACATTCCAATCTAATTAAAGATTCATTAAAACTCCACTTACTTTTAATCTTCCAACAATCATTATTTAATGATTACTTAACTTTGGAAACACAAACATGCCACATCGACAATCTACACCGTACCATTGATTTCTATCGATATATAACCTCTAAGCTCGTACGCCTCAGAGAAAGGTGTTAAGCAAGAGAGTAAATTCTCCGCCACCAAACAGGTATATATTTAGCAGAGATCAACAATATAGTTCGAAATACAATGTTAGACATGTAATCCTATCTTTAACTGAGTTAAAGAACCAATGTCATTTAAAACACAGTTCACGATAAACCCAAACATATTTTACTATGGAATCTTCAGGAAAACAAATCAATATATGTAATCAATATCAATTTCCGTATCAGACTAATAATATAAATGGAATAACAACAAAGCCTTTTAAATTCCATATATATATATATATTAACAGTCTTCCTCCACAGAAACTCACTTCGATTATTACCAAATCGAATTCCATTCAATTCCAATTTAATATATTAAATAGGAAAACTTTACTTTGGATAATTTATTTTAAATCATAATAAAAAGATTTATAAACTCCAAATCACATTCCACTGTTAATCGAGTTAAAGAACGATTGTCGTTAAAAACACAGTTCACAATCAACCCAATTCACATTCCATTTTATTCCAATTACTAAATATAATTGGAAACTCTAATAATCTTAATTAAAAGATTTATTTCTTTCACTTGGGGTTTAAGGACAGTGTTTCTGAAGACACCATTCACGACAAACCCAAAATCAAATTTGATATTAAATACAAGACTCTAAACAGAAATTATATCGGCTTATATTCAATATCAAATTCTGAAACCAACACATATCGTATGGGGAATAACGATGTATATCTATCTTTCAAATTCCTCCACAATATCCTTTTAGTCACATAATCCAATATCAAAATATCCCGAAGATGGTTTCCATTCAAATCCGTTCCAATTCATATATTGGAAAATTCTGGTTAGATTAATACCATTTCAAACCCAATTTATTTATTTGAATACGTTGAATTATTTTTCTAGTTAATAACTAGTTCATTTTGATAAAAATAAATTTTTATCTTTTTAAACGAGGAAATTTTCATCCATATTATTTCCAAATCATTTATTATGATTTTACACTAATTATTAATAATTTTATCAAGGCCTGTATAGTCGGTTTCAAATAACGGCCCCGAACTGCATCCAAAGCGACCATTTTGAAATTTGATTTGGACATAATTCCAAATCCAACCATTCAAATTTAAATCTCTTATGTTCATTGGAAAGCCCTTTTCGATACGAACCCAACGGTTCTTGTTTTAGGAGAATCCGACGGTCAGATCTCCCTTAGTGTCAATTTGAAGTCAATGGTCGAAATTCACGAATGGTCGCGGCGTCGTGCGTTTTATTCAAGCCATTAATATATGTGTAATATATAAATAACTTATATTTCGTTCAAAACATATTTTATAAATTCATTTTTAAAAATGATTCCCACTTTCACTTCAATTTTAAATCAAAATTGAATACTCTTTATCATTATAATATTTAAAAGATAATATTTTCAAAATATCAGATTTTGAAATCATTTCCTTTTCGGTATTCATTATGAAAATGAATAAAATCGATATAAAAATCGTTCACGTTAAAATGGCATATGTCTAATCAATACAGCTTTACACATTTTAACATTTTCGTGTCCATCCAAAATCGGACATCAAATTCACATTTTAATCCTATACTATATATTATTTTAAAATCTTTGTAATTTTAAAATATTCGTAATTTTATGAATTGGAATCAGACCCAATCAATTACCATATAATTTATTTATATGGATTTCATACAACACATGTACACAACAATAATGATACTCAATCAACCATCATCCAAAGTGCATTACACAACTGCATAAGCATTAAACATAAATAATTAACGTTTATAACAGTCTGTCAACCAATCAATTGACATACAACTAAACAATTGGGATTAGTGTACGTCAAATATCACCCCAACACCAGTGTGGGGTTTCAACCAGCAAATACTGAATATTATTTGTGTAGTTGGGCGATGTGTAAAATTTATCTTCCCAACCCATGTCAGTTAAATGGGTGTACATAAACAAATCGTTAGATTTGCAAATGAATATTTATTTTCATTTCAGGAGAATTTTATGTCGTTCATATATACATTAAGAATTATATTTTTAACGATAAAATATTTATTTCAACACATGAATATTTTTAATAGTTCATACATTCAAGAAAAATGATATTTTTATTATTCAAACATTTTATTCAACGCATGAATATTTTATACAGTTCATATACACACTAAAATGAGATTTTTAATGAATAATATTTATTTTAGAAAATTTCGGCAATATAACGGCGCGATATTAGAACCGAAGTAATGTCTAGCATTACCTCTCTCCTGATACTGGCTCGCGCCCTACATAATAATCACAGCCAATTCAAACAATCCCACAATCAATTTTACAAACACAATCCAAATTTCCACAATACAATACAAACAAACAACGATGGTTTGTACAATAAATAGTGTCGGGGGATACTAAGCCCCGTCTGCAACCTAGAATATATTTAACAGGGAAATAATTTGAGTGAGAAAGTGTTCTCACATTGGGATCCACTCCGCTGTTATTTTCTTACGCTCTGAATTGTTGTTCTGGTTCCGGAATTTGCAAACTAGCTCCAATCTTCACGCCATCTTTTCTTCTAGCATAAGCACACTATTCCGGACAACTTTTGCCTAGTGGCCTTTCTTTCGAAAATGCTCCATTTCGCCAGAATTTGCGAAAAGACATTATTTGGACTTCTGACTTTGGAAAAGTTTTTCGGGCGACTTCGCAATCCAAAACATAGCTTCCATATACTCAAGTCGAAGAGAAAATCGTGCTCTTCGATTTTGGCACTATGGAATTTTGGCCATAGGGGCTCTGTTTGGGAGATATGGGCTAAAACAGTTCAGGGTCTTGAATGTAAAAACTGAAAATGGTAAAAATTGGATTTTTAAGTGGAGGGGGGCCCTGGGGTCGGCTCTGACGTGGCGGGGGAGGGCGCAGGGGGGTCTGGTGGTCGGGAGGAGGCTTTGTTGGCCGGCGGCGGTCGGAGGCAAGGTCCTCGGTGGCTGGAGGGTTGCGATTTGGGTTTGGGTTCAAATGCGAGGCAGAGGAAGGCGGAGGAGGAAGGAGATCGAAGGGGGTGGCGACGCTGGGGGGAGGGGGGGCGACGGGAGCGATTGGGGTGGGGCGACGGCGAGTTGAGCGGTTTTTCCCTCTTTTTATTTGTTTGAATGATGGAAAGGAAAGAGGAGGGTTAACCATATAAATAATTATATATATTTAATTTAATTCCTAAATGTTAGTTTTTCATTCGAACTCCAAATCAAATCCAACGACTATCCCCCCAAGCTAAATACCCCCATTCCGAACACAATGGGATATCTCCCTAAGCCAATTAGACTGTTTCAATCAGTTTTCATCAAAATTAAATTATAAATAATATAACGTTCAAAATTGATTTCAATGTACATTTTAATTTACCGGGGCCACATACTGACACCAAAAGTCACCGAAAAATAAATATAGCTATGTTTTGACAATACGGTCCTAACAAAACTAATTTCGTCGAATTTGGAAACTGTTTGAAAAATGGTCATTTTCCAGTTGATTAAATTCAAATTAAAATTACCAAACACGTTTAAATTCACCACGCTCACATACAAATTCCAAAAATTCTGAAAATTGGAATCTAGCATAATTTGACATTCCGGATCCAACAAAAGTGGTTCCGTCGAAAATGGAGGTCGTTTGCACAATGTCTATTTTTAAGGGCTATATATTATTTTAAATATATATAAATTCTATAGCAACTATTCTAAATTTTAAACTGGACATAACTTTCACTTTATATTATGAAATTTGGATTTTTCACATTCGTTAGAAAGATATTATTAAACAGATTCAAATATTTCTTGTTTTACTGAAATCTGATTTATTCTGAATCATATACATTCATTTGAAATTTGAAATCGAATTTTCAAACTATCATGCCATTTCAGGCTCGTTTTATAATTGAAATAAATTTATTCATTCTAACTTTGATTTAAATAATTTTATAGTCGTTATTCACTACACCAAAATAGCCAATTTAGCACATTAGGATGCAGATATTTGATATGGCCTTAAGCCGTATCAAATTTGGTAGGGCTTATAGCCATATCAAATTTGATAAGCCGTATCAAATTTTGTTTTGCAATCTGCACCTCCATCAACACTTAAAATCTCACCCTAGATCTTCAAGGGTTCATATCGGTTCTTTTTTATTATGCTTAGACCCGTATCAAATGCGAAGGGTAATTTCTCCATTTCGTTTCGTTATTTTCTGGCTTCTCCCTTTCCACTTTTCCATTTCGACCAAAATAAAATTTTTTACCAAGTCTTCGAATCCCTAAAATTTCAATTCTTCGATCCAAATAAAAGAAATGATCGTTGGCCTGCTAGTAGTGATCACTAAGCAACCTTCTATATTGGTCGCTTCCTTCGACTTCGAGCCGCCCTCCTCTCCTTCGACTTCGAGTCTCGACAGCAACCCTAGCCTCCAGGTTTCAACATCAACAGAAATCGGCAATCAAGTTTCAACATCATCCCTTGCTCCAAGTTTTGACAGGAATGGAGCAACCCTAGCCACCCTCCTCTCCTTCGACAGTCAAGTTCAACATCAGCAGTGCTGCGGCAACGAGCCCTCCTGTACATTACATTTTTTTTAATTAAGAAAGCAGAAATTAAAGGTGGAGAAGCTTAGACATATGTAGAACTCATATAAGGTGGATACTGTTAATGTGGGTCAAAGGATATATGAACATATAACATGTTTGTCTAAAATCTGTAGTAGCAAATTTCTCAAAAGGAATGAAACTGGCTAATTCAATTTTGGCATACACGAAGCACTTGCAAACTCTGTCAAACGGTCTGCTTACATAAAAAAATGTTCTCCCCCCATGTTTGTTCCTACACCGATCCACTAGCCCGCTATCATTTTTAACGAGAAAGAAGTACAGGCATTTGAAATCCCTGAAAAGATGCATAAGTTAATTAATTTTAGAACCATGATTGAAACACCCCACCTCCGTTAAGGTCACTCACAAAGGGAATGCCTTAACTTTGGTGGTGAATTATAGGTAAAAGACACAGATAATTTACAATACAAACATATATAAGCAGCGGAAAAAAAACTAACTTTATTTCATACGTGGTTCATAACAAAAACATTACAGCAAACTGTCTCAAAACAACTTCCAAATCATTACATAAAAATCTATGTCTTGATTATAACATAAAGAAGCATAAAACATAATAAAACTGCATAAATCCCCAAATAGTACTGTGTCCAAAGCCATAGCAAAAGATAAGAGGTTCCAAGCTATACATCACACAGTCTTCAAGCTTGGAAAGATGAACGGTCCAAATTAAGCTGAGCTATTCCCTCCCTGGCTACCTGATGGGGGAGGGGGGAGAACGGAAGAAAAGAGAGCGAAAGAAGAATGGGTGAAACATAAGTCTGGTAAGTCGAGTGATTATTCAGCATGTAAACTGGTAAGAGAACCATGACATGAATAAACTGGACGCAGGACAGTAACAAAGAAATAAGGTAACATAGGATAAGACAAGGTAAACAAGGCAAGATAAACTAATAATACTATCGTAATCATATCCATATTCTCTGCACCTACTAGATATTTCAACTATCATCATGAGTTCAAATCCAGTGATCCCTTTTTTATCGATCGACTCCTACTCGCACGCATTTAACACTTGTGTCATATGGCCCCGCTCGATTGTAGATATCTGTGCTGGTCCCACCATGGGGTGTATCAAATCCTATGGTGGCAACCCGACACGATTCAAGATGCACAGTGTATAACTACTGATGCCCAGTGCCTGCTTTTTCCACTCCGGAGTATGTGGACGCCCGTACTCCGTCGGAACCTACACTGATGCACCAACCGCCGTTGTTTTGACCGCTTATAATCAGCCCAGTAATCGTTACCCACCCTGCCTAGTTCAGGGTACCATGATACGTCTATGTGGGTTACTGCTGAAATGGGTCCTCGTTACTAGGGTTTTCTAATCAACGTGTTAAACTGGTTAAGTGTCCAAGTTAACCTGACCCTACCCATCAATTTAGTTAACATGTTGTATTAGTTAAGTGTTGCCTTAATTAACTTAACCCTACCATTCCTGACTTAGCTTTAATTCATTTATTAAAGCACTAACCACTCACATTAGACATGTATTGTTGCGGTCAATGGATGTGTCGGTCGTGTCCGGGCAGTTTTACACCGCAACTCAGTCTAACCTCAGGTTCTTTTGGGCTCGATGCACTAACCTCCCACATTAGAAATATATTGTTATGGTTGTTGGATGTGCCGGACGGTTCCGGGCAGTCTTAAACCGTAACTCAATCTAACCTCGGGTTAGGCATATTCGTCTTTTCTAAATTTACATATTTACCTCTTTATATTTATATGTAAATTATTGTCATTCAAGTCAAGCCCCACTTTCCCTTTTAAATCAAGTTCATAATTTTAGGTATAAAAATTTATACCACTTTATGCCATAAAACATTTACATGTTTATGAGCCAAATATGCCAATTATACGTAATTTCATGTTTTTCCCCAACGTTACCCCCGTTAAACATTCGAATAAATCACATAAAATGTTAGGCTCGATACAGCCTAACTTATACACAAAAGGGGAAAAAGAGGAGCATGTAATAATTCCAACATCATAAAAATATGGATCTAACTACACATGTATCATATGAATTTGGCATAGAACAATATACATTTAATTATGAACTTGCAAATTTAGATCTACTCAACATGAATCATGAAATAGGGGTTTTACATAGAACTACATAAACTTAAAATTAGGCATGTAGTTGTGAACTTGCAAATTAGCTGGATCAAATTTAACATGAACCTAATCATATTAGCATGTAGTTTTGGTCATATATGTGACCATGGTTGAACTTGCATAAACATAGCAAAATTCCCAAATTGACATACAACATATAGGTGTCATAACCAAATCATACAACATGAAATGTCATCGCCAAATAATACAACATGGTATGTCATCGCCAAATTACACAACATGATATGCCATTGCCAAATTATACAACATAATATGTCATCGCCAATTTATTCAACATGATATATCATTGCCAAAGTATACAACATAATATGTCATCACTAAATTACACAACATATATGTCATTGCCAAATTATACAACGTATGGATTCGTTGCCAAGCATTTAACATTTATCATCAAATTACATACAACATGGTCACAAACTTAACATGATAAGAGTCATAGTCTTAATCAATTCAGTTTTAACAAAAAGGATAGGCATAAATTTACATTAGGCGTTGTTCTACATCCAGTTATTTAGTCATGATTCTAATATCATTTAGATCTAAATGATAATGGACTTACAAAAAGTAGACTAGTCTTGAGTTCTGGGATCTGTATTCTGAAATTGAATAGCTCTCCTTTGTTGTAGACGTTGAATTCTCTTAGTTGAATTAGATTTGATTTGTAATTCCTAACTCCCTTTATAGTTGAAGGAGAATGGCAGCTACTCTAGGTTGAGTTCTGACAACATGACGGTCTTAGGAATATTTTTGTGTGGCTTAGGGTTTAGATTTAGGTTGCTTATATAGAAGTTTGATTTAATAGGAGCCGTCAGATCAAACTAGGGAAAATCAAGGCTATTCAAACCTAAGAGAACCAAGCAGAACTTGCCACACAAGCCTTAATGACACAACAAATCATCATACAAAGAAACATGTTAGTTTTCAGATCTAGCCGAAGGGGGAGGTCGACCCCCAGGTCGACCTGTATGGGGGTAGGTCGACCCCCTGGTCGACCTCCTGGTCGACCTGGCGTTGGGCGGGAAAATTCCCGCCCAGCCCGCTTCTGCTTCTGATTTCGAAATTTGAATTTCCTGAAATTTATTCTGAGCTGTTTATTTAAATTCTTGAATCTTCTTAAGGTCATAACTCCTTCATACGGAGTCTGATTTACGCAAACTCGGACTCTATCTCAAGCAAAATTCCAAGACGAACGCAATGGCATAATCCCTTTCTCTTATTTCTTACATTTGTAATTAATTATTCTTTAATTCGTTACCTTAATGTTTACAGAAAATACGGGGTGTTAAATTCTCCCCTCCTTAAAGGATTTCGTCCCCGAAATCTTCGAGTCAAGGAGAACGTATATCCTTCCATCCAATCATCCATCTACTCAATCATCAAACACAGGCATCCATTGTCCTTAAAAAGACTTCTAATGCATCATGATCATATGCATAGTGTGTGTACATGTCCTTATCTAATGCAAAATCAGGCGGTCTACTGATTCAGTTGATTTCCTTAATGCAAGTCATGTCGGTGCCATGAGTCCATTATGTATGTAATCATCCCTAATCATACTTTCTACATGAGTGCACAATCATTCATACAAATGCAATATCCACATGATAACACATCAAGTTTCAATCACATACAAGTACATATATGCATATGCAATTTGAAAGTGACTGAGCCGATCTAACACCTAATGTGTGTATATATGCATCCACGAGCAATCACTTGCAACCACTTGCAACCATCAATCATAACATGTTTACATCCATTGGTTTCTACCTAAGGATCGAGAATAGCACTGAGGAAAAATACTAAAAAGATAGATACGAGCATGAACAAACTTAAGGAAAAAGATATCAAAGATGTACCCTCAAAAAGGAAAGGGTAGGCTGCGCGTATCTTGGCCTCAGTCTCCTAAGTCACATCTTCCTCAGCGTCACTTGAACTTTAACAAGTTTGACTTCGCGGTTGCGTAGCCTTTTGACTTCTGTACCTAAGATATGAGTTGGAACTCTTCTCACAGTCGCCTCTCGTTCTACTTCTACTTCCTCTAATATGCTTCTTTCCACCACTTCCACAGACTCATGTAAGCTCTTCCGTAGGTGAGAAACGTAAAAGACATTTTGAACTCCAGCCAATCTTTCGGGCAGCTCTACTCTGTAAGCCATCTTTCCAATCCTTTCAATGATAGGAAACAACCCGACAAATCTTGGTGCCAACTTTCCTGCGGATCCGAAGCGAACGACGTTCTTCAAAGGAGATACTTTAAGGAAAACCCTGTCTCCAACCTCAAACTCAAGGTCGGTCCTTCTTTTATCTGCATAGGACTTCTGTCTATCTTGGGTAGTCTTTATTCTTCTTCATATCAAGTCCACTTTCTCTGAAGTTTCTCTAGTCATATCTGGTCCAAGTATGAGCTTGTCTGTAGACTCCCACCAACAAGTTGGTGATCGGCATGGTCTTCCATATAAAGCTTCGAAGGGTGCCATGCATATGGTGGCTTGGTAGTTATTGTTGTTAGCAAACTCCACCAAAGGAAGATGATCCTCCCATGTTCCTGCAAAGTCAAGAATGCATAATCTTAAGAGGTTCTCTAATACTTAGTTCACACTTTCCGTCTGACCATCGGTTTGGGGGTGATAGGCCGTGCTCAAGCAAAGCTATGTGCCTACAGCCTCTTGCAAGCTCTTCCAAAACTCGCTCGTAAAGATAGGATCTCGGTCACAATTACCCAAATACTGGTATTTTTAACGGGTATAAAGTGAGCGCTTTTTGTGAGCCTGTCCACTATTACCCAAATACTGGTATTGCCCCTTTTTGACCTAGGCAGCCCATCGATAAAGTCCATTGAAATGCTATCCCATTTCCACTGTGGGACCTCTAGAGGATGAAGCAAACCACCAGGCTTCTTTTGTTCCGCCTTGACTTGCTGGCATATTAAGCACTTAGAGACGAATTCCACTATCTCCCTCTTCATGCCATTCCAAAAGAAAACCCTTTTTACATCTTTATACATCTTGTCTCCACCTAGGTGTATGGTCTACTTGGAATGGTGTGCCTCTTCGAGAACCTTCGTCACCAAATCCCTTACTTGTGGGACGCATAGCCTTCCATCCCGCCTCAAACAACCCTTATCATCGATGGAGTATCTATTGAGGTGACTAGAAGTCTCACCCCTAATTAGCTTATCCATCACATTAACTAGCTGAGGGTCTTCACGTTGCGCGGTTCCTATTGAGTCCAAAAGAGTAGGCTGCACTTCTAGCGATGCTAACAAACTAGTCACATGATCGATAGAGGGTCTAAAGTTAAAATTGGCTATGTACTCCAAGCTCTGCCTTTCTACAAAGAGAGGGCTTAAGGTCAGCTTCTTTCTACTCAAGGCATCTGCTACTACATTGCCCTTGCCAGGGGTATAGGAAATCTCGAAATCGTAGGATGCCAAGAATTCCATCCACCTTTGTTGCCTCAAGTTAAGATCTTTCTGCAAGAAAAGATACTTCAACGATTTATGGTCAGTATACAATTCAAACTTCTCACCTAGGAGATAATGGCACCAAGACTTGAGCGCAAAGACGATGGCAGCCAACTATAGATCGTGGGTTGGGTAGTTTTTCTCATGTACTTTCAATTGTCTACCTCCACAAGCTACTACCTTCCCATCCGGCAATATCAGAACTGGGGTTGTTGTTAGATCCCTCTTTAATCATTGGAAAGCAACATCACAATCCAAATTCCAATTTGAAGTTAGGTTCTTCTTCATCAACCTTGTAAGTGGAGCTGAGATTTTCGCAAAGTCTTTGATGAACTTTCGATAAAAGCCCGCTATCCTGAGGAAGCTCCGGACCTCGGTCGCATTCTGTGGAACCTTCCAATCTTGCACCGCAACTACTTTTGCGGGGTCCGCAACTACTTTTGCGGGGTCCGCAGCTAACCCTTCCTTGGACACCACATGTCCAAGAAACCTTACTTCCTCTCTCCAGAAGTGGCATTTGGAGAATTTGGCTTTCAACTGATGTGCTCGAAGAGTATCCATGACTTCTTTTAAATGCCGAGCATGCTCTTCCTCACTCTTTGAGAAAATCAAAATGTCATCTACGAAGACCACCACAAACTTATTTAGGGACTCCCTAAACGCCCTGCTCATTAAGTTAACGAAATAAGCGGGTGCGTTTGTCAAGCCAAAAGGCATGACAAGCCACTCGAAGAAACCATCTGGCGTTCTGAACGCGGTCTTATCAATACTGTCTTCAGCCACTCTTAGCTGATGAAACCCGGTAGCTAGAACTAGTTGGGAGAAAACCGATGCACCTACAAGCTGATCGAACAAGTCATCTATTCTTGGGAGTGGGTGCCTATTCTTCTTGGTCAGCTTGTTTAGCTCCTTATAATCCACGCATAGGTGAAGCGAACCGGCCGCTTTAGTTGCGAACACTACTGGAGCACCCCATTCAAAAATACTCCGCCTTACAAACCCCTTCTCAAGCAACTCTTTAACTTGCTTGCTGAGTTCTTTCTTCTCCCTTGGAGCCATGTGTCTAACGGGTAAAGCAACGGGTTTTGCATTATCACCGAGGTATATAAGGAAGTCTATCTCCCGCTTCGGAGGTAAGCCCTTCACCTCTTCAAAGACATCCGAGTTTTCACGGACTACTCTAACAGACTGCAAATTCTCAACAGACGCATCAAGAGATTTTATATAGCTAAGCATAACAGAGTTCATGGGATTACAAGAAATTTCGAGAGTGTTACCAAGACGAGTCATGAGTCTAACCACTCTCTTTTCACAATCGAGGATGGCACCATTACTAGATAGCCAATCCATGCCTAGAATCAACCCATAGCCCGTGAAGCCCAGAACATAGGCATTACATCTAAACCCAACACTTAGTATAGAAATTTCCAAATCCAAACAAATCATTGACAAATAAGTTGAGCCCCCAATTGGATTTGAAACAACCAAGGGATCCTCTACTAAATTGGTGTCTAGATGCAAAAATTCAACTAAAGCAGTAGATATAAAAGAGTGCGATGTGCCAGAATCAAAGAGTGTAGGAACAGGATGATCAAAAAAATAAACTAAACTCTCAACAGAAACATTTCTATCTCGTTCTTGCGGAGGTGCCATGAAAGCGTGAACCTGCCCTCCAGAAGTAGATCCAGCTCTCTACCCTTGCCCTTGCTTTCTTGGGAAGTCCTTAGCCATGTGTCCCGTCTTGCCGCAATGGAAACAGCCACCCATCTTCCTCTTCTTCTTTCTGCAGTCCTTAACCAGATGTCCAGGAATGCCACAAAAATTACATTTCCTCTTGTCACGGGGTTTGTTGTTCTTCCTGCCCTTCTTGGAATCTGTATTCTTCCTCTGTGATCCTTCCACTTTCTTATCTTGAGGTACTTCCACCTTTGTCTCTTTCTTGCCAACCTTATCTTCCTCTTGTAACAGTGCCATGTCCACCAGTCTCTCATAAGTTGCACCCATAGGTATATGGGACATAGCTACGCTGTGCAGTGGCTCATTCGGTCCTTTAACAAAACGGAGAGCCTTCTTATGTGGAGTGTTCACTAACTCCAATCCGAACCTAGCTAGCTGGTTGAATTGGTTAATGTATTCCTTGACTGACATACTTCCCTGTTTGAGAGCTAAGAACTTCTCCATCCGTAGGCTTCGTTCAGCTTGTGAGAGGAATTTCATTTCAAACCTCATTCCAAAATCCATCCAAGTTTCAACGGGTCTTTCAGCGTTAGTAACTTCCCACCAATAGGAGGCTTCGTCTTTAAGCAACCATATGGCCAACTGTATCTTCTGCCTATCACACACTTCGAAGATATCAAACAAATCCTCGGTTTCTTTGAGCCAGTTTCTTACTTCCACGAAGGATTCATTTCCATTGAAGTTCTTTCCACCCATGGCTCGAAAGTCCCTACATATTTTTGAGAAAGATGTTGCACGAGGAGGAGGAGGAACCACTGCAGCTGGGGGCGGAGGAACGTCTGCTGGGCCTGCGACATTAGCCCAAGCCTCTAGGTACCTTCCGAACCAGCCAGGTACCGGCATGCCCTCTGGAAGGTTAAGATCCCCAGACATGCTGAAACGAAAAAGGAAAGATTCAAAACAAAGGATAGAAAGATAGTGCATATGGCTTTTGGGGGATTATGCCTTTTTAAAATAAAACACTTTTTCTTGAAAATTGTTTCTTTAAACTTCTCTTTGAAAAACAGTTTTCATTTTTTTTTTCTGATCTGGTAAACCTTTGCTCTTATACCAAGTGAAACACCCCACCTCCGTTAAGGTCACTCACAAAGGGAATGCCTTAACTTTGGTGGAGCATTATAGGTAAAAGACACAGATAATTTACAAGATAGACATATATAAGCAACAGAAAAAAAACTAACTTTATTTCATACGTGGTTCATAACAAAAACATTACAGCAAACTGTCTCAAAACAACTTCCAAATCATTACATCAAAATCTCTGTCTTGATTATAACATAAAGAAGCATAAAACACAATAAAACTGAATAAATCCCCAAGTAGTAGTGTGTCCAAAGCCATAGCCAAAGATAAGAGGTTCCAAGCTATACATCACAGAGTCTTCAAGCTTGAAAAGATGATGGTCCAAATTAAGCTGAGCTATTCCCTCCCTGGCTACCTGAGGGAGGGGGGAACGAAAGAAAAGAGAGCGAAGGAAAAATGGGTCAGACATAAGTCTGGTAAGTCCAGTGATTATTCAACATGTATACTAGTAAGAGAACCATGACATGAATAAAATGGACGCAGGACGGTATTAAAGAAATAAGGTAACATAGGATAAGGCAAGGTAAACAAGGCAAGATAAACTAATCATACTATCGCACTCATATCCATATTCTCTACACCTATTAGATATTTCAACTATCATCATGAGTTCAAATCCAGTGATCCCTTTTTTATCGAACGGCTCCTACTCGCACGCATTTACTACTTGTGTCATACGGCCCCGCTCGATTGTAGATACCTGTGCTGGTCCCACCATGGGGTGTATCGGATCTTATGGTGGCAATCTGACACGATTCAAGATGCACAGTGTATAACTACTGATGCCCAGTGCCTGCTTTTTCCCCTCCGGAGTATGTGCATGCCCGTACTCCGTCGGAACCTACACTGTCACACCAACCGCCTTTGTTTTGACCGCTTATAATCAGCCCAGTAATCGTGCCCCACCCTGCCTAGTTCAGGGTACCGTGATACATCTATGTGGGTTACAGCTGAAATGGGTCCCTGTAACAATCTGAATTTTAATAAAATGTTGAAACTAGAAATCAGGGTATAATTAAATTTTTAAATGAGAATCATGGGAAACGAGGTTGCGCCATTGCATTCGTCTTGGAATTCTACATGAAATAGAGTCTGAGTTTTCGAAAATCGGAGTCCGGATGAAGAAGTTATGGCCTGTAGATGATTCAGCAGATTTTAGGCAGCACAGGACCAGGCAAGTCGACCTGGGGGTCGACCATGTGGTCGAACTACCCCCCAGGTCGACCATGTGGTCGACCTCCCCCTCTTACAGGTCGACCTGGTCGGCCTGTTTTGACCCAGAACTCATTTTTGAAGCCTGAGACGTGTTTTGATGGTCCGGATTGATTCTTGGGTTAATCTAAGGGCCTAAACTAGTTGCTACACCTACAAAAACACCCTTAGACCTAACCTAATTCATATCAAATCATTCTTACACCATTATGATGCTAAAATACCTCTTGAACCATGGCCGCCGTCTCCAAATCGAAGTACAAACATTCAAACTCAAATCAATTCAAAGAACAAGGCTTCTACAATGATTCAAGACAATAAATCAACAACGTCACTGCAACATTCTACAACAAATTCAGTTCTTAATTCATTAGCCATGCTCTGTAAGTTCTAGTAGTTTTTAGATTTAAATATTTAATTATAATATGGCCATGGAATAAAGTGGAATTGGATTTAAGTATGTTTATTGATTCAGATCTATTTCTGCGCTTCTTGAATCTTGAGTTTTGGGACTTTTCTATGTTCGTTTTCATGCCAAGCTTATGATCTATTCAGCCTGTTGTAAATCAGTTTTTCTTGATTCATATTGATATTATTATCAAGATCTATCTTTTATGCCAGAGATGATGTTTTTATGCCAGTTTTCTCTCTATACTGATTGTTATACAAATTCTACCTTCCCCTATTTATTTTCTTTTGATGAACCTATGTCATTTTCGGACCTAGGCCTAAATTACGATATACGAGCGATGGTATACGGGGGAAATATTGGAATATTGCCTAGTGGAATATATGTGTTTGGTGGAATTGATGGCATTACATAAAAATTGGATATTTGGGTATTACTACCATTAACATGAAATTTGAAATTTGGGTATTGTCAATATAATTGAAATTGCAAGTTTAGGCATACATGAATTGGCATGTAAATTAAATCACGAGTTTGGGACTATGTAAATTAAATCAAAAGATTGAGCTTATGTTAATTAGGCATATGTAGAATTGGGAATTTGAACATGAAAGCAATCGTAAACTTGATAGTTGGCATAAACATGTATTATGAACTTGGGCAACTGACATGTCCTGTAATAAAAAGATTATAGTTTGGGATAACTACATCATGAATCATGATTTGGGTTTATTGGGTATGAAACTTGATACATGTAATTTTGGCTAGAACTTGATATGGTAAAATGGCATAAAATTGGCATACATGTAAAACGAAATAAATTGAACATATGTAAATTTGGTACGAATTGGGCATATGTAAAATTTACATGTAATCTAGAACTTGGGCATATGTTAATTATGTGAAATTTGGAATAGAAACATATATGATAATTTATGACTTGGAGAAAGTTTAATATGAACACACCTAAGTTGGGTTTTGGGTAGTTGGCATGTACTGTAAATAAAAGGCTATAACTTGGCATAACTTTATAGTGAATTATGATAATAATTTGGGAATACGTTTTGGGGCAAAAACGTGAATTATGAACTTGGAAAATGGGCCATAACATTAAATTGTTAGCACATTTACATATAAAGAACAAATATGTAAATTTAGAAAATATGAAATGCTTAACCCGAGGTTGGATTGAGTTGTGATGTAAACCTGCCCGGACCCGCCCGGCTGTCCAGTAATCACAACAATACCTATCCAATGTGGGAGGTTAAGGCATTAAGCCCAATAAGGACCCGAGGTTAGACTGAGTTGCGGTGTAAACCTTCCCGGAACCGACCGGCTGTCCAGTAACCGCAACAATACCTGTCTAATGTGAGTGGTTGGTGCTTTAATGAATAAGTTAAAGATAAGTCAAGATTGATAGGGTTAAGTAAACTAAGAACGCTTAACCAGCATAACATTTTAACTAGTGGGTGGGTTAAGTAATATGACTAGACTAATGACACTTAACCATTATAATATGACTGGTGGATGGGGTTAAGTTAACATGCACTTAACCAATATAACGTGATGCGTGGTAAGGTTAAGTAACAACAGAGGGTAACACTTAACTGTCACAACATGATAAGTAGGAGGGCTAAGTCAATGTACACTTAACCAATATGACATGACATGCGGTGGGGTTAAGTTAACACAAGGGAGAACACTTAGCCAGTATAACAAGGCTTGCGGTAGGGTTAAGTAACACAAGGAACAACACTTAACCGATATAACATGATGTGTGGTAGGGTTAAGTAAAACAAGAGAAAACACTTAACCAACTTAACATGCTTGAATCGGTGGGTTAAATACATCACGGGAAGGTGGGTAATATCTGTACGCCCACAAACTTAACCAGTTGGAAACCCTAGTAACGGGGACCCATTTCAGCAGTAACCTAATTAGGTATCATGGTACCCTGAAACTAGGCAGGGTGGGGCACGATTACTGGGCTGATTGTAAGCGGTCAAAAGCGACGGCGGTGGGTGCACAGTGTGGGTTCTAACGGGGTGCGGGCGTGCACACACTTCGGAGCATACAAACAGGGCACTGGGGCACCAGTAGTATAACCTATGTATTCTAGAATTGTGTCGGGCCGCCACCATGGGTCTTGATACACCCCATGGTGGGACCAGCATAGGTATCTACAATCATTGGGGGACGTATGACACACATAGGTAGCATAATCCCTAGGTTGGACCTAGGTGGCATAAACCCTAAATCCGAGAAGTGTTCAATAGGTAGCATAATCCCTAGGTTGGACCTAGGTGGCATAAACCCAATGTAACGACCCGGATTTTTGCGACTTTGGTTATCGACATAAGCTCGATGTCGATAACCAAAACATCGAAAAATCCTGGTAATTAATGAAAGAAATTAGAGGGTGAGGATAGATAAGATAGAAACTTAGAATAGAAGAAGAAAAGAAGAACTTACATCATCAGAGTAACACGAACCTCACAGCGGAATGAATAACATATAACATAACTTTGAAATATAACAGTTATGTATACAATAGCACTTATCAGAGTACAGCACTTACAACAACAGCGGAAAAACAATAGCTATACAATCTTGAAACCTCCTGCTCCAAGCTCTCCAAGTATATCTGTAAATCCCGACTACTTGACTGCCCGTACAAATTTAGGCACCCAAGAGTCTAGGGAAAACAACAAAGTAAACTCCGGGTCAGTCATGGGACTGGTGTGAGTAAAATAGTTTAACACAGTTTAACATATATTTGATATCTCATAAGACCACGCCGTGAATACGGAACGGGTTTTTCCCTTATGAGAATCCAACATCTTTGACAAGCAATATCATTCTGATATTATAATAATGTCTAAGTACAAATATATATCAATCTAGCAGAAACGCTTTCATCTCACGTTCTACATATATAGTATACAATCAAAATCGCAAGCACGTATTGGATAATGGATTTCCAACTATGACAAGGTATGGAACCACATTCTTCTTGTGTACCTCTAGAGAGGAATACACTGGGTTCAACAAGAACATCTTGCAACCCGGCCACACATGACCGACCACCCATTTCGCTTGAGTGTATCGAATGTATATCACCAACGGTTGGGATCAGCAACCGTTTCCCGAATGGGACAGCATCGACAATAGATTATAGAAATAAATGAAACTCTGGATCAGGTGATTATACACCCTAATAGGTGCGACCTACATAGCCATGCTGCCTGCCCGATTTCTGTCATTTACCGGTTGATGAGGCTAGAAGCTACGCTTTATCATCACATCAGATTCACTTCGAATGCCACATTGTCAGATCCATCGAAAATCACTAATTGACGTCTACAACAGTACATTATGTGTTAGCTAAAGAAGTTTCCTTCTCCGCTTCCACTCTCGGTACGGTTGAAGAAATCAATGTGCGTGACCTTTCTGGAAATACTCTGTCAGACATTCATCCATACAAGTCATTCTCATTCACTTAGAATGTCACATCGTCATACCCGCCAAATCACAAATTGATTTCCTCAAAAATACAACGGGTATACAGCTAAGAGAAACGAATTCCTCCGCCACCAAATGTGAATACGTTTGAACAGATCAACTTACGCGATTTATTAGATATACTCTGTCAGACCTTCGTCCATACAAGTTGTCCTGGGACTGGACAAACCGAAGGCACTATTCAGTATATCCATCTTAGTCACTGTTATCTAAGACTTTTACAACAGCCCTTGCATTTTACTCCGTCTTCAATTATCTTTGGCATATATGATTCGCGACGCTTATGCCAATACAGAGTGGTTCTTTGGATAATAATCCAACCGGTCTCTCCATATTAACAACGTTAAAATGGTCAAAACTTCGATAGTCTGTGATTTAACCATCAAAGAAAAACAAGTGTGCAAACAACGACATTATTTCCAGATGGAAATTATATCGGTAAATCATCAACATATATCTATATATATATATTCACATTGCATTATTTTCTATGTTTAGAAAATATATGTTATTAACACTGGAAAACGTTTTCCATTTGCTTATTTACAAATCACTACTCTTCCCCAACTATCAGTCCCTGACTGTGAACTAGTATGAGAACAATTCCCTAAGTATAAATCCCGAAGGCCGAAACCAACATCAGATAGACACTTAGAAAACCCTTCAATTTACTAATCTCTAGTCAGTTCTAATTTTACTTAACTCTATTTGATTAACTCTGATTGATTAACTCTAACTGGTCAACCTTAATTAATTAACTCTAACTGGTTTTACTTGGTTTGACTAACTCCATTTGTTAACTCGACTGACAAATTCAACTCGATTAACTGAACTAATCACTTTGATTAACTCGACAAATTCACTTTGGTTAACTTAACCAATTCACTTAACTAATTCACTTAGTTTAACGTAACTAATTCACTTTGATTAATCTAACTATTCACTTAACTCATGTCGAATAAACTATATTCGATAACTCCTCTAACTCTACTCGAATAAACTATATTCGATTAACTCCTTTAATCTATTCGATTTGATAACTCCCCTTTTCGAATAACCAATATTCGATTAACTCACTTCGAATAACTAATATTCGACTACTCACTTCGAATAACTAATAATTGATAACTCCTTCGAATAAACTATATTCGATAATCTCCTCTCGAATAACTAGATTCGATTAACTTAACTTATTTAACTTAACTTATTTAACTTAACTTGATTAACTCCTATCGAATGACTAGATTCGATCAACTTAACTTATTTAACTCATCTTGATTAACTCCTATCGAATAACTAGATTCAATTAACTTAACTTATTTAACTCATCTTGATTAACTCCTATCGAATAACTAGATTCGATTAACTTAACTTATTTAACTCATCTTGATTAACTCATATCGAATAACTAGATTCGATTTAACTCCATTCGCTTGACTCTAGATCGCAACGATCACAATGGTTACGACTGATTCCCTTAGGCAACATCCGACCGCCTTAGGCTATTTACAGCCCTGCGAATTACGCTAGCAGTCGTACGAGATGGCAACTTACCCTGAATACTATGTTTGACTAACTCTGTCTCAAATAACTATATTTGATTAACTCTAGTTTGTTTTAACTCTAATCGATTAACTCTAACCGAGTAACTCTAACTCGATCAACTCAACTTGATTAACTCGACTTACTTAACTCAACTGGTTAACTTGACTTACTTAACTCACTGGTTAACTTGACTTACTTAACTCACTGGTTAACTTGACTTGCTTAACTCACTGGTTAACTTGACTTACTTAACCCAACTGGTTAACTTGACTTACTTAACTCACTGTTTAACTTGACTTACTTAACCCAACTGGTTAACTTGACTCACTTAACCCAACTGGTTAACTCTATTGAACTGGTTAACTCTACTGAACTGGTTAACTCTACTGAACTAGTTAACTCTATTCAACTAACCCGACTCGACTAACCCGTTTCGAATAGCATATTCGTTTTACTAACTTTCGAATACCATATTCGATTTACTCCCTTCAAATACCATATTCGATTTAACTCCTTTCGAATACCATATTCGATTTACTTTATTCACTTTATACAGATTTCCTTTTTAACAATGTTTTATTCATTTGAAAAGATTTACTTTAAAATAACGGTTCTACACTTTAAAAATGATTTCCTTTTTATAACGTTTCCTTTTCAATTTTATTTGTAAATGGTTTACAAATATTTCCTTTTCAAATTTATTCTTGAAATATTCTAACTCCTTAAATTCTCTGAAAAATTCGCCATAACCTCCTTTATAACGGGAGCATCGGGAAAATCCCCAAACCCGCCACACAGGCCTTTCCATTCAAAAAGAAAATGGTTTGTAATTATTTCCTTTTTGAATATCTCCTATTTATAAATATTCCAATTTATAAACATTTCTTATTTATAAATATTCCACTTTATAAATATCTCTTATTTATAAATATCCCATTTTATAAATATTCTATTTTCAATATCACTTTGAAAATCCCCTTATCAACATTTCGGTATGTTATGGTATTCAATCATATCAAATCACGATGTTCAATATCGCCCAAGCACATATAATCGACCACATATTTTATATCACATCATATAACAATATATGAAAAACAATAAAATAACTGTCGAGGAATCCAGTCGGATTCCTCCAACCTGTCTCCCTGCATCCACAGATGTTACACAATATGATTATCATCACTTCCAGTTCAATATAAATTATCCTGATAGCAGAATCAATATATAAATATTTACCAGTTTATATATATATATATAATTATATATATATATATATAATTATATATATATATATAATTTTCACTAACTGACTAGCAGTTCAATCAATCAACCAACACACAACAATCAACAGATGATTAACAGTTCTAAAAATACATTATAAAAATATAACTGTTCAGAGTTGGTGAGTTTTACTCACATTTGCAGTTCATCGTTAAAGAACGATAAACTGTTATTTGATCTGAATCAAACAGTTTATTTCTCCATAAATTCAAACGAGCTCCAATCCACTTCCAGTCAGTATCATTGGGTAGTGCCCGTCCATACGATCCCATCGGATCCTGTTTTACCCAATTCTGATATCGTATAGAAGAGTTACGATATTTAGAAGTTAAATATACATTAAAATAAATAAAAACTTGAATTATTCTTTAACGGGCCTCACCCTTCTTAAATTAACGGCCCACTACCATACACCCTTAAAGCCCACCGCACCTTTAATCCTCCTTCCCCAATTACCAGTTCGATGTCTGCTCCTCCATCATCAAACCATGGCCGCAGTTTCCACCACCATTATCTCCATCTCCATCCTACTTAAATTCAAACTAAAATCACAACAATTATCCTCTTCCAAAACCACACCTCCCCATACCATCAACTTCCCACTCGCTCGCCACTTTCCTCCACCTGCTTCAGGTTTGTACGACGTCGGCCCAACCAATTTGGCCACCGTACTTCACCAAATTCCTCCCTGAAGTGCTAAATCACCTCACAAGCTCGAATACACCTATCGTTCTTCGAATCAAAGCCCGAAATCCGCCAATTTCTAAACACTAAGTTTCCTGTTGTGGTTCGACTTCCGAAAGAAGACCACCAGTTCACTAAAACCCATACGAGCTTGAAGCAAATCACTCTTAGAACCCATACCTATATAGAATAGGATTTATAGCAATTTATTTTGATTTTATCTTGATTTTTTATTTGATCGACTTTTTGCTGTGAAGAGAAAATGGCAACGGCGGAAATTGTGTTGACTTTGAAATGAAGAATTAGGTTTTAGGAAAGGTAGGTGGTCTATTTATAAGGTAAACAAATATCTAGATATTTTTTTGAAGGAATATTCCTGGTATATTCCTTTTTTTAAATTAGTTTTCGACTTCTAAATATCTGTGTGATCCCACACGATACCCAAAAATCACGAAACTGGACATGTAGCTAGAGTTCGACATTACGGTCCCAACAAAACTGGTTTCGTCGAATTCCGACTCCGTTTGCTCACACAGCGTATTTTTAACCGTCAAAATACTGATTGTTTTACACTCTAAAAATCAGTATGGCCACACAGTGACTCTAAAAATCACGGAACTTGGAATCTAGCAATAATTTGACATTGCGGATCCAACAAAATTAGATTCGTCGAATTCCGACTTCGTTTGCAAAACCGGCTATTTTTAAAGCTCTGAATGACCCATTTAAATATATAAATATATTTAAATATAATTAAATTAAATATAAATAAATTTATTTTATCGTATATCTTCACATATGATATCGTACAGCCCCAGAGTGTCATATCAGAATTTACAGTTTGATATTTAAGATTTTAGATTTATCGATATTCAGTTTTATATCGAAAATCCTTTTATAACGTAAATAAAGCATTGCAAATTATAAAG
Organism: Allium sativum; assembly: GCA_030737875.1. Classification (NCBI taxonomy): domain Eukaryota; kingdom Viridiplantae; phylum Streptophyta; class Magnoliopsida; order Asparagales; family Amaryllidaceae; genus Allium; species Allium sativum. Next base: position 663,170,296 of record CM060919.1, read on the forward strand.
GAATTCCACAGCGACTTTTCTGAAATTTGATTTGGACATAAATCAAAATCTACACGACGAAATCCCGATTTTTCTCTTCCACCAGAAAGATATACTCCACCAGCTCCAAACGTTTCTTGTTTCACAGAAATCTAGCTTAAAACGAATCCTATACATTCAGTTGAAGTTCAAATCGCGAACTGCAGCGCCATTTCAAGCTCGATTTTAATTATAATATAATTATACGTTTCAAACTGATGTCGATTGAATATATTCGTCAATATGATTCAACTCTAAGCTGAATTAAATCTTGGGGATGACCCTGTTCACCTTATATTGTGATTTCCAATATTTTTGATTATTTCTGAATTAAATATATTATTTAATTTAATTAAATATTCCATATTATTTAATTAACGATGATTAAATTCCCTATATCACTATTTTAAACAAATAAACAAATAAATTATACCCTTGGAAAATGCGGGTCATTACACCCTAAATCCGAGAAGCATTCAATAGGTAGCATAATCCCTAGGTTGGACCTAGGTGGTAAAAATCCTGGTTGAATCTAGGAAGCGCTCGATAGAAAACCCTAGATTAGATCTAGGTAATAAATAATAGATGTACACGTGAAAGCAACCTTAATTTCGGGGATTGGGATCACGTTATGATTTTATCATTTTATATAGATTACTAGTTGGGACACTAGTTAGGTGGTGCAGAGCAAATAGGTATCATTTTAATGGTGAAGCTTAGAAATCTTGCGATGTTATAGAAACCTTGCAATGTGATACTTGGTACTTGTGATGCTACTCTTGATAGGAAGCATGGGATGTTATACTTGATTCATCGTGCCTGTAGCTTACCTTGTCATCAGGCTTATGTTTACTTTCAGTTTATTCATGCCATGTTATCTTTACCTGTTTTTATGCTGAAAGTCACTGGGAATTATTCAGTCTTTATGACTGACCCGTTTTGTTTCGCCTCCTTTTCTTCCGTTCCCCCCCAAGGTTCGCAGGGTGGGAATACAGCTTAGCTCGGATCTTACCAAGCTCCAAGGCTCTTTCATGTACTGCTTGGATTTCTCTTGGCTATGGCTTGCTTTGCTTTATTGGGGAATACTACAATTTATTTTTATGCTTCTTTGTTTTTGAGCAAGACAGATATTTTAGCTATGTAATTGGGTATTGGAAGTTGATGGGCTTTTATTGTAAACAATTATATTTAATAAATGATTTGAAGTACTTTTACTTTACTTTCCGCTGTTTTATATATGTCTGTCTTGTAATATTTTTGTTCCATTACCCATAATGCTCCATTGAGGTTAAGGCATTCCCTTTGTGAGTGACCTTAACGAATGTAGGGTGTTACATTTGGTATCAGAGCAGAAGGTTACCAGACTAGGCAAAAGCTTTTAAAAACCTTCTGAAATTATTTTCAAAACGTTTATAAAGAAGCATTTTTCTAAGAAAAGTTTTGTTTTACGAAAGGCATATTACCCAAAGCCATATGCACTATCTTTTGATTCTCTCCTTGAGTCTCTTCTCTCTTTCTATTTCACCATAGTTTTGTGGGTGTACGACACATGTAGGAGGGCAAAGAAGTGCCCAACTTCCATCTGTAGCCACAGTAGTTCCATCTGCGTCTAATCTTATTTCAAGATTTATAGAGTTGTCGTGCGATGGAGGTAGCTTTCAAGAAACTTGTCAACAAACTATACAAGGATAGTAAGAACAGGGATAAAGAACACAAGCCTAAGGATGAAAAACTTGTTGATATGGCTTAATCCACGAAGGAGGAAAAGGTGAAAGGAAAGAGGCCAAAGTGAGAGAATAATAAAACCCATGACAAGAGAGAGTATCTTTAGTATGGTAAAAAGGGACATGTAGTTAAGTATTATAGGACAAGAACAAGGGCAAAGAACAAGATCGTCGAGAGGGCAATTGTATGCTCTCACTACTAGCATACCTAAGAGACGTTTCTGTTAAAGGTTTAGCTTTTCTTTTCTATCATCCCATTAGAACTTTGTTTTTGTACATCGCATCCTTTTAATTCTGCTTCGATAGTTGAAGTCTCTGCACCTTAGTACTAGCGTAGTAGAGGGTCCCATTTTTGTCTGAAATCCTATGGGGAATCGGCTCATTTATTCATGACTTATTTGGATTTGAGAATGTCTATGCTAAGTGTCGAGTTTAGAAGTAATGCTTACATTTTTGGGCTATGGGTTGTTTCTAGGGATGGAGTGGTTATCCAGAAATGATACCATGAAAAGAGGGTAGTTAGACTCTTGACTTGCCTCGGTAATACCCTCGAAGTCTAGTGTAACCCTTAGGGTTCTGCCATGCTTAGTTACCTAGAATGTCTTGATACATTTATCAATCCGCTCGAGTGGTGTTCGCCACTAAGGCAAATGGTTCATTTATGCATGAATTATAGAAAATCACCTTAGTAAGTACACTTGGCAACATGGTTGGCATTTGTTTATTTTCAAGAGATAATTCATTTATGTGGAATACCTTCTAGTAAGTGAACGAGATCCGAGATTCACTAGTAAATTTTGGAGAGCTTGTATGAAACCATGAGTACGCAGTTATGTTTGAGTCGGGTATACTGGAAAGAGAATAAGTGAAAGTGGAATGAGAGGCGAAAGTGAAATGAGTTTCAACTCATATTTTGGAAACAAGAATTAAGAAGCTACGAAATTGTGAAGTTAAAGACGGTGAAAGCATAATGGAGTTAAGCTCAAGGAAATGCGACTCAGAAGATTGAAGACTAGATACGCGCATCATATCTCTTTTTAAGAGTATATCCTTAATCCCTCTTTTCCTGTAGAGCTTATTTGCATGCTATCTTTTAAGCATATCGTCTCGGTCCTATTCTCCATCCTATTTCTGTTGCAAACCCCATAGGGAGTATGACTCATCTGTTAGTAATATATGTTGGGGCTTGAGGGTGTTTGTTGGGTTAACTAAATTTTTGGGTTTTATAGGATATGGGTTGGTCTAAGGAAGGGATTTCTTGTGACCAAAAAGGAGTCCATCATGCTTAGTTTCTTAGAAACATATATATTGGTTGGTTAATTCTTTGGGTATCAGTCTGATATTGATTTCGGTCTTCGGGGATGGTGCTTAGGGAGTTCTCCTCCTAATTAGTATATATGTGACATAGATTTCCAATTTTGACATTTCCTAATGGGCACAAGGTTTTTACTTTCTTCTATCGTTCGACTATATCTTTAGGTAGGAACAATTGGGTGTAAACATGTGTTTGAGACATGTTATGATTGATGGTTGCAAGTGGTTGCTAGTGGTTGCTCGTGGATGCATATACACGCACCTTAGGCACTAGATCGGCTCAGACACATTTTCATATTGCATATGCATGAGTGTTTATACTTGTTTATGGATGAAATTGAATATGTTATCATGTGGATGTTGCATATGGATGGATGTTTGTGCACACATATAGTGTTAGTGTGACTAGGACTATTTGCATACATGTCGGACTCATGGCACTAAACATATTTTGCATTAAGAAGATCAATCAGGCCTGATCATTTGCATTAGATAAGGAACATATACACACACTTTCTGCATATGTTCATACGGCATTAGAAATCTCTTAAGGACAATGGATGCCTGTGATTGATGATTGAGTAGATGGATGATTGGATGGTAGGACATATTCTTCTTAACTTGAAGATTTCGGGGACGAAATCCTTTAAGGAGGGGAGATGTAACAACCCGAATTTTAATTACATGTTGAAACTAGAAATCAGGGTATAATTAATTTTTAAAATAAGAATCAAGGGAAACGGATTACGCCATTGCGTTCGTCTCAAAATTTTACATGAAATAGATCCGAGTTTTCGAAAATCGGAGTCCGGATGAAGAAGTTATGGGCATCAGAAGATTCAACAGATTTTAGGCAGCACAGGACCAGGCAGGTCGACCTGGGGGCCAGGTCGACCATGTGGTCGACCTTATGGTTGACCTACCCCCCAGGTCGACCATGTGGTCGACCTCACCCCTTACAGGTCGACCTGGTCGGCCTGTTTTGACCCAGAACTCATTTTTGAAGCCTGAGACGTGTTTTGATGGTCCAGATTGATTCTAGGGTTAATTTAAGGGCCTAAACTAGTTGCTACACCTATAAAAACACCCTTAGACCTAACCTTATTCATATCAAATCATTCTTACACCATTATGCTGCTAAAATACCTCTTGAACCATGGCCGCCGTCTCCAAATCGAAGTACAAATATTCAAACTCAAATCAATTCAAAGAGTAAGGCTTCTACAACGATTCAAGACCATAAATCAACAACGCCGCAACATTTATACAACAAAATTCAGTTCCTAATTCACTAGCCATGCTCTGTAAGTGCTAGTTACTTTTAGATTTAAACATTTAATTATAATATGGACATGAAATAAAGTGGAATTGGATCTAAGTATGTCTATCGATTCAGATCTATTTCTATTGCTTTTTGGATCTTGAGTTTTGGGACTTTTCTATTCTCATTTTCATGTCAAGCCTATGATCTATTCAACTTGTTGTAAATCAGTTTTTTTATTCATGTTGATATTATTATCAAGATCTATCTTTTATGCCTGAGACGATGTTCTTATGCCAGTTTTCTCTCTGTACTTATTGCTATACAAATTCTACCTTACCCTATTTATTTTCTTTTGATGAACCTTGGTCAATTTCGGACCTAGGCCTAAACTACGATATACGTGCGATTTGTATACGGGGAAATAATGGGATATTACCTATTTGGATATATGTGTGTGGTGGAATTGATGGCATAACATGAAATTTGGGTATTGTCAATATAATTGGAATTGCAAGTTTGGGCATACATGAATTGGCATGTAAATTAAATCATGAGTTTGGGACTATGTATATTAAATCAAAAGATTGGGCTTATGTTAATTAGGCATATGTAGAATTGGGAATTTGAACATGAAAGCAATCGTAAACTTGATAGTTGGCATAAACATGTATTACGAACTTGGGCAACTGACATGTACTGTTATAAAAAGATTATAGTTTGGGATAACTACATCATGAATCATGATTTGGGTTTATTGGGTATGAAACTTGATACATGTAATTTTGGCTAGAACTTGATATGGTAAAATGGCATAAAATTGGCATAAATGCAAAACGGCATAAATTGAACATATGTAAATTTGGTACGAATTGGGCATATGTAAAATTTACATGTAATCTAGAACTTGGGCATATGTTAATTATGTGAAATTTGGAATAGAAACATATATGATAATTTATGACTTGGAGAAAGTTTAATAAGAACGCGCCTAAGTTGGGTTTTGGGTAGTTGGCATGTATTGTAAATAAAAGGCTATAACTTGGCATAACTTTATAGTGAATTATGATAATAATTTGCGAATACGTTTTGGGGCAAAAACGTGAATTATGAACTTGGAAAATGGGCCATAACATTAAATTGTTAGCACATTTACATATAAAGAACAAATATGTAAATTTAGAAAATATGAAATGCTTAACCCGAGGTTGGATTGAGTTGTGATGTAAACCTGCCCGGACCCGCCCGGCTGTCCAGTAATCACAACAATACCTATCCAATGTGGGAGGTTAAGGCATTAAGCCCAATAAGGACTCGAGGTTAGACTGAGTTGCGGTGTAAACCTGCCCGGAACCGACCGACTGTCCAATAACTGCAACAATACCTGTCTAATGTGAGTGGTTGGTGCTTTAATGAATAAGTTAAAGCTAAGTCAGGATTGATAGGGTTAAGTAAACTAAGAACGCTTAACCAGCATAACATGTTAACCAGTGGGTGGGTTAAGTAATATGACTAGACTAATGACACTTAACCATTATAATATGACTGATGGATGAGGTTAAGTTAACAAGCACTTAACCAATATAACGTGATGCGTGGTAAGATTAAGTAACAACAGAGGGTAACACTTAACCGTCACAACATGATAAGTAGGTGGGCTAAGTCAATGTACACTTAACCAATATGACATGACATGCGGTGGGGTTAAGTTAACACAAGGGAGAACACTTAGCCAGTATAACAAGGCTTGCGGTAGGGTTAAGTAACACAAGGAACAACACTTAACCGATATAACATGATGTGTGGTAGGGTTAAGTAAAACAAGAGAAAACACTTAACCAACTTAACGTGATGGACGGAGAGGGTTAAGTACATATCGGGTTGGTGGGTAATATTAGTAAATATAAGCCCACAAACTTAACCATTAATAAGCATGCTTGAATCGGTGGTTAAGTACATCACGGGAAGGTGGGTAATATCTGTATATATAGGCCCACAAACTTAACCAGTATGAAACCCTAGTAACGGGGACCCATTTCAACAGTAACCCAATTAGGTATCATGGTACCCTGAAACTAGGCAGGGTGGGGCACGATTACTGGGCTGATTGTAAGCGGTCAAAAGCGACGACGGTGGGTGCACAGTGTGGGTTCTAACGGGGTGCGGGCGTGCACACACTCCGCAGCAGACAAACAGGGCACTGAGGCACCAGTAGTTTAACCTATGTATTCTAGAATTGTGTCGGGCCGCCACCATGGGTCTTGATACACCCCATGGTGGGACCAGCATAGGTATCTACAATCATTGGGGGCCGTATGACACACATAAGTATCATAATCCCTAGGTTAGACCTAGGTGGCATAAACCCTAATTCCGAGAAGCATTCAATAGGTAGCATAATCCCTAGGTTGGACCTAGGTGGCATAAATCCTGGTTGAATCTAGAAAGCGCTCGATAGAAAACCCTAGATTAGATCTAGGTAATAAATAATAGATGTACACGTAAAAGCAACCTTAATTTCGGGGGATTGGGATCACATTATGATTTTATCATTTTATATGGAGTACTAGTTGGGACACTAGTTAGGTGGTGCAGAGCAAATAGATATCATTTTAATGGTGAAGCAGAGAAATCTTGCGATGCTTGATAGAAATCTTGCAAAACTATACATAGTTCATCTTGAATGGGAACCTTGCAATGTTATACATGACATAAATCCTATGATGTTATTCTTAGTTATCGTGCCTGTAGTTTATCTTGTCATCATGCTAATGTTTACTTTCAGTTTATTCATGCTATGTTATCTTTACCAGTTTTTATGCTGAAAGTCACCAGGATTTACTCAGTCTTTATGACTGACTCATTTTTTTTCGCCTCTTTTTCTTCCATTCCCCCCCAAGGTTCGCAGGGTGGGAATACAGCTTAGTTCGGATCTTACCAAGCTCCAAGGCTCTTTCATGTACTGCTTGGATTTCTCTTGGCTATGGCTTGCTTTGCTTTATTGGGGAATACTACAATTTATTTCATGCTTCTTTGTTTTTGAGCAAGACAGATATTTTAGCTATGTAATTGGGTATTTGAAAGTTGATGGACTTTTATTGTAAACAATTATATTTAATAAATGATTTGAAGTACTACTACTTTACCTTCCGCTGTTTTATATATGTCGGTCTTGTAATATTTCTGTTCCAGTACCCATAATGCTCCATTGAAGTTAAGGCATTCCCTTTGTGAGTGACCTTAACGGATGTGGGGTGTTACAGGAGAATGAAACAACCCGAATTTTAACATGTTGAAACTAGAAATCAGGGTATAATTAAATTTTAAAATGAGAATCATGGGAAACGGGGTTGCGCCATTGCATTCGTCTCGGAATTCTACATGAAATAGAGTCCGAGTTTTCGAAAATCGAAGTCTGGATGAAGAAGTTATGGCCTGTAGAAGATTCAGCAGATTTTAGGTAGCACAGGTCCAGGAAGGTCGACCTGGGGGCCAGGTCAACCATGTGGTCGACCTACCCCCCAGGTCGACCATGTGGTCGACCTCCCCCCTTACAGGTCGACCTGGTCGGCCTGTTTTGACCCAGAACTCATTTTTGAAGCCTGAGATGTGTTTTGATGGTCCGGATTGATTCTAGGGTTAATCTAAGGGCCTAAACTAGTTTCTACACCTATAAAAACACCCTTAGACCTAACCTAATTCATATCAAATCATTCTTACACCATTATGCTGCTAAAATACCTCTTGAACCATGGCCGCTGTCTCCAAATCGAAGTACAAACATTCAAACTCGAATCCATTCAAAGAACAAGGCTTCTACAATGATTCAAGACAATAAATCAACAATGTCACTGCAACATTCTACAACAAATTCAGTTCTTAATTCATTAGCCATGCTCTGTAAGTTCTAGTTGTTTTTAGATTTAAACATTTAATTATAATATGGCCATGGAATAAAGTGGAATTGGATTTAAGTATGTTTATTGATTCAGATCTATTTCTGTGCTTCTTGAATCTTGAGTTTTGGGACTTTTCTATGTTCGTTCTCATGCCAAGCTTATGATCTATTCAGCCTGTTGTAAATCAGTTTTTCTTGATTCATATTGATATTATTATCAAGATCTATCTTTTGTGCCAGAGATGATGTTTTTATGCCAGTTTTCTCTCTATACTGATTGTTATACAAATTCTACCTTCCCCTATTTATTTTCTTTTGATGAACCTAGGTCAATTTCAGACCTAGGCCTAAATTACGATATACGTGCGATGGTATACGGGGGAAATATTGGAATATTGCCTAGTGGAATATATGTGTTTGGTGGAATTGATGGCATAACATAAAAATTGGATATTTGGGTATTACTACCATTAACATGAAATTTGGGTATTGTCAATATAATTGAAATTGCAAGTTTGGGTATACATGAATTGGCATGTAAATTAAATCACGAGTTTGGGACTATGTATATTAAATCAAAAGATTGGGCTTATGTTAATTAGGCATATGTAGAATTGGGAATTTGAACATGAAAGCAATCATAAACTTGATAGTTGGCATAAACATGTATTATGAACTTGGGCAACTGACATGTACCGTAATAAAAAGATTATAGTTTGGGATAACTACATCATGAATCATGATTTGGGTTTATTGGGTATGAAACTTGATACATGTAATTTTGGCTAGAACTTGATATGGTAAAATGGCATAAAATTGGCATACATGTAAAACGGCATAAATTGAACATATGTAAATTTGGTACGAATTGGGCATATGAAAAATTTACATGTAATCTAGAACTTGGGCATATGTTAATTATGTGAAATTTGGAATAGAAACATATATGATAATTTATGACTTGGAGAAAGTTTAATATGAACGCGCCTAAGTTGGGTTTTGGGTAGTTGGCATGTATTGTAAATAAAAGGCTATTGGCATAACTTTATAGTGAATTATGATAATAATTTGGGAATACGTTTTAGGGACAAAAACGTGAATTATGAACTTGGAAAATGGGCCATAACATTAAATTGTTAGCACATTTACATATAAAGAACAAATATGTAAATTTAGAAAATATGAAATGCTTAACCCGAGGTTGGATTGAGTTGTGATGTAAATCTGCCCGGACCCGCCCGGCTGTCCAGTAATCACAACAATACCTATCCAATGTGGGAGGTTAAGGCATTAAGCCCAATAAGGACCCGAGGTTAGACTGAGTTGCGTTGTAAACCTGCCCGGAACCGACCGGTTGTCCAGTAACCGCAACAATACCTGTCTAATGTGAGTGGTTGGTGCTTTAATGAATAAGTTAAAGCTAAGTCAGGATTGATAGGGTTAAGTAAACTAAGAACGCTTAACCAGCATAACATGTTAACCAGTGGGTGGGTTAAGTAATATGACTAGACTAATTACACTAAACCATTATAATATGACTGGTGGATGGGGTTAAGTTAATATGCACTTAACCAATATAACGTGATGCGTGGTAAGGTTAAGTAACAACAGAGGGTAACACTTAACCATCACAACATGATAAGTAGGTGGGCTAAGTCAATGTACACTTAACCAATATGACATGACATGCGGTGGGGTTAAGTTAACACAAGGGAGAACACTTAGACAGTATAACAAGGCTTGCGGTAGGGTTAAGTAACACAAGGAACAACACTTAACTGATATAACATGATGTGTGGTAGGGTTAAGTAAAACAAGAGAAAACACTTAACCAACTGAACGTGATGGACGGAGAGGGTTAAGTACATATCGGTTTGGTGGGTAATATTAGTAAATATAGCCCCACAAACTTAACCATTAATAAGCATGCTTGAATCGATGGTTTAAGTACATCATAGGAAGGTGGGTAATATCTGTAGGCCCACAAACTTAACCAGTAGGAAACCCTAGTAACGGGGACCCATTTCAGCAGTAACCCAATTAGGTATCATGGTACCCTGAAACTAGGCAGGGTGGGGCACGATTACTGGGCTGATTGTAAGCGGTCAAAAGCGACGGCGGTGGGTGCACAGTGTGGGTTCTAACGGGGTGCGGGCGTGCACACACTCCGGAGCAGACAAACAGGGCACTGGGGCACCAGTAGTATAACCTATGTATTCTAGAATTGTGTCAGGCCGCCACCATGCATCTTGATACACCCCATGGTGGGACCAGCATAGGTATCTACAATCATTGGGGGCCATATGACACACATAGGAAGCATAATCCCTAGGTTGGACCTTGGTGGCATAAACCCTAAATCCGAGAAGCGTTCAATAGGTAGTATAATCCCTAGGTTGGACTTAGGTAGCATAAACCCTAAATCCGAGAAGCGTTCAATAGGTAGCATAATCCCTTGGTTGGACCTTGGTGGCAAAAATCCTGGTTGAATCAAGGAAGCGCACGATAGAAAACCCTAGATTAGATCTAGGTAATAAATAATAGATGTACACGTGAAAGCAACCATAATTTCGGGGATTGGGATCACGTTATGATTTTATCATTTTATATAAATTATTAGTTCGGATACTAGTTAGGTGGTGTAGAGAAAATAGATATCATTTTATTGGTGAAGCTTAGAAATCTTGCGATGTTATAGAAACCTTGCGATGTGATACTTGGTAGGAACATTGTGATGCTACTCTTGATAGGAAGCATGGGATATTATACTTGATTCATCGTACCTTGGTAGGAACATTGTGATGCTACTCTTGGTAGGAACATTGTGATGCTACTCTTTATGACTGACCCGTTTTGTTTCGCCTCTTTTTCTTCCGTCCCCCCCCAAGGTTCGCAGGGTGGGAATACAGCTTAGTTCGGATCTTACCAAGCTCCAAGGCTCTTTCATGTACTACTTGGATTTTTCTTGGCTATGGCTTGCTTTGCTTTATTGGGGAATACTACAATTTATTTTGATGCTTCTTTGTTTTTGAGCAAGACAGATATTTTAGCTATGTAATTGGGTATTGGAAGTTAATGGGCTTTTATTGTAAACAATTATATTTAATAAATGATTTGAAGTACTTTTACTTTACTTTCCGCTGTTTTATATATGTTTGTCTTGTAATATTTTTGTTCCAGTACCCATAATGCTCCATTGAGGTAAAGGCATTCCCTTTGTGAGTGACCTTAATGGATGTGGGGTGTTACAGTCCCCGTTACTAGGGTTTTCTAATCAACATGTTAAATTGGTTAAGTGTCCAAGTTAACCTAACCCTACCCATCAGTTTAGTTAACATGTTGTATTGGTTAAGTGTTGCCTTAATTAACTTAACCCTACCATTCCTGACTTTGCTTTAATTCATTCATTAAGGCACCAACCACTCACATTAGACAGGTATTGTTGCAGTTACTGGATGTGCCGGTCGGGTCCGGGCAGTTTTACACCGCAACTCAGTCTAACCTCGGGTTCTTTTGGGCTCGATGCACTAACCTCCCACATTAGATATATATTGTTACGGTTGCTGGATGTGCCGGGCGGTTCCGGGCAGTCTTACACCGTAACTCAATCTAACCTCGGGTTAGTCATATTCGTCTTCTCTAAATTTACATATTTACCCATTTATATCACTACACCAAAACAGGTGATTGCCAACGAGTATAACTGTTGCAAACAATTTCAGCAACGCTTATAAGTGTTGCTACGGGGGCGTGGCAATGTAGTACCAACGCTTATAAGCGTTGGTAGATTTTCTCTCCCAACGCTTATAAGCGTTGGTAGATTTTCTCTCCCAACGCTTATAAATGTTGGTAGATTTTTGTTTGCAACGCTTATACATGTTGCAATATTTTTGTTTGCAACGCTTATACATGTTGCAAGATTTTCATTCACAACAAATATAAATATTACTAGTAACATAAATATGTATTAGTAATTCTCAAATTCTAAAAATGGCAATCAATTAATAACTAACATGATTATAACATAGACGATATTTAATACGAATCCAAAATGGATATTATTCTCAATTTAGAAAGTATAACTCAACGAATCCCAATAGACAATATTCATAAAATATCAGTTAACAACAAATACCATACATAATTAAGTTGCTAAATTCAATACATAAATGATATTCTACAAATACCGAATATGAAACTCAGGCCATACAGTGAAGCCTCCATCTGAAAATTCAAGATCTTCTTCATCATTACCACTGCAACTACGCTCCAATCTTCTCTATTCTTCTAAAAGTACCTACATGCATTCAATATACATGTATTAGAGAATTATATTTATACATTACATTTTCATGGTTCACATATTCGCAAAATGAATGCACAAAATAACTTTATAAAACTGTAAATTAATACTTATTATACTTGGCAGCCTATAAATAACATCTACACATCAATACTTAAAAGAGATTACACAGTCTAATATGGAACTGCAAGTCTCAATAAAAGCAAGAAAAAACAAGAGGATGGTTAGTCTATAAATAAAAATTAAATTACATTTCTCATTGAGATTCTCATAGGACTAAACTCCCTCACAAGAAAATATATTCTAATGATGCATGCTAATAGACTTAATCCTTTAGTAGTTGGCATACTTGAATACAAACTAAATAGTGATGATTCTCATGTCTTTATTAAGTGTTATAAACTTGCCTGGGCATATAATTATTATATATTAGATGAGAAAAAGAAAAATTCTGGTACCATAAACCCAATATATCAAGCAATAGCATTCTACTCAGTGATTCCCAGATGATATCTTGTTAAATCATTTGGATTATACCCTTTGTAGATGAATTACCTGTAAATTGAAAAATAACATGCTACAGCAGCTTTTCGCTGCGCGGCAACGAACAGTTGTTCCCTCCCGCAGCGAATAGCAGCTATTCACGACTAGCAGCTGCTGTTCGTTGCCGCGCAGCGAACAACTGTCGATCGTTGCCGCGCAGCGAACAACTGCTGATCATTGCCGTGCAGCTGTTCGCTTCCGCAGAGAACAGCTGTTGTTCCCTTTCGCAGCGAACAACTGTTGTTTGCTTTCGCAGCATCCCTTAACTGAAATGCGAACAACTGCTGTTTGTTGTATATCAACTGCACATCACCGGACTTTATCTTAAAAAAGGAAAATGGGAACATTTTATATTAACTGAAATGAGAAGCTGGCACAGGAACATTATATATCCAGAGAGTAAAAGGTCAAGAACTACACATGAACATGTAATAAAGCAGTTTTTACCAGTGTCCCTTGAACCACTATGATACAAGAGCTATATCTTCAGCTCGATGCATACGGCCACACCACATATTAAAAGGTCTTGGAGCAAATAATAACGAGATACCGGCAACTGTAGTATCAGTTGTAGTATCAGTGCAACCTGTCACATGCGACATGCAACATTTTTAGATCTAACTCGAAAGGATAATTGCAAAAAGAATAAACAAAATTTACAATCAAATGCATCTATTGTCAGTAATAACCATGCATACATACCTCTGAACAATAAATCATAGCAATTCATAACCCTCATTATACTGCTTAATATTACTCTTACGAGGTGATTAACATCTCTTATTTTCATAATAACCATGCAATCTGACAATAACGCTTCCAACATTAGAAATCCATATTAAAGCTAGACAGTCATGCAAGGGACTTATTAGCGTGGAAACCAAAAATGGGAGCAAAACACAATTATAGTTTAATCTACAGATCAATGGTTATTCTCTAGTTAACAATCTAGATTAGAATTATTTTTCTATGTTAGGTAGTCCAAACAGCAAATCATACTACAAATGGGCTGAAACATGTATACGTTTAGTTGCCAGCATTGTACAAGCAGACCTTTTAGTTGCGTGCTTTTTAATCCAAATCATACTACACCACTCAAGTTCAATTGCTCTGTTTCTTACCTGATCCCATGCATATTTAAAATGAAATACACCATTACCTTTTGGGATCTAGTTCCAAGAGTCATCGTTTAGCTAGTTGTGAACTTTAATGTTTTTAAATAACTTGACTAATATGGTTTGTTCTCAACTAAATTTTATCTTCCCACTGATCATTTGATATAAAGTCAGAAACTTTGCTGGTGGACTACCTAACATAGAAGGTCTACTTGTACAAGGTCTACTTATCTGCCAATTGACTGAGCTTTATTAGACACCCCATTTGTCTCAGAACTCAGTCATATAACCTACACAAATGGGCTGAAACATGTATGATTTACATCAACTGGCTTTGTGGCTACGATCATGACAAAATTATCTGAACAGAAACAAGCAATGAAACATGTTCATTGGCACAACACCAATAATAGATCACACAATAATAATAAAACGCAGTCCGATATTTCTTGCTTTGTTGATGTTTTTATGACTTGTGGAGCATATTGAAGAAAATAAAGTGGCAAATGAAGTTTTTTTAGTCAGGTAATACCTATAAAACTGAAAAGCAGGTTTTAATAGGTCGAGCAATGAGTTAAAACCATTCCATTATTAAATACTAGTGTTTTGTATTGACGATAAAAAATGTAGCTATATGACAAAATCATGGGTACCTTAGAAACAGCAGATGCTTGCCAGCGCTGAATTTCTCGTAATCGACTCATTTCCAGATCAAGAACTTGATAAGCCTCCATAGAATCAGGTAGCTGCAGTAGAAATACTTCGAATTAGTATACGAAAACAGCAGGAGAATAGACTTTAGCAAATCAACTTAGCCAGACAAGGTATTCATATTATATTAAAGGATAAACGGTGTAGTATACACTAAAATTCTCTTTCCCTAATTTCAGATTTCAATGTATTCAACGGAAACATGGTCTAGTAACATTCGATGGGAGCCTTCATCACATAAAAGATCCCCATGATTTTCTGGGACCTGCTAAGCTAATACATGAATTGCACACTACATCGGGAAACTGAGTGCAGACTCAACCTGAGTTTTTTTAAAAAAAAACACTATGGCTGTAGTGTATTTTTTTGTTTTTAAGTTTACCTTGCCTAGGAAGGAACAAATTTCATTCTGGGGTGTACTAATCATCTCCATCTTCATCATCCGAGTCCTTGTAAGGAGAAATCTCATATGACAATTCTCGATTTTAACTAGTAACAGACACGCGATCTTGAATTTTACTTTGCAAGTTACAAGAAGAGTCCACAACCTGAGTTGTCAGCAGGAAAGAACAATGATTCAGAAAGTGCAAAATTTAAAAAGGTGTACACACAATAATAAGCTAAGCAGTATAGTCGAAGCGGTCAAAGTCCCTCCGAAAAAAATAATATGAAATTTGATTAGAAATAAGGTTCTGAATAAGCTTGCTCAATTCAGCGAGCTAATTCAGAGACTTTTTATTGCTAATTGGTTACATCATAAAATGCTGATTAGCTAAATCTTACACCATCTATTGTAAAACAACGATACCATTTTTATTTATTTTAGATCAGTGTTATTATAAGAAATTTATGCATTTCTTTACAATTTCAAGTATGTTTATTGTCTCCAATTCCTTTTCTTATTTTATTTTTTCCAGTTATTAAACATTAGATTTAACCAAAAAAATGAGATAATTTCTTTTATAACTGACAATTTGCAACTCAGTGCGCACAACCGAGTTGCACAAACTCGCAACTCAGTTGCGCAAACTCATTGTGCGCAACTGAGTTCAATTTGGCAAACTGAGTTTGCGCAAACTCAGTTTGCCAAACTGAATTGCACAAAGTTATGCAAACTGAGTTTGCACAACTGAATTGCGCACTCAGTTTGCCCACACAAACTCAGTTAGGCAAACTGAGTTCAGTCTGGCAAGCTGAGTGGGAAACTCAGTTGTTGCACTACTTAGTTGTTGCGCAACTCAGTTTGGCAAACTGAGTTTGTGGAGAAACAGTTTTGCAAACTGAGTTCACAGTTGTGATAGGTTGTCACATTTTCATGATAAGGACAATGAGACTAAAGGAGCAGATAATGCTTTAAAAAAATTCAAGGCCAATTCTGAACTTTCAAGAACACATCGTCATAGTGATAGATTGTGATGATTCAACAATACAAGTTTATTTTACTGAGATAAGGAAAAACAAATTTCTAAACGGCGATCTTAAACAGAAATTTACATCGAACAACAATACAAGTTTCTTTTACTAAGACAAGAAAAAACAAATTTGTGAACTTGTAAGGTCCCTTTAGGACAAAAAACAGACCTCTACACAAGAACATCAAATTCTCATAACTCAGAGTTGTCCTATGACTTCTAAGTAAATAAAGCATATAAGTGCATACCCTCTACATAAAAATAAGACGTATGTTCTTCTATGGCTTCTAAGTAAATAAAGCATATTCCTTTTTATTTCAGTCACACCATACACAAAACATACTATTGAACTATAGCCATTTTGACACTAAATAAGTTACTACTCTAGTAGAAGCATAGATAAAATGTGGAAAATATCGCTTGATGATATTATCCTAATGTAATTGGAACTGTTACGTAAGCTATGCACAGCATCCAAAATTGACTGACATGTGCTTGTTATGTTGAATGTTATTAGACTTTTACATCATTAGCAATGCATATAAAGCAGCCTTAACAATTAAAAGATCTAGTGATGACAAATCATAATCCCTATCACTAAAATAAAGAAGGGAAAGGAGAAGGCAACATGTGTTTCAAAACTATGCAAACATGAGATTTACAGTAGATATGTGCATTCAATATCCACACCTATGTAATATTCTGGGCTTTGAGAATCAATTAAGTAAATTGAAAAATGAACAAGCTAGCTTGGTATATATGGATGGACTTGGCAAGTATATGCATATATAAGGCAGTTTTATCTGCTAATAAAGTAAATAGGCATCAATCAGCATGCAATTAAATTAATCGCATATGTAAGTGTGTGTGTGTGTGTATATATGTGTCTGTGTGTATATATATATATATACAAGTATATGTATGTTTCACTGTATGTAGTAGTAAATAAAAATTAAAAGACAGGGAATCCATTAAAAAATTAAGAACTTTTATGTCCAAAAGATCAACTTCGTCCATAAATATAACTAAATGTGTCTGGTGCACTATTTTTGGCACTAAATCATTAATATTTTGGGGAAAAAAATTAAAAGATTTGCTGATTAGTTTTTAACTGATGATGAGAGGATAAATTACAAATAATAAGAATAAGTCAACAATCATAAAGTTTGATAACACAAATATGAAAAAGATACCAAAATGAAACATAAATATAAATGCATACCATTTCCAGTGCATGCAGTTCAATTTAACTTAGGTCTTCCAAATGTTAGCACTGCAAATAATGCGAGGAAAATGACTTTGAGATGACAATATAGCAAAATTTCTGGTGCTGGTTTGATGGCAAAATTTTTGTTTCTTGCACCCTAATATGATTTAAGTTAACAATTATTAAGTGTTAGCACAAAGAAAATGACTTTGAGATGACAATATAGCAATTAGGGCTCTATCTATGTAAGTTAACCAAAATGTGAAGTGATAAATACATGTTATCTCATGCTCAGCCAGTCTAATCTAACATAGGTTATTTTATGCAAGTAAAATAAAAAATAATTTACTTTTTAAAGAAAGGCCCTTTGCAGCACAATTTTGGCAAATCCATGTCAACTCCTTAATTACCTAACGTTAATTACCTAACATACCAAGAAATGATCACAGCATAGACGTTGTTTAACAAATGGACCTTCGATAAAGGTGATGAAACGAAATCTGCCGTTGAGGGATTCAAGTACCAAATCAAACGTAACAAAAGAAAAAACACTGAGATTTAGCACAGCAGAAGAGCAATACTTGCATGTTAACCAAAAGTTAAAAAATATATGGAATTAATCGAACAACAAACAAAATTATTCGAGGGTAGATTGTAGAGAAAAGGTAAATAAACGAATCAAACAGGGTAATCTGATCTAATCGAATAACAAAAGAGCGTACACTTACGGAGAAGAGAGAAGGACTGGAGGACTTGGATTCGCCTGAAGTAGTGGAGGGTTTGGAATCGGATTTGCAAATTTTTGCTATCTAATTTGATTTGGAGCGGCCGGTGGATGGAAAAGCGTTGGGAGGTAGGAAATAGGGTTAAGAACGCGCATTTACGTTTTTGTCCCCAAGAAATTCAAGTTAACGGATGTTGTCAACCCAAATATGCGTTGGCATAATAGGATATGTATATTTGTATTTATGATAACACTTTTTTTACTTAACAACGCTTATTTGGGCCACTAAGCGGCAACGTGAATAAGTGTTGGCATGTAGAAAAAATAAGTGTTGCCAAATGGCTGTTTTGGTGTAGTGTATTTATATGTAAATTATTGTCATTCAAGTCAAGCCCCACTTTCACTTTTAAATCAAGTTCATAATTTTAGGTATAAAAATTTATACCACTTTATGCCAAAAAGCATTTACATGTTTATGAGCCAAATATGCCAATTATATGTAATTTCTTGTTTTTCCCCAACGTTACCCCCGTTAAACGTTCGCATAAATCGCATAAAATGTTAGGCTCGATACATAACCTAACTTATACATAAAAGGGGAAAAAGAGGAATATGTAATAATTCCAACATCATAAAAATATGGATCTAACTACACATGTATCATATGAATTTGGCATAGAACAATCTACATTTAATTATGAACTTGCAAATTTAGATCTACTCAACATGAATCATGAAATAGGGGTTTTACATAGAACTACATAAACTTAAAATTAGGCATGTAGTTGTGAACTTACAAATTAGTTAGATCAAATTTAACATGAACCTAATCATATTACCATGTAGTTTTGGTCATATATGTGATCACGGTTGAACTTGCATAAACATAGCAAAATTCCCAAATTGACATACAACATATAGGTGTCATTACCAAATCATACAACATGAAATGTCATCGCCAAATTATACAACATGGTATGTCATCGCCAAATTACACAACATGATATGCCATTGCCAAATTATACAACGTAATATGTCATCGCCAATTTATTCAACATGATATGTCATCGCCAAAGTATACAACATAATATGTCATCGCTAAATTGCACAACATATATGTCATTGCCAAATTATACAACGTATGAATTCATTGCCAAGCATTTAACATTTATCATCAAATTACATACAACATGGTCACAAACTTAACATGATAAGAGTCATAGTCTTAATCAATTCAGTTTTAACAAAAAGGATAGGCATAAATTTACATTAGGTGTTGTTTTACATCCAGTTATTTAGTCACGATTCTAATATCATTTAGATCTAAATGATAACTGGACTTACAAAAAGGAGACTAGTCTTGAGTTCTGGGATCTGTATTCTGAAATTGAATAGCTCTCCTTTGTTGTAGACGTTAAATTCTCTTAGTTGAATTAGATTTGATTTGTAATTCCTAACTCCCTTTATAGTTGAAGGAGAATGGCGGCTACTCTAGGTTGAGTTCTGACAGCATGACGGTCTTAGGAATATTTTTGTGTGGATTAGGTTTTAGATTTAGGTTGCTTATATAGAAGTTTGATTTAATAGGAGCCATCAGATCAACCTAGGGCAAATCAAGGCCATTCAAACCTAAGAGAACCAAGCAGAACTTGCCACATAAGCTTTAATGACACAACAAATCGTCACACAAAGAAACACGTCAGTTTTCAGATCTGGCCCGAGGGGGAGGTCGACCCCCTGGTCGGCCTGTATGGGGGGAGGGCGACCCCCTGGTCGACCTCCTGGTCGACCTGGCCTTGGGCGGGAAAATTTCCGCCCAACCCGCTTCTGCTTCTGATTTCAAAATTTGAATTTTCTGAATTTGAATCTGAGCTGTTTATTTAAATACTTGAATCTTCTGAAGGTCATAACTCCTTCATACGGAGTCCGATTTACGCAAACTTGGACTCTATCTCAAGCAGAATTCCTAGGTGAACGTAATGGTGTAACCCGTTTCTCTTAATTCTCATATTTGTAATTAATTATTCTTTAATACGTTACCTTAATGTTTACAGAAAATATGGGGTGTTACAATGATTTTCTAATGCCATGAAAAGAACAATTGACTCGAACTATGGGAAATTGCTATTAAATTTGTCAAAAAGGGAGCAAACTCCATCATTTCTCTAAATCGTTCTGTTATTGGCCGCTTCCCCTTTGTTAGATGCTCGCTAATAGTAAGTGTTGAAAGATAGATCTGATTTTATTTTATCCATTTTCTTTTTTATGAGACTGATTTTGTTTACTTAATTATCTTTGAATATTATGTTCGTTTTTTAGTGGTGTGCAGATGAGACTATTTTACCTCTTCGAGAGAATGAGTCTGAATTGGAAATTAGTGTTTTATGAACATTATTATGCATACGAGGAAGACGCGTTTAATAGATAATCCAAACTGTTTGTAAAACTTGGATGATGAGTTTAATGGATATTTTATTGGGTCAACCTATGAATGATCTGATTTTTCTTCAAAATGTAGTTGTTCTTCAAGGTTAGTTCATTTTAATTGAAAACGTCCATGCTTTACCATATGTTAATTTCAAGATTAGCTTCCCAGTACTGAGTTTAAGCATATATTTTAGTGTCATTTTGTTTATTTTTATTGGTTGTACTATTTATAACACTATAAATTTTATGCCACTTGGGTTAAGTTTTTTTCCCCCATAATACCTGAATGTGCTGTGAACAACAGTGGCACAAGATTCTTTATTTATTTGCAACTTTACTTGGGTGACGAAATTATTACCATACGATAATTTACAAACCAAGAATCAAAGCTATATTATATTCAATTTTATTTTTGGTCTTATTTAGCAGTTTGAGGAATGCATTTATATTTAGCATTCAGAAGTATTGCTGTTACTTTTATACTAACATATAAATGTGCCACTCCTGCTACAGGCAGGTCCAGCGAATATTTATTCCAGTTAACAAATATGCATCGGCTATACAAAGCATCCACCACTATGCTACATAGTGAATATTTCTTAATAGTTACATTTGTGTTGGTTTAATTTTCACTATCTCATAGTGGTTAGTGAAACCAACATCTTTGTTTGTTCCAATAAACAAAACCTTCTATATTCGATTTGTTTTTCCTGTCTTATTCTTCTTTAAGACATACCTTTCCCATTTGATCATGTTCAATTTAAAGAAGATAACTTTTTAACTAAATCATATGAATTAAAATAAATAAATGATGATGCAATGAATAATAATGAAATAGCGTAGTCAAGTGAGCGCACATCCATATTCAATCAAAGATTTTATGAATTTTGATTTTTCTTCCTATTCTAGTTTTACGTTTCTCATAAACGACTGAAATGGATTTTTATGTCACAAGGTGTAATACATCTATACTTTAATTAGTAATCGATATCAGTATGTATTTTTTTATATACAGAAAAATAGAATTTACTAAATTTCTTAACTTCACTGTGAGTTTTGATACATGACTGTATCTCTTCTTTGTGTTGTATGCTGAATACACCATTTATTTTTAATATTGTTTTATGACCTAATTATAACAAGAGTTTTTGGCTATATGCATGCCTTTCACAATTATAATATCATATTTATTTATCACATGCCAAAATTTTAGAATTATGTAACATGATAGGGCTGTTTGTAATATGCATGTTCTATATGAAAAGAACAATACTAACCCATTATCTATTAACTAACTAATCAACATACATTTCTAAAGTTTCAGCATACTAGTTTATCGAATTTGTTTTACACGAACATGCTTCATTCCAACCATCAAAACAGGGTGTCTTCATTCCAACCAGCTTATTAAACCTTCAGAAAATATTACAGTTGTTACAGTTGGGCCATGACATCCATTAACCCTAGATTCAGAACTGAACTATGATGTTGAAAATAATGAAGAATGGGAAGAGTTACCTGCTCTAATTGTATACATGGTATATCTAAAGTAGCAATTTCAATGCTTATTCTATTAATAATACATGAGGAACCTGGTGAAAGCCTCTCTGATTGTGAAAATGATATGTATGAAGACCATGTAGAAGAAGATTTGAAGATCAAAGAGGAAGATGAAAGTGAAGATGGTTTTTTGTGCCTGATGGTTATCTTTTCGAAAATGGGGTAACACGTGTCATTTTGTTTCTTTCAGACTATGTTATATATAATAGCTAGCTCCATCTATTTTCAAAACATCTATTGCTGAGTAAAATCAAATTACAATAGGTAGGGTAGTATATAACATGTTTTAGTAAAAAGAAAAGAAAATTGTAATGGAAATCATCTTGATGGTTTAATGTAAACATTACAGGTTGTGGTATTTTCCTTACTCCCAGCTTTGTCTTTAGAAAAACATATTCATCATTTACTGTTATATTTGAAATTAGTAGCCAAATTTTTTGAATTGTTACAAATGCAGAACTCATTCAGTGTCTACAAATGGGCAGATAAAATGCATTGATTGTTACCAGCAGTGCATGTTACTTTTTTCTTAATGTAACCAGTTTATGTGATGCGAAATTGACATGTATTTAGGTTGCTCAAGTTTACCTTGTTTATGACTGTAGACAAAACAACAAATATCATGGGCTGGAAATAATACTCACAAATGAACAATTACCTGGTTCAGCCCTTGGTTCATTATATTGTCATTTTACCTAACAGAAGTCTGTCTACAATTTATTTTAAGCTATGTTTTAGAAATAATTTGTATGCAGCTGCGTTTATAAGGCTAAGAGAAACAATCTTTTTTACATAATAAGGATTTGTACCAAAATATAGAAAAACCGTGTAAACATATTTATAGTCCTGATAAAGGCTAATGATATACAACATAATTGTATGATCAACATAGGTTGCATTATTCTAAGTCACCTTCTGCTCCCGATACAAAGGTTAAAGAAAAGAAAATAAGCCTTACGAATTTTGAGGATATATAATTCAGTTTCATACATACAGCATAATTGTGTGAAGTTCTATTTTATTCCCAATGAAAGAAGTGCTTCTAGTTGACATGAATTTGACAAAGTTGTCATGAATGTGCTTCTATCATTTCACTGCTTTTCAATTTTTTAGTTGATGTATTGCATATGAAAAAAATTATATTGTTTATATGTAAAGAAATTCTCAATGTTGCTATTATGAGAGAAAAATTCAAAATTCAAAGAATGGAAAAAGAGCGAACAAATTCATATTATGCACTTAAAAAATTGAGTAGCAGTAAATAGATAGAATATTCTTATATGAGTTAGTTGTGCATACATATGGCACAAACTCAAACAACTTTTCTTCTGTATGGTCATACTTAATATCTATTGATAAGAAATACATGAAATTTTACTTAAATATTCCATTAATTAAAAAAAGATTGAGCATATATATTAAGGACCAATTACGTTAAGGTGAATTAGTAATTTTAAAATTATTTCCCTTAGGAAATAATCTTTCAGTAATTACATTATTACTGTTTTGAGTAATAAACAGGCAGCTAGTGCTGAGAGGGAAAACAAAAGGCAGCGAGTTTGGGAAAGCATAACGTGTCACCTGGAGTCGGCTTACTTAAAACAATCTCCACTGTCTGTAGGTAAACCAATAATCGATGCGAGGGCATGGAGACGACGATCAAATGATTTCACGGCCGGAAAATACAAAATGGGTGACCTGCACTGTGAGAGGAGGAACTGGATTTCGAGGCGGGAAGGAAAATTGTTTTGGAGGGTTATCGCAGAACAGAGAACCAACATGATGAAAAAGGATTAAGTAAAATTCAGCTGTTTGCTTATTCAATATCAGGTTATTAAGTAAAATTCGATAATTTTTTTATTTTATTGCAGGTCAAAATGGAAATTTTGCCAAGCTTGGCTTGTCTCCTACTCCAAGTTTGTTTCATTTATGTGGATGTATAAGTTTTCAGTGAGAAAATGTTGCTAACTGAAAGAAGTAATAATTTTTATTTTTAGATAAGTCCAAAACAAGAGGGAAAACATCATTTTTTGTGAAGAAAATCAACCCTGTGGATAAAAAATGTTAACATGGAGAATAAATTTGTTACTGCTGAAAGTGCATCTCACAACAATGGGCATTAATTTTATTATTGTAATGTTTTAGGCAAATGCTCACTGTAAGGTTTTGCAAACAAATTACGTAAGTTGAGTTTGTGAATGACTAGTCATGTTACAATATTGTGTGATGATGAAAGCAAAATTGATGTATGTTAACAAATTGTGATTTTTTTATATTTGATACGACCACTAGCCGTATCAAATTATCAATTTGATACGGCTTTAGGCCGTATCAAATTATCAATTTAATACGGTTAATGGCCGCATCAAATGCATGTATTTGATACGGCCTAAGGAAATATCAAATACATGCATTTGATATGGCCTTAGGCCGTATCAAATTGACAAAGATGCCATTTTTTGATATGGCCGAGAGCACTGTCAAATCAATTTAGATATGCCCATGAGCACAGCCTAATTGGCATTTCTGGTGTAGTGATTATTTAAAATAAATCATTTTAAATATCCTAAATCCATTAAAATAGCTAAAATAAAAATTTTAAATTGGTTCTGAAAATTCGGGTTGTTACAATCTCTCCCAATTAAAATCTTCTTATCCTCGAAAAGGAACGGAGCTGAAAATTGTTTAACTAACCAACTCAACTTTCATTCCGGTTTTCATTCTTCAACTTTTCAGTTTCTAAGAATTTTCTAATTTCTCAAAAATTTGGCTAACATCGTAAAATTTTGAAAAGTTTCGCCATAACCTCCTTTGTAGGGGGAGACCTTTAAAACCGCAACTTGCCTCATAGGGCCCTTATCAATCCAAAAGAAAAGGAAAAAGCCAAGCAGCTAGCCAATCGGCTCATAAAATCATCAAAACTCAAGAAATACCGTAAATATGTACCTATTTGTCGGGCATACAATTTTATTCCTCTTCTTGTCTTACAAGCTATGACATGTTCATATATATATATATATATATATATATACATGTATGCAATTTCAATCAGTTTTCAATTTAATTTAATATTCGTTTCAATTTGGCTAAAATTGACCTTTCATTCACATGTTAATTTTATTAGTTAACTAATAATCATACATCACAACCAGCGGAAGATAAATTACAATATTTTAATACAATACAGTGCAGCAGAAACAAAGTAACTAAGGCAGCGGAAGATAACTATGCTTTGGACACAGCTTTAAGTTTCAATCCAGGATCCTGCTTGAGATAAGAACCTGTAGACAAACTACTCGACTACCCATGTGGAAAAGAGGGCACCCGAGTTTGTAAAGGTGGAAACAAACAACGGGTCAGTCATGGGACTGGTGTGAGAATTCTTAACTAATTTAACTAATAGCAATAAGGCAAGTCCAAGGACCACGCCGCTAATGCGGAACGGGTTTACTTCAATGGATTGTCGTGCATAAATTAAAGGTAAATCGTTAGACAACGCAACGCTTTTTAGAAAAATGAAACCATCATAAGACCCAAGTCCCATCACACAATGCAACGCAAACCTGAGGATAGGGTTTTACCTTATAATGGTCAAAAATGCTTGATACGATAAAAACGATATCTAATATTAGTGTGTATATGTTTCAAAAACATTTCAAAGTAAATGTTTCAATCCTAGGACACATAGATACCATAATACTATGCTTCCATACTAGTAATACAATCAAACCCGTGGGTTCGTATTGGAAGTTTGGATTTCCATCATGAGTCAAGGCTAGGGAGGAGCTCCTTACCGATTTGAGACACTCTAGCTAATCTCTCAGGATTCCCCGCAGTTAACCCTTGGATCCTGCAGGGCCGGTCCACCATACGAGTTGCGGATTAGTTATTCCTGAACACACGTTTCCCGGTCCTATAGGACCTATCATCCGAGGAGCCTCATTCCATCATCCACATAAGTAAATATCAGCCAGTTTAAACACCGACACCACTTCTAGCTAGAAAGAAACGTGCTGTTTTCCCTGCGTTCCCTTCTCCCGTTTTAGACTCCACCGGGTTGTGAGGCTCGCGAAGTAACGTTATAATTAACCACAAGGTCTGCTTTTCAACAAAGCCTTGATCATCTTCATCTTAGCGTGCCACATTGACAATTCACGCCATGCGATTGATGACTTCATTTAGATCGTCATTTTCAATTTCCAAAGTTGTAATCTGAAAAATTTCAATATCAGCAAAGAATGGATTATTTCCTGATTCATCGCATTGAATTTGATTTTGTTGCTCGAGTTGTTCTTTAAAACACGTCATTAAACAAAGAAGTTCATCAAGCTGTCTATCTTTTTCACCAAGCTGTCTATCTTGCTTTTCTACCCTCTCTCTAAGAATGTTAAGGTGATATTCTTCAAAATCGTTGATTTGAGAGATCTCGTTTTGAATTGCTTGATTCTCAAAATTATAGTCCACATCAATTTCACAATCAAAATTATTTCCAATGTGGTGGTTGTTTGAATTTTCAGAAAAATGGCAATGATATTGGAAATCATTTTGATCATAAAAATTATGTTCGTAACCAAAACTATTAAAATTTGAGTGATTTCGATTATTTTCAAGATGTGGATATGAGTTGTTATTTTGAAGATTCTGATCGATTTGAAAATCATTTTCATATCCAAAATTATTTTCGAATTGGTTTCCAACTTGGGGTTCAAAGCTATTTTGATATGGTTGTGGCCCATAATCGAAATTATTGAAATTTGAATTGAAGTCGCCATTTCGATCATAACTTTGAAAATGTTGGTCATTTTGAAAATTTTGAAAATTGTTGACATTTGGGTCGCGAAATTTTGGAAAATCTTGCTTCATGAGTTGTAATTAAAAATCATACTCCTCAAGCGGACGTCTACTCCGATTATTATCCCACATGTCTCTCAATGATTTTTTTTGAATCAGACATTTGAATGAAATCAAGGAAAGGCAGAATTTATTCTCACTTCAAAATAATATAAAATGTCGAGTTGTGCTCTATTAATTAACTGACTCAATTAGAAGGGGGAAGAGGGTCTTATGGCCGTTCACGTATAGTATAAAACTAAGGGATATGACCAATGTTTTACGGGTAGTATGCAACCTTTTTTGCTAGAAGTTCAATAAATTGAACTAATAAATGTCCACGATCCAATTATACGAGACAGTCAAGTTCACAAAGCACCACTTTTCAATTATATTATTTTGCAAATCAAATCAAGTGTTTAAATCGAAAAACGACGAGCGTGATGATTTTAATGGAAATTCGTTCCTCACAAACAGATTCAGAAATATCAGTCATAGAACAGTCACAGAATAATAACAGAATTGAAAATATTGTACAAGCAAGCCGCTGCCCCTGCAGAAGATTTTTACAAGCAATTTCTATATTTTTAAGCAACTGCAACAGAGCACCTGTAGAGTTAAAGAAATTTTACAGTGGGGTGGCAGTCCGTCCAGAGCAACTGAATTGTATCAACGATTAAAATCCCACTGTTTTGTAAATTGACTAATATTTGAATTTCTTGTTGTTTGTTGCTTGAACTCTATTTCTCGCTTTGCTTTGATTTGGTCTCCTTCCTTGCTTGGGCCTTTGATTTTGATTTCACTCCTATTTTTTTTCTTTTTTCTCTTTTTTTTTGAAAACAATACAAGATAGAATAAAGGAAAAAGAACAAAAACTAGAAACAAATATCTGAAGGTTCAAAAAAATTGCAGAAAGAAGGAAAAAAACAAAAGTTTGAAGAAACTGAAATAAGAAGGAATAAACAAGAAAAAAAAGAAAAAAAAGTAAAACAAAACCTACCCAAATCAATTGCTAAGTACCATGCACTTGGTTATAAAACCTGGGCCACACACAAAGTAAATACATCCACTTTATTCTTCTCAGCAAACAAAAAGTCACAACAACTCAACCCTACAGAAAATAAAAACAAATCCAAGTCCCCCAATTCACGAATTCACCGATTTAGCAATTCTCGAGTTCACCGATTCTCCAATTCAGAGAAAACACAAATGAAATAAGTAGAAGAAAAAACGCATGAGGCCCTATAAAAACTGATATTCAAATCGGGTTGCAAGGTAAAATTGTTGTGCGGATTTGAGGTTGTTTGTGGTGTGCGAATTAGGCTTTGGGGATTGCGATCGGATTTTGTGAAATTCGGATTGGCTGAAGATGTTGAATTCAAATCGCGAATTGGGTTCATACTGTTTCGGATTGGAGTATGGGTTGTTCTGATGAGGGGTTTAAGGATATTCGAATAGAGTCTGGCGTTGGATCTCAGGTTTCTGAGTTGATTTGTTGAGGTGGCTTGCGATTGGGGTATGTAGCATACAGGTCCCCAGCAACGGCGCCAAAAACTTGTTCGTCGCTTTCTAATGACTCAGAAAAGCGCGAATTTTAAATTAAATTACTGCAAGCGTAGCATACAGGTCGAACACAGGGAGGTAGATTAAAATCAAATTATTTATTTAATCTCTTGGGCGAGTTAGACGATTTTCGAGGTTGGTTTTTGAAAACAATAAAAATTGAAACTGCGATCCGATTCAGAACAAATCTAATTGAACCGACGATCAAATCACAATTATCAATTGGAAATTAAAATGCAAAACAGAAATAAAGTGCAGAAATTAAAATTGCAGGAAAAGAAGAACAACAAAAAGTAAATTAGGATTGTCGTTGAAACTAATCAAATGACTAATCACTAACAAAAAATGTAAAATACAATTGGTGCTCTTCCAAAACTAATTGTGAAGACAAACACCGATTGCTAAGAAAAAGAAAAATGCAGAAATAATAAAAAGAAGAAGAACTTTTATTAATGGAGAAGAGAATATAGAATAGGATAGGATGGTGGCTACAATGATATTACAAGGGTATTTATAGGGAATAACCAAACCCTAACCCTAACCCTAATACAATGATAGATGGGCCTTAGGGAATTCACAAAAGAGTTTACAATGAGAGTCTCAAATGGGCCTAAGTTAAATCTATTAAATTTTTGGCCTTTCTTCTTTTCCTCTTGGTTCTTTGACAAGCCTCCCTTGATTTGAGATGTGCATGGTCTTTTTGTCAATCATTTTCTTGTCCAACAAAAACTAGATGTGGGATCTTCATCTACAATTCTTCAAAATGTAAATATATAACAATCTGATCTCCATTTCTCTACTTTTCTGGTTGCATGCGGGCTGGGATGGAATATCTGTAAAAGTAACAAAACAATACCCAAGTAATATTTATTTATATACAAAAGATAAGATATAAGAGCATAAAATAAACACATTTCTATGTCAATCAAGAAAAAAAAAGAAATGAGAATTTGTGGAGAGGAAAAGATAATATATAGTGGAGAGTTTAGAATATTATGATATTATGGCTGAGGTGGCGAATTTATTTCTCCCTTTATTTCTTCCCTCAAATCCTCTTTGATTATGTTCTAAAATGGAATATTTGCATGTGAAAGGAAGAGAGAGAATGGGGCATTTTTGTTATAGTATTTTATGTTTCATTATTTTAATTAATTTATTTTCACAGAAATAACTATATGTTGATATATAAGAGTTGGAATTAAGTTAAATCAATAGCTTATGCGTATATGTGCATACATGAACGTTTGAATTTTAAAACTTGAAAATAAAGTTTATTGGAAACAAAACCATGAAATTGATGTATATAAACATATATAAGGAGAGAAACAATAAATGATTTGATAACAATCAATCTATATTACAATTTTAATTTATGTACGTTACAGCTAAAATTAATATACGTTAATTAGTAATTAATGCATGTTACAAACAAAAGGAAGAAATTTAATATATTTATAACAATATAATGTCTAACTAGTGGTATATATATTTGGAGTTTGGAATCATTCAAACATGTGTAAATAGTAAATTTATAATGGAAGCAATGGAAGGAGAATGATACAATTTATAAATGAATAATGCAAACGGAGAAGAATTAATAGAGATAATAGTTAAATTGAGTAAGAAATCAATTAAGAAAAATTAATTATGAAATGAATGACATTAATTAATAAATTGAGTGGTTTAAGATACATACATTTTGAAATTGGAATTATGTAATGTGTGAATATAAAAAGGAAACATAATAATGGAGAAATAGGGATGGACCATTTTTTTATTTATTTATATTTATATATATATACATATATATATATATATAATGTTCCAATCCCTTAATCACATTAAAGACCCATTAAACCACTTTCTCCTATTCAGACCCAATTCATTTCAATTCACAAAAGTTGTAATTCTATGTGTCATTTACTATTCAACAAAATGGATATTTTGTGCGACATTCTAATTCTAACAAAAATGAATATTTTGTTTTGCAACAAAAATAATACTTTTTTTCTTTTAAACATTTTAATGTAAATAAAAATGATACATTTCATTCTCTTTATTGTAAACAAAAATTACAATGCAAACTTTTTAATGTAAACGAAATGATACATTATATTTCAATTGTGTAAATTAATGCGACACAACAATGGTTTTATTTTTCCTATATGACAAAAATGCAAACTTGTTTATATGACAAAAATGCAAACTTTTATTACCATGAAAATGAAATCTTTTCATTTCAACAAAATGACAATGTAACTTTTTAATTTAAGCCCCCTTTTTTTTATTCTGTAAAATACCAACTCTAAAATTGTATTTTTACTGTAAAACTTTTTATTCAAATTATATATATATTTTCTTCTATTGTTTAATAATTATTTAAAATTAGAAAATTTTATATTTGGACTCATTTTCAACAAAATGTCTAATTTTTTTTAATTGTTATTATTTAAAATAAATTATTTTAAATAACCAAAACTCATTAAAATAACTTAAAATAAATTTTAAATTGGCCCCAAAATTCAGGGTTGTTACAGTCTCCCCCACTTAAAAACTTTTCGTCCTCGAAAAGGAATGAAGCCCAAAAGTGTTTAATTATCCTACTCAATTTTTCATTCTTTATTATTCATTCATTGGTTTAGTTAATTTTATAGTTAAACTACTAATTACACTACACAACCATCAATCAATTAGTTGATTAGCTTTAAAATATTTATAAATTTTTTATATCCAAAAATCATATTTTCTAAAATAGATTATAATTACAAATACGTATATTATAAGCTTGTCACTCTCAACTCATTCTAGGGCATTACTAACCCCATCTCTAATGAGTTTTCTCATTCTAGGATACTGCTGATCCTATCTCTAATGAGTATTCTTATTGGATATTACTAATCCAATCTCTGATGAGTCTTTTGTTCCGTTATAATGAGTTGTATCCCAAAGATTTGAGCTAACCAAAGCTCTGATACCAACTGTAACGATACGCATTTTGCCCGACCTTAATCGATCGATAGATCGACTAAAACCGTTCAAAATCCGCATACGTTAACTCTGGGAATACAACATATCAGAACAACAACAGCAGACTTTTATTATATCAAGATAATATAACATCAGAGTACATAATATCAGAGTACATCGATAAAATACAGCGGAAGATAAATTACAATATTTTAATACAATACAGTGCAGCGGAAACAAAGTAACTAAGGCAGCGGAAGACAACTATGCTTTGGACATAGCTTTAAGCTTCAATCTAGGATCCTGCTTGAGATAAGAACCTGTAGACAAACTACTCGACTGCCCATGTGGAAAAGAGGGCACCCGAGTTTGTAAAGGTGGAAACAAACAACGGGTCAGTCATGGGACTGGTGTGAGAATTCTTAACTAATTTAACTAATAGCAATAAGGCAAGTCCAAGGACCACGCCGCTAACGCGGAACGAGTTTACTCCAATGGATTGTCGTGCATAAATTAAAGGTAAATCGTTAGACAATGCCATGCTTTTTAGAAAAATGAAACCATCATAAGACGCAAGTCCCATCACACAATACAATGCAAACCCGAGGATAGGGTTTTACCTTATAATGGTCAGAAATGCTTGATACGATAAAAACGATATCTAATATTAGTGTGTATATGTTTCAAAAACATTTCAAAGTAAATGTATCAATCCTAAGACACATAGATACCATAATACTATGCTTCCATACTAGTAATACAATCAAATCCGTGGGTGTAACACCCCACCTCTGTTAAGGTCACTCACAAAGGGAATTCCTTAACTTTGGTGGAGCATTTTAGTAAACAGAACAGAAACTTACAAGACAGATAAAATAGTACTTGAAAAATTTATAACTTTATTACAGCGGAAAACAGAAATCAGTATGGTTACATCTTTTCAAATCACAATATCAGAATTCAAGTACAAAATATCAGTCTTGTACAAAAGATTTTAGAATGCGTAGTTCAAAATCATAATCCCCATAGAACGGAAGCTATACAGAGCCAAGCCATACTTTAAGCACTTCAAGCAGAAGAAATCCGGATCAGGCTAAAGTATTCCCTCCTTGGATAACCTGGGGGGGAACGGAAGAAAGGAGGCGAAACAACAAGGGTCAGACAAAAAGTCTGGCAAGTCCAGTGATTTTCAGTTATGAACAGATAATAATAACATGACATGAACATAAAACTGGATGAGAGATAACTGTAACAGGTGTAGGAGATATAACAGAAGAACAGAATGATATAAGCTATTGCTTTACACTTCTCTGCACCGATACTAGTATAACAGAATTAGGTGTCACCCTAATGTCTAAACTGAAGCAGGAACGGGTACAGAATAAATTAACAGAAACAGAATGCTAATAATGGGCCTTTACTACCCGATCAGAAACAGACAGAAGCAGAAACAGATTAATCCCTACGGAAACAGAATGTAGAATTTGGTGTACACTAGTAATGGGCCTTTACCACCCGAACAGACGGTACCACGCAGAAACAGACAGGTGTTACCACCCAACAGAAACAGACGGTACCAACAGAAACAGACAGAACTAAGTGTACCCTAAAACCCTACCCCAAGCGATCGGCTCCCTAATACATAAATATCCTGTGTCGGCTCCACAGTAGGGTGTATCACTCCCTAAAGTGACAACCAATTGGCACAGACCTATTTACAGATGTCACGGCGTCTTACATCCTCAGAGGCAGACCGGGATCCATGCACGCACATGACCCGGTTGGAACGCACCATCAACACCCCTCGCCATTATCAGAATGAACCACTTATAATTAGTTCAGTAAGCGTGCCCGGACCCTACCTACTGTTGGGTCAAAGTTTTGATACCAGAAAGGGTTACTGACTAATATGGGTCCCAAACAACAGATGACACAAGTAATTCCCCTCCTAACCTTGTGTCCCCAGACTAACAGATCTCAGATTAACTTGTTTACAAGTTCAGACATACAGAATTCAGATTTACTAGTTCACAGATTAAGTTAACAAGTTTTCAGACTAACAGATCAGATATACAGATTTTTCCGATTTGTCTAACTTTGTATTGGGCCTACAGATTCATGGACGGGTTTACTACACCTATTAATCCAGTTGGTTTAACCCTTTTTCCCCCAATACGTTTTAGACGTCATCCTTATCTTAGATTTGCATTAATTAATTATTAATGCCCAGACCTCTCACATTAGGTCGCTAGCTTGTGACCGCTGGATGGGCCGGGCGGTTCCGGGCAGACTTCTGCCACAAGCCAGACCTAACCTCGTGTCTTAAGCAGGTTATGACTAACTTCTCACATTAGAACCTATTGTTTGCGGCCACTGGATGTGCCGGGCGGTTCCGGGCAGAATTACGCCGCAAACTCATTCTAACCTCGAGTTAGTCACGTTTATCTTTGCGGCCAATTAATTAATAATTTACCGTTTATGCGCACGCCCAATATATATGCCAATTCAGATTATATCAATAACAGGATGATTATATCAACCCAGCAGATAACAGATTTTAGCAGATAACAAATTTTCCAGATTATATGCCTTAACGGATTTAACAGATTTAGCAACTTAGCAGATTTTGGCATATAACAGGTTAGGCATTTAAACAAATAAATTTAACAGATTTAGGCATTTTCAACAGACTTAGCGGATGACAGATCTAGCAGATGAATAGATCTAGTAAACTAGGCAGTAGAGCAAAACTAGCAGATTAAGCAATATAACAGAACTAGCAGATTAGGCGATATAATAAAACTAACAGATTAGGCAAATATAGCAGAACTAGCAAATTAGGCAATTATAACTGATTTTCATCATTCCTTAAAGTTTCACATATCTTGCCTAATTATAAATTTGGCCTAAATTTGCATGCCTAAAATAGTGATCATGATTCACACTAGGATCATATACCCTACGTTTGCATTGAATTTTCATGTCACAGATTATGGTCATATGTCCCAATTTAGTTCCACTTGCCTAGTACAAAAGATTCACATATAAATTATACCAACTATAGCCATCTATTTCAATGCATGTCATATATTCAAAAATCTCCTACTTAGGTGTTATTCACACTTGATAGTTATCAAATCTTAATATGGATCTTCACACCTAAGTTATAATCCGTTATAAAATATGCCCAAGGATCTAGATCTAAAATATGATATGTGTTTTTAGTTCAGATCTTAATATTCCAGATTTGCAAGTTATATATTATCATATGATAATCCCAAACAGTCATATATGCACAGATCTAGTTTATATACTCAAATCAGTCACAGATCAGTCCAATTATGCCTTAGATTTATGTTCTAAGTTCCAAGTCCAACCTATGTTCTTTCCGCAAATCAATCACATATCGGTCATGCCCAATTTATGCACATTCGTTTGATTGTCCAAAACATTTTAGCGTATGTTGATCTCTTATGAGATTGGCTCAGGCTCGTGGTAGCCTGGCTATAGAACAGAAAGAGGAAAGAGATACAAAATAAGATAGATCCAAACAGAACAGAACAGATATAACCTCAGATTCAGATTTATAATTCATGTCACAATCAGAATTAACGTTTATAGCGGAGAATAACTGTACTTGCCTTAATTGGATTAAAGAAAGAACTCTAGTTGTTGTAGAACCGTTGCAGAAGCTCTAATCTCTAATTGAATTTAGGATGATGTTGATTGTCTTCTAGTTTTGATTCCAGCAGAGTAGCAACGCCATTTTTATTTTTAATTTAGAACAGAGGCAGAGTAGAAGCAGAATAGAATTGTGTGCAGAGAAGGCTGGGTTTGGGGCTGTTTAAATAGGTTTAGGCAGACGAATCTAGACAGAAAACGAGACCAGATACATCAGAACGCACCCAGGCAGAAAAGCAGATTCGGGAGGCAGGTCGACCCCCAGGTCGACACTAGGGTCGACTCTAGGGTCGACCCCCTGGGGGCAGGACGACTCTAGGGTCGACCCCCTGGGGTAGGTCGACTCTAGGGTCGACCCCCTGGGGGCAGGTCGACTCTAGGGTCGACTCCCCAGTCGACCTGGTCTGTGCTGTTTAATTTTTTTTCCTGAACTTTGGGAGGCCATAACTTGGTCATATGGACTCCGATTTACGAAATTTCGGACTCTATTTCGCGTATTTTTCCGAGACGAACGCAATGGCACAGCCCGTTTCCCTTGATTCTGAATTTATATTTTAATTATACTCAGATTTGTAATTCTTAAGTTCACAGAAAATACGGGGTGTTACATTCTCCCCTCCTTAAAGATTTCGTCCCCGAAATCTTTAAGTTAAGAAGAATGTGTCCTACCATCCAATCACTCATCTACTCAGTCATCATCCACAAGCATCCATTGTCCTTAGAAATTTCTAGTGCTGTATGAACATTTGCAAAAGTGTGTGTATATGTTCCTTATCTAATGCAAAGATCAGGCGGTCTACTGATTCAGTTGACCTCCTTAATGCGAATTATGTCAGTGCCATGAGTCCAATATGTATGCAATTTTCCTATTTGATACATATCATTTCTATATGAGTGCACAACCATCCACTCATATGCAACATCCATGTGCTGATTCAACCATTTTGCATCCATAAAATTTTAAAATGCTCACTAATCCATATGCAGTATGAGAGTGTTTTCGAGCCGATCTAGTGCCTAGTGTGTGTATATGCATCCACGGGCAACCACTTGCATCCACTTGCAACCATCAAACATAACATGTCTCAAACACATGTTTACACCCATTAGTTTCTACCTAAAGTTCGAAGATTCGATCGATAGGATACAATCGAATGATGGAAGCGAGTATAGATAAGTCAAAGACTTGGTTCCCATTAGACATTGGTTGAGAAAATAATTCCCCTAAGTATCAACCCCGAAGACCGATATCAACATCAGATTGACACCCAGAGGATCACCTCCTTTAGCCAATGTCAAAACTGGAAAGCAGAATTATTCAAATATTTACAGACTACTGGTACAGATCAGGTTCCCTAATGATTCTTAGGAAGCTAAGCATGATAAAAATCATATCCACAAAAACTCAGAATGTATGCGTCATACTTGACGTCTAACACAAATATCCCTCAAACCCCAATCTCAAACAGATGAGCCATAACCCTTATGTGTCTGAGTCTACAGCGGAATTCAGAAACAATACTAGTATTCAAGTGCAGAGTATCAAGTACAGAATCAGAAAGAGTCTTAACTCCATAACCAGATAAGAAAATTAAACCTTCTACAAAAATTTTCCCTATTTCTATCCTATCCACTAGCCTTGAGAGTGTTTTCCTGCCCTCCAGAAGTTGGTCCTGTCCTCTGTCCTTGCCTTCGTTTCTCCGGGCAGTCCCTAGTAAAGTGCCCCATCTCACCACAGTTGAAGCAAGCACCCTCCCCTTCCTCTTTCGGTAATCCTTATTCAGATGAGTCGAGCTTCCATAAGTAAAACACTTTCCTCCTCCTTATCTTCAAACTTTCCTTCCTTCTTTTGTGTTTCTCTTTTGCCTCCATTGTGAACTAAGTCTATATGAGTTTCTCACCTTTGGGTTGTGCTCCTTAGCCAAACCTCATCATTCTCATCTTTACTATCCTTGTGTAACACGTTGACCAATCCCTCGAAAGCTGCCTCCATCGCCCGGAAAAATCCTTCAAAGCTCTAAAGAAAACTAGCTGCAGGTGAAACTACTACAGCTATCGATGGAAGTCGGGCACTACTTTGCCCTTCGACGAGGTTACCTCCCAGAAAGCCGGGAGCCCCAGAGACTCAAGAAAGAATGAAACAAGGATTCAAGCAGAGGATCAAAAGATAGATATATGGCTTAGGGGACTATGTTTTTCAAAATAAGCTTTACTTTTGAAAATACCTCCTTTTCAAAACCTTTTTGAAAATAGTTTTCAAAAATTCTTTATCAAATCCGGTAACCTTCAGCTCAGATACCAAGTGTAATACCCCACCTCTGTTAAGGTCACTCACAAAGGGAATTCCTTAACTTTGGTGGAGCATTTTAGTAAACAGAACAGAAACTTACAAGACAGATAAAATAGTACTTGAAAAATTTATAACTTTATTACAGCGGAAAACAGAAATCAGTATGGTTACATCTTTTCAAATCACAATATCAGAATTCAAGTACAAAATATCAGTCTTGTACAAAAGATTTTAGAATGCATAGTTCAAAATCATAATCCCCATAGAACGGAAGCTATACAGAGCCAAGCCATACTTTAAGCACTTCAAGCAGAAGAAATCCGGATCAGGCTAAAGTATTCCCTCCTTGGATAACCTGGGGGGGAACGGAAGAAAGGAGGCGAAACAACAAGGGTCAGACAAAAAGTCTGGCAAGTCCAGTGATTTTCAGTTATGAACAGATAATAATAACATGACATGAACATAAAACTGGATGAGAGATAACTGTAACAGGTGTAGGAGATATAACAGAAGAACAGAATGATATAAGCTATTGCTTTACACTTCTCTGCACCGATACTAGTATAACAGAATTAGGTGTCACCCTAATGTCTAAACTGAAGCAGGAATGGGTACAGAATAAATTAACAGAAACAGAATGCTAATAATGGGCCTTTACTACCCGATCAGAAACAGACAGAAGCAGAAACAGATTAATCCCTACGGAAACAGAATGTAGAATTTGGTGTACACTAGTAATGGGCCTTTACCACCCGAACAGACGGTACCACGCAGAAACAGACAGGTGTTACCACCCAACAGAAACAGACGGTACCAACAGAAACAGACAGAACTAAGTGTACCCTAAAACCCTACCCCAAGCGATCGGCTCCCTAATACATAAATATCCTGTGTCGGCCCCACAGTAGGGTGTATCACTCCCTAAAGTGACAACCAATTGGCACAGACCTATTTACAGATGTCACGGCGTCTTACATCCTCAGAGGCAGACCGGGATCCATGCACGCACATGACCCGGTTGGAACGCACCATCAACACCCCTCGCCATTATCAGAATGAACCACTTATAATTAGTTCAGTAAGCGTGCCCGGACCCTACCTACTGTTGGGTCAAAGTTTTGATACCAGAAAGGGTTACTGACTAATATGGGTCCCAAACAACAGATGACACAAGTAATTCCCCTCCTAACCTTGTGTCCCCAGACTAACAGATCTCAGATTAACTTGTTTACAAGTTCAGACATACAGAATTCAGATTTACTAGTTCACAGATTAAGTTAACAAGTTTTCAGACTAACAGATCAGATGTACAGATTTTTCCGATTTGTCTAACTTTGTATTGGGCCTACAGATTCATGGACGGGTTTACTACACCTATTAATCCAGTTGGTTTAACCCTTTTTCCCCCAATACATTTTAGACGTCATCCTTATCTTAGATTTGCATTAATTAATTATTAATGCCCAGACCTCTCACATTAGGTCGCTAGCTTGTGGCCGCTGGATGGGCCGGGTGGTTCCGGGCAGACTTCTGCCACAAGCCAGACCTAACCTCGTGTCTTAAGCAGGTTATGACTAACTTCTCACATTAGAACCTATTGTTTGCGGCCACTGGATGTGCCGGGCGGTTCCGGGCAGAATTACGCCGCAAACTCATTCTAACCTCGAGTTAGTCACGTTTATCTTTGCGGCCAATTAATTAATAATTTACCGTTTATGCGCACGCCCAATATATATGCCAATTCAGATTATATCAATAACAGGATGATTATATCAACCCAGCAGATAACAGATTTTAGCAGATAACAGATTTTCCAGATTATATGACTTAACGGATTTAACAGATTTAGCAACTTAGCAGATTTTGGCATATAACAGGTTAGGCATTTAAACAAATAAATTTAACAGATTTAGGCATTTTCAACAGACTTAGCGGATGACAGATCTAGCAGATGAATAGATCTAGTAAACTAGGCAGTAGAGCAGAACTAGCAGATTAAGCAATATAACAGAACTAGCAGATTAGGCGATATAATAAAACTAACAGATTAGGCAAATATAGCAGAACTAGCAAATTAGGCAGTTATAACTGATTTTCATCATTCCTTAAAGTTTCACATATCTTGCCTAATTATAAATTTGGCCTAAATTTGCATGCCTAAAATAGTGATCATGATTCACACTAGGATCATATACCCTACGTTTGCATTGAATTTGCATGTCACAGATTATGGTCATATGTCCCAATTTAGTTCCACTTGCCTAGTACAAAAGATTCACATATAAATTATACCAACTATAGCCATCTATTTCAATGCATGTCATATATTCAAAAATCTCCTACTTAGGTGTTATTCACACTTGATAGTTATCAAATCTTAATATGGATCTTCACACCTAAGTTATAATCCGTTATAAAATATGCCCAAGGATCTAGATCTAACATATGATATGTGTTTTTATTTCAGATCTTAATATTCCAGATTTGCAAGTTATATATTATCATATGATAATCCCAAACAGTCATATATGCACAGATCTAGTTTATATACTCAAATCAGTCACAGATCAGTCCAATTATGCCTTAGATTTATGTTCTAAGTTCCAAGTCCAACTTATGTTCTTTCCTCAAATCAATCACATATCGGTCATGCCCAATTTATGCACATTCATTTGATTGTCCCAAACATTTTAGCATATGTTGATCTCTTATGAGATTGGCTCAGGCTCGTGGTAGCCTGGCTATAGAACAGAAAGAGGAAAGAGATACAAAATAAGATAGATCCAAACAGAACAGAACAGATATAACCTCAGATTCAGATTTATAATTCATGTCACAATCAGAATTAACGTTTATAGCGGAGAATAACTGTACTTGCCTTAATTGGATTAAAGAAAGAACTCTAGTTGTTGTAGAACCGTTGCAGAAGCTCTAATCTCTAATTGAATTTAGGATGATGTTGATTGTCTTCTAGTTTTGATTCCAGCAGAGTAGCAACACCATTTTTATTTTTGATTTAGAACAGAGGCAGAGTAGAAGCAGAATAGAATTGTGTGCAGAGAAGGCTGGGTTTGGGGCTGTTTAAATAGGTTTAGGCAGACGAATCTAGACAGAAAACGAGACCAGATACATCAGAATGCACCCAGGCAGAAAAGCAGATTCGGGAGGCAGGTCGACCCCCAGGTCGACACTAGGGTCGACTCTAGGGTCGACCCCCTGGGGGCAGGTCGACTCTAGGGTCGATCCCCTGGGGCAGGTCGACTCTAGGGTCGACCCCCTGGGGGCAGGTCGACTCTAGGGTCGACTCCCCAGTCGACCTGGTCTGTGCTGTTTAATTTTTTTTTCCTGAACTTTGGGAGGCCATAACTTGGTCATATGGACTCCGATTTACGAAATTTCGGACTCTATTTCGCGTATTTTTCCGAGACGAACGCAATGGCACAGCCCGTTTCCCTTGATTCTGATTTTATATTTTAATTATACTCAGATTTGTAATTCTTAAGTTCACAGAAAATACGGGGTGTTACAGTGGGTTCGTATTGGAAGTTTGGATTTCCATCATGAGTCAAGGCTAGGGAGGAGCTCCTTACCGATTCGAGACACTCTAGCTAATGTCTCAGGATTCCCCGTAGTTAACCCTTGGATCCTGCAGGGCCGGTCCACCATACGAGTTGCAGATTAGTTATTCCTGAACACACGTTTCCCGGTCCTATAGGACCTATCATCCGAGGCGCCACATTCCATCATCCACATAAGTAAATATCAGCCAGTTTAAGCACCGACACCACCTCTAGCTAGAAAGAAACGTGATGCTCTCCCTGCGTTCCCTTCTCCCGTTTTAGACTCCACCCGGTTGTGAGGCTAGCGAAGTAACGTTATAACCACAAGGTCTGCTTTTCAACAAAGCCTTGATCATCTTCATCTTAGCGTGCCACGTTGACAATTCACGCCATGCGATTGATAAATATTAATACACAACCTCTAAGGGAGTTGAGCAAGAGAATAAATTCTCCGCCACCAATCGTCGTATATTAATAGAAATCAATTTACATAGAACAAAATTCAACGTCAGACACACATTCCATTTATAAGCTTATGCTCTGGGTCTGAGCGAAAGCCAAATCCGTACAAATCAACACTACATCCGGATAACTACCATCTTAGCCCCGTCTTGGGAGCAAATCAATCAAGGGCCTCAACACTAGTTACCCATTCGATGTGAAGATCGTCGGTCTTCAATCGCCGTCTTCAATTCTTCGAACGTCGTATCATTATTTGGAATGAAAGTAAACTCGGACTTTCCAAACTGCTATCGCATATATAAATTTGAAAACAATTTCATATCGTTGTTAATAATTTATAACGAACGACCTATCGCTATTTTTACTTTACTTTACTTTACATACACATCCTAAACATAACAAGGTTTATTTCCTCTTCCTTTTTCAATTTACACCAAATGTATTTGGTTTCATTATTTTTCTAATGAAAATCTATTCCTTAGAAATATAAATTTCTAATCTTATTATTTACATTTAAAAAATGTAAATTTTTATTCCTATTTTATTTACGTTGAGAAATGTAAACTTATACTTCAGTATATTATTATATTGAAAATGTAACTTTTGTTTCATATTCTATTTACATTGGGAAATGTAAATTTCTATTCCTATTTTCCTTTTATTTACATTAAGAAAAATGTAACTTTACTAATTCTTATTTTATTACATTAAAAAAAATGTAACTTTACTTATTCTCATGGCGGTGTAAATAATGTCCATTTTTCTATTTAACCATTTATATTTTAATATTGGCCAGACCTCTCACATTAGGCCTGCAACTTGTGGATGCTGGATAGGCCGGTCGGTTCTGGGCAGACTTATCCCACAAGTTGGGCTTAACCTCGTGTCTTGGCCCAATTCGTATTTGCGCACTTGGACCTCTCACATTAGGCCCAACATTTGTGGCTGCTGGATATGCCAGTCGGGTCCGGGAAGACTTCCACCACAAATGTGACCTAACCTCGTGTCCAAGTACAATTCTAGTTAATCATTATAATTATTCTACTAAAAAAATTATTTTAAACTGTTTCTCATTTCAAAATATCTTAATTTTGGAATATTCTATATTTCCAAATTAACTTGATTTCAAATATTATAACTTACCTTTTAATTTTCACTATAAAGTCCTACCTTTTAATTACATTAAAGATGTAATTTTATATTACCTGTCAAATTTTGTCTTTCAATTTACAAGGTAAAATCCTACCTTTAATTACATATAAAAATGTAACTTTATTTTCCATACGAGTGCTCATTTTTAGATTACAAATGGAAGTGTACCTTTAATCTTCCATGTAAATTCTTCTCTTTAATTACATAACAAAAATGTATTTTTTTTTATTTACCGCAAATTCTCTTTCTTAAATTACGAAAAATGT
Organism: Allium sativum; assembly: GCA_030737875.1. NCBI lineage: Eukaryota > Viridiplantae > Streptophyta > Magnoliopsida > Asparagales > Amaryllidaceae > Allium > Allium sativum. The sequence goes on from CM060919.1 coordinate 663,213,284, forward strand.
AATTTTTTATTTACATGTCAATCCATTCTTTTTATTTACATATAAAAATGTAAATTTTAATCCATCGCAAATTCCTACTTTATTTTTACATATAAAATGTAAACTTCATTACCGTGCAAATTCCTACTTTATTTTTACATAAAAAATTGTAATTTTAATCTACATGCAAAACCTCATTCTAATTTACATTATAAAAATGTAATTTTTAATTACAATGCAAAATCTACTTTTTGTTTACATCATAAAAATGTAAATTTTCTATACTATGCTAATTCTCATTTTTATTTACATATAAAAATGTAAATTTTCTTTACTCTGCTAATTCTCATTTTTATTTACATATAAAAATGTAAATTTTCTTTACTATGCTAATTCTCATTTTTATTTACATATAAAAATGTAAATTTTCTTTACTACGCTAATTCTAATTTTTATTTACATATAAAAATGTAAATTTTCTTTACTATGCTTATTCTCATTTTTATTTACATATAAAAATGTAAATTTTCTTTACTATGCTAATTCTCATTTTTATTTACATATAAAAATGTAAATTTTCTTTACTATGTAAATCCTCATTTTTATTTACATATAAAAATGTAAATTTTCTTTACTATGCTAATTCTCATTTTTATTTACATGTAAAAATGTAAATTTTCTTTACTATGTAAATCCTCATTTTTATTTACATATAAAAATGTAAATTTTCTTTACTATGTAAATCCTCATTTTTATTTACATATAAAAATGTAAATTTTCTTTACTATGTAAATCCTCATTTTTATTTACATATAAAAATGAAAATTTTCTCCCGGCTCATTTTTACTAAAATGATATGACGCCAAATATGTGTTCATTTTCATAAACCACTACATGTACAATTCCATATTTCAATACCTGAAATAGTCTAAGTTTTTGGTGTCAACGTATATGTTCAATACAATGTCTCAATACATGAAACAATCTAAATTTTGGTGTCAACCTACATGTAATTTAGTGTTTAAGTTTTCATGTCAGCACAACGATGGCAACATATAATTCGGTGTCAAGTTTCATGTCAACACATACATCAACAACATATGATTTGGTGTATAATTCTCATGAATCAAAATAAAGGTCTCATCTTTATTTTATTTTATAAATCAAAATAGAATATCCAAACTTTATTTATCTTTTAAGTGAAATTTAAAAGATCTAAACTTTCTTCATTTCATAAATCATAAATCAAAATGAAGATTTAACTTTTCTTTTCATTTTGTAAATCCAAAATAAAGATTCACTTTTCTTTTTATTTTGTAAATCAAAATAAAAATTCAACTTTCTTTTGTTTTGTGAATCAAAAATAAAGATTCCAACTTTCTTTTATTTTGTGAATCAAAATAAAGATTCAAACTTTATTTTATTCCTTTGAAAAAAAAATCAAAAGGAATAAATAAAAAAAATAAAAATAAAGATGAGAACTTTATAGAGATTACATCAAGATGTATAGATCTAAGACGAACATGGCTATATCATGACATCACAAAGCATTACAAATCACACAAACAAATAATAAATTCCAATTACCACATCGCATCTATGATATTTAAGAACATACAGTGATTCACATAACAAGTATAATTAAATTATTTAATTATTCAAAATTTAGAAATCTCACAGATATTGAATTCTGAATAGATCCGTTTGAATTTTGATCAAAAATCTGACTTGCTCAGAATTTATCCCTTTTAGTCTCGAAACGTAGATCTCAGCTTCACGATTACAACGCTTCCGAAATCGTTAAATTCTGAGTTAAAACGAACGAGTTACGATTTATTCATATTATTTAAAATAAATAATAATAAAAATAAATTAAGATTTCTCACCAGTTATGCTTTCCAATTCTTTACCTAATTTTAGGCGCTAGTAGCACTATTCATTCTCTAAGCGCTCACAAAATCTCATGGCTTAACTCCTTATGGTTTGGGAGATATGAATTATTTAATTTCATGCAGAGTTTTGAGAGAGAGAGAGAGGGAGAGAGAGAAAGAAGGCTGCTGTTAAATTTTGACAAAAAAAAGAAATGAGAATTTGTGGAGAGGAAAGGATAATATGTAGTGGAGAGTTTAGAATATTATGATATTATGGTTGAGGTGGCGAATTTATTTCTCCCTTTATTTCTTCCCTCAAATCATCTTTGATTATGTTCTAAAATGGAATATTTGCATGTGAAAGGAAGAGAGACAATGGGGCATTTATGTTATAGTATTTTATGCTTCATTATTTTAATTAATTTATTTTCACAAAAATAACTGTATGTTGATATATAAGAGTTGGAATTAAGTTAAATTAATAGCTTATGCGTATATGTGCATACATGAACGTTTGAATTTTAAAACATGAAAATGAAGTTTATTGGAAACAAAAGCATGAAATTGATGTATATAAACATTTATAAGGAGAGAAACAATAAATGATTTGATAGCAATCAATCTATATTACAATTTTAATTTATGTACGTTACAGCAAAAATTAATATACGTTAATTAGTAATTAATGCATGTTACAAACATAAGAAAGAAATTTAATATATTTATAACAATATAATGTCTAACTAGTGGTATATATATTTGGAGTTTGGAATCATTCAAACATGTGTAAATAGTAAATTTATAATGGAAGCAATGGAAGGAGAATGATACAATTTATAAATGAACGTTGCAAACAGAGAAGAATTAATAGAGATAATAGTTAAATTGAGTAAGCAATCAATTAAGAAAAATTAATTATGAAATGAATGACATTAATTAATAAATTGAGTGGTTTAAGATACATACATTTTGAAATTGGAATTATGTAATGTGTGAATATAAAAAGGAAACATAATAATGGAGAAATAGGGATGGACCATATATATATATATATATATATATATATATATATATATATATAATGTTCCAGTCCCTTAATCACATTAAAGACCCATTAAACAACTTTCTCCTATTCAAACCCAATTCATTTCAATTCACAAAAGTTGTAATTCTATGTGTCATTTACTATTCAACAAAATGGATATTTTGTGAGACATTCTAATTCTAACAAAAATGAATATTTTGTTTTGCAACAAAAATAATACTTTTTTTTCATTTAAACATTTTAATGTAAATAAAAATGATACATTTCATTCTATTTATTGTAAACAAAAATTACAATGCAAACTTTTTAATGTAAACGAAATGATTTCAATTGTGTAAATTAATGCGACACAACAATGGTTTTATTTTGCCTATATGACAAAAATGAAAACTTGTTTATATGACAAAAATGCAAACTTTTATTACCTTAAAAATGAAATCTTTTCATTTCAACAAATTGACAATGTAACTTTTTAATTTAAGCCCTTTTTTTTATTTTGTAAAATACCAACTCTAAAATTGTATTTTTACTATAAAACTTTTTATTCAAATTATATATATATTTTCTTTTATTGTTTAATAATTATTTAAAATTAGAAAATTTTAAATCTGGACTCATTTTCAACAAAATGTCTAAAAAAATAAATTTTTTAATTGTTATTATATAAAATAAATTATTTTAAATAACCAAAACTCATTAAAATAACTTAAAATAAAATTTTAAATTGGCCCCAAAATTCAGGGTTGTTACAAGCTATCAATTAGTTGGTTAGCTTCTCAAATATATAATTTTTATGTACTCAAAAATCATATTTCAGTGTCAAATCACAAACAATAAAATCTAACTAGGTTTTGGTTCTCACACCAGCCAATTGGAATTATATAGACATCCCACTTTCAAAACTCGAAAATAAACTACTGATGCTGTACAATCATCAGTAGAATCATCCTCGGGCGACTAGATTGTGATTCTATATCCATCCAGTATATTAGAGACTTCGTATACAAGCGTATATGCAAGATCTTCATATACTCGATTGTCCAAAATCAAAATAAAATAAATATTCAAATACGTATAATAAGATTTAAATTTTCAAAACAAAATTTGTTTTCATTTTTATTTAAAAAAATATAATACTCTTTGAAACTCATTCTAGGATACTACTGATCCCATCTCTAACGAGTCATTCTCATTATATATTACTAATCTAATCTCTGATGAATTCATTCGTTTGGTTCTAATGTGTCTTGTTCTCGAGCTCTGTAAACCAGATCTCTGATACCACGACGAAAGGACCCAAACTTCCCCTTTCGAGAAAGCCTGGATCGAGTTGAGAACAGGACAAATCAGAACACAAACAATAGAATATTTCATTGCTACTATAACAATTACATCAGAGTACAAGAGCCTAACAGAGTATGAATAAATAATATACATCAGAAAAATATCAGAGATTAAAATCCATTACATAGCAGCGGAAAAATAATACATAACACAATTGAAAAAGATACACGGATACAAAGCTTTCCGAATATAGCTCCTGCTGTAGATGCAGGATCCTGGGAAAATAATAACTGCAAAACCAAAACTACCGACTTCCCATGTGGAAAATATGCGCACCCAGAGTTTAGGCAGAAATAATAAACTCTGAGTCGGTCATGGGACTGGTGTGAGAACTAAAACAGTTATTTAAAAATTTACTTTAAAATAGAGTGTAACACCCCACATCCGTTAGTGTCACTCACAAAGGGAATGCACTAAGTTCTGTGGAGTATTTAGGGTAAAAGATGCAGATAAATTACAAGACAGACAGAAATTAAACAGCGGAAAATAAAACTTTGCTTTATTGATAAAATAGTTTGTACAAAGATTTCTTTACAATATCAGAGTGTCATCTGTCTTACAAAATAAAGAAGCATAAAAAAACAGCATTTATAGTCCCCGATTTTAGCAAGAGCCAGCCATAGCATCTGGAAAGAGAATCCAAGCAAACTTCGACAAATCTTCAAGCTGGGAAAGAGTGGCAGTCCAACTTCACCTGAGCTAAACTATTCCCTCCTTTACTACCTGGGGGGGGGGGGAACGGAAGAAAAGAAGACGAAAGAAAAACAGAGTCAGACATAAAGCCTGAGTAAGTTCAGTAACTTCTAGCATGTGAACATGGAAAAACAAAACGACATGAATTAACTGAATACAAGATTACACCATGACGATAGGGTCAACAAGATTAGACAAGGTAGTCACAAGATATGCTAAGATAAACTGGATACGCTCTAATACTTTCGCCGCTTCGCTATTTCCTTGTTATACTGGTTTCTATATCTCTGCACCGCCTAACTAGTGTCCCAACTAGTAACGATAACGTGATCCCAATCCCTGTATTTTCCATCGCCTTCAGGCATCCATTTATTTATTTGTTACTTAGATTTAATCTAGGGTTTCCTACCAAGTACTTTCCAGATTCCTCTAAAGTTTACGCTATCTGCTGAATGCTTCTCGGATTCGGGATTTATGCCACCTAGTTCAACTAGGAATTATGCTACCTGTCGAACGATGCCCCCAAGTCTAGGACACACTACCTAGAGTGGTATATGTTCCTATACTTCCCCACGCATGTATCGCGAATCGTTATCGCTTGTCTAGATGCACATGTCCCATAATGTGCGGTCCGAGTCCTGTGTCAGGGCAAATCAAGGAATACAGAACTCGGTCGGGAGCTTTCAGATATCTGCCGATGCAGATGCTAAGGTCTGTTTTTATTCCAGTGGCTATGGTCCCACTTGACCCCTCCCTCAACTAATGAAAGGCACACCTTGTAAAATGAGAACTATACGCCGGCCCCCGGTGCCCCACTATCCTATGGCCATCCGCAATCATAACTAGATAGCAAGTATATGGTCTTTTGGAGTTCTCTGCCTTTCCGCTTCACGTATCTCGATTGACTCAAGATGGATGGTAGACGATGAGTCGCTATCACAGGGCTACCGTTTGCTCACCGAATCACGCCAGTCCATCCTAGTCTTTAGGTTGCCATGTATTGCAACCAAGGCATACCCCTGGTTCTTCTACGCAGACTTTAACCTCTGTGGGCCCAGGAGGATCATCTGCAGCCTCACAGAGGGATACCAAGAGTACTCTCACGTCCCCTCGAAGCCTCGGGCTTCGTAACCCAATTCGTTGGAGCCTTCTTTTTAACCAGACGGACGTTCGCTCCTCCTCGTGTTATACTAAGAATTACTACTTAGTTTTATTAACTAAGATTTACCACTTAGTTTCCAGAATCGTTGTTTTCTTAACTAAGGTTTACTTTGTTCTCTATCCCGTCAATTTGGATTGGTTAAATGTCATAGTCAATTCAAGCTAACTTAACCCTCCTCATTTACCCTGTTAAACTGGTTAAGTGTTGTCAGTAACTCATGTTGACTTAACCCTACCACAAACCAAGTTATATTGGTTAAGTATTTATTACTTAACCCTACCCATTCACCCTGTGTTGGTTAAGTGTTCCTTTTTAACTTAACCTTACCCGTCTGTTTTAACTAACATGTTATTATTAATGGTTAAGTATTATCCCTTCATGTTTTAGACTTAAACCTATTCCTTTATCACAATCTGACGGTTAAGTGTTCAAGTTTACTTAACCCTATGGTCTGGTCCAGCTATCATGCTAAATTGGCTAAGTGTATTTACTTAACCCCAACCTCTAGTCTAGTTAACATGTTAATTTGGCTAAGTGTATTAACTTTACTTAACCCCACTTTCTAGACTAGTTAACATGTAAATTTGGCTAAGTGTTTTCTTAGTTACTTAACCTCTACAAATATTGTCTTATTACCATGAGCTTGGTTAAGTGTCCCTGTGGACTTAGCCCTCCGTTCTAGCTTAACTGTTCTTAAGTTGGTTAAGTGTTCCTATGGACTTAACCCTCCCATTCTAGCTTAACTGTATGAACCTAACCCCACCTACCAGTCTTGTTATCATGTTGAGTTGGTTAGGTGTCTTAGTTAACTTAACCCTAGCATTCTTGTTCTAGCTTTAACTAAATAAATTAAAGCCACGACCACTCACATTAGACAGATATTGTTGCGATTACTGGATGTGCCGGTTGGTTCCGGGCAGGTTTACATCGCAACTCAGTCTAACCTCGGGTTAGGCCTATTCGTGTTTTATATTTCAAAGGGTTTTGATTAATTTTCAAATCAGGTTTTGAAAGTGACCATCCCGTCCGTCGGATCAGTTAGGGATAGCCAGGGAGAGCAGGAAACTTGTATTTTCCAAACTCAAGCCTAGACACTATCCTCTCTGTCACCCTAGAACTTTCTGGTTTATTGTTAAAAGAGATGTCGTTAATAAACATTTCTTTTGTATATAAAAAATTTGTTAACAATTTATCCTCAAAGCCCATTTCCCCTTTCTTAAAATAAATTTGGCCTATACCCTATACATTTTCCATGCCTACCAATGGACTTGTATTCTAGGCCCAAATCTAGATTTGCCTATCTTACAGTTTGTAGCAATTTAGATCCAACATCCCCCATTTACAAGTTAATGCAAAACTAGATTTTATATTTTAGTTTACAGTTTATGCCAAACTAGATTTCATATTCTAGTTCCCCGTTTATGCCAAAACTCAATTTGCGTACCAACTACCTATTTTGTGGCCAACCAAACCCTTTTCCCTTTTACGCCCGACGTATGTAAATTATGCTAACATACTTATCATACTTAATTTAGCCAACCAATTCTTATTTAATATTCTAATTTCAGTTCATTACCAAAACTAGACTTGTTGTTCTAATTTTCATCAAATTATGCCAATTTCCAATTTTAGTCAATTTCATGTTTTTTTTCCCAAAACGTATTCCCATCGTTCGCATAATCGTGGTTCAACCTAGATTATAAATAAAGCTGGATCCGTGGATAGAAGGGAATGAGCCAAAATGCCATAAAAGAACAGACATAACAATTGGCATAAGATGACAATTCACAGGCATATAGATGTGGTAATATTACAACATGAAAAGGGTTGAATAACGACGTAGGTTCAGAACATGGGTAGACCTAACTTAATAGGTAAATTCCCAAGGTCTAAAACCAAGAATAGACAGAGTTGGTTCAAGAACATGGGTAGACCTAACTGAATAGGTAAATTCCCAAGGTCTAAAACCAAAGATAACCAAGAATAAACTGAATAGAAAGTCAGGCCTAGATCCAAAATAATGTCAGTTTGTTAAACAACATGGTTTTGTAACTACAATGTCATGGGAATAATTAATAATCTTATATCCATAGTCATAGTCAATAATCCTCACAGTTCAATGAATCTCAGTCATGGGCGATGTTCATAGTCATAGGCAACGTTCATAGTCATAGGAAATGTTCATAGTCATAGGCAATAATCCTCACAGTTCAATGAATCACAGTCTTAGGCGATGTTCGTAGTCATAGGAAACGTTCATAGTCATAGGAAATATTCATAGTCATAGGCAATGTTTTATGTCCCAAAATCAAAGGCTTATGTTCATAGTTCCAAGGCATAAGGTTCCAAAGTCCATAGTTTCACCGTCACAGTCTTATTGGTCATCGAATCACAACAGTTCTTAATTAGGTCCAAAGGTACAAGCACTGATTCAAGTAGAAAGATTAGGCATAGTCTTTTATCCCTTTAATTTCATGTCACGAATAAAAACAAAACGTTCAAATCTAAAAATAACTGACTTACAGAGATTTAGATTAGAAAAGAAAGATGGCGTTGCTATGATTCGTGTGACGTTGCTTGAAACCGTTGAATTAGCTTTTGATTCCCTTCTTGAAGCTTTAATCTTGATCCGAATCTCCAATTAGAAGAAGAACTATAACTTGTTTTAGTGGAGAATTAGATTTATTTTAATGGTGGAGGCTAGAGTAGAGAGAAGCAGCATGTAAATGCCTTAGAGAATTTGTGTGGAGGAACCCTTAGGTCTAGGCACTTTTATAGGTGTAGAGAGTGTTTTAGGGCCCTTAGATCATCATAGAAGCCATCAGAATCGCACAGGTCGAATACACATCATCCAACCAATCAAAAGGAGACACGTCAGCACAGAACACTCCAGAATCCGGTGCTGGATTAGTATGGGCGCACTTGGCAGGTGCGCCAGTGCATTTTTGTACTAGCGCACTTCCCAAGTGCGCCAGTGCATTCTGGTCTGTTTCCAGTTTTTCTGCCTAACTTCGTTCGTCCATATCTTGGTCATACAGACTCCGATTTTCGAAAACTCGGACTCTATTTCGCGTATTTTTCCGAGATGAACGCAACGGCGCAGCCCTTTTCTCTTGATTTTGACTTTAACTTTTAATTTTGCCTTGATTTGTAAATCTTAGTGTTACAGAATTACGGGGTGTTACATTCTCCCCCACTTAAAAGGATTTCGTCCCCGAAATCTTCAAGTTAGGAAGAATGTGTCCTACCATCCAATCACCCATCTACTCAACCATTCAACCACAGGCATTCATTGTCCTTAAAAGACTTCTAATGCTTTCATGTTCATATGCATAATGTGTGTGTATGTCTTTATCTACTGTAAAATCAGGCGGTCTACTGATTCAGTCCACCTCCTTAATGCAAATCATGTCGGTGCCATGCGTCCAATCATGTATGCAAGCATCCCTAGTTATGTAAATACTACATGCGTGCACAGCCATTCATCCATATGCAACATCCATATGATAACATATCAAGTTCAACTTACAAACAAATACATATTTGTAAATGCAATATGCAAGCGTCCGAACTTGTTCTAGTGCCTAATACGTATGCATATGCATCCACGAGCAACCATTAGCAGCCACTTGCAACCATCAACCATAACATGTTTCAAATACATGTTTACATCCATTGGCTTCTACCTAAGGATCGAAGATACGACCTAGAGGATATACTTTGGGAAGAGAGAAACAATTATGCGTAAAGCTCCTAAACAAAGAAATCAAGGATGCACCCTTAAGAAAAAGGGTATGATGCTAGTATCTAGTCTTCTTGAGCTTTACTCTACTGTGTCTTAACTAATTTAACTTCACGATTATGAAGTTTCTGATCTCTGTTTCCAAAATAAACAGATGTCAATCACGGTACCAAGTGTACGTACTAAGATGATTAGAGGTTTCCCTCTTATCCACTATGCCATAACTATACGGGTCGAAAGGTTACTACGTGCTTTTTAGAGTACCTGCCACAACTATTCATCTCTCACGCAAACCATCCTAGTCGAACTCGACATTCCTCAAGTACAAGCCCCAAAGGCCTAAACCAATATTAGACAAGCACCCAAGGAATATCTCCTCCGAATTTAGACGACCTACGTGAGATGATATAAGCAAACCCGATAGCTATTCTCAAATCCCTACTAACCCAAAGTAAACTGGTCGGACCACCAATTGGATTTGAGACTCTAGTGGGATCTTTCTACTATACAAGTACTATGGTGCAGAGACTCAACTATGGAAGTGGATATGAACAAATGAGAAGCGCTAGAACCTAAGGAAATAGTACGAACAGAAAACTAGACTCTTCCAACCAGACTACCTTTCTCCTAGGTACGCTTGGTGGCGAAAGCATGTACTTGTCCTTCTGAAAATCTCGTCCTCGTTCTTGCCCTTGTCCTTAAGTATATGCCCTATCATACCCTAATAAAGATACTTCCTCTTGTCTTAGGTTTTATAATTCCTTCCTCCTTTGTGAGCTAAATCTGCATCCATGAATTCCTCATCCTAGGGTTGTGCTCCCTAGCCAAACTCCTCATCCCCTTCCGTGTGTAGTAATGTTGACAAATCTCTCGAAAATTGCCTCCATCGTCCGGAAAACCCTATAAACTTCGAAAGAAAACTGCTCGTAGATGAAACAACTACGGCTATGGATGGAAGCCGGGCACTACTTTGCCCTTCGATGAGGTTACCTCCCAGAAAGCCAGGAGCCCCAGAGACTCAAGAAAGAAGGAGACAAGAATTTAAACAGAGGAAGAGAAGATAGTGCGTATGGCTTTTGGGGAATATGCTTTTAAAACAAATCTTTTATCTTGAAAATGCTTCTTTAAAAACCGTTTTGAAAATAAATTTTCAAATCCTTTATCTGATCTGGTAACCTTCAGCTCTGATACCACGTGTAACACCCCACATCCGTTAGTGTCACTCACAAAGGGAATGCACTAAGTTCTGTGGAGTATTTAGGGTAAAAGATGCAGATAAATTATAAGACAGACAGAAATTAAACAGCGGAAAATAAAACTTTGCTTTATTGATAAAATAGTTTGTACAAAGATTTCTTTACAATATCAGAGTGTCATCTGTCTTACAAAATAAAGAAGCATAAAAAAAACAGCATTTATAGTCCCCGATTTTAGCAAGAGCCAGCCATAGCATCTGGAAAGAGAATCCTAGCAAACTTCGACAAATCTTCAAGCTGGGAAAGAGTGGCAGTCCAACTTAACCTGAGCTAAACTATTCCCTTCTTTACTACCTGGGGGGGAACGGAAGAAAAGAAGACGAAAGAAAAACAGAGTCAGACATAAAGCCTGAGTAAGTTCAGTAACTTCTAGCATGTGAACATGGAAAAACAAAACGACATGAATTAACTGAATACAAGATTACACCATGACGATAGGGTCAACAAGATTAGACAAGGTAGTCACAAGATATGCTAAGATAAACTGGATACGCTCTAATACTTTCGCCGCTTCGCTATTTCCTTGTTATACTGGTTTCTATATCTCTGCACCGCCTAACTAGTGTCCCAACTAGTAACGATAACGTGATCCCAATCCATGTATTTTCCATCGCCTTCAGGCATCCATTTATTTAGTTGTTACCTAGATTTAATCTAGGGTTTCCTACCAAGTACTTTCCAGATTCCTCTAAAGTTTACGCTATCTGCTGAATGCTTCTCGGATTCGGGATTTATGCCACCTAGTTCAACTAGGAATTATGCTACCTATCGAACGATGCCCCCAAGTCTAGGACACACTACCTAGAGTGGTATATTTTCCTATACTTCCCCACGCATGTATCGCGAATCGTTATCGCTTGTCTAGATGCACATGTCCCATAACATGCGGTCTGAGTCCTGTGTCAGGGCAAATCAAGGAATACAGAACTCGGTCGGGAGCTTTCAGATATCTGCCGATGCAGATGCTAAGGTCTGTTTTTATTCAAGTGGCTATGGTCCCACTTGACCCCTCCCTCAACTAATGAAAGGCACACCTTGTAAAATGAGAACTATACGCCGGCCCCCGGTGCCCCACAATCCTATGGCCATCCGCAACCATAACTAGATAGCAAGTATATGGTCTTTTGGAGTTCTCCGCCTTTCCGCTTCACGTATCTTGATTGACTCAAGATGGATGGTAGACGACGAGTCGCTATCACAGGGCTACCGTTTGCTCGCCCAATCACGCCGGTCCATCCTAGTCTTTAGGTTGCCATGTATTGCAACCAAGGCATACCCCTGGTTCTTCTACGCAGACCTTAACCTCTGTGGGCCCAGGCGGATCATCTGCAGCCTCACAGAGGGATACCAAGAGTACCCTCACGTACCCTCGAAGCCTCGGGCTTCATAACCCAATTCGTTGGAGCCTTCTTTTTAACCAGACGGACGTTCGCTCCTCCTCGTGTTATACTAAGAATTACTACTTAGTTTTATTAACTAAGATTTACCACTTAGTTTCCAGAATCATTGTTTTCTTAACTAAGGTTTACTTAGTTCTCTATCCCGTCAATTTGGATTGGTTAAGTGTCATAGTCAATTCAAGCTAACTTAACCCTCCTCATTTACCCTGTTAAACTGGTTAAGTGTTGTCAGTAACTCATGTTGACTTATCCCTACCACAAACCAAGTTATATTGGTTAAGTATTTATTACTTAACCCTACCCATTCACCCTGTGTTGGTTAAGTGTTCCTTTTTAACTTAACCTTACCCGTCTGTTTTAACTAACATGTTATTATTAATGGTTAAGTATTATCCCTTCATGTTTTAGACTTAACCCTATTCCTTTATCACAATCTGACGGTTAAGTGTTCAAGTTTACTTAACCCTACGGTCTGGTCCAGCTATCATGCTAAATTGGCTAAGTGTATTTACTTAACCCCAACCTCTAGTCTAGTTAACATGTTAATTCGGCTAAGTGTATTAACTTTACTTAACCCCACTTTCTAGACTAGTTAACATGTAAATTTGGCTAAGTGTTTTCTTAGTTACTTAACCTCTACAAATCTTGTCTTATTACCATGAGCTTGGTTAAGTGTCCCTGTGGACTTAGCCCTCCGTTCTAGCTTAATTGTGCTTAAGTTGGTTAAGTGTTCCTATGGACTTAACCCTCCCATTCTAGATTAACTGTATGAACCTAACCCCACCTACCAGTCTTGTTATCATGTTGAGTTGGTTAGGTGTCTTAGTTAACTTAACCCTAGCATTCTTGTTCTAGCTTTAACTAAATAAATTAAAGCCACGACCACTCACATTAGACAGATATTGTTGTGATTACTGGATGTGCCGGTTGGTTCCGGGCAGGTTTACATCGCAACTCAGTCTAACCTCGGGTTAGGCCTATTCGTATTTTATAGTTCAAAGGGTTTTGATTAATTTTCAAATCAGGTTTTGAAAGTGACCATCCCGTCCGTCGGATCAGTTAGGGATAGCCAGGGAGAGCAGGAAACTTGTATTTTCCAAACTCAAGCCTAGACACTATCCTCTCTGTCACCCTAGAACTTTCTGGTTTATTGTTAAAAGAGATGTCGTTTATAAACCTTTCTTTTGTATATAAAAAAATTGTTAACAATTTATCCTCAAAGCCCATTTTCCCTTTCTTAAAATAAATTTGGCCTATACCCTATACATTTGCCATGCCTACCAATGGACTTGTATTCTAGGCCCAAATCTAGATTTGCCTATCTTACAGTTTGTAGCAATTTAGATCCAACATCCCCCATTTACAAGTTTATGCCAAAACTAGATTTTATATTTTAGTTTACAGTTTATGCCAAACTAGATTTCATATTCTAGTTCCCCGTTTATGCCAAAACTCAATTTGCGTACCAACTACCTATTTTCTGGCCCACCAAACCCTTTTCCCTTTTACGCCCGACGTATGTAAATTATGCTAACATACTTATCATACTTAATTTAGCCAACCAATTCTGATTTAATATTCTAATTTCAGTTTCATTACCAAAACTAGACTTGTTGTTCTAATTTTCATCAAATTATGCCAATTTCCAAGTTTAGTCAATTTCATGTTTTTTTTCCCAAAACGTATTCCCATCGTTCGCATAATCGTGGTTCAACCAAGATTATAAATAAAGCTGGATCCGTGGATAGAAGGGAATGAGCCAAAATGCCATAAAAGAACAGACATAACAATTGGCATAAGATGACAATTCACAGGCATATAGATATGGTAATATTACAACATGAAAAGGGTTGAATAACGACGTAGGTTCAGAACATGGGTAGACCTAACTTAATAGGTAAATTCCCAAGGTCTAAAACCAAGAATAGACAGAGTTGGTTCAAGAACATGGGTAGACCTAACTGAATAGGTAAATTCCCAAGGTCTAAAACCAAAGATAACCAAGAATAAACTGAATAGAAATTCAGGCCTAGATCCAAAATAATGTCAGTTTGTTAAACAACATGGTTTTGTAACTACAATGTCATGGGCATAATTAATAATCTTATATCCATAGTCATAGGCAATAATCCTCACAGTTCAATGAATCTCAGTCATGGGCGATGTTCATAGTCATAGGCAACGTTCATAGTCATAGGAAATGTTCATAGTCATGGGCAATAATGCTCACAGTTCAATGAATCACAGTCTTAGGCGATGTTCATAGTCATAGGCAACGTTCATAGTCATAGGAAATATTCATAGTCATAGGCGATGTTTTATGTCCCAAAATCAAAGGCTTATGTTCATAGTTCCAAGGCATAAGGTTCCAAAGTCCATAGTTTCACCGTCACAGTCTTATTGGTCATCGAATCACAATAGTTCTTAATTAGGTCCAAAGGTACAAGCACTGATTCAAGTAGAAAGATTAGGCATAGTCTTTTATCCCTTTAATTTCATGTCACGAATAAAAACAAAACGTTCAAATCTAAAAATAACCGACTTACAGAGATTTAGATTAGAAAAGAAAGATGGCGTTGCTATGATTCGTGTGACGTTGCTTGAAACCGTTGAATTAGCTTTTGATTCCCTTCTTGAAGCTTTAATCTTGATTCGAATCTCCAATTAGAAGAAGAACTATAACTTGTTTTAATGGAGAATTAGATTTATTTTAATGGTGGAGGCTAGAGTAGAGAGAAGCAGCATGTAAATGCCTTAGAGAATTTGTGTGGAGGAACCCTTAGGTCTAGGCATTCTTTTATAGGTGTAGAGAGTGTTTTAGGGCCCTTAGATCATCATAGAAGCCATCAGAATCGCACAGGTCGAATACACATCATCCAACCACTCAAAAGGAGACACGTCAGCACAGAACACTCCAGAATTCGGTGCTGGATTAGTATGGGCGCACTTGGCAGGTGCGCCAGTGCATTTTTGTACTGGCGCACTTCACAAGTGCGCCAGTGCATTCTGGTCTGTTTCCAGTTTTTCTGCCTAACTTCGTTCGTCCATATCTTGGTCATACGGACTCCGATTTTCGAAAACTCGGACTCTATTTCACGTATTTTTCCGAGATGAACGCAACAGCGCAGTCGGTTTCCCTTGATTTTGACTTTAACTTTTAATTTTGCCTTGATTTGTAAATCTTAGTATTACAGAATTACGGGGTGTTACATAGAGTAAATCAAGGGACTACGCCATATAACACGGCAGGGGTTTCCTCCCAAGAATACCAGTGCATAAAACAAACAGCACAATGCTTTTCGGAAAAATGAAGCTATTATAAGACTCAGGTCCCATCACACAATGCAACGCAAGCTAAAGGATAGAGTTTTACCTTATTATAGCCAAACATGCTTGGTAAGTTTAAAACAAAAATCATTTGATACTATTATAAATGTATAGTGTATAAAACAACTTCAAATATAAATGTATTAATCATTAACGGCATAGTACCCCATCCTACTATGTCGCCATACTTGTTCTACAACTAAAACCGAAAAATCGCGTATTGGAAATTGGATTCCTTCTACGAGTTAAGGCAATGGATGGCTCCTCACCGATTCGAGACACTCTAGTAAATGCCTCAGGATCACCCGCAGTGAACCCTTGGATCTTAAAGGCCGGTCCACCCTTATGTTTGTGGATTAATTATTCCTGAACACACGTTTTCCGGTCCTAACGGTCCTATCCATCGGCCCCGTAATGACCGATATATCCGAGGCGCCTCGCTATCCATCATCCACATAGGAACAAAATATAAATGTCTGGGCTCCATACCATGACACCACCCATAGCTAGAAAGAAACGTCGTGCACTCCCTGCAGTCACGATCCCGTTTTTGATTCATACCGAGGTATAAGGCTCGTGAATTAACGCTATACACAAAGTTATGCTATTTAAAGCCATGCTTTGATCATCAACTAAAAGACTCTGCTTTTCAACAAAAGCCATGATCATTTGCATCTCAGCATGCCACACTGACAATTCACGCCATGCAACTGATGTCTATCAATATATAGCCTCTAAGATCATACGTCTCAGAGAAGGGTGTTAAGAAAGAGAATAGATTCTCCGCCACCAAACTGATATATATTTAATAGAAGTCAATCAACATAGAATAAAATCCAATTTCAGACACACATCCATTTACTAGTTCGTCCTGTTTCTGAACGAAACTGGAGGCACCTTATTCCTCGTCCTATGTGTCCAATATAGGAGAGAGGTCCTCGTATATCCGGTCAATCTCCAAGTACGTCTGAATGATCACCACTTATTACCTTGTCTTGGGTGTACACAATACACCATAACAACCAATTTGGTACACAACGTTGCAGAGATAAAATACGCGTTATAGCCGTATCATATTTGATAGTTCTTAGATCCGTATCAAACTACATTTTGTGATCCGCACCACCCTAAGCACCCTAAATCTGACCGTCCATCAAGGATGCTTAGGACTTGTTAATTTGACATGGCCTTTGGCCAAATCTAATGCGTATCATATTGTGCACCCCTTTAGGCACTCTGAACACAAATTTTGGCCGCTCCCTTTTCCTTTTATTTTACGTTAATGGTAACCGAAAACAAACCCAAATTAGGGTTTTTAGTCACCAAATCATGCCTCCACCTTCCTCTACAATCTCGTCCTCTGGCAGAGATGAACAACTCTCTCCATCTTTGCACTAGTTAGGTGATGATTAGGTCCCCTGATTACGGTCTCCAGCTTTGCACTAGTTAGATGATGATTAGGGTTCCCAAATTAGGGATTTCGAAGATGATGATTCGATTTGTGTGTCTCGAGCTTTGCACTGGTTAGATCATTGGCATCATTCCATTGTTCTAATCAAACTTCGTCAAAGTCTCAGGTATAATTATAAGTAGCCGTGCTTTACCTAATTCAGCTATAAAGTGGAGTTTGATTTGCCACTGTAAATGTAAATGATGCCAATGATCTACTAGCGCAAAGCAAGATTTGCCAAATTTGGGTACAGATTGTGGACATTGGTGTAACACACTTCAGAAATGGTATGAGTCATGAAAAAGATTAACTTATTCTTAATTTGTATCGTTACATTCAGGTAATTCTTTTTACTTTTTCATATTCTCTTAATGTCACTCTAACTTTCGATTTTGTTACTTGTTCATATCTCAGCATACTTACAGAGGTTTCTAGTTCGATGCTTAATGAGATATTGCCATTCATGTAGTAATGATGCTATGATATATGCATGCTTATTAGAACACTTTTACTTATTACCTATGCTTTCTTTGGCTTTTTGTTGAACCTATGGGGTAATGAGCTGAGAGTGCAATGCCATATGGGAAGGAGTCGAAGGAGGAATTGGTAAAATTAGTGGAAGGAAAGAGACTCAAGGTTAATTTCTATGGTATCCATCAATATGGTCATTTTGTTGGTGATACCTATTTCAATAACATTTTTATTCAGGTAATTCTATCATGGTATAACCCTTCACGTAATACGAGAAGTTGTTAGTGTTTTGAACCGTATAGGTTATAACTATGTAGTAAAAACATACTTGTGCAGGGTTTGTTGGATTGAGATTTCTATCATGGTATTTAGCAGGGAAAATCAGAGCATTTTTTATATAAACTTCAGGTAATATCTCGCTTTTTTCCATCCCCTCATCTCGGATACACTACATTAGATAAGGGTGATAGAATAGAAAGGGCAAGGCTATAGCAATGTTATATCTACATTGCAGCCAAGTGACAAGGAGAATTATAATAAGTTTGTGGTTTAATACTTTTAGAGCGAATTAGTGAGTCATTACGTGAAAATCATGTTTGCGGAGATTTTGTAGAATGAAAAATAAACTGGTTCAAAGCAAAGGAATTGTTTTAGTGAATGGAATCATGTGATCAGTAGCATTACATAAACATGTTATGCATATAATTGACAAATATGCACACACGGATACAAAGACATGATATGCTCTTCACCGTTATCAGTACGAACACAACGACACGATATTTTGTGTGCAATCAGGCATAAAATTACTTCTTTTTTCTTGTAGATTTTTGTGCTTTTTGTGCTGCTGGAGCTCAGGCTGGCTATCACGATTCAGTTTTACTGCCAATCAACAGGTTGGCCTTTTAAGCATTTTTTTAAAACTGTGTACATATATAAATATTTATGTTGTTATATATAAAACTTTATGATTGGCATCATGAGCTAGCTTATTATCATACTGCTTTGATTTATAGCAAACACTTGGATTTCATCGGCATGATCAACACATACTTCTTTGATTCAGGCTGATAATACGTTTTTACCTTTTTTTGTTAGTACGTACAATTATGAAAATCTTTGACAGTTTCCTTTGTATATATATGTTTTTATGTTATACATTGTGTTCATGTTATGAAAAACCTTTTAATGCTTTGAGTAATATATATATATATAGAGAGAGAGAGAGATTGTGTTATTCTTGTGTATAAATTATGGTATATATGCTGTGTTATGAAAAATATGTGCATAGTTTCTGTTTATATATATACACACACACGTATGTATATATATGTGCACACACAAATATAATGAGATACGGTCAAAGGCCGTGTCTGAATACCGTTTAGACACGGCTATAAGTCGTATGTAACCAAAGTGAGATACAGTTTATAGTCGTGTCTAAAAATTTATCATGCCGTTTTTTGATATGGCTTTTTGCCGTGTTTAAGAGCTTTAGATACGTCTAAAAACACAACTTAATTAGTGCATATGGTGTAGTTACAACCCAATCAAGACATCAGAAATCATCCAAACGATGTGAGGATCTCCGGTCTTCAACCACCGTCTTCATCGTCGACTTATCGTCGAATCAATTATTCAGAATGGGTATAAACCCGGCCTTTCCGAATAATTCACGTATCATATAATCAAGTGCTATAAAAACACAACATACACCTCATTCCAATCCAGAATATTCTTTTATTCAAATATTCTTTTCACAATTTAAACAAAATTAAGGTTTTCCAAACTAGTTGGGATTCACGCATCTTACCGAAGTAATCATTTGTTTTATTTCACAATCCCAACCTATTCATCCCATGGAGAAAAACTGGTAATACTCCATATCTAACACCACGGTATTACCGATAAAGTCTATGAGTGTAATAAGGGCATCCGTTGACAAAAGGATCACCCTAAGACGATCATCTCTTGACTATTGAGAACGAATCAAATCAGATGGTTCTATTTCTCAATCTTTCTGACTTGTGCTCCTACGGAACCAAGGTGTTTGCGATTGAAAAAGTCAGTCATTAACAACCACTGATGAAGGATTCCTCGAAAAGTTAAGGATTAGTAATCCTTTTAGAAATCGAATGGATTCGGTCTTATACATACGCAAGGAAGGTAATCAAAAAAGAAATAAGATAATTTCTTCTTTCTTTTATCACTTAGGAGCCGTGCGAGATAAAAGTCTCATTCACGGTTTCGAATGAGAGAAAGAAGTGAGGAATCATCTTTTCGACTCTGACTCTCCCACTCTAGTCGTTGCTAAATTACCATTTCACGTTCAAATCTAATTAAAGATTTAACTATCGCCTAGAGTAAAATTGGTGGTACTCCATTCTCGATCATTTCACAAATTTAATAATTTAAATTATTATATTCACATTTCAATCTAATTAAAGATTCACTAAAACTCCACTTAGTTTAAATCTTCCAACAATCATTATTTAATGATTATTTAACTTTGGAAACACAAACATGCCGCATCGATAATCTACACCATACCATTGATTTCTGCCGATATATAACTCTAAGCTCGTACATCTCAGAGAATGGTGTTAAGCAAGAGAATAAATTCTCCGCCACCAAACAGATATATATTTAGTAGAGATCAACAATATAGTTCAAAATACAATGTTAGACATGTAATCTTGTCTTTAACGGGGTTAAAGAACCAATGTCATTTAAAACACAGTTCACGATAAACCCAAAATCATATTCCATTAACTATGGAATCTTCATGGAAAACAAATCAATATACATAGTAGATATCAATTTCCATATCCGACTAATAATATAAATGGAATAACGACAAAGCCTTTTAAATTCCATATATATATATATATATATATATATATATTAACAGTCTTCCTCCATAGAAACTCACTTCGATTATTGCCAAATCGAATTCCATTCAATTCCAATTTAGTATATTAAATTGGAAAACTTTACTTTGGAAAACTTCCATTAAATATTAATAAAAAGATTTATAAATTCCAAATCACATTCCATTGTTAATCGGATTAAAGAACGAATGTCATTAAAAACACAGTTCGCAATAAACCCAATTCACATTCCATTTTATTCCAATTACTAAATATAATTGGAAACTCTAATAATCATAATTAAAAGATTTATTCTTTTCACACGGGGTTTAAGTACAGTGTTACTGAAGACATCATTCACGACAAACCCAAAATCCAATTTGATATTAAATACAAGGCTCTAAATAGAAATTATATCGGCTTATATTCAATATCAAATTCTGAAACCAACATATATCGTATGGGGGATAACGATATATATATATATATATCTTCCATATTCCTCCACAATATCCATATTGTCACGGAATCCAATATCGAAATATCCCGAAGATTATTTCTATTCAAATTCATTCCAATTCATATATTGGAAGAAAAAAAAAATTAGATTAAAATCAATCTTGAACCCAATTTATTTATTTAAAAACATTGGATTATTTTTCTAGTTAATAACTAGTTCATTTTGATAAAAATATATTTTTATCTTTTTAAACATGGAATTTTTCATCCAAATTATTTCCAAATCATTTATTATGATTTTACACAAATTATTAATATTTTTAATAATTTTATCAAGGCCGGTACAGTCGGTTTCCAATAACGGCCACCGAACTGCATCCAAAGTGACCTTTTCCAAATTTGATTTCGACATAATTCCAAATCCAACAATTCAAATTTGAATCGCTTATATTCATTGGAAAGATCTTTTCGATACGAACCCAACGGTTCTAGTTTTAGGAGAATCCGATTATCGGATCTCCCGTTGTATCAATTTGAAGTCAATGGTCGAAATTCGCGAACGGTGGCGGCGCGGCGCGTTCTATTCAAGCCATTAATATATATATATATATATATATATGTATATGTATATATATATATTTCGTTCAAAATGTATTTTATAAATTCATTTTTAAAAGCGATTCCCACTTTCACTTCAATTTTAAATCAAAATTGAATACTCTTTATCATTATAATATTTAAATGATAATATTTTCGAAATATCAAATTTTGAAATCATTTCCTTTTCGATATTCATTATAAAAATGAATAAATCGATATAAAAATCATTCACATTAAAATGGCGCACATCTAATCAATATAGCTTCACACATTTTAACATTTTCCTCTCCATCCAAAATCGGACATCAAATTCACATTTTAATCCTTTACTATATATTATTTTAAAATATTCGTTATTTTAAAATCTTCGTAATTTTAAAATATTCATAATTTTCTGAATTGGAATCAGAGCCAATCAATTACCATATAATTTATTTATATGGATTTCATACAACACATGTACACAACAATAATGATACTCAATCCACCATCATCCAGAGTGCATTACACAACTGCATAAGCATTAAATATAACTAATTAATGCTTACAACAGTCTATCAACCAATTGATTGGCATAAAACTAAACAATTGGGATTAGTGTACGTCAAATATCATCCCAACACCCATGTGGGGTTTCAACCAACAAATACTAAATATTATTTGTGCAGTTGGGCGTTGTGTAAAATTTATCGTCCCAATCCATGTCAGTTAAATGGGTGTACATAAACAAATCGTTTGATTTGTAAATGAATATTTATTTTCATTTCAGGAGAATTTTATGCCATCCATATATACATTAAAAGCTATATTTTTAACGATAAAATATTTATTTCAACACATGAATATTTTTAATAGTTCATACATTCAATTAAAATGATATTTTTATTGTTCAAACATTTTATTCGACACATGAATATTTATATAGTTCATATACACATTAAAAATGAGATTTTTAATGAATAATATTTATTTCAGAAAATTTCGGCATTATTATGGCGCGATATTAGAACCGGAGTAATGTCTATTATTACCCCTCTCCTGGTACTGGCTCGTGCCATACACAATAATCACAACCAATTCAAACAATCCCACAATCAATTTTACAACTACAATCCAAATTTCCACAATCCAATCCAAACAAACAACTATGGTTTGTACAATAAATATTGTCGGGGGCTACTAATTCTCGTCTGCAACCTAGAATATATTTAACTGAAAAATAATTTGAGTTAGAAGGTGTTGTCACATTGGGATCCAGTCCTCCTTTATTTTCCGATGCTCTGAATTGCTGTTCTGGTTCCAGCATTTGCAAACGAGCCCCAATCTTCATGCCGTCTTTTCTTCTAGCTTAAGCGTGCTATTCCGGAAAACTTTCACCTAGTGGCCTTTCTTCCGAAAATGCTCCATTTTGCCAGAATTTGCAAAAAGACATTATTTGGACTGCTGACTCTGGAAGCGTTTTCCGGGCGACTCCAAATCCAAAATATAGCTTCTATATACCCAAATTGAAGAGAAAATCGTGCTCTTCGATTTTGGCATCGTGGAGTTTTGGCCATAGGGGCTCGGTTCGGGAGATATGGTCTAAAACAGGTTAGGGTCTTAAATGTAAAAACTGAAAACAGTAAAAACTGGATTTTTAAGTGGAGGGGGGCCCGGGGTATGGCGGTCAGGGGAGGGCGCAGGAGGGTATGGCTGTCCGGGGAGCCTCTGGTAGCCGGCGGCGGTCGGAGGCATGGTCCACGGTAGCTGAAGTGTTGCGGTTTGGGTTCAAATGGGAGGAGGAAGGCAGAGGGGTAGGAGGAAGGAGATCGGAGTGGGCGGCGACGCTAAGGGGGTGCGGCGGGAGGCGCGACGATGGGCTGAGCGGTTTTTCCCCTTTTTTATTTGTTTGAACGATGGAAAGGAAGGAGGGAGGGTTGACCATATAAATAATTATATATCTTTAATTTAATTTAATTCCTAAAATTTAGTTTTTCATTCGAACTCCAAATCTAACCCAACGACTATTGCCCCTAGCTAAATATCCCCATTCCGAACACGATGGGATATGCCCCATAGGCCAATTCGACAGTTTCGATCAGTTTTCATCAAAATTAAAATATAAATAATATAACTTTCAAAATTGATTTCAATGTACATTTTAATTTACCAGGGCCACATACTGATTCCAAAAATCACCGAAAAATAAATCTAGCTAATTTGGAGACCGTTTGAAAAATGAACATTTTCCAGTCGATTAAATTCAAACTGAAATTACCAAACACGTTTAAATTCACCACGCTCACATATCAATTACAAAAATTCCGAAAATTGGAATGTAGCAATAATTTGACATTCTGGATCCAACAAAAATGGTTTCGTCGGAAATGGAGGTCGTTTGCATTATGGCTATTTTTAAGGGCTATATATTATTTAAAAATGTATATAAATTCTATAGCGACTATTCTAAATTTTAAACTGGACATAACTTTCACTTTATATTATGAAATTTGGATTTTTCATATTCGTTAGAAAGATATTATTAAACAGATTCAAATATTTCGTGTTTTGCTGAAATTCGATTTATTTTGAATCCTGTACATTCATTTGAAATTTGAAAACGAATTTTCAAACTACCGCGCCATTTCAGACTCGTTTTATAACTAAAATAAATTTATTCGTTCTAACTTCGATTTAAATAAAATTATAGTCGTTATTATTTAAAATAAATCATTTTAAATATGCAAAATCCATTAAAATAGCTAGAATAAAAATTTTAAATTAGTTCTGAAAATCCGGGTTATTACATAAATATTCAAATTCAAATGATCGAAGAATCCGGATCATTACAGTGCAATTTTTTTGGATATGAATGAAAAGCCTATCTTTATTAGTGTTTATCTTTCCTGCTATTTCAATTATGCTTTTATGTTCATTGCTCTTAGAACTATACATCTGTCTAAACAATTCCTTAAGTTATGGTCATGCTAGAAATTACTAGAACTAACCAGACGTATGTATGACCTAGTTTGTTTTCTCCTTCTCTCTTCCTCCCTTACAGGTTCGTAGGGTGGAGGGTCCCAACAGTGATTCTTGGTTATTTGGTTCAGGTTGGATTCAGACTCTTTCTGGATTTATGTATTGGTTCAGTTCTTGTTTTCTGATCATTGTATTGACTTATGAGAGGGATAGTCTTTATGGTTTTACTTATGTACTCTGATATTTTCAACGAGATATTATGTTCGTGACTATCTAGTATTTTGAAATGTAATAAGTGTTGTGACTTGATTTGCTTATTTTAATATATTTTTTAAAGATTTCCGCTGTGTTTTATATTATTGTCTTGTGAATTTTAGTCTTTGTATTGTTACTTTATACCTAAGAGCTTCATAAACCTTAGCGCATCCTCATATGGATGCTGTTAAGGGGTGTGGGGTGTCACAGTTGCGAGGTTTGTCTTAATCATATAGGATATGCTATGTAAGATCCTACATTTTGAGGTTCAAAAATAAATGCTACTAATGTTGTAGTTATCATTAGTTTTATTCCCCGATGAAAGAGTGAGATCCATTGTAATTAATATTTCATAAATGTTAATCAATTTAATTAACTTATAACAATTATAAACCAATTAAATTGTAACACCCCACCTCCGCCAGTGCCACTCTTGCAAGGACACTAGCTTTGGAGGGGCGTTAAACGAGGTAAACATGCATGCAGATATCACAAGACAGAACATATAAGTAAAACAGAGTAGTAAAGCAGCGGATAAAACTAACATTTCAAAACCATAGTCAAGTTACATCAAAGTACTTGGTCATTATTTTTCCACAAAACAAAGTCTAGAACATAAACTGAAAACTGAAAAGAACATAAAGTAACTATCCCCAAAATAGGATAAAGCCATAGCATGCTCAAGTCCAAACCATACATGAGCTATCCAGAAAAGCAGCTAAAGATCCAGCTAGGTAACAGTGTTCCCACCCTGCAAACCTGGGGGGGGGGGGGAACGGAAGAAAAGAGGCGAAAGAAAACGGGTCAGTCAAAAAGACTGGTAAGTCCTATCTACTATTAGTATAAAAACTAATAAAGTTAACTGAACATGTAAAACAGAGATGAGATGTAGGGTGATAACTGGCATGGTGGAAAGTTAACAAGATAGATCAAGTGTGGCATCACATATACAAGGCTAAGTTGCACCAGGTGTGTACTAGTATTCCAATCCATGTCAAGTATAAACAAGAAATGATCCCTTGGCCCAAAGCTGGCCCACATCATGAGATGACCTAAATCGAGGTCCAACTACTCGGTCTAGTCGATCGGCTCCCTATAAGCCCAACTCGTCGTGTATCGGTGTCATACGGCTTAATCGTGGAATGTAGTTAACTGTGCTAGGTCCACCCCAGGGTGTATCCAGCCCTAAGGTGTAAACCACAGACACAATTCAAGCACGCACAGTCTAAACCTACTGGTGCCCATGTTCAACTCCGGACTTAATGTGCACGACCATGGTCCGCCTGAACAACCGGTGCACCCTTCAGCCGTCTCTTTTGGTCTCTTACAACCAGTCCAGTAATCGTGCCCCACCCTAGCCTAGTCCAGGGTACCCATGATACTTCTAAGTAGGTTACTGCTGAAAAGGACCACGTAACTAGGGTTTCAAGCGGGTTAAGTGTGGTTAACCCTATCCTAACCATGTATTGAGTTGGTCAAGTGTATTCAAGCAGTTCATGACTTAACCCTATCAATACATCGGGTTTAATTGGTTAAGTATATTCAAATAGTCCATGACTTAACCCTACCAATCCATCGTGTTTTAATTGGTCAAGTATATTCAAGTAGTCCATGACTTAACCCTACCAATCCATCGTGTTTAATTGGTTAAGTATATTCAAGTAGTCCATGACTTAACCCTACCAATCCATCGTGTTTAATTGGTTAAGTATATTCAAGTAGTCCATGACTTAACCCTACCAATCCATCGTGTTTAATTGGTTAAGTATATTCAAGTAGTCCATGACTTAACCCTACCATGTGGCATTAATTAACTTAATGCACCCCAACCTCTCACATTAGACTTTGTTGTGGTTACTAGTTAAGACGGGCGGGTCCGGGTAGCTTTACACCACAACCTAGTCTAACCTCGGGTTTTAAGTGCGATATGACCAACTACTCACATTGGGTCCTATTGTTTGTTGCCACTAGTTAAGCCGGTCGGTTCCGGGTAGATTTATGCTACAAACTCAACCCAACCTCGAGTTGGCCACTTTCATGTTTTCTACATGTCATGTCCACGTTCATGTTTTCAAGCATAAACACATGTCAAACTTTCATGTCATATTTTCAAGTCATGTTCTCATGTTATTTAAGTTTGCCCAACTACCCATACGTATTCCCATCGCACGTAAACTCGCATCACGCAAATAGATCAAAGAGGGAACATAACAACATGACAAGGTGGGTATAAGATGGCAAAGCCTATCACAAGTTAAACATGGTGATATTTGAGGCAAATGTGTTCATAAACTTGCATATTACATTAAAAACCTCAAAACATGCATGATATCAAGTCTAGCGAAATAGGTGAAACATGGCCATAAATACCATGGGATGATAGCAAGTGATTCGCATATAACATCATATGCAAGTTAACATAAGGTTTATAAGAGTTTTTATGTTGCTTTATGCAACATTTCAAATCAAAGTTCATAGCTTTCTATGCACAAAGTCAAGGTGATAGCTTTACAAACATGCATCTATGCATAACATGATAGGATCAAAGCTCATAGTTTTCTATGCACAAAGTCAAGGTGATAGCTTTACAAACATGCATCTATGCATAACATGATAGGATCAAAGCTCATAGTTTTCTATGCACAAAGTCAAGGTGATAGCTTTACAAACATGCATAGAATAAATCTATGCATAACATGATAGAATCAAAGCACAAATCATACTTAGGCCCAAACTCAAACTTGCAACATGTCACATTTAACTTCATAGTTAGAATCTAAGAGTAGTATAGGGCTTACAATGCTATGAAGACCTATGAAATAAAATAAGATTGAGACGAAGCCACTAGCAACTCTAAAAACCCCCAATCGCATATAAGCTCCAAGTTGTTTTGAGAAACAATAAGCTCCTTTGATTTGTATGAAGAAAGATCCTTGTTTTGATGAAGAAAGGTGGCTCTTTTACTAGCTTAGGACACTCAAACTTTCATGAAGAGGATGGAGGCCATGATATGAAGATGGAGGCCATGATCAAGAAACATTTTGGCAGCATTTAGTTGTAGGAATGATTAATGAAGGTTTAGGCTAGGTCTAGGGGTCTTTTTATAGAGATTAGGGGTAGTTTAGACCATAGGATTAACCCTAAAACGAATCTGAACCATTAACTCCCGTCAGAAACCAACAAAAGAGGACCCAACATGCCAAAATGGTGCACCAGAAAAATTGGTCCGACCGGGGGGGTCGACCCCTGGGTCGACATGGGTGTCGACCCATTGGGAGGGGGTCGACACTGGTGTCGACACCTATGTCGACGCTGCCTGGGCGGGAAAATTCCCGCCCACTCTGTTTTGGCTGAAATTCGGTTCTGAATTTGAATTTGAACTGTTTTCGGGCTTAGAATTTTCTGAAAACTTCATTGGGCCATAACTTGGTCATACGGACTCCGTTTTTCGAAAACTCGGACTCTATTTCGCGTATTTTTCCGAGACGAACGCAATGGCAAAGCCCATTTCCCTTGATTCAGATTTTAGAATTTAATTCTGCCTTGATTTACATTATAACATGTTATTCAAAAATACGGGTTGTTACATAAATCATTTTGCCTTTGAAAAAAATTCAATATTTTTGTTATGGAACTCTTGAACGTAAATTCGATCAATAATTAACATCGAAATATTTCAATGCTAATATTCACATTTAACTTAGAAGATTATATGATTTAATAAACAAATTTAGTGCTTACTTAATCATGATAAAATCTTATTTTAATTAAATATGCATATACGTTTATGACATTTCTGTACATAAATTATCTTCATATAAACTGTATCATTCTGGACTTATGAAATTTAGTAATTGTCAAAATTCCAGTAGCATCTACATCCAATTATGTAGTACTATTACAAAGTTCATTTTACCAGTAGCTTTCTCCTGAACTTTTTTCAACTGGCGCTAATTTTGGTCAGGATATGTAGTAAGGTTTTTTCTGATCCTCTACAACGTGTTCATGAATCGAGGACCCTATTTCATTGGCTTTGAAAGCTCAAAGATGATCTACGAGTTATATATCTTGATTCTATGTATTACTTCAAATTCATTTCCAATAAAGAGTGCCTTCGAGTTCTTTAATCAGAGCTTCCTTTATATATTTATTGTTTCTACATGATCTCCATCGATCTTTACTGTTAAAGAGAAGGTATTATCTATTCAGTCTGGATATATTTCTATCAAATCTCATCTGTTCTCCAGCCTCTGATTGGTCTGAATTAGGTAGCCTGCCACATTTGGAAAGTTGGGATGTTTTGATGCAAGTATGACCACGTGAGAAAAACTAGTATATGCTAAAAGCACTCATTAAAATTCCTTTAGATAAGCCTCTCTCTTCTTCTTTTAAAATCGATATTGCTTCTGATATTATATCTATTGTCAAAGTTTCTTTTTGCTGGACCCCAAATATTTGTTCCACTTGTAATTCCTTTATCATATTTCTTCCTCTTACATGCTACCACCCTCTTCTCCTCCATCAACTAAGGTACCCTTATTAAAACCTCCTTTCTATCGTTGGGTATCCAAGGTTGCTCCAAGTGTAGTAGTTGTCATCATGCTCTATGTGGTTACTGAGATTGTATCCATCCCTTTAGAGCCTAATTTTCCTCCTCCTGCTGTTATTTTGGATCCTGAGTTTGTTGAGTGCTGCTAGGTGATTCCTAACCTAACTCATCCCACCTTTTTTTAAGACTTGTATGGACGAAGCTTATACATGCATAACAATCCCAAACAAAAAAAATTCTATCGATTTGTCCCTAAGGAAGTTAGAGAACAATGTAGCTTACACTACGTGGTGTTAGATAGTGACGTTACTATAGCTATTGAGGGGACTTTAGGGATTTGGAATCACCGTATTCTGGATGATACTTCATGTGATAGATCTTATGTTGATTGAGCCGGATTTATTATTTTAAGTTTGTTAAGTTTTATTTAATTTCTAATTTGAAATTCAAACTTCAACTGGTCATAACTTGTTCATTTTAGTTTTATGCAAACCAAAAGTCTATTCGCCATAAAATCATGATGTAGCTAATGGTGCCACCCCGTTTTACAATTCCCAATTATTTTTAACTTATTCTTTAATTAACAATTTAGTTGATTAATTATTATTCATTCAAAAATTTGGGTGCTATATTCTCCCCTTCTTAAGGATTTCGTCCTCGAAATCTCAAACGTAGAAGAATAATATAAGAGTTTTCTACATCCATCTACTCATCCATCATCCACTAGTAACCATTATCCTTAATTTATTTAATGTAGTTTATGTATTTATACAATAGTGTAGTGTATATGAACCTAGCTAATGCAAAAGATTAGGGGGTTTACTGGTTCATTCGACCTACCTTTTATGCACATATGTCGGCGCCATGTATCCAAATGTACGCAAATTCCTAATGATAACAGTTAATTCTATATGCATGCATCAAACATCATCCGTATGCAACAACCATATGCCGACATCCGTATATTACAAACATAAAAATAAATAAAATGCACACACACCCATATGCATACACAATATCCTATTCATCCTATCATAGTGCCTAGTGTGTGTATATGTATCCACTGCATCAACTTGCAAACACTTGCATCTATTTGCAAACATCAAACATAACATGTTTCAAATACTTGTTTCAACCATATCCTATAAACTATAGGGTAATCCTAATATCAAGTTCAAGGTAATTTAAGAGATAAAGCCAAAGGATGGGAAAAAGGAAAAGGTTGGAACGTACCATCAAACTGATTTGGGATAAGAATTACTCATTCGCACTTCGGGTTCCCAAGTAGCCTCACTATTATCACCTTTCCATTGTACCTTGACTAATCGTACTTCCTTATTCCTAAACTTCTTTGTCTCCCAATCTAAGATCCATCGATGTGCTCATGTAATGGAGGCATCGCGCTCAATCTCCACATCCTCCAATGCACTAGGCTCAACAACCTACGTTGAATCATGTAGATACTTCCACAAGTGCAATATGCGGAACACGTCATAAACACTTAATAGTCTATCTGGTAGTCGAACTCTATAAGCCATCTGCCCTATCCTCTCTATGACTGAGAATGATCTAACGAATCTTGGGGCGAGCTTTCCCACTGAGCCAAACCTCACCGCGTTCCTAAAAGATGAAACTTTGATGAAGATCAAATCTCCAACAGCAAATTCCAAACCAATCCTTTTTCTATCAGCCTATGACTTCTGCCATTCCTGTGCTGCCTTCATTCTCTTTCTTATCAACTAAACTTTATCTAAAGTTTACCTAATCATTTCTGGCCCTATCAACAATCTGTCTATCGAGTCCTACCAACTTGTTGGAGATCTGCAAGGCTGCCCGTACAAGGACTCCAAGGGTGTCATGCTAATGTTTTCCTGGAAGCTATTAGTGTGAGAAAATTCCACGAGTAGAAGAAGATCTTCCTAAATCCTTTCATAGTCTAAAATAAATGTCCTTGGTAGGTATTTAAAAACCATATTCATTCTCTCAGTCTGCCCATCAGTCCAAGGGTGATACGCGGTACTCAATCTGAGTTGTATTCCAAGAGCTTCTTACAGGCTCCTCCAAAACTAGCTAGTGAAAATGGGGTCTTTGTCATTGACAATGCTCGAAGGAATATCATGCAACCTTACTATTTCGCAAATGTCAAAAATAGCCAACCATGCAGCCATCCTTTTACTCTTAACCGGGAGAAAATACACACTTTTGTTCAAGCGGTCCACTATAACCGAAATGCCGATGTTTCCCTTTTTTGACCTATGCAAACTATCCACAAAATACATAGAAATACTTTCCTATTTCCATAATGGTACGTCTGAAAGTTAAAGTAGTCCACCGGGCTTCTTTTGTTCTGCCTTAACCCTTTGGTAAGTCACACATCTAGCTACAAACTCAGCCACAAACTTGTAACGACCCAGAAAATCTGAACCAATTTAAATTTTTTAAATTGGCTAAAATAATGGATTTTAAATATTTAAAATAAATGTTTTAAATAATAGCAATGAAAACTGAGTTTGAATCGACAATTGAAAACGAATATAATTAATTCTAATTATAAACAAGGCCTGAAATGGCACCGTAGTTTCAAAATTTGAATTCAAACTTTGTCGGACTGTACCGAGTGTAAAACAAAACGGATTTGAGTGAAACCAAAAATATTTAAATCTGTTAGTGAATACCTTTCTAACGAATATGAAAAATCGAATTTTCATAGCGGAAAGCAAAAGTTATGGCCAAATGAATTTTCAGAAAGGTCGCTATGGAATTTATATAGCCCGTGAAATTAGCCATTTTGCATACGACCTCGGAATTCGACGAAACTACTTTTGTTGGATCCGGGATGTAAAGTTATTGCTAGGTTTCTAATTTCATAATTTTTGAAGCTAGTATGTGAACGTGGCAAAGGAAAACGTGTTTTGGTCATTTACAATTAAATTGGATCGACCAGAAATGGGCCTTTTTGCAAACGATCTCAGAATTCGACGAAACTAGTTTTGTTGGGACCGTATCGTCAAAACATAGCCAGATTTATTTTTCTGGAACTTTTCGAATCAGTTTGTGGCCCTGGCAAATTGAAATGTACGTTCAAATCGAATATTGAATGTTATATATTTTAAATTGAATGGAAACTGACTGAAACAGTCGAATGGGCCTACGAAACATATCCCATTGTGTTCGTAATGGGGGTAAAATGCTAGGGACGACAATCGTTGGGTTTGGATTGGTGTTCGTGTGTGACAAGGGGTATTTTCGGATTTTTAAAAATATATAAATAAACAAAAAAATCTGATTGGCCAATAATTTTTCTCTCTCCCCGATTGCTTCAGGCGTGACGACGGAAGGAGATCCGAACCTTCTCTCTTCGATTTCTCAACAACCACTCAATGAAAAATCGTGATTCTTGATTCATTTCAAAGCTCTTCGTCTCCTCTTCAAATCCATCTAAGGTTTGCTAGTTATCATCAAGTGTGGAGGGAGATACGAGTCCTCAAAGTCCACGACTTTGGAGCGCCGCCGAGCCTTCAGGGCGCCACCGAACGGAGCGAAACCACCGGCGCCGGGAAGGTGGTTCGAAGCTCTTCGACACTGTGTGAGCTGATTCTCCTATCGCGCAACGGTTTGATCGAAAGATCAAAACCTAGTTTTTAACCATCGTGAAAGGTGGGTCCTTTATTACATCTGAACTTTGAAAAATCATATCTTTTTCGTTTCTTGACGAAATTCGATGAAACAGGAAACAACGTGACCGTGTGGACGTCTTCTACATTTTAGAAGAGACCGCATATTTTTCTGAGCCTTCTGCTATTTTTGGTGGAGTGGAACCCAATGTGAGATTTCTAATTTATAAACGATATGGAAAACGACGATGTATAAATTATATAGTGGATGTATGAGTTTTATAAGCGTTGTACACCTCTTGTATAAGCGTTGTATAAGTTGTACGTTCGATGTATAAGATATATATGCATTGTAAAAATTAAATATGTGTTGAAATAGAAGTGAATTGCTATATATTAATATATATATATATATATACGCCCCTCGTCCACAAACCATGGACAATATTTATTGGTTGTGATTGGTGTGAAAATTGATTGATAGCGAATGGTTGATTGGAATTGTTTGTGGTTGATATTGATTGATTGTGGTTGAAAAATACCCATTTGTGGTTGAGAAATATTTGGTTGAAACCACATAGGATTAGTTTGTGGAAATGAAATAAATATACATGCCGCCTGGGTGCGAACTAGATGCATGATCCCCATTGTCAAAAACCGCGAGGTTTTAAGGTAGAGCGAGGAGCCGTACTAGGGACGGTCCCGGTTTTAACTACCCTGCCGTTATGCTGCCGAAATTTTGAATAATATTCATGTGTCTGAATTATTTTCATTTGCTGAAACTATATTTATTCGTTGAATAGAAAACCTTCATGTGTTGAATCGATATTCATTCGTTGAATTGAAATTCATGTGTTGAATGGTGTTCGTGTTTTAAATATAAAAATCACATTTTTATCTATATATATAAACCCTAGAAAACCTTCATGTGTTGAATCGATATTCATTCGTTGAATTGAAATTCATGTGTTGAATGGTGTTCGTGTTTTAAATATAAAAATCACATTTTTATCTATATATATAAACAATAGAAAACCTTCATCTGTTAAATCGATATCCATTCGTTGAATAGAAATCCATGTGTTGAATGGAATTCATATTTTGAAATAAATTGTTTTATAATAAAAATCACCTTTTTATCATCTATATGAACTATGTAAAATGACCTTGTTTTAAAAGAAATTGTTTTATAATAAAAATCCTATTTTTATTACCTATATGAACTATATAAAATAATAGTGTTTTGAAATGAATTGTTTTACAATAAAAATCACATTTTTATTATATACATGAATTGTTAAATATAGTGAAGTGTTGAAATAAAAGACAGTTAGATAAAAATATCATTTTTATCAAATGTATGAAAAGAATGTAGCTTTGAAATCGAAGAATCGATATATATATATATATATAAATAGAATTAAAATATATCGAATAATGACGCTGTAGTTCATAGTTTGAAACCGTGATTTCAAACGATTATACCGGGAGATCCGACCATCGGATTTTCCTGAAATCGCAACCGTTGGGTTCGCCTTGGAAATATCTTTCCAACGACACCAACTATGTAAAAATCCAACGGTTGGATTGTCTGGAATGTTTAATTCAAATCTGAAGAAAAACAGCGCCAGAAACGATTATATTTATATATATATATATTTAAATATAATTATATATAATCGAATAACGACGCTGCAGTTCATATTTCGAAATCGAAACTTCAAACGATTGTACCGGGAGATCCGACCGTCGGATTTTCCCGAAACTGGAACCGTTGGATTCGTTTTGAAAAGACCTTTCTAATGATGTAAATTTTGAGAAGATCCAACGGTTAGATTTTCAGATATGTGTAAATCAAATCTGAAGAAAAGCAGCGCCACGACCGCGTTATGGCCCGAAGCGTCGATTTGAATAAATTGGCTATTTTAAAATAAATAAAAATAGCGATAAATCATTGTAAAATATTATAAACGATATGGATGTTGGATTTAGAAATTAACTGAAGGTTGGCTAAGTCGAATGGTTTCCTGGGTGTTGATCTGATGTTGGTTTCGGCCTTCAGGGTTAATATTTGGGAAATCGTTCTATTATTGATTGACGGTTAGTGACTAATGAATTGAAATGATGCGTGTGTATGTTAGTGTTGCACTTGTTTATTATATACGCGGGTTGTTCTGAAAGACCGGGTTTATACCATTCTGAATAACTGAATCGACGATAAGAAATCGAAGATAAAGATGGTGGTCGAAGACCGGAGATCTTCACCTCGTTTGGATGGTAACCGAGGTCCTGATTGGGAGGCATCCCGAAATATGGATAATGAGTGGTGATCGTCCAGACGTACGTGGTGGTCGATGGATTTGCGAGGTATATAGTGCCTCCGGTTTCGTTCAGACCCAGAACGGACTTGCAAATGGACAGTGTGTCCGACATTGGAATTTATTCTGTGTGATTGATAGCCATCAGTTGCACGGTGTGAATTGCCTGTGTGGCATGCTAAGATGCAGTGATCACGACTTCTGTTGAAAAGCAAAGTCTTGGGGTGATGATCAAAGCACCGCCTGTGTGGCGTAGCTTTGTGTATAATGTAAATTCGCGAGCTTCACACCCCGGTATGAACCAGAAACGGGAGAGGACATCAGGGAGGGCCTGCGTTTCTTCCTAGCTAGAAGTGGCGTCAGTGGTTTTACACGCCCTGACGAGTTTGACTTATGTGGTTGTTGCTGTTGCGAGGCGCCTCGGTTAGATCGGATGATCCGGGTTTGATGGAGCCATTCGTTGGCTCATTTACGCCCCAAAGGGCGGGGAAACGCAGTGTTCAGGAATTTTAATCCACATCGGTGGACCGGCCGTGACGATCCAATGGTCGATGCGCTCTGACCCTGAGGCTCGGGCTAGGCAGTCTCGAAGTCGGTAAGGACTATCTTTTGCCTTGGTTCATGACGGAAATCCAATTTCCAAATACGACATCGTGCGGTTTTGATTGTATATATATATGGCGACATGATATATGGTACCCATGCCGTCTATGATTGATAGTTATGATTCGAAATTGTTTTCGAGACATGTAAACACTAGTAATAATATCAAATGCTTTTGTTTTAATCGTATCAAGCATATTTTGGCTATTATAAGGTAAAACTCTATCCTCCGGTTTGCATTGCATTGTGTGATGGGAACTGAGTCTTATAATGGCTTCATTTTTATAAATAGCATTGCGATGTTTTAAAAGAAAGATTTGTTTCTAAAGCAATGGCAATCCAATGGAGTAAACCCATTCCACGAAAGTGGCGTGGTCCTGTGATTTGCCATATTTGAAATGTGTTGAGTAGATTTCTCATACCAGTCCCATGACTGACTCGTAGTTTGTTTCACTTTCAAACTCGGGTGCCCCTTTTTCTACATGGGCAGCCTTGTGTTCAGTTTTAGCAGGCTTTATCTGGATAGCTGGAGCTGAAGATGGATTCTATTATTTATCTCTTTTTATGCTGTTCAGCTCCTATTGTACATTATGTTTGTTTTTCCGCTGTAGACATATATGTATAGTTGAACTGTATTTGTACTAAGTAAGATCCTGTATACTGTGTAACTCTGATGATTACTTTTATCCAGTATATTCTATTGTTCATTATCTGGTGTATTTATTTAATTCTGTTATGCTATTATCTGTTTCTGTGTTATATTCCAAAGATTACCCTTGTCTCCGTCAGTACGGGAAATGGGGTCGTCATAACGTGGTATCAGAGCTTTGGTTAAGCTTAGTTCAGGAATATAACATTTGAACGAACTCGTCAGAAATAGAACCAGTAGTGTTCTAGGACGGGTAACTCTATACAGATAGGATCAGCAATATCCTAGTATGAGTAAAGCAGAATGAAATTACACCTCGATAGACACATTTACATTTGAAGTATATGTTTCTATGTTTTAAAATACCTTTTCTGTGACCTGACACTTGATCTGCCATTTGCAGAAGTACTAGAAAAATGAGTGTCAGAAACAGGAGAAATGCAGAACCCGATCTAGATGCTCTATTAAAGAGATATCGAAATCTGAACGGAGCACAGTTCTCGGGCAATGAATCTATTATTCAAACTCAAGCTTGGGTGAGCTCTGCAGAAAGAATATTTGAGCGTATCCAGTTGAGAGATGATCAAAAAAGATTAGTAGCCTCTTGGGCGCTCAAAGAATAAGCTTTAATCTGGTGGGAAACAATCATCAACGATAATCCCGAAGGTGATATCACCTGGGACAGATTCAAAGAGATTTTCCTAGAAAGATTTACTCCTTCTGAAGCGACGGAGCGATTATGTGATGAATTTTCTTATCTGATACAAGGTGGTATGACCATCCCAGAATATCATAAGAAATTCAACGAACTTTCTCACTTTGCCCCTCATTTGATTCAAGATCCAAAGAGGAAGAATCAGAGATTTATTCATGGCCTGCAAAGGAGATATCAGAATTTTGTAATAAGGAATGTGAAGCTTCCTTTTTCAGAAATGATATACATGGCTTATCAGTATGAAGATCTCCATAAGAAAGGTATGTTGCGCGACAAAGAGGAGGTCAGTTCTAGTAACAAAGAAGAGTCGGAAACTGATATTCCTAAAGCCAGTACGAGGTCTGAGGTCAGTAAAAAGCCTAAAGTCAATCGAAAAAGGGCCAGGCCTGAAAAGGAACCAGCAACGACTGCCATGTGCAAGAACTGCAATCAGAAAGGCCATTTGTTCAGAAAATGTAAATCTTTAAAGAAACCAATAAAGGATGCTTATAGAGCCAATCGAAAGCAAAAGAAGAAAAGGTTTGGAAAAGATGGGGAGTTTCAAGAGATTAGGGAGTGCAAACAGTGCCACGAGGCTGGTCATCTTGCAAAGTATTGCCCGCTCTTAAACAAGCCCGAAGTAGTTCAAGTGAACGAAGCGGCAGAAGTGCCTGCATCTTCGTCTGCTCAGGAAAGGTCTGATGTCTTAGAAGGCACGCTCAATGTCAAGAACATTCCAGTTAAAGTATTGTTTGATACTGGCGCGTCAAGAAGCTTTATAGAAAAGAGTGCAGTCAAGAAGTTGGATTTGAAATTGAAAAAGCTCAAAGAACCAATGACTGTCCAAAATCCAGTTGGGGGTTCCATCGGTCTCAGTTGGGTTTGTGGGGTGCATGTCTCTTTTTCCTGCTATAAATTCCCTACTATCTCTGTCGTCATGAATTTTAATGAATTCGATCTTATTCTGGGATTGGATTGGCTAACCAAATATGAAGCAGAGGTTAGATGCGCCGAGAGAGTTGTTAGGGCTAAGATTAAATCAGGGAATTATATAACCATACCGTGTGAAGGTCAGAAATCTAATAGAAAAGACTTCTGGGCAGCTCTCAATGTTTCTCCAGCCCAAATAGAAAATATCCCTGAAGTCACAGAGAATATTCCCGACCTCATAAAAGATATTCCTGTCGTCCAGAACTATGCAGATGTGTTCGAAGAAGTTGTTCGCTTAGCTCCGCAGAGAGAAATAGATTTCAAGATTGCTTTAATTCCGAATGCAAGGCCAGTAGTTCACGCTATTAGAAGAATGTCCTTGAAAGAGAAAGAGGAATTAGACAATCAAACATGACAGCTAGTATGGAAGGGTCTGATCAGGCCTAGTTTCTCTGATTGGGGTGCAGCGGTGGTGTTTGTCCCAAAATCTGACGGTACTCTACGGTTATGTGTGGATTATCGTGATTTAAACAAACAAACAATAAAGAACAAATATTCATTGCCGCGGATTGATGATTTGTTGGATCGATTAAATGGCGCACAAGTATTTTCACGAATGGACCTAGATACATGTTTCCATCAGCTTCGAATTGCCGAAGAGTGTGTTCCAATGACAGCATTCAGAGGTCCCGACCTATTCTACGAGTGGTTAGTAATGCCGTTCGGCTTATGTAACGCTCCAGCTTACTTCGTCGATCTGATGAATAGAGTGTTCAGAGGGGTTTTGAATAAATTTGTTCTGGTTTTCATTGACGATATTCTAATCTTCTCTAAGTCAAAGGCCGAACATGAAAAGCATTTGGAACAGGTTCTAGAAATTCTGAGAAGGAATGTATTGAAAGCAAAGTTTTCCAAATGTATATTCTGGCAAGATGAAGTAAAATTTCTAGGCCACGTCGTATCGAAAGAAGGAATTGCTGTGGATCCAAGCAAAATCACAGCTATTCAAAACTGGAAGCAGCCTAGCACCCCCACTGAAGTCCGCAGTTTTCCCGGATTGGCTAGCTATTACCGGAAGTTCGTTAAAAACTTTTCGA
Source organism: Allium sativum (assembly GCA_030737875.1). Lineage (NCBI taxonomy): Eukaryota > Viridiplantae > Streptophyta > Magnoliopsida > Asparagales > Amaryllidaceae > Allium > Allium sativum. The sequence continues at coordinate 663,252,620 of CM060919.1, forward strand.
AGATATCTGGTCATTTAACAAAGCTTACAAAGAAGCACTCTAAATTCAAATGGACTCCAGAAAGTGAGGAGGCTTTTGAAGAGCTAAAGTTAAGACAAACGACTGCTTCAGTGTTAACCATCATCGATGGCAATCAGGATTTGAAAGTCTGGACTGACGCTTCTAGAGAAGGCCTTGGCGCAGTGTTAATGCAAAGGGGTCAAGTGATTGCTTATGCTAGCCGTCATCAGAAGCCGCACGAGAAGAACTACGTAACTCATGATCTTGAGTTATTGGCTATAGTATTCGCCTTGAAAATCTGGAGACACTATCTTCTGAGTTAGAGATTTGAACTGTTTACAGATCACCAGTCGTTAAAGTATCTGTTCACCCAGAAAGACCTGAATCTGAGGCAACAACGTTGGCTGGAGTTTCTTGCAGCATATGACTTTGAAATTATATACACTCCAGGGAAAGCCAATGTCGTGGCCGATGCGTTAAGCCGAAAGAATGAAATGATCGCCAGTTTTATTATCACGACTTCATTGCTAGATAAAATATCTGCTCTTCAGAAGGATGATCACTTCATTCAGAAAATCAGAGAGGTAATTCAGAAGGGCGAACCCTCGGGTTTTCAGGTTGATAATGAGGGGATTCTAAGGCTGAAGGGTCAAATCTGTGTTCCTAACATTGCTGAGCTCCGAAAGGAAGTTCTGGATGAATGCCACAAGTCAAAACTTAGTATCCATCCGGGAGTAAGAAAAATGTATAATGACATCAAACGCACTTTCTGGTGGAGGTCGATGAAGAGGGACATTTCTTTATATGTTAGCCGATGCCCTACTTGCCAGCTAGTCAAAAGCGACCAACAGAAACTGGCTGGATTATTGCAACCGCTAGACGTTCCTGGTTGGAAGTGGGAACATATTTCTATGGATTTCATTGATGGTATGCCCAGAACCAGAAAAGGGAATGACAGTATTTGGGTGATCGTAGATCGCTTCATGAAGACCGCCCATTTCATACCTGTCAGATCAAACAGAACTGCTCAGAGTCTGGCGCAGATATATTTCAAGGAAATTGTTAGACTACATGGAGTGCCGCTCAGTATAGTCAGTGATAGAGATACAATATTTACTAGTAAATTCTGGGAGGCATTTCAAGTAGAGCTGGCAACGAAGCTGAACTTGAGCACCGCTTATCATCCTCAGACAGACGGTCAGGCTGAGAGGGTGAATCGTATTTTAGAAGATCTATTGAGGGCGTGTGTTCTAGATTTCGTTGGATCATGGGAAGACCATCTGCATTTGGCTGAATTCTCTTATAACAACAGCTACCAGGCGAGCCTGACAATGTCGCCATTCGAAGCATTGTATGGTAGACCGTGCCGATCTCCTGTTTGTTGGGTCGAACCCGGTAATAGACTTGTGTTGGGACCGGATATGATCCGAGAAGCCGCCGACAAAGTCAATTTTATTAAGAAGCAATTACTCGCCGCTCAAAGCTGACAAAAGAGCTATGCCGATAGGAGAAGAAGAGATATATCCTTTGTTGTAGGTGACTATGTATATCTGAAAGTATCGCCGATGAGAGGAGTAATCCAGTTCGGTAAAACTGGGAAATTGGCGCCCAAATTCATTGGTCCGTTTCCTATTCTGGAACGGATCGGAACTCTCGCTTATAGGGTTAAATTGCCTGATTGGTTGCCTGGAGTTCATGATGTATTTCACATATCTCAAATTTGAAAGCACGTTCATGATCCAGACTTGATCGTGGAAGAAGCAGCTCAACAGGATATTGAAATTACCCCTGAATTAGCTGTGAGACAAGAGCCGCTAAAGATCATCGGCAAAGAGACCAAAGAACTGAGGAATAAGAAGGTTCACTTAGTCAAAGTGCAATGGAGTGGAGATCCATGAGATTGTACTTGGGAAACTGAGGAGAGCATTCAGAAAGCCTATCCCAGATGCCGAGTAGATATCTCTGATTGACTCCAGTGCAAGGTACATTTACCATACTTTGCATTACCAATTAGTTCTCTACTTTATTGTCATTTTCTTTCCATGGATGTGCACTTTTAATTCTATAGTCTGAATGATTTTTAAAGAATATAGAAATTGATTTGTATGATTTTGAAAAGTTAAAAACAATTTGATTGCTGTTTGTGTAGTGTGACAGTAGATTTGATTAATTAAATTATTAAACGATAGTTAATTTAATCAATAATAGAATGAATGGTAGAATTTATTCGGTTAAATCACACATTGAACTGATTAGAAAATAAATAGAAATATATATACATGTGTATTATATATGTATGAACAGGTAAATGGATTAGCTGTTGAGTAAAGATTTTATTTGTGTGCCCGACAAATTGGTAAACCTTAATGAGTTGGATGCGAAATATTATTATATCAACTCCTGTGAATGCCATTGGATGCGGAGTGCTGGTTATTCTGTGTGTAAAAATAAACGTCGCCATAGGATAGTAACAATTAATTTTGAACTACAATACATGGCATACTTCTGAAGATAGGCATACTTCATCATATACCACGTAAGCATTTGGAGCTTGTGTGACAAGGTGGAAGATTTACCATACGAGCGAGAGGCTTGTATGGCGATGACTATATTTTACAGGTTGCACTGATGACTGATATGGACTATTTAAATTGTAACGATAAAATTGCCAGATTAATAAAAACCCCACACGGGTCTGGAGTTGACAATAATCATGTCTCTCTAGTTATTAGATACGACACATGGACTATTTATTTCCCACACGGGACGAGGTGACGAGGATTTATCCTCTGGAGCATTTAAAATACACACTCCCTCAGGCTTAGACAGGGTGACGAGAATTTATTCTCTGGAGTTATTATCAATACACGCTCCCCTGTAAACACCAGAATATATCACTATAAATATGTGTATTCTTATTAGGATTTATTGGGTACCTAATACGGCCCAATAAATTTCCAAACCCCTCCCCGTACAAAGGAGGTTATGGCGAAATTTTTCGAAAATTCCGGGTGTTAGCCAAATTTTTGAAGAATTTGAAAATACTCAGAAACTGAAAAGTTGGAGAATTGAAGCCAGATCGAACGTAGAGTTGATTAATCAAACCGCTTTTGACTTTGTTCCTTTTCGGGGACGAAAAGTTTTAAGTGGGGGAGATTGTAACAACCCAGAAAATCTGAACCAATTTAAAAATTTTAAATTGGCTAAAATAATGGATTTTAAATATTTAAAATAAATTTTTTAAATAATAGCAATGAAAACTGAGTTTGAATCGACAATTGAAAACGAATATAATTAATTCTAATTATAAACAAGGCCTGAAATGACGCTGCAGTTTCAAAAATTGAATTCAAACTTTGTCGGACTGTACCGGGTGCAAAACAAAACGGATTTGAGTGAAACCAAGTATATTTAAATCTGTTAGTGAATACCTTTCTAACGAATCAGAAAAATCGAATTTTCATAGCGGAAAGCAAAAGTTATGGCCAAATGAATTTTCAGAAAGGTCGCTATGGAATTTATATAGCCCATGAAATTAGCCGTTTTGCATACGACCTCGGAATTCGACGAAACCACTTTTGTTGGATCCGGGATGTGAAGTTATTGCTATGTTTCAAATTTCATAATTTTTGAAGCTAGTATGTGAGCGTGGCAAAGGAAAACGTGTTTTGGTCAATTACAGTTAAATTTGATCGACCAGAAATGGGCCTTTTTGCAAACGGTCTCAGAATTCAACGAAACTAGTTTTGTTGGGACCGTATCGTCAAAACATAGCCAGATTTATTTTTCTGGAATTTTTCGAATCAGTTTGTGGCCCTGGCAAATTGAAATGTACGTTCAAATCGAATATTGAATGTTATATATTTTAAATTGAATGGAAACTGACTGAAACAGTCGAATGGGCCTACGAAACATATCCCATTGTGTTCGGAATGGGGGTAAAACGCTGGGGACGACAGTCGTTGGGTTTGGATTGGTGTTCGTGTGTGACAAGCGGTATTTTCGGATTTTTAAAAATATATAAATAAACAAAAAAATCTGATTGGCCAATAATTTTTCTCTCTCCCCGATTGCTTCAGGCGCGACGACGGAAGGAGATCCGAACCTTCTCTCTTCGATTTCTCAGCAACCTCTTAATGAAAAATCGTGATTCTTGATTCATTTCAAAGCTCTTCGTCTCCTCTTCAAATCCATCTAAGGTTTGCTAGTTATCATCAAGTGTGGAGGGAGATACGAGTCCTCAAAGTCCACGACTTTGGAGCGCAGCCGAGCCTTCAGGGCGCCACCGAACGGAGCAAAACCACCGGCGCCGGGAAGGTGGTTCGAAGCTCTTTGACGTTGTGTGAGCTGATTCTCCTATCGCGCAACGGTTTGATCGAAAGATCAAAACCTAGTTTTGAACCATCGTGAAAGGTGAGTCCTTTATTACATCTGAACTTTGAAAAATCATATCTTTTTCGTTTCTTGACGAAATTCGATGAAACAGGAAACATCGTGACCGTGTGGACGTCTTCTACATTTTAGAAGAGACCACATATTTTTCTGAGCCTTCTGCTATTTTTGGTGGAGTGGAACCCAATGTGAGATTTCTAATTTATAAACGATATGGAAAACGACGATGTATAAATTATATAGTCGATGTATGAGTTATATAAGCGTTGTACACCTCTTTTATAAGCGTTGTACACCTCTTGTATAAGCGTTGTATAAGTTGTCAAAAACCGCGAGGTTTTAAGGTAGAGCGAGGAGCCGTACTAGGGACGGTCCCGGTTTTAACTACCCTGCCGTTATGCTGCCGAAATTTTGAATAATATTCATGTGTCTGAATTATTTTCATTTGCTGAAACTATATTTATTCGTTGAATAGAAAACCTTCATGTGTTGAATCGATATTCATTCGTTGAATTGAAATTCATGTGTTGAATGGTGTTCGTGTTTTAAATATAAAAATCACATTTTTATCTATATATAAAAACCCTAGAAAACCTTCATGTGTTGAATCGATATTCATTCGTTGAATTGAAATTCATGTGTTGAATGGTGTTCGTGTTTTAAATATAAAAATCACATTTTTATCTATATATATAAACTATAGAAAACCTTCATCTGTTAAATCGATATCCATTCGTTGAATAGAAATTCATGTGTTGAATGGAATTCATATTTTGAAATAAATTGTTTTATAATAAAAATCACCTTTTTATCATCTATATGAACTATGTAAAATGACCTTGTTTTAAAAGAAATTGTTTTATAATAAAAATCCTATTTTTATTACCTATATGAACTATATAAAATAATAGTGTTTTGAAATGAATTGTTTTACAATAAAAATCACATTTTTATTATATACATGAATTGTTAAATATAGTGAAGTGTTGAAATAAAAGACAGTTAGATAAAAATATCATTTTTATCAAATGTATGAAAAGAATGTAGCTTTGAAATCGAAGAATCGATATATATATATATAAATCGAATTAAAATATATCGAATAATGACGCTGTAGTTCGTAGTTTGAAACCGTGATTTCAAACGATTATACCGGGAGATCCGACCATCGGATTTTTCTGAAATCGCAACCGTTGGGTTCGCCTTGGAAATATCTTTCCAACGGCACCAACTATGTAAAAATCCAACGGTTGGATTGTCTGGAATGTTTAATTCAAATCTAAAGAAAAACAGCGCCAGAAACGATTATATTTATATATATATTTAAATATAATTATATATAATCGAATAACGACGCTGCAGTTCGTATTTCGAAATCGAAACTTCAAACGATTGTACCGGGAGATCCGACCGTCGGATTTTCCCGAAACTGGAACCGTTGGATTCGTTTTGAAAAGACCTTTCTAATGATGTAAATTTTGAGAAAATCCAACGGTTAGATTTTCAGATATGTGTAAATCAAATCTAAAGAAAAGCAGCGCCACGACCGCGTTATGGCCCGAAGCGTCGATTTGAATAAATTGGCTATTTTAAAATAAATAAAAATAGCGATAAATCATTGTAAAATATTATAAACGATATGGATGTTGGATTTAGAAATTAACTGAAGGTTGGCTAAGTCGAATGGTTTCCTGGGTGTTGATCTGATGTTGGTTTCGGCCTTCAGGGTTAATATTTGGGAAATCGTTCTATTATTGATTGACGGTTAGTGACTAATGAATTGAAATGATGCGTGTGTATGTTAGTGTTGCACTTGTTTATTATATACGCGGGTTGTTCAGAAAGACCGGGTTTATACCATTCTGAATAACTGAATCGACGATAAGAAATCGAAGATAAAGATGGTGGTCGAAGACCGGAGATCTTCACCTCGTTTGGATGGTAACCGAGGTCCTGATTGGGAGGCATCCCGAAATATGGATAATGAGTGGTGATCGTCCAGACGTACGTGGTGGTCGATTGATTTGCGAGGTGTATAGTGCCTCCGGTTTCGTTCAGACCCAGAACGGACTTGCAAATGGACAGTGTGTCCGACATTGGAATTTATTCTGTGTGATTGATAGCCATCAGTTGCACGGTGTGAATTGCCTGTGTGGCATGCTAAGATGCAGTGATCACGGCTTCTGTTGAAAAGCAAAGTCTTGGGGTGATGATCAAAGCACCGCCTGTGTGGCGTAGCTTTGTGTATAATGTAAATTCGCGAGCCTCACACCCCGGTATGAACCAGAAACGGGAGAGGACATCAGGGAGGGCCTGCGTTTCTTCCTAGCTAGAAGTGGCGTTAGTGGTTTTACACGCCCTGACGAGTTTGACTTATGTGGTTGTTGCTGTTGCGAGGCGCCTCGGTTAGATCGGATGATCCGGGTTTGATGGAGCCATTCGTTGGCTCATTTACGCCCCAAAGGGCGGGGAAACGCAGTGTTCAGGAATTTTAATCCACATCGGTGGACCGGCCGTGACGATCCAATGGTCGATGCGCTCTGACCCTGAGGCTCGGGCTAGGCAGTCTCGAAGTCGGTAAGGACTATCTTTTGCCTTGGTTCATGACGGAAATCCAATTTCCAAATACGACATCGTGCGGTTTTGATTGTATATATATATGGCGACATGATATATGGTACCCATGCCGTCTATGATTGATAGTTATGATTCGAAATTGTTTTCGAGACATGTAAACACTAGTAATAATATCAAATGCTTTTGTTTTAATCGTATCAAGCATATTTTGGCTATTATAAGGTAAAACTCTATCCTCCGGTTTGCATTGCATTGTGTGATGGGAACTGAGTCTTATAATGGCTTCATTTTTATAAATAGCATTGCGATGTTTTAAAAGAAAGATTTGTTTCTAAAGAAATGGCAATCCAATGGAGTAAACCCATTCCACGAAAGTGGCGTGGTCCTGTGATTTGCCATATTTGAAATGTGTTGAGTAGATTTCTCATACCAGTCCCATGACTGACTCGTAGTTTGTTTCACTTTCAAACTCGGGTGCCCCTTTTTCTACATGGGCAGCCTTGTGTTCAGTTTTAGCAGGCTTTATCTGGATAGCTGGAGCTGAAGATGGATTCTATTATTTATCTCTTTTTATGCTGTTCAGCTCCTATTGTACATTATGTTTGTTTTTCCGCTGTAGACATATATGTATAGTTGAACTGTATTTGTACTAAGTAAGATCCTGTATACTGTGTAACTCTGATGATTACTTTTATCCAGTATATTCTATTGTTCATTATCTGGTGTATTTATTTAATTCTGTTCTGCTATTATCTGTTTCTGTGTTATATTCCAAAGATTACCCTTGTCTCCGTCAGTACGGGAAATGGGGTCGTCACAAAACTTCTTCATGCTAGACCAATAAAAGACTCGCCTCATACCACGATACATATTATCACTGGCCGTATGGATAGTCATCTGAGAGTGATGAGCCTCTTCAGAAACCACACCTGCCAAATCTTCTAGGAGGGAAACACATAACCTACCATCCCGATAGAGCCATCCACTACAATCCACAGTATGCCTAAGGAGGTTCCTAGAATCCTCTCCTCAACTCAATATATCAAAAATATCCAAAAGCTCGGGATCCTCTCTTTGTCTTGCTCCAATATGCTCTAATTGGATAGGTCTCACCTCCTACGATGCCAACTATCCTGGTGTGAAATATGTAGACGGTTGAAAATCGAAGGTGGCTGTATAGTCCAAGTTCTACCACTCAACGAACAAAGGAATTATGTCGCTCTCTGTCTACTCAACGCATCAGCCACCACATTCCCCTTGCGAGGGGTATATGAAATCTCGAAATCATATGATGCTGAGAACTCCATCCACCTTTGTTGCCTCAAATTGAGATCCCATTGAGAGAACAAGTACTTATGTGACTTCTTTTGTAAAGAGCTCGAAACTCTCTCCAAGTAGGTAGTGTCTCCAAGACTTAAGTGTGAATATTATAGCAGCCAACTCCAAATCGTGCATAGGGTAATTTATCTCATGAACCCTTAGCTTCCTACTACCATAGCACACTGCCCTACCTTCTTGAATCAATACTGCACCAAGGCCCGTCCCACAAGGGTCGGTATATACAGTAAACATCTTAGATCCATCGAGTAATGTCAAAACTGGCGCACTGGTAAGAGCATTCTTCAACCTACGAAAAGCATCCTCACAATCTATATCCCGAGTGAATGCCAGATTTTTCTTAGTAAGTCGGGTAAATGGTGCAGAGATCCGTGCAAGGTCCTTAACGAACTTTCTGTAGTAACCCGCTAAGCTTAGAAAACTTTTCACCTCACTCGCATTATTAGGGGTCCTCCAATCTTCTATTGCCACTATCTTGGCGGGATCAACTGTCAACCCATCCATAAAGACCATATGCCCAAAAAATGCACGTCTTTCTTCCAAAAATGGCACTTGGAGAATTTTTCCTTCAATTGATGAGATCAGAGAGTATTGAGAATCTCCCCTAATTGCGAAGCATGCTAGTCCTCATTCCTTCAGAAGCCCAGGATATCATTTACAAAAATCACAACAAACTTATTCAGAACGTATCTGAATACCCTACTCATCAGATCCACAAAATATGCTGGCGTGTTGGTCAGCCTAAAAGGCATAACCTACCACTCGAAGAAACCATCAGGAGTCCTGAATGCCATCTTATCGATGTTGCACTAGTAGCCAAATCCATTTGTGAAAATAATGATGCACATACAAATTAATCAAATAAATCATCTATCCGAGGGAGTGGGTAACGATTCTTCTTTGTGAGCTTATTTAATTTTCAGTAATATACACATAGACGGAGGGAACCATTAGTGGCGAAGATAACTGGAGCTCCCCACTCAGAAATAATCCATTTAATAAAACATTTCTCCAAAATCTCACCTACTTTCTTGCTCAGTTCTTTCCGTTCCCTCAGAGCTATATGCCGAACTGGTAGCGCTACAGGCTTCGCGTTCTCAACGATAAATCTGAAAATCAATCTCCCACCTATGTGGAAATCCTCTAACCACCTCGAATTCGTCCAGATACTCACAAGCAATGTAACGACCCGAAACTTCCCTGGTGAGGAAAGCCCGGATAGTTCGAGAACAAGCCACAAAAGGACGCAGACGGAAGAACATTTCATTGTATATTACAACAATCCCATCAGAATACGAGAATATACAGAGTATAAATAAATATTACACATTATAAAATATCAAAGATTACAATACATTACATAGCAGCGGAAAATAATACAAAATACAACTGAATGAGATACACGGATACAAAGCTTTCCGGATATCGTTCCAGCTGTAAACCAGGATCCTGTGAATATAAATCTGCAAAACCAAAACTACTAGCTGCCCGTGTCGAAAATAAGGGCACCCAGAGTTTAGGTTAAAACAATAAACTCCAGGTCTGTCATGTGACTGGTGTGAGAAATAAAACAGTTATTCAAAGCTTTACTTTAAATCAGATATATCAAGGGACCACGCCGTATAACACGGAACGGGTTTCCTCCCAAGAATACCAGTGCATATAACAAAACAGCGCAATGCTTTTTGGAAAAATGAAGCTATTATAAGACCCAGGTCCTATCACACAATGCAACGCAAGCCGGGGGATAGGGTTTTCCCTTATAATAGCCAAACATGCTTAGTACGTTTAAAACAAATCACTTGATACTATAATAAGTGCATAGTGTATAAAACATCTTCAAATCATAAGTATCAATCCTAGACGGCATGGGTACCATATATCATGTCACCATACTAGTTCTACAATTAAAACCGCAAAATCACGTATTTGGGAATTGGATTTCCATCTGTGAACCGAGGCAAAAGATAGTCCTCTTCCGATTCGAGACGCTCTAGTCCGCCCCTCAGGTCAGAGCTCGAGTGACCTTTGGATCGTCAGGGCAATTCCACCGATGTGGATTAAAATTCCTGAGCACTGCGTTTCCCCGCCCTTTGGGGCGTAGGTGAGCCAACTAAATGACTCCATCGATCCCGGATCGACCGATATAACCGAGGCGCCTCGCAACAGCAATAACCACATAAGTCAAACTCGTCAGGGCGTGTAAAACCACTGACGCCACTTCTAACTAGAAAGAAACGCATGTCCTCCCTGAGGTCCTTCTCCCGTTTTTGGTTCACACCGGGGGGTGAGGCTCGCGAACCAACGCTACACAAAGCTACGCCACAAAGGTCGTGCTTTGATCATTAACCACAAGACTCTTCTTTTCAACAAAAGCATTGATCATCTTCCACTTAGGCATGCCACACAGGCAGTTCACTCCATGCGTTTGATATCCATCAATATACAACCCCTGACCTCGTACGTCTCAGAGAAGCGCGTTAAGCAAGAGAATAAATTCTCCGCCGCCAAACAGATATATATTTAATAGAAATCAATCACACAGAATAAAATCCTATGTCAGACACACAGTCCATTTACAAGTCCGTTCTGGGTCTGAACGAAACCAGAGGCACTTAGTATCCCGCACATCCATCGATCTCCAAATACGTCTGGACGATCACTAACTGATTCCCTCCTCTTGGGTGTACAGCCCAATCAAGATCATCAGTAATCACCCAAACGACGTGAAGACCTCCGGTCTTCAACCACCGTCTTCATCTTCGACACCACGTCGAATCAGTTATACAGAATGGGATAAACCCGGTCATTCTGAATAAGTCGCGTATATAATAAACAAGTGTTACACAAACACAACATACGCCTAATTCCAATTCAGAATATTCTTTTATTCAAATATTCTTATACTTTGGGAAAGATTCCCATTAATTTCATCAAAGATAAATTCTTGAAATTTATTCTTTAATCTTCTCTGAATATCAATTCAAACTAGTCGGGATTAGCGAACCACACCGAAGTAATCATTTATTTTATTTCCCAATCCCAACCTATTTACCCCATGAAGTAAAACTGGTAAGACTTCATATCTAACGCCATGGTGTTATCGGTAAATTCAATTACAATTTTACGTTCAAATCTAATTAAAGATTTAACTATCGCCTGGAGTAGAACTGGTGATACTCCATTCTCGATCCTTTCAATCTAATTAAAGATTCATTAAAACTCCACTTAGTTTTAATCTTTAACTGGGTTAAAGAATCAGTGTCAGTTAAAACACGGTTCACGATAAACCCAAAATCACATTCCATTAATTATCGGGTTAAAGAACAAGTGTTATTTAAAACACTGTTCACGATAAACCCAAAAAAAATCAACACCAATTCAATTCCAATTAAATATTATTTAATTGGTACCCTTCATTAAATCTAAATAAAAAGATTTAATCTTTTTCTCAACTGGGCTTAAGAACAGTGTTAATGAAGACACTATTCACGACAAACCCAAATCACATTTGAATTAAATACAAGGCTCTAAATAAAAAATATATCGGCTTATATTCAATATCAAATTCTACGACCAACAAATATCGTATTGGAAATAACGATATATATATATATCTTTCAAATTCCCATAACAATATTTGTATCATCACGAAATCCAACATCGAAATATTCCGAAGACAATTTCGATTCAAATCCCTTCCAATTCAATTATTGAAAATTCTGGTTATATTTTTAAACCATTTCAAATTCACTTTATTTATTTCAAAAATAGATGAATTGTAGTTCTAGTTCAAAACTAGTTCATTTCTATAAAAATCTATTTTTATCTTTTCAAATATGGAGTTTTTCATCTCAATTCTTCACAAATCATTTCTTATGATTTTACACAAATTATTACTATTTTTAATAATTTTATCAAGGCCCGTACAGTCGATTTCCATCAACGGCCATCGAACTGCACTTACAGCGACCTTTTTCAAATTTGATTTGGACATAATTCCAAATCCAACCGTTAGATTTCTAATTTCAAATATTCGTTAGAAAGCTTTTTTCGATATGAACCCAACGGTTCTGGTTTTAGGAGAATCCGACGGTCCGATCTCCCGCAATATCCATTCGAAGTCAGTGGTCTAAATTCACGAACTTCCACAGCGCGGTGAGTTCTATTCAGGCCATTATATTATATATATAATATATATAATATGTACTTCGTCGATTTCCTTTTTAAAATGTATTATATAAACCGTTTTAAATTCGTTTTCAAAACGATTTCAACTTCTTTTCAAATTCAAATCAAAATTAAATTTTTCCTTATAAATTCGATTTAAATTCATTTCAAATTGATTTCAAATCGATTTTTAATTCAATTTCAGTTCGTTTTCAATTTCATTCAATTTCAATTCGAATTCATTTCTATTCAATTTCAATTCGAATTCATTTCTATTCACTTTCAATTCGAATTCATTTCTATTCACTTTCAATTCGAATTCATTTCTGTTCACTTTCAATTCGAATTTCAATTCTTTTCAAAATATCAGATTTTGAAATCACTTTCGATATTCATTATAAAATGAATAAAATCGATATAAATATCGTTCACGTCAAAATGGCGTCAATCTAATCTACACGGCTTCATATATTTCTATTTTCGAATATTCTATTTCAAATATTTCTATTCAAAACTGGAATGAAGCCCAATCAATTACCATAGATTTTATTTCTATGGATTTTCACACAACGCATGTATATATCCACAATGACAAATAATCAACCATCATCCAAAGTGCATTCTACACTGTATAAGCATCAAATATAAATATTCAACGCTTATAACAGTCTGTCAATCAATCGATCGACATACAACTAATTATCGGGATTAGTGTACGTCATATATCATCCCAATACCCGTGTGGGGTTTCAAACAATCAAACACAGATTTTATTTGTGCAGTTGGGCGATGTGTAAAATTTATCGTCCCAATCAATATCAATCAAATCAGTGTATATAAACAAATCGTCCGATCTGTTTATATTTATTTATTTTATATACACGTTAAAAATTCTATTTTCAACTATAAAATATTTTTAACTATATAAATATTTTATTTCTTTTCACATCACATCACACAATCAACTACACATCAAAATCAAACAAACAAGCATACAAGCCGTCCATGGTCTGTGGACGACGGGTGTCGGGTGCTACTAAACACCGTCTGCATCCTAGTATATATTTTAACTAGAAAATTAAATTACAAGTGAGAAGTTCTCGCCAAGGGTTCCACTCCGTCGTGCTTTGCTGTTGAACTGCTTGAAATTCCAATGCAATCCTTTTACGCTGTTCATATCAAAAATCGTATTTTTAATATGATGTTTTATATATAAAAATCATATCATTACATCGCTACTTCGTTATAAAAATAATATTTTCATATCGTTCTTCTTCTAACAAAGATTATATTTTTATAACTCTACCTAAATAAAAATAATATTTTTATATCTTCTATAATATAAACATCATATTTTTAATACAATACTTATATAAAAATAATATTTTTATTATTTCTACTATATAAAAATCATATTTTTAATATGCTACTAGTATAAAAATTATATTTTTAACTTTCCTATAATATAAAAATTATCTTTTTACTTTCTTCGCTATATAAAAATTATATTTTTAACTTCTTCCTCTTCGCTTTCATATGATTAAAAATCCTATTTTTACTTAGTTAAAAATCTAATCTTTTCCTACCTTAAAATCTATTCTTTTTTTTTCATGTTAAAAATGTAATCTTTTCTTTAACAAAAATCACTTCCTCCTACTAATAAAAATTAAACCTAATCTTTCTTGAATTAAAACTGAAATTAAAATCTACCTCATTAACTATACTTAATAAACTAAAACTAAGTAATTAAATTTATAAATTACCTTAAATTTTATCGTTCTTCGAAGAGAGGGGTTGGGCTGAGGTGGCGCGGTGGGGTCGAGGAAGCGTGGGGGGAAGCGGCGTGAGCCTTGGGTGGTCGGCAGGGGTGGCGGTGGCTTAGGGTTGCCGGAGCGGGCTAGGGTTTTGGGTTGGGGAGGGAAATCGAGGGATGGGGAGAGGGGGTGCGGTTGGAGCTGCTAGAGGCGGAGGGAGGGGCTCGTCGTGGGGAGGCGGAGGCTGGGCGGCGGGCGCCTGAGGCCACGACGTCGATCGATCCTCCCGCTTTTTCTTTCTCTTTCTCTTTTTTTTGTATATGTTATATCTTTCTGAATAACGAAAAGGAAAGGGGGGGGGGGGGGGTTAGTTGACCGGGTCAAGGGAGAAAAGGGTTTGACATTCTTTTTTTTTTTTTTTTATTTAATTAATTAACTCCATAAAGTTACCTTTTCATTCGATCTCAAAACGAGGCCCAACGACTGTCGCCCCTAGCTAATTACCCCCATTCCGAACACAATGGGATATGTCCCGTAAGCCAATTCGGCCGTTTCGATCAGTTTCCGCTTAATTTAAAATATAAATCTTTACATATTCAATTTAAACGCGCATTTCAATTTACCGGGGCCACATACGAACTCTAAAAATTCAGAAAAATTATTTCTAGCTTCGTATTGACGATACGGTCCTAACAAAACTAATTTCGTCAAATTCTGAGACCGTTTGAAAAATGGCCATTTTCCAGTCGATTAAAATCAACTAAAACAGGTCAAACGCGTTGTAACACCCCGTGAATTCTATAACGTTAAGCTTCACGAATTAAAGTATAATTAATTATAAATGATGAAATCAAGGGAAATGGGTTAAGCCATTGTGTTCATCTCGAAATTCTGCTTGAGATAGAGCTCAAGTTTGCGTAAAACGGATATCGTATGAAGAAGATATGGACGAACGAAGTTGGGCGAAAAACCAGAAAATGGGTCAGAATGCACTGGCGCACTTGGGAAGTGCGCCAGAACAGAAATGAACTGGCGCACTTGGGAAGTGCGCCAGTACATTTTTAGCCTGGCGCACCTGCCAAGTGCGCCCAGGTCAGAATGACCTACTGGTCAGGTCTTGGCTGGCCTGATCAGGGTCTGGTCGAATTCTGATGCTTGGCTGAGTCACTAGGGCTTACGTGTCACCTTTTGAGTGGCTCTTTGAACTTTGTATGGTCTAGATTCCTCCTATCTTCATTCGACGGTTCAAAACAATTTAAAATTCTATAAATACAACTCAAACCTAACCCTAAACGCACACAATTAATAGAATACAATAGCCGTCATGCTGTTGGAGAGGAACTAGGAATGGCCGTCAATTAGAAACCCTAAAGACAACAAGCCTAAGATACAATTAAAAAGCTTAAAGCATCGACAACTAAATCAAAACAACGCCTACAACAAAGGATAGCATCTCCAAATTCAGAATTCAGATTCCTGAATTGAAGATTCGTCATACGTTGTAAGTAGAGTGCTATTCCAATGTGAATTAATAATTGTGTTTTGATTTGTGTAAAATGAGAAATAGAATTGTATTTGATTTGTGGTGATAATAATTCATATTTGAATGTTGCTTTGATTCTAAACGATTTGGGATGTTGTGGTATAACGATTGGATATTTGCAAGTATGTGATTCATGTTGAAAGTTAACAACTACATGTTTGTGGTAGTTTATTTGAGATTCATGAAAGTATATGATTCACTATTATGCCAACATAATATATATTATAATCACTTTTAGTGTAGTTGGATCCATTTGGGTATTATGACTTATGTGAATTTATGTTGGAATTGGCATCATGATTCAAGTGTAAAACCATACTTTTATATTAGAGACAAAAGTAAGCATCTTTGTGAACTTGTGTTGACTCTATGAACATGACTAGACTATGTTTGGTGTTATGCCTAATTAAAAAACATGTTTTAGGCCTATATTGTTATCAAAAATCATATGATAATATATGTGACACATAGCTATGTTAGATTTACATTCCAATTGCAAGTTTGCATGAATAAATTAAAAACCATGATGTCATGTTTAGGTATATTTATGCCATGATTATACGAATAGATCAAAAACCATGATTTCATGTTTAGGTATATTTATGCCATGATTATATGAATAGATCAAAAACCATGATTTCATGTTTAGGTATGTTTATGCCACGATTATATGCTATTACAATGCAAGTTCACAAGTGCCAAATTTATGTTAATTGGTTCGCTATGTTGCAAGTTCATGCGTTCACACTCCCCTTTTTATGTTACTTAGAATATATAAACACCATGTTCTAAGCCTCCCCTTTTTCGTGTGGCTAAGTTGGGTTTAAATGTTAAACCCAACATATGTTATATTGTAGCGAATGTATAATACGGGGGTAGTGACGTTTGGGTTAAAATATAAAACATATGTGTTGGCATGTTTGACGCATGCCAACGACCTTGAAAAACAATTAAGTGGTGTAAATTAATTTCACCCAATAAAGATGAATTTGAATAATGGGCCGCAAATATTTACATATAAAAAGAAAAGAGACAAAATATGTAAATTTAGAAAATACGATGTGTTTAACCCGAGGTTGGATTGAATTGTGATGTAAACCTGCCCGGAACCGCCCGGCTGTCCAGTAGTCACAACAATACCTATCCAATGTGGGTGGTTAAACACGGAGCCCAATAAGGACCCGAGGTTAGACTGAGTTGTGGCGTAAGACTGCCCGGACCCAACCGGCAACAGGCAGCCACAACAACATCTGTCTAATGTGAGAGGTCGAGGCTTTAATAAGACAATTAAGGCTGAGTCAGGATTGATAGGATTAAGTAAATTGAATTAATACTTAATCAAAATGGAACATGCTAAACTATAAAGACTGATTGGGGGTTAGGTTTACAAAACACTTAACCAACTTAGCATGTTGGCTAGAAATAGAAAACCTAGTAGCGGGGGGACCCTTTTCAGTAGTAACCCTACGAGGTGTATCAGGATACCCTGAACTAGGCAGGGTGGGGCACGATTACTGGGCTGACTGAAGAGGTCAAATCGACGACGGTGGTGCGACAGTGTAGGTTCTAACGGGGTGCGGGCGTGCACACACTCCGGCGCAGAAAAATAAGGCACTGGGCACCAATAGTATACCTGTGCATTCTAGAATTGTGTCGGGCCGCCACCATGGGACTTGATACACCCCATGGGTGACCAGCATAGGTAACTACAACATCGGGGGCTGTAAGACACATGTAACTATGCGAGTAGAAGACGATCATTAGAAATGGATCACTTCACCCTGATTATGGGGTGCCTGTTGGGAATTGGTTTATGTGGATGCAGAGATTAATATGGGGTACGATAAGTATATTCGACTCTAGACAACTTAACTTAGTTTATGGTGCTTTCCCATTTCCAGTTTATACTTATCATGCCCAATTCTTTATTCATAGACTGAATAGTCCTAGACTTACTCAGGCTTTATGTCTGGCTCTACTTTTCTTTCGTCTTCTTATCTTTTGTCCCCCCCCAGGTCCACAGGGAGGGAATACCGCAGCTTGACCAGTTTTCACATCCAGCTTGAAGAGAAAGAATGTATTGCTTGGATCTCTTTCGTTTTGGACTATGGCTTTGGATTGCAACTATGGGGACTTATGCAGTTTACTTTTGTTTTTATGCTTCTTTAAGTTATGAAATCAAGACAGTTATGAGAATGTAATGGTTTTTGGAAGTATTGTAAGACAATTATGACATGGTTTGTGTAACACGTATTTCGTAGAAATAAAAATTGCTTTTGTTTTCCGCTGTTCAAAAATATGTGTATTTATATCTGTCTTGTGTATCTGTGACTTATACTTATAAACCTCCACCAAAATTAGGGCATTCCCTTTGAGAGTGACCCTAACGGAGGTGGGGTGTTTCACTTGGTATCAGAGCATAGGTTTACCAGATAAGATAAAAAGTTTTGAAAAATTCATTTCCAAAAAGAAAAATTTAAAGAAGCATTTTTAAAGATAAAATGTTATTTTATTTTAAAAAGGCAAAGTTCAACCAAAGCCATAGGTACTATCTTTTATCCTCCGTTTTGAATCTATCCTTTTTGTTTCAGCATGTCCGAAGAACTTAACTTGCCAGAGGGTGTACCAATACCTGGTTGGTTTAGACGATTCTTAGAAGCGAGGGCCACTCAGCCAGGTCCTACCGTTCCCCCTCCCCCAGCTGCGGGAAATCATCCAGCTGCAGCAGCACCTCTTCCTCCACCTCCTCCGCGGGGTAATACTTTTGCTAAGATATGTAAAGATTTCAAAGCTATGGGAGGAAAGGACTTTCATGGAACCGAGTCCTTCGTGGCAGCCAGGAATTGGCTGAAGGAAACCGAGGACTTATTCGTCATCTTTGAGGTAGAAGATAGGCAGAAGGTACAAATGGCAGTATGGCTACTTAAAGGCGAGGCTTCCTACTGGTGGGAAGTCACCAATGCGGAAAGACCAGGGGAAACATGGGAGGACTTTAGGGCAAGGTTTGAGGCTAAATTTCTCTTAGAAGCTGAAAGGAGTCTTCAGTTGGAAAAATTCTTATTTCTTAAGCAAGGGAATATGACAGTCAAAGAGTATGTTAATTAGTTCAATCAGCTGGCTAGGTTCGGACTGGACCTAGTCAACACTCCGCACAAGAAGGCTCTCCACTTTGTCAAAGGATTGAATGAGCCATTACACAGTTTGGCCATGACCCATATACCCATGGGAGCTACGTATGAAAGGTTGGTGCAGATGGCATTGCTGAACGAAGAGGATAAGGGCAAGAAGGAGACAAAGGCAGAAAGCTCTCAAGGGAAGAAAGAGGGTTTACAGCCTAAGAAAACAGACTTTAAGAAGGGTGGGAAAGACAACAAAGAGAAGAGGAAGTGTAATTTCTGTGGCAAAGTGGAGCACTTAGTGAAAGATTGCCGGAAAAAGAAGGCCAAGATGAATGGTGGGTGCTTTTCTTGCGGTGAGACAGGCCACATGGCTAAGGATTGCCCAAAGAAACGAGGGCAGGGGCAGAGGGCTGGATCCACCTCAGGGGCACAGGTTCATGTGCTAGAAGCGCCACCTCTGCAACAGCGAGGTATAAATACTTCTGTAGAAAGTGTAGTTTATCTTTATGATCACCCAGTTCGCACTTTATTTGATTCTGGCGCATCACACTCCTTTATTTCATCTGCTTTAGTAGAATCTCTGCACCTAGAAACTAGTATGGTAGAGGACCCCTTAATTGTTTCAAATCCAATTGGGGGCCCAGCTCATCTGTCTATGATCTATGTGGGATTGAAAATTTCTATTCTAAGCGTAGAATTTAGATGTAGTGCCTTTGTTTTGGGCTTCTCGGGATATGGTTTCATTTTGGGCATGGATTGGCTATCCAGTAATGGTGCCATCCTTGATTGTGAGAAAAGGGTGGTTAGGCTTCTGACCCAACTCGGTAACACTCTGGAAATTACTTGTAATCCCTCGTATGCGGTTATGCTTAGTTATCTTGAATCGCTAGATGCCTCTGTTGAAAGTTTGCAATCGGTTAGTGTGGTCCGGGAGTACCCGGATGTCTTCGAAGAGGTGAAGGGCTTGCCTCCGAAGCGGGAGATAGACTTCCGCATATATCTTGTAGATAATGCAAAGCCCGTTGCGTTGCCCGTTAGACACATGGCTCCACGGGAAAGGAAGGAGCTCAGTAAACAGATTAAAGAGCTTCTAGAGAAGGGGTTCATTAGAAGGAGCATTTCAGAATGGGGCGCTCCAGTGGTGTTCGCTACAAAGGCAGATGTTTCACTTCGTCTGTGTGTTGATTATAGGGAGCTCAACAAGCTAACGAAAAAGAATAGGCACCCTCTCCCCAGAATTAACGATCTGTTTGATCAGCTTGTAGGAGCGTCTGTTTTCTCCCAACTCGATTTGGCGACCAGTTTTCATCAGCTAAGGGTGGCTGAAGATAGCATCGATAAGATAGCATTCAGAACCCCAGACGGCTTCTTTGAATGGCTTGTCATGCCTTTTGGCTTGACAAACGCACCCGCTTACTTCGTGGACCTAAAGAGTAGGATGTTCAGAGATTTCCTCAACAAGTTCGTAGTGGTTTTCGTAGATGATATCTTGATCTTCTCAAAGAGTGAAGAGGAGCATGCCCAGCACCTAAGGGCAATCATGGAAACTCTGCGAGTCCATCAGTTAAAAGCCATATTCTCCAAATGCCACTTTTGGAGAGAGGAAGTAAGGTTTCTTGGGCACATAGTATCCAAAAATGGGTTAGCTGTGGACCCTGCTAAAGTAGTAGCGGTGCAGGATTGGAAGACACCAAGAAACACAACTGAGGTCCGAAGTTTTCTAGGGCTAGCAGGTTTCTACCGAAAATTCATAAGGGATTTTGCGAAAATCTCAGCTCCGCTCACAAGGCTGACCAAGAAGAATCTAGTGTTCAATTGGGACTTGGATTGCGAGTTTGCTTTCCAACGACTAAAAAGGGCTCTTACAACAGCCCCAGTTTTGACGTTGCCAGATGGAAGCAAGATGTTCACAGTTTATATAAATGCATGTGGGACAGGGCTAGGCGCTGTCTTAATGCAAGAAGGAAGAGTAGTAGCTTATGGAGGAAGACAATTGAAAGTTCATGAAAAGAACTACCCGACCCACGATCTTGAGTTAGCCGCCATCGTCTTTGCACTCAAGTCTTGGCGACACTATCTCCTAGGTGAGAACATTGAACTTTACACTGACCATAAATCGTTGAAATATCCTTTCTCGCAGAAAGATCTTAACTTGAGGCAACAGATATGGATGGAGTTTCTTGCCTCGTACGATTTCGAGATCTCCTACACTCCGGGCAAAGGCAACGTAGTGGCAGACGCGTTGTGCCGAAAGAAACTAACCCTAAGCCCGTTGTTTGTTGAAAGACAAAGCCTAGAGTTTATAGCCAGCTTTGACTTTAGGCCCTCCTCCGATTTTGTACCGGGCTTGCAAGCATCTCTCGAAGTACGCCCGACTTTAGTGGACTCAATAGGGACAGCACAACGCGAAGACCCTCAGCTTGTGGAGACGATTGATAGGCTAATTAGGGGTGAGACTTCAAGTCACCTCAGCAGATACTCAATCGACGATAAGGGTTGGCTAAGGCGAGACGGAAGACTATGCGTCCCACAGACAAGGGATTTGGTAAAGACGGTTCTCGAGGAAGCACATCACTCCAAGATGACGATACACCCAGGCGGAGATAAAATGTACAAGGACATAAAGAGAACTTTCTTTTGGAACGGCATGAAGAAGGACGTGGCAGATTTCGTTTCTAAGTGTATGGTGTGCCAACAGGTTAAAGCGGAACAGAAAAAGCCTGGCGGTCTGCTCCATTCTCTAGAGGTCCCGCAGTGGAAGTGGGATAGCATGTCAATGGACTTCATTGATGGGCTGCCTAGGTCTACAAGAGGCAACACTAGCATTTGGGTAATAGTGGATAGGCTTACTAAAAGCGCCCACTTTTTACCTGTCAAAAGTAAAAGAACTGCCTCATCCCTAGCATCTCTTTACCTCAAGGAAATTGTTCGACTCCATGGAATACCCCCCAGCATTGTTAGTGACCGCGACCCTATCTTCACAAGTGAGTTTTGGCGGAGTCTGCAAGAAGCGGTAGGCACACAGTTATGCTTGAGCACAGCCTATCATGTAACACCCCGTAATTCTGTTACACTAAGATTCACAAATCAAGGCAGAATTAAAAGTTAAAATCAAAATCAAGGGAAACGGGCTACGCCATTGCGTTCGTCTCGGAATTCTGCATGAAAACGAGTCCGAGTTTGCGTAAATCGGAGTCCGTATGAGGAAGATATGGCCTCCGGAAGATTCAGCGAAGTTCAAATTTCAAAACAGGGCCGAAAAGGAGTTCAAATTCGAAAACAGACCCAGGTTGGGATGGGCGGGAATTTTCCTACCCAAGGCACCCATGTCGACTGGGTAGTCGACCTGGGGGTCGACCCCCCTGCTTTTTCCAGCTTTCTGCACCTGGTTCGTTCTGATGTATCTGGTCACGTTTTCTGACCAGGTTCGTCCACCTAACACTATATAAGCAGCCCTAGTCTCCTTCTCTATTCACAATTCTTTTCTACCCTTATGCTGCAAAGATTCTTGGCGAACATGGCTTCTTCTCCTCCTCTTAATTAAATAATAAATAGAATAATATATAAAATAAATCAAGACGACGAAGTGCTGCTCAAGTTTGTCAAGAAGAGGTACAAATCAAGATTAAAGCTTCAAGATAAGAATCAAAGGCTAGCTCAAACGGTTTCCAGCCACGTCGCATGAATCATAGCAACGCCATCTTTCTATTCTAGTCTAATCTCTGTAAGTTAGTTATTTTTAGATTTGAACATTTCTCTCCGTTCGTGACATGAAATTAAAGGAATAAAAGAATATGCCAAATTTTTCTATTCGAATCTGTGCCTATCTCTTTGGACCTAATTAAGAACTGTCATGATTCAAGGACAAATAAGACCGTGACTATGAAACTATGGACCTTAGAACCATACGCCTCTTTGACTATGAACATTTCCTATGACTATGAACATTGCCTATGACTATGAACATTGCCTATGACTATGGACATTGCCTATGACTGTGACTGTGACTATGAGAATTATTTCCATGACTATGAACACAAGCCTATACCTTTGATTAGGAAGCAAAACTATTGTCTATGACATAAATGGGACAACTGTGATTAAACACCTATTATTCATGACTAGGAAAGTGTCGCTTAAGTTCTGTGATTATGAGATTGGGTCTAAACCCGATTATTTATTCTGCCTGTCCTTGGTTTCCTTTGGTTTTAGACCATGGGAATTTACCTATTAAGTTAGGTCTACCCATGTTCTTGAACCTACGTCTCTATTCTGTCTATCCTTGGTTTTAGACCTTGGGAATTTACCTATTAAGTTAGGTCTACCCATGTTCTTGAACCTACGTCGTTATTCAAACTTTTTATGCCAGTTATTATGTCCATCCTTTTTCATAGCATCTTTGGTTCATTCCCTATTTTCTACGAGTCTAGATTTATCCATAATCTAGATTGAATCGCAATTATACGAACGGTGGGAATACGATTTGGGCATAATGTGAAATGTACTAAAAACATAGTTATAAACTTGGAATTTGGCATAAATTGGGAACATGAATTATGGCATGTTCATAGAAATACAAAGTGGATAAATTTAACATGAATTATAGGATGTGTAATTTGAGTCTAGTATTGACTTGTAAATCTAGCATTTACATGAGTTATGAACTAGAATAATAAGTCTAGTTTGACGTGAACTATAATTTGATTGTTAAATCAGGATTGGATTAGCTAACTTTGCGTAATAAGTATATTGGTATAAATTTGAGATTGGCCATAATTGGGAATAACCTTCAGGTTTAGCAAAATCATGGTTAGTGACACTTAATTGGTATAGTTTACATACCAAAAGGCATAAATATGATATAGAGGGGAAAAAGAGCCATAAGAATAAATGTTGACAGTTTACATTAAAAGGGTAATTAGGAAATAAGTAAATTAGGAATAATTTACTTACAGAATTTGGCCTAAATGAGGAAATGTAAATTTAGACAAATTAAAGGTTTATTAATGACATCTCTTTTAATGGTACACCAGAAAGTTCTAGGGTGACAGAGAGGATAGTGTCTAGGCTTGGGTTTGGAAAATACAAGTTTCCTGCTCTCCCTGGCTATCCCTAACTGATCCGATGGACGGGATGGTTACTTTCAAAACCTGATTTAAAAATTAACCAAAACCCTTTTGAACTTAGAAAACACGAATATGCCTAACCCGAGGTTAGACTGATTTGCGATGTAAACCTGCCCGGAACCAACCGGCACATCCAATAATCGCAACAATATCTGTCTAATGTGAGTGGTAGCGGCTTTAATTTATTTAGTTAAAGCTAGAACAAGAATGGTAGGGTTAAGTTAACTAAGACACTTAACCAATTCAACAAGATAACCAAACCGGTGGGTGGGGTTAGGTTCATACAGACACAGTTATGCTAGAATGGGAGGGTTAAGTCTATAGGAACACTTAACCAACTTAACACAGTCGAGCTAGAATGGGAGGGCTAAGTCCATAGGGACACTTAACCAAACTTATGGTAACAAGACCAGATTTGTAGGGGTTAAGTAACTAAGAAAACACTTAGCCAAACTAACATGTTAACTAGACTAGAAGGTGGGGTTAAGTAAAGTTGATACACTTAGCCAAACTAACATGTTAACTAGACTAGAAGGCTGGGTTAAGTAAAGTTGATACACTTAGCCAAATTAACATGTTAACTAGACTAGAGGTTGGGGTTAAGTAAATACACTTAGCCAATTTGATATGTTATCTGGGCTAGACCGTAGGGTTAAGTAAACTTGAACACTTAACCATCAGATTGTGATAAAAGAATAGGGTTAAGTCTAAACATGAAGGGATAATACTTAACCATTAATAACAGGTTAGTTAAGATAGACGGGCAAGGTTAATTTAAAAAGGAACACTTAACCAATACAGGGTGAATGGGTAGGGTTAAGTAATAAGAAATACTTAACCAATAAAACTTGGTTTGTGGTGGGGTTAAGTCAACATGAATTACTGATAACACTTAACCAGTATAACAGGATGAATGAAGAGGGTTAAGTTGGCTTGAATTGACTAATGACACTTAACCAATCCAAATTGATGGGAAAGGGGGCTAAGTAGTAAACCTTAGTTAAGAAAACAACGATTCTGGAAACTAAGTGGTAAATCTTAGTTGGTAAAACTAAGTAGTAATTCCTAGTATAACACGGGAAGGAGCGAATGTCCTTCTGAGTAGAAAGAAGGCTCCAACGAATTGGGTTACGAAGCCCGAGGCTTCGAGGGGACGTGAGGGTACTCTTGGTATCCCTCTGTGAGGCTGCGTATGATCCTCCTGGGCTTACAGAGGTTAAGGTCTGCGTAGAAGAACCAGGGGTATGCCTTGGTTGCAATACATGGCAACCTAAAGACCAGGATGGACCGGTGTGATTCGGCGAGAAAACGGTAGCCCTGTGATAGCAACTCGTCGTCTACCATCCATCTTGAGTCGATCGAGATACGTGAAGCGGAAAGGCGGAGAACTCCAAAAGACCATATACTTGCTATCTAGTTATGGGTGAGGATGGCCATAGGATAGAGGGGCACCGGGGGCCGGCGTATAGTTCTCATTTTACAAGGTGTGCCTTTCATTAGTTGAGGGAGGGGTCAAGTGGGGCCATAGCCACTGGAATAAAAACAGACCTTAGCATCTACATCGGCAGATATCTGAAAGCTCCCGACCGAGTTCTGTATTCCTTGATTTGCCCTGTCACAGGACTCGGACCGCACATTACAGGACATGTGCATCTAGACAAGCGATAACGATTCGCGATACATGCGTGGGGAAGTATAGGAACATATACCACTCTAGGTAGTGTGTCCTAGACTTAGGGGCATCGTTCGACAGGTAGCATAATCCCTAGTTGGACCAGGTGGCATAAATCCTGAATCCGAGAAGCGTTCAGCTGATAGCGTAAACTCTAGTTAAATCTAGAAAGCACTTGATAGAAAACCCTAGATTTGATCTAAGTAACAAATAATGAATGTATGCCGGAAGGCAATGGAAAATACAGGGATTGAGATCACGTTATCGTTACTAGTTGGGACACTAGATAGGCGGTGCAGAGATATAGAAATCGGTATAACAAGGAAATAGCGAGGCGGCGAAAGTATTAGAGCATATCCAGTTAATCTTATCTTAGGATATCTTGTGTTAATCTTGTCTAGTCTTGCCAACCCTATCATCATGGTGTTATCTTGTATTCAGTTAATTCATGTCGTTTTATTGTTCCATGTTCATATGCTAGAAGTTACTGAACTTACTCAGGCTTTATGTCTGACTCTGTTTTTCTTTCGTCTTCTTTTCTTCCGTCCCCCCCCAAGGTAGTAAAGGAGGGGATAGTATAACTTAGGTTAAGTTGGACTGTCACTCTATCCCAGCTTGAAGATTCGTCGAAGTTTGCTTGGATTCTCTTTTCAGATGATATGGCTGGTTCTTGCTACATTGGGGAATATAAAACTATTTTTATGCTTCTTTATTTTGTAAGGCAGATGATACTCTGATATTGTAAAGAAACCATTGTACAAATTATTTTATCAATAAAGCAAAGTTTTATTTTCCGCTGTTCAATTTCTGTCTATCTTGTAATTTATCTGCATCTTTTACCCAAAATGCTCCACAGAACTTAGTGCATTCCCTTTGTGAGTGACACTAACGGACGTGGGGTGTTACACGTGGTATCATAGCTGAAGGTTACCGGACCAGATAAAAGATTTGAAAAATTATTTTCAAAACAGTTTTAAAAGAAGCATTTTCAAGAGAAAAGATTTGTTTTAAAGACATATTCCCCAAAGCCATA
Source organism: Allium sativum (assembly GCA_030737875.1). NCBI lineage: Eukaryota > Viridiplantae > Streptophyta > Magnoliopsida > Asparagales > Amaryllidaceae > Allium > Allium sativum. Next base: position 663,279,344 of record CM060919.1, read on the forward strand.
CGCACTATCTTCTCTTCCTCTTTTTAAATTCTTATCTCCTTCTTTCTTGAGTCTCTGGGGCTCCTGGCTTTCTGGGAGGTAACCTCATCGAAGGGAAAAGTAGTGCCCGGCTTCCATCCATAGCCGTAGTTGTTTCATCTACGGGCAGTTTTCTTTCGAAGCTTATACGGTTTTCCGGACGATGGAGGCAGTTTTCGAGAGATTTGTCAACATGACTACACACGGAAGGGGATGAGGAGTTTGGCTAAGGAGCATAACCCTAGGATGAGGAATTCATGGATGTAGACTTAGCACACGAAGGAGGAAGAAATTATAAAACCTAAGACAAGAGGAAGTATCTTTACTAGGGTATGATAGGGCATATAAGTAAGGACAAGGGCAAGAATGAGTAACAAGATTTTCAGAAGGGCAAGTACATGCTTTCGCCACCTAGCGTACCTAGGAGAAAAGTAGTAAAGTTCTGTGGGAAGAGTCTAGTTTTGCTGTTCGTACTCTTTCTTTTGGTTTTAGCTCTTCGCATTTGTTCATATCCACTTCCATAGTTAGTTGAGTCTCTGCACCATAGTACTTATATAGTAGAAAGATCCCACTAGAGTCTCAAATCCAATTGGTGGTCCGACCAGTTTATTTTTGGTTAGTAGGGATTTGATAATAGCTATCGAGTTTGTTTATATCATCTCACATAGATCGTCTAAGTTCGGAGGAGATATTCCTTGGGTGCTTGTCTGATATTGGTTTAGGCCTTTGGGGCTTGTACTTGAGGGATGTCGAGTTCGACTAGGATGGTTTGCGTGAGAGATGAATAGATGTGACATGCATTCTAAAAAGCACGTAGTAACCTTTCGAACCTTATAGTTATGGCACGACGGATAAGAGGGAAACCTCTAATCATCTTAGTACGTATACCTGGTACCGTGATTGACATCTGTTTATTTTGGAAATGGAGATCCGGAACTTCACAATTGTGAAGTTAAATTAGTTAAGATACAGTGGAGTATAGCTCAAGAAGGCTAGATACTAGCATCATACCCTTTTCCTTAAGGGTGCATCCTTGATTTCTTTGTTTTAGGAGCTTTACGCATAATTGTTTCTCTCTTTCCAAAGTATATCACCCAGGTCGTATCCTCGATCCTTAGGTAGAAGCCAATGGATGTAAACATGTATTTGAAACATGTTATGGTTGATGATTGCAAGTGGTTGCTCGTGGATGCATATGCATACGTATTAGGCACTAGATCAAGTTCGGACGCTTTCATCTTGCATTTACAGATATGTATTTGGTTGTAAGTTGAACTTGATATGTGATCATATGGATGTTGCATATGGATGAATGGGTATGCACACATGTAGTATTTACATAACTAGGGATGCTTGCATACATGATTGGATGCATGGCACTGACACGATTTGCGTTAAGGAGGTCAACAGAATCAGTAGACCGCCTGATCTTGCATTAGATAAAGACATGTACACACACTATGCATATGAACATGAAAGCATTAGAAATCTTTTAAGGACAATGGATGCCTGTGATTGGATGGTTGAGTAGATGGGTGGTTGGATGGTAGGATACATTCTTCCTAACTTGAAGATTTCGGGGACGAAATCCTTTTAAGTGGGGGAGAATGTAACACCCCGCAATTCTGTTACACTAAGATTCACATATCAAGGCAGAATTAAAAGTTAAAATCAAGGGAAACGGGCTGCGCCATTGCGTTCGTCTCGGAATTCTGCATGAAAACGAGTCTGAGTTTGCGTAAATCGGAGTCCGTATGAGGAAGATATGGCCTCCGGAAGATTTAGCGAAGTTCAAATTTTAAAACAGGGCCGAAAAGGAGTTCAAATTCGAAAACAGACCCAGCTTGGGCTGGGCGGGAATTTTCCCGCCCAAGGCACCCAGGTCGACTGGGTAGTCGACCTGGGGCACCCAGGTCGACTGGGTAGTCGACCTGGGGCACCCAGGTCGACTGGGTAGTCGACCTGGGTCACCCAGGTCGACTTGGTAGTCGACCTGGGGGTCGACCCCCCTGCTTTTTCCAGCTTTCTGCACCTGGTTCGTTCTGATGTATCTGGTCACGTTTTCTGACCAGGTTCGTCCACCTAACACTATATAAGTAGCCCTAGTCTCCTTCTCTATTCACAATTCTTTTCTACCCTTATGCTGCAAAGATTCTTGGCGAACATGGCTTCTTCTCCTCCTCTTAATTAAACAATAAATAGAATAATATATAAAATAAATCAAGACGACGAAGTGCTGCTCAAGTTTGTCAAGAAGAGGTTCGAATCAAGATTAAAGCTTCAAGATAAGAATCAAAGGCTAGCTCAAACGGTTTCCAGCAACGTCGCACGAATCATAGCAATGCCATCTTTCTATTCTAGTCTAATCTCTGTAAGTCGGTTATTTTTAGATTTGAACGTTTCTCTCCGTTCGTGACATGAAATTAAAGGAATAAAAGAATATGCCAAATATTTCTATTCGAATCTGTGCCTATCTCTTTGGACCTAATTAAGAACTGTCATGATTCAAGGACAAATAAGACCGTGACTATGAAACTATGGACCTTAGAACCATATGCCTCTTTGACTATGAACATTTCCTATGACTATGAACATTGCCTATGACTATGAACATTGCCTATGACTATGGACATTGCCTATGACTGCGACTGTGACTATGAGAATTATTTCCATGACTATGAACACAAGCCTATACCTTTGATTAGGAAGCAAAACTATTGTCTATGACATAAATGGGACAACTGTGATTAAACACCTATGATTCATGACTAGGAAAGTGTTGCTTAAGTTCTGTGATTATGAGATTGGGTCTAAACCCGATTATTTATTCTGCCTGTCCTTGGTTTTCTTTGGTTTTAGACCATGGGAATTTACCTATTAAGTTAGGTCTACCCATGTTCTTGAACCTACGTCTCTATTCTGTCTATCCTTGGTTTTAGACCTTGGGAATTTACCTATTAAGTTAGGTCTACCCATGTTCTTGAACCTACGTCGTTATTCAAACCTTTTATGCCAGTTATTATGTCCATCCTTTTTCATAGCATCTTTGGTTCATTCCCTATTTTCTACGAGTCTAGATTTATCCATAATCTAGATTGAATCGCAATTATACGAATGGTGGGAATACGATTTGGGCATAATGTGAAATGTACTAAAAACATAGTTATAAACTTGGAATTTGGCATAAATTGGGAACATGAATTATGGCATGTTCGTAGAAATACAAAGTGGATAAATTTAACATGAATTATAGGATGTGTAATTTGAGTCTAGTATTGACTTGTAAATCTAGCATTTACATGAGTTATGAACTAGAATAATAAGTCTAGTTTGACGTGAACTGTAATTAGAATGTTAAATCAGGATTGGATTAGCTAACTTGGCGTAATAAGTATATTGGTATAAATTTGAGATTGGCCATAATTGGGAATAACCGTCAGGTTTAGCAAAATCATGGTTAGTGACACTTAATTGGTATAGTTTACATACCAAAAGGCATAAATATGATATAGAGGGGAAAAAGAGCCATAAGAATAAATGTTGACAGTTCACATTAAAAGGGTAATTAGGAAATAAGTAAATTAGGAATAATTTACTTATAGAATTTGGCCTAAATGAGGAAATGTAAATTTAGACAAATTAAAGGTTTATTAATGACATCTCTTTTAATGGTACACCAGAAAGTTCTAGGGTGACAGAGAGGATAGTGTCTAGGCTTGGGTTTGGAAAATACAAGTTTCCTGCTCTCCCTGGCTATCCCTAACTGATCCGACGGACGGGATGGTTACTTTCAAAACCTGATTTAAAAATTAACCAAAACCCTTTTGAACTTAGAAAACACGAATATGCCGAACCCGAGGTTAGACTGAGTTGTGATGTAAACCTGCCCGGAACCAACCGGCACATCCAGTAATCGCAACAATATATGTCTAATGTGAGTGGTAGCGACTTTAATTTGTTTAGTTAAAGCTAGAACAAGAATGGTAGGGTTAAGTTAACTAAGACACTTAACCAATTCAACAAGATAACCAAACTGATGGGTGGGGTTAGGTTCATACAGACACAGTTAAGCTAGAATGGGAGGGTTAAGTCTATAGGAACACTTAACCAACTTAACACTGTCGAGCTAGAATGGGAGAGCTAAGTCCATAGGGACACTTAACCAAACTTATGGTAACAAGACCAGATTTGTAGGGGTTAAGTAACTAAGAAAACACTTAGCCAAACTAACATGTTAACTAGACTAGAAGGTGGGGTTAAGTAAAGTTGATACACTTAGCCAAACTAACATGTTAACTAGACTAGAAGGCGGGGTTAAGTAAAGTTGATACACTTATCCAAATTAACATGTTAACTAGACTAGAGGTTGGGGTTAAGTAAATACACTTAGCCAATTTGATATGTTATCTGGGCTAGACCGTAGGGTTAAGTAAACTTGAACACTTAACCATCAGATTGTGATAAAAGAATAGGGTTTAGTCTAAACATGAAGGGATAATACTTAACCATTAATAACAGGTTAGTTAAGACAGACGGGCAAGGTTAAGTTAAAAAGGAACACTTAACCAATACAGGGTGAATGGGTAAGGTTAAGTAATAAGAAATACTTAACCAATAAAACTTGGTTTGTGGTGGGGTTAAGTCAACATGAATTACTGATAACACTTAACTAGTATAACAGGATGAATGAAGAGGGTTAAGTTGGCTTGAATTGACTAATGACACTTAACCAATCCAAATTGACGGGAAAGGGGACTAAGTAGTAAACCTTAGTTAAGAAAACAACGATTCTGGAAACTAAGTGGTAAATCTTAGTTGGTAAAACTAAGTAGTAATTCTTAGTATAACACGGGAAGGAGCGAATGTCCGTCTGAGTAGAAAGAAGGCTCAAAACGAATTGGGTTACGAAGCCCGAGGCTTCGAGGGGACGTGAGGGTACTCTTGGTATCCCTCTGTGAGGCTGCAGATGATCCTCCTGGGCTCACAGAGGTTAAGGTCTGCGTAGAAGAACCAGGGGTATGCCTTGGTTGCAATACATGGCAACCTAAAGACCAGGATGGACCGGCGTGATTCGGCGAGAAAACGGTAGCCCTGTGATAGCAACTCGTCGTCTACCATCCATCTTGAGTCGATCGAGATACGTGAAGCGGAAAGGCGGAGAACTCCAAAAGACCATATACTTGCTATCTAGTTATGGGTGAGGATGGCCATAGGATAGAGGGGCACCGGGGGCCGGCGTATAGTTCTCATTTTACAAGGTGTGCCTTTCATTAGTTGAGGGAGGGGTCAAGTGGGGCCATAGCCACTGGAATAAAAACAGACCTTAGCATCTGCATCGGCAGATATCTGAAAGCTCCCGACCGAGTTCTGTATTCCTTGATTTGCCCTGTCACAGGACTCGGACCGCACATTACAGGACATGTGCATCTAGACAAGCGATAACGATTCGCGATACATGCGTGGGGAAGTATAGGAACATATACCACTCTAGGTAGTGTGTCCTAGACTTGGGGTCATCGTTCGACAGGTAGCATAATCCCTAGTTGGACTAGGTGGCATAAATCCTGAATTCGAGAAGCGTTCAGCAGATAGCGTAAACTCTAGTTAAATCTAGAAAGCACTTGATAGAAAACCCTAGATTTGATCTAGGTAATAAATAATGAATGTATGCCGGAAGGCAATGGAAAATATAGGGATTGGGATCACGTTATCGTTACTAGTTGGGACACTAGATAGGCGGTGCAGAGATATAGAAATCGGTATAACAAGGAAATAGCGAGGCGGCGAAAGTATTAGAGCATATCCAGTTAATCTTATCTTAGGATATCTTGTGTTAATCTTGTCTAGTCTTGCCAACCCTATCATCATGGTGTTATCTTGTATTCAGTTAATTCATATCGTTTTATTGTTCCATGTTCATATGCTAGAAGTTACTGAACTTACTCAGGCTTTATGTCTAACTCTGTTTTTCTTTCGTCTTCTTTTCTTCCGTTCCCCCCCCCCCAAGGTAGAATAGGAGGGGATAGTATAGCTCAGGTTAAGTTGGACTGTCACTCTTACCCAGCTTGAAGATTCGTCGAAGTTTGCTTGGATTCTCTTTTCAGATGCTATGGCTGGTTCTTGCTACATTGGGGAATATAAATGTATTTTTATGCTTCTTTATTTTGTAAGACAGATGATACTCTGATATTGTAAAGAAACCATTGTACAAATTATTTTATCAATAAAGCAAAGTTTTATTTTCTACTGTTCAATTTCTGTCTGTCTTGTAATTTATCTGCATCTTTTTCCCAAAATGCTCCACAGAACTTAGTGCATTCCCTTTGTGAGTGACACTAAAGGACGTGGGGTGTTACATATCACCCCCAAACCGACGGCCAGACGGAAAGAGTGAACAGAGTTTTGGAGGACCTTTTAAGACTGTGCGTCCTTGACTTCGGAGGGACGTGGGAAGACCATCTTCCTTTGGTGGAATTTTCCTACAACAACAACTACCAAGCCACCATCGGAATGGCGCCCTTCGAAGCTTTATATGGAAGACCGTGCCGATCGCCCACTTGTTGGTGGGAGTCTACTGATAAACTCATACTTGGGCCAGATATGATCCGAGAGACTTCATAAAAAGTAGACTTAATACGGAGAAGAATGAAGACAGCCCAAGACAGACAAAAATCCTACGCCGACAAGAGGAGGACCGACCTTGAATTTGAGGTTGGGGACAGAGTTTTTCTTAAGGTATCTCCGCTAAGGAATGTTGTTCGTTTTGGAACCACATGGAAGCTAGCACCAAGGTTCGTAGGGCCATTTCCTATCATCGAGAAAATTGGGAAAATGGCCTATAGATTAGAGCTACCCGAAAAGCTGGCAGGAATTCACAACGTCTTTCACGTTTCGCACCTCCGAAAATGTCTACATGAATCTGCTGAAGTGGTAGAGCCAAATATCCTAGAAGAAGCTGAAGTGGAACGCGAAGCAACCGTGAGGAAAGTTCCAACCCACATATTAGGAACGAAAGTGAAGAAGCTACGCAACCGCGAAGTCAAGCTCGTAAAAGTTCAGTGGAGCGACGCCGAGGGAGACGCAACTTGGGAAACTGAAGCTTGAATACGCGTTGCCTACCCTTTTCTTTTCGAGGGTACATCTTTGATCTTTCTTTTTCCTTAAGTTGTGCTTTTATCTATCTTTTTAGGTATATCTCCTCGACCTTATCTTTTAGGTAGAAACTCTTTGGATGAAAACATGTAATTGAAAAATGTTATGGATGATGGTTGCAAGTGGTTGCAAGTGATTGCTAGTGGTTGCTCGTGGTTGCATATACACACACAATTTAGGTTTTAGATCGGCTCAGTCACTTCATGTTGCATGTGCATATATGTATTTATATTTGTATATGATTGAAGTTTAATGTGTTGCCATATGGATGTTGCATTTATATGTGAATGATTGTGCACCCATGTAAAATCATGAATAGGAAAATTTGCATACATAATGGATTCATGACACTTACATAATTTGCATTAAGGAGGTCAACTGAATCTGTAGACCGACTGATTTTGCATTAGATAAGTACATGTACACACACTTCGCATATGATCATGAAGCATTAGAAGTCTTTTAAGGACAAAGGATGCTCGTGTTTGATGGATGAGTAGATGGATTTTTGGATGTTAAGATATACATTCTTCCTAACTTGAAGATTTCGGGGACGAAATCCTTTTAAGTGGGGGAGAATGTAACACCCCGTGAATTCTATAACGTTAAGCTTCACGAATTAAAGTATAATTAATTATAAATGATGAAATCAAGGGAAATGGGTTACACCATTGTGTTCGTCTCGAAATTCTGCTTGAGATAGAGCTCAAGTTTGCGTAAAACGGATATCGTATGAAGAAGATATGGACGAACGAAGTTGGGCGAAAAACCAGAAAACGGGTCAGAATGCACTGGTGCACTTGGGAAGTGCGCCAGAACAGAAATGAACTGGCGCACTTGGGAAGTGCGCCAGTACATTTTTAGCCTGGCGCACCTACCAAGTGCGCCCAGGTCAGAATGACCTGCTGGTCAGGTCTTGGCTGGCCTGATCAGGGTCTGGTCGAATTCTGATGCTTGGCTGAGTCACTGGGGCTTACGTGTCACCTTTTGAGTGGCTCTTTGAACTTTGTATGGTCTAGATTCCTCCTATCTTCATACGACGACTCAAAACAATTTAAAATTCTATAAATACAACTCAAACCTAACCCTAAACTCACACAAATAATAGAATACAATTGTCGTCATGCTGCTGGAGAGGAACTAGGAATGGCCGTCAATTAGAAACCCTAGAGACAAGCTAACAAGCCTAAGAGACAATTAACAAGCTTAAAGCATCGACAACTAAATCAAAACAACACCTACAACAAAGGATAGCATCTCCAAATTCAAAATTCAGATTCCTGAATTGAAGATTCGTCATACGTTGTAAGTAGAGTGCTATTCCGATGTGAATAAATAATTGTGTTTTGATTTGTGTAAAATGAGAAATAGAATTGTATTTGATTTGTGGTGATAATAATTCATATTTGAATGTTTCTTTGATTCTAAACGATTTGGGATGTTGTGGTATAACGATTGGATATTTGCAAGTATGTGATTCATGTTGAAAGTAAACAACTACATGTTTGTGGTAGTTTATTTGAGATTCATGAAAGTATATGATTCACTATTATGCCAACATAATATATATTATAATCACTTTTAGTGTAGTTGGATCCATTTGGGTATTATGACTTATGTGAATTTATGTTGGAATTGGCATCATGATTCAAGTGTAAAACCATACTTTTGTATTAGAGACAAAAGTAAGCATCTTTGTGAACTTGTGTTGACTCTATGAACATGACTAGACTATGTTTGGTGTTATGCCTAATTGAAAAACATGTTTTAGGCCTATATTGTTATCAAAAATCATATGAAAATATATGTGACACATAGCTAAGTTAGATTTACATTCCAATTGCAAGTTTGCATGAATAAATTAAAAACCATGATTTCATGTTTAGGTATATTTATGCCATGATTATATGAATAGATCAAAAACCATGATTTCATGTTTAGGTATATTTATGCCATGATTATATGAATAGATCAAAAACCATGATTTCATGTTTAGGTATGTTTATGCCATGATTATATGCTATTACAATGCAAGTTCACAAGTGCCAAATTTATGTTAATTGGTTCGCTATGTTGCAAGTTCATGCGTTCACACTCCCCTTTTTATGTTAATTAGAATATATAAACACCAAGTTCTAAGCCTCCCCTTTTTCATGTGGCTAAGTTGGGTTTAAATGTTAAACCCAACATATGTTATATTGTAGCGAACGTATAAAACGGGGGTAGTGACGTTTGGGTTAAAATATAAAACATATGTGTTGGCATGTTTGACGCATGCCAACGACCTTGAAAAACAATTAAGTGGTGTAAATTAATTTCCCCAATAAAGATGAATTTGAATAATGGGCCGCAAATATTTACATATAAAAAGAAAAGAGACAAAATATGTAAATTTAGAAAATACGATGTGTTTAACCCGAGGTTGGATTGAGTTGTGATGTAAACCTGCCCGGAACCGCCCGGCTGTCCAGTAGTCACAACAATACCTATCCAATGTGGGTGGTTAAACACGGAGCCCAATAAGGACCCGAGGTTAGACTGAGTTGTGGCGTAAGACTGCCCGGACCCAACCGGCAACAGGCAGCCACAACAACATCTGTCTAATGTGAGAGGTCGAGGCTTTAATAAGACAATTAAGGCTGAGTCAGGATTGATAGGATTAAGTAAATTGAATTAATACTTAATCAAAATGGAACATGCCAAACTATACAGACTGATTGGGGGTTAGGTTTACAAAACACTTAACCAACTTAGCATGTTGGCTAGAAATAGAAAACCTAGTAATGGGGGGACCCTTTTTAGCAGTAACCCTACAAGGTGTATCAGGATACCCTGAACTAGGCAAGGTGGGGCACGATTACTGGGCTGACTGTAAGTGGTCAAATCGACGGCGGTGGTGCGACAGTGTAGGTTCTAACGGGGTGCGGGCGTGCACACACTCCGGCGCAGAAAAATAAGGCACTGGGCACCAGTAGTATACTTGTGCATTCTAGACTTGTGTCGGGCCGCCACCATGGGACTTGATACACCCCATGGTGGGACCAGCATAGGTAACTACAACATCGGGGGCCGTAAGGCACATGTAACTATGCGAGTAGGAGCCGATCATTAGAAACGGATCACTTCACCCTGATTATGGGGTGCCTGTTGGGAACTGGTTTATGTGGATGCATAGATTAATATGGGGTACGATAAGTATATTCGACTCTAGACAACTTAACTTAGTTTATGGTGCTTTCCCATTTCCAGTTTATACTTATCATGCCCAATTCTTTATTCATAGACTGAATAGTCCTAGACTTACTCAGGCTTTATGTCTGACTCTACTTTTCTTTCGTTCCCCCCCCCAAGGTCCACAGGGAGGGAATACCGCAGCTTGACCAGTTTTCACATCCAGCTTGAAGAGAAAGAATGTATTGCTTGGATCTCTTTCGTTTTGGACTATGGCTTTGGATTGCAACTATGGGGACTTATGCAGTTTACTTTTGTTTTTATGCTTCTTTAAGTTATGAAATCAAGACAGTTATGAGAATGTAATGGTTTTTGGAAGTATTGTAAGACAATTATGACATGGTTTGTGTAACACGTATTTCGTTGAAATAAAAATTGCTGTTGTTTTCCGCTGTTCAAAAATATGTGTATTTATATATGTCTTGTGTATCTGTGACTTATACTTGTAAACCTCCACCAAAATTAGGGCATTCCCTTTGAGAGTGACCCTAACGGAGGTGGGGTGTTTCACGCATTTTCCTTTGCCACGCTCACATATTGATTCAAAAAATTATGAAAATTGGAATCTAGCAATAACTTGACCTCACGGATCCAACAAAAGTGGCTTCGTCGAAATCCGAGGTCGTTTGCTAAATTTCCATTTTTAAGGGACATAATTCCATATCGACTATTCTGAAATTTCAAATGGACGTATCTTTTGATTCCTGCTATGAAATTTCAATTTTTCGGATTCATTGGAAAGATATTCCCAATTAGATTCTATTATTTTTGTTTTCGCTAAATTCCGGTTTATTTTGCACCCGGTATGTTCAATTGAAATTTGAAATCGAATTGTCAAACTACCGCGCCATTTTCAATTCCATTTATATATATAAATAAATATTTATATTCTAACGACGACGTATATAAATATATACGTTCGAATTATATTCAAACTGAATGTTTCATCATTATTATTTAAAATAATTCATTTTAAATATTCAAAATTCATCAAAATTGCCAAAATAAAAAATTTAAATTGGCTCGGATTTCCGGGTTATTACAATCTCCCTCACTTAAAACTTTTCGTCCCCGAAAAGGAACGAAGCCGAAAGTTGTTTAACAATTCAACTCAACTTCCAGTATTTACTTTACAGCTTAAGTTTTTCAACTTTTCAGTTTCTAAAAACTTTTCAAATTTTTCAAAAATTTGGCTAACACCCTAAATTTTCGAAAAAATTCGCCATAACCTCCCCTGCACCGGGGACTTCGGGATATTTCATATAGCCTCCCATGGCCTTCTTCAATCCAAAAGAAAAAGAAAAAGCCAAGCAGCTAGCCAATTGGCTCACAAAATCACCCAAAACTCAAGAAATACAATAAACATGTACCTATTTGTCGGGCAAACAATTTTATTCCTCTTCTCTAGCCTCCTTGCTATGAACTGTTCAATGGATATACATATATATGCTAGCAAATGCGACCAATTTTCAATACAATTCAATATTTGATTCAATTTGGTTATAGGTTCAACATTTTAATTAATCAAACAACACAACCAGCAATCAATTTGTAGATTTTCATTTGAAATTCATAACTTTGATATATAGTCAAAAATCACATTTTTGATGCCAAATCACAACAATAAGCCCTATCTAATTTTGGTTCTCACACCAGTCAATAGGAAACATATAGAAATCCCACTTTAGTCACTCGAACACAACACTGATGATGCCATGGTCATTATCTGCATCATCTCCGGGCAACTAGAGTGTGATTCTATATCTATCCAGTATATTAAAACTTCGAATACCCGTGGATCAGACGTATATGCAAAATCTATATATACTGGATTGTCCAAATTCAATATAAATAAATAATCAAATACAAATAATTGATTTAAATTTTCAAAACAAAAATTGTTTTCATTTTAAAAGTATACTCTTCACACTCGTTCTAGGATACTACTGATCCCATCTCTAACGGGTCATTCTCATTGGATATTACGAATCCAACTTCTGATGAATTCTTTCGTTTGGTTCTAACGTGTCTTGTTCTCTGAGCTTTGTAAACCAAAGCTCTGATACCAAACTGTAACGACCCGAAACTTCCCCGGTGAGGAAAGCCCGGATAGTTCGAGAATAAGCCACAAAAGGACGCAGACGGAAGAACATTCCATTGTATATTACAACAACCCCATCAGAATAGGAGAATATACAGAGTATAAATAAATATTACACATTATAAAATATCAGAGATTACAATACATTACATAGCAGCGGAAAATAATACAAAATACAACTGAAGGAGATACACGGATACAAAGCTTTCCGGATATCGTTCCAGCTGTAAACCAGGATCCTGTGAATATAAATCTGCAAAACCAAAACTACTAGCTGCCCGTGTCGAAAATAAGGGCACCCAGAGTTTAGGTTAAAACAATAAACTCTAGGTCAGTCATGTGACTGGTGTGAGAACTAAAACAGTTATTCAAAGCTTTACTTTAAATTAGATATATCAAGGGACCACGCCGTATAACACGGAACGGGTTTCCTCCCAAGAACACCAGTGCATATAACAAAACAGCGCAATGCTTTTTCGAAAAATGAAGCTATTATAAGACCCAGGTCCTATCACATAATGCAACGCAAGCCGGGAGATAGGGTTTTCCCTTATAATAGCCAAACATGCTTAGAACGTTTAAAACAAATCACTTGATACTATAATAAGTGCATAGTGTATAAAACAACTTCAAATCATAAGTATCAATCCTAGACGGCATGGGTACCATATATCATGTCGCCATACTATTTCTACAATTAAAACCACAAAATCACGTATTTGGGAATTGGATTTCCATCTGTGAACCGAGGCAAAAGATAGTCCTCTACCGATTTGAGACGCTCTAGTCCGCCCCTTAGGTCAGAGCTCGAGTGACCTTTGGATCGTCAGGGCCGGTCCACCGATGTGGATTAAAATTCCTGAACACTACGTTTTCCCGCCCTTTGGGGCGTAGGTGAGCCAACTAAATGACTCCATCGGTCCCGGATCGACTGATATAACCAAGGCGCCTCGCAACAGCAATAACCACATAAGTCAAACTCGTCAGGGCGTGTAAAACCACTGACGCCACTTCTAACTAGAAAGAAACGCATGTCCTCCCTGAGGTCCTTCTCCCGTTTTTGGTTGACACCGGGGTGTGAGGCTCGCGAATCGACGCTACACAAAGCTACGCCACAAAGGCCGTGCTTTGATCATCAACCACAAGACTCTGCTTTTCAACAAAAGCCTTGATCATCTTCCACTTAGGCATGCCACACAGGCAGTTCACTCCATGCGTTTGATATCCATCAATATACAACCCCTGAGCTCGTACGCCTCAGAGAAGGGCATTAAGAAAGAGAACAAATTCTCCGCCGCCAAACAGATATATATTTAATAGAAATCAATCACACAGAATAAAATCCTATGTCAGACACATAGTCCATTTACAAGTTCGTTCTAGGTCTGAACGAAACCGGAGGCACCTAATACCCCGCACATCCATCGATCTCCAAATACGTCTGGACGATCACTAACTGATTCCCTCCTCTTGGGTGTACAGCCCAATAAAGATCATCAGTAATCACCCAAACGACGTGAAGACCTCCGGTCTTCAACCACCGTCTTCATCTTCGACACCACGTCGAATCAGTTATTCAGAATGGGATAAACCCGGTCTTTCTGAATAACTCGCGTATATAATAAACAAGTGTTACACAAACACAACATACGCCTCATTCCAATTCAGAATATTCTTTTATTCAAATATTCTTATACTTTGGGAAGATTCCCATTAATTTCATCAAAGATAAATTCTTTAAATTTATTCATTAATCTTCTCTGAATATCAATTCAAACCAGTCGGGATTAGCGAACCACACCGAAGTAATCATTTATTTTATTTCCCAATCCCAACCTATTTACCCCATGAAGTAAAACTGGTAATACTTCATATCTAACACCACGGTGTTATCGGTAAATTCAATTACCATTTCACGTTCAAATCTAATTAAAGATTTAACTATCTCCTGGAGTAGAACTGGTGATACTCCATTCTCGATCCTTTCAATCTAATTAAAGATTCATTAAAACTCCATTTAGTTTTAATCTTTAACTGGGTTAAAGAATCAGTGTCATTTAAAACACTGTTCACGATAAACCCAAAAAAAAATATCAACACCAATTCAATTCCAATTAAATATTATTTAATTGGTACCCTTCATTAAATCTAAATAAAAAGATTTAATCTTTTCTCAACTGGGCTTAAGAACAGTGTTAATGAAGACACTATTCACGACAAACCCAAATCACATTTGATATTAAATACAAGGCTCTAAATAAAAAATATATCGGCTTATATTCAATATCAAATTCTATGACCAACAAATATCGTATTGGAAATAATGATATATATATATATATATCTTTCAAATTCCCATAACAATATCTGTATCATCACGAAATCCAACATCGAAATATTCCGAAGTCAATTTCGATTCAAATCCCATCCAATTCAATTATTGGAAATTCTGGTTATATTTCTAAACCATTTCAAATTCACTTTATTTATTTCAAAAATAGATGAATTATAGTTCTAGTTCAAAACTAGTTCATTTCGATAAAAATCTATTTTTATCTTTTCAAATATGGAGTTTTTCATCCCAATTCTTCACAAATCATTTCTTATGATTTTACACAAATTATTACTATTTTTAATAATTTTATCAAGGCCCGTACAGTCGATTTCCATCAACGGCCATCGAACTGCACTTACAGCGACCTTTTTCAAATTTGATTTGGACATAATTCCAAATCCAACCATTAGATTTCTAATTTCAAATATTCTTTAGAAAGCTCTTTTCGATACGAACCCAACGGTTCCGGTTTTAGGAGAATCCGACGGTCGGATCTCCCGCAATATCCATTCGAAGTCAATGGTCGAAATTCACGAACTGCCGCAGCGTGGCGCGTTCTATTCAGGCCATTATATTATATATATAATATATACTTCGTCGATTTCCTTTTTAAAACGTATTATATAAATCGTTTTAAATTCGTTTTCAAAACGATTTCAACTTCTTTTCAAATTCAAATCAAAATTAAATTTTTCCTTATAAATTCGATTTAAATTCATTTCAAATTGATTTCAATTCAAATCGATTTTTAATTCAATTTCAGTTCATTTTCAATTTCATTCAATTTCAGTTCGAATTCATTTCTATTCAATTTCAAGTCGAATTCATTTCTATTCACTTTCAATTCGAATTCATTTCTATTCACTTTCAATTCGAATTCATTTCTGTTCACTTTCAATTCGAATTTTAATTCTTTTCAAAATATCAGATTTTGAAATCACTTTCGATATTCATTATAAAATGAATAAAATCGATATAAATATTGTTCACGTCAAAATGGCGTCAATCTAATCAACACGGCTTCATATATTTCTATTTTCGAATATTCTATTTCAAATATTTCTGTTTCAAATATTTCTATTTCAAATATTTCTATTCAAAACTGGAATGAAGCCCAATCAATTACCATAGATTTTATTTCTATGGATTTTCATACAACGCTTGTATATATCCACAATGACAAATAATCAACCATCATCCAAAGTGCATTCTACACTGTATAAGCATCAAATATAAATATTCAACGCTTATAACAGTCTGTCAATCAATCGATCGACATACAACTAATTATAGGGATTAGTGTACGTCATATATCATCCCAATACCCGTGTGGGGTTTCGAACAATCAAACACAGATTTTATTTGTGCAGTTGGGCGATGTGTAAAATTTATCGTCCCAATCAATATCAATCAAATCAGTGTATATAAACAAATCGTCCGATCTGTTTATAATTATTTATTTTATATACACGTTAAAAATTCTATTTTCAACTATAAAATATTTTTAACTATATAAATATTTTATTTCTTTTCACATCACATCACACAATCAACTACACATCAAAATCAAACAAACAAGCATACAAACCGTTTATGGTCTGTGGACGACGGGTGTCGGGTGCTACTAAACACCGTCTGCATCCTAGTATATATTTTAACTAGAAAATTAAATTACAAGTGAGAAGTTCTCACCGAGGGTTCCACTCCGCCGTGCTTTGCTGTTAAACTGCTTGAAATTCCAATGCAATCCTTTTACGCTGTTCATATCAAAAATCGTATTTTTAATATGATGTTTTATATATAAAAATCATATCATTACATCGCTACTTCGTTATAAAAATTATATTTTCATATCGTTCTTCTTCTAACAAAGATTATATTTTTATAACTCTACCTAAATAAAAATAATATTTTTATATCTTCTATAATATAAAGATCATATTTTTAATACTATACTTATATAAAAATAATATTTTTATTATTTCTACTATATAAAAATCATATTTTTAATATGCCACTAGTATAAAAATTATATTTTTAAATTTCCTATAATATAAAAATTATATTTTTACTTTCTTCGCTATATAAAAATTATATTTTTAACTTCTTCCTCTTCGCTTTCATATGATTAAAAATCATATTTTTACTTAGTTAAAAATCTAATATTTTCCTACTTAAAAATCTATTCTTTTTTTTTTTCATGTTAAAAATGTAATCTTTTCTTTAACAAAAATCACTTCCTCCTACTAATAAAAATTAAACCTAATCTTTCTTGAATTAAAACTGAAATTAAAATCTACCTCATTAACTATACTTAATAAACTAAAACTAAGTAATTAAATTAATAAATTACCTTAAATTTCTTCGTTCTTCGAAGAGAGGGGGTCCACGGGGTCGGGGTTGGGCTGAGGTGGCACGGTGGGGTCGAGGAAGCCTGGGGGGAAGCGGCGCTGAGCCTTGGGTGGTCGGCAGGGGTGACGATGGCTTAGGGTTGCCGGAGCGGGCTAGGGTTGTGGGTTGGGGAGGGAAATTGAGGGCTGGGGAGAGGGGGTGGGGTCGGATCTGCTAGAGGCGGAGGGGGGCTCGTCGTGGGGAGGCGGAGGCTGGGCGGCGGGCGCCTGAGGCCACGGCGTCGATCGATCCTCTGGCCTTTTCTTTCTCTTCCTCTTTTTTTTGTATATGTTATATCGTTCTGAATAACGAAAAGGAAAGGGGGGGGGGGGGTTAGTTGACCGGGTCAAGGGAGAAAAGGGTTTGACTTTCTTTTTTTTTATTTTTTTTATTTAATTAATTAACTCCATAAAGTTACTTTTTCATTCGATCTCAAAACGAGGCCCAACGACTGTCGCCCCTAGCTAAATACCCCCATTCCGAACACAATGGGATATGTCCCGTAAGCCAATTCGGCCGTTTCGATCAGTTTCCGCTTAATTTAAAATATAAATCTTTACATATTCAATTTAAACACGCATTTCAATTTACCGGGGCCACATACGAACTCTTAAAATTACAGAAAAATTATTTATAGCTTCGTATTGACGATACGGTCCTAACAAAACTAATTTCGTAAAATTCTGAGATCGTTTGAAAAATGACCATTTTCCGGTCGATTAAAATCAACTATAACTGGTCAAACGCGTTTTCCTTTGCCACGCTCACATATTGATTCGAAAAATTATGAAAATTGGAATCTTGCAATAACATGACATCACGGATCCAACAAAAGTGGTTTCGTCGAAATCCGAGGTCGTTTGCAAAATTTCCATTTTTAAGGGCCAGAATTCCATAGCGACTATTCTGAAATTTCAACTGGACGTATCTTTTGATTCCTGCTATGAAATTTCAATTTTTCGGATTCGTTGGAAAGATATTCCCAATTAGATTCTATTATTTTTGGTTTCGCTAAATTCCGGTGTTTTTTGCACCCGGTATGTTCAATTGAAATTTGAAATCGAATTATTAAACTACCGCGCCATTTTCAATTCCTTTTATATATATAAATAAATATTTATATTCTAACGACGACGTATATAAATATATACGTTCAAATTATATTCAAACTGAATGTTTCATCCTTATTATTTAAAATAATTCATTTTAAATATTCAAAATTCAGCAAAATTGCCAAAATAAAAATTTTATATTGGCTCGGGTTTCCGGTTATTACAAGCAATAGTTACAGAATAGATATAAATAGAAGAGTCTAGGGAGTAAAGAATTCTCCGTATAACCGACCCTTGCGAATCGCAAGAAATTTCTAGGGTTCTACCACTACAAATCATCAAACAAACGACCCTTCTCTAGTAGTCAAGTACGACGCCATACATGACCAACCAATCCATCCTTAAGATCATCCTGCCCGCGCAAATCCCAACACATAGGCATCACAATCATACTCAATGCCTAATTAGAAATTTTCAAACACCTAAAAATAATAGATAAGTGTGGAGAACAACCTATAGTGTTTGAAACTACTACAGGATCGGTAATAAGTGAGATTTCTAAGTGCAAATATTCAACCAAAGTACCGAAAATAAATGAATGAGAAGCTCCTGAATCAAAAAGAGTATAAATAGGAAAATCATAGATAGAGATCAAACCTTGAAAAGAGACTTTTCTTCCTCTATCAAAGCCACTATTGGTCGGTGTTGCTTCCAATACATGTACCTGAGATGATGCTGCTATTATACTAGCACTTTATCCAATCTTTTGTGGATATGCCTTACTCAGATGTCTCGACTTCCCACAATTAAAGCACTTACCCTTTAGCCTTCTACAGTCCTTGATGAGATGCCTTGGCATCCCACAACCATGACACTTGATCTCAACCTTGATTGGTCCTTTCTGAGGATTTCTCCCTAGCTTCTTCATGTCTTTCTTATTCCATTTTTTTTCTTAAGGCCGGAGAACTTAGAAGCTTCACTCTTTCTTCTATGACTTCTTCTTTCTTATCCTTGTGCATCAGTGCCATCTCAATCAAAGCCTCATAAGTCGCTCCCATAGGAATGTGAGTCATAACTATTGATATACACGTAAATGTGTATATTTTGTTCGCTTATTTATCTTATTTTCTCTTTAAAATAATTGAAACTTTGTATTTATAGTTGTGTTTTCAGATTATTCAAGATGCATGGATTGATGCACTTAATTGTTGAAAAGCTTAAAGACTTGGTGCAAGAATAGTGTTGTTTTCTGGAGCTGGGTTAAAGCATGAAGACCTAAAGAAATGTTGTTGTTCAACCACCTTCCGCCGCATATTTTAAAGTCAAGATTCAATGCCTTTTCACTAGGATCACTTGTCTTAGATGTTATAGAGTTATTATTCATTGAAGTTGATTCCATTTGATCCCTGCAATCTATTTTTCCATGTTGTTCAACCACCTTCCGCCACATATTTTAAAGTCAAGATTCAATGCCTTTTCACAAGGATCACTTGTCTTAGATGTTATAGAGTTATTATTCATTGAAGTTGATTCCATTTGATCCCTGCAATCTATTTTTCCATGACATTTGCATGTCCATTCACTTGCGTTCACATTGGTCTAGTTGTTAATTTGGGCAAAGCCTTTTGTCCCACATCGTGTAATTGGCCACTTAGTCTTGGTCATGACAGCTATAAATACACTGTATCTCTTTCAATTAGAATGACATTGAGTTTTATTCTGTAACTCTTCTCTTGGAACAAAACTATTCTTCTCCCTGTCCTCTTTAGTTTTTATTGTATTTTATTTATTTTGTTTCTTTCTTTTTCCTTTCCCATCATTTAGCTATGTCTAGCTAATCCTTTTAATTAGGGGGTGATGATGCTTATAGATTGGATTCAATATGAATCACATAGCCAAAAGATTAGGACTTTATACATATAGATCTGGATCTGAACCAAGAGTTAGATATGAACCTTCATACTCTGTGTCGTTTAAGAGTTATGCTCCTTCACAGGGTATATTCAAGTTCGATCTAACACTTATCAGATTTAGATCTAATTTTTAGGGTTTTAGAAATAAAGTAGTGAACCTTTCCTGATAGCCTATGGTTATTTAAGAGCTTAGCTCCTACATAAGCTATGCTTGTCGTTATTCACATGTTTGTTTCTAAATACCTAATTATCGTTGATTCATGTTTGTGAAAGAAAAATGAGTTAGATCTATATTTATCTATTAGCTATTAATGAGTGTTAATCCAATCTATGTCATTACTTCCTAATTGCTTTCGTTTAATATAAAAAACTCACATTTTCTTTATTTCCTGCAGTTTTCAAACAATCAAAATTTTGGAATAACTTGATTGGATTAATTATTTAAAATAATTTGGTCCTAGAGTTTGACACCCTTTACAACAACCCTTGTTTTTTAGGAAAGTCGAACAAGTTAAATAATTGTTTACAATTGTTTAATTTGTTCGCAAACAACTATAAATTTGAGAGGTTGATCAAACCTTCTTGCAAATCGAATAACCTTCTTGTGAGTAGTGTTAACCAAATCCATGCCAAACCTTGATAACTCATTAAACCAATTAGTATAGTCCTTAACTAGCATATCCCCTTGCTTCAAATTCAAAGACCATTCTAACTGCATTCCCTCTTCAGTAGGTGATAGAAACTTCCTCTCGAACATATTTCTTAATACGGCCCAACACATATTCCTTCCTTCAACCTCTACAGTCTACCACCAAAATGAATCTTCCTCTTTAAGTTGCCAAGCTCTAAGTTGAACAATCATTCCATCCTCAAGTTCCAACAACTCAAAAATCCTCTCGGTCTCTCTAATCCAGGTGTGTGCCTCCAAAAACGTCTCGGTACTCGAAAAAGTCTTGTCGTCCAAACTAGAGAAGTCCTTACAAAAGTTAGAGAATTCGCAGTTGAAGGTGGGTTAGGAGTATCCAATGCAGTGGGCTAGAACTGCGCAAGTTCTTGTCCCTAAGTGGGCGTCATAACTTCTAAATATCTACGAAACCAACCAGGGATAGGAACGCCTTCAGGAAGATTAGGCGTTCCCGACATGCTGTGCAAAAGTAGGACATAAATTTAGAATTCGAAGGAATCGAGGAATGTTGTAACTTGATTAGAGGGAATATATTTTAGTTTTAAAAATAACTTTTAGCTTTTAAAAATAAATTTCTTTTCAAAAAGCCTTATTTTAAAAATATAAATTTTAGTGATATTGTAACCTTAGGCTCTAATACCAAATGTAACACCCTGCACCCCTTAACATAATCCTAATGTTGAATCTTGTTAAGAAATGTTGAGCATTGTAGGTATAAAGACGATAAACATCACAAAGACTTAGATCTCACAAGATATAAAATAATTAATTCACCACGGAAGAAAGGATAATTTAGGTCAAATGACAAACCATTCTTAATTATTTTAAATAAACCAAAGAGTCATAAAATTTCCATATCTCAATCTTAGTCAAAGAAGAAGCATCAGAGTACAAAATTATCCCCAAATAGCCAAAAGAAAATAAAAGAAAATCGTGAAAAGAAAATAAGATAAACAGTACATCTCCATAAGAGTATTCTAAGAGAAGCCAATAAAGCAGTCCCAGCTAAGCACTTCCTCCCTGAGAGCCTGGGGAAAAGAAAAGGGAAAGAAGAAAATGAGAAAAGTGGGTCAGACAAAAAGTTTGGTGAGTTGTAGTAATTTCTAGCATGAATAATAAGAGGAGGAAAATAAACAAAATAGTAGTCTAGTGTCAATAAATGAGTAAGTGTCTGTGCAAACCTAAAAGATGTTATACAAAGATATAAGTGTTCTCATTCGAATGGTTCAATAGTGATGCTGACCCTTTAACACTTCTACAAATAGAAAAAATTAGGAAGATAATTCCTAATACTACCTAAATAATCAACAGTGATGAATCATGGATAACCTATGCCTACCGTGGTTTGAGTTTATTAGGCCTTAGCCCATCAGAGATTGGATATAACCTAATCCATAGGTGTGAAAATGGCTTATGCCCCCAAATCGAGGCAGTGCACGCATATTGACTCATCAACACGCACTCACACCCTCTCAATTGGACCAACTTACATCCATTACATGGTGCATGCCCTTGCCTTAAGTGAGACCGAAATAATAAATAGGGTATGCTACATGGAATAGATCCCAAACAACTTGGATCAAATCTCCCAACCTTTGATTTGGCCCCCAAAACAATTTAATTGATTAAGCCGGAAACTGAGTACTGGGCCTACAATTAAAGTAACATGTTTATTAAATCCTGACAACGAAGAGTACTAGGATAAACCCGACAACAAGGAGTACTGGGTTAACATTACAAATTAACATATTTATATAAAGCCTGACAACAATGAGTACTATGCTAAACCCAACAACAAGGAGTACTAGGTTAACATTACAAATTAACATGTTTATATTATGATTCAAATTTACATAATTGTGTAAATTTTCTAATTACATCCCATTTCTGTCAAATATGTCAAATAGGCATTGATTCAATCCAATTACTTTTATTCCAATCTTTTCTTTCTTATTTGCAGTTTAAAACACATTCGATCTTTAGCTTCAAATTTTTTATTATTCCTATTCAATGAATTTTATTTCCCAACCCAAACGCAAAACAAAGAACATGAGAAATAACCAAATGCAAGATATTATGTTTGGTTCATTCCTATTTTAACATCTTCAGATACTCTTTTTAAGCATATGCTTAGCGCAACTGTAAAAATCTAGGAAACAGAGATAGAGAAATTGACTCGGAATAACAAGTCGCAAGATTCATAAAATAATTTACAGAAGTAGACAAAGGAATTCAGAAAAAATAAAACAACTGTAATAATCTGGATCTAATAATAGATAATAATTCAGATCCAAAACAACCCCAACTACTATTTTATAGATGTTACTACCAAAATTAGCATCGAGACAGGCTAACGGTGAAGGGGTATCGGAATGTCACAAGCATAGAAGAATAATCCATATGCAATGACCCATCACAGGATAAAATCGAAAGCCTAAAGGAAGTGTTCGTAAGGGGAAGCAACCGGCACCGTCATCAAAGAAAAACCTCAGATCCGGTATAAAGAGATAGCACTGATTATGTAGTTCCGGCATGAAAGGTAATCAACAAGAGGTCATCCAAAATCGAAAGCTGATGAAGAGAGAGGTCAAGAGTTCTATAAACCGAGACCCGGAAGGACGAAAGGGTTATCGACATTAACTTGCTTAATGCTGATACATTAAGAAACAAAAAGCTTCAAAAGCATGGATGTTGGAACACAAGAAAATTGTCCGGGAGCAAGTAACTGAGACCCCAGTCGGACGATCACTGAGGGGCCACTCTAGCAAATAATCAGTAAGGCACAAGAAGAACCCTTTCGAAAAAACAAAAAAACACTTAAGGGATTAATCGGAAGGGGTAGTGGATCCGAGACCATAAACTTGAAGCACGAAGGCAAACCCAAGAAGTGCTAATGACAAAACCGGAAGCTCATAACCGAAAGCCAAAGCTATCCATACCAATAGGCTTGGTATTGATACAAGGAAGAGAGAGGCAACATTAAAGAAAATCTCTAAAGACCGGAACCATCCTTCTGGGAATCGAAGTCCGTCATCCCGAGAGCCGAAATCGGCACCCTAAAAGCAATAAGAAAAGCAAAAAAAGTGGCCGAGAACCAGAGCATCTACAACCAGATGGAAAAGCGGCAAACCGAGGCTTATTTTGGCCCTAGAAAAAGGGACCCCTATTTGTCTATAAATAAGAACCCAGATGTCTCATTTTGGGGACCAAATTTTCATTTCTCGATCTTGTTCTCTTTCCCTCGAGAGCAAACCCTAATTTCCAAATTGAATTGGTGATTTCTTCAAATCTTGTAATACATCCGCAATAAATATAAAGGAGAAGTCCTTCGTAGGAGTAAAATTCCTGGATAAAACTAAGGCTTTTCCCTTACCAAACGGTCATTATGTAACTTAGCACTTTCATAGTGAGCCTAATGCAAATTAACCTCGGAAAGGGACACACTATGAACTTATGACTTGACAGTAACTCAACCATGGCCCTTCTGGGCTGGTTCGATGTGAAAATATCATTAAGTCAATAATTATTTTGGCATGTAAAACAACTCAAGCATTGTGAAGCATTAGTCAGTTTCCTCTTAGCATAATGTATATTGTTTTGTCTTGAAAATAAAGGTGATTGTGGCATAAAATGCCATCTTCACTTAACTTTTAAAACCCTTCTCCTAAGGTTATTATTGAATTTGTAGTCTCGTAAGTGTGATGCTCCCCCGTTTTGAGGAAAGAGTTATGCCTAGGAAATGGTGGAGCTCGTTAAGCTTATCAGTTCAAGATCACATCTCAATGACCTTTAGACCGATTTTACATCAAATTGCTAACATATGCATTTTCAATCCTAGTTCGTGTGTTGACGAAAAATATTGTTAATATTTTGGCACTAGAAGGAGGGCCTGAAACTCCGTCTTTATGATTACCCCAATAAATATTAATTTGGTTAACTTATTGCTCCATGGCAGTGGAAGATGAAATCAAAAGGATTGGAGGAGCGAAATAAGGAACCAACTACTAATGCAACCCCTGAAGGGAACATAGATCTAATGCTCAATATAAATAGTAATGAAGAAGGAACAACTTCCAACCCAATGTAACCATTAAACCCAAATGCCATGGAGGAAAATACAACTAAGATCATGGTTCTAGAGAAACAAATCTAGGAAATTCAAGCTCAAATGAATGCTAATCAAGCGTAGAAATCTTCAAAGCTCACAAAGTCTAGCCAAAAGGAGGTGGATGAGTCTCTAAAGAGAAAGGCTACCGTCCAGCACTCTGAAGCAAAAGAAAAGCTCAAAGCAACTTCCTTTAAAAAGAAAAGATCCCTTTTAACATGGATAGATCATCAAGGAAATCAATGTGACCAGGAGCAATCTAGGAGCTCTACTTCTAAAGGTTATGACCCAAAGAGAACGAATTATGACAACATAGAGGCTTATCTCAAAAACATCGCTAGAAAAACCGCCAAGGACCTGTTGGGTAGCAAGGGAAAAGAACCCAGGATGATAGGGTTAATGATAATGAAAGAGTGGGCCCTTTTACCGGCGAGATCGTGAGCACTACAATACCATCTAGGGTGAAGGTTCCCACTACAAAGTATCTCAGGACTGCTGACCGTGATAATAATCTAATGGCTTTCTACAGCCAAATGGATCTCTATAATGCTTCAAGGGACGTTAGATGTCATGTCTTCCCAGTGACCCTCCATGGAGCGGAAGCCAAATGGTATCGTCAATACGGAGGAATACCATCTACTCATGGAAACAGTTCGCCTACAAATTCTCCGCACAATTTTGCATCTGCAACGAACCGACAGTTGACTACGCATTTATTGCTAATATGAAGCAGAGATAAGGAGAGTCCCTATGGGATTACTTGAAAAGGTTCAACACAGAAGCATTGAAGGCAAAGGATATGAATGATCGTTACAAGTTAATTGTTGTGCATTTAGGGTTAACTGAGAATACCCCCTTTTGGAAGGAACTATACATCCATGGTTGCAAGGAATTACAAGACTTCCACTTTTAAGCTGACAAATTCATCTGCATGGACGAGTTGTACTTTACAAAGAAGAAGTTCAGACCTCGAGGGGAAGGAGGAAAGTCGGGCTTTGGACGAAAACCCCAAAGTGGAAAGTTCAGTCAAGATGGAAATCAGGAAAAGATAGGAGGATTCTAGTTCCAACTCAATTACTTTAAGAAAGCACATGACCTTTGTGTATGCTGTGACAAAAGAAAGGGTCAATAACTTCCCCATCTCATTCAAATCCAAGAATTACACTAAACCTCATGCCAACAAAAAATATTGTGTGTATCACAAAACAAAAAGACACAAGACTGACGAGTGCAAGGTTTTGGATGGGATTATTCAGAAGCTTATCCGCGAGGGACATCTGAAAGATTTTGTTCTGAACAAATCGTTACCTGCCTAGCATACGAATAGATAACAAAAGGTTTCAGCCAACGAAGTAGAGGCCACTGTGGAGGAAGGTCATATAGACTTAGGTCCACTAATTAACCGAATCATTGTGATCAATGGTCACCCTACTGGAAATTCTCCAGTAGCCAGGAATCGATACCTAAAGGAGGCTTGCGTAGGGATATTCTCCATTCGAGAGGAACCATCATTAAAGAATGCCCGTTACACTCTCATAATGCACAACCTGGTGATTTCTCCGGATGAGATGAGGAAATGGGTCTGTTATCTACACAATGACCCTCTAATGTTAACATCTCACATTAGACTCTCTATAGTAGCCAAGATCCTTGTTGATACTGGAAGTGCAGTCAATATCATCTTTAAACATGTTTTCGATCAAATGAGAATTTCCGAGGAGAAGTTGGAGGCAAGCAACGAGCCAATGTTCGGGTTCAACAATAAGGGATCAATTCCAGTGGGGCAAATCAACCTCCTGCTACAAGTTGGGTTGTATCCGCTCCACCGAACCTTTGAAACTCTTTTTGTTGTGATCGACCAACCATCCTACTATAGTGCCTTCTTTGGTCGACCTACTCTGGAGGAAATGGATGCTTTTGTCTTTTCCAAAAACCTTATACTAAAGTTCTTAACAAAACAAGGATGGGGTACCATCAAGGGAGGACAGTTTAGTTCTCATGAGTTGTGTTTTGCAACAGTTGACAAATACAAAAGGGAGTATTCTTTGAACTTTGATTCCTCTACTATTTTTCAACCTTCGTATGATGCATTCTTACATCCAATATTCGAAGTTAAAGTAAAAATCAATAAAAGTGAAAAGCGTACAAATGGTAGGTACACTTCTTTGAGGCAAAAAAGGAAGAGAGTCGATAACATAAATTTGGCAGAAGAAGAAGAAATAGTCATGTATTTGGATTCTAAAGAAGACACTGAAAGGATAAAACCCATAGAGGATTTGGAAGAAGAAAATGTTGATCCAAAGGACAAGACCAAAATTATCAAGATAGGGAAGAGGTTGATAGAACCCATGAGGAGTGACCTTTTTCGGGTCTTGCAACTCAACAAGGACCTTTTTTTTGGACTCATTTGGACATGGTTGGAATCAACCCTTCTATCATGAGCCATGCCCTAAACATCAACCCTTTCGTAATCCCAGTTCGACAAAAGAAGAGGAAATACAATAGTAACAAGTTAGAGGCTTTAAAAGAAGTAGTCAAAAGGTTAGAAACAAAAGGGTTCATACGAGAAGTTTTTTATCCCAAATGGCTAGCCAACCCTGTGCTGGTAAAGAAGACCAACAGAAAGTGGAGGACTTGTGTTGATTATACAGACTTAAACAAACCTTTCGCAAAGGATTGCTATCCCCTCTTGCAGATAGACAAGTTTGTAAATGCAACACGTGTCCATAAGATCTTATCCCTTATGGATGCTTACTCGAGGTATAATCAAATTCCCATGCACAAACCTGACAAAGAGCATACAGATTTCATTGGCGATTAGGGAACATTTTGTTATAAAGAAATTCGCTTTGGGTTGAAAAACACTGGAGCAACATACCAAAGGCTAGTTAATAGAATGTTCCGAAAACAGATAAGGCGTAATATGGAAGTGAACATAGATGATATGCTAATAAAGTCCGTCAAAGAAGAGAGCCACCTGGATGACTCAGAGGAGATGTTCAACATCTTGAGAGATTAACAAATGAAGTTAAACCCACCAAAATGTTCTTTTGGAATCCAACCTGGAAAGTTATTAGGGTATATGTTAAGCGAGCATGGCACTGAGGCTAGCCCTGACCAAATCCAAGTCATAAAGGATATGAAAGAACCCAAAACAAGAAAAGAAGTTTTGAGCCTGGGAGGAAAGGTAGCAGCCCTCAGTAGGTTTATTTCTAAGGCAACTGATAAATGCATCCATTTCTTCGATGTTATAAAAAAAAAACTTCGAGTGGAATGAAGAATGCAAAAAGGTGAAAAACTACATAGGGAACCCCCAGTTTTGTCCAGTCCCGAGAAAGCAGAAGATTTATATCTCTATATGGCCATTTTAGAATATGCGGTAAGCTCAGTCCTTATAACAAAAAGTGATGGAACTCAACACCCAATTTACTACGTTAGCAGAAGGTTAAAGGATGCAGAAACCCGATACCCCACAGTGGAAAAACTAGCATATTGCCTAATACTTACAGCATAGAAGCTTAGGGGTTATTTCCAAGCACATCCTTTTAAGGTTTTGACTAATTTTCCTCTTAAGCAAGTTTTCAGCAAGCCAGAAACGTCAGGAAGGTTAGTGAAATGGGGGATTGAGCTTAGCCAATATGAAATTGAGTTTCAACCTCGAGTAGGGATCAAAGGCCAAGCTCTTCCGGATTATGTGAACGCGTGCATGAGCTTTATTACAAAACAGCCAACCAAGGAGAACAACTTAAAGGCCAAGTGGCAATTGTTCGTAGATGGGGCTTCAAACAAACAAGGAGCAAGAGCAGGATACATCATAATTACCCCTAATGGCACCACTTGCACTTTGCAATGAAGTTAGGATTTTCAGCAACTAACAATGTGGCCGAATAAGAGTCAATGATGGTAGGATTGAACCTAGCACTACAGTTGAAAATACCTCGGATAGAAATCTTTAGCGATTCACAACTAATGGTAAATCAGATAAAGCAAACCTATCAAACCAACAATGCACGTTTGGCCCTATATGTAAAAATGATACTAAAGATGCTTTCTCAGTTTGAGCACTTCTCAATACATCAAATACCAACAGGGGAGAACGCCCAAGCTGATTCACTATCCAAACTGGCTAGCTCCTGAGGAGCACCTAAAATTCGAGTAATCCCTGTGGAATACCAAGAAAAACCCAGCAA
Source organism: Allium sativum (assembly GCA_030737875.1). Lineage (NCBI taxonomy): Eukaryota > Viridiplantae > Streptophyta > Magnoliopsida > Asparagales > Amaryllidaceae > Allium > Allium sativum. The sequence continues at coordinate 663,308,517 of CM060919.1, forward strand.
TGAGCATGAAGTGCCTGAAACAGGAAAAGAATTGTTGGTCTCAACTAGATCCCAAGCTTCGAAAAAGGGAGACGAAATGGATAAGGAGGTTGCTTCTGACAGAGAACACTTTTATGTGGAAACAAATTACCATTATGAAAATTCTTGAATGGCCCTATGGTGGATTACCTTCTGAACGGAGTTCTACCCCTTAGTAGGCAAGATGCAAGGAAGACAAGACACCAAGCCCCCACATTTGAGATCACAAATGGGATATTCTATAAGAAAGGGTACTCACTACCCTACTTAAGATGCGTTAGATTTGAGAACGGGCTTAATTGGTTGAAAAGAGAACATAAAGGTTTGTGTAGGGATCACTCTAATGGTATAAAGCTAGCTAAGAAGGTCATGTGGCAAGGCTATTACTGGCCACGGATGGTTAACCAAGCAATTGATTATGTCAAGAAATGCGAAAAATGTCAAAGGTATTCAAAGATATCCCGGCTACCTCCTAGTGAATTAACCACTATTTCAAACCCTTAGCCATTCAATGTATGAGGGTTAGATATGATCAGACCTTTTCCGGTTTCCAAGGCTGGAGCTAAGTATGCCTAGTAGTTATTGATTACTTTACCAAATAGGTGGAAGCAAAACCCCTTCCGACAATCACATCTAAGAAGGTATTGATATTTGTGATAAAGAATATTGTCACCTGTTTTGGGATCCCTCACAAGATCAGATTAGACAATGGAACACAATACGAAAGCGAGGGAATTCACTCGATTTTGTGATAAGAATGGAATTATCAAAAGATTTTCCTCAGTAGCACATCCAAGCGAAAACGAGGCCATCGAAGCTACAAACAAAACCATAAAGACAGTTCTTAAGAAACAGCAAAATCAACCCAAGGGAAATTGGATAGAAGAATTACCCTTAGTGCTTTAGGCATATAGAACTTCCCCTAAAACAGCGACATGACATACTTTGTTTACTTTGACGTATGGATGCAAAGCAATGCTTGTGGTTGAGGTTAAAATCCCTTCACACAGAAGGATAACGTACGCATTTGATCATAATCAAGAGTTGAAGAAGGAATCCTTATACCTAATACAAGGATTAAAAGACAAGGCTACAATTAGAACAACCGAATAACAAAGGAGAATCACAAAGTACTACAACTCAAGGGTTAAAACTAGAACCTTCACAAAAGGAGATTTGGTATTACGAAGTGTAATGGCCAACACAAAGAACCCATCGAATGGTCCGCTTGGCCTAAATTTGGAGGGACCGTTATTCATTCATCAAGAAATCACACCTGGAACATATAGGCTCTGCAAACCAAATGGTGATCTCGTTCCAAAAGCGTGGAACTCAGAACACTTAATACCCTACTTCTCAATAGTAAACGAATAAAGAAAAGTCTACTCCAAGAATTTTCACACAACTAAGGGTATGGAAACTCTCTCAAAGCTCAAAGTAACCTAAGATGGGTCAAACTGCAAAAGGATGAAAACCCTTGTCACCGCCGAGTTAAACAGGGCAAGGCACCTCCCGGAGGGAGGGTGATGTGTATACCTGTAACGACCCGGAAAATGACGACTTTGGATATCCAATATACAACACATATCGAACATCAAGAGTCGAAAATAACCGAATAGTTAATGAAAGAAGTTAGAGGGTGAGGATAGATAAGATAGAAACTTAGAATAGAAGAAGAAGAAGAACAACATCAGAGTAACACGAACCTCACAGCGGAACGAATAACATATAATAGATAACATATCCTTGAAATAAAATCAGTATATGTATACAATAACGTTATCATAGTACAATACTTACAACACAGCGGAAATAAACTATAGCTATATGATCCTGAAGCCTCCTGCTCCAGCTCTTCAAGTATACCTGTAAATCCTAACTACTTGACTGCCCGTACAAATTTAGGCACCCAAGAGTTTAGGGAAAAAACAAAATAAACTCCGGATCAGTCATGTGACTGGTGTGAGTAAACTCAAATCATTTAAACAAGTATATGATATCTCATAAGACCACGCAGTGAATACGGAACCGGTTTTTCCCTTATGAGAATCCAAACATCTTTGAAAAGCGATATCATTCTGATATTATAATAATGTCTAAATACAATTAAATATCAATCTAGCAGAAACGCTTGCATCTCACGTTCTACATATATAGTATACAATCAAAAACCGCAAGCACGTATTGGGAAATGGATTTCCAACTATGACAAGGTATGGAACCACCTTCCGATCAGTGTACTCTTGGAACGATACACTGGAGTTCAACAAGAACATCTTGCAACTCAGCCACACATGACCGACCACTCATTTTGCTTGAGTGTATCGAATGTATATCACCAACAGTTGGGATTAGCAACCGTTCCCGTATATATATATATATATATGGGACAACATTGATAGATTAAAGAAGCAAATGAATATTCTCTAGATAGGTGATTATACACCCTACTTCGGTGCGACCGACTTAGCCATGCTGCCTGCCCGATTTCTGTCATTTACCGGATGTGAGGCTAGAAGCTACGCTTACTTTCCATTCATTGATAACACGATCACTTTGAATGCCACATTATCAGATCCGTTAATCATTAGTTGGTTTATACAAATATTTTGGATGTTATGCTAAGGGAATAAATCCGTTGCCACCATATATATATTTGTACAGCCCAACCCATTCGATCATTGGAAATACTCTGTCAGACATTCGTCCATATACGTTCGTTCTAGGATTGAACGAAACCGAAGGCACTATTCTGTAAACAGGACAGCCCTTGCATAACACCGTCTTCAATTATCTTTATCGTATTTGATCACAACGCTCATGTCAATACGGAGTGGTTCTTTGGATAATAATCCAACCGGTCTCTCCATATTAACAACGTAAAATGGTCAAAACTTCAATAGTCTGTGATTTAACTATCAAACGAAAACATGTCGATGTACAAACAACGATCTTAATTCCAAATGGAATTATCGATCCAATCATCGAACATATATATATTCATATAAATATATATATATATATATATATATATATATATATTCATATTTCCTTATTTTCTAAAATTAGAAAATATACGTTTCAACAATGGAAAACATTTCCAATCCTCATTTACGCATCACTACCATTCCACAACTATTAGTCATTAACTGTAAACTAGTAAGAGAACAATTCTCTAAGTATAAACCCCGAAGGCCGAAACCAACATCAGATCGATACTCAGAAAACTATTCAACTTACTAATCTCTAGTCAGTTTCTAATTTTTGTTTAACTTCACTTCTTAATTTCTATATTCGATTAACCACTTTTGATAAACTACGTTTGATTAACTCCTTTTGATAAACTACGTTTGATTAACTCCTTTTGATAAACTACGCTTTCCGTTACAACTATTTCCTTTTTATAACGTTTACTTACCATTACAAATATTTCCTATTTATAACTTCTATTTACCGTTACAAATATTCCTATTTATAACTTCTATTTACCGTTACAAATATTTCCTATTTATAACTTCTATTTACCGTTACAAATATTCCTATTTATAACTTCTATTTATTTTCTAAATAAATATTCCTTTATTTCTTTTTATTTTCTAAATAAATATTCTTCTTTTATATTTCTGTTTATTATCTAAATAAATATCCCCTATTTATAAAACTCTATTTGTTTTATAAATAATTTCCTTTTATAAAACCTTGTTCGTTTTATAAATAAAATCCTTTTATAAAATCCTGTGATTTTATAAAATTCCTTTATTTCAATATACATTGAAATATTCCTTTTTACAACTCAGGGTTTCTTACTATATTTAAAATATCGAATAACAATGATTAATATCATTCTAACACACATAATCCAGAACAGATTATATAACACATCATATAACACAATATATGAAAACAGTAAAATAATTGTTGAGGAATCCAGTCGGATTCCTCCAACCTGTCTCCCTGCATCCACAGATGTTACACAGTATAATATACATCGTATTTCATTTTGAAATGAAATATCCTACTGTATAGAACCATATTTGATTAACAGTTCATAGACTAACTATAGCTACGGTTTCAATCAAATCTATTTAACAGTCCAGTTTAACAATCAATCTACAACAGTCAATAAATAAAGTACAATTTATATTAAAATATAAATTTAGGAGAGTTAGTGAGTTTTACTCACATTGTCCGTAATCGTTAACCAACGATTTACGGTCGACGATTCTGATTGTAATGAATTGTGACGAGCTCCATATCCATTCCAAACCAGTTCCAGTGCTTATCATATGCTCGTATGATTTAACGTGATGGACCGTTCGTCAAACATTTTATATTCGGTTCAACCCGCAAATCTTTATCCATTTCAACGTTCATTATTCCCGCATATTTAAAACCGCACCATCAAACATTTTCTTCTCGTCAAAACAAGAACCAACCTCACCCCCAATCACAACCGCTCTTTCCAGTAAATACATCCACCATTATTTACCTCTCGCTCAATGGTATTCACGCCCAAACAAACTCCCATACTTCATAAAAATGGAAACGCAAAATCTCCTTTACCCCTGAAATAACCGTAAGCACCTTCCTGTGGCAATGGCCACAGCCAATCTCCCATCATCTCAGTTTCATTTCTTTACCCCATTAAACTCAAACGAAATATACTATCCAACTCCCCAACCGACACCATTTCTCCACCAGTCAACTTCCTCCATAAACATGCCAACAACCTCTTCTTTCCCTTATCTCCGTTTTCTGCCAATTCTCACACACGCAGAGACTCCGCCTTTCTCAAAGACAGACAAACCGTGCTCTTCTATTTTACAGACCTTGTCGATGTACTTCTCCCATCGTAAAACCGTTGCCTGGAAGCCGAACTCAGCTCCACACTTCTCAGAACAATGCACTCCATTCTTCACGCACCATTAACCAACAGACCTGCCACTAGTTTGCTCCTCTTCCCTCCTTCTTCTGCTCGACACGCTCACGTCTTTGAGCCTTGTTAGTGAGTTACAGAGAACCCACAACCGAACCCGTCAGTCCCTCCTTTTCTTGCTTCTATCTTCACTCGCAAGTCCAGAACAACTCCTTCCAGTATTTGTTTGTTGTTTTATATTTATTTATTTATTTTTGTTCGATTTCATTTGAGGAATGGTATTTAGTGGCAGCTGAAAGAATTGGGTCGGGGAATTAGGTCTTAAGGGATGTGAAAGAGGGGGTATCTTATAGTATAAGATTTTCTTAGTGGTTAAGGAAACCACACGTGGTATGTCTGCTAGGAGTTGTCGTGTAAAGGAGTTGTCTGCTAGGGGTATGCTTACGTTTAACTATTTACTTCATGGTGGATAACGTGGCACAACAGGTTGTGTTATACATGCCTTGTTTCTTCTTTTGGGTTTCCTTTAATGTAAATATGAAATGTCGTCCATTGTCCCAGTTCAAATGGAAAGCAAAACGTGTTACCTCAGTTCAACTTCACTATATATCTAGCATTACTATTTATATTGTATATGGTTTGGATATGTATTGTATACTTCATCTAAGTCTAAAAAAGGTTATATACCCCGATACACAAAATATATCCATGTAAAGAGTGCTGCGGACTGAAATAAATATACCGTTGTAATCAGTGGTGTGTCAGGATTCCAAAAATATAATAATACCGGTAGTTTGACTCATATTGTGAAACCCCGTAATGTCGATATAGGGTGTCAAATACTCCAAATAAAAAGTTGCTTATTTAATTAATTAAAAATTACAAAAAAAATCTAAAAATTAAATTATCACTACTTCCTAAAAGAACCTTGTCTAAATTCAAACCCGATCTCTAGTTATATCGTATAAACCGTTACGGTCGATAAACGATTCTATAGCGACTATTTTAAAATTTGATTTGGACATATCTCAAAATCTACGGGACGAAATCCTGATTTTTCTCTTCCACTAGAAATATATACTCCACCAGCTCCGTACGTTTCTTGTTTCATAGAAATCCGATTTAAAACGAACTCTGTACATTCAGTTGAAGTTCAAATCGCCAAATCGCGAACTGCAGCGCCATTTCAAGCTCGATTTTAACTAAAATATAATTATAAGTTCTAACGTCCTCGATTAAATAATATATTCGTTATTTAAATAATTAAATAAGTTAATTATTATACCGTCAAATATCCGGGTTATTACAATACCATTCTCCGCACCCAAAACAGAAAGGGCCAAGTTAAAGCATCGAAAGCGTAAGCCTCTGACCCACACCAGAAATGGTCACGACAGAGCATCTAATTAGCACGCCCTTCCTCTGCTCATAGAAGAGCACGCCCTGCCTTTGCTATGAACTAAGAACATCCTACCTATGCTCGCAGAAGATCACGTCCTACCTCTACTTATGTTCCGTGCTACCCGCAGAAGGGAACGCAAACCCTTGTCATCACCTACGATGGAAGAGATAAGGCACCCATTTGAAGGGGTGGAGTGTAAGCCTCTATCACCGCCTACAATGGCCAGGGTAGAGCATCAAAAGAGTAAGCCTTAGTTCTTCGTCTACGATGACTCGGTCTAAGCATCTAAGACCTTATCATTTCCTACAATGGTCAGGATAAGGTGCCTCCTGGAGGAAGGTCGGGTAAGACCTTGGCCCCTACTTGTGGATAAGCTAGCCAAGCACAATGGAAGCATAGGCTCAGAGAGTGACCAAGAAAGTTTGTACACCTCTAATTTGACAATCAAAAGCCCGGGAAGAGGCTTAAGAAGCACATACATCCTCTGCTTCTCTAAAAATCAAGCCCTTAAAGGGGTAACTTCTATTAGTACCAGAAGTGGATTTTTGGTCTTCAATCTTTAATACTTGAATAAGGGTTGGTTTGGGACTTTTATTAATACCAAAACTTGATTTCTGGTCTTCAATCTTTAATACTCGTATAATGGTTGTTTCGGGACTTCTATTAGTAACAGAAGTAGATTTCTGGTCTTCAATCTTTATTGCCCGAATAAGGGTTGGTACGGGACATCTATTAATACCAGAAGTGGATTTCTGGTCTTCAATCTTTAATACCCTGATAAGGGTTGGTTCGGGACTTCTATTAATACTAAAAGTGGATTTCTGGTTTTTAATCTTTAAGGCCCGAATAAGGGTTAGTGATCAATACCAGAAAAGGGTTTCTAATCTTCAATCTTTAATGCCTAAGTAATGGTTGGACTAAGGCTTTCCTTCCTTTTCGGAAAGCAAAGTTATGACTTAATGTTGTGGACGCCTGAGTAGGGATTCTTTAGACTGCCATTCTATATCCATTATCACGCTAAAAAGACGGTGTTATGAGCATTTCATTGTGGAATTCAATATTGATGATAATGTCCATTCGCAGTTGGCAAGTAGGAAGTTCGATAAACTCTATTATTTATTTTCCAATAGAATATAAAGCATAAACAAATATTGAATAGTAGACACAAGTCTAATATATTGTTAGGGATCAATCCCGGAGAACACCTTATCCGGAATATATGCAAGTAACTATAAAAACTAACGCGGAATATCAATTGTTGAAGTTCATGCAGGAAAAATACGACGAGATCAAAAAAGGATGTTTGACTTGAAAAGTCGAAAACACCCCTTCGCTAGGGGGGATGTTACTACCAAAATTAGCAACGAGACAGGCTGATGGTGAAGGGGTATTAGACCGTCACAAGCATAGAACAATAATTCGTAAGCAATGACCTAGTCACAGGATAAAGCCGAAAGCCTAAAGGAAGTGTCCGAAAGGGCAAGCAACCGACACCTTCATCAAAGAAAAACCTCAGATCCGATATGAAGAGAGAGAGAGCCAATAGGGCAGTTCCGGCATGAAACGCGATCAATAAGAGGTCATCCAAAACCGGAAGCTGATGAAGAGAGAGGCCAAGAGTTCTACAAATAGAGACCTAGAATGACGAAAGGGCTATCGACATTAACTTGATTAATGCCGATACACTAAGAGACAAAAAGCATCAAAAGCATGGAGTTTTAAATACAAGGAAATTGTCCGAGAGCAAGTTACCGAGACCCCAGTCGTACGATCACTGAGTGGCCACTTTAGCAAACAACCAGTAAGGCACCAGAAGCACCCTTCCGGAAAAACAAGACACACTAGGGATTCACCGAAAGGGTTTGCAGATTCGAGACCACACACTTGAAGCATGAAGGAAATCTCCAAGAAGAGCTAATGAAAAAACCGGAAGCTCATAACCGAAAGTCAAAGCTATCCATACCAACAGACTTGGTATCGATACAAGGAAGAGAGAGACATTAAAAAAAATCTTTAAGGACCGGAACCATCCTTCCGAGAATCGAAGGCCGTCAACCCGAGAGCCTAAACCGGCACCCTAAAAGCAATAAGAAGAGCAAAAAAAGCAGCCGAGAGGTAGAGAATCTGGAACCAAATGGAAAAGTGGCAGACAGAGGCTTCTTTTGGCCTAATAGCACAAGGGTCCCCGATTTTTCTATTAATAAGACCCCAAAGGTCTCATTTTGGGGACCAGATTTTCATTTCTCAATCTTGTTCTATTTCTTTCAAGAGAAAAGCCTAATTTCCAAATCGAATTGGGGATTTCTTCAAATCTTGTCATATATCCGCAATAAATAAATAGGAGAAGTCCAGGACTTAAATATTTCTCGATTTGATAATCGTATTGTGTTTGTGATAATTAGTCAGGGAGTTAACAATAACCTTTCTTATGAAAGAGTTAACCACAACCCCTTCGTAGGAGGAAAAATCCTGGAAAAAACTAAGGATTTTCCCTTATCGAATGGTCAATATGTGACTTATCTCTTTCATAGTGAGTCTAATGCAACCCAACCTCGGAAACGAATGTTATGAACTTATGACTTGATAACGGACAAAACCAAGGCCTTTCTAGCTTTGTTCGATTGGAAGTATCATATAAATTAATAATTATTGTGGCATGTAAAACAACCCGAGCATTGTGAAGCATTAGTCAAATTCCTCTTAGCGCAATGTATGTTATTTTATCCTGAATCTAAACGTGATTGTTGCATAAAATGCCATCTTCATTTAACTTTTATAACCCTTCTCCCAAGGTTAATACTGAATTTATAGTCTCGTAAACGTGATGCTCCCCCTTTTGTGGGAAAAGTAACTAATCTTCGGACTTAAGGTCTTTAATGCCTAGGAAACGGTGGAGCTCGTTAAGCTTATAAATTCAAGATCACATCTCAATTACCTTTAGAGTGATTTTCCATCAAACTGCTAAACATATGCATTGTCAATCCTAGTTCGGGTGTTGATGGAAAATATCGTTAGTAATAGATTCGACATATCTAGAAATCACTAAAAACTCATCTAAGAATTGAAAATCAAAGGCCCTGGTAGAAAATGCTTCAAATCTACGAATAAACAATACTCCAACTTGTGCCCCAACTATATTTTTTATTTTATAGAAAAGTGAAGTAGAGCTAGAGAAGATGCAGAATGAGGTTGTTAGGGAATAGGAGAGGAGTATTGGCTATTTATAGATGTAGTAGGAAGATTTAGACCTTAGGATAATTAAGTTTTCAATCAGGGCGCTCAATACCACGTCAGCAAGAACGTTGCAGAACCAGCCAACGACATCATCTAATGCTAGGCACGAAATCGTACCTGGTAATGTTAATTGGGTCGACACACAATCCCAGGAGGGTCGACGCAAGGGTTGAACCTGCTGGGACTGGGTCTTCCCAGTTACTACATTGATTTAGCCAGATATATTATTTTAAATTTGTTAAGTTTTATTTAGTTTCTAATTTGAAATTCAAATTTCAGTTGGTCATTAACTTGTTCATTTCAACTCCAATTTATGCAAACCAAAAGCCTATCCAAACCCGAAAATTGCGACAGACCTAATGCTACAACCCTTGTTGTCCAATTCCCAATTGTTTTCAACTTATTCTTTAATTAACAATTTTTTTTGATTAATTATTATTCGTTCAAAAATTTGGGGTTGTTACAACATTTCTCATTCGTTCACCATGACCATTGACATCCTGCTTTAACTTAACATTCTGAATTGATGAAAATAGTTTCGCCAAATTCTGAGACTGTTTGCAAAAACAACACTATTCTGATTTCAAATTATTAATTGATACGCGTTTATATCACGCACCGTCACATAATAATTCTTATTGACCCAAAACTGGAAATCTTACAATAATTAACCATTATGGATTTTATAAATTGATTTCATTGAAATCCGAGGTCATTTTAAAAATGGTTATTTTTGTATGTTAAATTAAATCGATAAAATATAAATCGATTTCAAAATAATCAAATCCGTTGATAATAAATCTTTAATGTTGTATATATTCAAATAAAATTTTATATAGCTTCAAATTAACATAACACAATTTAATTTCAAGATTTTCATTTTCAAGTTAATGTAACATTCAATTCCTTACTTAAATAAATTTTCAGTCATTAAAACATAAAATTAATCATTTTAAATATTTAAATTAATTAAATATTACTTATTAAAAAATCTTGGTTACAATCTTCCCCTCTTAAATGGATTTCGTTCCCGAAATCACAAATTAAGAAGATTATTATAAACTAATTAATTTTACTTCAAAAACATTTCTTATAAAAATTTGTTAAATTTTTCTAGCACCTGAAGTTTTTGGAAAATTTCGGTAGCACCTCCCTTGCACGGTTCGATCTGGAAATTCCCAAATGCCTCGTAGGGCCTCACTCAATCCAAAATGGAAACAAAAGCCAAGCGAGTGCCCATATCCGGGACATAAAATCACCCAAACAAATCATTACATAAACATGTACCTATTTGTTGGGCAATTAAACTCTTATTTACGAAATCAAAATCAATAACCAAGTTAACCAGCTTTTGCTTCCATATACCTGTTATACTTGCATAATCTAAAAGAGAGTTAAGTAAATGAACAAGTTGTATAATAACAACCATTATACTCATAAACAAACATATCCATCAAATGCAACTACCAAACATGATGCAACTGGTAACAATGATGCAAATCAGCAAACAACGCATATGTCACATAATGTTACATGTAATCACAATCAATCAACACACATCATTATCATATACTGTTACAAACACTAAAAAACTTAACTCGAGATTTATTCAGAATATAAATCTTATCATCACCCAAGAATGATAAACAACCTATTAAGTGTCACCAACCGCTCAACAGCCTCCGATTATTTCTTAACCGATCATTCATGCTACCTCAAGCAACGCAAAAATTTAAGTCCAAACTCACCATAAGTTAATATACCTAGCAAGTATATTTTATTAATGGAAATCCCAGTTTTATTTTCTAAAAATTCTCCATTTATTAAATAAGTCGTGATAGTTAAGCTATCACACGACGATTTTTTGAAAATTTGTTTTTCACATAACTCAAAAATTACAAGATGAAATCTCGATTTTACTCCTATAGTAAAAAAGTATAATCCAGTAGATCCGGAAAATTCTTATTTCAAAGAATTCTAACTTATATTGAATCCTAACTCAATTGAAGTTCAAAACCTAAAATTACGAATTACCACGATGCGACGAGCTGATTTTATTAAATTCAATTTATACGTTCAACTTAATTTGGTTAATAAATTATAATCATATTCACTTGTATTTTAATATAAACTAAGCTAGGGTTTCAAATCTAACTTCAAAATTTTGACTGTCCAAACTTGTCGAATATTGAACTACAAATCTATGAAACATCATATCAAGTTAAATGCACAACCAAATAGTTCTAATACTTAGGATATACATGCATCCATATTGTAATAACCTGCATTCTACGTATGAGGATCATAAAATATTTATTTTATTTTCATACAAAGTCATATGGTCGTGTACTTTGGGAAACGACTATTGGGGTCATTTCCCTAGCATTTTGGGTTAAGGATATTTTCAATCAGGGTCTAAGAGGTAGTTATACCCCAACTTGATTGATTTCATTTTTAACCTATAAATAGCAAGATCCAGTCTCGAAGAGAAATATTTGAATAAGGGTTAGGGGAATGCAGTATTTTGGGTTGTTTGTAACAATGTTTTACACAACTGTCGTTTTAACCCAAGTAGGTGGAATTTTGGAAATATATCAAAATTATTTCCTAAGTATAAAAATAACCGAGTTGGGAAAGAGATAAGTGATTGAAATGTTTTTCAATTGCAAATAGAATATATTTTCTAAGTATAGAAAACAAAAGAAGGCGATATATGGAAATGTTTTCCGAATAGCGTAAGAGGCCAAGATGATTGTTGAAAATATTTGGTTAACAAATATTGATAAAGAAATGGATAAGTGATTTAATTAATGAAATATTAATTAAGGGGTCCAGTGATTGTTTGATGCTGTGAATGGATGTTTATTTTTCTTAGATTAACTGACTATTGAAGTGTTTGCCAATATCATTGTCAATATGGAGAGACCGGTTGGATTGTTATCCGAGAACCACTCCGTACTGGCAGTAGCGTTGCGAATCAGATTATATGAAGATAATCGAAGACGGAGTAAAGTGCAAAGACTTTTTCTATTAACAGAAATTGTGCCTTCGATTTTTTTCAATCCCAGAACGAACATATATGGACGAGTGTCTGACAGAGTATTTCCAATGATCGCATATGTTGGTCTGTATAAATATATATGGTGGTGGAGAATTTATTATCTTGGAAGAATATCTAGATTATATTTATGCAAATCAATCAGTGATTAACGGATCTGACAATGTGGCATTCAAAGTGATTGTGCTATCAACTAATGATAAGAAATCGTAGCCTCAGGCCTCAACAACTGGGAAATGACAAAAATCGTGTAGGCAATATAGCTATGTTGGTCGCTCCTATTAGGGTGTATAATCACCTATCTAGAAATATTCATTTCATTTTTTAATCTATTCGATGTTGTCCCATTCGGGAAACGGTTGCTGATCCCAACCGTTGGTGATATACATTCGATACACTTAAGCGAAATGAGTGGTTGGTCATGTATGGGCCGGGTTACAAGATGTTCTTGTTGAACCCCAGTGTATCCCCTCTAGAGTACACTGATCGGAAGGTGGTTCCATACCTTTTCATGTTGGAAATCTAATCTCCAATAACCGCCCTACGGTTTTTGGTTTTGTATTATATATGGAGCGTGAGATGCAAGCGTTCCGCTAGATTTTATTTATTTGATGTGGACATTATTATAATATCACTGGATTTGATATCAAAAATATTTTGGGTTGTCGTAAGGTAAAAACCATCCTTGTTTATGTGTGGATCGGTCTTACCATTATCATTCCTTTCGAAAGGATTTTTTTAAAGTTAAACAAATGATTGGAGTTTACTCACACTAGTCCCATGACTGACCCAGAGTTTATTTTGTTTTGTTTTCCCAAAACTATTGGGTGCCCAAATTTGTACGGGCAGTCAAGTAGTCGGGATTTTACAGATTCACTTAGAGGAGTTGAAGCAGGAGGCTTCACCAGTTAGCTATAGACTATCATATATTATGTTGTGTACCATGTTTGTATCTGGAAAAAGGTGTTTATAACTGTTCCTGGAATAATTGTTGTGCTCTGATAATGGTATGTATATACAGTTACTGATCATTTGTATTTCAAAAGTTATGTTATGTAATATATTTTATTCGTTCTGCTGTGAGATTTGTGTTCTTCGTTTTTCTTCTATTCTAACTTTTCTTTCTTTCTATTTCTCATCCTCTAACTTCTTTCTAATAATGATTCGTATTTCTGTGCAATTTGGGTTGGATGTGTGGTGTTATTAGCCAACTCAGACAGTACGGATTTGCGGGCCGTTACATTTATCTTGTGTATCCTAAAATTAAAGTATCCTATTTTTGATTGAACATCCTGAGTTTCTTTGTCTCATGGATTTTGGCAAGTATTATTGACTGGAATCATCATGTTGTTTGTTACCCATTTTGATACTCAACCCCTTGCTTGCCTTGATTGGCTAGAACACATGAAATTGATGCACCAGACCTATGATTTTTGTCCGTTTCCCCGTACCAAAAAGAACCATGATCTAATTTGAATTTTTTAACTATGAAGGAATCAATACCTTACAAACTCCATGTTGACAAAAGCATAGACAGACAAACTTTATGTGTTTAGAATATATAAACCAACTTCCGATTTTGAATTAAATTATGAAAGTTTGGTTCCGAAAAGTTTGAAATTGATTTCTAATTGTTTTCAATTAATATTTTGGAACCATGCAAGTTGGAACATGTATGTACTAAAAATCAGAGTTACGCAGCAAAAGCGTAATGGTATTTTTGAATAAAACTTTTCAAGAGGTTTTGTTTAATTGAATAGCGTGATATTTTCAAACAAGTTTTGATGCTATTAATAAGGAAGAACAAAATTATATATTATTTAGGTAATGGATTTTATGATAAGGTTATCCGATTTATGAATTGTATAAGACTTCCAAGACATTGATTCTTGAAAAATTTTATCATACATATAAATAGATTTTTTTTCCGGAAATCATGAACTATTTCGAAACAAGTGAACATAAAATTTGATTTAAAAGACTTCTATGGATTATTAAAGATTTTCTAAAAGCTTTGATCAAAATTTAAAAGGCTTAAATTATATGGTATTTATTGAAAGATATAAAATCATGTTGATCCAATTTAGATTTCCAATGATTAGAAGGAGAAATTCAACTTTTCAAGTTATTTGAATTATTTTAAAACTCATGTTTTGATAAAAAGTGTTCCACTATATGAATTGTAAACAATTTCTAAGTGAAATTTGTTTGGAAAAATTGGAAATGGTTCGAAACTATTTGAAATGAATTTGTTCTAACGGAAGTTGATTTAGGAAAGATTTTCAAGATATTGATTTGAATTCTTTCAAGATTCTATCTCACATGATTTTGCAAAGTTTAATTTGTACGATACTTGTTGATAGGAAATCGAGTTGATCAAATCCAATTTTCAATTATTAGAAGGGGATTTTCGAGTTATTTAGATATGACAAATGATTTATGAAATTGCTTTATCAAGCCTATGATTTGGATATTTGCAAAGTTAAATTTATGCAATACTTGATTTAAGTTAAATTGTAGTGTAAATGGATTAAATTCTAATTTCCCCATTGATCTTCCAATTATTTGGATATGATGAATAGTTTATAAAAGTGGTTTATAAACAAAGAAATTTTGACAATCTCGATATTACAAATGTTTGAAAAACAACAATTCTATGATTGAAAGTATTTGCAAACTATTGTTGCAAAATGGTTTATAGCTTCGAGATATAAAATGATTTGGTATGTACCATGGATTCGGGTAACCCATGACTAAAGAAAGGGTGTGTGATTTAGGATTTGTAAGAGTCCTTGATGATGGTATGCTTTAGGCATCCAGAGAGACATCATATATATATATATATTATTTTTTGCGATAGGCCAACCCTAGTGACCTTGTCATGGGGTGAGAATTTCTTGAACATATGGAGCATATATGTTGATATGATTTTTTCATAATATGTTTGAATTTTTGAAAGAAAATTTGGTTTTGAAATCCTAAAGTGAAGTATAATTCTATATGAAATAAAATGTAGATTTCAATGGTTTGAAATGAAAACGAGATTCTAAGTTCAGAGAATTCATTTTGAGGTTTTCAAATGTTTTGCAATTTATGATTTCGAAATATAGCAAATCTCCTTATTTACTTTTCGATATAGCGATCTAAGTTTGTATAAATAAAGGTTTTGACATAAAAAGTTTTAGAAAATTCATTTTATAGAAAATATTGTGAAGTAGTAGGGTTCGATAAATTTTATATGTAAGATTTATTATACTTAAGTATAATTTTACAACCCCTCCTTTTCGAGGACGAAAAGATTTAAGTGGGGGAGATTGTGACAGCCCAGAAATTTTAACATCTAAAATATAATTTAAATTAAGGTTTAACATTAAAAATAAAAAATCATATTTGGAGCTCTACATAGAATTTAAAATTTTATCTATTTTGAACGCAATTTGAATATACTTATAAATAAATTCTTTCCATAAATTTTACTTTAAAGTTTTGTCCAATGGACGTAGTTTGTAATATTTAAGTAAATTGAACATGTAACTTGAAAATTATAGTCAGCTTCGAACTATAAATCTCGCAATTTGATCTTAGAAAGAAAGGGAATTAATTTATTCAACCGTGAAATACAAGTGGCATAATTAATTTATCAATCGAAGATGAATTTCGAAATATGAATTGAGGCATATTTACAAATTTAAAGGAGCTTATTTATTTTAAAGTTAATTCTAAATCAAATGGTTAAGTATAAATTTAGTCTTGTAATTTGAGAACTCGAAATCAAATTTATTTTAAAGCATGGCTTCAAAATTTAAAGTTTAAATTTTAGTTTAAACTGTTAACTGATTTGTTTGAATAAAACGTAATGTGTAAATTTAATTTAAAACGGCAATAGTTGAATATACGGTTGATGTAACAGAAAGAAAGAAAGAAATTACGTGTATTATTGTGTTAACATTAAATTTAATTTATGGTTAGTAGTTGTCAAATTTATAATGCATTAAAAACAAGTAAATAGCGTTGTTCGTTTCAACTGTGTACCGTTCACTTGTAACATTGGTTCAAACAACATACCCATTCAGCCCAACTTCTGAAACAGTATCTGATAAAAAATTACTTTGAAATTTACTTGTTGAAAATAATTTCCACTTGTCTATGCCTCTCTGTAAATTTTACCACTATTGTTTTCTACCAGAATAGATTTACACGTTGTTGTATTCCTCTGTGGCCAGTTCCCTTCATTGAATTATAAAATGAGCGTACCCCATTTTCCTCTATTCACGCCACAAAACTTCCTCCCTTTAATTATTTTAACAGCCGAACTGTGTCTCTCCTCCCCAAATTCATTTCCCAAAATCCATTTTTCCCCAAATATAAAATCAGCCTTCACAATCGGTCGGGTTCCCGTTGGCCATCGTCACCGTCCTCCTCACCCACGTCGCCTGACTCGTAACCCACTGGCCACCCAATAACCACTGCACACCTTATTTCTCCACCAGCGCCTCCTACCCGAGTACCTCCTATATGCCCGACCTGGTCCTACTGCAGGCAAGCCTCGCCTACTTGAAAATACCCAAGAAGAACCACCTCAGTTAAAAAACAACCAGAACCCATCCTCCTTCCTTTCGGTATTCCATCGCGTGCTGCTACTGGCTTCGCCGGGCTGCCATATCGTCGGTGAAGACTTTGCCCTATGGCCGAACACCTTTTCTTCTTCTTGGGATCCTTCTCACGCGAATTCTCTTCCGACCTTGCGTATGTCGAAAACCGAGGCTAATGATCGAAAGCCCTGCCTTCCACCTGAAGTGCACCACGAGCCATTAGCACCAAACCTCTGCTTCTTGTCCAGCTTATAAATCAAGACGGAAAACCATCTGAACCCTCTGTTGTCATGACCAAATGTATGTTACCTTATGATTATACTTATTTCAAGTTTGCTACGTCGTATTCACTGAGCATAATTGTTTGTGTGTTGTTTGGTTGACTGCTTGGGTGGAACATTGTTGTCCTAGTTGTTTGCTTTGCTTGCTGCTGCATGCATTTCATTTGTTTGGTATTATTTGTAGTTCACGCCCGGGCTTGGAATATATAATACGTGAGTTACTAGTAAATAACAAAGATGACAATTATATCATGAAAACATAGAAGGATAAGCAAGTAATGACATGGAAAGCATGGAAAATTGTTACCTATTGTAATACAACATTATAAAAAAATTGCAAGAAATTTATTTCACTATTGCTTGGACAAATTTAAATTGTTGTTTGCTATACCAGTATAGAAAAACATGGAAAGGATATGCACAATCTGATACCATGAATAGGAGCAGACTTCAGTATGCATACAATCTCAAACCAACAACGTTTCGCTTCCTACTGTGTTTCATTTGTTGACTGCACCAAAACAAATGCTCCTGTGTTGAAGAATTAGTTATAACGCGAAGGAGATATAATGTGAAAGAATAGTCTGGCATGTATGCTTGAGTGTAAATAAATGTGTTAAGTGTGTATGGGTTAGTGTATGTGTAAGCACATGTTATTTATTTATTAGCATGTGGTGCATGCGTGTGTGTTTCCATGTGTGTGTGTAAAAGAGTGTGCATACATAATGGTTAATGTTGGCTGCCTCAAACTAAAGTTCGGTTTCATCTCATATACTTCATACGTGCTGTAGTGAGCATATTTGTACCTTTTGCAACAGTATCATACCTTATCATGTTCCCTTGTTTCCATGACTTGAATGTAACCGACTGTCTCGAGCTTAACCATTTGTTTTGGCCATTTTATGATACACGCCTTTGGGAATAAGAGTGCTCTAACTAGTTTTACTATTTTAGCCATTTAAAATTACTGCCCTGTTCTGTTTACATATATATGTCATGCTGCATATGGACATGTTAATACCACATCCTTGTGGCCACTGATTCCATTATTAATGCATGCTACTATTTGATCCACTTTGTATGGCTGACGTATTGTGCATGTAGGTTGTGCTGTCTTAATTTGCTTTACAGATTGCATGCATTTCCTTCTTTAGTATCTTATTGACACACATTCTATTACATGGAATGAATATGGATACATACTGCCGACTCCTTTTATATTATATAACCATCTTAGGTACACTTGTACTACTGGAAATGCTTCCTGTATGTACTTGTATTATTTATATGGCTAACGTACATGCGTTTCGATGTTAGCAAAGTGACCTTGCCTATTTCTATTATGTCATTTGTAGTGTTGTAGCACCTCTGTACTCATCCTTGACATCTCCTTCATTACCAATTGCATGCCTCACGCATGCAAAATCTTGTTATTTATGTTCCCTAGGGTATATTTCGGTAGTTCTCATGGCTAACATACTCGAATTAATTAGTAAATTCATTGGGATTAGACGAATTATATTTATGTGTTTATTTCGAAGTGACTTACTTGAAATAAGTTTAATCCTGACTCAGGTGTTTTGTGTTTTTGCATGGGACGCTCGGGTCATACCCCAAGTGTTTCAGATCTAAAGATTTCAGCTCGAAAATTGGATAGGAACGTGAAGACACCCGCGGGTGCAAGGCTCGACAAAATTGTAAATCTTATTCTTTAAAAAAGCTTCATTTAAAAGTTATGCACGTTTTCCTTACTTCCGCTGTACAAATAATTGTATCAACTATGATATTTGTATGAAATTTTATTCCACTGCAAATATTGTACTCTTGGATTCTGTATTTAATTTTTTCTAACCCTGCAAGCCAAAATCAATATGTCATTTTGAAAGTTTTGAGTTGGTTTAATTACTGACTTGGGGCAGTCAAAATGGCAGGTCGTTACAGACATAGTTGGTTTACGTCTAAAACCATATGGCTCATATTGGAGTTTGGATTTCCATACCTGACTAGGTAAGGAGCTACATCCCAATTAGTATTCCTCTGTATATGAAAACATTGGGATTCAAAGAACATCTTGCAACCCGTCCATATAGAATTAGCCACTCATTTAACTTGATTGTACCGAATATATCATCACCACGGTTGTAGGCCATCCAACCGTACTCATTCTAAAGCATGCATAAAAGGGACAACCGATTTCTCTAGATCTTTGATGATATACCCTAATGGGTATGACCTATATAGCCCTGCTTCCTACTCGATTTCAGTTATTCCCCGGTTGATGAGGCTTGAGGCTATGGTTACCTTTTCGGAATATCACACAAAACTTTGAATGCCACATTGTCAAATCCGTCAATCACTAAATAATTTGAACAAAGATAATACATGTGTTAAGATAAAATAAGTTGCCTTATCTGCTACCATACTTGGTATATTAGTAAAAAAACAACGTGCTTGACATTAGGAAATGCGTTGCTAGACATCCGTCTATACAAGTTGTCTAGGATCAAGACAAACCAAAGGTATTATTTTACTACGTCCTGTTGGGATAACCCCTAAGATTATTATAAAGAAGTCTGTGCATCATGCAGAACCCCAAATGCAGAGATTACTGCTACATGTATAAACTTGTTAAATAACTAGAGACATCAACGAGAACCCCTTCGCTCCGAAGGTCTATGCCTTCAAATCATCTCCATATGCATAATTATCCCTGCAAAATTAGTTTTCGAACGCAAATTCGGTTCTAAGTGGTTTTGGGTTCAGTTCCTAACCCGGTCTCCTCAAACTAACACAACATAAGTTAAAAAGGGAATTTATTAATAGTCGGTTATTTAAATATCAAATCACACAGTATAGTTAAGTACATCAACAGAACAAACCTTTTTATTAAAATATTTATAAAAAGCCCGGTATCACAACTTATCATATCGTTAAATATATGCATATGAAATAGAAATTATAATCTAGTTCATTTACAATGATGGAAATATAAATATCGATAATCATCAACAAAGCAATAATCATCTTAAGCATCCGACCATACATTTATACCAATAACAACGAATATTATTATACGAAATAATAATATTTAGAAGTATTCTAGAAAGAGTGAGAGTTATCTCACTTTCATTTCAATTCGACGAATTTTTCCTTCTATCTATTTTCAAACAAGTGTTTAAAATTAGATAAAAATTCTGTTAGCTCCAAATCACTCCACACCAAATCGTATGCGTAGTGTTCATCCATATGATTCCAATAGACCTTATTTCCCGATCTGACCCCGTATGAAATATATATATATATATATAGGTTACAAATTTTGTTCAAAACTTAAATAATTTAAATAAACTAATTACTTTCACAAGGCATTAATTACCTACTAATTAGGTTTACAATCATGCTAATCCCTTCTCTTATCATCTTCCAAAAACCCCTGCTCTGGTAAATAACCCAAAACAGCTGTGGTACCCTCTCCCTTTTCTCCCTCGTTTCACTATGAAACTCTAAGCCAACTTCACTAACAACTACAATTTTCCAAGCTCTTCACGTCCATTATCGTAGAATCCAGCTCACACTCCCTTCCTTCATCATAACTTGACTCCTTCACCTATGTCAGCACAACAAAGGTTCGACCCTTTTAACCACCAAACTTTTCCACCCAACCCTCCTCGCCGCCATGAGCTCAACTATAACATCGAGACTATCCCCAACATCCTCCAATGACGATGAACCCATTCGCTAGTCGTTGCGGTAAATTTTCAAACTGCAAAGAATCACATCGCACCAAATAAAAAGCATATGAGGATTTAGCTCCTTCTTCTATGATTCCAACGGAACAAGAATCGCTTGATTTCGCGGAATGTACGATTTTATGCAAATTTTTGAAGAATTTAGGAAATGACGGCTCGATTTCTTATTGACCAAAAGATGGAGTCGAAGAAGGGAGGGTTTATATCGGGTTATTTAAAGGGAAACATTGTAGATATTTTATTATTTTAACAATCACATGTTATCTTCGTTTGATGTTTTTAATTCATACGATCACATATCTCATTCGATTGCCATGAAAATTGACATCCTACTCTAGTTTAACATTCCAGACCTAATGAAACTGGTTTCGTCAAATTCAGAGATTGTTTGGAAAAACCATATTATTTTGATTTCAAACCATTAATTGATACGCGTTTACATTATGCACGCTCACATTATAACTCATATTAACTTAAAAGTGGAAACCTTACAATAATTAATGTTGACCAGCTTTTTGGCAAAAGCCGTCACAATTCAAGATCGAATCTTGCTACCAAATATTGGTCCGATCCAGGCCTTCAGGAATGATTTTCATCTTAGGTCGATCGATCATGGGTCAACCTAAAACAATGTCGCAGCAAGTAAAGGCACTCCCCTAAAAGTCGACATTCTTCCAAAGTCAAAAGAAAAGTCGATCGATCGGGTCATCAATCGATCGGTCGAGCTGTTCCTAAAGAAACGGGTTAAACCTAGAATATCAGATCGAGAATACCAGATCAAACTTATTTTCTATAAGACAAGGTCCTACTCCCAAAGCTGCAGAGCCGGTCAGCTTTAATCAAGCACAATGTTTTATACGCCAAATTTCAAGCTCTACATAGGCCATGATTTCTGTGAAGAACTGTTCATCAGTAGTAGATCGGGTCCCGCCGTCTGCAACTACTTTACTAGATCAAGCTGCATGTGCCCAAGCCTGAAAAATATGTATGCCACGCTACATACCACCTTAGCGGACCTGCTCGCCTGTATATACAACTCTTTCCAAAGATAGAAGGAGAGGGGGAATCCACTACTCAAACTCATCTATTCGGCATCTGAAAATAGCATGTCATATACTCTAAGTACAACACAAGGATTTTGTGTGAATATCTCTTTTTTCTCTAATTTCTTCCACTGAAAAACTACTGTAACCTGTAATCGATAGCATAAACTAGGAGTGGGCATAAACCGCACCGCAATACGGAAACCATCTAGACCGGACCGTAAAAACGGTGCGATCGAGGATCAGTTATTTACCCACCCTCGCCCGGTGCAGGAAATGATATGGAATGTGAGGTCCCTTTTCCATCCAAGTAATGAAGTTGTTCATCATTTCCAACTGCTTTTTGAGGTATCCATTCTGGTGTGCTATCTGACCTATGAACTTGGCCAAGACTTTACCCATCTCGCCCCTAGTTAGGTATTGGGACGGGTCTTCATGGGAGGAAGCCTCTGACTCACCTTCGTTGTTGTTATTCCTGCTGCATCAGCAGGTCGAGATTGAGCGTGAGAAGGTGCTGAGTCCTTCTTCCGTTTATCCATTGGTTCTTTAAGAGTTGTCGAAGGTCATTGGGTATATCCGTGCCCACCTACATCGCACGTCAAAGTGTTGACGTCAAAAGTTGGTCTAATGACGATCAACCCACAACAAGTGTTAATCACACATGATAATATTCACAAAAATATGAGAAAAAGGTAAACAAACACAGAAGACAAAATATTTTATAGTGGATCGGCTTAGTCTAAGCCTACATCCACTTATAATCTTTGTTTATGCTAGGATTGGATGCGATTTGGTCTGGTGCGGTTTGGAGCCCAAACCGCTTCTGCACCACAACAAATGGTTGATCAAAAATACAAACCATTATACTAACCCTTCAAACAGTTCGATTAAGGTTCGGTTTTATTGTAATACAATTCTGTTTTGGTTGGGTTTGATTTGAACATGTATTAAATATCAAATAAGAGAATTACTTACATCAACAATCAATTTATATTTGTGTGACATTGTCACTTAAAGGTTAAAACACACAGTGTAATCCTGAATTGAAAGATTTGTTTGTTGCTATATGAAAACTTCAATTTTATGTTAATGAAAAACATTAACCAAACATCAGCGTTAATTAATCATAAACATTAAATAAGATGACTCAAGTAATATATAACTAATATTACGCAAAAAAATGATATAGAAACTATTATACTAAAACTACAAAATTTTCTTTTGTGATAACAATTATTATTAATATAACAACATACACTGAAAATAGAATATGCATCATTAAAATATAAAATTATATATGAATTAGTTATATTTTTATCATAAGATTATTAGCGCAGGTATTCAGTTCGGTTCAGTTTAATACGGTTTGGTTAAAGTTCAAACCGCAACTGAACCGTATCATTGCGGGTCGGTTCGGTTTGGGTTACTTGTTTTAGAGAAAGAATTCGGTGTGGTTTTTCTGCTGAGATCTAAACCCCAGATAGGTCTACACATTTTCTTCCTCCTAGTGCTACTTCACAACCCGATGGTCTAGATTTAATGTCGTCACTTCCGGAAATTATTGGAGTTGAGGTAGATGCAAATTCTCAAGTCGACTGTGGCCAAGTTCCGGGGCAGTCGACCATTTTGCCTCCGGTCCAGGGTTCGACTCAACTCGCTGTACAAATAGCTCCTGAACCAGTGCAAGTTCTGGGTCAACCAAGACAAGGATTGGTACAACCCCCGGTCCAACCCAGCATCTTACCACCAACCCGTCTTGTGCAACCTCCCTCATAGCCATCCCAGCTTGTCGATCCAAGAAGGGCTAAGGGAAGCAACCCTCGATGTCACCAAGACCACTCTACCATACCGGTCCTTAATGTGACAGCGGGAAAAACTACGGTAAACCACTCTAATGTCGCCCCAGGCGAGAGCAATACCGGGCCCGGGATGGATACTACTCACCTGGACCGATCTGGTCCTATCGCCATGGGTATAATTCAGACCAATACACAGTTTAACCAAGCAAATTTAGCCAACCCTTAACTAATACCCGCAGTCAGGGACCATCTTCACTAAACTCTCGTGGGACGAACCCAACCGACCCCATGAACTCAAGGCATGCTTCCACCCAGTCCTAGTATTGGGTTCTCACCAATGTCCCCGGTGTAGAATTGGATTCGTGGCAACAACTCATTGGGGATGGAAGCCAAATTACAAGCATCATCAAATGCTTCACTAGAGGCACATCTTCTCAACAGGTTGACGACAACATCCATCGTAGTCCTTTCACGTGAGAAATCAGCAACTCGCGCAACCCACCAGACTTCAAGCTTCTAGTTCTGGAGCCCTACAATGGCAGGACCGACTCGACCATACATCTCATGTGATATATGCGTCACATGGAAGTGAGGGGTTGCCACTGTAGGACATGATCCTACTGTGGGGCCGACATAGAGTATCTATGGAGCAGGGAGCCGATCGATTAGGGTAGTGGTTAGGGTACATTTGGGCGTATGCCTTAAGTCTACCACCTTATAGTAGAAGGGATCATCTCATTCTGGTTGTACTAGTAATAGTGCAGAGTAATCATTAGAGAACCATATACACCTTATCCTGTCTACCATGTCACACCTGCAATTTATATAGTGATCTCTCTTATCCACTTTATATTCCTATCAAGTTACTTTTATTTATCTACTTGCTAAAAGTCACTAGACTCACCAGACTTTATGTCTGACCCTCTTGGTTCCTCTTTTTTCTTCCGTTCCCCCCACCCCTAGGTTCTTAGGGAGGAAACACTCAGGCTTAGTCAGGACTTAGATATCATCTTGCTAGAGCTGCTTTCGAAGTATGGCTCATATTTTTATCTTTACTATGGCTTTGTCTCTTTTATTTGGGGAATTATGTTTTCTTTTAAGTATTTATGTACTCTAATATTAAAAGACAGAAGTTATGTTGTAATGGTTTTTGAGACTCATGGTATTTTGAACCAAGCTGTATGATTTGTGTTTGAAATAAAAATTTAAATTTCCGCTGATATCTTATTTATGTCTGTCTTGTAAAATTCTGTGTCTATTTACCTATAACGCTTCATGAAACTTAATGCATTCCCTTTGGGAGTGACATTAACGAACGTGGTGTGTCACACTTGGTATCAAAGCTGAAGGTTAGCAGATTGGATAAAGTTTTTGAAAATTATTTTCAAAAAGATTTTAAAAGAAAGCATTTTCAAAATGAAAAATCTATTTTTAAAAACATTCCCCAAAAATCCATATGTAATATTCTTCAGTCCTTTGTCTATATCTCTTCCTTTTTCCTTTTTCAGCATGTCTGGGGAACAAAATATTCCTAATATCCCAGAGATAATTATAATACCCGGATAGTTTCGTGGGTATTTGGAGGCCACGACGCACGTCGTAGTCCAAGGAAATATTCCTTCCCCAGCTGCACCAGTCATTCCTCCTCCCCCTCCAAGAGCAAATAACTTTGCCAAGATCTGTAAAGACTTCCGTGCTATGGGAGGGAAGCCATTCCATGGGAATGAGATATTCGTGGAAGTGCGGAATTAGCTCAAGGAGACCGTGGACTTGTTTGTAATCTTTGAAGTAGAGGATAGAAGGATGGTTCAGTTAGCTGCTTGGTTACTGAAAGACAAAGCCTCATTTTGGTGGGAAGTCACCCAAGCTGGGCGTCCGGCGGAAACTTAGGAAGATTTTAGATAGAGGTTCGAAATGAAATTTCTCTCCCAAGCTGAGAGAAGCATGTAGACGTAGAGGTTCTTAGCGCTCAAACAAGGAAACTTGACGGTGAAAGAGTATGTGAATAAATTCAACCAGCTAGCAAGGTTTGGATTTTAGTTGGTGGATACGCCGCACAAAAGGGCTTTGCGGTTTGCTAAAGGGCTGAATGAGCCTCTGCATGGGTTAGCCATGTCCCATATTCCAATGGGGGCCACTTTTGAAAAGCTTGTCGATATGGCACTAATGCATGAGGAAGACAAGGGAGAAAGGAAGGAAGTAAAGACTAAAGAGACATCGCAAAATAGGAAGGTGTGGCCCAAGAAGGGGCAGCAACAACAGCAACAGGAATAACAGCAGAAGAAAGGAGGGAAGAATGATAAAGGCTGTAAGCGAAGGAAGGTCATCTGATTAAAGACTGTAAGCGAAGGAAGAACTCTTGCTACCACTGTGGAGAGGTCGGACACTTTGCTAGAGAGTGCCCGAAGAAATAGGGATCACAAGGACAGGGTCAAAGGGTAGCGACAGGGCAGGTGCATGCTCTCGCGATTAGTGTTCCTGATAGAGGTAGAAAAATTTATGTGGAAGGTTTAATTTCTCTTTCAAACCATCCTATTAGAACACTTTTTGATTCTGACGCTTCACATTCATTTATATCAAGTTTTGTGGTTGAATTCTGCACTTAATTACTAGTATGGTAGTGGATTATGTAGTTATTTCAAAGCCCATTGGTGGTTCGGCTCATTTATCTGTGATTTGTCAGGATTTGAAAATATCTGTGTTAGGCGTCGAGTTTGAATGCGACACGTATGTGCTCGGGTTTATGGGCTATGGGTTGATTCTAGGAATGGATTGGTTTACCACGTATGGTGCCATTTTGGATTGTGAGAAGAGGGTCGTTAGGCTTCTGATTTGTCATGGGAGGACCCTCGAGATTTCTTGTGACCTACAAGGGTCGGTTATGCTTAGTTTCCTAGAGTCTCTTGATGCATCTCGATGACTTGCAATATGTTCCAGTAGTCCGAGATTATTCTGATGTTTTTAATGAGCTTCGGGGTTAACCCCGAAGCGAGAGATTGACTTTCATATATATTTGGTGGACAATGTAAAGCCAGCTGCATTACCAGTGCGCCACAGTGCTCCGAAGGAAAGGAGGGAGCTGAGTAAGCAAGTAAGGGAGCTGCTTGAGAAAGGGTTTATTAGACAAAGCATATTTGAATGGGGTGCTCTAGTAGTATTCGCGACTAAGTCGGATAATTCGCTTTGTTTGTGTGTTAACTATAAGGAGTTGAATAAACTCAATAAGAAGAATAGGCACCTGCTCCCAAGGATTGATGATTTATTTGATCAGCTTGTTGGTGCCTCGGTATTTTCTCAATTAGATTTGGCCATGGGGTTTCATCAGTTGCGGGTGGCTGAAGATAGCACAGATAAGACGGCTTTTAGAACTCCGGACGGTTTCTTTGAATGGCTATTGATGCCTTTTGGGATGACGAATGCACCCGCCTATTTTGTCGATCTGATGAGCATGCCCAGCATTTGAGAGAAGTTTTGAAAACACTCCGTGACCATCAACTTAAAGCGAAGTTCTCCAAATGCCATTTTTGGAGAAAAGAGGTGAGATTCTTAGGGCATATGGTCTCCAAAGAAGTGATAGCTGTAGATCCCGCCAAGGTGGTTATGGTGCAAGATTGGCAGATTCCTAAAAATGCAACCGAGGTGATAATCTTTCTTGGGTTGGCAGGTTACTATAGGAAGTTCATTAAGGACTTCGCAAAGATATCAGCCCACTCACTAGGCTGACGAAGAAGAACTTGGCATTTTCATGGGATATAGACTGTGACGTTGCTTTCCAACGACTGAAGGAGGCTCTGACAACAGCCCCAGTCTTGACTTTGCCTGACGGGAATAAAGTGTTTACTGTTTACACTGATGCGTGTGGTACAGGGCTTGGTGCGGTTCTAATGCAAGAAGGGAAAGTAGTATGTTATAGGGGTAGACAGTTGAGAGTTCATGAAAAGAACTACCCTACCCATGATCTTGAGCTAGCTGCAATAGTATTCGCGTTAAAGATGTGGCGTCATTATTTACTTGGATAGAAGTTCGGGTTATACACCGATCATAAATCTCTCAAGTATTTGTTCTTGTAGAAAGACCTCAATTTAAGGCAACAACGGTGGATGGAGTTTCTAGCTTCTTATGATTTTTAGAT
The DNA here is from genome assembly GCA_030737875.1 of Allium sativum. Taxonomy (NCBI): domain Eukaryota; kingdom Viridiplantae; phylum Streptophyta; class Magnoliopsida; order Asparagales; family Amaryllidaceae; genus Allium; species Allium sativum. The sequence goes on from CM060919.1 coordinate 663,336,701, forward strand.
TGCTTATACCCCTAGCAAGGATAACGTGGTGGTAGACGTACCAAGTAGGCAGAGGATGGCCTTGAGTCCTCTAAATAGAAGAAGAGCTTGGAGTTTATATCAGTTTTTGATTTTAGACCTTCCATCGAGATTTTTCCTGATTTGTTTGCATCCTTGGAGGTACGACCAACTCTTATGGATCAAATAGGAGCTTCGCAACAAGGTGACCCACATAATTTAGACATCATGGGAAGACTCATAAGAGGGGAGACTTCTAGTCACCTCAGTAGATATGTCATAGATGAAAAGGGGTGGTTGCGACGAGATGAAAGGCTTTGTTTTCCTCAAACTAGAAGCTTGATAAAGGTAGTCCTAGAAGAAGCCCACCATTCTAAGATGACCGTTCATCTAGGCGGTGATAAGATGTACAGAGACATGAAGAGGGTTTTCTTTTGGCCTGGGATGAAGAAAGATGTGGCTGAATTTGTTTCTCAATGTTTAGTTTGCCAGCAAGTTAAAGCTAAGCAAAAGAAGCCCGGGGGATTACTTCCTCCTTTGGAGGTCCCTCAGTGGAAATAGAAGAGCATCTCTATGGATTTCATAGATGGTTTCCCAGATCGAAGAAAGGAAACACCAGTATCTGGGTTGTGGTAGATAGATGCACTAAGAGCACTCACTTTATTCTAGTTAAGAGCAAGAGGACGACATCATAGTTGGCAACAATTTACGTTCGTGAGATAGTTCTTCTTCATGGGGTGCCTTCCAGCATCATAAGCGATCGTGACCCCATCTTTACCAGTGAATTTTGGAGGAGTTTACAAGAAGCATTAGGTACATAGTTGTGTTTGAGCACCGCTTATCATCCTCTGACCGATGGATAGACGGAGAGGGTGAACAGGATTCTTGAAGATCTTTTGAGGCTGTGTATCCTAGACTTTGGAGGGACTTGGGAAGAGCATCTTCCTTTAGTAGAGTTTGCCTACAACAACAGCTATAGACCAACATCGGCATGGCACCCATAAAAGCATTGTACGAACGACACTGTAAATCACTAAATTGTTGGTGGGAATCTACAGAAAGATTATTACTTGGACCAGATATGGTTAGAGAAACATCCGAAAAGATTGACCTCATTCGACGATGGATGAAGACACCTCATGATAGGCAGAAGTCCTATGCATACAAGAGAAGGACTGACATCGAATTTGAAGCGGGAGACTTAGTATTTATCAAAGTATCACCTTTGAGGAACGTGGTTCGCTTTGGATCAGTAGGGAAGTTTGCACCTAGGTTTGTGGGACCACTCCCCATAACCGAAAGGATTGGCCAAATGGCATGTAGTTTAAAGCTCCGAGAAAATCTATCTGGTGTTCATGATGTTTTCCACGTTTCCCATCTGTGGAAGTGCCTCCATGACACCGCAGTAATTATTGAGCCGAGCGTGTTGGAAGAAGTCGAAGTGGAACGGGGGGTGACAGTCAGGCGAGTTCCTACCCGTATTCTAGGATCAGAAGTTAAGAAGCTATGCAATAAAGAGATCAATTTGCTAAAGGTTCAATGGGAAGATAACCCCAGAGGATGCGACTTGGGAGACCGAAGACAAGATTTGTGCTTCGTACCCTTTCCTTTTCGAGGGTATGTTCTTAATTCCTTTTTCAAAATTTTATCAGTGCTTGTTTCTATCACTTGACTATATCTTATCCATTGTATTTTTCAACCTTTAGATAGGAATCCTATGGATGTAAACATGTGTTTAGGACATGTTATGCTTGATGGATGCAAGTGGATGCAAGTGTTTGCTAGTGGTTGCCTGTTGACGCATATAAACACATTAGGCACTAGATCGGCTCAATCACTCTCATACTACATATGGATGTGTGTGCATTTTCTTTTCTTTTATGGATGGAAATGGATGAGTTAGCATATTGCACTTGGACGAATGAGTGTGCACACATATAGAGCTTATATGTTATAATAGGATTATTTGCATACATATAGGATTCATGGCACTAACATAAATTGCATTAAGGAGGTCAACTGAATCAGTAGACCGCCTGATCTTCGCATTAGTATTGGGACATGTACACACATCTTTGCATATATTCATAAAAGAATTAGAAATCCTTAACGACAATGGATGCCAGTGATTGATGGATGAGTAGATGGATGATTGATGGTAGGATATGCATTCTTCTCAACTTGGAGATTTCGGGGATGAAATCCTTTAAGTACGGGGGAATGTAACACCCCGTAATTTTGTTAACATTAAAGAGGATAAATTAAATAATTATTAATTTAATATTCAGAATTAAGGGAAACGGACTACGCCATTGCATCCATCTCGAAATTCCTATCAGGATAGACATTTGGTTGGCATAAAACGGACACCATATGAAGAAGATATGAGGGTTTTAAATTTGTATAAGCGCAGAAAGAACATATATACACATATGAGTCACGCATGAGTCAGATCCTATCCAGAATAGTTCGAAAATCAAAAATTCATCAAGGCGGCAAATTTCCCGCTCTAGTTGATCGACCCCTATTATCACCATGCTGTCGGTGTGCGAACTGAGACGAATCTGTTTTCTTTGAACAACTATCAGTTTTGCAAATCAAATCTAGAGATTCAAGATCCATTCTTTCTCTTTTCTAATCCTAATGCAGTGAGTTTCTATTATGTAGCCTTTGTGGATCTTGAATTGTAACTATATTGTGGTCAATGTAAATCTTTTAATTTGGACAGTTACAATGTTGGTTAGATCCAATTCTTTATGTAAATCACCTTTCACCTATCATATTGTGGTCAATTTAGATATGTTGTAAATTATATATGTGAATCCATATTTAGATCTAAACATGTTACTATGTCATCCTAGTTATATTAGATCTATTTTTGTGACTACTTTATAATTATGTTGGATCTAAATAGTTGGACATCTAAATGGTCAATTATGATCTCGTTATGCTCACTAAGACATCATAGTTATGTAGAACTAGTAACTGTTACAAGTTCATCAGTTTTATGCTTATATGTCCACCTTATAACCATACTAGTTTGTGTTTATGCCAAGTTATGTTAAAATGATCACTTTGGTTATATTCCTATTATTTTCCCTACTATCGTTTATGACTAGGCTATTGTCTAGCCTAGGCATGCGCCAATTTATGAGTGCGCAAGTTAGGAACGGCGGAAAAAGGGTTAATATTGGCATAATTTGAATATGAACATTTTTGGACATATAATTCGAATTATTGGGTAGAGTGGGCATTAACACCTATAAAGGGAAAGGTCTAATTAATTAATAATGGAATGTCTAGTAATTACAAATAGGAATTGTAATGGCACTTATGACACGAGGTTAGGTTGCATTAGCGGTGGAAGTCTGCCCGGACCCAACCAGCATATCCAGCAGCCACTAATGTTGAACCTAATATGGGAGGTCTAAGTGCGCAAATACGAATAGGGCTAAGACATGAGGTTAGACCCAACTGTGGGATAAGACTGCACGGACCCGACCGGCATATCCAGCATCCACACGTTGTAGGCCTAATGTGGAAGGTCTAGCCCATTATGAACCATAAATAGACATGGTAATGAATTGGACTACTTAACCAAATCTAATCCATAGGGATTGTACGATTGTGAACTAAAGTTAGGGTTAAGTAAATTGATTAGATAGTGGATGGGTTAAGAAAATCTGGCGGGGGTGGGTAATATTTACATATAGGCCCACAAACTTAACCCAATAAGGTTATGTAATTAAAGACACCTAGTGGTATACATAACCTGAGGAAAATAAAAAAGTTATGTAATTAAAGACACCTTTTAGGGTAACCATAACCGAGTAGGGCTATGCAATTAAAGGCACCTAGTGGTATACATAGTCAGAGATAAACCTAGTTGGGGATACGAGACAAAGGGGAGAGCTTGTATTACATTGTTTGGGACCCATTTCAGTTAGTAACCCGGAGTAAGTATCAAATAAAATACTCCGTACTAGGCGGAGAGGGGACACGCTTAATGACTGATTGTAAGAGATCCAAACATGGAGGACGGCGTGGGCAGCGCAAACCGACCGCGCCATATGTGTGCATGAGCCGGGCAGAGGTGGATAAGACGACTGTGACACCAGTAGATATGGGGCTGTGCATATCAGTGAGGGGTTTCCACTGTAGGACGTGATACATCCTACTGTAGGGCCAGCATAGAGTATCTACGAAGTTGGGAGCCGATCGAATAGTGTAGTGGTTAGGGTACATTTGGACGTATGTCGTAAGTCTACCACCTTATAGTAGAATGGATCATCTCATTCTGTTTGTACTAGTAATAGTGCAAAGTAATCGTTAGAGAAGCATATACATCTTATCCTGTCTACCTTGTCACACCTGCCATTTATGTACTGATCTCTCTTATCCACTTTATATGTCTGTCATGTTGCTTTTATTTATCTACTTGCTAAAAGTCACTAGACTCTCCAGACTTTATGTCTGACCCTCTTTTTTCCTCTTCTTTCTTCCATTCCCCCCACCCCCAGGTTCTCAAGGAGTGTTAACCTGCCTTTTGGTCCGGTCACTAAAAGTACTCAAGACACGCTCGAGTCAACTCATCACGTGAAGCCAGGGCCAAGGGCGAAACTCGGGAAGTGCGGAAGCAAAGACCGAAGAAAGATCTCGCCAACAAGGACCTCGCACCTTCACCTTCACAACGCCGCACCAACGGAGCAAACCACCCTCGACAACGCCTCTTGTCAAAATCCGCTTCACACCCAGCCGGGTGCAAAATTTCGCACCTACCAGGTGCGAAATTTCGCACCTCGCCCAGGTGCAAATTTTCGAGGCCCGACAGGTGGAGGTGCGAATTTCTGGAAAATGGTCCCCATTTCTACCTACTCCTACCTAACCCCTACCTAACCGCTTCCTATAAATACCCCATGGCCTCACACTTCAAAGGGGATGGATTCTTGAGCCTTGAGACCTCCAAAAAGCTCCATTAGTGGCATCTCCTCTTTGAGGAAGAAGAAGGACAAAATCGTCTTTTTCCTTATTATTCAATATATGATAATTATGACATCATATATCATGAAAATTGAATGTAATGAGATGTCATGAGATAGTCTCAACCTGGTAATTCTTCCAAGTGATTAATAATATTCCAACCGACTCTTCAAAGTGGACGTAGGCCCTGACTAAGGCCGAACCACTATAAATTTCGTGTTATTTACTGCTTATGTTCTATCTAATGTTCTTGTCTATGCAACTATATTTATAATTCCTAGTAATTGGGAATCTTTGGTGTTTACGACATTTTTCGCTGTCAACATTTGGTGCTTTCATTGAGAGGATAGAAGGCCTTGACTCAATCGGCCTCGACTCTGCCTCCTGCCGACCTCATGGCTTGACTCCGCCTACCATGGACCTCATGGCTCAACTCCGCCTACCGCGGACCCACGAGGCTCGACTCCGCCTCCCACGGACCTCGACCACGACTCCGCCTCACGCGGACCTCGGCTCTAATTCTGACTCACTTGGCCTCGACTCCGCCTCCCGCGGACCTCGAACTCGACTCCGCATCCCACGGACCTTGGCCTCAACTCCGCCTCGCGTGGATCTCGGCCCCGATTCCTCCTCACTCGGCCTCGACTCCGCCTCTCGCTAACCTCGGTCTCGACTTTGCCTCCCGCAGACCTCGACTCCGCCTTACTCGGCCTCGACTCCGCCTCCCGCGGACCTCGACTCCGCCTCACTCGGCCTCGACTCCGCCTCCCGTGGACCTCGGCCTCGAATCCGCCTCGCGCGGACCTCGGCCCCGATTCCTCCTCACTCGGCCTCGACTCCGCCTCCCACGGACCTCGACTCCGCCTCATTCGGCCTCGACTCCGCCTCACTCGGCCTCGACTCCGCCTCCCGCGGACAAAGAAGGAGGTTTAGTCTCATCAACAACATCGCCGTTTGCACCAACACTCTTGACAATGGCTACGCCAACAGCAATTGAAGTGGATAAAGCGACCAAACTATAGTCACATATAGCGAGGGGGCACAGTACCGAGAGACTGCTCTCGCTTGATTATCAATGACGGACCAGATCCTACGAACCAACCTCTTTCTCAACACAACTCAATGACCGCTAATCAGGATGATGGGCCCGCTATTCCAATGGCCCGCGCTGTTCCAGAACAGAATCTGCATCAATCCGTTCTTCATCAAGATCCGATTATAGATGTCGAGGACATGGAGGAAGATAATCCGGACGTCCATCATAGGAAACGCCCTCGCAATAGGACCCTGGAACCTCGCCAAAACTCATGGGTCCCGATGGTGGATCCCCATCCAACATACCTTCTTGACATGGTCCAAAGGATCATGAGGGAGAGGCGAGGAAACATGCATATTTCATGGGAAGCACACATTAGGCGCAACTCCTTCACCAGGAGGGTAAATGAAGCTGAATGGCCACACCGCTTCAGCATGCCACAGATGCCGCTCTATGATAGCACAACCGACCCCTGTACCTTCTTAAATCAATATGAATGGCAAATGGACTCAAGCCGGGGCAATGATCCGGTCAAATGCAGGTGCTTCCCAGTCTTCTTATCAGGAACCGCTTTGTTATGGTTCTCTCACCTCCCACTCGATTCCATTAACAACTTCACCCAATTAGCAGCAGAATTTGTCAAGCAATTCAGAGTGCACATCCCGACTTCGAAGAATTCCCTCACCTTGTCTAACCTAAGCCAAGGACCAGCTGAGTCGCTCAAATGCTACCTCTCCCGGTTCAATGTCACGCTCGCCGAGGTCAAGGGTCCAGATCCTTGCACCGTACTCTGTCAACTAGCCAAAGGTGTCCTCCCTACTTTCGAATTCGGGGCGTGGATCAATCGGAAGCAGCCAAAAAGCCTCGATGCTTTCCATGAAAAGGCTAGGCAATACTTATGTCAAGAAGAGGCGAGACGAAACCGACTCCCCAGGGCCGGTCTTCCCAACAATCCACATGCAGATACCATAAATGACAACATGAAAGGGAAACAGATAGCGAAGCTCTTTGATAAGGACAAGGGGGCATGTCCCCACAAACAAAAGGCCGAATAACAGTAGGCAAGGCGGCCACAACAACGGCCAAGTTCCTACGGAACCCAAGAAGTCTGGCTCTCACAGGACATACGAGATCCACACCCCGCTGAATGAAGTCTTGGAAACAATCTACCGAGAAACGTGCAATGCGCTCCAATACAAGAAGCCGTACAACAGGGAATCCACTAATCATGAGAGGATGACCGGCAAGTACTGTCGGTGCCACGACATGTACCAATAATTGCCGTCAATTCAAAGACGTAATCGAAAAGCTTATCTGCGAGAAGCGCCTTGAGTAGTACGTCCAAAGAGCATCATGACTCTCGCTAGCGTTGAGCAGAATTCCGGCAAAACCTAACGCTCATCCCCATTGGCCGCAATTGACACTGGTACCTCTCACCCGCCCCGAGCGGCGGAGGACCCTCTTCGAAACAGATATTCTTCAACTTGTGGACCCCGAAGCTCCTGCGGCTCAAGCACATATTCACACGCTTTATAAGAAATATGAGAATGTAACTCTCGCGCTAGGCATTGAAGATCAACACCAACCTTATGCGCCAACTTCAAAAAAAAAAAAAGAGTCGACGCATCGTCATTCTTCTTCAGCTTGCCCAGAACCGCTTCCGCTCACGGCGCACCGCATCGAAAATTTCTCCATTCGAAGATAAGGGCCCACGTCAAGGAAGAAAGTTTAGTCTCATTAAAAACATCGCCATCCGCTCCAACATTCGTATGGCGACAACAACAACGACAGAAAAGAGATGATGATCAAACCATCATCACTTACGGCCAAGGAACAAGGTAACAAACCGGGGCCGTGTAACCAACCATCAACTCAGAAAAGCCCAACTATCGCCACTCGCAACCAGAGTCCCGCTCTTCCAGCAGCTCGTCGGACCAAAGTGCTTCCGAATCCGGGTGCACCCCAGCTCGCCCAAACTTGACAGCTATACCAAAACCAGACCTCCATCGAATTACGTCACTCGAGGGGGGGGAAGGGTCAAAAGAACAATCAATAATCCTACCATCGATTTAAAAGCTTGACTCGAGCGGTAGGAAGAAGCTTTCAATACCTTCCTCGCCAGAATTGAAGACATGACAAGAAGCACTTCAGATCCGGCTGGCCAAGCATGCATTATGGAAGCAAGTACCGATGCTCCTCCACCATCGACTCGGGACTTGGGGCAACCCCGCGAACTAACCGATTAGCCGACGCCACTCCTTGAAATGGTGTCGGTCCTGCTACGCTTGGGGGTACCCCTAATCCCGACATCGCTCCAGCTCGATGTGCTTCGATTGGTCAGGCTTTGCAGTTGGAAATGTTGCTCAAGCACCAACGCGTGCAACTTTGGATGGTACTCCTCCCATTGTTTCATGAGTCAGAATTACGCTCGATGTGGCCCCTCCAGTTGGAATCCAATAGGACCTTCCTCTCAATCATCCGACTCCCAACTTGGACGTTATCACTAGGGGCACCAGTGCCACTATGGGCAATCGAAATCAACTGCTGGCTTTCGAAAATGGGTCAGAGATCCCAGGTGTCATCCGTCAGCACACTCCAGGAATTATCCATTCACTAGGATCACACGCAAATCTGAGTGGCCCTGACACTCCAACACACCACATATGGCATTCCATGAAGGCATGACTGACCTCTAATCTCTGCAATATCCGGGTCACCACCAGAACCAGAACGCGTCATCCCGGCCGTCCCCGGCTTTGACGCTCAAGCCTCCGCTGGGAGGACTCAAACTGCTATGATTCCGTACTTATCACCTACGCTTCTAGCATCTAACTGGGCCCAAGTTCAATTCAACTAACTTCCACAACATCATGCAACCGAAGTTGGACACTCCCAGATTGCCAAAGGCCTTTCGCCAAGAAGGTGCGCTAGGCTTCAAAGTCTAGGGCTAGATCACGACCTCTAAAATGCGGCGGGAGCCCAACCTCCGATTGTCACCGACACGATCCATGGATCGTAAGGGAATTGCGGGGGCACGCCCACGACGTCTGCGAAAGCGGTACGAGGCGTAATCCATTCACTTCGGCTAGCCACAATACCAAATGGCTCCAATGGCGCTAGCACTCCGACATGCTAACGCTCGCCCCATACTTAAAGAAGCCATGATTTTCGAAGCTTCGATAGCTGCCACAAATGGAACGTGGGCTCATTACACATCGCCGACGCCATAAAGTGCAAGTGCTTCCCCGTCCTTATCCAGGACGGCTCTATCCGGGTTCTCCCGATTTCCTAACTCGCCAAAAGACTGGTCGCGCAATCCAAGATGCACGTCATGATACCCAGATACATCCTCTTGGTCTCGAACAGTTACCAAGGCACCTATGAACTCTCAAAGGCCATCTCGAAAAATCCAACACCGCCTTTGCCGAAGTCACGGAACCCACTCCTCGAGTCACGCTCGTCCAGCTTACAAAGGGCATGCCACCTAATTTCAAACTTAAAGCATGGACCGGTCAAAGACAATCAAGGACTCAGAAGATCTTCTGCATAAGTGCCGACTACTTCCTATGCCGAAATCTAGCATAAAGGAATCAATTTCCTACCCTCAACATCCTGCCTCATGATAACGCCCAGAGCTCCAAAAACTCTGATCCCACCGCTTTGCACAATCTTGCTCACGCCGACAACGTCAGAGCTAGTCGCAATAGCAAGAGGAAGCGTCTTCGACCTCCGTCCTTCCATATCTATACTACTCTCAACAACACCCCCAAGAAAATCTATTTCACAACCTACAACTCCCAACCGTGCAAAAGACCCAAACCTAAATGGCTGACGAACGCACCAAGGGATTCTATAGGATATTGTCGGTTCTACACCGTCCGTAGATACAACACGAACATGTTTCGCCACTTGCAGAACAACATTGAGGAACCCATCTGCATGGAAACTTCGAGGCACTCAACGCTCATCAAAGATTCTCATTGCACAGGATCTCCGAGCCACTCGACGCTCATCGGGGGTTCCCACTTCGCGGGACCTTCGAGCCACTCGACGCTCATCGGAGATCCGCACTACATAGGGTCGCCGAGCCACTCAACGCTCATCAGAGATTCCCACTAAACATAAACTTGACTGACAATTAATCCCTCAAGATCATCCCCCGGCTCGTCAGGACTGTGGCAACAATGAGCATCCATGCCTCATAACCCAACTCGCGCGGGTCGCCTTTTGCACCGATCTAGTTGTTATCAGGCCTCAAGTGCTGTAAGCCCTCCAAATGGCTTCTGTCCGACTTATAGTCAACCATTACGGCTAATTCGTATAAACGAGCGCACTACACTGGATCAACATCTCCGACCCGGGAACCGGTCCCCTGGATCAAGCTTTAATCAGCAACGAGTAGCCCGATACATCAACTCCAGAGTCCGCCATAAGGACCTCAACATCGGCAACCTCGTCTTACAATGGGTCTTTCCTCCACCAGCAGGCCTTGCCCCTCGTTAGGAAGGCCTACACTCATTCAACGGAAGCTCAGCGATGGAACTTTCAAACCCTCAACTGTGGACGGAGCCGAACTCCCAAGGGCATGGAACAACGAACGTCTTCGCCTCTACTCTACATAACCTAGTGAACAATCAAGTCAGGCCTTCCAACGATATCTTGCTTTCCTACAATTCGAGTCATTGCAAAGGCTACTACTACCGGAGATATCCGTGGGAGTGATGTTCAGTTTCCTGTATCCCTTCCATGTTTGCTCCGTGCATGATGTGTCTGATTGACCCTGACAAGCAGCTTGTGTTCAAACTTCCTATCGCCGCATCGGTGCCCCCAACCATGGAAGCCGGTGCCGCCATCCGAACCTCGATCCAACATCGAGGTCAAACCACATTGGCAACGATCGGCACCCCGAGCACGGGTGCCGGTCACGCCACTCGAGTCGCCGGCCCTCGGCGCGACCGAGTGTAAAAAACCTCTAACTCGAACCTCGGCCCAAGGCCGAGGCCGAGGATAAATCGTTCGCCCAAGTCCCACGCGACTTGGGGCCGCCTAAGATACAGCCGGGAGCGATGTACATTTCCCCCTGGCTACGGGTACCTGTCGAATCTCGGCGCAACACCGAGACCGACCTTAAATCGTTTCCCCGAAGCCCTAAAGGCTTAGGCAGCTCATGGCCACGATCGGACCCTACGCGCTGATGAACGGAGCTTTTCTCCAGTGAATAAACGACGCCGTCCCTCGCTCCAACCCGATGAACGACGGGGTAGCCACACACCAAACGGACCGCATAACGCGACGTCATACGCCTTCTCTACACTTGGGATTTCCCTGGGCAACCCAAGAAAAAAGCAGGTGCTCAAACCTGGCTTCACAAACCACGGGTTTCTTGAGTTGAGGGAAACTTACTAGAAGCCTGCGCTCTACCTCACCAATCTTGAACAACAACCCAGAGCGCGGTACTCTGTCTCACCCCTCTGGAACAACAACCCAGAGCGCGGTACTCTGTCTCACCCCTCTGGAACAACAACCCAGGGCGCGTCACACAATCACACCCCTCTGGAACAATCAACCCAAAGCGTGGTCTCCGATCGCATTCCTGTTGGTGTAACAACAAGTACGCTTATGCCAGTATGTGACGCCGGAAAACATGAGAAGAACGTTCGAGCACTTAATACAAAATGCGATATTTACTAATTCATATTCCATTTCGCACACACGTAAGACAAACTACATGTCTAACATCTCTTCTCTCTGATGACAGGGTATTCATGAATACCACACCATGTCTTTAAGGACCAAAAGCGAGGACCGCGCTCGCATATACAATTGGTTCACCTAACCCACAGTATCTTTAATTCCTTTAACAACTACTGATGCTATTCATCCTTTTCTTTTCTTTTCTTTTGTCTATACAAGTTCGATGCAGGCAGGTCACCACTAATGACGAGCCCTTTCCTTCCAGAGCTGCTTCCTCCTCCTCTACTCTACACAAGAGTAATGGATTTGAGGCATCGATGCACGCCTTCCACCATCATCCTCGCCGCTTGTAATCATCATAGCCTCCCCAAGAGCAACACATGGCAACGGCTTAGGGACGATATTAGAAGCAAGGACCAATCCAACATAGGTGTCTCCCCAAGCCTTCTTGGCGCCTAACTCCGCTCTCTTCTCAGCATCTTTGGCAGTCTTCTGATCAACTAAGTGCCTGGCCCGGAGCCACATAATGGCATCCGCTACAAGTGTGCTAAGGGTCCTCTCGCCCTCTTCTAACGGGCGTCACCAGCGGCTTTCCTTATTCCTAGCCTACTCAGAGGCCCTCTCCTTCTCCGCCTCAGCATCGGCCTACCTCCTCGCCACCACGGAAGTAGATTTCTCCTGGGCATCCTGACTAGACTTTGCCCGGACATCTTGTATGGCAGGCTCATCCTATCCGTCTTCCCCTCCGACTTTGCCATCGGCCGGGCTTCCTGATTCTCCACCCCAGCTTGCATTGCTTGCCCGCTTACATCAGCTACGCCTGGTCAACCACAACTTCTAGTCCTCCAAAGAGGCTCACATGAATGTGGTATCCCGAAGTCCATGGTTCCTCCTACTTCTCCAAAGTGTTCCCGTTGAAACTCTAACTGGGATCCGGACGCTTAAGGAGGCGTTGGGGCAAAGCCCGGTGTCACCTCCACTCCAAAGGGGGGCAATCCAGCAAAAGAAGCATCTATTTGACTGTTAAGGGTTCATCGCTCGCAACCTCTTCAATTGACAAGTACTCGAGCTCGGGGGCGGTCCCCCACCTATCTCTGCGTCATCGCAGGACCTGGGGAGGATCCCTACTAGCCCCCGCGCCTCCGTTTCCATCGCCTCAACCTTCGGGGCAACCATTCTAAAGAGGAAAATACACCTCGCCACCAGGATGATCCAGACCCAAAAGCTCGGGTCTTGGAAACTTCTAACCTCCCGCCAATACTAGGTAGACCGGGTGTTGAAGCCAGAATCAAAGGACAGAGGGACTGATACAATCACTAGTACCCTGAGGAGCCGGAGAATTTAGACAAGTTCCCGAGTTCCCATGGCCGGTTCATTGGGTTCACAAAGTCTCAGCGTCCTGCCAGCAAACTCGTACTTAAACGCAACATGAAGCTAACTCACGCCCCTCGATGCATACCTACAAGCGCATCGAAACGTAGCGACGACACCTAGTTTGGATAACTATGGCAGTAGTTACCGGCAATTGTCAGCGCCATTTTTTGAACCGGATAATGACCCCAATATAATTGGGTTGGAGACTAACAACTCGACCATATGCCCGCATCTTGCGCGCATACCCGAGCGATCAGTCCGCAAAAGTTCATTTCCAGAATCATTCGTTAACCAATTGTGTTACGTTCAACTCCAATCACCGACCAGACATGAAACATTGAGCAACGATCCAAGCTTGCTAGCTCATTATTGACGTCGAGCAAAATTTACCAGGTACCCGGGCATGGGGCAACCCTCTACGGATTGTCACAACGTCCTGGCAATTCAAGACCCGATCAGATCCCCTTAAGTCTCTGCACTGGCATCATCTTCACAGCATGCTACAGAGCCGCCGTGTTTAGAGCACCTTCACCTCGCAACGGAAGCGATCTGAAGCCAAAGTTCAGGCCATGGAGGCTTCTCGGCTTCCATCAGTACCCAGACCCTACAAAAAACTGATACTCCAGAACATGGTGGCAGCCTTTAGCTTCAATAACTAACGCGACGGCCATCACCAACCGCCAGTGCAACACCTAAGTCAAGATGCAGCCGCGTCGTGGTTAGGTTACTGATTAGATCCCAAGACTGACAGCTTGATGACGTGTCAATATCTTATATAAGCCTTCAGGCCGACAATCCAAGAAAGTCCATTTCTTGAGGACCGCGTCGCGAGACCAAAAATCACTAATCACTGCCCGCTCATATGGCGCCATGACAAGGATCAAGTTTACAAACTTATGATTGAAGACAAGGCTCGACAAAGTCATGGGAGTGCTAGGTTATGTCTCGTGCTCCCGTGCATCGGATTAGTTGTCATCTCCTCAACCAAGATTCGAACTCCCGAAGAGCGTGAAAGACTTAATAAGCATTTGGGACACAAAGCCCAATCCCGTATCCACACATGCTTGGCAACCTTTATCCAAACTCCTAATCCAGTTTCCCAAGATCCGCCGCTCCATGCTCTTGGGTACCAAATCTGAAAGCCCTCTTACTTTCCACCTCTCTCTTCCCTTCTCACGAAAACCTAACAACACCTCGAACATCCAAAATACGAAAGAAGTAGTTTGGCATCTTTCATGCCTTACGATGATTTTCTATCCGGAGAAGAGGAGAAAGGAAGTAACTACAATCAAGGGATCGGTATGCCCCGAACGAACGTTCCAAGATCGAAATTCGAGATCGTACACCAAAATACGGCTACATCTACTTATCTTCGAAGCCCTAGCTACCAAGTCAATCACGACTCAACGAACACTTGCATACTCACCAAATGCTCAATCATCAAAGCACCCGCGTACGCACATCCCCCGCAAGTGTCAAATCGCCTAAAACATGCGACGACGGCACTATGCAGATACTAAGCAACGCGAGTGCGACACCAAACCAACAATGGCTCCCTCACGATTCCCCAATGAGCGTGCCCGCTAGCTAACATGTTTTTCCTATAACTTGCAGGATAACTTGTAGAAGGGATCATCTCATTCTGTTTGTACTAGTAATAGTGCAGAGTAATCATTAGAGAAGCATATACATCTTATCCTGTCCACCTTGTCACACCTGCCATTTATGTACTGATCTCTCTCATCCACTTTATATGTCTGTCATGTTACTTTTATTTATCTACTTGCTAAAAGTCACTAGACTCTCCATAATTTATGTATGACCCTCTTTTTTCCTCTTCTTTCTTCCGTTCCCCCCACCCCCCACGTTCTCAGGGGGTGTTAACCGGCCTTTTGGTCTGGTCACCAAAAGTACTCAAGATACGCTCGACTCAACTCATCGCGTGAAGCCAGGGCCAAGGGCGAAACTCAGGAAGTGCAGAAGCAAAGACCAAAGAAAGATCTCACCAATAAGGACTTCACACCTTCACCTTCACAACGCCGCGCCGACGGAGCCAACCATCCTCGACAATGCCTCTTGTCAAAATCCGCTTTGCACCTAGCCGGGTGCGAAATTTCGCACCTACCAGGTGCGAAATTTCGCACCTCGCCCAGGTGCGAATTTCCGAGGCCCGACAGCTAGAGGTGCGAATTTCTTGAAGATGGTCCCCATTTCTACCTACTCTTACCTGACCCCTACCTAACCACTTCCTATAAATAACCCATGGCCTCACACTTCAAAGGGGATGGATTCTTGAGCCTTGAGACCTCCATAAAGCTTCATTAACGGCATCTCCTCTTTGAGGAAGAAGAAGGACAAAATCGTCTTTTTCCTTATTATTCAATATATGATAATTATGACATCATATATCATGAAAAGTGAATGTAATGAAATGCCATGAGATAGTCTCAACCTTGTAATTCTTCCAAGTGATTAATAATATTCCAACCGACTCTTCAAAGTGGACGTAGTACCTGACTGAGGCCGAACCACTATAAATCTCGTGTTATTTACTGCTTATGTTCTATTTAATGCTCTTGTCCATGCGACCATATTTATCTTTCCTAGTAGTTGGGAATCTTTGGTGTTTACAACATTTTTTGCCGTCAACAGAGAGGAAACACTCAGGCTTAGTCAGGACTGAGATATCATCTTTCTAGAGTTGCTTTCGAAGTATGGCTCAAGTTTTTATCTCTACTATGGCTTTGTCTCTTTTATTTGGGGAATTATGTTTTCTTTTAAGTATTTATGTACTCTGATGTTAAAAGACAGAAGTTATGTTGCAATGGTTTTTGAGACTCATGGTATTTCGAACCACGCTGTATGATTGTGTTTGAAATAAAAATTTAAATTTCCACTGTTATCGTATTTATGTCTGTCTGGTAAAATTATGTGTTTGTTACCTATAATGCTTCACGAAACTTAATGCATTCCCTTTGTGAGTGACATTAACGGACATGGGGTGTCACTAGGAAGTTACAGTAACTTCTCAGAGCCTTGTATGTTGCTTCCTTGTTATTCCTTGGTTTTTAAGAGCCTCAAAGTATCTTTTTACTAGCTTAAAACAATGGTGATTGCTTCTAATCCAATCCCAGGTAACTTGTGCGACTCACACTTTCTAGTTTACAACATTTTCTATTTATTTGGGTAGAATCTATTGAAATACGTACGTTTAAGCCTCCATTTGCTATGAATTATGTTCCTGTGGTAATCTCAGTATAATGCCAACTTTGAAAAATAATATCTTCTCGAATTCTTAACAAATAGATGTCAAATTTGTTCCGGATTGTTGCTTGGATATTTGTCTTTGTACATGTAAATTTTGGTTCTAATCCATCACTGTTTGTGTAAAGACCCACTAATTTTAAAGGTCCAAAATTAATTATAAACGTCATCAAAACATGCTTACAACTAATTTCAGATATTAAAAGTGGTGGATCTTAAGTAAATAAGATTTAAAAATACAAGAGATGATTAATAATATGGAAGATCTCATGATGGAATAAAATAAATAATTACATAACTAAAACATCATAATCCATTTTATTACATTAAACGTCCACAAATCAAAAACAACAGCGATACAATAAGAAGTGAATTTAAATAAACAACTTCTAGATCCAACATGTAGACTAAGCTCCTTTCTTCTTCATTTTTTTTCTTTTTTCCATCTCATATCTTCCAACTTTACAAATTCTGTTCAAAGAGGAATAAAAAGAGTTTCAACTATATTTGGACTACGCCTAACCCTATACATCCCGACCCAATCTAAGGGTTCCAGTGGCTATTGCATAGGAAAAGATTGCCTACGTACCCATTTTGAGGGATCAAGCCCACGTAGTTCTACTTCCTGCTCTTCTCCTGCATCCAAATACTCATTAGTACATTAAAACCATTTCACACATTCAACCATTGCAATCAATGTAATTCAATACAATTAGTGTAAACATTGCTCACTGTAATAACACAATCAAGTAAGAGCAGAAAATATTATCCAAAAATATCACCATATGAAATAAACAAAATAAAATTAACATGCAATCTTCAACAACCAACCACATCCAATGACAATTCCAACTTATAAAAGAAGGTAGTAAATTTAACATACTTACACAATTATAATTTGTCAATCATAATTGTTAGTCATCAATGTAAGTATAAACCATTTTGTGTATACAAATCATCCCAAATTAGTAACACAGTCACCATCGCATTGTAATCCAGTTACTATTGGTATCACAACATTCATCATTAAATAACCATCAAAAACTACATATTTACATGTAGTAATCAATGATAAAACATCGCACGAACATTTTAATGCGATCCATCAACAAGAAACAAAACATGTAATAAATAAAAAATAACTATTAACATGTATTAGAACCATTAAATAACACTTACCACAATTGTTTTTATTACAAGTAAAAGATTATCATACTATTGTTTCATTATAAATGAAACTTTTTTGTTTTATTCAGTTTTAGAATTTTCATTGTTTCTTATCTTTCAAAACATTATATTATATTTTATGAGAACATAACATATCAAATAACTTTGCAAATCAACTTATTATTGTGTTACATAAAATAACAATTTCATATTAAATACTTATTACAATAGAAAGTTATTTATTTCCATTTATTCTAAAGCAATGCAATTTTCAGTAAAACCAGATATATATTTATAAAATCTTATTTTGTCGAATAACAATAAACGTCCTTTGTTACTATTTATGAATATCTTCACAAATTCAAAAATAATAAACATATTTGACACCCCACATTAATTTCATTATATCTTTTTCCAAAAATACTATTATTTAATTAATAACTCCCTTGTTCAAACACATCACTTATTTCAACTGAAATTCTAATAGCATAATAACCAATAATAAATAGCCAAGGCATACACAGCATATCCAAGATATCTCAAATAGCTAACAATTTTCAATATATCACATCACAAATTTTCATCAAGTGACAAAAAAATTTATAATTTAAATCAAATAACTCATACCAATGCTTTTGTTGTAGAAAATCTGTAATGAACCTTACGTTCGCTTTCTGCCTCTTGGATTTGATTCTATGCCTCTCTCTCCTTTGATAATTCTCTTTCTTTTCCTATTTTATTTTGGTTCTCCCAATTCTTTTATCTAGCTTGAGATCATTCCATAATTTTATGAAGAAAAAGCTTTGAAGGAAAAATAGAATGTTCTCACAGAACTTTCCCAAGGGAAGAAGGAAAGAAGATTAACTTGCTTATATAGGAGTTAGGGATTGATTTCGTTCTAGCAATTCCCAAATTAAATCACAGCTGCTCTCTTGTTTACTTCGTAATGAAGTAAGATCTTAAAATACATCACATATGTCAGTTCTTATTCTCATCCAATTAATGACAAGAAGAGAAATTTGAATATACCATTAAACTGGGTATCAATGAATATGTTTTTAAAACCTATAAAGAAATTGCTACTTATATGAGAAGTAATTGCTAGAATTTAGGGAATAAATCCGTAATAAAAATAAATTAATTGACATGCATGTCAATCAGTGCCTAATTAACCCTCACATGCAGAATTAATCTACATTTACAAACATGCATTTATATGACAATTCAAAGTTATGACAATTAATCTCTAACAGCTGCAAAAATATGCATAAACCTCATAATAATCCATAAGTAAAATATATTGTCAGTTGATGCAAATTGATCGCTAACATATTTTCAAAATTATGTATGCATATATTTCAAATCCGTATGTATGTGTGTATATATATGTGTGTGTGTATATACATACATACATATACATACACACATATTATTTCAAAATTAAAAATATATGTACATACATTTGAAAATGGGAGACACATAGGATACAAATGGGAGACACAACACATACATACATACATACATACATACACCCTATGTATACGTACATACATACATACATACATACATACATACATATATATATATATATATATATATATCTACACACATAAAATCTTTTCTTATATGCAACATTTGATCCTATGTGTCTCCCATTTATATCTGTGTACATATACACATACTTCCTACTTGGAACATGCATCTTAAAATTAAAAATATAACACTGACGGGAATTGAACTCATGACCTCATGTATCAAATTTTACTCACTTAATCCCTACCCAAGCACTATTTTTATTCTTAAAATAGGAACACTGAGAATTAATGGTTTCATGTGCGTATCTTTCATTCAAAAAAAAAAATCAATATCTTGTAAATGATAACTTCAAATATATCAAAATTATATATATCAAACTAATCGTCTCAGAAAGACCTTCGCAATGGTAATAGATACGACATTTGGTTTATCCTCTAGTAATAATTAATTCTTAAATACTTAACTTTTAGAACTGTAAAAGTTGCGGGATATTACATTCTTCCTTCCTCAAAAGAATTGCGCCCTAGCAATTCCCCAAATATAAAACCTATTCAAAATAATAAATCTTTCATTAGGATTAAAAAAAATAAAATCATCCATCATAAGTTAACTTCCCATATGTAATAACCATAGTTTCTAGCCAATCACACAACACATTATAATAAAATATGTACTGTCGTGTCATTCTATGGAATATGTGGTGTGTAAAACTAATAATCCATCAACAAAATGTAAGATAATGAAAATCACTACTTGACAACATGAACCATAGCATTTTAAAGATAATTGACTATAATTGAAATCCATAGCAAACAACATCCTCATACAAATAAAAGAACACACATAAATTAACAATCAACATGGTTCACAAGAATAAAGCAATCCTAAGCTAAGTGAAAAATCAATACATCATCAGTAACAATGAACATGTGTATGTCCATTCATGTGTGAACCGTATAGTTATCCTAAAGTGTAAATTCCCAAAAAAGTGATGAACTTCCTCAAAGCCTCATCCTTATAATAATAGATAATAGTCAAAATAGAATCCCTAATCACTGTTTTACTTTAGTACCTACGGTGATAGCCTAGCCAAAGAAAACACAGAAGATAACACAAAATCAATAATAGTAACCATAACATGGTGCTCCACGGTTCGGTTCGTACTCCCCTCCTCCGATCCGATCCGGTTTGGCTAAGTTCCTGCACTTCTTTCCAGCGACTATTTTACGCCATTCGACGGCGTTTTCAACCAATCTATCTTTTCTAATCAATCACAAAACATACCATACAGTCATAGCAACATATAGGATCGACTACTAACATCAAAACGACAATTTGATAGGTTAAAACGGATCAAACATAGCCAAAATCCCATATTTTCCCTTAAGCATGTTTAAGAAAAACTAATGATAGGATTAGTAAAACTTAACCAAATTAACCAAATTTTCTAACAGAGAAGGGCGTTAAGCAAGAGAATAAATTCTCCGCCGCCAAACAGATGTATATTTAATAGAGATCAATCAACACAGAATAAAATCCAATGTCAGACACACAGTCTGTTTACAAGTTCGTTCTGGGTCTAAACGAAACCGGAGGCACTTTCCTCGCATATCCATCGATCTCCAAGTACGTCTGGACGATCACCAACTGATTCCCTCCTCTTGGGTGTACAACCCAATCAAGATCATCAGTAATCACCCAAACGACGTGAAGACTTCCGGTCTTCAACCACAGTCTTCATCTTCGACATAACGTCGAATCGGTTATTCAGAATGGGTATAAACCCGGCCTTTCCGAATAACCCACGTGTATAATAGACAAATGTTACACAAACCCAACATACGCCTCATTTCAATTCAGAATATTCTTTTATTCAAATTTTCACATTCTTCGGGAAAGGTTCCCATTAATTTTATCAAAGATAAATTCTTCTAAATTTATTCTTTAATCTTCCTTTGGATATCATTTCAAACCGTATTATAGTTTTCCAAACTAGTCGGGATTAGCGAACCACACCGAAGTAATTATTTGTTTTATTTCCCAATCCCAACCTATTCATCCCATGGAGTAATACTGGTAATACTCCATATCTAACACCACGGTGTTATCGGTAAAATTAATTACCATTTCACGTTCAAATCTAATTAAAGATTTAACTATCGCTGTGGAGCAAAACTGGTGATACTCCATCCTCGTTCACTTCAATCTAATTAAAGATTCGTTAAAACTCCACTTAGTTTTAATCTTCTCAAAAATCAATATCCTGTCTTTAACTGGGTTAAAGAACCAACGTCATCTAAAACACGGTTCACGATAAACCCAAAATCACATTCTATTGTTAATCGGGTTAAAGAACAGGTGTTATTCAAAACACCGCTCACGATAAACCCAAATCACATTTTAAATTCAATTCCAATTAATATTATTTAATTGGTACACTTCATTAAATCTAAATAGAAAGATTTATTCTTTTTCTCAACTGGGTTTAAGAATAGTGTTAATAAAGACACCATTCATGACAAACCCAAATCACATTTGATATTAAATACAAGGCTATGAATAGAAAATATATCGGCTTATATTCAATATCAAATTCTACGACCAACAAATATCGTATTGGAAATAACGATATAATATAGCTTTCAAATTCCCATAACAATATTTGTATAATCACGAAATCCAACATCGAAATATTCCAAAGATAATTTCGATTCAAATCCCTCCCAATTCACGAATTGGAAATTCTGATTATTTTTAAAACCACTTTCAATCCATTTTATTTATTTAAAAATAATTGGATTTTTATTTCTAGTTATAAACTAGTTCATTTCGATAAAAATATACTTTTATCCTTTCAAATATGGACTTTTTCACCCCAGTTCTTCCCAAATCATTTCTTATGATTGTATACAAATTATTGATATTTTTAATAATTTTATCATGGCCCGTACAGTCGATTTCCATCAACGGCCATCGAACTGCACTTACAGAGACCTTTTCCAAATTTGTTTTGGACATAATTCCAAACCCAGCCGTTAGATTTCAAATTTCTAATATTCATTGGAAAGCTCTTTTCGATACGAACCCAACGGTTCCGGTTTTAGGAGAATCCGACGGTCGGATCTCCCGCAACGTCAATTCGAAGTCAATGGTCGAAATTCACGAACTGCCGCAGCGCGGCGCGTTCTATTCAGGCCATTATATATATAATATATATATATATATTATATATATATATATATATTTCATCGATTTCCTTTTAAAACGAATTTTATAAATCGTTTTAAATTCGTTTTCGAAACGATTTCAACTTCATATTCAATTTCGAATCGAAATTGAATATTCCACATCATCGATATACAAATGATAATATTTTCAAAACGTTATATTTTGAAATCACTTCCTTTTCTATATTCATTATAAAAGCGAATATAATCGATATAAATATCGCTCACGTCAAAATGGCTCATCTCTAATCAACACGGCTTTATATATTTCAATAAATTCGTTATTCTATTCAACAAATGAATATTTATTCTATTCAACACATGAATATATATTTCTTTCAACACATGAATATTTATTCTTTATTTCCCCAATTGGAATGAGGCCCAATCAATTATCATATAATGTTAATTATATGGTTTCCACACAACACATGTATATAATAGCACTGCCAAATAATCAACCATCATCCAAAGTGCACTACACAACTTCATAAGCATTAAATATGAATATTTAACTCTTACACAGCTTGTCAATCAATCGATCGACATACTACTAATTATTGGGATTAGTGTATGTCATATGTTATCCCAATACCCGTGTGGGGTTTCAAATCAACAAACACAGATTTTTATTTATTCACATACCCGTTAAAAATTATATTTTTAACGATAAAATATTTTTAACTACATAAATATTTTACTTCATTACACATCACACAATCAATTTTCACAACACATCAAACAATCAAACATATAAGCCATCCATGGTCTGTGGGCAACGGGTGTCGGGTGCTGCTAAGCACCGTCTGCATCCTAGTATATATTTTTAACTAGAAAAGGAAATTTAAAGGTGAGAAGTTCTCACCGAGGGTTCCACTCCGCCGTGCTTTACTTTTGAACTGCTGAACCGTCTGAATCTATTTGCAATCCTAATATAGTCCTTTTTACGCTGTTCACCATAAAAATTATATTTTTATTGTTTCATTTCAATAAATAAAAATCATATTTTTATTTGTACTTCATATATTTTTACAACGCTTTATTCTATATAAAATTATATTTTTATATTTCTACTTTTTAAAAATCATTTTTTTTATATTGTTGCTATGTATATAAAAATCACATTTTTACACCGCTACTATATAGATAAATATTCTATTTTTACACCGCTACTATATAGATAAAAATTCTATTTTTACATCGCTACTATATAGATAAAAATTCTATTTTTACACCGCTACTATATAGATAAAAATTCTATTTTTATAACGGTGTTCATATAATAAAGATTATATTTTTTATCACGCTATTCTCTATATAAAAATTAAATTTTTATATATAAATATCGTATTTTTATATCACGGCTTCATATGTAAAAATCACTCCTTTACAACGCTACTTCCAGGATAAAAATTATATTTTTACTACGGTGTTCATATCGATAAAGATTATATTTTTATTCCGCTGCTACTTATATAAAAATCGAATTTTCATATAATTAAAAATCATATCTTTATCCAATAAAAATCGTGCCTTTTCATAGTTAAAAATCCGACCTGTTCATAGTTAAAAATCCGATCTTTATACTACTAAAAATTATATTTTTACTACTATAAAAGATCGTATCTTTATCATCAAAAAATAATAATTAAAGCCTTAACATATTAAAAATAAAATCTTTTAGAAATCAAATCGATATTTTAAACTATAAAAATCAAATCTTTTATTACAATAAAAATCAATTCTTTCATAAACAAAAACCATTTGATTTTTATATACAAGGTAAAAATCAAAATAAAAGAAATCAAAATCAAAGGAAAATATAAAAACTTACAGCGAGGTGGGGTGGTTCAGGTTGGTCGTCGGAGAGGGAGGGGCTGCAGGGGGTCGGCGCAGGCGGTTGGTGGTCTTCGCGGTGGTGGGTTGTCTCAGGGAGGGCGCGGATTTCAGAGGAGAGGGGGGGTCGAGGGGGGAGTTGCGGAGGGAGGGGAGGAGGATGGAGGCGGCGCGCTCGTCGGTGGAGGGGCGAGGTGGGCGGCGACCCCCAGGAGCGGCTCCGTCGATCTTCCCTCTCTCGTTTTTTTATACTGAAATCGATTTCAACGGTGAAGGGAAAGAGTAAAAGGGGGAGGGAGTGTTTTATTATATATATTTAATAGTTAAATAATATTATTTTTCTTCCTATAAGTTGACTTTTAATTCGAACACAAAATCGAACCCACCGACTGTCGTCCCTAGCTAATTACCCCCATTCCGAACACAATGGGATATGTATCGTAGGATGATTCGATCATTTCGATCAGTTTTCGTCAAAATCAAAATATAACTCTATATATTGAATTTGAACGCGCATTTCAATTTACCGGGGCCACGAATGAACTTGAAAAATTCCCAAAAAATATTTTCTAGCTTTGTATTTACGATACGGTCCTAACAAAACTAATTTCGTCAAATTCTGAGACCGTTTGAAAAATGGCCATTTTCCAGTCGATTAAAATCAACTGAAACTGGTCAAACGCGTTTTCCTTTGCCACGCTCACATATTGATTCGAAAAATTACGAAATTTGAAACCTAGAAATAACTTGACATCACGGATCCAACAAAAGTGGTTTCGTCGAAAACCGAGGTCATTCGCAAAATTTCCATTTTTAAGGGCCGAAATTCCATAGCGACTATTCTGAATTTTCAACTAGACATAACTTTTTATCCCCACTATGAAATTTCAACTTTTCGGATTCGTTGGAAATATGTTCTCAATTAGATTCTAATATTTTCAGTTTCGCTAAAATCCGGTTTATTTTGCATCCGGTATGTTCAATTGAAAATTAAAATCGAATTATCGAACTATCGTGCCATTTTCAATTCCTTTATAATTAAAATAAAAAAATTATATTCTAATGACGACGTATATAAATATATTCGTTCTATTTCAATTCAAAATAAATTTCTCATCGTTATTATTTAAAATAACTCATTTTAAATAATCAAAATTGATTAAAATAGCCAAAATAAAAATTTTAAATTGGCCTAGATTTTCCGGGTTGTTACAATCTCCCCCACTTAAAACTTTTCGTCCCCGAAAAGGAACGAAGCTGAAAGTTGTTTAACGAATCAACTCAACTTCCGTTATTTTCATTACGGCTTAAGTTCTTCAACTTTTCAGTTTCTAAGAACTTTTCAAATTTTTCAAAAAATTGGCTAACACCCTAAATTTTCGAAAAATTTCGCCATAACCTCCCCTGCACCGTGGACTTCGGGATATTTCATATAGCCTCCCATGGCCTTCTTCAATCCAAAAGAAAAAGAAAAAGCCAAGCGGCTCATAAAATCATCATCACCCAAACAAAACAGTAAATTATGTAAACATGTACCTATTTGTCGGGCAAACAATTTTATTCTTCTGCTCTAGCCTCCTTGCTATGACCTGTTCAGTGTAAGTGCATGTATATGCATGCATTTTCCAACAATTTTCAATACAGTTCACTATTTGGTTCAATTAGGCTAAATGGTTCAAAATATCAAACAAATAAACAAACTACACAACCAGCAATCAATTAGTGGATTAACGTTTCAAATTCATAATTTTGATACATATACAGAAAATCATGTTTTTGATGCTAAATCACAACAAATAATCCTAAGTAAATTTTGGTTCTCACACTAGTCTAATGGAAATATATAGATATCACACCTTCGAAGCTCGAACATAAATATTGATGATGCCATGGTCAATATCAACATCATCTCCGGGCGACTAGAGTGTGATTCTATATCTATCCAGTATATTAAAACTTCGAATATACGTTCATGACGCGTATATGCAAAACCTTTATATACTAGATTGTCCAAATCAATATAAATAAATTATTCAAATACATATAAAATGGTTTAAATTTCAAAACAAAATTATTTTCATTTGAAAAATATACTCTTCACACTCGTTCTAGGATACTACTGATCCTATCTCTAACGAGTCATTATAATTGGATATTACTAATCCAATATCTGGTGAATTCTTTCGTTCGGTTCTAATGTGTCTTATTCTCGAGCTCTGTAAACCAAAGCTCTGATACCAGCTGAGATAGCCCGTAACTTCCCCGGTGAGGAAGGCACGGATTACCTTGAGGACAAGACTCAATAAAACGCAAACAGAAGAACATTTCATTGTTAATTACAACAATTCCATCAGATACAAGAATATACAGAGTATAAATGAATAAAATACATTCGATAAATATCAGAGATTACAATAAATTACATAGCAGCGGAAAAACAATACAAAGCACAACTGAAAGTAATACACGGATACAGAGCTTTCCGAGCATCGTTCCAGCTATAAATCAGGATCCTGTGAATATAAATCTGCAAAACCAAAACTACTAGCTACCCGTGTCGAAAATAAGGGCACCCAGAGTTTAGGTTAAAACAATAAACTCCAGGTCAGTCATGTGACTGGTGTGAGAACTAAAATAGTTACTATTTTAACTTTAAAAGAGAGTAATTCAAGGGACCACGCCGTATAACACGGAACGGGTTTCCTCCCAAGAACACTAGTGCATATAACAAAACAGCGCAATGCTTTTTGGAAAAATGAAGCTATTATAAGACCCGGGTCCCATCACACAATGCAACGCAAGCCTGAGGATAGGGTTTTCCCTTATAATAGCCAAACATGCTTGGTACGTTAAAACAAATCATTTGATACTATTATAGGTGTATAGTGTCAAAACAATTGCAATCATAAATATCAATCATAGACGGCATGGGTACCATATATCATGTCGCCATACTAGTTCTACAATTAAAACTGCAATATCACGTATTGGAAATTGGATTTCCGTCATGAGTCGAGGCAAGGGGCAAGCTCCTCTCCGTTCGAGACACTCTAGCAAATGTCTCAGGACCCCACTATGATCCTTGGATCGGTTGGGCCGGTCCTCTCTTACTTTTAAGGATTGGCAATTCCCGAACACACGTTTCCCGGTCCTAACAGACCTATATCCGATGCGCCTCGCATTCCAACAACCACACAGGTGAAAAGAATATAAATGTCAGCCAGTTTAAAGCACTGACACCACCACTAGCTAGAAAGAAACGTCGTGTTCTCCCAACGGTCCGTATCCCGTTTTTGACTCATACCGAGGTGTGAGGCTCGCGAATTCACGTTATACACAAAGCTATGCCACACAGGCCGTGCTTTGATCATCAACCACAAGACTTTGCTTTTCAACAAAAGCCTTGATCATTAGCCACTTAGGCATGCCACACTGGCAATTCATGCCATGCGACTGATGTCCATCGATATACAACCTCTGAGCTCGTACGTCTCAGAGAATAGCGTTAAGCAAGAGAATAAATTCTCCACCGCCAAACAGATGTATATTTAATAGAGATCAATCAACACAGAATAAAATCCAATGTCAAACACAAAGTCTGTTTACAAGTTCGTTCTGGGTCTAAACGAAACCGGAGGCACTTTCCTCGCATATCCATCGATCTCCAAGTACGTCTGGACGATCACCAACTGATTCCCTCCTCTTGGGTGTACAGCCCAATCAAGATCATCAGTAATCACCTAAACAATGTGAAGACTTCCGGTCTTCAACAACCGTCTTCATCTTCGACATAACGTCGAATCGGTTATTCAGAATGTGTATAAACCCGGCCTTTCCGAATAACCCACGTATATAAGAGACAAATGTTACACAAACCCAACATACGCCTCATTCCAATTCAGAATATTCTTTTATTCAAATTTTCACATTCTTCGGGAAAGGTTCCCATAAATTTTATCAAAGATAAATTCTTCTAAATTTATTCTTTAATCTTCCTTTGGATATCATTTCGAACAGTATGATAGTTTTCCAAACTAGTCGGGATTAGCGAACCACACCGAAGTAATTATTTGTTTTATTTCCCAATCCCAACCTATTCATCCCATGGAGCAAAACTGGTAATATTCCATATCTAACACCACGGTGTTATCGGTAAAATTAATTACCATTTCACATTCAAATCTAATTAAAGATTTAACTATCGCTCTGGAGCAAAACTGGTGATACTCCATCCTCGTTCACTTCAATCTAATTAAAGATTCATTAAAACTCCACGTAGTTTTAATCTTCTCAAAAATCAATATCCTATCTTTAACTGGGTTAAAGAACCAACGTCATCTAAAACACGGTTCACGATAAACCCAAAATCACATTCTATTGTTAATCGGGTTAAAGAATAGGTGTTATTCAAAACACCGCTCACGATAAACCCAAATCACATTTTAAATTCAATTCCAATTAATATTATTTAATTGGTACACTTCATTAAATCTAAATAGAAAGATTTAATCTTTTTATCAACTTGGTTTAAGAATAGTGTTAATGAAGACACCATTCATGACAAACCCAAATCACATTTGATATTAAATACAAGGCTATGAATAGAAAATATATCGGCTTATATTCAATATCAAATTCTATAGCGACTATTCTGAATTTTCAACTGGACATAACTTTTTATCCCCGCTATGAAATTTCAACTTTTCGGATTCGTTGGAAAGATGTTCTCAATTAGATTCTAATATTTTCAGTTTCTCTAAAATCCGGTTTATTTTGCATCCGGTATGTTCAATTGAAATTTGAAATCGAATTATCGAACTACCGTGCCATTTTCAATTCCTTTATAATTAAAATAAAAATTTTATATTCTAACGACGACGTATATAAATATATTCGTTCTATTTCTATTCAAAATAAATTTCTCGTCATTATTTTTTAAAATAACTCATTTTCAATATTGAAAATTCATTAAAATAGCCAAAATAAAAATTATGAATTGGCTCAGATTTTCCGGGTTGTTACATAATCGCTAATTACCACTAATCACCCTTAATTAGCCATAATTAGTGAGGAACTATGCATATCACTCACCTTAGCCACAAATAAACTTTAGATCTGAAATATCCTCTATTATGGATCGAATCTCTATGTGTTCCAGTAGCTATGCAGTAGTTCTACCTCGATTCTTGTGCTAATCCGCTTTGATTTGATGCAGATTTGGCTTAATTAGAGATTAGAAGGTGATTTGGGTTGTTTTAGAAAGTGGAGGCCATGGCTAAACATGAAGGAACAAAAAGTGGCGGCTGGAAAATGATAGAAACAGAATTTCCTAACCCTATCAGCCTTCGCATAACCCTAATCCCGAAATGGGTTATGGGCCCACTCACTAATCACCCAAATTAGGTCCGGTTAAGCTGTTTTTCACCATCTAAAACTTTTTTCAGCCATATCTCCCAAACGGTGAGTCCGTTTGGCTAATGTGACCACTCTACGGAAAGGTAAATCATCATCCGAATCTAATGGAAGTGGTTTCAGGTTAGAACTCCTTTCCAATCAAAAGTTATGGACGAAACAAGATCAGCTAGGGGTAAAACGGTCATTTAAAAATCGGCAAAAATCTTGAACATGGGAAATGACCCCAATAGTCATCTCCCAAAGTTACATGACCATACGACTTTGTATGTGAAAGAAATAAATATTCTACGATCCTTCGATGCGTAGAATACGGGTCGTTACATCTCCTTTCATTATACCATTATTATATAATATTTTTCTGATTACTACACTTATACTCTATCGATTTCAAGTATAATTATATAAAAATCCTTCTTTTCTCACTGTAACGACCCGAATTTTTCAGCTCTTTGAAATCGAATATTTAAAATTTGTTTTAAATATTATATTCGAATTATATATAGAATTTAATATCGAATTCGTTGATATAACGACGACTAAACGTTATAATTATATTTATTATAAAACGAACTCAAAACAGCGTGGTAGTTCGTAAAATCGAGTTTGAACTTCAATTGATTATACAGAATCTGTTTTAAGGCGGATTTCGTTGAAACAAGAAACGTTTGAATCTATTTGATAATATTTTTCTAATAGAAGAGAAAATTCGAATTTTCATATTATAGATTTTATTTTACGTCCAAATCAAGTTCCGAAATAGTAACTGTGAAATCGTTTATGCGCCGTAACGATTTATTTAATATAATTAAATATTGGCGTCATACATGGACAAGTCCTTTGAGGCGTAGTTGTAATTAAATTTTTTAAATTTTACTGTAATTTTTATTTCGTAAAATAAGCTACTTTTTATTTGGAGTATTTTGCACCCTATATCAACATTTTGGGGTTTCACAATGTATGTTAACCTACCGATATTTTTATATTTTTGGAATCGTGAGGCATTGCTCGACACAATGGTGTTTTTATTTCTGTCCATAACGGCATGAACATGAATGGAATTTTACGATGCGCCACGATTCTAACTAGTACAAATAAAAAGGTATTTATATACATAAAAATATCCCTGCGCAGAATGTTATTATTTCATGAGAAATTTGAGATTTATGTCTTCCCACATGCCTTGGCCTCACCACAAGTATTCTGTTCGTTTTCCCATGTGCTCCGGCATACATCAAATATCTCCGCTACCAATATGCATGTGAAATTTCTGCTCTGTACCCACCACGTCCATCTCAGAGATTTCAATTCATCCTTCCCCTACATATATCTATATATGCTACCCTATTTTGAGCTGAGCCTAGGCACGTGGTCTCTGCCTTATGTTTCACTACAGCTACCCTATCCTCCTTTTTCGTCTGCTGTCTCCTTTCTTCTCTTTGACATGAATAAACACTGAATGCCTAAAGTTGTACACTATCACAGCTATAATCACATGCTACCCCAAGGTTTTAGCACAGTCTATGTATCCATTCTACTGTGTTTTCTTTTCAGCATTTATCAATCGTGTCGACCACGTTGTGAACGTACATCAGCTATTCTAGAAACTTATGTCGTGCTCTCCAAAATTCTCAACCGTGATCTCCAAACTACCTTTCCGTGCTCTCCAAGGTGACACGCGCCCCTCCAGTTGTTCAGCAAGCACAAAGTTAGAGAGAATGCTTTCCTCTAATAAACCATAACCGAAACTATTTTCGAGAATATATATATATATATATATATATATATATATATATATGGAAAAGAGAGTAAAAAGAAGAAAAGAAGCTACAATGGGGAGAAGAAGGGATGCGGGACGTGAGTGTTTTTAAACAAGGAAAGATGGGTTGTGCTTGCATGGGGACTGAATGGTGAATGGGAAAGAAAGCAAAGTGCGGTTCCTGTTGTATTTAACAAGGAAGCTAGGAGCGTGCAGTGTAAGGCCTCGAAGGCGGGTGTAGTGTCGGTGCAAGGATTCGAAGTTTGGGGTTATGCATAGGGCGGTGAAATAAAAAAATGAGTAAGCTGCTTGGAAGGGGGAGGGGGAGTCCGGTCACAGTACTCACGATGGCGTGTACTTAATTGTATGAGTGGTGTAATAACCCGGAAATCTGGGCCAGTTTAAAATTTTTATTTTGGGAATTTTAGCGAATTTTGAATATTTAAAATGAATGATTTTAAATAATAATGATGAGGAATTTATTTTGAATAGAATTCGAACAAATATATTTATATCGATCGTCGTTAGAATATAAATAATTATTTATAATTATAAAAGGAATTGAAAATGGCGCAGTAGTTCGATAATTCGATTTCAAACTTCAATTGAATGTACCGGGTGCAAAATAAACCGGATTTTAGTGAAACCAAAAATATTTGAATCTAATTGAGAATACCTTTCCAACGAATCCAGAAAATCAAAATTTCATGGCGGGGATAAAAATATATGTCTAGTTGAAAATTCAGGATAGTCGCTATGAAATTTCGGGCCTTAAAAATAGCCATTTTGCAAACGACCTCGGATTTCGACGAAACCACTTTTGTTGGATTCGTGATGTCAAGTTATTGCTAGATTCCAGTTTTCGTAATTTTTAGAATCAATATGTGAGTGTGGCAAAGGAAAACGCGTTTGACCAGTTTCAGTTGATTTTAATCGACTGGGAAATGGCCATTTTTCCAACGGTCTCAGAATTCGACGAAACTAGTTTTGTTGTGACCGTATCGTCAATACGAAGCTAGAAATAATTTTTCTGGAATTTTTAGATGCAGTATGTGGCCTCGGTAATTTAAATTGTACGTTTAAATTGAATATAAATTGATTTATATTTTAATTTTGATGAAAACTGATCGTAACAATCGAATTAGCGTACAAAACATATCCCATTGTGTTCGGAATGGGGGTATTTGTCTAGGGGCGATAGTCGTTGGGTTTGAATTGGGGTTCGTATCAATGAGCGGGTATTTTTGGAATTAAATAATAAAATATATTATATATAAAAGGGGAAGGGCAAACTCTAGCCCATTATTTCAGCCCGCCGCCACCCTAAAAAAAGCCGACGATCCAAACTTCCCAAATCTCTCTCCAAATTTTCGTTCAACCCTAGAATCGATTTCAGAAAATTTATAGACCAAATCGTAGAGCTCGGAGGGCTTTGTAAATCCGACGGTGGTGATGATCTAATTCGCGACGTGGTGACCGATTTCTAGCACTAAAGGGTTGCGCTTCGAACTGGATCGGGAGGCGCATAGGGTCCTCGAACCGGACATGGCTGCGGGAGGTGGAAGTGGGCGCGACGCCCTACGAGGTGGGCTTGTCCAATCGGGGTCCAGTGAAGCAGGGTGTTGGCGACACACGATTGAAGGAAGCGACGTTATTGGGTTTGGTTTACAGAGAAGGGAACGGGGAAGAGAAGTTAGAGAGGGATTAGAGAAATTAAAAAGGTTAATTAAATTTTAATGACTGTATTTACTATCAAAGGTTTAAAATCCCATAACTCTTTCGATACTCGTCCGAAATTCGCAAACCCGGACTCGTTGGAACCGTCTTGAAGAGCACTACAACATGGCACTGACTGGAATCAATAAGGAGCAAATCAGAATTTTGGAAAATTTCAAAATCCGAACAGATCAGAAATTCAGAAATTAAAACTGACGGAGTGGATCCCACTGTGAGAATTCCCTCACTTTAAATTTTCTGTTCAGTTATTTATTTCATAACTGCATATATGAACTGTTCCCCGTCGTCCACAGACCATGGACGACTTGTTTGTTTGGGTGTATTCTGTGTGAAAATTGATGTGAAATGAATTATATATATTAGGAGTGTATGAAATATATATATACGATGTGGAATAAATAAATATCATATATATTGAAAGTGAAAATATCGTATATATTGAAAGTGAAAATATCGTATATATTGAAAGTGAAAATATCGTATATATTGAAGGTGAAAATATCGTATATATTGAAGGTGAAAATATCGTATATATTAAAGGTGAAAATAATAGATATATATATGAAATGTGAAAACAATATATATATATATATATATGAAATGAAAACGATATGTATATATATATATATATATGAAATGTGAAAATGATTTGATTGTTAAAAATATAATTTTTAACATATATATATACACTGTATAAAATTGTCATGTATATGAAATATTCGATTTTGATATTGAATAGAAAATGAATTCGAATTAAACTGAATAGAATTGAAATTCGAATTAGATTGAAATCGTTTTGAATTGAATTTAAAACGTATTGAAATCGAACTGAAAATCGATTTGAATTGAAATCAATTTGAAATGAATTTAAAATGAATTTATAAGGAAAAATTCGATTTTTATTTGAATTTGAAAAGGAAGTTGAAATCGTTTTGAAAACGAATTTAAAACGATTTCTAAAACACGTTTTAAAAGGAAATCGACGAAGTATATATTATATATATAATGGCCTGAATAGAACGCGCCGCGCTGCGGCAGTTCGCGAATTTCGATCATTGACTTCGAATGGACATTACGGGGGATCCGACCGTCGGATTCTCCTGAAATCAGAACCGTTGGGTTCGTATCGAAAAGAGATTTCTAATGAATATGAGAAATTTGAAATCTAACGGTTGGATTTGGAATTATGTCCAAATCAAATTTGGACAAGGTCGTTGTAAGTGCAGTTCGATGGCCATTGGTGGAAATCAGATGTACGGGCCTTGATAAAATTATTAAAAATAGTAATAATTTGTGTAAAATCATAAGAAATAAATTGGGAAGAATTGGGATGAAAAATTCCATATTTGAAAAGACAAAAATATATTTTATCGAAACGAACTAGTTATTAACTAGAAAAATAATCCAATAGTTATAAATAAATAAATTGGATTGGATTTGAATTGAATTTATCTTTGGATATTTTCGATATTGAATTCCGTGATTATACAGATATTGTGATGGGAATTTGGAAGATATCGATATCGTTATCCCCGATATGATATCTGTTGGTTTCAGGATTTGATGTTGAATATAAGTCGATACTATCTCTATTCAAAACCTTATATTTAATGTCAAATTTGATTGATTGATTGTTTGGATTGTGCTCGACCAGTTTATGAGCAGATTATGCTTTTACATTTAGCATTGGGTTGGGTTGAAAATATCTGTGTGCTAACGCCTTGTGAAACACTTCACAATGTGACGATAAGGTGTTTAGCGATGTTGTATTCATTTCAAATTTAATAAATGATTGTGAAATGATATTTTTCTTATGTGAAAAGAAATGTATTCCCGATTTTGGACAGGGAAATTTTTATAAAAATGTTTTATAAAACGGAAAGGATTTCGAGGCCTAAAACCCGATGATTTCGAAATGATTTGGAAATGTATTATGGTTTTACATTGTAGTTCATCACATATTCGATTAGTTACTATTAATGATGTATCTGTTTGGTGGCGGAGAATTTATTCTCTTGCTTAACACCCTTCTTTGAGACGTACGAGCTCAAAGGTTATGTGATTAATAGTGACTGATCATATGTGTGAATTACTGATGTGAAGTACTATATTTTGAAAGTACTTGTGATTATTATGTTGTGAAATGATTTTCCCTACTTCGGGATATGAAATGATTTAGTATGTGGCTAAAGAGTCGGGTAACCCTAAGACTAAAAGTATGGGTGAGAGGGCGGTGTATGCTCTCCATGTATGGGAGGTGCATCGTCGGTGTAGCCTGCTCCTATGTGGGGTAGGTGCACATTTATATATCGAGTTGCGAGGTGCGTACCCTTTGCCTTGTCGATGGGGAGCACGATATTTGGTTGCATACTTGTTTGTATGCATTGTTATATTTTGGAATTCATATTTCCAAACGATTTGATTTGAGATCCCGAAGTGAAATCTACTTTGATATAGAAAGTTAGATAGTATTTCAAATGATTTGAAATAAGAAATCGGGAATATAATCCAAAGGAATAATTTCTGTAAATTGAATTGGATTTGGAAAATCTAAGTGTAGTGATTAATCTAAGTGGGTAGATTGGGATATTGCATGTTGATTGATGCATAGTAGATCCATATATCTATATTGATTGTTGTTTATACACTGGTATTCATGGGGGTAAACCCGTTCCGCGTTAGCGGCGTGGTCCCGTGATATGT
Organism: Allium sativum; assembly: GCA_030737875.1. Taxonomy (NCBI): domain Eukaryota; kingdom Viridiplantae; phylum Streptophyta; class Magnoliopsida; order Asparagales; family Amaryllidaceae; genus Allium; species Allium sativum. The sequence goes on from CM060919.1 coordinate 663,372,423, forward strand.
CATATTATTAAATAAGTTAATTATAACTGTTTATTGTTTTAACCTAAACTCTGGGTGCCCCTATTTTGACACGGGCAGCTAGTAGTTTTGGTTTTGCAGATTTATATTCACAGGATCCTGGTTTACAGCTGGAACGATATCCGGAAAGCTTTGTATCCGTATATCTCATTCTAGTTGTGTATTGTATTATTTTCCGCTGCTATGTTTTTAAATGTAATTTAAATCTCTGATATTTCTGTGTAATATTAATTTATACTCTGTATATTCTTGTAATGTGATGCACTGTTGTAATATACAATGAAATGTTCTTTTGTATGTGTTCTGTTGTGGCTTGTTCTCGAACTATCCGACGCTTTCCTTTACGGGGAAGTTAAGGGTTTTTACAGTTGGTATCAGAGCTTTGGTTTACAAACTCAGAGAACAAGGCACATTAGAACCATACCAAAGAATTCATCAGATATTGGATTAGCAATATCCAATCAGAATGACTCGTTAGAGATAGGATCAGTAGTATCCTAGAACGAGTGTGAAGAGTATATTTTTAAAGTGAAAACAAATTTTGTTTTGAAAATTTAAATCGTTGTATACGTATTTGCATATTTATTTTATATTGATTAGGACAGTCCAGTATATAAAGATTTTGCATATACGCCTTGCAAACGTGTATTTGAAGTTTTAATATACTGGGTAGATATAGAATTACACTCTAGTCGCCCGGGGGTGATTCTGATGATTGATATATCATCATCAGAATTTATATTCGAGTGACGAACGTGTAATATCTATATATTTCCTATTGACTGGTGTGAGAACCCAAAATTAGATAGGGCTTATTGTTGTGATTTGGCATCAAAAACATGATTTTTACTGTGTATCAAAGTTATGAATTTCAAAAGCTAGTCACTAATTGATTGATGTTTGTGTTGTTTGTTTATTTGTTTGATAATTTTGAACCATTTTGCCTAATAGTACCAAATATTGAATTATATTGAAAATTGGTCGCATTTGCTTGCATATACATGTATATCCATTGAACAGGTCATAGCAAGGAGGCTAGAGCAGAGAATAAAATTTGTTTGCCCGACAAATAGGTACATGTTTATTACATAATTTACTGTTTTGTTTGGGTGATGATGATTTTATGAGCCTATTGGCTAGCCGCTTGGCTTTTTCTTTTTCTTTTTCTTTTTGAGATCAGAAGGCCTATATGGCAATTTCGGGATTTTCCCGTGGCTCCTGGTGCAGGGGAGGTTATGGCCAAATTTTTCGAAAATTAGGGTGTTAGCCAAATTTTTGAAAATTTGAAAATTCTCAGAAACTGAAAAGTTGGAGAATGGAAGCCAGATCGAACGTAGAGTTGATTAATCAAACCACTTTCGACTTTGTTCCTTTTCGGGGACGAAAAGTTTTAAGAAGGGGAGATTGTAATAACCCGGAAATCTGGGCCAGTTTAAAATTTTTATTTTGGCAATTTTAGCGAATTTTGAATATTTAAAATGAATGATTTTAAATAATAATGATGAGGAATTTATTTTGAATAGAATTCGAACAAATATATTTATATCGATCGTCGTTAGAATATAAATAATTATTTATAATTATAAAAGGAATTGAAAATGGCGCAGTAGTTCGATAATTCGATTTCAAACTTCAATTGAATGTACCGGGTGCAAAATAAACCGGATTTTAGTGAAACCAAAAATATTTGAATCTAATTGAGAATACCTTTCCAACGAATCCAGAAAATCAAAATTTCATGGCGGGGATAAAAAGATATGTCCAGTTGAAAATTCAGGATAGTCGCTATGAAATTTCGGGCCTTAAAAATAGCCATTTTGCAAACGACCTCGGATTTCGACGAAACCACTTTTGTTGGATTCGTGATGTCAAGTTATTGCTAGATTCCAGTTTTCGTAATTTTTAGAATCAATATGTGAGCGTGGCAAAGGAAAACGCGTTTGACCAGTTTTAGTTGATTTTAATCGACTGGGAAATGGCCATTTTTCCAACGGTCTCAGAATTCGACGAAACTAGTTTTGTTGTGACCGTATCGTCAATACGAAGCTAGAAATAATTTTTCTGGAATTTTTAGATTCAGTATGTGACCTCGATAATTTAAATTGTACGTTTAAATTGAATATAAATTGATTTATATTTTAATTTTGATGAAAACTGATCGTAACAATCGAATTAGCGTACAAAACATATCCCATTGTGTTCGGAATGGGGGTATTTGTCTAGGGGCGATAGTCGTTGGGTTTGAATTGGGGTTCGTATCAATGAGCGGGTATTTTTGGAATTAAATAATAAAATATATTATATATAAAAGGGGAAGGGCAAACCCGAGCCCATTATTTCAGCCCGCCGCCACCCTAAAAAAGCCGACGATCCAAACTTCCCAAATCTCTCTCCAAATTTTCGTTCAACCCTAGAATCGATTTCAGAAAATTTATAGACCAAATCGTAGAGCTCGGAGGGCTTTGTAAATCCGACGGTGGTGATGATCTAATTCGCGACGTGGTGACCGATTTCTAGCACTAAAGGGTTGCGCTTCGAACTGGATCGGGAGGCGCATAGGGTCCTCGAACCGGACATGGCTGCGGGAGGTGGAAGTGGGCGCGACGCCCTACGAGGTGGGCTTGTCCAATCGGGGTCCAGTGAAGCAGGGTGGTGGCGACACACGATTGAAGGAAGCGACGTTATTGGGTTTGGTTTACAGAGAAGGGAACGGGGAAGAGAAGTTAGAGAGGGATTAGAGAAATTAAAAAGGTTAATTAAATTTTAATGACTGTATTTACTATCAAAGGTTTAAAATCCCATAACTCTTTCGATACTCGTCCGAAATTCGCAAACCCGGACTCGTTGGAACCGTCTTGAAGAGCACTACAACATGGCACTGACTGGAATCAATAAGGAGCAAATCAGAATTTTGGAAAATTTCAAAATCCGAACAGATCAGAAATTCAGAAATTAAAACTGACGAAGTGGATCCCACTGTGAGAATTCCCTCACTTTAAATTTTCTGTTCGGTTATTTATTTCATAACTGCATATATGAACTGTTCCCCGTCGTCCACAGACCATGGACGACTTGTTTGTTTGGGTGTATTCTGTGTGAAAATTGATGTGAAATGAATTATATATATTAGGAGTGTATGAAATATATATATACGATGTGGAATAAATAAATATCATATATATTGAAAGTGAAAATATCGTATATATTGAAAGTGAAAATATCGTATATATTGAAAGTGAAAATATCGTATATATTGAAGGTGAAAATATCGTATATATTGAAGGTGAAAATATCGTATATATTAAAGGTGAAAATAATAGATATATATATGAAATGTGAAAACAATATATATATATATATATATATATGAAATGAAAACGATATGTATATATATATATATATATGAAATGTGAAAATGATTTGATTGTTAAAAATATAATTTTTAACATATATATATACACTGTATAAAATTGTCATGTATATGAAATATTCGATTTTGATATTGAATAGAAAATGAATTCGAATTAAACTGAATAGAATTGAAATTCGAATTAGATTGAAATCGTTTTGAATTGAATTTAAAACGTATTGAAATCGAACTGAAAATCGATTTGAATTGAAATCAATTTGAAATGAATTTAAAATGAATTTATAAGGAAAAATTCGATTTTGATTTGAATTTGAAAAGGAAGTTGAAATCGTTTTGAAAACGAATTTAAAACGATTTCTAAAACACGTTTTAAAAGGAAATCGACGAAGTATATATTATATATATAATGGCCTGAATAGAACGCGCCGCGCTGCGGCAGTTCGCGAATTTCGATCATTGACTTCGAATGGACATTACGGGGGATCCGACCGTCGGATTCTCCTGAAATCAGAACCGTTGGGTTCGTATCGAAAAGAGATTTCTAATGAATATGAGAAATTTGAAATCTAACGGTTGGATTTGGAATTATGTCCAAATCAAATTTGGACAAGGTCGTTGTAAGTGCAGTTCGATGGCCATTGGTGGAAATCAGATGTACGGGCCTTGATAAAATTATTAAAAATAGTAATAATTTGTGTAAAATCATAAGAAATGAATTGGGAAGAATTGGGATGAAAAATTCCATATTTGAAAAGACAAAAATATATTTTATCGAAACGAACTAGTTATTAACTAGAAAAATAATCCAATAGTTATAAATAAATAAATTGGATTGGATTTGAATTGAATTTATCTTTGGATATTTTCGATATTGAATTCCGTGATTATACAGATATTGTGATGGGAATTTGGAAGATATCGATATCGTTATCCCCGATATGATATCTGTTGGTTTCAGGATTTGATGTTGAATAAGTCGATACTATCTCTATTCAAAACCTTATATTTAATGTCAAATTTGATTGATTGATTGTTTGGATTGTGCTCGACCAGTTTATGAGCAGATTATGCTTTTACATTTAGCGTTGGGTTGGGTTGAAAATATCTGTGTGCTAACGCCTTGTGAAACACTTCACAATGTGACGATAAGGTGTTTAGCGATGTTGTATTCATTTCAAATTTAATAAATGATTGTGAAATGATATTTTTCTTATGTGAAAAGAAATGTATTCCCGATTTTGGACAGGGAAATTTTTATAAAAATGTTTTATAAAACGGAAAGGATTTCGAGGCCTAAAACCCGATGATTTCGAAATGATTTGGAAATGTATTATGGTTTTACATTGTAGTTCATCACATATTCGATTAGTTACTATTAATGATGTATCTGTTTGGTGGCAGAGAATTTATTCTCTTGCTTAACACCCTTCTTTGAGACGTACGAGCTCAAAGGTTATGTGATTAATAGTGACTGATCATATGTGTGAATTACTGATGTGAAGTACTATATTTTGAAAGTACTTGTGATTATTATGTTGTGAAATGATTTTCCCTACTTCGGGATATGAAATGATTTAGTATGTGGCTAAAGAGTCGGGTAACCCTAAGACTAAAAGTATGGGTGAGAGGGCGGTGTATGCTCTCCATGTATGGGAGGTGCATCGTCGGTGTAGCCTGCTCCTATGTGGGGTAGGTGCACATTTATATATCGAGTTGCGAGGTGCGTACCCTTTGCCTTATCGATGGGGAGCACGATATTTGGTTGCATACTTGTTTGTATGCATTGTTATATTTTGGAATTCATATTTCCAAACGATTTGATTTGAGATCCCGAAGTGAAATCTACTTTGATATAGAAAGTTAGATAGGTATTTCAAATGATTTGAAATAAGAAATCGGGAATATAATCCAAAGGAATAATTTCTGTAAATTGAATTGGATTTGGAAAATCTAAGTGTAGTGATTAATCTAAGTGGGTAGATTGGGATATTGCATGTTGATTGATGCATAGTAGATCCATATATCTATATTGATTGTTGTTTATACACTGGTATTCATGGGGGTAAACCCGTTCCGCGTTAGCGGCGTGGTCCCGTGATATGTCATATTATTAAATAAGTTAATTATAACTGTTTATTGTTTTAACCTAAACTCTGGGTGCCCCTATTTTGACACGGGCAGCTAGTAGTTTTGGTTTTGCAGATTTATATTCACAGGATCCTGGTTTACAGCTGGAACGATATCCGGAAAGCTTTGTATCCGTATATCTCATTCTAGTTGTGTATTGTATTATTTTCCGCTGCTATGTTTTTAAATGTAATTTAAATCTCTGATATTTCTGTGTAATATTAATTTATACTCTGTATATTCTTGTAATCTGATGCACTGTTGTAATATACAATGAAATGTTCTTTTGTATGTGTTCTGTTGTGGCTTGTTCTCGAACTATCCGACGCTTTCCTTTACGGGGAAGTTAAGGGTTTTTACAAGTGGGAATTTGTAAATGATGAAGAAGGGTATCAGGCGCGTAAGGGGGGTAGTTCTGCTGTGCATGGCTCGCATGAAAAAGGGGAGCGTGGCATCATATATGAGCAGATGGAAGGGGAGTGCAAGTTTAATGTTAGGAGGAGGGGTATTTGCTGAAGAGAGAAGAAAACGAGGGAGGCGGTTTTGGTGCAGACATGGTGCGGTGGGATGAGTTGTCAGGAAAGAAAATGAAGGGAGAGAGTAGTAAGCGGGTGCGGTGGAAGAAGCATAGGAGGAGTGGGCTTCTTTTGGCAAGTGGGCCTGGGCTTCTTTTACTTAAAGGAAGAAAATGAAAAGAAAAAAAAAGAAAAGAGTAAAAGAATAAAGAAGGAGGGGGACAACGCGCATGATGCTGGTATGTTTGGAGTTTTGCTCGCACAACAGGGGATGTCACGATAGGATGGAGTTACGTGGGTATTTTACGGTGAATCGTAATGGGAAAGATCTAACGGCAAGCAGTACGAAGTTTGAAGCAGCGTGGGAAAGGTGGCACAACAGGATAAGTTCACGCAGGGATTTGAGATAATTAATCATGGTTTAAAACATCATTAAGGTAAATAATTATTTGTTTAATTTTGGCTACTTTATATAATAAACATCCAAGTTAATAATTACGATAATTCGTTCGTATGCTATCAGAATTACACGAAACCTGAAAGGATGGAGTTGCAGTGACGAGTACTACGCTGTTGAGCAGGTGTGGAGGAAATCAGATTTAATCAGAATTTCATTTAAATTTTAGACATTCGTTTAAAATTAAATGGAAACAACGCGCGACGATCGACGACTAAAAACAAAGGTGAGTTAATTCTCACACATTTCTGAAATACTATGATGTGCTAAATTCATATAATTAAATTGGTTGATTGGATGCATTGAATGCCTATGGTTGATTTAATGATTGACATTAATTATATTATCGTCATTTCCATATGCTAATATGAAATATTATAATAATCCGTGATGCAGGGAAGAACAGGTAGGAGGAATCAAACCGGATTCCTCAAATATTTAGTCTGCTATTATTTCATATTTTATATGAACTGTTAAAAACCCCATTGACTTTAAAACCTTGTTGATTGTTGATTGTGGTTGAGATTTGAATCAATATATAGTATTGATTGCGGAATAAATAGCAGATGGCCCAGAAATACACCGTTTTATAAAGATCGGTTCATCGTCAGGTGAATCGCTAGAAATAAAGTTATAAAATTTATTTAACCGAATATAGATTTTAAAATATAATATTATTATATTAAATGAAGTTCTAAAATGGAGAAAAAAATCCAACCACATATGTAGACATTGATTGGTTTAACCAAAATCTACCGTGCGCGAAGCACGTGCTTACTAAGTGATTTGTAAAAAAAATGTATTTAGCTAATTCAAGTGACCCAAAGTAACGTAACAGTAAGAATAGGTTTACACTGATATTAATTTAATAGAAATCAAATTGAATAGAATCATTTAGATTAATTATTAAATAATTTAAATGGAAAGATCGGTAACGATTGATTAACGGGTTAGTCATGTTTAGAGTTGAACAAGTTAACAACGTTAACTGAAATTGTTTATTTAATTAGTTCAATAATTTGATGAGGATAGTTAATGGTAAAACAAACCATGTTTATTTTGATAAAAATAAGGATGATTATTTATTTAATAATAATCAAATGAGATTATTTTAAATTAATTAGTTTTGTGATTTATTTAAATGGGGAGATAAATTAAGATTTGATTAACAAGTTAATCATGTTAAAGTTGACTAAGTCAACTATGTTAGCTAAAATGGGTTTATTAAATTAATTTATATTTATTAATGAAAATGATAATTGGTTGAGTAAAACATATTTTTAAATGTGAAATTTGATTACCATTTAATAATAATCAAATTGGAAATATGGGGGCTTAAAAGGAATAACGGGATTTAGGGAAAAAAATAAGGCTTATTAAATAAATTATAGAAGTTAATTTTAAATCGTGGTTTAAAGAGAAATTCTTATTTGAAATTCTATTTAATCAGATTTATGAAATCCAAGATTTCGACGAAGTATGAAACCCAAGGGGTATTATATATATTGGAAATGGCATTTAAGCCAAAGTACGAAATTAAAGAATTAGAGCTTAACTGGAGATCGGATGAGATGAGTGATTTTCTAAATGTGGATCTGATGTTGATTTCGACCTTCGAGGTAAATATTTATAGAATTATTTTCTGACTGATTTACGGCTAGGAACTAGTGGAGATATTAAATGGGAAACCAAACGTAAACCCGAGTTTGAATTACAGTAGTAAAACGAGATAAGTAATTATAAAGAGGCAATATAGAAACACTATTTCAAAGAAGAGATGGTATTTCATCAACATGGAATTAAAATGGGATTGGTTGTGATATGGGAAATAAGTATCGGTTTTTGTATTACAACTGATATCTATCTTACGATAAGAACATTGTTGATCAAGGTCTGAGAGGTAATTAAAATACCCTAACTTGAACAACTTCAGGATTATCAAAGAATGATGTTAGTCGTAATGGTGAAGACGTTAGAATAAAGTAGTTTGGGATAAATACATCGTAATGTTATTTGAAGGATTTGGAAATATAACGAGATTCTGAAATAAAAAGGGGCTTGATGATATGAAATGGTATTCCCATTGTAAAAGAAATGAAAAGGAGATTGGTGGAAGTATAACGGTATTTTCAAAGTATTGAAATAAGGCATGAGTGGTCATTTTGGTATTCAAATAACGAAGCCAAAGAAGATGGCGTAATGATTGTTTTATAAATAATAGGTTGAACTGATAAGGAAAAAAGAAATGTTTTAGCAATATTTTGCAATGTTAGTTAAAGGTTAAATTAGATATGATTTTAAGATATTTTCTTGGTATATAAGTAAAAGGATTTGAAAATATTAACATATTTAAACCAATATATTATTTTAGGGTATTTCAAGTGATATATTATTTTTAAATGGCCAAGTGATGTTGTGAAATAAACCAATGGATCTGTTGTTTTTATGGTTGTTTATTTTGATAGTTAAATGACCGACTATCAAAATCTGACCCAACGTTATTGGTATGGAAAGACCGGGATCAAAATTATATTCGAAAACCATTCCGACCAATAAATACGAATACGTCGAAGATGTTGATCGAGGTGGAGCAATTGAAGACCGTAGATCTTCATTAAATGAAAGAGTTACTAACAATCTCTGGCTGATCCCCAGGGATATACTTTGATTCTTTCATGGTCAAATCTATGGATTGCAAGGACTACTCGCTACTGGTCTATAAGGTGATTCCTAGGATGTGGTAGGAGAGTGCCTTCGGTTCATCTTGTTCCTGGGTGACGTGTATGGACGATGTGAACAATGTCCAGATGTTCAAAAGACGATTATAACTTCAAGCCTCACAACCAGGAAATGACAAAAATCGGACAGGCAGCATGGCTATGTGGGTCGCACCCATTAGGGTGTATTGTCACCATCTAGAGAATATTCATATTTGTTACTTCTTTTCAATTCTGTATCTCCCAGGAAAACGGTAGCTGCGCAGCCGTGAGGTGACAATATATTCGATATACTCAAGAGAAATGAGTGGTCGGTCATGTGTAGGCCGGGTTGCAAGATGTTCTTGTTGAAACCAGTGTATTCGCCTCTAGAAATACCCTATCGGCAGGTGGTCCCATACCTTGTCATAATCGGAATCGAATCTCCAATAAGCTCCCGCGGTTTTGAATGTATACTATATCTGTGGAGCGTGAGATGCAAGCGTTCTGCTAGATTCTATTTATTTGTATTTAGACACTACTATAATATCAGAGTATGATATTGATTTCCAAATGTTTTGGGTTATAGTAAGGAAAAAAAAAACGTCCGTGTTTATGTGTGGGCTGGTCTTACTATTATCCTTTTGTTTCAAAGGGAGTTTCAAAGCTAAACAAGTTGGTTGCTGTATGAATTTATCACTGAAAGTATTTCAGACTGATCCGGGTGAATTTTGCTTTGCTTCAAATGTGCTCGCGTCAGACCGGGTATCTTTACAGGTTAGATTTCGCTTGGAGCTGCAGAAAAGGAGTTGAAGTCGAGGCGTATTCCATATATATACTGGTACTAGTTTATTTCCGCTGTGTGTTGAATGTATACTAGGATGTTATAATCATGTATATATCATTCTTTGTATAAAGTATTTGGATATGTTACATATTTTTCGTTCCGCTGAAAGAATCTGATCCTCTTATTCTTCTATTCTAGTATTTCTTTCTACTTCTCATCCTCTAACTTCTTTCTAATAACTTTCTGGGTTTTCGATACTGGGGTTTTGGACACGGGATGTATTAGTGTCTGAATTCTAGCGTCGGAAATTTCGGGCCGCTACACTCACTCTCTACTCGTTACTCTCTGAATAGAAGTGCTATTGAAGAGTTATAGGGTTGTTGTGATCATTTGGGATAGTTTTGGAAATGGTGTGTTCCTTGTAGCTGTTAAATCAAGGAAGGAAATGGTGGTAACCTTATAGCCAGGGAAATTAAGGGGAATATACTTGATCAAGGGAGTTTGGAATCGGTGGTAACCTTGTGACTGTGAAATCAATGGTGTTGTACTTGGATATTGATATAGTAATAAAACTCTATGCAATCCAGAGTTGCGTGGGACTGGACGTAGGAGTAATCTGAACCAATATAAAATCCAGCGTGATCTTTCCTTTTCTGAATTTTATTTCTGTTTATTTCTGTATTTATGTTTGATTTTGTGTCTTTGATTATCTCTGTGGTGTGTGAATCATATAGTAGATCATATAAGTTTTAGATTTTGTTAAATTCTTTAAAAACACTACTCATCCTCCTCTAGTGTTAGTTTTTCCTTAACAGTCCATTCTGCATTCCCTAACAATCGGTATGAGAGCAAGGTTTTTCAAAAAATTCATAATCTGATATTTGAAAATTTAAATGGAAAATTTTGAAATGATTGTTAACACTAGTGTCGATTCATGTATTGTATCAATGTTGTAAGAATCTGCATTCAATTATGTTTAAAAGTCAAGTGATCTATCGAAATGTTGTTCAATATGGGAAAAGATGTGTTATATGGCTTTTGAAAATTCAAAAGTTGAAAAGATGGGTGAAGTGGCTGTTGGAAATTCAATTTCCGAAATGGTGGCTGTTGAAAATTCAAATTCCAAAATGATGTGTTACATGGTTGTTCGAGACATATGAGGGGAAATGTAGAAATACTAAATAATCTAGTCTATGAAGATGGTGGAATGGTGAACTTCGGAGATAACTCTAAAGGATACATGATTGGAATCGGCAATGTCTGTAATTCTGAAACTCCTACTATTTCTGCTATTTTATTAGTTAGGAATCTAAAACACAACCTATTATGTATAAGTAAACTTTGCAATAAAGGCTATAAAATAAACTTTGAAAAGGATAATTTCTTTATAGAAGATAGGAATTCAAAAGTAATATTCGAAGGAGATAGAAAGAAAAATATTTATACATTGAGTACGAAAATCTCCAATGATAATCTATGTCTTATGGCCAACACAAGTGACCCCTGGATCTGGCATAAATGATTTGGTTATATAAATTTCAAACACATCTTAAGGATCTCTAAATTAGATTCAATTAGGGGATTATCCAAAATGAAGTTTAAAGTTAATAATTTATGCGATGCTTGTCAGTACGGAAAATTAAAAAGAAGTTCATTTAGATCAAAAGAAGAAATTACAACCTCGAAACCGTTAGAGTTAATTCATATGGATTTTTTTGGCCCGTCTCAAACCTAATCGATAAATCATAATAGATATGTTTACGTAATAGTCGATTTACTTAGATTTTGTTTCTTAAAAATAAAAGTGATGATTTTGATCAATTTAAAACGTTTGCTAAAAGAATTCAAAACTTATTATCACTAAAAATCAAAACAATACGTAGTGACCATGGCGGAGAATTCAAAAACGAAAATTTTGAAAAATTTTGTAATAAAAAGGGAATAACGCATAACTTTTCTATCCATAGAACCCTCAACAAAATGGAGTAGTTGAACGTAAAAATAGGACGATACAAGAGTGTGCGAGAACCACGTTATCTGATAGTAATTTACCAAGAAATTTTTGGGCTTAGGCAGTTGCAAAAGCTTGTTATATTTTGAGTAGAATTTCAATTAGACTCTTAGCTCATAAAACACCATATGAACTTTTATATAATAGGAAACCAAAAGTATCATATTTTAAAATATTTGGAAGTAAATGTTTTATACTAATATTAAAGAAATTTAAATAATTTCGACTTTAAATCCGATAAAGGAACATTTATTGGATATTCAGAGAGAAGTAAGGCATATAGAGTTTTTAATTCAAGAACTGATACTATAGAAGAAACCTTAAACATGTCCTTTGACGAAAATTATAAAAGTATAACACAACACAATGAGGATGAATGTGAAAATGAACTTAATGAAACAAATCACAAAGATAGTCAACCAAATAAACAAATTAAATTACCAAGTGACCATCCTGTAGAAAATATCTTAAGAGATATTGAATCCGTCGTTAGGACACGTAATCAATTAAATAATATGATTAATTCTGCATTTATTTCAACTATTGAATCTAAGAATCCAAAGGAAGCATCTTCCGATGATTCATGGATCCTTGCCATGCAAGAAGAATTTAATCAGTTTACTAGGAATGATGTATGGGAACTTGTTCCTAGACTAGAGGAAAAAACTATAATAGGAACTAAATGGGTTTATAAAAATAAAATGAATGAACACGGTGAGGTCGTAAGAAATAAGGCACGATTAGTAGCACAAGGTTATACTCAAAAAGAAGGAATATATTATGATGAAACTTTTGCCCCGTAGCAAGATTAGAAGCAATTAGGATATTACTAGCCTTTGCAAACCATAATAATTTCAAATTATATCAAATGGATGTTAAAAGTGCTTTTCTAATCCGATTTGTTAAAGAAGACGTATATGTAGAGCAACCACCTCTTTTTGAAGATGGAAAGTTTCCAAATCACGTTTATAAGTTAAAGAAAGCATTATATGGATTAAAATAGGCTCCTAGTGTGATGACCCGGATGTTTAGCCATTTAATTTTGAACACTAAAATGGTTTTAAATGTTGTATTAGAAGTATAAATGGAAATTTATGTGAAATTTATTAATTAAAACGAAGTTGAACGTATAATTTATAATTAAATTTAAAACGAGCTCTTAACGTCGCTGTAGTTTGTAATTTAACATTTTGAACTTCAATTGAATATACAAGATCCAATATAAGTCGGATTTCTTTGAAGAAAAAAACATTCAGATCTATTTGATTATAATTTTCGAATGGAAGTGAAGTCGATATTTCGTCTTATAGATTGTAAGTTGTATCCAAATCAAATTTTCAAATAGTCGCTATGGAATCATTTATAAATTATAAGGATTTATTATATAAATAAATCGATTTTAAATAATTTGAATATCGTTTTAATTTGAAATATCAAGTTTAAAATCAGAATTTGTTTATTTAAAGCTATAAATATATTCTATTTAAATATATATGATAATAATAATATTTTATTAGTAATAGATTTGTTTGTTCTGGAACAGATTTGTATTAGATCGATTTAAATTCTAAACGACAGCGGATTTTAACAAAATAATTTTTATAAAATCCAGAATAGTTAGTTTTTGAAAGATTTTTAGGAAGTGTTCTTAATTAAATATATAGAATTTTACAGTAATTTTTAATTGGGAAAAAATAAACAACTTTTTGATTTGAAGTATTTGACACCTTAAATCGGCATTTTTGGTACTTCACAAAATAAGTTAATTTGTCTATTTTATTTTATTTTTCGGATATAGCACAATAATGACATCGTAACATCACCTAATTAAAGATGTTTCCGGACCTGTTTTCTGACTTGTTTTCGGACTTGTTTCATGAATATAAGATGTTTTTCGAGGCTTCAAATTCACATGACTGAGGAAATCATTTCATTTTGGGGGTCAACGACATTAAATTTAAGCTTACCATTCACATACATTAGCAGTTCGTTCAGTTTCAAAACTATAAATCTATGTTGAGAGGTCGTTCATTTAGTGTGTCATGTCTAGTTGCACTTAGGATGATACGGGAGAATATCATTATGATTCATTAGTGTGATCAAGTAATTATACCAGCTTGTTCTTCATAACTCTGTGTTATCGTATAGTATATATTAATTGGACATTAAATGAGCTACTAAACACTATTAAAAACCTACGCAGTGCAAAATGGAAAACCGACCACGTGTCTAGCTTGAACTAATCCAGTCAGTACAAAAGTTGACATACGAAAAATTAATGGCACATGCATGAGTATTCACGCGGTATATTTTTACTAGGTATGTGACAGTTAACGATATATGCAATCCTTTCAAATTAAATAAAAAGTTGCTAGCTTGATGTCTCCTTTAACTCGGCACATGCTATATGTATAAAAAGAAAAAAGGTGAAAATACAAACTGGCAAATCTTATCAGATAAGATTTTGGTGTAGGGGTCAAATGTTGCGGCTATAACTTTATTATTATTGGACCGCTTATGTACACTTATAAAGGAATATATATATATATATATATAAAGAAAGAAAGCATTTATCCTGATAATGTCTACCTTAAAACACGTTCTCTTCCATTTAATAACAACATCTTCATCTCTCTTTCGAAATAAAAACCGAAGCCAACTCTACAACTCCTTCCTTTTATAACATCAGTTTCGAAAACAAACAAAAAATCCAAGAAACCCAAAAATTAACTCATTTTAACTCCTGAACCAAGAACAAATTCTATAGCACAAAGCTGAATGCGATTTCTGTCTTGGGGTTCGAAGTTTAACCAGTAGCTCCTAGGGTGTTCGATTTGGCTAGCGCAGTAATTGAAGGTGGTATGGTGATCTCTGATCGTTTGTGGTGATCGGAATAGGGGGTTAAACGAAATTGGATCGATATGACTTACTGGCGAAGCGATTGGGATTTGGGTGGGTCAGCCAGTGAGCGTGGAAACTACTGGGTGGCGCGGAGGGTCTAGCGAAGTGGAAAGGGCTTCGGTAATGGGTTGCGGCAGTTGTGGGTAGAAATAGCAAGGTTGTTGGATTCTGATAATTGGAACCTTGAAATAGAGAGATGTAGGGGTATTTATTTTCAAATGACGGTTGGAAATATACTGGAAGAACAATTGACAGAATTGAAATTAATGAAAGCAGGGTTAGTCCAAAACTGGTAATTAACGAACTAGGCATCCATGATTAGCCATTGATTTTGTGGCTTAATTTTAGGATTAATGTAAACCAATAAAAATATAATTAATTAATAGTGGAAAATAGGAAGAAGAAAAAACTTAACAAAAAATTTGGTGAAAAGTATGGAAAGTTTAGAATTTAGTGAGAAGGACAAATGTTAGCGTAAATGGATAAATGATAGTGAGCCCCCTGAATTCCACTTTTAGTGTAAATGTGTCTTTCTCCCTAATTTTGAAACTTTCCATACTTTTCACCAATTTTTTATGCAAAGTTTGTCCTTTAAAAGAAAATCCTCTAATTAATAATAGTTAGAATATATATTATTCATTGAAATTTGTTGTGCATATAATTGGTTCATTCTTGAAAAGAATCAGAAAAAATTGGTAACGTTGGAATTGTAGCAATAAGATTTTCATTGTGGAACAGATGTAGCTGAGAACCGAGCTATTGGAATTTTGTGACAAAATCAAACACTTATTTGATTGTACACAAAATAAAAAGCAGAATCATCAACTGTGGAACAATGTGAGTAAACTCACTAACTCTGACTCGTTTATATTTTTATATAAACAAGTTTTAAATCTATATATAGTAATTTATATTGTTTGATGATTGTTTGAATAAATGGTTGATAAATTGGTCGAACTGATTGATTAGTTATATGTTTAATCATTGGTTGGATATTGACTCTGTTTACCATAATATCTTATGTTGAGGTGAAGTTAATGTTATCTATGTTGATTAACGTCTGTGGATGCAGGGATACAGGTTTGAGGAATCCAACTGGATTCCTCAACATTTATATTAATGTCTTTATGTACTATTATGTATGAAGTGTTATATAATCTACGATTGCTTATGTTGTGTTTGAATTGCACTGGCCCTAGAATTTTGATATTTAAATACCATAAAATATTTTAGAATGTAGAAAAAGGAATTTGAGATTTAAAAAGGAAATTTATTTCCAAAATAGAAATTAAATTTCAAATGGACTGGAAATAGAAACTTGTTTAGTTGTATTAAACAAGAAGTTGATTATAACGATGTTTACAAATTTAATAAAGTATTTATCATAGGATAAATTAAAATATAAATTCAAGTCGAATTTATATAAGAAAAATGGATATTGTTGTTAACACCAATATTTGAAGTGGGATTTAAACCTGGTAGTTATAAGAGAATTTGAGTTGAGGAAAGTGAATTCAATTGGAAATTTTAGTAAGAAGGGAAATGGGAAATCGGTTTCGAAAGAAACGATCGGTTTTATTCCAAAATCTGGAATATAAAATAAATTGAGATAAATCTAATGGATTTATAAATAGGAATTCGGCTATATCGAATTTTATACAAATGATTTATTCCCGTAAGGATATTTAAATTTTATTTGACATGAAACTATAATTTAATTTAAATACGTTAATGGGTTAATATTTCCATAAATTCTATGGTTTGCAATAAGACATAAAAGGGATTTTGTAACGACCCAGCGTTTTCGGCCCCGAAAATCGATATAAATACATTTACCGTATCTCATACCGATCCTCCAAGCACCGAAAAACTCTGAATAGTTTAGAAAGAATTTAGAGGGTGAGATAAGAAAGAAAGAAATTTTAGAATAGAAGAAAGAAGAAGAACATCACATCAGAACTCACAGCGGAACAGATAAAATATAATATCAAATATACAAAAGAATTTTGTATACATACCAATCATCAGAGTTTAACATATAACTGCACAACAGAATTAGCTTTATATAACTAGTGGTGAAGCCGCCTGCTTCCAGCTTATGAGACTCCAAGCGAACCTAACCTGTACATATGCTTGGTCTGACCCGAGCACATTTGATTTAAAACAAAATACACCGGGTCAGTCTGGAATACTATCAGTGATAAATTCACAGAACACACACACTGGTTTAACTTTGGAAAATCCTTTCTGAAACAAAGGATAATAGTAAGACCAGTCCACACATAAACACAGACGGTTTTTACCTTACTATAACCCAAACCATTTCTCAAAATCATAGTTTGTTCTGATATTATCATAATGTCTAAATACAAGTAATTATCAATATAGTGGAATGCTTGCATCTCACGCTCCACATATATAGTATACAATCAAAACCGCGGGCACTTATTGGATTTTGGATTTCCAATCTTGACAAGGTATGGGACCACCTGCCGATAGTGTATCTCTAGAGGCGAATACACTGGGTTCAACAAGAACATCTTGCAACACGACCCTCACATGACCGACCACTCATTTCGCTTGAGTGTATCGAATGTATATCACCGACGGTTGGGCTCAAACCACCGTCTCCCGATAAGGGACAGCATCGAACATAGATTAAGAAGCAATAGGAATTTCTCTAGATAGGTGATCATACATCCTAATGGGAGCGACCCACATATCCATGCTGCCTGCCCGATTTTTGTCATTTCCGGTTGATGAGGCTTGAGGTCAGAACACATCTGGTCATCATATACTTTGAGTGCCACATCGTCAGATCCGCCAGATCACACTGGTTGATGTCCACAAACATACTCTAGCTATCTGGCTAGAGAATGACCATTTCTCCGCCATCAGCTATGGTACGTTTGGAGAAATCAACGCATGTAAATCCTTTTGGAAATACTCGGTCAGACATCCGTCCATACAAGTCATCCAGGAACAGGATGAACCGAAGGTACTCTCCTACTGCATCTCATATAGGAATCACCCAAAGGATCAGTAGCGAGAAGTCCTTGCAACCTGTAGATTCCAACCACGACAGAACCACAGTTTATCTCTGGCCGCTAAATAGGAGATTTTTAGCAGTCCTCCCGCTTATGAAAATCCACAGTCTTCAGTGCTCCATCACAATCATCTTCTGATCTCTACACGTATTTGTTGGTCGGAATGGTTTTCGAATATAATTCGATCCCGGACTTTCCGTACCAACAATCATATTAGTCAACTTCGATAGTCAGTGTTTTAACTATCGAATAAAGATAGTGTGCATACAATGGGTTTTGCTGATTCAACACTTAACACAACTTGACCCCTTTTAAAACATACTTAACGATATAAACCAAATTTTCTCTGATTAACACTGATTGATTTACTTTGATCGATTAACTCTAATTTGACTAACTCGACCTATTTAACTCGACTAGACTAACTCGACTTGATTACTACTATCGATTAATTAATACTTGACTTAACTCCATCCGCTCGACTGTAGATCGCAATGGTTACGCCTGATTCCCTCAGGAAACATCCGACCGTCGTAGGCTATCTGCAGCCCTGCGAACTACGCTAGCAGTCGTATGAAATGGAAACTTCCCTAGATAACTTGGTTTGACTAACTCTAACTATATTCGATCAACTCTAATTGACTAACAAATGTTTACTATAATTTGAAAACAACATTCTTATTTCTTTTGAACTCATATCGTAATATTATTTAATTTCCAAAACCTTGCATCAGAGTTTGATATTCTCGTATAGGATAAAACCAATCTCAACACTTCACTCGTTCCAAACTAATACTATTCCTTGATAATAGTGAAGCCAACCAAGTTGGGGTATTTTAGTTACCTCTCAGACCTTGATCAACAACGTTCTTACCTAAGAATAATGTTAGTTCGTCACTTAACCACCGACACTAAATCTCGTTTCAAATCTTGATTTCAAACTTGGGTTTACAAAACCTTTCCTTACATTTGAAATCCTTGTTCGAATATCCCATCACTTAATTCCTGTAAAGTATCATTCCAATTTGAATTCGCCTTGCTTAATTTGAAACATTAAGTAAACCCTGATTTAAATCTTTATACTTACCTACCAACTTCATCTACCAAGTTTGTCGAACACTTGGGTCATAAAACATTCCATAATCTCTTAATCGAATTTATCTCCAACTAATTATTTCTTACTCGATTTCAAATTGAATTCATTACTTTAAATCATTTTAAATTAAAAGGATAATTAGTTTTACCATTAACCATATTAAAATATAGTTAACTTTGCCCCAAAACCAAAATAGGATTATTATTATTACTTTTACAAGCTTACTCAAAATAATTTAGGTTATTAACAATACCCAGTTCAATATTCTCTTTAGATTTTTAGTTAATCGAAGATTAACTATGCTCTGACTCTACTCGTTACACTTTTAACGAATATTTAAATCCATATCTATCCCTTTGTCTATTTTACTCGAAAACGGTGGATTTTATCAACCGTATATATATATCAATTAACAGTGAACTGAATTTCCTTTGTCATTTCCCTTTTCTTAAATTAATCAAATAACTTAATTGATTAAAAATCAACCTTTAATTGTTTGAAAACAAATTGTCAAATTTAACCAACCCGTAGGTAAAACCTTGGGTTTTTCTCTACTTTCAACACTGGTATAATCCATTTAAATAACCCTTTAAACCCGATTAAAAATAAATATTTATAATTTCCATTTAAATCCCTTATATAATTTTATTTAAAACTTAATTCCAGTTATAAAATAACTTATAACTCTAACACTGCGTCGATTCACCCAACATTCAACAGACGTCAGAAACAACACATTCTAGACCGTTCACTGCCAATTACCAAATCAACACTGTCGGTTGATTTTAAACACAACACAGGTGCGTATCTATTCAACCATCAACATACAGACAGGTTTTAGTGTCAGTCAAGGTAAACAATTCATATATATGCATAACAAACAAAATATAGTTAACTTGAGGAATCCGGTCGAATCCCTCCAACCTGTCCTTCTCTGCATCACAGATGTAAGTTGATAACAATATGCGAATTAAATAATTGGCAGAATATAAATAACTGCAACCATCAAACAACAACAAACAACTTGCATCCATCACATCCAATCAGCCAATTTAAACAGTTAACTGTAAAATATATTTTACTGTGAATGTACCACATCACAGGATTCCAGAATGTGTGTGAATTAACTCACCAGAGTTTGTTCTAGTCGACGGTTGACGCGTTTGTCGCTTCTAATTTGGGACGACCATCCAAAATTAGCTGAATTTTCAACAGCGTCAGATTGACTCCTAGTCAGTGCCATCAGATAGGTCTCGTCCCTGCGATCCCAACGGATCTTGTTTCGTTAAATTTCGTTAACATATGCAAAAGTTATGCTATTTACAATATTTACCTAATTTAAATGAATATATATTTAATTTAATTAATTAAATTATTTTTATCTTAATTATTTCTTAATTGCGTTATTAGCCAAATTACCTTCCCTGCCCTTCTAAAAAAATCTTACTTTCCCATCTTTAGCCATATCCAATTTTTAAAATTGAAAAACCATTTTAATATTAATTTAATTTCCAAAATAATATTTAAAAATATTCATTTAATTATAACTTAAAAATTATAACCCGGATCAAAAATCTGCTATAACTCATTTTAAAGTATTTTTCGATAAGAATCCAACGGTCCATGTTTCGTGGAAATCCGACTTGTTTTGGAAAAGTTATAAGCTTTAAATGTTTATAGTTAAAAATTACGAAAATGCCCCTGGTCTATTTTAAATTCAAATTAAATTTGAAATTTAAATTTAAATTAACCATCCCATCCGTCGGGTCAGTTAGGGATAGCCAGGGAGAGCAGGAAACTATATTTTCCAAACTCAAGCCTTAGACACTATCCTCTCTACCACCCTTAGAATGTTCCGATATTTATTTTTACAAATTCTATTTTAATTATAATATATATATATATATATATATATATATTACCAAAATAAATAAATAAATAAATATTATTTAAAAACTTACCCCGTGAAGCCCAAGCCTCTGCCTAAGAGTCCCTAGCTCCCCGTCTTGCCCTCTTTTCTCCCTTTCTTCTTTTTCCCCATTTTTCTATTATTTTATTATTATTTCTGCCATTGCCAAAGCTTGAAAGAGGAGGAGGGGAAGTGAGTTTAAAATGAAGGGGGGGCTATTTATAGCCGAAGAAGTCATATGAATTGCTGAGGTGGCGCGAATCCGACGGTCGAAAATGGATGGCTAGGATTAATCCTTAAATTAATTAAATTATTAATAAATTTAATAATTTATGAATAGTAAAGTGTGTTTTCTCAACCCTATTCGGACGTTAATTTGACTTACTTATTGATACCTTATCCAAAATCTTTTTCAACCATGTTGTTCAATTTTTCTTGCTCTTCAATAATATATAAAAATATTTCAAATTCGAATTCGTTTGAACTTTCAAATAATTTAAATTCAAATTCAAAATAGTGTTTTGTGTTAGTTTCAACATCTTCCGGTCTCATGTTGGAGTATCAAACGATAACAGTTTTCAGAAATTCTTCCACCATCTGGTCCGGTTTTTAACGTACTTCAATCATATGTATTCAAATCAAAAATCGAAGTTCGTTTAGATTTTCAAATAATTTATTTAAATTTTGTTTCCTTAATAACTTTCTATATCCGTTATAGGATTTTCCCAGACTTCATATATAGCTAATATCCTATGTTTAGAATTTTCCTGGATAGGTCTCAGGTTCCAGTTTTGCCGTTACCATTAGCAAATTCCAATTACCGTCAAAATTTAGTTCAAATTTTGGCATTTTATTTTTTTCTTTTCCACATATGGATGTCATTTTTGACGTAACTTGGTTGGTTACCTAATTTCATCATTTCGGATTTAATGAAACTGATTTCATCGAAATCCGAGTTCGTTAGCTACTACTTCCTTTGTAAACGTACTATTTTTAATTCAAAATTTATCCTTTTATATTGCCTGTTCACATTATATTGCAGATCCACTAAATTTCTACCATTTCGGAATAAAATATTATTATATTAATAAAATATTCAAATTATTGAAATTAAACCATTTAAAATTCCAAAACAATATAAAAAAACATTTT
This sequence comes from Allium sativum, assembly GCA_030737875.1. Lineage (NCBI taxonomy): Eukaryota > Viridiplantae > Streptophyta > Magnoliopsida > Asparagales > Amaryllidaceae > Allium > Allium sativum. The sequence continues at coordinate 663,394,509 of CM060919.1, forward strand.
TAAATATTAAACTAAATGGTCAAAAATCTGGGCCGTCACATTCCTTCCCCCTTAAAATAATTTCGTCGTCGAAATTGCTAAGGCAGAAAGAATGTTGCAAATCCACTATCTTTACAAATATATTTAATTAAGAATCGATTTTATTTTCAAAATTAATCAAATCATTTTTAAAAGCAATTTATTTCAACTAATCAAATTTTCAAAAATCTTCAAAAATATTCCAACACCTTAAATTTTGGAAAATTTTTGGCAGAGTCTCCCCTGTACGGAGGGCATTTGCAATATCGCAGATTCAAGAAATATATATTCATCGACCAACACGGTCGGAAAAATTAAAAATTCAAACCCAAAATCCAAATAAAAACCAAAATTTTATATTTTGCGTAGGCATACCTTTTTGTGAGCGTTATTATGCGATAAGCGATATATATTATACTCGAGCCTGCTTAACTGTTATGCAACTCTATTCAAACTGGAGACGATTAACTCCAGAATTCCTCTTGGATAAGTTTTAAAACTGAATTGGCAGTTCTGTACCTGTTCTCAACTCAAATAAACTTCATCAGTTCCCAAAACAAATATCAGTTTGGTTTAAAATATCCATATTATCCATTGTGACCAATTCTACTCACATGAGAATTTATTTATAATCGCTTCTTGACCAATCCCTTTATTCCTTTCATTAAGCCTGGATTGATTCTTCCTCCATTTTTTCATTTCAGATTGGTTTCAACCAAGTCCAAATTTATATTCATATTCAAGTTCATATTAATGAAATCGAACACACAATCCAAGCATATCATTCAACTTTACATCTAACTGTTGGTGAATTTTTTATACTATCCATCCAACACATCAACAACCAAGGTATAACAATCCAACCAAAACATTTTGACTTAACATTAACATTCCTTATTTATTTTCATTTTGGTTTCACATATCGATACGTATCAGATCGATTTTTAATCCAATTATTAATTTGATTACTCAATTCCAAATATATTTTATTCCAACACTATCTATTTATAATTTAACTCGACTTAACTAAGTTAAGTCGTATTTCATACTTAGTTTTAACCCCATAGATACCTCAATAATACGATAAATTAATTTTCTTTTTATACAAAAATATAATTCGGGTAAAATTATTTCATTTACCCTCTTTACAAAATATTTGAAAATAATTTATATTCAAATTACAAATACGCGCTCTCATATACAGACCCATACTCAATCTAGGGCATTGCTAACCCCATCTCTATTGAGTTACACCACAGAGTCAAGGTTATCTCTAAACCAATAGCTCTGATATTACTGTAACGACCCAGCGTTTTCGACCCTGAAAATCGATATAAATACCTTTACCGTATCTCATACCGATCCTCCAAGCACCGAAAAACACTGAACAGTTTAGAAAGAATTTAGAGGGTGAGATAAGAAAGAAAGAAATTTTAGAATAGAAGAAAGAAGAAGAACATCACATCAGAACTCACAGCGGAACAGATAAAATATAATATCAAATATACAAAATAATTTTGTATACATACCAATCATCAGAGTTTAACATATAACTGCACAGCGGAATTAGCTTTATATAACTAGAGGTGAAGTCGCCTGCTTCCAGCTTCTGAGACTCCAAGCGAACCTAACCTGTACATATGCTTGGTCTGACCCGAGCACATTTGATTTAAAACAAAATACATCGGGTCAGTCTGGAATACTATCAGTGATAAATTCACAGAACAAACACACTGGTTTAACTTTGGAAAATCCTTTCTGAAACAAAGGATAATAGTAAGACCAGTCCACACATAAACACAGACGGTTTTTACCTTACTATAACCCAAACCATTTCTCAAAATCATAGTTTGTTCTGATATTATCATAATGTCTAAACACAAGTAATTATCAATCTAGTGGAACGCTTGCATCTCATGCTCCACATATACAGTATATAATCAAAACCGCGGGCACTTATTGGATTTTGGATTTCCAATCTTGACAAGGTATGGGACCACCTGCCGATAGTGTATCTCTAGAGGCGAATACACTGGGTTCAACAAGAACATCGTGCAACCCGGCCCTCACATGACCGACCACTCATTTCGCTTGAGTGTATCGAATGTATATCACCGACGGTTGGGCTCAAACCACCGTCTCCCGATAAGGGACACCATCGAACATAGATTAAGAAGCAATAGGAATTTCTCTAGATAGGTGATCATACATCCTAATGGGAGCGACCCACATAGCCATGCTGCCTTCCCGATTTTTGTCATTTCAGGTTGATGAGGCTTGAGGTCAGAACACATCTGGTCATCATATACTTTGAATGCAACATCGTCAGATCTGCCAGATCACACTGATTGACGTCCACAAACATAGTCTAGCTATCTGGCTAGAGAATGACCATTTCTCCGCCATCAGCTATGGTACGTTTGGAGAAATCAACGCATGTAAATCCTTTTGGAAATACTCTGTCAGACATCCGTCCATACAAGTCATCCAGGAATAGGATGAACCGAAGGTACTCTCCTACTGCATCTCATATAGGAATCACCCAAAGGATCAGTAGCGAGAAGTCCTTGCAACCTGTAGATTCCAACCACGACAGAACCACAGTTTATCTCTGGCCGCTAAATAGGAGATTTTTAGCAGTCCTCCCGCTTATGAAAATCCACAGTCTTCAATGCTCCATCACGATCATCTTCTGATCTCTACACGTATTTGTTGGTCGGAATGGTTTTCGAATATAATTCGATCCCGGACTTTCCGTACCAACAATCATATTAGTCAACTTCGATAGTCAGTGTTTTAACTATCGAATAAAGATAGTGTACATACAATGGGTTTTGCTGATTCAACACTTAACACAACTTGACCCCTTTTAAAACATACTTAACGATATAAACCAAATTTTCTCTGATTAACACTGATTGATTTACTTTGATCGATTAACTCTAATTTGACTAACTCGACCTATTTAACTCGACTAGACTAACTCGACTTGATTACTACTATCGATTAATTAATACTTGACTTAACTCCATCCGCTCGACTCTAGATCGCAATGGTTACGCCTGATTCCCTCAGGAAACATCCGACCGCCGTAGGCTATCTGCAGCCCTGCGAATTACGCTAGCAGTCGTATGAAATGGAAACTTCCCTAGATAACTTGGTTTGACTAACTCTAACAATATTCGATCAACTCTAATTGACTAACAAATGTTTACTATAATTTGAAAACAACATTCTTATTTCTTTTGAACACATATCGTAATATTATTTAATTTCCAAAACCTTGCATCAGAGTTTGATATTCTCGTATAGGATAAAACCAATCTCAACACTTTACTCGTTCCAAACTAATACTATTCCTTGACAATAGTGAAGCCAACCAAGTTGGGGTATTTTAGTTACCCCTCAGACCTTGATCAACAACGTTCTTACCTCAGAATAATGTTCGTTCGTCACTTAACCACCGACACTAAATCTCGTTTCAAATCTTGATTTCAAACTTGGGTTTACAAAACCTTTCCTTACATTTGAAATCCTTGTTCGAATATCCCATCACTTAATTCCTGTAAAGTATCATTCCAATTTGAATTCGCCTTGCTTAATTTGAAACATTAAGTAAACCCTGATTTAAATCTTTATACTTACCTACCAACTCCATCTACCAAGTTTGTCGAACACTTGGGTCATAAAACATTCCATAATCTCTTAATCGAATTTATCTCCAACTAATTATTTCTTACTCGATTTCAAATTGAATTCATTACTTTAAATCATTTTAAATTAAAAGGATAATTAGTTTTACCATTAACCATATTAAAATATAGTTAACTTTGCCCCAAAACCAAAATAGGATTATTATTATTACTTTTACAAGCTTACTCAAAATAATTTAGGTTATTAACAATACCCAGTTCAATATTCTCTTTAGATTTTTAGTTAATCGAAGATTAACTATGCCCTAACTCTACTCGTTACACTTTTAACGAATATTTAAATCCATATCTATCCCTATGTCTATTTTACTCGAAAACGGTGGATTTTATCAACCGTATATATATATATATATATATATATCAATTAACAGTGAACTGAATTTCCTTTGTCGTTTCCCTTTTCTTAAATTAATCAAATAACTTAATTGATTAAAAATCAACCTTTAATTATTTGAATACAAATTGTCAAATTTAACCAACCCGTAGGTAAAACCTTGGGTTTTTCTCTGCTTTCAACACTGGTATAATCCATTTAAATAACCCTTTAAACCCGATTAAAAATAGATATTTATAATTTCCCATTAAATCCCTTATATAATTTTATTTAAAACTTAATTCCAGTTATAAAATAACTTATAACTCTAACACCGCGTCGATTCACCCAACAGTCAACTGACGTCAGAAACAACACATTCTAGACCGTTCACTGCCAATTACCAAATCAACACTGTCGGTTGATTTTAAACACAACACAGGTGCGTATCTATTCAACCATCAACATACAGACAGGTTTTGGTGTCAGTCAAGGTGAACAATTCATATATATGCATAACAAACAAAATATAGTTAATTTGAGGAATCCGGTCGGATCCCTCCAACCTGTCCTTCTCTGCATCACAGATGTAAGTTGATAACAATATGCGAATTAAATAATTGGCAGAATATAAATAACTGCAACCATCAAACAACAACAAACAACTTGCATCCATCGCATCCAATCAGCCAATTTAAACTGTTAACTGTAAAATATATTTTACTGTGAATGTACCACATCACAGGATTGCAGAAGGTGTGAGAATTAACTCACCAGAGTTTGTTCTGGTCGACGGTTGACGCGTTTGTCGCTTCTAATTTGGGACGACCATCCAAAATTAGCTGAATTTTCAACAGCGTCAGATTGACTCCTAGTCAGTGCCTTCGGATAGGTCTCGTCCCTGCGATCCCAACGGATTTTGTTTCGTTAAATTTCGTTAACATATGCAAAAGTTATGCTATTTATCATATTTACCTAATTTAAATGAATATATATTTAATTTAATTAATTAAATTATTTTTATCTTAATTATTTCCTAATTGCGTTATTAGCCAAATTACCTTCCCTGCCCTTCTAAAAAAATCCTACTTTCCCATCTCTAGTCATATCTAATTTTTAAAATTGAAAAACCATTTTAATATTAATTTAATTTCCAAAAAAAAATATTTAAAAATATTCATTTAATTATAACTTAAAAATTATAACCCGGATCAAAAATCTGCTATAACTCATTTTAAAGTATTTTTCGATAATAATCCAACGGCCCTTGTTTCGTGGAAATCCGACTTGTTTTGGAAAAGTTAAAAACTTTTAAAGTTTATAGTTAAAAATTACGAAAATGCCCCTGGTCTATTTTAAATTCAAATTAAATTCAAATTAAATTTTAAATTTAAATTTAAATTAACCATCTCATCCGTCGGGTCAGTTAGGGATAACCAGGGAGAGCAGGAAACTATATTTTCCAAACTCAAGCCTTAGACACTATCCTCTCTGCCACCCTTAGAATGTTCCGATATTTATTTTTACAAATTCTATTTTAGTTATAATATATATATATATATATATATATATTACCGAAATAAATAAATAAATAAATATTATTTAAAAACTTACCCCGTGAAGCCCAAGCCTCTGCCTAAGAGTCCCTAGCTCCCCGCCTTGCCCTCATTTCTCCCTTTCTTCCTTTTCCCTATTTTTCTATTATTTTATTATTATTTCTTCCATTGCCAAAGCTTGAAAGAGGAGGAGGAAGAGTGAGTTTAAAATGAAGGGGGCGGGGCTATTTATAGCCGAAGAAGTCATATGGATTGCTGAGGTGGCGCGAATCCAACAGTCGAAAATGGATGGCTAGGATTAATCCTTAAATTAATTACATTATTAATAAATTTAATAATTTATGAATAGTAAAGTGTGTTTTCTCAACCCTATTCGGACGTTAATTTGACTTACTTATTGATACCTTATCCAAAATCTTTTTCAACCATGTTGTTCAATTTTTCTTGCTCTTCAATAATATATAAATATATTTCGAATTCGAATTCGTTTGAACTTTCAAATAATTTAAATTCAAATTCAAAATAGTGTTTTGTGTTAGTTTCAACATCTTCCGGTCTCATGTTGGAGTATCAAACGATAACAGTTTTCAGAAATTCTTCCACCATCTGGTCCGGTTTTTAACGTACTTCAATCCTATGTATTCAAATAAAAAATCAGAGTTCGTTTAGATTTTCAAATAACTTATTTAAATTTTGTTTCCTTAATAACTTTCTATATCCGTTATAGGATTTTCCCAGAATTCATATATAGCTAATATCCTATGTTTAGAATTTTCCTGGATAGGTCTCAGGTTCCAGTTTTGCTGTTACCATTAGCAAATTCCAATTATCGTCAAAATTTATTTCAAATTTTGGCCTTTTATTTTTTTCTTTTCCACATACGGATGTCATTTTTGACGTAACTTGGTTGGTTACCTAATTTCATCATTTCGGATTTAATGAAACTGATTTCATCGAAATCCGAGTTCGTTAGTTACTACTTCCTTTGTAAACGTACTATTTTTAATTTTTAATTTATCCTTTTATACTGCCAGTTCACATTATATTGCAGATCCACTAAATTTCTACCATTTCGGAATAAAATATTATTATATTAATAAAATATTCAAAATTATTGAAATTAAACCATTTAAAATTCCAAAACAATATAAAAAAAAACATTTTTAAATATTAAACTAAATGGTCAAAAATCTGGGCCGTTACAGATTTATATAAATCAAATTAAGTTAGTTTCGAAAGTTATAGAATGTATAGCTTATTAATACATTAAAAAGAGATAAATCAAATTAACATTAGTTATTTACTGCATTGCTTATATGTGATATCTTATATTAGTTAACATTTACTTGCATAACTATTGTACTAAACAAGTTAGATTATCATATACATTTCTGCATATTCCATATAAGTCAATCCAACTATAAGTCACTTTACTGACTTGAGTTTTCACATAACAAAAAAACATCCATTCGGTTATAAAATATAATAACTGTACAAATAAGTTGAGTGAGAGAGTTCTCACCTTGATCGGTTCTTAAATCATTATCAAACAATTGTTTTAACTAAATTATACCAGGCCTTTAATTTAATCAAAAATTGCAACTGCATCCAATCTCCTTCTATTCAGCTTCATCGCGAAGGCCTTGTCATCACGGTTCCACCAGAATCAGTTTCGTCGAATTTTGTTTCTGTTTGGAAAAGTTACTATAATTTAAACTTTAAAGAATTAAATGTATAATTAATTAATTTGATTAATTAACCATTTACTTAATTTTTTTTCTAACTCGTCCTCTTACTTCTATAATAGGATCGAGCACTATAACCCATCCTCACCGCCTTCAAACTGCAAGCGTCGCCGCCTGTAGACGATCGGACCACGATCCACCCCACCCACGACGTTGCCATATCCATCGCCTCCCACCTCCTTGAATTTCGTGCAACTCAAACTCCTAGGCCCCTTGAAAACCCGATCGAACGTGGCCTCCTTGAGCCACAAATTCTACCGATATACGTAGTTAAATCTGATCACTACCGTTGGAAAGAAAGATCTCACCATGCTGAACATTTCTCGTGTTGAAATTTTCTTGAATTAGTTTGAGGATTAGGAGAAAAATCGAGAAAGGGATGGGAAGAAATCAGCTATTAAATCATTGCCTGGCTGCGGCACAGGTTTTTAAGAATTAGGGTTTGGGTTTTAAACGTTTATATATACATATATTATAATATAAATTAATATTTAATTCCAATATTACCTGTTTAATGTTCCGAACTCCAAACGAAACCCAACGACTTTCGCCCCTAAACAAATACCCCCATTCCAAACACAATGGTTATAATTCGTAAACTGATTCGATTGTTTTAATAAGTTTCGCTCAAAATTAAAATATTACGTTAAATATTGAATTTAAATGTACGTTTTAGTTTACCACAACCACATACAGACTCCAAAAATTACGAAATTTAAAATATTTCTATGTTTTACAAATATGGTTCTAATGAATCGAATTTGGAGACCATTTGAAAAATGGCATAATAACTAGCTTATTGAATTTATAATTGAAATTCAACACGCAATTGACTTGAAATTTTTGATCTGACAATAATTTGACGTTCCAGATCCAACAAAATTAGTTTCGTCGAAAACGGAGATCGTTTGCAAAATGGCTATTTCCAAGGGTTTATATAATATTAAAACATTAATAAATTCCACAACGACTATTTTGTATCTTGAATTGGACATAAATTACAATTTATAATATGAAATATCAATTTCTTATATTTGTTAGAAAGATATTATTAAACATATTTTAAGACTTCTTGTTTTACTGAAATCTGATTTATATTCCATTATGTATATTCCATTATGTATATTCCATTGAAGTTCAATCTAAATTTTCAAACTATTGCGACTTTTCGAATATTTTTAATTAAATTTTAAATATATATATATATGTGTGTGTACAAACTTTATTTTTAAATAAATTCTAAATCGTTTATTTTCAAAATAAATCATTTTAAATATTTAAAATCCATTAAAAAAATTAATTGGATAAAAAAAAACAGGGTTGTTGCAATCTTCCCCACTTAAAAACTTTTCATTCCGAAAAGGATGGTGAAACTGAAGATCGTTTACTTAACCAAATCAACCTTCATTCTAGCTCAAGTTCTTCAATGTTTTAGTTTCTAAGAACTTTCCAATTTATCGAAATTTGGCTAATGCCTTAAATTTTCAAAAAAATCGCCATAACCTTCTTTGTACGGGTTGATCTGTACAACTACAACTCGCCACTTTGGGCCATCACTGATCGAAAAGAAAAACAAAAAGCCAATAAGCTCCTAAAATCATCAAACCCAATCAATTTAGTAAATATGTACCTTTTTTTCGAGCATACAATTTTATTCCTCTTCCAGGCTTGAAATGAATAACCTGGCATATTCAACATATATACATATACATACACACACACACATGTCCAATTCAAATTAAATTTTAATTCAGTTCAAAATTAAATTTGATTTGGCTTAATTTACCTTTTATTCCCTTATTGGTTGTATTATTCTAATCTTTTATTAGTTAAACTAATTTGCACACATCACAACCAACAATCAATTAATTGATTAGCTTTTCAAATGTATAACTTTTATATACTTAAAATTATATATTCAATGCGAAATCACAAACAATAAACTCTAACTAAGTTTTGGTTCTCACACCAGTTAATTGGAATCATATAGATATCCTACTTTCGAAACTCAAAAATGAACACTGATGATGCTAGCAACCATCAGAATCATCCCGGGCGACTAAAGTGTGACTCCATATCTATCCAGTATATTTGGGACTTCGAGTACACATGGATTGGATGTATATATAAAATCTTTTAATATTCGATAGTCCAAATTAAATATTCAAATAAAATATTAAATTTTTTATAATAAGATATAATTTTCCCAAAACTAAATCATTTTTATAAATAACACTCTTCGAAATCATTCTAGGGCTACACTAACCCTATCTCAAACGAGCCATTCTTATAGGATATTACTAATCCTATCTCCGATGAATTCTTTCATTAGGTTCTAATGTGTCTTGTTCTCGAGCTTTGTATACCAAAGCTTTGATACCAAATGAAATGACCTGAACTTCCCGGCCGGCCTACACCAAACAAGAAGACGGATTGCTTCGAGAACACGACGCATCAGAACACGGAACAAGAGAACATTTCATTGCTATTACAACAATTTATGTTAGAGTGTAAGATATCATAGTACAAATAAATTACAAAATAGCGGAAATATAATACACGAATATAATGTGCAGCGAAAAACATCAACTAACACAACTGAAAGAAATACACAGACATAAAGCATTCCAGAGTATAGTTCCAGCCGTGATCCAGGATCCTGCGAAAATAAATATCTGCAAAACCAAAACTACTAGCTGCCCATGCAGTAAAATTTGGGTACCCATATTTTAGGTGGGAAATTTAAACTCCGGGTCAGTCATGGGAGTTGTGTGAGAACTAAAATAGTTACTAACTTTTATTTTAAAGTTAGGTAAATCACGGGACCATGCCATATGACATGGAACGGGTCACTTCCATGAATACCAGTGCATAAAACAAACAACACAATGTTAAAAGGAAAACCGAAGCTATTATAAGACTCGAGTCCCATCACATATGCCACACAAGCCGAAGGATATAGTTTTACCTTATAATAGCCAAACATGCTTGATACACGAAATTTATCTTTTATTATTATAATTGCATAAATCAATTTCAAATATAAATGTATCAATCCTAGAAGGCATAATACCCCATCCTACTATGTCGACATATAGGTTTACAACTAAAACCGTAAAATCGCGTATAGGAATTTGGATTTCCATCTATGAACCGAGGCAAGGGATCTTCCTCATCCGATTCGAGACACTCTAGCACATGCCTTTGGGACAGAACGCACCGACCCTTGGAGCGACAGAGTCGTCCCACCTTTGTCACGTGAGTTCGGATTTCTCCTAAACAATACGTTCCCCGGTCCTAACGGACCTAAAATCTGGTCAGTATGTCAACCATAAAGGGCCTTGTACGGCCATATCTGAGGTACCTCGCTATCCATTACCCAACATCCACATAAGTAAAATTTCTGGGCTCCATAACATGACATCACTTGTAGCTAGAAAGCAACGTATGTCCATATCTCTACTGTCCTTTATCGTCTTTTTGGTTCATATCGGGGTGTAAAGCACGCGAATTAACGTTATACACAAAGCTGCGCTATGCTTTGATCATCAACCACAAAGCTCTGCTTTTCAACAAAAGCTTCGATCCATGTATCTCAGCATGTTACATTGTCAATCCATACCATATCATTAATGTCTACCAATATATAACCTCTAAGCTCGTACGTATCAAAGAAGGGTGTTAAGCAAAGATAATAAATTCTCCGCCACTAAATAGATATATATTTAGCATATATCAACAAATACAACACAAAATACGATGTCAGACATACAATCCATTTGAAAGTTCATTCTGGGTCTGAACGAATTCGTAGGCACCTTATTCCTCACCCTATAAGTCCAATATGGAGAGAGGCCCTCGCATATCCACTGGATCTCCAAGTACGTCTAGATGACCACCTTTTATAACCTCGTCTTGGGTATACCTCTAAAGCGAGACATCAACAATAATCCAAATGATTTGATGATCTCCGGTCTTCAACAACCGTCTTCAAATCTTCGACTCTTAATCGTCGTACCAGTTATTCAGAATGGGTTAAACCCGATCTTTCTAAATAACTCATGTATCTTATAATCAAGTGATATAAAACGCATCATATGCCTCATTCTATCCATGATATTCTTTTATTTTAATATTCTTTAATCTGGGGAAAGGTTCCCATTAATCTTATCTCAATTTAAACAAGATTAAAGTTTAGCAAACTATTCGGGATTTACGAGCCTTACTGAAGTAATCATTCATTTTATTATCCCAATCCCAACCAATTCATCACATGGAGAAAAACTGGAAGTACTCCGTATCTAACACCCATTGGGTTATCGGTAAATTTAATTACCATTTAACGTTTTCAAATCTAACTAAAGATTTAACTATCGCACGGAGTAAAACTAGTGGTACTCCATCAGAGCACTTTCGAATTTGATAAATATAATTATCTCACTCATATTTCAATCTAATTAAAGATTCATTAAAACTCCAACTTAGTTTTAATCTTCAAAATAATCATTTAATGATCATTCAACTTTAGGTAATTAATCATGTCTTTAATCGGGTTAAAGAACAAAAGTCATTTAAAACATTGTTCATAATAAACCCAAAATCATCTTCCATTTAATATGGAATCTTCAAGGAATCAGATCAGTCGTAATCGATATAAATTTCCATATCAGACTAATACGATAAATGGAATAATGGCAAAGCATTTCAAATTCAATAAATAATAATGGTCTACCTCCATGGAGGTTCATCTTGATTATCTCTAAATCAAATTCCATTTAGTTCCAATTTAATATATTAAATTAGAAAATTTTACTTTGGAAAAAAATTCCATTAAATGTTAATTGGAAGATTCTTAAATTCTAAGTCATAAATTCAATGTTAGTTAGGTTAAAGAACTAATGTTATTTAAATAATTGCTCACGATAAAACCAAAATCCAATTTCCATTTAATTCCAATTATATTTATTAATTGGAAAAATTCAGTTTTGTGGATTTAAGAACAGTGTTATTAAAGACACCATTCACGACCAACCCAAAATCCAATTTGATGTTAGATAAAAGGCTCTGAATATAAATTATATCGACTTATATTCAACATCAAATTCTAAAATCAATTGATATCATATTAGGAATAACGAAATCTATATCTTCCAAATTCCTTAACGATATCTGTATAATCATGGAATCCAATATCAGAATATGCAAAGATAATTTCCATTCAAATCCAATCCAATATATATTAGTAAACTCTGGTTACCTTAAAACTATTTCTATTCCTTTCAGTTCTTTACTCAAGTTGGTAAACAACATATTCAGATAAAAATATCTTTTATCTTTTCAAAAATGTGGAATATTTCATCCAAAATCATTTCAAATCATTTATTATGATTTATCATAATTTATTCATATTTCTAATAATTTTATTAAGGCACTTACGATCGGTTTCCAATATCGGCAACCGAAATGCATCCATAGCGATCTTTTCCAAAACTAATTGAGTCATATTTTTAAATCTAACCATTGTATTTAAAATCTCTTATATTTGTTTGAAAGATCTTTTCTATACAAACCCAACGATTCTAGTTGTAGGAGAATCCGACGATCGAATCTTCCGTTACGTCAATTCGAAGTTACGGGTTGACGTTCGCGAACTGTCGCCGCGCGACACATTCTATTCGGGCCCGAATTCGATTTATAATTAAAATAAAATCGAAAATGTTTTCCAAACTAATTTATAAATATTATAAATTATTCACAACTACCATTTGAAATTCCATTTCAATCATTTACGTTTCGAAGTCATATATCTTCAGATTAAGCCATTATATTATATTTATAATAGATTTAGTTGATTTCTATTCAAAACATATTATATAAAAGGTTTATAAATTCATCTAAAATTATTTCAACTTCTGTTTAAATTTTAAATCAAATTGAACAATCCACATTATTATAATATCGAAATAATAATATTTTCAAAATGTCGGATTTTGAAATCCAAATTTTCTCAATATTCATTATAATTTTATAATCTTTGCATCCATCCAAAATCGGACATCAAAACCAAACTTCAACATAAACATTATATTAAAACATTCGTTTTTATTCCAAAATGAAATGAGATTCAACCAATTACCATATAATTTTATCTATATGGATTTCATACATCAAATGTATTCAACAATAGTTATAAATAACTATTCAACATCCAATTCGCATCCAAAGTGCATCTACAATCGTAAAAACATTAAATAATGTTTATACCAGTCTGCTAATTAATTGACTGGCATACAACTACACATAAGGGAGATGTGTGAATTAATTATCATCCCCAGACCCATGTGGGGTTTTCAACCAATAAATAATCAATTAATAATTTATTTATTAATTCCAATCGATATTACTTAAATGGGTACATAAACAAGTCGTTCGACTTGTAAATGGATGTTTTAATCCTATTTCAACTACCATAAATATTTTAACATTGTTTTTAACATGTTAATTATTTCAAAGTCACATTCAAATCATAACACAAACAATCATCCATTCATCCATCTGGTTTGCAAACAACTGTGATGTGAGCTACCATATACCGTATAACATTTTGTGATAATTAAATCAAATATAAATCAATATAGGCAGTCAATATATATTCAGCTATAAAGTAGAATAACTGTACAAATAAGTTGAGTAAGATAGTTCTCACTTTGATCAGTTCTAAAGTCGTTATAAAACAATTGTTTTAATTAAATTAAATGGAAGGTTTAATTTAATCAAAATTGCAGCTGCTTCCAATCTCCTTCGTGTCAGCTTCATCGCGAAGGCCTTATCGTCATGGTTCCATCAGAACCAATTTCGTCGAATTCTGTTTCTATTTGGAAAAGTTACTATTTTTTAAACTTTAAACAATTAAACATATAGTTAACTAATTATTCATTTACTTAATTTTTTCTAATCATGTCCTCTTTCTTCTGTCATACGGTCGAGCACTGTAACCCATCCTTACCGCCTTCAAACTACAAGCGCTGCTACTTACAAACGATTGGACCCTGATCCTCCCCACCCACGACGTCGCCCTACGTATTGCCTCCCAACTCCTTGAATTTCGTGCAACTCAACTCCCAGGCCCTCCTGAAAACCCAATCAAACATGGACCCTTTAAGCCACAAATTCTCCTGATATACGACGTTAAATCTGATCACTACCATTGAGAAGAAAGATCTCACGATGTTGAACATTTCTGGTGTTGAAAATTTCTTGAATTAGTGTGTGGATTAGGAGAAAATTCGAGAAAGGGCTAGGAAGAAATCAGCTATTGAATTCATTGCCTGGCGGCGACGCAAGTTTTAGAGAATTAGGGTTTGGTTTTTGAATGTTTATATATACATATATTATAATATAAATTAATATTTAATTATAACATTACATGTTTAATGTTCCGAACTCGAAACGAAACCCAATGACTTTCGCCCCTAACCAAATACCCCCATTCTGGACAAAATGGAATATGTTTCCTAAGATGATTCGATTATTTTAATCAGTTTTTCTCAAAATTAAAATATAACATTAAATATTGAATTTGAATGTATGTTTAATTTACCATGACCACACACTGACCCTAGAACTACGATATTTAAAATCTTGTTATGTTTTACAAATACGGTTCTAATGAACCTAATTTCGTCGAATTTGGAGACCGTCTAGAAAATGCCCTTATAACTAGATTATTGAATTTATGATTGAAATTCAACACGCGTTTAAATTTATCACTCTTACGTACTGTAACACCCCATAAAATTCATAAGTATTATTAATAAATAAATAAATAATAATAAGCAATTAAATATTATGGTTGGAAAATGAGATTTTGAAGCATTAGGAATTTTGCTATGAAATTCTTTTATTTGGATTTGTGGCGAAATTCTACATCATTTTCATATATAATATGCTGAAAACGGTCAATGTATGAAGAAGTTATGAATAAATGAATTTGGACAGTGAACGCAAAATATATATATATACACACAATTATATGGATATTATATATTTTCCAAATTAAGAATTAAAAATAAAAAGGGAAAATTCAAATTTTGAATTAGAGATAAGATCTGGGGGACAATGTATATTGCATATATGGAATAACATAAAGAGATTATGGAAGGTATTAAATAAAATAAACAGCTCAGGAATGCAGCCTTATTGAGTGTTCTAGCCCTGAAGGCGGTCGACAACTTGGGGTTGACCGCTCGGCGACTGGACAACCCAATAAAGCTAGCCGATTAGGGTTTTTCAAAGAGGATATATGAATTGAAGGCTTGGATCAATTCTAATTAATCCAACGGTCTGTGCTCACATGGGTAACTAAATATACCTCTCCCATCAATTAATGAAAACCCTAATCATTCTCCATCTCTGCCTTCATGCTACTTCGTCCCCATTGTTGAATTCCAGGAAAAAAATAAAAGAATAGGTTAAGGTTTCTTCTAATTTTCTAACTCTATTCTAATTATATACCTATTCTAATTTACATAAGTTTAGAATCCTGGAATTTATCATAAACATATATGTATAAGATTATAATGTATGTCTGTTATATGTATAATGTTAGGAGG
Source organism: Allium sativum (assembly GCA_030737875.1). NCBI lineage: Eukaryota > Viridiplantae > Streptophyta > Magnoliopsida > Asparagales > Amaryllidaceae > Allium > Allium sativum. The sequence goes on from CM060919.1 coordinate 663,410,466, forward strand.
ATTATTGGAGCTCGCTTGAATGTAAAGATTGTTGCAGATCTTGTAATTCTACCACAGATTTCTCTCTATTCCGCATAGATTTGTGAATGGAATATGGTTTACGTAAGGCATATTCATGTTTTTAATAGTTTTGTCATATGAATAGATATGCATACGGGGACTTGGATATTCGATAATGTAAACATAAAAACCCCCAAATCCTCTATCTTGTAATTTCTTATGAATTTTCATGAATAAGTTAGGTTTTTGGATTTTGTATTGGATTAAAATGGATATGAGTTTTGACACTATTTGTAACACCCCACCTCCGCCAATGCCACTCTTGCAAGGCACTAGCTTTGGAGGGGCGTTAAACGAGGTAAACATGCATGCAGATATCACAAGACAGAACATATAAGTAAAAACAGAGTAAATAAAGCAGCGGATAAAACTAACATTTCAAAACCATAGTCAAGTTACATCAAAGTACTTGGTCATTATTTTCCCATAAAACAAAGTCTAGAACATAAACTGAAAAAGAAACATAAAGTAACTATCCCCAAAGTAGCATAAGGCCATAGCATGCTCAAACCATACGTGAGCTATCCAGAAAAGCAGCTAAAGATCCAGCTAGGTAACAGTGTTCCCACCCTGCAAACCTGGGGGGGGAACGGAAGAAAAGAGGCGAAAGAAAACGGGTCAGTCAAAAAGACTGGTAAGTCCTATCTACTATTAGTATAAAAACTAATAAAGTTAACTGAACATGTAAAACAGAGATGAGCTGCAGGGTGATAACTGGCATGGTGAAAAGTTAACAAGATAGATCAAGTGTGGCATCGCATATACAAGGTTAAGTTGCACCAGGTGTGTACTAGTATTCCAATCCATGTCAAGTATAAACAAGAAATGATTCCTTGGCCCAAAGCTGGCCCAATATCATGAGGTGACCTAAATCAAGGTCCAACTACTCGGTCTAGTCGATCGGCTCCCTATAAGCCTAACTCGTCGTGTATCGGTGTCATACGGTCCAAACATGAAATGTAGTCGACTGTGCTAGGTCCACCCTAGGGTGTATCCGGCCCTAGGGTGTCAACCACTGACACGAAACAAGCACACACAGTCAAAACCTACTGGTGCCCAAGTCTGTCTTTCATCCCCGGACAATGTGCACGACCATGGTCCGTCGGAATCTACTATGGCGCACCTACTTTTGCCGTCTTTTTGGTCGCTTACACTCCAGCCCGGTAATCGTGCCCCACCCTAGCCTAGTCCCTAGGGTATCCGATACTCCCTAGTGGGTTACTGCTGAGAAGGACCGCGTAACTAGGGTTTTCTAGTGGGTTAAGTGTGGTTAACCCCATCCAAACCATGTATCAAGTTGGTTAAGTGTTCCTAAAAAGGTTCACGACTTAACCCTATCCAACTAAGCATTGGGTTGGTTAAGTGTGTCCATGTTGACTTAACCCTATCAACCCATCCTGTTCATGTGGTTAAGTATATTCAAGTGGTCCATGACTTAACCCTATCATGTGGCATTAATTAATTTAATGCACCCAACCTCTCACATTAGACCTTGTTGTGGTTACTAGTTAAGCCGGGCGGGTCCGGGTAGCTTTACACCACAACTTGGTCTAACCTCGGGTTTCAAGTGCGACATGACCAACTACTCACATTGGGTCCTATTGCTTGTAGCCACTAGTTAAGCCGGTCGGTTCCGGGTAGATTTATGCTACAAACTCAACCCAACATCGAGTTGGCCACTCTCATATTTTCTAGAAGTCATGTCCAAATTCATGTTTACAAACATAATCACAAGTCAATGTGCCTGTCATATTTTAAAATCATGTTTCATGTCATTAATATTACCCAAACCCAACGCATTCCCCTCGCATGTACGTTTCGCATAACATAACATAGATCAAAAGAGGGAACTTGGCAAAACATGACAAAAAGGGCATAAGGTAATAAGGTTGGCCACTAGTTAAACATGGTGGCATATGAGGCATAAATATGTTCATAAACTTGCATATTACATCATAGGCCTCAAAACATGCATAATATCAAACTTGAGCAAATAGGTGAAACATGATCATAAATGACATAGGATGATGGCTAGTGATTCGCATATAACATCATATGCAAGATAACACAAGGTTTATGAGAGTTTCTATGTTGCTTTATGCAACATTTCCAATCAAAGCTCATAGCTTTCTATGCATAAGGCAAAGGTGATAGCTTTACAAACATGCATAGAATATATTTATGCATAACATGATAGGATCAAAGCACATATCATACTTAGGCCTAAACTCAACTTGAAACATGTCTTATTTAACTTCATAGTTAGAATCTAAGAGTAGTATAGGGCTTACAATGCTATGAAGACTAGAATTAATATAAAATAAGATTGAGACGAAGCCACACTAGCAAATCCGCAACCAAAGACGATAAACTCCACTTCAAGACTTGAGAACAAGGAGGAATAACCCCAAAGACAAAGAAAGATGGCTCTTTTACTTAAGAAAGATGGCTACTTTATGACATAGATTGATTTGAGACACTCATGCTCTCATGAAGAAGGCGGAGGCCATGATTAGTGAATATTTGGGCAGCATTTAGTTGTAGGAATGATTAATGAGGGTTTAGGCTAGGTCTAGGGGTCCTTTTATAGAGATTAGGGGTAATTTAGACCATAGGATTAACCCTAAATCGAATCTGAGCCATCAATTCCCGTCAGAAACTTCCAGAACAAGACCCAACATGTCAAAATGGTGCACCAGAAAAACTGGTCCGACCGGGGGGGTCGACCCCTGGGTCGACATGGGTGTCGACCCCTGGGTCGACATGGGTGTCGACCCATTGGGGGGGGTCGACACTGGTGTCGACACTGCCTGGGGCGGGAAAAATTCCCGCCCATTCTGCCTTGGTTGCGATTTGAATCTGAATTCGAATTTGAACTGTTTTCGGGCTTGGAATTTTCTGAAAACTTCATTGGGCCGTATCTTGGTCATACGGACTCCGTTTTTCAAAAACTCGGACTCTATTTCGCGTATTTTTCCGAGACGAACGCAATGGCACAGCCCGTTTCCCTTGATTCAGATTTTAGAATTTAATTCTGCCTTGATTTACATTATAACATGTTATTAAAAATACGGGTTGTTACACTATTATTCCTATTTCATGTAATTCACTTTTATTTACCATTGAGTGCAACCTAAAAAGGTTTAGATTTGATTATTCCATGATTTGGTTTGGGTTTGGATCCTAATTTGAATCCAAACGCATTCAAAGGTGAAATGGATCAAATGTAAGCATTTTTATGTGCATAAAACCAAAAGTGGTGAATTAGGTGAAATATGGATTATAAACATACAAGTGGAAGTTTATGTAATACTCTATTTTCTAACATTGAAATCATTCCAACGAGCCTAGGATGCAAGTTGAAATTGTTATGTATGTATATCTTCCATTCACTGCTATTTGTTATATTGTCATTATGCCATCATGCCAATGTTGTAGCAATAAAAGTATGGAAAATCTATTTTGTATTCCTTGAATTGGAGAAATTGACAATTGCTACCTCTTTAGAATGTTTCCCCATTTATATGAATGTTTACGTTAATTAGGCGCTATTATTATATTATTTATATAAATGTAATCAATGTACATTACGTTGTAATTAGCATAATAAATACGATAGATTGGAATTCGAATTTGAATTGTCCCCTTAACAAATATATATATATATTTTTGTTTGCTTGTGTATGCATATATAGAATGGCTTAAATATACATAAATAATTGACACATTGGCACGAGGTTAGTTGCCATTTGTGGTAGAAGCCTGCCCGACCGACCGGCAAACCCAGCAACCACAAGTAGGCCTAACTAATGTGAGATGTCTAGGTTCCATGGGCCATTCATAAACTTAGTACACTAGACATGAGGTTAAACCAACTTGTAGTAGAAGTCTGCGTTGAACCGACTGACATATCCAGCATCTGCAAGAGTACAGTTTAATGTGAGAGGTCTAGTGTGTGTGTGTATATATATAACACTATATATATAAGTCTATTGCATGTGAAAATAAGTAGGTTTACTACGCCTTGAGAAGGTCTTAAGTGGCTGACTCTCTTTTTATCCATTTTGGGTCTTAAGTGGTTAGGACTAGGATCCCTCCGAAGGTTTATTCCTTGGAGAGGAACCAAAGTCATGGGATCTACCCTTACGAGGTTTGAGGTAGGTCTTTAGGTCCTCCTTCTCTAAAAGTTGTAAGGCATAAAATGATAACGGTGTAGGGTAATTCACGGAGATGTCCACTTCCTCTAGAATCTTGCAAGTGCTCAACTAGGGACAAATTGGTAACTGAAGGATATGTGGCAATTGCATGCTTACCAAATGTCTAAGGGAAGTTTTAAGCGACATAGGTGTCTCACCGGGTAATATCAGTTAAATAGTAACTTTTGCAGTACTACTTCTCATATTAAAAATGAGAGAATAGATTTAAGAATGTTAACGTGCTAGGACGGGGTCTGAAAGTGCTAGGGGTCCGTCTCAGGGTTATAAGAGATCATTAGAATCCACCGTTAATAGGGCCGTAAGTGACCAAGAATGCCACCTCGTTGGGTTTTTTCCCTAAAAACTCTAATGGACGATTGACTTGGATATCCACACCACTGGTTAGATACTTATGTTTGTATGAAATCTTGTGTGCTGCGTAGACATATGACATGTGTAACCTGCTAAAAATAAAGGGTATGGCCATTAAGTAACACTATATTTCAGTCACAAAGAACTTTATGTTTCGACCCCTCTCCTTAACACCCAACAGGTCAGTAGATGGGGTAAATGCCATGGATGAAGTCATAAGTGAAGCAAACGAAGAAGACAAAGTTGTTATTATTAGCAGTTATTGCTTTACTTCTTTTGGGATCTTATGAGAACGAACTATTTGATGTACCCATTAAACAGACTTAACTATGATTGTTGTGTTTCTTAGATTTTGAAATAATGGTACATCTTATTTGAATATTATATTTTCTCTTTTCGCTGTGTGAGATTTCCATTCGAAGTATATGTTATTATTATCTGTGCAAATGTAATCCTTACAGGAACCATCCACCCGTTTAGAATGACTCTAAGTTTCGATGGGCCTTTTCTAGGTCGAAATTTAGGCCCATTCCGAGAGGACTGTTACATTTAGTATCGGAGCATTGGCTACCCGATTATAAGGGAAATATACGTATGAGAGGCCTATTTGTACATTAAAAAAGGTTTTTCAAACTATATATATATATTTACCCTAATAATAATATGTATTTATACCAGGCACCTTTATCGTTTCTTACTTTTTCAGCTTAAATACTATGTCAGGAGTATCCACTAAGGGATTCTTCCTTTTCTTTTCAGATAGTATAATGACCAAAAATCCTAATGAGAAGGGCACCCAGGCAAGACCCCGCTGCTTGCTAGAATAGTTCCAGTAGTATCTCTGTACTGTGGAATAGTTTCCTACCGCTAATCCTTCCCCAGTGCCTCCCGAAGCTCCTACCGCTGAAGTGACCTTTAATTTTTCTCGCTTGTGTAAGACCTTTACAAATTTTGGAGGAAATCATTTTCTAGAAAGGAAGGATTTGCTAGTGTCCAATCTTGGGTTATGGACTATGAAAGAATCTTTGAGGCTACTGCCTGGAGCGATAAAGTAAAGAGGAGGGTAACAGCCTAGCATTTGAAGGATGAGGCCCTTCAATGGTGGAACTTAATATCAATGGAGAATGAGGGTCAGATCTTTACATGGGGCGAATTATAGACCCGTGTTGAAGCGAAATTTTTACCAAGGGCAGAAATGACTATTCAGCTAGAGATATTCATCCACTTCATGCAAGGAAGCTTAAGCCTACAAGAATATATATCCAAATTCACTGAGTTATGTAAGTTTGGGAGAGGTTTGGTAGACACCCACATGAACAAATCCCTTAGGTTTGTTAAAGGACTGAACTCCCCATTGAAGGAAACACTATAAGCCCAAGTAACATTTGGGGAAACTTTTGAGACTCTAGTTGAGACAGCTACCCTCTGCACGGTTAGAAGCTCCAAGGAGGAGAAAGAAGGAGAGAAAGGAGAAAGATCCAACAAAAATAAGGAATGGTGGAAAAACAAGAAGAAGAACAACTTCAAAAAGGACGCAAAGGCTTGTACGAGGTGCAACCACAAGGGCCATGAGGCTAAGGGTTGTAGGACCTCGTTAGCGAAAAAGAAGTTCAAGTGAAAATGTTACAACTTCCATGAAGAAGGACACATGTCCAAAAATTGCCCAAAGCCCAAGTTGTTAAGAGTGGCCAGAACTGTGCAATAGAAGCAACACCAGTTCAAAGTCGACCCCCAAGAGACTAAGGGCAGCCCGCACTCGAAGGTATAACCTCTGTTTTAGGAAATTCAGTATATACATTGTTTGATTCTAGAGTGAACCATTCTTTTATCTCCAAGCGATTAGTAACTCTGTTGAACCTTCCCATATCTATCTCGGATAGTCCGATAGAGGTAGCCAACCCTATCGGAGGATCTGAGTATCTTGAGTTGTCGTGCAAAGAACTAGTATTGGAGGTCGACAATGTCGAGTTCCATTGCGAAGCGTATGCGTTGGATTTTATGGGGTATGACCTTATCCTGGATATGGATTGGCTATCGTTTTATGGAGTAATCTTAGATTACGACAAGGGACTCGTTCATCTTAGGAGCCGAGGAGGACGTAACCTGAATATTCCTTGTAATGTTAGAAACAAGGATAAAGCCTTATTATATTCCTTATCTCCTAGCTCTAAAGGACCATCTTCGGTCCCTATATGTAACGACCCGCATTCTACATATCGAAGGATCGTAGAATATTTATTTCTTTTTCATATGAGGTCGTATAGTTGTGTAACTTTGGGGAACGACTGTTGGGGTCAATTCCAATGTTCACGATTTTTGCCGATTTTTAAATGACCATTTTGCCCCTAGCGAATCTTGTTTCGCCAATAACTTTTGATTAGTAAGGAGTTTTGACCTAAAATCACTTCCATTGGATCTGGATGTTGGTTTACCTTTCCGTAGAGTGGTCACATTAGTCAAATGGACTTACCATTTGGGAGATATGGCTTAATTAAGGTTTGGAAGGTGAAAAACAACTTAAATGGGCTTAGTAGGGTAATTAGCAGCTAGGCCCATTGGGTATTTCGGGAATTGAGCTATATAAGGGTTGATTAGGCTTAGAGAAACCTTTTTTTGTCATTTTTCAGCCGCCACTTACCTCTCTTCAACCCTAACAATGGCCTCCACACCCAAATCACCTTCTACTCATTGTTTAATCAAGTTTTAGCCTAATCTACATCAAACCAAGGCAAATTAGCATAGGATTTGTGATAGAGCTACTGGAACACATAGAGATTCAACCCAAATCAGAGATACATTCAGATCAATAAATTATTTTCGGCTATGGTGAGTGATTTGCATTGTTTTTCACTAATTACAGCTAATTAGGGGTGATTTGTGTTAATTAGTCATGACTCAGAAAAATCTGGAAAAATTTGTAAAATTCTAAAATATTATTTTAAGGCTCTTATAAAAATTTGGGTTAATTTGGAGTAAGTTTGCTAATACTATCATTAGTTATAGTTAAACATGATTAAGGGGAAAACATAATGTTTAGGGTATGTTTGATCCATATTGACATGTTAAATTGTTGTTTTGATGTTTATTGTTGATTCTCTATGTTGCTATGACTTTATGGTATGCTTTGTGATTGATTAGAAAAGTTAGAATGGTTGAAAACATCGTCGTATGGCGTAAAACATTCGCTGGAAAAGTTACAGGAAATGTGCAGGGTTTCGGATCGGATATAGGGCTCAGATCAGATAGGAGAACCGTGCAAGGGAATTCGTTTGGATCGGAATTTGGCACTGAAGGAGGCTTTGGCAAGAAGGAAGGCCATTTGCATAGAGTTGGAGTTGGGTTCGGATCGGAAGCGAGGGCGAGGGGATCAGATTGGGTCGAATTGGGGAGTGAGATCAGATTGGCGGGGAGCGCAAAGGATTTCAAGCACCGAAATGGAGTACCACGAATGAAGGAGCCACGAACCGGAGGGAGTTGATGCATGCCGAACCGAACCGAACAAGCTGAACCAAACCGACATGATGCATCAAACCAAATTATCGTGACACCCAACCAAACCGATGGAATACGACCGAACCGAACCGAACCAGACTTAAACTACTTATACGCGACGACTCTTCTGAAGACCAACTCCAATTCAACCAAAACCCAAGATGCAAAGGAAGTCCAAATAGGAAGTCGTTACTCAAGATCCGGATGGGAACCAACGAGTTAACTTCATGAGTTGGACTTTACTACGGGATGTGTGCAAAGGGGTTATCGATGTCCATAGCTTTGATTCACCACGGAGAGACAGATATTGGCTATAGATCAGTGCAATGGGGTTATTATGACTCCATGGGGCAAAGTGATATCAGTAGGGATATGAGCCAGTGCAGTGGAGTTGTTATGACTCCATGGGGCAGAGTGGACATAGCAAAGTATTAGTGGTCACAGATCAGTGCAGTGGAGTCGTCACGACTCCATGGGGCAGAGTGATTGTAACAAAGAATTAGGTGATCAAAGTGGTAGATATCATATGATTAACGCACTGAGTGAGAGATGTGAGGATGATTGCTATGCTTGATTGTTTGACATCACTATGACATGCACACCCGTCCCCCATATCTTTACACCATATGTTATTGTCACCTTAGAGTATTGTACATCCTGTTGTGCTAACTCTTTGGTTGCAGGTCCAAGTTCAGGTATGGTTATGTATACCTATTATTGTTCTGTTTTATTGCTTATCGCTCCTACTAGACTTTTGTCTAACCCAAAGTTTTATGTCTCTTCTTATTACTCTGAGTGCTCTTAAACGGGCAGGCTAGAGACAGGTCAGGTGATTATGCACGAGTAGCTGTACCGGAGACGAGCATGAGGCTTCCACGTATGATACATATATATAGTCTCCCTATGTTGTTGCTGGTCACTACTTTGTGCATTAGTAGTGTACCTCTTTCTTTTGCTTTAGAGACGGTATTTCAAAGTTGTAATAATGTTGGTTTGGATGATAAGCTGTATTCTGGATTTCCGCTGCTATGATGGTTTAGTTTTCAGCTTATGCACTGTCTCGCCTGTTTTATATTGAAGTTATGTTGTTATTATATTTATCCAATGCATTGTGAGACATTCTACAAGTTCCTTGTTAGTTCAAATTCCTTCCTTTTCCTTTCTTTGGCGACCGTCTCGTACTAGTCGGGCATCGGAACAACGCATTTTCATTGGGAATGTCAACTGGCGCGGGGCGGGCCGTCATACTTGGTATCAGAGCTCTAGGTTGCATAGTTAACCTAGGGAAAGACACTAAGGAGAGATAGTACGTATATGAGAGTGCGTATGTGTGATATTTTGGTTTTCAAAAGCTATATATATATACACTATTAGTATATCTAAGGATGGAGTCACACTCCACTGGCACCGCTGAAGAGATGGTTAATCGTTTTCTCTTTACAGATTGAACGATTAGTCGATATACGAGGGGTACTGGTTCAGGGGTCAATAATAGGAATGCTCCTGATATGAGGACGATGTTCACTGACTTCATGAGAGAGATGCTTAGGGATGTTCAGAGGGCAACTCCTAATGCTGCAAATGGGGGTGGTGCAACGGTGCAGACGCCAAGGGCCGGTTTCGCCAAGCTCTGTAAGGACTACACTAGTCTTGGTAAGAAGTCGTTCCACGGAACGGAATCGGCCATAGAAGTTCAGGATTGGCTTGATAGTTGTGAGCGTATCTTCGAGGATCTGGGAATCGAAGACGTGATGAAGAGGAAGCTAGCATCTCGTCAGCTGCAAGGACGGGCTATGAATTGGTGGAATGTTATTAAGGCAGCTACCCCCGAGGATCAAGTTACTTAGAATCAGTTCAAAGCCCGATTCAGTGATATGTTTATCCCAGCTGCTCAGAAATCAGAATTGTTTAGGAAGTTCTTGGAGCTTAAGCAGAATGGTAGGGCAGTCTCGGAGTATATTGCTGAGTTCGATACTTTATCAAAGTATGGATTATCCCTCATTGACACTCCCGAGAAGAAGAATGAGAAGTTTATAACAGGCTTAGATCAGTACTTGGGGGAAAGGCTTATAAACTATATTGATGAGACTTTTGAATCGATTGTTGGGAAAGCATTGAGATCAGAGAGCCTTTATCCTAAGCCCAAGACTGAAGTCGCTGTTGCATCTGCAGAGGGGCCACAGCCGCAAGCAAGCGGTGGAGGCAAGAATAATTCTCAGAATAAAAGGAAGCAGAGTTAGAACCAAGCTACGGATGGTCAGAAGAAGAATAAGAAAGATGTCGAGTGATTTAGCTGTGGCAAGAAGGGCCATTATGCTGAAGAATGTTGAGCAAAGCCAGCGGACAGGAAGTGCTTCAACTGCGACCAAGTGGGACATCACAAGGATAAATGTCCGCAATGCCCCAAGGAGAAGCAGATTGTGAAAGCATATGCTATTAATGTTGTTCCTTCTTCGTCGAATGCCCCAATTGCGACGGAGAAAGGAAAGAATGTTATCATTCAAGGAATGCTTTCTGTTTATGATGTTCCTGTTCGAGTACTGTTTGATACTGGGGATTCATGTTCCTTCATATCTAATGACCTAGTAGATAGGTTGGGATTGGAACCCGAGATAGTCGATAGACCTTTAGCAGTGACGAATCCTATTGGTGGTTCGACTAGCCTTAGTATGATTTATCGAAATTTGGTCTTATCGAGTCATGGATGTATGTTTTCTTGTGATTGCTCTGTTTTGGGCTTTACTGGGTTTGGCATTATTTTGGGAGTCGACTGGCTCCAAAGATATGAGGGTGGTGGTAGACTGTGAGGGATTTTCGGTGACTATTAGGGCAGATGATGGGCGGAGGGTAGTGTTTGGTAGCCTACCTAGTGATGAGGTGATGGATAGTTTTCTCAATTCCCTCGACATCCCGCATGACGAGTTATCAAGGGTTCCCATTGCTGGCCAGGATCCGGATATCTTCGAGGAAGTGACCGGACTTCCACCATACCAAAAGATTGAGTTCCGTATTGATTTAGTAAAAGACGCCAGACCTATAGTGATGCCACTTCGTCGTATGGCACCAAGGGAGCAGCGAGAGCTTGGGGTGCAAGTAAGTGATCTTTTGTAGAAGGGATATATCACAAGAAGTGTCTCCGAGTGGGGAGCACCAGCTGTTTTTGCTACCAAGGCAGACGGTTCCCTTCGTTTATGTGTGGACTATCGCGAATTGAATAAGGTAACAAGGAAGAATAAGTATCCTCTTCCATGGATAGACGATTTGTTTAATCAACTGGAAGGAGCAAGAGTGTTCTCCCAGTTGGACCTCACGATAGGATTTCATCAGCTTCAAGTAGCAGCTGAGAGTATACCTAAAACGGCCTTTCGGACGCCGTCTGGATTTTACGAGTGGTTGGTCATGCCATTCGGGTTGACCAATGCACCAGCATATTTTGTGGATCTTATGAATAGAGTATTCCGAGATCAATTGAATAAGTTTGTTCTTGTGTTCGTGGACGATATACTTGTTTATTCGAGGATAGAGAAAGAACACAAGGAACATTTGAGAGTAGTGATGGAGGTGTTGAGAAAACACCAATTGAAAGCAAAGTTTTCTAAGTGTCACTTCTGGAGGAGGGAAGTGAGATTCTTGGGCCATGTTGTTTTAGAGAATGGTATTGTTGTAGATCCTGCGAAGGTGGCTACGGTACAAGATTGGTCTACGCCCAAGAATGCAACAAACGTAAGAAGTTTCTTGGGATTAGCTGGATATTATCGTAAGTTTATCCAAGACTTCTCCAAGATAGCGACACCGTTAACTCGGTTGACCAAGAAGAATCAAGCTTTCTTCTGGGACGGAAATTGTGAAAATGCATTTAAGAGTCTAAAGGAAAAGTTGACGAGTGCGCCAGTTTTAGTCATTCCTAAAGGGAATGAAAAGATGACAGTATACATGGATTCATGTGGTACCGGACTAGGTGCTGTATTGATGCAAGGAGGTAGGGTTGTAGCTTATGCTAGTCGACAACTGAAACAGCATGAGAAAAGATATCCTACCCATGATTTGGAATTGTCACCGATCGTGTTTGCGTTGAAGATGTGGAGACATTATCTCTTAGGAGAAAGATTCGAGTTGTTTACTGATCATAAATCGTTAAGGTATCTTTTCTCTTAAAAGGATTTAAATCTTCATCAGCAAAGATGGTTAGAATTCTTAGCTTCCTATGATTTCGATATCGCATATACACCAAGAAAGGGCAATGCGGTATGCATTAAGTAGGAGAGATGCCAGTTTAGGGGCTATGTTTCTTAAATGGTAGTAACTGGAGTATATCGCAAGGTATGATTTTAGACCTAAGTGCGAATTAGATCCAGAAATGTTAGCAAGTTTGATGACCAGACCCACTTTGATTGAGCGGATTGGTTCCATTCAGAGGGACGATCCTAGTCTGTTAGAAATCATCTCCAAGTTAGAAATGGGAATCGACGAGGAGTTGAACAAGTATGGGCTTGATCGAGATAGATGGCTTAAAAAGAGTGGGAGACTGGTTGTACCCAATGTCAATGGATTGAGAGATGAAGTGCTTAGAGAATGTCATCACTCAAAACTTACTATACATCATGGTGGTAACAAAATGTATCGAGACATGAAGCAGACCTACTACTGGGAAGGAATAAAAAGAGACGTTGCGAAGTTTATATCGAAATGCATGAACTACCAGCTAGTTAAAGCTGAGAAAAAGAAATCTAGTGGTTTGTTGCAACCATTAGAAATTCAAGAATGGAAATGGGAACGAGTCTCAATGGATTTCATTGATGGGTTACCAAGGACTAGATCGGGCCATGATAGCATTTGGGTGATTGTGGACCGATTGACCAAGGCTGTAAGGATTATACCCGTCAAGTCGAATAGAACAGCAGGTAAGTTAGTGGAACTGTATATGAAGTGGGTAGTGAGATTTCATGGAATACCCAAAGGCATTGTAAGTGATCGAGATCCGTTGTTTACTAGTGGATTTTGGAAGAGCTTACAAGAGGCATTAGGATCAGAATTACATCTCAGTACTACGTACCATCCTCAAACCGACAGTCAGACAGAGAGGGTGAATCGAGTATTAGAAGATCTCTTGAGAGCTTGTATATTGGATTTTAGAGGGTCATAAGATGACCATTTGCATCTGGTTGAGTTCGCATACAATAATAGTTATCAATCCAGTATCGGTATGGCTCCGTTTGAAGCTTTGTACGGAAGACCATGCAACTCACCATCATTTTGGTTAGAAACCGGTGAGAAGTTTGTGCTTGGGCCAGATGTGATAAGAGAAACTTCAACCAAGATCAGGGATATCCAACAACGAATGAAGGATGCTCAAGATAGGCAGAAGAGTTATGCTTTTAAGAGGAGAAGAGATCTAAAATTCTCCACTGACGACTTGGTGTTTGTCAAGATTTCTCCATTAAAGAGCGTGATTCGATTTGGCAGGAGAGGCAAGTTAGCACCAAGATTTGTTGGTCCATTCCCAGTTCTCGAGCAATTTGGGAATTTGGCATATAAGTTGAGTTGCCAGACAAGATGGCGGGAGTTCACAACGTGTTTCATGTTTCCCAGTTAAGGAAGTTCATGCACGACCCCGATATGACTAATTCACTGGATCAGTTGGATGACATCGAAGTAGAACGCGAGGCGGTTGGGAACCGCAAGCCGATCCATATTGTCGGGAGCGATACGAAGCAACTTCGAAGGAAGGCGGTGAAACTAGTCAAGGTTCAGTGGGGCGAGAATGAGAGTGACTGTACTTGGGAAACAGAGGAGAGCATAAGGGAGTCGTATCCAGAACTCTTTGCCAGGTAAGATTTTAATAGTGATAGTTTCTTCCCGTGTTAGTAAACCGCATGCTAGGGTAGGCTTGTTGTGTTTGTTTGATTGTTTGTGAATGACTGTTAGGCATACGGAACACCTTTGTATGTTTTTGGTTAAGGAATTTCGGGGGCGAAATTTCTTAAGGGGGGAGAGTGTAACGACCCGCATTCTACGTATCGAAGGATCGTAGAATATTTATTTATTTTTCATATGAGGTCGTATAGTCGTGTAGCTTTGGGGAACGACTATTGGGGTCATTTCCAATGTTCACAATTTTTGTTGATTTTTAAATGACCGTTTTTCCACAAGAGGATCTTGTTTCGCCTATAACTTTTTATTGGTAATAAGTTTTTACCTGAAATCACTTCCATTAAATCCGGATGATGGGTTACCTTTCCTTAGAGTGGTTAAATTAGTCAAACGGACCTACCGTTTGGGAGATATGGCTGAATTAAGGTTTGGAAGGTGAAAAACAGCTTAAATGGGCTTAATAGGGTAATTAGCAGCTAGGCCCATTGGGGATTTCGGGATTTGAGCTATATAAGGGCTGATTAGGGTTAGAGAAACCTTTCTTTGTCATTTTCCAGTCGCCACTTGCCTCTCTTCAAGCCTAACAATGGCCTCCAACACCCAAATCACCTTCTAATCAACGTTTAATCAAGTTTTAGCCTAATCTACATCAAACCAAGGCAAATTAGCATAGGATTTGGGATAGAGCTGCTGGAACACATAGAGATTCAACCCAAATCAGACATACATCCAGATCTATAAATTATTTGTGGCTAAGTTGAGTGATTTGCATTGTTTTTCACTAATTACGGCTAATTAGGGGTGATTAGTGTTAATTAGTTATGAATCAGAAAAATCTGGAAAAATTTGTAAAATTCTAAAATATTATTTTAGGGCTCTGAAAAAAATTTGGTTTAATTTGGATTAAGTTTGCTAATACTATCATTAGTTATAGTTAAACATGAATAAGCGAAAACACAGGGTTTTGGGTATGTTTGATCCATATTGACATGTTAAATTGTTGTTTTGATGTTTATTGTTGGTTCTCTATGTTGCTATGACTTTATCGTATGCTTTGTGATTGATTAGAAAAGGTAGAATGGTTGAAAATGTCGTCGTATGGCATAAAACATTCGCTGGAAAAGTTACAGGAAATGCGAAGGGTATCAGATCGGATCGGATATAGGGCTCGGATCAGATAGGAGAACCATGCAAGGGAATTCGATTCGGATCAGAATTTGGCACTAGAGGAGGCTTTGGCAAGAAGGAAGACCATTTGCATAGAGTTGGAGTTGGGTTCAGATCAGAAGCGAGGGCGAGGGGATCGGATCGGGTCGAATTGGGGAGTGAGATCAGATTGGCAGGGAGTGCAAAGGATTTCAAGCAACAAACCGAACTGGGGTACCACGAATGAAAGAGCCACGAACCGGAGGGAGTTGATGCACGCCGAACCATACCTAACAAGCTGAACTGAACCGACGTGATGCATCAAACCAAACCATCGTGACCCAACCGAACCGATGAAATACAACCGAACCGAACTAGACTAAAACTACTTCTACGCAACGACTCTTCTGAAGACCAACTCCAATTCGACCAAAACCCGAGATGCAAAGGAAGTCCAAATAGGAAGTGTGCAAAGGGGTTATCAATGTCTATAGCTGTGATTCACCACTGAGAGACGGATATTGGCTATAGATCAGTGCAGAGGGGTTGTTATGACTCCATGGGGCAAAATGATCGTAGTAGGGCTATGAGCCAGTGCAGTGGAGTTGTTATGAATCGATGGGGCAGAGTGGACCTAGCAAAGTATTAGTGGTTACAGATCAGTGCAGTGGAGCCGTCACGACTCCATGGGGCAGAGTGATCGTAACAAAGAACTGGGTGATCAAAGTGGTAGATATCGTATGCTTTACGGACTGAGTGAGAGATGTGAGGATGATTGCTATGCTTCATTGTTTGACATCACTATGACATGCACACCCGTCCCCCGTATCTTTACACCATATGTTATTGTCACCTTAGAGTATTGTACGTCCTGTTGTGCTAACTCTTTGCTTGCAGGTCGAGGTTTAGGTATGGTTATGTATACCTATTATTGTTCTGTTTTACTGCTTATCGCTCATACCAGACTTTTGTCTGACCTAGAGTTTTATGTCTCTTCTTCTTACTCTGGGTGCTCTTAAACGGGCAGACTAGAGACAGGTCAGGTGCTTATTCATGAGTAGCTAGACCGGAGACGAGCAGGAGGCTTCTACGTATGATATATATATATAATCTCCCTGTGTTTTTGCTGGTCACTACTTTGGGCATTAGTAGTGTACCTCTTTCTTTTGCTTTAGAGATAGTATTTCAAAGTTGTAATAATGTTGGTTTGGATGATAAGCTGTATTTTGGATTTCCGCTGCTATGATGGTTTAGCTTTCTGCTTACGCACTGTCTCGCCTGTTTTATGTCAAATTTATGTTATTATTATATTTTATCCCATGCACTGTGCGACATTCTATAGGTTCCTTGTTAGTTCAAGTTCCTTCCTTTTCCTTTCTTTGGCGACCGTCCCGTACTAGTCGGGCATCGGCACCGCGCATTTTCATTGGGAATGTCGGCTGGTGCGGGGAGGGCCGTCACACTATAGTTTGTGATTTCTTGGATGTTTTTGAGGAAGTCACGGGGCTTCCGCTGCATGGAGAAATCTCCTTTCGTATTGACCTAGAGAAGGACGCTAGACCTGTAGCGCTTCCCTTGAGGCATATGCCTAAAGAAAGAAATGAGTTAGATAAATAAATTTCAGTGTTGTTGCAAAAAGATTTTATTCGTCAAAGTACCTCAGAATGGGGTGCACATGTTGTATTTGCTACCAAATCAGACAGATCTCTGAGACTTTTTGTGGACTATAGGGAACTTAATAATTGACCAAGAAGAATAGGTACCCTTTACCAAGAATCAATGACCTTTTTGACCACTTGGGAGGAGCCTGAGTATTTTTTCCAACTAGACCTTACTACGGGATTTCACCAATTAAGAATTTTGCAAGATAGTAAGGACAAAACTGCGTTTAGGACGCCTGACGGATTATTCCAATGGGAAGTTATGCCCTTCGGAGTAACGAATGCACTCGTCTTCTTTGTTGACCTTATGAGTAGAGTGTTTAGGGGCATTCTAAATAAAATTGTGGTAGTCTTTGTGGATGATATCCTTACATTCTCAAAAGATCATGAAGAGCATGACAAAAACACATGAGACAAGTGTTAGAGATGTTAAGAAAGAACCAATTGAAAGCAAAATTCTCGAAGTGCCATTTTTGAAGTGAAGAAGTAAGATTTTTAGGACATAATGTGTCGAGAAAAGGCTTGGCCGTAGACCCCGCGAAGATTAAGTCAATCAAGGAATGGAGAACACCTCGAGATGCTACAGAGGTAAGAATTTGGTGTTCGCTTGGAGTAATAAATGTGAAATAGCCTTTAAGAAATTAAAGGAAGCATTAATTAGCGCACGAGCCCTAATTATACCCGACGGTTCAAAAAATTTCACCGTTTACACTGATGCATGTGGGACCGGTTTAGGTGCAGTCCTTATGCATGAAGGAAGAGTAGTTGCCTATGCTAGTAGACAACTCAAGGGTCCATAGAAAATAAATCCAGTGCATGACCTTGAGTTAGCCGCAGTGGTGTTCGCCCTTAAGATGTAGGGGAATTACCTTTTAGGGTAAAATTTGAACTCTTTACTAACCATAAATCCCTTAGTTATTTATTTTCTCAACGTGACTTAAACTTGAGACAACAAAGATGGATGTGATATATTGCCTCATTTGACTTTATGATTCAGTATACCCAAGGCAAAGGGAATATTGTGGCAGATGCTTTAAGTAGGAAACAGGAGACTTTAAATGCGATTATAGAATGGAAATAATTAGAGTTCCTTGATAATTTTAATTTGCAACCCTCAGCAACCACTTTTAATGGTTCTCTTGGGGCAACGATAATTAGGCCTACCCTAAGAGAAAGGATCCAAAGCGCACAAGATTTTGACGAGGAATTAAGAAACGTAAAGGAGAAAGTGGGAAGGAAAGAAACCTTTCCCCATTCGGTAAGTTATTCGATCAGTAAAGAAGGGAGTATACTTTGAGATGGAAGACTTGACGTCCCTAAGGATAATGGGTAGAAGAAAGAAATTCAAAAGGAGTGCCATAGGTCAAAATTGACCATACATCCCAGTGGGAAAAAAATGTACAAGGATATGAAAAGAAATCTCCATTGGGAAGAAATAAAGAGATGTAGCCTAATTCATGGCCAAATGCTTGACGTGCCAAAAAGTCAAAGAGGAGCAAGGGAAGCCCGGAGGATTGTTACTACCTTTAGAGATCCCCACGTGGAAGTGAGAAAATATTTCCATGGACTTTATAGATGGACTTCCTAGAAGCCAAAAGTGGAATGAGGCCATTTGGGTTGTGGTAAATCATTTAACCAAAACGCCAATTTTATACCAGTCAAGAAGACAAAGACTGCAGCCTCGTTAGCCCAATTATATGTCAAAGAGATAGTTAGACTTCATGGTATCCCATCGAGTATCGTAAGTGATAGAGACCCCTTGTTCACAAACGAATTTTAGAGAAGCCTACAAGCTGCATTAGGGACGACCCTTAACTTGATCACAGCTTATCATCCGCAGATCGACGGACAGAGAGAGTAAACAGAATCTTGGAAGACTTGCTCAGAGCTTGCATCATCGACTTTTGAGGAGTTTGGAAGAAGCATCTACCGCTTGTGGAGTTCACATATAATAATAGTTTTAAAGCGACGATTAGTATGTCCCCTTTCGAAGCGCTATACGGGAGGCCATGCAAATCGCCAACTTACTGGTGGGAAACTACCGATAAAGTTATACTCGGACCAGACTTCGTCCGTCAATCCATAGAGAAGATATCTTTGATTAGGCAGGGATTGAAGGCAGCCCAAGACCATCAGAAATCGTATGACGATAAGCAAAGGAGGGAACTTAAGTTTAATATTAGAGATTGGTGTTCGTAAAAGAATCCCCTCTTAAGAAGACTACTCATTTGGGAAGACTGGGAAGTTCGCACCTAGATTTATTGGGCATTTTCGTATCATTGAGAAGATAAGATCTTTGACTTATCGAGTGGATCTCCCAGAGCATCTAACGAGAATCCATAATGTTTTTCATGTATCTCATCTAAGGAAATACCGTCATGATTCTGCTATCAGACTCGAGCTTGATGAAATTGGGGACATAGAAAAACTTGAGTTGGAGTCCAGGGTGCACCATGTAACTGCAAGGATTGTAGAGCACGGAATCAAGAGACTCCACAACAAAACTGTTTGCCTCGTCCGAGTACAATAGGGAAATGACCCTGCGGAAAGCACATGGGAGACAGAGGATAAGATGAGACAGACTCACCCAGAGCTTTTCATGGGTAACTTTTCCTCAAAATATCATTTATGGATGCTTCATGATTGCTAGATTGGATGTTAGAAAATGGATGCAACACCATTTCTTCAAGCATTCATATAGAAATATATGCATATTTACGTTGTTTGCATACATATTGCATCACTTATTACACCTACATGCTAGGATAGAGCTCACTTTAGTAAGTCTGCAGTTCATAATCACTACGAGTCATGAATGCTTATGGATGAATTATAAGTAACATGGGTGTACAACATGGATGTATCGAGCGAGTTGTATTTTTCGCCCCTTAAACATATTTCAGGACGAAACCTATTTTAAGGGAGGGGGGAGAATGTAACACCCTGTAAAATTCATAAGTATTAATAGTAAATAAATAAATAACAATAAGCAATTAAAAAGTATGGCTAGAAAATGAGATTTTGTAGCTTCAGGAATTTGGCTATGAATTCTTTTATTTGGATTCCGTTGAGTCAAGAGATTATGGAGTTTTGCTTTCTGACAAAGAAATAAGCTGTGATCGACAAAAAGAAGATATTTATTGGTTTGAAGAGGTACAAAGAGCTACATATGGTATTCTAGATTAGAGGTTGATTATTTGGTGTTTTTAGTGTTGTTTATGTTGAAATCTATCCTCAAATAATCTCACACCTCGAAATTATCGATACATATACGAATATATATATATATATATATATGCACACATTGATTGTGCAACCTGGGTAAAACCGGACCGCCTCTATTTTGACCTGTCGACCGTTTCTACCCAGAATGCACAATAAACATGTACATGTGAATATAACGTATATATATTCAAAGTCCTGTCTACCGGGTTTTTTGACTTGTCGACCATTTTCTTTCAAAAAACAACCTTTCAAAAAGACACTTCCTTTCAATCAAGGGTTGCATCTCCTTGTCTTCACCAATAATCATGGCTATTGTTCATTATCTTCACAAAGGGTTACAACTATTTATTCTCTATATAAACACCATGAGATCATCATTTCATTTAGCTAATCTCAACGAATTTTGACTTGATTACTATCTCTAGTTTCTAGATCTCATTTCTATATTCTCAAGCGCTCAATTGCTCATATTCAATAATCTATCGTTTGAATCCTAGAATCTACTTGATATTCTTTTGATTCAATAAGATATTCACTTCCAAATCTTCATATAAAAAAATATTCTATTTGAGGATAAGATTATAGGAAGGTTGTACTATAAGTGACAAATTCATGTTATCAAGAACACATACTGCATCCAAAAAATGTATTCATCTTAGTTGAAGTCCTCGGTGTTGTAAGAGGCACGTGTTGAAGTCCTCGTTGTTGTTAGAGGCGTGAAATCCCATTCGTCTGCTCGGGTGTTGTAAATCTGTTCCTCCGGGTGAAGCGAGGTGGTTGTTAGTGAAAATCCAGACAGAAGTCTAGGATTGGACATAGGACGGTGCTCCGAACCAGTATAAAAATCCCTGGTGTGACTTTTCTACTTTACTGCATTTACTGTTGCATATATGTGATTAGCGGATATTTATATCATTTTATATTTGCCTTCATAGCTATTGTATATTCGTGAGTTATACGAAATATTACACGATCTGTGTGTGCTATATTAGTTCGTACGCAATCTTCAGATTCGTGGCGAAATTCTACATCGTTTTCATATATAATATGGTGAAAACGGTCAATGTATGAAGAAGTTATAGATAAATGAAATTGGACAGTGAACGCAGAATATATATATATATAATTATATGAATATTATATATATTTTCCAAATTATAAATTAAAAATAAAGAGGGAAAATTCAAATTTTGAACTGGAGATAAGATCTGGGGGACAACGTATATTGCATATATGGAGTAACATATAGAGATTAAGGAACTTATTAAATAAAGTAAACATCTCAGCAATGCAGCCTTGTTAGGTGTTCCAGCCCCGAAGGGGTCGACTATCGGTCGACCGCTAGGCGGCTGGACAACCCAATAAGGCTAGCTGGTTAGGATTTTTCAAAGAGGATATATATGAATTAAAGGGTTGGATTGATTCTAATTAATCCAACGGTCTGTGCTCGCACGGGAAAATATATGTACCCCCCCCATCACTGAATGAAAATCCTAATCATTCTCCATTTCTGCCTCCATGCTGCTTCTCCACCATTGTTAAATTCCAGAGAAAAATAAAAGAATAGGTTAAGGTTTCTTCCAATTTTCTAACTCTATTCTAATTATCTACCTACTCTAATTTACATAAGTTTAGAATTCTAGAATTTAAAATAAACATATATGTACAAGATTCTAAAGTATGTCTCTTATATGTATATTGTTAGGAGGATCATTGGAGCTCGCTTGAACGCAAAGATTGTTGCAGATCTTGTAATTCTACCACAAATTTCTCTTTATTCCGCATAGATTTGTGAGTGTAAAATGGTTTACTTAAAGCATATTCAAGTTTTTAATAGTTTGTCATATGAATAGTGCCTAGGGGGACTTAGATATTCGAAATGTAAACATGAAAACCCCCAAATCCTCTATCTTGTAATTACGTATGAATTGTCATGAATAAATTGGGTTTTTTTGGATTTTTGGTTTTTGATTGGATTAAAATGGATACGAGTGTTGCCACTATTATTCCTATTACATTTAATTCAATTCTATTTACCATTGTGTGTAACCTAAAAAGGTTTAGATTTGATTATTTCATAACTTGTTTTGGGTTTGGATCCTAATTTTAATCCAAACGCATTCAAAGGTGAAATAGATCAAATGTAAGCATTTTTATGTGCATAAAACCAAAAGTGGTGAATTAGGTGAAATAGGGATTATAAACATACAAGTGGAAGTGTATGTAATATTCTATTTTAATCTAACATTGAAATCATTCCAACAAGCCTAGAATGCAAGTTGAAATTGTTACGTATGTATATTTTCCATTAACTGTTGTTTGTTATATTGTCATTATGCCATCATTCCTATGTTGTAGCTGTAAGAGTATGGAAAATCTAACTTGTATGCCTTGAATACGAAAACTTGACAATTACCACCTCTTTAGAATGTTTCCCCGTTTATACGAATGTTAACGTTAATTAGGCGCTATTATTATATTACTTATATGAAAGTAATCAATGTACTTAACGTTGTAATTAGCATAATAGATACGATAGATTGGAATTCGAATTTGAATTGTCCCTTAACAAATATATATATATATATATATATGTTTGTTTGCTTGTGTTAGTGTATATAGAATGGCTTAAATATATACAAATAAGTGACACATGGACATGAGGTTAGTTTCCATTTGTGGTAGAATTCTGCCCGGAACCGACAGGCAAACCCAGCAACCACAAGTAGGCCCAAGCAATGTTAGATTTCTTGGTGCTATGGGACATTCATAAACTTAGAAGATTAGAAACAATGTTAAACCAACTTGCAGTATAAGTTGTCCGGAACCGACCGGCATATCCAGCATGTACAGGTGTACGGTTTAATGTGAGAGGTCTAGTGTGTGTGTGTATATATATATATATATAACTATATATATATAATTCTATTGCAGGTGAAAATAAGTAGGTTTACTAATCCTTGAGAAGGTATTAAGTGGCTGACTCTCTTCTTATCTAGTTTGGGTCTTAAGTTGTTAGGACTAGGATCCCTCCGAAGATTTATTCCTTGGAGAGGAACCAATGTCATGGGACCCACCTTTACTACGTTAGAAGTAGGTCTTTGGGTCCTCCTTCTCTAAAAGTGGTAAGGCATAAAAGGTAATGGAGTAGGGTAGTTCACGGAGGTGTCCACTTCCTCTATAAGCTTATGAGGGCTCAACTAGGGACAAACTGGTAATTGAAGGATATGTGGCAATTACATGCTCACCAACTGTCTAAGGGAATTCTTAAGAGACATAGGTGTCCTACCAGGTAATATCAGTTAAGTAGTAACGTTCGCAATACTACTTCTCATATTACAAATGAGAGAATAGATTTAAGAACGTTAACATATTAGGATGGGTTCTGAAAGGGCTAGGGTTCTGCCTTAGGGTTATAAGAGATCGTAAGAATCCACCTTTAATAGGGCCATAAATGACCGAGAACGCCACCTCGTTGGGTATTTACCCTAAGAACACTAATGGGTGATTGACTTGGATATCCACCCTATTTGTTAGATACTTAAGTTTGTGTGAAATCTTGTGTACTGCATAGACATACCTTGACATGTGTAACCTATTAAAAAATATAGGGTATGAACATTAAGTAACACTATATTTCAGTCACATGGAACTTTATGTTTTGACCCCTCTCCTTAACATCCACAGGTCAGCAGATGGGGTAAAAACCCATGGATGAAGTCTTGAGTGAATACGACGAAGAAGACGAAGTTGTTATGTTATTATTAGCAGTTATTGCTTTACTTCTTTTGGAATCTTATGAGAACGAACTATTTGATGTACCAATTGAACATATGTAACTGTGATTGTTGTGTTTCTGATATATTGAAATAATGGTACATCTTATTTGAATATTATATTTTCTCTTTCCGCTGTGTGAGATTTCCATTCGAAGTACATGTTATTATTATCTGTGCAAATGTAATCCTTAGAGGAACCAACGACCCGTTTAAAATGGCTCTAAGTTTCGATGGGCCATTTCTAGGTCAAAATTTAGGCCCATTTCGGGCTGGTTGTTACACATATGAATTCTAATTGACTTGAAATTTTAAACCTGACAATAATTTGACATTCTGGATCCAACAAAATTTGTTTCATTGAAAACACAGGTCATTTGCAAAATGGCTATTTTTAACGGCTTATATAATGTTAAAATATTAATAAATACCATAGCGACTATTTTAAATCTTGAATTGGACATAACTTACAATTTATAATATGAAATATCAATTTCCTACTCGTTAGAAAGATATTATTAAACAGATTCTGATGTTTCTTGTTGTACTGAAATCTGATTTGCATTGCATTCTGTATAATAAATTGAAGTTCAAAACTAAAATTTCAAACTACCGCGACTTTACGAGTCATTTTAATTAAATTTTTAACATATACATTCAAACTTTGTTTTTAAATAAATTATAATTCATTTATTTTCAAAATAAATAATTTTATATACTTAAAATCTATTAAAAAAATAAATTGGTTCAAAAAATCAAGGTTGTTAAAAGTTGTTCATTTATATATTCGTGTTGCTATATATTTGTTCCTTTGGACATTGTTGTATTCGTTATTGTATATCGTTAGGGATGTAGCACATGTATATGTTATACTCGATGATTGAATCAGTATGTATTTGTTTTAGGATCTGTTGACTATATTGCGTTGTATATTGTTCTGAAACAGTCTTTAGCCATCGTGGTTTCTTATTAGAAGTATAGTATGTCGTTCCACTTGAGAAAAGAGACGATATTTTTATACACCTAATCGACGTATTTAATACTCGTCTAATACGAAATTACGGATGGTCGCCCCTAACTAGCCCTATTCTTTGATCTAATAGATGACATTACTTGTAAATGCTCTTTGTTAGGACGGATCTCGGGGTGGGATGTCACATTTGGTATCAGAGAAAAGCTTTATAACAAAATACAATAAAAAACCAAAAGATTACATGTGTTACAATTCGGAAGGACGATAATTGCAACTGCTTTATCGTTTCAATCGCTATCCTTATCCCATGATCCTTATATGTCGAGCCATGAGAAGTCCAAGCTTTAGGAATACGTTTAAAAGTATATATTATTCTACAGTATTTCGCAAATGGTATCTTATCATCCGTAGTCTGTCTTGATTGTAATTTCTACCCTTATCCTTCTCGGTGCTTTAATCATGGGTTTAAGATTTTGGAACAAAATATTTTGAACCATCCTTTTGGTGTTTATGTTCGTTGTTGTCTAAAATAAATAAATCAGGATGGGTTAGTAAAACTAAATCCAAGATAAATTTAGAGTAAAAAGTTTATGCTGGGGTAATATAATGTTATATTATAATGAATCAGAGTTGCACAGCGGAAGTAGGTGAATTGTTTCAGTTGTACATAATTTAATAATCAATAATTGCGATTAAGGAATGGTTGACATTAGTGATTAATAGTTGTTAACAGCTAATTTCTTTATGTTAATAAATTAAGTAAATTATTGATGTAGTTTAGTGTTGGGTTTTTCTTGATTTAAAATAATTGTTACGGCGAATAATAGAACAACCATTGCGTGATTTGAAAATCAAGTGATTTATTTCGTGTTGGGTGATCTGTTGGGTATTTTAAGGCATTTTGATTGATAGAGGATTTCTTAAATACCTAGAGGAGATGATCGAGCGCAGTAACTTGTGGGCTAAATTTAAAAAAAATGGGAAAGAATAAATGAACAGCTCGTAAGAATGGTGTTAAACTACTACATTAATTGGTAATGTTAAAGTTGGATGGCGAGGCGATAGCGATCTAGTGTCGACACCGCCGCCAAAATAAGGGGTAAATGGTGATGAAAGGAGTGGTTTAGTACTATTAAAATCGAATTAAAGAATTATTTAGTGAAAATTTTGTGTTTTAAAAAGTATTAGTGATTAACATTGGTGTCTTGTTAACTAAAGATGCTTTGAATTATAAAACAATCTAGACTATTAGCGATATTTTAGAATACTCACATCTAAAATTTGGTTAAGAAACAATTGCAGGCATTATGTTGGTATCAAAAAATGGTGAATGGAGAGGCTATTTGATGTTGCAATCAAGTTAGCAGCCATCGTATGTAGCAATCCAAAATTGACTTCCATATACTCAAATCGAAGAGAAAATTGTATTCTTTGAAATTGGTACAATGGATTTTTGGCCAGAAGCGCACTGTTTGAGAGTTATTGGCGAAATAGTGATAGGGGGTTATTTGCAAAAAGGGAATTCGTGAAAAGAGGCGTTTTTGGACATGGAGGGGCCCACGGTCGAAGCTAGGGGCTGAGGGGTGGCAGAAGGGCCTGATTGGGTGTTGCAGAGGTGCAGCCAGGTGGCGGTGGCGCTGGAGGGGCCCACGGTGCTGGGTTTGCTGATTTGGGGCCTTGGGTTTTCAAGAGAAAGAGAGGGGGAGAGAGAGAGGAGGAGAGAAGAGAAAGAGGAGGAGAAGGGGAGTCGGCTGCGGCATTGCTTCGGAGGAGGGTGGCTGGAGCGAAGGGCAACGGCAATTCTTTTGTTTTTTTTTCACGATGGGTTTGATTGGTGAGGGAGAGAGAAGGTGACGGTTGACTTAAGCATATAAATATATATTTAATTTAATTTATTCCCTAAAAGTTACTTTTGTATTCGAACTCCAAATCGAACCCAACGACTATCGTCCTTAGCTAAATATCCCATTCCGGACATAATGGGATATGTCTCGTAAGCCAATTCGACTGTTACGATCAGTTTTCATCAAAATTAAAATGTAAATTAATATAACGTTCAAAATTGAATTGAACGCACATTTTAATCTACCGGAGCCACATACTGACTCCAAAAATTCCAAAAAAATAAATCTAGCTATGTTTTGACGATACGGTCCTAACAAAACTGGTTTCGTCGAATTTAGAGGTCGTTTGAAAAATGGTCATCTTCAAGTCGATCAAATTCAAACTAAAATTACCAAACACATTTTAATTCACTACGCTCACATATTAATTCCAAAAATTATGAAAGTTGGAATCTAACAATAATTTGACATTCCGGATCCAACAAAAGTGGTTTCGTCAAAAACGGAGGTGGTTTGCAAAATGGCTATTTTTAAAGGCCATAAGTTATATTAAATATATATATTCCATAGCGTCTATTTCTAATTTTAAACTGGACATAAATTTCAATTTATATTATGAAATCTCAATTTCTAACATTCGTTAGAAAGATATAATTAAACAGATTCAAATATTTCTTGTTTTACTGAAATTCGATTTATTTAGAATTTTGTATATTCATTTGAAATTTAAAATTGAATTTTCAAACTACCGCACCATTTCAGGCTCGTTATATAATTAAAATAAATTTATACGTTCTAACTTCGATTTAAATAAATTTTTAGTCGTTATTATTTAAAATAAACCATTTTAAATATCCAAAATCTATTAAAACAGCTAAAATAAAAAATTTAAATTGGTTCTGAAAATCCAGGTTATTGTAATCTCCTCCACTTAAAATCTTTTCCTCCTCGAAAAGGACTGGAGCTGAAAGTTGTTTAACTAATCAACTCAACTTTCTTTCTGGCTTTCATTCTTCAACTTTTCAGTTTATAAGAATTTTCTAATTTCCCAAAAATTTGGCTAACACCCTGAATTTTCGAATTTTTTTGCCATAACCTCCTTTGTACGGGATGATATTTAAAACCGCAACTTGCCTCATAGGGCCCTCATCAATCCAAAAGAAAAATTAAAAGCTAAGCGGCTAGCCAATCGACTCATAAAATCATCAAAATCACATTTTGAAGGCCAAATCACAACAATGACCCTATCTAAATTTTGTTCTTACACCAGTCAATTGGAAATATATAGATATCCCACTTTCGAAACTCGAAAAAAATACTGATGATGAGGCCTCAATCATCAGGATCATTTCCAGGCTACAAGAGTGTGATTCTATATCTATCCAGTATATTAGAGACTTCAAATACACGTGGATCAGACGTATATTAAAATCACCTTATACCCGATAGTCCAAAGTGATTTTTAAAGTAAAATATTCAATTACGTATAATTGATATAATTTCAAAATTAAAATCGTTTCCATTTTTATTTTCAATAAATACTACTCTTCCAACTCATTCTAGGATACTACTGATCCTATCTCTAACGAGTCATTCTTATAGGACATTACTAATCCTATCTCTGATGAATTCTTTCGTTTGGTTCTAATGTGTCTTGTTCTCGAGCTCTGTAAACCAAAGATCTGATACCAGGCTGAAACGACCCAAACTCGCCCGTAAGGGAAAGCCAGGATTGAGTTGAGAACACGACAAATCAGAACCCAAACAATAGAACATTTCATTGCTTATTACAATAATTGCATCAGTGTACAAGAATATAATAGAGTATGAATAAATAATATACATTAGAAAAATATAGAGATTAAAATTACATTATATAGCAGCGGAAAAATAATACATCACACAACTGAAAGAGATACACGGATACAAAGCTTTCCGAATATAGCTCCAGCTGTAAACTAGAATCCTATAAAATAGAAATCTGCAAAAACCAAAACTATTGACTTCCCGTATGGAAAATATGGGCACCCAGAGTTTAGGTTAAAACAATA
This sequence comes from Allium sativum, assembly GCA_030737875.1. Lineage (NCBI taxonomy): Eukaryota > Viridiplantae > Streptophyta > Magnoliopsida > Asparagales > Amaryllidaceae > Allium > Allium sativum. Next base: position 663,439,133 of record CM060919.1, read on the forward strand.
AACTCCAAGTCAGTAATGGGACTGGTGTGAGAACTAAAACAGTTATTTAAAACTTTACTTTAGAAATAAAGGAAATCAAGAGACCACGCCATTTAACACGGAATGGGTTTTCTTCCAAGAATACCAGTGCATAAAACAGTTTATAAACAGCGCAATGCTTTTCGAAAAATGAAGCTATTATAAGACTCAGGTCCCATCACAATGCAACGCAAGCTGGAGGATAGAGTTTTCCCTTATAATAGCGAAACATGCTTGGTATGTTTAAAACAAATCATTTTGATATTACTAGAAGTGTATAGTGTAATAAACTAACTTCAAATATAAATGTATCAATCATAGACGGCATAACTACAATATACTATGTCGCCATACTAGTTTTACAACTAAAACTGAAATGTCACGTATTGGAAATTGGATTTCCGTCATGAGTCGAGGCCAGGGATGGTTTCCTCACCGATTCGGATCACCTCTAGCAAGATGACATAGGATCCCCCTCAGTGAACCCTTAGATCCTCCAAGGCCAGTCCTCCCTTACGCTTGAGGATTAGTTATTCCTGAACACAAGTTTCTCGGTCCTATCGGACCTATAACTTGGCAACTAGGGACCAATATCTGAGGCGCCTCGCATTCCGTCATCCACACAGGTAAAAATAAATAAACGTCTGGCGTCCATACCATGACACCACTCATAGCTAGAAAGAAACGTCATGCACTCCTTGGGTCCCTTATCTCGTTTTTGACTCATACCGAGGTGTAAGGCTCGCGAATTAATGCTATACACAAAGCTATGCTATTTAAAGTCGTGCTTCGATCATCAACCACAAGACTCTGCTTTTAAGCAGAAGCGTTAATCACTGCATCTCTACATGCCACACTGACAATTCAAGCCATGCAACTGATGTCTATCAATAAATAATGTTGACCCGCTTTTTAGTCAAAGCAGTCTTACATGGAATCTCTTCTCAACAATACGCTCAAGTGTTGGGAATATCGTCAGAAGACATGAAGTGATTTGGTTGAAATCGCATCACAAACAAAGAATGGCCCGAAACTCCTACAAGATGACCTTTTCTGGGCCCGAAAACAGCGATTACGAAGCAAAGCTCCGTAACTCTTGTAGATCTCTGAATCAGCTTCAGTTTGAGCTTTGGTTTGGCTCAATCGGACTTACGGTTTGAAAGTTACGCCCGTTTCCGTGAACGCATGCAGAACCGGAAACCTGGAATTTAGCATTAAATAGACCCTCGGATCGGATCGGACAAGCCTGTTCGGATCGGACGATTCCTTAAAATGGACAACTTGGCACTTGCTCTTCGCATTCACATCCGCACGGATCGGATCGGAGGGAGCATTCCCGATCCGCTCCACCTTCAAAGCATTGGACACGGAGACTTCGGATTGAGGACACCAACTCGGTTCGGATCAGACCCGAACCAACCCGGCTGAAGTATCTTGCACAGAAGTGCTTCCAGCTTTCGGATCGGGGATTCCACCTTGGTTCGGTCGGACCCGAACCGATCCGATCCCCCTTTACCTACTGCTACACAGCTGTTTTGACCGCTTCTTTAGAGGTAACCGCTCCTACGATCATGGATCTGGCTCCACTTGGCAAAACCCAAACAGAGGGACTTCTTCCACTACTTTTCGAGATTAACTCCGGTCGTGACACGTAGCATATCCGAACCGGACCGATTCAGAGCACCTAGCTGTTCCTCTACGCCTATAAATACACCACGAGATGGTCATTTCAGGGGACTTTTCCGGCACTAACACCTCCCGACCTCCATTACCAAGTATTCAAGGACTTTGAGTACTCCTCAACTCAATCAAACAAGAGGCTATCGTGCATAAATTCAATCTCTTTTCTCCTCGTCTTCATTACAACACAAGGCTATTGTGTATAATCGAATCTCACGGATTGTGAGGAACCATTGTAATTGTAATTTCTCAGGATATGAGAAACTATAAAGTGGACGTAGGCTTGGATTGAGCCGAACCACTATAAAAATCTCGTGTGTTCCCTATTTTTACTTCTTTTTACCTGTAATCTGTTATTTGTGAGGATTTCACATAGATTTTGGGTGTTAGGCCCAAATTTCGGTCTAACATTTTGGCGTGCCAGGAAGGGGTCGAACCTACGACCTTCTGCTTAGGAAACAGATTATTTGGCTATTGGATCAATGGTCAAGCGAAAGAAAGACGGAACCTTCTCTCGTGCTGAGGATGTTGGCACTGAAGGCACAAGGAACGTGGCAAGCCAGGAGGCTTCCTCTCATGAAAATCCATCAGCATACTTAACCAGAGATGAAATGGATGGCGTTCTCGCTGAATTGAGTACTCAAATGGCAAGGCAAGATGATCTCCTCCGCAAACAACAGGAGATGATCGACCAATTCTTCGCTCGGATGGAAGGAAGGCCGAGCGGCAATGCACAAATTGCTGGAAATAACATTGAATCAGCCCCAGCAGGAGCAGAGAACCGGATCGGTTCGGACCCGATCCGAACCGATGAGCAAGCTCTGAGAGAACTCGGGGGAAATCCCCCTCAACAACTTGCAGCTTCAACACTTAACGTTTTGGATGGAAACGTCACTAGAAGCACAGGCCTACCACGTCCAATATCCGCTCCGGTTCGGATAGGAAATACAATGACACAGCTCCGAAGTGGAATGCAGCAGGACAATCACCACAGACCCGTTCAGGTCGAGCAAGACGAACCGGGTCGGTTCGGTACCTCCAACCCGAACCGAACATCCGATCTGAACCGTGCACCTCTCCATAACCTCCTTCGTTCCTCCGAGCCGCAGCAAGGGGCACCTCCGAACCGAACCGGATGACCTGCCAAGCTCCTTATACTCTTCCACACACTTCTGAACTTAACACTGGGGGCACCAGCTCTGGACTTGTCAACTTGCAACAGCTCTTTGAAGGCGATCGGCTCGCCAGCCTTATTGAACGCCTTTCGAGAGGCCGCATTTATCAGAATGACATGGATGATATCAATCACAATCCATTCACACAGGAAATCAGGAATTCCCGCAATCCTCCAGATTTCAAACTTCCACAACTGGAACCCTACAACGGCAGGGCAGATCCTACCGTGCACCTAATGCGCTATAAACGGCATATGGAAGTTCAATCGGCGTCGGAAAACGTCATGGCTAAATGTTTTCCCCTCTTTTTGACTGATATTGTTGCTATGTGGTTTCGGCAGCTGGAATCTGAATCGATCAACAGCTGGAACATGTTGGTCACTCGCTTTATTGAACAATTTCGGGTCCATATCGCTCGACCCAAGAATGTAATGTCACTAACTACAATCAAGCAAAGGCCTAAAGAAACTCTGCGGTCATTTCTAGAAAGGTTCAACATTGCAGTAGCATCAGTTGATCGACCTGAGCCATCTATGGTATTGATGGCGGCAGTATCCGGCATTCTAGACAACTCGGAGTTCAAGAAATCCTTGTACCGAGACCCACCAAGGAATCTCAGTGAATTCTATCTTGAATCGGATAGATTTTTGCGTGAAGAAGACGCAACGTCCGAAAAGAAAATTCTTGATGTTAACATGCTCAAAGACGGAGAACCGCCTGATTCTGGTAAAGGCAAAGGAAAAGCTGCTGTCAAGAATGACCGCAACGCTCAGCCCAGGAGAGGGCCCAAATATGAAAAGTACACAGAACTCAATTCGTCACTAACCGACATCTACGTGAACACAAACGGTGACGTCTCCTATCCAAAGCCTCCCAGGAGGGAGCCATCGCAAAGAGAACGCGATTCTGGGAAATATTGCATATTTCACGATATGGACGGTCATGACACAAATGACTGTAGACACTTGCGAGATCTGATTGAGGAACGGGTTAGACGTGGAGAGCTACCCGAATATGTGAAACAACCAACAGCACCTGTACCTGTGCTGCCACCACCTGCTCCCCGGAGAGGGAATGACCCTGGAACGAGCTCCCATCGGCTCGTCATCAACTGATCTGGATTGGATCACTCTGCATTTTCAGCATTTCTTAGGATTTAAGATATGTCTCTTTGCTTTCTTTAGGTTTTCCGATTGGCTAAATCGGAGTACACACGTTCGGGGTTAGGATTTAGCTCCAAATCGTGCTCTGCACTCGATGACAAACCAATCAGGATTTGCTTTGGTTTTGTACTTTGGATTGAATAAGGAAGGACTTTCCGAGCATGGATTATGTTTGGCAATTTAAGTATCTTGTCAGGTTATGGCAGGATTCTCAATCTCAACTAAAGTATGGCTTATACTTATCTCGGACCCCTAGGCATGGATTATGCCTAGGGACAGACTGTCTTGTCAGGTTTTGGCAAGCATAGCTCTGTCCCGACATGAGTATGGATTGTACTCACTAGGATTCTTAAGTATGGACTATACTTTGGGACGGCTTACTGTTTTGTCAGGATTTGGCAAAGGAACCCAATAAAACTCGAGTATGGTTTATGCTCAGTTTGAACTTCCTGGTATGGCTTATACCCGGAAGGTTAGGTCCCTCGTCAGGTTTTGACAGGATGGTTCGATCGTCCCTTGAGTGTGGTTTATGCTCAAACAAACGCCCAAGCATGGTTTATGCTCGAAAGTGTAATTAGTTTTGTTAGGATTTGACACACCTTTCTGCTCTCTTTTATTCGTAGGTATGGATTATACTTGCAGCTGGCAGGCGTGGCCTTGGATTATCCAGAACACATCTTCCTTCAACCAGCAAGATATGTTCTGGGGGGCAAAATGTTGACCCGCTTTTTAGTCAAAGCAGTCATACATGGAATCTCTTCTCAACAATACGCTCAAGTGTTGGGAATATCGTCAGAAGACATGAAGTGATTTGGTTGAAATCGCATCACAAACAAAGAATGGCCCGAAACTCCTACAAGATGACCTTTTCTAGGCCCGAAAACAGCGATTACGGAGCAAAGCTCCGTAACTCTTGTAGATCTCTGAATCAGCTTCAGTTTGAGCTTTGGTTTGGCTCAATCGGACATACGGTTTGAAAGTTACGCCCGTTTCCGTGAACGCATGCAGAACCGGAAACCTGGAATTTAGCATTAAATAGACCCTCGGATCGGATCGGACAAGCCTGTTCGGATCGGACGATTCCTTAAAATGGACAACTTGGCACTTGCTCTTCGCATTCACATCCGCACGGATCGGATCGGAGGGAGCATTCACGATCCACTCCACCTTCAAAGCATTGGACACGGAGACTTCGGATTGAGGACACCAACTCGGTTCGGATCGAACCCGAACCGACCCGGCTGAAGTATCTTGCACAGAAGTGCTTCTAGCTTTCGGATCGGGGATTCCACCTCGGTTCGGATCGGATCCGAACCGATCCGATCCCCCTTTACCTACTGCTACACAGCTGTTTTGACCGCTTCTTAAGGGGTAACCGCTCCTACGATCATGGATCTGGCTCCACTTGGCAAACCCCAAACAGAGGGACTTCTTCCACTACTTTTCGAGATTAACTCCGGTCGTGACACGTAGCATATCCGAACCGGACCGATTCAGAGCACCTAGCTGTTCCTCTACGCCTATAAATACACCACGAGATGGTCATTTCAGGGGACTTTTCCGGCACTAACACCTCCCGACCTCCATTACCAAGTATTCAAGGACTTTGGGTACTCCTCAACTCAATCAAACACGAGGCTATCGTGCATAAATTCAATCTCTTTTCTCCTCTTCTTCATTACAACACAAGGCTATTGTGTATAATCGAATCTCACGGATTGTGAGGAACCATTGTAATTGTAATTCCTCAGGATATGAGAAACTATAAAGTGGACGTAGGCTTGGATTGAGCCGAACCACTATAAAAATCTCGTGTGTTCCCTGTTTTTACTGCTTTTTACCTGTAATCTGTGATTTGTGAGAATTTCACATAGAGTTTGGGTGTTAGGCCCAAATTTCGGTCTAACAAATAACCTCTAAGATTGTACGTCTTAGAGAAGGGTGTTAGGCAATAGAATAAATTCTCCGCCACCAAACAGATATATATATTTAATAGAAATCAATTAACACAGAATAAAATCTAGTGTCAGGCACATTTCCATTTACAAGTCCATTCTGGGTCTGAACGAAATCGAAGGCACCTTATTCCTCGTCCAGTATGTCCAATACAGGAGAGAGGTCCTCGTATATCTGGTAGATCTCCAAGTACGTCTGGACGATCGCCACTTATTACCTTGTCTTGGGTGTACAGCCCAATCAAGACATCAATAATTATCCAAATGATGTGAAGAAATTCAGTCGTCAACCATCGTCGAATCAATTATTCAGAATGGGTATAAACTCGACCTTTCCGAATAATTCACGTATCTTATAATCAAGTGCTATAAAAACACAGCATACGCCTCATTCTAATCCAGAATATTCTTTTATTTAAATATTCTTGTACTTTGGGAAACGTTCCCATTAATTTTATCAAAGATAAATTCTTTTAAATGTATTCTTTAATCTTCCTTTGGATATCAATTTTAAACCAAATTGAGGTTTATCAACTAGTCTGGATTAGCGAACCTTATCGAAGTAATCATTTGTTTAATTTCCCAATCCCAACCTATTCATCCCATGGGGAAAAACTGGTAATACTCCATATCTAACACCATGGTGTTATCGGTAAAATTAATTACCATTTCTCGTTCAAATCTAATTAAAGATTTAACCATCACCCGGAGTAAAAATGGCGGTACTCCATTCTTGATCGTTTCCCAAATTTGATAATTTAAATTATCACATTCACATTTCAATCTAATTAAAGATTCATTAAAACTCCACTTAGTTTTAATCCTCCAAAATCATTATCTAATGATTATTTAACTTTGGAAACACAAACATGCCACATCGACAATCTACACCGTACCATTGATTTCTGCCTATATATAACCTCTAAGCTCATACGTCTTAGAGAAGGGTGTTAAGCAAGAGAATAAATTTTCCGCCACCAAATAGATATATATATATATTTAGTAGAGATCAACAATACAGTTCGAAATAGAAGGTTAGACATGTAATCCTGTCTTTAACTGGGTTAAAGAACCAATGTCATTTAAAACACAGTTCACGATAAACCTAAAATCACATTCCATTAATTATAGAATCTTCACGGAAAACAAATCAATATATAATCGATATCAATTTCTGTATCTGACTAATAATATAAATGGAATAACGACAAAGCCTTTTAACTTCCATATATATTAATGGTCTTCCTCCACAGAAGCTCACTTCGATTATTACCAAATTGAATTCCACTCCGTTCCAATTAATTTTATTAAACTTGAAAGCTTTACTTTGGAAAATTCCATTAATATTAATTAAAAGATTTATATATTCCAAATCACATTTCACTGTTAATCGGGTTAAAGAACGAATGTCGTTACAAAACTTTTCACAACAAACCCAATTCACGTTCCATTTTATTTCAATTACTAAATATAATTTGAAACTCTAACAATCTTAATTAAATTATTAATTCTTTTCACACGGGGTTTAAGAACAGTGTTACTGAAGACACCTGTGACGACCCCAAACCCCCGTTCCCCGGTGGCAAAGGTAATCCTTGGAGTATAACACATAAACAAATAACAGCAGAACAGAAATATATAAATACATCAGATAATGTACATCAAATTATACTGGAAATAATAATCATCGGAGTTACACAGTATAACAGGATCATGTTTAGTACAAAATATAGTTTCAACTTTACATAAAATGTCTACAATGGAATCGAAACAAAATATGTACAATAGGAGCTGAACAACATAAAAAGAAAGAAGTGAAAGAATCCATCTTCAGCTCCATAGCTATCCAGAAAGAGCCTGCTAAAACCTGAATACAAGGCTGCCCGTGTGGAAATAAGGCACCAGAGTTTGCAAGTGAAACAAACTACGAGTCAGTCATGGGACTGGTCTGAGAAATCTACTTAACTTATTTACAAAAAGGCCAATCACAGGACCGCGCCACTAACGCGGAACGGGTTTACTCCATTGGATTGCCAGTGCTTAAAACAAGTAAATCATTTAAACATCGCAATGCTTTTTACAAAAATGTAGCCATTATAAGGCTCAGTTCCCATCACACAATGCAACGCAAACCGGAGGATAGAGTTTTACCTTATAATGGCTAAAATATGCTTGATACGAATAAAACAAAAGCATTTGAAATTATTACTCAAAAACAATTTCAGCCATAAGTATCAATCATAGACGGCATGGGTACCATATATCATGTCGCCATATATAGGTTTACAATCAAAACCGCATGATGTCGTATTTGGAAATTGGATTTCCGTCATGAACCAAGGCAAGGGATCGTCCTTACAGCTTCGAGACACTCTAGCCCGCCCCTTAGGCAAGCGCGCAAGCAAGGCTTGGATCGACAGGGCCTGTCCACATGGAGTGGATTAAAATGCCTGAACACTACGTTTCCCCACCCTATGGGGAGTAAACTAGTCATATCCCGACCAAACTATCGGCCCCATAACGACCGATATAACAGAGGCGCCACGCTATCCATCATCCACACAAGTAAAATGTCTGGGCTTGTAAAACCCAAAAAATCACTCTTAGCTAGAAGGAAATGCATGTACTCCCTGAAGTCCTCTCCCATTTCTGGTTCATACCGGGGTGTGAGGCCCGCGAATCAACGCCAAACACAAAGCTAGCAATTTAAAGCCCTGCTTTGATCATCAGCCCCAAGGCTCTGCTTTTCAACAAAATCCTTGATCACTGCATCTCATCATGCCACACAGGCAATTCACGCCATGCAACTGACGTATATCAATCACACAGAATGAAATCCAATGTCGGACACACAGTCCATCTACAAGTCCGTTCTGGGTCTGAACGAAACCGGAGGTACCTTATTCCTATCCCGTATGTCCAATACAGGAGAGAGGCCCTTGCACATCCGAACGATCAACAAGCACGTCCGGACAACCACCACTGTAACCCCTTCAGGGCAGCAACTTCCATCAAAGGCATCAGTAGTCATCCATTCGATGTGAAGGTCATCGGTCTTGCACCATCTTCATATCTTCTACTTCTAATCGTCGATCAATTATTTGAAATGAGAATTAACTCGGCCTTTTAAAATTATTCATGTATATTTAGAATTCAAATCAATTCATTTCCATGGTTAAATTATTTGACATCCATAATTCAGTTCATTAATGTAATTTTCACGTCAAACATATTCAACCATCAAATATACAATAAACCGAGTAAATTTAGTTTATTTCCATTCCATATCGTTTATAATATTTTATAACGATTTATCGCTATTATTATTTATTTTAAAAATATCCCATTTATTCAAACGATGCTTCAGGCCATAACGCGGCCATGGCGCGGTTTTTCTCTAGATTTGATTTACACATATCTGAAAATCTAACCACTGGATCTTTACAAATTTTATATCATTGGAAAGATCTTTTCAAAGCAGACCAAACGGTTCCAGTTTTGGTAAAATTCGAAGGTCGAATCTCCCAGTACAATCGTTTCAAGTTACGATTTCAAAATACGAACTGCAACGTCGTTATTTGTTTTATTTTAATTATATTTATATATATAAATATAATCCATTATGGCGCCGTTTTCATTCGGATTTGAATTAAACATTTCACACAATCTAACCGTTGGATCTTTACAAATTTGGTATCGTTGGGAAGATATTTTCAAAGAAGACCCAACAGTTTCAATTTCGGGAAAATCCGACGGTCGGATCTCCCGTAATAATTGTTTAAAATCCCGATTTCAAAATATGAACTGCAGCCTCGTTATTCGTTTTATTTTAATTATATATATATATATATATATATATATATATATAATCCGTTCTTCAATTTCCAAACCATTTTCGTTTCATATATTTGATAAAAATAATATTTTTACCCAACACATATTTATTTCAACACATGACTATTTTTAGCACTTCATATATTTTATAAAAATGTGATCTTTATTGTTTAAACAATTTATTTCAAACACGAATAATTTTAGCGATTCATATATATAATAAAAACGTGATTTTTATTGTTAAAACAATTTATTTAAAACATGAATATTTTATATACTTCATATACATGATAAAAATGTGATTTTCATCTTTCAAACAAATTGATTCGTCATTTGAATATTTTTCCAACACATGAATATATTTCAATACATGAATATAAATCAAACACATGAATATTTCAGAAAATTTCGGCAGCGCAACGGTAGGGGGTTTAAAACCGGCACCGTCCCGAGTACGGATCCTCGCACTACCTTACGCCTCCCAGCGTTCCCTAAGGGGCTTATCCTTATAATCTAAATATTTCTATCATTTTCATATCACAACGGATTTTTCCACAAACAATTCCAATTTTGTTTCAACCACAACAATCATTATCAACCATTCGCATTTATCAACCAAATTTCACGTCAACCAAAATCCAAACAATCACAACCAATATACCATGGTCTGCGGACGAGGGGAGTATATATATATATATAGATATACATACGTTTCGATTTCATTTCAATATCATTTCAATTCCATTCAACTCACATATAATTTTTACAACGTATATATAACTTATACATCGCGCATACAACTTATACAACGCTTATACATGTGGTGTACAACGCTTATATAACTTATACATCGATTGTATAATTTAAGCATCGCCATTCCATATCGTTTATAACTTATAAATCTCACAATGGGTTCCACTTCTCCATAAATTGTAGGAAGCTCCAAAAATTCTCCGGTCTCTTCTAGAATGTAGAAGACGTCGCCACGAGTCCACTGTCTCTTGTTTCACTAGATTTCGACTACATATCAAAAAAATATGATTTATATAAGTTTGCAACAGTTTTAAAGTGTTAAAATCAGTTCAGAATTTCAAAGCCATATACCTTCACGTTCAATTCAAAACTAGGTTTTGAAATACCTTCCAATCTGCGAAGTGTTGCATCGATCAGACTGTACAGCATCGAAGAGCTTCAAATCAGCTTCCTTGCACCGACAACCTTGCTCAGATCGACGGTCGGAGGACAGCATGGCGGCGGCTGGAACATTGACACTTTGGAGCGTCGATCCGGGCGATTCATGAAGCGAGGGAGGTCATGGCCTATACGGATTTGAAGCTCTTGAGGAGATCTTCAAAATCCTCCACTGGGTGGAGTGATTTTAACGAGTGGATTGAACTTTAGAGAGGAGAGAAGTAAAGAAAGGGAGCCGCCGTCCGATTTGGGAGGTTACGGGAATTTTCCAGTTATTAAGATGAAACGTGATTGGTCGGGGGACTTATATTTAATTTTTAATTCAATTAATTCCAAAAATACCCTCTAGTCCATACGAACTCCAAATCAAACCCAATGAATGTGGCCCTAGCCAAATACCCCCATTCCGTACACATTGGGATATGTTTCGTAGGCCCATTTGACTGTTTCAGCCAGTTTTTCTTCAAATTAAAGTATAAAACATTCAAATATGGATTTGAACGTACATTTTAATTTGCCAGGGCCACATACTGATCCCAAAAATTCCAGAAAAATAAATCTTGCTATGTTTAGACGATACGGTCTCGACAAAACTAGTTTCATCGAATTTGGAGACTATTTGAAAATGACCATTTTCTGGTCGATCCAATTTGACTGAAATCAACCAAACACATTTTGTTTTGCCACGCTCACATATTAACTCCAAAAATTATGGAATTTTAAAACTAGCAATAATTTGACATTCCGGATCCGACAAAAGTGGTTTCATCAAAAACGGAGGCCATTTGCAAAATGACTATTTTCACGGGCTATATTAATTCCGTAGCGACCTTTCTGAAAATTCATTTAGCCATAACTTTTGACTCCCGCTATGAAATTTAGATTTTTCAGATTCCTTAGAAAGATATTCTTTAATAGATTTAAATATTTTTGGTTTCACTAAAATCCATTTTATTTTGCACCCTGTACAGTCAGCCAAAGTCCGAATTCAAATTTTCAAACTACCGCGCCATTTCATGCCTTGTTTTATAATTAAAATAAATATATTCGCTATAACTTCGATCCAAAAGGATTTTTAGTCGTTATTATTTAAAATAATTTATTTTAAATATTCAAAATCCACTAAAATAGCCAAATTAAATTTTTTAAATTGGTTTTGATTTTCCGGGTTGTTACAATCTCCCCCATTTAAAATCTTTTCGTCCCCGAAAAGGAACGATGCTGAAATTTGTTTAATTAATCAACTCAACTTTCATTTTGGCTTTCATTCTTCAACTTTTCAGTTTCTAACAATTTTCTAATTCTTCAAAAATTTGGCTAACACCCAAAATTTTCGAAAAATTTCGCCATAGCCTCCTTTGTACACGGAGGGGTTTGGAAATTAATTGGGCCGTATTAGGTAACCAATAAATCCTAATAAGCATACACATATTTATAGTGATATATTCCGGTGTCTACAGGGGAGTGTGTATATATCATAACTCTAGAGAATAAATTCTTATCGCCATATAAATGGTTTTTATGCCTTAATGACCAGAGAGACGCGTTTATTTTTCATCTGCAGACCCATGTAGGGTTTTTATTAATCTGGCAATTTACCATTACATTTTATATAGTCCATATTAGTCTTCGGTTCAACTTGTAATATAGTCATCGCCATACAAGCCTCTCGCTCATATGGTAAATCTTCCACCTCGTCACATAATCTCCAAATGCTTATGTGGTATAAGATAAAGTATGCTATCTTCACGTAGTATGCCATGTAGTGTAGTTCAAAATTAATTGTTACTATCCTATGGCGACGTTTATTATTTCACACAGAACAACCAGCACTCTGCATCCAATGGCATTCACAGGAGTTGATATAATAATAAAATTGCACATCCAACTCATTAAGGTTTACCTATTTGTCGGGCACGCAAATAAATTCTTTACTCAACAGCAAATCCATTTAACTGTTCAAACATATATAATGTACATGAATATATTTCTATCTATTTTCTAATCAATTCAATATTTGATTCATTTGCATAAATTTACCATTCATTCTTTTATGGGTTTTATTATTCCCATGTTATTAATTAAACTAACAATCACACAACACCACTAGCAATCAATTTATTGATTAACTTTTCAAAAATATACTAATTAATTCATATACCCTTTTAAAACCATTCATGCTATATAATTAAAAATTTCACATCCATGAAAAGGAAACCACAACAAAGTAGAAAACAATACGGAAATACAAAATACTGTAAATGTACCTTGCACCAGAGTTAATCAGAGATATCCACCTTGCAATTGGGATAGGCTTTCTTAATGCTCTCCTCAGTTTCCCACGTACAGTCTCGCGGATCTCCACTCCATTGCACTTTGACTAAGTGAACCTTCTTGTTCCTCAGCTCTTTAGTTTCCTTGCCAATAATCTTTATCGGCTCTCTCCTCACAGCTAATTCTAGAGTAATTTCCAAGTCTTGTTGCGTGGCTCCTTCCACGACCAAGTCTGGATCATGCACATGCTTTCGAAGTTGAGATACATGAAACACATCATGTACTCCAGGCAACCAGTCAGGCAATTCAACCCTATAAGCAAGAGTTCCAATCCGTTCGAGCACAGGAAATGGACCAATAAATCTAGGCGCCAATTTCCCTGTCTTGCCAAATCGGACTACTCCTCTCATTGGAGAAACCCTCAGATACACATAGTCACCAACAGAAAAAGACAAATCTCTTTTCCTCAAATATGCATAACTCTTCTGTCGGCTTTGAGCAGCTAGTAATCGTTTCTTAATGAAATCGACTTTATCCGTAGCTTCGCGAATCATATCTGATCCCAATACAAGTCTAATACCAGGTTATACCCAACAAGCGGGAGATCTGCATGGTCTACCATACAATGCTTCGAATGGTGACATTTTCAGGCTCGCATGGTAGTTGTTGTTGCATGAGAACTCAGCCAAATGCAAGTGGTCTTCCCATGATCCGCCAAAATCAATAACACATGCCTGCAATAAATCTTCAAAAATACGATTCACCCTGTCAGTTTGGCCATCTGTTTGAGGATGATAAGCGGTGCTCAAGTTCACCTTCGTTCCCAATTCTTCTTGGAATGCTTCCCAGAATTTATTAGCGAAAATCTGGTCATGATCACTAATGATACTCATGGGAACTCCATGTAGTTTAATAATTTCTTTGAAATAAATTTGCGCTAGACTTTGAGCGGTTCTATTTGATCTGACAGGTATAAAATGGGCGGTCTTCATGAAGCGATCTACAATCACCCAAATACTATCATTTCCTTTCCTGGTTCTGGGCAAACCATCTATGAAATCCATAGAAATCTGTTCCCACTTCCAACCTAGATTTTCCAACGGTTGCAACAATCCGGCGAGTTTCTGTTGATCTCTTTTGACTTGTTGACAGGTGGAACACCGGCTAACGTACAAGGAAATGTCTCTTTTCATAGATCTCTACCAGAAAGTGCGTTTGATATCATTATACATTTTACTCACTCCTAGATGGATGATCAATTTGGATTTGTGATATTCAACCAATACTTCTCTCCGGAGCTCAGATATGTTTGGAACACAAATTCGGCCCTTTAACCTCAGAATCCCATCATTATCGATCTGAAAACTCGAGGGCTCGCCTTTCTGAATTCTCTCCCTAATCTTCTGAATGAAGTGATCATCCTTCTGGAGAGTAGATATGTTATCAATCAACGAAGGCGTGATTATAATATTGGCAATGATAACATTCTTTTTGCTGAGCGCATCAGCCAAAAAATTGGCTTTCCCCGGAGTATACAAAATATCAAGATCATATGCTACGAGAAATTCTAACTAATGATGCTGCCTCATATTCAGATCTTTTTGGGTGAACAAATATTTCAATGATTGATGATCAGTATATAATTCGAACTTCTCACCCAATAGATAATGTCTCCAGATTTTCATAGCAAACACGATGGCTAACAATTCAAGATCGTGAGTTGCATAATTCTTCTCAAGTGGCTTCAATTGACGACTAGCATAAGCGACTACTTGGCATCTTTGCATTAATATTGCACCAAGACCTTCTTTAGAAGCGTCTATCCAGACTTTCAAGTCTTGATTTCCATCGATAATTGTTAACACTGGAGCCGTTGTCAACCTTAACTTCAGCTTTTGGAAAGCCGCCTCACATTCTGGAGTCCAATTGAACCTTGAATGTTTCTTAGTAAGCTTTGTTAGGGAACTAGATATCTTCGAAAAATCTTAAATGAACTTCCGATAATAACTATACAACCCAAGAAAACTTCGGACTTTTGTGGGTGTAGTTGGTTGCTTCTAGTTTTGAATAGCTGTGATTTTACCGGGATCCACGGAAATTCCTTCCTTTGATACAATGTGGCCAAGAAACTTGAGTTCTTCTTTCCAGAATATACATTTGGAAAATTTGGCCTTTAAAACATTCTTTCTGAGAATGTCTAACACTTGTTCCAAATGATTTTCATGCTCGCTCTCTGACTTAGAGAAGATCAATATGTCATCAATGAAAACCAGTACAAATTTATTCAATACTTCTCTGAATACCCAGTTCATTAGATCGACAAAATAAGCTAGAGCGTTAAATAAGCTGAACGACATTACTAACCACTCATAGAATAAATCTGGACCTCTGAATGCTGTCAAAGGAACACACTCTTCGGCAATACGAAGCTGATGGAAACATGTAGCTAGGTCCATCCTTGAAAATACTTGCGCGCCATTCAATCGATCCAACAAATCATCAATCCGTGGCAATGGATATTTATTCTTTAATGTCTGCTTGTTCAAGTCATGATAATCATCCACACATAGTCTGAGAGTACCGTCTGACTTTGGGACAAACACCGCTGCTGCTCCCCAATCGGAGAAACTAGGTCTGATCAGACCCTTTCATATAAGCTGTCAAGTTTGATTGTCTAACTCTTCTTTTTTCCTTCAAGGTCATTCTTTGAATAAAGTGAACTACTGGCCTTGCATTCAGAATTAAAGAGATTTTGAAATCAATTTCCCTACGCGGAGGTAAGCTAACAACTTCTTCAAACACATCCGCATAATTCTTGACGACAGGTATATTTTATATATTGACTGGAATATTCTCTATAACGGCAAGAATAGGTTCTAATTGAGTAGGAGAAACATCTAAAGCTAACCAAAAGTCTTTTCTATCAGAATTCGAACCTTCGCATGGTATGGTTATATAGTCCTCGAACTTTGTCTTTGCCTTATGTAACACCCCACACCCGCTACGGTCACTCACTAAGGGAATGCCATAACATCGGTGGAGTATTTTAAGTGAATATAGAACAGAAAAATTACAGCAAGACAGATATAAGTAATACTTGAGAATTTAAAACATCATTTCATTGCAGCGGAAAGTAAAACATGTTTGGTTACACCAAAACCATAAACAAGAGTCAAGTACATAATATCCATCCTGATAAAACAAAAGTACATAATCCCACTACATAACTTAATAGCCATAATAGAAAAGATAAACTGAGCTTTACATCCACGGTCCAAGCTCCAAAAGATAGATAAAGCAGTCTGATCAAAGCCCACTAATGCTAGGCCCACTCTGAAAACCTGAGGGTTGGGAAAAAAATAAAACAACGGGGTCAGACATAAGTCTGAGCGAGTCCTATAACCTTAACAATACAATCATTAAAGTAATTAGGGTATGATATAAACAAGGTACGGTACCTCTGGGGATAATGACTACACTAAGTAGCCAACTAAACACAGGATGTACTAAGATAACCGGAAAGACGCATTTACCCACCTTAAAGATAATTACTACACTGCACCACCCCAGATCTACCCACCCAAGGGTAATTCCTACACTGCACCACACCAGTTCTACCCACCCAAGGGTAATTCCTACTTAAAGGTTGATCCCACTAAGTGTACTTAGTAATTTTTAATAGTAGTTTCGTGTACCCCTAGCTGACTACATAGGTGCCGTCTGCCCCTATCTCCACTAGGTGTACCCACAACTTAGTAATTTTAATAGTAGCCTCTTGTACCCCTAGCTGACTACATAGGTGCCGTCTGCCCCTATCTCCACTAGGTGTACCTGCTACCCCCAAGCGATCGGCTCCCTAACGTAGATACCCGTGCTGGCCCCACAGTGGGGTGTATCATTCCCCAAAGTGGCAACCTGATAATGTCAACGGTGCACGGCTTATACCTACACGATGCAACAACGTCTTACCTACCAGCCCGGGTCCACACAGGCATATGAAACCCGTTGGACTTGCGTTGCCACCGCTAACCCGTTTTGGCCTCTTATAGTCAAGCCCAATATGCGTGTCCCGTCCTCGAACTGGGTCAAGCCCACAAAGATACGTTTGGGATATTGGTTGAAATGGGCCCCCACAAGCTACCCACCTAAGCTTGTCATTTCTAGTGAATCCCACTTAACCCTTTAACCATGTCCACTTACATGTTATAAATTTTGGTTAAGTCTTTTAATCATATTTTAATTGCCACTCAAGGCACCCACTAGACTTCCACATGCCACCCAAGGCACTTACTTGATTCCCACATGCCACCCAAGGCACTTACTTAACCCTTTAATCATGTTTAATTACATGTTCCACTTTGGTTAAGTATTCTAATCGTATTTTCTATTGCCACCCAAGGCAACCCACTAGTTTCCTCATGCCACCCAAGGCACCCCCACTAGTTACTACATGCCACCCAAGGCACCCACTTAACCCCTCATGCCCCACTACATGCTAATTTGGTTAAGTGTTTCTTAATTAATTAAGATCGTAACCTTTGTAAAGACCTCTCACATTAGACTATATTTTATGGCAGCTGGATATGCCGGTTGGTTCCGGGCAGCCTTACACCATAACAGAGTCTAACCTCGTGTCTTTACACTTGTCACGTATTTAGTTTATGACTAAGACCTCTCACATTGGGCCCATCATTTGTAGCCGCTGGATTTGCCGGTCGGTTCCGGGCAGTCTTATGCTACAAAAGGGTCCAACCTCGTGTCTTAGTCGATTAATTACACCTAATTAATCACCCCCATAATTTGTATTAATTATCCCTAATTAATTACCAATTTCAAGAATATGGGTAGACCTAACTCAATAGGTAAATTCCCAATTCCATAATATGGGTAGACCTAACTTAATAGGTAAATTCCCAATTCCATAATATGGGTAGACCTAACTTAATAGGTAAATTCCCAATTATGTCCATTCACTTTATGTTATGCTTAAGCATACCCATTTCACACCATTTTATTAACATGCATATTAACCCCATCGTTCCCCACGAAATTCGTTCTCATAACATGACATAATAAAGGGAAGATTCATCACAAATGCCATGGGTTTAACCAATATAGCATATAACTTTATCATGGGTTTAAAAGGTGTCAACTTGCATATATGAGCATACATTAAACCCAACTAGCATTTAACCCAAACTTGCATGAAGCACATATGTCACAAAGGGGGTAACTTGCATATGATTCTTATGTCATACAAAGGTGTGAACTTGCATAGCATGTCACATGTTAACTTGCATATAACCAAACACATAACTTGCATAACATGTTACATATGAACTTGCATATAATCATGCACATAACTTGCATATAACCAAACACATAACTTGCATAACATGTTACATATGAACTTGTATATAATCATGCACATAACTTGCATTACATGCTACATATGAACTTGCATATAATCTCACATATAGCTTGCATAACATGTTACATATGAATTTGCATATAATCTCACATATAGCTTGCATAACATGTTACATATGAACTTGCATACAATCTCACATATAGCTTGCATAACATGTTACATATGAATCAATGTTCAACATAGTGTTTTGCATAATGAGCATCATAAAACATAGCATTAAACTTGCATAGCATATAGCATAAGACTTGCAAAACACACAACATACACTATACTAAACTTGCATAAACACATTGATCCACAAACATAGCCATATCTTATCATATCCTATCATAATCAATTTAACAATTGATTATTAAGGGTATAGAAACTCACCACTAACTCCAATAAGCAAACCCTTGCCAAAAATCACCCAAAAACTCTAGCCTTGAAAATAAAGCTTGCAACTTGATGATGAATGCAAGCTAATGATCACTCATACAACTTAAAAATGCTTGTATGAACATGAAAACCTTCATAGAAATAGTTTAGAAAGAGGATGGAGGCTAGGGTTTTGAGTAGAGGCCATGATCATAGAAAATTTTGGCATAGTTTAGTTAGAGGATAGGATTATGATCATTTAGGGCTAGCTTAGGGTCTTATTTATAGGATTAGGTTGTGTTTTAGGCCCTTAGATTAACCCTAGGTTAGTT
The DNA here is from genome assembly GCA_030737875.1 of Allium sativum. NCBI lineage: Eukaryota > Viridiplantae > Streptophyta > Magnoliopsida > Asparagales > Amaryllidaceae > Allium > Allium sativum. The sequence continues at coordinate 663,458,543 of CM060919.1, forward strand.
TAGGTCCGTCAGATCTCGGAAGCTTCCAGAAATCAGCCCCAAAACACAGCCAAACCGTAAAATGGTGCACCAGGCCAAACTGGCCGAGCACCCCCTGTCGACACACAAGTCGACAGGGCTGTCGACTGGGTCCTAGCCAAGTCGACTGCCCAGTCGATAGGGCTGTCGACTTGGTTAGCTAGGCGGGAATTTTCCCGCTTGGGCCCAATGGCCCCAAATTTCGAAATTTGAACCTGAATTTTAAATCTGTTTTGAACTTTGAATTTTCTGAAAACTTCATTAGGCCATAACTGAGCCATACGGACTCCGATTCTCGAAAACTCGGACTCTATTTCCCGTATTTTTCCGAGACGAACGCAATGACGCAGCCCGTTTCCCCCAATTCTCACATCTGAGATTATTTATTCTGTAATTAGTGAATATTAGCATTAACTGAAATTCGGGGTGTTACATTCTCCCCTCCTTAAAGGATTTCGTCCCCGAAATCTCTAAGCTAAGGAGAATGCATATCCTACCATCCAAAAAACCATCTACTCAATCCATCAAACACGGGCATCCATTGTCCTTAAAACAATTTCTAATGATGTATGAGCATATGCAAAAAGTGTGTGTATATGTTCCCTATCTAATGTATGAACATATGCAAACCATGATAGTGCCATGCATCCATTATGTATGCGAGAGAACCCTATCGACACATACAATATCTACATGAGTGCACAATCATTCACCAAAATGCATCATCCATATGATAACACAACCATTATACATCCATAAATATAGCTACCTACACACAATTATATGCAATATGCAATATGAAGTGATTGAGCCGATCTAGTGTCTAGAGTGTGTGTATATGCATCCACGAGCAACCACTAGCAAACACTTGCATCCACATGCATCCATCAATCATAACATGTCTCAAACACTTGTTTCAACCATAGGTTTACCCTATCTAAAGGTCAAAGGTACTAACGAGAGGACATACTACAGATAAGATAAGTACTAGTCAAACGATAAAGGAGAAATTAAAAGACATACCCTCAAAAGGAATGGGTACAAAGAACGCATCTTCACTTCCGTCTCTAAAGTAGCGTTGCTCTCATCTTCTCCCCATTGCACTTTGACTAGTTGAACCTCTCGATTCCTCAACTTCCTAGTCTCTGACCCGAGGATGCGAGTAGGAGCTCGTCGAATCGTCTCATCACGCTCTATCTCTACTTCTTTAAGCAAGCTCGGCTTTACCGCCTCCGCGGTCTCATGTAGGCACTTCCTTAAATGTGACACATGGAATACATCATGTACACCACTAAGTCTGTCGGGCAACTCCACTCTATATGCCATCTGTCCAATCCTTTCCTTAATAGGAAACGGTCCAACAAACCTTGGTGCTAACTTCCCAACAGATCCGAAGCGAACCACATTCCGTAACGGAGATACCTTGATAAAACCATGTCCCCAACATCAAACTTAAGCTCTGCTCTCCTCATGCTCTTCTTATGTACCTCCAAAATCTAAGATACATAGACTCAAAAGGTCTTCTAAAATGCGATTCACCCTCCCGGTCTGGCCGTCCGTCTGAGGATGATTTGCGGTGCTCAAACCCCACTGAGTCCCTACCGCCTCTTGCAAATTCTTCCAAAACTTGCTAGTGAAGATAGAATCTCGATCGCTCACTATACTGGAAGGTACACCATGTAATCTAACAATCTCTCGAATGTAAACTGAAGCTAGCCATGGAGCAGTCCTCTTACTCTTCACGGGTATGAAATGGGCGCTCTTAGTAAGTCTGTCTACCACAACCCCAAATTCCCGTATTACCCTTCCTCGATCTCGGTAATCCATCAACAAAATCCATCGAGACACTATCCCACTTCCATAGCGGAACTTCCAATGGGTGAAGCAACCCACCGGGTTTCTTTTGCTCCGCTTTTATTTGTTGGCACACCAAGCATCTAGCGACATACTCGGCCGCGTCTTTCTTCATACCGGCCCAAAAGAAAACTCGCTTCATGTCTTGGTACATCTTGTCCCTACCGGGATGAATGGTCATCTTCGAACGATGTGCATCATCAAGTATAGCCTTCCTCAAGCCCTCGTCTTGCGGTACACAAAGTCTACCGTCTCTACGCAACCACCCCTTACCATCTAGGGTGTACCTACTCAAATGGCTGGACGACTCCCCCTCCTCATGAGCTTCTCTACTAACTCAACCAAATGTGAGTTGTCTCGCTGTGCTCCGCCAATCCGCCCCAAAAGAGTAGGCCTAACCTCCAAGGAGGCTAGCAAACCGGGTACAAAGTCAACGGAAGGTCTAAAGTCAAACATGGAAATAAACTCTAAGCTCCGTCGTTCAACGAACAATGAACTCAAGGACAACCTTTTTCTACTTAAGGCGTCCTCTACCACGTTACCCTTTCCATGGGTATACGCTATCTCAAACTCATAGGATGATAAGAATCCCATCCACTTTTGCTGTCCTAAGACTATGCGCTCGAAGAGTCTCCCACACTTCCCTAAGATGTAGGGTATGCTCTTCTCCACTTCTAGAGAAAGCCAGGATATTACCCCATCCAAAATCATCACAACTGTCCATCTCTCACGCAGACCATCCTAGTCGAACTTGACATCCCCCAAGTGCAAGCCCCAAAGGCCTAAACCAATATCAGACAAACACCCAAGGGATATCTCCTTCGAGTTCAGACGACCTACGTGAGATGATACTAGTAAAAATGGCTAAATAATTAAGCCTTTGACCAACTTTGGATGTCCTCGCCAGTCTCGCTCCAAAACCACCGTTTTTCCCATAACTGGCTTTGCTCAACCTATTAAGCACACACGAAAATTTATTTCGCTCCTAGAAAAGACCAAGATGTTATTTACAAAGACCATCACGAACTTATTTAGGTACTCCCTGAACACCCTTCTCATCAAATCAACAAAGTATGCGGGGGCGTTCGTCAAACCAAATGGCATCACTAGCCACTCATAAAAAAAACCATCCAGAGTCCTAAAGGCAGTCTTCTCTATACTATTCTCAGCCACTCTCAACTGACGAAAACCCCGTGGCTAAGTCCAACTATGAAAATACTGAGGCGCCAATTAACTGATCAAAGAGATCATCAATCCTCGGCAATGGGTGTCTATTCATCTTTGTGAGTTTATTTAGTTCTCTTTAGCCTACACAAAGTCTGAGGGACCCATCCGCCTTCGTAGCAAAAACTACGGGAGCACCCCACTCCGATATACTTCGTCTTCTAACCCCTTCTCAAGAAAATCGCCTTCTTGCTTATGGAGTTCCCTCCTCTCACGAGGAGCCATGTGGCACACTGGCCAAGATACTAGTTTGGCATTGTCTACCGGATATATTCGGAAGTCAATTTCCCGCTCCGGAGGTAAGCCCTTCACCTCCTCAAACACATCCGAGTATTCCCGGACCACTCTAACAGATCGCAAACTCTCGACCGACGTGTCAAGCGATTCTAGATAACTTAGCATAACAGATTCCATGGGATTACAAGAGATCTCGAGAGTGTTACCCAAGCGGGTCATAAGCCTAACAACTCTCCTTCCACAAACAAGAACGACACCATTACTGGATAACCAGTCCATGCCCAAAACTAACCCATAGCCCGTGAAGCCCAAGAAGCATCACATCTAAACTCAACGCTAAGTATAGAAACTTTCAAACCCAAACACATCATGGAGCCCCAATTGGGTTTGAAACAACTAAGGGATCATCTACTAAACTGGTGTCTAAGTGCAGTGACTCAACTAACAATGATGAGATAAACGAACTCGATGCGTCAGAATCAAATAAAGTTCGAACCGGATAATAAAGAAATCCAAATTCCAACCTAAACGGTCTTATCCCCATCTGGTACACTAGCCGTGAGGGAATACAACTACCCTCCAGAAGATTCCATACCTCGCCCTTGCCCCTTTGGACAACCCTAATAAGGTGTCCTATTCCTCCCAAAAGGATAACTACTCGCCTTCTTCTTCCCATTCTCCACTCGTAACCTCCCACCAATGGGGTTTCATCCTTCATTAACCAAACAACTATTTGAGCCTTCCTCCCATCGTCTATCCTATAGGTACCTACCAGTCCTCCTCCTTCTTGAACCAACTTCTAATCCGACTAACGTCTAAGTCCCTTGAAGTGGTTTTCCATTCTTATCTATCTTAGAAAGATCATCTATACACGGAGGGGAAACTCAAAACGAGAGAGGAAGAGATTCAAAACGGAGAATTCGAAAGATAAAGATATGGCTATCGGGGATTATGCTTTTCTTTCAAAAACTTTCCTCTTAAAAGACATGTTTTTGAAAATACTCCTTTCAAAAATATTCTTAGAAAATAGTTTTTCTAAAAAATTTATCTGTTCTGGTAACCTTAAGCTCTGATACCACGTGTAACACCCCACACCCGCTACGGTCACTCACTAAGGGAATGCCATAACATCGGTGGAGTATTTTAAGTGAATATAGAACAGAAAAATTACAGCAAGACAGATATAAGTAATACTTGAGAATTTAAAACATCATTTCATTGCAGCGGAAAGTAAAACATGTTTGGTTACACCAAAACCATAAACAAGAGTCAAGTACATAATATCCATCCTGATAAAACAAAAGTACATAATCCCACTACATAACTTAATAGCCATAATAGAAAAGATAAACTGAGCTTTACATCCACGGTCCAAGCTCCAAAAGATAGATAAAGCAGTCTGATCAAAGCCCACTAGTGCTAGGCCCACTCTGAAAACCTGAGGGTTGGGAAAAAGATAAAACAACGGGGTCAGACATAAGTCTGAGCGAGTCCTATAACCTTAACAATACAATCATTAAAGTAATTTGGGTATGATATAAACAAGGTACGGTACCTCTGGGGATAATGACTACACTAAGTAGCCAACTAAACACAGGATGTACTAAGATAACCGGAAAGACGCATTTACCCACCTTAAAGATAATTACTACACTGCACCACCCCAGATCTACCCACCCAAGGGTAATTCCTACACTGCACCACACCAGTTCTACCCACCCAAGGGTAATTCCTACTTAAAGGTTGATCCCACTAAGTGTACTTAGTAATTTTTAATAGTAGTTTCGTGTACCCCTAGCTGACTACATAGGTGTCGTCTGCCCCTATCTCCACTAGGTGTACCCACAACTTAGTAATTTTAATAGTAGCCTCTTGTACCCCTAGCTGACTACATTGGTGCCGTCTGCCCCTATCTCCACTAGGTGTACCTCATTTGACCTCAGCTTCATATTGGTTAACCAATCCAATCCTAGAATAAGACAAATTTTTAAAATTCATGACGATCGAGATGGTAGGGAACCGATAATGAGAAAAAGAGACAGGCACCCCAAAAATCCAACTAAGTTCGAGAGAACCCCCAATCAGATTATGGATAGTCATGGGTGCTTTGAGCTTTTTTAGTTTCAAAGCCAGTTTCTTAACTGCATTACTTGCAATAAAGCTTCGCGATGTGCCTGTATCAAACAGTACTTTAACTGGAATATCTTTGACAGTAAGCGTGCCTTCCAAAATATCTAGCCTCGCTTGACTAGTTGAGGGTGCAGGAACCTCTGCCACTTCATTTACATGTACCTCTTTGGTCGCTTTCAACAGCCGGCAGTCTCGCTTTATATGACCAGCCTGATTGCAGAGATTGCATTTTCTATTCTCTTGAAACTTGTTCTTGGATTTGAATTTATCCTTCTCTTGTTTGTTCCAGGATTTGCAACTTATCGCCAAGTGTCCTTGCCGATTGCAGCTTGAGTAGGTGGCAGTTGTTACTGGCCCTTCCTCAAATTAACCTTTTTCCTATTAAATTTAGGCTTCTTTCTGACCCTAGACGTCCTATTGGCCTTAGGCTGCGTACTTGTCTCTGGGCTATCAGTTTTGAATTTCCTTTTGTTACTAGAACTACATTCCTCTTTGTCTCTCAAAAGACCTTGCTTATCCGATCTTCATACTGGTAAGCCATGTATATCATTTTAGAAAAAGGCTGTTGCACATTTGCAGTTACACTACTTTGGTACTTTCTTTGAAGCCCGTTAATAAATCTCAGATTCTTCATCTTTGGATTTTGAATTAGATGCGGGGCAAAACGAGAACGTTCAATGAATTTCTTATGATATTCTGGAATGATCATATCTCCTTGTATCAGATAGTAGAATTCATCACTTAACCGCTCAGTTGCTTCTGGAGGAATAAATGTTTGATTGAAAATTTCTTTAAATCTATCCCAGGTAATATTACCTTCTGGATTATCCTTAATAACAGCTTCCCACTAGAATAAACCTTCGTCTTTGAGTGTCCAAGATGCCAGTAATATTTTCTGATCATCTCTTAGCTTTGAAGCTTCAAAAATTTTCTCAGCGGACAGCATCCATGCTTGTGTTTGAATAATAGATTCATTGCCCGAGAACGGTACTCCGCCCAGATTTTGATACTTATTTAATAGAGCTTCAATATCTGGTGACCTACCTCTTCTACTTCTGCCACTCATTTTTCAATGTCTGCAAATAGCAGACAAAGTGTTAGGCCAACAGAAAAGTATTTTTAAAGCATAGAGACATATACTTGAATGTAAATGTGTCTATCGGGGTGTATTTCATTCTACTACACTCATTCTAGGATATTACTGATCCTATCTGAAATGAGTTATCTGTCATAGAACACTAATGGTTCTATTTCTGATGAGTTCGTTAATATGTTATACTCCAGAACTAAGCTTAACCAAAGCTCTGATACCACGTTGTGACGACCCCAAACCCCCGTTCCCCGGTGGCAAGGGTAATCTTTGGAATATAACACATAAACAAATAACAATAGAACAGAAATATATAAATACACCAGATAATGTACATCAAATTACACTGGAAATAAAAATCATCAGAGTTACACGGTATAACAGGATCATACTTAGTACAAAATACAGTTTCAGCTATACATAAAATGTCTACAGCGGAATCAAAACATAATATGTACAATAGGAACTGAACAGCATAAAAAGAAAGAAGTGATAGAATCCATCTTCAACTCCATAGCTATCCAGAAAGAGCCTGCTAAAACCTAAATACAAGGCTGCCCGTATAGAAATAGGGCACCCAATTGCAAGTGAAACAAACTACGAGTCAGTCATGGGACTGGTATGAGAAATCTACTTAACTTATTTACAAAAAGGCCAATCACAGGACCGCGCAGCTAACGCGGAACGGGTTTACTCCATTGGATTGCCAGTGCTTAAAACAAGTAAATCATTTAAGCATCGCAATGCTTTTTACCAAAATGAAGCCATTATAAGACTCAGTTCCCATCACACAATGCAATGCAAACCGGAGGACAGAGTTTTACCTTGTAATGGCCAAAATATGCTTGATATGAATAAAACAAAAGCATTTGATATTATTACTACTGTTCATAAGTTATAAAAACAATTTCAATCATAAGTGTCAATCATAGATGGCATGAGTACCATATATCATGTCGCCATATATAGGTTTACAATCAAAACCGCACGATGTCGTATTTGGAAATTGGATTTCCATCATGAACCAAGGCAAGGGATCGTCCTTACCGCTTCGAGACGCTCTTGCCCGCCCCTCAGGCAAGCGCACAGGCAAGCCTTGGATCATCAGGGCCGTTCCACACAAAGTGGATTAAAATGCCTGAACACTGCGTTTCACCACCCTATGGGGCGTAAAATGGTCATATCCGGACCAAAGTATCAGCCCTGTAACGACTGATATAACCGAGGCGCCTCGCTATCCATTATCCACATAAGTAAAATGTCCGGGTGTGTAAAACCCAAAACACCACTTCTAGGTAGAAGGAAACACATGTCCTCCCTAAAGTCCTCTCCCGTTTCTGGTTCATACCGGGGTGTGAGACCCTTTAATCAACACCAAATACAAAGCTAGCTATTTAAAGCCTTGCTTTGATCACCAACCACAAGGCTCTGCATTTCAACAAAAGCCTTGATCACTGAATCTCAGCATGCCACACAGGCAATTCACGCCATGCCACTGACGTATATCAATCACACAGAATGAAATCCAATGTCGGACACACAGTCCATCTACAAGTCCGTTCTGGGTCTGAACGAAACCGGAGGCACCTTGTTCCTCTCCCGTATTTCCAATACAGGAGAGACCCTCGCAAATCCGAACGATCAAAAAGTACGTCCGAACAACCACCACTGTAACCCCTTCAGGGCAGCAACTCCCATTAAAGGCATCAGTAGTCATCCATTCGATGGGAAGATCATCGGTCTTGCACCGTCTTCATATCTTCGACTTCTAATCGTCGATCAATTATTTGAAATGAGAATTAACTTGGCTTTTTCAAATAATTCACATATATTTAGAATTCAAATCAGTTCATTTCCATGGTTAAATTATTTGACATCCATAATTCAGTTCATTAATGTAATTTTCATGTCAAACATATTCAACCATCAAATATCCAATAAACCAAGTAAATTCATTTTATTTCCATTCCATATCGTTTATAATATTTTATAATGATTTATCGCTATTTTGTTTATTTTAAAAATATCCCATTTATTCAAACGACGCTTCAGGCCATAACGCAGCCATGGCGCTGTTTTTCTCTAGATTTGATTTACACATATCTGAAAATCTAGCCGTTGGATCTTTACAAATTTTATATCATTGGAAAGATCTTTTCAAAGCCGACCCAACGGTACCAGTTTTGGGAAAATTCGACGATCGGATCTCTCGGTACAATCGTTTAAAATTACGATTTAAAAATACGAACTGTAGCGTCGTTATTCGTTTTATTTTAATTATATTTTTATATATAAATATAATCCAATCTGGCGCTGTTTTCATTCAGATTTGAATTAAACATTTCACACAATCTAACCGTCGGATATTTACAAATTCGGTATCGTTGGAAAGATATTTTTAAAGCGAACCCAACGGTTTTAGTTTCGGGAAAATCCGACGGTCGGATCTCCCGTAATAATCGTTTAAATTCCTGATTTCAAAATACGAACTGCAGCTTCGTTATTCATTTTATTTTAATTATACATATATATATATATATATTTAAATATAATCCGTTCTTCAATTTCCAAACCATTTTCGTTTCATATATTTGATAAAAAATAATATTTTTACCCAACACATATTTATTTCAACACATGACTATTTTTAACATTTCATATATTTTATAAAAATGTGATTTTTATTGTTTAAACAATTTATTTCAAACATGAATATTTTTAGTGATTCATATATATAATAAAAACGTGATTTTTATTGTTAAAACAATTTATTTAAAACATAAATATTTTATATACTTCATTTACAAGATAAAAATGTGATTTTTATCTTTCAAACAAATTTATTCGTCATATGAATATTTTTCTAACACATGAATATATTTCAATACATTAATATAAATCAAACACATGAATATTTCAGAAAATTTCGGCAGCATAACGGCAGGGGGTTTAAAACCGGCACCATCCCAAGTACGGCTACTCGCACTACCTTACGCCTCGCAGCATTCTCTAAGGGGCTTTTCCTTATAATCTAAATATTTCGATCATTTTCATATCACAACGGATTTTTCCACAAAAAATTCCAATTTTGTTTCAACCACAACAATCATTATCAACCATTCGCATTTATTAACCAAATTTCACGTCAACCAAAATCCAAACAATCACAACCAACATATATCGTCCATGGTCTATGGACAAGGGGAGTATATATATTTATATATAGGTATTTAAATATATTTCAATTTCATTTCAATATCATTTCAATTCCATTCAACTCATATATAATTTTTACAATGTATATATAACTTAAACATCGCACATACAACTTATACAACGCTTATACATGAGGTGTACAATGCATATACAACTTATACATCGATTATATAATTTATACATTGCCATTCCATATCGTTCATAATTTAGAAATCTAACATTGGGTTCACTCCTCCAAAAATTGTAGGAAACTCCAAAAATTCTCCGGTCTCTTCTAGAATGTAGAAGACGTTGCCACGAATCCACTGTCTCTCGTTTCACTGGATTTCGACTACATAGCAAAAAGATAGGATTTTTATAAGTTTGCAACGATTTTAAAGTGTTAAAATCAGTTCAGAATTTCAAAGCCGTATACCTTCACGTTCATTTCAAAACTAGGTTTTGAAATAGCTTCCAATCCGCGAAGTGTTGCATCGATCAGACTATACAGCGTCGAAGAGCTTCGAATCAGCTTCCTTGCGCTGGCAACCTTGCTCAGGCCGACGGTCGGAGGACAGCACGACGGCGGCTAACGTTGACACTTTGGAGCGTTGATCCGAGCAATTCACGAAGCGAAGGAGGTCATGGCCTATACGGATTTGAAGCTCTTGAGGAGATCTTCAAAATCTTCAACTGGGTGGAGTGATTTTAATGAATGGATTGAGCGTTAGAGAGGAGAGAAGCAAAGAAAGGGAGTCGTCGTTCGATTTGGGAGGTTATGGGATTTTCCAGTTATGAAGATGAAACATGATTGGTCGGGGGATTTATATTTAATTTTTAATTCAATTAATTCTGAAAATACCCTCTAGTCCATACGAACTCCAAATCAAACCTAACGACTATCGCCTCTAGCCAAATACCCCCATTCCAAACACAATGGGATATGTTTCATAGGCCCATTCGACTGTTTCAGTCAGTTTTTCTTCAAATTAAAATATAAACATTCAAATATGGATTTGAACATACATTTTAATTTGCCGGGGCCACATACTGATCCCAAAAATTCCAGAAAAATAAATCTAGCTACGTTTGGATGATACGGTCCCAACAAAACTAGTTTCGTCGAATTTGGAGACCATTTGAAAAATGGCCATTTTCTGGTCGATCCAAATTGACTAAAATCAACCAAACACATTTTCTTTTGCCACACGCATATATTAACTCCAAAAATTATGTAATTTGAAACCTTGCAATAATTTGACATTCCGGATCCAACAAAAGTCGTTATGTCGAAAGCGGAGGTCGTTTGCAAAATGACTATTTTCACGGGCTATATTTATTCCATAGCGACCTTTCTGAAAATTCATTTAGCCATAACTTTTGACTCCCGCTATGAAATTTCGATTTTTCAGATTCATTAGAAAGATATTCTTAAACAGATCTAAATATTTTTGGTTTCACTAAAATCTGTTTTATTTTGCACCTTATACAGTTAGCCAAAGTTCAAATTCAAATTTTCAAACTACCGCGCCATTTCAGGCCTTGTTTTACAATTAAAATAAATATATTCGCTATAACTTTGATCCAAAAGAATTTTTAGTCATTATTATTTAAAATAATTTATTTTAAAATTTTAAAATCTAATAAAATAGCCAAATTAAAATTTTTAAATTGGTTCTGATTTTCCGGGTTGTTACAACATCATTCACGACAAACCCAAAATCCAATTTAATATTAAATATAAGGCTCTAAACAGAAATTATATCGGCTTATATTCGATATCAAATTTTGAAACCAACACATATGTATGGGGAATAACGATATATATCTATCTTCCAAATTCCTCCACAATATTTGTATAGTCACGGAATCCAATATCGAATTCTCCCGAAGATGATTTTTATTCAAATCTACTCCACTTTATATATTGGAAATTTCTAGTTTTGTTAAAACCATACTCAAATCCAGTTTATTAATTAAAAATGTCGGATTACCTTTCTAGTTAATAACTGGTTCATTTTGATAAAAATATATTTTTATCTTTACAAACATGGAAATTTTCATCCAAATTCTTTCCAAATCATTTATTATGATTTTACACAAATCATTAATATTTTTAATAATTTTATTAAGGCCTGAACAGCTTGTTCCCAATAACGGCCACCGAACTGCATCCGTAGCGACCTTTTCTAAATTCGATTTGGAAATAATTCCAAATCCAACCATTATATTTCAAATTTATTATATTCATTGGAAAGCTTTTTCGATACGAACCCAATGGCTCTGGTTTTAGGAGAATCCGACGGTCGGATCTTCCATAATGTCAATTCAAAGTCAATGGTCGAAATTCGCGAATGGTCGCGGCGCGGCGCGTTCTATTCAAGCCATTAATATATATATATATATATATATATATATAATATATCATTCAAAATTTATTTTATAAATTCATTTTAAAAACGATTCCCACTTTAATTTCAATTTTAAATCAAAATTGTATACTCCTTATCATTATAATATTTAAATGATGATATTTTCAAAATATCAGATTTTGAAATCATTTCCTTTTCGATATTCATTATAAGAATGAATAAAATCGATATGAAAACCGTTCGCGTTAAAATGGCGCATATCAAACCAATACGGCTTCACATTGTAACGACCCGGAAAATATGAACCAATTTAAAAATTTTAAATTGGCTAAAATAGTGGATTTTAAATATTTAAAATAAATATTTTAAATAATAGCAACAATTAATTTTGTGTGTAATCATTCTGTGTGTAATCATAAACGTCGCCATAGGATAGTAACAATTAATTTTGAACTACATTACATGGCATACTTCTGGAAGATAGGCATACTTCATCATATACCACATAAGCATTTGGAGCTTGTGTGACGAGGTAGAAGATTTACCATACGAGCGAGAGGCTTGTATGGCGATGACTATATTTTATAGGTTGAACTGACGACTGATATGGACTATTTAAAATTGTAACGATACAATGGCCAGATTAATAAAAACCCCACACGGGTCTGGAGTTGATAATAATCACGTCTCTCTAGTTATTAGATACGGCACATGGACTATTTATTTCCTACACGGGATGAGGTGACGAGGATTTATCCTCTGGAGCAATTAAAATACACACTCCCTCAGGCTTTGACAGGGTGACGAGAATTTATTCTCTAGAGTTATTATCTATACACGCTCCCTGTAAACACCAGAATATATCACTATAAATATGTGTACGCTTATTAGGGTTTATTGGGTACCTAATATGGCCCAATAAATTTCCAAACCTCTCCCGTACAAAGGAGGTTATGGCGAAATTTTCGAAAATTCCGGGTGTTAGCCAAATTTTTGAAGAATTTGAAAATTCTCAGAAACTGAAAAGTTGGAGAATGGAAGCCAGATCGAACGTAGAGTTGATTAATCAAACCACTTTCGACTTTGTTCCTTTTCGGGGACGAAAAGTTTTAAGTGGGGGAGATTGTAACAACCCGGAAAATCTGAACCAATTTAAAATTTTTAAATTGGCTAAAATAGTGGATTTTAAATATTTAAAATAGATATTTTAAATAATAGCAATGAAAAGTAAGTTTGAATCGAAGATGAAAATAAATATAATTACTTTGAATTATAAACAAGGCCTGAAATGGCGCGGTAGTTTCAAAATTGGAATTCAAACTTCGACTGACTGTACCGGGTGCAAAACAAAACGAAATTGAGTGAAACCAAAAATATTTAAATCTGTTAGTGAATACCTTTCTAACGAATCTGAAAAATCAAAGTTTCATAGCGGAAAGCAAAAGTTATGGCCAAATGAATTTTCAGAAAGGTCGCTATGGAATTTATATAGCCCGTGGAAATGGCCATTTTGCAAACGACCTCGGAATTCAACGAAACCACTTTTGTTGGATCCGGGATGTCAAATAATTGCTAGGTTTCAAATTTCATAATTTTGAAGCTAGTATGTGAGCGTGGCAATGAGAAATGTGTTATGGTCAATTACAGTTAAATAGGATCGACCAGAAAAGGGCCATTTTACAAACGGTCTCAGAATTCGACGAAACTAGTTTTGTTGGGACCGTATCGTCAAAACATAGCTGGATTTATTTTTCTGGAATTTTTCAAATCAGTATGTGGCCCTGGCAAATTGAAATGTACGTTCAAATTGAATATTGAATGTTATATATTTTAAATTGAAGGAAAACTGACTGAAACGCTCGAATGGGCCTACGAAACATATCCCATTGTGTTCGGAATGGGGGTAAAACGCTAGGGACGATAGTCGTTGGGTTTGGATTGGAGGTCGTGTCAGAAAACCCCTTTTAAAACCCTCCGGCCAATCAGATTTTTTATAAAATAATAATAATAAAAAGGTCGGAAACCCTTTTTTCTCTCCCGATCTGAACGGCGTTCGAAGTTCGCCTCTTCCCGACCAATTTCCGATCGATCCACGACGTTTCAGCGCCCCCGCCAGTTGAAGCTTTTGGAGCCCTCGATCCCAGCTCCAAATCCATACCCACCTCGACCACCCTTGCCTCGTCTCCGTCGAGAATCGGGCCCACGAAGTTCGCCCGTTCATCGCCTGATTCCGCCACGACCACCAATTCGAGCTCGACCATGGGGGGACCCGCTGACGCGCCTCTCGACCCTCGACGACGCTGCACCACCTGTTCGGCCTCACGCTGCACGGATTTCGCTAATTTCCCTGACCTAATTTCGAACCACTTCGACAGGTAACGACCTGATGTGAATTAAATAGATTATTACACTTTTAGGTGTTGCAAACTTGAAAAAATCATATCTTTTTCGTTTCTTGTCGAAATCCAGTGAAACAAGAGACACCGGGACCTTGAGGACGTCTTCTACATTCTAGAAGAGACCGCATATTTTTCTGAGCCTTCTGCTATTTTTGGTGGAGTGGAACCCAATGTGAGATTTCTAAATTATAAACGATATGGAAAACGACGACGTATAAATTATATAGTCGATGTATGAGTTATATAAGCGTTGTACACCTCTTGTATAAGCATTGTATAAGTTGTACGTTCGATGTATAAGTTGTATATGCGTTGTAAAAATTATATATGTGTTGAAATAGAAGTGAAATGCTATATAAATATATATATACGCCCCTCATCCACAAACCATGACCGATATTTATTGGTTGTGATTGGTGTGAAAATTGATTGATAGCGAATGGTTGATTGAAACTGTTTGTGGTTGAAATTGATTGATTGTGGTTGAAAAATACCCGTTTGTGGTTGAGAAATATTTGGTTGAAACCACATAGGATTAGTTTGTGGAAATGAAAAAAATATACATGCCGCCTGCGTGCGAACTAGATGCATGATTCCCCATTGTCAAAAGCTGCGAGGATTTAAGGTAGAGCGAGGAGCCGTACTAGGGACGGTCCCGGTTTTAACAACCCTGCCGTTATGCTGCCGAAATTTTGAATAATATTCAAGTGTTAGAATTATTTTCATTTGTTGAAACTATATTTATTCGTTGAATAGAAAACCTTCATGTGTTGAATTGAAATTCATTCGTTGAATAGAAATTCATGTGTTGAATGGTATTCGTGTTTCAAATATAAAAATCACCTTTTTATCAATATATACAAACTATAGAAAACCTTCATGTGTTGAATTGAAATTCATTCGTTGAATAGTAATTCATGTGTTGAATGGTATTCATGTTTCAAATATAAAAATCACCTTTTTATCTATATATATATAAACTATAGAAAACCTTCATGTGTTGAATCGAAATTCATTCGTTGAATTGAAATTCATGTGTTGAATGGTATTCATGTTTTGAAATAAATTGTTCTATAATAAAAATCATATTTTTATCATCTATATGAACTATATAAAATAGTCGTGTTTTGAAATAAATTGTTTTATAATAAAGATCATATTTTTATCATCTATATGAAATATATAAAATAGTCGGGTTTTGAAATAAATCGTTTTATAATAAAAATCACATTTTTACTATATACATGAATTGTTAAAAATAGTGAAGTGTTGAAATAGAAGACAGTTAGATAAAAATATCATTTTTATCAAATGTATGAAACGAATATATTTTTGAAATCGAAGAATCGATATATATATATATATATATAATTGAAATATATCGAATAATGAAGCTGCAGTTCGTATTTTGAAACCGTGATTTCAAACGATTAGTGCGGGAGATCCGACCATCGGATTTTCCCGAAACCGCAACCGTTGGGTTCGCTTTGGAAATATCTTTCCAACGGCACCAACTTTGTAAAGATCCAACGGTTGGATTGTCTGGAATGTTTAATTCAAATCTGAAGAAAAACAGCGCCAGAATCGATTATATTTATTTATATAAGTATAATTATATTAAATCGAATAACGACGTTGTAGTTCGTATTTTGAAATCGAAACTTCAAACGATTATACCGGGAGATCCGACCGTCGGATTTTCCCGAAACTGGAACCGTTGGATTCGTTTTGAAAAGATCTTTCTAATAATGTAAATTTTGTGAAGATCCAACGGTTAGATTTTCAGATATGTGTAATTCAAATCTGAAGAAAAACAGTGCCATGGCCGCGTTATGGCCCGAAGCGTCGTTTTGAATAAATTGGCTATTTTAAAATAAATAAAAATAGCGATAAATCGTTATAAAATATTATAAACGATATGGATGTGAAATTTAGAAACTAACTGAAAGTTGGCTAAGTCGAATGGTTTCCTGGATGTTGATCTGATGTTGGTTTCGGCCTTCGGGGTTAATATTTGGGAAATCGTTCTCTTACTGATTGACGGTTAGTGACTAATGAATTGAAATGAAGCGTATGTATGTTTGTGTTGCACTTGTTTATTATATACGCGAGTTGCTCAGAAAGACCGGGTTTACCCCATTCTGAATAACTGAATCGACGATAAGAAGTCGAAGATGAAGACAGGGGTTGAAGACCGATCTTCACCTCGTTTGGATGGTAACTGATGTCCTGATTGGGAGGCATCCCGAAATATGGATAATGAGTGGTGATCGTCCAGACGTACGTGGGGATCGATGAATATGCGAGGTATTTAATGCCTCCGGGGTTCATTCAGACCCAGAACGGACTTGCAAATGGACTGTGTGTTTGACATTGGAATTCATTCTGTGCGATTGATAACTATCAGTTGCGTAGTGTGAATTGCCTTTGTGGCATGCTAAGATGCAGTGATCAGGGCTTATGTTAAAAAGCAAAGTCTTGTGGTGATGATCAAAGCACCACCTGTGTGGCGTAGCTTTGTGTATAACGTGAATTCGCGAGCCTCACACCCCGGTACGAACCAGAAACGGGAGAGGACCTCAGGGAGGACATGCGTTTCTTTCTAGCTAGAAGTGGCGTCAGTGGTTTTACATGCCCTGACGAGTTTGACCTATGTGGTTTATTGTTGCAAGGCGCCTCGGTTAAATCGGATGATGCGGGTCCGATGGAGTCATTCGTTGGCTCATTTACGCCCCAAACGGCGGAGAAATGTAGTGTTCAGGCATTATAATCCACTCCGTGTAGACCGGCCCTGTCGCTCCAAGTGTCGATGCGCTCTGACCCTGAGACATGGGCTAGATTGTCTCGAAGTCGGTAAGGACTATCTTTTGCCTTGGTTCATGACGGAAATCCGATTTCCAAATACGTGACTGTGTGGTTTTGATTGTATACCTATATATGGCGACATAGTGGTATGGGGCATTAATGTCGTCTATAATTGATAGTTATGATTCGAAATTGTTTTCAAAACTTATAAACACTAGCAATAATACCAAATGCTTTTGTTTTATTCGTATCAAGCATATTTTGGCCGTTATAAGGTAAAAACTCTATCCTTCGGTTTGCGTTGCATTGTGTGATGGGAACTGAGTCTTATAATGGTTTCATTTTTATAAAAAGCATTGCGATGTTTAAAAGAATGATTTGTTTTAAAGCACTGGCAATCCAATGGAGTAAACCAGTTCCACGAAAGTGGCGTGGTCCTGTGATTAGCCATATTTTAAATGTGTTGAGTAGATTTCTCATACCAGTCCCATGACTGACTCATAGTTTGTTTCACTTTCAAACTCGGGTGCCCCTTTTTCTACATGGGCAGCCTTGTATTCAGGTTTTAGCTGGCTTTCTCTGGATAGCTGGAGCTGAAGATGGATTCTATCATTTATCTCTTTTTATGCTGTTCAGCTCCTATTGTACATATTATGTTTGTTTCCGCTGTAGACATTTATGTATAGCTGAACTATATTTGTTCTAAGTATGATCCTGTATACTGTGTAACTCTGATGATTACGTTTATCCAGTATATTCTATTGTGCATTATCTGGTGTATTTATTTATTTTTGTTCTGCTATTATCTGTTTCTGTGTTATATTCCAAAGATTACCCTTGCCACCGTCAGTACGGGGTTTGGGGTCGTCACAACGTGGTATCAGAGCTTTGGTTAAGCTTAGTTCTGGAATATAACATATTAACGAACTCGCCAGAAATAGAACCAGTAGTGTTCTAAGACGGGTAACTCAATACAGATAGGATCAGTAATATCCTAGTATGAGTAAAGCAGAATGAAATTACACCCCAATAGACACATTTACATTTGAAGTATATGTTTCTATGTTTTAAAATACCTTTTCTGTGACCTGACACTTGATCTGCCATTTGCAGAAGTACTAGAAAAATGAGTGTCAGAAACAGAAGAAATGCAGAACCAGATCTAGAGGCTCTATTAAAGAGATATCGAAATCTGAACGGAGCACGGTTCTCGGGCAATGAATCTATAATTCAGACTCAAGCTTGGATGAGTTCTGTCGAAAGAATATTTGAACGTATCCAGTTGAGAGATGATCAGAAAAGATTAGTAGCATCTTGGGCGCTCAAAGAAGAAGCTTTAATCTGGTGGGAAACAATCATCAAAGATAATCCAGAAGGTGATATCACTTGGGACAGATTCAAAGAGATTTTCCTAGAAAGATTTACTCCTCCTGAAGCGACTGATCGATTATGTGATGAATTCTCCTATCTGATACAAGGAGATATGACCATTCCAGAATATCATAAGAAATTCAACAAACTTTCTCACTTTCCTCCTCATCTGATTCAAGATTCAAAGAGGAAAAATCTGAGATTTATTCACGGCCTGCAAAGGAGATATCAGAATAGTGTGATGAGGAATGTGAAGCTCCCTTTTTCAGAAATGATTTATATGGCTTATCAATATGAAGATCTCCATAAGAAAGGTATGTTGCGCGACGAAGAGGAAGTCAGCTCGAGTAACAAAGTGGAGTCTGTGACTGATAGTCCTGAGGTCAGTAAGAAGCCCAGTGCCAAGAGGAAAAGGGCCAGATCTGAGAAAGAACCAGTAACGACAGCCGTATGCAATAACTGCCATAAGCAAGGGCATTTGCAAGGAAAGTGTAGATCTTTAAAGAAACAAAGAAAGGAGGGATATAGAGCCAATCGAAAGCAAAGGAAGAAGAGATTTAGATCCGACGAGGAGTTTCAAGAGAATAGGGAGTGCAAACAATGCCATAAGACTGGTCATCTTGCAAAGGATTGCCCGCTCTTAAACAAGCCTGAAATAGTTCAGGTAAATGAAGTGGCAGAAATCTCAGCACCCTCAGCTAGTCAGGGAAGATCTGATGTTTTAGAAGGCATGCTTACTGTCAAGAACATTCCAGTCAAAGTACTGTTTGACATAGGCGCGTCACGAAGCTTTATTGCAAAGAATGCGGTCAAGAAGTTGGACTTGAAATTAAGGAAGCTCAGAGAACCCATCACTGTCCAAAATCCGGTTGGGGGTTCTCTCGATCTTAGATGGATTTGTGCGGTACCTGTCTCTTTTTCCTGTTATAAGTTCCCTACCATCTCTATCATCATGAATTTTACTGAATTCGATCTTATTCTGGGATTGGATTGGTTAACCAAATATAAGGCAGAGGTCAGATGCGCCGAGAGGGTTGTTAAGGCAAAGGCCCAATTAGGGAATTATATAACCATTCCCTGTGAAGGTCAGAATAATAATAGAAAAGACTTCTGGGTAGCTCTCGATGTCTCTGCAGCTCAAATAGAAAATATCCCTGAAGTCACAGAGAATATTCCTGACCTCATCAAAGACATTCCTATCGTCAAGAACTATGCGGATGTGTTTGAAGAATTTGTTCGCTTACCTCCACAGAGAGAAATAGATTTCAAAATTGCTTTAATTCTGAATGCAAGGCCGATAGTTCACGCTATTCGAAGAATGTCCTTGAAAGAGAAGGAGGAATTAGACAATCAAACACGACAGCTTGTATGGAAGGGTCTGATCATGCCTAGTTTCTCTGATTGGGGAGCAGCAGTGGTGTTTGTCCCGAAATCTGATGGTACTCTGCGACTATGTGTGGATTATCGTGATTTGAACAAACAAACAATAAAGAATTAATACCCACTGCCGCGAATCAATGACTTATTGGATCGTCTGAATGGAGCACAGGTATTTTCAAGGATGGACCTAGCTACTGGCTTCCATCAGCTTCGTGTTGCCGAAGAATGTGTCCCTATGACAGCATTCAGAGGTCCAGACATGTTCTATGAGTGGTTAGTAATGTCGTTCGGCTTATGTAACGCTCCAGCTTACTTCGTCGATTTGATGAATTGAGTGTTCCGCAGAGTCCTGAATAAATTTGTTCTGGTTTTTATTGACGATATTCTAATCTTCTCTAAATCAAAAGCCGAACATGAAAAGCATTTGGAACAGGTTCTAGAAATTCTGAGAAAGAATGTATTGAAAGCCAAACTGTCCAAATGTATATTCTGGCAAGATGAAGTGAAATTTCTGGGCCACGTCGTATCGAAAGAAGGAATTGCTGTGGATCCAAGTAAAATCACGGCTATTCAAAATTGGAAACAGCCTAGTACTCCTACAGAAGTTCGCAGTTTTCTTGGATTGGCTAGTTATTACCAGAAGTTCGTTAAAAACTTTTCAAAGATATCTGGTCACTTAACGAAGCTTACAAAGAAGCACTCAAAATTCAAATGGACTCCAGAATTTGAGGAGGCTTTTGAAGAGCTAAAGTTAAGATTACGACTGCTCCAGTGTTAACCATAATCGACGACAATCAGCATTTAAAAGTCTGGAATGATGCTTCTAGAGAAGGCCTTTGCGCAGTGTTAATGCAAAGGGGTCAAGTGATTGCTTATGCTAGCCGTCAGCTGAAGCCACACGAGAAAAACTATGTAACTCATGATCTTGAGTTATTGGCTATCGTATTCTCTTTGAAAATCTGGAGACACTATCTTCTGGGTGAGAAATTCGAACTGTATATAGAACATCAGTCATTGAAGTATTTGTTCACCCAGAAAGACCTGAATCTGAGGCAGCAACGTTGGCTAGCGTTCCTTGCAGCATATGATTTTGAGATTCTATACACTCCAGGGAAAGCCAATGTCATGGCCGATGCGCTGAGTCGAAAGAATGTAATGATCGCCAGCTTTATTATTACGACTTCCTTGATTGACAAAATATCTATTCTTCAGAAGGAGGATAACTTTATTAAGGATATGATCAAAAGGATTCAGAAAGGCGAACCCTCGTGTTTTCAAATAGATAACGATGGAATCCTGAGATTGAAAGGAAGGATTTGTGTTCCCGACATCCTAGAGTTAAAAAGGGAAGTGTTAGACGAGTGTCACAAATCCAACCTGAGTATCCATCCCGGTGTGGCCAAAATGTACAACGATCTCAAGCGAACATTCTGGTGGAAGGCTATGAAAAGAGACGTTTCAATATATGTCAGTCGATGCCCTACTTGCCAGCTAGTCAAAAGCGACCAACAGAAACTGGCTGGATTATTGCAACCGCTGGACGTTCCAGGTTGGAAGTGGGAACATATTTCCATGGACTTCACAGATGGTTTGCCCAGAACCAGAAAAGGAAATGACAGTATTTGGGTGATCGTAGATCGCTTCACGAAGACCGCCGATTTCATACCTGTCAGATCAAACAGAACTGCTCAGAGTCTGGCGCAGATATACTTCAAGGAAATTGTAAGGCTACATGGAGTGCCGATCAGTATAGTTAGTGATAGAGATACAATATTTACTAGCAAATTCTGGGAGGCATTTCAAGTAGAGCTGGGAACAAAGCTGAACCTAAGCACCGCCTATCATCCTTAGACAGATGGTCAGACTGAGAGGGTGAATCGTATTTTAGAAGATCTATTGCGGGCTTATGTTCTAGATTTCGGTGGATCATGGGAAGACCATCTGCATTTGGCTGAATTCTCATATAATAACAGCTACCAGGCGAGCCTGACAATGTCGCCATTCGAAGCATTGTATGGTAGACCATGCCGATCCCCTGCTTGTTGGGTCGAACCCGGTAATAGACTTGTGTTGGGGCCAGATATGATCCGAGAAGCTGCCGACAAAGTCGATTTTATCAAGAAACGATTACTCGCTACTCAAAGCCGACAAAAAGCTATGCCGATAGGAGAAGAAGAGATATATCATTTGCGGTTGGCGACTATGTATATCTGAAAGTATCGTCGATGAGAGGAGTTATCCAGTTCGGTAAAACTGGGAAGTTGGCGCCCAAATTCATTGGTCCGTTTCCTATTCTGGAACGGATTGGAACTCTCGCTTATAGGGTTAAATTGCCTGATTGGTTGCCTGGGGTGCAAGATGTATTTCATATATCTCAACTTCGAAAGCACGTTCATGATCCAAACTTGATCGTGTAAGAAGCAGCTCAACAGGATATTGAAATTACTCCAGAACTAGCTGTGAGAAAAGAGCCGCTAAAGATTATCGGCAAAGAAACCAAAGAGCTGAGGAACAAGAAGGTTCACTTAGTCAAAGTGCAATGGAGTGGGGATCCGCGAGATTGTACTTGGGAAACTGAGGAGAGCATTCAGAAAGCCTATCCTAAGTGTCGAGTAGATATCTCTGATTGACTCCGGTGCAAGGTACATTTACCATACTTTGCATTACCAATTAGTTCTCTACTCTGTTGTTATTTTCTTCCCATGGATGTGCACTTTTAATTCTATAGTCTGAATGATTTTAAAAGAATATAGAAATTGATTAGTATATTTTTGAAGAGTTAAAAACAAATTGCTTGTTGTTTGCATTGTGTGATAGTAAATTGGATTAATTAAATTATTGAAACGATAGTTAACTTAATTAATAAGAGAATGAATGGTAGGATTTATTCGATTAACTCACACATTGAAATGATTTAAAAATAGATAGAAATATATACATGTGCATTATATATGTTTGAACAGGTAATTGGATAGCTGTTGAGTAAAGAATTTATTTGCGTGCCCGACAAATAGGTAAACCTTAATGAGTTGGATGCGAAATATTATTATATCAACTCCTGTGAATGCCATTGGATGCGGAGTGCTGGTTATTCTGTGTGTAATCATAAACGTCGCCATAGGATAGTAACAATTAATTTTGAACTACATTACATGGCATACTTCTGGAAGATAGACATACTTCATCATATAGCACATAAGCATTTGGAGCTTGTGTGACGAGGTGGAAGATTTACTATACGAGCGAGAGGCTTGTATGGCGATGACTATATTTTACAGGTTGAACTGACGACTGATATGGACTATTTAAAATTGTAACGATAAAATGGCCAGATTAATAAAAACCCCACACGGGTCTGGAGTTGACAATAATCACGTCTCTCTAGTTATTAGATACGGCAAATGTACTATTTATTTCCCACACGGGACGAGGTGACGAGGATTTATCCTCTGGAGCAATTAAAATACACACTCCCTCAGGCTTTGACAGGGTGACGAGAATTTATTCCTTGGAGTTATTATCTATACACGCTCCCCTGTAAACACTAGAATATATCACTATAAATATGTGTATGCTTATTAGGATTTATTGGGTACCTAATACGGCCCAATAAATTTCCAAACCTCTCCCCGTACAAAGGAGGTTATGGCGAAATTTTTCGAAAATTCCGGGTGTTAGCCAAATTTTTGAAGAATTTGAAAATTCTCAGAAACTGAAAAGTTGGAGAATGGAAGCCAGATCGAACGTAGAGTTGATTAATCAAACCACTTTCGACTTTGTTCCTTTTCGGGGACGAAAAGTTTTAAGTAGGGGAGATTGTAACTATCCGGAAAATCTGAACCAATTTAAACTTTTAAATTGGCTAAAATAGTGGATTTTAAATATTTAAATAGATATTTTAAATAATAGCAATGAAAAGTAAGTTTGAATCGAAGTTGAAAATAAATATAATTACTTTGAATTATAAACAAGGCCTGAAATGGCGCGGTAGTTTCAAAATTTGAATTCAAACTTCGACTAACTGTACCGGGTGCAAAACAAAACTGATTTGAGTGAAACCAAAAATATTTCAATCTGTTAGTGAATACCTCTCTAATGAATCTGAAAAATTGAAGTTTCATAGCGGAAAGCAAAAGTTATGGCCAAATAAATTTTCAGAAAGGTCGCTATGGAATTTATATAGCCCGTGGAAATGGTCATTTTGCAAACGACCTCGGAATTCGACGAAACCAATTTTGTTGGATCCGGGATGTCAAATAATTGCTAGGTTTCAAATTTCATAATTTTTAAAGCTAGTATGTGAGCGTGGCAAAGAGAAATGTGTTTTGGTCAATTTTAGTTAAGGGTGCGTTTTTTAGAGGTCCCTATTAGGTTTCAAAATATAAAAAAAACCCGGTCATAAACTTATTGTAAATTTAGTCCCTATTTTTCGAAAATTCATAAAAAAAATATAAAAAAATCACGATAATTCGTATTTAAATTAAACATGTACTCGCCCAAAAATTCAGATCATAATAAAATCAAAACATGCATCAAAATCAAAAAAATACAGAAAACAACGAAAAATGCAGTAATTTGCATCAAATCATGCACATATTTGGAATACTTGCATTCATCTGTGCAAGTATTTCTCTGTTATATTTTTACATGTAATACTTGCATACATGTGTGCAAGTATTTAAAATTGTTGCATACATGTATGCAAGTTTCTGCACATATTTTATTTTCACATGTAAATACTTGCATACATGTGTGCAAGTATTTCAAATAGTTGCACACATGTATGCAGGTTTCTGCATGCATTTTCAACTAAAACAGCTTCAGAAATACTTGCATACATGTATGCAACTATTGGCAAAAGTTGCATACATGTATGCAACTATTTGCAAGTTTTTAAATTCACAATACATCCCTGTAATTAATGTTTTCTCTGTAAACCCGCCCCCTATTTTAGCTGCCGCCTGGAATCTTCCGCTTGCCACTTTCCATACCTCCGCCTCTTTCGTTTTCTGTCCAAATTTTCAGGCGCTATCACTTAAAAAAAAAAAAATTCTAAAATCTATAAATATTCTCGAAAGTCCACAGAAATTTAAAAAAAAAAGTTGCATAAATGTATGCAACTTTTACGAATAGTTGCATACATTTATGCAACTATTCGAATACACATGCATATACTTATGCACACCTGTTTGAAAAATTGCATACATGTATGCAGTTTTTCTATATAACTGCATACATGTGTGCATATATGTCAAAATACATGCAAACGTGAATAAGTTGCACGTAGGTATGCGGTTTTTAAACAAATGCATCAGCAGATGCATGTTTCAACAATATGTGCATACATGTATGCATTTATACTGCAGTTTTGACGCAGATTTCAAATAAATGCATACATGTATGCAACTAATCGATTTATATGCATGTTTTGATGCAATTTACTGCATTTCGTTGATTTTCTGTATTTCATGATTTCGACGTTGTTTTTGATGTTTTTTTGATCTGATTTTTTTCACGATTATTTGATTTAATTAATTACGAATTTACATGATTTTTTTATATTTTTTTTGTATGTTTTTATATGTTTTAAAAATAGGGACTAAATTTACAATAAGTTTATCACCGGATGTGAGCCTAATTAAGTTTCGTTTTAGGGATGTGTGCCTAATATTCACTTTAGTTAAATAGGATCGACCAGAAAAGGGCCATTTTACAAACGGTCTCAGAATTCGACGAAACTAGTTTTGTAGGGACCGTATCGTCAAAACATAGCTGGATTTATTTTTCTGGAATTTTTCAAATCAGTATGTGGCCCAGGCAAATTGAAATGTACGTTCAAATTGAATATTGAATGTTATATATTTTAAATTGAAGGAAAACTGACTGAAACTGTCGAATGGGCCTACGAAACATATCCCATTGTGTTCGGAATGGGGGTAAAACGCTAGGGACGACAGTCGTTGGGTTTGGATTGGAGGTCGTGTCAGAAAACCCCTTTTAAAACCCCCCGGCCAATCAGATTTTTTATAAAATAAAATAAAAAAAAAAAAGGGCGGAAACCCTTTTCTCTCTCCCGATCTGAACGGCGCTCGAAGTTCGCTGCTTCCTGACCAATTTCCGATCGATCCACGACGTTTCAGCGCCCCCGCCATTTGAAGCTTTTGGAGCCCTCGATCCCAGCTCCAAATCCATACCCACCTCGACCACCTTGCCTCGTCTCCGTCGAGAATCGGGCCCACGAAGTTCGCCCGTTCATCGCCTGATTCCGCCGCGACCACCAGTTCGAGCTCGACCATGGGGGGACCCGCTGACGCGCCTCTCGACCCTCGACGACGCTGCACCACCTGATCGGCCTTACGCTGCACGGATTTCGCGAATTTTACTGACCTAATTTCGAACCACTTCGACAGGTAACGACCTGATGTGAATTAAATAGATTATTACACTTTTAACAGTTGCAAACTTGAAAAAATCATATCTTTTTCGTTTCTTGTCGAAATCCAGTGAAACAAGAGACACCGGGACCGTGAGGACGTCTTCTACATTCTAGAAGAGACCGCATATTTTTCTGAGCCTTCTGCTATTTTTGGTGGAGTGGAACCCAATGTGAGATTTCTAAATTATAAACGATATGGAAAACGACAATGTATAAATTTTATAGTCGATGTATGAGTTATATAAGCGTTGTACACCTCTTGTATAAGCGTTGTATAAGTTGTACGTTCGATGTATAAGTTGTATATGCGTTGTAAAAATTATATATGTGTTGAAATAGATGTGAAATGCTATATAAATATATATATATATATATATATACATATATGCCCCTCGTCCACAAACCATGGACGATATTTATTGGTTGTGATTGATGTGAAAATTGATTGATAGCGAATGGTTGATTGAAATTGTTTGTGGTTGAAATTGATTGATTGTGGTTGAAAAATACCCATTTGTGGTTGAGAAATATTTGGTTGAAACCACATAGGATTAGTTTGTGGAAATGAAAAAAATATACATGCCGCCTGCGTGCGAACTAGATGCATGATTCCCCATTGTCAAAAGCTGCGAGGCTTTAAGGTAGAGCGAGGAGCCGTACTAGGGACGGTCCCGGTTTTAACTACCTTACCATTATGCTGTCGAAATTTTGAATAATATTCATGTGTTAGAATTATTTTCATTTGTTGAAACTATATTTATTCGTTGAATAGAAAACCTTCATGTGTTGAATTGAAATTCATTCGTTGAATAGAAATTCATGTGTTGAATGGTATTCGTGTTTCAAATATAAAAATCACCTTTTTATCTACATATAAAAACTATAGAAAACCTTCATGTGTTGAATTGAAATTCATTCGTTGAATAGTAATTGATGTGTTGAATGGTATTCGTGTTTCAAATATAAAAATCACCTTTTTATCTATATATATAAACTATAGAAAACCTTCATGTGCTGAATCGAAATTCATGTGTTGAATGGTATTCATGTTTTGAAATAAATTGTTTTATAATAAAAAATCATATTTTTATCATCTATATGAACTATATAAAATAGTCGTGTTTTGAAATAAATTGTTTTATAATAAAAATCATATTTTTATCATCTATATGAACTATATAAAATAGTCGGGTTTTGAAATAAATCGTTTTATAATAAAAATTACATTTTTACTATATACATGAATTGTTAAAAATAGTGAAGTGTTGAAATAGAAGACAGTTAGATAAAAATATCATTTTTATCAAATGTATGAAAAGAATATAGTTTTGAAATCGAAGAATCGATATATATATAAATAGAATTGAAATATATCGAATAATGAAGCTGCAGTTCATATTTTGAAACCGTGATTTTAAACGATTAGTGCGGGAGATCCGACCATCGGATTTTCCTGAAACCGCAACCGTTGGGTTCGCTTTGGAAATATCTTTCCAACGGCACCAACTTTGTAAAGATCCAACGGTTGGATTGTCTGGAATGTTTAATTCAAATCTGAAGTAAAACAGCGCCAGAATCGATTATATATATATATATATATATATATATATATAATTATATCAAATCGAATAACGACGCTGAAGTTCGTATTTTGAAATCGAAACTTCAAACGATTATACCGGGAGATCCGACCGTCGGATTTTCCCGAAACTGGAACTGTTGGATTCGTTTTGAAAAGATCTTTCTAATGATGTAAATTTTGTGAAGATCCAAAGGTTAGATTTTTCAGATATGTGTAATTCAAATCTGAAGAAAAACAGCGCCACGACCGCGTTATGGCCTGAAGCGTCGTTTTGAATAAATTGGCTATTTTAAAATAAATAAAAATAGCAATAAATCGTTATAAAATATTATAAACAATATGGATGTGAAATTTAGAAACTAACTGAAAGTTGGCTAAGTCGAATGGTTTCCTGGATGTTGATCTGATGTTGTTTTCGGCCTTCGGGGTTAATATTTGGGAAATCGTTCTCTTACTGATTGACGGTTAGTGACTAATGAATTGAAATGATGTGTATGTATGTTTGTGTTGCACTTGTTTATTACATACGCGAGTTGCTCAGAAAGACCGGGTTTATCCCATTCTGAATAACTGAATCGATGATAAGAAGTCGAAGATGAAGACGGGGGTTGAAGACCGATCTTCACCTCGTTTGGATGGTAACTGATGTCCTGATTGGGAGGCATCCCGAAATATGGATAATGAGTGGTGATCGTCCAGACGTATGTGGGGATCGATGAATATGCGAGGTATTTAGTGCCTCCGGTTTCGTTCAGACCCAGAACGGACTTGCAAATGGACTGTGTGTCTGACATTGGAATTCATTCTGTGCGATTGATAACCATCAGTTGCGTGGTGTGAATTGCCTTTGTGGCATGCTAAGATGCAGTGATCAGGGCTTCTGTTGAAAAGAAAAGTATTGTGGTGATGATCAAAGCACCGCCTGTGTGGCGTAGGTTTGTGTATAACGTGAATTCGCGAGCCTCACACCCCGGTATGAACCAGATACGGGAGAGGACCTCAGGGAGGACATGCGTTTCTTTCTAGCTAGAAGTGGCGTCAGTGGTTTTACACGCCCTGACGATTTTGACTTATGTGGTTGTTACTATTGCGAGGCGCGTCGGTTAAATCGGACGATCCGGGTCCGATGGAGTCATTCGTTGGCTCATTTACGCCCCCAAAGGGCAAAGAAACATAGTGTTCAGGCATTATAATCCACTCCGTTTGGACCGGCACTGTCGCTCCAAGGGTCGATGCGCTCTGACCCTGAGACATGGGCTAGATTGTCACGAAGTTGGTAAGGACTATCTTTTGCCTTGGTTCATGACGGAAATCCAATTTCCAAATACGTGACTGTGCGGTTTTGATTGTATACCTATATATGGCGACATAGTGGTATGGGGCATTAATGCCGTCTATGATTGATATTTATGATTCGAAATTGTTTTCAAAACTTATAAACAATAGCAA
Source organism: Allium sativum (assembly GCA_030737875.1). NCBI lineage: Eukaryota > Viridiplantae > Streptophyta > Magnoliopsida > Asparagales > Amaryllidaceae > Allium > Allium sativum. Next base: position 663,488,085 of record CM060919.1, read on the forward strand.
TAATACCAATTGCTTTTGTTTTATTCGTATCAAGCATATTTTGGCCGTTATAAGGTAAAAACTCTGTCCTCCGGTTTGCGTTGCATTGTGTGATGGGAACTGAGTCTTATAATGGTTACATTTTTATAAAAAGCATTGCGATGTTTAAAAGAATGATTTGTTTTAAAGCACTAGCAATCCAATGGAGTAAACCCGTTCCACGAAAGTGGCGTGGTCCTGTGATTAGCCATATTTTAAATGTGTTGAGTAGATTTCTCATACCAGTCCCATGACTGACTCGTAGTTTGTTTCACTTTCAAACTTGGGTGCCCCTTTTTCTACACGGGCAGCCTTGTATTTAGGTTTTAGCTGGCTTTCTCTGGATAGCTGGAGCTGAAGATGGATTCTATCATTTATCTCTTTTTATGTTATTCAGCTCCTATTGTACATATTATGTTTGTTTCCGCTGTAGACATTTATGTATAGTTGAACTATATTTGTTCTAAGTATGATCCTGTATACTGTGTAACTCTGATGATTACGTTTATCCAGTATATTCTATTGTGCATTATCTGGTGTATTTATTTATTTCTGTTCTGCTATTATCTATTTCTGTGTTATATTGCAAAGATTACCCTTGCCACCGTCAGTACGGGGTTTGCGGTCGTCACACACATACTCTATAATTTCGTGTCCATCCAAAATCGGACATCAAATTCACATTTTAATCCTTTACTGAATATTATTTTAAAATATTCGTTATTTTAAAATATTCGTTATTTTAAAATAATTGTTATTTCTGAATTGGAATTAGACCCAACCAATTACATATAATGTTAGTTATATGGGTTTTATACACCACATGTATACAACAACAATGATAAACAATCAACCATCATCCAGAGTGCATTATACAACTGCATAAGCATTAAATATAAATAATTAACACTTTACAATAGTCCGTCAACCAATCGATTGACATACAACTAAACAATTGGGATTAGTGTATGTCAAATATCATCCCAATACCCATGTGGGGTTTCAACTAACAAATACTGAATATTATTTGTGCAGTTGGGCGATGTGTAAAACTTATCATCCCAATCCATGTTAGTTAAATGTGTGTACATAAACAAACCGTTCGATTTGTGAATGAATATTTATTTTCATTTCAGGAGAATTATATGTCATTCTTATATACGTTAAAAATTATATTTTTAATGATAAAATATATATTTCAATGACTATTTCATATAGTTCATACATTCAATAATAATAATATTTTTATTGTTCAAATATTTTATTCAACACATGAATATTTTATACGGTTCGTATACACATTAAAAATGAGATTTTTAATGAATAAATATTTATTTCAGAAAATGTCGGCATTATAAAGACGTGATATTAAAACCGGAGTAATGTCTAGCATCATCTCTCTCCTGATACTGGCTCGCGCCACACACAATAATCACAACCAATTCAAACAATCCCACAATCAATTCACAATCCATTTTACAATCACAATCCAAATTTTCACAATACAATCCAAACAAATAACTATGGTTTGTATAATATATAGTGTCGGGGGCTACTAAGCCCCGTCTGCAACCTAAAATATATTTAACTGTAAAATAATTTGAGTGAGAAAGAGTTCTCACTTTGGTTCCTGACGTTGTTTTCTAACGTTCTAATTTGTTGTTTTGGTTCTAGAATTCGCAAATGAGCTCTAATCTTCACATGGTCTTTTTATCTAGCTTAAACGTGCCATTTTGGACAACTTTCGCCTAATGGACTTTTCCCGAAAATGCTCCATTTTGCCAGAATTTGCGAAAAGACAGTATTTGGACAGCAGACTTTGGACGCGTTTTTTGAACAACTTCGCAATCCAAAAATATGACTTCCATATACTCAAATCAAAAAGAAAATCATGCTCTTCGAATTTGGAACTGTGTAGTTTGGGCTAGAAGCGCACTGTTTGAGAGTTATTGGCGAAATAGTGACAGGGGGTTATTTGCAAAAACGGGAATTTGTTAAAAGAGGGGTTTTTAGACATGGAGGGGACCACGGTCGGAGCTATGGGTTGAGGGGCGGCGGCAGGACCTGATTGGTTGTGTGGGCGGTGCATCTAGATGGTGGTGGCGCTGGAGGGACCCACGGTGGCAGGTTTGGTGATTTGGGGCCTAGGGTTTTCAAGAGAAAGAGAGAGAGGGGGGAGAGAGAGGAGGAGGAGAGGGGAGAGAGAGAGGAGGATAAGGGGAGTCGGATGCGGCATCGCGGCGGAGGAGGGGGGCCGGAGGGAAGGGCGAAGGTGGTTCTTTTGTTTTTTTTCATGATGGGTTTGAATGGTGAGGGAGAGAGAGAAGGTGAGGGTTGACTTATGTATATAAATATATATTTAATTTATTTCCTAAAAGTTACTTTTTTATTCAAACTCCAAATCGAACCCAACAACTATCATACTTAACTAAATACCCCTACTCCGGACATAATGGGATATGTCCCGTAAGCTAATTCGACTATTACAACCAGTTTTCATCCAAATTAAAATATAAATTAACATAACGTTCAAAATTGTATTCAACATACATTTTAATTTACCGGAGCCACATACTGACTCCAAAAATTCCAGAAAAATAAATCTAGCTATGTTTTGATGATATGGTCCTAAAAAAACTATTTTCGTCAAATTTGGAGGCCGTTTGAAAAATGGTCATTTTCCAGTCAATTAAATTCAAACTGAAATTACCAAATACGTTTTAATTCACCACGCTCACATATTAATTCCAAAAATTATGAAAATTGGAATCTAACAATAATTTGACATTCCGGATCCAACAAAAGAGGTTTCGTCGAAAACGGAGATCGTTTGCAAAATGGCTATTTTTAAAGGTCATATATTATATTAAAAATATATATAAATTCCATAGCGGCTATTTCAAATTTTAAACTGGACATAGCTTTCAATTTATATTATGAAATCTCAATTTCTTACATTCGTTAGAAACATATAATTAAACAGATTCAAATATTTCTTGTCTTATTAAAATCCGATTTATTTCGAATTTTGTATATTCATTTGATATTTAAAATCGAATTTTCAAACTACCGCGCCATTACAGGCTCGTTGTATAATTAAAATAAATTTATACATTCTAACTTTGATTTAAATAAATTTTTAGTCGTTATTATTTAAAATAAACCATTTTAAATATCCAAAATCTATTAAAATAGCTAAAATAAAAAAAATTAATTGGTTTTGAAAATCCAGGTTGTTATAGATTTCAAACTTATGATTTCAAATATACTTCCTAATTTATAAGTATTTTTATTCTTATAGTTTTATTAAATCATTTATGTATTTATATATATTTACTAAATTTATATTTGATTATAATTTCAAATATTCGTATTTAAACTCTAAGTTTTCATAAACCCTTTTTGTTTATATAGTTTATAAATATCTTTTAATAAATTCCCATATATATATAAATATATGATATTATATAGTTTTTATATCACTTATATATAAAGTTTTTAATCATATGTTTAAATAATATTTTCTTATATTTATATACTTGAAAAATAATGTTTTAACAATTAGTTTTTGTTTCGGGAATTTCAACAATATATATATATATATATATATATATTGGTTTAAATACTTTAAAATTGATTTAAAATTCAAAAATATAGTATATATGTCGACATACATTTTTGACATGTCGACATATAACCGTCATATTTTTTAAATACGAAAGGAAGTGTCATTTCATATTTTGAAATGCTTCAGAAATTACAACCTTTCAAACTCTATAAATAGGGTTTAATTTCGAATTTTTTATCACTTTTTCTTCTCCATCTTCATCCTATTTCTTACCATCATTATCATACTTTAATTTCTTGATTTCTACACTTATACTCTGTCGTTTTCTACTAATATTATATCAAACTTCTTCTTTTCTCAATATCTATCAAATACTCTCTTATTGGAAGTGTTATTCAAGAGATCTAGGGCTATTGTAATCATTTGGGAATTGTTTGGGAAAGGGTGTGTTCCTTGTATCCCGGAAATCCAGGAAAATGAGCGTTGTTAACCTCGTAGCCGTGAAATCAAGGATGGTAAAGATTGTGTTAACCATGTGGCTGTGAAATCAAGGGTGTTGTAATTGGATTATGGTATTAATAAGACTCTGCGCAATCCAGCGTTGCATGGGACTGGAGTAGGAGTAATCTGAACCAGTATAAAATCCGGTGTATTATTTCCTTTTCTGCATTTTATATTTACTTATATTTGTGTCCATCATTTTTTTTTGTGTTTGTGATCATTTCTGTTGTGATAATCATTGTGTGATTTGTATAGCAATTCAAGTTTGTTAAAAGTATCTATAAATTTCTTATGAACACTATTCACCCCCTCCTCCCCCCACCCCCTCTAGTGTTAATTTTTCCTTAAGATCCTTAATCTGCATCCCTAACAATAGGATTTCAAAAGTTCATCTGAATTTTGGAAATATTAAATGGCAAATTTTGAAATGATTTATAACGCTTGTTTAATTTATCAGTATTAGATAGGTCTGCATTTTATTATGTTGAAAAATCAAGTTATCATAATCTGTTATTATTTAAGTTTAAAATAGTAATTTTGTAACATTATTTTTTATGGATATGTCACAGAATCATCATGATTTAAAATAACAGTTAGTTACTTCGAAAAGACACTTGATTCTTTGAAAAGTTGTGTTGTTTTACAGGGGAAGAGTTATGTCTGATGACTATTGGTCAAAAGACACCAAGATGACCGTTCATCAATCAAGAAGAGAAAATTTTATGAAGGGATATGGCTTTTGGGCTTATAGTAGTTGAAGTGTCCATTCATTAAAAAGTCAAAATTCAAATTCAAAATTTTGGCACAGGGTTGGTTAAACAACTAAATCATTGGTATTGTAACACCCCGTAATTTTATAACATTAAAATTCACAAATTAAAGTATACTTAATTTTTAGAAAAGAATTAAGTGAAATGGGTTGCGCAGAGAAATATATATATTGATATATATATATATATAAATTAAAAATTAAATAAATAAATATGCGAAAAAGTTCAAAACAGCGAATTGGGAGGGGGAATAACCGAACCGGCCCATTTTTGAGGTCGACCCGAGCTCCGCTGGGTCGACTAGGGGTTAATCCAGGGTGTTTGGCTGTCAACCCGTGGTCCGGTTCGCTCAAATGCAGATTTTGCATTTGATTGGTTCTCATGGTGAATAACCGAACCGGCCCATTTTTGAGGTCGACCCGAGCTCCGCTGGGTCGACTAGGGGTTAATCCAGGGTGTTTGGCTGTCAACCCGTGGGCCGATTCGCTCAAATGCAGATTTTGCATTTGATTGGTTCTCATGGTTCAGGGTTAATCTAATGGTCCTAAATAACTTCCTACACCTATAAATACATCCTAATGCTAACCCTAAACCTAATTAAAATAGAATAGTTACCGTCATACTATCGCCATGGAAATCAATGGAGCCGCCGCCAACTAAGAAAGAAGATAAGCAAATTCAATTCTAATTCTCTCAACCCTAAAGCAAAGCAAAACTCTCTATTTTCTTCTTTAAATTGTGAGTATGATGATCTTAACAAGATTATTATCATTTTAATTAGGTTGAGTTATGAATGGATTATGAGTAGATGATGTGAATTATCATATATGTTGTTGTAAACCCCTTTTGCTATCATGTATATTGTAAATCCAATGTTATGTGATGATGATATCTTATATGTTGTAAATCATGCTATGATGATGTTATGTATGTTGAAAGTTTCTATGCTAAGTTGTGATGAATCATACATGTTAAAAAGGCCATGATGTTACCATCTATGCTAGTTAGTTCATATTAATTAAATCATCATGTTTGGGTTATGTTGATCTATATGACAAGTCACATATGCAAGTTAGATTGATTAGAAAAGTTATGAACATATACCAAGACATCTATTATGACATCTAGAATTATGCTATGACATATGTGATATCATATGCTAGTTCACACCATCATTATGTTGCCTAAAAACCCCATATGCAAGTTTATGTATAGATTTGGGCTATGATCATATCATATAAATTGAGACATTTAACAAGTTGACACCTTTTGATCCTTAACATGTGTAGTTTATGCAAGTTTCACCCCTATTATGATTAGATTTATTTTAATTGTCTATATGTTGTGATAATTTATCTTTGTGCTAGGTGTTAGACTATACAAGTCTAGCCTATATTATGCGTTGAATAAGCGAACGTATAAACGTGGGGTAGGGGTAATATTAAGGATTTAATATTAAAAAAGTTGGGGTGCAATTGATATGATTTTGCATGCCATAAGTGGATGGCCATAATTGAGTCAATTATTGTAAGGACCTGTAACTTCCCCGTAAAGGAAAGAGCGGATACTTTGAGAACAACACACATCGGAACGCAGACGGAAGAACATTTCATTGTTATTACTACAATTCCATCAGATACAAGAATATACAGAGTATAAATGAATAAATTACATTCGATAAATATCAGAGAATTAAATTACATTTAAATACATCGCAGCGGAAAATAATACAAAAGCACAACTAGAAGTAATGCACGGATACAGAGCTTTCCGAGCATCGTTCCAGCTGTAAATCAGGATCCTGTGAATATAAATCTGCAAAACCGAAACTACTAGTTGCCCGTGTCGAAAATAAGGGCACCCAGAGTTTAGGTTAAAACAATAAACTCTAGGTCAGTCAGGTGACTGGTGTGAGAACTAAAACAGTTATTTAAAACTTTACTTTAAATGATAGTAATTCAAGGGACCACGCCGTATAACACGGAACGAGTTTCCTCCCAAGAATACTAGTGCATATAACAAAACAACGCAATGTTTTTTGGAAAAATGAAGCTATTATAAGACCCAGGTCCCATCACACAATGCAACGCAAGCCGGAGGATAGGGTTTTCCCTTATAATAGCCAAACATGCTTGGTACGTCAAAACAAATCATTTGATACTATTATAAGTGTATAGTGTCAAAACAATTTTCAATCATAAATATCAATCATAGGCGGCATGGGTACCATATATCATGCCGCCATACTAGTTCTACAATTAAAACCGCAATATCACGTATTGGAAATTGGATTTCCGTTATGAGTCGAGGCAAGGGGCAAGCTCCTCTCCGCGTTCGAGACACTTTAGCAAATGTCCCAGGACCCCACTCTGATCCTTGGATCTTCAGGGCCGGTCCTCTCTTACTTTTGAGGATTAGTTATTCCTGAACACACGTTTCTCGGTCCTTACAGACCTATATCCGAGGCGCCTCGTATCCAACAACCACACAGGTGAAAAGTATATAAATGTCAGGGCTGGTAGGTCACTGACACCAACCTAGCTAGAAAGAAACGTCGTGCTCTCCCTGCAGTCACTATCCCGTTTTTGACTCATACCGAGGTGTGAGGCTCGCGAATTCACGTTATACACAAAGCTACGCCACACAGGCCGTGCTTTGATCATCAACCACAAGACTGTGCTTTTCAACAGAAGCCCTGATCAATTGCTACTTACGCGTGCCATACTGGCAATTCACTCCATGCGATTGATGTCCATCGATATACAACCTCTGAGCTCGTACGTCTCAGAGAAGGGCGTTAAGCAAGAGAATAAATTCTCCGCCGCCAAAAAGATGTATATTTAATAGAGATCAATCAACACAGAATAAAGTCCAATGTCAGACACACAATCCATTTACAAGTTCGTTCTGGGTCTGAACGAAACCGGAGGTACTTTCCTCGCATATCCATCCATCTCCAAGTACGTCTGGACGATCACCAACTGTTTCCCTCATCTTGGGTGTACAGCCCAATCAAGATCATCAGTAATCACCCAAACGATGTGAAGACTTCCGGTCTTCAACCACCGTCTTCATCTTCGACATCTCGTCGAATCGGTTATTCAGAATGGGCATAAACCCGGCCTTTCTGAATGACCCACGTATATGATAAACAAATGTTACACAAACACAACAAACGCCTCATTCCAATTAAGAATATTCTTTTATTCACAAAATCACATTCTTAGGGAAAAGTTCCCATTAATTTTATCCAAGATAAATTCTTCTAAATTTATTCTTTAATCTTCCTTTGGATATTATTTCAAACTAGTCGGGATTAGCGAACCACACCGAAGTAATTATTTATTTTATTTCCCAATCCCAACCTATTCATCCCATGGAGCAAAACTGGTAATACTCCATATCTAACACCACGGTGTTATCGGTAAAATTAATTACCATTTCACGTTCAAATCTAATTAAAGATTTAACTATCGCTTTGGAGCAAAACTGGTGGTACTCCATTCTCGATCACCTTTCAGATTTGATAATTCAAATTATCAATTCACATTTTAATCTAATTAAAGATTCATTAAAACTCTACTTAGTTTTAATCTTTTCAAAAATCAACGTCTTGCCTTTAACTGGGTTAAAGAACCAATGTCATCTAAAACCCGATTCACGATAAACCCAAATCACCTTTGATATTAATTACAAGGATCTGAATAGAAAATATATCGGCTTATATTCAATATCAAATTCTGAAACCAACAAATATCGTATTGGAAATAACGATATAAAAGATATCTTTCAAATTCCCATAACAATATCTATATAGTCACGAAATCCAACATCGAAATATTCCGAAGATAATTTCGATTCAACTCCAGTCCAATCCACGTATTGGTAATATTGATTATTTTTAAAAACACTTTCAAATTCAATTTATTTATTTCAAAAATAAATTGATTTTAATTCTAGTTCAAAACTAGTTCATTTCGACAAAAATCTATTTTTATCTTTTCAAATGTGGAATTCTTCAGCCCAATTTTTCCCAAATCATTTCTTATGATTCTACACAAATTATAGATATTTTTAATAATTTTATCAAGGCCCGTACAGTCGATTTCCATCAACGGCCATCGAACTGCACTTACAACGACCTTTTCCAAATTTGATTTGGACATAATACCAAATCCAACCGTTAGATTTCAAATTTCTAATATTCATTGGAAAGCTCTTTTCGATACGAACCCAACGGTTCCGGTTTTAGGAGAATCCGACGGTCGGATCTCCCGCAACGTCAATTCGAAGTCAATGGTCGAAATTCACGTACTGCAGCGGCGCGGCGCGTTCTATTCAGGCCATTGTATATATAATATATATTTATATTATATATTTCATCGATTTCCTTTTTAAAACGAATTTTATAAATCATTTTAAATTTGTTTTCAAAACCATTTCAACTCTATATTCAATTTCAAATCAAAAATGAATATTTTGTATCATTACTATATAAATGATAATATTTTCAAAACGTTATATTTCGAAATCACTACCTTTTCTATATTCATTAAAAAAACGAATATAATCGATATAAATATCGTTCACATCAAAATGGCGCAACTCTAATCAACACGGCTTTATATATTTCAATAAATTCATTATTATATTCAACAAATGAATATGTATTCTATTCAACACATGAATCTATATTTCTTTCAACACACGACTAATCTCAACACATGAGTACTGTCAATACATCACTATTTTTGTTATGTAAAATATTTTATAAAACTATGGTATCTATCGGTTGATTTTCAATCAGACTTCAACCGTAAAGTAGTTCTAATTTTAAATATGATAAAGATGTAAATTTTATTATTTAAAATATTTTACTCAACACATGAATAATTTCAACACATGAATTTTCTTTTATAATATTCATTATTTTCCCGATTGGAATGAGGCCCAATCAATCACCATATAATGTTAATTATATGGATTCCACACAACGCATGTATATAATAGCAACGATAACCAATCAATCATCATCCAAAGTTCACCACACAACTACATAAGCATCAAATATAAATAATCAACGCTTACACAGTCTGTCGACCAATCGATCGACATACAATTAAATAATTGGGATTAGTGTACGCCAAATATCATCCCAACACCCGTGTGGGGTTTCAAATCAACAAACACATATTTTTATTCGTGCAGTTGGGCGATGTGTAAAATTTATCATCCCAATCAATATCAGTCAAATCAGTGTATATAAACAAATCGGCCGATTTGTTTATAAATATTTATTTATTCACATTCACGTTAAAAATTATATTTTTTTAACGATAAAATATTTTTAACTATATAAATATTTTATTTCCTTTCAACACAAGAATATTTTATTATTCAATCATTCCACAACACAATCAATTTTCACAACACATCAAACAAACAAGTCGTCCATGGTCTGTGGACGATGGGTGTCGGGTGCTGCTAAGCACCGTCTACATCCTAGTATATATATATATATAACTAGAAAAAAAGAAATTTAGAGTGAGAAGTTCTCACCAATAGCTAATCCAATACCACGACTCTTCTTTTGCAGAAACCTTCGTCGTTCTCGTCTTTTGTCACTTTCGTCACCCGTAGCCACTACATGTATAAAAATCACATTTTTATATTGCTATTCAATATATAAAAATCATATTTTTACTTCGCTATTCAATATATAAAAATCATATTTTTTTCTTCGCTATTCAATATATAAAAATCATATTTTTACTTTGTTATTCAATATATAAAAATCGAATTTTTACTTCTACTACATAGATAAGAATTCTATTTTCACATCGCTACTATATAGATAAAAATTCTATTTTTTACATCGCTACTATATAGATAAAAATTCTATTTTTACATTGCTACTGTATAGATAAAAATTCTATTTTTACCACGCTATCCTCTACATAAAGATTTCGCCTTTTTAAATATAAAGATTTCGCCTTTACACTACTTATATAAAAATAGTATTTTTATATCTTCTACTATATAAAGGTCCTATTTTTAATACTCTACTATAATAAAAATAGTATTTTTACCACATAAAATCATATATTTCCAGTCTTAAAATTCACATGGGTTCAATGCAAAGAAATCATACTTTACTAAGCAAATTAAAAGGGATTGGAGGACTTACATTGCTAGGTTTTTTGATCAAGGGCAAGGAAAAAGGGATCGGAGGTTGAGGGGTTGCTGTCGGCGCTCAGGCGCGGCGGGTTGGAGGTGGGGCCAGGCGGCAGGTGGTGGATGGGGTCTTGGGCTGACCGGCGGTGGTCAAATCGAGGGCTAGGGCGCGGGTACGGTCAGAGAAAGGTGGGAAGGAGAGGCTGAGCGCAAGGGGGAGGTGGCGCCAGAGGCGTGGCGCCTCTGATGGGCGGCGGCGGCGAGTATAGGGGGGCTGCGCGATTCTTTTTTTTTTCCGTTTGTTTTCGAAATGAACGGGGGGGCTGAGTGAATAGAAGAGAGGGGAGAGTTTTATTTTTATTTTATTTAATTATTTATTTTCACAAAAAGTTGACTTTTTATTTCGACCTCGAAACGAGGCCCACCGCCTGTCGCCCATAGCCAATTACCCCCATTCCGAACACAATGGAATATGTATCGTAAGCTGATTTGACTATTTCGATCAGTTTTCATCAAAATCAACGTATAACTCTATATATTGATTTTGAACGCGCATTTCAATTTACTGGGGTCACATACTAACTCTATAAATTCCCAAAAAATATTTTCTAGCTTCGTATTGACGATACGGTCCTAACAAAACTAGTTTCGTCGAATTCTGAGATCGTTAGAAAAATGGCCATCTTCCAGTCGATTAAAATCAACTAAAATTGGTCAAACGCGTTTTCCTTTGCCACGCTCACATATTGATTCGAAAAATTATGAAATTTGGAATCTAGCAATAATTTGACATCACGGATCCAACAAAAGTGGTTTCGTCGAAATCCGAGGTCGTTTGCAAAATTCCCATTTTTAAGGGCCTGAATTCCATAGCGACTATTCAGAATTTTCAACTGGATATATCTTTTGATTCCCGCTATGAAATTTCAATTTTTTGGATTCGTTGGAAAGATATTCACGAATAGATTCCATTATTTTTGGTTTCGCTAAAATCCGCTTTGTTTTGCACCCGGTACATTCAATTGAAGTTTGAAATCGAATTATCGAACTACCGCGCCATTTTCAATTCTATTTATATTTATATATAATTATTTATATTCTAACGACGCCGTATATAATATATACGTTTGAATTCTATTCAAAATAAGTTTCTCGTCGATATTATTTAAAATAATTCATTTTAAATGTTCGAAATTCGCTAAAATTGCCAAAATAAAAATTTTAAACTGGCTCAGATTTTCGGGTTGTTACAATCTCTCCCACTAAAAACTTTTTGTCCCTGAAAAGGAACAAAGTCGAAAGTGGTTTGATTAATCAACTCTACGTTCGATCTGGCTTCCATTCTCCAACTTTTCAGTTTCTGAGAATTTTCAAATTCTTCAAAAAATTTGGCTAACACCCTAAATTTTCGAAAAATTTCGCCATAACCTCCCCTGCACCGGGAGCCACGGGAAAAGCCCGAAATTGCCATATAGGCCTTCTGATCTCAAAAAGAAAAAGAAAAAGAAAAAGCCAAGCGGCTAGCCAATCGGCTCATAAAATCATCATCACCCAAACAGTAAATTATAGTAAATATGTACCTATTTATCGGGCAAACAAATTTTATTCTCTGCTCTAGCCTCCTTGCTATGACCTGTTCAATGTAAGTACATGTATATGCATGCAAATGCGACCAATTTTCAATACAATTCAATATGTGATTCAATTAGGCTAAATGGTTCAAAATTATCAAACAAATAAACAAACAACACAAACATCAATCAATTAGTGAATTAGAGTTTCAAATTCATAATTTTGATACATATACAAAAAATCATGTTTTTGATGCCAATTCACAACAATAAATCTATATATATTTTTTTTGTTCTCACACCAGTCTAATGGAAATATATAGAAATCACACCTTCGAAATACGAACATAAATACTGATGATGTGGCCACATCATCAGAATTATCCCCGGGTGTCTAGAATGTGATTCTATATCTATCCAGTATATTAAAACTTTGAATATACGTTCATGACGCGTATACGCGAAATCTTTATATATTGGATTGTCCATATTCAAAATAAATAAATAATCAAATACGTATAAAGCGATTTAAATTTTCAAAACAAAATTGTTTTCATTTGAAAAATATACTCTTCACACTCGTTCTAGGATACTACTGATCCCATCTCTAACGAGTCATTCTAATTGGATATTACTAATCCAGTATCTGATGAATTCTTTCGTATGGTTCTAATGTGTCTTGTTCTCGAGCTCTGTAAACCAAAGCTCTGATACCAACTGTAAGAACCCGTAACTTCCCTGTGAAGGAAAGAGCGGATGCTTTGAGAACAACACACATCGGAACGCAGACGGAAGAACATTTCATTGTTATTACAACAATTCCATCAGATACAAGAATATACAGAGTATAAATGAATAAATTACATTCGATAAATATCAGAGATTTAAATTACATTTAAATACATCGCAGTGGAAAATAATACAAAAGCACAACTAGAAGTAATGCACAGATACAGAGCTTTCTGAGCATCGTTCCAGCTGTAAATCAGGATCCTGTGAATATAAATCTACAAAACCAAAACTACTAGCTTCCCGTGTCGAAAATAAGGGCACCCAGAGTTTAGGTTAAAACAATAAACTCCAGGTCAGTCATGTGACTGGTGTGAGAACTAAAACAGTTATTTAAAACCTTACTTTAAAGGATAGTAATTCAAGGGACCACGCCGTATAACACGGAATGGGTTTCCTCCCAAGAATACTAGTGCATATAACAAAACAACGCAATGCTTTTTGGAAAAATGAAGCTATTATAAGACCCAGGTCCCATCACACAATGCAACGCAAGCCGGATGATAGGGTTTTCCCTTATAATAGCCAAACATGCTTGGTACGTCAAAACAAATCATTTGATACTATTATAAGTGTATAGTGTCAAAACAATTTTTAATCATAAATATCAATCATAGGCGGCATGGGTACCATATATCATGTCGCCATACTAGTTCTACAATTAAAACCGCAATATCACGTATTGGAAATTAGATTTCCGTCATGAGTCGAGGCAAGGGGCAAGCTCCTCTCTGCGTTCGAGACACTCTAGCAAATGTCCTAGGACCCCACTCTGATCCTTGGATCTTCAGGGTCGGTCCTCTCTTACTTTTGAGGATTAGTTATTCCTGAACACACGTTTCCCGGTCCTTACAGACCTATATCCGAGGCGCCTCGTATCCAACAACCACACAGGTGAAAAGTATATAAATGTCAGGGCTGGTAGGTCACTGACACCACCCTAGCTAGAAAGAAACGTCGTGCTCTCCCTGCAGTCACTATCCCGTTTTTGACTCATACCGAGGTGTGAGGCTCGCGAATTCACGTTATACACAAAGCTATGCCACACAGGCCGTGCTTTGATCATCAACCACAAGACTTTGCTTTTCAACAGAAGCCCTGATCAATTGCTACTTACGCGTGCCACACTGGCAATTCACTCCATGCGATTGATGTCCATCGATATACAACCTCTGAGCTCGTACGTCTCAGAGAAGGGCGTTAAGCAAGAGAATAAATTCTCCGCCGCCAAACAGATGTATATTTAATAGAATCAATCAACACAGAATAAAGTCCAATGTCAGACACACAATCCATTTACAAGTTCGTTCTAGGTCTGAACGAAACCGGAGGCACTTTCCTCGCATATCCATCCATCTCCAAGTACGTCTGGACGATCACCAACTGTTTCCCTCATCTTGGGTGTACAGCCCAATCAAGATCATCAGTAATCACCCAAACGATGTGAAGACTTCCGGTCTTTAACCACCGTCTTCATCTTCGACATCTCGTCGAATCGGTTATTCAGAATGGGTATAAACCCGGCCTTTCTGAATGACCCACGTATATGATAAACAAATGTTACACAAACACAACAAACGCCTCATTCCAATTCAGAATATTCTTTTATTCACAAAATCACATTCTTAGGAAAAGTTCCCATTAATTTTATCCAAGATAAATTCTTCTAAATTTATTCTTTAATCTTCCTTTGGATATTATTTCAAACTAGTCGGGATTAGCGAACCACACCGAAGTAATTATTTATTTTATTTCCCAATCCCAACCTATTCATCCCATGGAGCAAAACTGGTAATACTCCATATCTAACACCACGGTGTTATTGGTAAAATTAATTACCATTTCACGTTCAAATCTAATTAAAGATTTAACTATCGCTTTGGAGCAAAACTGGTGGTACTCCATTCTCGATCACCTTTCAGATTTGATAATTCAAATTATCAATTCACATTTTAATCTAATTAAAGATTCATTAAAACTCTACTTAGTTTTAATCTTTTCAAAAATCAACGTCTTACATTTAACTGGGTTAAAGAACCAATGTCATCTAAAACCCGATTCACGATAAACCCAAATCACCTTTGATATTAATTACAAGGCTCTGAATAGAAAATATACCAGCTTATATTCAATATCAAATTCTGAAACCAACAAATATCGTATTGGAAATAACGATATAAAATATATCTTTCAAATTCCCATAACAATATCTATATAGTCACGAAATCCAACATCGAAATATTCCGAAGATAATTTCGATTCAACTCCAGTCCAATCCACGTATTGGGAATATTGATTATTTTTAAAAACACTTTCAAATTAAATTTATTTATTTCAAAAATAAATTGATTTTAATTCTAGTTAAAAACTAGTTCATTTCGACAAAAATCTATTTTTATCTTTTCAAATGTGGAATTCTTCAGCCCAGTTTTTCCCAAATCATTTCTTATGATTTTACACAAATTATAGATATTTTTAATAATTTTATCAAGGCCCGTACAGTCGATTTCCATCAACGGCCATCGAACTGCACTTACAGCGACCTTTTCCAAATTTGATTTGGACATAATTCCAAATATAACCGTTAGATTTCAAATTTCTAATATTCATTAGAAAGCTCTTTTCGATACGAACCCAACAGTTCCGGTTTTAGGAGAATCCGACGGTCGGATCTCCCGCAACATCAATTCGAAGTCAATGGTCGAAATTCACGAACTGCCGCGGCGCGGCGCGTTCTATTCAGGCCATTATATATAATATATATATATATATATTATATATATTTCATCGATTTCCTTTTTAAAACGAATTTTATAAATCGTTTTAAATTTGTTTTCAAAACCATTTCAACTCTATATTCAATTTCAAATCAAAATTGAATATTTCGTATCATTACTATATAAATGATAATATTTTCAAAACGTTATATTTCGAAATAATTACCTTTTCTATATTCATTATAAAAACGAATATAATCGATATAAATATCGTTCACGTCAAAATGGCGCAACTCTAATCAACACGGCTTTATATATTTCAATAAATTCATTATTCTATTCAACAAATGAATATGTATTCTATTCAACACATGAATCTATATTTCTTTCAACACACGACTAATCTCAACACATGAGTACTGTCAACACATCACTATTTTTGTTATGTAAAATATTTTATAAAACTATGGTATCTATCGGTTTATTTTCAATCAGACTTCAACCGTAAAGTAGTTCTAATTATAAATATGATAAAGATGTAAATTTTATTATTTAAAATATTTTACTCAACACATGAATAATTTCAACACATGAATTTTCTTTTATAATATTCATTATTTTCCCGATTGGAATGAGGCCCAATCAATCACCATATAATGTTAATTATATGGATTCCACACAACACATGTATATAATAGCAACGATAACCAATCAATCATCATCCAAAGTGCACCACACAACTGCATAAGCATCAAATATAAATAATCAACGCTTACACAGTCTGTCGACCAATCGATCGACATACAATTAAATAATTGGGATTAGTGTACGCCAAATATCATCCCAACACCCGTGTGGGGTTTCAAATCAACAAACACATATTTTTATTCGTGCAGTTGGGCGATGTGTAAAATTTATCATCCCAATCAATATCAGTCAAATCGGTGTATATAAACAAATAGGTCGATTTGTTTATAAATATTTATTTATTCACATTCACGTTAAAAATTATATTTTTTTAACGATAAAATATTTTTAACTATATAAATATTTTATTTCCTTTCAACACAAGAATATTTTATTATTCAATCATTCCACAACACAATCAATTTTCACAACACATCAATCAAACAAACAAGCCGTCCATGGTCTGTGGACGACGGGTGTCGGGTGCTGCTAAGCACCGTCTGCATCCTAGTATATATATAACTAGAAAAAAAGAAATTTAGAGCGAGAAGTTCTCACCAATAGCTAATCCAATACCACGACTCTTCTTTTGCAGAAACCTTCGTCGTTCTCGTCTTTTGTCACTTTCGTCGCCCGTAGCCACTACATATATAAAAATCACATTTTTATATTGCTATTCAATATATAAAAATCGTATTTTTTACTTCGCTATTCAATATATAAAAATCATATTTTTTTCTTCGCTATTCAATATATAAAAATCATATTTTTACTTTGTTATTCAATATATAAAAATCGAATTTTTACTTCTACTACATAGATAAGAATTCTATTTTCACATCGCTACTATATAGATAAAAATTCTATTTTTACATCGCTACTATATAGATAAAAATTCTATTTTTACCACGCTATCCTCTACATAAAGATTTCGCCTTTTTAAATATAAAGATTTCGCCTTTTTAAATATAAAGATTTCGCCTTTACACTACTTATATAAAAATAGTATTTTTATATCTTCTACTATATAAAGGTCCTATTTTTAATACTCTACTATAATAAAAATTGTATTTCTACCACATAAAATCATATATTTTCAGTCTTAAAATTAACATGGGTTCAATGCAAAGAAATCATACTTTACTAAGCAAATTAAAAGGGATTGGAGGACTTACATTGCTAGGTTTTTCGATCAAGGGCAAGGAAAAAGGGATCGGAGGTTGAGGGGTTGCTGTCGGCGCTCAGACGCGGCGGGTTGGAGGTGGGGCCAGGCGGCAGGTGGTGGATGGGGTCTTGGGCTGACCGGCGGTGGTCAAATCGAGGGCTAGGGCGCGGGTACGGTCAGAGAAAGGAGGGAAGGAGAGGCTGAGCGCGAGGGGGAGGTGGCGCCAGAGGCGCGACGCCTTTGATGGGTGGCGGCGGCGAGTAGAGGGGGGGCTGCGCGATTCGTTTTTTTTTTCGTTTGTTTTCGAAATGAACGGGGGGGGGGGGGGGGGCTGAGTGAATAGAAGAGAGGGGAGAGTTTTATTTTTATTTTATTTAATTATTTAATTTCACAAAAAGTTGACTTTTTATTTCGACCTCGAAACGAGGCCCACCGCCTGTCGCCCATAGCTAATTACCCCCATTCCGAACACAATGGAATATGTATCGTAAGATGATTTGACTGTTTCGATCAGTTTTCGTCAAAATCAACGTATAACTCTATATATTGATTTTGAATGCGCATTTCAATTTACTGGGGTCACATACTAACTCTATAAATTCCCGAAAAATATTTTCTAGCTTCGTATTGACGATACGGTCCTAACAAAACTAGTTTCGTCGAATTCTGAGACCGTTAGAAAAATGGCCATCTTCCAGTCGATTAAAATCAACTAAAATTGGTCAAACGCGTTTTCCTTTGCCACGCTCACATATTGATTCGAAAAATTATGAAATTTGGAATCTAGCAATAATTTGACATCACGGATCCAACAAAAGTGGTTTCGTCGAAATCCGAGGTCGTTTGCAAAATTCCCATTTTTAAGGGCCTGAATTCCATAACGTCTATTCAGAATTTTAAACTGGACATATCTTTTGATTCCCGCTATGAAATTTCAATTTTTCGGATTCGTTGGAAAGATATTCACGAATAGATTCCATTATTTTTGGTTTCGCTAAAATCCGCTTTGTTTTGCACCCGGTACATTCAATTGAAGTTTGAAATCGAATTATCGAACTACCGCGCCATTTTCAATTCTATTTATATTTATATATAATTATTTTTATACTAACGACGCCGTATATAATATATACGTTCGAATTCTATTCAAAATAAGTTTCTCGTCGATATTATTTAAAATAATTCATTTTAAATGTTCGAAATTCGCTAAAATTGCCAAAATAAAAAATTTTAACTGGCCCAGATTTTCGGGTTGTTACAATTATGGACATCATTAAAAGTTGACTTAATTAATAATTTGAATAGGGAATTATTAAAACTGGGGTAAAATATTTTAAGTGTTAATCAATGCTTAGGACACGAGGTTGGACTCGTTTGTGACGTAAACCTGCCCGGACCCGCCCGGCAAATCCAGTGGTCACAAATGTCAGCCCAATGTGAGAGGTCCTAGGCCTAAACTAAAGCATAACGGTTGTAAAGACATGAGGTTAGACTCTTTTATGGTGTAAGACTGCCCGGACCCGCCCAGCAAATCCAACTGCCATAAATGCCAGTCTAATGTGAGAGGTCTTTATGAGGTTATGGCCTGAATGAATTAAGAAATACCTAACCAGATAAACATGTAAGGTGGGACATGGCGGTTAAGTTGGTGCCTTGGGTGGCATTAGGAATCTAGGGGGTGCCCTTAGTGGCATGTGAAATACGATTAGTAAGACTTAACCAAACACACATGTAAATGAACATGACTAAGAGGGTTAAGTGGGATATACTAGTGACAAGCTTAGGTGGGTAGCTTGTGGGGGCCCATTTCGACCAGTATCCCAAACGTATCTTTGTGGGCTCGACCCAAGTCGAGGACGGGACACGCATGCTGGGTTCGACTGTAAGAGGCCAAAACGGGGAGCGGTGGCAACGCAAGTCCAACGGGTTTCGTATGCGTGTGTGGACCCGGGCTGGTAGGTAAGACGTTGTTGCATCGTGTAGCCGTGCATTCTCAAGTTGTATCGGGTTGCCACTTTAGGGGAGTGATACACCCCACTGTGGGGCCAGCACGGGTATCTACGAGTAGGGAGCCGATCGAAAGTGGGTAGTGGGGTACACCTAGTGGAGATAGGGGCAGACGGCGCCTATGTAGTCAGCTAGGGGTACGTAAGGCTATTTATAAAGTTTCTGTGTGAAGCAAGTGGGATCAAACAATAGGGTGACTGGTGTGGTGCAGTGTAGTAATGTGCGGTGCAGTGTAGTAATCATTCGTTAGTAATTAGGTGTGCCTTTACCGTTATCTTTAACGTTATCTTAAACGCTATCTTTATCTTCCTAAGAGTTCATAGACATTTACTTGTCTTCCAGCTTATGTCTTAGTCTAGTTATTTTGATAATAGTATTCTTAGAATTATCATACTCGCCAGACTTTATGTCTGACCCCCTCTATTTCTATCCTTTTTCCCCCTCCAGGTCCTCAGGTTGGACCCAGCTCTAGTGAATTTTGATTGAATTGCTTCATCTCTCTTTGGAAAGCTTGGACCGTTGAAGTAAAGTCCAGCTTGTTATCTTTTTAATGGCTATTTATGTAATGGGATTATGTATTTTGTTTTTATGAAGATGGATATTGTACTTGGTTATGATCTATGGTTTTATGATGTAACAAACATGTTTAATTTCCGCTGCAATAAAATGAAGTTTTAGATTTCCAAGTACTATTTATTATCTGTCTTGTTGTAATTTTTCTGTTCTATATTCACTTATAACCTCCATGGAAGTTAATGCATTCCCTTTGTGAGTGACATTAATGGACGTGGGGTGTTACAGGTATCCTTCTTATACTATCTTCAAACTCAGCAAACATACTATGCTGATCAGAAAAACGAGCTTGTCGCAATAAAGCAGATCTCATCGTCAAATTTTGAAAGATATAAATGTATGGCCCCCTGAATTCAACTTTTGCCTAAGTTTTGTCCTTCTCACCAATTTCAAAACTTTGTATACTTTTGGTTAAATTTTTTTGGTAATTTTGTTCTTTAAAAGAAATTCCTCTTAGAAATATATATGATTATTAATGACAAGTTTGGCCTGATTGACTTGATTGGCTTGATTGACTTGTTTGGTTTGATTGATTCATTTTGACTTGACTGACTTGTTTGAATTGTTTTAATTGACTTGTTTGATTTGTTTGACTTGAATAACTTTATTAACTTATTTGACATGGTTGAATTCATTAGTGATTGATAGGTTTGTTAGAAAAATGCTTTTGCTTTTGTGGTTGATAGGAGCTTTATAGGATAAATAGAAGTTATTAGAAATGTTTGGCCTTATGTTTGAATTTATTTGAAATTGATGTTTTGTGACAACAAAACTTAAATTGTTTGATTGTTTGGATTAAATTGCTTAAATATTGACTTCTCATTACTTGGTTTATATTAATTTAAGTTGTATCATAGTTTTAAGGAAATATTGTATATCAGAACTATTTCTTAGACTAGATTAAAGCCTTATTATAGTTTTAAGGGTATTAGAGTTTAGGCAAGGTTTAGTCTTGTGTTGGTTTAAGGGAGAGTTAAAAGAAAATTGTAGATTTTAGGAGAGCTACAGATGTAGAGAGCGTTAGATATAAAATTAGTCACTAGGATTATTCCAAGATTAGATAGGTATACTTTTTGTTAATGACAAAGGGGGAGAAATTATAAAATAGGTATAGATTGCGGGGGAGTTAGAAGGAATTCATGGGGAAAGGGCAAGTAATCGAAGAACCAGATTAACAGGTAATATCAGGATTGAATATTTTATAAACCAAGGTTGTCATCATCAAAAAAAGGGGAGATTGTTGGAGAATGGGATGTTGATGATGTTCTAATGAAAACAACCTTGTTTCAATCATTATTGATTATAAAATATATATACTAACATTTTTATCCAAAATATATATGTATATTTTATATGCAGGTAATAAGATATTGAAGATTGTACAGCTAAGAGTTTCAAGAGTTAAGAGATTCAAGATTTCAAAGGAGATTCAAGACTCATGAGTATCAAGATATCAAAAGTTCAAGAGTCCAAGACTATCAGGGTAACAGAGTCTAGATATTATGTAAATCTCTAAATAGCACTCAAACTCTGTTTTCAAATTATCTCTTTTTGATTGTGAATTGTTTTCAAATTGATTTCAAACTTCTTTCAAAATGATTTTTAATTTATGATTTCAAATATATTTCCTAATTTATAAGTATTCTTATTTTTATAGTTTTATTAAATCATTTATATATATATATATATTACTAAGTTTGTACTTGATTATAATTTCAAATATTCTTATTTTAACTCTAAGTTTTCATAAAACCTTTTTGTTTATATATTTTTTAAATATCTCTTTATAAATTCCTATATATATATACATGGTATTATATAGTTTTTATATCACTTATATATAAAGTTTTTAATCATATGTTTAAATAAAATTTTCTTATATTTATATACTTGAAAAATATGTTTTAACAACTAGTTTTTGTTTCAGGAATTTCTAGAATATATATATTGGTTTAGATACTTTAAAAATGATTTAAAATTCAAAATTATAGTATATAGTCGACATACATTTTTGACATGTCGACATAAAACCATCATATTTTTTAAATTTGAAAGGAAGTGTCTTGTCCTATTTTGAAATGCTTCAGAAACGTTACAACCTTTCAACTCTATAAATAGGGTTTGATTTTGAATTTTTTATCACCTTTTCTTCTCCATCTTTATCCTATTTCTTACCACCATTATCATACTTTAATTTCTTGATTTCTACACTTATACTCTGCCGATTTCTACTCAAATTATATAAAACTTCTTCTTTTCTCAATCTCTACCAAATACTCTCTGATTGGAAGTGTTATTCAAGATTTTAAGGGCTATCGTAATCATTTGGGAATTGTTTGGGAAAGGGTGTGTTCCTTGTAGCCCGGAAATCCAGGAAAGGGAGTGGTGTTAACCTTGTAGCCGTGAAATCACGGGTGTTGGAATCTATGTTAACCTTATGGTCGGGAAATTAAGGGTGTTGTAATTGGATTCTGATATTAATAAAACTGTACACATTCCAGCGTTGTGTGGGACTAGACGTAGGAGTATCTGAACCAATATAAAATCCAGTATGTTCTTTCCTTTTCTGCATTTTATATTTACTTACATCTGTGTTTGTGGGTTTTCTATGTTTACAATCATTTTTGTTGTGATAATCATCGTGTGATGCATATAGTAATTCAAGATTGTTAAAAATTTATATGAATTTCTTATAAACACTATTCACCCCCACCCCTCTAGTGTTAATTCTGCATTAAGATCCTTAATCTGCATCCCTAACGTTTTATAGATAAAATAATTATTTTTACAAGCATATTTATGTTAATGTGTTGCATCAAAATTAATTAAGTATTTTTTAAGTGTGTTTAAAAGTGTATCTAAATTTGTGTGTTTGGTTTAGATAATATTGCACATTTTAGCTTTTAGGTGAGTGTGTGTTATAACGTAGTTAAAATGTGTTAATAGTGTTAATTGGTGGATATAAACCTTAACTAAGATAGCTAAATTGTATATAGGGCTAGGTTTGGTGGTTTGGCCCATTATCCTTATTCTTATTGTTTCTGAGAAAAATAAAATACGACATTTTCTTTTTATTATCCTATTTCCTCCTTCAGTTGGAAGAAAAACCAATGTAAATCCGTGGCCTCTTTATTCTTCCAATCTATTAAAACTCAGGCTAATTCATATGAAATTAAAAGAGAAATTTGCAGTTCTCCATACTCTTGAAGCCAACTCTCAGATCAAGGTGTTATCTCTAGAAATCACAGAGAAGGAAGTTACAGTAACTTCTCATAGCCTTGCATGTTGTTGCCTTCTTCTTTCTTGTGTTTTAGTAGCCTCAAGCTACCTTTTTGCAAGCATAAAACAACGGTGATGCTTTTAGTCCAATACCAGGTGTGTTGTGCGACTCACGCTTTCTAGTCTACAATATTCTCTGTTTAGCTGGGTAGAATCTGTTGAAATATGTATGTTCCCGTCTCTGTTTTCTGTGAATTGTGTTCTTGTCGTCATCTCAGTCTACTGCCAACTTTGAAAAAGAATCTCTTCTGCAATTCTTAACAAATTGGTATCAAATTTATTCTAGATTGTTGTTTAGATATTTTCCATTGTATATGTAAATATAGGTTCTAATCCATCACTATTTGCACCGCAAAATAAGATGTTGGAGTCAAGTGCAAATGTTTGTGAGCACCTGAAGCTTAGCAGGCAAAGCCTGTGTAATTTTCCACTACAGGGGTCGACCCATAAGCACCCATGCTCGAAGGAGGTCGACTCAAAGGTCGACCCCTTGAGGGATGTGGAACGTGAGTTGTGTGGATTGATGTAGCGTTCTTCTACGCCTTATTTTCTAAGCCTACACTTGTTTTCCTAATGACTGTTGAGGGGTTTCAAACCCATTTATGTTGATGTTGATGAATTGTTTTCAAGTGGCGATCAACTCCAATACGGAGTGCCAATATTACTTTCGATTCTGGTAATGAATCTACGTTGTTTTGGATGAACTTCCCTTGTTAAATTGTATAGTTTGGTGTTGTTTCCATGCATGTTTTATAAGTTGTCTTCCATCAAATGTTTTCAAGTGGTTTCCTAACTCAATAACTATTCATTATATCTTTTTGAATTATTTTATAATTATACAACCTATATTATCCCCTCTATAGAGGGAGGATTTTAATGGAAATGTTTTCTAATATTTTGGGAAAACCAATCTTTAAAACCTGTTTTGTAAACCAAGTATTTTTCTTATACAAATACAAACTTTTGCACCCTCCGAGAAGATGTAAACGATATAGAAAACCTCGTGGCATGTGACAGTATGGTATATTTCATCAGTTAATTTCATAACCTTCTAATTAAAGTAGTTGATTCAATGTTTTATTGATTTGGTGTTTTATGTGATTTGTTGATTTCTGTGTTTTCCATTGCGAAGTTGAAAAGCTGCTAGTAAACCAAGTAGTGAGAACTTGTGGTATGGGTCACATAGTTACCATTGTTTGGGTTATTGACCATGAGTTAGTAACGCATATTGTGTTTGTGATGAGCCAGTAGTTGTTTTCGGGGGGAAGATGGGACTCAGGGAGTCAGTGTATGTATTCACTTGATTTGGGGGCCAAGATACACTCGGTCGAGGGGTCACAGTGTTGGGCGCCTTATTTGAATATGTATACGTACTTGGCTAAGCTTGTGGAGAGCTATATTATATTGTGATGGCTCGTGTGTGTATTTCTTGTGATGGATTCAAATTATAATTGTGTTTGTTGATTGTGATTTGATCTTAACGATCATATATTGTGATGAATATTTGGATTTCAAATCCACTCATATAATGTGGTTATCAGTGTTTAGAGTTTGATGCTCCTTTTGATGATGTTTTAACTCTCTTGAGTTATATATATATATATATAATGATTTTGATATTTTGGGGTGGACCCAAATGTAGTAACTCTGGGTAGATTCCAAAATATAGTACTTGGAAAATAATTTCCATTATTGATACTTGTTGAATTGGGGTTTTGGATCCATTTTAAGTTGACTTGTTGATTTGGTGATCAATGGTGTTTTTGATCCTTTTTTATGATAGTGTATTGATTCTCATAGCCTTAGAGATATTTTGGTGTTGTTTAAGATGAGGATTTCTTTCATGTTACTTAAAACATATATGAGTTTATGTGTTTCCTTTGGATTTTTCCTTATTTTTGTTGCATCTTTGTGCCTAGCTGATTACATAACACCTTTCTGTCGGAGATAAACCCCTCCTTATAGCCCTTGATATTTTATAAGATTTGTAGCCTCTACTGTCGCATGAGATGATTATTGTCTTAGGTTGTCTATCCCTTTCGTATCGAAGGGAATTTCTTGTTTATATGATTCCATATCCATTGTCGATTTATAACTAATTTGTAAACTAGATTGATCCTTGTATAAAATACTTGGGTTAGGCCATGTTGTTATAGGTTCAGTCTACTACGAAATTACCGATGGTCGCCACTAACCGAACTTTTTTATGCTCTAATAGATTGCATTAAATATTAATGACCTTTATTAGGATGGGTCTCAGGGTAGGGTGTCACATTTGGTATATTAGTTAAAGAAGTTACCTTTTATTTTGAACAAGATTGGTTGATGAGTTAGATCAATGTTTGCACAATCCCTCCTAAGGCATCCCCAAATTCTATCAAGAACTTCACATAAATTTTGCATGGAAATAATTACAAATATAAAATCTTTATATCATAAGCGCTATTATTCTTCTTTGATTTTTTTTTTGGAACAACGATTAAATTCACATGCTCACGTCTTGTTGGAACAGAACCATCCAACAACAGAAGTTATTGGCAAATTGCATTATTTACTATATTTAATATTTATTAGGCTTATGTATTCTAATTCATTTAGAAAATTTTAAATTTGTTTTAAATAAAATCACGTATTTATCTAAAAAAAAAATTTGCAATATGAATTTAATTTAATTGATTTAATATATATATATATATACATGCATCATGTATATGTGTGTGCATGTAAGATACAATACCCCATGAAGGATGTATTATGTCCATATATATGTTGGGATTTTCTTAGCAACGGATATAGTAGCCCATTTTAAATTTATTGCATGTTGTCTAAAAATGTGCATACATGTATATTTATTAATACATTTTTTAATGCAAATTGTGATATTTCATCAAAATATGTACTAATTGAAAACAACGGAAAGAGAATGAAGATATAAGAAAACAATACATACCACTGAAGATCACATGCATTGTCTTGTTGGCTTGTCATTCCTAAACGAACCATTAAATACATAAACTCAACATCTGCATTCTACCAAACTAATAACATTTATTAACACTGAGTCCAACCACCTAGTTATCCAAATCGAACCTGACCCGCGTCCCCTGCAGCTGCACATTCCCAATAATTAACAACCTCGAGTTTGTCAAAGCAAAGAAAAAGTAAAATGTTCTAAGTGAGTCCACCGGAATTAGATAATTCTTTGCAGGAAGCTTCAACTCTGACACACCATTTGCATCGAAGTGAACAGCAGTGGTAGGCACCTGCACACTAGTCCTTCTCGACAAATCATAACAGGCATCGAAAAAAGCCACATTCTGCACCCATGGTAAGTCTGCAGTTCCCTTATGAACGAATCACGTAAAGATTCGTATGCTCCGGTTTTGAGTCTGGCATTGATAGTGCCAAAGTCGGCAATGATGCCACCGGAACCAGAGACAACGAAGGTGAAAATTGATTCTGGAAGGGAAAGCATCTAACCTCTAACGCTTATGTCGATCATGCTGACATTGTAGAAAGTATCTAGCTTTTGGTTTTCGATGAGCTGAGCAGTTACGGAGCCATCATCGAGGTCGGTGCCAAATTCGAGGGTTGAGGTGTTAAGGGAGTCATGGTCAACGAAACAGTAGTAGAAGGAGAACGCTTTAATTTAGGATGGAAAGGATAGGGCACCCCAACATAGGCCGAGAATTGTGGCTGCGGCTACGAAGCGACCTTCATTCTCATGACCGCGACTGATAGCCACATCTTGTACCAAGTTGACGGGTCGGTCCCGAAGGATATGAATTCCATTGCAAATTCTTTGACTGTGTATGATCCATGCCATAGGAAACCAGATAAAGATAGGAATCATTTGGGGAAGCATGAACATCAAGAAACTGGCAAGCCTGCGCATCATAAGAAACTGATGCATACGTAGTAGAACCTGAAGGGCTAAAGGAAAGATCAGACTGTTGATAGCAATGGGAGAATGGCTCGCACTGGATCCAAATCAAATCACTTTGTATACCAAAACCTTATACATTGGATTTGAAGAGTACCAACATTCAACCGCGAGAATTACTCACTACTTCCCTGACTCGATTCGCTCATGGTCGGGTCTGAAAACACTTCTTCGGTTAAGTACCTCCGTTCGCAACAACTTTAGATCTTACTTACTCACCCTATTAACGGTAATATGCATCCTCGAGTTGATAGACTCTACGCAGGAGACGTCATGAGCTAGGTGAGATAACATCATGGATCTGTGGTTGGCATAGTCGGAATCGTGGATGCTTTCATGATTGTGCAGAGGGAAGCTCGATGATGATGTCAACTGGTCTAATTATAGAAGGTCCAATTAGTGGGAGAGGATTTGGGTGGACTTGAGGAGGAAATCAGTGATTTTCATAAGGGTTGCCGTGGCAGTGATAGACTCTGACGAAAGACTTCGCGATAGTGCAAGAAGCAGGGAGGACAAGAGGAACAAGGATAATAACAGTTTAAGTAGTGAAATTTTCGGTCTTGAGAACCTGTATTGATACATAAAATGTGTTTCAGTATTATAAGTAAAAAAAATTAATTTTGTAAGTAGATATATAAAAATATGCAAATATGTATGTTTTTGTATATATTTGTACTTATTCTTTTATTTATACATATGCATTTTAATTAAAAGTAATAATTATTTGATTTTTCTATATTATATACATATATGAAAATAAAATATTTTATAACATATGACTTAACACAAATCTGCTTATATAGACATATAATATATCAATTATATGTATATGGGAACGAAATTATATATATATGTTTGTACATTGAAAGTTATATTAAATATAAATATATAATAAATATATAAATAGTTTAAAGATATTACTAGATTGAAATTGACATTACTAAAATGAAAAAAAATTGTAATTTAATATTATTTAAATTTTTAACAAATATTTTCGTTATATTTGTATAATATAAGATAATTGCAACTCAAAAATTCAAATTTTAGAATTTGCACAAAAATTGAACACCAAATACGTGTTATAATTTTTTTAAGAATATTAGAATTAAAATATTCTTTTTCAAAAATCAAAAATAGTTTGTCCAAAAATATTATAATTATTACAAATATTAAAATTTGATATAAGATCTAAAAAAAATTGAGTTGCTACACAGACGTAGAAATTTTTTTAAAATATAAAATTGAATTCTTATGTATTAATTATCATGGAAACAATAACCAATATGAAAAATCAATTATATTGTATATAGACATATAAAACTACATTTTTTGAATTTCATAATTCATATTTTGTATAAATTGGAATTATATATATATATATATATATATATGAGTTGTTGAGCCAAGGATGTTACAATAACGCAAAGGTCCGTTAAGTTTATCAAATTCACATGAGGATTGAATCAACCCCTCCAAAGGTTGGGAGTTTTGGAAAAATTTCATATCCTTGAAAATGTAGTTCAATTGATGAATTGAAATCTGATGACAAGGTAAAACAAATCATTTGGTTACACCACCCAGGTACACGGTCTCCTTGATCTTAAAGGGCGTTTCCTTTTGAAGCTAGCACATATGTCATGTTGTCATTTTAATGCTAGGCGAGAGATTTGAGCTCCATACGAATCATAAATTCGTGTGTTGGTTCGTGCATAGCTCTGCTTTCATCGGTTCTTGAAGGAAAAGATAAATGATGGATTGCTTGATGTTGGAGGAGGTTATACTAAGTCACCATCGACTCTATCCTGAGGGTTTTCCAACTGTGTTAAAGTGGTGCTTTCAACGTAGTTTGACGACAATGATCTCCAGTTTTCAAAAAGGGACTAGATAATCCCCTCTTTTAATACATGTCATCGCCCACCTCTTTTAGCCACCACCAGTTGATATATATATATATATGTGTGTGTGTGTGTGTGTGTTTGTGTATGTGTGTTAGAGAGAAAGAGTGTGTGTGTTAGAGAGAAAGAGTGTGTGTGTATGTGTAAATTATTATTTTTTAAAATGGGTATCTTTTATTAACTTAAAGAAATAATACAAAGTCCATATATGCAATTCGTTACGAATATCACATACTTATTCCCACAACCCAACAATAAAAATATATCAACCCACGTTTCCCTCTTTAGCCACTATCCTTCAGATCAATGCACCAAAGTTGCATCCGTTGGATATTCTTCGATGATTGTTCATAAGTGGAGTCATTGTCATTAACCAGGTAAACATCTCCTTCTCTATTTGTCTCGCTTTAGATATACAGTGTATTTTCTCGTTTGAAAAAAATCTTGCATTACATTCTTGCCATAGAAAGTAAATAGTGGTAGTGAATGCTGCAAAATCAAGATCTGCAGCTTGGTCCTTTTTATTGAATCTGGATAAGAACATGGTAGCATCATCTTCAAGCGAGTGCAAGGTGTTTGATGGAATAAGAAACTTGCATTTCATCGAACACCAAACAAAAGCAGAGTATTCGTAGTTAAAAAATAAATGTTGGTTTGTTTCTTCCTCTTTTTCACACAGTAGGGAAATGCTGTCTGTAGTGACTCCAAATCTTGCCAATCTCCCCCTCATATTCAGTCGATCACATGAAGCCAGGCATGAAATAAAATACCATCTCTTGCTATTTTGGTTATGCCAAATGACCTTGTATATACGTTCATGTTGGCCCTTATCTCTGGTTGTGTCACATGTTATCCTTAATATAAAATCAAGGGTGCGTTTTTTAGAGGTCCCTATTACGTTTCAAAATAAAAAAAAACCCACTCATAGTTTCACATATGTTTCCGCCCCCTATTTTTGAAAACCCGCTTCCTAAATTCATGGATCCGCTCCCACATTTCACGTCCACCCTATCCACTTCGCCTCCTGCACTCCTTCGCTTTTTTCAAAAAAAAAATGTGCGGCCTTGAGTAAAAAAAAAAATTTTCTAAAATCTGGAAATAATCGCAGAAGTCCACGCCAAGAAGAAAAAAAAACTTGCATATATGTATGCAAGTATTGCCAATACTTGCATAAATATATGCAATTATTGCACAAAGTAAATTATGCTATATTTTTGTCTGCATATATACTGCACACATATGTGCATGTTTCCGATTTAATTGCATACTTGAATGCCAAAAAAAATGAACTGAGATACACTTGCATATATATATGTAGAAAATTGAAATTCTTGCATAACAAAATGCATTTAACTGCAATTTTTTGCTGTTTTTTTCCTGTTTGATTTTATTTTTTACATGTCTTTTATTTTTTTAGTGAATTTATGGTCGAATGAATAATTTATTTAAATAATAATTTTCATATTTTTTTTACATTTTTTTTCCACTTATTTCGCAACTTTTGAAAAATAGGGACCTAATTTATAATAAGTTTATCACTGGATGTGAGCCTAATTAAGTTTGCTTTTAGGGACCTGAGCCTTATTTTCACTAAAATCAAATCCATGCATAAACACACACGCACACACACACACACACACACACACACACACACACACACACATATATATATATATATAGTAAGTGATGAAAAAATTGACTTTGTACATTGTATTAGATTAATTTACACATAAATTTTAGAAAATAATTACAAGACTATGCACATAGCCAAACCAATTTGTTACAATATGTGCCTACCGAGATCTCCTTTAACAAGAACCAAAACATATATGAACAAAATTGGAGTATCTCGACCATCGATCACAGAATATATTGTGATATCTACAATATGAAATTAAATTACCAATTGATGAAGACCTGCAATCGACATGGAAGCAATGAATTAAATTCAGTTCATTAGTAGTTCACGATCTATTAGATTGTCATCTGTAATCAAGGACCTTCTATTAGAAAATAACATTATATTTAATATAAAACGGAAAGATATGAAGAGATTTCGACTAGCAATGAAGAATAAAGTAGCAGCCTAAAGGTCGAAGAGATATATGAATTAGAGACTTATATATAGGGTCGTTTAGATAGATATTTGGAAAATAGTTTTACCAATTCCCTCTTAATCGTAGCCCTGTCCTTTTTTAGCCACCTCAAGGAGGTTATCTTCCAGCTGATTTTACTTTCAATCATCATTGGCCATAAACATATTTGGCCTAAATTTGATATTTATAATTATTTAATCAGTGTGTTTTCAATATCGTATGTCGATTTATTTATAAATATATATAACATTATTTATTTTTAAATAGTATTCAAATTATATGATTAATATTTCATAATTAACTTATGAAAATTATAGATTAATTAAATCGTTTGGTCTTTAAAAGAATTTGCTATTTTGGTTGTGTAACTTTTCGATGTAGATTCGGTTAGCAATTAACATCGAACTATTAAAATGTTAACATTCACATGTCACTTTGTAGGTAGTGAAATGTTATGGATTGATTTATTAAATTAGCCTTGGTAAAGTCTTATTTTAAATTAATAAGCGCTACCCATTTGTGGTATTTATATATACGACATTTATAATTAAGATTTCGTATCCCACTAGGTGGACATGAATTTCATATCCCAAGTAATAGGAAATTTGTATCCCTTGGGATTCAGTTGTGTAACGACCAGGATTTTTGGTTGAATTATTTTAAATATTTAATATTTTTTAAATATTGAGTTGATAGTATAAATGATATTTTATATTGATTTATCGATTTAATAATCGAAATGCGAGTTAATTTCAAGTATATTGAAATATTGTACTACGAGAATCTGAATAATTGAATTCGAAATTTAAAACTGAATCGAGACAGTTCAGATGATCAATACAAAATTCTTTTTGAATTAGAATAAAAATATTAATTTATTATCGTGGAATTTAATTGTTTTTAATTTAATTTATATTATATCAATTTAAATTAATGTTTTTCCATATGATCGAATAAATCTTTGAAACATGCCCCAGTGTGTTCATAATAGTGGGTAAACACTATAAATGTCAGTTGTTATGTTCAAATAGGAGTTCGAAATCAGTGGGATAATTTAATTAATTAAATCATATCGTTAATTCCAAACTAAAACAAATAAATAAAAAAACAAATTAATAATAAAGGGGTTTCCTTCTACCCTAAGTAAATTAATATACAGTACATGGTAAGGACAATAGGCATTTAATTACGTAGTCCTAGTTTCTTCATCACTAAGCTATCTTCTAGTCTATTTATACACGACCTTCCTCTCTGTAGATCTTTTCATTTTTTTCACTCTTCTGGAAATCAAATTCCATGGAAAGTTCAAGCAAAAACTATGT
Organism: Allium sativum; assembly: GCA_030737875.1. NCBI lineage: Eukaryota > Viridiplantae > Streptophyta > Magnoliopsida > Asparagales > Amaryllidaceae > Allium > Allium sativum. The sequence continues at coordinate 663,521,160 of CM060919.1, forward strand.
CGTCCACTTTAAAAGTCTAAACCCACACCTCATCTAAATTAAAACTACTACTACCCTCGTCCTCCATTCTAAATAAAGAGCCACTGTCCTCAGCCCAAAAGAATTTCATGCGAGCTATGAAATCAAATCTTCCTCTCCCTTAATTCAAATCAGACTCCTTGTAAAATCGATTCAAGCGTTCTGCACTCGAAGTCACTGCGGATTTGGCGATGTCAGTGCGCAATAGTTGGGATATCAGCTTCGAACATTGACGAGGGCTAGAGTTCGAGGAGGGATCATCGCAAGCTCAGGAAGGGAGATCGATTTCGAACTGTACGTGTAACACCCCGTGATTTTAAATATTAAAAATTAACGAATTAAAGAATACTTAATTTCAACTGTTAGAATTAAGGGAAATGGGTTACGCCATTGCGTTCGTCTCGGAATTCTGCTTGAGACGGAGTCCGATTTTGCGTGAATTGGACTCCGTATGAAGAAGTTATGGCCTTCCGAAGTTTCAGAATTTAAATAAATTAAAAACGGTTCGAAATTCAAATTCAGACATGGGAGCAGGCTGGGCGGGAATTCTCCCGCCCAAGGGCCAGGTCGTCCAGGTGGTCGACCTACCCATATAGGTCGACCAGGGGATCGACCAGGTGGTCGACCTGGGGGTCGACCTGCCCCCCTAGGGAGATCTGAAAGATGACGCTGTTTCGACTCATTGCTGAGTCATTAGGGCTGAGGTGTTATTCTATCCTGACTGGATGGTCTTGATAGCTTCTAGGGTTAATCCGATGGCTCTAAATTAATTAAAATTCTATATAAGCTACCTTAACTCTCAACCTAAAATCACACTAATTCATACCAAGAGCCGCCATGCCGTCAATGGAGAACCTAGAGTAGCCACCGTTCTCTTTCAACTCAAAAACAAGATAGAAGCAGGAATCAAAATCAAATCTAATCTAAATTAGGATAACAGTTAGTTTACATCAAAGGCGAGCAATTCAGTTTCAGAATACAGATCCCTAAAAAACAAGACTGTTCTTTTGTTGTGAGTATAATTTCTTTCACAAAATAATTAATTAATTTAATTGTGATAAGTTATAATTGGGATTATGAGAATATGACTTCGAATCATGTGATGTTATCGTTGGCAGTTGTGTTATTATGGATCTATTTCATATGTTGAATTGTATATGTTTAACTTGATTCATCTTATGCAAGTTTGGGATGTTAGATTGTATGTATATGAATCTTATGCAAATTTGGGATGTTAAATCATATGCTAGTTTATGAATCTTATGCATGTCTGTAGGTGGATTATACACAAGTTCATATGTGAATCATGTAGATACATATGCTAGTTTATATGCAAACATGTGAATCTTATGCATGTCTGTAGGTGGATTATACACAAGTTCTATACGCCCATTGCCTGTGCTAGTTTTGTATGTGAATCATATGCTAGTTTGAATGAAATTCATATGCAAGTTGTAGGAAAACCATATCCATATATGCAAGTTCATGATTACATGTTTAGATCTATATTTAGATCCATGATAGTTTATGCAAATTTATGTATATCCATTGCATATGCAAGTTATTGGCTATGTAAACTTATGTCATGATTCTTAGATCTATTTTGTGTGTTGTGATGCTGCTTTTCTTTTTATAAGTTAGACTATTTTCGAGTCTAACATATGTCATATTAAAACGTACGAATAGCGTGGGGACAATGGGAAAATATTAAATATACATAATTGTGAATTGGCATAAAATGGCCTTAAAGGCATATAATTAATTTGAGACATTAATTGGTATAAATTTATATACCTGAAATTATAGACATAATTTAGGTGACAATTTTGGACATAAATTAATTTGGAATTTATTAACAAATTTGAATAGGGATATTAATCCAATTTAGGGTTAAATAATTATGTGTAATAATTAATCGCCTAAGACATGTGGTTAGACTCGTTTGTGGTATAAGATTGCCCGGACCCGCCCGGCAAATCCAGCAACCATAAACCGTAGTCTAATGTGAGAGGGCAAAGGCATAAATTAAATGTGTAACGATTGTAAAGACACGAGGTTAGGCTCATTTGCGGTATAAGACTACCCGGACCCGCCCGGCAAATCCAGCAACCGCAAACGGTAGTCTAATGTGGGAGGTCTTTACAAGGTTACGGTTCTAATGAATTAAGTAACACTTAACCAGATAAACATGTGGTGGGACATGAGGGTTAAGTGGGTAGCCTGGATGGCACGTGAAATACGATTAGAAACATTTAACCAAGTTGAAAACATGTAAGAAGACATGAATAAGAAGGGGTTAAGTGAGAAGTTCTAGTAGGGACCAAGCATAGGTGGAAAGCTTGTGTCAAACATGGGGACCCTTTTCAAACTAGTAACCCATTAAGTATCTTTGTGAGCTCGAGTTAGATCGAGGATGCGACACGCTTACTGGGTTTGATTGTAAGAGGTCAAAACGGGTTAGCGGTGGCAATGCAAGTCCAACGGGGTCATGTGCGTGCGTGGGTCCGGGCTGGAAGGTAAGACGTTGTTGCATCGTGTAGATATAAGCCGTGCATCTTTAGTGGTATCGGGTTGCCACTTTGGAGAGTGATACACCCCACTATGGGACCAGCACGGGTATCTACGAGTTAGGGAGCCGATCACAAGGGGGTCGTGGGCACAACTAGTGGAGATTGGGGCAGGCGGCACCTATGAAGGCAACTAGGGGTACACGAAACTACCATTATCATTATTGAGTTCTGTAGACGGGATCAACTTTTAGTGTGACTAGTAATGGTGCAGTATAGTAATTATCCTATAGTGATTAGGAACGAGATTAACGCCAGAATATTCCTCTTGTTTGCTTTGTCATGCCCACTTGTTTCACGGTCATACCTTGTTTTACCAGTTTATGCCTTATCCTAATTACTTTAATACTTATATTGTTAAAGTCATTATACTCGCCAGACTTTATGTCTGACCCCCTTTGTTTTCGCCTCTTTTCTTCCTCCCCCCCCAGGTTATCAGGGTGGGACTAGTACTAGTGGAGCTTGATCTTGGATCTCTTTCTCACTCTTTTGGAAGTTCTTGGATTGCTGAAAGTAAAGTTCAACTCATCTCTTTTATGGCTACTTATGTTGGGGTTATGCTTTTCATTTTATGTACTCAGAAAAGAATTTTTCAAGATGGTTACTAAGTGTACTTGGTTTTTTCTATTGGTTTATGAAGTTGTTGTAATCAAACTATTTCTCCGCTGCAATAAATGTTTTTTTGAAAATTTTCAAGTACCAATATATGTATCTGTCTTGTTATATTCTTTTCTATTCACCAATAATACTCCATGAAAGTTAATGCATTCTCTTTGAGAGTGATGTTAATGGACGTGGGATGTTACACGTGGTATCAGAGCTGAAGGTTAATAGAACAGATAAGTGATTTTGAAAAACTGTTTTTCAAAAGCGTTTTATAAAGGAATACTTTCAAAAGTATGTTTTAAAGAGAGTATTTTCAAGAGGAAAGTTTGTTTTAAAAACATAACCCCCAAGAGCCATATATCTTTCCTTCGATTCTCCGTTTTGAATCCCTTCCTTTTTCTTTTTCAGCATGTCTGGGGAACCTGAGATACCCGAGGGCATAACGATACCAGGCTGGTTATAAGGTATCTGGAGGCTATGGCAACTGCCGCAGGCCCAGCAAATGTTCCTCCTCCCCCAGCTGCAGTCGCTCCTCCTCCTTCCCCGCCACGCGTTGATACTTTTTCAAATATATGCAAAGACTTTCGAGCATTGGGCGAAAAACCTTTTCACGGATCAAAGACATTTGTTGAAGCTTGAAATTGCCTTAAGGAGGTAGAAGACTTATTTGGTATTTTCGAGATAGAAGATGGAAGGAAGGTTTGATTGGCTGCTTGGTTAATGAAGGACGAAGCCTCGTTTTGGTGGGAGGTCGCGAATGGAGAGCATCCAGTAGAGACGTGGATGGATTTCAGACATAGGTTCAAAATGAAATTTCTCTCATGAGCAGAAGAGAATTTATACATGGAAAGATTCTTGGCATTGAAGTAGGGGAATTTATCACTAAAGGAGTACTTCAACAACTTCAATCAGTTGGCGAGGTTTGGTTTAGAATTGGTGAACACACCTGAGAAGAAGGCTCTGAGGTTCGTTAAAGGCTTGAATGAGCCGCTACACGGGTTGGCTATGACCCACATTCCTATGGGGGCCACCTTTGAGAAACTAGTTGACATGGAGCTTATGCACGAAGAGGAGAAAGGTGCTAATGCTAATAAGGCACCAGAAAAGAAAGGGGATCAAAAGAAATCACAACAGCAAAACAAGAAAGGCGGTAAGGATAGCAATGGCAAGGGAAAGAAAAGGTGCTTTAATTGTGGAACACCAGGCCATCTGAGCAAGGACTGTATGAAGAAGAAGAAGATTGGCTGTTTCCACTGTGGAGAGGCAGGACATCTAATTAAAGACTGCCCGAGAAAATAGGGGCAATGGCAAAGAACAGGGTCCACTTCTGGAGGGCAGATTCAGGCTCTCATGGTGCCAGAGCAGGCAAGAGGGCAGATTCAGGCTCTCATGGCACCAGGACAGGAGGGAGATAGAAACATTTCTGTTGAAAGTTTGGTTTTTCTGTTTGATCATCATGTTCGTAATTTATTTGATTCTGGCGCTTCACACTCGTTTGTGTCTGCTTCGTTAGTTGAAACACTGCACCTAAATACTAGTCTAGTTACGGATCCCATAGTAGTCTCAAATCCTATTGGTGGTTTGGCTCATCTTTCAATGATTTGTCAGGATTTGAGAGTGTCTATTTTGAGTGTTGAGTTTGAATGCAACGCCTTCGTTCTTGGCTTCACGGGTTATGGATTGATTCCACGCATGGATTGGTTATCCAGAAATGGTGTTGTCATCGATTGTGAAAAGAGAGTGGTTAGACTTATGACTCGCCTTGGAAACTCTCTCGAAATCTCTTGTAAACCCATACAATCTTTCATGCTTAGTTACCTAGAATCTCTTGATGCGTCTGTTGAAAACTTGCAGTCTGTTAGAGTAGTGCGTGAATACTCAGATGTATTTGAAGTGGTGAAGGGCTTACCTCCAAAGCGGGAGATAGACTTCCGCATATACCTTGTTGATAATGCAAAACCCGTAGCTCTACCCGTTAGACACATGGCTCCTAGGGAGAGAAAAGAGCTCAGTAAGCAAGTCAAAGAGCTGCTCGAAAAGGGGTTTATAAGGTGGAGTATTTCTGAATGGGGTGCTCCAGTAGTATTCGCAACCAAAGCAGATGGTTCACTTCGCCTATGCGTTGATTATAGGTAGCTAAACAAGCTGACCAAGAAGAATAGGCACCCACTTCCTAGAATAGATGACTTGTTTGATCAGCTTGTAGGTGCGTCTGTTTTCTCCCAACTAGATTTGTCTACTGGGTTCCATCAGCTAAGAGTGGCTGAAGACAACATTGATAAGACCGCGTTCAGAACACCAGATGGTTTCTTTGAATGGCTTATCATGCCTTTCGGCTTGACAAACTCACCCGCTTACTTCGTTGACTTGATGAGTAGGGTGTTTAGAGAATTCCTTAATAAGTTTGTGGTGGTTTTCGTAGACGTCATTTTGATCTTCTCGAAGAATGAAGAAGAGCATGCTTTGCATTTAAGGGAAGTCATGAATACTCTTAGTACACATCAGCTGAAGGCCAAATTCTCCTAATGCCATTTTTGGAGAGAAGAGGTGAGGTTTCTTGGACATGTGGTGTCCAAAGAGGGGTTAGCCGTGGACCCCGCAAAAGTAGTTGCGGTGCAAGATTGGAAGGTTCCACGGAATGCAACCAAAGTCCGAAGCTTTCTCGGGCTAGCGGGCTTTTACCGAAAATTCATTAAAGACTTTGCTAAAATCTCAGCCCCACTCACAAAGATTAACAAAGAAGAACCTAACTTTCGCTTGGGATTTCGATTGTGATATTGCTTTCCAACGTTTGAAAAGGGCTCTAACAACAACCCCAGTTCTGACATTACCGGATGGGAGCAAGATGTTTACCATATACACGGATGCATGTGGTACGGGACTAGGTGTTGTCTTGATGCAAAAAGGGAAGGTAGTAGCTTATGGAGGCAGATAATTGAAAGTACATGAGAAAAACTACCTAACCCACGATCTAGAGTTGGCTGCCATCGTCTTTGCGCTTAAGTCTTGGCGCCATTATCTCCTAGGTGAGAAGTTTGAATTGTATACCGACCATAAATCGTTGAAGTACCTTTTCTCGCAGAAAGATCTTAACTTAAGACAACAAAGGTGGATGGAATTTATAGCCTCTTATGATTTTGAGATTTCCTATACCCCAGGCAAGGGCAATGTGGTAGCGGATGCCTTAAGTAGATGAAGCTGACCTTGAGTCCTCTCTTGGTCAAAAGGCAAAGCTTGGAATATATAGCAAACCTTAATTTTAGACCCTCCTCTGAAATTGTGCATGGTCTGTTAGCATCACTAGAGGTGTGGCCTACTCTTTTGGACTCAATAGGAACCGCACAACGAGAAGACCCTCAGCTAGTTGATGTGATGGAAAAGCTAGTTAGGGGTGAGACTTCTAGTCACCTCAATAGATACTCCATCGATGATAGGGGTTGGTTGAGACGAGATGGAAGGTTATGCGTCCCACAAGTAAGGGATTTAGTGAAGACGGTTCTCGAAGAGGGGCAGCATTCCAAACTGACCATACACCCAGGCGGAGACAAGATGTATAAAGAAATAAAAAGGGTTTTCTTTTGGAATGGCATGAAGAGTGATGTAGCTGAGTTCGTCGCTAAGTGTTTGATATGCCAGCAAGTCAAAGCGGAGCAGAAGAAGCCTGGTGGTTTGCTTCATCCCCTAGAGGTCCCACGGTGGAAGTGGGATAGCATTTCGATGGACCTTGTTGATGGGTTGCCTAGGTCAAGAAGGGGCAATACCAGTATTTGGGTAATAGTGGACAGGCTCACTAAAAGCGCTCACTTTATGCCTGTTAAAAGTAGAAGAACTGCCTCGTCCCTAGCATCCATTTATCTCAAAGAAATAGTTCGACTCCATGGGATACCCTCCACCATAGTGAGCGATCGAGATCCTATCTTTACGAGCGAGTTTTGGAAGAGTTTGCAAGAGGCAATAGGCACACAATTATGCTTAAGCACGGCCTATCACTCCCAAACCGATGATCAGAAGAAAAGAGTGAACAGAGTATTAGAAGTCCTCTTGAGATTGTGCATTCTTGACTTTGGAGGGACATGGGAGGATCATCTTCCTTTGGTGGAATTCGCCTACAACAATAGCTACCAAGCCACCATAGGAATGGCGCCCTTCGAAGCTTTATATTGAAGACCGTGTCGATGATCAACTTGTTGGTGGGAGTCTATAGACAAGCTCGTACTTGGGCCAGACATGATTAGGGAGACCTCAGAAAAGGTGGACTTGATAAGAAGACGGATGAAGGCTGCACAAGGTAGACAGAAGTCCTACGCAGACAAAAGAAGGACTGGCCTTGAATTTAAGGTTGGAGATAGGGTGTTCCTTAAATTATCTCCTTTGAGGAATGTCATTCGCTTTGGGTCCGTAGGAAAGCTAGCACCAAGATTTGTAGGTCCATTTCCTATCATTGAAAGGATTGGGACGATGGCTTACAGAGTAGAGCTACCCAAGAGACTGTCTGGAGTTCATAATGTTTTTCATGTTTCTCAGCTACGAAAGTGCTTACATGAATCTGCAGAAGTGGTGGAGCCAAATATACTAGAGGAAGTAGAAGTGGAATGAGAAGCGACGGTGAGAAGAGTTCCAACTCGTATCTTGGGTACGGAAGTCAAAAAGCTACGCAACCGATAAGCCAAGCTTGTTAAAGTTCAATGGAGTGATGCTGAGGAAGACGCGACTTGGGAAACTAAGAGGAAAATACGCGCAGCCTACCCTTTTCTCTTTGAGGGTATCTCCTTGATCTCTTTTTCCATAAGTTTATACATGCTTATATCTACCTTTTCAAGTATATATCCTCAGTCCCATTCTTTATCCTTAGGTAGAAACCGATGGATGTAAACATGTGTTTGAAACATGTTATGGTTGATGGTTGCGAGTGGTTGCATGTGGTTGCTAGTGGTTGCTCGTGGATGCATGTACACACAATTTAGGCACTAGATCGGCTCAATCGCTTTCATATTGCATATAAATGTGTGTGCATATTTAAATTAATGGATGTATAATGGTTGTGTTATCATATGGATGTTGCATTCTGATGAATGGTTATGCACACATGTAGAAGTAATATGTATCGTTAGGATTCTTTTGCATGCATAATGGACGCATGGCACTATCATGATTTGCATTAATGAGGTCAACTGAATCAGTAGACTGCCTAATTTTGCATTAGATAAGGAGCATATACACACACTTATTGCATATGTTCATACGGCATTAGAAGTCTTGGAAGGACAATGGATGCCTATGTTTGATGGTTGAGTAGATGGATGATTGGATGTTAGGATATACATTCTCCTTAACTTGGAGATTTCGGGGGAGAAATCCTTTAAGGAGGGGAGAATGTAACACCCCATGATTTTAAATATTAAAAATTAACAAATTAAAGAATACTTGATTTCAAATGTGAAAATTAAGGGAAACGGGTTACGCCATTGTGTTCGTCTCGGAATTCTGCTTGAGATAGAGTCTAGGTTTGCGTGAATTGGACTCCGTATGAAGAAGTTATGGCCTTCCGAAGTTTCAGAATTTAAATAAATTAAAAACAGTTCGAAATTCAAATTCAGACAGGGGAGCAGGTTGGGCGGGAATTCCCCCGCCTAAGGGCCAGGTCGACCAGGGGGTCGACCTATCCCCCCCCCCCCCCCGCCCTGAGAGACCTGAAAGATGACGGTGTTTCGACTCGTTACTGAGTCATTAGGGCTGAGGTGTTATTCTATCCTGACTAGATGGTCTTGATTGCTTCTAGGGTTAATCTGACGGCTCTAAATTAATTAAAATTCTATATAAGCAACCTATCTCTCAACCTAAAATCACACTAATTCATACCAAGAGTCGTCATGCCGTCAATGGAGAACCTAGAGTAGCTGTCGTTCTCTTTTAACTCAAAAACAAGATAGAAGCAAGAATCAAAATTAAAACTAATCTAAATTAGGATAACAGTTAGTCTACATCAAAGGCGAGCAATTCAGTTTCAGAATACAGATCCCTGAAAAACAAGACTGATCTTTTGTTGTGAGTATAATTTCTTTCACAAATTAATTAATTAATTAAATTGTGATAAGTTATAATTGGGATTATGAGAATATTACTTTGAATCATGTGATGTTATCGTTGGCAGTTGTGTTATTGTGGATTTATTTCATATGTTGAATTGTATATGTTTAACTTGATTCATCTTATGCAAGTTTGGGATGTTAGATCATATGTATATGAATCTTATGCAAGTTTGGGATGTTAAATCATATGCTAGTTTATGAATCTTATGCAAGTCTGTAGGTGGATTATACACAAGTTCATATGTGAATCATGTAGATACATATGCTAGTTTTTATGCAAACATGTGACATTAATTTACATGTTTAGATCCATATGCAAGTTCACATCTTTGTGTTTAGATCTATATTTAGATCCACGGCAGTACATAGTTATGCAAATTTATGTTCTATATGCCCATTGCCTATGCTAGTTTTGTGTGTGAATCATATGCTAGTTTGAATGATATTCATATGCAAGTTATAGGAAAACCATATCCATATATGCAAGTTCATGATTACATGTTTAGATCTATATTTAGATCCATGATAGTTTATGCAAATTTATGTATATCCATTGCTTATGCAAGTTATTGGCTATGTAAACTTATGTTATGATTCTTAGATCTATTTTATGTGTTGTGATGCTGCTTTTCTTTTTATAAGTTAGACTATTTTCGAGTCTAATTTATGTCATATTAAAACGTACGAATAGCGTGGGGACAATGGGAAAATATTAAATATACATAATTGTGAATTGGCATAAAATGGCCTTAAAGGCATATAATTAATTTGAGACATTAATTGGTATAAATTTATATACCTGAAATTATGGACATAATTTAGGTGACAATTATGGACATAAATTAATTTGGAATTTATTGACAAATTTGAATAGGGATATTAATCCAATTTGGAGTTAAATAATTATGTGTAATAATTAACCGCCTAAGACACGAGGTTAGACTCGGTATAAGACTGCCCGGACCCGCCCGGCAAACCAGCAACCACAAACGGTAGTCTAATGTGAGAGGTAAAATGCACAATATAAATGCGTAACGATTGTAAAGACACGAGGTTAGGCTCATTTGCGGTATAAGACTGCGCGGACCTGGCCGGGAAATCCAGCAACTGCAAACGGTAGTCTAATTTGGAAGGTCTTTACAAGGTTACGGTTCTAATGAATTAAGTAACACTTAACAGGATAAACATGTGGTGGGACATGGGGGTTAAGTGGGTAGCCTGGGTGGCATGTGAAATACGATTAGAAACACTTAACCAAGTTGAAAACATGTAAGAAGACATGAACAAGAAGGGGTTAAGTGGGAAGTTCTAGTGGGGACTAAGCATAGGTGGAAAGCTTGTGTCAAATATGGGGACCCTTTTCAAACCAGTAACCCATTAAGTATCTTTGTGAGCTCGAGTTAGATCGAGGACGGGACACACTTACTGGGTTTGGTTGTAAGAGGTCAAAACGGGTTAGCGGTGGCAACGCAAGTCCAACAGGGTCATGTGCGTGCGTGGGCCCAGGCTGGTAGGTAAGACGTTGTTGCATCGTGTAGATATAAGGCGTGCATCCTTAGTGGTATCGGGCTGCCACTTTGGGGAGTGGTACACCCCACTGTGGGACCAACACTGGCATCTACGAGTTGGGGAGCCGATCGCATGGGGGTAGTGGGTACAACTAGTGGAAAGAGGGGCAGGCGGCACCTATGAAGGCAACTAGGGGTACACGAAACTACCACTATCATTATTGAGTTCTGTAGGCGAGATCAACTTTTAGGGTGACTAGTAATGGTGCAGTATAGTAATTATCCTATAGTGATTAGGAACGAGATTAACGCCAGAATATTCCTCTTGTTTGCTTTGTCATGCCCACTTGTTTGACGGCCATATCTTGTTTTACCAGTTTATGCCTTATCCTAATTACTTTAATAATTATTTTGTTAAAATTATTATACTCGCCAGACTTTATGTCTGACCCCCTTCGTTTTCGCCTCTTTTCTTCCTTCCTCCCCCCTCCCCTTGGTTCTCAAGGTGGGACTAGTACTAGTGGAGCTTGATCTTGGATCTCTTTCTCTCTGTTTTGGAAGTGCTTAGATTGCTGAAAGTAAAGTTCAGCTCATCTCTTTTATGGCTACTTATCTTGGGATTATGTTTTTTATTCTATGTACTCAGAAAACAATTTGTCAAGTGTACTTGGTTTTTTTCTGTTGGTTTATGAAGTTGTTGTAATCAAACTATTTCTCCGTTGTAGTAAATGTTGTTTTGAAAATTTTCAAGTACCAATATATGTATTTGTCTTGTTATATTCTGTTCTATTCACCAATAATACTCCATGAAAGTTAATGGGGAGAGTGACATTAATGGACGTGGGGTGTTACAGTATGGTTTATTCGATCTGAAATTTTGGAAAAAGTTTGAATAAGCGTTATTTGGTGGGATTATGAGTCGCGTTTTTTCCTACTGCTACTGTGCATGGTGGAGCAGTCGCATTTCACTGTAAGGAGTTATTAGAGTAGATGATTGTCGATTAGGGCTCGAATTGGGCCAACCGATCATCAGTTCAGAAATCTGGGCAAAGTTTTGGGTTTAATGGATTCAGAAGTTTCTGATGCGAATTTTTGGTAGGATCTGCAGTTGATTTACATCATTGTTCGTCATTATGTGACCTGAACTAGGAGCTTGATGCGTTTCAGAAGTGGCATTGGAGTTTTCGTTGGGTTTAGTATCATTCGTGAACATCTGGAAAAAAGAGGAGAGACTAAAATGGCCTTTAGTGTTGTTTTATTGAGAAGAAGGATGGCCAGATGTACGAGATTTTAAAATGGAATTGGAGTTTCCTTTGTGCTCAGGAGGAGATGAATTAATTAAATAAGTCTTTATTTAACTCGATTAATTGTATATGTATGTACATTTAGTGAACAAACTTGAAAAAAAAATCTACGTTCTTCATACGGTACAGATTGGAGTAAATTTATAGTACGATGGAGTTGAAAAGGAGAAGACGTTAACAACATGGAGTAAGTTATAAATTAAATAATTAATATTGTTAATTAATTTAATTTTATATAATCAAATCGTACAATGCAATACAAGTTGGGAAAATCTTAAAATAGAATTCATGATTGCAGATTAAATCTGGACTTCATTCGTGGTCGGTCGACATTGACTAGAATTTAATTTAAATCGAATGATATTCAATTTAATTTAAATCAAGGTATTTTGACAAATGAAATCAGGTGAGTAATTATCACCCAGAAGTTTACTTAAATTTATTTATTTATTTTCATTAAAAATAAATTATTGGATGTTTGGATGCATTTAAATATTTTTGCGGCTATTATATATTAGTTATTTAGGCTTGGTGTTTGTGGCTAATATATATATATATATATATTGGTGGTTGGATAGTTCCCGCAGTATCATTAGCGGATGCCCGCGGTATCACTAGCGGATGATTTCCCAATGCGCCCCATAATATATATAGTGGATGACCTTCATACCACAATATCCTACCTCGAAGCAGGATGGGTATTATTTATGTTGGCTAACATCTGTGGATGTAGGAAAACAGGTTGGAGGGATCCAACTGGATTCCTCAAAAATATAATTATTTGTTTGTTTCATATATATTATCATATATGATGTGTTTGAAAACCTGTGGTTGATAATTGTGTGTTTTTGATTGATTGAACGTCACTGGCCCTGAATATTGATTTATAAACATATTGTGATAAGGATGTTTAGTGATTTAAAAGGGAAATCCATTTTTCTAAAAATAGAATTCGAATTTTGAATGGACTAGAAAACTTGTTTTGTAAAATAAAAACAAGTATTGAATTTATAAACAATATTTATAAATTAGATAATGCAATGAATTTATAAACAACGTTTATAAATAAAATAGAAAAAAATTCATTGGATAATACTGGGAAATGGGATGAATTTATAAACGGAGTTTGTAAATAAAAAATGGAATAATTATCATTGGATAATTGGGGAATATAATTTCAAATGTGAATTTAAATAAGAATCGGAAATCGTTTTAAGTAGAAAACACTGAAATCTATTCTGATATTCGGAATGTAAATTTAAATTGGATAAATAAATTAGATTATGTCGAATATATAAAATCAGTTATATCCAGAGAGGATAATGGAATTTTATTTGATAGAAACTAAAATAAAATATGTAAATTAGTTATATGTATAAGTTATAATAAATAGAATATTCCAAAATAAGATTTTGGTTTTAAAATGGATTTTTAAATGGAACTTATTGAATATATAAAGCAAGAAAATTTATGAATGCTGTTTATAAATGTAGGAAATAATTATCAAGAGATAGTTTGTAATTTTAAATTCAAGTATGAATTTAAAATAGAAAGTTGAAATCATTTCGAAAAGGGAACGGCGGTTTTTATTCCAGAATTCGGAATATAAAAGGAATGGAGTTTTAAATAGAATTTTTGAAATGAAACTTGTTGTTAATATATATAAGACAAGGAAGTTGGACTTATAAACGATACTTATAAATCTAGTGAAATAAATTATCATTGGATAATTTAGAGTTTTAAATTCAAATAGAATTTGAAAATAGAAAATTCAAATAGAATTTGAAAATAGAAAATTCAAATAGAATTAGTAAATAGAAAGTTGAAATCATTTTGAAATGGGAACGACGAAATATATTTCAGAATGCGGATTTTAAACAAAATTGAAATAAATCCAAAGGATTTATAATTTATAAAAGGAAATAGAATTAAATATAGAAGATCGAAGCATAAATAAATTTATTACCGAGTAAGGAAAAATCGGCAATTATAGATAATCGAAAATATTTTGTTGAATTGGGAAAATTGATTTGATATATATTAAAAATATATTAGAATGGAGTTAAATTTATTATAAACGAAGTTTAAACGTTTATATATATACTAATATAATTAAAACGAACTTGCCACAACACGGTAGTTCGTAAATTGGCGTTTCGAACTTCAATTGAGTATATATATCTCAATTTAAGTCGAAATTCTTTGAAACAAGAATCCTCGGGACCGGTTGAATACTAGTTTTCTAATGAAAGAGAAAAATCTATAATAAACTTTATAAATTTTGAGTTATATCAAAATCAAATTTCCATAAAAATAGCGCCGTAACCATTTTAAAACCATAAGGGTTTATTTAAATAAATAAAAGGATTTTAAGTAAAAAAAATCCGAATTTCCATTAGAAAAATCCAGACTTGAGATATAAAATAAATGAACTCAAGTGGAGTAAGTGAACTGATTTTTGAAACAAAAATCAGATTTTTAAATATGAAATAGAATTGACTAATTTGAAGAATAATTAGTTAATAGAGTTTTGAATCGAAATTGGGTATTGGATAAGTGAATGGGGGTTATGAAACTATATTCGAAATCGAATATGAAACTCAAGTTGAAATGAAATTAGATTGGGGTAAGTAAATTAAAAATATATCTGAACGTGTTATGTTCAATTAAAAAGTGAAATGGGCCAAAGAGCTAATTAAAGAATAAATTAGTGAATTGAGTTAGAAATGATTGACTTGAGTTAGAATAAATTGGGAATGGACATATATGGGTTAGACAGGTATGGAATGAAGTGTATGAAGGTTATAATTCAAGTGCCTGACATAAAGGTATACGTTTAAATTCAATATGAGATTTTATGTGCCCAATCGGCAAGCCGCTTGATTATTTTGATTTTCTTTTTGAATGGAAAGGGCCTAGAGAAGCGAGTTGAGGGTTTGGACTATTGACAGGTACAAAGGAGGTGCTGGCGAAATTTTTTGGAAATTTAAGGAGTTAGAATATTTTTAAGAAAATTTGATAACTAGAAATAAATATATCGATATATATAGAATTCATTAAGGAAACGAACTTAAAAATATAATATTATAAACAAAAAACGAAATCTATAATTAAATCTGGTAAAAATAGAATAGAGAATCATATATACGTTTTAAAAATGAATAAATGGGTTTTTATGATATTGATTATTCAAGATAAGCAGTCTTGTCCGTTTTGAAGTTAAGAATGTTATTCAATCAAGGTCTGAGAGGTAGTTATACCCCAACTTGATTGATTTCTTTTTAAATTGATAAATAACAGGATTCAGTATCAAAGATAAATGTTTGAATAAGATTTGGTTGAGTGCAGTATTTTGGGTTGTTGTAATGATGTTTTACACAACATTCGGTTTAACCCAAATAAGTGGAAATTTTGGAAATATAACAATAAATATTTACTAAGTACAAAAATGAATGGTCGTGGAAGGAATAAGTAATTGGAATGTTTATAATTATGTATAGGAGATATTTTTTAAGTACAGAAAATAAAAGAAGTTGAAATTTGGAAATGTTTTCCAAATAGTGTAAGAGGCCAAGATGATTTTCGAAAATATTGGATTAACAAATATTGATAAGAAAATGGAGAAGTGATTTAATTAATGAAATATTAATTAAGGGCCCAGTGATTGTTTTTTTGGATGAATGTTTGTTTGTTTTTCATCGATAGTTAAATAACCGATTATCGAAGTATTTGGCAATATCGTTGTCAATATGGAGAGACTAGTTGGATCATTATCCGAGAACCACTCTGTATTGGAAATAGCGTTGCGAATCAGATTATATGAAGATAATCGAAGACGGAGTAAAGTGCAAGGACTTTTTCTATTAATAGAAATTGTGCCTTCAGTTTCGTTCAATCCCAGCACAAACATATATGGACGAATGTCTGATAGAGTATTTCCAATGATCGCATATGTTGGTTTGTATAAATATATATGGTAGCGGAGAACTTATTTTCCTAGCATAATATCCAGAATATATTTGTGCAAGTCAACTAATGATTAACGGATCTGACAATGTGGCATTCAAAGTGATTATGTTATCAGCGAATGATGAGTAATCGTAGCCTCAGGCCTCAACAACCAGGAAATGACAAAAATCGGCAGGCAGCATGACTAAATGGGTAGCTCCCAATTAGGGTGTATTATCACCTATCTAGAGAAATTCATTTCATTCTTTATTCTATTCGATGATGTCCCATTTGGGAAAACAGTTGCTAATCCCAATCATTGGTGATATACATTCGATACACTCAAGCGAAATGAGTGGTCGATCATGTGTGGCTGGGTTACAAGATGTTCTTATTGAACCCAGTGTATTCTCCTCTAGAGATACGCTATCGGAAGGTGGTTCCATACCTTGCCATAGTTGGAAATTCATTACCCAATAAGTGCTTTCGGTTTTGATTGCATATTATGTACGTGGAGCGTGAGATGAAAGCGTTCCACTATATTTCTATTTATTTGATTTAGACACTATTATAATATCAAAAGAGTTTTGATATAAAGATTATCGTTTTCTTACGAAAAGATTTTGAAAGTTGAATCAAGTGTTTTGGATTCTCATAAGGGAAAAACCTGTTCCGTGGTATACGGCGTGGTCTTATGAGATATCATGTATTTTCTCAAACTGTTTTAAATTGTTTACTCACCCCAGTCCCATGACTGACCCAGAGTTCATTTTGTTTTGTTTACCTAAGCTCTTGGGTGCCCAAATTTGTATGGGCAGTCAAGTAGTTCAGGATTTTACAGATCTGTATAAAGGAGCTTGGAGCACGAGGCTTCAGTGTTAGATATATAGTTTTATTTCCGTAGTGTTGTATGTATTGTACTCTGATAATTGTATGTTATACAGTTAAAATTTTGTATTTCAAAAGTTATGATATATTATATTTTGTTCCGCTGCGATGTGAGATTCTGTATTGTTATTTCTGTTCTTCTTCTACCTTTTTCTTCTAAAAAAATGATTCGTATTTCTGTGATATTTGGGTAGGACGTGTGATGTATGTAGTCAACTCAGATAGTATGAATTTGCGGTTTGTTATAGTGGTATCAGAGCTTAGGTTGAGCGAATACCTAGGCTTTGGTGGATGGGGGTTAATAGAACCCTAGAATGAGTTGAGTGTATATATACGAGAGAGCGTATTTGTTAATTGATATAAAAATTGTTTTATATTGTGTTGGTTAGTCTGTTGAGTGGTTTATGAATTCTGGTCGAATCGTGGGGTGCCACGACGTCGATAAGAGTTGGTAAATACTTGAACAGAAGATTGAACATGATATTGTTTTTAAGTAGGTAAATGAAATAATTTTACTCAAAATTCTATTTTGATATAAAAGGAATAATTTTCTTAAATTATTATAACATATATGGATGTGTCTATTGTTAGGGTTATAATCAAATGAGATTATAAAATTGGAATGGTTATAGATAACCAAATATAACGTAAGATATACAATTTAGATGAATTAAATTTTAATTCAAACCAGAATTTGGAATTTAAATCCTGGGAAGTCGGAAAATATTTTCTGAAGTATGTTAGAATAATATAACTTTGTTTTAAGAGGATGTATGAATAAAAAACATTTTTTGATTGGATTTTGGAAATGATAAAGCATTGAACTCCCTTCAGTGACTGGGTAAATATTCTGATATGACTGCAGCATCATCAACATCAATTTTTGAGTTCTAAGTGATAAATTGCTACCTTAGAAAAGTTTTGATGAAAATTTGTTTCAAAGAAAACAAATTGATTTTAAAAAAATCAAATGTTTTGAATTTGGGATAGTTATAAATGTATATGTATATATTCTTTTGATTTCAAAAGGGATTTGAAATGAAAACTTAGGAATTTGAATTCTAAAATGAAATTTAACTTAAGCAAGTTAAATGGATCGAAGAAAATAAATTGATCAGAATCAATTTAAATGAATTTAGATTCATATGAAAGGAATATGAATTGGATGTGAATATATTAGTTGTAAATTATTCAGATTAAATGAATGTAAACATATATGGTATACAATGTAAATGGAAACCAAAAGTTTTGTGGAACTAAAATTTGTTGAAATATGAAGGGTTGAGTTTTAACATAAGTAGATTTTTGAAAAGAAGTGGGTTCAAACTATTTTTCCTACCTTAGTAATTTCAGGGACGAAATTCTTTTAAGTGGGAAAGAATGTAACGACCCGGATTTTTGGTCGAATTGTTCTAAATATTTATTATTGTTTAAATATTGAGTTGGTAATATAAATGATATTTTGTATTGAGTTATCGATTTAATAATCGAAATGCGATTTAATTTCAAGTATATTGAAATATTGTAATACGAGAATCTGAATAATTGAATTCGAAATTTAAAACTGAATCGAGACAGTTCAGATGATCAATACAAAATTCTGTTTAAATTAGAATAATAATATTAATTTATTATCGAGGAATTTAATTGTTTTGAATTTAATTTATATTATATCAATTTGAATTAATATCTTCTCCATATGATCGAATAAAGCTTTGAAACGTCCCAGTGTGTTCAGAATAGTGGGTAAACACTATAAATGTCAGTTGTTGTGTTCAAATAGGAGTTCGAAATCAGTGGGATAATTTAATTAATTAAATCATATCAGTTAATTCAAAACTAAAACTAATAATAAAAAAGTTAAATTAATAAAAAGGGGGTTTCCTTCTACCCTAAGTAAATTAATATACAGTACATGGTAAGGACAATAGACATTTAATTACACAGTCCTAATTTCTTCATCACTAAGCTATCTTCTAGTATAATTATACACGGCCTTCCTCTCTGTAATTCTTTTCATTTTTTTTCACTCTTCTGGAAATCAAATTCCATGGAAAGATCAAGCAAAAACTATGCCGTCCCCTTTAAAAGTCTAAACCCACACCTCATCTAAAATAAAACCGCTACTACCCTCGTCCTCCATTCCAAACAAAAAGCCACTGCCCTCAGCCCAAAAGAATTTCATGCGAGCTATGAAATCAAATCTTCCTCTCTCTTAAGACTCCTTGTAAAATTGAATCAAGCGTTCTGCACTCGAAGTCACTG
This sequence comes from Allium sativum, assembly GCA_030737875.1. Classification (NCBI taxonomy): domain Eukaryota; kingdom Viridiplantae; phylum Streptophyta; class Magnoliopsida; order Asparagales; family Amaryllidaceae; genus Allium; species Allium sativum. The sequence goes on from CM060919.1 coordinate 663,540,353, forward strand.
CGGATTTGGGGATGTCAGTGCGCAACAGTTGGGATCTCAGCTTCGAACATCGACAAGGGGTAGAGTTCAAGGAGGGATCATCGCAAGCTCAGGAAGAGGGATCGATTTCGAAATGTACAGTTTATTTGATCTGAAATTTTGGTAAAAGTTCGAATAAGCATGATTTGGTCGGATAAGGAGTCGCATTTATTCCTACTGCTGCTGTGCGTGGTGGAGCAGTCGCATTTCACTGTAGGGAGTTATTGGAGTAGATGATTGTCGATTAGGGCTCGAATTGGGCCAACCGATCATCACTTTGGAAATCTGGGAATAGTTTTGGGTTTAATGGATTAAGCAGTTTCTGATGCGAACTTTTGGTAGGATCTGCGGTTGATTTACATCGTTGTTTGTCATTACGTGACCTGAACTAGGTGGTTGACACGTTTCAGAAGGGGCGTTGGAGTTGTCGTTGGGTTTAGTATCATTCATGAACATCTGGAAAAAAGAGGAGAGATTGAAATGGGCTTTAGGGTTGAATTTTTATTGAGAAGAAGGATGGCCAGATGTGCGAGATTTTGAACTGTAATTGGAGTTTCCTTTGTGTGTAGGAGGAGATGAGGTAATTAAAGAAGTCATTTAGTTAACTTGATTAATTATATATGTATGTACATTTAGTGAACAAACTTGAAAAAAAAATCTATGTTCTTCATATGGTTCAGATTGGAGTAAATTTATAGTACGATGGAGTTGTAAAGGAGAAGACGTTAACTACGTGGAGTAAGTTATAAATTAAATAATTAATTTGTTTCATTTTATATAATCAAATCATACAATGCAATACAAGTTGGGAAAATCTTAAAATAAAATTCATGATTGCTGTAATAAGCCTAAAAATTAGAACCAATTTAAAATTTTCACTTTAGCTATTTTAATGAATTTTGAATATTTAAAATGATTTATTTTAAATAATAACGATTTAAAATTTATTTAAATCAAAGTTAGAATATATATATTTATTTTAATTATAAAACGAGCCTGAAATGGCGCGGTAGTTTGAAAATTCGATTTCAAATTTCAAATGAATGTACAGGACTCAAAATAAATCGGAGTTTAGTAAAACCAGAAATATTTGAATCTGTTTAACAATATCTTTCTAATGAATGTGAAAAATCTAGATTTCAAAACCGGAATAAAAAGTTATGTCTAGTTTAAAATTTGAAATAGTCGCTATGGAATTTAATATAATATATAGCCTTTTAAATAGCCATTGTGCAAACGACCTCCGTTTTCGACGAAACCACTTTGGTTGGATCTGGAATGTCAAATTATTGCTAGGTTTTAAATTCCATAATTTTTGGAATTAATATGTGAGTGTGGTAAATGAAAACGCGTTTGGTAATTTCTATTGAATTGGATCGACCATTAAAAAGTCCATTTTTCAAATGGTCTCCAAATTCGATGAAATTAATTTTGTTAGGATCGTATCGTCAAAACATAGCTAGATTTATTTTTCAGAAATTTTTAGAATCAGTATGTGGCCCCGTAAATTAAAATGTACGTTCAAATTTAATATTGAATGTTTTTATTGTATGAATAGAATATGTAAAAATGATCATTACTGGAAATAAAAATATGTTAACAATAAAAATCACATTTTTATTGAATGAATAGAATATGTAAAAATGATCATTATAGAAAATAAAAATATGTTAACAATAAAAATTTACATTTCTATTGTATATAAGAAATGATGAAAAATATGCATTGTTTGAAATAGAAAAGTTTAATAATAAAAACTCTACACTCCTAGCTCAGTTGGTTAGAGGTGGGCGAATTGGGATGAGACATAGGTCTTTCGTTCGAGGGCCATCTCTGCCAATTTCTAGGGGTGACTACCTAGGTAGTATGAAGACGTTGAAAAATCGGGGTATATCATTACCCGTGGGGTTTACTAAGACCGACAAGCAATGGATTGAGTGAAGTCTTAGGTTCCACACGTAAATCAAAAAGTTTAACAATAAAAATTCACATTTTTATTGAATGTAGGAATGATGAGAAATATTCATTGTTTGGAATTAAATGATTGGACAATAAAAAAAATTACATTTTTAGATAATAAAAATTACATTTTTATTGTATTACCGATTCATTAAAAACATTGTCATTTAAATGTTAGCGATGTTAGAAAAATGAACATTGGTTAAATATGATTTTGTTAGATTAAAAACATTGTTATTTAAATGTTAGCGATGTTAGAAAAATGAACATTGGTTAAATATGATTTTGTTAGATTAAAAACATTGTCATTTAATTGTTAGCGATGTTAGAAAAATGAACATTGGTTAAATATGATTTTGTTAGATTAAAAAAATTGTCATTTAAATGTTAGTGATGTTAGAAAAATGAACATTGGTTAAATATGATTTTGTTAGATTAAAAACATCGTCATTTAAATGTTAGTGATGTTAGAAAATGAACATTGGTTAAACATGATTTTGTTACATTAAAAACATTGTCATTAAAATGTTAGCGATGTTAGAAAAATGAACATTGGTTAAATATGATTTTGTTAGATTAAAAACATTGTCATTAAAATGTTAGCAATATTAGAAAAATGATCATTTGTTAAATGTGTTCTAATCCATTAAATCATTAACATTAATATGTTACCAATGTTATAAAAATAATCATATGTTTTGTTCATTAACATGTTAGCGAAGTAAGAAAAATGATCATTTGTTAAATGAATGTTTGTATGTGTTAAAAATACCATTTTTAGAAATAAATAGGAAGTGCATAAAATTTCCATGCGTTGAAATATAGTTTTGTTCATTAAAAAATATAACTTTTTTCATGGAAAATGAAGTGTACAAAATTATTTAAAGAATAAATAATTGGAGATCGTCGAATGAATTATATTTATATATAAATATAAATTAAAATAAAACGAATCACGCACGGTAGTTCGCGATTTGGAATCGTAACTTTAAACGATTATACTGAGAGATCCGACCGTCGGATTTTCCCAAAATCGAAACCATTGGTTCGCTTTGGAAAGATCTTTCCAACGATATTAAATTTGTTAAGATCCAACGGATAGATTTCGAGAAATGTGTAAATCAAATCTGAATAAAAACAGCGCTAGTGCCGCGTAATGACCTGATATGTCGTTCGAATGAAATGGGCTATTCTTATATAAATAAAAATTGCGATAAATCGTTATAAAATATTGTAAATGATATAGAATGGAAATAAACCAATTTCACTTGGTTTATAAAGTAATATGGACGGTTAGATTCTTTGACATTAATTTATAGGATTGAACTGAATTTAACCAAAGGAAAGCAATGATTTGAATTATATATATTCGAGAATTATTTGAAAAGGCCGAGTTAAATCTCATTTCAAATAATTATATGATGACTAGAAGTCGAAGATATTGAAGAAGGTGGTTGAAGACTGGCGATCTTCACATCGAATGGACAACTACTGATGCCTTTGATTGGAGTAGCTGCCTTGAAAGGGTTACAGTGGTAGTTGTCCGGACGTACTTGATATGTGAGAGTCTCTCTTCCGTATTGGACATATGAAACGAGGAATAAGGTTTATCCGGTTTCGTTCAGACCCAGAACGGACTTGTAAATGGATGTATGTATGACATTGGATTTTATTATGTGTCGATTGATTCCTATTAAATATATATCTGTTTGGTGGCGGAGAATTTATTCTCTTGCTTAACACCCTTCTCTGAGACATACGAGCTCAGAGGTTATATATCGATAGACATCAGTCGCATGGCGTGAATTGTCAGTGTGGCATGCCAAGATGCAAATGATCAAGGCTTTTATTGAAAAGTAGATGCTCGTGGTTGATGATCAAAGCACAGCTTTAAATAGCATAGCTTTGTGTATAGTGTTAATTCACGAGCCTCACACCCCAGTATGAACAAGAAATGGGAGAGGACTACAGGGAGGACATGCATTTATTTCTAATTAGGAGTGTTGTCATGGTATGGAGCCCAAATATTTTTACTTATGTGGATGATGGAAAGCGAGGTACCTCGGATTTGAGTCCCTAGTGGCTCCAAATTTACTCCCCATAGGGCGGGGAAACATATTGTTCAGGAATTACTAATCCAATAAAGTAAGTGTGGACCGTCCTTGAAGATCCAAGGTGCAGTTGCGACGGATCCTGAGACATGGGCTAGATTGTCTCGAATTCGGTAAGGATCGAAATCCAATCTCCAATACGTCATTGTACGGTTTTGATTGTAAACCTATATGTCGTGACATAGTATATGGTAGTTATGTTGTCTATGATTGATACATTATGATTGAAAATGTTTTTTGAAACATAGAGACACTAATAATAATATCGAAAGATTTTTGTTTTATACGTATCAAGCATATTTTTGTCATTATATGGTAAAACTCTATCCTCCAGTTTGAGTTGTATTATGTGATGGGACTTGAGTCTTATAATGGCTTCATTTTTCTAAAAAGCGGTGCGTTGTTTAAATGATTTACTTTTTTTTTGCACTTGCAATCCAATGGAGTAAACCCGTTCCACGTTAGCGACGTGGTCCTATGATTAGCCTTATTATTAAATAGGTTAAGTAAGATTTCTCATACTAGTCCCATGACTGACTCGTAGTTTATTTCACTTTGCAAACTCGGTGCCCCTATTTTCTACATGGACAACTTTGTATTCGGGTTTTAGCAGACTCACTCTGGATAACTATGGAGATGAAGATGGATCCTATCACTGCTATTAAACTGTTCAGACGTCATTAAGAATATAACGTTTGATTCCACTGCAGACATTTTATTAAGCTAAAACTGTATTCTGTACTAAGTATGATTCTATTATGATGTGTAACTTTGATGATTATATTATTTCCAGTGTAATTTGATGTCATTATCTGGTGTAATGCTATATTCCTGTTCTATTGTTAATTGTTTATGTGTTATATTCCAATGATTATCCTTGCTTCCGTGGCATGGGGGTTTGGGGTTATCACGGTTGGTAACAGAGCTTCGGTTAACCTTAGCTCCGGAATATAACATGTTAACGAACTCGTCAGAAATTGAATCAGCAGTATTCTAGGATGAGTAACCCATTACAGATAGGATTAGTAATGTCCTGGAATGAGTATAGTAGAATTAAATACACCCCAATAGATGCATTTACATTTAAGGATATGTCTCTATGTTTTACAATATCTTTTCTGTTGGTCTAACTCTTTGTCTGCTATTTGCAGAATAGTAGAAAATGAGTGGCAGAAATAGAAGAAGTAATTCTATGGTTCAGCAATCTAATGAGCCAATTGTGCTCCCATAACCAGAATCAGAGCTAGAAGTTCTGGTAAAGAAGTATCGAAATCTGGGTGGAGTACCATTCTTGGGCAAAGAGTCTGTTATTGAAATACAAGCATGGATGCATTCTTCTGAGAGAATTTTTGAAGGCTTAAAGCTGAGAGATGATCAGACAAGATTACTGGCATCTTGGGCACTCAAAGACGAAGCTTTAATCTGGTGGGAAATTGTTACTAAGGAAAATCTAGAAGGTAATATTACCTGGGATAGATTCAAAGAAATTTTCAAGGAAAGATTTATTCCTCCAGAAGCAACTGAGCGGTTATATGATGAGTTCTACCATCTGAAACAAGGAGATATGACCATTCAGGAGAATCAAAACAAATTCAGTGAACTTTCTCGTTTTTCCCCAAAGCTAATTGAAGATCTTTTGAGGAAGAATCCGAGGTTATTAACGGACTTCAAAGAAGGTACGAAAGTAGAGTAATTGCTCATGTGAATCTTCCTTTTTCTAAGATGATACAAATGGCTTATCGCTATGAGGATCTTGATAAGTAAGATGTTTTGGAAGACGAAGAGGAAGGCAGCTCTAGCAGCAAAAGGAAATTTGAAACTGATAGTCCAGAGGCAAGTACGTAGCCTGAGGTCAGTAAGAAGCCTAAAGCTAATAAGAAAGGGGTTAAATCTAAGGAAGAACCATTAACGACTGCCATATGCAATAACTATAATAAGCAAGGGAATTTGCTAAGGAATTGCAAATCGTCGAAGAAACAAAAGAATGATGTATCGAAATCCAATAAGAAATTTCAAGAGAATAGAGAATGCAATTTTTTCCATAATTCAGGTCATATAAAGCGAGATTGTCGGCTTTTAAAAATTGCCAAGGTGGCTCAAGTCAATAATATGATAGATGCCGCAATGCCCTCAGCTCGTAGGGAAAGGCCAGATGTTTTGGAAGGCATGCTCACTGTCAACAATTTTCCTGTTACAGTATTGTTTAATACGGGCGCGTCACAAAGCTTTATCTCAAGCAATACGGTTAAGAAGTTGAAGTTAAACTAAAGAATCTTAAAGAATCGATTAGTTTCATAATTCGATATGGGATTCTCTTATTCTCAGTTTATATTGTAAAGTGCCTGTCTCGTACTCTTCCTATCAGTTTCCTTTCAATTTGATCATTATGAATTTTTCTTAATTTGATATCATTCTTGGGCTGGATTGGTTAACGAAATACGAGGCCAAAGTTAAATGGGCCAAAATAATTGTCAAGGTTAAAATGAAGCTTCAAAATAATGTTATACCCTGTGTAGGCTTAGATTCAGATAGAAAAGAATTTTGGGCTATTCTTGAGGTCACCCCCACTGCTATTGAAGATATTCATGTCGTTAAGATTTATGCGGATGTGTTCGAAGAAGTTGATAGCTTACCTCCGCGAAGAGAAATTGACTACATGATTGATTTAGTTCCGAATGGAAGGCCAGTTGTGCATGCTATTCGAAGAATGACATTGAAAGAGAAAGAAGAATTGAGTAATCAAACTAAACAGCTTTTGTGAAAAGATCAGATCAGGCCTAGCTTTTCGAATTGGGGTGCAGCAGTAGTGTTTGTTCCAAAGTCAAACGATACCCTCAGATTGTGTGTGGATTACCGAGATTTAAATAAGCAGACACTAAAGAATAAATATCAATTGCCGCCTATTGATGATTTATTAGATCGCTTGAATGGAGCTCAAGTATTTTCGAGAATGGACCTAACCATAGGTTTCCATCAATTGCGTATTACTGAAGAATGTGTTCCTTTGATAGCTTTCAAAGTTCCAGACATATTTTATGAGTGGTTAGTAATGCCGTTCAGCTTTACTATGTCAATTTAATGAACAGAGTATTCCACGATGTCTTGAATAAATTTGTGTTGGTTTTCATTGACGACATTTTAATCTTCTCTAAGTCAACCGTTGAGCATGTGAAGCATTTGGAATAAGTTTTGGAAATTATGAGAAAGAATGTATTAAAAGACAAATTTTCTAAATGCATATTCTAGGAAGAAGAAGTAAAGTTCCTCGGTCATGTAGTATCGAAGGAAGGAATTTCAGTGGATCCAAGTAAAATCACAGCCATTCGAGATTGGAAGCAGCCTAGAACGCCTACAGAAATCAGAAGTTTTCTAGGATTGGCTGGCTATTATCAGAAATTCATTAAGGATTTTTCAAAGCTATCTAGTCCATTAACAAAACTAACCAAGAAGCGTACAAGGTTTAATTGGACGCCTGAATGTGAGGCAGCTTTCCAAGAGTTGAAAATAAGGTTGACTACTTCTCCAATGTTGACTATTATTAATGGCAATCAAGATTTGACAGTCTATACAGATGCTTCTCTTGAAGTTGTTGGTGCGGTGTTAATGCAAAGAGGCAAAGTAGTTGCTTATGTTAGCCGTCAGTTGAAGTCGCATGAGAAGAGATATCCTACTCATGATCTTGAGTTGTTAGCCGTCGTATTTGCATTGAAAATATGGGGGCACTATCTTTTGGGTGAGAAGTTCGAATTATATACAGAACATAAGTCGTTAAAGTATCTGTTCACCCAGAAGGTCTTAAATTTGAGGCAGCAGCGTTGGTTAGAATTTCTTGTGACATACGATCTAGATATTTTGTATACTTTAGGGAAAGCCAATGTTGTAGCAGATGCACTTAGCAAAAAGAATGCAATTATCGCTAATCTTGTTTTTACGCCTTCATTGATTGACACCCTTCAGAAAGATGATGAATTTATTCAGAGGATTAGTAAAAGAGTCCAGGAAGGCAAACCCTCGAGTTTCCAAATTGATAACAAAGGAGTTCTAAGGTTATTAGGCCGAATTTGTGTTTCGAATATTCCTGAGCTCAGAAGAGAAGTAATGGATGAATGTCACAAATCCATGCTTATTATCCATCCAGGGGTGAGTAAGATGTATCATGATCTCAAGCATACGTTCTGGTGGAAATCTATGAAAAGAGACATTTTCATTTATGTTAACAGGTGTTCTACTTACCAACAAGTCAATAGTGATCAGCAAAAACTTGCCGTATTGTTGCAACCACTAGAGGTTCCAGATTGGAAGTGGGATCAAATTTCCATGGATTTCATTGATGGCTTTCATCGAACCAAGAAAGGTAATGATAGTATATAGGTGATCATAGATCGTTTCATGAAGACCGCCCATTTTATTCCTGTCAGATCGACTAGAACAGCTCAAAGTCTGGTGCAGATTTATTTTAAAGAAATTGTCAGACTACATGGAGTTCCCAGTAGTATTGTTAGTGATCGTGATCCGATATTCGCTAGTAAATTCTGCGAAGCATTCCAGGTAGAGTTGGGGACAAAGTTAAATTTGAGCACCACATATCATCCTCAAACAGATGGCCAAACTGAGAGGGTGAATCGTATACTAGAAGACTTATTGCGGGCATGTATTCTTGATTTTGGAAGATCATGGGAAGATCACTTGCATTTGGTTGAGTTTTCATATAATAACAGTTATCAAGCAAGCTTAAAAATGTCAACATTCGAAGCATTGTATGGTAGACCATGTAGATCTCCCGCATGTTGGGTAGAATCAGGAAATCGACTAGTACTGGATCCCGACATGATTCGAGAAGCTTCGGATAAGGTCGATTTCATTAAGAAGCGACTGCAAACAGCTCAGAGCCGATAGAAGAGTTATGCAGATTTAAGAAGAGGAGATTTAGCATTTGTTGTTGGTGATTATGTATATTTGAAAGTTTCCCCAATGAGAGGAGTAGTCCATTTCAGGAAAACAGGGAAGTTGGCCCATAGATTTATTGGTCCATTTCCTATACTTGAGAGGATTGGAACTCTTGCTTACAGGATTCAGTTGCCAGATTGGTTGCCAGGAGTACATGATGTATTTCACGTGTCTCAACCTCGAAAGCATGTACATGATCCAGATCTGATTGTGGAAGAAGCTGCGAAACAAGATTTGAAAATCACTTCAAGCGTAGCAGTGGGAAGAGAGCCGGTGAAAATTATTGGAAAAGAAACAAGAGTTCTAAGGAACAACAAGATTCATTTAGTCAAAGTGCGGTGGAGTGGAGATCCTAGAGACTGTGCATGGGAGACCGAAGATACCATTAAGCAGGCTTATCCCAAGTGCAAAGTAAACATCTCCGATTAGCTCTGGTGCAAGGTACATTTACAATATTTTGCATTTCCGTTTTGTTTCCTACTTTACCGTTGTTTCCTTTTTGGGGACGAAAAGTTTTAAGTGGGGGAGATTATAACAACCCGGAAAATCAAAACCAATTTCAAAATTTTATTTTAGATATTTTAATGAATTTTGAATATTTTAAATGATTTATTTTAAATAATAACAATTTGAAATTTATTTAAATTGAAGCTAGAATATATATATTATTTTAATTATAAAACGAGCCAGAAATGGCGCGGTAGTTTGAAAATTCGATTCCAAATTTCAAATGAATGTACATGATTCAAAATAAATCAGATTTCAGTAAAACCAGAAATATTTGAATCTGTTTAACAATATCTTTCTAACGAATGTGAAAAATCCAGATTTCATAACGGGAATAAAAAGTTGTGTTTAGTTTAAAATTTGAAATAGTCGTTATGGAATTTAATATAATATATAGTCTTATAAATAGCCATTGTGCAAACGACCTCCGTTTTTGACGAAACCACTTTGGTTGTATCCAGAAGTCAAATTATTGCTAGGTTTAAAATTCTATAATTTTTGGAATTAATATGTGAGTGTGGTAAATTAAAACGCGTTTGGTAATTTTTTTAATTGGATCGACCATTAAAAAGCCCATTTTTCAAACGGTCTCCAAATTTGACGAAATTAATTTTGTTAGGGCCGTATCATTAAAACATAGCTAGATTTATTTTTTGGGAATTTTTAGAATCAGTATGTGGCCCCGGTAAATTAAAATGTATATTCAAATATAATGTTGAATGTTTTATATTTTAATTTAAAGAATAGCTGACTGAAACAGTCAAATGGGCTTACGAAACACATTCCTTTGTGTCCGGAATGGGGGTATTTAGCTAGGGGAGACACTAATTGGGTTTGATTTGGAGTTAGTATGGATTAATAGGCCTTTATGGAATTAAATATTTAAAATATACAAATCGGCCAATTAGAATGCTCCTTAAACCCTCATCATTTTTCTGGAAACCCAGCCGCCATAAATATCAAACGACGGATCTGCTTCGGTTATTTCGCCTTCGTTTTCTTTCAATCCACTTAACAAAATTCAGTGATTAAAGAGGGAAATTTGTAGAAAATCTTCCCATCTTTAAATCCATACCGGTGCCCTATTTTCTGGTGTGGTATTTCGCACAGACCGTCGCTCCAAAGTCCGCCTGCATCGCACTGCCTAGCGTCGCCCATCGACGATCGTACTCTACTGCACCATCATCGAACGGAGCATCGCTCCGAGCTCTTAGACGTGCTACAGTCGGATTCTGGCCTAGCGCAACGGATTGAAAGAAAAATCAACCCCTAGTTTTGAACGAAGCTGCTGAGGTACGGCGATGGTTATTAAATAGATTTGCTACACTTATAAACCGTTGCGAATTGTGATTTAATTATAAAAATCATATCTTTTTGATACGATGTCGAAATCACATGAAACAGGAACTATTGTGATCGTGACAACATCTTCTACATTCTAGAAGAGACTGGAACATATTTGGAGCTAGCTACAAATTTAGGCAAAGTCAAAACCAATGTGAGATTTCTAAATTCAAAAATAAACGGATTAAATTATATTAGGTTGCAGACGGAGTTTAGTAGCTCCTGGCACCGTCGTCCACAAACTATGGACGACTTGATTGTAATGTGGTGTGAAATTGATTGTGACTGTGAATGATTGATTGTAGTTGCAACAATAATTGATTGTGTTTGTGGTAAATCCATTGTGTTGTAAAATGAATTGTATTGTGGAAATCCTGAAAATGAAACCCTTGTATCGCTGCGAGGCCTAGGATAGCAGAGGAGCCGTGCTGGGAACGGTGCTGGTTTTAATTACCCTGCCGTTTTAATGCCAAATTTTTCTGAAATATTAATGTGTTGAAAAATATTCATATATGAAGTAAAAATTGTTCAAACAATAAAAATCACATTTTTGTTGATATATAAAATATTTATGTATGAAGTAAAAAGTGTTTGAACATTAAAAATCACATTTTTATTGTATATATAAAATTTGTAAATTATTTATGCAAGAAGTAAAAATTGTTTGAACAATAAAAATCCCATTTTTATTGTATATATAAAATATGTAAAATATTTATATATGAAGTAAAAGTTGTTTGACCAATAAAAATCACATTTTTATTGTATATATAAAATATTTATGTATGAAGTAAAAATATGTTAACAATAAAAATCACAATTTTATTGTATGAGTAGAATATGTAAAAATGATCATTATTGGAAATAAAAATATGTTAATAATAAAAATCACATTTTTATTGTATGAATAGAATATGTAAAAATGATCATTATTTGAAATAAAAATATTTTAACAATAAAAATCACATTTTTATTGTATGAATAGAATATGTAAAAAATGATCATTATTGGAAATAAAAATATGTTAACAATAAAAAACACATTTTTATTGTATGAATAGAATATGTAAAAATGATCATTATTGGAAATAAAAATATGTTAACAATAAAAATTTACATTTTTATTATATATAAGAAATGATAAAAAATGATCATTGTTTGAAATAGAAAATTTTAACAATGTATATAAGAAATGATGAAAAATATTCATTGCTTGAAATAGAAAGGTTTAACAATAAAAATTTACATTTTTATTGTATATAAGAAATGATGAAAAATATGCATTGTCTGGAATAGAAAAGTTCCCCGACACTCCTAGCTCAGTTGGTTAGAGGTGGGCGAATTGGGATGAGGCATAGGTCTTAGGTTCGAGGGCCACCTCTGCTAATTTGTAGGGGTGACTACCTAGGTAGTGTGAAGACATTGAAAAATCGGGGTATATCACTACCCATGGGGTTTACTAAGACCAACAAGCAATGGCTTGAGTAAAGTCTTAGGTTCCACACGTAAATCAAAAAAGATTAACAATAAACATTTACATTTTTATTGAATGTAGGAATAATGAGAAATATTCATTGTTTGGAATTAAATGATTGGACAATAAAAAATTACATTTTTATTGTATGTTTAATTCATTAAAAAGAATCATGTTTTAAATAAAAAGATTAGACAATAAAAATTACATTTTTATTATATTACTGATTCGTTAAAAACATTGTCATTTAAATCTTAGCGATGTTAGAAAAATGAATATTGGTTAAATACGATTTTGTTAGATTAAAAACATTGTCATTTTAATGCTAGCGATGTTAGAAAAATGAACATTGGTTAAATATGATTTTGTTAGATTAAAAACATTGTCATTAAAATGTTAGCGGTGTTAGAAAAATGAACATTGGTTAAATATGATTTTGTTAGATTAAAAACATTGTCTTTTAAATGTTAACGATGTTAGAAAAATGAATATTGATTAAATATGATTTTGTTAGATTAAAAACATTGTCATTTAAATGTTAGCGATGTTAGAAACTGAACATTGGTTAAATATGATTTTGTTAGATTAAAAACATTGTCATTAAAATGTTAGCGATGTTAGAAAAATGAACATTGGCTAAATATGATTTGGTTAGATTAAAAATTTTGTCATTAAAATGTTAGCGATGTTAGAAAAATGTTCATTTGTTAAATGTGTTCTAATCCATTAAATCATTAACGTTAATATGTTAGCAATGTTATAAAAATTATCATATGTTTTGTTCATTAACATGTTAGTGAAGTTAGAAAAATGATCGTTTGTTAAATGAATGTTTGTATGTGTTAAAAATACCATTTTTAAACATGAATAGAAAGTGCATAAAATTTCCATGCGTTGAAATATATTTTTGTTCATTAAAAAATATAATTTTTTTTACATGGAAAATGAAGTGTACAAAATAATTTAAAGAATAAATAATTGGAGATCGCCGAACGAATTATATTTATATATAAATATAAATTAAAATAAAAAGAATCGCGCTTGGTAGTTCGCGATTTGGAATCGTAACTTTAAACGATTATACCGAGATATTCGACCGTCGGATTTTCCCAAAACTAGAACCATTGGGTTCGCTTTGGAAAGATCTTTCCAACAATATTAAATTTGTTAGGATCCAATGGTTAGATTTCGAGAAATGTGTAATTAAAATATGAATAAAAACAGCGCCAAGGCTGCGTAATGACCTAAAATGTCATTCGAATAAAATGGGCTATTTTTATATAAATAAAAATTGCGATAAATCTTTATAAATTATTATAACGATATGTAATGGAAATAAACCAATTTCACTTGGTTTATAAAGTAATATGGACGGTTAGATTTTTGACATTAATTTATAGGATTGAATTGAATTTAACCAATGGAAAGAAATGATTTGAATTATATATATTCGAGAATTATTTGAAAAGGCTGAGTTAAATCTCATTTCAAATAATTATACGGGATGGTGGTTGAAGACCGGCGATCTTCACATCGAATGGACAACTACTTATGCCTTTGATTGGAGTTGCTGCCTTAAAAAGGTTACAGAGGTAGTTGTCCGGACGTACTTGTTGATTGTCTGGATATGCGGGAGCCTCTCTTCCGTATTGGACATATAGAACTAGGAATAAGGTGTCTTCGGTTTCGTTTAGACCCAGAATGAACTTGTAAATGGATGCATGTCTGATATTGGATTTTATAACGTTCGATTGATTTATATTAAATATATATCTGTCTGGTGGCAGAGAATTTATTCTCTTGCTTAACACCCTTCTCTGAGACGTATATATATCGATAGATGTCTGTCGCATGTCGTGAATTGTCAGTGTGGCATGCCAAGATGCAAATGATCAAGGCTTTTGTTGAAAAGCAGAGCCTGTGGTTGATGATCAAAGCACGGCTTTAATTAGCGTAGCTTTGTGTATAGCGTTAATTCGCGAGCTTCACACCCCGGTATGAACCAGAAACGGGAGAGGACTACAGAGAGGACATGTGTTTCTTTCTAGCTAGGAGTGGTGTCATGGAGCCCAGAAATTTGTACGTATGTGGATGATGGAAAGAGAGGTACCTTGGATTTGAGTCCCTAGTGGCTCTAAATTTACGCCCCATAGGGCGAGGAAACGTATTATTCAGGAATTACTAATCCACTAAAGTAAGTGTGGACCGACCCTGAAGATCCAAGGTGTAGTAGTGACTGATCTTAAGACATGGGCTAGATTGTCTCGAATTCGGTAAGGACGATCCCTTACCTTGGTTCATGATGAAAACCCAATCTCCATTACATCATTGTGTGGTTTTGATTGTAAACCTATATGTAGCGACATAGTATATGGGAGTTATGCCATCTATGACTGACACATCATGATTGAAAATGTTTTTTAAAACATATAGACACTAATAATAATATCAAAAGATTTTTTTATACGTATCAAGCATGTTTTGGTCATTATAAGGTAAAACTCTATCCTCTAGTTTGTGTTGCATTGTGTGATAGGACTTGAGTCTTATAATGGCTTCATTTTTCTAAAAAGCATTGCACTGTTTAAATGATTTACTTTTTTTATGCACTGGCAATCCAATGGAGTAAACTCGTTCCGCTTTAGCGGTGTGGTCCTGTGATTAGCCTTATTATTAAATAGGTTAAGTAAGATTTCTGTAACACCCCACCTCCGCCAGGGTAACTCTTGCAAGCACTCTGACTTTGGAGGGGCGTTTAAATCAGGTAAACATGCATAATGATATATCAAGGCAGAACAAGAACATAAGTATGTATGTAAACAGAGTAAATAACATAGATAAAACAGCGGAAGATTTTCAAACCATTTCAAATCAAGTCTTAGTACAACATCATGTCAATTTTCCAAATAAAATAAGTCTAGTACATAAACAACATCATCTGAAACTGAATAGAAAAACATAAGTAGCTATCCCCAAAGCAGAAAAACCATAGCGAGCTCAAGTCCAAAGCATACATGAGCTATCCAAGAAAGCAGGTAGGATCCAAGCTAAGCTCCTGTATTCCCTCCCTGAGAACCTGGGGGGGAAACGGAAGAAAAGAGGCGGAAGAAAACAGGTCAGTCAAAAAGACTGAGTAAGCCCTACTACAATCAATGTAAACTGATAAAGTTAACTGACATGAGCAGCAGGTATGAACATAAGGATAACAACATGATGATTAACTATCAAGGTAGATAAAGGTGTCATCGCATAATCAAGATTAAGGTTTTGCACCACGGGTGTACTAGCAAACTAACATGACTTGGATATACAAGTATTGATCCCACGGCCCAAGCTTTGGCCCAATAACATGAAGTGACCCTCATACTAGGTCCAATAACATGAAGTGACCCTACCACGAGGTCCAACCCAACGGTCTAATCGATCGGCTCCCTAAGCCTAACTCGTCACGTGTTGGTGTCAATACGGCCCAAACATGAATGTAGTCGAACTGTGCCGGGTCCACCCGTCGGGTGTATCAAGCCCTAGGGTGTCAACCCCTGGACACCATAAACATGAGTGCACAGTCTCGCCCTACCGGTACCCGTGCTTGTTTTCTCCGGCTACGGACTATGTGCATGACCAGAGTCCGCCCAGAACTACACCGGCGTACCACGGCCGTCGCTTTTTGGCCCCTTATCTCCAGTTCAGTAATCGTGCCCCCACCCTAGCCTAGTCCCTAGGGCCATGATGATACAAACTAGGGATTACTGAAGGAGTGGACCCCCATTGCTAGGATTTCTCTAGTGGGTTAAGTATGGTTTAACCCCTCCACTAATCATGGATTAACTTGGTTAAGTGTAACGGTGAGTTTACAACTTAACCCCGATTAATCAACCGAGCCCAAATTGGTTAAGTATTAAATGGTCCATGACTTAACCCTAATCATGAGGCATTAATTAATTAATGCGCCTTAACCTCTCACATTAGACTTTGTTGTGGTTACTAGTTAAGCCGGGCGGGTCCGGGTAGCTTTACACCACAACTTAGTCTAACCTCGGGTCCAAGGTACAACATGACCAACTTCTCACATTGGGTCCTATTGTTTGTAGCAACTAGTTAAGCCGGTCGGTTCTGGGTAGGCTTACGCTACAAACTCAACCCAACCTCGAGTTGGCCACACTTATCTTTTCTAAGTGTCATGTCCATCTCATTACAAGTTTTCAAGCAATTGGGTAGACCTAACTTAATAGGTAAATTCCCAATGGGTAGACCTAACTTAATAGGTAAATTCCCAAGCTCATGTTTTTATGTCTTTTAAGTTTACCCAACCCCAAACGCAATCCCATCGCTTACATATCGCAATAGCGCATAAAGGATAGAAAGAGGGAACTTGGCATAATCATGACATAAAAGTGTTAGAGCCACAAGTTCAACATGGTGGCATATGAAAGGTTCATGTGTTCATACACTTGCATATTTCATTTTTAGGCCCAAAAGCATGCATAACTTGGTAACATGAACCACATGACCATCCCAAACTTGCATAACATACTTGCATATCATATGACAACTTTGCATATCAAACTTGTATAATAAAACTTGCATAACATATGTCAACTTGCATATCATACTTACATAAACAAACTTGCATAAACAAACTTGCACAACATATGACACTTGCATATCATACTTGCATAAACAAACTTGCATAACTTATGGCAACTTGCATATCATACTTGCATAAACAAACTTGCATAACTTATGGCAACTTGCATATCATACTTACATAAACAAACTTGCATAACTTATGACAACTTGCATATCATACTTGCATAAACAAACTTGCATAACTTATGGCAACTTGCATATCATACTTGCATAAACAAACATGCATAACTTATGGCAACTTGCATATCATACTTGCATAAACAAACATGCATAACTTATGGCAACTTGCATATCATACACTTAACTTTAAAAGTTCAAGTATGAAAGGAATAGGGCTTACAATGCTTATGCGGACTCAAATGAGTTTAGCAAATGTAAGAAACCCCTTGTGCAACTAATTAAAACCCAAAAAATGCAAGCAAACTTGATCAAGACTCCTCCTTTATGATGCCAATAAAGAAACAAGACTTTAATGCAAGCTAAAGAGGATCATACAAGCCTAAATACACTTGTATGCATGGAAATCTCTTAGAAATTGATTTAGGAATTGTATGAAGAGAGTGGAGGCCATGAGAGGTTTGATTTTGACATAGTTTAGTTGCTAGAATGAATAATGAGTGATTTAGGGTAGGTTAGGGTCTTATTTATAGATTAGGCTAGTGATTAAACCCTTAGTTGAATTAGGTCCATCAGATTTCGGAATTCTCCAGATCCAAGCCACACAACCAAGCCCAGATCAGAAATGGTGCGCCAGGCAAAACTGCCGGCCACCCCGTGTCGACAGGGCTGTCGACACCCTTAGACCCCTGTCGACATGCCTGTCGACTTGGGGGTCTTGGCAGGAGTTTTCCCGCCTGACGCCAGTTGTGCCCTAACCCTTGTTTTTAACTTAAAATTTAAATCTGTTTTTACCTTGGAATTTTCTGAAAACTTCGTTGGGCCTTAATCGGGTCATACGGACTCCGATTTTCGAAAACTCGGACTCTATTTCGCGTATTTTTCCGAGACGAACGCAATGGCATAGCCCGTTTCCCTTGATTCAGATTTTAGAATTAAATTCTGCCTCGATTTACATTATTACAGGTTATTGAAAATACGGGTTGTTACATTCTCCCCTCCTTAAAGGATTTCGTCCCCGAAATCTTCAAGTTAGGAAGAACGTATCCTACCATCCAATCATCCATCTACTCAAAACATCATCCACGAGCAATCATTGTCCTTACAAGATTCTAAATGTTGTATGAACATATGCAAAGGTGTGTGTATATGTACTTATCTAATGCAAATATCATCAATGCAAATTATGTTAGTGAAATGAATCCATATGTATGCAATTCCTAACATAATGTATATCATCTATATGTGTGCACATAACATACACCCATATGCAACATCCATGTGATAACACACAATTTTCATCCATGAATAAGCATAAACACTCATGCATATGCAATATGAGGAGTGTGCGAGCCGATCTAGTGCCTAATCGTGTATAATGCATCCACGAGCAACCACTTGCAAACACTTGCAACCACTTGCAACCACCAAGCATAACATGTCTCAAACACATGTTTCATCCAAAGGGTTTCTACCTAAGGTTCTCATGACAAGATTAACACGATAAACTAGATAAATATGGATAGCAAAGAGAAAGATACGCTCACAAAGAAAAGAGATTGAGAGTGTACCCTCAAAAAGGAATGGATAAAGCCCACACATCTTCTCCTCGGTTTCCCAAGTTGCGTCTTCTTCGGCTTCACCCCACTGAACCTTCACCAGCCTGACCCCTCGATTCCTTAGCTTCTTGGTCCTCGTCCCCAAGATACGAATCGGAGCTCTCCTCAAGGTAGCCTCTCTCTCTACTTCCACATCCTCCAAAAACTTGGCTCCACAACCTCTGCTGATTCATGTAAACACTTCCGGAGATGCGAGACATGAAAAACATCGTGCACTCCGGCAAGCTTCTCGGGCAACTTCACTCTATAAGCCATCTGCCCGATCCTCTCTATAATGGGGAAGGGTCCAACAAATCTCGATGCTAACTTCCCAACGGCTCCAAATCGGACCACATTCCGCAAAGGATAAACCTTTACGAAAACCATATCCCCAACATCAAACTCCAAATCGGATCTTCGCTTATCAGCATAGGATTTCTGTCGGTCTTGGGCCGCTTTCATCCGTCTCCGAATCAACTCGATTTTCTCGGATGTATCTCTGATCATATCAGGCCCAAGTATAAGCTTATCTGTAGTCTCCCACCAACATGTAGGCGACTTGCACGGCCTCCCATATAAAGCTTCAAATGGTGCCATCCCTATGCTTGCCTGATAACTGTTATTATATGCAAACTCAACAAGAGGGAGATGGTCTTCCCAGGTACCACCGAAATCCAGAATACAAAGCCTCAATAGATCCTCGAGTACCCTATTCACCCTTTCGGTTTGGCCGTCCGTCTGTGGGTGATAAGCAGTACTCAAATTCAACCTCGTGCCCATAGCCTCTTGCAAGCTATTCCAGAACTGACTTGTAAAGATTGGGTCACGGTCACTGACAATACTAGAAGGGACTCCATGAAGTCTCACAATCTCACGAAGATATACGGACGCTAGCCAAGATGCGGTCCTCTTGCTTTTCACCGGAATGAAATGAGCACTCTTCGTAAGTCTATCTACAATAACCCAAATGCTCGTATTCCCTTTCCTTGACCTTGGAAGCCCATCAATAAAGTCCATGGAGATACTCTCCCACTTCCAAAGTGGAACGTCTAGAGGATGCAATAGCCCACCGGGCTTCTTTGACTCGGCCTTAACTTGCTGGCAAACGATACATCTAGAGACAAACTCTGCCACATCCTTCTTCATCCCAGGCCAAAAGAAAATACGCTTCATATCCTTATACATCTTATCTCCCCCCGGATGTATAGTCAACTTGGAGCGATGTGCTTCCTCAAGAACTTTCCTCACCAAGTCTTCCACCATCGAACACAAAACCTTCCGTCTCTCCTCAGCCAACCCTTATCATCTACAGAATATCGAGCAAGGTGACTAGATGTCTCCCCTCGAATCAGCTTATCCATAATCTCAATTATCTGAGGGTCTTCCTTCTACGAAGCCCCAACTTGATCCAGAAGGGTAGGCCTGAGCTCAAGAGATGCTAAAGAACCGGTCATCGACTCAACTGCCAAAGAGAAATCAAAGGTTGCCAAGAACTCTAAATTCTTCATCTCAACAAATAGAGGACTTAGTGTCAACCTTTTTCTACTCAATGCATCAGCTACCACATTCCCCTTGCCGGGGGGTATAAGCTATTTCAAAATCATAGGATGCCAAGAATTCCATCCATCTTTGCTGCCTCAGATTCAGATCCTTCTGAGAAAAGAGATACTTCAAAGACTTGTGATCGGTATAAAGCTCAAATCTTTCTCCCAGAAGATAATGGCGCCAAGCCTTGAGTGCATATACTATTGCTGCCAACTCTAAGTCATGAGTGGGATAATTCTTCTCATGCACTTTGAGTTGCCTACCGCCGAAGCATATCACCCTTCCTTCTTGCATCAGAACAGCTCCCAACCCCGTACCACACGCATCAGTGTATACTGTAAATAACTTCCCTCCATCGGGCAAAGCTAGAACGGGTGCTGATGTGAGAGCTTTCTTGAGCTTCTGAAAAGCAAGCTCGCACTCTAAGCTCCAAGCAAAAACTGAATTCTTCTTTGTCAATTTAGTGAGAGGAGCAGAAATCTTCGCGAAGTCCTTGATGAACTTCCGATAAAAACCCGCAAGACCTAGAAAACTTCTCACCTCGGTTGCATTCCTTGGAGTCTTCCAATCCTGAACTGCAACCACCTTAGCGGGATCCACCGCTAAGCCTTGCTTGGATACGATATGCCCAAGGAATCTAACTTCCCTTCTCCAAAAGTGACACTTGGAGAACTTGGCCTTCAACTGATGCGCTCTAAGCGTATCCATCACCTCCCCGAGGTGCCTTGCATGCTCTTCCTCATCCTTAGAGAAGACCAAAATATCATCCACGAAGACCACGACAAACTTGTTCAAGAACTCTCTGAACACCCTACTCATCAAGTCCACGAAATATGCGGGTGCATTAGTTAAGCCGAATGGCATGACAAGCCACTCAAAGAATCCATCCGGAGTTCCGAACGCAGTCTTGTCTATACTATCCTCAGCTACCCTGAGCTGATGGAATCCAGTAGCAAGATCAAGCTGAGAGAAAACAGAAGCACCGACAAGTTGGTCAAAGAGATCATCGATCCTCGGTAACGGGTGTCTGTTCTTCTTAGTCAGCTTATTCAACTCTCGATAGTCAACACATAGTCGGAGAGAACCATCCGCCTTGGTAGCAAACACCACAGGCGCTCCCCACTCAGATATACTTCGTCTAATGAAGTTCTTCTCAAGCAACTCTTTCACTTGCTTGCTCAGCTCCCGCCTTTCACGCGGAGCCATGTGCCGAACGGGCAAAGAAACAGGCTTTGCATTATCCACCAGATAAATGCGGAAATCAATCTCTCGCTTAGGTGGCAACCCCCTAACTTCATCAAAAACATCCGGATACTCTCGAACCACTCTCACAGACTGAAGAGTCTCCACTGACGAGTCGAGTGATTCAAGATAGCACAACATGACGGGACCTCTCGGATCACATGAAATCTCTAGGGTGTTCCCGAGGCGAGTCACGAGCCTCACAACCCTATGCTCACAATCAAGAATGGCTCCATATCTGGACAGCCAATCCATGCCCAATATCAATCCGTATCCCCTGAAACCAAGAACATAAGCACTACACAAGAACTCTACACTCAGTATAGAGATCCTCAAATCCCCACATATCATAGACAAATGGGCGGAACCCCCAATAGGATTTGAGACACAAACGGGATCCTCTACCAAGCTAGTACTAAGGTGCAAACTATCAACAAGATCAGATGAGATAAAACTATGCGATGCACCAGAATCAAACAAGGTACGAACTGGAAAATCAGAAATATATACAAGGCTCTCAACAGAAATACTACCTCGATCGGGAACTGGAGCGGTAGCGAGAGCATGAACTTGCCCTCCTGAGGGTCCAGCACGCTGAGTCTGACCCTGGCCTTGCCCCTGTTTCTTCGGGCAATCCTTGCTGAAATGTCCAGTCTTCCCACATAAAAAGCATTCACCATTATTCCTTTTCCTCTTCTTACAATCCTTGACAAGATGCCCAACTGAACCGCAATAATGGCATTTCCCCTTGCTGTTCTTGCCCTTGTTGTTGTTCCCCTTGTTGCCTTGACCCTTGTTCTTGCTTTGATTCCCCTGACTGCTTTGACCACCTTGATTGCCTTTACCCTGAGAATCAGTCTTCTTTGCTTGAGTATCACTCGACTTGACCTCTTTCTTTCCATCTCCCTGAAGTAGAGCCATATCGACCAAACTCTCAAAAGTAGCCCCATGCGGAATATGTGACATCGCAAAACCCTGCAGCGGCTCATTCAACCCTCTAGCAAATCGAAGAGCCTTCTTCTCAGGAGTGTTCACCACATCCAAACCAAAACGGGCCAGCTGATTAAACTTGTTCACATACTCCTTGACAGACATATCACCTTGCTTTAATGCAATGAACTTCTCCATCTGTAAATTCGCCTCAGCAGAAGATAGAAACTTGGCCACAAATCTAGCCCTCAAATCGGCCCAAGTCTCGACGGGCCTCGTCCCATTGGTGACCTCCCACCAATAGGCTGCTTCGTCCTTCAAAAGCCACACTGTCAATAAGATCTTCCTCTCGTCATCAATCCTAAAGATAGCAAACAAGTCCTCAGTGTCTTTCAGCCAATTCCTAGCTTCAACAAAAGATTCCGTGCCTAGGAAATTCTTGCCTCCCATCGCCTTGAAGTCTTTACAAACCTTCGTGAACTCAACCTGAGGATGCTGAGGGGGAGGAGGAGGAAGAGGAGCCTCAGCAACTGGAAGAGGAGGAACAGGAACCACCGAAGGAGGGACATTAGGGGGAGGATTCTCAACTACAGGAGGAGAAGTGGGAGTAGGGTTTGCGGGGCCAGCTGCCGCCCTAGCTTCTAGAAGTCTCCTATACCAGAGTGGTACGTTTACTCCATCCGGGATGGCAAGACTCTCAGCCATACTGAAACGAAAGATAAGATAAGATTAGGTCAAGGGAACGAAGGATAACGCTAATGGCTTTTTGGGGAATAGCCTTTTAAAATACTAGACTTTTCTTTGGAAAATACTTTATACTTGTTTTGAAAATAGTTTTTCAAAAGTCTTTTAAAAACTTTTTGTTCTTTCTTGTAAACCATATGCTCTGATACCAAATTGTAACACCCCACCTCCGCCAGGGTAACTCTTGCAAGCACTCTGACTTTGGAGGGGCGTTTAAATCAGGTAAACATGCATAATGATATATCAAGGCAGAACAAGAACATAAGTATGTATGTAAACAGAGTAAATAACATAGATAAAACAGCGGAAGATTTTCAAACCATTTCAAATCAAGTCTTAGTACAACATCATGTCAATTTTCCAAATAAAATAAGTCTAGTACATAAACAACATCATCTGAAACTGAACAGAAAAACATAAGTAGCTATCCCCAAAGCAGAAAAACCATAGCGAGCTCAAGTCCAAAGCATACATGAGCTATCCAAGAAAGCAGGTAGGATCCAAGCTAAGCTCCTGTATTCCCTCCCTGAGAACCTGGGGGGAAATGGAAGAAAAGAGGCGGAAGAAAACAGGTCAGTCAAAAAGACTGAGTAAGCCCTACTACAATCAATGTAAACTGATAAAGTTAACTGACATGAGCAGCAGGTATGAACATAAGGATAACAACATGATGATTAACTATCAAGGTAGATAAAGGTGTCATCGCATAATCAAGATTAAGGTTTTGCACCACGGGTGTACTAGCAAACTAACATGACTTGGATATACAAGTATTGATCCCACGGCCCAAGCTTTGGCCCAATAACATGAAGTGACCCTCATACTAGGTCCAATAACATGAAGTGACCCTACCACGAGGTCCAACCCAACGGTCTAATAGATCGGCTCCCTAAGCCTAACTCGTCACGTGTTGGTGTCAATACGGCCCAAACATGAATGTAGTCGAACTGTGCCGGGTCCACCCGTCGGGTGTATCAAGCCCTAGGGTGTCAACCCCTGGACACCATAAACATGAGTGCACAGTCTCGCCCTACCGGTACCCGTGCTTGTTTTCTCCGGCTACGGACTATGTGCACGACCAGAGTCCGCCCAGAACTACACTGGCGTACCACGGCCGTCGCTTTTTGGCCCCTTATCTCCAGTTCAGTAATCGTGCCCCCACCCTAGCCTAGTCCCTAGGTCCATGATGATACAAACTAGGGATTACTGAAGGAGTGGACCCCCATTGCTAGGATTTCTCTAGTGGATTAAGTATGGTTTAACCCCTCCACTAATCATGGATTAACTTGGTTAAGTGTAACGGTGAGTTTACAACTTAACCCCGATTAATCAACCGAGCCCAAATTGGTTAAGTATTAAATGGTCCATGACTTAACCCTAATCATGAGGCATTAATTAATTAATGCGCCTTAACCTCTCACATTAGACTTTGTTGTGGTTACTAGTTAAGCCGGGCGGGTCCGGGTAGCTTTACACCACAACTTAGTCTAACCTCGGGTCCAAGGTACAACATGACCAACTTCTCACATTGGGTCCTATTGTTTGTAGCAACTAGTTAAGCCGGTCGGTTCCGGGTAGGCTTACGCTACAAACTCAACCCAACCTCGAGTTGGCCACACTTATCTTTTCTAAGTGTCATGTCCATCTCATTACAAGTTTTCAAGCAATTGGGTAGACCTAACTTAATAGGTAAATTCCCAATGGGTAGACCTACCTTAATAGGTAAATTCCCAAGCTCATGTTTTTATGTCTTTTAAGTTTACCCAACCCCAAACGCAATCCCATCGCTTACATATCGCAATAGCGCATAAAGGATAGAAAGAGGGAACTTGGCATAATCATGACATAAAAGTGTTAGAGCCACAAGTTCAACATGGTGGCATATGAAAGGTTCATGTGTTCATACACTTGCATATTTCATTTTTAGGCCCAAAAGCATGCATAACTTGGTAACATGAACCACATGACCATCCCAAACTTGCATAACATACTTGCATATCATATGACAACTTTGCATATCAAACTTGTATAATAAAACTTGCATAACATATGTCAACTTGCATATCATACTTACATAAACAAACTTGCATAAACAAACTTGCACAACATATGACACTTGCATATCATACTTGCATAAACAAACTTGCATAACTTATGGCAACTTGCATATCATACTTGCATAAACAAACTTGCATAACTTATGGCAACTTGCATATCATACTTGCATAAACAAACTTGCATAACTTATGACAACTTGCATATCATACTTGCATAAACAAACTTGCATAACTTATGGCAACTTGCATATCATACTTGCATAAACAAACATGCATAACTTATGGCAACTTGCATATCATACTTGCATAAACAAACATGCATAACTTATGGCAACTTGCATATCATACACTTAACTTTAAAAGTTCAAGTATGAAAGGAATAGGGCTTACAATGCTTATGCGGACTCAAATGAGTTTAGCAAATGTAAGAAACCCCTTGTGCAACTAATTAAAACCCCAAAAATGCAAGCAAACTTGATCAAGACTCCTCCTTTATGATGCCAATAAAGAAACAAGACTTTAATGCAAGCTAAAGAGGATCATACAAGCCTAAATACACTTGTATGCATGGAAATCTCTTAGAAATTGATTTAGGAATTGTATGAAGAGAGTGGAGGCCATGAGAGGTTTGATTTTGACATAGTTTAGTTGCTAGAATGAATAATGAGTGATTTAGGGTAGGTTAGGGTCTTATTTATAGATTAGGCTAGTGATTTAGACCATAGGATTAAACCCTTAGTTGAATTAGGTCCATCAGATTTCGGAATTCTCCATAACCAAGCCACACAACCAAGCCCAGATCAGAAATGGTGCGCCAGGCAAAACTGCCCGGCCACCCCGTGTCGACAGGGCAGTCGACACCCTTAGACCCCTGTCGACATGCCTGTCGACTTGGGGGTCTTGGCGGGAGTTTTCCCGCCTGACGCCAGTTGTGCCCTAACCCTTGTTTTTAACTTAAAATTTAAATCTGTTTTTACCTTGGAATTTTCTGAAAACTTCGTTGGGCCTTAATCGGGTCATACGGACTCCGATTTTCGAAAACTCGGACTCTATTTCGCGTATTTTTCCGAGACGAACGCAATGGCATAGCCCGTTTCCCTTGATTCAGATTTTAGATATAAATTCATCCTCGATTTACATTATTACAGGTTATTGAAAATACGGGTTGTTACAATTTCTCATACCAGTCCCATGACTGACTCGTAGTTTGTTTCACTTTGCAAACTCAGGTGCCCCTATTTTCTACACGATCAGCCTTGTATTTAGGTTTTAGCAGACTCATTTTGGATAACTATGGAGCTGAAGATGGATCCTATCATTTCTATAATACTGTTCAGACTTCATTAAGTATATTACGTTTGATTTCGCTGCAAAAAATTTATATTAAGCTGAAACTGTATTTTGTACTAAGTATGATCCTATTATGCTATGTAACTCTGATGATCATATTATTTCCAGTGTAATTTGATGTCATTATCTGGTGTAATGCTATATTCCTATTCTGCTGTTAACTGTTTATGTGATATTCCAATGATTATCCTTGCTTCCGTGGCACGGGGGTTTGGGGTTATCACAATTGCAGATTAAATTTGGACTTCATTCGTGGTCGATCGACATTAACTGGAATTTAATTTAAATCAAATGATATTCGATTTAATTTAAATCGGGATATTTTGACAAATGAAATTTGGTGAGTAATTCTCACCCATAAGTTTATTTAAATTTATTTATTTTTCATTCAAAATAAATTGTTGGATGTTTGGATGCATTTTAATATTTTTGGGGCTATTATATATTAGTTATTTAGGCTTTGTGACGACACAAACTTCCGTGGAACGAAAGTAAGGATAATCATAGGAGTATAACAGAATTTAAAACAATAATAGATCACAGTTACATAACATAACATATAAATCATTTGCAACAGAAATGAAATGTCATCACAAACATCATTACAGAACATCAGAGTACACAGTATAGGATACACTTAGCAATACAAATGTCTCAAAACAGGGAAAGAAATAAAGTCTCAATCTCCCAAAATAGATCAATATCCAATACTGTCTCAAATCTCAAGAAGAAAATAAAAGATAAAAAGAAAAGATCTTCCAATATCTTCAGCAGCAAGCTTGAGTCCAGAAAACATCCCTACCTGAAACCTGTCAATTGGCTGCCCGTGTGGAAAGAGGGCACCCGAGTTTGCAAAGTGAAACAAACTATGAGTCGGTCATGGGACTGGTATGAGAAATCTTACTAAACTAATAATATGGCTAATCGCTGGACCATGCCGCTATCGCGGAACGGGTTTAATTAAATTTGATTGCCAACGCATAAGTTTTATAAATTTTTAAGTCAAAAACAACGCAATGCTTTTTAGAAAATCAAACCATTATAAGACTCAAGTCCCATCACATAATGCAACGCGAACGGTGGATAGAGTTTTACCTTATAATGATAAAAAATGCTTGATACGTAGAAAATAATATTTTTAAATATTATTATTAGTGTCTAATAGGTTTCAAAAATACTTCAAAGTAAATGTATCAATCCTAAATGGCATAGTACCTCATCCTACAATGTCGCCATATATAGGTTTACAATCAAGACCGTGATTTCGTATTGGATGTTGGTTTCCATAATGATTCAAGGCTAGGAACGATCTCCTGACCGATTCAAGACACTCTAGCAATGTTTTAGGATTCGGACGCTGGCGAACCCATGGATCCTGTAGGGCCGGTTCACAAATACTTTAGTGGATTAGTTATGCCTGAACACACGCTTCCCGATCCTATTGGACCTATAAATTGGCCATTGCAGCCAATAAAAATCTAAGGGGCCTCATTCCATCAACAACATAAGTAAAAATGCCGGGCCGTGTGAAAACACAACACCACTTCCAACTAGAAATAAATGTGTGCACTCCCTGCGTTCCCTTGTCCCGTTTTTGACTCCACCGGGGTGTGAGGCTCGCGAGGTAATGAAATACACAAAGCTATGCCTAAATAGGCTATGCTTTGATCATCATCCATAGGGCTCTGCTTTTCAACAAACGCCCCGATCAATTGCATCTAAGCATGCTATATTGACAGTCCATGCCATGCGATCGATAACTACCAATATATAACCTTCGAGCTCGTACGTCTCAAAGAAGGGTGTTTAGCAAGAGGATAAATCCTCGACCACCTCAGAAATATATTAATAGATATAAATTAATTTACATGGCACGAATTTCAATGTCGGACAAGCAACCATTTACAAGTCCGTTCTGGGTCTGAACGAAACCGGAGTAACCTTGGTGCTCGCGTATCTGGACGATCAATAAGTTCGTCCAGACAACTACCACTTTAACCCTTTATTGGTAGCTAGCCAATGACACGCATCAGTAGTTATCCTTTCGACGTGAAGATAGCCGATCTTCAATCGCCGTCTCTGGTATCTTCGAATTTTAAATCGCCGTAAATTATTTGAAATGAGTTGAACTCGGTCTTTTCAAATAATTTTCGAATTATTATCACTTAAACCATTTGATATCGTTAATATTGATTTTTAATGATTTTTCGCTATTTTTGTTTATTTAAAAATAGCTCAATATAATTAAACGACGCTTCGGGCCAATGGGCGGCCCTGGCGCTGTTTTTTCCAAAATTTGCTTTACACTTATCTTGAAATCGAACCGCTGGATTTTGATAAAGTTTATATCATCGAAAAGATCTTCCCAAAGCGGTCCTAACGGTTCCAGTTTTGGGAAAATCCAACGATTGGATCTTACGGTATAATCCTTTAAAGTTACGACTACCGTGTGCGATTCATTAGATTTTAATTTATATTTATATATAAATATAAATCATTCGGCAATTTTACTATTTTTACTGCAATTAAAGTGACAATAAACATTTCAATATTTAAATCAATTCTTTTATTTCACACGCAATGTCAATAAAAATGTGACTCTTAAATACTAGCTTTTATTTACATCTAAAATGTAAAAAAATGTAACTCTTATTATAATGTTTTGTTTACAACCAATTTCGTAAACAAAATGCAACTTGTAACGACCCGCATTTCTGTAGTAGAATAATTAATTTATTTAATTATTTAAAATATGAATTAGAATGTTAAATGGTCGTGAATTAAATATTATTGAATATTTAATTAAAATAAATAATATAATAATACATTTAATTTCTGAAATAGTCAGAAATAGTGTAATTCACAAGATAATGTGAATTGGATCATCGGTGATATTTAATTCAGTTTATAATTGAATTAGAATAACGAATATATTATTTGAACGACAGTTTGAACGTATAATTATAATCGAGCTCGAAACGGCGCGGCAGTTCGCTATTTGGTGATTTGAACTTCAACTGAATGTACAGGATTCGTTTTAAATCGGATTTCTGTGAAACAAGAAACGCTGGGAGCTGGTGAAGTATATTTTTCTGATGGAAGAGAAAAATCGAGATTTCATCATGTAGATTTTTAGTTATGTCCAAATCAAATTTTAGAAAAGTCGCTATGGAATTCCTTTATAATTTATATCGATTTATTTATATTTTAAAATGGATTTTTGAATATAAATCGAATATCGATGTAACACTGGATTTGAAATTTCGAGTTATAAATCGCAGTGTAGTAGTATGATATTCTATTGTGAATATATACAATAATATTTATTTTTAAATATTAAATTTAAATGTTTTTAAATACATTTATATATTTAAATGGGTTATTTAGAGCTTTAAAAATAGCCAGCTTTGCAAACGACCTCAGAATTCGACGAAACTAATTTTGTTGTATCCGCGGTGTTAAATTATTGCTAGAGTTCAGTTTTCGTGATTTTTGAAGTCAGTATGTGGCCGTACCGATTTTTAGAGTGAAAAACAGTCAGTATTTTGGCGGTTAAAAATACGTTGTGTGAGCATACGAAGTCGGAATTCGATGAAACCAATTTCGTTGGGTTCGTAATGTCAAACTCTAGTGGCATGTCAATTTTCGTGATTTTTGGGTATCGTATGTGATCACAGGAATTTTAGAAGACACTGAAAAACTGCGATTGATTAAAATAAAATAGAATAATCGAATAAAAATATATTAAAACTACCCTATATAATACCCTATACTCTTCCAAACCCTAAACCTATTTTTCTGCGGTCAAATGTTGGTAGCCGCCACCAGAACACTTCCTCAAACCAAATCGAGACAATCAAAATTCAAAAAGAAATAGGAAATAAATCCTATAAATTGTAAAACGCATATGTATGGATTTGTAACGACCCGGATTTTGCCCGACCCTAATCGATCGCAAGATCGATTAAGACCGTTCAAAACCCGCATACGTTAACTTTGGGCATACAACACATCAGAACAACAACACAGACTTTTATAACATCTGTTAGCCTACTTTGTGAACTAGGCAACACAAAGTCAAGAAACCAAACATTTAATGATATTTTTAATTATAAGGCTTCGGTTCGGATTGAAGGAAAATACTACAATTCAGATTGAGAGCTGCAGCTGTTCGGATCGGGTTGATTCCTGTTCGGATCGGATATAATTCCCTGATCGGATCGGTGATCTCTTACTAGATAGATTGGTGAGGCATATCAAATCGGATCGGAAGGCCATCTGCTTGCCGCAACACTGGAGCGAAGCGGAATGGATTAGAGAAGGAAAGACGCCCAAACCAATCCGGTTCGGATCGGATATCCCGATCCGAACCCCTTACCTGCACGCCTCCGACCCGCACTCATGATCCAAGTTTGTCTCCTGTAAAATCGCCTGGAGAACCGGACCGAATATGACTAATTCCTACTCCTAACGTCCATCTCTTTGATGTGTTGTCAGCTTGATAGTTCATCCGAACCCGAAGAGAGTGCGATGGATGACACGTGTTCCGACCCGGATTGAATCTCAGACAAATTCACACCTATAAATACCCCATCTAGAGACAAAGAAAAGGATCTTTTTTCAGCACTTTTAAGAATCCAAGTACCTCCGCCATCCGAACTCCATTACTCCCGGAGAATCCAAATCATCTTTCATTTCTAGTTTTAATCATTTGAGTGAACAAAAGTGAGTTGTGAGTGAAACTTACATTGCATTTGTATCTGAATTACTGAATATAGTGAAAAGTAAGTGGACGTAGGCATTTCTTCGCCGAACCACTATAAATCCTGTGTGTTCATTTTTATTATTGTCTCATATAATCTTGTTTCTAATCAATTTGGGTGTTAGAACCACTTTTGGGTCTAACAACATCAATAATAAATGTTACATCGGAGTACAGAATATATCAGAGTACATCGATAAAAAAATACAGTGGAAGATAAATTACGATAAATTAATACATTACAGCGGAACTAATCTCAGCGGAAGGCCATCAATATTCTGGACCCAGCTTCAGGCTTCAATCCAGGATCCTGCTTAACTATATCTGTAAAAAGCTACTCGACTGCCCGTGTGGAAAGAGGGCACCCGAGTTTGCAAGGTGAAACAAACTACAGGTCAGTCGTGGGACTGGTGTGAGAATTCTATACTTAACTTATCTAATAAGTAGGCTAATCACAGGACCACGCCGTTGATGCGGAACGGGTTTACTCCATTGGATTGCCAGTGCATAAAATAAAGTAAATCGTCAAATAACGCAATGCTTTTTAGAAAAATGAAACCATTATAAGACCCAGGTCCCATCACACAATGCAACGCACACCAGAGGATAGGGTTTTACCTTATAATGGTCAAAAGATGCTTGATACGTAAAAACGATATTATTATTAGTGTGTATATATATATTTAAAACATTTCAAATATAATATCAATCCTAGACGACATAGATACCATTTACTATGTCGCCATACTAGTTATACAATCAAAACCGCAAGGGGCGTATTGGAAATTGGGTTTCCATCATGAGTCAAGGCTAGGGAGGAGCTCCTGACTGATTCAAGACACTCTAGCAATGCCTCAGGATTCGGACGCTGGCGAACCCTGGGATACAGCAGGGCCGGTCCACAAATACTTTAGTGGATTAGTTATGCCTGAACACACGCTCCCCGATCCTATTGGATCTACAAATCAGCCGAGGGCGACCGATAAGAATAAACCGAGGACGCGCAAAATTCCAACAACCACATAAGTAAATGTCGGGCCATGTTAAAGCCCAGCACCACTTCTAGCTAGAAAGAAACATGTGCACTCCCTGCGTTCCCTTCTCCCGTTTCAGACTCAACCGGTGTGTGAGGCTCGCGAAGTCGCGATATACACAAAGTTATGCCTAAAGAGACTGTGCTTTGATCATCAACCGCAAGGCCTGCTTTTCAACAAAGCCTTGATCATTTGCATCTTAACATGTCACATTGTCAGACCCTACCATATTATTGATCATCTACCAATATATATATAACCTCTAAGCTCATACGTCTTAGAGAAAGGTGATAAGTAAAGAATAAATTCTTCACCACCAAACAGAAATATATAATCAGTAGCGTTCAAAAAATACAGTAGAAATGAATACAATGTCAGACACATAATCCATTTACAAGTCCGCTCTGGGTCTGAGCGAAACAATCGTTTCCGTCGATCTCCAAATGCGTTTGGACGATCATTACTAAATACCTTGCCTTGGAAGGCCAATCCCAATTCAAGGTACCAGTCATCATCATCCCAACGATGTGAAAACCTTCGGTCTTCAATCACCGTCTTCATCTTCGACTCTTGATCGTCGTGATGATTATTCAGAATGGGTTAGACCCGGTCTTTCTGAATAACTCACATATTTTGTGAATGAAAACAAATATTGGAAAATCACACATTACGCCACATATCAACTCCGAGTATTCTTTTAATAAGATATTTGTGTTAGAAGATTCTCATTAATTTTATCAAAGATAAACTCTGAAAATAAAATCTTAAATCTTCCTTAAAAGATTTATTAAAACTCCAGTTTTGATTCGATATCAAAAATCATTATTACGAGATCATTTATTTTAAGGAATAAATCACGTCTTACACAGGTTAAAGAACTAGTGTCCTTTAAAACACAGTTCACAATAAACCCACAAATCAATTTCCAAAATATGGAATTCCACAGAAATCAAGTCAATACATAATTGATATAAATTCCTGTATCGGAATAATAATATAAATGGAATAACGGCAAGGCCTCTTAAATTCCATTTATAATATCGGTCTTCTTTTACAGAAGCCCATTTCGATTATTACCAATCGAATTTCCACCTAATTCCAATTTAATATATTAAATTGGAAAACTTGATTTTAGAAAATGCCCTTTTTAAATCTATAAAATAGATTTATAAATTCCAAATAATAATTTCAATGTAAATTGGATTAAAGGACAAATGTCATTTAAAACATCGTCCACGATAAATCCTCTTGACATCTCAATTTATTTCATATCACAAAATATAATTGCAAATCCTAATAATCTTTTAAAAACATACTTTAAAATAATCATTAAAAATATTCTTTATATAAAAGACTCTAAATGGGAAGTTTTCTTTATACTACAATTTCTTATCTTTTACAAATATTCTTTGTTTTAACATATACTTGATTAACAATACTTTTTATGAAAATACATACTTTATATAAAAAGGATTTCTAATGTAAAAATATTCTCATTTAAAAGAACACCTGAATCGAAATGCGACTCAATCATTTACCATATAATTTGGATTATATGGATTTCACACACATCATATATATGATAATATCAGTATAATCATCAAACCATCCATCTACATCCAAAGTGTAATTTCCACTGTGTAAGCGTTAAAATTAAATAATAATGCTCATTGCAGCCTGTCGATCTAACGATCAACATACAACTGAATATTGGGATTAGTGTATGTAAATTTTCATCCCAACACCCGTGTGGGGTTTCAACCAACAAACAAATAATAAACTAATTTGTGCACTTGGGCGATATGTGAAAATAATCGTCCCAATCACATAAACATGTCGGGTAACATGTGAATGGAAGTGTAATACACAATATATAAACATGACAAGAAAATGTCTCTTTTATATTACACATAATTCTATTGCAATGAACGAATAAGAATAATAACTTCGTCTCTATTGACAATTTCTATTCCGCTAGTTTAAACTCAAGCAAAAATGGTTATATTGTTCTGACAATTCTAATGGGACAAAAATGATAATTTTTTGTTTTAACTAACCTATCTTGATAAGTATATATCTTGCCAAACATAAGATATATATATATATCTATATATAATTTGCTTTAACTAATTCATTTTGACAAAAATGAATATTTTTGACAAAGTGTCTATTTGGTTTAATTAATATAAATTGACTAAAATAAATAATTGTTTTCAACAAATGTAAATTGATAAAAGTGAATATTTTTTTATTAACTAGTATAAATTGACAAAAGTGTCTATTTCATTTTAACTAATCAATTTGACAAATGGACTTTTTTACTTCATATAAAATTTCAATAAGAATGCAACTCTAAAATCTATTCTTTCTATTGTCCTCTAAATGACAATAAAAGGAAATATTCATTCTTACCATTTGTGCTAGCACTAAAATGTAAATAAATCCTATCTTTTATTTATCTCTGAAAATGTGAATAAAAGGGTAACTCTTAAATTTGAAAGTAAAATGAAACTTTCAATCCATGTTTTGTTTGCATTAAAGAATGCAAATAAAATTACAATTTTTTAAACGATGTTTTATTTATATCAAAAATGCAAATTTACAAATGTAACTTATATTTTGATGTTTGGTTTGCATGTAGGATTATAAACAAAAATGAAACTTTTATTTAATGTTTTATTTGCAATAAGGAAAGAAATTAACAAATGTAACTTTTTATTTAAAAGTATATTTGAGTGAATGTAAAAAGGAACTCATTCCCAATGTGTATTTACATTAGTGAATGTAAATAAAAGAAACAAATTTTATTTAAAAGAGTATTTGCATTTATGAATGCAAACAAAGAATAGTTTTGGTTTCAATTTACATTTACATTAGTGAATGTGAATAAGAGAACAAAATTTATTTTCAAAGTATATTTTTAACAAATTCTATTCAATGTATAAAAATGTGTACATTTATATTGGTAAATGTAGATAAAAAGATAGACTTTAGTTTCATTGAATATTTGCATTGGTAAATGCAAATAAAAGAATAAACCTTAATTTCAATGCATATTTGCATTGATAAATGCAATTAAAGGAATAAACTGTATTTTCAATATATATATGTATTTGCATTGGTGAGTGCCAATGAAAGAATAATTGGTTACAATATATATTTGCATGGGTAAATGCAAATAAAGAACAACTTCTATTTATTATATTTATATATTTGCATTGGGGATTCCAAATAAAAGAACAAACTTTATTTTCTATGTATGTTTGCATTAGTGAATGCAAAATAAATGAACAAGCTCTATTTTTAAAGTAGATTTATGAATGCAAATTAAAGAACAGTTTTATTCCAATGATCTTGTTTGACAAAAATGTTCTTTCGTTTCAATAATCAAGGTTTGACAAAAGTGTGATTTTTATTTCACAAATCAGGTCCTAATAAAAATGTGATTTTTATTTCATAAATCAAATTCTAATGAAAATGTTATTTTTATTTCAATGATCAAGTTCTAAATAAAATATGGTTTTTTTTCTTTCTATTTTTCACTAATAAAGTTTGACCAAAAATGTTCACTTTTTATTTCAATACTTATGTTTTAACAAAAATGTTATTTTTAATTCACTAATCATAAAAATGTTATTATTTGATTCAATGTATAAAAGGTGATATATTACATATCTGTGTTGGTGATTGCAAATAAAAGAATAAATTTCGTCTCTAATATATATTTGCAAACAAAAAACGTAACTTCTGAAAATAATTTCTTATTTACATATAAAATGTAAACAAAATTGTGATTTCCAAAACATGTATTTTTATTTACATAAAAATGTAAACAAAGAGGTGGTTTCCAAATATAACCTTTAATTTATAAATACAATGTAAATAAAGTTTTATTTTACTAATATGTTTTTAATATCAACAATAAAATTTAATATTTTATTGTTATTCTTATTCTATAACCTCTTATGTTAAGGTAATAGTAAAAAGGAAATTTTTACTGTAATTCATAAACTATGTTCTAAATGTAAACAAATAAAAATGGGATTTTACTTGTTTGCCAAATTCTGTTGTAGTGAAA
The DNA here is from genome assembly GCA_030737875.1 of Allium sativum. Taxonomy (NCBI): domain Eukaryota; kingdom Viridiplantae; phylum Streptophyta; class Magnoliopsida; order Asparagales; family Amaryllidaceae; genus Allium; species Allium sativum. Next base: position 663,576,819 of record CM060919.1, read on the forward strand.
CAAATAAAAATATATATTTTAGTTGTCGATCAAATTCTATTGTAAATAAACAAATAAAAATAATATTTTATTTGTCGTTCAAATCTTATTGCAAAGTAAACAAATAAAAGTAAGGTTTTATTTGTGGTTCAATTTCTATGGTAATATCAACAAATAAAAATGAGTTTTTATTCGTCGTTCCAATTCTATTATAGTATTAACAAATAAAGATATGTTTATTTGTCATTCAAATTTCATTGTTCGTTTTAAAATAAAATTGATATTTTAATACTTTTAAAATAAATTAGAGCAACTAGATTACGATTTAAATCCGAATAAACTATGATTTAGATCTAATTCTAGATCTAATTCTCTAACCACAAATACAAATAAAATGTATTTCAATGACGGTGCATGTATTTGTGTTTTAAAGACATAAATAAATATATTTTCAATAACGGTGTATGTATTTGTGTTTAAAGACACAAATAAATATATTTTCAATGTCCAATGCATATATTTGTGTTTTTGGACACAAATAAATATGTAATCTAATGTTCTATATAATATTTGTGATTAGAAACACAAATAAAAATGATATTTTATTTTCTATGTAAATATTTGCGTTAAAACATAAATAAAAAGAACTTTTCATTTATATGAAAATATTTGTGTTAAAACACAAAATAAAAATAGACATTTCTTTTGCATGTTACTATTTGTGTTGAAACACAAAATAAAATAAACTTTTTTTCTTTCTTCTGTGTAGCATCAAATCAATTTAAATAAAAAGGAAAATTTTATTTTCTATTCTGAATCAAATTCATCTAAATAAAAAGAAAATTTTATTTTCTTCGTCAAATCAAATCCATTCAAATAAAAGGAAATTTTATTTTCCATATTGGATCAAATCTATTCAAGTAAAAAGGAAATTTTATTTCCCCTTTTTCTCTTTTTCCTTTTTTGTATGTAGATCTATATTTTTTTTTCATCATATAAACGAATGTTGAATTGATTATATAACTCAATTCAATAAAATCAAATATATGATTAAAATGTTCAAATACACACAACAATAAACATGATAATTCATAACATCCAACAGACAATCATCATAACACATCCATACAAATCAGATCTGAAACGAATACTATAGATAAAAATAAATTAATTAACTAATTAATTTAAAATAAAAGATATCTCACAGTCGTTGAGAAATTTTGTAATAACCCTGAAATCTGGGCCAATTTAAAATTTTTATTTTGGCAATTTTAATGAATTTTGAATATTTAAAATGAATATTTTAAATAAAAACGACGAGAAAAATTTAGTTTGACTGGAATTCAAACGTATATATTTATATTCGTCGTCGTTAGAATATATATAATTTATTTATATATAAAAGGAATTGAAAATGGTGCGGTAGTTCGATAATTCGATTTCAAAATTCAAATGAATGTACCGGGTGCAAAATAAACCGGATTTTTGTGAAACCAAAAATAATGGAATCTAATTGTGACTATCTTTACAACGAATCCGAAGAATCGAAATTTCATAGCGGGAATCAAAAGATATGTCCAGTTGAAATTTCTGAATAGCCGCTATGGAATTCAGGCCCTTAAAAATGGAAATTTTGCAAACGACCTCGGATTTTGACGAAACCTCTTTTGTTCGATCCGTGATGTCAAGTTATTGCTAGGTTTCAAATTTCATAATTTTTCGAATCAATATGTGAGCGTGGCGAAGGAAAACGCGTTTGACCAGTTTCAGTTGATTTTAATCGACTGGAAAATGTCCATTTTTCAAACGGTCTCAGAATTTAACGAAACTAGTTTTGTTAGGACCGTATCATCAATACGAAGCTAGAAAATATTTTTTGGGAATTTTTCTAGTTAGTATGTGGCCTCGGTAAATTGAAATGTGCGTTCAAATTCAATATATAGAGTTATATTTTGATTTTGACGAAAACTGATCGAAACGGCCGAACTAGCTTACGAAACTTATCCCATTGTGTTCGGAATGAGAGTAATTAGCTAGGGGCGGCAGTCGTTAGGCTTGATTTTGAGATAGGATCGATAAACCACTAATATTGGAAATTAAAAAAAAACCTCTCTCTTCCTCATAACTCAAAACCCACGCCGGCCATAGAAAACGAACGGTGATTATCGTTCGAAACTTCTCCCTCAAAGATCTCCCAATCCCCTCAGTTAAAATCGAAAATTCCTGAAGCAAATGGAAGAACGAAGGGAGGGCTTCTATATCGATGTGATCTGATATGGTTTTAAAAATCGTTCGATTTCGTGCCGGGAACAATGGCCATTCGCGCGCCTATTGTCAGCGCCTGAGGCGAGCGAAGGGGCCGCCACTCACGGCGGTGGTAGCTGACGGTAGGGGTTTTCGAGGGAGGGTGTCAGATCCGGCTCAGAGCCACCGTGGCGGCGACCGTGGCTAGCCCTAGGGGCTGATCGAGTTCCTGAAGCAGATTACAGTGAGTTTTCCCCTTTAATTTATTCAAAATAATATTGTCTAAATAAAAAAAAAGAGAAAAACGAAAACAAAAATCTGAAAATTTAATATTTATGCTCTAGTTTTAAAATCTGAAATTATTATATATATTATGGTTTTAAAATCTCAAATTTTTATATGAATTGTTATAGTTATAATATATGAAATATATATATAATGTTTGAAATATGAAATATATATATAATGTTTGAAATTAAAGATATGATTTTTATTGTGTGTGGAGATAAAACAATCATTTTTATATAAATAAAAAGGCGATATCTTTACATAATCAAGGGCGAGAATTTTATATATTGAATAGCAAAGTAAAAATTTGATTTTTATATATTGAATAGCAAAGTAAAAATTCGATTTTTATATATTGAATAGCGAACTAAAAATTCGATTTTTATATATTGAATAGCAAAGTAAAAATTCGATTTTTATATATTGAATAGCAAAGTAAAAATTCGATTTTTATATATTGAATAGCGAAGTAAAAATTCGATTTTTATATATTGAATAGCAAAGTAAAAATTCGATTTTTATATATTGAATAGCAAAGTAAAAATTCGATTTTTATATATTGAATAGCGAAGTAAAAATTCGATTTTTATATATTGAATAGCAAAGTAAAATTTCGATTTTTATATATTGAATAGCGAAGTAAAAATTCGATTTTTCCATATGTAGAGAATACGGGCAAAGAAAGTGACAAGAGGCAAGAACGGCGAAGATTTCTACATAAGAAGAGTCGAGGGATTGGATTAGCTAATCAGTGAGAATTTCTCACTTTTTAATTTTATTTCTAGTTGAAATATATACTAGGATGCAGACGGTGTTTAGTAGCACCCGACACCCGTCGTCCACAGACCATGGACGGCTTGTATGCTTGTTTGTTAGATTTTGATGTGTAGTTGATTGTGTGATGTGATTTGAAATGAAATAAAACATTAATATAGTTGAAATAAAATGTTTTATAGTGGAAAATATTTTATAGTTAAAAATAGAATTTTTAACGTGTATATGAAATGAAATAAAAATAAACAAATCGGACGATTTGTTTATGTACACACATTTGACTGATATTGATTGGGACGATAAATTTTACACATCGCCCAACTGCATAAATAAAATCTGTGTTTGATTGTTTGAAACACCACACGGGTATTGGGATGATATATGACATACACTAATCCCAATAGTTAGTTGTATGTCGATCGGTTGATTGACAGACTATTATAAGCGTTAAATATTTATATTCGATGTTTATACAGTGTAAAGTGCACTTTGGATGATGGTTGATTATTCATCGTTGTTATGGTATACATGTGTTGTACAAACTCCGTATAATTAACATTATATGGTAATTGATTGGGCTTCATTCAATATTTGAAATAGAAATATTTGAAAAGAAATATTTGAAAAAGAAATATTTGAAAAGAAATATTTGAAAAAGAAATATTTGAAATAGGATGTTTGAAAATAGAAATATATGAAGCCGTGTTGATTAGATTGACGCCATTTTGACGTGAACGATATTTATATCGATTTTATTCGTTTTATAATGGATATCGATTTTATTCATTTTATAATGAATATCGAAAGTGAATTTGAATTGAATTTAATAGAAAACGAATTTGAATTGAATCGAATAGAAAACAAATCTGAACTGAATTGAATTCAATTGAAAATGAATTGAAATAGAATTGAAATCGATTTGAATTGAAATCAAATAGAAGTGAATGTAAAAAGAATTTATAAGGGAAAATTCAATTTTGATTTGAATTTGAAATAAAGGTTGAAATTGTTTTTGAAACAAATTTGAAATGATTTATAAAATTCGTTTTAAAAAGGAAATCGACGAAATATATATATAATATATATATATATTATATATATAATGGCCTGAATAGAACGCGCCGCGCCGCGGCAGTTCGTGAATTTCGACCATTGACTTCGAACGGACATTGCGGGAGATCCGACCGTCGGATTCTCCTAAAACCGGAACCGTTGGGTTCGTATCGAAAAGAGCTTTCTAACGAATATTAGAAATTTGAAATCTAACGGTTGGATTTGGAATTATGTCCAAATCAAATTTGGAAAAGGTCGCTGTAAGTGCAGTTCGATGGCCGTTGATGGAAATCGACTGTACAGGCCTTGATAAAATTATTAAAAATAATAATAATTTGTGTAAAATCATAAGAAATTATTTGTGAAGAATTGGGATGAAAAACTCCATATTTGAAAAGATAAAAATAGATTTTTATCGAAATGAACTAGTTTTGAACTAGAACTATAATTCTATTTATTTTTAAATAAATAAATTGAATTTGAAAATGGTTTTGAAAATAACCAGAATTTCCAATAATTATATTGGGATGGATTTGAATCGATATTGTCTTCGGAATATTTCGATGTTGGATTTCGTGATGATACAGATATTGTTATGGGAATTTGAAAGATATATATATCGTTATTTCCAATACGATATTTGTTGGTCGTAGAATTTGATATTGAATATAAGTCGGTATATTTTCTATTCAGAGCCTTGTATTTAATATCAAATGTGATTTGGGTTTGTCGTGAATGGCGTCTTCATTAACGCTGTTCTTAAACCCAGTTGAGGAAAAGATTAAATCTTTTTATTTAGATTTAATGAAGTGCACCAATTAAATAATATTTAATTGGAATTGAATAGGTATTGATTTTTGGGTTTATCGTGAACAGTGTTTTAAATAACACTTGTTCTTTAACCCGATAATTAATAGAATGTGATTTTGGGTTGTCGTGAACGGTATATTCAATAATACTGTTCTTAGACCCAAAGGAGTTAAGAAAATCAGAGACGTACTTGGAGATTAGTTAAGTTGAATGGTTTCTGGGGTATTGATATGATGTTGGTTTCGGCCTTCGGGGTTAATACTTAGGGAATTGCTCACTTGCTAATTTATGGTTAGGGTCTGATTGAGATGTAATGTGATTTTGGGTTTATAGTGAACCGTGTTTTAAATGACACTGATTCTTTAACCCAGTTAAAGATTAAAACTAAGTGGAGTTTTAATGAATCTTTAATTAGATTGAAAAGATCGAGAATGGAGTATCACCAGTTTTGCTCCAAAGCGATAGTTAAATCTTTAATTAGATTTGGACGTGGAATGGTAATTAATTCTATCGATTACACCGTGGTATTAGATATGGAGTATTACCAGTTTTGCTTCATGGGATTGAATAGGTTGGGATTGGGAAATAAAATAAATAATTACTTCGGTGTGGTTCGCTAATCCCGACTAGTTTGGAAAACCATAATTTGGTTTGAAATGACATCCAGAGGAAGATTGAAGAATAAATTTTAAAGAATTTATCTTTGATAAAATTAATGGGAACCTTTCCCTAAGAACGTGAAATTTAGAAACTAACTGTAGGTTAGCTAAGAAAGATGGTTTCCTGGGTATTGATCTGATGTTGGTTTCGGCCTTCGGGGTTAATATTTGGGGAATTGTTCTCTTGCTAATTTACGGTTAGTGACTGATGAATTGGAATGAGGCGTATGTTGTGATTGTGTAACATTTGTTTACTATATACGCGGGTTGTTCGGAAAGGCCGGGTTTATACCCATTCTGAATAACCGATTCGACGATAAGTCGAAGATGATGACGGTGGTCGAAGATCGAAAGTCTTCACATCGTTTGGGTGATTACTGATGATCTTGATTGGGCTGTACACCCAAGATGAGGGAATCAGTTGGTGGTCGTCGAGACGTACTTGGAGATCGACGGATATGCGAGGAAAGTGCCTCCGGTTTCGTTCAGACCTAGAACGGACTTGTAAATGGATGGTGTGTCTGACATTGTATTTCTTTATATTGTATTCATTGATCTCTGCTAAATATATATCTGTTTGGCGGCGGATAATTTATTCTCTTGCTTAACGCCCTTCTCTGAGACGTACGAGCTCAGAGGTTATATATTGGCAGAAATCAGTGGTACGATATGGATTGATAGTGTGGCATGCTGAGATGTAGTGATCCAGACTTTTGTTGAAAAGCAAAGTTTGGTGGATGATGATCAAAGCGCAGCTTTGATATAGCATGGCTTTGTGTATAGCGTTGATTCGCGAGCCTCACACCCCGGTATGGTGGTAAACTGATGGTTCGATCAGTATGCTTTTTAGTGGATGGGCACCTTAGTGGTGTCGTGGATTCGGTCGACCGAGAGGAGCTTAGTGCTCAGGGATATATAGAGTAAGCGGTGTTTTCTCTCGCTGGGACGTAAGCCGCGGTGATACTCTGGTCCCAAAAGTGCGGATGTGCATTACGGTGTTTTCTCTTGCTGGGACGTAAGCCGTGGGGAATTGCACTACGCGATCGATCTTTCAAATCAAGAGCCACCATGATGGAAATCCAACTTTCCAATACGTGTATTTCGGCTTTATTTGTAGAGCCTAGCATGGCGACATAGTGGGATGGGGAGCTTATGCCGTCTATGATTGATACTTATGATTTGAAGATATTTTATACAATATGCACTTATAATAGTATCAAATGATTTGTTTTAAACATATCAAGCATTCTTGGCTATTATAAGGTAAAAACTCTATCCTCCGGCTTGCGTTGCATTGTGTGATGGGACCTGGGTCTTATAATAGATTCATTTTTCTTTATTTAGCATTGCGCTGTTGTTTTATGAACGGGTATTCTTGGGAGGAAACCCGTTCCGTGTTATACGGCGTGGTCCCTTGATTTTCCTTACTTTGAAAATAAAGATAAATAATTGTTTTAGTTCTCACACCAGTCACATGACTGACCTGGAGTTTATTGTTTTAACCTAAACTCTGGGTGCCCCTATTTTCCACACGGGCAGCTAGTAGTTTTGGTTTTGCAGATTTATATTCACAGGATCCTGGTTTACAGCTGGAATGATATCCGGAAAGCTTTGTATCCGTATATCTCTTCTAGTTGTGTATTGTATTATTTTCCGCTACGATGTATTTAAATGTAATTTAAATCTCTGATATTTCTGTGTAATATTCATTTATACTCTGTATATTCTTGTAATTTGATGCATTGTTGTAATATACAATGAAATGTTCTTCCGTCTGCGTTCTGTTTTGTGGCTTGTTCTCGAACTATCCGCGCTTTCCTTTACGGGGAAGTTACGGGTTTTCACAGTTGGTATCAGAGCTTTGGTTTACAGAACTCGAGAACAAGACACGTTAGAACCAAACGAAAGAATTCATTAGAAATTGGATTAGTAATATCCAATGAGAATGACTCGTTAGAGATGGGATCAGTAGCATCCTAGAACGAGTCGAAATGGAGTTATTTTTAAAAGAAAAATGAAAACAAACTTTGTTTTGAAAATTTAAATCAATCATTCGTATTTGATTATTTATATTGATGTGGACAATCCAGTATATATAGATTTTGCATATACGTCTGCTCCACGTGTATTCGAAGTTTTAATATACTGGATAGATATAGATTCGCACTCTAGTCGCTCGGGGATAATTCTGGTGATGTCCGGACATCATCAGTATTTATATTCGAGTTTCGAAGGTGTGATATCTATATATTTCCATTGGACTGGTGTGAGAACCAAAATTAGATAGGGCTTGTTGTTGTGATTTTGCATCAAAAATCAGATTTTTTGACTATATATCAAAGTTATGAATTTGAAAAGCTAATCAACTAATTGATTGATGGTTGTGTTGTTTGATTACTGTTTTGATTAATTGAAATTTTAACCATATAGCCAATTTGATCAAATAGTGAGTTGTATTGAAAATTAGTCGCATTTGCTTGCATATACATGTACTTACATTGAACATGTCATAGCAAGGAGGCTAGAGCAGAGAAATAAAATTGTTTGCCCGACAAATAGGTACATGTTTATCATAATTTACTGTTTTGTTTGGGTGATGATGATTTTATGAGCCGATTGGCTAGCCGCTTGGCTTTTTCTTTTTCTTTTTGAGATTAGAAGGCCTGTATGGCACTTTCGGGATTTTCCCGTGCTCCCGGTGCAGGGGAGGTTATGGCGAAATTTTTCGAAAATTTAGGGTGTTAGCCAAATTTTTGAAAAATTTGAAAAGTTCTTAGAAACTGAAAAGTTGAAGAACTTAAGTCGTAATCAAAACAATGAAAGTTGAGTTGGTATTTAAAACAACTTTCGGCTTCGTTCCTTTTCGGGGACGAAAAGTTTTAGGTGGTGGAGATTGTAATAACCCGGAAATCTGGGCAGATTTAAAATTTTTATTTTGGCAATTTTAATGAATTTTGAATATTTAAAATGAATATTTTAAATAAAAACGACGAGAAAAATTTAGTTTGAATGGAATTCGAACGTATATATTTATATTCGTCGTCGTTAGAATATATATAATTTATTTATATATAAAAGGAATTGAAAATGGCGCGGTAGTTCGATAATTCGATTTCAAAATTCAAATGAATGTACCGGGTGCAAAATAAACCAGATTTTTGTGAAACCAAAAATAATGGAATCTAATTGTGACTATCTTTCCAACGAATCCGAAGAATCGAAATTTCATAGCGGGAATCAAAAGATATGTCCAGTTGAAATTTCTGAATAGTCGCTATGGAATTCAGGCCCTTAAAAATGGAAATTTTGCAAACGACCTCGGATTTCGACGAAACAACTTTTGTTGGATCCGTGATGTCAAGTTATTGCTAGGTTTCAAATTTCATAATTTTTCGAATCAATATGTGAGCGTGGCGAAGGAAAACGCGTTTGACCAGTTTCAGTTGATTTTAATCGACTGGAAAATGTACATTTTTCAAACGGTCTCAGAATTTGTCGAAACTAGTTTTGTTAGGACCGTATCGTCAATACGAAGCTAGAAAATATTTTTCGGTAATTTTTCTAGTTAGTGTGTGGCCTCGGTAAATTGAAATGTGCGTTCAAATTCAATATATAGAGTTATATTTTGATTTTGACGAAAACTGATCGAAACGGCCGATCTGGCTTACGAAACTTATCCCATTGTGTTCGGAATGAGAGTAATTACCTAGGGGCGGCAGTCGTTAGGCTTGATTTGGAGATAAGATCGATAAACCACTAATATTGGAAATTAAAAAAAAAAACCCTCTCTCTTCCTCATAACTCAAAACCCACGCCGGCCATAGAAAACGAACAATGATTATCGTTCGAAACTTATCCCTCAAAGATCTCCCAATCCCCTCAGTTAAAATCGAAAATTCCTGAAGCAAATGGAAGAACGAAGGGAGGGCTCCAAATCTATATCGATGTGATCTGATATGGTTTTAAAAATCATTCGATTTCGTGCCGGGAACAATGGCCGTTCGCGCGCCTATTTTCAACGCCTGAGGCGAGCGAAGGGGCCGCCACTCACGGCGGTGGTAGCTGACGGCAGGGGTTTTCGAGGGAGGGTGTCGGATCCGGCTCAGAGCCACCGTGGCGGCGACCGTGGCTAGCCCTAGGGGCTGATCGAGTTCCTGAAGCAGATTACAGTGAGTTTTCCCCTTTAATTTATTCAAAATAATATTGTCTAAATAAAAAAAAAAGAGAAAAACAAAAACAAAAATCTGAAAATTTAATATTTATGCTCTAGTTTTAAAATCTGAAATTATAATATATATTATGGTTTTAAAATCTCAAATTTTTATATAAATTGTTATAGTTATAATATATGAAATATATATATAATGTTTGAAATATGAAATATATATATAATGGTTGAAATTAAAGATATGATTTTTATTGTGTGTGGAGATAAAACTATCATTTTTATATAAATAAAAAAGCGATATCTTTATATAATCAAGGGCGAGGATTTTTATATATTGAATAGCAAAGTAAAAATTTGATTTTTATATATTGAATAGCAAAGTAAAAATTCGATTTTTATATATTGAATAGCGAAGTAAAAATTCGATTTTTATATATTGAATAGCAAAGTAAAAATTCGATTTTTATATATTGAATAGCAAAGTAAAAATTCGATTTTTATATATTGAATAACGAAGTAAAAATTCGATTTTTATATATTGAATAGCAAATTAAAAATTCGATTTTTATATATTGAATAGCAAAGTAAAAATTCGATTTTTATATATTGAATAGCGAAGTAAAAATTCGATTTTTATATATTGAATAGCAAAGTAAAAATTCGATTTTTATATATTGAATAGCGAAGTAAAAATTCGATTTTTCCATATGTAGAGAATACGGGCAAAGAAAGTGACAAGAGGCAAGAACGGCGAAGATTTCTACATAAGAAGAGTCGAGGGATTGGATTAGCTAATCAGTGAGAATTTCTCACTTTTTAATTTTATTTCTAGTTGGAATATATACTAGGATGCAGACGGTGTTTAGTAGCACCCGACACCCGTCGTCCACAGACCATGGACGGCTTGTATGCTTGTTTGTTAGATTTTGATGTGGAGTTGATTGTGTGATGTGATGTGAAATGAATTAAAACATTTATATAGGTGAAATAAAATATTTTATAGTGGAAAATAATTTATAGTTAAAAATAGAATTTTTAACGTGTATATGAAATGAAATAAAAATCAACAAATCGGACGATTTGTTTATGTACACACATTTGACTGATATTGATTGGGACGATAAATTTTACACATCGCCCAACTGCACAAATAAAATCTGTGTTTGATTGTTTGAAACCCCACACAGGTATTGGGATGATATATGACATACACTAATCCCAATAGTTAGTTGTATGTCGATCGGTTGATTGACAGACTGTTATAAGCGTTAAATATTTATATTCGATGCTTATACAGTGTAGAGTGCACTTTGGATGATGGTTGATTATTCATCGTTGTTATGGTATACATGTGTTGTAGAAAATCCATATAATTAACATTATATGGTAATTGATTGGGCTTCATTCAATATTTGAAATAGAAATATTTGAAAAGAAATATTTGAAAAAGAAATATTTGAAAAGAAATATTTGAAAAAGAAATATTTGAAATAGGATGTTTGAAAATAGAAATATATGAAGCCGTGTTGATTAGATTGACGCCATTTTGACGTGAACGATATTTATATCGATTTTATTCGTTTTATAATGGATATCGATTTTATTCATTTTATAATGAATATCGAAAGTGAATTTGAATTGAATTTAATAGAAAACGAATTTGAATTGAATCGAATAGAAAACAAATCTGAAATGAATTGAATTCAATTGAAAACGAATTGAAATCGATTTGAATTATATTTGAATTGAAATCAAATAGAAGTGAATGTAAAAAGAATTTATAAGGGAAAATTCAATTTTGATTTGAATTTGAAATAAAGGTTGAAATTGTTTTTGAAACAAATTTGAAATGATTTATAAAATTCGTTTTAAAAAGGAAATCGACGAAATATATATAATATATATATATATTATATATATAATGGCCTAAATAGAACGCGCCGCGCCGCGGCAGTTCGTGAATTTCGACCATTGACTTCGAACGGACATTGCGGGAGATCCGACCGTCGGATTCTCCTAAAGCTGGAACCGTTGGGTTTGTATCGAAAAGAGCTTTCTAACGAATATTAGAAATTTGAAATCTAACGGTTGGATTTGGAATTATGTACAAATCAAATTTGGAAAAGGTCGCTGTAAGTGTAGTTCGATGGCCGTTGATGGAAATCGACTGTACAGGCCTTGATAAAATTATTAAAAATAATAATAACTTGTGTAAAATCATAATAAATGATTTATGAAGAATTGGGATGAAAAACTCCATATTTGAAAAGATAAAAATAGATTTTTATCGAAATGAACTAGTTTTGAACTATAACTATAATTCTATTTATTTTTAAATAAATAAATTGAATTTGAAAATGGTTTTGAAAATAACCAGAATTTCCAATAATTATATTGGGATGGATTTGAATCGAAATTGTCTTCGGAATATTTCGATGTTGGATTTCGTGATGATACAGATATTGTTATGGGAATTTGAAAGATATATATATATCGTTATTTCCAATACGATATTTGTTGGTCGTAGAATTTGATATTGAATATAAGTCGGTATATTTTCTATTCAGAGCCATGTATTTAATATCAAATGTGATTTGGGTTTGTCGTGAATGGCGTCTTCATTAACGCTGTTCTTAAACCCAGTTGAGGAAAAGATTAAATCTTTTTATTTAGATTTAATGAAGTGCACCAATTAAATAATATTTAATTGGAATTGAATAGGTAATTATTTTTGGGTTTATCGTGAACAGTGTTTTAAATAACACTTGTTCTTTAACCCGATAATTAATAGAATGTGATTTTGGGTTGTCGTGAACGGTATCTTCAATAATACTGTTCTTAGACCCAAAGGAGTTAAGAAAATCAGAGACGTACTTGGAGATTAGTTAAGTTGAATGGTTTCTGGGGTATTGACTGATGTTGGTTTCGGCCTTCGGGGTTAATACTTAGGGAATTGCTCACTTGCTAATTTATGGTTAGGGTCTGATTGAGATGTAATGTGATTTTGGGTTTAGAGTGAACCGTGTTTTAAATGACACTGATTCTTTAACCCAGTTAAAGATTAAAACTAAGTGGAGTTTTAATGAATCTTTAATTAGATTGAAAAGATCGAGAATGGAGTATCACCAGTTTTGCTCCAAAGCGATAGTTAAATCTTTAATTAGATTTGGACGTGGAATGGTAATTAATTCTATCGATAACACTGTGGTATTAGATATGGAGTATTACCAGTTTTGCTTCATGGGATTGAATAGGTTGGGATTGGGAAATAAAATAAATAATTACTTCGGTGTGGTTCGCTAATCCCGACTAGTTTGGAAAACCATAATTTGGTTTGAAATGACATCCAGAGGAAGATTAAAGAATAAATTTTAAAGAATTTATCTTTGATAAAATTAATGGGAACCTTTCCCTAAGAACGTGAAATTTAGAAACTAACTTTAGGTCAGCTAAGAAAGATGGTTTCCTGGGTATTGATCTGATGTTGGTTTTGGCCTTCGGGGTTAATATTTGCGGAATTGTTCTCTTGCTAATTTACGGTTAGTGACTGATGAATTGGAATGAGGCGTATGTTGTGATTGTGTAACATTTGTTTAGTATATACGCGGGTTTTTCGGAAAGGCCGGGTTTATACCCATTCTGAATAACCGATTCGACGATAAGTCGAAGATGATGACGGTGGTCGAAGACCGAAAGTCTTCACATCGTTTGGGTGATTACTGATGATCCTGATTGGGCTGTACACCCAAGATGAGGGAATCAGTTGGTGGTCGTCAGACGTACTTAGAGATCGACGGATATGCGAGGAAAGTGCCTCCGGTTTCGTTCAGACCTAGAACGGACTTGTAAATGGATGGTGTGTCTGACATTGTATTCCTTTATATTGTATTCGTTGATCTCTGCTAAATATATATCTGTTTGGCGGCGGAGAATTTATTATCTTTCTTAACGCCCTTCTCTGAGACGTACGAGCTCAGAGGTTATATATTGGCAGAAATCAGTGGTACGATATGGATTGATAGTATGGCATGCTGAGATGTAGTGATCCAGACTTTTGTTGAAAAGAAAAGTTTGGTGGATGATGATCAAAGCGCAACTTTGATATAGCATGGCTTTGTGTATAGCGTTGATTCGCGAGCCTCACACCCCGGTATGGTGGTAAACTGATGGTTTGATCAGTATGCTTTTTAGTGGATGGGCACCTTAGTGGTGTCGTGGATTCGGTCGACCGAGAGGAGCTTAGTGCTCAGGGATATATAGAGTAAGCGGTGTTTTCTCTCGCTGGGACGTAAGCCGCGGTGATACTTTGGTCCCAAAAGTGCGGATGTGCATTACGGTGTTTTCTCTTGCTGGGACGTAAGCCGTGGGGAATTGCACTACGCGATCGATCTTTCGAATCAGGAGCCACCATGATGGAAATCCAACTTTCCAATACGTGTATTTCGGCTTTATTTGTAGAGCCTAGTATGGCGACATAGTAGGATGGGGCGCTTATGCCGTCTATGATTGATACTTATGATTTGAAGATATTTTATACAATATGCACTTATAATAGTATCAAATGATTTGGTTTAAACGTATCAAGCATTCTTGGCTATTATAAGTTAAAAACCCTATCCTCCGGCTTGCGTTGCATTGTGTGATGGGACCTGGGTCTTATAATAGCTTCATTTTTCTTTATTTAGCATTGCGCTGTTGTTTTATGCACTGGTATTCTTGGGAGGAAACCCGTTCCGTGTTATACGGCGTGGTCCCTTGATTTACCTTACTTTGAAAATAAAGATAAATAACTGTTTTAGTTCTCACACCAGTCACATGACTGACCTGGAGTTTATTGTTTTAACCTAAACTCTGGGTGCCATTATTTTCCACACGGGCAGCTAGTAGTTTTGGTTTTGCAGATTTATATTCACAGGATCCTGGTTTACAGCTGGAATGATATCCGGAAAGCTTTGTATCCGTATATCTCTTCTAGTTGTGTATTGTATTATTTTCCGCTGCGATGTATTTAAATGTAATTTAAATCTCTGATATTTCTGTGTAATATTCATTTATACTTTGTATATTCTTGGCATCTGATGCATTGTTGTAATATACAATGAAATGTTCTTCCGTCTGCGTTCTGTTTTGTGGCTTGTTCTCGAACTATCCACGCTTTCCTTTACGGGGAAGTTACGGGTTTTCACAGTTGGTATCAGAGCTCTGGTTTACAGAGCTCGAGAACAAGACACGTTAGAACCAAACGAAAGAATCCATCAGAAATTGGATTAGTAATATCCAATGAGAATGACTCGTTAGAGATGGGATCAGTAGCATCCTAGAACGAGTCGAAATGGACTTATTTTTAAAAGAAAAATGAAAACAAACTTTGTTTTGAAAATTTAAATCAATCATTCGTATTTGATTATTTATATTGATGTGGACAATCCAGTATATATAGATTTTGCATATACGTCCGATCCACGTGTATTCGAAGTTTTAATATACTGGATAGATATAGATTCGCACTCTAGTCGCTCGGGGATAATTCTAGTGATGTCCGGACATCATCAGTATTTACATTCGAGTTTCGATGGTGTGATATCTATATATTTCCATTGGACTGGTGTGAGAACCAAAATTAGATAGGGCTTGTTGTTTTGATTTTGCATCAAAAATCAGATTTTTTGACTATATATCAAAGTTATGAATTTGAAAAGCTAATCAACTAATTGATTGATGGTTGTGTTGTTTGATTACTGTTTTGATTAATTGAAATTTTAACCATATAGCCAATTTGATCAAATAGTGAGTTGTATTGAAAATTAGTCGCATTTGCTTGCATATACATGTACTTACATTGAACAGGTCATAGCAAGGAGGCTAGAGCAGAGAAATAAAATTGTTTGCCCGACAAATAGGTACATGTTTATCATAATTTACTGTTTTGTTTGGCTGATGATGATTTTATGAGCCGATTGGCTAGCCGCTTGGCTTTTTCTTTTTCTTTTTGAGATCAGAAGGCCTGTATGGCAATTTTGGGATTTTCCCATGCTCCCGGTGCAGGGGAGGTTATGGCGAAATTTTTCGAAAATTTAGGGTGTTGGCCAAATTTTTGAAAAATTTGAAAAGTTCTTAGAAACTGAAAAGTTGAAGAACTTAAGCCGTAATCAAAACAATGAAAGTTGAGTTGGTATTTAAAACAACTTTCGGCTTCATTCCTTTTCGGGGACGAAAAGTTTTAAGTGGGGGAGATTGTAATAACCCGGAAATCTGGGCCAATTTAAAATTTTTATTTTGGCAATTTTAATGAATTTTGAATATTTAAAATGAATATTTTAAATAAAAACGACGAGAAAAATTTACTTTGAATGGAATTTGAACGTATATATTTATATTCGTCGTCGTTAGAATATATATAATTTATTTATATATAAAAGGAATTGAAAATGGCGCGGTAGTTCGATAATTCGATTTCAAAATTCAAATGAATGTACCAGGTGCAAAATAAACCGGATTTTTGTGAAACCAAAAATAATGGAATCTAATTGTGACTATCTTTCCAACGAAGCCGAAGAATCGAAATTTCATAGCGGGAATCAAAAGATATGTCCAGATGAAATTTCTGAATAGTCGCTGTGGAATTCAGGCCCTTAAAAATGGAAATTTTGCAAACGACCTCGGATTTCGACGAAACCACTTTTTTAGGATCCGTGATGTCAAGTTATTGCTAGGTTTTAAATTTCATAATTTTTCGAATCAATATGTGAGCGTGGCGAAGGAAAACGCATTTGACCAGTTTCAGTTGATTTTAATCGACTGGAAAATGTCCATTTTTCAAACGGTCTCAGAATTTGACGAAACTAGTTTTGTTAGGACCGTATCGTCAATACGAAGCTAGAAAATATTTTTCGGGAATTTTTCTAATTAGTATGTGGCCTCGGTAAATTGAAATGTGCGTTCAAATTCAATATATAGAGTTATATTTTGATTTTGACGAAAACTGATCGAAACGGCCGAACTGGCTTATGAAACTTATCCCATTGTGTTCGGAATGAGAGTAATTAGCTAGGGGCGGCAGTCATTAGGCTTGATTTGGAGATAGGATCGATAAACCACTAATATTGGAAATTAAAAAAAAAAAAAAAACTCTCTCTTCCTCATAACTCAAAACCCACGCCGGCCGTAGAAAACGAACGGTGATTATCGTTCGAAACTTCTCCCTCAAAGATCTCCCAATCCCCTCAGTTAAAATCGAAAATTCCTGAAGCAAATGGAAGAACGAAGGGAGGGCTTCAAATCTATATCGATGTGATATGATATGGTTTTAAAAATCGTTCGATTTCGTGCCGGGAACAATGGCCGTTCGCGCGCCTATTGTCAACGCCTGAGGCGAGCGAAGGGGCCGCCACTCACGGCGGTGGTAGCTGACGGCAGGGGTTTTCGAGGGAGGGTGTCGGATCCGGCTCAGAGCCACCGTGGCGGCGACCGTGGCTAGCCCTAGGGGCTGATCGAGTTCCTGAAGCAGATTACAGTGAGTTTTCCCCTTTAATTTATTCAAAATAATATTTTCTAAATAAAAAAAAAAGAGAAAACAAAAACAAAAATCTGAAAATTTAATATTTATGCTCTAGTTTTAAAATCTGAAATTATTATATATATTATGGTTTTAAAATCTCAAATTTTTATATAAATTGTTATAGTTATAATATATGAAATATATATATAATGTTTGAAATATGAAATATATATATAATGGTTGAAATTAAAGATATGATTTTTATTGTGTGTGGAGATAAAACTATCATTTTTATATAAATAAAAAGGCGATATCTTTATATAATCAAGGGCGAGGATTTTTATATATTGAATAGCAAAGTAAAAATTCGATTTTTATATATTGAATAGCAAAGTAAAAATTCGATTTTTATATATTGAATAGCGAAGTAAAAATTCGATTTTTATATTTTGAATAGCAAAGTAAAAATTCGATTTTTATATATTGAATAGAAAAGTAAAAATTTGATTTTTATATATTGAATAGCGAAGTAAAAATTCGATTTTTATATATTGAATAGCAAAGTAAAAATTCGATTTTTATATATTGAATAGCAAAGTAAAAATTCGATTTTTATATATTGAATAATGAGGGATTGGATTAGCTAATCAGTGAGAATTTCTCACTTTTTAATTTTATTTCTAGTTGAAATATATACTAGGATGCAGACGGTGTTTAGTAGCACCCGACACCCGTCGTCCACAGACCATGGACGGCTTGTATGCTTGTTTGTTAGATTTTGATGTGTAGTTGATTGTGTGATGTGATGTGAAATGAAATAAAACATTTATATAGTTGAAATAAAATGTTTTATAGTGGAAAATATTTTATAGTTAAAAATAGAACTTTTAACGTGTATATGAAATGAAATAAAAATAAACAAATCGGACGATTTGTTTATGTACACACATTTGACTGATATTGATTGGGACGATAAATTTTACACATCGCCCAACTGCACAAATAAAATCTGTGTTTGATTGTTTGAAACCCCACACGGGTATTGGGATGATATATGACATACACTAATCCCAATAGTTAGTTGTATGTCGATCGGTTGATTGACAGACTGTTATAAGCGTTAAATATTTATATTCGATGCTTATACAGTGTAGAGTGCACTTTGGATGATGGTTGATTATTCATCGTTGTTATGGTATACATGTGTTGTAGAAAATCCATATAATTAACATTATATGGTAATTGATTGGGCTTCATTCAATATTTGAAATAGAAATATTTGAAAAGAAATATTTGAAAAAGAAATATTTGAAAAGAAATATTTGAAAAAGAAATATTTGAAATAGGATGTTTGAAAATAGAAATATATGAAGTCGTGTTGATTAGATTGACGCCATTTTGACGTGAACGATATTTATATCGATTTTATTCGTTTTATAATGGATATCAATTTTATTAATTTTATAATGAAAATCGAAAGTGAATTTGAATTGAATTTAATAGAAAACGAATTTGAATTGAAACGAATAGAAAACAAATCTGAACTGAATTGAATTCAATTGGAAACGAATTGAAATCGATTTGAATTGAAATCAAATAGAAGTGAATGTAAAAAGAATTTATAAGGGAAAATTCAATTTTGATTTGAATTTGAAATAAAGGTTGAAATTGTTTTTGAAACAAATTTGAAATGATTTATAAAATTCGTTTTAAAAAGGAAATCGACGAAATATATAATATATATATATATATTATATAATGGCCTGAATAGAACGCGCCGCGGTAGTTCGTGAATTTCGACCATTGACTTCGAACGGACATTGCGGGAGATCCGACCGTCGGATTCTCCTAAAACCGGAACCGTTGGGTTCGTATCGAAAAGAGCTTTCTAACGAATATTAGAAATTTGAAATCTAACGGTTGGATTTGGAATTATGTCCAAATCAAATTTGGAAAAGGTCGCTGTAAGTGCAGTTCGATGGCCGTTGATGGAAATCGACTGTACAGGCCTTGATAAAATTATTAAAAATAATAATAATTTGTGTAAAATCATAAGAAATGATTTGTGAAGAATTGGGATGAAAAACTCCATATTTGAAAAGATAAAAATAGATTTTTATTGAAATGAACTAGTTTTGAACTAGAACTATAATTCTATTTATTTTTAAATAAATAAATTGAATTTGAAAATGGTTTTGAAAATAACCAGAATTTCCAATAATTATATTGGGATGGATTTGAATCGAAATTGTCTTCGGAATATTTCGATGTTGGATTTCGTGATGATACAGATATTGTTATGGGAATTTGAAAGATATATATATATATATATATATATATCGTTATTTCCAATACGATATTTGTTGGTCGTAGAATTTGATATTGAATATAAGTCGGTATATTTTCTATTCAGAGCCTTGTATTTAATATCAAATGTGATTTGGGTTTGTCGTGAATGGCGTCTTCATTAACGCTGTTCTTAAACCCAGTTGAGGAAAAGATTAAATCTTTTTATTTAGATTTAATGAAGTGCACCAATTAAATAATATTTAATTGGAATTGAATAGGTATTGATTTTTGGGTTTATCATGAACAGTGTTTTAAATAACACTTGTTCTTTAACCTGATAATTAATAGAATGTGATTTTGGGTTGTCGTGAACGGTATCTTCAATAATACTGTTCTTAGACCCAAAGGAGTTAAGAAAATCAGAGACGTACTTGGAGATTAGTTAAGT
The DNA here is from genome assembly GCA_030737875.1 of Allium sativum. Taxonomy (NCBI): domain Eukaryota; kingdom Viridiplantae; phylum Streptophyta; class Magnoliopsida; order Asparagales; family Amaryllidaceae; genus Allium; species Allium sativum. The sequence continues at coordinate 663,597,029 of CM060919.1, forward strand.
TGAATGGTTTCTAGGGTATTGATCTGATGTTGGTTTCGGCCTTCGGGGTTAATACTTAGGGAATTGCTCACTTGCTAATTTATGGTTAGGGTCTGATTGCGATGTAATGTGATTTTAGGTTTATAGTGAACCGTGTTTTAAATGACACTAATTCTTTAACCCAGTTAAAGATTAAAACTAAGTGGAGTTTTAATGAATCTTTAATTAGATTGAAAAGATCGAGAATGGAGTATCACCAGTTTTGCTCCAAAGCGATAGTTAAATCTTTAATTAGATTTGGATGTGGAATGGTAATTAATTCTATCGATAACACCGTGGTATTAGACATGGAGTATTACCAGTTTTGTTTCATGGGATTGAATAGGTTGGGATTGGGAAATAAAATAAATAATTACTTCGGTGTGGTTCGCTAATCCCGACTAGTTTGGAAAACCATAATTTGGTTTGAAATGACATCCAGAGGAAGATTAAAGAATAAATTTTAAAGAATTTATCTTTGATAAAATTAATGGGAACCTTTCTCTAAGAACGTGAAATTTAGAAACTAACTGTAGGTTAGCTAAGAAAGATGATTTCCTGGGTATTGATCTGATGTTGGTTCCGGCCTTCGGGGTTAATATTTGGGGAATTGTTCTCTTGCTAATTTACGGTTAGTGACTGATGAATTGGAATGAGGCGTATGTTGTGATTGTGTAACATTTGTTTACTATATACGCGGGTTGTTCGGAAAGGCCGGGTTTATACCCATTCTGAATAACCGATTCGACGATAAGTCGAAGATGATGACGGTGGTCGAAGACCGAAAGTCTTCACATCGTTTGGGTGATTACTGATGGTCTTGATTGGGCTGTACACCCAAGATGAGGGAATCCGTTGGTGGTCGTCCAGACGTACTTGGAGATCGACGGATATGCGAGGAAAGTGCCTCAAGTTTCGTTCAGACCTAGAACGGACTTGTAAATGGATGGTGTGTATGACATTGTATTCCTTTATATTGTATTCGTTGATCTCTGCTAAATATATATTTGTTTGGCGGCGGAGAATTTATTCTCTTGCTTAACGCCCTTCTCTGAGACGTACGAGCTCAGAGGTTATATATTGGCAGAAATCAGTGGTACGATATGGGTTGATAGTGTGGCATGCTGAGATGCAGTGATCTAGGCTTTTGTTGAAAAGCAAAGTTTGGTGGATGATGATCAAAGCGCAGCTTTGATATAGCATGGCTTTGTGTATAGCGTTGATTCGCGAGCCTCACACCCCGGTATGGTGGTAAACTGATGGTTTGATCAGTATGCTTTTTAGTGGATGGGCACCTTAGTGGTGTCGTGGATTCGGTCGACCGAGAGGAGCTTAGTGCTCAGGGATATATAGAGTAAGCGGTGTTTTCTCTCGCTGGGACGTAAGCCGCGGAGATACTCTGGTCCCAAAAGTGCGGATGTGCATTACGGTGTTTTCTCTTGCTGGGACATAAGCCGTAGGGAATTGCACTACGCGATCGATCTTTCGAATCAGGAGCCACCATGATGGAAATCCAACTTTCCAATACGTGTATTTCGGCTTTATTTGTAGAGCCTAGTATGGCGACATAGTGGGATGGGGCGCTTATGCCGTCTATGATTGATACTTATAATTTGAAGATATTTTATACAATATGCACTTATAATAGTATCAAATGATTTTTTTTAAACGTATCAAGCATTCTTGGCTATTATAAGGTAAAAACCCTATCCTACGGCTTGCGTTGCATTGTGTGATGGGACCTGGGTCTTATAATAGCTTCATTTTTCTTTATTTTGCATTGCGCTATTGTTTTATGCACTGGTATTCTTGGGAAGAAACTCGTTCCGTGTTATACGGCGTGGTCCCTTGATTTACCTTACTTTGAAAATAAAGATAAATAACTGTTTTAGTTCTCACACCAGTCACATGACTGACCTGGAGTTTATTGTTTTAACCTAAACTCTGGGTGCCCCTATTTTCCACACGGGCAGCTAGTAGTTTTGGTTTTGCAGATTTATATTCACAGGATCCTGGTTTACAGCTGGAATGATATCCGGAAAGCTTTGTATTCGTATATCTCTTCTAGTTGTGTATTGTATTATTTTCCGCTGCGATGTATTTAAATGTAATTTAAATCTCTGATATTTCTGTGTAATATTCATTTATACTCTGTATATTATTTTAATTTGATGCATTGTTGTAATATACAATGAAATGTTCTTTCGTCTGCGTTCTGTTTTGTGGCTTGTTCTCGAACTATCCGCGCTTTCCTTTACGGGGAAGTTACGGGTTTTCACAAATTTGTCCAAAATTCAAGTTGTTCTGAATTGCTCCGTTTAAGTCTAGAAGTGTAGATCTGCTCAATACGATCACAACGTCGCTGAAATCATCGAATTCCGAGTTGAAACGAATTAATTATGATCAAAACAAGTTGTAAAATAAATTAGATTAATTAATTAGTTTAGTCATTAAGGAATTAACCTCTCTTCCTCCTTCAGATAACTTGGCCGTGAATTTCAAAATTGTTCAAAACTTTGAACTCAGTTTTCAGGAGGTAGGAAGGTCGGTTTGAGGTGTGGTTTGTTGGAGGTGGTCGGGCTTGGAGAGGGGCACGTGCGCCTAGCACGGTGGAGGGTGCGGCTGCACCAGGTGGGGCCGGCGGTGGCTGAAACGCCCAGGTTTTGGGGGCACGGTTCTCTGAAACCGGGGCACGAGAGGAGGTGAATCTTGTCTAGAAATGAAGAGGAAGGAGAACCCTAGATAAAACTCCAAAGGAGTATAGGGTAATTGTTTGTGTGGAGAGAGAATTTTGAGAGGGAATGATTGAAGAGGGAGCGACTGAAAATGGGATCGGGGAAGATGAATACGACGGCTACAGGGATTAAATAATATTATATTTAGGGTTAGGTTTAATTATTTAATTAACCCAATAAAAGTCCATTTACCCACTTGCTCTGATTTCAGCCCAACGACTGTGTTTCCTAGCTAATAACCCCTAGTCCGGATCCATCTAGCTATGTCCCGCAGGCCCAAGAGGTCATCTCAGCCCTCGTTTTTCGAATTTAAAATTAATTCTTTTATTATTTAATTCTGACATAATCAAAAATCCACCGGAGCCACATACGGACTCCGAAAAATCCAAAAAAAAAATATTTTTGGCTATGTTTTGATGATACAAATCCAACAAAATTATTTTCGTCGAATTCTGAGACTGTTTGAAAAATGGCTATTTTCAAGTCGTTCAATTTCAATTGTATCTGACCAAACACAGTTTCTTTCGCCACGCTCACATATTAAATCGAAAAATTCGAAAAATTGAAATCTAGCAAAAAATTGACATTCCGGTTCCAACAAAAGTGGTTTCGTCGAAAACAGAGGTTGTTTGAAAATTGACTATTTTCACTGCCTCTAATATTATTTAAAATTAAAAATTTTAAATTCAGGGTCATTTTCTAACCAATTTATTTAAAATAAAATTTTTAAATTGGTTCGGATTTTCCGGGTTGTTACATAAAAGAAATAATTTTAAATTCGAAAAACGAGAGCTGAGATGACCTCTTGGGCCTGCGGGACATAGCTAGATGGATCCGGACTAGGGGTTATTAGCTAGGAAACACAGTCGTTGGGCTGAAATCAGAGCAAGTGGGTAAATGGACTTTTATTGGGTTAATTAAATAATTAAACCTAACCCTAAATATAATATTATTTAATCCCTGTAGCCGTCGTATTCATCTTCCCCGATCCCATTTTCAGTCGCTCCCTCTTCAATCATTCCCTCTCAAAAGTCTCTCTCCACACAAACAATTACCCTATACTCCTTTGGAGTTTTATCTAGGGTTCTCCTTCCTCTTCATTTCTAGACAAGATTCACCTTCTCTCGTGCCCCGGTTTCAGAGAACCGTGCCCCCAAAACCCGGGCGTTTCAGCCACCGCCGGCCCCACCTGGTGCAGTCGCACCCTCCACCGTGCTAGGTGCATGTGCCCCTCTCCAAGCCCGACCACCTCAAACTGACCTTCCTACCTCCTGAAAGCTGAGTTCAAAGTTTTGAACAATTTTTAAATTCACGGCCAAGTTATCTGAAGGAGGAAGAGAGGTTAATTCCTTAATGACTAAACTAATTAATTAATCTAATTTATTTTATAACTTGTTTTGATCATAATTAATTCGTTTCAACTCGGAATTCGATGATTTCAGCGACGTTGTGATCGTATTGAGCAGATCTACGCTTCTGGACTTAAACGGAGCAATTCAGAACAACTTGAATTTTGGACAAATTTCTCAACAACTATGAGATATCTTTTATTTTAAATTAATTAGTTAATTAATTTATTTTTATCTATAGTATTCGTTTCAGATCTGATTTGTATGGATGTGTTATGATGATTGTCTGTTTGATGTTATGAATTATCATGTTTATTGTTGTGTGTATTTGAACATTTTAATAATATATTTGATTTTATTGAATTGAGTTATATAATCAATTCAACATTCGTTTATATGATGAAAAAAAATTATAGATTTACATACAAAAAAGGAAATAGAGAAAAAGGAGAAATAAAATTTCCTTTTTACTTGAATAGATTTGATTCAATATGGAAAATAAAATTTCCTTTTGTTTGAATGGATTTGATTTGACGAAGAAAATAAAATTTTCTTTTTATTTAGATGAATTTGATTCAGAATAGAAAATAAAATTTTCCTTTTTATTTAAATTGATTTGATGCTACACAGAAGAAAGAAAAAAAGTTTATTTTATTTTGTGTTTCAACACAAATAGTAACATGCAAAAAAATGTCTATTTTTATTTTGTGTTTTAACACAAATATTTTCATATAAATGAAAAGTTCTTTTTATTTATGTTTTAATGCAAATATTTACATAGAAAATAAAATATCATTTTTATTTGTGTTTCTAAACACAAATATTATATAGAACATTAGATTACATATTTATTTGTGTCCAAAAACACAAATATATGCATTGGACATTGAAAATATATTTATTTGTGTCTTTAAACACAAATACATACACCGTTATTGAAAATATATTTATTTGTGTCTTTAAAACACAAATACATGAACCGTCATTGAAATACATTTTATTTGTGTCTTTAAACACAAATGCATACATCGTATACTGAATTATATTTTATTTGTGTCTCTAACACAAATATATACGTCGTACATTGATTAACGTTTTTATTTGTGCTGCAAAACACAAATATTACGTGGAACATTGAGCGACATTTTTTATTTATGCTTTAAAACACAAATATTCAATAGAAAATTAAAAGACATTTTTATGTGTGTTTTCAAACAAAAATTTTACATGAAGAATAAAATTTCATTTTTGTTGCATTCTTTAATGCAAACAAAATGTAGAAAAATATAATCTCATTTTATTACACTCCGTAATGCAAATGTAATGTAGAGAATAAAAAAATATGATTTACATTTTTTGTGTTGGCATACAAATGCAAACGCTACTTAAAAATATGATTTACATTTTTTGTTTTCGCATACAAATGCAAACGCTACTTAAAAATATAATTTACATTTTTGTGTTTGCATACAAATGCAAACGCTACGTAAAAATATGATTTACATTTTTGTGTTTGCATACAAATGCAAACGCTACTTAAAAATATAATTTACATTTTTGTGTTTGCATACAAATGCAAACGCTACATAAAAATATGATTTACATTTTTTGTGTTTGCATACAAATGCAAACGCTACTTAAAAATATAATTTACATTTTTGTGTTTGCATACAAATGCAAACGCTACGTAAAAATATGATTTACATTTTTGTGTTTGCATGCAAATGCAAACGCTACATAAAAATAAAATTTACATTTTTGTGTTTGCATTCAAATGCAAACGCTACATGTAAGAGGGAAGAGACAATTTTATTTTATGTTTACATTCTATAATGCAAACAATAAAAAAAAAAGGATATGTTTTTGTTTGCGATTTTAGTTGCAAACAAAATTAGAAATAAAAAGATATGTTTTTTGTTTGCAATTTTAGATGCAAACAAAGTAGAAATTAAAGTTACATTTTGTAGAAAAATTTAAATGGGGATAAATTAGAAAAAGAAAGATTATATTTTTATGCGTTTATTTACATTCCTTGGTGTGAATAAACGGAAAATAAAAGACGCTCTTTTATTTACATTCCTAGATGTAAATAAAATTTAGAAATTAAAAGCTACTTTTTTATTTGCGTTCTTTAAACACAAATAAATCATGAAAATGAAAATATACGTTTTATTTGCATTCCCTAGTGCAAAAATAAAATGAGAGTAAAAATTTACATTTTTATGTAAATTTTAAAGAATAGTAAAAGAATCATATTTAGTCTAAAAATATGTTTTACTTTAAAAATAAATAAAAAATACATTTTTGATGTAATATTAAAAGCTAGGAAAGAAATTCTCATTTTGCTCATAAAAATGAATTGAACAAAAATATTCATTTTTGTTCATCGGAAGGAAATCAACAAATTTACTCCTTGAAATAAAATGGACAAAAATATTCGTTTTATTCGTTGTGAAGGAATTTACACCTAGTATGAATAAGAGGGTTGAAATCAAAATTTAAACGTTAGAATTTATGAACAAACTAAAATATAAATTTATAGTCAATTACTATAAAAATTGGTGCATGAAATAAAACACATTTTAATAGACGAGGTAAACTTAAGTTGTGATTTGCATTATTCATTTCCTTTATTGGTGTGATATTCATGTGAGCGAAAGCGCTTGAAAATTTATATTTATAAATATAAATAGAATTATAACGAATCGAGCGTGGCAGTTCGCGTTTCGGCAATCGTGACTTTAAACGATTATACCGAGAGATCCGGCCGTCGCAAAACTGGAGCCGTTAGGACCGCTTTGGGTAGATCTTTCCAATGAGACAAATTTTGTTAAAATCCAACAGTTAGATTTCAAGATATGTGTAAATCAAATTTCTTGGAAAACAGCGTCAGGGCCACCCTTTGACCCGAAGCGTCGTTTAATTGATTTGAGCTATTTTTTTATAAATAAAAATAGCGATAAATCGTTAAAAATTAATATTAACGATATGAAATGATTTAAATAATTATTCGATAATTATTTGAAAAGTCCGAGTTCTACTCATTTCAAATAATTATACGTCGATGAAGAGACGAAGACGGTGTTGAAGACCGGCGGTCTTCACATCGAACGGATGTATTGCTACCAAGGTCCTCGATAGGAGTAGCTACCCTGAAGGGACTTTGGTGGTAGTCGTCCGGACGTATGTGCTGATTGTTCGGATATATGAGAGCCTCTTAGGTATCTCCGGTTCCGTTCAGACCCAGAACGGACTTGTAAATGGATGCATATCCGACGTTCAATTTTATACCATGTAAATTGATTTCTGTTGTTATACAACCGTTGGTGGCAAGAGAATTTATTCTTTCGCTCAACACCCTTAGAGGTTGTGTATTGATAGATGTTAATTTCATGGCATGGATTGTCAATGGGACACGCTAAGATGCAAATGATCAAGGCTTTGTTGAAAAGCAGGCCTTGTGGTTGATGATCAAAGCATAGTCTATTTAGGCATAGCTTTGTGTATATCGTGACTTCGCGAGCCTCAAATACCGGTTGAGTCAAAAACGGGAGAAGGGAACGCAGGGAGTGCACACGTTTCTTTCTAGCTAGAAGTGGTGTCAGTGCTTAAACTGGCTGACATTTGCTTATGTGGTTGTTGGAATATTTTTGCGAGGCCTCGGTTTATTCATATCGGTCGCCCTCGGCCAATTTGTAGGTCCAATAGGATTGGGGAACGTGTGTTCAGGCATAACTAATCCACTAAAGTATTTGTGGACCGGCCCTGCTGTATCCAAGGGTTCGCCAGCGTCCGAATCCTGAGACATTGCTAGAGTGTCTCGAATCGGTCAGGAGCTCCTCCCTAGCCTTGACTTATGATGGAAACCAATTACCAATACATCCCATGCGGTTTTGATTGCATAACTAGTATGGCGACATAGTAGATGGTAGCTATGCCGTCTAGGATTAATATTATAATTGAAATATTTTCTTTAAACATATACACACTAATAATAATATCGTATTTTGCGTATTTATCATCTTTTGACCATTATAAGGTAAAACCCTATCCTCCGGTTTGCGTTGCATTGTGTGATGGGACTTGGGTCTTATAATGGTTTCATTTTTCTAAAAAGCATTGTGTTATTTAACGTTATACTTTATTTATTGCACTGATAATCCCATGTAATAAACCCGTTCCGCGATAGCGGTGTGGTCCTCGTGATTGTCAAACCTGTTAGTTAATTAAGATATCTCATACCAGTCCGATGACTGACTCGTAGTTTGTTTCACCTTTTGCAAACTCGGGTGCCCTCTTCTACACGGGAAGCCTAGTGACAGGTTAGGCTTGGATATTCGCTGGATGGAAGCTTGCTGATGGAGATGCTGAAGAAACTTTCTTTTTATCTTTTATTTTCTGCTTAAGACTTTGAGATAGTATTTAGATTTGATGTAATTTGAGAGATTGAGACTCTATTTCTTTTCTTTGAGACATCTATTTTGTTAAGTGTAATTCTGTGCTGCATACTCTGATGTTTCAGTGATGACATTTCTTTCCGCTGCAATGATTTATATGTTCTGCTATACTCTGAGATATGTTATTGTTCTGGTTATGTTATATTCCATACGATTTTCCTTACTTTCGTTACACGGGAGTTTGGGGTCGTCACATTTGGTATCAGAGCTTTGGTTAACCGTAGCTTTCGAATATAACATTTTTAGAACAATTCGTCTAGATAGAATCAGTAGTGTTCTAAGATGAGAGGTTCATTAGAGATAGGATTAACAATATCCTAGAACGAGCTTAAACAGAATAGCACATATTTATCAGTCATTACTTCATTATCACCTGGACATGTCTCTACTTTTAACCTTCTCTTCGAATTTATCATTTCCTTTGGTCTGACTCTTTCCTTGATGGTACAGACTGATTGAAAGATGAGTACGAGAGCTAGGACAAGAGGAAGAGGTCGTGGCGGAGTAGCTGGTAGGGGTAGAGGGAGAGATACACCCCCAACTGAGCAAGACCAACCGAATTCTGAGGTCGAGGAGCCACCACCACCACCACCCCCAGTTGCTTTTGACCTGGATAAAGTAAGAAGAAAATCAAGAATCTTGGAGGAGAACATTTCACTGGTAGAGAGACGGTGGTAGAAGCGCAAGAATGGCTTAAGACGATGGAAAAGATCTTGGGAGGTTTGGAGCTTGAGGATCACATGAAGCGTTTTATGGCAGTATGGTTCATGCAAGGACAGGCTCAAACTTGGTGCGAAACAACCATGATAGGGAGAGATGTCGCAGAGATAACCTGGACGAGATTTAAAGAGCTTTTTAATGAAAAGTTTATCCCGCCTCATGAAGTAGAACGTCTAAACGATGAATTTGCTAACATGCAGCAAGGCACCATGACCATTGCAGAGTACGTGAAGAAATTTGAGGAGCTATCTAGGTATGCCCCTGAGCTAGTGCAAAACGCCTTACAGAAAAATAAGAGGTTCATAAATGGGCTTGCAAGGCGATACCATAACAGAGTGACAACCCACATTGAGAGCCCATTTGCCAAGGTGATAGAGATGGCATGCAGATACGAAGAAATTGATCAGAAGGGTGCTCAGCTAGAAAAGGCAAAGAATCAAGCTAATAAGAAGAAGGAGGCGGACAAGAAACCAGGGGAAGGAAGTTCTTCGACTACAAAACCTCTGGGAAACAAGAAGAGAGACAAGTCTAAAGTCAGATGCTTCAACTTCCAGAAGATGGGACATTTCGACTACGAGTGCAGGGCCCTGAAGAAGCCAAAGAGGAACGAGTCTGGGCTGAGCCAAAGCAGTGGACAGAATCCCCATGGTCCAAAAGAGTGCTACAACTGCCACAAGCCTAGACACCTTATCAAGAATTGCCCTCTGCTCAAGAAATATGAGGTAGCTCACGTCTACGAAGATACGGCTGCACCGGCTTCTTCTGAAGGAGCAGGTAAGCCTGATGTTTTAGGCAGTACTCTTAACATTAAGAATATTCCCATTACTGTCTTGTTTGATACTGGTGCGTCTAGAAGTTTCATATCAAGTGATACTATTAAAAAGCTTAAACTGAAACCAAGAAAACTTAAAGAACCGATTAAAGCCCATAGCCTGATAGGAGGTTCACTTATTCTTGATCAGTACTGCAGAGTCCCCGTTTCTTACTCTCACTTCCTATTTCCTTTCAATTTAATCATCATGAACTTTTCTGGATATGATGTCATACTTGGGCTAGATTGGCTAACGAAGTATGGGGCTGAGTTGCTGTGTTCTGAAAGGGTAGTTAAAATTAAAACGTAATTTGGGAATATAATGACTATACCATGCCACAGCTCAGCCACAGATAGAAAAGAATTCTGGTCTTCTTTATAAGTCACCCCTCCTTCTATTGAAACTATTCCCATCGTCAAAGACTATGCTGATGTATTTGAAGAAGTAAACAGCTTACCTCCCCGCAGGGAAATCGATTTCAGAATTGACTTGGTTCCTAATGCAAGGCCTGTGGTGCATCCTATTAGGCGAATGTCGCCAAAGGAAAGAGAAGAGCTGAGCAATCAAACTAAGCAGCTTTTAGCCAAGGGTCTGATTAGACCTAGCTTTTCAGAATGGGGTGCAGCGGTGGTATTTGTCCCAAAGTCAGATGGCACACTCCGTCTGTGTGTAGACTACCGCGATCTAAACAAGCAAACGATGAAAAACAAATATCCATTGCCTCGCATTGATGATCTGTTAGACCGTCTGCATGGAGCATAGGTATTCTCCAAAATGGACCTAGCCACAGGATTCCATCAACTGCGCATTGCAGAAGAGAGTATCCCCTTAACTGCTTTCAGAGGGCCTGATCTATTTTACGAGTGGCTAATAATGCCTTTCGGTCTATGCAATGCTCCAGCATACTTTGTTGATTTGATGAATAGAGTGTTTCGTGATGTTCTAAATAAATTCGTGCTAGTGTTCATTGATGATATCCTTATCTTCTCTAAAAGCACTGATGAGCACGAAAAGCATTTAAAAGAAGTCTTGGAGATTCTGCGGAGAAATATATTGAAAGCTAAATTCTCCAAATGCATATTTTGGCAAGAGGAGGTGAAATTCCTCGGCCACGTGGTATCAAAGGAAGGCATCTCTGTAGATCCAGGAAAAATTTCAGCCATCCAAGACTGGAAACAGCCTACCACTCCCACAGACGTCCGAAGTTTCTTAGGACTAGCTGGTTATTATCGGAAGTTCGTTAAGGACTTTTCGAAATTATCTTTCCCACTGACGAAATTAACTAAGAAGCATTCAAAGTTCGTTTGGACACCTGAATGTGAGGCTGCATTCCAAGAGCTGAAACAGAGATTGATCACTGCTCCTGTGTTGACCATCATAGATGGCAATGAGGATCTAAAGGTCTGGACAGATGCTTCCAAAGAAGGTCATTCTCTTTATCTGAGTAAAACATGTCTGAGATAACATTTTATTTTGATGTCAAATCTCATTTTAACATGTTACCTTTCTGTCTATTTAAGGTATTGGTGCGGTGCTTATGCAAAGGGGTAGAGTGGTAGCATACGCTAGCAGGCAATTGAAACCGCATGAAAGGAATTATGCCACTCATGATCTTGAGCTAATGGCCACTGTATTTGCTCTAAAGATATGGAGGCATTATCTCTTGGGGGAAAGTTCGAGCTATATACGGACCACCAATCCTTGAAGCATCTATTTACCCAAAAAGTTTTAAACCTAAGGCAACAGCGTTGGATTGAATTTCTTGCACCCTACGACCTGGATATCCTATATACTCCGGGAAAAGCAAATGTAGTGGCAGATGCTCTCAGCAGAAAGAACATGGCCAGCACCAATCTTATCCTTGCCCATCTCAATATTACTCCTTCTTTGATCGACAAGATCTATGTCCTTCAAAAAGATGATGAGTTTATCCAAAAGATTAGCAAAAGAATTCGAGAAGGCGAACACACGAGCTTCCAAATTGATGACAAAGGAGTTTTGAGGCTACGAGGCCAGATTTGTGTCCCAAACATTCCTGAACTAAGAAGGGAAGTTATGGACGAATGTCACAAATCCAAGCTCAGTATTCATCCTGGAGTAAGCAAGATGTACCACGATCTTAAGCGTACCTTTTGGTGGAGAGCAATGAAAAGGGACATCTCCATATATGTTGCCAAGTGCCCCACCTGTCAGCTGGTCAAGAGTGATCAGCAAAAGCTAGCAGGTCTATTGCAGCCATTAGGAGTTCCTAATTGGAAGTGGGACGAAGTTTCTATGGACTTCATTGATGGTTTACCTCGGACTAGGAGAGGGAATGATAGCATATGGGTGATTGTAGATCGCGTGATGAAAGCTGCTCATTTCATCCCCGTCAAATCCAATAGAACGGCTCAAAGTTTGGCACAGCTTTATTTAAGAGAGATAGTCAGACTGCATGGAGTTCCCAGCAGCACTGTCAGTGACCGTGATCCAATATTCACTAGCAAGTTCTGGGAAGCTTTCCAAGAAGAGCTAGGGACCAAATTGAATATGAGTACAGCTTATCACCCTCAGACAGACGGCCAGACTGAGAGGGTAAACCGCATCTTGGAAGATTTGTTGAGAGCATGCATTCTCGATTTTGGCGGTTCATGGGAAGATCATTTGCACTTGGTTGATTTCTCTTATAATAATTGCTACCAAGCAAGCCTGCAGATGTCGCCATTTGAAGCTTTATATGGCAGGCCATGCAGATCTCCCGCATGTTGGGTAGAGTCCGGCAATAGATTAGTACTGGGCCCTGACATGATTCAAGAAGCCTCAAACAAAGTTGATTTTATTAAGAAGCGTTTGCTGGCTGCTCAAACCGACAGAAGAGTTATGCAGACACTCGAAGAAGAGATCTAGAATTCTCTGTCGGTGATCTTGTGTACTTGAAGGTTTCTCCATTAAGAGGCGTAATTCGCTTTGGAAAGACTGGAAAGTTGACACCGAGGTTCATTGGTCCATTTCCTGTTCTTGAAAAGATTGGGACTCTAGCTTATCGAGTACAGTTTCCCAACTGGCTGCCAGGGGTGCACGTTGTATTTCACGTGTCGCAACTCAGGTAGCATGTTCATGATCCAGATTTAGTTGTGGAGGAAGAAGCCCAACGAGATTTGGAAATTACTCCGAGCTTAGCCGTAAAGAGAGAGCCAGTAAAAATTGTGGGCAAGGAAATCAGAGCTTTGAGGAACAAGATGATCAACCTCGTCAAGGTCCAATGGAGTAGGGATCCTAGAGACTGCACTTGGGAGACCGAAGATAGCTTCAAGCAAGCCTATCCCAAGTGTAGAGTGGATATCTCCGAATAGCTTTATGTTGACGTACATTCTTAATACCTTACATTTTCCGTTTTGTTTCCTACTTTACTTTTATTTCCTTTTCGAGGACGAAAAGCTTTTAAGTGGGGGAGACTGTAACAACCCGGAAAATCCGAACTAATTTAAAATTTTTATTTTAAATAAATTGGTTAGAAAATGAGCCTGAAATTAAAATTTTTAATTTTAAATAATATTAGAGGCAGTGAAAATAGTCAATTTTCAAACAACCTCCGTTTTCGATGAAACCACCTTTGATGGAATCGGAATGTCAAATTTTTGCTAGGTTTCAATTTTTAGAATTTTTCGATTTAATATGTGAGCGTGGCGAAAGAAACTGTGTTTGGTCAGATACAGTTGAAATTGAACGACTTGAAAATAGTCATTTTTCAAACAGTCTCAGAATTCGATGAAAATAATTTTGTTGGATTCGTATCGTCAAAACATAGCCAAAAATATATTTTTTGGATTTTTCGGAGTCCGTATGTGGCTCCGGTGGATTTTTGATTATGTCAGAATTAAATAATAAAAGAATTAATTTTAAATTCGAAAAACGAGGGCTGAGATGACCTCTTGGGCCTGCGGGACATAGCTAGATGGATCCGGACTAGGGGTTATTAGCTAGGAAACACAGTCGTTGGGCTGAAATCAGAGCAAGTGGGTAAATGGACTTTTATTGGGTTAATTAAATAATTGAACCTAACCCTAAATATAATATTATTTAATCCCTGTAGCCGTCGTATTCATCTTCCCCGATCCCATTTTCAGCCGCTCCCTCTTCAATCATTCCCTCTCAAAATTCTCTCTCAACACAAACAATTACCCTATACTCCATTGGAGTTTTATCTAGGGTTCTCCTTCCTTTTCATTTCAAGACAAGATTCACCTCCTCTCGTGCCCCGGTTTCAGAGAACCGTGCCCCCAAAACCCGGGCGTTTCAGCCACCGCCGGCCCCACCTGGTGCAGCCGCACCCTCCATCGTGCTAGGCGCACGTGCCCCTCTCCAAGCCCGACCACCTCCAACAAACCACACCTCAAACCGACCTTCCTACCTCCTGAAAACTGAGTTCAAAGTTTTGAACAATTCTGAAATTCACAGCCAAGTTATCTGAAGGAGGAAGAGAGGTTAATTCCTTAATGACTAAACCAATTAATTAATCTAATTTATTTTATAACTTGTTTTGATCATAATTAATTCGTTTCAACTCGGAATTCGATGATTTCAGCGACGTTGTGATCGTATTGAGCAGATCTACGCTTCTGGACTGAAACGTCAGAACAACTTGAATTTTGGACAAATTTCTCAACGACTGTGAGATATCTTTTATTTTAAATTAATTAGTTAATTAATTTATTTTTATCTATAGTATTCGTTTCAGATCTGATTTGTATGGATGTTTTATGATGATTGTCTGTTGGATGTTATGAATTATCATGTTTATTGTTGTGTGTATTTGAACATTTTAATCATATATTTGATTTTATTGATTTGAGTTATATAATCAATTCAACATTCGTTTATATGATGAAAAAAAATTATAGATCTACATACAAAAAAGGAAAAAGAGAAAAAGGGGAAATAAAATTTCCTTTTTACTTGAATAGATTTGATTCAATATGGAAAATAAAATTTCCTTTTATTTGAATGGATTTGATTTGACGAAGAAAATAAAATTTTCTTTTTATTTAGATGAATTTGATTCAGAATAGAAAATAAAATTTTCCTCTTTATTTAAATTGATTTGATGCTACACAGAAAAAAGAAAAAAAGTTTATTTTATTTTGTGTTTCAACACAAATAGTAACATGCAAAAGAAATGTCTATTTTTATTTTGTGTTTTAACACAAATATTTTCATATAAATGAAAAGTTCTTTTTATTTATGTTTTAACGCAAATATTTACATAGAAAATAAAATATCATTTTTATTTGTGTTTCTAAACACAAATATTATATAGAACATTAGATTACATATATTTTTGTGTCCAAAAACACAAATATATGCATTGGACATTGAAAATATATTTATTTGTGTCTTTAAACACAAATACATACACCGTTATTGAAAATATATTTATTTGTGTCTTTAAAACACAAATACATGCACCGTCATTGAAATACATTTTATTTGTGTCTTTAAACACAAATGCATACATCGTATACTGAATTATATTTTATTTGTGTCTCTAACACAAATATATACGTCGTACATTGATTAACATTTTTATTTGTGCTGCAAAACACAAATATTACGTGGAACATTGAGCGACATTTTTTATTTATGCTTTAAAACACAAATATTCAATAGAAAATTAAAAGACATTTTAATGTGTGTTTTCAAACACAAATTTTACATGAAGAATAAAATTTCATTTTTGTTGCATTCTTTAATGCAAACAAAATGTAGAAAAATAGAATCTCATTTTATTACACTCCGTAATGCAAATGTAATGTAGAGAATAAAAAAATATGATTTACATTTTTTGTGTTTGCATACAAATGCAAACGCTACTTAAAAATATGATTTACATTTTTTGTATTTGCATACAAATGCAAACGCTACTTAAAATTATAATTTACATTTTTGTGTTTGCATACAAATGCAAACGCTACTTAAAAATATAATTTACATTTTTGTGTTTGCATACAAATGCAAACGCTACGTAAAAATATGATTTACATTTTTGTGTTTACATACAAATGCAAACGCTACTTAAAAATATAATTTACATTTTTGTGTTTGCATACAAATGCAAACGCTACGTAAAAATATGATTTACATTTTTTGTGTTTGCATACAAATGCAAACGCTACGTAAAAATATGATTTACATTTTTGTGTTTGCATGCAAATGCAAACGCTACATAAAAATAAAATTTACATTTTCGTGTTTGCATTCAAATGCAAACGCTACATGTAAGAGGGAAGAGACAATTTTATTTTATGTTTACATTCTATAATGCAAACAATAATAAAAAAAAAAGGATATGTTTTTGTTTGCGATTTTAGTTGCAAACAAAATTAGAAATAAAGATATGTTTTTTGTCTGCAATTTTAGATGCAAACAAAGTAGAAATTAAAGTTACATTTTGTAGAAAAATTTAAATGGGGATAAATTAGAAAAAGAAAGATTATATTTTTATGTGTTTATTTACATTCCTTGGTAAAAATAAATGGAAAATAAAAGACGCTCTTTTATTTACATTCCTAGATGTAAATAAAATTTAAAAATTAAAAGGTACATTTTTATTTGCGTTCTTTAAACACAAATAAATCATGAAAATGAAAATATACGTTTTATTTGCATTCCCTAGTGCAAACATAAAATGAGAGTAAAAATTTACATTTTTATGTAAATTTTAAAGAATAATAAAAGAATCATATTTAGTCTAAAAATATGTTTTACTTTAAAAAAAACATTTTTGATGTAACATTAAAAGCTAGGAAAGAAATTCTCATGCTCATAAAAATGAATTGAACAAAAATATTCATTTTTGTTCATCGGAAGGAAATCAACAAATTTACTCCTTGTAATAAAATGGACAAAAATATTCATTTTATTCGTTGTGAAGGAATGTACACCTAGTATGAATAAGAAGGTTGAAATCAAGATTTAAACGTTAGAATTTATGAACAAACTAAAATATAAATTTATAGTCAATTACTATAAAAATTGGTGCATGAAATAAAAACACATTTTAATAGACGAGGTAAACTTAAGTTGTGATTTGCATTATTCATTTCCTTTATTGGTGTGATATTCATGTGAGTGAAAGCGCTTGAAAATTTATATTTATAAATATAAATAGAATTATAACGAATCGAGCGTGGCAGATCGCATTTCGGCAATCGTGACTTTAAACGATTATACCGAGAGATCCGACCGTCGCAAAACTGGAGCCGTTAGGACCGCTTTGGGAAGATCTTTCCAATGAGACAAATTTTGTCAAAATCCAACGATTAGATTTCAAGATATGTGTAAATCAAATTTCTTGGAAAACAGCGCAAGGGGCCACCCTTTGACCCGAAGCGTCGTTTAATTGATTTGAGCTATTTTTTTTATAAATAAAAATAGCGATAAATCATTAAAAATTAATATTAACGATATGAAATGATTTAAATAATTATTTGAAAAGTCCGAGTTCTACTCATTTCAAATAATTATACGTCGATGAGGAGACGAAGACGGTGTTGAAGACCGGCGGTCTTCACATCGAACGGATGTATTGCTACCAAGGTCCTCGATAGGAGTAGCTACCCTGAAGGGACTTCGGTGGTAGTCGTCCGGACGTATGTGCTGATTGTTCGGATATACGAGAGCCTCTTAGGTATCTCCGGTTCCGTTCAGACCCAGAACGGACTTGTAAATGGATGCATGTCTGACGTTCAATTTTATACCATGTAAATTGATTTCTGTTGGTATACAACCGTTGGTGGCAAGAGAATTTATTCTTTCGCTCAACACCCTTAGAGGTTGTGAATTGATAGATGTTAATTTCATGGCATGGATTGTCAATGGGACACGCTAAGATGCAAATGATCAAGGCTTTGTTGAAAAGCAGGCCTTGTGGTTGATGATCAAAGCATAGTCTATTTAGGCATAGCTTTGTGTATATCGAGACTTCGCAAGCCTCACATACCGGTTGATTCTAAAACGGGAGAAGGGAACGCAGGGAGTGCACACATTTCTTTCTAGATAGAAGTGGTGTCTGTGCTTAAACTGGCTGACATTTGCTTATGTGGTTATTGGAATATTTTTGCGAGGCCTCGGTTTATTCTTATCGGTCGCCCTCGGCCGATTTGTAGGTCCAATAGGATCGGGGAACGTGTGTTCAGGCATAACTAATCCACTAAAGTATTTGTGGACCGGCCCTGCTGTATCCAAGGGTTCGCCAGCATCCGAATCCTGAGACATTTCTAGAGTGTCTCGAATCGGTGAGGAGCTCCTCCCTAGCCTTGACTTATGATGGAAACCAATTACCAATACGTCCCATGCGGTTTTGATTGCATAACTAGTATGGCGACATAGTAGATGGTAGCTATGCCGTCTAGGATTAATATTATAATTGAAATATTTTCTTTAAACATATACACACTAATAATAATATCGTATTTTGCGTATTTATCATCTTTTGACCATTATAAGGTAAAACCCTATCCTCCGGTTTGCGTTGCATTGTGTGATGGGACTTGGGTCTTATAATGGTTTCATTTTTCTAAAAAGCATTGCGTTATTTAACGTTATACTTTATTTATTGCACTGATAATCCCATGTAATAAACCCGTTCCGCGATAGCGGCGTGGTCCTCGTGATTGTCAAACCTGTTAGTTAATTAAGATATCTCATACCAGTCTGATGACTAACTCGTAGTTTGTTTCACCTTTTGCAAACTCGGGTGCCCTCTTCTACACGGGAAGCCTAGTGACAGGTTATGCTTGGATATTCGCTGGATGGAAGCTTGCTTATGGAGATGCTGAAGAAACTTTCTTTTTATCTTTTATTTTCTGCTTAAGACTTTGAGACAGTATTTAGATTTGAGGTAATTTGAGAGATTGAGACTCTATTTCTTTTCTTTGAGACATCTATTTTGTTAAGTGTAATTCTGTGCTGCATACTCTGATGTTTCAATGATGATGTTTCAGTGATGACATTTCTTTCCGCTGCAATGATTTATATGTTCTGCTATACTCTGAGATATGTTATTGTTCTAGTTAGGTTATATTCCATACGATTTTCCTTACTTTCGTTACACGGGAGTTTGGGGTCGTCACATTCAACCATATATAAAATTCAATGCAGATCTAGCACATCATGAACAACAAAACATAACACAAGCAACAATCAACAATATATACAACACATAACATTTCAGATTTGATTTAACATCACAATACAATTATTTTTAACGCAAGAAAAATAATTAAAAATAATTTAAATAATAAAAATTAGAGTTCTCACCAATTTGGCTGAAAATTTAAAGTGCCCCGTTTCAGATTTTGTTAGTGCCATCGCGAAGATCTTAATTTTCTGATTCCAGCGCTTCTGACGGTTCGAAGAAGGGACCTCGTACGAAGAAGTTACGGATTTTTAAAGTTTGAATAAATTAAATAATTAATTTAAATTAATAAAATTAGTTTACCCATCGTTCAAAAAGAATTCGGCCGCTCCTCCCTCTTCTTCTTCTTACGTTATGCTGAACCCATCACTCAAAACTTTGACTGATCCTTGCACCACCGTCCGACCACCTGCAGCCGATCCGGAACCACCACCAGCTCCGCCTTCTCGCCCTCCTCCAGCGTCGGCCATGGGGCCCAGCTCACCCCCTAGGACCCGCCAACCACCAAAAAACGCAGCCACTTCAGGCCGAGAATTCGCGAAATCCATGAACTAAAACTCGATCTTAACCGTATAGATTGAAAGGTCTTGAAAATCTCTTCGATTCGGTATATAGTTTGTTGATTTTCGTTGAGCGGATTGAAAAATATTGAGGTTTGAAAATTGGAAAATTCTGGCCATCGAATAGGCATGGCGGCGGCTGGCTCAGAAATTATGGTTTGGGTTTTATTTTTTAATTATTTAATAATATAAATTCTCGAAAAACGTGTTATAAAGGTGGATTTTCGGACTGTCTCCAAATCAGGCCCAGTTAGTGTCAAACTTAAGGTTTTGACACCTTCTAAACGCGATGGGCTATGTCTCAGGCCCCAATTCTGATGTCTGTAGCGTTTTTTATTTAAAAATATATTAAATAAATAATTAAATTTCTACCTTACATTTAAATATACTGGGGCCACATACGCACCCCGAAAATTCCAGAAAAAATATTTTTAGCTTTCTTATGACGATACAGTTCAAATAAGACTAATTTCGTCGAATTCTGAGACTATTTGAAAAATGGCTATTTTCAAGTCGTTTAAATTTAACTGAAATAGTCAAAACACATTTTCTTTTGCCATGCTCACATATTAACTCGAAAAATTCTAAAAATTGAAACCTAGCTATAATTTGACATTCCGGTTCCAACAAAAGTGGTTTCGTCGAAAACGGAGGTCGTTTGAAAAATGACTATTTTTAAGGTCAATATAATTAATATTAAAAATACATTTTTAAACAAATAAACTCCAAAACTCAAAATATATAAGTGTTTATAATTTCTAAATGCAGAAACATTATTCCAGACTCAATGAAAGTGGTTTCGAGTCCAAATTCCTTCATATGTGAAAAGTAGCCCTTTGGGCCATATATATTATATATATAAATTCTACAATGACCTTTCTAAATATTGAATTGGCCATAACTTTTGATTTTCGCTATGAAATTTCAATTTTTCAGATTCTTTAGAAAGATATGGTTAAACATATTTAAATATTTCTTGTTTCACTCAATTCTGATTTATTTTGAATCCTGTACATTCAGCTAAAGTTCAAAATTAAAATTTTAAACTACCGCGCTATTTCTAACTCCATTTATATTTAAATTAAATTTATTCGTTTTAACTTCGTTTAAAATAAATTATAGCCATTATTATTTATATAAATTATATCATATCCTCAAAATTCATTAAAATGTTCTAAAACAAATTTTTTTAAATTGGTTCAGAATTTGCGGGTTGTTACAGGATTCCTTGAGTGTTCCTCTTCGATTCAGTACCCTCCTGGAGCCATGTGATGCATTTTTCTGAGGGTCGAATGTTGGAAGCGTTGGTTAGGGTTCGGGTTTTTGAGAGCATAAAAGCTTCGATGTGGCTTTCGAGTTCGGTTTTGGGATTTAAAGGTGAAATCGAGTTTGTATGCGGGTTTTGATGGATTTCGTGAGATTTTGTGTCGTGCGTAACCTGTAGGGCAACGGGAAAAAGCTGAACGACGGGTTTGGATGGGGGGCAATGAGTTGGGTGTGATGATGATGAAGAGATGGAGATTCGAACGAGAAGTAGTGTGGTGTTTTCTGCTTTGGATTTCATTGAGAGATGGAGTGATGTTGGAGGTTTGAACGTGTGGCAATGGTGAAGGAGTACAGCAGCGCGTTCGATCCTGGAGGAAGAAGAAGATTGGTGCGGTAGTGGATTTAAATGGGCCGAAGAATGAAAGGAAGGTGAGGCCCAAAAGTTAAATATATTTATATTAATACAATTCAAATAAGTAATGAACTTGTAAATTGAATATCTTTATCATACGATATCAGAATCACGAACGGCCGGATCCGTTAGGACCGTAAGGACGAGGACTTCGCAATGAAACTAACCGGGAGTGAATTTGGGCTCGTTTGGATTTATGGTGAAATTTAACGCCTGAATCGAATCAATGATCAATTATCGTTATTTAATGATAACCGTCCAAGGTGAGTAACTCTCACTAACTCTTCTCAATCTATATTTTTATAACGCATTTTTAAAGTTGATAAATATTGGTTTATTTGCTGTGTGTTGGTTGGTTGGTTGAACTGTTAGTTAAATTGGTTGAAACTATCAATAACGATATATAAATCGTTAATCAAATACTGATTCTGTTTAGCAGAATATTTCATAGAAAAATGAAATTGATGTTAATTTTATGGTTTAACATCTGTGGATGCAGGGAAACAGGTCAGAGGGACCCAACTGGGTTCCTCAACCTTTATTTTACTGTTTTCATATATTGTGTTATATGATGTGATATGAAATCTGTTGTTGATTTTGTATGTTGGAATGATAATAATCACTGTTATATGGTACGTTAAATACCATAAGGAATACTGGAATGTTAAAAAGGAAATTTTCAATGTTATATTGAAAAAGAAATATTTATAATATCAAATAGATAGAATTGAAAAGAGATATTTGTAAACTATTTACAAATAGAATTGAAAAGGATATTTATTTGAAAATAAATAAAATAGAAAGGGGAAATATGTGTAAAGTAATTAGAAAATGGAATAGATAGATTATCAAAGGAATTACTTATAAAATCAGTAGATTTTATAAGTAGAAAATATTTTATAGAATAAATAGAATTATCAATAAGGGGATTTATTCTCTAAATAAATGGACTATAAAAGAAAATATTTAAAAAGTGACTATAATTGCATTAAAGGAGAATTTTACATTTGAAAAGTTTAGACCCGTGCTTCGCACACGGGTATAACATGGTATGGATTTAAAGCAAAGTTTTTTAAATAGAATCTATTCTGACCGATAAATTGAGAAGATAAATTTATAAATAATATTTTATAAATAAAATAAAATGTTTATCATTGGATAAATAGAATATATAAGTCAGGACTTATATAGAGAAGTAAGAATCGATTTCAACATCGATATTTGAAACTGAATGAACGTAGAGTTAATCAAAGGAGTTAATCAGTTAGAGTTAATCAGTTAGGGTTAATAAGATAGAGTTAATCGAATTAGAAATTTATGAATATTAGTTATTCAATTAGAAGTGATCGAATATAGTTATTTGAGATAGAGTTAGTCAAACATAGTTATTTGGGATGAATTGCCATTTCGTACGACTGCTAGCGGAATTCCCAGGGCTGCAGATAGCCTACGGCGGTCGGATGTTTCCTGAGGGAATCATGCGTAACCATTGTGATCGCTGCGATCTAGAGTCAGGCGAATGGCATTAAATCGAATATTAGCCATTCGTAATAAAGTTAAAACAGACGTAGTTATTCGAATATAAGTAAATTGAATATTAGTTTTTGATAGGAGTTGAATAAGTTGAATTAATAATTTGAGTTAATGAGAAGAGTTAAATTAGTTGAGTTAATAAGTTAAGTTAAATAAGTTGAGTTAATCGAGTTAAGTTAGTCAAGATGAGTAAATCAAACCGAGTTAATCCAAATGAGTTAATTTAAAGGAGTTGTTCAAAATTGTTTATTCGAATAAAATTAAGGGAGTAAATCGAATATAGTTATTCGAAAAGAGATTAATCGAATGTAAATTATTCGAAGAGAATTAATTGAATGTAAATCATTCAAGGAGAATTAATCGAATGTAAATCATTCGAAGGGAGATTATCGAATATGGTTATTCGAAAAAAGAGTTATCAAATATAGTTTATTTGAAAGAGAGTTATCGAATAGTGATTATTCGAGAGTGAATTATACATTGGAATTCGATTATATCGAATTAAGGAAAGTGATATTTACTTTCCGTTTCAAATCAAGTTTTTACTAATTTGTTAATAAATTAGTTGTTTGTTAATTATCCAAATTTATAAAGGAAAGTTACTTTTAAGTTATTATATTTCGAAAG
Organism: Allium sativum; assembly: GCA_030737875.1. NCBI lineage: Eukaryota > Viridiplantae > Streptophyta > Magnoliopsida > Asparagales > Amaryllidaceae > Allium > Allium sativum. The sequence goes on from CM060919.1 coordinate 663,620,693, forward strand.
TATGAGATTATATCACTATGGTTATAATCAAATAATTTTGGTAAAGAAGTGGGTTCGTAAATAGAATCTGAGAGTTATGTAAGGAAGTTTGTTAAAGATTTGAAAGGTGAACTTTGTCTATTTCGAAGTTAGGAATGTTGTTCAATTAAGGTCTGAGAGGTAATTATACCCCAACTTGATTGACTTCGTTTTTAACTAAGGGATGGGTAAGGTTCGATAGTGAAGACTGATTAAGTGAATATAGTAAATAGTGCAATGATTTAAATTGGCTTAGTGATGTTTTATTTAACATCTGTTTTAAATCAAATATATAAATCTTGGAAACATCTTCCAAATATAATCAGAGATATTTTCTAGTCATAGAAAATGAACTGTAAATGAGAAGGAATACTGGAATGACAGTAATACGTGAAACAGAGATGGAAATGTTTTCCAATGATTGATGACGTATATTTCCTAAATTTAGGAAATAAGAAATGTTGAATATATAGAAATGGGAAATGAATAAATTAATGATAGAATAAATAGAATAAACTAAAGGAGATTTATGTTGATTGATGATTTGATTGATCGAATTTCTATCTGGAAATAAGATCGTTGGTTGCGTACCTGTTTTTCTTTGATAGTTAAATCACCGACTATCGAAGTTTTGGCCATTTTATCGTCATCAATATAGAGAGACCGGGATCAGATTCATTATATGAAAACCACTTTGTATGGAAGTTAGCGTTGCGATCAAATATTGAAGACGGAGTTTTGCAAGGGCTATCATGTTTATAGAATTGTGCCTTCGGTTTGTCCAATCCCAGGACAACGTGAATGGACGAATGTCTGACAAAGTATATCTAACGGATCGCGTAAGTTGGTCTCTTCAAACGTACTTACGTTTGGTGGCGGAGGAATTCGTTTCTCTTAGCTTTATACCCATGGTATTTTTGAAGAAATCAATTTTTGATTTGACGGGTATGACGATGTGGCATTCAATGTGAATGGTGGTCAAGTGTTTCAAAAGATACGTTATGACCTCAAGCCTCATCAACCGGGAAATGACAGAAATCGGGCAGGCAGAATGGCTAAGTGGGTCGCTCCTATTAGGGTGTATATCACTTATCTAGAGAAAATCCATTTCAATCTTTATCTACGTTCGATGCTGTCCCTTTTCGGGAAGACGGTTGGGTAGCTCCCAACCGTTGTTGATATACATTCGATACACTCAAGCGAAATGAGTGGTCGGTCATGTGTGGGCCGGGTTGCAAGAAGTTCTTGTTGAACCCAGTGTATTCGTCTCTAGAGATACACTATCGGCAGGTGGTCCCATACCTTGTCATAGTTGGAATCCAATCTCCAATAAGAGCCAGCGATTTGATTTGTATACTATATATGTGGAACATGAGATGCAAGCATTCTGCTAGATTGTTAATTACTTGTGATTAGACATTATTATAATATCAGAGAAGTATTGATTTCCAAAAGTGTTTTGGGTTATCGTAAGGTAAAAACCATCGTGTTTATGTGTGGATTGGTCTTACGAATATCTTTTCCTTTGAAAAGGATTTTGAAAAGTTAAATCAAATGATTTGAGTTTACTCACACCAGTCCCATGACTGACCCAGAGTTTATTTTTGTTTTTGTTTTCCCTAAACTCTTGGGTGCCCAAATTTGTATAGGCAGTCAAGTAGTTCAGGTCTTTAATGGTATACTTGGAGGAGCTGAAGCAGGAGGCTTTAGGATTGTATAACTATTGTTATTTCTGCTGTGTGTAAGTGTTGTACTCTGATAATGTTATTACACTGTTTTATTTCAAAGTTGTGTTATATATTATATTATATTCGTTCCGCTGTGAGATTCGTGTTTACTCTGATTGTGTTCTTCTTCTTCTTCTATTCTAATTTTCTATCTTATCTATTCTCACCCTCTAACTTCTTTCTATTAATGATCTGGAATGTTCGATACCTGAATAATTAACATGGGTTTTGTGTTGATTTTCGGAGTCGAAAATCCCAGTTCGTTACAGTGGTATCAGAGCGAGGTTAAGTGATAACCTTGGCTTTGTGGCGTAACTCAGTAGAGATAGGGTTAGTAATACCCTAGATTGAGTTTGAGTGTATATATACGAGTGAACGTATTTGTGATTTGATATAAAAATTGTTTTATATTGTGGAGATTTATTGGTTGAGTTGTTTGTGAATTCTAGTCGATCAGTTTGATCCACTGTATCGATCGGGATTACCAAACACTCGAATACGATGAACCGACACAGTATGTTTTGAAAGAGGGTAAATGAAATAATTTTACCCAAAGTTTATTTCGATAAAAATAAAATATTTATATTCGAATGATTATAGTATGTTGGATGTGTTGGTTAATTATAATTGAAATAGTTATATAAATAACCAATTTGAGTTCGTAAAATATAAAAGTAGATTAATTAAATCAGAATTGGAATTAAAATTCTGAAAACTGGGAAAAGTGTTCGTAAATGGATTTGAGTTAAGTATAAGGAAATTTTAAAATCTGGGAGATTTTAAATTGTTTAGAAGTATCGTGAATGATATTTTGAAAAAGATTTCAAAATGAAAGTGTTTAATATGGTTCTGAAAGTGATATAGTTTTAAACTCACTTTAGTAGCTGGGAAATAACTCTGATGATGCTGGCCACATCATCGGTGTTCATTTTCGAGTTCTAAGTGACGAATTACTACCAAAGAAATTGTTTTTGAAATTGTTTTGAGAAAGGAAGTTGTTTTGAAACCGGAAAGGAAATGATTGACTTTAGAAAAAGCTAAGCTGTTTGGAAACTCATAGAAGACAGATAGTATGAATTAAAAGCAAATTAAAGAAATTTGTGAAAGAAAATATGAATTGAATTGAAACCAATTAACTAGAAATTTAATTGGAATAATAATATATGAAGTAAAATCAGATTTTGAATTGTGAGATAGAATCTGAAATGGTATTGGATTGGCAAGTTAGGAATTTGGAATCGAGAATGAAACATGAGTTTGAAATGGTAATTGGCTTGTTTAAGCGAATAGCTGTGTTGAGGATAAATTGATCAGAGATTGATTAGGATGACTTTGGTATATGCTGAATTGGCAGCAGAATAAAAGGATTTAATGATAAGCCCGACAAAAAGGTACACGTTTATTTTTATGGTTTTGGTGATTTATGGGCCGATTTGGCAAGCCGCTTGGCTGTTTGATTTTCTTTTGGATTGGAGAAGGCCTAGAGAGGCGAGTTGGGGTTTGAACTATTGACCGGTACAAAGGAGATGCTGGCGAAATTTTTCGAAAATTTAAGGTGTTAGAAAATTTTTAGGATTTTAGAAAATTATCGTTGATAAGAATTAATTAATATTTTTGTTGAAATTAATTGGTTCAGTTGAAAATAAATAAAAGGTAAACCAATAATTTGTACTAGTCAATAGAGTTTATTCTCTACCTTAGCAATTTCGAGGACGAAATTATTTTAAGGGGGGGAAGAATGTAACGACCCACATTTTTGCAGTATAATAATTAATTTATTTAATTAATTAAAATATGAATTAGAATGTTAAATGGTCGTGAATTATATATTATTGAATATTTAATTAAAATAAATAATATAACAATACATTTAATTTCTGAAATAGTCAGAAATAGCGGAATTCACAAGATAATGTAAATTGGATCATCGGCGATATTTAATTCAGTTTAGAATTGAATTAGAATAACGAATATATTATTTGAACGACAGTTTGAACGTATAATTATAATATAATTATAATAGAGCTCGAAATGGCGCGGAAGTTCGCTATTTGGCGATTTGAACTTCAACTGAATGTACAGGATTCGTTTTAAATCGGATTTCTGTGAAACAAGAAAAGCTGGGAGCTGGTGAAGTATATTTTTCTGATGGAAGAGAAAAATCGAGATTTCATCATGTAGATTTTTAGTTATGCCCAAATCAAATTTTAGAAAAGTCGCTTTGGAATTCCTTTAGAATTTATATCGATTTATTTATATTTTAAAATGGATTTTTGAATATAAATCGAATAACAATGTAACACTGGATTTGAAATGTCGAGTTATAAATCCCAGTGTAGTAGTATGATATTCTATTGTGAATATACACAATAATATTTATTTTTAAATATTAAATTTAAATGTTTTTAAATATATTTAAATGGGTTATTTAGAGCTTTAAAAATAGCCAGTTTTGCAAACGACCTAAGAATTCGACGAAACTAATTTTGTTGGATCCACAGTGTTAAATTATTGCTAGATTTCAGCTTCCGTGATTTTTGAAGTCAGTATGTGGCCGTACAGATTTTTAGAGTGAAAAACAGTCAGTATTTTGGCAGTTAAAAATACATTGTGTGAGCATACGAAGTCGGAATTCGACGAAACAAGTTTCGTTGGGTTTTTAACGTCAAACTCTAGTGTCTTGTCAATTTTCGTGATTTTTGGGTATCGTATGTGATCACAGGAATTTTAGAAGACACAGAAAAACAACGATTGCTTAAAATAAAATAGAATGATCAAATAAAAATATATTAAAACTACCCTATATAATACCTATACTCTTCCAAACCCTAAACCTATTTTTCTGCGGTCAAATGTTGGTAGCCGCCACCAGAACACTTCCTCAAACCAAATCGAGACAATCAAAATTCAAAAAGAAATAGGAAATAAATCCTATAAATTGTAAAACGCATATGTATGGATTCCTTGAGTGTTCCTCATCGATTCAGTACCCTTCTGGAGCCGTGCGATGCATTTTTCTGAGGGTCGAATGTTGGAAGCGTTGGTTAGGGTTCGGGTTTTTGAGAGCATAAAAGCTTCGATGTGGCTTTCGAGTTCGGTTTTGGGATTTAAAGGTGAAATCGAGTTTGTATGCGGGTTTTTGATGGATTTCGTGAGATTTTGTGTCATGCGTAACCTGTAGGCCGACGGGAAAAAGCTGAACGACGGGTTTAGATGGGGGGCAATGAGTTGGGTGTGATGATGATGAAGAGATGGAGATTCGAATGAGAAGTAGTGTGGTGTTTTCTGCTTTGGATTTCATTGAGAGATGGAGTGATGTTGGAGGTTTGAACGTGTGGCAATGGTGAAGGAGTACAGCAGCGCGTTCGATCCTGGAGGAAGAAGAAGATTGGTGCGGTAGTGGATTTAAATGGGCCGAAGAATGAAAGGAAGGTGAGGCCCAAAAGTTAAATATATTTATATTAATACAATTCAAATAAGTGATGAATTTGTAAATTGAATATCTTTATCATACGATATCAGAATCACGAACGGTCGGATCCGTTAGGACCGTAAGGACGAGGACTTCGCAATGAAACTGACCGGAAGTGAATTTGGGCTCATTTGGATTTATGGTGAAATTTAACGCCTGAATCGAATCAATGATCAATTATCGTTATTTAATGATAACCGTCCAAGGTGAGTAACTCTCACTAACTCTGCTCAACCTATATTTTTATAACGCATTTTTAAAGTTGATAAATATTGGTTGATTTGCTGTGTGCTGGTTGGTTGGTTGAACTGTTAGTTAAATTGGTTGAAACTATCAATAACGATATATAAATCGTTAATCAAATATTGATTCTGTTTAGCAGAATATTTCACAGAAAAATGAAATTGATGTTAATTTTATTGTTTAATATCTGTGGATGCAGGGAAACAGGTCAGAGGAACCAAACTGGGTTCCTCAACATTTATTTTACTGTTTTCATATATTGTGTTATATGAAGTGATATGAAATCTGTTGTTGATTTTGTATGTTGGAATGATAATAATCACTGTTATATGGTACGTTAAATACCATAAGGAATACTGGAATGTTAAAAAGGAAATTTTCAATGTTATATAGAAAAAGAAATATTTATAAATTCAAATAGATAGAATTGAAAAGCGATAATTGTAAACTATTTACAAATAGAATTGAAAAGGATATTTATTTGAAAATAAATAAAATAGAAAGGGGAAATATGTGTAAAGTAAATAGAAAAGGGAATAGATAGATTATCAAAGGAATTACTTATAAAATCAATAAATTTTATAAATAGAAAATATTTTATAGAATAAATAGAATTATCAAAAAGGGGATTTATTTTCTAAATAAATAGACTATAAAAGAAAATATTTAAAAAGTGACTAGAATTGCATTGAAGGAGAATTTTACATTTGAAAAGTTTAGACCCGTGCTTCGCACACGGGTATAACGTGGTATGGATTAAAAGCAAAGTTTTTTAAATAGAATCTATTCTGACCGATAAATTGAGAAGATAAATTTATAAATAATATTTTATAAATAAAATGTTTATCATTTGAAAAATAGAATATATAAGTCAGGACTTATATAGAGAAGTAAGAATCGATTTCAACATCGATATTTGAAACTGAATAAACGTAGAGTTAATCAAAGGAGTTAATCAGTTAGAGTTAATAAGTTAGGGTTAATTAGATAGAGTTAATTGAATTAGAAATTTATGAATATTAGTTATTCAATTAGAAGTGATCGAATATAGTTATTTGAGATAGAGTTAGTCAAACATAGTTATTTAGGATGAATTGCCATTTCGTACGACTGCTAGCGGAATTCGCAGGGCTGCATATAGCCTACGGCGGTCGGATGTTTCCTGAGGGAATCAGGCGTAACCATTGTGATCGCTGCGATCTAGAGTCAGGCGAATGGCATTAAATCGAATATTAGCCATTCGTAATAAAGTTAAAACAGACGTAGATATTCGAATATAAGTAAATTGAATATTAGTTTTTGATAGGAGTTGAATAAGTTGAATTAATAATTTGAGTTAATGAGTAGAGTTAAATTAGTTGAGTTAATAAGTTAAGTTAAATAAGTTGAGTTAATCGAGTTAAGTTAGTCAAGATGAGTAAATCAAACCGAGTTAATCCAAATGAGTTAATTCAAAGGAGTTGTTCGACATTGTTTATTCGAATAAAATTAAGGGAGTTAATCGAATATAGTTATTCGAAAAGAGATTAATCAAATATAAATCATTCGAAGAGAATTAATTGAATGTAAATCATTCAAGGAGAATTAATCGAATGTAAATCATTCGAAGGGAGATTATCGAATATGGTTATTCGAAAAAATAGTTATCAAATATAGTTTATTTGAAAGAGAGTTATCGAATAGTGATTATTCGAGAGTGAATTATACATTGGAATTCGATTATATCGAATTAAGGAAAGTGATATTTACTTTCCGTTTCAAATCAAGTTTTTGCTAATTTGTTAATAAATTAGTTGTTTGTTAATTATCCAAATTTATAAAGGAAAGTTACTTTTAAGTTATTATATTTCGAAAGTATGAGATTATATCACTATGGTTATAATCAAATAATTTTGGTAAAGAAGTGGGTTCGTAAATAGAATCTGAGAGTTATGTAAGGAAGTTTGTTAAAGATTTGAAAGGTGAACTTTGTCTATTTCGAAGTTAGGAATGTTGTTCAATTAAGGTCTGAGAGGTAATTATACCCCAACTTGATTGACTTCGTTTTTAACTAAGGGATGGGTAAGGTTCGATAGTGAAGACTGATTAAGTGAATATAGTTAATAGTGCAATGATTTAAATTGGCTTAGTGATGTTTTATTTAACATCTGTTTTAAATCAAATATATAAATTTTGGAAACATCTTCCAAATATAATCAGAGATATTTTCTAATCATAGAAAATGAACTGTAAATGAGAAGGAATACTGGAATGACAGTAGTACGTGAAACAGAGATGGAAATGTTTTCCAATGATTGATGACGTATATTTCCTAAATTTAGGAAATAAGAAATGTTGAATATATAGAAATAGGAAATGAATAAATTAATGATAGAATAAATCAAAGGAGATTAATGTTGATTGATGATTTGATCGATCGTATTTCTATCTGGAAGTAAGATCGTTGGTTGCACACCTGTTTTTCTTCGATAGTTAAATCACCGACTATCGAAGTTTTGACCATTTTATCGTCGTCAATATGGAGAGACCGGGATCAGATTCATTATCTGAAAACCACTCTGTATGGACGTTAGCGTTGCGATCAAATATTGAAGACGGAGTTATGCAAGGGCTATCCTGTTTATAGAATAGTGCCATCGGTTTGTCCAATCCCAGGACAACGTGAATGGACGAATGTCTGACAAAGTATATCTAACGGATCGCGTAAGTTGGTCTCTTCAAACATACTTACGTTTGGTGGTGGAGGAATTCGTTTCTCTTAGCTTTATACCCGTGGTATTTTTGAAGAAATCAATTTGTGATTTGACGGGTATGACGATGTGGCATTCAAAGTGAATGGTGGTCAAGTGTTTCAAAAGATACGTTATGACCTCAAGCCTCATCAACCGGGAAATGAAAGAAATCGGGCAGGCAGCATGGCTAAGTGGGTCGCTCCCATTAGGGTGTATATCACCTATTTAGAGAAAATCCATTTCATTCTTTATCTATGTTCGATGCTGTCCCTTTTCGGGAAGACGGTAGGGTAGATCCCAACCGTTGGTGATATACATTCGATACACTCAAGCGAAATGAGTGGTCGGTCATTTGTGGGTCGGGTTGCAAGACGTTCTTGTTGAACCCTGTGTATTCGTCTCTAGAGATACACTATCGGCAGGTGGTCCCATACCTTGTCATAGTTGGAATCCAATCTCCAATAAGAGCCAGCGATTTGATTTGTATACTATATATGTGGAACGTGAGATGCAAGCGTTCTGCTAGATTGTTAATTACTTGTGATTAGACATTATTATAATATCAGAGAAGTATTGATTTCCAAAAGTGTTTTGGGTTATCGTAAGGTAAAAACCATCCGTGTTTATGTGTGGATTGGTCTTACGATTATCTTTTCTTTTGAAAAGGATTTTGAAAAGTTAAATCAAATTATTTGAGTTTACTCACACCAGTCTCATGACTGACCCAGAGTTTATTTTTGTTTTTGTTTTCCCTAAACTCTTGGGTGCCCAAATTTGTATGGGCAGTCAAGTAGTGTAGGATCAATAATAACCCTAGAGGGGGGGGTGAATAGGGTTTTTAACAGAAAATAAAACAAACACAAAGATATAAGATATGCAGTAACGGAAAATCACACGCAAAGATACCCAGCTTCGGCAAACTGTGCCTACTGCTGCCTTTCTAAGATTTCTACTAGGAGATACAAACATATCCCGCTTACAACCCTATGCAAACTTGCAACTCCTGCTCCTGTCTGACCCTAAGCTCAAAATCAAAGACTGGCCTGTATACCCTAGACCAGATTTTCACAGAATACAAACCAGTAATCTGTATACCTAGTTTTAAATCAAACTAGACAAACACGAATTGTTGTTGAAGAAATTACAACACAAATACAAGAGAAAAAGAAAAAGAACAAATAGGAAAAAAACCTTTGTTTAATGAATTGGCTAAGCCTTTGAGAGAATAGGTCGGCCCTTTGTAAAGTCGGTTGCACCCCTTCTTTTTATCCCATCACTTTTCATTCTCCATTGAAAATGGCGGCTCTGAGGAAAAAAAAAACTAGGGTTTGTGATACTTCTCCCAAATCGATTCAATGGCTTCTGAGATTGATGCTCAAGACTTTGTGGTTATGTGATGCTTCACTTCGGCTTTCTCTGATGCGTCGATTTTTCTGCTCAATCGATTTGGAGATATTTCTCTTGCGATCGTCACTGTAAGTTCTTCTGGAATTTCTTGCTTTGAAAAACACTTGGATTTATTTTGTGGGTTTCAATTTTTACTGTCGAATTGGGATGATCTCTGTCGATGATGAATTGTGTGTTTTTATAGGGTTTTAAAAACCCTAGTACTCTGATTTCCATTGAAGACTTGCCCGATTTGATTTGGGAATATTCGGATTTGATTGTTTGTGGTTTCCCCTTTCAGAATTTCTTGAATGAATTCGCCCTTGATTAATTTCCTTGGTTTTGCCGTGAATTAATTTGTTGCCTTTTAAAACATATATCCCCGTTTTGAAATTAAACAGTCTCGACCCTGATTTGATGCTGTAAGTGTTGTGCTTGAAATCCAGAAAGAATGGATTTTTATTCATGCCTTAAAAACAGTTTTTCCCTTTTGTAGCCAAAAACAGATTTACTTTGAAAATGCCTTGATTAATGCTCGTGAGTTTCTTGCCAAAAACAAAGTTAATTTCTGATTTCTGGAAACAGTGTAAAATTAGAAGCAGTCTTCATTTTGTTGCATGCTAGAATGAAGACTTATCATGTTCGAACTCATTTGCCCCTTGGAATTGATTAAATCCTTTCCCAAAATTTATATTCTTTCCAGTAAAAACTTAGCCAAATATGCTCGTCGAAGATTGAAAAGAATATCTGACATAATTTTCGAACCAGAAAATAAAAGCTTCCCAAAGACTCTTTGCTCATTTCCTTATATTTGGTCTTTGATGAAATACCATATATTGTGCATATAATGTTGCTGCCATGTTTAAACTTCATTACTTTTGCAGCATGCTCTTGAACTGAAATCTCTTCGAATAATCTGCGGCTTACTACACTTAGAATTATTCACTTGAATATTTGTTTGTTGATATGCATGCTGGTTTCACTTGATCAGCTATATGCTTTATTTTCTGGGCTGACTTTGTCACTTGTTCACATGTATTGACATGCTGCGGCTCCACCACTTATTGATTCATATACCAAGCATGTATGTCATGAATTTGTCTATGTTGCATCATTTTGAGCTGTCCCGACCAAAGTTGCTTGCCAATAACACTGTTTTGCAATCTTGAACACACAAAACACTTTGCTGTGTACAACCACTACTCCCATGTCATGTTTTGCTGATTTACACCATTTCTGTTCATGCTGTAATGTTTAAATCATGCTGCACCAAAATTGAAATTGATGCATCCAGACTTGTTAGCCTCATGCTGCTATTATTCACCATCCTGCTCGGCCCCTTTGAGCTGCTTTGCTTCTTTTTGATGTTGTGTGCACCATTGTGAATTTGCTGTCTTGACTTGTTTTACATTGCTGCACTTTTAAAGATGCTTGGCAGGCTTTGTTGGCTTGATGCAATTTTCTGAATCACAAGTGCCATTTCTTGTTTACACTTTGACTTGACCATGCCATCCATATATACATGCATATGTTTCACCAATGTTTGCTGCAACATGTTTGGGTTGTTTACTTGCATTTTGATTTGAACCATTTGCACATGCTTTCTGTCCATTTTTCTTGTACTGGCCATTTTGATTTGAGCTTTGCTCGGCCATTTGTTTGCACCTTGTCCTGAAACACAAGGAAACAAAACAGCAATCAGGCTGTACTGTGTTGAGGCTGGTCAGAAACAGCTGGTTCTTATCAGCAAACCAGTATGGTTATGGCGTGGGTGTTCAAGTCTGAAATATGATGAGAAAAACACACAGAAAAACTGAGACAAATAGAGAATCAATCAAACAGTAAAATTTTATTTGTCCAGTGTTTATTTTAGTTCCAGCGTACTGTGTGTATCTTCTTTTGTGACAGGTTTCATGATGATGCACTAGGAGCTTGAGACAGTTAGAGTGAGCACAACAAGATTAATCCAGCAAGAAGAGATGTATATGTAGTGTAGACATTTGAACTGAATTTATTTGTAATTGTGAATTTGAAACAAAAGAAAATGTAATAAGTGAGAGTATGTAATTGTTTTGTGGAATAAAAATATATTATTGGAAGACAAAAACTTGTGTAAATTTCCTGTATTTTGTGTAAAGCATCATCAACCAATAATACTAATTATTTCACCATCAAACACATCAGTAAAAATCTATTTGTTATCATCAAACAAAAAATCATATATTCAACAAACTCCCCCTTTTGATGATGACAAACAGACTTAAGATTTTTGAAGATAACAGAATTTGTTTGAATTGAATTCCTCCTATATTTGTGCTCCCCCTACCAATTGTAAACAGACATAGGATAAGAAACAGACATAGGATTAGAAGTTGAAAAATATAGAAAATAATTTAAACACTTAGCATTAATGGCAAGATAAAATCTATAAATGTCTGTAAACCAACACAAAATCTTAACTCCTTCTCCCCCTTTGTAATCATCAAAAGATGAACAGTTCTGAACATTTGCACAAGGTACGGACTGTAGTTAGAAATCAAGTTATTTTGACAGAATCAGAGCCGTAAACCCCAAGCAATCGGATAAAAAATCATAATAATTCATAAAGTAGGAACACGTTTCACAAAAGCAGAGGATGGAATGAAGAGTTATTTAATATATATCAGGGAGGATTTTAACAGATCTATATAAAAAAAAATATACATCAAGAGCACACTTTACCACTCATAACCAGAGCTTGGATTTTTAAATGGGATTAGTTGCAGCATGAAAATAAGTAAACTCATAACCGTTCATGACCAGAGCTTGGATTTTTAAATGAGGTCAGAGAACTACTTATTATATATATATATATATATATATATATGTATATATATATATATATTTTTATTTTTATTTTTAAATCCCCTTAATATATATATAACAATGATGGATGGTAGAAGGGTGATAGTGACAGAGATGGTTTGTGAAAAAAATTCCTAAATTACTCATATTATAAGATATATTCAATCACATCAGAGTTGCAGACAAACTTTCATCCATCTCATATTCTGAAATCTTGTACAGTCACAATTTTATCAAAAAATGTCCAAAAAAATGTTCTTTTCTTGATGATTTGAGGACTGGATTATTTGTCAGAAGATGGTATTGATAACAGAACATCTTAAGAGAAAATTTACCCAAAATGCAAAGAGATTAATTTATTTCTACAATTCCCAAATCCAATCGTAATCTGCAAAACCTATCTTCTGGAAGGGGTTTTGTGAAAATATCAGCAAGCTGAGATTCTGTTGGAATAAATTCAATACAAATGTCCTCATTAGCAATATGATCTCTAAGAAAGTGGTGTCTCACATCAATGTGTTTTGTGCGTGAATGATGTACAGGATTACTTGATAAATCAATTGCACTCTTACTGTCGCACTTTAAAGGAACTCGTTTATAGCAAAGCCCAAAATCAGATAAAGTCTGCATCATCCATAAAATATGTGCACAACAGCTTCCTAAAGCAATATATTCAGCCTCAGTGGTGGATAAAGCAACACAATTTTGTTTACGACTTGACCATGAAACAAGTGAATAACCTAGCATGAAACAAGTTCCACTAGTAATCTTCCTATCAGTGAGTGAGCCAGCATAATCAGCATCGGTAAACCCAACTAAATTAAAGTTATCACAAGAAGGATACCATAAACCAAGATTGGGTGTGTGTATCAAATATCTCAGAATTCGTTTTGTGGCTTTTAAATGAGATTCTTTTGGATTAGATTGAAATCGAGCACACAAACAAACAGAAAACATAATATCGGGTCTAGAAGCAGAAAGATAAAGAAGTGAACCGATAATACCGCGATATTTTTTCTGATCAACAGCAACACCTTTTTCATCTTTGTCAAGCTTGGTTGTTGGACTCATCGGTGTTTTCATTGGTTTTGCATCTTCCACTCCAAATTTCTTCAGTAACTCCATTACATACTTTGTTTGAGAGATAAAAATACCTTTGCTACTCTGTTTGATTTGAAAGCCAAGAAAATATTTCAGTTCTCCCACCAAGCTCATCTCAAATTTGTCCTGCATAACTTTTTCAAATTTTTCACACAAGACATCATTAGTAGCACCGTAAATGATATCATCAACATAGATTTGAACAATCAAAAAATCATCACCGTCATGTAATAGAAACAGAGTTGTGTCAGCACACCCCTTTTTAAAACCGTTTTCCAAAAGATAAGTACAGAGACAGTCATACCAAGCTCGAGGAACTTGCTTAAGGCCATACAATGCTTTTTCTAGTTTATACACATGATTTGGAAAATCGGGATTCTCAAAACCAGGGGGTTGTTCAACATAAACCTCTTCTTTTAGTTCTCCATTCAGAAAAGCACTTTTAACATCCATTTGTTTTAGTTTAAAACCTTTAAAACATGCAAAGCTCAACAAGATTCTAATCGCTTCTAACCTAGCTACTGGGGCAAACGTCTCATCAAAGTCAATGCCTTCGATCTGATTGTATCCCTTAGCAACCAACCTAGCTTTGTTTCTAATTACATTTCCAGACTCGTCAAGCTTATTTTTAAACATCCACTTTGTTCCAACTACTGGATAGTTTTTTGGCCTAGGTACCAAGCTCCAGACTTTGTTTCTCTCAAACTGGTTAAGTTCTTCTTGCATAGCTAACAACCAAAAATATTCATTAAGAGCAATATCATAAGAACCTGGTTCTATTTCAGATACAAAAGCATTATGAATACAAAAAGTACAAACATCCTTATTGAGAGAGGAACGTGTACGAACACAAGCTGTTGGGCTTCCGATTACCAAATCTGGAGGATGACTGGGCTTGAATTTCAGTCTTTCAACATTTGTTGCTGCTTCAGTGGCTTCTTTGTTTGTTTCAGTGTCATTGCTTTCTTGTTCATTTTCTTGTGCGCCATCATCATCTTCAGAGATCATATCCACATCTGTTTCATTGAACTTTACATTGACGGTTTCCACAATTGTCCTTGATTGTTTATTGAAGATCCTGTAGGCTTTACTTCTTGAGGAATAACCCATGAAAATTCCATCAATCGTTTTTGGCTCGAATTTCCCAAGCTGTTCTCCTGTGTTCAAAATATAACAAGGACATCCAAACACTCTAAAGTATGAAATGTTAGGCTTTTTGTTAGACCAAAGTTCATATGACGTTTTATTAAGTATTGGTCTAATCATAACTCTGTTCATTACATAGCATGAAGTATTTACTGCCTCAGCCCAGAAGGTTTGAGGCAAATTATATTCACATAACATAGATTTAGCCATTTCTTGTAATGTACGATTTTTCCTTTCAACCACCCCATTTTGTTGAGGTGTTCGAGGAGCGGAAAATTCATGTTTAAAACCATTTTCTTCACAAAAATTTTCAAAGTCTAAATTTTCAAATTCACCTCCATGATCACTTCTCAGAGTTTTAATTGAAATTCCTTTTTCATTTTGAACAAGTTTTGAAAACTTTGAAAAATAGTCAAAAACTTCAGACTTTTTGGCTAGAAAGTAAACCCATGTAAATCTAGAGTAATCATCAACCAATACATAACAATAACATTTACCATTTAAGCTAGCAGTGTCAGTAGGTCCAAACAAATCCATATGAACCAACTCAAGCACTCGTGAAGTACTAACAACATTTTTTGGACGAAAGGACGAGCGACTAAGTTTTCCCATGGTACAGGCTTTACATACTTTGTTATTTTTGAATTTTTGATGAGGTAAACCTCTGATAAGCTCATTTGTTTCCAGTCTTTCAAGAAGACCCATACTTGCATGTGCCAGCCTTCTGTGCCATAGAACTGCCTCCTCTTCCGTTGCTACCAAGCACCTAGAAACAGTTACATCATCGAAAGAGAGTATGTAGACATTTCCTCTTCTTTTCCCAGTAAAAACAGCCTTTCCAGAGGATATTTCAATGATTTTGCAGACATTACTATCAAACACAACATTCATTCCTTTATCACAAAGTTGACTGATAGAGATAAGATTGTGAAATAGATTATCAACATATAAAACATCGGTTAAGGCAAAAATACTGTTACCTACTTTTCCTTTACCTATGATTTTACATTTGCTGTTGTCTCCTAAAGTCACATTCCCACCTTTATGTTTTTCAAGGCTAAGGAACAGTCTTTTGTCCCCTGTCATATGTCGGGAGCAACCTGAATCTAAATACCATTTTTGTTGCTCCTTAGCCCGCCAGCATACCTACACAAACATAGAAGAGGATGACCCAGAGAATCTTCTAGGTCCAAGCATATCAGTCATAGAAAAGTGATAAGACTCTTTTGGAATCCAGATTTGATTTTTCTCATTATTTGTGTTCCAATCATTGTGATAATTGTGTGCCAAGTGTTTAGGAACCCAAACCTTTTTGAACTTACGAGTTTTATTATCGTTCTTGCAGTTTTCATGACTGTGACCAATTTCTCCACATTTTACACATTTGGGAAAGATGCCTCTACCTTTAGCATTGTCAATCCTAGTCTTTTTTTCTTGTATCTTTCCAAAACCAAGTCCTTTTCTATTATTTGCAAACAGTTGATTTCCAAGTAACATTTTAAAAGACGTTTGACCAATTGAAAATTTATTCAAAGCAACTTCAAGATCTTGAACTTTTGTTCTTAACATTGTGTTCTCATTCACTAATGAAGTGCATCGTTCAACATAATTCTTTCTTTTGGTGTCATCATTCTTTTTAAGAGTCGAATTCATTTTTTCAAGATCCTCAATGGTGCACTTGAGTGTTAAAAGTTCTAAATTCACAGCCTTACAAATTTCACAATCTAGACTAATGTTTTTTGAAACATTTTCAAGTTCAGATTTCAACTTCTTGTTATTGTGAACAAGGTCAAGGTTTTTTGCTTTCAGTTTCTCTGCTTCTGATTCTAATGTTTCAATAATTTCAGAAAGGTGTTTACACATTAAAACTAGATCGTTATAACTGTATACCTCAGTGTTTCTTCGTTGGCATCTTCTAGATCTGACTTCGTCATGAAGCACAGGTTGCTTTCTTCCTCACTGCTGTCTGAATCTTCTTCTCCTTCCTCGTCATCCCAAGTTATGGCAAAAGCTTTCTTTTTCTTCTTGTTTCTTTGGAGAAGTGGACAATTCGGTTTTATGTGTCCAGGCTTTTGACAGTTGTAGCAGAGTGGTTCGTCTTCTGAATTGTTGGTCTTTGGTTTATTTCTCCGAGGTTTGAATTTGCTCCACTACGTGAGTTGTCTGACTGCCATGGCAAGCTGTTCAATAGGATCTTCACTATCGCTGGTGACGGTGTTGGACAAAGCTATTGACTTCTTTTTCAGATCTGAGTTGTTGCGATCTTCTCTTGCTTTTAGCTCCATTTCATATGTCATTAGATTCCCGATAAGCTCTTTCATGCTCAGCTTGCTCAGATCTTTAGATTCTTGAATGGCTGTGGCTTTTGCTTCAAAGTTCATTGGAAGAACACGCAGAATCTTCCTTACGAGCTCCACTTCTGTATAGATCTTTCCAAGGGCTCTAGCATTGTAGACCAGCACGGAGAAGCGACCATACATGTCCTTGATGCTCTCGTCCTTCTGCATGACGAAGTTTTCATATTCATTGCTGAACATGGCAAGACGGGATTCTTTAACCTGAGAAGTTCCTTCATGTGTGACTTCCAGAGTATGCCAAATTTCCTGGGCTGTATTACAATGAGAAATTATGTTATATTCTGTTTTATCAAGAGCACAAATCAGGGCATTCATAGCTTTAGAATCTATAGAGTATAGTTTCTTATCATTCGCATCCCACCTACTTTTTGGTTTAGGTGTTACAGTTCCATTAACAGTTTCAGTGGGAGGTTTATATCCAGTTTCAATGATATCCCAAACATCATAATCAACAGACACAAGATAGATTTTCATCCTAGCTTTCCAATATGCATAATCACCACCATTGAACATGGGTGGTCTAGCAATAGATTGACCTTCAGAAAAAGCATTGTTCATTGAAGTCATGATTCTAGGGTTACAACCTCGCTCTGATACCAATTGTAGGATCAATAATAACCCTAGAGGGGGGTGAATAGGGTTTTTAACAGAAAATAAAACAAACACAGAGATATAAGATATGCAGTAAGGGAAAATCACACGCAAAGATACCCAGCTTTGGCAAACTGTGCCTACTGCTGCCTTTCTAAGATTTCTACTAGGAGATACAAACAGATCCCGCTTACAACCCTATGCAAACTTGCAACTCCTGCTCTTGTCTGACCCTAAGCTCAAAATCAAAGACTGGCCTGTATACCCTAGACCAGATTTTCATAGAATACAAACCAGTAATCTGTATACCTAGTTTTAAATCAAACTAGACAAACACGAATTGTTGTTGAAGAAATTACAACACAAATACAAGAGAAAAAGAAAAAGAACAAATAGGAAAAAAAACCTTTGTTTAATGAATTGGCTAAGCCTTTGAGAGAATTGGTCGGCCCTTTGTAAAGTTGGTTGCACCCCTTCTTTTTATCCGATCACTTTTCATTCTCCATTGAAAATGGCGGCTCTGAGGAAAAAAAACAAATTAGGGTTTGTGATACTTCTCCCAAATCGATTCAATGGCTTCTGAGATTGATGCTCGAGACTTTGTGGTTATGTGATGCTTCACTTCGGCTTTCTCTGATGCGTCGATTTTTCTGCTCAATCGATTTGGAGATATTTCTCTTGCGATCGTCACTGTAAGTTCTTCTGGAATTTCTTGCTTTGAAAAACACTTGGATTTATTTTGTGGGTTTCAATTTTTACTGTCGAATTGGGATGATCTCTGTCGATGATGAATTGTGTGTTTTTATAGGGTTTTAAAAACCCTAGTACTCTGATTTCCATTGAAGACTTGCCCGATTTGATTTGGGAATATTCGGATTTGATTGTTTGTGGTTTCCCCTTTCAGAATTTCTTGAATGAATTCGCCCTTGATTAATTTCCTTGGTTTTGCCGTGAATTAATTTGTTGCCTTTTAAAACATATATCCCCATTTTGAAATTAAACAGTCTCGACCCTGATTTGATGCTGTAAGTGTTGTGCTTGAAATCCAGAAAGAATGGATTTTTATTCATGCCTTAAAAACAGTTTTTCCCTTTTGTAGCCAAAAACGGATTTACTTTGAAAATGCCTTGATTAATGCTCGTGAGTTTCTTGCCAAAAACAAAGTTAATTTCTGATTTCTGGAAACAGTGTAAAATTAGAAGCAGTCTTCATTTTGTTGCATGCTAGAATGAAGACTTATCATGTTCGAACTCATTTGCCCCTTGGAATTGATTAAATCCTTTCCCAAAATTTATATTCTTTCCAGTAAAAACTTTGCCAAATATGCTTGTCGAAAATTGAAAAGAATATCTGACATAATTTTCGAACCAGAAAATAAAAGCTTCCCAAAGACTCTTTGCTCATTTCCTTATATTTGGTCTTTGATGAAATACCATATATTGTGCATATAATGTTGCTGCCATGTTTAAACTTCATTACTTTTGCAGCATGCTCTTGAACTGAAATCTCTTCGAATAATCTGCGGCTTACTACACTTAGAATTATTCACTTGAATATTTGTTTGTTGATATGCATGCTGGTTTCACTTGATCAGCTATATGCTTTATTTTCTGGGCTGACTTTGTCACTTGTTCACATGTATTGACATGCTGCGGCTCCACCACTTATTGATTCATATACCAAGCATGTATGTCATGAATTTGTCTATGTTGCATCATTTTGAGCTATCCCGACCAAAGTTGCTTGCCAATAACACTGTTTTGCAATCTTGAACACACAAAACACTTTGCTGTGTACAACCACTACTCCCATGTCATGTTTTGCTGATTTACACCATTTCTGTTCATGCTGTAATGTTTAAATCATGCTGCACCAAAATTGAAATTGATGCATCCAGACTTGTTAGCCTCATGCTGCTATTATTCACCATCCTGCTCGGCCCCTTTGAGCTGCTTTGCTTCTTTTTGATGTTGTGTGCACCATTGTGAATTTGCTGTCTTGACTTGTTTTACATTGCTGCACTTTTAAAGATGCTTGGCAGGCTTTGTTGGCTTGATGCAATTTTCTGAATCACAAGTGCCATTTCTTATTTACACTTTGACTTGACCATGCCATCCATATATACATGCATATGTTTCACCAATGTTTGCTGCAACTTGTTTGGGTTGTTTACTTGCATTTTGATTTGAACCATTTGCACATGCTTTCTGTCCATTTTTCTTGTACTGGCCATTTTGATTTGAGCTTTGCTCGGCCATTTGTTTGCACCTTGTCCTGAAACACAAGGAAACAAAACAGCAGTCAGGCTGTACTGTGTTGAGGCTGGTCAGAAACAGCTGGTTCTGATCAGCAAACCAGTATGGTTATGGCGTGGTTGTTCAAGTCTGAAATATGATGAGAAAAACACACAGAAAAACTGAGACAAATAGAGAATCAATCAAACAGTAAAAATTTATTTGTCCAGTGTTTATTTTAGTTCCAGCGTACTGTGTGTATCTTCTTTTGTGACAGGTTTCAGGATGATGCGCTAGGAGCTTGAGACAGTTAGAGTGAGCACAACAAGATTAATCCAGCAAGAAGAGATGTATATGTAGTGTAGACATTTGAACTGAATTTATTTGTAATTGTGAATTTGAAACAAAAGAAAATGTAATAAGTGAGAGTATGTAATTGTTTTGTGGAATGAAAATATATTATTGGAAGACAAAAACTTGTGTAAATTTCCTGTATTTTGTGTAAAGCATCATCAACCAATAATACTAATTATTTCACCATCAAACACATCAGTAAAAATCTATTTGTTATCATCAAACAAAAAATCATATATTCAACAAGTAGTTCAGGTCTTTACTGGTATACATGGAGGAGCTGAAGCAGGAGGCTTCAGGATTGTATAACTATTGTTATTTCCGCTGTGTGTAAGTGTTGTACTCTGATAATGTTATTACACTGTTTTATTTCAAAGTTATGTTATATATTATATTTTATTCCTTCCGCTGTGAGATTCGTGTTTACTCTGATTGTGTTCTTCTTCTTCTATTCTAATTTTCTATCTTATCTATTCTCACCCTCTAACTTCTTTCTATTAATGATCTGGAATGTTCGATACCTGAATAATTAACGTGGGTTTTGTGTTGATTTTCGGAGTCGAAAATCCCAGTTCGTTACACAACTTCTTCCTACGGTGATGATTTTGCATCAAAATATGCATATAAAAATGAAATCTTTTCTACGTTGTTTATTTGCATCTAAATATGCAGATAAAAATGAAATCTTCACTATGCGGTTTATTTGCATCTAAATATGCAAATAAAAATGAAATCTTTTTCTAAATGTTTATTTGAATCTAAATATGCAAATAAAAATGAAATCTTTTCTACAATAAAAATGAAATCTTTTCTAAATGTTTATTTGCATCTAGATATGCAAAAAAAATGAAATCTTTACTATGTTGTTTATTTGCATCTAAATATGCAAATAAAAATGAAATCTTTTTCTAAATGTTTATTTGCATCTAAATATGCAAAATAAAAATGAAATCTTTTTCTAAATGTTTATTTGCATCTAAATATGCAAAATAAAAATGAAATCTTTTTCTAAATGTTTTGTTTGCAACTAAATATGCAAAATAAAAATAAAATCTTTTTCTAAATGTTTATTTGCATCTAAATATGCAAAATAAAAATTAAATCTTTTTCTAAATGTTTTGTTTGCAACTAAATTTACAAACAAAAATGTAACCTTTTAAATCATTTATATTACTATTCAATATACAAAATAAAAATGTATATTCATTATAATGTTTATGTTTACATCTAAAATGTAACAAAATGATGATTTTAATCCTAATGTTTTGTTTGCATCTAAAATTGCAAACAAAAATATGATTTTAATTCTAATGTTTTATTTGCATCTAAAATTCCAAAAAAAAATATGATTTTAATTCTAATGTTTTGTTTGCATCTAAAATTGCAAACAAAAATATGATTTTAATTCTAATGTTTTGTTTACATCTAAAATTGCAAACAAAAATATGATTTTAATTCTAACGTTTTGTTTGCATCTAAAATTGCGAACAAAAATATGATTTTAATTCTAATGTTTTGTTTGCATCTAAAATTGCAAACAAAAATATGATTTTAATTCTAATGTTTTGTTTGCATCTAAACTTGCAAACAAAAATATGATTTTCTTATACTAAAGCATATTTGCGTTAGAGAATGCAAATAAAGAATATTTTATATTTCAAAGTGTATTTGCATTAAAGAATGCAAATAAAAGAGCATTTTATATTTCTATGTATATTTGCATAAAAGAATGCAAATAAAAGAACATTTTAATTTTCTATGTATATTTGCATAAAAGAATGCAAATAAAAGAACATTCTATATTTTGTAATGTATGTTTGCATTAGCGAAATGCAAATAAAAGAACAATTTTATTTCAATGTATATTTGCATAAAAGAATGCAAATGAAGGAGTAACTTTTCTCAATTCAATGATATAAAAAAATAATATATTTTCCATTGTATTAACACTTCTATTTCAATACAATAAAAATGATAAAATAATGTTTTATGTTAAATTGATAATCCTATTTCAATGCTCAAAATTTTAAAAAAAGATATTTTAAATATTGAATTGACAATCTATTCAATTCAACAAATATGATCAAGATAATATTTTATATTGAATTGACAATTTTATTCAATTCAACAAAAATAATCCAAATAATGTATTGATGTTGAGTTGGGAATCTAATGCAATTTAACATAATAAAATGATTTATTTTTATCGAAATGGCAATTCTATTCCCAATCAATGATTTTACAAAATGATTTATTTTTATCAATTTGGAAATTCTAATCCAAAAAAATAAATAAACAAGGTGATTATATTCATCGATTTGGAAATTCTAATCCAAATAAAATTCAACATAGCAAGGTGATTATTTTCATTGATTTGGAAATTCTAATCCAAATCAATAAATAAACAAGGTGATTATTTTCATCGATTTGGAAATTCTAATCCAAATAAAATTCAACATAGCAAGGTGATTATTTTTATTGATTTGGAAATTCTAATCCAAATCAATGAATAAACAAGGTGATTATTTTATTGAAACACAACCAAATCTATGTTTATACATCAACAACAACAGATAAAACATCCACAATATCATCACATAACAGATCTGAATTATACACATTCTATCATCACATAACAATTAAATTAAATAATTAATTAATTATAAAAAGAAGAATTCTCACTATCGTAACGCAAATTGGTCCAAAATTTGAACTGCTCGGAATTGGATCTAGTCTGGACAGCAGCGTAGATCTCAGTTTCACGATCGAATAGGATCTGAAATTGTTCATTTTCGATATCTTATGTATTAGTTATGATTTATTTAAGTTTTTAACAATTTAAATTAGTAAAATAATAAGCCATACTCTTCTTCTTCCTCTCTACAGACTAAGGCCGATGGTTTCAAGAATAAGTCTGATCCTAGGTTTAGATTTTCCGAACACCTCAAGCCGTTGGACAACGATCAGGAGATGGCACCTCAACCAGCTAGTGGAGGCGCACTCACGGCGGCAAGGGGGCCCTACTCGGTGGTGCTATGGAGGCTCGGGGGCGAAGTGATTTGCGCAGGTTTGGGTGCGTGAGTCTCGTCGTTCGGGCCACCAGAGGTTGATCCAACCGTACAGAATCAAAGAGGAGGAAAATCTCTTCGAAAGTTTGAACTGGAGTGAGGAATTTTATTGAGAGGATTGGTGGATATTAGTGGTTGAAGTTAGGAGGTTGGTGGCCATCGAAATCATGGTGGCGGCGGCTCAGAGAAAATGAATAGTGTCTTTTAGGGTTTTCTTTGAATTATTTATAATATTTTAATGTGATTTTTTACAAATAAAACCATACATCTTAAATTAATCCGATTTCAATCCATCCGAAGGTGACCCTAGCCAATAGCCCTTGTTCCGAATCCAATGGGCTAGGTCTCATCAGCCCAAACGACTGTCTGTGGCCTGAAATCTTTAATTTATTAATTAAATCATTTAAATAATAAATTTGATCGTCTATTTACATCCATCGGGGCCACATACGAACTCAGAAAAATCCAGAAAAAATATTTCTGGCTTTGTTTTGACGATACGGTCCTAACAAAATTAATTTCGTCGAATTTTGAGACTGTTCGAAAAATGGCTATTTTCAAGTCGATCAGATTTGACTAAAATTGACAAAACGCATTCTTGTTTGCCACGCTCACATATTAATTCGAAAAATTATGAAAATTGATACCTAGCAGTAATTTGACATTTCGAATCCAACAAAAGTGATTTCGTCGAAAGATGGCCTTTTATACGGGCTATACATTATACTACATCGACCATCCTGAATATTCAGTTAGCCATATCTTTTGATTCACGCTACGAAATGTGAAGACCCGTAACTTCCCCGTAAAGGAAAGCGTCGGATAGTTCGAGAACAAACCACAGCAGAACGCATACAGAAGAACATTCCATTGTATAATACAACAATGCATCAGATTACAAGAATATACAGAGTATAAATGAATATTACACAGAAATATCAGAGATTTAAATTACATTTAAATACATAGCAGCGGAAAATAGTACAATACACAACTAGAAGAGATATACGGATACAAAGCTTTCCGGATATCGTTCCAGCTGTAACCCAGGATCCTGTGAATATAAATCTGCAAAACCAAAACTACTAGCTGCCCGTGTCAAAATAAGGGCACCCAGAGTTTAGGTTAAAACAATAAACTCCAGGTCAGTCATGTGACTGGTGTGAGAACTAAAACAGTTATTATCTTTATTTTCAAAGTTAGGTAAATCAAGGGACCACGCCGTATAACACGGAACGGGTTTCCTCCCAAGAATACCAGTGCATAAAACAAACAGCGCAATGCTAAATAAAGAAAAATGAAGCTGTTATAAGACCCAGGTCCCATCACACAATGCAACGCAGCCGAGGATAGGGTTTTCCCTTATAACAGCCAAAGAATGCTTGATACGTTCTAAAACAAATCATTTGATACTACTATAAGTGCATAGTGTATAAAACAACTTCAAATCATAAGTATCAATCATAGGCGACATGAGCGTCCCATGCCACTATGTCGCCATATATAGGTTTATAAATAAAACCGCAAAGTCACGTATTTGGAAATTGGATTTCCATCTATGAACCGAGGCAAAAGATAGTCCTCAACCGATTCGAGACGCTCTAGCCCGTGTCTCAGGATCAGAGCTCGAGTGACCCTTGGATCGTCAGGGCCGGTCCACCGATGTGGATTAAAATGCCTGAACACTGCGTTTCCCCACCCTTTGGGGTGTCAATGAGCCAACGAATGACTCCATCGGTTCGAGAACGACCGATCAATCCGAGGCGCCTCGCAACAGCAACAACCACATAAGTCAAACTCGTCAGGGCGTGTAAAACCACTGACGCCACTTCTAACTAGAAAGAAACGCATGCCCTCCCTGAGGTCCGTCTCCCGTTTTTGATTCATACCGGGTGTGAAACTCGCGAATCAAACGTTACACAAAGCTACGCCACAAAGGCCGTGCTTTGATCATCAACCACAAGACTTTGCTTTTCAACAGAAGCCTTGATCATTTGCATCTTAGCATGCCACACAGGCAAACCATCCTATGCAACCGATATCAGTCACACAGAATGAAATCCGATGTCAGACACACAGTCCATTTACAAGTCCGTTCTGGGTCTGAACGAAACCGGAGGCACCTAGTACCCCGCATATCCATCGATCTCCAAGTACGTCTGGACGATCACTAACTGTTTCCATCTTCTTGGGTGTACAGCCCAATCAAGATCATCAGTTATCACCCAAACGACGTGAAGACCTCCGGTCTTCGACCATCGTCTTCATCTTCGACTTATCGTCGTATCAGTTATTCAGAATGGGATAAACCCGGTCTTTCCGAATAACTCGCGTATATATTATAAAAGTGTTACACAAACACAACATACGCCTCATTCCAATTCATTAGTCACTAACCGTAAATTAATCAAGAGAATAATTTCCCAAATATTAACCCCGAAGGCCGAAACCAACATCAGATCAATATCCAGAAAACCATTCTGCTTGGCTAACCGACAGTTAGTTTCTAAATTTCACATTCATAGGGAAAGATTCCCATTAATTTTATCAAAGATAAATTCCTTGAATTTATTCTTTAATCCATTTTTGAATATCAATTCAAACTAGTCGGGATTAGCGAACCTTACCGAAGTAATCATTTGTTTTAATTTCCCAATCCCAACCTATTCATCCCATGAAGTAAAACTGGTAATACTTCATATCTAACACCACAGTGTTATCGGTAAATTCAATTACCATTTCACGTTCAAATCTAATTAAAGATTTAACTATCGCCTGGAGCAAAACTGGTGATACTCCATTTTCGATCTTTTCAATCTAATTAAAGATTCATTAAAACTCCACTCAGTTTTAATCGTTAACTGGGTTAAAGAATCAGTGTCATTTAAAACACGGTTCACGATAAACCCAAAATCACATTCATCAATTATCGGGTTAAAGAACAAGTGTTATTTAAAACACTGTTCACGATAAACCCAAAAATCAATATCAATTCAATTCCAATTAAATATTATTTAATTGGTACACTTCATTAAATCTAAATAAAAAGATTTAATCATTTCTCAACTGGGTTCAAGAACAGTGTTAGTGAAGACACCATTCACGACAAACCCAAATCACATTCATTAATTATCGGGTTAAAGAACAAGTGTTATTTAAAACACTGTTCACGATAAACCCAAAAATCAATATCAATTCAATTCCAATTAAATATTATTTAATTGGTACACTTCATTAAATCTAAATAAAAAGATTTAATCTTTTCTCAACTGGGTTCAAGAACAGTGTTAGTGAAGACACCATTCACGACAGACCCAAATCACATTCGATATTCAATACAAGGCTCTGAATAGAAAATATATCGGCTTATATTCAATATCAAATTCTACGACTAACAAATGTCGTATTGGAAATAACGATATAAATATATATCTTTCAAATTTCCATAACAACACCTGTATAATCACGAATTCCAACATCGAAATATTCCGAAGACAATTTCGATTCAAATCCACTCCAATGCAATCATTGGAAATTTTGGTTATTTTCAAAACCCTTTTCGAATTCAATTTATTTATTCAAAAATAAATAGAATTATAATTCTAGTTCAAAACTAGTTCATTTCGATAAAAATCTATTTTTATCTTTTCAAATATGGAGTTTTTCATCCCAATTCTTTCTAAATCATTTCTTATGATTTTACACAAATTATTACTATTTTTAATAATTTTATCAAGGCCCGTACAGTCGATTTCCATCAATGGCCATCGAACTGCACTTACAGCGACCTTTTTCGAATTTGATTTGGACATAATTCCAAATCCAACCGTTAGATTTCAAATTTCTAATCTTCGTTAGAAAGCTCTTTTCGATACGAACCCAACGGTTCCGGTTTTAGGAGAATCCGACGGTCGGATCTCCCGTAATGTCCGTTTGAAATAAATGGTCGAAATTCGCGAACTGCCGCGGCGCGGCGCGTTCTATTCAGGCCATTATATTATATATATAATATATATATAATATATATTTCGTCGATTTCTATTTAAAACGAATTATATAAATAGTTTTGAATTTGTTTCAAAAGCAATTTCAACTTCCATTTCAATTCCAATCAAAATTGAATTTTTCTTTATAAATTCGTTTTAAAATTCATTTCTATTTAATTCAAATTTCAATTCAATTTGAATTCATTTCAATTCACTTTCGATTCAATTTGAATTCGTTTTCAATTCAATTCATTTCGAAATCGTTTTCAATTCATTTCATTTCGAAATCGTTTTCAATTCAATTCATTTCGAAATCGTTTTCAATTCAATTCATTTCGAAATCGTTTTCAATTCAATTCATTTCGAAATCGTTTTCAATTCAATTCATTTCGAAATCGTTTTCAATTCAATTCATTTCGAAATCGTTTTCAATTCGATATAAATATCGTTCACGTCAAAATGGCGTCAATCTAATCAACACGGCTTCATAAATTTCTATTTCAAATATTTTATTTCAAATATTTCTTTTTCAAAATAGTTGTTATTATCAAAATATTTCGTTCAACACATGACCAATCTCAATGAATGAGTACTGTCAACACATGAACTTTTATTTTATAAGATACTTTATTTTTCAAATTGGAATGAGGCCTAATCAATTACCATATAAAGTAAATTATATGGATTTTTCATACAACACATGTATATCATAGCATTGAAAAATAATCAACCATCAACCAAAGTGCACCACACTGTATAAGCATCAAATATAGATATTCAACGCTTATAACAGCCTGTCAATCAATCGATCGACATATTTAATCAATCAGGATGAGTGAACTTCAAATTTCATCCTAACACCCGTGTGGGGTTTCAAACAATCAAACACAGATTTTATTAGTGCAGTTGGGCGATGTGCAAAATTTATCGACCCAATCAATATCAGTCAAATCAGTGTATATACAAACAAATCGGCCGATTTGTTTATAACTATTTATTTATTCACATTCACGTTAAAAATCATATTTTTAACGATAAAACATTTTATTTCAACCTATGAATTTCTATTCAATTCATTTACTCGATAAAATGATATATTTTTATTTTTCTAACATATTTTAGAAAATTTCGGCGGCATAACGGCACGATACTAGAAACGGGACAAGGCCTAGCCTAATCCCCGGTCTAGTGAAGGCCCACGCCATTCACACATCAATCAAATTCACTTTCGTTATGCAAACCACAAAATTTGGAGTAAGGGTCTAACCTAGCCTTACTCCTTCGCCTTATAACGGCGCACGTCTAATCCTAACCAATTTATCGATTCGATTTTTCACACCACAAACCACATTCAAACCAATATCACAATCAATAACCAAACAGCCAAACAAACAAGTCCATGGTCTGTGGACGATTGTGTCGGGTGCTACTAAGCACCGTCTGCATCCTAGTATATATATATAACTAGAAAAGTAAATTGAAAGGTGAGAAATTCTCACCTATAGCTATCCAATCATCTTGACTCTTCTTTTGCAGAATTTTTCGTCGCTCTCGCATCTTCGTTGTTGTAGCCACTACATATGTAAAAATCGAATTTTTAGTTCGAAGTTCAATATATAAAAATCGAATTTTTAGTTCAAAGTTCAATATATAAAAATCGAATTTTTAGTTCAAAGTTCAATATATAAAAATCATATTTTTCTATCGAAGTTCAATATATAAAAATTCTATTTTTCTATCGAAGTTCAATATATAAAAATTCTATTTTTCTATCGAAGTTCAATATATAAAAATTCTATTTTTCTATCGAAGTTCAATATATAAAAATCATATTTTCAATTCGAAGTTCTATATATAAAAATCATATTTTTCCTATGAAGTTCAATATATAAAAATCATATTTTCAATTCGAAGTTCTATATATAAAAATCATATTTTTCCTATGAAGTTCAATATATAAAAATCATATTTTCAATTCGAAGTTCTATATATAAAAATCGAATTTTTATATTCTAAAGTTTAAATCTTTTCTTATTTAAAATCTAAAAATAAAATCAGTTTTTTTTTAAAATTCTTTTAAAAAATTCAGTTTACATTTCTTTTTTTTAAAAAAGAAAAAGAAAAGAAAAAAAAAAAAAAAAACAGTTTATAAAATTCTTTAAAAATCAGTAATTAGTTTACTGCTCAAAAATATACGTGTTCCTTCATTTTAAATAAATCAGAAAATAAAATTAAATTATATAAAAATATAAATATAAATGTACTCACTGGTTTCAAGAAGAAGGAGGGGAGATGGAGGCGCAGTCGACGAAGGGGGTGCGCAGGGCGATGGCTCACGGCGGCGGACTTCGGGTCGCTGTCGGCTAGGGCTAGGGGGCTCGCGAGGTTCTCGCGATTGGGGGGGGGGGGGTTTCTGACGTGGTGACGGAGGATCGAGGGGAGAGGGAGCAGTCGCCGGGCGCGGTGATCTTCAGGAGCGGCGCTCCGTTAGTTAGGGTTTTTTTTTTTTTTTTTTTTTTTCAATTTTGATTTCTGAAAATAACGGGGGGCCTGGGTAGTTATAAGGGGAGATATATATTTTTTTATTTTATTTTATTTTAATTATTTAATTCGGAAAAAGGTTGACCTTTAAATACGAACTCGAAACGAGGCCCACCGCCTGTCGTCCATAGCGTTTTACCCCCATTCCGAACACAATGGGATATGTATCGCAAGCTGATTCGATTGTTACAATCAGTTTCCTTTTGAATTTTCATTTAAATCTTTATATTGAATTTTAAACGCACACTTCAAATTACCGGGGTCACATACTAACTAGAAAAATTCCAGAAAAATATTTTCTAGCTTTGTATTGACGATACGGTCCTAACAAAACTAGTTTCATCGAATTCTGAGACCGTTAGAAAAATGGCCAATTTCCAGTCGATTAAAATCAACTGAAACTGGTCAAACGCGTTTTCCTTTGCCACGCTCACACATTGATTCGAAAAATTATGAAATTTGAAACCTAGCAATAACTTTACATCCCGGACCCAACAAAACTGGTTTCGTCGAAATCCGAGGTCGTTTGCAAAATGTCCATTTTTAGGGGCCTGAATTCCATAGCGACTATTCAGAATTTTCAACTGGACATATCTTTTGATTCCCGCTACGAACTTTTGATTTTTCGGATTCGTTGGAAAGATATTCACTATTAGATTCCATTATTTTTGGTTTCACTAAAATCCGGATTGTTTTGCACCCGGTACATTCAATTGAAGTTTGAAATCGAATTATCGAACTACCGCGCCATTTTCAATTTTATTTATAATTATATATAAATATTTATATTCTAACGACGACGTATATAATATAAACGTTCGAATTATATTCAAACTAAATTTCTCGTCGATATTATTTAAAATAATTCATTTTAAATAATCAAAATTCGCTAAAGTTGCCAAAATAAAAATTTTAAACTGGCCCAGATTTTACGGGTTGTTACAATCTCCCCCACTTAAAACTTTACGTCCCCGAAAAGGAACAAAGTCGAAAGTGGTTTGATTATTCAACTCTACGACCGATCTGGCTTCCATTCTCCAACTCTTTAGTTTCTGAGAATTTTCAAAATTTCAAAAATTTGGCTAACACCCGAAATTTTCGAAAAATTTCGCCATAACCTCCCCTGCAATGGGAGCATCGGGGAATTTCAAATAGCTTCCCCGGTCCTTCAGATCTCAAAAAGAAAAAGAAAAAGCCAAGCGGCTAGCCAATAGGCTCACAAAATCATCATCACCCAAACAAAACAGGAAATTATGTAGTAAACATGTACCTATTTGTCGGGCAAACAAATTTTATTCTCTGCTCTAGCCTCCTTGCTATGACCTGTTCAAAGATATATATGTATATGCAAGCAAATGCGACCAATTTTCAATATAGTTCAATATTTGATTCAATTAGGCTAATTGGCTAAAAATTAGCAAACAAATAAACAAACAACCCAAACATCAATCAATTAGTGAATTAGAGTTTCAAATTCATAATTTTGATACATATACAAAAATCAGATTTTTGATGCCAAATCACAACAATAGGCCCTATTTAATTTTGGTTCTCACACCAGTCTAATGGAAATATATAGAAAACACACCTTCGAAACACGAACATAAATACTGATGATGCACGTGCTATCATCAGTACCATCTCCGGGCGACTAGAGTGTGATTCTATATCTATCCAATATATTAAAATTTCGAATACACGCGGATCAGACGTATACACAAAATCTATATATACTGGATTGTCCACATCAATATAAATAGATAATCAAATACGAATAATTGATTTAAATCTTCAAAACCAAAAATTTGTTTTCATTTTAAAAATATACTCTTCACACTCGTTCTAGGATACTACTGATCCCATCTCTAACGAGTCATTCTAATTGGATATTACTAATCCAATATCTGATGAATTCTTTCGTATGGTTCTAATGTGTCTTGTTCTCTAGCTTTGTAAACCAAAGCTCTGATACCAACTGTGAAGACCCGTAACTTCCCCGTAAAGGAAAGCGTCGGATAGTTCGAGAACAAACCACAGCAGAACGCATACAGAAGAACATTCCATTGTATAATACAACAATGCATCAGATTACAAGAATATACAGAGTATAAATGAATATTACACAGAAATATCAGAGATTTAAATTACATTTAAATACATAGCAGCGGAAAATAGTACAATACACAACTAGAAGAGATATACGGATACAAAGCTTTCCGGATATCGTTCCAGCTGTAACCCAGGATCCTGTGAATATAAATCTGCAAAACCAAAACTACTAGCTGCCCGTGTCAAAATAAGGGCACCCAGAGTTTAGGTTAAAACAATAAACTCCAGGTCAGTCATGTGACTGGTGTGAGAACTAAAACAGTTATTATCTTTATTTTCAAAGTTAGGTAAATCAAGGGACCACGCCGTATAACACGGAACGGGTTTCCTCCCAAGAATACCAGTGCATAAAACAAACAGCGCAATGCTAAATAAAGAAAAATGAAGCTGTTATAAGACCCAGGTCCCATCACACAATGCAACGCAGCCGAGGATAGGGTTTTCCCTTATAACAGCCAAAGAATGCTTGATACGTTCTAAAACAAATCATTTGATACTACTATAAGTGCATAGTGTATAAAACAACTTCAAATCATAAGTATCAATCATAGGCGACATGAGCGTCCCATGCCACTATGTCGCCATATATAGGTTTATAAATAAAACCGCAAAGTCACGTATTTGGAAATTGGATTTCCATCTATGAACCGAGGCAAAAGATAGTCCTCAACCGATTCGAGACGCTCTAGCCCGTGTCTCAGGATCAGAGCTCGAGTGACCCTTGGATCGTCAGGGCCGGTCCACCGATGTGGATTAAAATGCCTGAACACTGCGTTTCCCCACCCTTTGGGGTGTCAATGAGCCAACGAATGACTCCATCGGTTCGAGAACGACCGATCAATCCGAGGCGCCTCGCAACAGCAACAACCACATAAGTCAAACTCGTCAGGGCGTGTAAAACCACTGACGCCACTTCTAACTAGAAAGAAACGCATGCCCTCCCTGAGGTCCGTCTCCCGTTTTTGATTCATACCGGGTGTGAAACTCGCGAATCAAACGTTACACAAAGCTACGCCACAAAGGCCGTGCTTTGATCATCAACCACAAGACTTTGCTTTTCAACAGAAGCCTTGATCATTTGCATCTTAGCATGCCACACAGGCAAACCATCCTATGCAACCGATATCAGTCACACAGAATGAAATCCGATGTCAGACACACAGTCCATTTACAAGTCCGTTCTGGGTCTGAACGAAACCGGAGGCACCTAGTACCCCGCATATCCATCGATCTCCAAGTACGTCTGGACGATCACTAACTGTTTCCATCTTCTTGGGTGTACAGCCCAATCAAGATCATCAGTTATCACCCAAACGACGTGAAGACCTCCGGTCTTCGACCATCGTCTTCATCTTCGACTTATCGTCGTATCAGTTATTCAGAATGGGATAAACCCGGTCTTTCCGAATAACTCGCGTATATATTATAAAAGTGTTACACAAACACAACATACGCCTCATTCCAATTCATTAGTCACTAACCGTAAATTAATCAAGAGAATAATTTCCCAAATATTAACCCCGAAGGCCGAAACCAACATCAGATCAATATCCAGAAAACCATTCTGCTTGGCTAACCGACAGTTAGTTTCTAAATTTCACATTCATAGGGAAAGATTCCCATTAATTTTATCAAAGATAAATTCCTTGAATTTATTCTTTAATCCATTTTTGAATATCAATTCAAACTAGTCGGGATTAGCGAACCTTACCGAAGTAATCATTTGTTTTAATTTCCCAATCCCAACCTATTCATCCCATGAAGTAAAACTGGTAATACTTCATATCTAACACCACAGTGTTATCGGTAAATTCAATTACCATTTCACGTTCAAATCTAATTAAAGATTTAACTATCGCCTGGAGCAAAACTGGTGATACTCCATTTTCGATCTTTTCAATCTAATTAAAGATTCATTAAAACTCCACTCAGTTTTAATCGTTAACTGGGTTAAAGAATCAGTGTCATTTAAAACACGGTTCACGATAAACCCAAAATCACATTCATCAATTATCGGGTTAAAGAACAAGTGTTATTTAAAACACTGTTCACGATAAACCCAAAAATCAATATCAATTCAATTCCAATTAAATATTATTTAATTGGTACACTTCATTAAATCTAAATAAAAAGATTTAATCATTTCTCAACTGGGTTCAAGAACAGTGTTAGTGAAGACACCATTCACGACAAACCCAAATCACATTCATTAATTATCGGGTTAAAGAACAAGTGTTATTTAAAACACTGTTCACGATAAACCCAAAAATCAATATCAATTCAATTCCAATTAAATATTATTTAATTGGTACACTTCATTAAATCTAAATAAAAAGATTTAATCTTTTCTCAACTGGGTTCAAGAACAGTGTTAGTGAAGACACCATTCACGACAGACCCAAATCACATTCGATATTCAATACAAGGCTCTGAATAGAAAATATATCGGCTTATATTCAATATCAAATTCTACGACTAACAAATGTCGTATTGGAAATAACGATATAAATATATATCTTTCAAATTTCCATAACAACACCTGTATAATCACGAATTCCAACATCGAAATATTCCGAAGACAATTTCGATTCAAATCCACTCCAATGCAATCATTGGAAATTTTGGTTATTTTCAAAACCCTTTTCGAATTCAATTTATTTATTCAAAAATAAATAGAATTATAATTCTAGTTCAAAACTAGTTCATTTCGATAAAAATCTATTTTTATCTTTTCAAATATGGAGTTTTTCATCCCAATTCTTTCTAAATCATTTCTTATGATTTTACACAAATTATTACTATTTTTAATAATTTTATCAAGGCCCGTACAGTCGATTTCCATCAATGGCCATCGAACTGCACTTACAGCGACCTTTTTCGAATTTGATTTGGACATAATTCCAAATCCAACCGTTAGATTTCAAATTTCTAATCTTCGTTAGAAAGCTCTTTTCGATACGAACCCAACGGTTCCGGTTTTAGGAGAATCCGACGGTCGGATCTCCCGTAATGTCCGTTTGAAATAAATGGTCGAAATTCGCGAACTGCCGCGGCGCGGCGCGTTCTATTCAGGCCATTATATTATATATATAATATATATATAATATATATTTCGTCGATTTCTATTTAAAACGAATTATATAAATAGTTTTGAATTTGTTTCAAAAGCAATTTCAACTTCCATTTCAATTCCAATCAAAATTGAATTTTTCTTTATAAATTCGTTTTAAAATTCATTTCTATTTAATTCAAATTTCAATTCAATTTGAATTCATTTCAATTCACTTTCGATTCAATTTGAATTCGTTTTCAATTCAATTCATTTCGAAATCGTTTTCAATTCATTTCATTTCGAAATCGTTTTCAATTCAATTCATTTCGAAATCGTTTTCAATTCAATTCATTTCGAAATCGTTTTCAATTCAATTCATTTCGAAATCGTTTTCAATTCAATTCATTTCGAAATCGTTTTCAATTCAATTCATTTCGAAATCGTTTTCAATTCGATATAAATATCGTTCACGTCAAAATGGCGTCAATCTAATCAACACGGCTTCATAAATTTCTATTTCAAATATTTTATTTCAAATATTTCTTTTTCAAAATAGTTGTTATTATCAAAATATTTCGTTCAACACATGACCAATCTCAATGAATGAGTACTGTCAACACATGAACTTTTATTTTATAAGATACTTTATTTTTCAAATTGGAATGAGGCCCAATCAATTACCATATAAAGTAAATTATATGGATTTTTCATACAACACATGTATATCATAGCATTGAAAAATAATCAACCATCAACCAAAGTGCACCACACTGTATAAGCATCAAATATAGATATTCAACGCTTATAACAGCCTGTCAATCAATCGATCGACATATTTAATCAATCAGGATGAGTGAACTTCAAATTTCATCCTAACACCCGTGTGGGGTTTCAAACAATCAAACACAGATTTTATTAGTGCAGTTGGGCGATGTGCAAAATTTATCGACCCAATCAATATCAGTCAAATCAGTGTATATACAAACAAATCGGCCGATTTGTTTATAACTATTTATTTATTCACATTCACGTTAAAAATCATATTTTTAACGATAAAACATTTTATTTCAACCTATGAATTTCTATTCAATTCATTTACTCGATAAAATGATATATTTTTATTTTTCTAACATATTTTAGAAAATTTCGGCGGCATAACGGCACGATACTAGAAACGGGACAAGGCCTAGCCTAATCCCCGGTCTAGTGAAGGCCCACGCCATTCACACATCAATCAAATTCACTTTCGTTATGCAAACCACAAAATTTGGAGTAAGGGTCTAACCTAGCCTTACTCCTTCGCCTTATAACGGCGCACGTCTAATCCTAACCAATTTATCGATTCGATTTTTCACACCACAAACCACATTCAAACCAATATCACAATCAATAACCAAACAGCCAAACAAACAAGTCCATGGTCTGTGGACGATTGTGTCGGGTGCTACTAAGCACCGTCTGCATCCTAGTATATATATATAACTAGAAAAGTAAATTGAAAGGTGAGAAATTCTCACCTATAGCTATCCAATCATCTTGACTCTTCTTTTGCAGAATTTTTCGTCGCTCTCGCATCTTCGTTGTTGTAGCCACTACATATGTAAAAATCGAATTTTTAGTTCGAAGTTCAATATATAAAAATCGAATTTTTAGTTCAAAGTTCAATATATAAAAATCGAATTTTTAGTTCAAAGTTCAATATATAAAAATCATATTTTTCTATCGAAGTTCAATATATAAAAATTCTATTTTTCTATCGAAGTTCAATATATAAAAATTCTATTTTTCTATCGAAGTTCAATATATAAAAATTCTATTTTTCTATCGAAGTTCAATATATAAAAATCATATTTTCAATTCGAAGTTCTATATATAAAAATCATATTTTTCCTATGAAGTTCAATATATAAAAATCATATTTTCAATTCGAAGTTCTATATATAAAAATCATATTTTTCCTATGAAGTTCAATATATAAAAATCATATTTTCAATTCGAAGTTCTATATATAAAAATCGAATTTTTATATTCTAAAGTTTAAATCTTTTCTTATTTAAAATCTAAAAATAAAATCAGTTTTTTTTTAAAATTCTTTTAAAAAATTCAGTTTACATTTCTTTTTTTAAAAAAAGAAAAAGAAAAGAAAAAAAAAAAAAAAACAGTTTATAAAATTCTTTAAAAATCAGTAATTAGTTTACTGCTCAAAAATATACGTGTTCCTTCATTTTAAATAAATCAGAAAATAAAATTAAATTATATAAAAATATAAATATAAATGTACTCACTGGTTTCAAGAAGAAGGAGGGGAGATGGAGGCGCAGTCGACGAAGGGGGTGCGCAGGGCGATGGCTCACGGCGGCGGACTTCGGGTCGCTGTCGGCTAGGGCTAGGGGGCTCGCGAGGTTCTCGCGATTGGGGGGGGGTTTCTGACGTGGTGACGGAGGATCGAGGGGAGAGGGAGCAGTCGCCGGGCGCGGTGATCTTCAGGAGCGGCGCTCCGTTAGTTAGGGTTTTTTTTTTTTCTTTTTTTTCAATTTTGATTTCTGAAAATAACGGGGGGCCTGGGTAGTTATAAGGGGAGATATATATTTTTTTATTTTATTTTATTTTAATTATTTAATTCGGAAAAAGGTTGACCTTTAAATACGAACTCGAAACGAGGCCCACCGCCTGTCGTCCATAGCGTTTTACCCCCATTCCGAACACAATGGGATATGTATCGCAAGCTGATTCGATTGTTACAATCAGTTTCCTTTTGAATTTTCATTTAAATCTTTATATTGAATTTTAAACGCACACTTCAAATTACCGGGGTCACATACTAACTAGAAAAATTCCAGAAAAATATTTTCTAGCTTCGTATTGACGATACGGTCCTAACAAAACTAGTTTCATCGAATTCTGAGACCGTTAGAAAAATGGCCAATTTCCAGTCGATTAAAATCAACTGAAACTGGTCAAACGCGTTTTCCTTTGCCACGCTCACACATTGATTCGAAAAATTATGAAATTTGAAACCTAGCAATAACTTTACATCCCGGACCCAACAAAACTGGTTTCGTCGAAATCCGAGGTCGTTTGCAAAATGTCCATTTTTAGGGGCCTGAATTCCATAGCGACTATTCAGAATTTTCAACTGGACATATCTTTTGATTCCCGCTACGAACTTTTGATTTTTCGGATTCGTTGGAAAGATATTCACTATTAGATTCCATTATTTTTGGTTTCACTAAAATCCGGATTGTTTTGCACCCGGTACATTCAATTGAAGTTTGAAATCGAATTATCGAACTACCGCGCCATTTTCAATTTTATTTATAATTATATATAAATATTTATATTCTAACGACGACGTATATAATATAAACGTTCGAATTATATTCAAACTAAATTTCTCGTCGATATTATTTAAAATAATTCATTTTAAATAATCAAAATTCGCTAAAGTTGCCAAAATAAAAATTTTAAACTGGCCCAGATTTTACGGGTTGTTACACGAAATTTCGATTTTTCGGATTCGTTGGAAAGATATTTTCAAACAGATTTAGATATTTTTGGTTTCACTAAAATCCGTTAAATTTTGAATCCGGTACATTCGGTTAAAGTACAGGTTTGACTTTTCAAACTACCATACTATTTCTAATTTCTTTAGAATTCAAAGTGAATACTTTTGCTCTAACTTCGATTAAAAATGAGTTTTTAATCATTATTATTTAAAATAAATTATTTTAACAATTCAAAATTTACTGAAATAGACAAAAAAAAAAAAAAAAATTGGTTCGGATTTTCTGGGTTGTTACAATCTCCCCCACTTAAAATCTTTTCGTTTTCGAAAAGGAAATAATGATAAAGTAGGAAATAAACGGAAAATGCAAGGTATTGTAAATGTACCTCAACATAAAAGCTATTCGGAGATGTCCCATCTGCACTCGGGATAAGCCTGTTTAATGATGTCATCAGTCTCCCAAGTACAGTCTCTAGGATCCCCGCTCCACTACACTTTGACTAGGTGGATCCTCTTATTCCTCAGCACTCGGGTTTCTTTGCTCACAATCTTCACTGGCTCCCTTCTCACTGCTAGAGTCGGGGTAATCTCTAAATCTCGTTGTGCTGCTTTCTCCACAACTAAATCTGGATCATGAACATGCTTCCGGAGTTGGGACACATGAAATACATTGTGGACCCCTGGCAACCAGTCAGGTAGCTGCACTCTATAGGAGAGAGTCCCAATCCTTTCGAGAATAGGAAATGGACCAATGAATCTCGGCGCCAATTTCCCAGTCTTCCCAAATCGAATTACACCTCTCAGTGGGGAAACCTTCAAGTATACAAGATCACCAAAAGAGAATTCTAAAACCCTTCTTCGAGTGTCTGCATAGCTCTTTTGTCGGCTTTGGGCAGCAAGAAAACGCTTCTTAATAAAGTCAACTCTTTTTGAGGCTTCGCAAATCATGTCGGGACCCAATACCAATCGATTTCCGGGTTCTACCCAACATGCAGGAGATCAGCATGGCCTGCCATATAATGCTTCAAATGGCGACATCTGCAGGCTTGCTTGATAGTTGTTATTATAAGAGAATTCGACCAAGTGCAAATGATCTTCCCATGACCCTCCAAAATCTAAGATGCATGCTCGCAACAAGTCCTCCAATATACGGTTCACCCTCTCAGTTTGGCCATCTGTCTGAGGGTGGTAAGCAGTGCTCATATTCAGCTAAGTCCCTAGCTCTTCGTGGAAAGCTTACCAGAACTTGCTAGCAAATATCGGATCGCGGTCACTGACAATGCTGCTGGGAACTCCATGCAGTCTGACAATCTCTCTAAAATAAAGTTGTGCCAAACTCCGAGCTATTCTATTGGATTTGACAGGAATGAAATGGGCAGTCTTTTTGAGGCAATCTATGATCACCCATATACTGTCATTGCCTTTCCTAGTCCGGGGCAAGCCATCAATGAAGTCCATAGAAATTTCGTCCCATTTCCAACTTGGAACCCCTAGCGGTTGCAATAGGCCTGCTAGCTTTTGCTGATCGCTCTTAACTTGTTGGCAGGTGGGACATCTAGAAACATAAATGGAGATGTCTCTCTTCATCGCCTTCCACCAGAAAGTACGCTTAAGATTGCGGTACATCTTTCTTACACCAGGATGGATGCTGAGCTTAGACTTGTGGCATTCATCCATAACTTCCTTTTTTACCTCGGGGATATCTGGCATGCATATCCGCCCTTGTAGCCTGAGGGTCCCTTTGTTGTCTATTTGGAAGCTTGGCGCTTCGCCCTTCCGAACTCGTTCACTGATCATTTGAATAAATCTATCACCCTTCTGGAGAGAAGAGGTCTTATCGATCAAAGTAGGGGTAATAATGAGATTGGCAAGGATAAGTTTGGTGTTAGTCGTATTCTTCCTACTGAAAGCATCTGCCACAACATTGGCTTTCCCTGGAGTATATAAGATGTCCAGGTCATAGGGTGCAAGGAATTCAACCCAACGCTGCTGCCTCAGGTTTAAATCTCCTTGGGTAAATAGATGCTTCAAGGATTTATGATCCCTATACAGCTCGAATTTCTCGCCCAAAAGATAGTGCCTCCATATTTTTAAAGCAAATACTATGGCCATTAGCTTAAGATCATGAGTGGCATAATTCTTCTCATGTGGTTTTAATTGACAGCTAGCATATGCGACAACCTTGCCTGTTTGCATTAGCACTGCACCAATACCTTAAATAGAGAAAAGAATAACATGTTAAAATAAGATTTGACGTTAGAAAAATGTCATTTCCGACATGTTTATTTAGATGGAAAGGATAACCTTCTCTGGAAGCGTCAACCCAGACTACGAAGTATGCTGGAGCATTGCATAGACCGAAGGGCATTACTAGCCATATAAAATATATCTGGTCCTCTGAAAGCTGTCAAAGGCACACATTCTTCGGCAATGCGTAGTTGGTGGAAACCTGTAGCTAGGTCCATCCTAGAGAATACTCGTGCTCCGTTAAGTGGTCTAGCAGATCATCAATGCGGGGCAGTGGGTATTTATTTTTCAGAGTCTGCTTATTTAGATCTCAGTAGTCCATACATAGCCTTAGGGTACCATCTGACTTTGGGACAAAAACCACTGCAGCACCCCAGCTTGAGAAACTAGGTCTGATCAAACTCTTCCACAAAAGCTGTTTGGTTTGATTGCTTATCTCTTCTCTTTCTTTTGGTGACATTCTTCGAATGGGATGCACGACGGGCCTTGCATTAGGGACTAAGTCAATTCTGAAATCGATTTCCCTACGCAGTGGTAAGTTGTCTACTTCTTCGAACACACCCGTATAGTCTCTGACGATACGAATATCCTCAATAGAAGCAGGAGTGACTTCTAGAGAAGACCAGAATTCTTTCCTATCTTTGGCTGAGCCGTGGCATGGAATAGCAATGACGTCTCCAAATGTTGTTTTGATTTTAACTACTCTCTCAGCACAAAGTAACTCAGCCTCATATTTCGCTAGCCAGTCCATTCCAAGTATGATATCATACCCGGAGAAATTCATGATGATCAGATTAAAAGGAAATTGGAAGTAGGAGTAAGAAACAGGCACTCTACAATACTATTTAAGAATAAGTGAGCCTCCTATCGGGCTATGGCTCTAATAGGTTCTTTGAGTTTTCTAGGTTTCAATTTAAGCTTCTTAATCATGTCAACAGATATGAAACTTCTAGATGCACCCATTTCAAATAAAACAGTAATAGGGATGTTTTTAATGTTAAGGGTACCTCCTAAAACATCAGGCATACTTGCTTCTGAAGAAGTCGGTGCAGCCGCTCCTTCGTAGACATGTGTCACCTGATATTTCTTGAGCAAAGGGAAATCCTTAATGAGGTGTCCAGGCTTGTGGCAGTTAAAACATTCCCCTGGGCCACGGGGATTCTGTCCACTGCTCTGACTCGGTCCAGACTCGTTCCTTTTAGGCCTCTTCGGAGCTCAGCACTCGTAGTCAAAATGTCCTATCCTATGGAAATTGAAGCACTTAACTTTGGATCTATCACCCTTCTTCTTCTTCTCCTGGGGCTTGGCAGTGGAAGAGCTACCCGCCTCAGTTTTCTTGTCCAACTCCTTCTTCTTGTTGTTGGCTTGGTTCTTTTCTTTCTCTTGCTGGGAACCCTTCTGATCTATCTCTTCAAATCTGCAAGCCATCTCGATTACCTTAGCAAATGGGCGCTCGATGTGTGCAGCCACCCTGTTATGTGTAACACCCCACCTCCATTAAGGACACTCACAAAGGGAATGCCTTAACTTTGGTGGAGCATTTTAGTAAACAGAACAGAAAATTTCAAGATAGATAAACAATACTTGAGAAATTATAACTTTATTACAGCGGAAAACAGAGACCAGTATGGTTACATCTTTCAAAATCACTTTAGTACATAAATATCAGTCTTGTTCAGAAAGTCATCAGAGTACAAAACTTTAAAATCATAATCCCCACAGAAGATGCCATAAGAAGTTAAGCCATACTTTACGCACTTCAAGCAGAAGAAATCCGGATCAAGCTAAAGTATTCCCTCCTTGGAAAACCTAGGAGGGAAACGGAAGAAAAAGGGGCGAAAACAAGCAAGGTCAGACATAAAGTCTGGCAAGTCCAGTGACTTTTAGCATATGAACAGATAATAATAATTATGACATGAAAATAAAACTGGATGCGAGATAACAGTAACAGGAGTAGCAGATATACTTAAGTTAAACAGAAAAAGAACAGAATGATGTAAGCTATTACTTTTCACCTCTCTGCACTAATACTAGTATAACAGGATTAGGTGTCACCCCAATGTCTAAACTGAAACAGAAACGGGAACAGAATAATTTCCACAGAAGAGAATGCTAGTAATGGGCCTTTACCACCCCAACAGAAACAGACAGAAACAGAATGCTAATAATGGGCCTTTACCACCCCAACAGAAGGTACAGAAACAGAAACAGATTAATCCCTACGGAAACAGAATGTAGAATTAGGTGTACACTAGTAAATGGGCCTTTACCACCTAAACAGACGGTACCACGCAGAAACAGATAGGTGTTACCACCCAACAGAAACAGATGGTACCAACAGAAACAGACAGAACTAAGTGTACCCTAAAACCCTACCCCAAGTGATCGGCTCCCTAATACATAAATACCCTGTGCCAGCCCCACAAAAGGGTGTATCACTCCCCAAAGTGGCAACCTTTAAATGACACAAACCTATTTACAGATATCACGGCGTCTTACATCCTCAGAGTCAGACCGGGATCCATGCACGCACATGACCCGGTTGGAACGCACCATCAACACCCCTCGCCATTATCAGAATGAACCGCTTATAATTAGTTCAGTAAGCGTGCCCGGACCCTACCTACTGTTGGGTCAAAGTTTTGATACCAGAAAGGGTTACTGACTAATATGGGTCCCAAACAACAAATGACACAAGTAATTTCCCTCCTAACCTTGTGTCCCCAGACTAACAGATTTTAGATTAACTTGTTTACAAGTTCAGACATGCAGAATTTCAGATCAACTAGTTCACAGATCAGACAAGTTTTCAGACTAACGGATCAGATATACGGATTTAACAGATTTACATATTTGTCTAACTTTGTAATTGGGCCTATAGATTAATGAAACGGGTTTTTTAAATTCATTACTCTAATTGGTTTAACCCTATCCACCCAACACGTTTTAGACATCATATTTATCTTAGACTTGTATTAATTAAAAATTAATGCGCAGACCTCTCACATTAGACTGACAGTTTGCGGCCACTTGTTAGGCCGGTTGGTTCCGGGAAAATTTCTGCCGCAAACTGAGTCTAACCTCGGGTTTCAAGCACATTATGACTAACTTCTCGCATTAGAAACTATTGTTTGCGGCCACTGGATGTGTCGGGCGGTTCCGGGCAGGATTACGCCGCAAACTCATTCTAACCTCGAGTTAGCCATGTTTCATGTTTAGCCAATGCATTCATTCACAGACTATGCTAATATCAGAATAATCATGCTAATTTAACAAATTAACTTCTGTACAAGTTACAGCAGATTATTCGAGATTCTATTAACAAGTT
This sequence comes from Allium sativum, assembly GCA_030737875.1. Lineage (NCBI taxonomy): Eukaryota > Viridiplantae > Streptophyta > Magnoliopsida > Asparagales > Amaryllidaceae > Allium > Allium sativum. The sequence goes on from CM060919.1 coordinate 663,664,734, forward strand.
TTGCTCAATTTTAAATCGAGCCTACAGATTTACATACTTCAAATTTCAGCATTTCAGTTCCAACAGATTACGCCATTCAACAGATTAAATAGATAACAGATCTTGCAGATTAGGCGATTTAGCAGATTTAGCAGATAAGGCAATTTAACCTAATTAGCAGATTAGGCGATATAACAGAACTAGCAGATTAGGCAATATAACAGATTTAATCATTCCTTAAAGTTTCATAGACATATCTTGCCTAATTATAAATTTGGCCTAAGTTTGCATGCCTAAATAGTTGTCATGATTCACAGTATGATCATATACCCCACGTTTGCATTGAATTTACATGGCACATATTAGGGTCATAATTTACCATATAACACATGTCCCAAATTTTGTAAACTTGCCTAGTACAAAAGATCCACATATAAATTATACCAAATATAGCCATCGATTTCAATGCATGTCATATATTCAAAAATCTCCCACTTAGGTGTTATTCACATTTAATAGTTATCAAATCTTAATATAGATCTTCACACCTAAGTCATATTCTCTTTTTATCTCAAGTCATGAATCGTTATATAAAAATATACCTAACAATCTAGAACTTTAAATTATAACATATCTTAATTCAAAATATGCGTTATGTCCAATGTCTCAAGCCATATGTTAACATACAATGGTTCCTCTTCTTCCAATTCACAAAATATGCATAGATCTAAATCTAGTTTACAACATCAGTCACAGATTAGCCATGTCCAATTATGCCATCATTCATTATCTATTCCAAAGTTTACCGTTCGTGCGTTAATCTCTTATGAGATGTGGCGCAGGCTCGTGGTAGCCTGGCTATCGAACAGAAAGAAGAAGAAGAAACATAATAATATATATCAGAACAGAACGTACACAACCTCAAATTCAGATTTACAATCATGTCACAATTATAATTAAAGTTTATATCAGAAAATAACTGTACTTGCCTTTCATGGTTTTGAAAGGAAATAAACTGGTGTTGATGCAGAAAGGCTGAATTACTCTTCTTTAATTGTTGTTGTAGCTCTAAACTTTGATTTGAGATTTGATTTAGCTTTTAATTCTATTCAGGTTGGAAGAAGATGCATCAGTCCAAGTTTTGATTCCAGCAGAGTAGCGACGCCATTTTTATTTTTAATTAGAACAGAGACAGAGTATAGACAGAATGAAATTGTGTAGAGAAAATGAGGATAGGGGCTGTTTATATAGGATTAGCCGGACGAATCTAGACAGAAAACGAGACCGGATACATCAGAATGAACCAGGTTCAAAAACTGGGTTTCGGGAGTAGGTCGACCCCCAGGTCGGCACTATGGTTGACCTGGCCCCTGGGAGGTCGACACTATAGTCGACCCCCAGTTCGACCTGGTCCATGGGCGGGTATTTTCCCGCCCAGCTTGTTCTGGGATTTTGAAATTGAATTTGAATTCAAATTTTCGATTCTGAAAATCTCTGAAACTTCGGAGGGCCATATCTCCCTCATACAGACTCCGTTTCTCGAAAACTCGGACTCGTTTCCAAGCAGAATTTCGAGACGAACGCAATGGCGCAACCCGTTTCCTTTGATTCTTATTTAAAAATTAATTATTCTCCGATTTGTTACTTATACGTTCACAGAAAATACGGGGTGTTACATTATGGTACCTCCTTGCCAAACCATTGATAAACCTTTTATTCTCCTGTAGCGGGTCTTGGATTAATTCTGGGGCGTATCTAGAAAGCTCATCAAATTTCTTAACATACTCTGAAATAGTCATGCTCCCTTGCTGGAGGTGGGCGAACTCATCGTGGAGGCGCTCAACTTCGTGGGGTAGAATGAACTTCTCATTGAATAGCTCCTTGAATTTTCCCCAAGTCACATCGACCTCATTACCCCAACCATAGCTGTTTCCCACCAAATTTGGGCCTGGTCTTTCAGAAACCAAGTTTCCATAAACCGCTTTCTGTGGTCCTCGAGCTCTAATCCTCCCAAAATCTTTTCCATCGTCTTAAACCATGCTTGCGACTCTGTCACCGTCTCTTGGCCAGTATAATGCACCCCTCCTAGATTCTTTATTTTCTTAGCCACTTTGTCAAGATCGAATGCACGTGGGGGGGTGGTGGTGTCTCAACTTCTGGGGTGGCCTAATTCGTATTCTTGGGCTGTAGGAGTCTCATCTTGGGCAGGTCCTCGTGCCCCACCTCTGCCTCTTCGTGCTCTTGTATGGGCTCTAGTACTCATTTCTCAAGAAGTCTGTATCATCAAGGGAAGAGTCAAACCAAGAGAAATGATAATTTTCAAAGGAAAGATTATTTTTAAATAGAGACATGTGATGACATGATAATGATGTAATGACTGATTAATATGTGATATTCTGTTGTGCTCATTCTAGGACATTACTAATCCAATCTCTAATGAGCTACACGTCTTAGAATACTACTGATTCTATTAAGACGAATTGTTCTAAAAATGTTGTACTCCAAATGCTAAGGTTAACCTTTAGCTCTGATACCAAATGTAAAGGCTCGCAGGCAGTGGGTTAAACTTCCACCGTGACATACACATGGTCCCCCAGACACCTTGTTTTACGGCCAGCCTCTCAACTGCAATAACCAACCTAATAAATAAGGGACATGTAGGGGTAAGAGCCCACTGTTCGCCACCAAACAACATGGTGAGAACCCCCTATCATGCGTAACCGGCTCCCTAGCCAGAAACAAGGACTGGTGTGAGAAATCTTACTAAACTAATAATATGGCTAATCGCTGGACTACGCCGCTATCGTGGAAGGGGTTTAATTCCATTTGATTTCCAATGCATAAATTTTATAAATTTTTAAGTCAAAAACAGCACAATGCTTTTTAGAAAATGAAATCATTATAAGACTCAAGTCCCATCACACAATGCAACACAAACGGAGGATAGAGTTTTACCTTATAATGAACAAAAATGCTTGATACGTAGAAAATAATATTTTTAAATATTATTATTAGTGTCTAATAGGTTTCAAAAATACTTCAAAGTAAATGTATCATTCCTAGACGGCATAGTACCCCATCCTACTATGTCGCTATATATAGTTTTACAATCAAGACCGTAATGTCGTATTGGATATTGGTTTCCATCATGAGTCAAGGCTAGGAACGATCTCCTGGCTGATTCGAGACACATCTAGAAATGTCTCAGGATTCAGACCTTGGCGAACCCTTGGATGTTGCTGGGCCGGTCCACTAATACTTTAGTGGATCAGTTATGCCTGAACACATGCTTCCCGATCCTATTGGACCTATAAATTGGCCATTGCAGCCAATAAAAATCTGAGGCGCCTCATTCCATCAACCACATAAGTAAAAATGTCGGGCCATGTGAAAAACCCAACACCACTTCTAGCTAGAAAGAAACGTTGTAACACCCCACGTCCATTAATGTCACTCACAAAGGGAATGCATTAACTTCCATGGAGGTCATAAGTTAATATAGAACAGAGAAATTACAACAAGACAGATAATAAATAGCACTTGGAAATCTAAAACTTCATTTTATTGCAGCGGAAATTAAATATGTCTGTTACATCATAAAACCTTAAATCATAACCAAGTACAACATCCGTCTCCACAAAAACAAAATACATAATCCCATTACAATAAATAGCCATTAAAAAGAAAGATAACAAGCTGGACTTTACTTCTGCAGTCCAAGCTCTCCAAGAGATAAGCGATCCAATTAGACTCCACTAGAACTTGGCCCAACCTGAGGACCTGAAGGGGGAAAAAGATGGAAAAGAGGGGGTCAGACATAAAGTCTGGCGAGTATGATAATTCTACAATACTATTATCAAAATAACTGGACTAAGGCATGAGCTGGAAAACAAGGAAATGTCTATGAAGAGCAGATTAAGGACATAGACAATCGCTAAAGGCAACGTTATAGGCGCTCCTAAATACTAAAGGATAAACACTATACTGCACCACACCAGTCACCCTAAAGATTGATCCCACTTAGCTTCACTTAGAACTTTCTTAATGACTTTACGTACTCCTAGCTGACTACATAGGTGCCGCCTGCCCCTATCTCCACTAGGTGTACCCCACTTTCTATTTTTCGATCGGCTCCCTACTCGTAGATACCCGTGCTGGCCCCACAGTGGGGTGTATCATTCCCCTAAAGTGGCAACCCGATATAACGGAGATGCACGGCTTATACCTACCCGATGCAACAACGTCTTACCTACCAGCCCGGGTCCACACACGCATATGAAACCCGTTGGACTTGCGTTGCCACCGCTCCCTGTTTTGGCCTCTTATAGTCAGACCCAGTATGCGTGTCCCGTCCTCGACTTGGGTCGAGCCCACTAAGATACGTTTTGGGATACTGGTTGAAATGGGCCCCCATTATTTCCCACAAGCATTCCACCTAAGCTTGTCCCATTTGTCCATCCACTTAACCCACTTAGTCATGTTCATTTACATGTGTATTTGGTTAAGTCTAATCGTATTTCAAATGCCTCTAAAGGCAACCACTAGATTCCTCATGCCACCCAAGGCACCTACTTAACCCCCATGTCCCACCTTACATGATTATCTGGCTAAGTATTTCTTAATTCATTAAGGCCATAACCTCATAAAGACCCCTCACATTAGACTGGCATTTATGGCAGCTGGATTTGCCGGGCGGGTCCGGGCAGTCTTACACCATAAAAGAGTCTAACCTCGTGTCTTTACAACTGTTATGCTTTAGTTTGGGCCTAGGACCTCTCACATTGGGCCGACATTTGTGACTACTGGATTTGCCGGGCGGGTCCGGGCAGGTTTACGTCACAAACGGGTCCAACCTCGTGTCCTAAACATTGATTATTATTAATAATCCACTTTCCCCAATTTTAATAATTCCCTATTTGAATTATTAATTAATTCCAAATTTAGCAATGTCCATAATTGACTCAATTATGGACATCCATTTAAGGCATGCAAAATCATATCAATTGCACCCCAATTTATTAATTTCCTAATATTACCCCTACCCCACGTTTGAACGTTTATTCGCAAAATGTATGCTAGACCCGATTAGTCTAACTCATAGCATAAAAGAAAATATTCACAACAACAACATATATATGTGACTAAATAAATCATAACAAGGGGTGAAACTTGCATATATCCAAAATTACAACTTGCATAAGGTTATACATGTCATGGATCTAAGGGTGTCAACTTATTCATAATTCACATGATATGATTTTGATCAAATTTCATAAACTTGTATAGGACATGTGTGAATCAACATCATTAACAATATGGTTTTATATGGGTACACCTAACTCAATAGGCAAATTCCCAAAAATCAAAAATTCATTTAATCATAGATTCATGTATATGGGTACACCTAACTTAATAGGCAAATTCCCATATTCAAGATCCAATTAATTTGTAGATTCATGTATATGGGTACACCTAACTCAATAGGCAAATTCCCATAATCAAGATCTATATAAAAAAAACATAAACTTTAAACATGATCCAATTCGCAAAAATAATAACATCATGATTTTACAACTTGTATGATTCAACACAACTTAACATGACATCATTATCATATAACAAAAGTATTTAAACATATGTGATAATATGAGATCTACAACATATATAAGATTTACAACATAGCATATCATAATTTGCAACATAGCATGATATGATTTACAACATAGCATAGCATGATTTACAACATGGCAAAACATGGTTTATAACATAGCATAGCATGACTAATCACATATGACATAGCATAGGATTATTTACAACATAATCACTACAACATAACAGCATATATATGATAACATAATAGCATAACAAGAGATCCACAACATAATTCACAAATACATAACAATTCATATCACTTTCTTGTGATCCATTCATAACTTAATCAAATTATTTTATAATAATATTGTGAGATTCATCATACTCACAATTTTAAAGAAGAGAAATAGAAAGAGAGAGAGCTTTTGATTTGAGTAGATTTAGTTTGTAGATTAGGCCTTCTTCTTCTTTAGTTTGTGACGGCTACGCTGAACTCCATGGCAACGGCATGTCGGTAGCTCTCCAATTTTTCAAGTGATTTAGGGTTAGAGTCTACCCACTTATTTATAGATGTTAGGATGCATTTAAGCCATTAGATTAACCCTAGAATAGATTAGAGCCATTAGATTTCGACCAGCCCTCAAAACACAGCCCGAAAACCCAACCAGATGCACCCAGGTCACCTGGGATCGACCAGGGAGGTCGACACCCAGGTCGACTCTAGTGTCGACCTGCCCCCCCCCCCCCCAGGTCGACTCCCAAGTCGACCCCCAGGTCGACCTGGTCTGGGCGGGAGTTTTCCCACCTGCCTCCATTTCTGCGTTTTTGAAATCTGTTTTAAAATTTGAATTTTTCGTGAAACTTCTCGAGGCCATATCTCGGTCATACGAACTCCGATTTACAAAATTTCGGACTCTATTTCGCGTATTTTTCCGAGAAGAACACAATGGCGCAGCCCGTTTCCCAATATTCTTATACTTGAAATTAATTATTCTTTCATTTGTGAATATTAGTATTAACTGATTTACGGGGTGTTACAAACGTGTTCACTCCCTGCGTTCCCTTGTCGCGTTTTTGACTAAACCGGGGTGTAAGGCTCGCGAGGCAATGAAATACACAAAGCTATGCCTAAATTGGCTATGCTTTGATCATCATCCACAGGGCTCTGCTTTTCAACAAAAGCCTCGATCAATTGCATCTTGGCATGCCACATTGACAGTCCATGTCATGCGATCGATAACTACCAGTATATAACCTTCGAGCTCGTACGTCTCAAAGAAGGGCGTTTAGCAAGAGGATAAATCCTCCACCACCTCAGAAATATATTAATAGATATAAATTAATTTACATGTCACGAATTTCAATGTCGGACACGCATCCATTTACAAGTCTGTTCTAGGTCTGAACGAAACCGGAGTCACCTAGGTGCTCCCGTATCCAGACGATCAACAAGTTCGTCCGGGCAACTACCACTTTAACCCTTTATTGGTAGCTAGTAAATGCCAGGCATCAATAGTTATCCTTTCGACGTGAAGATCGCCGGCCTTCAATCGCCGTCTCTAGTATCTTCGATTTTTGAATCGCCGTAAAATTATTTGAAATGAGTTGAACTCGGTCTTTTCAAATAATTTTCGAATTATTATCATTTAAACCATTTGATATCGTTAATATTGATTTTTAACGATTTTTTGCTATTTTTATTTATTTAAAAATAGCTCAATATAATTAAATGACGCTTCGGGCCAATGGGCGGCCCTAGCGTTGTTTTCCCCAAAATTTGCTTTACACTTATCTTGAAATCTAACCGTTGGATTTTGATAAAGTTTATATCATTGGAAAGATCTTCCCAAAGCGGTCCTAACGGTTCCAGTTTTGGGAAAATCCGACGATTGGATCTTACGGTGTAATCCTTTAAAGTTACGATTGCCGAAACGCGAACTACCGTGCGCGATTCGTTAGATTTTAATTTATATTTATATATAAATATAAATCATTCGGCGATTTTACTATTTTTACTGCAATTAAAGTGACAATAAACATTTCAACATTTAAATCAATTCTTTTATTTCACACGCAATGTCAATAAAAATGTGACTCTTAAACACTAGCTTTTATTTACATTTAAAATGTAAACAAAATGTAACTTTTATTATAATGTTTTGTTTACAACCAATTTCATAAACCAAATGCAACTTCTTCCTACGGTGTTGATTTTGCATCAAAATATGCATATAAAATTGAAATCTTTTCTACGTTGTTTATTTGCATCTAAATATGCAAATAAAAATGAAAACTTTACTATGTTGTTTATTTGCATCTAAATATGGAAATAAAAATGAAATATTTTTCTAAATGTTTATTTGCATCTAAATATGCAAATAAAAATGAAATCTTTTCTACGTTGTTTATTTGCATCTAAATATGCAAATAAATATGAAATCTTTTTCTAAATGTTTATTTGCATCTAAATATGCAAAAAAAAATTGAAATCTTTACTACGCTATTTATTTGCATCTAAACATGCAAATAATAATGAAATCTTTTTCTTAATGTTTATTTGCATCTAAATATGCAAAATAAAAATGAAATCTTTTTCTAAATGATTATTTGCATCTAAATATGCAAAATAAAAATGAAATCTTTTTCTAAATGTTTTGTTTGCAACTAAATATGCAAAATAAAAATGAAATCTTTTTCTAAATGTTAATTTGCATCTAAATATGCAAAATAAAAATGAAATCTTTTTCTAAATGTTTTGTTTGCAACTAAATTTACAAACAAAAATGTAACCTTTTAAATCATTTATATTACTATTCAATATACAAAATAAAAATGTATATTCATTCTAATGTTTATGTTTACATCTGAAATGTAACAAAATGATGATTTTAATCCTAATGTTTTGTTTGCATCTAAAACTGCAAACAAAAATATGATTTTAATTCTAATGTTTTGTTTGCATCTAAAATTGCAAACAAAAATATGGTTTTAATTCTAATGTTTTGTTTGCATCTAAAATTGCAAACAAAAATATGATTTTAATTCTAATGTTTTGTTTGCATCTAAAATTGCAAACAAATACATGATTTTAATTCTAATGTTTTGTTTGCATCTAAAATTGCAAACAAAAATATGATTTTTTATACCAAAGCATATTTGCGTTAGAGAATGCAAATAAAAGAATATTTTATATTTCAAAGTGTATTTGCATACAAGAATGCAATTAAAAGAGCATTTTATATTTCTATGTATATTTGCATAAAAGAATGCAAATAAAAGATCATTTTAATTTTCTATGTATATTTGCATAAAAGAATGCAAATAAAAGAACATTCTTTATTTTGTAATGTATATTTGCATTAGCGAAATGCAAATAAAAGAACAACTTTATTTCAATGTATATTTGCATAAAAGAATGCAAATGAAGGAGTAACTTTTCTCAATTCAATGATATAAAAAAATGATGTATTTTCCATTGTATTGACACTTCTATTTCAATACAATAAAATTGATAAAATAATGTTTTATGTTAAATTGATAATCCTATTTCAATGCCCAAAATGTAAAAAAAAAAGATATTTTAAATATTGAATTGATAATCTATTCAATTCAACAAATATGATCAAGATAATAATTTTATATTGAATTGACAATTTTATTCAATTCAACAAAAATAATCCAAATATTGTTTTGATGTTGAATTGGGAATCTAATGCAATTCAACATAACAAAATGATTTATTTTTATCGAAATGGCAATTCTATTCCAAATCAATGATTTATTTTTATCGATTTGGAAATTCTAATCCAAATAAATAAATAAACAAGGTGATTATTTTCATCGATTTGGAAATTCTAATCCAAATAAAATTCAACATAGCAAGGTGATTATTATTATTGATTTGGAAATTCTAATCCAAATCAATAAATAAACAAGGTGATTATTTTCATCGATTTGGAAATTCTGATCCAAATAAAATTCAACATAGCAAGGTGATTATTTTTATTGATTTGGAAATTCTAATCCAAATAAATAAATAAACAAGGTGATTATTTTATTGAAACACAACCAAATCTATGTTTATACATCAACAACAATAGATAAAACATCCATAATATCATCACATAACAGATCTGAATTATACACATTCTATCATCACATAACAATTGAATTAAATAAATAAATAATTATAAAAAGAAGAATTCTCACTATCGTAACGCAAATTGGTCCAAAATTTGAACTGCTCGGAATTGGATCTAGTCTGGACAGCAGCGTAGATCTCAGTTTCACGATTGAATAGGATCTGAAATTGTTCAGTTTCGATATCGTATGTATTAGTTATAATTTATTTAAGTTTGTAACAATTTAAATTAATAAAATAATAAGCCATACTCTTCTTCTTCCTCTATACAGACTAAGGCCGTTGGTTTCAAGAATAAGTCTGATCCTAGGTTTAGATTTTCCGAACACCTCAAGCCGTTGGACAGCGATCAGGAGATGGCACCCCGACCAGCTAGGGGAGGCGCACTCACGGCGGCAAGGGGGCCCACTCAGTGGTGCTATGGAGGCTCGGCGGAAAAGTGATTTGCGCGGGTTTGGGTGCGTGAGTCTCGTCGTTTGGGCCACCAGAGGTTGATCCAACCGTACAGAATCAAAGAGGAGGAAAATCTCTTCGAAAGTTTGAATTGGAGTGAGGAATTTTATTGAGAGGATTGGTGGATATTAGTGGTTGAAGTTAGGAGGTTGGTGGCCATCGAAATCATGGTGGCGGCGGCTCAGAGAAAATGAATAGTGTCTTTTAGGGTTTTCTTTGAATTATTTATAATATTTTAATGTGATTTTTTACAAATAAAACCATACATCTTAAATTAATCCGATTTTAGTCCAACCAAAGGTGACCCTAGCCAATAGCCCTTGTTCCGGATCTAATGGGCTAGGTCTCGTCAGCCCAAACGACTGTTTGTGGCCTGAAATCTTTAATTTATTAATTAAATCATTTAAATAACAAATTTGATCGTCTATTTAAATCCATCGGGGCCACATACGAACTCAGAAAAATCCAGAAAAATATTTATGGCTTTGTTTTGACGATACGGTCCTAACAAAATTAATTTGGTCGAATTCTGAGACTATTCGAAAAATGGCTATTTTCAAGTCGATCAGATTTGACTTAAATTGACAAAACACATTTTTGTGTGCCACGCTCACATATTAATTCGAAAAATTATGAAAATTGATACCTAGCAATAATTTGACATTCCGAATCCAACAAAAGTGGTTTCGTTGAAAACGGAGGTCGTTTGAAAGATGGCCTTTTATACGGGCTATACATTATACTACAACGACCATCCTGAATATTCAATTGGCCATATCTTTTGATTCCCGCTATGAAATTTCGATTTTTTGATTTCGTTGGAAAGATATTTTCAAATAGATTTAGATATTTTTGGTTTCACTAAAATCCGTTAAATTTTGAATCTGGTACATTCGGTCAAAGTAAAGGTTTGACCTTTCAAACTTCCATACTATTTCTAATTTCTTTAGAAATCAAAGTGAATACTTTTGCTCTAACTTCGATTAAAAATGAGTTTTTAATCATTATTATTTAAAATAAATTATTTTAACTATTCAAAATTTACTAAAATAGCCAAAATAAAAAATTTAAATTGGTTCGGATTTTCCAGGTTGTTACAGGCTTGGTGCTTGTGGCTATTATATATATATATATATATATATTGGTGGTTGGATAGTTCCCGTAGTATCATTAGCGGATGCCCGCGGTATCATTAGCGGATGATTTCCCTATGCGCCGACAATATATATAGTGGATGGCCTTCATAACGCGATATCCTGCCTCGAAGCAGGATGGGTATTATTTATGTTGGCTAACATTTATGGATGCAGGAAAACAAGTTAGAGGGATCCAACTGGATTCCTCAAAAATATTATTATTTCTCATCATATATGATGTGTTAGAAAACCTGTGGTTGATAATTATGTGTTTTTGATTGATTGAACATCACTGGCCCTGAATATTGATTTACAAACATATTGTGATAAGGATGTTTGGAGATTTAAAACGAAAATCTATTTTTTCCAAAAATATAATTCGAATTTTGAATGGACTAGAAATATTAACTTGTTTTGTAAAATAAAAACAAGTATTGAATTTATAAACGACATTTATAAATTAGATAATGCAATGAATTTATAAACAACGTTTATAACTAAAATAGAATAATTTTCATTGGATAATACTGGGAAATGGAATGAATTTATAAAAAGAGTTTGTAAATAAAAAATGGAATAATTATCATTGGATAATTGGAGAATTTAAATCAAATGTGAATTTAAATAAGAATTGGAAATCGTTTTATATAGAAAACGTTGAAATCTATTCCGATATTCGGAATGTAAATTTAAATTGGATAATTAAATTAGATTATGTCGGATCTATAAAATCAATTGTACCCAGAGAGTATAATGGAATTTTATTTGATAGAAACTAAAATAAAATATATAAATTTGTTATATGTATAAGTTATAATAAATAGAATATTCCAAAATAAGATTTTGGTTTTAAAATGGATTTTTAAATGGAACTTATTGAATATATAAAGCAAGTAAATTTATAAACGCTATTTATAAATGTAGGAATTAATTATCAAGAGATAGTTTGTAATTTTAAATTCAATTATGAATTTAAAATAGAAAATTGAAATCATTTCGAAAAGGGAACGGCGATTTTTATTCCGGAATTCGGAATATAAAAGGAATGGAGTTTTAAATAGAATTTTTGAAATTAAACCAGTTGTTAATATATATAAAACAAGGAAGTTGGATTTATAAACGATACTTATAAATCTAGTGAAATAAATTATCATTGGATAATTTAGAGTTTTAAATTCAAATAGAATTTGAAAATAGAAAATTCAAACAGAATTTGAAAACAGAAAGTTGAAATCATTTCAAAATGAGAACGACGAAATATATTTCAGAATGCGGATTTTAAATAGAATTGAAATAAATCTAAAGGATTTATAATTTATCAAAGGATTTGGAATTAAATATAGAAGATCAAAGAATAAATAAATTTATTACCGAGTAAGGAAAAATAGACAATTATAGATAATTGGAAATATTTTGGTGAATTGGGAAAATTGATTTGATATATATTAAAAATATATTAGAATGGAGTTGAATTTATTATAAACGAAGTTTAAACGTTTATATATATTAATATTATTAAAACGAACTTGCCACAACGCGGCAGCTCGTAAATTGGCGTTTCGAACTTCAGTTGAGTATACAGAACTCAATTTAAGTCGAAATTCTTTGAAACAAAAATCGTCAGGACCGGTTGAATAATAGTTTTCTAATGAAAGAGGAAAATCTGGATTACGCCTTATAGATTTTGAGTTATATCAAAACTAAATTTCCATAAAAACAGTGCCATAACTATTTTAAAACCATAAGGGTTTATTTAAATAAATAAAAGGATTTTAAGTAAAAAAAATCTGAATTTCCATTAGAAATATCCAGCCTTGAGATATATAATAAATATGAACTAAAATGGAGTAAGTGAACTGATTTTTGAAACAAAAATCAAATTTTTAATTATGAAATAGAATTAACTAATTTGAACAATAATTAGTTAACAGAGTTTTGAATCAAAATTGGGCGTTGGATAAGTGAATGGGAGTTATGAAATTATATTTGAAATCGAATATGAAACTCAAGTTGAAATGAAATTAGATTGGGGTAAGTAAATTAAAAATATATCTGAACTTGTTATGTTCAATTAAAAAGTGAAATGGGCCAAAGAGCTAATTAAAGAATAAATTAGTGAATTGAGTTAGAAATGATTGACTTGAGTTAGAATAAATTGGGAATGGACGTATATGGGTTAGATAGGTATGGAATGAAGTGTATGAAGGTTATAATTCAAGTGCCCGATATAAAGGTATACGTTTAAATTCCATATGATATTTTATGTGCCGAATCAGGAAGCCACTTGGTTTTTTTATTTTCTTTTTGAATGGAAAGGGCCTAGAGAGGCGAGTTGAGGTTTGAACTATTGACCGGTACAAAGGAGGTGCTTGCGAAATTTTCCAGAAATCAAAGGAGTTAGAATATTCTTAAGAAAATTTGATAACTAGAAATAAATATATCGATATATATAGAATTCGTTAAGGAAACGAACTTAAAAATATAATATTATGAACAAAAAAGGAAATCTATAATTAAATATAGTAAAAATAGAATAGAGAATCGTATATACGTTTTAAAAATGAATAAATGGAATTTTATGATATTGATTATTCAAGATAAGCAATCTTGTCCATTTTGAAGTTAAGAATGTTATTCAGACAAGATCCGAGAGGTAGTTATACCCGAACTTGATTGATTTCATTTTAAACCGATAAATAACAAGATTCAGTATCGAAGATAAATGTTTGAATAAGATTTGGTTGAGTGTAGTATTTTGGGTTGTTGTAACGATGTTTTACACTACATTCGTTTTAACCCAAATAAGTGGAAATTTTGGAAATATAACAATAAATATTTCCTAAGTATAAAAATGAATGGTCGTGAAAGGAAGAAGTAGTTGGAATGTTTATAATTATATAAAGGAGATATTTTCTAAGTACAGAAAATAAAAGAAGTTGAAATTTGGAAATGTTTTTCAAATAGTGTAAGAGACCAAGATGATTTTCAAAAATATTGGATTAACAAATATTGATAAGAAAATGGAGAAGTGATTTAATTAAAAAAATAGTAATTAAGGGGCCCAGTAATTGTTTGTTATGGATAAATGTTTGTTTGTTTTTCTTCGATAGTTAAATAACCAACTATCGAAGTATTTGCCAATATCGTTGTCAACATGGAGAGACCGGTTGGATAATTATCAGAGAACCACTCCGTATTGGCAGTAGCGCTGCGAATCAGATTATATGAAGACAGTCGAAGATGGAGTAAAGTGCAAGGACTTTTTCTATTAATAGAAATTGTGAAACACCCCACCTCCGTTAAGGTCACTCACAAAGGGAATGCCTTAACTTTGGTGGAGCATTTTAGGTAAAAGATGCAGATAAATTACAAGACAAACAAATAAAGCTGTGGAAAATAAAGTCATTTTATAAACAATATGGTTCAGTCAAGCTTTTACAATAGTTGTCTCAATCATACTTAAAAGTAATACATAGAACTTCTGTCTTGATCTAAAAACTTCGCAATATAAAAGAAGCATAAAAACAACAATGATATTCCCCAATAAAGCATGAACTAGCCATAGCAGTGGAAGAGAGAGTCCAAAGCAATACATCGACTATCTTCGAGCTTAGAGAGAAAACTGAGCTAAGTGGTAACATTTCCTCCCTGTGAACCTGGGGGGGAACGGAAGAAAAGAGGCGAAATAAAACATAATTCGGCTAAGTTCAGTGACTTTCAGCATATAAACAGGAAAAAGCATCATGACATGAATAAACTGAATATAAGACAATACCGTGATAACAGGGATAACAAGATAACATACGATTAGAATAGATATGATAAGGCAAGATAAATTGAATGCGCTTCTACTCTTTCTCTGCTTCGCTACTACCTTGCTATTCTGATTTTTATATATATCTCTGCACCACCTAACTAGTGTCCCAACTAGTAATCTGTATAAAATGATAACGTGATCCCAATCCCCATAAATTGTGGTAGCCTTCAGGTGTACATCTATCGTGAGGATTCCATCTCAATCTGCCTAATTTCCATGAACATGTTAGATGTACCCTTACTACTCTATCGATCGGCTCCCTACTTGTATTTATTTCTCTTGTGTTTGTGTCAATTGGCCCTCTCTTGCGTGTAGATACCCTGTGCTGGTCCCACCATAAGGTGTATCAATCCTTATGATAGCGACCCGACACGATTCAAGATGCACAGTGTATAACTACTAGTACCCAGTGCCTGCTTTTTCCCACTCCGAAGTACGTGCACGCCGGTAAACCGTCGGAACCTACACTGACGTACCTCCTGCCGCTGTTTTGACCGCTTATAATCAGCCCAGTAATCGTGCCCCACCCTGCCTAGTTCAGGGTACCATGATACATCTATGTAGGTTACTGCTGAAATGGGTCCTCGTTACTAGGGTTTCCTACTGTTAAGATTGTGGGCCTATATATACAAATATTACCCACCTACACGAGATGTACTTAACCCTCCCACCGATTCTAGCATGTTTATTTAACGGTTAAGTTTGTGGGCCTATGTGTGCTAATGTTACCCACCAACCCGATATGTGCTTAACCCTCCCGCACATTATGTCATATTGGTTAAGTGTTGTCTATCCATGTTAACTTAACCCACCCATTCGTCGTGTCATGTTGGTTAAGTGTTTCTTATTAACTTAACCCCGTTCGTTCATCAAGTTATATTGGTTAAGTGTTTTCTTGTTAACTTAACCCCACGTGTTCATCATGTTGTATTGGTTAAGTGTCATCAATCAATTCAAGTTAACTTAACCCACCTACTTGTCATGTTACTTTGGTTAAGAGTTGCCTTCTTGTGTCAACTTAACCCTACCACAAATCAAGTTATATTGGTTAAGTGTTGCCCTCTGGTTTTTGACTTAACCTTATCACAAATCAAGTTATATTGGTTAATTGTTTCTTATTACTTAACCCTACCCATTCATCATGCTATACTGGTTAAGTGTTTCTCATTAACTTAACCCTAGTCATTCGTGTTATATTGGTTAAGTGTTCTTATTACTTAACCCTAGTCAATCATGTTATATTGGTTAAGTATTCCTATGAACTTAACCCTAGTCATTCATGTTATATTGGTTAAGTGTTCCTATGAACTAAACCCTAGTCATTCATCTTGTTCATTAGCATTAATTGATTTATTAATGCACCAACCTCTCACATTAGATATGTGTTGTTGTGGTTACTAGATGTGTCGGGCGGTTCCGGGCAGTTTTACACCACAAATCAATCTAACCTTGGGTTTTTCTTGGGCATCATGCACTGACCTCTCACATTAGATAGATGTTGTTGTGGTTACTAGATATGTCGGGCGGTTCTGGGCAGTTTTACACCACAACTCAATCTAACCTCGGGTTAGGCACATTCGTCTTTTCACTAATTTACATATTTATAGTTTATATGTAATTTATTCACAATTGTTGTCAATTTCAGCTTATGCCACATTTTCCATAAATGTCCAAGTCTAGATTTATATGCTAATTATCCCAACCAGTCATGTTCCAATTCTCAAGTTATGCCCAACAAAGCTAATTGCAAGCTATGCCCCCCTCCCCAAATTCAATTTCGAGTTATTACTCAAATTAGGCTACATCTAATCTTCCTAAGTTTTAACAAATAGTCATGCCCTAATACCCCAAGTTCGCAACAAAGACAAATTATGCCCAAAATCATAAGTTACAAAATTATGTTCCACCATTACCAAATAGACTATTCCCCATTACCCCCCGCATTCCAATCGCACGTATAATAAGTTTCAGCCTAGATTTGAGGTTAATCTAGATTCATAAAATAAAGGGGACGAAAGAGAAACATAAACGAGAGTAGGCATAAAACAGGCATTAAAATGGTATATCTGTCAAATATTTTGGACCTAAGAGGATTAGAGATCTGTTAGAGTTGGGGTGTAACAAAGATAGATCTGAAACAAACTGACAGAAATAACCTCATAGACATAGAGATCTAATATAAATAACATCATGAACCTAAAAGGATTATATATCAGATGTCCAACAAAGACAGGCATGATTGAATAATATCTTCCTAGGCATGTAAATCATTGATTCAATAGAAAGATAGGAATTAATCTAAAAGATTTGTCTTATCATCAAGCATGGACTTAGATCCATTTTATTATATGCCAAAATCACTATTAGGTGTTTAAATCTGAAAATAACTTGAACTTACATGTTTACAGTTCAATTTACGCCCCAAATCCCAAGTTATATGTCCAATATACTTTATGCCTCAAATCTCAAGTCATATGTCCAATACTTTATGCCTCAAATCTCAAGTCATATGTCCAATACTTTATGCCTCAAATCTCTAGTTATTTGTTCGATACTTTATGCCTTAAATCTCAAGCCATATGTTCGATACACTTTATGTTTTGAATACAACATGTATTATGTCCTCAAATCAGTTACAACTCAATTATGCCCAATTATACACAATTTAATACTTTTCCCAAATTTTAGCGCTGTCAAAGTCATATTTTATGCCCAATTTTATTTCCAACGTACATTCATCTCTTATGAGATCTGGCTCAAGCTCGCAGTAGCCTGGCTATAAAACAAAAAGGGAAGGAGGAAATAAGAGACAAAGAATGGACATAATATTATCTACGAGATAGATCCAAAGGATATAGAAAGATAGATAGAAATAGGCATAATCTCAGATCCAGATTTATTTCAATGTCAGAATCACAATTAACTTTTATTTCTGAAAGAAACGTAAACTTACAAATTACAGAACGGTATTGAATTCTGGGATCTGTATTCTAAAACTGAATAGCTCTCCCTTGAAGTAGACTATTTGTTCTCCTAATTTTGATTTGATTTGATTCTTAGAAAATAGTTGTTGAAGTCGTTGAATTAGCCTTTGAATTTGTATTTGAATTCTAACTTGATTCCACTGAGCTGCATAATCCCGTCTTTGATTTATTTTGATATGAATTAAGGTAGAGTAAAGGCGTAATGAAGTTGTGTAGAGAAAACTGTAGTCTTAGGGGTGTTTATATAGCATAGGGATCAACGAATCTGGTCAGAACAGGCGTCCAAATGCAGAAAAATGAATCTGTCCTCGGATCTGGAAATAGGGGGGAGGTCGACCCCCTGGTCGACCTGTGTAACCCAGGACGGCCACCAGGTCGACCCCCTGGTCGACCTGGGTCCTAGGCGGGAAATTTTCCGCCCAACCCGGGTGTGATTTGAATTTCGAATTTCAAACCTGAGCTGTTTTATTTAAATCTCTGAAACTTCTGAAGGTCATAACTTCTTCATACGGAGTCCGATTTACGCAAACTCGGACTCTATCTCAAGCAGAATTCTGAGACGGACGCAATGGCGTAACTCGTTTCCCTTAATTATTATCTTAAAAATTAAGTATACTTTAATTTGTTACTTTAATGTTCACAGAAAATACGGGGTGTTACATTCTCCCCTCCTTAAAGGATTTCGTCCCTGAAATCTTCAAGTTAGGAAGAACGTATATCCTAACATCCAACATACATCTACTAAAACAATTCAATCACAGGCGTCCATTGTACTTAAAAGGTTTCTAATGCCGTATGATCATATGCAGCGTGTGTGTGTATGTCTCTTATCTAATGCAAAATCAGGCGGTTTACTGATCCAGTTGACCTCCTTAATGCGAATCATGAGAGTGTCATGCGTCCAATATGTATGCAAATATCCCTAATCATGTAAATAATATATGTGTGCATATTCACTCATCCATATGCAACATCCATATGATAGCACATCAAGTCTCAATCCATATACAAATACATTCATATGAATATGCAATATGAAAGTGACTGAGCTGATCTAGTGCCTAGTGTGTGTGTATGCATCCACAAGCAACCACTAGCAAACACTTGCAACCACTTTCATCCACCAAACATAACATGTCTCAAACACATGTTTACATCCATTGGCTTCTACCTAAGGATCGAAGGCATGACCTAGAGGATACACCTAAAAAGATAGAAACAAGTATGGATAAAATTCCTATAAAACGAGATCAAGGATATATCCTCAAAAAGGGTATGATGCGCGTATCTAGTCTTCAGTCTTCTAAGTCGCATCTTCTTGAGCTTCACTCCACTGTACCTTAACTAATTTAACTTCACGATTGTGAAGCTTCTTGACCTCCATTTCCAAAACCCACTAGAAAAGATAGGACCTCGATCACTTACTATGCTAGGGGTTATCCAATGTAGTCGAACTATCTTTCCAAGATAAACTGATGTTTACCATGATACCAAGTGTATATACTAAGATGATTAGAGGTCTCTCTTCTACTTAGCTTATCCATCATGTCACAAATCTGAGGGTCGATATCTCTCACGCAAACCATCCTAGTCGAACTTGACATCCCTCAACTACAAGCCCCAAAGGCCTAAACCAATATCAGACAAGCACCCAAGGAATACCTCCTCTGAATTTGGATGATTTATGTGAGATGATACTAGCAAAACAATCGAACAATTGAGCACTTAACCGACTCTGGCTATCCTCGCCAATCTTGCTCCAAAACTATCGTTGATCGCATAACTGGCTTTGCATTGTCATCTAGATAAATGTGGGAGTCTACCTCACGTTTTAGGGGACCAACCCCTAACCTTAATCAAAAACATCTGCGTACTCATGGACTACTCCAACGGATCAAAAATCGTTGATAAATACATAAAGTGATTCTAGGTAGCTAAGACAAACTAATCCCTTAGGATCGCACGAAATTTCGAGGGTATTCCCGAGGCAAGTCGAAAGTCTAACTACCCTCCTTTCACAATTACTAGCTAACCAATCCATGCCTAGAATCAACCCATAGCCCATGAAACCAAAAATATAAGTATCTCAAATCCTTACAAACCAAAGGTAAATGAGCCGAACCACAAATTGGATTTCAGACAATAATGGGATGTTCTACTAAACAAGTACTAAGGTGCAGAGACTCAACTATGGAAGCAGATATAAACGAATGTGAAGCGCTAAAATCAAAAAGATTACTAACAGATGATCAAAAGGATAAACTAAGCTCTTCCTCTCTCTTAGGTATGCAAGTGGTGAGAGCATGCACTTGCCCTCCTAAAAGTCCTATTCTTTTGTTCATGCCCTTGTCCTTAATTATACGACGCGTTATACCATAATAAAGATACTTCCTCTTGTTTTAGGTTTACTATTCTTTCCTTTTTACCTCCTTTGTGAACCAAGTCTATATCCATGAGTTTCTCATCCATGGGTTGTGCTCCTTAGCAAAACTCTCTCAGTCTCATCTTTGTCATCCTTGTGTAACTTGTTGACAGGTATCTTGAAAGCTGCGTCCATCGCACGGAAAATCCTACAAAGCTCGAAAGAAAATTATCCGCAGGTGAAACTACAGCGGCTATAGATGGAAGTTGGGCACTTCTTCGCCCTTTAACAGGTGTCATAGTCTCATCAAGCCTACGGAACCATGCCGCGATGAGGTTACCTCTCAGCAAGTCACGAGCCCCGGAGACTCGGGAAAGAAGGAAACAAGGATTCAAACAGAGGATCAAAAAGACAGTGCATATGGCTTTGGGGAATATGCCTTTAAAACAAAACTTTTCTTTTGAAAATGCTTCTTTTAAAATCGTTTTGAAAATAATTTTTCAAATCTTTTATTTGATCCGGTAACCTTCAGCACTGATACCAAGTGAAACACCCCACCTCCATTAAGGTCACTCACAAAGGGAATGCCTTAACTTTGGTGGAGCATTTTAGGAAAAAGATGCGGATAAATTACAAGATAGACAAATAAAGCAGCAGAAAATAAAGTCATTTTATAAACAATATGGTTCAGTCAAGCTTTTACAACAGTTGTCTCAATCATACTTAAAAGTAATACATGGAACTTCTTTCTTGATCTAAAAACTTCGAAATATAAAAGAAGCATAAAAACAACAATGATATTCCCCAATAAAACATGAACCAGCCATAGCAGTGGAAGAGAGAGTCCAAAGCAATACATCGACTATCTTCGAGCTTGGAAAGAAAACTGAGCTAAGTGGTAACATTTCCTCCCTATGAACCTTGGGGGCAGAAGAAAAGAGGCGAAAAAAAACTAGGTCAGACATAAGTCTGGTAAGTTCAGTGACTTTCAGCATATAAACAGGCAAAAGCATCATGACATGAATAAACTGAATATAAGACAATACCATGATAACAGGGATAACAAGATAACATACGATTAGAATAGATAATATAAGGCAAGATAAACTGAATGCGCTTCTACTCTTTCTCTACTTCACTACTACCTTGCTATTCTGATTTTTATACATATATCTCTGCACCACCTAACTAGTGTCCCAACTAGTAATCTGTATAAAATGATAACATGATCCCAATCCCCGTAAATTGTGGTAGCCTTCAGGTGTACATTTATCGTGAGGATTCCACCTCAATCTACTTAATTGCCATGAACATGCTAGATGTACCCTTACTACCCTATCGATCGGCTCCCTATTTGTATTCATTTCTCTTGTGTCTGTGTCAATCAGCCCTCTCTTGCGTGTAGGTACCCTGTGTTGGTCCTACCATAAGGTGTATCAATCCTTATGATAGCGACCCGACGCGATTCAATATGCACAGTGTATAACTACTGGTACCCAGTGCCTGCTTTTTCCCACTCCGGAGTATGTGCACGCCCGTAAACCATCGGAACCTACATTGACGTACCCCCTGTCGTTGTTTTGATCACGTATAATCAGCCCAGTAATCGTGCCCCACCCTGCCTAGTTCAGGGTACCATGATACATTGTAACAACCCGAAAATCTGGGCCAGTTTAAAATTTTTATTTTGGCAATTTTAGCGAATTTTGATTATTCAAAATGAATTATTTTAAATAATATCGACGAGAAATTTATTTTGAATATAATTCAAACGAATATATTTATATAGATCGTCGTTAGAATATAAATAATTATTTATATTTATAAAAGGAATTGAAAATGGCGCGGTAGTTCGATAATTCGATTTCAAACTTCAATTGAACGTACCGGGTGCAAAATAAACCGGATTTTAGTGAAACCAAAAATAATAGGATCTAATTGATAATATCTTTCCAACGAATCCGAATAATTGAGATTTCATAGTGGGAATCAAAAGATATGTCCAGTTGAAAATTCTGAATAGTCGCTATGGAATTCAGACCCTTAAAAATGGGAATTTTGCAAACGACCTCGGATTTCGACGAAACCACTTTTGTTGGGTCCGTGATGTTAAATTATTGCTAGGTTTCAAATTTCATAATTTTTCGAATCAATATGTGAGTGTGGCAAAGGAAAACGCGTTTGACCAGTTTCAGTTGATTTTAATCGACTGGAAAATGGCCATTTTTCAAACGGTCTCAGAATTCGACGAAACTAGTTTTTTTAGGACCGTATCGTCAATACGAAGCTAGAAAATATTTTTCGGGAATTTTTCTAGTTAGTATGTGGCCCCGGTAATTTGAAATGTACGTTTAAAATAGTATATATAGATTTATATTTTAATTTGAACGGAAACTGATCGTAACGATCGAATTGGCCTACGTGGCATATCCCATTGTGTTCGGAATGGGGTTAATTAGCTAGGGGTGACAGTCGTTGGATGTGAATTGGGGATCGGACAAAAAATCCCCCTCTTTGAAATAAAATAATAATAATTAAATTAAAATATATAATACCCCCTTCCTTTACTTGTTTCTCTCTCCCCGTCGATTTCACATCTGAAGGAAAAAAAATTAAAAAAAAAACTGCACTACAGATCGATGTCGCCCCCCCCCTAGGTCCTTCGTCGCCGCTCCAGGAGGCCATCGCCGCCTCCGATGATCGTGCGCCACCCCCCTCCCAACTCCGACGCCCTTGCTTATCCCTCCTCTCTCATCTGAAACCCCCAAACGACAGCTGACCTCTTCCGCACCACCGCCTCCGCTCCCCCTCCTTCTCCGTCCATCCTCCGACCCCCTCTCCGCCCGCTGCAGCGCGCGACACCGCGGATCCGCCCCCCCCCCCCCCATTTCAATCGGTGAGCATTCTCTTTGATTTTTCTTTCTTTTATTTAAATCAAATTGTTTTTAAAACTGAAACCAAAATGTTTTTCTTTAAAACTGAAATTAGCACTAAGTTTTCTTAAATATATAAAGATGTAAGATTAGCGTTGTCTTGAAAATATAATTTTTATAACGAAGCATAGTAAAAATTCGATTTTTATATATTGAATAGCGAAGAAAAAATATGATTTTTATATATTGAATAGCAAAGAAAAAATTCGATTTTTATATATTGAATAGCGAAGTAAAAATATGATTTTTATATATTGAATAGTAAAGTAAATATTCGATTTTTATATATAGAACAACAAAGTAAAAATTCGATTTTTACATATGTAGTGGCTACAGCAAAGAAGATGAAAAAAATGCGATAGCAATGAAGATTTCTATCAAAGAAGAGTCAAGATGATGGGATAGCTATCGGTGAGAATTTCTCACTCTTCAATTTCTTTTCTAGCTATATATATATATAATAGGATGCAGACGGTGCTTAGTAGCACCCGACACAACCGTCCACGGACCATGGACTTGTTTGTTTGGTTGCATAGATTAGTTAGATGATTTGATTTGAAATTGAATTGTTTGGTGAAATGAATGGATTTGATTGATGTGTGAATGGCGTGGGCCTTCACTAGACCGGGGATAAGGCTAGGCCTCGTCCCGTTTCTAGTATCGTGCCGTTATGCCGCCGAAATTTTCTAAAATGAGTTAGAAAAATAAAAATATCATTTTATTGTGTAAATGAATAATAGAAATTCATGTGTTGGAATAAAATGTTTTGTCGTTAAAAATATAATTTTTAACGTGAATATGAATAAATGAATATTTATAAACAAATCGGCCGATTTGTTTATATACACTAATTTGAATGACATTGATTGGGTCGATAAATTTTACACATCGCCCAACTGCACAAATAAAATATGTGTTTGTTGATTTGAAACCCCACACGGGTGTTGGGATGAAATTTGAAGTTCACTCATCCTGATTGATTAAATATGTCGATCGATTGATTGACAGGCTGTTATAAGCGTTAGATATCTATATTTGATGCTTATACAGTGTAGTGCACTTTGGTTGATGGTTGATTATTTTTCAATGCTATTATATACATGTGTTGTATGGAATCCATATAATTAATTTTATATGGTAATTGATTGGGCCTCATTCCAATTTGAAAAATAAAGAATAATATAAAATAAAGGTTCATGTGTTGACAGTACTCACCCGTTGAGATTAGTCATGTGTTGAACGAAATATTTTAATAATAAAATTTGCATCTTTATCAATATAAAATAAAGGTTCATGTGTTGACAGTACTCACCCGTTGAGATTAGTCATGTGTTGAACGAAATATTTTAATAATAAAATTTGCATCTTTATCAATATAAAATAAAGGTTCATGTGTTGACAGTACTCACCCGTTGAGATTAGTCATGTGTTGTACGAAATATTTTAATAATAAAATTTGCATCTTTATCAATATAAAATAAAGGTTCATGTGTTGACAGTACTCACCCGTTGAGATTAGTCATGTGTTGAACGAAATATTTTAATAATAAAATTTGCATCTTTATCAATATAAAATAATGGTTCATGTGTTGACAGTACTCATCCGTTGAGATTAGTCATGTGTTGAACGAATTATATTTGAAATAGAAATATTTGAAATAGAATATTTGAAAATAGGAATATATGAAGCCGTGTTGATTAGATTGACGCCATTTTGACGTGAACGATATTTATATCGATTTTATTCATTCTATAATGAATATCGAAAATGATTTCAAAATCTGATATATTGAAAATGAATAGAAATGAATTCGAATTGAAATTGAATTGAATGTAAAACGAATTCGAATTGAATTGAATATAAAACGAATTCGAAGTGAATTGAATTTAAAACGGATTCGTATTGAATTGAATTGAAAAGAAAATGAATTCAAATCGAATTAAAATCGAAATTGAATTGAAATCAATTTGAAATGAATTTAAACCGAATTTATATTGGAATATTCAATTTTGATTTGAAATTGAATATGAAGTTGAAACCGTTTTGAAAATGAATTTAAAACGATTTATAAAGCACGTTTTGAATTGAAATCGACGAAGTATATATTATATATATAATATAATGGCCTGAATATAACGCGCCGCGCCGCAGCAGTTCGCGAATTTCGACCATTGACTTCGAACGGATATTACGGGAGATCCGACCGTCGGATTCTCCTAAAACCAGAACCGTTGGGTTCGTATCGAAAAGAGCTTTCTAACGAATATTAGAAATTAGAAATCTAACAGTTGGATTTGGAATTATTTCCAAATCAAATTTGAAAAAGGTCGTTGTAAGTGCAGTTCGATGACCGTTGATGGAAATCGACTGTACAGGCCTTGATAAAATTATTAAAAATAGTAATAATTTATGTAAAATCATAAGAAATGATTTAGAAAGAATTGGGATGAAAAACTCCATATTTGAAAAGATAAAAATAGATTTTTATCGAAATGAACTAGTTTTGAACTAGAATTATAATTCTATTTATTTTTAAGTAAATAAATTGAATTTGAAAAGGGTTTTAAAAATAACCAGAATTTCCAATGATTGCATTGTAGTGGATTTGAATCGAAATTGTCTTCGGAATATTTCGATGTTGGAATTCGTGATTATACAGATGTTGTTATGGAAATTTGAAAGATATATATTTATATCGTTATTTCCAATACGACATTTGTTAATCGTAGAATTTGATATTGAATATAAGCCGATATATTTTCTATTCAGAGCCTTGTATTGAATATCAAATGTGATTTGGGTTTGTCGTGAATGGTGTCTTCACTAACACTGTTCTTGAACCCAGTAGAGAAAAGATTAAATCTTTTTATTTAGATTTAATGAAGTGTACCAATTAAATAATATTTAATTGGAATTGAATTGATATTGATTCTTGGGTTTATCGTGAATGGTGTTTTTAAATAACACTCGTTCTTTAACCCGATAATTAATGGAAATGTGATTTTGGGTTTATCGTGAACCGTGTTTTAAATGACACTGATTCTTTAACCCAGTCACAGATTAAAACTAAGTGGAGTTTTAATGAATCTTTAATTAGATTGAAAAGATCGAGAATGGAGTATCACCAGTTTTACTCCAGGCGATAGTTAAATCTTTAATTAGATTTAAACGTGAAATGGTAATTGAATTTACCGATAACACCGTGGTGTTAGATATGAAGTATGACCATTTTTACTTCATGGGATGAATAGGTTGGGATTGGGAAATTAAAACAAATGATTACTTCGGTAAGGTTCGTTAATCCCGACTAGTTTGAATTGATATTCAAAAATAGATTAAAGAATAAATTCAAGGAATTTATCTTGGATAAAATTAATGGGAACCTTTCCCTATGAATGTGAAATTTAGAAACTAACTGTCGGTTAGCTAAGTAGAATGGTTTTCTGGATATTGATCTGATGTTGGTTTCGGCCTTCGGGGTTAATATTTGGGAAATTATTCTCTTGATTAATTTACGGTTAGTGACTGATGAATTGGAATGAGGCGTATGTTGTGTTTGTGTAACACTTATTTAAAATATACGCGAGTTATTCGGAAAGACCGGGTTTATCCCATTCTGAATGACTGATACGATGATAAGTCAAAGATGAAGACGGTGGTCGAAGACCGGAAGTCTTCACGTCGTTTGGGTGATTACTGATGATCTTGATTGGGGTGTACACCCAAGAAGATGGAAACAGTTGGTGATCGTCCAGACGTACATGGAGATCGATGGATATGCGGGGTACTAGGTGCCTCCGGTTTCGTTCAGACCCAGAACGGACTTGTAAATGGACTGTGTGTCTGACATTGGATTTCATTCTGTGTGACTGATATCGGTTGCATAGAGTGGTTTGCCTGTGTGGCATGCTAAGATGCAAATGATCAAGGCTTCTGTTGAAAAGCAAAGTCTTGTGGTGATGATCAAAGCACAGCCTGTGTGGCACAGCTTTGTGTAACGTGAATTCGCGAGCCTCGCACCCCGGTTGTGAACCAAAAACGGGAGACGGACATCAGGGAGGACATGCGTTTCTTTCTAGTTAGGAGTGGCGTCAGTGCTTGAACTGGCTAACGAGTTTGACTCATGTGGATGTTGCTTATTATTACTTGCTGAAAAGCGAGGCGCCTCGTGATATCGGTTTCGGCCGATGCTTCTGGTCGGCTGACGGGCCAGGCTTACGCCCCAAAGGGCGGGGAAACGTAGTGTTCAGGCATAATAATCCACATCGGTGGACCGGCCCTGACGATCTAAAGGGTTGATGCGTTCTGATCCTGAGGCTCGGGCTAGAGAGTCTCGAATCGGTTGAGGACTATCTTTTGCCTCGGTTCATAGATGGAAATCCAATTTCCAAATACGAGACATTTGCGGTTTTAATTGTAGAACTAGTATGGCGACATGATATATGGTACCCATGCCGTCTATGATTGATACTTATGATTTGAAGTTGTTTTATACACTATGCACTTATTATAGTATCAAATGATTTGTTTTAAACGTATCAAGCATTCTTTGGCTGTTATAAGGGAAAACCCTATCCCCCGGCTTGCGTTGCATTGTGTGATAGGACCTGGGTTTTATAACAGCTTCATTTTTCTTTATTTAGCATTGCGCTGTTTGTTTTATGCACTGATATTCTTGGGAGGAAACCCGTTCCGTGTTATACGGCGTGGTCCCTTGATTTACCTAACTTTAAAATAAAGATTAATAACTGTTTTAGTTCTCACACCAGTCACATGACTGACCCGGAGTTTATTGTTTTGACCTAAACTTTGGGTGCCCTTATTTTGACACGGGCAGCTAGTAGTTTTGGTTTTGCAGATTTATATTCATAGGATCCTGGTTTACAGCTGGAACGATATCCGGAAAGCTTTGTATCCGTATATCTCCTCTAGTTGTGTATTGTATTATTTTCCGCTGCTATGTATTTAAATGTAATTTAAATCTCTGATATTTCTGTGTAATATTTATTTGTTTTTTACTCTGTATATTCTTGTAATCTGATGCATTGTTGTGATATACAGTGAAATGTTCTTCTGTCTGCGTTCTGATTTGTCCTGTTCTCAAACGATCGGGCGTTTCGAACGGTCTGGGTCGGTTTAGCGACTGCTTCGGACCGAGCGAAATTCCTTCTCGGCACAGTTGGTATCAGAGCTTTGGTTTACAAAGCTCAGAGAACAAGGCACATTAGAACCATGCGAAAGAATTCATCAGATATTGGATTAGTAATATCCAATGGAATGACTCGTTAGAGATAGGATCAGTAGTATACTAGAACGAGTGTGAAGAGTATATTTTTAAAGTAAAAACAAGTTTTGTTTTGAAAATTTAAATCAACTATTCGTATTTGATTATTTATTCTATATTGATCGGGACAATCCAATATATAAAGATTTTGCATATATGCCTTGCAAACGTGTATTTGAAGTTTTAATATACTGGATAGATATAGAATTACACTCTAATCGCCCGGAGATGATTTTGATGATGGAGCTCCATCATTAGAATTTATGTTCGTGTGACGAAGGTGGACTTTCTATATATTTCCTATTGACGGGTGTGGGAACCAAAATTAGATAGGACCTATTGTTGTGATTTGGCATCAAAAATCTGATTTTTGTATATGTATCAAAATTATGAATTTGAAACTCATATTCACTAATTGATTGATGTTTGTGTTGTTTGTTTATTTGTTTGATAATTTTTAGCCATTTAGCCTAATTGAATCACATATTGAATTATATTAAAAATTTGTCGCATTTGCTTGCATATACATATACTTACATTGAACAGGTCATAGCAAGGAGGCTAGAGCAGAGAATAAAATTTGTTTGCCCGACAAATAGGTACATGTTTACTACATAATTTACTGTTTTGTTTGGGTGATGATGATTTTATGAGCCTATTGGCTAGCCGCTTGGCTTTTTCTTTTTCTTTTTGAGATCAGAAGGCCTGTATGGCAATTTCGGGATTTTCCCGTGGCTCCCGGTGCAGGGGAGGTTATGGCGAAATTTTTCAAAAATTTAGGGTGTTAGCCAAATTTTTGAAGAATTTGAAAATTCTCAGAAACTGAAAAGTTGGAGAATGGAAGCCAGATCGAACGTAGAGTTGATTAATCAAACCACTTTCGACTTTGTTCCTTTTCGGGGACGAAAAGTTTTAAGTGGGGGAGATTGTAACAACCCGAAAATCTGGGCCAGTTTAAAATTTTTATTTTGGCAATTTTAGCGAATTTTGATTATTCAAAATGAATTATTTTAAATAATATCGACGAGAAATTTATTTTGAATATAATTCAAACGAATATATTTATATAGATCGTCGTTAGAATATAAATAATTATTTATATTTATAAAAGGAATTGAAAATGGCGCGGTAGTTCGATAATTCGATTTCAAACTTCAATTGAACGTACCGGGTGCAAAATAAACCGGATTTTAGTGAAACCAAAAATAATAGGATCTAATTGATAATATCTTTCCAACGAATCCGAATAATTGAGATTTCATAGCGGGAATCAAAAGATATGTCCAGTTGAAAATTCTGAATAGTCGCTATGGAATTCAGGCCCTTAAAAATGGGAATTTTGCAAACAACCTCGGATTTCGACGAAACCACTTTTGTGGGGTCCGTGATGTTAAATTATTGCTAGGTTTCAAATTTCATAATTTTTCGAATCAATATGTGAGCGTGGCAAAGGAAAACGCGTTTGACCAGTTTCAGTTGATTTTAATCGACTGGAAAATGGCCATTTTTCAAACGGTCTCAGAATTCGACGAAACTAGTTTTGTTAGGACCGTATCTTCAATACGAAGCTAGAAAATATTTTTCGGGAATTTTTCTAGTTAGTATGTGGCCCCGGTAATTTGAAATGTACGTTTAAAATAGTATATATAGATTTATATTTTAATTTGAACGGAAACTGATCGTAACGATCGAATTGGCCTACGTGGCATATCCCATTGTGTTCGGAATGGGGGTAATTAGCTAGGGGTGACAGTCGTTGGATGTGAATTGGGGATCGAACAAAAAATCCCCCTCTTTGAAATAAAATAATAATAATTAAATTAAAATATATGATACCCCCTTCCTTTACTTGTTTCTCTCTCCCCGTCGATTTCACATCTGAAGGAAAAAAAAAATTAAAAAAAAACCGCACTACAGATCGATGTCGCCCCCCCTAGGTCGTTCGCCGCCGCTCCCGGAGGCCATCGCCGCCTCCGATGATCGTGTGCCACCCCTCTCCCAACTCCGACGCCCTTGCTTATCCCTCCTCTCTCATATGAAACCCCCAAACGACAGCTGACCTCTTCCGCACCACCGCCTCCGCTCCCCCTCCTTCTCTGTCCATCCTCCGACCCCCTCTCCGCCCGCTGCAGCGCGCGTCACCGCGGATCCCCCCCCCCCATTTCAATCGGTGAGCATTCTCTTTGATTTTTCTTTCTTTTATTTAAATCAAATTGTTTTTAAAACTGAAACCAAAATGTTTTTCTTTAAAACTGAAATTAGCACTAAGTTTTCTTAAATATATAAAGATGTAAGATTAGCGTTGTCTTGAAAATATAATTTTTATAACGAAGCATAGTAAAAATTCGATTTTTATATATTGAATAGCGAAGAAAAAATATGATTTTTATATATTGAATAGCAAAGAAAAAATTCGATTTTTATATATTGAATAGCGAAGTAAAAATATGATTTTTATATATTGAATAGCAAAATAAAAATTCGATTTTTATATATAGAACAACAAAGTAAAAATTCGATTTTTACATATGTAGTGGCTACAGCAAAGAAGATGACAAAAATGCGATAGCAATGAAGATTTCTATCAAAGAAGAGTCAAGATGATGGGATAGCTATCGGTGAGAATTTCTCACTCTTCAATTTCTTTTCTAGCTATATATATATATAATAGGATGCAGACGGTGCTTAGTAGCACCCGACACAACCGTCCACGGACCATGGACTTGTTTGTTTGGTTGCATAGATTAGTTAGATGATTTGATTTGAAATTGAATTGTTTGGTGAAATGAATGGATTTGATTGATGTGTGAATGGCGTGGGCCTTCACTAGACCGGGGATAAGGCTAGGCCTCGTCCCGTTTCTAGTATCGTGCCGTTATGCCGCCGAAATTTTCTAAAATGAGTTAGAAAAATAAAAATATCATTTTATTGTGTAAATGAATAATAGAAATTCATGTGTTGGAATAAAATGATTTATCGTTAAAAATATAATTTTTAACGTGAATATGAATAAATGAATATTTATAAACAAATCGGCCGATTTGTTTATATACACTAATTTGAATGACATTGATTGGGTCGATAAATTTTACACATCGCCCAACTGCACAAATAAAATCTGTGTTTGTTGATTTGAAACCCCACACGGGTGTTGGGATGAAATTTGAAGTTCACTCATCCTGATTGATTAAATATGTCGATCGATTGATTGACAGGCTGTTATAAGCGTTAGATATCTATATTTGATGCTTATACGGTGTAGTGCACTTTGGTTGATGGTTGATTATTTTTCAATGCTATTATATACATGTGTTGTATGGAATCCATATAATTAATTTTATATGGTAATTGATTGGGCCTCATTCCAATTTGAAAAATAAAGAATAATATAAAATAAAGGTTCATGTGTTGACAGTACTCACCCGTTGAGATTAGTCATGTGTTGAACGAAATATTTTAATAATAAAATTTGCATCTTTATCAATATAAAATAAAGGTTCATGTGTTGACAGTACTCACCCGTTGAGATTAGTCATGTGTTGAACGAAATATTTTAATAATAAAATTTGCATCTTTATCAATATAAAATAAAGTTTCATGTGTTGACAGTACTCACCCGTTGAGATTAGTCATGTGTTGAACGAAATATTTTAATAATAAAATTTGCATCTTTATCAATATAAAATAAAGGTTCATGTGTTGACAGTACTCACCCGTTGAGATTAGTCATGTGTTGAACGAAATATTTTAATAATAAAATTTGCATCTTTATCAATATAAAATAAAGGTTCATGTGTTGACAGTACTCATCCGTTGAGATTAGTCATGTGTTGAACGAATTATATTTGAAATAGAAATATTTGAAATAGAATATTTGAAAATAGGAATATATGAAGCCGTGTTGATTAGATTGACGCCATTTTGACGTGAACGATATTTATATCGATTTTATTCATTCTATAATGAATATCGAAAATGATTTCAAAATCTGATATATTGAAAATGAATAGAAATGGATTCGAATTGAAATTGAATTGAATGTAAAACGAATTCGAATTGAATTGAATATAAAACGAATTTGAAGTGAATTGAATTTAAAACGGATTCGTATTGAATTGAATTGAAAAGAAAATGAATTCAAATCGAATTAAAATCGAAATTGAATTGAAATCAATTTAAAATGAATTTAAACCGAATTTATATTGGAATATTCAATTTTGATTTGAAATTGAATATGAAGTTGAAACCGTTTTGAAAATGAATTTAAAACGATTTATAAAGCACGTTTTGAATTGAAATCGACGAAGTATATATTATATATATTATATATATAATATAATGGCCTGAATAGAACGCGCCCCACCGCGGCAGTTCGCGAATTTCGACCATTGACTTCGAACGGATATTACGGGAGATCCGACCGTCGGATTCTCCTAAAACCGGAACCGTTGGGTTCGTATCGAAAAGAGCTTTCTAACGAATATTAGAAATTAGAAATCTAACGGTTGGATTTGGAATTATGTCCAAATCAAATTTGAAAAAGGTCGTTGTAAGTGCAGTTCGATGACCGTTGATGGAAATCGACTGTACAGGCCTTGATAAAATTATTAAAAATAGTAATAATTTATGTAAAATCATAAGAAATGATTTAGAAAGAATTGGGATGAAAAACTCCATATTTGAAAAGATAAAAATAGATTTTTATCGAAATGAACTAGTTTTGAACTAGAATTATAATTCTATTTATTTTTAAGTAAATAAATTGAATTTGAAAAGGGTTTTAAAAATAACCAGAATTTCCAATGATTGCATTGGAGTGGATTTGAATCGAAATTGTCTTCGGAATATTTCGATGTTGGAATTCGTGATTATACAGATGTTGTTATGGAAATTTGAAAGATATATATTTATATCGTTATTTCCAATACGACATTTGTTAATCGTAGAATTTGATATTGAATATAAGCCGATATATTTTCTATTCAGAGCCTTGTATTGAATATCAAATGTGATTTGGGTTTGTCGTGAATGGTGTCTTCACTAACACTGTTCTTGAACCCAGTAGAGAAAAGATTAAATCTTTTTATTTAGATTTAATGAAGTGTACCAATTAAATAATATTTAATTGGAATTGAATTGATATTGATTCTTGGGTTTATCGTGAATGGTGTTTTTAAATAACACTCGTTCTTTAACCCGATAATTAATGGAAATGTGATTTTGGGTTTATCGTGAACCGTGTTTTAAATGACACTGATTCTTTAACCCAGTCACAGATTAAAACTAAGTGGAGTTTTAATGAATCTTTAATTAGATTGAAAAGATCGAGAATGGAGTATCACCAGTTTTACTCCAGGCAATAGTTAAATCTTTAATTAGATTTAAACGTGAAATGGTAATTGAATTTACCGATAACACCGTGGTGTTAGATATGAAGTATGACCAGTTTTACTTCATGGGATGAATAGGTTGGGATTGGGAAATTAAAACAAATGATTACTTCGGTAAGGTTCGTTAATCCCGACTAGTTTGAATTGATATTCAAAAATAGATTAAAGAATAAATTCAAGGAATTTATCTTGGATAAAATTAATGGGAACCTTTCCCTATGAATGTGAAATTTAGAAACTAACTGTCGGTTAGCTAAGCAGAATGGTTTTCTGGATATTGATCTGATGTTGGTTTCGGCCTTCGGGGTTAATATTTGGGAAATTATTCTCTTGATTAATTTACGGTTAGTGACTAATGAATTGGAATGAGGCGTATGTTTCGTTTGTGTAACACTTATTTAAAATATACGCGAGTTATTCGGAAAGACCGGGTTTATCCCATTCTGAATGACTGATACGACGATAAGTCAAAGATGAAGACGGTGGTCGAAGACCGGAAGTCTTCACGTCGTTTGGGTGATTACTGATGATCTTGATTGGGGTGTACACCCAAGAAGATGGAAACAGTTGGTGATCGTCCAGACGTACATGGAGATCGATGGATATGCGGGGTACTAGGTGCCTCCGGTTTCGTTCAGACCCAGAACGGACTTGTAAATGGACTGTGTGTCTGACATTGGATTTCATTCTGTGTGACTGATATCGGTTGCATAGAGTGGTTTGCCTGTGTGGCATGCTAAGATGCAAATGATCAAGGCTTCTGTTGAAAAGAAAAGTCTTGTGGTGATGATCAAAGCACATCCTGTGTGGCACAGCTTTGTGTAACGTGAATTCGCGAGCCTCGCACCCCGGTTGTGAACCAAAAACGGGAGACGGACATCAGGGAGGACATGCGTTTCTTTCTAGTTAGGAGTGGCGTCAGTGCTTGAACTGGCTGACGAGTTTGACTCATGTGGATGTTGCTTATTATTACTTGCTGAAAAGCGAGGCGCCTCGTGATATCGGTTTCGGCCGATGCTTCTGGTCGGCTGACGGGCCAGGCTTACGCCCCAAAGGGCGGGGAAACGTAGTGTTCAGGCATAATAATCCACATCGGTGGACCGGCCCTGACGATCTAAAGGGTTGATGCATTCTGATCCTGAGGCTCGGGCTAGAGAGTCTCGAATCGGTTGAGGACTATCTTTTGCCTCGGTTCATAGATGGAAATCCAATTTCCAAATACGAGACATTTGCGGTTTTAATTGTAGAACTAGTATGGCGACATGATATATGGTACCCATGCCGTCTATGATTGATACTTATGATTTGAAGTTGTTTTATACACTATGCACTTATTATAGTATCAAATGATTTGTTTTAAACGTATCAAGCATTCTTTGGCTGTTATAAGGGAAAACCCTATCCCCCGGCTTGCGTTGCATTGTGTGATAGGACCTGGGTCTTATAACAGCTTCATTTTTCTTTATTTAGCATTGCGCTGTTTGTTTTATGCACTGGTATTCTTGGGAGGAAACCCGTTCCGTGTTATACGGCGTGGTCCCTTGATTTACCTAACTTTAAAATAAAGATTAATAACTGTTTTAGTTCTCACACCAGTCACATGACTGACCCGGAGTTTATTGTTTTGACCTAAACTCTGGGTGCCCTTATTTTGACACGGGCAGCTAGTAGTTTTGGTTTTGCAGATTTATATTCACAGGATCCTGGTTTACAGCTGGAACGATATCCGGAAAGCTTTGTATCCGTATATCTCCTCTAGTTGTGTATTGTATTATTTTCCGCTGCTATGTATTTAAATGTAATTTAAATCTCTGATATTTCTGTGTAATATTTATTTGTTTTTTACTCTGTATATTCTTGTAATCTGATGCATTGTTGTGATATACAGTGAAATGTTCTTCTGTCTGCGTTCTGATTTGTCCTGTTCTCAAACGATCGGGCGTTTCGAACGGTCTGGGTCGGTTTAGCGACTGCTTCGGACCGAGCGAAATTCCTTCTCGGCACAGTATACATCTATGTGGGTTACTGCTGAAATGGGTCCCCGTTACTAGGGTTTCCTACTGTTAAGTTTGTGGGCCTATATATACAAATATTACCCACCTACACGAGATGTACTTAACCCTCCCATCGATTCTAGCATGTTTATTTAACAGTTAAGTTTGTGGGCCTATATGTGCTAATGTTACCCACCAACCCGATATGTACTTAACCCTCCCGCACATTATGTCATATTAGTTAAGTGTTGTCCATCCATGTTAACTTAACCCACCCATTCGTCGTGTCATGTTGGTTGAGTGTTTCTTATTAACTTAACCCCATTCATTCATCAAGTTATATTGGTTAAGTGTTTTCTTGTTAACTTATTCCCACGTATTCATCATGTTGTATTGGTTAAGTGTCATCAATCAATTCAAGTTAACTTAACCCACCTACTTGTCATATTACTTTAGTTAAGTGTTGCCTTCTTGTGTCAACTTAACCCTACCACAAATCAAGTTATAATGGTTAAGTGTTGCCCTCTTGTTTTTAACTTAACCTTATCACAAATCAAGTTATATTGGTTAAGTGTTTCTTATTACTTAACCCTACCCATTCATCGTGCTATATTGGTTAAGTGTTTCTCATTAACTTAACCCTAGTCATTCGTGTTATATTGGTTAAGTGTTCTTATTTCTTAACCCTAGTCACTCATGTTATATTGGTAAAGTGTTCCTATGAACTTAACCCTAATCATTCATGTTATATTGGTTAAGTGTTCCTATGAACTTAACCCTAGTCATTCATCTTGTTCATTAGCATTAATTGATTTATTAATGCACCAACCTCTCACATTAGATATGTGTTGTTGTGGTTACTGGATGTGTCGGGCGGTTCAGGCAGTTTTACAACACAACTCAATCTAACCTTGTGTTTTTCTTAGGCATGATGCACTGACCTCTCACATTAGATATGTGCTAGTGTGGTTACTGGAAGTTCCGGGTAGTTTTACACCACAACTCAATCTAACCTCGGGTTAGGCACATTTGTCTTTTCACTAATTTACATATTTATAGTTTATATGTAAATTACTCACAATTGTTGTCAATTTTAGCTTATGCCACATTTTCCATAAATGTCCAAGTCTAGATTTATATGCTAATTATCCCAACCAGTCATGTTCCAATTCTGAAGTTATGCCCAACAAAGCTAATTGCAAGTTATGCCCCCCCCCCAAATTCAATTTCGAGTTATTACTCAAATTAGGCTACATCTAATCTTCCCAAGTTTTCACTAATACTCATGCCCCAATACCCCAAGTTCGCAACAAAGACAAATTATGCCCCAAATCATAAGTTACAAAATTATGTTCCACCATTACCAAATAGACTATTCCTCATTTCCCCCCGCATTCCAATCACACGTATAATAAGTTTCAGTCTAGATTCGAGGTTAATCTAGATTCATAAAATAAAGGGGACGAAAGAGGAACATAAACGAGAGTAGGCATAAAACAGGCATTAAAATGGTAGATCTATCAAATATTTTGGACCTAAGAGGATTACAGATCTGTTAGAGTTGGGGTATAACAAAGATAGATCTGAAACAAACTGAAAGAAATAACCTCATAGACATATAGATCTGATATAAATAACATCATGAACCTAAAAGGATTATATATCAGATGTCCAACAAAGACAGGCATGATTGAATAATAACTTCCTAGGCATGTAAATCATTGATTCAATAGAAAGATAGGAATTAATCTAAAAGATTTTTCTTATCATCAAGCATGGACTTAGATCCATTTTATTATATGCCAAAATCACTATTAGGTGTTTAAATCTGAAAATAACTTGAACTTACATGTTTACAGTTCAATTTACGCCCCAAATCCCAAGTTATATGTCCAATATACTTTATGCCTCAAATCTCAAGTCATATGTCCAATACTTTATGCCTCAAATCTCAAGTCATATGTCCAATACTTTATGCCTCAAATCTCTAGTTATTTGTTCGATACTTTATGCCTCAAATCTCAAGCCATATGTTCGATACACTTTATGTTCTGAATACAACATGTATTATGTCCTCAAATCAGTTACAACTCAATTATGCCCAATTATACACAATTTAATACTTTTCCCAAATTTTAGCGCTGGTCATGTCCAAGTCATATTTTATGCCCAATTTTATTTCCAACGTACGTTCATCTCTTATGAGATCTGGCTCAAGCTCGCAGTAGCCTGGCTATAAAACAAAAAGGGAAGAAGGAAATAAGAGACAAAGAATGGACATAATATTATCTACGAGATAGATCCAAAGGATATAGAAAGACAGAGAGAAATAGGCATAATCTCATATCCAGATTTATTTCAATGTCGGAATCACAATTAACTTTTATTTCTGAAAGTAACGTGAACTTACAAATTACAGAACGGTCTTGAATTCTAGGATCTGTATTCTGAAACTGAATAGCTCCCCCTTGAAGTAGACTATTTGTTCTTCAAATTTAGATTTGATTTGATTCTTAGAAAATAGTTGTTGAAGTCGCTGAATTAGCCTTTGAATCTCTATTTGAATTCTAACTTGATTCTACTTGAGCAGCATAACCCCGTCTTTGATTTATTTTGATATGAATTAGAGTAGAGTATAGGCGTAATGAAGTTTTGTAGAGAAAACTGTAGTCTTAGGGGTGTTTATATAGCATAGGGATCAACAAATCTGGTCAGAACGGGCGTCCAAATGCAGAAAAATGAATCTGTCCTCGGATCTGGAAATAGGGGGGAGGTCGACCCCCGGTCGACCTGTGTGACCCAGATCGACCCCTAGGTC
Source organism: Allium sativum (assembly GCA_030737875.1). Classification (NCBI taxonomy): domain Eukaryota; kingdom Viridiplantae; phylum Streptophyta; class Magnoliopsida; order Asparagales; family Amaryllidaceae; genus Allium; species Allium sativum. Next base: position 663,703,618 of record CM060919.1, read on the forward strand.
GAACCCCTGGTCGACCTGGGTCCTAGGCGGGAAATTTCCTGGCCAGCCCAGGTGTGTGATTTGAATTTCGAATTTCAAACCTGAGCTGTTTTATTTAAATCTCTGAAACTTCTAAAGGTCATAACTTCTTCATATGGAGTCTGATTTACGCAAACTCAGACCCTATCTCAAGCAGAATTTCGAGACGAACGCAATGGCGTAACCGTTTCCCTTAATTCTTCTCTTCAAAAATAAGTTTACTATAATTTATTACTTTAATGTTCACAGAAAATACAGGGTGTTACAAATTGTGCCTTTAGTTTTGTTCAATCCCAGCATGAACGTATATGGACGAATGTCTGACAGAGTATTTCCAATGATCGCATATATTGGTTTGTATAAATATATATGGTGGCGGAGAATTTATTTTCTTAGCATAATATCCAGAATATATTTGTTCAAATCAATTAATGATTAATGGAGCTGACAATGTGGCATTCAAAGTGGTTGTGTTATCAATGAATGATGAGTAATCGTAGCCTTAGGCCTCAACAACCGAGAAATGACAAAAATCGGGCAAGCAGCATGGCTAAGTGGGTAGCTCCCAATTAGGATGTATTATCACTTATCTTGAGAAATTCATTTCATTCTTTATTCAATTCGATGTTGTCCGATTCGGGAAAACGGTTGCTGATCCCAACCATGTGTGAGATACATTCTAAACACTCAAGCGAAATGAGTGGTCGGTCATGTGTAGCCGGGTTACAAGATGATCTTGTTGAACCCAGTGTATTCTCCTCTAGAGATACGCTATCGGAAGGTGGTTCCATACCTTGTTATAGTTGGAAATTCATTACCCAATAAGTGCTCGCGGTTTTGATTGTATATTATATACGTGGAGCATGAGATGAAAGAATTCCACTAGATTTCTATTTATTTCATTTAGACACTATTATCATATCAAAAGAGTTTTCATATAAAGATTATTGTTTTCTTTCAAAAATATTTTGAAAGTTGAATAAAGTGTTTTGGATTCTCATAATTGAAAAACCCGTTGTGTTATACAGCATGGTCTTATGAGATATCATGTATTTTCTCAAACTGTTTTAAATTGCTTACTCATACCAGTCTCATGACTGACCCAAAGTTTATTTTGTTTTTTTACCTAAACTCTTGGGTGCCCAAATTTGTACGGGCAGTCAAGTAGTTCAGGATTTTATAGATCTATATAAAGGAGCTTAGAGCAGGAGGCTTCAGTGTTAGATATATAGTTTTATTTCCACTGTGTTGTAAGTGTTGTACTCTGATAATTGTATGTTATACAGTTAAAATTTGGTATTTCAAAAGTTATGATATATTTTGTTCCTCTGTAATGCGAGATTTTGTATTGTTATTTTTGTTCTTGTACTACCTTTTTCTTCTAAAAAAATGATTCATATTTCTGTGATATTTGGGGTTGGACGTATGATGTATGTAGTCAACTCAGATAGTATGGATTTGCAGTTTGTTACAAGTTGCCTCGTATCCCCTAGGGGATACGAATTCTCATATCCCCTTAGGGATACGAATTTGTATCCCAGGGGATACGGTAATTTCGTATACCTTGGGGATACGAAATTTCATATCCTAGGGGATACAAAATTGTTTCCCATGGATACACTGTGGAGGCATCCTGGGGGAGGGATTTGAAATACGTGATGTGGTGGTATAGGGATCAAAATTTTCCTGTCTTTGTGTTAAGGGAGCCCAAATTCTGGGATTTGAAATATCTAAGGTGAAGGATATGAAATTTTGAGAGGTGAAGGATTCGAAATCCCTAAGATAGGGAATACTAAATTTCGAGAGGTGAGGATTTGAAATCCCTGAGATAGGGAATACGAAATTTCAAGAGTTGGTTGTTTTAAAGAGTTGTGAGGCCTACGCGTGCATGACTTCTCTCGGGTCTGAAAAGAACGTGAAGAAACTTCTGCACATGTTCATGGAAATAGGCATAACTTTCAAACCGTAAGGACGTTTGGGGCAAACGAAAGTTGCACCTAAAGCAAACTCAGAAGGCTACATGAGTTTCCATGCAAACCACCATATTCCATGTTTTCGGGCCCAAAAGAGGTCATCTAAATGGGTTTTGGACCATTTTTATGTTTACATCGCGACTTCGACCAAATCGCTTTGTGTTTTCTGATGATGTTATTAACGCTTAAGCGCGTTGCTGACCAGAAACTTGACATGTGACAGCTTTGACCAAAAAGCATGTCAACATTTGTAGAAAGGGTCATGAACACGGGTGTAACTGGAAAAAGCCAAAGCAAGCTTAGGTTCGTAGCCCAGACTAAGAGAACATAAAATGATTTGTCTATCCTAAGTTGTTTGATAGAACTCAAATTATTCATCTCGCCAACTTCATTTATAATGAGAGTTCAATACAATCTCTGACAATCTTGTATATTAGTTATCTAGAGTTACCAATATCATCACTGACCAAATTATGAAAATTATCGCTAATAGGAATATATCTCATGCCAGATAGACCATGTACCCATACTTGAGTTGCTAAACACTACATTATCTCATCAGAAATCAAAACCATGTCAGAAATATACCCCAAAGAAAGATCTGCCTTAGGCTAAGCAGGAGGAAAAAGAAGGGGAACATCCTTATGAGGATAAATTTTAGGGACCCACTTCAAGTCTGATCTGGGAAATGGAGAACGGTCAGAAAGAGGAAACGTAGTCAAGATAGTCCTGCCAGAATTAATGAAACTGTAACAACCTGGAATTTTGAAAATAAATAGTTATTTAATTGGAATCTTAAAAAATAGGAATTTTTGCAAAGGATGGAATTTGACCATGAAACTTTAACTAATGCGTTCGTCTCGGAATTCTGGTCAAATTTCATGTTTGGAGTTTCGCGAACAGAGTCTGTATGAAAAGTTACGGACAAAAAACAAAAATGGACGGAAAAAAAATCAATCAAAAATTTAATAAATATTATACCTTATATAACTAGCCAACCTTGGCATCTGATCGCCTAGGCGATCGACCATAGTGGTCGACCACCACTTGTTGACCTACTGGGCGTCAGTTTGCCTAGTGACGGACAGGTTTTTAGGGTTTGGTTTATAATATTCATAAAACGGATGGACATATATAACTTATAACTAATCCAATGGTTCAAGGCCAATTCCACCCCTATAAATAAAGGGGTAAGGCCTTATTCTTTTCCACACAAATCTGCTATGGCAGTGGAGCTCGTCCATTTTCCCCCTTCTCCAAGCCTAATTTCTAAAATAAAAATATATTCATACAAATAAATCAAATCCAATTCATATGAAATTGAGAGGATTAGCAGATCTAATGAAAAAGAATTCAAGTTGACGCTACAAATCAGATTCTCCCCTTCGTTCCTGTTTTCTTACATCTTTACAGATCTGGAATTTTCCCCTTTCCAAATAAATTGTAGATTTATAAGAATTTGGGGATTATAGGCCTGGTTCAAACTTTGGATTTGGAGGATATAAGGTGAGTGGGAAATTTACGAATACAGTTATACTAATTTATCTATTTTGTTTGAATTAGATCTAAATTTTTATGCCTATTTCCTATCAGATCTGCTCATTTAAGTATTGTAATTTGATTGACAACCATCAGATCTGATTATAAACATTGTTAAAACTTGTGAATTGAAAGTCATGCTTATGCATAATATCAATTGTAGGATTCTTAAACTTGTTCACATATGCTCCTACAGTTATGTTGTAAAATATGTGTACTTGTTGCATAGTATTGTAGTTTTTGAAATTAGTCCTATTAAACACTAATTAGATGTAGTTACATTCTAGATCTTTAGTTCAATATTGAATAATAAAGTATGTGAATTTGGGTAAAAATATGCAATTGGTAAATTATGCAATTGTAATATTAAGGAAATATGCTTGGTTGTATTTAATATTGTTGGGTTTTGGCTTAATCGTTGTAAATATGTCGTTTTCCTACTTTTAAAAAAAGGCATTATTTTGAAATCACAAGTGATATGATAAAAAGGATTTAAAGGAAAAGCGGTGCAAATGTACGTACAAATATATATATATATATAAGTGTAATTTGCATTAGTTATTCCAAATTATGTATTTACACATATTGCTTATGATTTGGAAATATGTCAATTCCACTAATTATGCATTATTTACAATGATTATGGCTAACGATCTTTTGTGAGATTTGAAACCTTTTGGAAAGATTGAATGCAGAAAAGGAGTTTTTGGTTATTTACTTAACCAAATCATTTGATTCATAATAATAACAACAACAACTACTACGTTGACCACACAAAAAACATAAAATATAAATATATACATATTATCCGTCCAAATCAGCATAAAACGGTAAAATATACATTGTATGGAATGTTTGAATGTTTGGGTAAGGTTCAATTATGGAACTATATGTAATGAAATCCATATTGAATTAAAATATTTGTGGTGACCATTTGTAGCAATCAACATAATTAATTGTTATAAATAAAACTGCAAAATCAATAAATAGCAATTGTGACTAATGTTGATTGAGGAAGATGAATATAATAGGAAAATTGTTAAAATTCCTAAATTTATTAGGATAAATGTTGTAGACACCAATTAGGAAATTTGAATTTATATACCGCATTTAGACACGAGGTTAAGCTTAACTTGTGGAATAAGTCTACCCGGAACCAACCGACATATCCAGCATCCACAGGTGGTCAGCTGAATGTGAGGGGTAAAATGCGTCAAGATAAATGTACTAAGGCATGAGGTTGAGTTCAACTTGTGGTATAAGTCTGTCCGGAACCGACCGGCAAATCCAACATCCATAGGTAGTCAACTTTATATGAGAGGCCTAGTGCATATATATATATATATAATAATAAACCAATAAATAAATAAATAGATAAATAAATGAATAAGAATAGTAATTGCCTGTTGGGGTACAACAAGTAGATACCTTGGGAATGATAAATGGTTGCCTTAGGAGAATTTGACCGTTATGGCCATAAAGGGCAATAAAAATATAAACAAAAGAAAATGGGTGTCATAAAGGGAATTGATGGATATTTATTGTCGTTTAAATACTAAGTCCAAATTAGGAAAGAAATTAAATAAATACCCTAAGGAAAAAGGGATACAACCGTCCTTAATTATGTTAATAAATATATAGCATAAATAATAAAATATAGTTGGACTTTGTAGGTTAATAATATAAAAATATTATTGACCATAGTAACCCGTCACGATAACTAATCGTATGCGTATAGTATTTCCATGTAAAAGGACTAAACGGGAATGATTTAACAACATAGCCCACTTTATCCCAATAGGGAAACGTATTAGAGGATAATAGGTTACAAACCTAAAAACCCTCCCGTATAGTCTGCTTCCTGGGTCATAAGCGGCTAGGGTTGAAGAGTCCACCTGGGCATAGGTCTTTCAGTATATGGGTCTTAAACGACATGTGTGAGTATTGTCTACCCAAACCTGGAAGCTAAAAACGTCAGATATGGCTACCTACCCTACGGGAAGTAGTAAGCGATTAAGAGGGTTATCTAATAAGGTCATTTAGAAGGTATACCGAGTGATAAAATACCATCTCTCACCTTATGCGGGGTAAGGGTATATGCATGAATGACGGAAGCCTTAACTTGTAGGGTCGTAGCTAGTGCTCTCTAGTTTATGTTAACGTCGAATCAATTATCGAGGTATAATAAGTGACTAATAGGTCCGCTTAGGGTCTTAAGCGACCAGGGAGTATCCACCCAATCTGTCATTGATAGTGAGGCATTCAATAATGAAGGATGAGCGAACAAAGATATATATATATATAAACTCCGTAACTAGGGGTCTAGCCTCGATTAAATAACCAGTCATTTCTGGTATAAAGGCTTCACAAATATACGTGTAAACGTTCTATCTCGATATCACATTTTTTGGGAAAATCTACCTTGAGAAGGGTAATTAGATTTTTGCATAATTATACCTACAAGGTTGGGCTAGAATCACTAACCTTGGTAGGCATACATCTTGGGTTGAACCAAATGGGATACATCTATGTATTATAATCTGTGTTGTAAATTTCCTGTTCACTAGAATCTTGTTGTTCTGACCCTCCTCCTCATTACAGCCACCTAGGTTTTCTAGAGAAGGTCGGGTTCTCATAGGTGTTTTAGTTTGGCTTTTGGGTCTCGTTCTCTCTCATGCTCAGGTAGTTACTTAAGTTAATACTAGTTATCCTATTTTATTTCCGTTGTGAATTTTCTTTTATTGTACTCTGATTATGCTCATGCTCATTTATTGTAGGTACCAGATATACACGCTCCATGCATGGATGTGTTCAAGTATTATTTTTGTCGAAATTTGTGTGCTGGTAAGTGTGGGGTGTCACATTTGGTATCAGAGCTTAGGTTAACCGATCATAGGAATTAGTTAAATTAGGACTCGCGAGAGATGTAATTCGATTTTCTTTTTTTCTTCGTCTTTTTTACTCGACTTTAATTTATTTCGATGATGAAATTAGTCGTGGGCCTAATTATATAAAATGGGCTTTAAGCGACTAAGAGTTGGAATATGTTGAGTTAGGGTTTCTAGCCAATTCAGTCTTACCCCATAGTGCGTTGGCGATGTCGTTGTGAAGAGGATGAGGACACATATGGTGGATTCCGTTGATTCGAGTTTAGAGACCGGACGAAAATCTGGCTACAACGGAGATAGTTGGGATTTCTGGTTTTTGGTTTCGTTGGTAGTTCCAGTTAAGGCCATTGCTCGATCCAAAACGGGAAAAGTTCACGTTAGTATGTCATATCTATTTCGGAAATATAATTACAAGGTATATCCATTTGTTACTTCGTTGAAATTCTGAATCTACCTTGATTGAAACATTCAATTGAGTTCTTGGCCTTGTATTCGAGGAAATTTAATTTTTAAAACAATTTAGAGAAAATAAAAATGGGCTTTGAAAGTTTTGAAATACGGTTTTGGAAAATGGTTTTATAAAGGCTTAGTTTTGTAAAGATATGGTTTTTATAATTTTTATATATTCGTGTTTCAAAATTATAGGGCTATTGTGTAATTCTAATAAATAAATCCGATTGGTCGGAAAGATGAAACTAGAAATGACAAGGAATATGCCACTAAGCTTAAGAATAATAAATATATATTCCTTGTTATTTGTAGTATCCCTCTTCCTATATATATTGGATAATTTATTGAAATCATCACAATTAACCCTTAAGATTTTAAAAGCTCCAACATTTTTGAACACGAAAAGGTTTTTTAGTTTTAAATATGAACTGGAATATAAATAATAATACAATAATAAAAGGGATTTGTAAACACGAAACCGTTAGTTTACAATAAATTCCATTTATGGAAAAGTTTTAAAATTTTCTTTAGAAAGCCTAATGAAAATCCTTCATCTTGATTTTTGAGGTATTTGATTTTGTGAATAGCCTGTTTGTTGTTAGGTAGGCAAGGGAAAATACATTTTAATTTATATTACAGATTTGTAGATGAATTATTTTTGGATTTCGTTCGTTTGTTGTGTTGTCGTAGCATCGTTGTTAAGACTATAAATCCTTGGAGTTAGTTCGGAGCTTAACTACGGTCTTTAAATACTGCAGTGATGAGGATAATTATTTTTCTGATCGTGTCTCTTAAATGATAACACAAGACAATTAATATTTTAATTTGGCATAATAAGGCCAAGGTTCAACCTCTTCCCAAAGTCGTTTGGTAGTTGACCGTTTAGTAATATACTAGGACGGACAGTTAGTTGATGAGTTTTGGTACAACTTGGACCTAGGAATGAACCGTAAAAGTTGCATCCAAATTAACCCCTTAACTTCCTTCTTTCGTCCTTTCTTCCTCATCTAGCCGAACCATATCTCTATCCTTCTTCTCTTTCTTTGTTGTCGCCTCGTTTCCTCCTTTTTCCGTGCTTGTTTGCGCATTAGATCTTGCCTCACTAACACTCCAAGATCTAATTTGTTCTGTCCAACCATTTCTTGGCTTATAAATACCTGGTTGCAATATTCGATCCTACTCACACCATTTAAGTCTCCTCCTTAGGTAGAGATCATTTGGTTGGATTGGAATGAGCAAGAAGGTTTCATTGCTTTAGGGCTAAGGAAATTTGTCGAGGCAGTTGGACTTGCACCGGCCAATTGCTTCGAGATCTTAGAATATTTTGTTGTTGTGCTGCTTCCGCCTTTGCTATACCTTATTGGAATAGGTTCTTTCTAAGGCGATCGTCATTTCAGAGATGAAGATGAAGCTACTTTGGATGGTTTTCTGAGGAGAATCTCGATGAGATTTTAGAGGAATCTGTGTCTTACACGGACTTGAATGGTCTTTTGTTTGAATGAATTTGGAGATTTTGCAAAAAATCTCTTTTTCTTAATGTCAGGTTTTGAGTTCGGGAATCTATGTTCGAACTGCCCATGTAGACGTGTGACTTGTTTAGCACATCGTTCTATAAATGGGAAGTTATGACTAGATTTGTCTCATGATATAGAAATTAATCTATTTGATCGATGGCGTAACTATCATTTAATGTCACATCATATTTGATTCAACTTGTTATTCTTTTATGTGGTCTCACGGAGTTACTTTCTGTAATTTCACTTATCCATTTTGTCCTTTGACAATATTAGGTGAATATCCATGAGTGGAAGTTTTGTGGTAGGTTTCTTTTCTCATCCCAAATTCTCTCTTAGAAGAGATGCTGATGTCGGAACCTCCAACAATACCAATAGTGTTTGTAACATGAGATTGAGCATTTTGCTGCCATGATATGGTTAATTAAAGATCATAAAAGTTGGTTTAAGCTCCAGCCGCCGAGCAAGACATCTCGCGGTTTATAGCCATTGTTTTGGGAGTTTCGGTGTTGTTGTTTTGTCATTGTCTTTGTCCCTTTCCAGCATCGGGTTCTTCGCTTTGTGGTGATTCGTGCTTGTAACAGCTAGTGTTGTTTAAATCGCACGGCTTAGGTTAATGAGATTTCTATGTTTGGAATGCTTATGTCATTCACACATGCTTGTTCGAATGAAATCTCAATTTTCTTATCTAAACTAGCAGTGTCCTAGAGTTGGAAAGAATAGAATTCAGTGTCGGATAAATTTTAGTAAAGGACTGGTCCTACGTCATGGGTATATAAAGAAATAAATCATCATTCCTTGTTAAAGCTAAAATTTATTTTTGATCTTTTGGGTATGATTTCAGTTTTTAGCATTTTTGATCTATTGACTGACTTCCTTTTTTCGCTAAAATGTGACTTGAATCGTTTAAATTTCCGCAAAATACGTTTTTTAAAGTTTTGGAAAAATGTAGTTTGAAAAAAAAAAACTATTTTTAACCGTTTTTTAATTTTTAACTGATTTACTTTCTTTTGTTTCGGTTTGTGCAAAAACGCGAAATTTGGATATGCCAATTTATGCATGTTTAAACATATGTTCTACATTAAGTAGACGATTTGAATAGCGTAAAGTGCACATTACCGAAATTTTGTTTTTTCATACGAATATCATATGGAAAGTAAAGCAGTATTGAAAAGGAATTTTCAAAATAAACATTAGAAGTTTTTAAGAGGAAATTTATTTTTGTGAAAAAATTTGATTTTTGGTCACATGAATAGCGTAAGGAAGATGTCTAGATGACTTATGTGCGCGTTTTAGCGTGCAGTAGGACCAATGATACGATAAAAAGGTTAATGACAACAAGGACAATGATGTTTTGGCCTTGGAAGCGTTGTTTTCATACCATGTCAACAATGCGTGACAGCTATTAATTAACTCATTTTACATCTTGGTGCTTGTTTTAAGCCTCCTTTATAGTCTACAGATGCAAATTTTGGATTATTTTGGGAAACTGAGGTGAAAATTCCATTATAGGATGGGAAATGGAATATTAGTAGGTGGGAGAAATGTTAAAATTCTTCTCTTTGATTTCATTTTTTTTAGGAGAAATTAAATGGGAAACGATTAGACTACGTGACATTTTGGATGGTAGGGTTTGGATGCAAAATTGGTTGCTTCACACTTTTATTCGCAATTTGCGAAGGTTATGGATGAAAAAGAATTTTTGAAATTTGCATTCATATAAAACTGGCAGTATATTTAGGATGCTTTGCATCAGGTTTTCAAAAGTGTTTTAAATTTTATTTCATACATGTAGAGGGCCCAATTTAGAATCATCTTGCATGCATGTTTTATGGTTGAAATGCATTATGTACACCATGCACATATACAAATGGTTGCAAAGTGGATGTACACAAATTGGTTGTGTAGGATAGGGCAACTAAGTGTCAGAATTTCGGGACGAAATTCCTTTTAAGGGGGGAAGAATGTAACAACCCGGAATTTTGACAATAAATGGTTATTTAATTAAAATCTCAAAACTTGGGATTTTTTGCAAACGATGGAGTTTGTCCATGAAACTTTATCCAATGCGTTCGTCTCGAATTCTGGTCAACTTTCATGTTTGGAATTTCGCGAACAGAGTCCGTATGAAAAAGTTACGGACGAAAATGGACGAAAAATAAATAAATCAGAAATTTAATATATATTATACCTTATATAACTACCTGACCTAGGCATCTGCTGGCCTAGGCAATTGAACATAGTGGTCGACCGTTATGGTCAACCTACTGGGCGTCAGTTTACCCAGTGATGGCTTGGTTTTTAGGGTTTGGTTTATAATATTTGTAACACTCTGTAATTTTACAATATTAAAATTGACAAATTAAAGAACACTTAATTTTTATAAGAAGAATTAAGGGAAACGGGTTGCGCCATTGCATTCGTCTCAGAATTCTGCTTGAGATAGAGTCTGAGTTTACGTAAAATGGATACAGTATGAAGAAGTTATAGAGCTTAGAAGATTTCAGTTTAAACCAGAATTAAAATAATAATTAAAATCAAATTCGAAATTCAAATCAGCAAGAAGTGGGATGGGCGGGAACTATCCCGCTCTAGGTTGTCGACCCCCCTAGGGGAGTCGACATAGGTGTCGACCCCCTATAGGGGTGTCGACCCCTCCCCCCTCCCCCGATAGGGGTCGACCCCATCGGCCAGATCTGGGCAGTGACGAATTTTGGAGAATTAGGGCTTATGTGGCAATCTCTGATTGGCTGGGTGATGTGTTTATCTGGTTTGGATGGTTTAGATGGATCCTAACCTAATCTAAATGCCCTAATACACCTATATGAACAGACCTAGACCTAACCCTAATTTCATTACACTAATTCATACGCCTCCATGCTGCCACAACCTAAACTAGTCTTTCTTCTACACTAAATCAAATCGGAATAGAGTATTCATATTAGAAGATAAGAATCCAATTCTACAACAACGGTTTAGCTAATCAAATTCAGAATACGGAATTCAGATCTATTTTCTCTTTTACCGTTGTGACTCCACGTTACTTTCACTTATAATTAATTAAAAGTAATTGTGATAAATTTGTGAATTGGACTATATGAACATGCCTGGAAGATGAATCATATCATGTTTGGTGAATTCTTATCTTATATATTCATACCTAAAGTTCATGTTCCATATGCCTTATTGGATCTATCTTATTGTTCTATGCCAGTTTATGTTCCAAATGCTAATTGGATCTATCTTATTGTCCTATGTTAGTTTATGTTTCATATGCTAATTAGATATATTTTGTTGCTCTATGCCAGTTCATATGCCTAATTAGATCTATTTTGTCGTTCTATGCCAGTTCATATTTCTTTTGCTTATTTTTATGTCAGTTTTGATGTCTTGGTTCTCCTGCCCTCTTCTCTTCTTTACCTTTTTATGAGATTAGGCTAACTGCGAGCCTAACATATTATTATATGTACGAATGACGTGGGAACATTGTGGGAAAAGTTTGGAGAAATTATTGAATAATATGCAGTTGGGCATAAAAAGACTTGAAATCATGTAATAGATTTGGGGCATGAATTGTTACAAATTGTTTACATGAGATTATGGACATAAATTTGGATTAAAATGATGAACATAATTTAGAATGGAAATTATAGGTATATATTATAATCCAAAATTTGAAATTGGGGACATGAATTGAGAAAGTGATAATGAACGCCTAAGACACGAGGTTAGATTCGAATTGCGGTATAAGACTGCCTGGAACCACCCGGCACATCCAGCAACCACAATTTTATAATCTAATGTGAGAGGTCAAAGGCAGAAATTAGATACGTAATAATGCAAAGACACGAGGTTAGATTCAGATTGGAGTATAAAACAGCCCGGAACCGCCCGTCATATCCAGCAACCGCAAGACGACAATCTAATGTGGGAGGTCTTGCAAGATTACGGTTATAATGAATTTATAAACACTTAACCAAGATAAGACATTTAGTAAGACATGGGGGTTAAGTGGGTGACGTGGGTGACATGGGTGACATGTGAAATATAATTTGAAGCACTTAACCATAGTGAAACATGTAAGAAGACATGGAAATAAGAAGGGGTTAAGTGGGAATTCCTAGTGGGGACAAAGCTTAGGAGGGAAGATTTGTGTCAAGTGTGTGGACCCTTTTCAACCAGTAACATTCTGTATCTATGTGAGCTCGAACTAGGTCGAGGACATGACACGCTTACTGGGTTTAATTGTAAGAGGTCAATAAAGAGTTAGCGGTGGCAACACAAGTCCAACGGAGTTATGTGCGTGCGTATGTCCGGGCTGGTAGGTAAGACGTTGTTTCATCATGTAGGTATAAGCCGTGCATTTTAGTAGTATCGGGTTGCCACTTTAGGGAGTGATACACCCTACTGTGGGACCAGCAACGGTATCTACGAGTTAGGGAGCCAATCGAATGGGGAGGATAGTGGGTACAACTAGTGGAGATAGGAGTAGGCGGCACCTATGACAGCAGCTAGGAGTACACGAAACTACTACTAATATTATTATTATTGGTAAGAGGGATCAACTTTCAGTATGGGACTAGTAATGTGCAGTGAAATTAGTATTGGTGCGGTGAAGGAATTATCTTATAGTGATTAGAAGCGCAATCAACGTTATATCTTGATCATCTTGTTCACCTTGTCATACTTGCTTATGTTACAGTCATTTCTTATATCCAGTTTATGTCCTTATCATGTTACTTCACTAATTATATAGTTAAAGTCACTGGACTCTCCAGACTTTATGTCTGACCCGTTTTGTTTCGCCTCTTTTCTTTCCTCCCTTCCCCCCAAGGTTCTCAGGGTGGGATTAGTGGAGCTTGATTTGGATTTCTTTCTTCTGTAAGTACTTGGAAGTGCTGAGAGTAATGCTCAGCTTTATCTCTTTTCCATTATGGCTATTTGGAGTGGGATTATGATTTTACTTTTATGTACTCTGATAATAAGTTTGTTCAGGATGGATATTTATGCGCTTGACTCTAGTATGTGGTTTTGATGTTGTAACCAAACATGTTTTGCTTTTCCGCTACAATGAATAAATTTTGACTTTTCTTAAGTACTATTTTATATATCTGTCTTGTGATATTCTATTCTATACTCTTATAATACTCCATGAAAGTTAATGCATTCCCTTAGTGAGTGACATTAATGGACGTGGGGTGTTACACGTGGTATCAGAGCTGAAGGTTACCAGAACAGATAAGAGATTTTTTTAAAACCATTTTCAAAAGCATTTTCAGAAAGAAGTATTTTAAAAACATGTTTTAAAGAGAGTATTTTCAAGAGAAAGGTTTATAATGAAAAATATAATCCCTAAGAGCCATATATCTATCTTTCGATTCTCTGTTTTGAATCTCTCCCTTTTTCCTTTCAGTATGTCTGGAGAACCTGAAATAACCGAGTGCGTACAGATACTAGGCTAGTTCAGAAGGTATCTGGAGGCAAGGGCTAATGCCGCAGACCCAGCAAATGCTTCTCCTTCTCCTCCTCCCCTCCTCATGTAGACGCTTTTTCGAAGATTTGCAAAGACTTATGTGCGATGGGCGGAAAACCGTTTCATGGGACTGAGACGTTTGTCGAGGCTAGAAATTGGCTCAAGGAAGTGGAGGACTTGTTTGGTATCTTTGAGATAGACGATGGAAGGAAGGTTCAGCTAGCTGCTTGGTTGATGAAGGACGAAGCTTCCTTTTGGTGGGAAGTAACTAATGGAGGACGTCAAGTTGAGACGTGGGTGGATTTTAGATGAAGGTTCGAGCTGAAATTTCTTTCACAAGCAGAGGAGAGTTTATACATGGAAAGGTTCTTGGCTTTGAAACAAGGGAGTTTGTCTGTAAAGGAGTACGTTAACAAGTTTAACCAGTTAGCAAGATTTGGTATGGAATTAGTTAATACACCACATAAGAAGGCCTTGAGATTTGCCAAGGGTCTGAATGAACCATTGCACGGGTTAGCTATGTCCCACCTTCCTATAGGGGCTACTTTTGAGAAACTGGTTGATATGGCACTGATGCATGAAGAGGAGAAAGGTGCTAATGCTAATAAGGCATAGGATAAGAAAGGGGATGAAAAGAAAGCACAACAACAACAAAAGAAAGGTGGTAAGGATAACAAGGGCCAAGGGAAGAAAAAGTTCTTTAATTGTGGAACACCGGGCCACTTAAGCAAGGACTGTAGGAAGAAGAAGAAGACAGATTGCTTCTAGTGTGGTGAGGCGGGACATATGATTAAAGACTGCCCAAGGAGGCAAGGACAAGGACAAGGACAGAGGACAGGATCTACTTCTGGAGGGAAGGTTCATACTCTCATGGCACCTACGCAAGAGAGAGGTAGAAACATTTCTGTTGAAAGTTTAATTTTCCTTTTTGATTATCCTGTTCGAACTTTGTTTGATTCTGGCGCTTAACATTAGTTGAAATACTGCACCTAAATACTAGTCTAGTTATGGATCCTGTTGTAGTCTCAAATCCTATTGGGGGTACAACTCATTTTCTATGTTATGTCGGGATTTTATAATATATGTGTATGGCATTGAGTTTGAATGCAATGCTTATGTGTTTGGCTTCACGGGCTATGAGTTGATTCTAGGAATGGATTGGCTAACCAGGTATGGTGCTATTCTCGATTGTGAAAAGAGGGTAGTTAGATTGTTGACTAGCTTAGGTAATACTCTCGATATCTCATGCGACCCTAAGGGCTCTGTTATGCTTAGCTACCTAGAATCACTTGACACATCTATTGATGATTTGCAATCTGTTCGAGTAGTCTGTGAGTATGCAGATGTCTTTGAGGAGGTTAGGGGCTTACCTCCAAAACGCGAGATAGATTTTCGTATATACTTGGTGGACAATGCAAAGCCAGTTGCATTGCCGGTGTGCTACATGGCTTCAAGAGAAATGAGGGAGCTGAGTAAACAAGTGAAAGAGTTGCTTGAGAAAGGGTTAATAAGAAGAAGTATCTCGGAGTGGGGTGCTCCGGTTATTTTTTCTATGAAGGCTGATGGTTCACTTAGATTGTGTGTGGACTATAGGGAGCTGAATAAGCTCACGAAGAAAAACAGACATCCATTGCCGAGGATAGATGATATGTTCGATCAGTTGGTTGGTGCTTCGGTTTTCTCGCAGTTGGACTTAGCTACAGGATTTCATCATTTGAGAGTAGCTGAGGATAGTATAGATAAGACTGCTTTTAGGACTCCCGACGGTTTCTTCGAGTGGCTCGTCATGCCTTTTGGTTTGACGAATGCACCCGCATATTTCATAGACTTGATGAGTAGGGTGTTTAGGAAGTTTCTAAACAACTTTTTGGTGGTCTTTATGGATGATATTTTGATATTTTCTAGAAGCGAGGAAGAGCATGCCCTACTTCTTAGGGAAGTATTAAAGACCCTTCGAGCAAATCAACTCAAAGTTAAGTTCTCCAAATGTCATTTTTGGAGGAAGGAAGTGAGATTCTTAGGGCACGTGGTCTCTAAGGAAGGGATAGCTGTGGATCCCGCGAAGGTAGTGGCAATCCAAGATTGGAAGGTTCCTAAGAATGCAACAGAAGTAAGAAGTTTTCTTGGTTTGGCAGGCTATTACAGAAAATTCATTAAGGACTTTGCTAAGATATCAGCCCCACTTACATGGTTGACGAAAAAGAATTTGACCTTTTCTTGGGATGTTGACTGTGATGATGCTTTCCAACATTTGAAGAGGGCATTGACGACAACTCTAGTTTTAGTTTTGCTTGATGGGAGTAAACCGTTCACAATGTATACCGATGCTTGTGGGATAGGGCTTGTCGCAGTTTTGATGCAAGAGGGAAGGGTAATATGCTATGGTGGAAGGCAGTTAAAGGCCCATGAGAAGAATTACCCTACCCACGATTTAGAGTTAGCTACCATAGTTTTTGCACTTAAGTCATTGCATCACTATTTTCTTGGTGAGAGGTTTGACTTGTATACAGACCATAAGTCACTAAAATACTTGTTCTCTCAAAAAGATCTAAACGTAAGGCAACAAAGGTGGATGGAGTTCTTAGCATCCTACGATTTTGAGATTGCATATACCCCTGGCAAGGGTAACATTGTAGTGGACGCCTTGAGTAGAAAGAAGTTGACTTTGAGTCCTTTGTTTGTCGAGTGGCGGCAGAGCTTAGAGTATATCTCTACCTTTGACTTTAGACCCTCTATTGATTATGTACCCGGTTTGTTGGCATCGTTAGAGGTGTGACCTATGCTTTTGGGACAGATAGGTATGGCACAGCAAGATGACCCGCAGTTGATGGAGATAGTAGACAAGATCATAAGAGGGGAGTCTTCGAGCCATTTTAGTAGGTATACTATCGATGACAAAGGTTGGTTGCGTAGGGATGGGAGACTTTGCGTACCTCGAGACGAGAGTTTGAGAAAGACAATCCTTGAAGAAGCACATCGTTCTAAGCTGACCATACATCCCGGTAGAGACAAGATGTATAGGGATATAAAGCGAGTTTTTTTTTTGGGTCGGAATGAAGAAAGATGTGGCTAGGTTCGTTTCTAGATGCTTAGTATGCCAGCAAGTCAAGGCTGAGCAAAAGAAGCCTGGTGGTTTTCTTCACCCTTTAGAGGTTCCACAGTGGAAATGGGAAAGTGTTTCCATGGATTTCGTCGATGGGTTGCCGAGGTCAAGGAAGGGTAATACGGGGATTTGGGTAGTAGTGGATAGACTTACTAAGAGCGCCCAATTCATTCCCGTTAAGAGTAAAAGGACAGCGGCATGGTTAGCATCTGTTTATCTCCGAGAGATAGTTCGTCTACATGGCATACCTTCTAGTATTGTGAGCGATCGAGATCCCATTTTCACTAGTGAGTTTTGGAAGAGCTTGCAAGAGGCGGTAAAAACGCAATTGTGTTTGAGCACCGCTTATCACCCTCAGACGGATGGCCAAACCGAAAGAGTGAATCGTAATCTAGAAGATCATTTAAGGTTATGCATCTTGGACTTTGGAGGGACATGGGAGGAACACCTTCCATTAGTAGAGTTCGCCTACAACAATAGCTAGCAGACTAGTATCGGCATCGCACCTTTTGAGACTTTATATGGGCGACCTTGCCGATCACCGACTTGTTGGTGGGAATCTACAAATAAGATTTTGCTTGGGCTCGATATGGTTAGAGAAACTTCGAAGAAGATAGACTTAATTCGGAGATGCATGAAGATGGCACAGGACCGGAAAAAGTCATATGCTGATAAGAGAAGGACCGATCTTAAGTTCGATGTTGGAGACATGTTCTTTATTAAAGTATCACCGTTGAGGAACGTAGTTCGCTTTGGAACTGTAGGGAAATTGCCACCAAGGTTCGTAGGGCCATTCCCCATTATAGAGCGAATTGGACAGATGGCCTACAGAGTGAAGTTGCCAGAGAAGCTTAGTGGTGTGCATGACATGTTTCATGTGTCGCATTTGAGGAAGTGTTTACATGATACCGCGGAAGTAGTAGAGCCGAGCATGCTTAGAGAAGTGGTAGTAGAGCGGGATGACACAGTTAGATGAGTTCCTACATGCATCCTTGGGTCGAAGGTCAAGAAATTACGCAACCGAGAGGTCAAGTTGGTTAAAGTCCAATGGGGAGATGATCAAGGAGACATGACTTGGGAGACTGAAGACAAGATACGTGCGTCGTACCCTTTCCTTTTTGAGGGTATGTTCTTAACTTCTCCTTTTTCTATCACTTTGTTTATACTTGTTCTATCGTTTAGTGTATCCTCTTGATTATATCTTCGATCTTTAGATAGAAAATCCTATGGTTGTAAACATGTGTTTGAGACATGTTATGTTTGGTGGATGCAAGTGGATGTAAGTGTTTGCTAGTGGTTGCTCATGGATGCACTTACACACACGTTAGGCACTAGATCGGCTCAATCACTTTCATATAGCATATGAATGAGTGTGCATATTTAAGTTAATGGATGTATATTGAATGTATTATCATATGGACGTTGCATTTGAATGAATGGTTGTGCACTCATATAGAAATAATATGTATCATTAGGATTCTTTTGCATACATAATGGATGCATGGCACTATCATGTTTTGCATTAAGGAGGTCAACTGAATCAGTAGACCGCCTGATCTTTACATTAGATAAGGAACATATACACACACTTTTGCATATGTTCATATAGCATTAGAAATCTTTTAAGGATAATGGATGCTGGTGGATGATTGATGAGTAGATGGATGATTGGATGGTAGGATACATTCTTCTTAACTTGGAGATCTCGGGGACGAAATCCTTTAAGGAGGGGATAATGTAACACCCCGTAATTTTATAATATTAAAATTGACAAATTAAAGAATACTTAATTTTTACAAGAAGAATTAAAGGGAAACGGGTTGCGCCATTGCGTTCGTCTTGGAATTCTGCTTGAGATAGAGTCCGAGTTTGCGTAAAAACGGATAAAGTATGAAGAAGTTATGGAGCTTTGAAGATTTCAGTTTAAACCAGAATTGAAATTATAATTAAAATCAAATTCGAAATTTAAATCAACAAGAAGCGGGATGGGCAAGAATTATCCCGCTCCAGGGTGTCGACCCCCCTAGGGGAATCGACATAGGTATCGACCCACCTATAGGGGTGTCGACATAGGTGTCGACCCCCCCCCCCATGATAGGGGTCGACCCCATCGGCCAGATCTGGGCAATGACGATTTTTGGATAATTAGGGCTTATGTGGCGTTCTCTGATTGGCTGGGTGATGTGTTTTTATGGTTTGGATGGTTTAGATGGATCCTAACCTAATCTAAATGCCCTAATTCACCTAATACACCTATATAAACACACCTAGACCTAACCCTAATTTCATTACACTAATTCATACGCCTCCATGCTGCCACAACCTAAACTAGTCTTTCTTCAACACTAAAGACAATCGGAATAGAGTATTCATATTGGAAGATAAGAATCAAATTCTACAACAATGCTTTAGCTAATCAAATTCAGAATACAGAATTCAGATCTATTTTCTCTTCTACCGCTGTGAGTCCATGTTACTTTCACTTATAATTAATTAAAAGTAATTGTGATAAGTTTGTGAATTGGACTAAATGAACGTGCCTGTAAGATGAATCATATCATGTTTGGTGAATTCTTATCTTTTAGATTCATACCTAAAGTTCATGTTCCATATGCCTTATTGGATCTATCTTATTATTCTATGCCAGTTTATGTTCCAAATGCTAATTGGATCTATCTTATTATCCTATGTCATTTTATGTTCCATATGCAAATTAGATCTATTTTGTTGCTCTATGCCACTTCATGTGCCTAATTAGATCTATTTTGTTGTTCTATGCCAAATCATACTTCTTATGCTTATTTTTATGCCAGTTTTGATGTCATGGTTCTCTCCCCCTCTTCTCTTCTTTTCCTTTTTATGAGATTAGGCTAACTGCGAGGCTAACATATTATTATACGTACGAATGACGTGGGAACGTTATGGGAAAAGTTTGGCGAAATTATTGAATAATATGCAGCTGGGCATAAAAAGACATGAAATCATGTAATTGATTTGGGGCATGAATTGGTACAAATTGTTTACATGAGATTATGGACATAAATTTGGATTAAAATGATGAACATAATTTAGATTGGAAATTATGGGTATATATTATAATCCAAGATTTGAAATTGGGGACATGAATTGAGAAAGTGGTAATGAACACCTGAGACACGAGGTTAGATTCGAATTGCGGTATAAGACTGCCCGGAACCGCCCGGCACATCCAGTAACCGCAATTTTGTAATCTAATGTGAGAGGTCAAAGGCAGAAATTAGATACGTTATAATGCAAAGACATGAGATTAGATTCGGATTGCAGTATAAGACTGCCCGGAACTTCCCGTCATATCCAGCAACCGCAAGACGGCAATCTAATGTGGGAGGTCTTGCAAGATTACGGTTATAATGAATTAATAAACATTTAACCAAGATAAGACATTTAGTAAGACATGGGGGTTAAGTGGGTGACATGGGTGACATGTGAAATATAATTTGAAGCACTTAACCATAGTGAAACATGTAAGATGACATGGAAATAAGAAGGGGTTAAGTGGGAATTCCTAGTGGGGACCAAGCTTAGGAGGGAAGCTTGTGTCAAGTGTGTGGACCCTTTTCAACCCGCAACCCATTCTGTATCTATGTGAGCTCGAACTAGGTCGAGGATGGGACACGTTTACTGGGTTTGATTGTAAGAGGTCAATAAAGAGTTAGCGGTAGCAACACAAGTCCAACGGAGTCATGTGCGTACGTGGGTCCAGGCTGGTAGGTAAGACGTTGTTGCATCGTGTAGGTATAAGCCGTGCATTTTTAGTAGTATCGGTTTGCCACTTTAGGGAGTGATACACCCTACTATGGGACCAGCACGAGTATCTACGAGTTAGGGAGTCAATCAAATGGGGAGGATAGTGGGTACAACTAGTGGAGATAGGAGCAGGCGGCACCTATGACAGCACCTAGGAGTACACAAAACTACCATTATTATTATGATTAGTAAGAGGGATCAACTTTCAGTTTGGGACTAGTAATGGTGCGGTGAAATTAATATTGGTGTGGTGTAGGAATTATCTTATAGTGGTTAGAAGCACAATCAACGTTATATCTTGTTCATCTTGTTCACCTTGTCATACTTTGCTTATGTTACAGTCATATCTTATATCCAGTTTATGTCCTTATTCTATTACTTTACTAATTATATAGTGAACCTCACTGGACTCGCCAGACTTTATGTCTGACCTGTTTTGTTTCGCCTCTTTTCTTTCCTCCCCTCCCCCTCAGGTGCTCAGGGTGGGATTAGTGGAGCTTGACTTGGATTTCTTTCTTCTGGAAGCACTTGGAATTGTTGAGAGTAATGCTCAGCTTTATCTCTTTTCCATTATGGCTATTTGGAGTGGGATTATGATTTTACTTTTATGTACTCTGATAATAAGTTTGTTCAAGATGGATATTTATGTACTTGACTCTAGTATGTGGTTTTGATGTTGTAACCAAACATGTTTTGCTTTTCCGCTGCCGTGAATAAATTTTGAATTTTCTTAAGTACTATTTTATATATCTGTCTTGTGATATTTTGTTCTATACTCTTATAATACTCCATGAAAGTTAATGCATTCCCTTAGTGAGTGACATTAATGGACGTGGGGTGTTACAATATTTATAAAACGGATGGACGAATATAACTTAAAACTAATCCAATAGTTCAAGGCCAATTCCACCCCTATAAATAAATGGGTAAGGCCTCATTCTTTTCCACATAAATCTGTAGTGGCAGCGGAGCTCTACCATTTCCTCTTTCTCCAAACCTAATTTCTAAAATAAAAATATATTCATACAAACAAATCAAATCCAATTCATATGAAATTGAGAGGATTAGCAGATCTAATGGAAATGAATGCAAGTTGACACTTAAAATCAGATTCTCCCCACTCTTCCTGCTTTCAAACATCTCTACAGATCTAGAATTTTCCCCTTTCCAGATAAATTGTAGATTTATAAGAATTTGGGTATTATAGGCCTAAAGGGTACGAACTTTGGATTTGGGGACTATAAGGTGAGTGGGAAACTTATGAATACAGTTATAATAACTTATCTATTTCTTTTGAATTAGATCTAAATTTTTATGCCTATTTCCTATCAGATCTTCTCATTTATGTATTGTAATTTGATTGACATCTATGAAATCTGATTATAAACATTATTAAAACTTGTGAATTATAAGTCATGTTGATGCATAATATCAATTGTAGGATTCTTAAACTTGTTCACACATGTTCCTACAGTTACGTTGTAAAATATGTATGCTTGTTGCATAGCACTGTAGATCTGGAAATCAGTCCCATTAAACACTAATTAGATGTAGTTACATTCCAGATCTTTAGTTCAGTATTGAATAATAATGTATGTGAATTTGGGTAAAAAGATGCAATTGGTAAATTATGTGATTGTAATATTAAAGAAATATGTCTAGTTGTATTCAATATTGTTGGGTTTTGGCTTAATCGTTGTAAATGTGTCATTTTCCTCCTTTTGAAAAAAAAAGCATTATTTTAAAATCACAAAAGATATGATAAAAATATTAAAAAGGAAAAGTGGTGCAAATGTATGTATGTATGTGTGTGTGTATATATATATACATGTACATACATATATATGTGTGTGTGTGTGTAATTTGTAATTTGAATTGACTATTCCAAATTATATATTTACATATATTTCTTGTGATTTGGAAATATGTCAATTCCACTAATTAAGCATTATTTACAATGATTATGACTAACGTTCTTTTATGAGTTTTGAAACCTTTTGGCAGGATTAAATGCAAAATGGAATGTTTGGTTATTTACTTAACCAAATCATTTGATTCATAATAATTCTAATTAAATAAAAATAATAATTACGTTGACCGCACAAAACATAAAATATAAATATATACATATTATCCGTCCAAATCAGCGTAAAATGGTAAAATATACATTGTATGGAATGTTTGGATAAGGTTCATATATGGAATTATATGTAAATGAAATCCATATTGAATTAAAATATTTGTGGTGACCATTTGTAGCAATTAGTACAATTAATTGCTATAAATAGGACCGCAAAATCAATGAATAACAATTGTTACTAATGTTTATTGGGGAAAATGAATATAATAGGAAAATGGTTAAAATTCCTAAATTTATTAGGATAAATGTTGTAGACCCAATTTGGAAATTTGAATTTATAAACCACATTTAGACACGAGGTTAAGCTTAACTTGTGGAATAAGTTTGCCCAGAACCAACCAGCATATCCAGCATCCACAGGTGATCAGCTTAATGTGAGGAGTCAAATGCGTAAAGATAAATGTACTATGGCACGATGTTAAGTTCATTTTGTGGTAGAATTTTCTCGGAACCGACCGGCAAATGCACCATCCACAAGTAGTCAACTTAATGTGAAATGCCTAGTGCATAAATATATATGTATATAACAGTCAACCAATAAATAAATAGATAAATAAATGAATAAGAGCAGTAATTGCCTGTTGGGCTACAACAACTAGATACCTTAGAACTGACAAATGGTTCCCTTAGGAGAATATGACCGTTATGGCCATTAAGAGCAATAAAAATAGAAACAAAAAAGAATGGATGTCAAAAAGAGGATTGATGGATATTAATTATCGTTTAAATACTAAGTCCAAATTAGGGAAGAAATCAAATACATACCATAAGGAAAAAGGATACAACCTTCCTTAATTATGTTAATAAATATAGAGCTTAAACTATAAAATATCCATTTGATCTTCTACTAGCTGTTATACACAACTATTTTATAGCAGCATACACTTTTATTCAAAAACACATGCACTTTAGTTTTAAAATATAACTTTGCCCTTAAGTTTTTGGCTGTCACACTATGAGTGAAAAGAAGTATATACTTATTCTATCTCATTGATGGAGTGGATATGCTTAGGCTGTTGTAAATTTGTTTTAAAAAGAGGTGTATAAGATATCTTCTCATTGATATGCATGGCTAGAAATGTACACATATGTGTACTGACCATGTGCAAAAAGATTTCAACATATTAGATCTATGAATAACCGAATATTTTCTCATATATTTTCTATGTGCACATATATGTAATAGTCATGGTTCACTCCTAAGCAAAACAAAACCTTTTAAATATAAGATTTGACTGGAACACATGTGCTAGTGTACTAAATGGCAAATCAATGTACAAAACAATATTCTTATTAACTGGATTAGATTTATTTCTATCAAATTAAATGTCATATTCTATTACATATGTTCATATAAGAAGTAATAACATGTTTACTTTAAGTATAAAATAAATGTTACTATCTTGATCCATATATATGCTAAAAATTATATATATATATATATATATTATACATATACATTTTTTTCTTGAAAATTGGTTCCCTTTATTGTCTAAAAAAAACAGTACAAAAGACAGGTTAGCATACTAACTGATACGACCAAAAGCATATAAAAAAACATAACAAAAAATACACAAAAATTTACATCTAAAAAACACACTTTTGGCCCATGACGAGGCATGTGTCCCGCTGTTGAGTGCGACTCGTTGCACCTCACCCCCATCTGAGTGCTCCACTCGAGCATGATCAACTTGGTAGAGAAAAAATCACCCCAACAATCTCAAGGTCACTAACAAATATAATTGGCATCAAAATGCATTTATCTCCTCTTCATGCTAATCATTTCATCCAGTAGCAATTATCCAACACACCAACTCATACTGCATATACTGATGATCAAATTCATAAATTAGTTCACATGAATATGATCATCAATTGCAGAAAAGGCTTGAGACTGGTTTACAACATAAAAAAAGCATCAGATTAAACCATTTCGCTGCTATAATGTATGTCAACAACTTCATTCCATAATGAAATGAACAACCCAGTAGAACAATTAAATAACCGCATTAAGCTGGATTACAAAATCTCTCTCCGAGTAATCGACCCAAGTTGCAGACTCCAACTACTTCTTCTCAGAGAACAAATAAAAGAGCAGACCAATTTGAACATACTTGAAAAATAGTTTGGATCCAATACGCATCAGAATAAATTTTTTTAACAACACTTGTTACCACTCTTTGTCACGATGAAGTTTTCAATCATTGACGTGATAACACAAGAGATGAAGGAATTCCAATAAAACCAAATTTAACCCAATACCTTCTCCTCAGTGAATAGAAAAATGAGCAGACCGAATTAAGCTTGAAAATCAGTTTGTCAATATGCATCAGATCCCCACTTTAAACAAAAATAACTATGTATATTATAAACATTATCTGTCCTCAAGTTTTAAATTGTCCTCAAAACAGATCTATGTATATTACCCCAGATTCATGCCTTGCCGATATTATCTTAAACCGTTAACGCCCATAATTGTGGCAAAAAAACCAGAACGCATTCGAGAACTCCGACCACATGCAAAATCGACTAGAATAGATCAAAGACCATGAACCCCAAGCCGCACAAAATAAGTGAACCCCCTGAATCAACCCAAATAATAATAATTAAGTTTGAGTGAATCTCAAGAATCGTAGATGAGTAACCAATGTGATGCGTAGATCGACTTGATTTGGAGTTGGAGAAAACATAGATCTGGAATTGTAGGGTTGTTTCAGAAATAAATCGTGGTAGGAATCTGAAGCTGTATTCGGATATTCTCAAGGAATAGAATAAAATCCGATTTCAGTGCCTGTGAATCTTCTTGATATTTAGATCTGGATTTGAAATTGCAATATTAGAAACGAGATTTTAAATGGATTATCAACGGAGAAAGAATATTCCATTGAAATTTGTTGTGGAAACAATATGAAATACGAATGGCTTATCAACGAAATAGTGAATTTCGTTGAAGGTAGAAGACAAAATTTAGAATTGGATTTAGCAGGTTGAAGATGAAGCAGAGGGAAGCTCACGCGTGACGAAATCAGGCGAAATCACCTGTCGCCATCAACGAGCGTTCACCCCTATTTTTCTCCTTATTAAACATGTTCATATACTTAAGCTATTATAAATATTGATTAAAATTCTCTCAAATAGTTAAATCTAATTTTACTCAAGTAATTTTGTTTTAATATAAATCAAAACAAGTTTAAACGCAAAATGAAAATAATAATGTCAAAACAACAATTACCTGTGTATATATACAAGTTAAAAATATACACATGGGATTTAAACAAATGATTATTCAAAATTTATATAATATTCAAATTAAATATTATTTAATTGAATTTAAATACCAGATGTAAGCTATAAATTATAGACTATAAAGTTGGTCAAAAACTGGAACATTACATTCCTTCCCCCTTAAAAGAATTTCGTCCCCGAAATTAAAGAGTATCCCGAAGATTCCAGTTATATTCAAAATTATTGACTCAAATCAAAACACATACATGGGTCATCATCTAACAATCACAACAAACAAGGTATCCAAAACACACAGATTACCCATCAAACATTTCACAGAAATCAAAGCATTTTATACATCAGCAATTTGCTATCTATCGCAGCCATTTCCGTAACTAGAAATATCTGTTATTACAGTTGGAAAACATTTCCATTTCTTATCCATGCATTCAATTTCTCAACATTCATCAGTTCATAACCGTAAATTAGTAAGAGAATAATCCTCTAAGTATCAACCCCAAAGACCGAAATCAACATCAGATTAACACTCAGAAAATCATTTAACTCAACCAATCTCCAGTTAGGTTCCAATTCCTTAACTTCATATTTGGATTCCTTATTAATTCATATTATCTCATTTTCCATTTAGGAAATATCCTTAATTACATTTAGGAAATAAATCCAAAATTTATTTGCCTTATAAATTTGAATCAAACCATGTTCAAATATTCTTATGTGCTTCAAATTCCCTTTTCAAACTTTAATTCGTATTCAACATGCCACTCCAATTTACTTAACTGATGTTAAATTCTAATCACAATTCTCATTGTAAACTCGAAACTTTTGGATTTTTCCTAAAACAATTTGTTTTCCTCAAATAATTCCCAAATTGTCTTATTTATCTATTTCATTCTTATACAACTTCAGTTTGGTTCAATGTTGAACCATTTAAGTTCTTATAATCTCATTGATTATAATAACAATCGACACCTCCATATATAATAATAATTTCAGAAAATTATTCTTTTTATATCAAAATATCGTTTTGGGTAAAATAATTACACTTTCCTAGCTTTCAAAACAATATCGTGTCGAATTATTATGTTCAAGCGTTCGAAAACAATTTTCGATACAGTGTCGACTCCTGTATCGACCAAAATTCTTAAACCACTCGACAAACCAATCAACACAATATAAAACAATTTTTGTATCAAGTAACAAATACATGCTCATATATATATATATACACTCAAGCTCAATCTAGTGTATTACTAACCCCATCTCTATCGAGTTACGCCACCGATTCAAGGTAAGTACTCAACCTTATGCTCTGATACCACTGTAACGACCCAAGGAATTTCGACCTCGAAAATCAACATAAATATGTCTCATGTATAACATGTCGACCATTCAAGTATCATAAATACCGGATCATTAATAAAAGGAAGTTAGAGGGTGAGAAATAGAAAGATAGAAAAATAGAATAGAAGAAATAAGATAGAAGATAACAAAACACCAATAAAGTAACACGAATCTCACAACGGAATGAATAAAATATAATATATTTAACATCATTTAAAATACAAAATGGTATCAGTATTTACATACATCATCAGAGTATATCACATATATAATACAACGGAATAAAAATTATATATATATCGTTGAAGCCTCCTGCTCCAAGCTCCTCTAAGAATACCTGTAAATCCAGAACTACTTGACTACCCATACAAATTTGGGCACCAAAGAGTTTAGGGAAAACATAGAAAAATAAACTCTGGGTCAGTCATAGGACTTGTGTGAGTAAATGATTTTAAACAGTTTGAGAAATAAAAGGTATCTCATAAGACCACGCCGCACATAAACACGGAACGGGTTTTTCCCTTATGATAACCAACACAATTTGTATATCGATATCAGATAATATGATAATGTCTAGGGTTTTCAATATAAATTAGAATCTAGCAGAATGCTTGCATCTCACATTCCACATATATAGTTTAAAAACAAAACCGCGGGGATCTTATGAAAAATGGATTTCCAGCTATACAAGGTGTGGAACCACCTTCCGATAGTGTATCTCTAGAGGGGAATACACTGGGTTCAACACGAACATCTTGCAACCCGACCACACATGACCGACCACTCATTTCGCTTGAGTGTATCAAATGTATATCACCAACGGTTGGGAT
Organism: Allium sativum; assembly: GCA_030737875.1. NCBI lineage: Eukaryota > Viridiplantae > Streptophyta > Magnoliopsida > Asparagales > Amaryllidaceae > Allium > Allium sativum. The sequence continues at coordinate 663,731,919 of CM060919.1, forward strand.
CAACAACCATTTCGCGAAAGGGACAGAATCGATAGAATAAATAAGCAACTGAAATTTCTCTAGATAGGTGATAATACACCCTAATTGGGAGCGACCCACTTAGCTATGTTGCCTGCCCATTTTTTGTCATTTCCCAGTTGTGAAGCTTGAGGCTATACTTACCTTTTTGGATATATCACATCTTTATTTACTTTGAATGCCACATCGTCATACCTGCCAAAACACATTTGATTCCCCCAATACCACAGGTATAAATCTAAGAGAAACGAATTCCTCCGCCACTAACATAGCTTGAAGAGATCAGTCGTATGATCCGCTAGGCATACTCTGTCAGACATTTGTCTATACAAGTTGTCCTAGGACTGGACAAACCGAAGGAACTATTCTGTAAATTTATCTTAGGCAATTGCTAATCAAGATTGATAGAACAGCCCTTGCTTACTTCGTCTTCAGTTGTCTTTAATGATTTCTGACTCGTATAAACCGAATCGAAGTGGAATATAGTTTCCGGACTCTTCGAAACGATAACGTTAATATCTTTTACAGTCAAGTGATACTTAATAGTAATCAAATCAACATATTTCATATGGTTTCTACATCCCAATTGATTATTAGGATTAATTGGTAAAATTATTTCACATATAAGATTCAACTTACAGATTTTAAATGGTGATCTAATACAGGATGATTTACCATTAATGTTCACCTTACTACTCAAGTTAGAATAATCACAACATAACATAAATCGATCAATCATTCATTTTCACAACATAACTTATCGTTTATAGTTCGATAATTTCAATTCAACCAATCATTATTCAAAGTTGGTTAGTAATGGTTATTTCCATATTTTATCTATCTTAAATTTGATTCAGTTTACGCATCCACTCCTTTTATAGAAATTACTGATTATAACAGTAACATTATAATCCTTGCTCTGAGATATAAACATTTATTTTAGCCTTAAATTTATTTCTTTAAATAATTAAATTAATTAATTTATCTTTTATTTAAAATGGAAAGTAAATAATACTTCCTTAATTTTGACATAGTTGATTTTAATTCAGAATCTTTTCTGATTCATCTCAATACAATTTAATTTCCACTTATATTCTATTTTGCTATTTAACTCTATATATTCTATTATATATATATAACATTTTTAAGTTATAACTTTTGGGGATTTAATACCATTTGTTTCATTTCAACACATGATGACACTTCCCCTTCTTTCTTTCTTTTCTCTTATTTCCTTGCTTCTGTTCTCTTTGTTCTCTTTCCCTTTTCTTTTATTTAATTTTTTCTTCTAGCCCTAAGGCCCACCCGCATTTCGATCAGCTAGGATTTCAATCAAATACTTGTCCACCAATCTTCCAATCTTCTTCATTTGCTTCAATCACTTTTTAGGTGTTATTTCCTCAACACATACAGTTATCAAGACCCGCATCATAACTCCATCATTGTTGCTCCCTAAAACTATCAAATCATCCATTGTTGCTTCATCCGTAACCAGTACAATGGCCCTCTGAATTATAGGTATACATTGTTTATTGGGTAAGATACTAGACACTACACCGGTACACTCAATATCATAAAAAACACCATAAACTATGGTATTCGATAAAAAATTGCTTCTGTCGTATTTGATAAAACCTAGTACCATGGTCCTCTGAATTAATGGTCCTCTATGAATTAATGGTCCTCTGAATTATTGGACACTACACTCAATACCATAAACAACAAAATAAACTATTGTTTTTGCCAAATTCGAGCATTTTAACTTGCATCGTTCACTGACCTTTTTATACTGCCTCCCCTTCTCTCCTCTTTTCTTTCTTTTGTTGCTTCCGTTCTTCGCTTCTTCTTTTCATTGTCGTTGCTATGTGCTTCCTTTCTCTTTCAATCTTCCCTTCCTTTCTATTTCTTCTTATAGTTGCTACTGCCATTTCCCTTCTACATGTTCTGTTTCACATTCTCAGTGCACAGGGTACGCGTGCATGTGCACAACCACAACATCGATCAACATGACTCTGGCGCCATCACCACAAACGAGGTTCGGTCCCCTAAAACACATCCCCACCTCAGATCGTATTTTGGTAACCTAATTCAATATGTGGGTGTTCAACCCGAAGTACCAAAAAACAATCTTGGCACCTCGTCCACCTTTCTACCTCCTCTCGTCATCTCCCATTACTGGTCGACGCAGAACTTCTTCGGTGTGATGCTAACACATGGGCCGACCTTCACTTCAAATATGGGCCACTCGGTTCATCGATGGCAACGCAGTTCGTCATTACTCCAGCGTTCAAAAACAGACACAACATACCCATTTCAACATCAATCTCTTCGAATGTGCACTGGAAAAATATTTCGATACTTTTCCTTAATTCCCTGAGACTCTGCGCTTCTTCTGATCCGAGCTCGTGATCCACGACTACTCCATCCGCCCGAACTAGCCTACTTTCCCTTTTCCGATTAACCTAGATTATCTCACCATCCCAACGTTATAAATCGAAATTTTACTACCTAAATTCATGATTTGGACATACGAAATCACTTGTATACCTGAAAATCAAATCTAGGATGGTCGAAAATTCATGATTTAAAACCCTTTTACTGTGATTTATATACATCTACTCATATACTACATGATTTAAAGTGAAACTATTTTTAAAATGAAATATATACAAATTCAAACAATTCCAATGTTGGACTCAGATCCTAAAACACCGTAGGATTAGAATTTTTTAAGTTACTGAGTGAAATGTTTTCATTAGTTTTTGAACATACCGTTATGTTTAAATAGTTGCCAGTGACTCAATCCACATACATACTAAGTGTTTGATTCAGAGATGATATAACACATATATAAGATGCCTTACTTAGTATAATAACCAGAGTATGAAATTTAAATGAAAATTTAAGTGGGGTTTACTGACAAAATAAACTACTGTTGCTTGTAATTGTTTACTGGTTTTCATTTCAATTAACATGTTTTTGTTTTTCCATTTTCGACACGTAGATCTAATAAGCTAGATTTAATACCTTCATAAACATATATGCCTATATATATATATATATATATATATATATATAAGTCTACAACATATGTAACACCCCACGTCCGCTAAGGTCACTCATACCAGGGGAATGCCTTAGTTTCGGTGAAGTATTTTGAGTGAATATAGAACAGTAAAATTACAGCAAGACAGATATAAGTAATACTTGAAAATTTAAATCATCATTTCATTGCAACGGAAAGTAATACATGTTTGGTTACATCACAAAACCATAAACCAGAGTCAAGTACATAATATCCATCTTGATAAAATAGAAGTACATAATCCCACTACATAACTAATAGCCATAAAAGGAAAGATAAGCTCGGCTTCACTTCAGAGGTCCAAGCTCCATAGGATAGATACAGCAATCAGATCAAAGCCCACTAGCACCAGGCCCACTCTAATAACCTGGGGTTGGGGGAAAAAGATAAAAACAACGGGGTCAGACATAAGTCTGAGTGAGTCCTATAACCCTAACAATACAATCATTAAAATAACCAGAGAAGACATAAGTTGATATACGGTAACGACTGGGGATGAATGGCTACACTAAGCAGCTTGGTAAACTTAGGATAAACTAAGATCACCGTAAAGACGCATTTACCCACCCAAGGATAATTACTAAATTACACCGCCCCAGACCTACTCAAAGATAATTCCTACACTGCACCACACCAGTTTTACCTACCTAAGATTAATTCCTACTTAAAGGTTGATCCCACCCAAGGACTTATAAAATTTACTAATTAGTACCTGCGTACCCCTAGGTGACCAAGTAGGCGCCACGGGGCCCTACAATCCACTAGGTGTACACACTACTTCCCATTCGATCGGCTCCCTAACGTAGATACCCGTGCTGGCCCCACCGTGGGATGTATCATTCCCCAATGTGGCAACCTGATGGAACTAAAGGTGCACGGCTTATATCTACTCGATGCAACAACGGCTTACCTACCAGCCCGGGCCCACTCACGCATATGAAGCCCGTTGGACTTGCGTTGCCACCGCTAACCCGTTTGCCTCTTACAGTCAAGCCCAGTATGCGTGTCCCGTCCTCGACATGGGTCGAGCCCACAAAGATACGTATGGGTTACTGGTTGAAATGGGCCTCCACAAGCTACCCACCTAAGCTTGTCCCTTTTTCTAGTATATCCCACTTAACCCTTTAATCATGTTTTAATTACATGTTCCATTTTGGTTAAGTATTCTAATCGTATTTTCTATTGCCACCCAAGGCAACCACTAGATTTTCTCATGCCACCCGAGGCACCCACTTAACCCCTCATGTCCCTCTACATGCTAATGTGGTTAAGTGTTTCTTAATTAATTAATTAAGAACGTAACCTTTGTAAAGACCTCTCACATTAGACTGTCTTTTATGACCGCTGGTTAAGCCGGTTGGGTCCGGGCAGCCTTATGTCATAACAGAGTCTAACCTCGTGTCTTTACATTAATTACGTATTTAGTTTGTGCCTAAGACCTCTCACATTGGGCTAACATTTGTAGCAACTGGTTAAGCCGGTTGGGTCCGGGCAGTTTTACGCTACAACTGAGTCCAACCTCGTGTCTTAGTCAATTAATTACACCTAATTAATCACCCTCATAATTTTATATTAATTATCCCTAATTAATCAAGTTTTCTTAACATGGGTAGACCTAACTTAATAGGTAAATTCCCATGGGGTAGACCTAACTCAATAGGTAAATTCCCAACACATAGTATGGGTACACCTAACCAAATAGGCAAATTCCCATACTATGTTTATTTATTTTGTGTTATGCATAATTATATTAATTTCACACAATCTTATTAACTTATGCATTTAATTACCCCATCGTTCCCACGTAATTTCGTTCATGATATAACACATATAAAAGGTGTCAACTTGCATATGAATGAACATGTTTCAAAGGTGCCATCTTGCATATTAACAAACACATAACTTGCATATGAACTTGCATAATATGTCACATAACTTGCATATAATCTTGTATAACATGTCACATAACTTGCATATAATATGTCACATAACTTACATATTCACTTGCATAATATACTTGCATATTAACCCATAGACTTGCATAATGTGTCATCATGAACTTGCATATTAACAAACATGTAACTTGCATATTGACAAACATGTAACTTGCATATTAACAAACATGTAACTTGCATATTAACAAACATGTAACTTGCATATTAACAAACATGTAACTTGCATAGCATATCTTGCATATTAACATACATGTAACTTGCATATTAACAAACATGTAACTTGCATAGCATATCTTGCATATTAACATACATGTAACTTGCATATTAACAAACATGTAACTTGCATAGCATATCTTGCATATTAACATACATGTAACTTGCATATTAACAAACATGTAACTTGCATAGCATATCTTGCATATTAACATACATGTAACTTGCATATTAACAAACATGTAACTTGCATAGCATATCTTGCATATTAACATACATGTAACTTGCATATTAACAAACATGTAACTTGCATAGCATATCACCATGAACTTGCATAACATGCATATGATTACATAGCCCACAACTTGCATATTTAGCATCATGCAAACATAACATACATCATATTAAACTTGCATAAACTTACATACTCAACATGCATAAACATAAGATTAATGCTAACATCATATCATATGATTCAAGACTCATTAATCCACATACAAAACCATAAATCTCATCATATCTCATCTACTTAGTTTAACAAAAGATCATCAAAGTGATAGAAACTCACCACTAGCAATTTTGAACACCAAATGAAGAAGATTAAGATGCTAAGAAGGGATTAGAAGTTGATTAGAGAGTGATTAGTATGCAACCCTCTTCATAAAATTAGTGGAGGCCATGAGAGCTAGCATTTTGCCATAGTTTAGTCACTAGGTTTAATTATGAATGGATTAGGGTAGGTTAGGGTCTTATTTATAGATTAGGCAAGTGTTTTAGGCCATAGGATTAACCCTAGATTCAATCCAAGCCATCAAAGCATGTCTTGGGGAAGAAGTCAAGTGTAGGAACCATCTAGGGCCTTTAGATTAAAGATGGACCATGAGAACCATTCAAATGCAAAATCTGCACTTGAGCGAATCGGCCCACGGGTTGACAGCCAAACACCCTGGATTAACCCCTAGTCGACCCAGCGGGCTCGGGTCGACTTCAAAAATCGGCCGGTTCGGTTATTCCCCTCTCCCAATTCGCTGTTTTGAGCATTTTTGCATATTTATTTATTAAATTTTCAATTATATATATATATATATATATCAATATATATATATATATATATATATCTACACAACCCATTTCACTTAATTAAGTATACTTTAATTTGGGAATTTTCGTGAAACTTCGCGAGGCCATATCTTGGTCATACGGACTCCGATTTTCGAAAACTCGGACTCTATTTCGCGTATTTTTCCGAGACGAACGCAATGGCATAGCCCGTTTCCCTTGATTCCCATTTTAGAATTAAATTCTGCCTCGATTTATGTTATTACAGGTTATTGAAAATACGGGTTGTTACATTCTCCCCTCCTTAAAGGATTTCGTCCCCGAAATCTTCAAGTTAGGAAGAACGTATCCTACCATCCAATCATCCATCTACTCAAAGCATCATCCACGAGCAATCATTGTCCTTACAAGATTCTAAATGCTGGATGGATATATGCAAAAGTGTGTGTATATGTACTTACCTAATGCGAAAATCAGGCGGTTACTGATACAGTAAACCTCCTTAATGCAAACCATGATAGTGCCATGCATCCAATATGTATGCGAAACCCTATTGACACATACAAATTTCTACATGCGTGCACAACCATACACAAAAATGCATCATCCATATGATAACACAGCCATGATACATCCATCAATCTAACTACCACATCCATTTATGCAATATGCAACATGAAGTGACTGAGCCGATCTAGTGCCTAATGTGTGTATATATGCATCCACGAGCAACCACTAGCAAACACTTGCATCCACTTGCATCCATCAACCATAACATGTCTCAAACACATGTTTCAACCATAGGTTTTCCCTATCTAAAGGTCAAACAGGACTAACGAGAGGACCTACTAAAGATAAGATAAGTACTAGGCAAGCGATAAAGGAGAAGTTAAAAGACATACTCTCCAAAAGAAATGGATACAAAGAACGCATCTTCGCTTCCGTCTCCCAAGTAGCATTCTAACTAGCTGAACTTCTCTGTTCCTCAACTTCCTAGTCTCTGGCCCAATGATGCGAGTAGGAGCTCGTCGAATCGTCTCATCGTGCTCTAACTCTACTTCTTTAAGCAAACTCGGCTCTACCACCTCAGCGGTCTCATGTAAGCACTTCCTCAAATGGGACACATGAAATACATCCGGTACACCACTAAGTCTGTCAGGCAACTCCACTCTATATGTCATCCCTCCAATTCTTTCCTTAATGGGAAATGGCCCTACAAACCTTGGTACTTACTTCCTAACAGATCCAAAGTGAACCACATTCCGTAACGGAGACACCTTGATAAAAAGCATGTCCTAATATCAAACTCAAGCTCTGTTCTCCTCTTGTCCGCATAAGATTCCGCCGCTTTCATCCTTCTTCGAATCCAACCCATCTTCTCTGAAGTCTCCCTAACCATATCTGGCCCAAGCAAGATCTTATCCGTAGATTCCCACCAACATGTAGGAGATCGACAAGGCCTTCCATAAAGAGCTTTGAAATGAGCCATACCAATACTGGACTGAAAGCTGCTATTATATGCGAACTCCACCAACGGAAGATGCTCTTCCCATGTACCTCCAAAATCCAAAATACATAACCTCAAAAGATGTTCTAGATACGGTTCACCCTCTTGGTCTGACCGTCCGTCTGAGGATGAGATGCGGTGCTCAAACACAACTGAGTCCCTACCGCCCTCTTGCAAAATCTTCCAAAACTCACTAGTGAAGATAGGATCTTGATCACTCACAATGCTGGAAGGTACACCATGAAATCTAATAATCCCTTGAAGGTAAACTGAAGCTAGACATGGAATAGTCCTCTTGCTCTTCACGGGTATGAAATGGGCACACTTAGTAAGTCTATCTACCATAAGCCCAATCCCCGTATTACCCTTCCTTGATTTCGGTTATCCAACGAGGCACTATCCTACTTCCTATTTCGGAACTTCCAACGGGTGAAGCAACCCTCCGGGTTTCTTCAGATTGGCAAAAAGGAAAACTCGCTTTATGTCTTGGTACATCTTGTCCCTACCGGGATGAATGGTCATCTTCGACCGATGTGTATCATCAAGTATAGCCTTCCTCAAACCCTCGTCTTGCGGTACACAAAGTCTACCGTCTCTACGCAACCACCCCTTACTATCTAGGGTGTACCTACTCAAATGGCTGGACGACTCCTCCCCCTTATGAGCTTCTCTCATAGCTCAACCTACTGTGGGTCGTCTTGCTGTGCCTCGCCACCCCGTCCCAAAAGAGTAGGCCTAACCTCCAAGGAGGCTAGCAAACCGGGTACAAAGTCAACGGAAGGTCTAAAGTCAAACATAGAAATAAACCCTAAGCTCCGTCGTTTAATCGATCAATGAACTCAAGGACAACCTTTTTCTTCCTAAGGCGTCTGCTACCATGCTTCCCTTGTTAGGGGTATACGCTATCTCAACTCATAAGATGCTAAGAATCCTATCCAAAATCGTCACAACTGTCCATCTCTCACGCAGACCACCCTAGTCGAATTCGACATCCCCCAAATGCAAGCCCCAAAGGCCGAAACCAATATCAGACAAACACCCAAGGGATATCTCCTTCGAGTTCAGGCAACCTACGTGAGATGATACTAAAAATAATAATAATAATGGCTAAACAATTAAGCCTTTGACCAACTTTGGATGTCCTTGCCAGTCTCGCTCCAAAACCACTGTTTTATCCCATAACTGGCTTTGCTCAACCTATTGAGCACATATGAAAACTTATTTCGCTCCTAGAAAAGACCAAGATGTCATCCACAAAGACCATCACAAACTTATTTAGGTACTCTCTGAACACCCTTCTCTTCCAATCAACAAAGTATGCGGGGGCGTTCGTCAAACCAAATAGCATCACCAGCCACTCATAAAACCATCCGGAGTCCTAAAGGCAATCTTCTCTATACTATCGTCAGCCACTCTCAACTGACGAAACCATGTGGCTTAGTCCAACTGCGAAAATACTGAGGCGCCAACCAACTGATCAAAGAGATCATCAATCTTTGGCAATGGGTGTCTATTCTTCTTTGTGAGTTTATTTAGTTCTCTTTAGCCTAAACAAAGTCTGAGGGACCCATCCGCCTTCATGGCAAAAACTAATGGAGCGCCCCACTCCGATATACTTCTTCTTATGAACCCCTTCTCAAGCAATCGCCTACTTACTTATGGAGTTCCCTCCTCTCACGAGGAGCCTTGTGGCACACTGGCCAAGTCACTGGTTTGGCATTGTTTACCAGATATATTCGGAAGTCAATCTCCCGCTCCGGAGGTAAGCCCTTCACCTTCTCAAACACATCCGAGTATTCCCGGACCACTTCTAACAGATCGCAAACTCTCGACCGACGTGTCCAGCGATTCTAGATAACTTAGCATAACAGTCTCTATGGGATTACAAGAGATCTCGAGAGTGTTACCCAAGCGGGTCATAAGCCTAACAACTCTCTTTTCAAAATCAAGAATGGCATCCCTACTGGATAACCAGTCCATGCCCAAACTAACCCATAGCTCGTGAAGCCCAACAAGCATCACCTCCAAACTCAATGCTAAGTATAGAAACTTTCAAACCCAAACACATCATGGAGCCCAATTGGGTTTGAAACAACTAAGGGATCATCTACTAAACTGGTGTCTAAGTGCAGTGACTCACTAACAATGATGAGATAAACGAACTTAATGCATCCAAATCAAATAAAGTTCGAATCGGATAATAAAGAAATCCAAATTCCAACCTAGACGGTCTTATCCCCATACGGCACCCTAGTCGTGAGGGAATACAACTACCCTCCAGAAGATTCCATACCTTGTCCTTGCTTCTTTGGTCAATCCTAATAAGGTGTCCTATTCCTCCCAAAAGGATAACTACTAGCCTTCTCCTTCCCATTCTCCACTCGTAACCTCCCATCAATGAGGCTTCGTCCTTTATTAACCAAACAACTATTAGAGCCTTCCTCCCATCGTCCATCCAATAAGTACTTACAAGTCCTCCTCCTTCTTGAACCAACTTCTAATCTGATTTACGTCTAATTCCCTTGAAGCGGTTTTCCATTCTTATCTATCTTAGAAAGATCATCTACACATGGAGGGGAAACTCAAAACGAGAGAGAAAGAGATTCAAACGGAGAATTCGAAAGATAAAGATATGGCTATCGGGGATTATGCTTTTCTCAAAAACTTTTCTCTTAAAAGACATGTTTTTGAAAACATTCCTTCAAAAATTTTCTTAGAAAAATAGTTTTTCTAAAAAATTTATCTGTTCTGGTAACCTTAAGCTCTGATACCACGTGTAACACCCCACGTCCGCTAAGGTCACTCATACCAGGGGAATGCCTTAGTTTCGGTGAAGTATTTTGAGTGAATATAGAACAGTAAAATTACAGCAAGACAGATATAAGTAATACTTGAAAATTTAAATCATCATTTCATTGCAACGGAAAGTAATACATGTTTGGTTACATCACAAAACCATAAACCAGAGTCAAGTACATAATATCCATCTTGATAAAATAGAAGTACATAATCCCACTACATAACTAATAGCCATAAAAGGAAAGATAAGCTCGGCTTCACTTCAGAGGTCCAAGCTCCATAGGATAGATACAGCAATCAGATCAAAGCCCACTAGCACCAGGCCCACTCTAATAACCTGGGGTTGGGGGAAAAAGATAAAAACAACGGGGTCAGACATAAGTCTGAGTGAGTCCTATAACCCTAACAATACAATCATTAAAATAACCAGAGAAGACATAAGTTGATATACGGTAACGACTGGGGATGAATGGCTACACTAAGCAGCTTGGTAAACTTAGGATAAACTAAGATCACCGTAAAGACGCATTTACCCACCCAAGGATAATTACTAAATTACACCGCCCCAGACCTACTCAAAGATAATTCCTACACTGCACCACACCAGTTTTACCTACCTAAGATTAATTCCTACTTAAAGGTTGATCCCACCCAAGGACTTATAAAATTTACTAATTAGTACCTGCGTACCCCTAGGTGACCAAGTAGGCGCCACGGGGCCCTACAATCCACTAGGTGTACACACTACTTCCCATTCGATCGGCTCCCTAACGTAGATACCCGTGCTGGCCCCACCGTGGGATGTATCATTCCCCAATGTGGCAACCTGATGGAACTAAAGGTGCACGGCTTATATCTACTCGATGCAACAACGGCTTACCTACCAGCCCGGGCCCACTCACGCATATGAAGCCCGTTGGACTTGCGTTGCCACCGCTAACCCGTTTGCCTCTTACAGTCAAGCCCAGTATGCGTGTCCCGTCCTCGACATGGGTCGAGCCCACAAAGATACGTATGGGTTACTGGTTGAAATGGGCCTCCACAAGCTACCCACCTAAGCTTGTCCCTTTTTCTAGTATATCCCACTTAACCCTTTAATCATGTTTTAATTACATGTTCCATTTTGGTTAAGTATTCTAATCGTATTTTCTATTGCCACCCAAGGCAACCACTAGATTTTCTCATGCCACCCGAGGCACCCACTTAACCCCTCATGTCCCTCTACATGCTAATGTGGTTAAGTGTTTCTTAATTAATTAATTAAGAACGTAACCTTTGTAAAGACCTCTCACATTAGACTGTCTTTTATGACCGCTGGTTAAGCCGGTTGGGTCCGGGCAGCCTTATGTCATAACAGAGTCTAACCTCGTGTCTTTACATTAATTACGTATTTAGTTTGTGCCTAAGACCTCTCACATTGGGCTAACATTTGTAGCAACTGGTTAAGCCGGTTGGGTCCGGGCAGTTTTACGCTACAACTGAGTCCAACCTCGTGTCTTAGTCAATTAATTACACCTAATTAATCACCCTCATAATTTTATATTAATTATCCCTAATTAATCAAGTTTTCTTAACATGGGTAGACCTAACTTAATAGGTAAATTCCCATGGGGTAGACCTAACTCAATAGGTAAATTCCCAACACATAGTATGGGTACACCTAACCAAATAGGCAAATTCCCATACTATGTTTATTTATTTTGTGTTATGCATAATTATATTAATTTCACACAATCTTATTAACTTATGCATTTAATTACCCCATCGTTCCCACGTAATTTCGTTCATGATATAACACATATAAAAGGTGTCAACTTGCATATGAATGAACATGTTTCAAAGGTGCCATCTTGCATATTAACAAACACATAACTTGCATATGAACTTGCATAATATGTCACATAACTTGCATATAATCTTGTATAACATGTCACATAACTTGCATATAATATGTCACATAACTTACATATTCACTTGCATAATATACTTGCATATTAACCCATAGACTTGCATAATGTGTCATCATGAACTTGCATATTAACAAACATGTAACTTGCATATTGACAAACATGTAACTTGCATATTAACAAACATGTAACTTGCATATTAACAAACATGTAACTTGCATATTAACAAACATGTAACTTGCATAGCATATCTTGCATATTAACATACATGTAACTTGCATATTAACAAACATGTAACTTGCATAGCATATCTTGCATATTAACATACATGTAACTTGCATATTAACAAACATGTAACTTGCATAGCATATCTTGCATATTAACATACATGTAACTTGCATATTAACAAACATGTAACTTGCATAGCATATCTTGCATATTAACATACATGTAACTTGCATATTAACAAACATGTAACTTGCATAGCATATCACCATGAACTTGCATAACATGCATATGATTACATAGCCCACAACTTGCATATTTAGCATCATGCAAACATAACATACATCATATTAAACTTGCATAAACTTACATACTCAACATGCATAAACATAAGATTAATGCTAACATCATATCATATGATTCAAGACTCATTAATCCACATACAAAACCATAAATCTCATCATATCTCATCTACTTAGTTTAACAAAAGATCATCAAAGTGATAGAAACTCACCACTAGCAATTTTGAACACCAAATGAAGAAGATTAAGATGCTAAGAAGGGATTAGAAGTTGATTAGAGAGTGATTAGTATGCAACCCTCTTCATAAAATTAGTGGAGGCCATGAGAGCTAGCATTTTGCCATAGTTTAGTCACTAGGTTTAATTATGAATGGATTAGGGTAGGTTAGGGTCTTATTTATAGATTAGGCAAGTGTTTTAGGCCATAGGATTAACCCTAGATTCAATCCAAGCCATCAAAGCATGTCTTGGGGAAGAAGTCAAGTGTAGGAACCATCTAGGGCCTTTAGATTAAAGATGGACCATGAGAACCATTCAAATGCAAAATCTGCACTTGAGCGAATCGGCCCACGGGTTGACAGCCAAACACCCTGGATTAACCCCTAGTCGACCCAGCGGGCTCGGGTCGACTTCAAAAATCGGCCGGTTCGGTTATTCCCCTCTCCCAATTCGCTGTTTTGAGCATTTTTGCATATTTATTTATTAAATTTTCAATTATATATATATATATATATATCAATATATATATATATATATATATATATCTACACAACCCATTTCACTTAATTAAGTATACTTTAATTTGGGAATTTTCGTGAAACTTCGCGAGGCCATATCTTGGTCATACGGACTCCGATTTTCGAAAACTCGGACTCTATTTCGCGTATTTTTCCGAGACGAACGCAATGGCATAGCCCGTTTCCCTTGATTCCCATTTTAGAATTAAATTCTGCCTCGATTTATGTTATTACAGGTTATTGAAAATACGGGTTGTTACAACATACAAGCACAAATACTTTTAAATAGGGTAAAAAGGGAAGAGTTTGCTCACCTATTTTGTCCATTGTCTTTAGCTTTAGTTCTCTATTTTGACTCAAGTTTACTCTGCCATTCCCTTCAAGCTACAGGTTTGATTTAATCTGCGTATTTGGTTCGAATGAATTGTTTATGGATGCAGTGGGGTATGGATATGTATTTATAAATGGCAACAAATATAAAATAATGCCTCGCATTAATTTCTTGCATAGGAAAAGAACATGGCTGCCTAATGGAAATGTTCTAGCTGTGCTACCTAGTTGATTGAAAAGAAATGAAGCTAAGTTATGTAGTTGTGCTTATTCATCTCCCACCCTAGATAAAAGTCACGGCCAAGTCCTGTTGTACACAGATATTGTACAGCCTGTGTATTGAATAGTTAATCAAGACAAACTTAGCTGCCAAGGCTCTTAAGCTATTGAATGTCCATGACAATATAGGCTGTCTAACTTGATTCTAAAAGATGTGGGTTGAGTAGCTCCATTTGATCTTTTACTAGCTGTTATACACAACTATTTTGTAGCAGTGTACACTTTTATACAAAAACACATGCACTTTAGTTTTAAAAATTAACTTTTCCCTTGAGTTTTTGGCTGTCACACTATGACTGAAATGAAATATATACTTATGATGTCTCATTGATAGGGTGGATGTGCTTAGGCTGTTGCAAATTTGTTTTAAAAAGAGGTGTACAAGATATCTTCTCATTGATGTGTACGGCTAGAAATGTACACATATGTGCACTAGCCATGTGCAAAAAGATTTCAACATATTAGATCTATGAATAACCAAATATTTGCTCATGTATTTTCTATGTACTAATAGTCGTGGTTCACTCCTAAGCAAAACAAAACCATGTAAATATAAGATTTGACTGGAACACATGTGCTAGTGTACTAAATGGAAAATCAATGTACAAAACAATATTCTTATTAATTGGATTAGATTTAATTCTATCAAATTAAATGTCATATTTTATTACATATATTTATATAAGAAGTAATAACATATTTACTTTAAGTATAAAACAAATGTTACTATCTTGATCCATATACATACATATATAAGCTAAAAATAATATATATTATATATATATTATACATATACATATACTTAAGCTATTATAAAATACTGATTTAAATTCTCTCAAATATTTAAATCTAATTTTACTCAAGTAATTCTATTTTAATATAAATCAAAACAAGTTTAAATGCAAATAAAAATAATAATGTCAAAACAACAATTACTTGTGTATATATACAAGTTAAAAATTTACACATGGGATTTAAACAAATGATTATTCAAAACTGGAAAATGATCACAAGGACAAACGATAAGGCTTTTTTAACCATAAGGAAAACCCATTAAAAATTTAATCCTAAGGACAAACCGGTTAATAATTTAATTAGAAGGACATTATACTGTTTTTTAATACCCTAAATCATGCGCGCCTAATCCTTCTTCGTCACTTCTTCCTTAGATCCATTTTTATTTCCTCACTTAAAAACGCTAATATATTCCACCATGATCTCTCTCGTGAGCTTCTGGTCTTCCTGTGAAATTTATTGAGCCGCCACCACGACAAGAATGAGAAAGCGGATCCAGATCTGATACAAAAAAAGAGTGGAAAGAAAGCAAAGAGATAGTCGAAGTTGGAATATCCGGTGATTATTCCGGCAGGTCTTGTAATGAATCAAATAATACTGAAAGGAAGGAAAATCCAGGGAAGAAATTGGAGGAGATTGCGGCAGTTTGATGTGGTAGTGGTTGTGTGTGTGTGTGTTGATGATGGAAATTAACAGAGCAATAAAAATGTAGTCTTTTTGTGTTTTTCCGTTTGATCTCTCTTCTCTCTTCATCAAATTCTAATGTGTTGTTGGTATGATAGGATGTTGTTATGATCACTTATATGAGATTTGCATGTTAACTATCAGTTTTAACCTCTTGTATTTATCAATTTAACATGTTTTTTTTCTTCAACTACTGGGTATCAGTTATATGCCTACGTAGGTATCAGTTTTTTTGTTATTTTCATGTTTGTAGCTTTAAGGTAGCAGTTTCATGTCTCGGTAGGTATCAGTTTTAGTGTTATTATTATTTTCAGTTTTTGAGTATCAGTTTTGCACTACTATAGGTATCACTTTCGTTTCTATTTATTTAGATCACTGGCTGGATATCAGTTCTATATATTGTAGGTATTAGTTTTTTTTTTTACACTTTGTAGATATCAGTATTTTTATACCACAGTAAGTATCATTTTTTTATTATTTTATTTCTTCGCAGTGCTTGGGTATTATTTTTTGGTAAAATTCAGTTGTAAAACATATAATATTTGGTGCAACTTCAATATAATATTTGGTGTAATACAAGTGATGAACTAATATCAGTGTGTATTATTATTATTTTTTCTTTCGTTTTTGTGATAATTCAATTGAGTTGATTTGTATTAGTTTTTTTATCAGTGGGTATCAGTTAGAATTAATGTTTTGCATGAAAAGAATCATTTACCAAAGCAACATCTCAAAACTGCAACACCTTAACATAGTTCTGATACACAAAGTCACAAAACTGATACCTACAAAAATATAAAATTGATGCGTAAAAACTGCTATAATATTTTAAAGAAAAACTAATGCAAAAAATGTTTACATCACAGTTTGATTGATTAAAATGACATAAGTTCGATTGAGTTATAAAGTTAATGCAAGAGTACAACTACAAAATTAACATAGCAACAAAATCATATGAATAAAAAACATAACACATTTAAAAGTGTAAAACTGACACCTAAAAAAATAATATAAATCTGCTACCTAAAAACTACTGCCTTTTTAACACATTTAAAACTGTAAAACTGATACCTAAAAAAATATAAAACTGCTACATAAAAACTGGTGCCGTGTTAACACATTTAAAACTGATACCTAAAAAATATAAAACTGCTACTTAAAAACTACTGCCGTATTTTTAAAAAAAAAAAAGCTAATACAAAAACTATTTCTTCCACTGATCATCAGTTCGATTTTGAGCTCCATCTCTTTGCTGTACTTCACGAAATAGGGTTTCCACATTTGTTTATAATTTTTCATCGCATTCATTTAGGGTTTCGGTTACTTTCAAATTCGTGAATCGATTACGTGAATTCGTGATTGCGTTATTGCTTGATTTCGTGATTGCGTGATTTCATGAAAGATGGATTCGTGATTTTTTATTTCGCGATTTTGTCATTTCATGTTAGGAAATTGAACGAGAGTTATTTCTGTTCTTTTGAATAAAATATTAGACGGGGCTGTCCTTCTGAATAAAATTTTAGGCGGTTGTCATTATGGTTAAATTTTTAGTGCTAATTGTCCTCGTAAATTAATTTCCCTATTCAAAATTTGTATTAGATTCAAATTAAATATTATTTAATTGAATTTAACAGGAAAATACCCAGAAGGACAAAATGAACAAAAAATTGTTCCATAAGGACAAGGGGCAGAATTTTGTCCATAAGGACAAGTGTTAGTGTAAAGGTAGGAATTATAGTGGGCCCCTAAATTCCTCCCTTTACACTAAATTTTGTCCTTCAGGATTAAATTTTGCCCCTTGTCCATATAGAATAATTTTTTGTTCCTTTTGTACTTGAGGGTAAAAACCCCTGAATTTAAATACCAGATGTAATCTATAAATTATAGACTATAAAGTTGGTCAAAAACTTGTACGTTACATCTTTTCGCTTTTTGTAAACACTATTTCGTTTACAAGCAAATATAATTCTTGGTTTTTTTTTACTGAAGCACCAGTACCCAATTTCATAATTTTGATAAAAATACCGAGACGTTTTCCAGTATCACGAACTCAATCAACTATTTTTTTCTCTCGAAGGAAATATCTTCATTTAAAACGTTAAATAAAATGTAAATATTAAAGATTTATTCGAACATTAATCAAATAAAACTTACATCATAAGTCATGAACTCTTTGAATAATCCAATACCATCTCATCATGCGTTTCTTCATCATTAAAAAACGATATAATCTGAATAAAAAACACTGCAAACTATAGGCTCGAATCATGATTTCTATTTTTTTTTTAATTTTTTATTTACTGAACCACCAGGTGATACATTATGTGGATAAGACACAAACCACGCATATACGTGGATTAGACCTTCACCACGAATAGGTTCTATGTGGATTAGACTTCCACCATGTTGACCTAATGTGCGGTTTATTGTTAACCAAGCCTCATTTTAGGTTTCATTCCGTCCTAAGAGAATCCCTACGTGGTTTTTTCTGAAATCACACAACTTTTTGTACATCGACTGCAGTTGGAAAAAAAAAAACTCAAATTTTTTATTACCTGCTGTGATTGCGATAAGAAATCATCTTTTCCTCAAAAATTCATCGCATTCTTGTTTGTAAATGAAATTTTCCTTTGATGATCTGAAGCTTATGGTTTTAAAGCTTAGACATTTTCACAGATCGTGGGAATTTACTTGATACTCGAACAATTGAGAAGAAAACTTTTTAAGGGTATTTTTATCTTTAAAGTTTTAACTTTTCAAACGAAGGCTAATAACTAAAAATGTGGTTTGAAATAAAACTAGCTCTTTTTAAATTGGTATCTCTAATAAACCAAAAGATAAAATCTCTACATAATTAATTTAGGGCAAATTCTATTTAAACCTCCGAAAGTGTTGAGTCCCCCCCACCCCCCACCTTCTTTTTGTTTTGAAAAAAATAGCTTTCCCCCAGTTTACTAAGTTTCCCCCATTTTTTTTTTTTTAAGTCGAAAATATCCTCTCACGCAGTTCAACTACGTGGTTTATTCACGTACCACGCAGTGGGACTACGTATTACTCTAGGTAACCTCGTAGAGGCTCTACGAGGTTACTTAGGGTACCACGTAGTTCCACTACGTGGTACGTGAAGAAACCACGCAGTTAGACTGCGAGACAATCCGAAAACATGAAAAAAAAAAAAAAAACATGAAAAGGGCAATCTATCATTGAAATTTTTGATCAAAAGGCGGACAACTCAGCATTTCCAGCGGTTTAAATAGAATTTGCCTTAATTTAGACGAATTCAAAGTTAGATGCTATTCAATTCTTACTGCTTTTAATTTGTCATGTGAGGAAACCTCTTGCACTATTAATATTGCAATATTGCTGCGCCGTAGTTCCGTGATTACACACACGACCGTTCGATTCAGTTGACAAAAGAACACAGCAATTGTATAGAGAAAGTTCTTAGCAGCAACACCTTCCTAATTTATCACAAATTAATCATTTTAATGAAGAACTAATCTGGCAAAAATATATATATATATATATATATATATATATATATATATATATATATATATATATATGTTGTCAACCTCCAAATAAATATTTTTCCCGACGGTCATCATTAAGGGTAGGGAAGGGAATTTACAATAGCTGCTGACAACGGAGTCGTTTTCCAGCTGATGTTGCATGCAATTCTCAGAGGAAGCAATTACCTAACCTAATAACGTACTTGCTCTAGATTCCGCCGATACTGTTCCGATGTTGCAATTCTACAGCCCCGCTTCCCTGTTTCAAGCGCCATTGGCGTGAACTTTGAAGCAATTCCGGCTATATCCCCGAAGATTTTGTTCAAAATCGGACGACAAGTCGATTTGGGGGAAGTTCAGGAATTTCCCAGCGTTGTTTTGAACTCTATGTATCCAGTTTGTCGATTATATGTTTATGTTGACTAAACAGGAGCGGCCAAATCAGGTTCGAAAGACCCAAAAAAAGGAAAGAAAAATTAATAATATCAAATAGGAGTAATTATTATTCAGGGAAGGTGGAAAAGACTGAATAGTAAAAGGAGGCGAATAATAATTAGGAAAGCGGGGACACTAACAGTACATTATTGTATAATAAAATCTCGGCGTATCTTTGTAATTTGATTTTGTAAATTGCCCCTCAACCCTTCCCTTTCGTCTTAATAAACAATTATGTATATAAAGTCCTAACATAAGCATGCTATTAAGAGCTTTGATTTGTGTAGCCATTTTCTTCTTTTGAGAAAGTTCAACCCACGCTTTCGAAAACACTAGTACCTTTGCTACTGTTTCTAACTCTCTATTATTCCTCTCCCTTTCCCTTTACTCAATGCTTCTTACCATTTCTTAGATAAACTTTTCAGCTGCTGCGTACTTCAACTACTGGCTGGCTTTGAGCTCTTTTTAAGCAAAAGAAGAAGAAAAAACAAGTGATTTGTTGATGTGATAAAGTTGGGTGGTTGTAATTTCAGAAAGTCTTAAGAATTTCGACGAAAGAAGTGATTTTTATTCGAATGGGGAAAGAATTGGGAAAGTGGTGGTGGAACAGAACAGCTGTAGCGGTTTTATGGGTGACCATATCACTGGGAATTTGCGTAGGATTACATTGGTATTTTAGATGGGAGGGAATGAAGAAAGCAGATGATAGCTTGGTTAGTATGTGTGATGAAAGAGCTCGAATGCTACAGGAGCAGTTTCATGTTAGTGTTAACCATGTTCATGCACTTGCAATTTTGGTTTCTACATTCAATTTCTTGAAACAGCCTACTGCCATGGATCAGGTATGGTTTCCATTTCTGGATTTTGTCATGCAATTTTTTTTTGGTAATTATTATTTTTAGTGTGTTGCTATTGGTATCCGGCTTTACACTTGGGGCCACCAGCCTCGTTCGTTTGTTCATCGCCGAACGGCGAACTTCCCAAAAATTACACTGTCCGGCGGCCGTTTATGGCCGACGAATGTGAAGGTGGTTCGGCCGTTTATAGCCAACCTGAATTGTGTGGTGGCCGGAAGAGGGAAGTGGGGTGTGGATAGCAGTACACTATTTTTAATTATCCCAAAACGTTTTAGCTTTCCTGAATTCTTGTTATTAAGCTTTTATGGGTGCTTGCGAAAAAGCCCATTTGTCCTCAATCATGCATTGGTGGCAGAAGATTATGAATTAACGAAGTAGATAATAATTCTACCATTTTTTTCCTGTATTGGGCAGAAAAGATAAGATGCTGCCAATTTAAAAGCAGCATCTTCATGCCCTTACATTGGAATATTTTTTATATAAATTAACTTGGGAAAATAAGGGATTATATAACTAGTTTATGATATGTGGCATAATTTTAATTGTTGTGTTTAGATTTAGCAGTTTATAGGCTATTAGCACTTGGTGGTAGCTCCATAAGACTTGGTAAGCTATAAACATATTGTGGTTTAGTGAGTAAAGTAACACTAACAGCTTGCAATATTTTAATTTATTTCTATGTTTTATTCCCTTTAATTTCGTCTGTTGGTCATATCCTCTTGAAACATCTGTATAGTTATAATATCTATATTTAATTTAACTATGTTAATGATGAGTCTTTGTGTATTAACAGTAATAGACATTGGTACCCAGTTTAGCTTAATCTGATTTTTAAAAAATACAGGTACAACTTATGGATTGTCGTTTGGTATCTTAATCTGATTTGTTATATACAGTTGTTGATTTGTTATATTCTATAAATACATTATTATGTTCACTAGAAGACAGTTTTTTATTGTCATTTACTGTCATTATTCATTAATAGTTTAAATTCTATCATTTTCTGGATAAACTTATTATTAGTAGTAGTCTCTTTCTTTTCCGGATGTCAGTTTTTACATGTAAACAGAAGTGATTTAGTTTCTTCCGCCGATTCCTTTTTGTTTCTTTATCTTCTTGTACTATTCTGTGGGTGCGTTAGAGTGAGTTTAGTTATTCCCTGATGATGCAATTGTTTTATGGACTGTTTTTTTCCACTTTCTTTTCCAAAATTATCTGTAACAATTCATCACTTACTATTTGATGGAAAAGTCAAAAAAGATAAGTTAGACCAAGTCATTACCACTACTCGGACTTGTAGGTATAAAGCATACAACAGGTTATCAGTTATAAGACTTGGACATGCATAATTGTATGATTGCAGGGACAGGTTTAATATATGTATCCTTAACTGCTACTCTTGAACTTGGATTTGCAAGGTAAAGCATCAAAATACTTAAACTTAACATGGGACATGGGACGCCATTTTATTTATTTCAAAGGCACCTTTTGCCATTGCTAGTCTTCAGTTTGCTGCGCTATTTCATGCCTCCATGAACTGCATGCAGGTTGTTCCAAGTGATTGGATTGCCTGAGCCAAATTTATTTTCTACTGCCGATTTTGGAAAATATAAATTTGTCAAAAGCAATGAATCAATATTTGGGTAAGGAATATACATAATTGCATGCAGTAGATTTTACAATGTTTCAGAACAGCAAATACAACAACAAATTTTATATAAATTAATAATATATATAAGCACAGTAATTATTATGGAATTTACAAAGTGAATTTTTTTTCCACTGATTTTTGGGAGCTGTTTGATTCACTATTTAGAAACAGAGCTAGTTACTCACTTCCAGTGATAGTGCATTTTTTCTGGGAGTAAATAATGAAGTCCTACATTGATTACTAATCATCTATTACTATTGCAACTCTTTTACACCTACAACTTGTTTTAATTTATAATGAATAAATGAATTGGTTACTACTAAACAACAAATGAAAAGACCTGATCGTTTTTAGAGTTGTCAAGCGTGATTGGAAATTGGAATGATGGCCTGAAAATAGAAAGTCTCACATCGCTAAATAATTTGGAGATTCACATAGATATAAGTTGGTGGTGCAGATTCACTGGTGTGTATCAACTCATATGCGTACGTCGTGTCATGTGCATGTGATGTGAGTGTTAGTCCAGTAGCTGAATTTTACGAGAATTCAGGTGGTGTGTATCAACTCATAAAAAATTCATGTAACTTTTTTAAAAATAAATAAATAAATTGGGGTATTCTATATAGTAGTCTAGATAGTATATGACATACTACATAACAAGTGGGTTAGAGCTTGCAAGGCGGGATTTGAACCCTCAAACCCGTGGAATCCCGCATCATGTTGAGATGTCTTAACCATTTGGACAATGATGCTTGTTGAACTTGTAACGTTATTTAATTTGTAAAATTTACAACTGAAAATAAATGTTAATATTTGTTCCTTGCAGGATTCAAACTCCCGACTTTTGTTTGAATATAAGAGTATTTTCGGAATTTCACGATCTGACCAAATGTTTGTTTCTATTCCAACTACTAATATAGATATAAATATAATTACGTCAAGCGATAGAGGCTTAGAGAATGAGAAGTTTATTGGATAAATATATAGTGTAAATAGGAGAACTTGAAGGAAATAAAATAAAATACATTGTGGATCATTATGATATCGAAAGGCTGTGTATGTCTTGTACATAAAATTCTTTCTCACAAATAATCATTGGTTACCATATTTTTTTATTTTTTATTTTCACTTTCTTACGCTATTTTAAATAATTGATGAATGTTTTTTTTTTTTTTTTTTTTTTAAAGCATTTTGCCCTTTTGCCATATCAAGACCATTTCACGTACAATATCTTTTATTTGTTGAGATCCCGACGTGATGAGTTTATTTTGGGTGTATACATTAGGTTGACATCTCCGATTCTTAAGTCTATCTCGAGACTGTCTCGAAATAACCTAAGCATCTGAAATTGGTAGTTTAAAGATAATATAATAATTGCTATCTGAATATAAACTTTTTAACGCACATAATTTATACGAAGCAATAATATTAAACTTTCCTTTTAAAGCAGAGTAGTAACATGAATGATTTTATATTTAGTTTAATGGATTTTACATATCAAAATACTAAAAATATTTTTTTTCTATGTTTGCTCATCCTTTGAAAAATAAAAACACAATAAATGGCTAATATAATGTATTAAATAGCAACTTCTTTTGGATTCGTATAAAAAGTAAAAGCAATAAGCACATGAAAAAAATTTAACTTCATGTAGGATCTTATCACTGAAATTTACCTTAAAATTTGCTTGAATCTTAATACCTTAGACAATGTTTAACCCTGCCATGGAGTTCATTGTTGTTTTAGAAGTTTCTAGTGTTGGGAAATAGATGGGGTCGAAAGTCACCAAAGGTGAAAGTGAATGGCAGCAAAAAGATCAACACGCACTTTCAAAAGCTGAAGCACTTGTTTCGTCATCATTAGTAGCAAATTAGCACAGCTTAGCTCTTAATCGACCAATGAGAGCTAATTTTGAGAAGTTCCAAGAGGTATGATTTTGAAGACTTGAAGGCTTCATAAACTATAGGTTGCTGAATAAGTGCATTCTCATTGGTTATCGACTTACAAAGAAGCAGTACTGAATTTGTCAAATGGCTTGCTGCATTGGAAGATGATATGGAGCCACTTCATAAGAATCAGACATGAGAATTAGCCAAATGACCCCTGAAGAGGAAAATTATTACTTGTAAATGGGTTTTAAAGAAAAAGGATGGGTTCTCATGTGCTGTGGGTATCAAATATAATGTTCGGGTAGTTGCAAGAGGGTTAAATCAGAAAGAAAGGGTGGACTGTGATGAGATCTTCTCGTCGGTGGTCAAACACACATTTGTCAGGGGTGTTATTACCAGCTATAGCTACACATCAAGGTCTGAAGCTCGAGCAATTATATGTTAAAATAACTTTCCTACATGGAAAGCTTGAGGATGAGATATGCATAACTTAGAAAGATGATTTCGAGGTTCTTGAAAATGAAGATTTTGTTCGTAATTTTAAGTCATTGTATTGATTGAAGCATTCTACGAGGCAGTGGTACAATGGTTTGATAGTTATGTGATAGAGATCGACTGCACCATGACTTTGTATGATGGTTGCGTCTACTACAACAAGAAGTTGAAGGGCCTAGTGCTGAGTCTGAGATGAAAGATTTGGATGTAGATCGGAAAATACTGAAAATGAAGATTTATAAGGATAGAAGCTAGAGAAAAAAATTCTTATCACAGAAGGGTTACATTTAGAAGATATTGTTCATGTTTGACATGTCTACAGCAATCCTGTATATACTCTAAGCACTATCATTTTTGTAGCTAAATTTGTTGAGGAGTACATGTCTCAAGTTCTTGGTTTCAAATCTTGGATTTTGGAGAAAATCTTAGTCTGAAATCTTGGCTAAAATGAAGGATATTTATAACACTTATAAATAAAAAACTTGAACTGTCAATGGATACTCAAAAAATTTGAAATCCGTTTGCATTTGTATCTCAAAAGCGGATAAATTTTGATATTCGAAAAAACGGATGCGAATGCGAATACGAAGACATCCACATTCAAAAATTATACATCCAGATTTTGTCAAGATTATAGCTTAAATTATGTATATTTTAGTATGTTAAAAGATATTTTTTTAATTGATTTATTAAGTTTGAAATTCAGATTATACGCTTTAAATGCATATATAATCTGCTTTAAACTATTAATTATCATTATATTTGTCTATCTTTGACACTTTAATAATCAATGGAACTGAAAATTGTTTATACTAAATTGAAAAAAGTTCATGTATGTTTCTTAGATTATCGATCGGGAGTGGGTAAGATAATTATAAATTATCCGATATTTGTCTGTATTCACGGATATTCGGTATCTGAAAATGATTTCAGATCTGGATATAGATATGACACAATTTGCATTTGAAAGTATCCGTTAACAGCCCTATAAAAATTCATCAAACCTCAGATTTCGAGTAAAATCTCAGATTTATATCTCAGGCATGATGAGAAAGATTTAAATACCTTGCTATGCTAGTGCAGTAGAAAGCTTGATGTATGTTATGATCTGCATTAGGTTTGATCTTGCTTATGTTGTTAGTAAATTCATGGGTGAGCCGTTTAGGAGTATTGGCAAGTTGTGAAGAGATTATTGCATCATTTTAAACGTACATATGATGTTGGTCTCATTTATGGAGGTGATACAATGTGTCTGGTAGCAGGTTCCACAAAGCAAATTTCAACATTGTTTAGACATAGAAGTTGTTAATTGCCATTTCAAGGGCATAATCCAAGGCAAAGGAATTATTCGTACATCTGACATTATTATGGTGCATTTGGCACATCTATCATATGGGAGATGATTCAAGTCAAGATGTAGATTTGTTAAATATGTCTTGAATAGGTTATTATATTTCGAAGTAATTTTTTTTTTTTTTGAAGATAATGACTCAAATTTTTTGTTTGTTTTATTACATGGTCAATAAGTTATCTAGATGAGGAAGAGAATGATTTGTAGGAAATAATTATCTAATCAGCTGACTAAAGAAGAAATCTTATAAGTGCTAACAAATTGGAGGAAACTAGAAAATCAGTTGGATAAATGTTTCCATATGAATAGGAGAATTGGTGACATTGATTTATGATCATAAATCAATTAGTTCAACTCTAAGTAATAATCTCTATATAAAGAGAGTTAGAGAAAAAATCGTCATCCTAGTTGTTTTTTTTTTCTTTTCTTTTTATCCTCCATTAGTAACTTTGTAATCTGTTTTTTTGTTCATGGTCAATAAAATTGTTCTCTCTTCTGTGCGTGAATGTAGCTAACAATTGTTAGTGAGATCCGTTAAATCTCCGTCTTCTTTTATTACTGTTATTATTTATCTTTCTCTTTTCTGTTACAACACACCTAAAATGGTGTGCATGTCACAACTTGCAAAAGATGCATTTTAGCTTTCAACTATATTTTTACTTTTACTTTTGTTCTTTTCCAAAATCCAATCATTATTATTTTCAAATATATATATATAGTGCTTCGTATATGGTTGTGTTTTGTAATTGATTTTATTTCTGTTTTAAAGATCCAATGAGGATAAGAAGAAATTTTATTGATTTTTCAACATGAGATATACTAATTTTTCCTTTTCTTTTTCAAATTGATGTAGAAATCCATGACGTTGTTTAACTAAGCACTGATAATATATCTATGTAGATAACATTGTTGTTTATATAATATAACATATTTTGGAAAATGATGTCTATTTAATTTGTCATTGCTGAAATAATTACTTACCTTTTTATGTTATTGTCCAATGCTGACTGGCATCATAACTCTTATTCTAGCTAATCGTTAAGTGTATAATGTATTATTGGTGTAGGTGGAAAATATTTTGAAGGCATCCTTTGTTACACTATGCTTGCTTTACTGCATGATATCCTAAACATTTGAATATGATTTTTGAAAATATATATTCCTAACCTTGGTTAGAACCCCTTTTAATGCAAATAATCATTTTATGATCGACTTCATTTGTGTAATACATGATGAATATTGATGCAAATTTAATGTGAAGCACACTGACTAATTTTTATTAACCACTAACTTGGAGGTTGACTATCCAGTTTATTATTATTATTTTCTACTTGCCAATGCTGAAAGGACAGAATTCCCTTTATATTCCATGTGTATGATAAAACTATGATAAAGTGTGATTTGTTTGTCTTAGCCGGATATCCTTTTCATACTTATTGAAAGGGTACTAAAAAGACAATTTTTTGTTGGTATTGCAGATGACATTTGCCCATTACACAAAAAGAACATCGTTTGAGCGACCATTATTGAATGGTGTTGCTTATGCAGCACGCGTTCTTCATTCTGAAAGAGAGGAATTCGAAAATTCGCAGGGGTGGACAATTAGGACAATGACTCGTGAACCATCACCCAAGCAAGATGAATATGCCCCTGTTATCTTCTCTCAAGAGACGGTTTCATATATCGAAGCCATCGATATGATGTCTGGTGAAGTATGTATAATAATAGTGATACCATGCTAAAAAGATTAATTAATGCTCATCTTTACTCATAATTTATGTCATAACAAAAAGATTGCCTTAATGCAAAAATTGAGTTATTTGATATTATAATAAACTCGGAAGTTACCAATTTGACTATGTGCTGCTCTATGTGTCATTATTTCAAAATTACAGCACAAAAACCAGTCCCAGTAGACTTTGTTTACCTGATCATTTATATTGCATCATGTTATTCATCCCACAATGTAATGCTATTTTGTTGTTAACTGGTCTACTCTTTTTGGATCAGATGTAATTGTATGGAACTTCACAGATGGTATCTACCATCATGCCAAGATTTAATTTTGATTTTAATGAATCTGTCGTTATGCAGGAGGATCGTGAAAATATCTTAAGGTCTAGGGCAACTGGGAAGGCAGTCCTCACAAGACCTTTCAGGCTGCTTGGGTCAAATCATTTGGGAGTTGTTTTAACATTCCCAGTCTACCGTCTGGATTTACCTGTGGATGCAACAGTTCAGGAACGTATAGCAGCAACTGCAGGGTGAGTTGCACTTCTTTTACTATTTTATTGTACAGAGTTTGGATTTGAGAATACTCAGATTTAACATTTGATAATTAGAAGTTTCTTGCACAACGATGACAGCGATGCATCTTAATTATGCATGTTTCAAAATACTTGTAGAGGTTCTGATTGTTCACTACTGTTTACAGATATATTGGTGGTGCTTTTGATGTTGAATCCCTTGTAGAAAATTTGCTGAGACAACTAGCTGGCAATCAAGATATACTTGTTAATGTGTACGATATTACAAATAGTTCCATGCCATTAGTAATGTATGGACCTGAAAATCCCGAGGGTTATACATCTCTTTCTCATGATAGCACGCTTGACTTTGGAGATCCATACAGGAAACATAAAATGCAATGCAGGTATAATGAATGAAACATGTGTTCTATTGGTTTCATTGACCTTGATTTTTCTGTATTAATTTTGCATCACTATGTATAAGCAGGTACAGTGTGAAACCTGCAATGTCACTGGCTGCTATCACAACTCCATCTGGCGTGTTTGTAATATGTATGCTAGCAGGCTATATCATATATGCTGCTTGGAATCGATATGACAATGTGAAAGAGGACTGTAGAAAAATGGAAGAGTTAAAAGTCAAAGCAGAGTCGGCAGATGTAGCTAAATCTCAGGTTACATAAAAACGTTAGTTATATTGTGACATACAAGCATAATATTTTCTTTTTACATCCAGCTAATATTTTGAATAATTCTGCAGTTTCTTGCTACTGTTTCTCATGAGATAAGAACACCAATGAATGGTGTACTTGGTATGTTGTCTTTTATTTTCTGTTCGTTTATGGTTTTATGTTAACTAATAATGATTTCTTTGACAAAAAGTTGGTGACATCTATCATGTTTTAATTGAGAGAGCTGTGTTAACTTGGAAGTTGATAAAAAGGCTGATTATTTTCCAGGTATGCTAGATATGTTGCTGGATACTGATATGAATCTGACGCAAAAAGAATATGCTCAAACTGCTCAAGTATGTGGAAAAGCTCTGATATCATTGATCAATGAAGTGCTCGACAGGGCCAAAATAGAAGCTGGAAAGCTAGAACTTGAAGCCGTACCATTTGATGTGCGATCCATCCTAGATGATGTGCTTTCATTATTCTCTTCACAATCAAGAGAGAAGGGTATTGAGGTAATTATGTTAACAATGCATACTTATTATTAATTTAGTAAATTTACTCGTTTAATCATGTCATGAGCAGGTTGATATCTAATTATTATTTGTGAACAAGATAGATGCTTGTTTGTAGTATGTTCTTATGTGATTCACAATTCAAAGATTCTAACATGGTTATGGTTTACTTTGTAGCTTGCAGTATTTGTTTCGGATAGAGTTCCCGAAGTTCTCACTGGTGATCCTGGAAGGTTCCGACAAATCATTACTAATCTTGTGGGGAACTCGGTTAAAGTAAGCATGCATCACCTTTTGTTCTAGTGTTTTTATCTACACAATTAACTACCATTATATATACAAAAACTTGGCACATCCATATGTGTTATACCGTGAGGGAGAAACATTAATACATTGAAACGTTATCAATTGGGTAAATTGCTGAAAATTTTATTCAAGCACATCTTCTATTTTATCTGAACTAATTTTTAGTCTTCAGATGAACTTATCACCTTCTTGAATATTTATTTTGTAGTATTGAAATCTTTATTTTCTTGTGCGAAAAGTGTTATGTAACGACGGTTGGATCAAAAACCCCCTACACCAGCATAGGGATTACCAACTCATATTTATGAGTTGACATACACATTGTTGTAACAAAAGAAATCTTTTATGTTACGTGTTTACCAACTCATATTTATGCACACCATCTCCGATTTATTTCGCAATGTGGGACTCTACAAATCCAACCCGTCATTCCTTCGAGTCTTTTGAGAGCACTACCTTGTCTAAATGGCCCAGTAACCTTCGGCTTTGATACCAATCCATTTATGCAACCTTTTTGCACAACAAAAAGTATACATTTCAGGATTGCAACACCGTTACTATAATAGCATATCGTTCACTTCTGAAGCCAGATATGAAGTAGATTAGTGGATTTACAATATCATTCTTCCATTCTCTATTTGCAGTTTACAGGGCATGGTCACATTTTTGTCCAAGTCCATCTAGCGGAGGCCTCGAATAAGACATTTGCTGCGAAAGTTGAACCAAACCTGAATGAGTTGCTGGATGAGCACGAAATAAATTCTGACGCGACCAGCATATACAACACCTTAAGTGGGCTCGAAGCGGCAGATGACAGAAACAGTTGGGAAAATTTCAAGACACTACTTTCATGCGAGAAGTTCAATTGTGCTGAAAATGATTCAAGAGACATAACAATAATGGTAACCGTAGAAGATACTGGTATTGGAATCCCACTAAATGCTCAAGAAAGAGTTTTTGCTCCTTTTATGCAAGCAGATAGCTCAACTTCCAGGAATTATGGTGGTACTGGTATTGGATTGAGTATAAGTAAATGCCTTGTTGAATTGATGGGTGGGCAAATCAGTTTTATTAGTCGGCCTAATGTTGGTAGCACATTCACATTTACTGCTGTTTTTCAAGAAAGTACAAAAGGCATTAGCGAACTCAAAGGGCCAATTGCTGAAGCTTTGCCTACTTGTTTTAAAGGGATGAAAGTTGTATTGGTTGACAAAAAACCTGTCAGAGCTTCGGTCACTGTATATCATTTGCACAGATTGGGAATTGATGTTGATGTTGCTAGTAATATCACGCATGGTCTTCTTGCGTTAGCCGAGAAAAACGGTTACTCAAGGTCTGGGCAAATGTTATATATGTACACACACACACACACACACACACACACACATATATATATATATATATATATATATATATATATATATATAATATAATATACGCACGCGCGCGCGCACACACACATATATAGGGTTGGCTAGTTGAACATAAAAGTTGACAAATCGGTGACACGATATCTAGACCATTGGATCTTTTAGTCTTTACATGGGAGGTGGATATCGGAGGGGCAATCCAATGATAGAGATCCTCGTGTCATCTATTGCGTGTGTGTGTTTGTACATCTATTGCTAAAATTGAATTTTATGTTCAAATATACATATAAACAGTGGTAAAATGTACGTTAAATGTTTGTTTCCAACCTACAACAGGGAAACCAAGAATGAGCCGAAGATATTGCTAATGGAGAAGGACTCTTGTGGTAGGGAAGTGAACTCAAGTTTATATAGACAGTTGCTGGACTTAAAAGTTAAAGGCCAAATACATGATGTACCAAAAGTGATTATTCTAGGCACCTGTGAATCTGATAAAGCAGATACTGGATCATTTGTATCTGCTGTCATCATGAAGCCTATAAAGTCAGGTACCATCGCAGCTTGTTTTCAACAAGTAATGGGAGTAGGGAGGCAACAGAAGAAAGAAATGCAGAATGGTTCAGCTTTTCTTCGTGGCTTGTTGGTTGGAAAAAATATACTGGTTGTTGATGACAATAAGGTAAATTTGAAAATAGCTGCAGCTGCTTTAAAGAAATACGGAGCAAAGGTGGAGTGTGCTGAAAGCGGCAAAGATGCCATTACTCTTCTTCAGCTACCACATAACTTCGACGCTTGCTTCATGGATGTTCAAATGCCTGAAATGGATGGGTAAATGCTTCAAAATATATGTACATTCCCCCCTCAGTTTTGTTGCACTCATTTTCCTGGCATTGTGGCTGATTTTACAAGCTCTATTTCCGACTAAGAAAATAGTTTAAACACTTGAAAGTTGATTCGTACATTTGCACCTTTCTCTTTTTAATTTGTATATCTATAGTGACTATATGTAGTCATTATAAGGTGTGTTTTTATCATTTAGGTTTGAGGCGACCCGACAAATAAGATTGATGGAAAGCAAGGTAAACATCAAACGCGGAGACAGTAATGATGAATGGCACATACCGATTCTGGCTATGACTGCAGATGTCATCCAAGCAACATATGAGAAGTGTTTGAAATCAGGAATGGATGGCTATGTGTCAAAGCCATTTGATGAGGAACAATTATACCAAGCTGTTGCTAAATTCTTGGTATCGAAACGAGTACATGAAACATGAGAGATGATGTTGGAAAATTTAGAATGAGTACAGGACGGGTGAGCTAGCATTTTCAAAGCAATGGAGCTGGTGTAAATTAAGGTTTGTCCAATGGGATTGAGAGCTAGTGTAATAGATGTTTGTTCTTAATCTGTCTTTGAAATTGTTGGTGACATTATTTGGAGGTCATTGTGTGATTTAGGTAGATGTATAATGTTGTAACAAACAATGGGCTTTTTCAAAGCTTGGTTTTTCATCCTTTAGCTTTTTTGTTTTCTCTTGTGCATCTTGAGCAGCATGTCATATATTTGCATTCCATTTATTTTCATTAAAAAAGAAAGAAAAGGAAGAGCGATTTTGTTTTGAAAGTAGTAGTGGCAAATTGTTTTGAAAGTAAAAGCTTGGTTTTTTGAAGGTGATGCCATATGCTGTAGAGTGGGCGCCTTATGCGGAAGCAGTTTACCCACCAGGATCTTATTCATCTAATTACTTAAAAAATAACTTTGATAGAAAACAAACACGGATATGCAATCAAAACACAAATACAAGATATTCCACTTAACCACCATCTTTATTGATTTATAAAAACGAATTTGTTTACATCTATGGAATAAATCCAAAATAAACAAATTACAATTGAATCAATAACCTAATTGAGAAAAGGAAAGAATATCTAGATAACTAATATTGTTGGAGAAGAAGAGCAATGAAGAATGACGTTAAACCCTTGAATCAACTAATTTTGGTTACAAGCCTTTAATTCGGTACAAATAATCCAATCCTAAAAGCTTGTTATATAGGAAAATAGAAGGCATATCACAAAATATATTTTAGAAAACTTGGTCAAAATAAGAAAACATTGGTTTAAACTTGTGATTGAGATGGTCAGACGTCTGTCCAAACACTCAGATTGAAAACTCCTTCAGCTCAAACATCTGTTTTTGCACACTGCTTCAGCTCATACGTCTGTCAAAATAATCAAACATCTGTTGCAACTCTATGTTTGCATTCCACATGCTCAGAAGTCTGTCGTCTTTGGTCAGACGTCTGAGCTGAAACCAGCTGAAAACAACACCCCTTTTTCACATGCAACTTCTTCCTACGAGCTTCGATTTACGAACCGTCTTCTCCACTACGAAGCTACTTCACAACACATTGTCGTCTTTAACATATACGATTTTATATCCCAACATTCCACCTTGATATGAAATCACATCAGCATTCCAATAATCAGCAATAAGTCATCACTAGCTCTTTCATACATCGCCTATCTCAATCAAAACCATATTACAAACCCAATCACCGTCTGCAAGTGATGCATCTCCCTTATGAGGTGCATTACACAAAACTGGTCTCGAAAACGTGTGTAATAGCACAAAGATCTTCATCTTATCTTTATAGATTTTCCAACTCGACACCCGTCTATCACTTTAGTTGAGCCCCTTCCCTGATCGTCATCGATCTCTCGAGCGTCATCAACATGAAGACCCATGTTTAAAACATCAACAATGACCACGTTAACCACTTTACCTTGTTGTGGGCTAGGTTCTTCAACCGTCACTCGCCTTCCACAGACCCGACTAATCTATAAAGGTTTCCAACCTCCAAAACTCCTCTTATCATAAAACGACCACCCTTCTTCACTCTCAAAACACCACTTCGAGTATCATAAGTGCAACCACGGCGATCCAATTGACCGAGAGAAATAAGGTTATGCATACTGGTGGGGACATGTCTAACTCCAAAAGCTTCCCTACTCACACCATCGTGCATCCGAAACCGGATAGATCCAATACCGCAAACTGGTATATCTACTTCATTGGTCGTCCTAATCATGTTGACATTCTTCTTATAAAAGGAAAGACACTTCACTTCTCAACATATGTGGAAATTGGCTCTCGAATTCATCTTACAAGGCTTAGCTTCACTAAATAGGACATCACAAGAAGCATCACTACTGATACCTTCAGCAAAACTTGTCTTCACATTATCATTATCACCATGCACAACCTTCTTTTGATCTCTTTTATAGGTAAGACAATTTCTGCGTATGTGATCTTCCTTACCATAATAATGACAGACGATAACACCATTAGCTTCCTTCTTCTCACACATTATATCTTTCCTCGAGTCTCTTGTTACCATAGCCTCACTTCAAACTATTTTCAAGCCCAACCCTTTTCTCCTTAGCTCTTCATTCAAAAGGCTGCTTCGTACAGTTTCCAAAGAGATAGCTCCATTAGAATTGGAATTACTCAATGAAATAACCAAAGTCTCCAACTTTCTGAATGTGAACTCATCAACAAAAGAGCCTGCAACTTATCATCAAAATTAACTGTGACGACCCCAAAACCCGTACTGACGGTGTCAAGGGTAATCTTTGGAATATAACACAGAAACAGATAGTAGCAGAACAGAAATAAATAAATACACCAGATAATGAATAAATGATACACTGGATAAACATAATCATCAGAATTACATAGTATACAGGATCATACTTAGTACAAATACAGTTCAGCTATACATAAATGTCAACAGCGGAAAACAAACATAATATGTACAATATGAGCTGAACAACATAAAAAGAGATAAATGATAGAATCCATCTTCAGCTCCAGCTATCCAGAAAGAGCCTGCTAAACCTGAATACAAGGCTGCCCGTGTAGAAAGAGGGGCACCCGAGTTTGCAAGTGAAACAAACTACGAGTCAGTCATGGGACTGGTATGAGAAATCTATTTAACACATTTTATACTTTGGCTAATCACAGGACCACGCCACTTTCGTGGAACGGGTTTACTCCATTGGATTGCCAGTGCTTTAAAATAATTAAATCTTTTAAACATCGCAATGCTTTTTATAAAAATGAAACCGATATAAGACTCAAGTCCTATCACACAATGCAACGCAAACCGAAGGATAGAGTTTTACCTTATATCGACCAAAATATGCTTGATACGAGCAAAACAAATCATTTGATAATCAGACTCCAACTGTAAAATAGTAAGAGAACGATTCCATAGGTATTAATCCCGAAGGCCGAAACCAACATCAGACCAATACCCAGGAAACCATCCATCTTATCTCGTTTACAGTTAGTTTCTAATTTCATACACAATCATAAATATCAATCATAGACGACATGGGTACCATATATCATGTCACCATATATATATACAATCAAAACCGCACAATCACGTATTTGGAAATTGGATTTCCGCCATGAACCAAGGCAAAAGATAGTCCTTACCGAATTCGAGACTGTCTAGCCCGAGTCTCAGGAACAGCCGCAACCGCACCTTGGATCGTCAGGGCCGGTCCACACAGAGTGGATTATAGTGCCTGAACAATACGTTTCCCCGCCCTTTAGGGCGTAAATGAGCCAACGAATGACTCCATCGGTCCCGGATCGACCGATATAACCGAGGCGCCTCGCAACAGCAACAACCACATAGGTGAAAATAATATAAATGTCGGCCAGTTTAAGCACCGACACCACCTCTAGCTAGAAGGAAACGCATGCCCTCCCTGATGTCCTCTCCCGTTTCTGGTTCATACCGGGGTGTGAGGTTCGCGAATTCATGTTATACACAAAGCTACGCCACACAGGCGGTGCTTTGATCATCAACCACAAGACTTTGCTTTTCAACAGAAGCCCTGATCACTGCATCTTAGCATGCCACACATGCAATTCACACCATGTAACTGATGGTTATCAATCACACAGAATGAATTCCAATGTCAGACGCACAGTCCATTTGCAAGTCCGTTCCGGGTCTGAACGAAACCGGAGGCACTATATACCTCGCAAACCCATCGATTTCCACGTACGTCTGGACGATCACCACTCATTATCCATATTTCGGGATGCCTCCCAATCAGGACATCAGTTACCATCCAAACAAGGTGAAGATCTTCGGTCTTCGACCACCGTCTTCATCTTCGATTTCTTATCGTCGATTCAGTTATTCAGAATGGGACAAACCCGGTCTTTCTGAGCAACTCGCGTATATAATAAACAAGTGTTACACAAACACAACATACGCCTTATTTCAATTCATTAGTCACTAACTGTCAATCAGTAAGAGAACGATTTCCCAAATATTAACCCCGAAGGCCGAAACCAACATCAGATCAAAATCTAGGAAACCATTCGACTTAGCCAACCTTCGGTTAGTTTCTAAATTTTACATCCATATCGTTTATAATATTTTATAACGATTTATCGCTATTTTTATTTATTTAAAAATAGCCAATTTATTTAAAAGACGCTTCAGGCCATAACGCGGCCGTGACGCTGTTTTTCTTCAGATTTGATTTACACATATATGAAAATCTAACCATTGGATCATCACAAAATTTATATCATTAGAAAGATCTTTTCAAAACGAATCCAACGGTTCCAGTTTTGGGAAAATCCGACGGTCGGATCTCCCGGTACAATCGTTTGAAGTTTCAATTTCAAATTACGAACTACAGCGTCGTTATTCGATTTAATTTAATTATATATATATATATAATCGATTCTGGCGCTGTTTTTCTTCAGATTTGAATTAAACATTCCAGACAATCCAATCGTTGGATCTTTACAAAGTTGGTGTCGTTGGAAAGATATTTCCAAAGCGAACCCAACGGTTTCGGTTTCGGGAAAATCCGATGGTCGGATCTCGCGCACTAATCGTTTGAAATCACGGTTTCAAAATACGAACTGCAGCTTCGTTATTCGATTTATTTTAATTATATATATATATATATATATATATATAAATATAATCGATTCTTCGATTTCAAAACCATATGCTTTTCATACATTTGATAAAACTGATATTTTTATCTAACAGACATTTATTTCAACACTTCACTATTTTTAACAATTCATGTATATACTAAAATGTGTTTTTTTTTGTAAAACAATTTATTTCAAAACACGACTATTTTATATAGTTTATATAGATGATAAAAATATGATTTTTTATTATAAAACAATTTCTTTCAAAACATGACTATTTTATATAGTTCATATAGATGATAGAAATATGATTTTTATTATAAAACAATTTCTTTCGAACCCGAATACCATTCAACACATGAATTTCTATTCAACGAATGAATTTCTATTCAACACATGAATGTTATTCAAAATTCGTATATATACAATAAAAAGGTGATTTTTATATTGTTAAAAACAGTTTATTTAAAACACGAATACCATTCAACACATGAATTTCTATTCAATGAATGAATTTCGATTCAACACATGAATGTTTTCTATAGTTTGTATATATAGAGTAAAAATGTGATTTCTATTGTTAAAACAATTTATTTAAAACACGAATACCATTCAACACATGAATTTCTATTCAACGAATGAATTTCGATTCAACACATGAATGTTTTCTATAGTTTGTATATATAGAGTAAAAATGTGATTTCTATTGTTAAAACAATTTATTTAAAACACGAATACCGTTCAACACATGAATTCCTATTCAACGAATGAATTTCGATTCAACACATGAAGGTTATTCAATATATGAAAATAATTCTAACACATGAATATTATTCAAAATTTTGGCAGCATAACGGCAGGGTAGTTAAAACCGGGGTCGTCCCTAGTACGGCTCCTCGCTCTACCTTAAAGCCTCGCAGCTTTTGACAATGGGGAATCATGCATCTAGTTCGCACGCAGGCGGCATGCATATATTTTTCATTTCCACAAACTAATCCTATGTGGTTTCAACCAAATAATTCTCAACCACAAACAATTATAATCAACCATTCGCTATCAACCAATTTTCGTCCATGGCTTGTGGACAAGGGGCGTATATATATATATATATATATATATATATTTATATATAAGCATTTCACTTCTATTTCAACACATATATAATTTTTACAACGCATATATAACTTATACATCGAACGTACGACCTATACAACCACTACTACAAAAGTGGGCATATTCGACACTAATTTGTGTGCGTTGCATGAAAAGTGTGGCGAAAGCTATGCTTTCTTTGATCTTCTGCAACAACATTCATATGTTGTTGCATTATATGTGAATGCACTGTTGCGGTGGGAATTCTAGTGTTTTGACGTGCAACACCAGTTAAAAGCGTAGCATTACATATATATAATCCAGCTCAGCGATCCGCCTTATCAATATATTAAAACCCCAACCGTAGATGCAAGATTAATCCAACGGTTCAAACCATCTGTTGGTCTGATGATCTTAACGATAGCCATCATCCAATCATTGACAGCCACGTCATTGCATTATTTTGACGAAATTTTGGCGCGATCTTCTCCCTTCACGAAATTGTTTTCTTCTCTATCATCTAATCGTTTTCCCCCTTTTTACTATTGACAAAAATTTAAACCTAAATTCACGTCAGTATCACTCCTCTCCTCGACAGCAAATTCTATTCTGAAAAGGTTGAAGCTTTGAAATGCTTTCTAGCTTTGATTGCTCAGGGCATTGACATCGCCAGTTTTTTCACTCAGGTTCAGTTTGTATAGCACTGTGAATTAGTTACGCTTATTATAGATTGGATTATGAGTAATTAGTAAGTAGTTCATTTGTTACACTTTGGAAAACCCATTCGCTTATGAGTAATTAGTTGCTTGGACATCCCAAACTTAGGGAAACCCGTTCGCTTATGAGTGATTAGTCGATGAAATATTAGATTATGAGTAATTAGTTGCGCTTTGACCATTGATTTGGGATTTGGGATTATGCTGAGGTTTATTCGAAAATTGTACCCAGCAATAAACCATGAGAACCGGGCTATTGGCATGAAAAAGACATTGGTTTATTATAGAGATCGAGCTAGTTAAGGAATGGGGACTGTACAGTCGAAAGTGATTTGCACTTTGCGTTCATTTACACTGACATATAATTGTATGCTTGAGGTTTTGTGATACATATACATGTGTAGTAATGCGGTGTGTTTGCACTGCGGTGTGCTTGAGGCTAACAATTTCCCGATCCGGACGAGTCGTTCACCCGTATCTTATAACACGCACAGGTATTTTCCATTTGATTTTGGAAACTACCAATTTCAATGTTTCGATTTTGGAAACATATGCTCAGTTTTGCATCAGTTCATACCATACACATCCAAAAAATGACATACAACTGTATGCTTGAGGTTTTGTGATACAAATACATGTGTCGTACTGCGGTTTTGTGATACAAATACCCGTATCTAACACGCACGCACAAGTATTATAAGGCAGCATCAGTCCATACAATACACATTAGTTCATACCATACACGCACAAGTATACACACACGCACAAGTATCATAAGGCAGCATCGATCAGTTCATACCATACACGCACAAGTATATACACACGCACAAGTATAATAAGGCAGCATTGATCAGTTCATACCATACACATCCAAAAAATAACATACACATCCACATCCAAAAGTATCATAAAGTTAACTTAATATATACACATCCAAAAAATGAAATTATAGTAGCATCAATTCATACCAGATCAGGGTTGCGGGGCAGTGGAACTTCCAACTGATTCGTTAGGGCTTTGCGGCTGTGGGAGAGCTGGTCTGAAGTGAGCAGCCGCATGTGATGGACCCGCAGCATCAGGACAAGGGGTGAGGTAGTTTGGCCAGTCAAATTCCTGATCAACTTCTATATCTACCCACTGATCATTCCTCTGGTTCATTGGGGCTTGGTTATCAACATGTATGTCATGGGCGGCTTCCGGAAATAAGCTTGGCAAGGGGGGTAGCTCAGCAGCTTCTTGTATCATTGCATTAAATCTTTCATCTGAATCCATTTCCCATTCCCATCCGTAATGATGCAAACATGGAACCACCTCTTCCTCCCTATTGCTCACAAAAAGAAGTCCATGCCTTGTCCCAGGATGAGCATGGGTACAGCGCTGAACCTTAATGAAGTAAACCTTGTTATTGATTTGAGCAGCAAAAGTATTTATATTGCCAATGCCTTCATAAAATTGCATTTTCAGGTAGAAAGATGTATGGTCATACTGAGACCAGTAACAGTCGTCAATTGCAAGCACACGTCCCATTGGCTTCATTACTTCTTCAACAGCAGGAACATTACTCTTTAGGAACTCGGGAAAGCCATCAACTTTAGCCCATGATTCCACTTCTAACGCTGGTGAGGGCTCAAATTCTTCATCAGACCATGATTGCAGGTAAATAGCACCACCAGGTTTTGTAAAAACTTTCAACATTAGGGCATGATCACGAATTCTGTACGATGGGCATGATACTAGAAAAGAGTTGTTGGGTATTACCCGTATAGGCCACGAATTATGATTGAGAGCCACCTTAAGAACGTCTTGCACAACTTCGAAATTCCAATGTCCCTTAATAACAGTGGCTGTGATGTATAGAGACGAGTCCATTGTTTTTGTTTCTTTTTAAAATTTCGAAGATAGGGGTTTAGGGGATATGGAGGAGATGATGTTCTGACGCTGGAAAGGATGTGCGAGGGACCCAATGGATGGTGTCAGGCAGATATGTGAACTAGAAATGCTTGCATAGAAGACGAAGCATACTCAATTCTATTTCTGATGAGGTGGCATGTAGTGACCAATGCTGATTGGTCAACTGTTATAATTGTATGCGTAACTCACTAAGATTTATAAGTTAATTAGATGGCCAAATGCACAGATGCATGCACACAGCACATATGCACTTATCAAATTAATAACTTGTAAATTCAAATTGCAGGATCTGAAATGACGAGGGGAGATACAGCCGGCAAGTGGAGGACCTGAAATGACATAGAGATACAGTTTCTGGTTCATGGCATTGCTACTTTGTAGAATGCACACTAATCGTATTTATTGGCACTTGTATTGAAGGTGGTATGTGTTGGCACTTTTACTACTTTTAAATTATGTATTTGATCGTATGTGTTATATATTTGATCGGATGTATTGAAGGCGGTATGTATTGAAGGTTTGAATGTGATGATGAATGTAACGGATGTGTTTCTTCTATGTAAAAAACTGATATTGCAAAATTTATAATTAAAGCGTTGTATTTGCCTTCTTTTACTGTTGCATTTGCTTTTTTCCTGATGTCGTGTTTCAAGATAATGGTGTCGCATTCCATAATACAGTGATGTTGCATTACGTAAAATA
The DNA here is from genome assembly GCA_030737875.1 of Allium sativum. NCBI lineage: Eukaryota > Viridiplantae > Streptophyta > Magnoliopsida > Asparagales > Amaryllidaceae > Allium > Allium sativum. The sequence continues at coordinate 663,773,525 of CM060919.1, forward strand.
GTAGTAAGTCCACGTGGCACGTAAACGCCACAGCTGACATGGCATGTGACACGTGTGCAGCTGACGTGGAGACCTGACGTGTCGTGTGACACGGTGGCAGCTGACATGGAAAGCTGACGTGGCCGCCGCTATCGTGACCTGGTACCCAGGATCTAACTAATTTTCAAGCAACGCTGAATAATGTTGCATTATGTACAATTAGTGTTGCATTACGTCTATAACGCAACACTTTCTTTCTGTGGCAGTAGATGTGCTAAAGCGTTGCCTTAGATGGCTAATGCAACGACCACGGATGCCACGCCCCCCTGGTGTTGCCTATTTGAAAAAAGGGGCTAATGCAACGCTTTTTTGATCTACGGCCACAGTAAAATAGTGTCGAATATGCCCACTTTTGTAGTAGTGAACGCTTATACATGAGGTGTACAACGCCTATATAAGTCATACATCGATTATATAATTTATACATCGTCGTTTTCTATATCGTTTATAGTTTAGAAATCTCACATTAGGTTCCACTCCACCAAAAATAGCAGAAGGCTCAGAAAAATATGCGGTCTCTTCTAGAATGTAGAAGATGTCCACACGAGTCCACTGTCTCTTGTTTCACTGAATTTCGTCAAGAAACGAAAAAGATATGATTTTTACAGTGAAATCAAAAACCGTAGCGCTTTAAACTGCTATAATATAGTTTATATAATTTTCAGCCGTACCTCAGCAGTTTGGTTCGAAACTAGGTTTCAAATTTTCAGCTAATCCGTTGATCGATACGGGGATCGGGTTGCGCGAGGTTGAAGGGGGAGGAGGGGCGCTCAGGCGCCGGAAGTGGGCCCCAGTTCGGTGGCCTGACGTGGCCGCGGCGGCGATCCAAAGGGCTCGACTTTCGAGACCCGTATCTCCCCAAAAACTCCACGAAAAAAATCCAATCCTGGTATGGATTTGAAGCTCGTCTCGAGCTCTTCAAAATCTTCAACTGGAGGATGAGTTTTTATTGAGTGTGGAATGAGAAATCAAGGAGGGAAGGATTCGAACGATTTCCGTCGTCGTTCTGGATGGTATCGGGGAGAGAGAACAATTGATAGCCAATAGAATTTTTTTATTTTATTTTATAATTTTTAAATTCTCTAAAATACCCCTTGTCACACACGAACGCCAATCCAAACCCAATGACTGTCGTCCCTAGCATTTTACCCCCATTCCGAACACAATGGGATATGTTTCGTAGGCCCATTCGATTGTTTCATTCAGTTTTCCTTCAAATTAAAATATAAAACATTCAATATTTAATTTGAACGTACATTTTAATTTGCCGGGGCCACATACTGATTCGAAAAATTCCAGAAAAATAAATCTGGCTATGTTTTGACGATACGGTCCCAACAAAACTAGTTTCGTCGAATTCTGAGACCGTTTGCAAAATGGCCCTTTTCTGGTCGATCCAATTTAACTGTAATTGACCAAAACACATTTTCCTTTGCCACGCTCACATACTAGCTTCAAAAATTATGAAATTTGAAACCTAGCAATAAATTCACATCCCGGATCCAATAAAAGTGGTTTCGTCGAATTCCGAGGTCGTTTGCAAAATGGCCAATTTCACGGGCTATATAAATTCCATAGTGACCTTTCTGAAAATTCATTTGGCCATAACTTTTGCTTTCCGCTATGAAACTTTGATTTTTCAGATTCGTTAGAAAGGTATTCACTAACAGATTTAAATATTTTTGGTTTCACTCAAATCCGCTTTGTTTTGCACCCGGTACAGTCAGTCAAAGTTTGAATTCAAATTTTGAAACTGCCGCGCCAATTCAGGCCTTGTTTATAATTAGAATTAATTATATTCGTTTTCAAATGTCGATTCAAACTTACTTTTTATCGTTATTATTTAAAATATTTATTTTAAATATTTAAAATCCACTAAAATAGCCAATTTAAAATTTTTAAATTGGTTCAGATTTTCCCGGTCGTTACAATCTCCCCCACTTAAAACTTTTCGTCCCCGAAAAGGAACAAAGTCGAAAGTGGTTTGATTAATCAACTCTACGTTCAATTTGACTTCCATTCTCCAACTTTTCAGTTTTTGAGAATTTTCAAATTCTTCAAAAATTTGGCTAACACCCGGAATTTTCGAAAAATTTCGCCATAACCTCCTTTGTACGGGGAGGGGTTTGGAAATTTATTGGGCCGTATTAGGTACCCAATAAATCCTATAAAGCATACACATATTTATAGTGATATATTCTGGTGTTTACAGGGGAGCGTGTATAGATAATAACTCCAGAGAATAAATTCTCGTCACCCTATCAAAGCATGAGGGAATGTGTATTTTAATTGCTCCAGAGAATAAATTCTCGTCACCTCGTCCCGTGTGGGAAATAAATAATCCATGTGCCGTATCTAATGACTAGAGAGACGTGATTATTGTCAACTCCAGACCCGTGTGGGGTTTTTATTAATCTGGAAATTTATCGTTACAATTTTATATGGTCCATTTCAGTCATCAGTTCAACCTGTAATATATAGTCCATAGCTGTCATTAGTTCAACCTGTAATATATAGTTATCGCCATACAAGCCTCTCGCTCGTATGGTAAATCTTCAACCTCGTCACACAAGCTCCAAATGCTTGTGTGGTATATGATGAAGTATGCTATCTTCAAGAAGTATGCCATCTTCAAGAAGTATGCCATGCAGCGTAGTTCAAAATTAATTGTTACTATCCTATGGCGAGATTTATTAATTACACACAGTATAACCAGCACTCTGCATCCAATGGCACTCACAGGAGTTGATATAATAATATTTCGCATCCAACTCATTAAGGTTTACCTATTTTTCGGGCACGCAAATAATTTCTTTACTCAACAGCTATCCATTTACCTGTTCAAACATATATAATGCACATGTATATAGTTCTATCTATTTTTAAATCAGTTCAATGTGTGATTTATTCAAATAAATTCTACCACTCATTCTCTTATTAATTAAATTAACTATCGTTCTAATAATTTAATTAATCAAATCTACTATCACACAATGCAAACAACAAGCAATTTGTTTTTAACCTTTCAAAATCATACAAATTAATTCATACACTCTTTTTAAATTATTCAGACTATAGAATTAAAAGTGCACATCCATGGAAAGAAAATAACAACAGAGTAGAGAACTAAATGGTAATGCAAAATATGGTAAATGTACCTTGCACCGGAGTCAATCAGAGATATCCACTCGACACTTAGGATAGGCTTTCTGAATGCTCTCCTCAGTTTCCCAAGTACAATCTCGCGGATCTCCACTCCATTGCACTTTGACTAAGTGAACCTTCTTGTTCCTCAGCTCTTTGGTTTCTTTGCCGATAATCTTTAGCGACTCTCTTCTCACAGCCAATTCTGGAGTAATTTAAATATCTTACTGTGCGGCCTCTTCCACAACCAAGTCTGGGTCATGAACATGATTTCGAAGTTGAGATACGTGAAATACATCATGCACTCCAGGCAACCAATCAGGCAATTGAACCCTATAAGCGAGAGTTCCAATCCGTTCAAGAATAGGAAACGGACCAATGAATTTGGGCGCCAACTTCCCAGTTTTACCGAACCGGATAACTCCTCTCATCGGCGATACTTTCAAATATACATAGTCGCCAACAGCAAATGATATATCTCTTCTCCTCTTATCGGCATAGCTCTTCTATCGGTTTTGAGTGGCGAGTAATCGTTTCTTAACGAAATCGACTTTGTCGGCAGCCTCTCGGATCATATCAGGTCCCAATACAAGTCTATTACTGGGATCGACCCAAGAAGCAGGAGATCGGCATGGTCTACCATACAATGCTTCGAACGGCGACATTGTCAGGCTTGCTTGGTAGCTGTTGTTATATGAGAATTCAGCCAAATGTAAATGGTCTTCCCATGATCCACCGAAATCTAGAACACAAGCCCACAGTAAATCTTTTAGAATACGATTCACCCTATCAGTCTGACCATCTGTCTGAGGATGATAGGCGGTGCTTAGATTCAGCTTGGTTCCCAGTTCTACTTGAAATGCCTCCCAGAATTTGCTAGTGAATATTGGATCCCTATCACTCACTATACTGATCGGCACTCCGTGTTGTCTAACCATTTCCTTGAAATAAATCTGCGCCAGACTCTGAGCAGTTCTGTTCGACCTGACAGGTATGAAATGGGCGGTCTTCGTGAAGCGATCTACGATCACCCAAATACTGTCATTTCCTTTCCTGGTTCTGGGCAAACCATCTATGAAGTCCATGGAAATATGTTCCCACTTCCAACCTGGAACGTCCAGCGGTTGCAACAATCCAGCCAGTTTCTGTTGGTCGCTTTTGACTAGCTGGCGAGTACGGCATCGGCTAACATATAAAGAAATGTCCCTCTTCATCGACTTCCACCAGAAAGTGCGTTTGATGTCATCATACATTTTGCTTACTCCCGGATGAATACTAAGTTTTGACTTGTGGCATTCATCCAGTACTTCCTTTCGGAGCTCAGAAATGTTAGGAACACAGATTCGACCTTTTAGCCTTAGAATCCCCTCATTATCAACTTGAAAACTCGAGGGCTCGCCTTTCTGAATCTTCTCTCTGATCTTCTGAATGAAGTGATCATCCTTCTGAAGAGCAGATATTTTATCTATCAATGAAGTCGTGATAATAAAACTGGCGATCATCACATTCTTTCGGCTTAACGCATCGGCCACGACATTGGCTTTCCCTGGAGTGTATAGAATCTCAAAATCGTATGCTGCAAGGAACTCTAGCCAACGTTGATGCCTCAGATTCAAGTCTTTCTGGGTGAACAGATACTTTAACGACAGTTGGTCTGTAAAAAGTTCGAATTTCTCACCCAGGAGATAGTGTCTCCAGATTTTCAAAGAAAATACTATAGCCAACAACTCAAGACCATGAGTGACATTGTTCTTTTCATGTGGCTTCAGCTGGCGGCTAGCATAAGCAACAACCTGACCCCTTTGCATTAATACTGCGCCAAGGCCTTCTCTAGAGGCATCTGTCCAGACCTTTAAATCCTGATTGCCACCGATGATGGTTAACACCGGAGCAGTTGTTAATCTTAACTTTAGTTCCTCAAAAGCCTCCTCACATTCAGGAGTCCACCTGAATTTTGAGTGCTTCTTTGTAAGTTTCGTTAAGTGACTAGATATCTTCGAAAAATCTTTAACGAACTTCCGGTAATAACTAGCCAATCCGAGAAAACTGCGGACTTCTGTAGGAGTACTAGGCTGTTTCCAGCTTTGAATAGCTGTGATTTTACTTGGATCCACAGCAATTCCTTCTTTCGATACGACGTGGCAAAGAAACTTTACTTCGTCTTGCCAGAATATACACTTGGATAGTTTGGATTTTAAAACATTCCTTCTCAGAATTTCTAGAACCTGTTCCAAATGCTTTTCATGTTCGGCCTTTGATTTAGAGAAGATTAAAATATCATCAATAAAAACCAGAACAAATTTATTCAAGACACCGTGGAACACTCGATTCATCAAATCGACGAAGTAAGCTGGAGCGTTACATAAGCCGAACGGCATTACTAACCACTCATAGAGTAAGTCTGGACCTCTGAGTGCTGTCATAGGAACACACTCTTCGGCAATACGAAGCTGATGGAAGCCTGTAGCTAGGTCCATCCTTGAAAATACTTGTGCTCCATTCAGACGATCCAATAAATCATCGATTCATGGCAATGGATATTTATTCTTTATTGTTTGCTTATTCAAGTCACGATAATCCACACATAGTCGCGGAGTACCGTCAGATTTTGGGACAAACACCACTGCTGCTCCCCAATCAGAGAAACTAGGCTTGATCAGACCCTTCCATACGAGCTGTCGTGTTTGATTGTCTAGTTCTTCTTTCTCCTTTAGGGTCATCCTCCGAATAGCGTGCACTACTGGCCTTGCATTCGGAATTAAAGCAATTTTGAAATCAATTTCTCTCTGCGGAGGTCGACTAACGACTTCTTCTAACACGTCCGCATAATTCTTTACGACAGGAATATCTTTGACGAGGTCCGGAATATTCTCTGTAACTACAGGGATGTTTTCTATTTGAGCAGGAGAAACATCTAAAGCTAACCAAAAGTCTTTTCTATTAGAATTCTGACCTTCATAGGGAATGGTTATATAATCACCTGATTTAATCTTTGCCCTAACAACTCTGTCGGCGCATCTAACCTCTGCCTCATATTTGGTTAACCAATCCAATCCCAAAATAAGATCGAATTCAGTAAAATTCATGACGATAGAGATAGTAGGGAATTTATAGAAGGAAAAAGAGACAGGTACTGCACAAACCCAACTGAGATCGAGGGAACCCCCAACCGGATTATGGACAGTCATCGGTTCTTTGAGCTTCTTCAAATTCGAATCCAGTTTCTTAACCGCATTCTTTGCAATAAAGCTTCGCGACGCGCCTGTATCAAACAACACTTTAACTGGAATGTTTTTGACATTGAGCATGCCTTCTAAACATCTGGCCTTTCTTGAATAGCTGAGGGCTCAGAAGTTTCCGCTACTTCATTTACTTGAACCACATTGGTCTTTTTCAACAGCCGGCAATCTTGCTTTATATGGCCAAACCGATGGAAAATGCTGCATTCTCTGGTCTCTTGAAACTTGCTTTTGAATTTCGGCTTATTCTCCTTTCGCTTCTTCGAGGATTTACAATTCCTGGTCAAATGGCCTTGTTTATGGCAGTTACTGCATATGGCAGTCGTTACTGGTTCTTTTTCAGGTCTGGCCCTTTTCCGATTGACTTTAGGCTTCTTACTGACCTCAGACATCGTACTGGCCTCTGGACGATCAGTTTCAGACTCAACTTTATTACTAGAACTGACCTCCTCTTCGTAGCGCAACATACCTTTCTTGTCGAGATCCTCATATTGGTAAGCCATGTATATCATTTCAGAAAAAGGAAGCTTCACATTCCTCATTACACTGTTCTGATATTTTCTTTGAAGCCCGTTGATAAATCTCAGATTTTTCCTCTTCGGATTTTGAATTAGATGAGGGGCAAAGTGAGAAAGTTCATTAAATTTCTTATGATATTCTGGAATGGTCATATCTCCTTGTATCAGATAAGAGAATTCAGCACATAGCCACTCAATTGCTTCAGGAGGAGTAAATCTTTCCAGAAAAATCACTTTGAATCTATCCCAGGTGATATCACCTTCTGGATTATCCTTAACAACTGAATCCCACCAGAACAAGGCTTCGTCTTTGAGTGCCCAGGATGCTAGTAATCTTTTCTGGTCATCCCTTAGCTTTAAACCATCAAAGATTTTCTCAGCAGAACGAATCCAAGCTTGTGTTTTCATAATAGATTCTTCGCCCAAGAACGGTATTCCACCCATATTTCGATACTTAATTAATAGGGCCTCAATATCTGGTTCTGCATTCCTTCTGATTCTGACACTCATTTTCTAGTACTTCTGCAAATAGCAGATCAAGTGTCAGGTCAATAGAAAATATATTTTAAAATATAGAGACAAATACTTCAAATGTAAATGTGTCTATCGGGGTGTATTTCATTCTGCTACTCATACTAGGATATTACTGATCCTATCTGTAATGAGTTACTCGTCCTAGAACACTACTGGTTCTATTTCTGACGAGTTCGTTAATATGTTATATTCCAGCACTAAGCTTGACCAAAGCACCGATACCATGATGTGACGACCCCAAAACCCGTACTGACGGTGTCAAGGGTAATCTTTCGAATATAACACAGAAATAAATAGTAGCAGAACAGAAATAAATACACCAGATAATGAATAAATGATACACTGGATAAACATAATCATCAGAGTTACACAGTATACAGGATCATACTTAGTACAAATACAGTTCAGCTATACATAAATGTCAACAGCGGAAAACAAACATAATATGTACAATAGGAGCTGAACAACATAAAAAGAGATAAATGATAGAATCCATCTTCAGCTCCAGCTATCCAGAAAGAGCCTGCTAAACCTGAATACAAGGTTGCCCGTGTAGAAAGAGGGGCACCCGAGTTTGCAAGTGAAACAAACTACGAGTCAGTCATGGGACTGGTATGAGAAATCTATTTAACACATTTTATACTTTGGCTAATCACAGGACCATGCCACTTTCATGGAATTTGTTTACTCCATTGGATTGCCAGTGCTTTAAAACAATTAAATCTTTTAAACATCGCAATGCTTTTTATAAAAATGAAACCGATATAAGACTCAAGTCCCATCACACAATGCAACGCAAACCGAAGGATAGAGTTTTACCTTATATCGACCAAAATATGCTTGATATGAGCAAAAAAAATCATTTGATAATCAGACTCCTACTGTAAAATAATAAGAGAACGATTCCATAGGTATTAATCCCGAAGGCCGAAACCAACATCAGACCAATACCCAGGAAACCATCCATCTTATCTCGTTTACAGTCAGTTTCTAATTTCATACACAATCATAAATATCAATCATAGACGGCATGGGTACCATATATCATGTCGCCATATATATACAATCAAAACCGCACAATCACGTATTTGGAAATTGGATTTTCGCCATGAACCAAGGCAAAAGATAGTCCTTACCGAATTCGAGACTGTCTAGCCCGAGTCTCAGGAACAGCCGCAACCGCACGTTGGATCGTCAGGGCCGGTCCACACGGATTGGATTATAGTGCCTGAACAATACGTTTCCCCGCCCTTTGGGGCGTAAATGAGCCAACGAATGACTCCATCGGTCCCGGAACGACCGATATAACCGAGGCGCCTCGCAACAGCAACAACCACATAGGTGAAAATAATATAAATGTCGGTCAGTTTAAGCACCGACACCACCTCTAGCTAGAAGGAAATGCATGCCCTCCCTGATGTCCTCTCCCGTTTCTGGTTCATACCGGGGTGTGAGGTTCGCGAATTCACGTTATACACAAAGCTACGCCACACAGGCGGTGCTTTGATCATCAACCACAAGACTTTGCTTTTCAACAGAAGCCCTGATCACTGCATCTTAGCATGCCACACAGGCAATTCACACCATGTAACTGATGGTTATTAATCACACAGAATGCATTCCAATGTCTGACGCACAGTCCATTTGCAAGTCCGTTCCGGGTCTGAACGAAACCGGAGGCACTATATACCTCGCAAACCCATCGATTTCCACGTACATCTGGACGATCACAACTCATTATCCATATTTCGGGATGCCTCCCAATCAGGACATCAGTTACCATCCAAACGAGGTGAAGATCTCCGGTCTTCGACCATCGTCTTCATCTTCGATTTCTTATTGTCGATTCAGTTAATCAGAATGGGATAAACCCGGTATTTCTGAGCAACTCGTGTATATAATAAACAAGTGTTACATAAACACAAGATACGTCTTATTTCAATTCATTAGTCACTAACTGTCAAGCAGTAAGAGAACGATTTCCCAAATATTAACCCCAAAGGCCGAAACCAACATCAGATCAAAATCCAGGAAACCATTTGACTTAGCCAACCTTCGGTTAGTTTCTAAATTTTACATCCATATCGTTTATAATATTTTATAACGATTTATCGCTATTTTTATTTATTTAAAAATAGCCAATTTATTTAAACGACGCTTCAGCCCATAACGCGGCCGTGGCGCTGTTTTTCTTCAGATTTGATTTACACATATCTGAAAATCTAACCGTTGGATCATCACAAAATTTATATCATTAGAAAGATCTTTTCAAAACGAATCCAACAGTTCCAGTTTTGGGAAAATCCGACGGTCGGATCTCCCGGTACAATCGTTTGAAGTTTCGATTTCAAATTACGAACTACATCGTCGTTATTTGATTTAATTTAATTATATATATATATATATAAATATATTTGATTCTGGCGCTGTTTTTCTTCAGATTTGGATTAAACATTCCAGACAATCCAACCGTTGGATCTTTACAAAGTTGGTGTCGTTGGAAAGATATTTCCAAAGCGAACCCAACGGTTTCGGTTTCGGGAAAATCCGATGGTCGGATCTCCCACACTAATCGTTTGAAATCACGGTTTCAAAATACGAACTACAGCTTCGTTATTCGATTTATTTTAATTATATTTTTATATATATATATATATAAATATAACCGATTCTTCGATTTCAAAACCATATGCTTTTCATACATTTGATAAAACTGATATTTTTATCTAACAGACATTTATTTCAACACTTCACTATTTTTAACAATTCATGTATATACAAAAAGGTGATTTTTTTGTAAAACAATTTATTTCAAAACACGACTATTTTATATAGTTCATATAGATGATAAAAATATGATTTTTTTATTATAAAACAATTTCTTTCAAAACACGACTATTTTATATAGTTCATATAGATGATAAAAATATGATTTTTATTATAAAACAATTTCTTTCGAACCCGAATACCATTCAACACATGAATTTCTATTCAACGAATGAATTTCTATTCAACACATGAATGTTATTCAAAATTCGTATATATACAATAAAAAGGTGATTTCTATATTGTTAAAAACAGTTTATTCAAAACACAAATACCATTCAACACATGAATTTCTATTCAATGAATGAATTTCGATTCAACACATGAATGTTTTCTATAGTTTGTATATATAGAGTAAAAATGTGTTTCTATTGTTAAAACAATTTATTTAAAACACGAATACCATTCAACACATGAATTTCTATTCAACGAATGAATTTCAATTCAACACATGAATGTTTTCTATAGTTTGTATATATAGAGTAAAAATGTGATTTCTATTGTTAAAACAATTTATTTAAAACACGAATACCGTTAAACACATGAATTCCTATTCAACGAATGAATTTCGATTCAACACATGAAGGTTATTCAATATATGAAAATAATTCTAACACATGAATATTATTCAAAATTTTGGCAGCATAACGGCAGGGTAGTTAAAACCGGGGCCGTCCCTAGTACGGCTCCTCGCTCTACCTTAAAGCCTCGCAGCTTTTGACAATGGGGAATCATGCATCTAGTTCGCACGCAGGCAGGCGGCATGTATATATTTTTCATTTCCACAAACTAATCCTATGTGGTTTCAACCAAATAATTCTCAACCACAAACAATTATAATCAACCATTCGCTATCAACCAATTTTCACACCAATCACAACCAATAAATATCGTCCATGGTTTGTCGACGAGGGGCGTATATATATATATATATATTTATATATAAGCATTTCACTTCTATTTCAACACATATATAATTTTTACAACGCATATATAACTTATACATCGAACGTACGACCTATACAACGCTTATACATGAGGTGTACAACGCCTATATAAGTCATACATCGACTATATAATTTATACATCGTCGTTTTCCATATCGTTTATAGTTTAGAAATCTCACATTGGGTTCCACTCCATCAAAAATAGCAGAAGGCTCAGAAAAATATGCGGTCTCTTCTAGAATGTAGAAGATGTCCACACGAGTCCACTGTCTCTTGTTTCACTGAATTTCGTCAAGAAACGAAAAAGATATGATTTTTACAGTGAAATCAAAAACCGTAGCGCTTTAAACTGCTTTAATATAGTTTATATAATTTTCAGCCGTACCTCAGCAGTTTGGTTCGAAACTAGGTTTCAAATTTTCAGCTAATCCGTTGATCGATATGGGGATCGGGTTGCGCGAGGTTGAAGGGGGAGGAGGGGCGCTCAGGCGCCGGAAGTGGGCCCCAGTTCGGTGGCCTGACGTGGCCATGGCGGCGATCCAAAGGGCTCGACTTTCGAGACCCGTATCTCCCTAAAAACTCCACGAAAAAAATCCAATCCTGGTATGGATTTGAAGCTCGTCTCGAGCTCTTCAAAATCATCAACTGGAGGATGGGTTATTATTGAGTGTGGAATGAGAAATCAAGGAGGGAAGGATTCGAACAATTTCCGTCGTCGTTCTGGATGGTATCGGGGAGAGAGAACAATTGATAGCCAATAGAATTTTTTTTATTTTATTTTATAATTTTTAAATTCTCTAAAAAAACCCTTTTCACACAAGAACACCAATCCAAACCCAACGACTGTCGTCCCCAGCGTTTTACCCCCATTCCGAACACAATGGGATATGTTTCGTAGGCCCATTCGACTGTTTCAGTCAGTTTTCCTTCAAATTAAAATATAAAACATTCAATATTTAGTTTGAACGTACATTTTAATTTGCTGGGGCCACATACTAATTCGAAAAATTCCAGAAAAATAAATCTGGCTATGTTTTGACGATACGGTCCCAACAAAACTAGTTTCGTCGAATTCTGAGACCGTTTGCAAAATGGCCCTTTTCTGGTCGATCCAATTTAACTGTAATTGACCAAAACACATTTTCCTTTGCCACGCTCACATACTAGCTTCAAAAATTATGAAATTTGAAACCTAGCAATAACTTCACATCCCGGATCCAATAAAAGTAGTTTCGTCGAATTCCGAGGTCGTTTGCAAAATGGCCAATTTCACGGGCTATATAAATTCTAGAGCGACCTTTCTGAAAATTCATTTAGCCATAACTTTTGCTTTCCGCTATGAAACTTCGATTTTTCAGATTCGTTAGAAAGGTATTCACTAACAGATTTAAATATTTTTGGTTTCACTCAAATCCGCTTTGTTTTGCACCCGGTACAGTCAGTCAGAGTTTGAATTCAAATTTTGAAACTGCCGCGCCATTTCAGGCCTTGTTTATAATTAGAATTAATTATATTCGTTTTCAAATGTCGATTCAAACTTACTTTTCATCATTATTATTTAAAATATTTAAAATCCACTAAAATAGCCAATTTAAAAATTTTAAATTGGTTCAGATTTTCCGGGTCGTTACATTAACCTTCAAATTTACCAATTGATTGATCACTTATTGAAATTCATTCAAATTCCTGCAATAGACTTTTTTTCATCCAACCTTAGTTGTACTAGCTTCTGAACCAAAAAAGCCTTACTTGTAGCATTCCTTGACTCATATCAAGATACCAACTTGTCCCACAAATCCTTCGTGGATTCACAACGAGTCACATAATGGAATACTGAATCATCAAGGTACCGTTGAATCAAGGCAATCACCTTCTTGTCCATCATATTTCACTTTATTTTATCCATATCAGAGGGCTTCTTTCTAACTCCATCAATCAAATCATGAAGGTATAACACATCCTCTATATTAGGCTTCCAAATCCCTCAATTTCTTCCATCAAAAATAGTTATCTTCGAAAAAGTCATCATATCCGACATCAATTTTTTTTTTCAAACCAAAATCACTCTAAACTTTGCGATGATCTAGCTCTGATACTAACTGTTGTGGAGTGGGCACCTTATGCCAATGTGGTTTACCCACCAAGATCTTATTCACAAAATTACTTAAAGATAACATTGATAGAAAACAAACACAAATATGCAATCAAAACACTAACACAAGATATTACGCCACCCTCTTTATTGATTCACAGAAACGAATTTTGGTTACACTTATCGAATAAACCCAAAATAAACAAAGTACAACTGAATCAATAACAAAACTGAGAAAGAGAAAGAATATCTAGATGACTAATATTGTTGGAGAAGAAAAGCAATGAAGAACGACAACAAACCCTTGGATCAACTAATTTCTATCACAAGCCTTTAATTTCGGTATAAATAATCCAATCCTGAAAGCTTCATATATAGGAGAATAGAAGGCTTATGCAAATATCAAATTTGCCCCTCAGAAATTTTACAAAATATACTCTGGAAAACTTGGTCAAAAACAGGAAAACATCGGCTCAGACATCTGCCCAAAGATTCAGGTTGAAAACCTTTTCAACTCAGACATCTATTTTTGCACACTGCTTCCCAACTCAGGCGGCTGTCCAAAATGGTTAGACGTTTGTCGCAACTCTCTGTTTGCTCATTCCGCATGCTAAGACGTTTATCGTTTTTGGTTAGACTTTTGAGCTTAAACTAGTTGAAAACACCACCTCCTTTTCACTTGCAACTTCCTCCTACGAGCTCCGATTTACGAACTGTCTTCTCTCCTACAAAGCTCAACATATATATGATTTTATATCACAACACCATCATATATTACATTTGGATGACGCCTAGTTTTAGGTAATTAGTCAATACAATTCAAAATATGCCTTTTATTCAAAATAATAATAATAATCTTTGATCAAACTTATTGTTATAGAGGTTTTCAAACCGACCATTAGGGAGGTTTGATAACTGTCATCATCCAAAATTATTTTTTCTGAAATCAAAACAATAGTCTTCTTTTCGCGGAATTGTTTTCTCCAATGTTTTTAGCAGTTCAAATTGTAATGCCTAAATTTTCTTCAAAATATCCATTAAATTCCAAATCAATTTCAGATCTACCATTAAAATCCAATTTCTACTACAATATCATTTGATAAATCTAAATAGGTTCATTAAAAATGCAACAAATTCTTAAATTAATCATGTTATTGTAGATTAACTTGCAGTAATTTCTTTAATATTGTATAATCAAATGGTTGGTTTCACCATCGTTCTGCAATTATACTAGTATAGTAATAGTGGTAATACCTTTGTTGTCATACTTTTTCAGTATCAACGTGAAGTGTCAAAATTGCTCATCTAACGTCACTTAAAAATAGGATAGGATATTTAATAGCTTAAAGGTTGGATCTAGCGTTTAAATATCTTTATAAATTGAAACCGTCTATCAACAGTGTTAGCAAATCTTAATCTTAAATAGAATCTAACAATTAAATTTCTATTACAAAATAGTTCTTTAGTTGTTAACAATACAAATAAAAATTAAAATTAACAAAAGTTAGGTATGGCAATTTACAAATAAAACTTCAAACCAACCTCACATGATCTCAACTCCAATATATAACTAAATATGTATATAATAGTTGTAATACCTTTAATGTCATACTTTTTGTGTCAACATGAAAAATGGAAAATGCTTCAATGAATTTTATTAAATCTTAATATTACCAAAAAAATATTACCTAACAAATAAATTTTATTCAAAAATGTAAGGAATTCAAGTACAAATATTATTAGATTATAATATCGTTTAAAAATAGGGTCTAACACAAACTTTAATTACAATTTCATTTTTTTTATAAATTCACAATAGAAATAAATTTTTAACTAACAAAAAATAGATATCACTAACTTGGAAATAAAAATTAAAGTTAATCACACATGATTTCGATGTAAAATTATAACTAGATATTTATGTAAATCGCTTTCTCTTAAATTGTTAAATGTGGAAATATTCACACGTGAAACGAGTGTTGTTATGCTCGTAATAAGATATTTTTTCAATTAGTGATAGTTAAAAAAAATAATTTTACAACGCGGGTTTCCTTTCAAAACATTATCATAATAGACCAACTTTAATCTAGTCTGTAACCAACTCAGTATCGTTTTAACTATCTGTCATTAGCACAATTATGAGTTAGGTGATTACAAGAAATTTTAGTTTGTAAATATGAGTTAAATATAGACAAAGATGAGGTTTTTATAACAAAAAAATATACAATACGTTGTAGCTTTGTGCAAAGTCTACTACTTCAAACAACAATTCGATGTGCAAAATTGTGATGAATTTACGTAGCTTCAAAACAGCAGCAGAATATTATGGCGCAGAAGCTATTAAAAAAGAAAACAAGAGTGAGATTACAAAATTGTAGGTAGCATAGTGGAGTAATAACTTATAATTACAAGTGTATTCATCCAAAAACTTGTTTACGCTAATAACCTATAACTACCCAAACTTCCGTTTACGAGAAAGCCCAGATTGAGTTGAGAACACGACGCATCAGAACACAAAAAATAGAACATTTCATTGCCACTACAACAATTACATCAGAGTACAAGAATATTCCCGAGTACGAATAAATATTACATATTGAAAATACAATATCAGAGATTAAGAATTTACATAGCAGCGGAAAATGATACATAGGTACAATGCGTAGCGTAAAATAATAACTGACACAACTGAAAGAGATATACAGATACAAAGTTTTCCGAATATAGCTCCAGTTGTAATTCAGGATCCTGTGAAAAGAAGTATCTACGAAAACCAAAACTACTAGCTGTCCGTGTGGAAAATATGGGCACCTAAGTTTAGATAGAAACAATAAACTCTGAGTCAGTCATGGGACTGGTATGAGAACTAAAACAGTTATTAAATCTTTACTTTAGCAGTTGGGAAATCATAGGACCATGCCGTATAACAAGGAATGGGTTTACTCCACAAGAATCTCAGTTTAAATAAAAAAAGGCAATGTTTTTGGAAAATGAAGCTATTATAAGACTCAGGTCCCATCACACAATGCAACGCAAGCCGAAGGATAGAGCTTCCCATATAATAGCCAAACATGCTTGGTACGTTTTTAAACAAATAAATTTGATATTACTATAAGTGCATAGTTTCAAAATCAACTTCAAATATAAATGTATCAATCTTAAATGGCATAGGTACCATATATCATGTCGCCATACTAGTTCTACAACTAAAAAGAAAAAATTTCATATTGGAAATTGGATTTCCATCATAAGTCAAGGCTAGCGATGGATACTTCCGATTCGAGACACTCTAGCAAATGCCTCAGGATTACACACTCTGGGCAACCCTTGGCTCCTACAGGGCCGGTCGACACTTACTTTAGTGGATTGATTATTCATGAACACTTGTTTCCCGGTCCTATATGATATATCACTTGGCCAGTAGCGACCAATATCTGAGGCACCTCGCAATCCATCATACACATAAGTAAAAATGTCTGGGCCCCATACCATAACACCACTCCTAGCTAGAAGGAAACGTCATGCACTCCTTGTGTCCCTGATCCCGTTTTAGACTCATACCGGGGTGTGAGGCTCGTGAATTAACGCTATACACAAAGCTATGCTAATTAAAGTCGTGCTTTGATCATCAACCACAAGACTCTGCTTTTCAATAAATGCCTTGATCATTTGCATCTCAGCATGCCACACTGACAATTCACGCCCAACAACTGATGTCTATCAATGTATAACCTCTAAGCTCGTACGTCTTAGAGAAGGGTGTTAAGGAAGAGAATAAATTCTCCGCCACCAAACAGATATATATTTAATAGAAATCAATCACACACAATGAATTCCAATGTCAGACACACATCCATTTACAAGTCCGTTCTGGGTTTGAACGAAACTGGAGGCACCTTATTTTTTGTCCCTTGTGTCCAATACAGGAGAGAGGTCCTCGCATATCCAGTCGATCTCCAAGTACGTATGGACGATCACCACTTATTACCTTGTCTTGGGTGTACAACCCAATCACCCAATCAAGACACCAGTAATCATCCATACGATGTGAAGATCTCTGGTCTTCAAGCACCGTCTTCATCATCGAGTTTTAGTCGTCGTATCAATTATTCAGAATGGGATAAACCCGGTCTTTCCGAATAACTCACCTATTTTATAATCAATAATCAAGTGCTATAAAAACACATCATACGCCTCATTCCAATTCAGAATATTCTTTTATCCAAATATTCACATCTTTAGGAAAAGGTTCCCATTAATTTTATCAAAGATAAATTCTTTTAAACTTATTCTCTAATCCTCCTTTGGATATCATTTCTAAAGATTTTATTTTATCTTCTAACCATTCTAAACCAAATTAAGGTTTATAAAACTAGTCTGGATTATCGAGCCTTACTGAAGTAATCACTTATTTTATTTTTCCAATCCCAACCTATTCATCCCATGGAGCAAAACTGGTAGTACTCCATATCTAACACCCACGGTGTTATCGGTAATTTTAATTACCATTTCACGTTCAAATGTAATTAAATATTTAACTATCGCCTGGAGTAAAACTGAAGGTACTCCATTCTTGATCATTTCATGAATTCGATAAATTTAATCATTCTATTCTAATCTCAATCTAATTAAAGATTTATTAAAACTTCATTTAGTTTTAATCTTCCAAAAATCATTATGTAATGATTATTCAGTCTTTGGAAATTAATCTTGCCTTTAACTGAGTTAAAGAACCAATGTCATTTAAAACACAGTTCACGATAAACCCAAATCATCTTCCATTAACTATGGCATCTTCACCGAAAATAGACTGATATATATTCGATATAAATTTCTGTATCAGACTAATAATATAAATGGAATAACAACAAAGCCCATATATAGTAACGGTCTTCCTTTACAGAAGCTCATCTCGATTATTAATTGAATCAAATTCCATTCAATTCCAGTTTAATATATATTAAATTGGAAAACTTTACTTTGGAAAAATTCCATTAATCTTATTTAAAAGATTTATAAATTCTAAATAATATTTTCACTGTTAATTGGGTTAAAGAACAAATGTCATTTAAAACATAGTTCACGATAAACCCACAATCAACTTTCATTTCAATTCCAATTAAATATTAATTAATTGGTAAACTTCTCTAAATGTTATTTAAAAGATTTATTATTTTCTCAACTGGGATTAAGAACAGTGTTATTTAAGACACCGTTCACGACAACCCCAAAATCCAATTTGATATTAAATACAAGGCTTATATCGCTAATGTTCAATAACAAATTCTGAAACTAACGGATATCGTATTGGGAATAATGATATCTGTATCTTCCAAATTCCTCAACAATATCCATATAATCACGAAACCCAATATCGAAATATTTCGAAGAATATTTCCATTCAAATCCATTCCAATTTATTCGTTGGAAAACTCTGTTTATTTTAAAACCCTTTCAATTCCTTTCAGTTCTCTATTCTAGTAGTTAACTAGTTCATTCTGATAAAAATATCGTTTATCTTTACAAATATGGATTATTACATCCAAACTCATTCCAAATCATTTATTATGATTTTACACAATTTTTCCATATTTTTAATAATTTTATTAAGGCCCTTACGATCGGTTTCCTATATCGGCCACCGAACTGCATCCATAACGACCTTTTCCAAAATTAATTTGGACATATTTTAAAATCTATCCTTTAGATTTCAAATTTCTTATTATCATTGGAAAGATCTTTTTGATACGAACCCAACGGCTCCGGTTTTAGGAGAATTCGACGGTCGGATCTACTGTTACATCAATTTGAAGTCAATGGTCGAAATTCGTGAACGGTCGCTGCGCGACGTGTTCTATTCAGGCCATTACATATGAATAATATATATATCGTCGATTTCAATTCAAATACTATTTAATAAATTTGTTTATAGATTCATTTCAAAATGATTTCAACTTCATTTTCAATTTTTAATCAAAATTGAATTTCCATATCATTATAATATTAAAATGATAATATTTTCAAAATATCAGATTTTGAAATCCATTTCCTTTTCGTATTCATTATAAAATGAATAAAATCGATCGATAAACCCGTTCGGGTTAAAATGGCATTTAACTACTTTTCTCGTCTTCTCATTTCAATATTTTCGTGTCCATCCAAAATCGGATATCAAAATCACATTTTTGATTCGTCACTAAATATTATTTTAAAATATTCATTATTTTAAAATATGCGGTATTTTAAAATATTCTTTATTTCTGAACCGGAATGCAACTCAATCAATTACCATATAATTTCAGTTATATGAATTTCAGACATCGCATGTATTCAACAATAATGATAAATAATCATTTAACGTTTAAACATCATCCAGAGTGCAATTTACTTCTATATAAGCAATAAATAATAAAATAATGCTTATCACAGTCTATCGATCAATCGATTGACATATAATTAAATTCAGGGGAGATGTGAATAAATTATCGTCCCCAGACTCGTGTGGGGTTTCTAAACAACAACGGTTGATTCAAAATAATCACTGGTTAATAAATTTAACCAGTTCTAATTCGATTTGAATTACTTTTCTAATTATCCAATTTTCAATGTTTAAATTATGAATGAATATTTATAATTTAATTTCCATAATCATAAATTTATTAACATTATTTTTATTACGTTAAGCATTTCAACAACATAATCAACACACAATACAGTCATTTAAATCGTCCATGGTCTGTGGACGAGGGAGGTGAGCTAACAGGCACCATATGCAATTTATAATGATTAAACTGGTAAAAATATAGACTGTAAATTATATATAGTTTTATACATAAATACAATAACATGATAAAATAATTTTGAGTGAGAAGGAGTTCTCACCATTGGTTTCCACTCCGCCATTCTTTAATTGATTTTTTTTGGAACTAAATTAAACAGGAATTTAATTTAGCCCAAAAGTAAACTAGCTCCAAATCAGTCTTAGTTAGTTCCATGTTGTAGAGTTCTCCGCCACAATCGCAACACAACTGAAAACGTTCAATTCGGACCTCGTATGAAAGATTTATAGTATTACTAACCTTTATTACATAATTATATAATTAAATATAATTAATTAACTAATTAAAATTAATTACCCCTCACGTTAATCCTCCCCTTTCGTTTAGAAATTCCTGAAGCCGTAACCCATCGTCCATTTTAAAAATCCATCAGCGCCCGTCATTCCAAGCGGTTGACCGTCGATCGGCACCTCCCACATCGAAGCCCACTGCACCGCCGTCCATCTCCCCCAACGCCGTCGAACGCGCGACCCTCAACCACCCTGAAAACAACCTTAAACCGCACCACCTCGAGCCCGAAAATGGAGAAAACCAGGCCACTATAATCAATCACCACCGTTAGAACCCTAGATCCCACCTAGCTGAAGGATTTTCGTTTAATATGTTTTTGAAATTATTTTGCAGGTTGAACGAAATTAAGAGATTAAATTCCAAAAATCCTGGCCATTTAAAACATAGCAGCAACGGAAGTAAAGTGGGAATTAGGGCTTGCGCAAGAACCCATTTTATACCCTTTTTTTTAATTTTTTCAAATAATTTTTTATTCAATTATATTTGAAAATGTGAAGTTTAAGCTACGAACTCCAAATGAAACCCAACGACTATCGCTTCTAGCTAAATACCCCCATTCTGAACACAATGGGGTATGTTTCGTCCGCCAATTCGACTATTTTGATCAGTTTTCATCAAAATTAAAATATAAATCAATATTTTTATTGAATTTAAACGTACATTTTAATTTACCGGGGCCACATACTGACTTCAAAAATTCCAGAAAAATTTATCTAGCTACATTTTGATGATACGGTCCTAACAAAACTAATTTCATCGAATTTGGAGGCCTTTTGAAAAATGGCCTTTTTTCCAGTCGATTAAATTCAAACTGAAATTACCAAACACGTTTAAATTCACTGCGCTCACATATTAATTCCAAAAATTATGAATTTTTTAAACTAGCTATAATTTGACATTCTGAATCCAGCAAAAGTGGGTTCGTCGAAAACAGAGGTTGTTTGCAAAATGGCTATTTTTAAGGGCTATATATAATATTAAAAAATATATAAATTCCATAGAGACTATTTTGAATTTTAAACTGGATATAACTTTTAATTATAAAGTGAAATCTTAGTTTTTCACATTCGTTAGGAAGATATAGTTAAACAGATTCCAACGTTTCTTGTTTCGTCCAATTCTGACTTAGTCTGAATCCTATACATTCATATTTAATTTTTTAAAATTGAATTTTCAAACTACCACGCCATTTCAAACTCTATTTTTAATTAAAATAAATTATGTGTTCTAACTTTGATTTAAATAAAATTTTAGTCGTTATTATTTAAAATAAATCATTTTAACTACTCAAAATCCAATAAAATAGCTAAAATAATTTTTTTAAATTGGTTCAGAAATTCCGGGTTGTTACATAACCCCTAATTTGATTTGACAATACAAATTAGAGTATACTAGAAAAAAGGATAATGGGTGATGTTTTTTCTCTCACTCATGCATAAAAATATAAAACAAAGTCTTCGTTTAAGTAGACTTCGAAATGAAGAAATTAGTTGGACATTAAGAAAATTAATTTGTTGGATATAAAGAAAATTAGTCATTCAAATATCGTCAGACCAAGTATCCATGGTTTGATATTTCTATAAATGGATAATAGTGATCTCGATTTTCATAATTTTCCTTGCTTGCATCAATCCCGATCAACCGTCTTTTTTTCATTTTGCAAAATCGGTAAATTTATAAATTGACTTCTTTCCTAGTTCATTAGTCCACGGAATAATTATCTTTTCATTTTCTTCATTGCATATATACCCTAATTGATTGTTAAGACCAATTAAATTAGTTATTTTCATCTCAGAAAAATATTTGAATAACCCGATTTCTATACCTCAGATTGATTCAAATATAATGATCTCTCTTCATCACCACATCTCAACAAGTTGTTGGGTCTGCACTACATAATGCCAAAACTCAAGATGAGCGAATTTGGATATGTTGTCCAAACATAACCTTTAAATCTCCTAAGCATAAAAAAGCTAATATGCATATTGATGGATAAAATGCATATGGTAAAATAAAAAAATTCTTCAGCAAATCTGATGCAGGACACAACCATTTACATACCAAACTTACATAGACAAATGGAGCGTGATTCATCTTCTCCATTCTATGATAGAGCGAGGACATACTCAACATCATCTACCCAATATACTCCATAAGAATTTTGCTAGACTTTCCTAAGTCAATGTCAACAGCCAGCTCCGCAACATTCAAAACATAAGATGAAGGATTGTCTCGACGAATATCCATATAAATTGGGGAAATTGGACCAAAAGGCCTTTCTGCAACTGTGCTTCACCTGAAGTCTGTCATCAACCATCGTGGAAATACAAATATCTATCTGAATATGGAAACAATCTGACGACTTCAAATGCATTTGATAATTTTTTGTCCTTCTAATGTCATCCCTTGATTGAGGATCCATCTTCAATGAAGAACACTTATAAAATGTTGCATGCTTGATAATTACAATTCTTCTAGTTGTTTACAACACAACCTATATCTTTTACTCCTACTCTATAGCCTAAAAAGGTGTTGGCTTTTTTTAAGTTTCAACTTATCATGTCTCTCATCATCCAAATAAGCTGAACAACCAAATACTTTCATAAATGATAATCAACATGCACTATTTTCTATACTTCTCATGGGATCTTCATATCTATTGCAGTAGAATGTACATGGTTGATGAGAAATACTGCCATAGATATCGCTTCTTCCCAAAATCTCTCTTTAAGCCCAACAATCATTCTCAAATTCATTGCTCTCTCGCATAATATCCGACACATGCTCTCGTCACTCCATAATAACATGACTGAACATAAATAGAAATATTCAATAACACGCTTGGACCCAAAACTGTTAATGAATTATTATGATATAAATCCATGACTATTTCCAACTTTAAGAAGCTTCAAGCACTTCTTCAATCGTTTCTTTTCCAAGGTCTTCCACGTACGAGACAAGGAAAATATTTCTTCTTTGAGATTTAAGAAATAGACCAAAACCTTATGTCAAGTCATTCAAAAATACGACGAAGCAACCAACTCCACCTAAAGGCGCAACTGAAGTGGGTTGCCACACATAAAAATGGACATACTCTATAAATTATATAGCTCTAGGTCTCCTAACATCAAAGGTGGTATGCTACTTCTTCCTGAAATAACAATATGCACAAAAGTTAGGCTTCGACTGACGAACACCATCAATTAACCTTTGCTTCTTATATACTTCAAGACTCTCTCCATTAATATGAGCTAAACGAAGATGTCATAATTGAGTAGAATTAGGAACACTAGAATTAGTAGAAACAACTGACTATAATGAGAGCGTCTCTTTATAAAGCATATAAATATCACTGATTCACACTCTATACATCAGTACCAAGGAAACCTTTGCTGGTCTCAATTTCTCTCCATCTACCATCACCCTCATATCAATTCTACTCAAAGCACCAATTGATAACAAACTCCTAACATTAAAACATGTCTAACATCTATGACTATCCTAACAATACCAATAAACATCTTAAACCTCACACTTCCAATTCTCACAATATGACAAGGCGTGTCATTCTCCATGAACTGCTTCATCACCAAAATTCTTGTAAATGACAAAGCAACTTCTGTTTGACGTCGTATAACAGGAGGATCCAGAATCAACTGAAAAGTCGGTGTGTATGACTTAAGCATGATACTTATATGGATATAGCGGAAATAATAAACTAATTAGTAAACAACAATAGTTACGTAGGTAAAAGCTAAGCTATAGAAATATATCACAAATAAAAGTAAATGCGATAAGTAAAGACACCAGGAATTTTATACTGGTTCGGACTTCTCGCCTTACGCCCAGTCCCAAATCTCCTCTTCAGAATTCACTATCACGCCCTCTCTTAACCCATAGGAATAGGTTACAATACACCCGAGCACTAACAAGGATGTCCACGCCTGAGCACCCACACAGGACTTCACAATTTACAAGTGTTTTGACTCTTAAATGTGTTCTCTAATCAACACGGAATAGTCACGATGGAGTACACCCTTCCTATAATCTTATCCTCAAGTATTTGAAGTGAATGTGAAGATTTGAAGGAAGTTTCTTGCTTGTTGAATCAAGAGATGTGAAATGTTATCAAACATTCAACAAGTAACTTGAATTTAAGAGAGCTTTAGAATGCAAAAAATATAGAATTGCAAATCAGAAAATAGTGAGAATATAATGAGATCTGGTAAATCAGTAGTTTGAAAAGCACGTTTGCATTGCTTATATAATAGTAGAAGAGTAGCATTACTTCATGAAAGATTTCAGCAAAAAGTTGTGTCCATTTCCGTTCGTAATTGAAGAGAAATCTCTTCATGGAAGAAGGTGACTATTCATAAAAAAGGCTTCTATTTCGAATCAATTAACTGGTTTAAAAATCATCAGTTGACTGATTGAATCATACTGTAAAACATTTGGATTTAAAACCTTTTTAAAACTAGCCGTTATGCACAGAAATATGCTTACCAGTCGACTGGTCATATTTCTAGCAGTTGACTGGTACAACTAAGTCTGTACAATCATGGCTTTTTAAAGCCTTATAATATATATACCTTGGTTTGTATATTCGTGTTATACATGAGGATAGATTTTAACATAATTCTAACACGACTCAATATATATAACCTTATCTTCATAACATGATTTCCATTGCTCTTCTCTTTGTTGACATTAATCAAAATTCTTTTTTTCAACATTCTCCCCCTTTTTGATTGATGACAACATATTCTAATTTCTTCCCCTGAGTATTTGGCTCACACTGAATTTCTACAACATTTTGTTAGTTCATAAATTTATAAGCTTACTGTTTTGATTCCTACAACAAAATGTTAGTGTATATATTTTTGATAAATAGATTCATAATTATGAGCATAGAAAATATAACTATAAATAGAGCGCATATATTTTCAATAAATAGATTCATCATTATGATCATAGAAAATATAACTATAAATAGATCCATCATTTAGATCATTGAAAACATAACTCTCCCCCTTTGTCATTAATTAAAACTATTTAAACGCTATACGCACAAAGTAATCGAATAATAGATAAACCATTGATGTAAAATAAAACATAGTCATATAACACAACCAAAACATAAAGCTTCCAATCATAAGTTTTTACACAACCAAAAGAAAATGAGTCATAATACAAACTAAAAGACGCTTAAAGCAAAAGACACACAAATCGTACTATTAAGGTAGATTTCATTGGGTTCGGTACTTTCAGAAGTGGTCCAATTGAGTGGATATATAGGACGTTTCTCCGGATCCATTATATGTCCAATAGCCGCAAGTGAGCATGAAATTGATTCCCACATCCTTCTAAGAAAATCCTTGATTTTATCAAACTTTTTATCCGCTTTCTTGTCCATTCTTTTAAGCCTTGCTTCTAAAAGGAGTTGGTTATGAGCAATTACATCAAGTGTCTATCTTAAAGTTTGAGAAGATTCTGTTAGTCGGACATCTTCGGGATTAGCATGAGTAGTGCTTGATGATGGTTGATCCAAATTTATCTTTTTCCAACTTTCTAAGCTCATGATTTGAATGGTTGGAGGGGGCATATGCATTTGTTTCAAATTCTTGCTATCTAGAACATTTATTTCAATTATGTCGGAATCCGGTTTAGGAATGTTCGCACTTTCAAAAACTTTCATTAAGTACTCGCCATAGTGAAAATAAGTAGTCATTCCTTGCGTATAGAGAAGGAGATGGTCCATTATAGATTGCATCCAATTAACTTTTGTGTTTCTATATGTTGCATACAGGGCTCGAAATGTGTCGGCATACACAAGATCATGAGTTTCGGACCTAGGCAATATGGTTCATGTGAGAGCATGGTGAAGTAATCTTGTGCCTGGTCTTAATCCTTTGGTTCGAGAACCATCAGAATCATCCTCTATAAAGAAATGACACACCTCATCTATAACTCCAAATTCGCATACTACTTCCGATAAAGGTATTCCATCCATAGGAGAGTTTAAAATATGTCCTAATCTTTCAATACAAATAAAGATAGGTTGTCCACAAACCATACTCCAAACACAATTTTGTGTATTGGTAGAAGTTTGATGATCCAAATTCAAATTAGCCAAGAATAATTTGATTATCATAACATTTATATTCTTATTTTTTTGAGAATAATCCAAAAGAGATTCAAGTTTACCTTTTCGAGCTAATTGTTGTAGACCATAGGGCTCAAAGTCTTGAAATTTGACAAAAAGCCCAGGGATAAATTTCAGATTTGATAGAAGCTTCCACCTTTTCTTAGCTAGGTCATTCCATAGCCATTGATTGATAGAAGGTTCTATTGGCTTCTTTGATCTTGTTGTTGAGGATGATCTGGTGTCTCTTAGCCATTTAGGAGGTGAACCCAAGTACTCTCTTGCGGATCCATGAAACAACTCTCAGAAATTTTTTTCTCTTTTGGAAGATACAGGAGCGAAACAATCAATATATTGATATTGGAAGACCAAAAAGATTCTTCCAATGCATGATGGATTGATTGAAAAAGATAAAAATTGAAATTTCTAAGTGTTAGGGTTTCTGGGAAATAAGAGGAAGACATTAGAAATGAAGAGAAGTGGGATAAGTGGAGTTATAACCTGTCGACTGTTTGCTGATAAAAGCAACAATAGTCTTTTGTTTTTGAATTCTTTTCTTATGTATTGATTATTTATAGATATGTCTAATTTCTTGAAACAAGAATATGTATTTTCATAAAAAAAATACATACTTATACAATGATTATAAGAAACGAGACTTTGAAATTCTTTTGCATTATCGTTCAATGCAAATCTTATTTAAAAGAGAAATTTCTATAATTAATGTATTATTCTTCTTCGGATGAGGTTGATTTTCTCGGGGTCTTAGAACCGGCTCCTTCATTCTCTTGATAGTTCTTTTCCCAGGAATTTGGACTTGCCTTCTTAGGAGATTTTTTCCAAGGACTCCATGAAGTAGATGGTCTTCTTGATGTTTAAATAGTCGTAGAAAGAGAATGATGCCTGGGTTCAAGTATCGTCGACCTACCACATATATGAAGTGCTACTGTTTCTGAAAATGTTAATCTATCTAAGGGTTGTTTTTGCACAAAAAATAATTCTCTTTGTAACCTCATCTGTTCATATTGATAATGATACATTTCATCTATTTTATCTTTTGTTGATGGAGATACCGAAACCTCTCTTCTTTCCTTGGCATCCCGATTATATCCGGTTCAGTATTCTTGCCATCGAAAAGTTGGTTCTTTATTTGGAGTAGGGGATGTGATAATATTAATAGAGTCGGATTATGTTTTCTCAGAGGACTTGGTTGGAGTAGACGGAGAGCTTACTTTCTTTGACATGACACAAGAAATTTTTTAGATAATGGTTTCTATTGTTTTGATTAAAGCAGGAAACTTTTCTAAAAAATTTATAAAAGAATACATACTAAATATATTATATGCAAATGAATCGTAAAACTAGTTTTATCCATTCCTTTAAACCGAAATTAATTAGCTAAAAATTAGGTATAGAAGCTAAAAGGAAGGCTTTTCTGTTAAACAATGTGCTAAAAATATAATATTCTATTTTAGTTAAAAAGAAACCATATTAAGTATGTTATGCATATATATAAAGAAGAACATTTTTAGAAGTATATTATCTAAAAGGTAACTTACAGAAATAAATAAGTACTAAAAACTCCTTTTTGTTTTGAGCTAGTCACTGACATACATTAGTGGTGCCTGCAAAAAGATAAAATTTATAATGGTACCCACTTCCTCCGTTAGGGTCCTAAGGGTTGAATCTTAGGAAGCCAAACCCAAGAGGGTTCAGGATCCTTTTTGAAAATATAATTATCATTATTATGAATATAATCTATTTTTTTAATATATTTATTTCTAATAAGAACATTATTAGTTTTTGGAACCCATATACTAATATTTCCCGAGTAGTTTTTCTTAGTAGAAATAATTAATTTACTACTAGGAATTACCGGTTTAATATTAGATTTCTTAGAACTGGATTTCTTTTTATCTTTTTGATTATATCTTAGTCCCTTTTTACTATAAGCAGGTTGAGATCTTTTTAATATTTTAGATAAATTCTCTCTACCTTTAGTAAAATTGTTAACATTCTTAGAAATGCTTTCCAGTTTATTTTTTAAACTTGAATTATCTAATTCTATAATTTTAATCTTAGTATTTAAATCATGATTCTCAGAAGCTAATAAATCATTTTTATTTTTTGAGTCTCGATTTCTCAACATAGAAATCTGAGAATTTCTACTGAAAGAGATTCTTGTAGTTTTCTAATCTCGTCTTCTAAAATCTCTTTTTTCATCTTTTAATAAGTCTCTTTCAAATTCTGCTCTTTTTCTATCTTCATTATTTTGTTTATACTTTCTTTTAAAATTATTTCTAGATTCTAAAATTTTCGTATTAATTTCCATTAATTCATCATAAGTAAATTCACTAACCTCAGTATCCTTAGCCATGAAGCATACATTTGCTTGCTCGCTGTCGCTGTCGCTGTCACTATCGGAAGATGACAAATCAGAATTATCCTAGGTGACTAAGAATGCTCGTTTCTTTGATTTTTCCTTTTCGTGATTTTTCTTCAATTCTGGACAATTCTTTTGATAATGTCTGGTCTTGTGACAATTAAAACATTCAATCAGTGCAGGGTCAGGCTCTTTTGATGAATTCTTTTTCACATTCTTTCTTTGGCCTTTTCTATAGTTCAGAAACTTTCTAAATTCTTTTGCTACAAAAGCAATACCTTCTTCGTTTGAATCTGAATCTTCTTTCTCAATATGGAAAACTAAATTTTTCTTATTTTGTACATGTGCTTTCTTTGCCTATGAATTAACTTCATAGGACATGAGATTACCGATTAACTCTTCGGGTTTCATGGAAGAGAGATCATTAGCTTCTTCGATAGCTAACACCTTTCTTTCCCATTCATCCGTTAATGAGTTTAAATTTTTTGAAACTATATCAAAATCAGAATACTTTTCTCCTAATCTTTATAGAGAATGATAAATATTTTGAAAATGTGAATACATGTCGTTTATGGACTCGTTCTCGTTCATCTTAAAATTTTGAAACTAATTTTTAAGCATGGATATCTTGCTTTGTTTGACCTTGTTAGTTCCTTCAGAGTAATTCTGAGTGTTCTCCATATTTCATATGCTATGTTGCACATACAAACCCGGTTAAACTCATTTCTATCCAAGGCACAATGCAACATATTCATGGCATTAGCATTAGTGGTAGCCTCTGCTTTTTCATTTGTAAACCATTCAGTATACGGAGTAGTAGGTTGTGTATACTCTTTTTGTGTGATGTTCCAAGCATCAAAACTATTTGCTTGCATATATATCCTCATTCATGTAACCCAATAGCTATAGTTCATGCCTTTAAAAAAGGGTGGTCTTGCAGCGGATTGGCCTTCAGTATATCCAACATTATTGCTAGAACTAGTGTTGTTATCCATATTAACTATGTATCAGATAACGGTTTTTACGGTTAAATGATGGCCTTGCTCTGATACCAATAGAAAAGTCGGTGAGTATGACTTAAGCAAGATACTTATATGAATATAGTGGAAATAATAAACTAATTAGTAAACATAAATGGTTACGCGGGTAAAAGCTAAGCTATAGAAATATATCATAAATAAAAGTAAATGCGATAAGTAAAGACACCAGGAATTTTATACTGGTTTGGACTTCCCGTCCTACATCCAGTCCTGAAGCTTCTGTTCGGAATTCGTTATCACGCCCTCTCTTAACCCAGAGTAATAGGTCATAATACACCCGAGCACCAACAAGGATGTCCACGTCTGAGCACCCACACAGGACTCCACAATTTACTAGTGTTTTGACTCTTAAATGTGTTCTCTAATAAACATGGAATAGTCGCGATGAAGTACACCCTTCCTATAATCTTATCCTCAAGTATTTGAAGTGAATGTGGAGATTTGAAGGAATTTTGGTGCTTGTTGAATCAAGTGATGTGAAATGTTATCAAAGATTCAACAAGTAACTTGAATTTAAGAAAGCTTTAGAATTCAAAGAATATAGAAGTGCAAATCAAAAAAATAGAGAGAATATAATGAGAACTGGTTAATCGGTAGTTTGAAAAGCATGTTTGTATTGCATATATAATAGTAGAAGAGTAGCATTCCTTCATGAAAGATTTCAGCAAAAAGTTGCATCCTTTTCCATTCATAATTAAAGAGAAATCTCTTCATGAAAGAAGGTGACTATAGATAAAAAAGGCTTATGTTTCGAATCAGTCAACCAGTCTAAAAACCATCAGTCGACTGATTGAATCATACTGTAAAACATTTGGATTTAAAACCATTTTAAAACTAGCCGTTATGTACAGAAATATGATTACTAGTCGACTGGTCATATTTCTATCAGTCGACTGGTACAGCTAAGTCTGTATAGTCATGGATTTTTAAAGCCTTAATATATATATATATATATATATATATATATATATATATATATATATACATACCTTGTTTTGTATATTCGTGTTATACTTGAGGATAAATTTTAACATAATTCTAACACGACTCAATATATATATATATATACGTATATATATAACACCTTATCTTTATAACATGATTGATTTCCATTGCTCTTCTCTTGGTTGACATTAGTCAAAATTCTTGTTTTCAACATCAACCACTCAACTTATACCCTCTATAGGTGAAATAATGAATGAAAATAATGATTCTCACTATAGGTTGCATCTACTTCTTACTTAACCGCTATTAAAAATGAAGCTTTCTTCTTATTTCTCTTCCTTTTAAGAGCTGGAAAATCACGTAAGAAATGTCTGTTCTTCTTACAGTAGTAGTAAACATCCTTTCTAGGATCTATGAAGTGGGACTTAAGCATATCTCTCCTATCTTCAAGTTGCTTCTCGGTTTTTCTCTTCTTCTAAAAGAATTGAATTGTTATTGAAAAACACTATCAACGGATTTCACCATCCATCTCCCAAAACCCCTCTTCCAACATATTTGGCAATGAGATAATTTTTCATCCCACAACTAAAAGGACTTTCCATTGGAAACTAATCTAGAATAAGATAACTTGCTCTGCTATTAATTTGTTAGGCAAAGTTTACGACTCTAAATAACATTTTGATGTGCGAAATAATAATAATTTGTTCAGCTCCAAAACTACAACAGAATATTAAGGCAGAAGCGATAAAAGAAGGATCTAGCTCATTGATTATAATTAACTGCAAATTCAATGAAAAATAATTACCAAATAAAAGTAGAATAAAAAAGTAGAGAACATAGAGATTTGATGTCGAATGTTCGACCAAAAAATGGCACAAGCACCAAAATAGAAGATTTATATAGAAACAAATAAAGAAATATAAAATCAAAACGAGAACAACACACACAATTTAGAGTGGTTCAGCGTTAACAAGCCTACATCCACTTGATAATTTCTTGATTCGCTAAGAAATTATCAATATAATGCTTACAATCTCCAAGCACTTGAATTACACTACTCAAACTCTCGATTTACTATCAAGAAAACAGAGAATCACTATGCAATTGCTGTTGAGATGATGCGTGGGTTGCAAGAGTGTCAAAAGTCCTTTAATTTCCTTACAATTGTGTATTTATCGGTTATAGCTTATTCATGTTCGCACACGTGGATTTTGACCCAGGTTCTTCGGAGAGTAGTGGAGGCGGTTAGGAAGCAGTTACAGGGAAGTTGTAGGTCGGTTCGTGGCATGCCGTCTCAAGAGCGGACACATGGTGCAAGGTCCAGATAACAAGAGTTATTGGGGAGAGTGGTAGAGGTGGAGTGTAACCGTGGGTCTTCGAATCGAATGGGATTCGAATCAAAATATTCTATCCGGGCACCGTTGGAGCTGAAGGATCCTAATCTTGGGTATATCCTTTTCAATTTGGTGTTGAGCAGTGGTGTGGATCAAATCGTTTGATCCATCTATTTCGAATCGGAAGCGGATCTTCAGCTTGGCATGATTTCGAGGCTAAAGGCCTTTTGATTACGGATATCTGAACCTTTGACGGCCTTACCAAAAGGCAGGTCAATGCTTTGCCCCCCAAAGTACATCGTATTGCAGATTGGATGTTCTTTAAATTCATTGAGCTGCTTTGCCATGGAAAATCATTCTTTTTCAGGAGAGTAGGGATGAATGGTTGCGTTTTTTGTAAAGTCATGACCCATGATTTTTCATGTTATGTATAAAATAACATATCATATCCAGAGTTGCATTCGTTGTTACTCAACAAGCCAAAGTCTCTGACCGGAGTAGTTTCAACAAACAGGTAATTCATTCACACCTTATCGAGTCAAAAAGTCGAATTACCTATTTTAAGCTATGTTAAGTTGTTGGGTCTACATAAATCAGTCGTGTTAGCAATATGATGTAACTGGGTCTATAAATACACTGTTTTGAGGTTAATGGACATTTGACACTCTTGCAACCCATGCATCATCTCAATAGCAACTACGCAAGTGATTCTCTGTCTTCTTGATAGTGACTCGAGAGTTTGAGCAGTGTAATTAAAGTGTTTGGAGATTGTAAGCATTGTATTCATAATTTCTTAGTGAACCAAGAAATTATCAAGTGGACATATGCTCGTTAACGCCAAACCACTCTAAATTGTGTGTAATCAGGTGTACAAGGACCGCTTGAATGCATTACTGAACGCTCCACTGGCCTTGCTAAGCGTCAAGTGTTTCCTGATAGATGAATTCCTTTATCAATACCATTTTTTTAGTCCATAATGGAGTATGGGAGTTGGTGGAGGTCGTGCTCCTGTATACGCGCCCCAGCTCAGAATCGTCTGGAGTCAACCGGATGGATGGCACGCACCTAGTCGAGGAGGGGGGAATCAACTTATCCGAAGATAAGGGGACCCTACCGAGCAAAGATATTGTGAGTACCGGTCAGGAACTTTGCCGAGGGAGAAGGAAAAGTCTCCCGAGAAAGTGATTAGTGAAAAGCTTAAGGGTCCCTCTCCCATAAATGTATTCGCAAAGGAGCTCTTCAAAAAGACCATTGAAGAAGAGCCTAAGGACCTTTCTCCAAAAGATACCTCACCTGCAGAGAAGAAGTCTTCTCCCATGACTCCGTCTCCCGCTAAATTTCCAATCCATGATTCTCGCCAAGAGAAATCAGTGTCTCCATTCCAAAGCTTAGGCGATCTTCCTTTGCCAGATACTATATATTCTTCTCAAGACATTGGTTCTGTCACCTTCTTTCCAACTTTCGAAGAGGAAATAACATCCATAAAGGCGGGACAGACAATACCGATTAGCCAAAAACTTCGGGCTCTGGTCCGTCGGGAGGGGAGTCATTAAGACACACACGACACGAACATTACACGTCATAACACCCGTGTGTTGCATTAATTGCTGATTCTAATACTGGCTTATTTTGATTTGTAGGAACTATGTCTCATCGTGGCTATGACCCCAAAATGCTCCCCAGTCATCTCTCAAAATCTTATTCTAATCCTAAGGGTAAAAATAGAGATGATCATTGCTAAGAGGAGAGAAGGCGTTACCAACATAAGTATTATCCTTCTTCACGCTCCCGATCTCCGGTTCGCTTCAAGATTGACTAGCATAAGAGCTATCAGGGCCATTGCAAAGGCAACAGACAAACTACGAAGGCCCCACTTCCTCCAAAAGAGTCACAACCACAAGAAAAACATCCTAAGAGTATTCTGACCTAAAGTATAAATCCAAGGATAAGGATAGTGCAGCGATCATTCCGTCCAAACGCAAATCCACTAATATTTCTACATCAAAGATCATTGTACTTGAAGCCTCTACTGCCGAGGGAATAAAAGTTTTAAAAGAGAAATTCCCTCAGTATCACTTTAGGAACATGCACTTTGTGCCTAACCTCCAGGCAGTCCCTGAAAATTGGTATGATAATGTTAAGAAAGAGACAGACTTCATAGATAAGCAATAAAAGGAAATGTGCAACTATGCTCGAAAGCTATCCGAGGTTACACAAAATCTCCAATTGGACTTGGACAATCAGAGCGCATTTGCGGGAATGTGAAATGTCACGTGTCAAGGCTGTCGAGAAAGAACATGAAGAAGCTCAGCCTAAACTTGCACTTGCGGAACATGAAGTCGAGAAATACAAGAAAATGTATGATAAGTTGCAATAACGTTTTCATAATGAACTTGATGTTAATTGTAAGGAATACATAGTCCTTAAGAAGAAGTGTCAGAGTGTTACAGCTAAAAACACTGATTTAAAATTTTCTTACACTTGCGTCTAGCACGAGAAAACTGAACTTGAGAAGGAAAATGTCGATCTAAGAGCTAAGCTGGCTGAAGCTGAGGAGAGGGAAAAGTGGGATGAGGAGCATGCTAACACCACTCTTGAATATGCCTCTAATTCTATGTCTTAATTTGAGGCTGACAAGGTTGAGCTGTAGAAACAACTTGCTGAGGCCAAACAAGACCTGCTTGGTATAAGACCTCTCATTATTTCTTTCTTCACGCAAGTTCTCCGATATCACGGTATATCGTGGGCAAAAGATTATCCCACTACTTTAGTTGATATATGGAGACAGCTTATAGAAAATGAGAAGTGTAGTCTGAAGGTTGAAATTGTGAATGAGGAGGAATTGATGAGGACATTCTTGAGGGGCGATGAGCCTGAACATTTGGTGGGGGGAAGAATACTGCTAAAAAAAGATGAGGATGTGGCAAAGAATCAGGCTAAGGGAAAAGATGTCATTGGGGTAGTTTTGGTTCTTCCTCTGCCGCATCCAAGGTCATGGAGGCAGAAGAGTTCGATCCTGAGGATCTAGGACTCATCACACACACGTCTCTCTCCCCAATCATTGAGGCTAAAACTCATGCAACCCATAAAGACCATCATGCGGAAGGTATTTCCATATTCTCACCTCAATTTGGTAAATCTATTATAGCGTGTCATCGAGCTATGGGGTTTCCAATAGAGAGGCCCATTATATCGTCGGAGCTAATAAGAATTTCTATCCCTGCTTTAGGTAGTAAGCCCGCTGATGTTGCCGTGGAGCAATGAGCTAAGCCAACGGATGAGTCTGCATTTCCTCTTGGTGATGATGCATCGAAGGAAGGGGAGATGATAGTAGCATTGAAAGATCTAAATGGCAAGCAAGGCAATGATGTTATCATAAATACTGGAGAGACCGGCAAGACCGAGGAGCTGATGCTTGCGGAAATGAAAGTGAGGAATGAGGACAAAGTTATGCAAATTAAGTTTGAGGTATTTCCCACATCTTTTTTTTGCTGATCCCATCAGTATGGTCCTCCCTTCCAGCACATAGGTCTCCACTGAGCTTCCCACGTTGCCTCTAAAGGGTGTAGCTCAAAACCTACTCCCAAACCTAAAGAATTTTCAATTGGGAAGATTAAAAAGAAAAAGCATCTACTAATCGAGACTGAGCAGGAGGAGCAGAAGAAGCTCAGGGATCTCAAGAAGTTCAAAAAATCATAGCCTTAGACATTTACTAACTTGTTTCTTTAGTCTTTTACTGGCCTATTGTGGTTGCACCCCTCGCCTTTTGCTTTACCACTCTCTACAAAACCTGTAATGAATAAAGTACTCTATTTCTTTTATTCGCTTTCCATTCAATGTGCTTGCGATTCCATTTTGTAGACCCATATTTAACTCATAAGTTGTCTTGCTCGAAAAGAGCCACTTAAGATAGGTCCATCAAGTTAGGTCATTGCTAGTTCAAAGGTATAGTGTATATGCCCCCAATTAACCTTGAATTATGTGCCAAGTTCATGGTGTATTCAAGGTTAATTTGTAATTCCGTGCCAATACCCTTTGTGTTAGTGGGGATCTTTGGCTAAGTCTATACTCATGTCCCTAAGCCTTCCGTTGGGTATGAGTCAAGTCTTTGGGATGTTCGATCCATATGTTTTTATACTCTCTTGTCGTGAATTTAGGTTAGGGTCACCAGTTACAGCGGTCTTAAGTCGTGGTGCACCATTTCACGCTTACCCTAATGCTTTATACTCGCTCTTATGTCATGAGAATTAGAGTTAATCGTGTGAATGGTCATGCCATTCACTTCGGCATCAAATCTACGACTTCGTAAAGTGGGATTTTTCCAATTCAAATGTCTATATTGGACTGGAGTTAAGTCAATATTCCATTCCAAGCTCTGAGGAAGGCAGTTAATAGGACAAGAGGTCGGTTCACACTTGTTCAGGCATTGTCCTTTTGTCCTAGAGTCAAGGGAAAAGGTCGCCATCAGGGATGGTCAGATTACACTCCTGTCGTTTATACTCATCCCCTCGAGATGCAGGGAAGAGTTAAATACGTCGTTTAGACATCGTTCCCTCACCTTGGTCTGCAAAGTGGGAAAAGTAGGGATCACTATGTTGAGCATTGATGTCGAGCTCAAACTCGGTTAGCCCAAGTCCGGTAAGTCACAGAATTGGGTCAGCTCGTTGAAACGTGAGCAATTGAACATCGTTAGGGAGATAATCACACCCTTCGTTCATGTTTTTCATAGGCCAATCGAATCACAATACTTAGTCAAATCAACACAAACAATCACAGAGCATGGAAAAGCCTTTTATTTATAAACAATAACTTTAGGCAAATCATGCCTTATTACGTAATCTGGGAATAAACAAAATAAAAGCTTAAGTCAAATAGTGCATCATATGCTTGACATTCCGTGCTCTTAGAAGATGATTGCCATCAACGGTCGTTAGCTTGAAAGATCCGTTATCAAGATTCCGATGAATGATGTATGGTCCTTCCCACTTTGGGAAAATATAGACGAGGGCCAGGAAAATGCACTTCAGAACGAGATTAGCAAGCTTGAAGGTCAAAGGTCGTACTTTCTGGCTATAGTATCGGGAGACCTGATGTTTATGCTCTGAAGCACACAAGTCTGCCTCCTGTCTCTTCTCATCGATCATATCCAGCGATTCTAGGAGTAGGTCCCTTTTAGTCAAAGGATCATAATACGTTATTCTGTGAGAGGGGACTTCAAGCTCAACTGGGATAACTGCTTTTGAACCATAGGATAGTGCGAAAGGAGTATGACTAATCACTGACTTATGGGTGGTTCGATATACCCAAAGGGCTAATGGAAATTCATCAACTCACTTGGCCTTTGCAAGCTCCAGTCATTTCTTCAAAATGGACTTGATGATCTTGTTCACGACTTCTACTTTTCCATTCGACTGCAGATGCACAACAGCTGTGTATCTCTTCTCGATATGATGTTGTCGACGGAAATCTTTGAACTCTGTGCTATCAAATTGGGTTCCATTAACAGTAATGATGGTTCTAGGGAGCCCAAATCGACATATGATATTTCTGAGGATAAAATTGATCACCTACTTGGTCGTGATTGTGGTTAATGGTAATGCTTTAGCCTACTTCGTGAAGTAATCCACCGCCACGATTGCATACTTCTCTCTGCTCTTAGATATCCAAAGACTTCCAATGATATCCACTCCCCATATTGAAAATGGCAAGGGACTCACTATCTGGGTGAGTTGGTTAGGTGGAGCCTTGAGAATCTTAGCGAATTTGTGGCATTTGTCGCAACGTTAAGAATAAATAGCCATATTTCGATTTACGGTAGGCCAAATATAATCGTACCGTAGTATATTCTTCGCTAAAGTTTGCCCTCCAGTGGGATCGCCAAAATCGCCTTCATTTATTTCTCGTAATTCGCGCTTGACGTCATCATTGGCAATGCATCGGAGCAAAGGAACTGAAAATCCTCTTCTGTAAGCGTACCATGTTACATAATATGTCTTGAAGCTTTGCAAACAATAGTGCGCTTTTCTTTCTTCTTTTACGGAAGGGTTCCATGCTATAGGAAATTCTTTATAGGGGTCATCGAAGATTCCCTTTTAGGCTAAGCTTCCAATATTTGATCAATTTCCATCTGATCAATGCTCGATGCATTCAGAACTTCAAACAGAACCATTTATGTTTCCTCTGGGCAATTAGAGATGGCAATTTTGGCTTATCAATCGGCCTTTTGATTCTCTTCCCGTGGAATGTGGGAAATGCTATGGTACTCGAGGCCATCTAAGGGTTCTTCAAGCTATTCCAGGTAAGCGGCATGCCATGGTCCCTTTGTCCGATAATCTTTTCGAACCTGAAATACAACAATTTGAGAGTCACAAAAAACATCCAATGCAACTACTCTCAATATCTTTATGAGTTTCAGCCTGACAATCGGGGTTTCATATTTGGAATCATTGTTATTAGCGGGAAAATTTAGCCTTAAGGCATAATAGATTGATCGTCCTCAGGAGTTACCAAGACAACCCCGATGTTGGATCG
Source organism: Allium sativum (assembly GCA_030737875.1). Lineage (NCBI taxonomy): Eukaryota > Viridiplantae > Streptophyta > Magnoliopsida > Asparagales > Amaryllidaceae > Allium > Allium sativum. The sequence goes on from CM060919.1 coordinate 663,812,369, forward strand.
TCGATCATTACGAGCGCCATCTTATATAGCTTCCAAATGCTCAATTCCAGCTTAGTCTCAGGAGGGTTTGCATCATCATCCAAGAAATATTCTCGGAAGTTGTAAAATCGGCTATGAAATCAGCCGATTCTTGCCCTCGTATTGACTTTCTCGAAAGGAAAGTAAGGTCAAACTGACTTAGTTCAATATTCCACCTAAGTAAACTCCCAGATTCCTCAGGTCACTGAAAGACCTGTCGTAGCTGTTGGCCGATATATATATCATGATTGGGTGGGCCTAGATATAGTGGCGGAGTTTCCTTGAAGCAGCCACCAAGCTGTAAGAAAGCTTCTCAATCTTTGGATAGTTGTGTTCCACCCCCATCAATTTCTTGCTGACATAGTAATTCGGTCTCTGGATCCTTTCCTCCTTGCGGATGAGTAATGAACTGATGGCATGCAATCATACCACCAAGTATACAAATAAGTCCTTATAGTCTACCGGCTAGGATAATATTGGGGTCTCTCCAAGTGACTTAGCAGATTTTGAAAAGCTTCGACACAATTTGGGGTCCATTCAAATTTGCATTTCCCTCGCTTTATTATGTCAAAGAGGGGAATGCGTTAATCGGTAGCTCTGGAGATGAATTTGCTCAAAGCTGCCACCTTTCCTGCCAAGCTCTGTACATCCTTAATCTTTCGATGTTCTTGATTCCTACAATCAGGTCTGGGTTGATTTAAGTCCCACCCAAACTTACGACGAACCCCAAAATCTTCCTCGATGCAACGTCGAAAGAGCATTCTAGAGGGTTGAGTTTCATCATGTAATGCCAGAGGATAATGAACATTTCTGCTAACTCTTTAACATGATTGGCTGATTGCTTCGACTTCACGAGCATGTCATCACTTCCATCGACTTTCCAATCTGGTTATGGAACATACGGTTAACCAAACCCTGGTACGTCGCCCCAGCGTTCCCCAGCATTCTTCAATCCAAAAGGCAACACTACTTAGCAATACGACCCAAGGTCCGTGATAAATCTAGTACGTTCATGGTTTGGAACATGCATCAGAATTTGGTTGTATCCGGAGTACGCATCCGTAAATGATAGACGCTTGTGTCCAGCTGTCGAATCTACTAGCTGATCAATTCGTAGAAGCGGAAAGCTGTCCTTCGGGTATGCCTTGTTCAGTTCTGAGAAGTCAATGCACGTTCTCCATCTCCCACTGGCTTTCTTCACAAGGACCGGATTTAATATCCACTTAGGGTACGTTGTATCTCGAATGTATCTGTTACCCTTTAGCTTTTCAACCTGCTCTCTCAGAGCTGCTGACCTCTGCCAAATGAATGGCTCATAATCAATGGGGATATCCCACATATATCATCAAAATTTGCCTTAATAAAATCAATCAATTCCCTTGTCCGGAGGGAATCCACATGAGATCTGATCCTCAAGACCCTAGTTAGGTCATCGTTATCGATCAGAACTTCTATTATAGCTTCATTAGGTGCTGCCCTCCTACATCTCAACTCCTCATCTTCTCTGGGATCAATATCCTTGAACTGATGACATGGCGATCCAGGTTGGGATGTGTCCGTTACTTGCAACATTATCGCCTCTTGGCAGGAAGGGAGGCGTCTTGTAGTTATAAGCCTTCTCCATTGTGGATTTCCTTCCACTTCACCAAATATCATTCCCTTCCTATCACCTAATCTCCCCTGACCATTACCACTCCGGCTTTAGTCGGGAATTTCAGGAGTAAATACTAAGGAGCTGTATACGCTCTGAATTCTGCCGGGGAGGTTCGGCTAAGAAAGGCATTATAAGGAGAGCTAATATCCATCACAAGGAATGGGAGGATTTGTACTCTCCGATGATCTCCCTCACCTAACTCAACTGGTAAATCAACTAAACCAATTGGTTTAGTGTTTGAACCATTGAAACCACGTATGCATCCCATACATGGCTTTAAGTCTCTTGATTTCAACTTCATTTGATCGAAAGCTTTTTTGAACAAAATATTAATGGAACTCCCACAATCAACCGAGACCTTTGGTACAGTTACGGGGGCAATAATGGCCGATATCACCAATGGGTCTATGATTGGGGTTTCCATTCCCGAACTTTCTCTATCGTGGAAAACGATATCTTCCATCATCATATTCTGTTGTTTGATCGAAACATTGTCTTTGGTGGTGCTGCATTCCCCAACTTCCATATGCTTCGCAACACTCATATATCGTTCCATTGTTCTTACACTAAATCCCACCAAATGTGGTCCTCCGACTACCGTGTTGATGACAATACCTTTCGTCTTTTGCTAGGCAGTGGCTCTAGGGACCCTTGATCTTAATTTGGGGCCGGAGCTGCTTGCCCCTGTCCCTTAGGGCCACCTTATATTTATCAAGCTTCCCTTCTCACAACAACTTCACAATCACGTCCCTCAAATGATGACAATCATTCGTATAATGGCCATAGGTTTCGTGAAACAAACAGGATATTCCCGTTTCACATTCCTTTTCTATAGAATCCCGTGAGGACGGCTTCTTATACTACATCACATGTGTCGAGATATATATTCTCCAAACTATCATTCAATGGCATATAACTCTCGAATGATTGGAATTGGGGTCGCTTTTTAGCATCCCCTTTCTGATTCTGGTTTCCCTTATTACCTGTTAACCGGCCTTTTGGTCCGGTTCCCAAAAATACGCAAGACACGCTCGACTCAACATATCGCGTGATATTACATCCCAGAGGCGTTGCCAGCACCAGAAGACCTGAGACTGGCCACCAACGGAATGTCGCATCCCTCGAACGCGATCTCCATCAGTAACCGTTCACAGGCGAGCCAAAGGTGAGCCGTGCTCCGAACCGAAGGCGAGCCGTCCAACGGGTCCGGGCGCAACGCCGGTGGGGTCCGAGGCCCCACAGTCCGATTTCCGCCAACAAGTGTGTTGCCCAGAATCACCAGATCGACTCAAAGTCAAGATTCAGCCAACAACTTCCGCGAACCTCGCCGCTCCTCCAAGCATTGCCAAATAAAGGCCTCGCAGTCCGAACCGTTCCTGGGCCGAGGCCTCAAATCCTAAAGGAGTCACGAGTCTCGAAGCACCCGAACCTGCGGTCTACATGCACCTCGAAAAGACTTCGCACCCAGCGGGTGCGAAATTTCGCACCCATGCCCGGGTGCGAAAGTTCGCACCCATGCCCGGGTGCGAAAGTTCGCACCCATGCCTGGGTTCGAAATTTTGAACCCAACGGGTGCGAAATCTTGCACCCCTGCCTTGGTGCGAAATTTCGCACCCAAACCTTGGTTCGAAATTTCGAACCCAACGGGCTCGAAATTTCGAATCCATGCCCGGGTTCGAATTTTCGAGGCGCGCGGGTGGCGGGCTCGAATTTCCTTCATGTGGTCCCTATTTCTACCTACTCCCACCTAATACTACCTACCCCCACTCCTATAAATAGCCCATGGCCTCACACTTCAAAGAGGTGGGATTTTCTTCACTTGAGACCTTCCTAGAGCTTCATGAGCCTCATTAATCGCATCTTCTATTTGAGGAAGAAGGAGAACTAAATATTCTTTTTCCCAAATACCTAGCATATGGCAATTGTAAAAGTGAATGTAATGAGCATGGCTCTACTTTGTAATTCTTGAGTGATTAATAAAAGTTCAACATCCTTCCAATGTTGACGTAGGCATAATCCACGGCCGAACCACTATAAATTCTCATGTCATTTACCGCTTTCTCTTACCTAGTATTGCAACCAAATTAACTATTCCTAGTAATAGGAATCTTTGGTGTTTACAACATTTTTTGCCATCAACATTTGGTGCTTTCACTGAGAATTGAACACATGATTTGCGTCTTTCTTCCACATTATCATCTCGACTTCGACGAGCATAAGGTTTCTTGCTCAACCTGCTGTCGAATCCGCTTACGATGGTAAAGAAGTCAAAGAATGCAATGGTCGGCTCTTCAGCCGCAGCCGAGGCCGGTACCTCCCAACCAACGGACGTCCCGGCCATTAATGAAACCGTCCCTCCTATTGTGGACTCCGAAGCGCCCGCAACACAAGCTCATGTTCACGCGCTTAATGAAAGATACGAAAACACCGCAGTCGAGCTCAACAAAGCATTAAGGGATAACATCGGCCTTATGCGGCAACTTCAAGAAAGTCAGCGTGTCGTGACTCGACTTCAACTAACTCGGAACAACGCTCGTCCTTGACCAACTGTATCAGAAACTTCATCTTTCGAATCAAGGGGCCCACATCAAAGAAGGAGGTTTAGTCTCGTTAACAATGTCGCCGTTCGTACCAAAGCTCTCGACAACGGCAATGGCCACGCCAACGACAATGTGAACGGCAACTGCGACCGAGCTACAGTCACATACAACGAGGGGACACAGTACCGAGACCGCTCTCACTTGATTATTGACGACGGACCAGATCCTACAAACCAACCTCTTCTTCGACACAACTCGATGGTCGCTAATCAGAGTGATGGGCCCGCTATTCCAACGACCCGTGCTCCTCTAGAACAGGATCCACATCACCCCGCTCCACCTCATCGTCCACACTAAGACCCAATCAAAGATGTCGAGGATATGGAGGAAGACGATCCAGCATCAATCATAGAAGGCGACCTCGCAATGGGACTCCGGAACCTCGCCAAAACCCATGAGTTCCAATGACGGATCCCCATCCAACTTAACTTCCCGACATGGTCTGAAGAATTATGAGGGAAATGCGAGGCAACATGTATAATTCATGGGAAGCGCACATTAGGCGCAACCCCTTCACAAGTAGGGTAAAAGAAGCTGAATGGCCGCAATACTTCAGCATGCCACAGATGCCGCTCTACGACGACACCACGGATCCCTATGCCTTCCTAAATCGATATGAATGGAAAATGGACTCGAGCCGAGGCAACGATCCGGTCAAATGTAAGTGCTTTTCAGTCTTCCTATCGAAAACCGCTCTACTTTGGTTCTCTCGCCTCCCACTTGATTCCACTGACAACTTCGGCCAGTTAGCGACACAGTTGGTCAAACAATTCAGTATGCATATTCCAACTCCAAAGAGTGCCCTCACCTGGTCCAACTTATACCGAGGACCTGCCGAGTCCCTCAAAACCTATCTCTCCCGGTTCAATGTTGCCTCGCCGAGGTCGAGGACCCAGATCCTCGCACCGTACTCTTCCAGCTAGCAAAAGGCGTACTTCCCACTTCCAAATTTGGGGCCTAGATTGATTGGAAGCAGCCAAAAAGCCTCAAAATTTTCCATGAGAAGGCTAGGAAATATTTATGTCAAGAAGAAGCGAGACGTAACCGACTCTCCAGGGCCGGTCTTCCAAACAATCCACATGCGAATACCATAAATGACAGCGTCAAAGGGAAATAGATAGCGTTGCTCTTCGATAAGGACAAAGGGGGCAAGATCCTACAAACAAAGGCCGAATAGCAGTAGGCACAACGGCTGCAACAACGGCCAGGTTCCTACGGAACCCAATAAGCCCGGATCTCACCGGACATACGAGATCTACACCCCGCTGAATGAAGACTTGGAAACAATCTACCGGGAAACGTGCAATGCGCTTCAATACAAGAAGCCGTACAATAGCGAATCCACTAATCATGAGAAGAATACCGGCAAGTACTTTCAATACCACGACATGTACGGGCATAATACCAATAATCGCCATCAATTCAAAGACTTAATCGAAAAGCTTGTCCACGAGAAGCGCCTTGAGCAGTACATCCAAAAAGCATTATGACTCTCGCCGGCATTAAGCAGAATTCCGGCAAGACCAAACGCTTACCCCACTGGCCACAATTGACGCTGGTACCTCTCGCCAGTCCCGAGCAGCACAGGACCCGCTGGAAACGGATCTCCTTCCACTTGTGGCCCCCGAAGCTCCTACGACTCAAGCACTGATTCACATGCTTAATAAGAAATATGAGAATGCAGCTCTCGCGCTAGGCGTTGAAGATTAACATCAACTTTATGAGCCAACTTCAAGAAAGTCGACACATCGTCATTCTACTTTAGCTTGCTTAGAACTGCACTCACTCGCAGTGCACCACATCGGGAATTTCTCCTTTCAAAACTTGGGGCCCACGTCGAGGAAGAAGGTTTAGCCTCATTAAAAACATCGTCGTCTGCTCCAACACTCATATGGCAATAGCAACGGCAACAGAAATGAGATGATGATCGAACCATCATCACATATGGCCAAGGAACCGAGTGACAAACCATGTTCGAGTAACCAACCTTCTACTCGGTAGGGCCCAACTGTCGCCACTCACAACCAGAGTCCCACTCTTCCAACAGCTCGTCGGGCCAGAGTACTTTCAGACCAGGGTGCGCACCAGCTCGCCCAACCTCGACGACCATACCAAAACCAGACCATCCGTGGCATGAAAGAGAGCGAGATGGATGTGTACAACAGAAGACGTCGATGGAATGAAACTCCCGAAATTCGTCAAAACTAATATGTTCCATTAGGAAATCCCCCTCCGACATATCTCCCCAACGTGGTCCGAAAAATCATGAAAGATATGCGAAGGAACGCCAACAACTCAAGAGAGACCCACTTGAGGCATAATCCCTTCACCAGGATCGTACACGAAGCTGAGTGGCCCCAACGATTCAACACCACATGTGGCATTCTATGGAGGCATGACTGACCCCTAATCTCAGCAATGTCAGACTCACCACCAAAAATAGAACGTGTCATCCCGGCCGTCCCCGGCTTTGACGCTTAAGCCTCCGCTAGGCGGTCTCAAACTACTATGAGTCCATACTTATCGCCTACGCTTCTAGCATCCAACTAGGCCTAAGATCACTTCAATCGACTTCCACAACATCATGCAATCGAAGTTGGAGACTCACGGATTGCCAAAGACCTTCCGTCAAGAAGGTGCGCTAGGCTCCAAAGTCCTGGACTAGATCACTACCTCTATGATGCGGCAGGAGCCCGACCTCCGATTGTCACTGACACGATCCGTGGGATCGTAAGGAAATCGCGGGGGCATGCCCATGACATCTGCGAAAGCAGTACAAGGCGTAACCCATTCACTTTGGCTAGCTATAATACCAAATGGCGCCAGCACTTCAACAATGCCAACGCTCGCCCCATACTTAAAGAAGCCAAGATTCCCGAAGCTTCTTTTGCTGCCACAAATAGCACGTGGGTTCATTACATATCGCCAACGCCATAAAGTACAAGTGCTTCCCCGTCCTTATCCAAGACGGCTCTATCCGAGTCCTCTCGACTTCCACCCTGAACTATCCCGACTCTCGACTAACTCGCCAAAAGATTGGTCGCGCAATTCGGGTTGCACATCACGATGCCCAAAGACATTCTCTCAGCCTCGAATATCTACCAAGGCACCCGTGAAAACTCTCAAAGGCTATCTCGCAAGATTCCAGACCACCTTGGCTGAAGTTGAGAAGCCTACTCCTCGAATCACACTCATCTAGCTCACAAATGGCATACTACCTGATTCCGAACTTAGATCATGGACCGATCATAACAATAAAAGATTCAGGAGATCTTCTGCATGAATGCTGGCTACCTCTTACGCTGAAATCTAGCCTATAGGAATCACGCTCCTACCCTCAGCATCCTGCCTCGTGAAGACATACAGAGCTCCAACAGCTCTAATTCCATCGCTCTGCGCAATCTTGCTCGTGCCGGCAACATCAACAGTAGCCGCAATAATAAAACGAAACATCTACGACTTCCGCCTTACCGCGGCTATTCCGCTCTCGGCAGCACCCCCGAAAAAATCTATCTCACGACCTGAAATTCCCAACCATGCAAAAGGCCAAGGACGAAAAGTCCGACGAGCGCACCAAGGGACTCTACAGGATATTGTCGGTTCTACAACATCTGCGAACATGACACGAGCGTGCAACTCCATTTACAAGACAATCTCTAGGAATTCATCCGCATGGGTTCTCCAAGCCACTCAATGCTCACCAAAGATTCCCACTGCACGGAATCTCCAAGCCACTCGACGTTCATCGAGGATTCCCATTATGTGGGGTCTTCGAGCCACTTGATGCTCATCGGGGATTTACGCTGCGTGGGATCTCCGAGCTACTCAGCGCTCATCAAAATTCCCACTAAACACGACCTCGACTCCGACAACTAATCCCTCAAGATCGTCCCCTGGATCGTCGGGACTACAGCTTCTATAGCGCAGTTGACTCTAGGTGGTCATCGGAGTTGCTAGTCTACAACTCCTCCCTACCTATGCCTCAGTATCCGGCAACTTCTGGGCATAACTGAAAGCTTAACCAAAGGCCCGCTCAAGTGCACATCAGCGGTCTCATCTTCAAATGGGTCTTTCCTCCACCTGCAGGCCTCACTCCTCATTTGAAGGGCCCATACTCATACAATGGAAGCTTAGCGATGGAACTTTCAAACTCTCCACCATGGACGGAGCCTAACTCCCAAGGGTATGGAATAATGAACGTCTTCGCCTCTGCTCTACATAACTTAGTGTACAACTGTTCATGCCTTCCAACGATGTTTTGTTTTCCCGTAATTCGAGGCATTGTAAAATCTATTACTACCAGAGTTATCTACTTCTTACTCCGTGCATGACGTTCATGATGTGTTTGGTTAATCATGACAACCAGCTTGCATGCAAACATGCGATCGCCGTGTCGGCACCCCGAGCACGGGAGCCGATAACGCCATTCGAACCTCGATCAAACATCGAGGCCAAACAACACTGGCTACGTCCAGCACCCCAAGTACGGGAGCCGGCAAAGCTACTCGAGTCGCCGGCCCGCGGCGTGACCGAGTATAAACAACCACTAACTCGAACCTCGGCCCAGTGCCGAGGCCGAGGATAAATCGTTCCATGTCCTAGTCTAGGCGACTTGGCGCCACTCAGCGACCGACTAAGATCGATGCAAATCTCTCTTCGCCGGTTGCGGGTGCCGGTCGAATCTTGGCGCAACACCAAGACCGACCTTAAATTATTTCTCCCCGAAGCCCTAAAGGCTTAGGTGCAGCTCATGGCCACGATCGGACCCTACGGGCTGATGTTCGGAGCTTTTTCTACGTCGGCGAATAAACGAAGCTTGGCGGCTTGCCGCAACCTGATGAACGACGGGAGAGCCACCCACCTGGTGGACTGCACAACGCGATGACTTACGCCTTCGCTATACTTAGGATTAACCCCGGGACACCCAAAACAGCAGGCGCACAGCCTGGTTTCGCAAACTACGGGTTTCCTGAGCTGAGGGAAAATTACTGAAACCAGCGCTCGATCACACCTCTCTGGAATAATTGACCCAGAGCGCAGTACACAATCACTTTTTTGTTAGGTGTAACGATAAGTATGCTTATGCAAGTACGGGGCGCCCGAAAACATAAGAAGAACATCTAAACACTTAACACAAATTGCGATCTTTACTAGTTCATATTCCATTTCACACACACACCCCGAATAGACTACATGTCTAACATTTCTTCTTTATGATGACAGGTTGTACATGAAAACCACACTATACCTTTAGGGATCAAAAGCGAGGGTCACACTCGCATATACTATTGGTTTACCTAACCGAAAGTATCTTTAATTCCTTTAACAATTATTGATGCTACTCATCTTTCTCTTTTCTTTTCTTTTTTCTGTACAGGTTCGACACTCGACAGGTCACCACCAGCGAGGGGCCCTTTCCTTCCAGAAGCGCCTCCCACTCCTTTACTCTTCACAAGAGTAACAGGTTCGTAAGACATCGATGCGCGTATCCCGCCATTAACCTCTCCTCTTGTAATTATCGTAACTTCCCCGAGAGCGATACATGGCACCGGCTTAGGGACTATGTTAAAAGCGAGGACCAATGCAGCCTGGGTTTCTCACCAAGTCATCTTGGCGCCCGACTCCGCTCTCTTCTCAGCATCTTTGGCGGTCTTCTAATCAGCTATCTCCCTGGCCTGGATTCGCATAATTGCATCTACTTCGTGTTTGCCAAGGGTCCCCTCACTCTCTTTTGGTGGGCATCATCGATGGTTTTCAATTTTCCTAGCCTACACAGAGGCCCTCTCCTTCTTCGCCTCAATATCAGCCTACTTCTTCGCCACCGCAGCGACAGGTTTCTTCTCGGTATCCAACCTAGCCTTTTCCCACGCATCTTGCATGGCCGCCTCGTCCTGTCCCTCTTCCCCTTCGGCTCCTCAGGCTTTGCCACCAGCCGGGCTTCCTGGTCTTCCACTATAGCTTGCATTGTTGGCAAACTTGCATCAGCTATGCCCATTGCACAAGCACTTCGGCCAACCAAAACTTCTCCTCCTCCAAAGAGACTCGTATAAATGTGGGATCCCGAGGCTACGGGGTCTCCTACTTCTCCAGATTAGTCTCACTGTAACTCCAGTCGATACTCAGATGCCTGAGGAAGCACGGGGGCAAAGCCTGGTGTCGCCTCCGCTCCAAGGGGGACTGCCCAACGAATGAGGCAACTATTGGACTCCTAGAGGTTCATCGCTTGCACCCCCTTCAATTGGCAAGTACCTGAGCTCAGGGGCAGTCCCCTACCTATAATTTTGTCAGGTTACTCGTCGCAGGACCTGAGGAAGATCCCTACCAGCTCCCACGCTGGCATTTCCATCACCACAACCTTCGGAACAACCATTATAAAGAGGAACATACATCTCGCCACGAGGATGATCCAGACCCAAAAGCTCGGGTCTCAGAAACTTCTAACCCCCTGCCAATACTAGGCAGGCTGGGCATAGAGGCCCGAACTAAAAGACAGGGGGAGCTACACAACCACTAGTTCCCCGAGGAACATGGGAATTTAGACAAGTTCTCAGCATATGAAATAAAAATTCATATCTCGATGCAAGTTCTGGAGTTTCCACGGCCAGTTCATCGGGTTCCCAAAGTCTCTACGCCTTGCTAGCAAGCTCATACTTAAACATAATGTGAAGCTGACTCACACCCCTCGATGCAACAGTTTCCTACCTATAAGCACTTCAGAACGTGGTGATAGCACCTAGTTCTAATAACTATGGCAGTGATTACCGATAACCATCAATACCATTCTCAGGCTAGAAAAGGGTTACAACATAATTGGGCCGGAACTAACGACTCAACCGTATGTTTACATCTTATATGCATATCCGAATAGTCAGCCCGAATAAGTCCATTTCCAGAATCATTTGCCAACTAGTTGTGTTACGTTCAACTTCAATTACAAACCAGACATGGAACATTCAGCAACAATCCGGACTTGCTGGCCCGTCCCTGACATTGAGCGTAATCTAGGAGATACCCGGGCTTGGGGACAACCCTCTATGGATTATCGCACCGGCCTGGCAATCATGGGACCCGATCTGATCCCCTTCAGTCCCTGCACTGGCATCATCTTCAAAACATCTCTTGGTGCCAACATCTTGAGAGCGCCTTCACCTCGCAACGAAGGCAATCCAGAGCCAGAGTCCAGGCCCTGGAGGCTTTTCAGCTTTCCATCAGTGCCTGGACTCCACACAAAGAGCAGACACTCCGGAACATGGTAACAACCTTTAGCCTTAACAACTAATACCATGGCCATCACCAACCACCAGCGCAACGCCTGAGTCAAGATGCAGCCGCGTCATGGTTTGGTTAGTGATCGGATCCCGAGACTGACAGCTCAACTATATGTCGACCTCCTGCATAAGCATTTGAGCCGACAGTCCAAGCAAGTCCATCCCTCTAGGACCGAGCCACGAGACAAAAAGTAACTAATCACTGTCCGCTCATCGGGCGCCATGCAAATGTTTAAAGTTATTAACCCAAGCTTGGAGCCAAGACTACATCATCAGAGTGTGAAGTTATGCGTCGTGCTCCCATGCACTTGCTAGATTATCACGTCCCTTGAACCAGCGTCGACCTCTCGAAAAACCAGGAGGGTTTATTAAGTGTATGGGATACGAATCCCACTCCCGTATTTACGCATACTTGGCGAACTTTATCCGAATCCCTAATTCCGTCTCCCATGATCCGCCACTCCACGTTCTTGAGTGCCAAATCCGAAAGCCCTCTTTCTTTCCATATCTCTCTTCCCTTCTCCCGAAAACCTAACAACACCTCGAACTTCCAAAGTAAAAAAGAAGTATTTCGGCATCCTTCATGACTTACGATGATTCTCTGTCCGGAGAAGAGAAGAAAGGAAGTAACTACAATCAGAGGATCGGTATGCCCTAAGCGAATGTTCCAAGATCGAAATTTGGGATCACACACCAAGCTACGTTCATATTTCGAAGCTCTAATTACCAAGTCAATCACTACTCGGCGACCACTTGTGTGCTCACCAAGCGCTCAATCATCAAAGTGCATGTGCCCAGTATTTGGGTCCGACCTCACCTCAAAGGAAAATCCATATGAATACAGGCCACGACATATGGCAAGTATTGTCCTAACAATGGCATTCACATATGAGTTGTCGAAACTTTGATCAATGGGACTAGCTTGGAACGCTGAACGACCATGGGTTCGCAAATCAAGGGCTCAAATGCATGCCCACCAGCCTCAAGAGCTCAAATGTACACACCCAACGGTCGGTTCTATATCCGAAAGCTCTTTGAAAAGCTAAAATGCGAGATTACAAGCCCATGGCATGCCATAAACCTTCATGCTACCTAGTCCAGCTCAGATCGCATCACATAAAACCATGTGTAGACTCGCAATGGGATACACAATTATGATCGGATAATGAACCATTTGCACTACGATGCAATCGAGAGTCGGCAATTAACGTTTATTGTCTTTAATCTACAGGAACAAAATGCCTTGGATAGGTTCCAACTCAAGCAAGCCAAAACTCTTAGCAATGTTGGAATCCTAAGCTCATACCAGCGTGTTCCGATAAGGCATCCCAACCGCTCCAAAGCGGTGCGCTCTCGATATACAACTCAAGAGGAAGGTCATAACCGATCGCTAAGCACTGCATGGAGACGTTTGCGCCTATATTAAGACTCATCTCACTTCAAAGCACGTCCTGTTAACAAAAGACATACTTTGAGGGGGGAAAATGTTAACTGGCCTTTTGGTCCGGTTCCCAAAAGTACGCAAGATACGCTCGACTCAACATATTGCGTGATATTACAGCCCGGAGGCATTGCCAGTACCAGAAGACCTGAGTCTGGCCACCAGTAGAATGTCGCATCCCTCGAACGCGACCTCCATCAGTATCCGTTCGCAGTCGAGCCGAAGGCGAGCCATGCTCCGAGCCATCCAGCGGGTCCGGGCGAAGCGCCGGTAGGGGTCCGGGGCCCCACAGTCCTGGCGGCGATTTTCGCCAACAAGTGTGTTGCCTAGAATCACCAGATTGACTCAAAATCAGGATTCAACAAACAACTTCCGCAAACCTCGCCTCTCCTCCAAACATTTCCAAACAAAGGCCTCGCAGTCCGAACCATTCCCGAGCCAAGGCCTCAAATCCTAAAGGAGTCACGAGTCTCGAAGCACCTGAACCTGCGGTCCACACGCACCTCAAAAAGATTTCATGCCCAGTGGGTGCGAAATTTCGCACCCATGCTCGGTTTCAAAATTTGGAACCCAGCGGGTGCGAAATCTCGCACCCCTGCCTGGGTGCAAAATTTCGAACCCAACGGGCTTGACATTTCGAACCCAGCGAGCTCGAAATTTCGAACCCATGCCCGGGTTCGAATTTTCGAGGCGTGCGGGTGGCAGGCTCAAATTTCCTGCATGTGGTCCCTATTTCTACCTACTCCCACCTAATTCTACCTACCCCCACTCCTATAAATAGCCCATGGCCTCACACTTCAAAGCATGGCCTCACACTTCAAAGCGGTGGGATTTTCTTCACTTGAGACCTTCCTAGAGCTTCATGAGCCTCATTAATGGCATCTCCTTTGAAGAAGAAGGAGAACTAAATATTCTTTTTCCCAAATACCTAGCATATGGCAATTGTAAAAGTGAATGTAATGAGCATGGCTCTACCTTGTAATTCTTGAGTGATTAAATAAAGTACAACATCATTCCAAAGTGGACGTAGGCCTAATCCACGGTCGAACCACTATAAATTCTCGTGTCATTTACCACTTTCTCTTACTAGTCTTGAGATCAAATTAACTATTCCTAGTAATAGGAATCTTTGGTGTTTACGACATTTTTTACCGTCAACATTACCGTTCTTTCATTGGTGGCCCATTCTTCACGTTTGATTCCTAACGTTGAGTTCCACTTTTCCGGAATTGTAACACCCCACGTCCGTTAATGTAACTCACAAAGGGAATGCATTAATTTTCGTGGAGCATTATAAGTAAACACTACAAAATATTACAATACAAAAAAAGTAGTACTTGAAAATTTTATAACTTTATTGCAGCGAAAACAGAAATAAGTTTGACTACATTTCCAAATACCAAAAATCAAGTACATAATATCAGTCTTGTACAAAACCTTTAGAGTACATAATTTTAAAGGCATAATCCCCAACAGAAAAATGCCATACGCTGAATCAAAGCCAAGCAATACACCTTTCAACTTCAAGCTGCTAGAAAGAGATATCTGAACTAAGCTTGAATATTTCTTCCCAAAGAACCTAGGGCGCGCGGGGGGGGGGGGGGGACGGAAGAAAAGAGGCGAAACAAACTAGGTTAGACATAAGTCTGGTGAGTCCAGTGACTTTAGCAATATAATCATCAAAGTAACAGGATAAGAACATAAACTGGAAAGCAAGAAATGACTGTAGAATAAACAGGCATGACAAAGCAGACAAGATGAACAAGATATAACATTGATTGCGCTTCTGATCACTACAGGATAATTACTACACTGCACCGATGCTAGTAACACCGTATCCTTACTAGTTACACTGCACCCTTACTAGTCCCCTACTAAAAGTCGATACCTCTTACTAATCATGATAATGGTAGTTTCGTGTACTCCTAGCAGCTATCGTAGGTGCCCTTTTTTGCACCTACCCCCACGAGTTGTACGCACTACCTTCCTCGTTCGATCGGCTCCCTAACTCGCATGCATTTATTACTTGTGTCATTCGACCCCTCTTGTATGTATTCATTACTTGTGTCATTCGGCCCCGCTTGTATGTAGATACCTATGTTGGCCCCATCATGGGGTGTATCAATTCCCATGATGGCAACCCGACACGATTCAAGATGCACAGTGTATACTACTGATGCCCAGTGCCTTCTTTTTCCACTCCGGAGCACGTGCACGTCCATACTCCGTCGGAACCTACACTGTTGCACCACCCGCCGCTATTTTGACCGCTTATAATCAGCCCAGTAATCGTGCCCCACCCTGCCTAGCTCAGGGTACGATGATACATCTATGTGGGTTACTGCTGAAATGGGTCCCCGTTACTAGGGTTTCCTAATCAATATGCCATAATGGTTAAGTGTTCTCAATTTAACTTAACCCCACCCATTTACTTAATTAACATGTTGTACTGGTTAAGTGTTGCTTATTCATATGTTACTTAACCTTCTCATTGATTCACGCATGTTTATTTTTTTTGAAAAGCAAAAATGTGTGATCTTCTATGAAGAAGAGAGCACACATATATATCATAACAACATAAAATACAAAGTCTCAATACATCTACCTAGGAGTACAATAAGCCAAGTGCTAACAAAAATCAACTTGACTTAAATAAGAATTGGATGATAGATAGATGAGCTCCGGTAAAACCACCGCCCATCTACTCCTATATCGAGTTCCGGCAATGCCACCCCCCGATATAGGAGTATATCTACTTCAATACTATAAACAATGCCTCCCGGATAAGAATAAAAGTACAATCCATAATAACACTCAAGTAAGGACCAAAAATAAATAGATATCCGTAAGATGCTCCAATATGCTCCTCCCCAAAAACAAAGCAGGCCATGCAAGTCTTCAATATTCATTCCACCTGTAAACCTGAAAAACAAACAAACTACTACAATCTTCATCAGTAAGCATCACATATATATATGGCTATAATTGTATATATAATGTATATTTATATATACCAATATTAGCCCATACATATATATGATGCTGAGAAAATAACAAAACAAACACAAATTAAATAGATTCCTACAAGCAAATACGTAGCCTATTATTACCAAGATATCTATTAATACTCTTAAATAATTCCAAGTTAGACCTAATTTTTTGCAACAGATTTCCGGAATTCAAGACACTAAGATACTTATTACTTGAAGTGGTCATCCATTCCAAACAGAAATAAACTATCTTAACGATTAAGTTATCAGGGGATACTGAATTAGAATGAAAAAATCTCTGATTCCTTTCCCACCAAATAAACCAACTGGTGATAATGATTAACGACTCCATTATATGTCTCTGTTTTGATATGAGAGTGAATCTATAATGATTCCAATATTTCTCACAGTTATTAAAAACATTAGTACTAGACATAACAAAAATCCTAAGCACCATAGTTAAAATATAATTTGAAAAATTACATGAAAAGAAAATATGATCAACATCCTCCTCTAAAAAACTACAGAAGCTACATTTAACATGCGATTCACGCATGTTTATTTAACAGTTAAGTTTGTGGGCCTATATATACGAATATTACCCACTTACCCAAGATTTACTTAACCCTTCCCCTTATCAAGTCCATATGTATTATTGGTTAAGCTTGCCTTAACCCTATCCACTTTGTTCATGTAATATTGGTTAAGTTGTCTTCTTGTCCATGTTAACTTAACCCACCCACCTAACATGTTGTATTGGTTAAATGTCGCCTGTTCATATGTTACTTAACCTTTCCATTCTTAGCATGTCTGTTCCTTAGCTTTAATTTATTCATTAAAGCACCAACCTCTCACATTAGAACTGTTGTTTGTGGTTTCTGGATGTTCCGGGCGGTTCCGAGCAGACTTCTACCGCAAACTCGTTCTAAACTCGGGTTTTTGGACTTAATGTGCTAACCTCTCACATTAGATCTATGTTACTGTGGTCGCTGGATGTGCCGGGCGGTTCCGGGCAGTTACACCTCAACTCAATCTAACCTCGGGTTAGACACGTTCATCTTTTAGCCAATTTACATATTTACAATTCATGTCCAAGTTTATATGTAAATTATCCGTAAGTGTGGTCAATTCAAGTTATGCCACATTTTCTAGTTATGCCCAAAATTAATTATATGATTACAACCCCTTTTTATGCCAATTACGTAGTATTCAACTTTTACCCAAACTTTTCCCCAACGTTCCCACGTCGTTCGTACGTATAGTTCATGTGATACATTAGGCTACTCATAAAAAAAAGAAAAGGGAAGAAACACATGACATCATAACTGGCATATACAATATAGATCTAAGACGGCATAAATCTAGTAAACATATAAAAATAGATCCAATCAACATATTGAGTGCGAACTAGCATGGATCTAAACATAAACTTGCACGGATTTAAACATATGAACATATAATTCTAAACATATGGACTGATATGGATCTAATCATATAAACATGTAGATCTAAACATATGAATACATAGTTCTAAACATATGGACTGATATGGATCTAATCATATAAACATGTAGATCTAAACATATGAATATATAGGTCTAAACATATGGACTGATATGGATCTAATCATATAAACATGTAGAACTAAATATATAAATATATATAGTTCTAAACATATGGACTGATATGGATCTAATCATAAAAACATGTAGATCTACACATATGAACATATAAAATATGATCTTACACATATGAACATGACTTGGATATAATCTTTCATAACTTGCATAGATCGAGCAAACTTGCATACATAACTTGCATATGTAATTGGGCATATGAATTAACATAGAACATGACTTGCATATAATGAATCAAATCAAGCATAAATCAAAACATAGTTTGCAAAGACATAAACTTTATATGATTTACAAACATTTTCAAACAGTCCAATTCATAACTCATCGCAATCACGTTTAAACAATTATCTTGTGAAAGTAACTGCACTCACAGAAAACGGATCTTGAATTTTGGGATCTGATTTCTGAAATTGCTAAGTTAATCCGTTGATGTACGCGTTGATTCGTTCGTTGTTGTTCTAGAATTCCTTTTCGCAATTCCTAGGCTTTGAATCTTTATCTCTTATCTTCTTATCTTTAATCTAGAATTTGATTTGTTATGGTGGCGGCTAGGTTAGTTTGTAGATGAACATCATGATGGCATCATAGTTTAGGGTTGTGAGGTTAAGGTCTAGGTTTAACTATTTATATATAGATGTTTAGGATTAATATGGGCCTTTAGATTAACCTAGGAGCCATTAGAGCCGTTTAGTCCAAGAAAATGCATCGTCAAGCAAATCGGAAGTCGCTACGTAGCCCTATGACTCAGAAAATCGTCACCGTCCAGCACAGTTGGCAGGGGTCGACCCCTACAGAGGGGTCGACACCCCTATAAGGGGGTCAACACCTGTGTCGATACCCCTAAGGGGGTCGACGCCCTATGGCGGGACTTTTCCCGCCCATCCTTCACTGCAGATTTGAATTTCGAACTCGATTTATTTAATTATTAATTTAATTTACTTTCTGCTTAAACTTGAAAACTTCTAACCTCCATACTTCTTCATACGGAGTCTGATTCACGCAAACTCGGACACTATCTCAAACAGAATTCCGAGACGAACGCAATGGCGTAACCCGTTTCACCCAATTCTTCTTTTAAAGATTAATTATTCTTTAATTATCTCTTATGTTCTGTTTTAAATTTACAGGGTGTTACATTCCCCCTACTTAAAGGATTTCATCCCCGAAATCTTCAAGTCAAGAAGAATGTGTATCCTACCATCCAGCAGCCATCTACTCAACCATTCAATCACAGTTATCCATTGTCATTAAAGAGCTTTCTAATGCTTTCATGATCATATGCATAGTGTGTGTATATGTCCTTATTTAATGCAAAATCAGGCGGTCTACTCATTCAGTTAACCTCCTTAATGCGAATTATTTCAGTGCCATGAGTCCATCATGAATGCAATTATTCCTAATCGTACTTTATAACTTCTACATGAGTGCACAATCATTCATACAAATGCAACATCTATATGATAACACATCAAGTTTCAATCCATATACAAATACATATACGCATATGCAATATGAAAGTGACTGAGCCGATCTAGTGTCTAATGTGTGTGTAAATGCACCCACGAGCAACCACTAGCAAACACTTGCATCCACTTGCATCCACCAAACATAACATGTCTCAAACACATGCTCACAACCATAGGATTTTCTACCTAAAGATCAAGATTGTAATCGAGAGGATACACTAAACGACAGGACAAGTCTAAACAAAGTGATAGAAAAAGGAGAAATTAAGAGTATACCCTTAAAAATGAAAGGGTACAGCATACGCATCTTGTCTCCCGTCTCCCAAGTCGCGTTTCCTTGATCATCTCCTCATTGGATTTTAACCAACTTGACCTCTCTGCTGCGTAACTTCTTGATCTCCGATCCAAGGATGCATGTAGGCGCTCGTCTAATCGCGACATCTTGCTCCACTTACACTTCTCTAAGCATGCTTGGCTCCACTATTTCTGCGGTATCATATAAACACTTCCTCACATGTGACATGCGAAACATGTCATGAACACCACTAAGCTTTTTCGGCAACTTCACTCTGTGTTCTGTCCAATTCTTTCTGTAATGGGGGATTGCCCTATGAACCTTGGTGCTAATTTCCCTACAGTCCCCAAAGCCAACTACGTCCCTCCACGGTGACACTATAATAAAAACCCTGTATCCAACATCGAACTCAAGGTCGGTTCGTCTCTTGTCAGCGTTTGACTTTTGTTGTCCCTGTGCCGTCTTTATTCATCTTCGTATCAAGTCTATCTCCTCAGAAGTTTCCCTAACCATATCTGGCCCAAGTAAAATCTTATCTGTAGATTCCCACCAACAAGTTAGTGATCAACACGGTCGTCCATAAAAACCCTAATACTAGCTTAATAACTGTTGTTATAAGAGAACTCCACATGGAAAGTGCTCTGCTCATGTCCTCCAAAATCTAGGATGCATAACCTCAAAATATCTTCAAGGATTCTATTCACCCTTTATGTCCATCCATCCGTCTGTGGACGATACGCGATGCCCAAACATAACTGCCTACCTACTGCCTTTTGCATATCACCTTTTCCTCTTGCATCGAAAACTGCTCCAAGCCCTGCCTCGCAAGTACCGGTATATATTGTGAACGGTTTGCTCCCATCTAGCAAAGTCAAAACCGAGGCTGATACCTTCGCAAAGCCCTTAACAAACTTCCTATAGTAGCCCACCAACCCTAGAAAAACCTTACTTCCGTTGCTTTTCTCGGAACCTTCCAATCGTGGATTGCCACCACCTTTGTAGGTTCCACTGCTAAAATGACATTTGGAGAACTTAGCTTTGAGTTGATGCGCTCTAGGGTCTCTAAGACTTCCCTAAGATGTAGAGCATACTCTTCCTCGCTTCTAGAAAAAATCAAAATACTATCCACAAAGACTACCACAAACTTGCTTAGGAACTCCCTAAACACCCTACTCATCAAGTCTATGAAATATGTGGGTGCATTCGTCAAACCAAAAAAAAAAGTATGACGAGCCCTTCGAAGAAACCGTTAGGAGTCCTAAAAGCAGTCTTATCTATGCTATCATCAACTGGTAAAATCCTGTAGCTAAGTCCAACTGCGAGAAAACCAAAGCACCAGCTAACTGATAGAACAAATCATCTATCGTCGACAATGCGTGTCTATTCTTCTTCGTGAGCTTGTTCGGCTCCCTATAGTCACGCACAATCTAAGCGAACCATCAGTCTTCGTAGCAAAACAATTGGAGCACCCCATTCTGAAATGCTTCTTCTTATGTACCCTTTCTCAAGTAGCTCCCCTACTTGTTTAATGAGTTCCCTCCTCTCTCTCTCGGAGCCATGTGGCGCACTGGCAATGCAACCGTCTTTTTATTATCTACAAAGTATATTCGGATGTCTATCTCGCGCCTCGGGGGTAGACCCCGAACCTCATCAAAGATGTCACTATACTCACGGACTACACGAACAGATTTCAAATCATCGTTGAATGCGTCAAGAGATTCTAGGTAGCTAAGCATCACAGAACCTCTAGGGTCACACGAAATATCAAGGGTCTTTCCACAACGAGTCAACAGTCTAACTACCCTCTTTTCACAGTCTTGGATGGCACCATGCCTGGCTAGCTAATCTATCCCAAGAATCAAGCCATAGCCCGTGAAACCAGGAACGAGGGCGTTGCATTCAAACCCAAAGCCCAAGATAGAGACTCTCAAAACCCAACAAACCATAGAAAAGTGAGCTGAACCACCAATAGGATTTGAGACTACAATGGGATCCATAACTAGACTAGTATTTAGGTTCAGTGTTTCAACTAACGAAGCAGATACAAACGATTGCGAAGCGCAAGAGTCAAACAAAGTTCGAACAGGATGACTGAAAAAGGAAAATCAAACTTTCAACAGAAATGCTTCTATCTCTCTCCTATCCTGGTGCCATGAGAGCATGAACCTGTCCTCCAGAAGTAGGTCCTGTCCTCTATCCATGCCCTTGTCCTTACCTCCTTGGGTAATCTTAAATCATATGTCCTGCCTCGCCGCAATGGTAACAACCATGCTTCTTCTTCTTCCTACAGTCCCTAATTATATGGCCCGTTATACCACAATAAAGACACCTTCTTTTGTTACGGGGGTTAATTATTCTTTCCACTTTCTCCTTTACCTTCTTCGTGGATTAAAGTCATATCAATAAATTCCTCATCCTTGGGTTGTGTTCCTCAGCCTAAACTTCCTCATCGACCAAGCAACTAGCTGAACTTTCCTTCCATTGTCTATCTCCAAGATACCAAATGAGTCCTTCACTTCCTTGAGCCAATTTATAGCCTCGACAAATGTCTCAGTCCCATGAAAAGGTTTTCCGCCCATCACACCGAAGTTATTCCATATCTTAGGAAAGGCATCTAAGCACGAAGAAGGAGACTCAAGAAGGAAAATGGAAGAGATTCGAAACAAAGAATCGAAAGATAGATATAATGCTTTTGGGAATTATGTTTTTCATAGAAAATATTTCTCCTGAAAACTCCTTCTTTGAAACATGTTTTTGAAAATAATACTTTTGAAAATGGTTTTCAAAATCTTTTATCTGTTCTGGTAACCTTCAACTCTGATACCACGTGTAACAACCCACGTCCGTTAATGTCACTCACAAAGGGAATTAATTAAGTTTCGTGGAGCATTATAAGTAAACAGAATGGAATATTACAAGACATAAAAAGTAGTACTTGAAAATTTTATAACTTTATTGTAGCGGAAACAGAAATAAATTTGATTACATTTCCAAATACCAAAAATCAAGTACATAATATCAGTCTTGTACAAAACCTTCAGTGTATATAATTTTAAAGCCATAATCCCCAACAGAAAAATTCCATACGCTGAATCAAAGCCAAGCAATACACCTTTCAACTTCAAGCTGGAAGAAAGAGATATCTGAACTAAGCTTGAGTATTTCCTCCCTAAGAACCTGGGGAGGGAAACGGAAGAAAAGAGGCGAAACAAACTAGGTCAGACATAAGTCTGGTGAGTCCAGTGGCTTTAACAATATAATCATTAAAGTAATAGGATAAGAACATAAACTGGAAAGCAAGAAATGACTGTAGAATAAACAGGCATGACAAAGCAGATTAGATGAACAAGATATAACGTTGATTGCGCATCTAATCACTACAGGATAATTACTACACTGCACCAATGCTAGTAACACCGTATCATTACTAGTTACACTGCACCCTTACTAGTTCCCTACTAAAAGTTGATCCCTCTTACTAATCATGATAATGGTAGTTCCGTATACTCCTAGCGGCTATCGTAGGTGCCCCTTTTTGCTCCTACCCCCACGAGTTGTACCCACTACCTTCCTCGTTCGATCGGCTCCCTAACTCGCATGTATTTATTACTTGTGTCATTCGACCCCGCTTGTATGTATTCATTACTTGTGTCATTCGGCCTCGCTTGTATGTAGATACCTGTGCTGGCCCCATCATGGGGTGTATCAAATCCCATGATGGTAACCACACACGATTCAAGATGCACAGTGCATACTACTGATGCCCAGTGCCTGCTTTTTCCACTTCGGAGCACGTGCACATCCATACTCCGCCAAAACCTACACTACTGCACCACTTGCCGCTATTTTGACCTCTTATAATCAGCCCAGTAATCGTGCCCCACCCTGCCTAGCTCAGGGTACCATGATACATCTATGTGGGTTACTGCTGAAATGATTCCCCGTTACTAAGGTTTCCTAATCAACATGCCATAATGGTTAAGTGTTCTCAATTTAACTTAATCCCACCCATTTGCTTAATTAACATGTTGTACTTGTTAAGTGTTGCTTATTCATATGTTACTTAACCTTCTCATTGATTCACGCATGTTTATTTAATGGTTAAGTTTGTGGGCTTATATATACTAATATTACCCACTTACCCAAGATTTACTTAACCCTTCCCCTTATCAAGTCCATATGTATTTTTGGTTAAGCTTGCTTTAACCCTATCCACTTTGTTCATGTAATATTGGTTAAGTTGTCTTCTTGTCCATGTTAACTTAACCCACCCACCTAATATGTTGTATTGGTTAAGTGTCGCTTGTTCATATGTTACTTAACCTTTCCATTCTTAGCATGTCTGTTCCTTAGCTTTAATTTATTCATTAAAGCACCAACCTCTCACATTAAAACTGTTGTTTGCGGTTGCTGGATGTGCCGGGCGGTTCCTGGCAGACTTCTACCGCAAACTCATTCTAACCTCGGGTTTTTGGGCTTAATGTGCTAACCTCTCACATTAGATCTATGTTATTGCGGCCGCTGGATGTGCCGGGCGGTTCCGGGCAGTCTTACACCACAACTCAATCTAACCTCGGGTTAGGCATGTTCATCTTTTAGCCAATTTACATATTTACCATTCATGTCCAAGTTTATATGTAAATTATCCATAAGTGAGGTCAATTCAAGTTATGCCACAATTTCTAGTTATGCCCAAAATTAATTATATGATTACAACCCTTTTTTATGCCAATTACATAATATTCAACTTTTACCCAAATTTTTCCCCAACGTTCCCACGTCGTTCATTCATATAGTTCATGTGATACGTTAGGCTCGCAATTAGCCCAACTCATAAAAAGAAGAAAAGGGAAGAAACACATGACATCATAACTGGCATATACAATATAGATCTAAGACGACATAAATCTAGTAAACATATAAAAATAGATCCAATCAACATATTGAGTGCGAATTAGCATGGATTTAAACATAAACTTGCACAGATTTAAACATATGAACATATAATTCTAAACATATGGACTGATATGGATCTAATCATATAAACATGTAGATCTAAACATATGAATACATAGTTCTAAACATATGGACTGATATGGATCTAATCATATAAACATGTAGATCTAAACATATGAATATATGGTTCTAAACATATGGACTGATATGGATCTAATCATATAAACATGTAGATCAAAACATATGAATATATATAGTTCTAAACATATGGACTGATATAGATCTAATCATATAAACATGTAGATCTAAACTTATGAACATATAAAATATGATCTTACATATATGAACATGACTTGCATATAATCTTTCATAACTTGCATAGATCGAGCAAACTTGCATATGTAATTAGGCGTATGAATTAACATAGAACATGACTTGCATATAATGAATCAAATCAAGCATAAATCAAAACATAGTTTCCAAAGACATAAACTTTATATGATTTACAAACATTTTCATACAGTCCAATTCATAACTCATCACAATCACGTTTAAACAATTATCTTGTGAAAGTAACTGCACTCACAGAAAACGGATCTTGAATTCTGTGATCTGATTTCTGAAATGGCTAAGCTAATCCGTTGATGTACGTGTTGATTCGTTCGTTGTTGTTCTAGAATTCCTTTTTGCAATTCCTAGGCTTCGAATCTTTATCTCTTATCTTCTTATCTTTAATCTAGAATTTGATTTGTTATGGTGGCGACTAGGTTTGTGATGGCCCGTAACTTCCCCGTGAGGGAAAGCCCGGATTACCTTGAGGACACGACAAAATAGAACGCAGACGGAAGAACATTTCATTGCTTATTACAACAATTCCATCAGAATACAAGAATATATAGAGTATGAATAAATTACATTCGATAAATATCAGAGATTACAATAAATTACATAGCAGCGGAAAATAATATAAAACACAACTGAAAGTAATGCACGGATACAGAGCTTTCCTCGCATATCCATCGATCTCCAAGTACGTCTGGGCGACCACCAACTATTCCCATCCTCTTGGGTGTACAGCCCAATCAGGATCATCAGTAATTATCCAAACGATGTGAAGACTTCCGGTCTTCGACCACCGTCATCATCTTTGACTTATCGTCGAATCAGTTATTCAAAATGGGTATAAACCCGGCCTTTCCGAACAACCCGCGTATATTAAAAACAAATGTTACACAAACACAACATACGCCTCATTCCAATTCATTAGTCACTAATCGTAAATCAGTAAGAGAGCAATTCCCCAAATATTAACCCCGTAGGCCGAAACCAACATCAGATCAATACCCAGGAAACCATTCTTCTTAACTAACCTACAACTAGTTTCTAAATTTCACATTCTTAGGGAAAGGTTCCCATTAATTTTATCAAAGATAAATTCTTTAAATTTATTCTTTAATCTTCCTTTGGATGTCATTTCAAACCAAATTATGGTTTTCCAAACTAGTCGGGATTAGCGAACCACACCGAAGTAATTATTTATTTTATTTCCCAATCCCAACCTATTCATCCCATGAAGCAAAACTGATAATACTCCATATCTAACACCATGGTGTTATCGGTAAAATTAATTACCATTTCACGTTCAAATCTAATTAAAGATTTAACTATCGCCTGGAGCAAAACTGGTGATACTCCATTCTCGCTCATTTTCCAAATTTGATAATTTAAATTATCAATTCACATTTCAATCTAATTACAGATTCATTAAAACTCCTTTTATTGGGTCAAAGAACTAATGTCATTTAAAACACAGTTCATGACAAACCCAAATCAATTCTAATTCAATTTCAATCAAATATATTAGAAATTCCGATTATTTAAAACCCCTTTTAAATCTAATTTATTTATTTAAAAATAATTGGGTTTTAAATTTAGTTCAAAACTAGTTCATTTCGATAAAAATCCATTTTTATCTTTACAAATGTGGGATTTTTCATCCCAGTTCTTCACAAATCATTTGATACTATAATAAGTGTATAGTGTCAAAACAATGTCAATCATAAATATAAATCCTAGGTGGCATGGGTACCATCTATCATGTCGCCATACTAGTTCTACAATTAAAACCGAAATACACGTATTGGAAATTGGATTTCCGTTATGAGTCGAGGCAAGGGGCAAGATCCTCTCCGCTTCGAGACACTCTGTAATACCCCATGTCCATTATTGTCACTCACAAAGGGAATGCATTAACTTCCATGGAGGTTATAAGTGAATATAGAACAGAAAAATTACGACAAGACAAATAATAAATAGTACTTAGAAATCTAAAACTTCATTTTATTACAGCGGAAATTAAACATGTTTGTTACATCATAAAACCAAGTACAATATCCATCTTCATAAAAACAAGATACATAATCCCATTACATAAATAGCCATTAAAAAGATAACAAGCTGGACTTTACTTCAACGGTCCAAGCTTTCCAAGAGAGATGAAGCAATCCAATCAAACTCCACCAGAGCTGGGCCCAACCTGAGGACCTGGAGGGGGAAAAAGGATAGGAATGGAGGGGGTCAGACATAAAGTCTGGCGAGTATGATAATTCTAACAATACTATTATCAAAATAACTAGACTAAGGCATAAGCTGGAAGACAAGTAAACGTCTATGAACTATTAGGTATGGAATGAGCAGATAATGATAACGTGAAAGATAACGTCAAAGGCACACCTAATTACTAACGAATGATTGCTACACTGCACCGCACTTTACTACACTGCACCGCACCAGTCACCCTAAAGGTTGATCCCACTTGCTTCACACAGAAACTTTATAAATAGCCTTGCGTACCCCTAGCTGAATACATAGGTGCCGTCTGCCCCAATCTCCACTAGGTGTACCCCACTACCCACTTTCGATCGGCTCCCTACTCGTAGATACCCGTGCTGGCCCCATAGTGGGTTGTATCACTCCCCTAAAGTGGTAACCCGATACAACTTGAGAATGCATGGCTTATACCTACACGATGCAACAACGTCTTATCTACCAGCCCGGGTCCACACACGCATATGAAACCCGTTGGACTTGCGTTGCCACCGCTCCCCGTTTTGGCCTCTTACAGTCAAACCCAGCATGCGTGTCCCGTCCTCGACTTGGGTCGAGCCCACAAAGATACGTTT
Source organism: Allium sativum (assembly GCA_030737875.1). NCBI lineage: Eukaryota > Viridiplantae > Streptophyta > Magnoliopsida > Asparagales > Amaryllidaceae > Allium > Allium sativum. The sequence goes on from CM060919.1 coordinate 663,839,876, forward strand.
GGGATACTAGTCGAAATGGGCCCCCACAAGCTACCCACCTAAGCTTGTCACTAGTATATCCCACTTAACCCTCTTAGTCATGTTCATTTACATGTGTGTTTGGTTAAGTCTTACTAATCGTATTTCACATGCCACTAAGGGCACCCCCTAGATTCCTCGTGCCACCCAAGGCACCTACTTAACCCCCATGTCCCACTTTACATGTTTATCTGGTTAAGTATTTCTTAATTCATTCAGGCCATAACCTCATAAAGACCTCTCACATTAGACTGGCATTTATGGCTGCTGGATTTGCCGGGCGGGTCCGGGCAGTCTTACACCATAAAAGAGTCTAACCTCGTGTCTTTACAACTGTTATGCTTTAGTTTAGGCCTAGGACCTCTCACATTGGGCTGACATTTGTGACCACTGGATTTGCCGGGCGGGTCCGGGCAGATTTATGTCACAAACAAGTCCAACCTCGTGTCCTAAGCATTGATTAACACTTAAAATCTTTTACCCCAGTTTTAATAATTCCCTATTCAAATTATTAATTAAGTCAACTTTTAATGATGTCCATAATTGACTCAATTGTGGCCATCCACTTATGGCATGCAAAATCATATCAATTGCACCCCAACTTCTTATTATTAAATCCTTAATATTACCCCTACCCACGTTTATACGTTCGCTTATTCAACGCAGAATATACGTTAGACTCGAATAGTCTAACTTATAGCACAAAAATAAATTATCACAACATATGGACAATTAAAATGAATCTAATCATAATAGGGGTGAAACTTGCATAAACTACACATGTTAAGGATCTAAAGGTGTCAACTTGTTAAAGGTCACAATTTACATGATATGATCATAGCCCAAATCTATACATAAACTTGCATATGGGGTTTTTAGGCAACATAATGATGGTGTGAACTAGCATAGGATATAACATATATCATAGCATAATTCTAGATGTCATAATAGATGTCATGGGATATGTTCATAGCTTTTCTAATCAATCTAACTTGCATATGTAACTTGTCATATAGATCAACATAGCCCAAACATGATGATTTAATTAATATGAACTAACTAGCATAAATGGTAACATCATGGCCTTTTTAACATGTATGATTTATCACAACTTGGCATAGAAACTTTCAACATACATAACATCACCATAGCATGATTTACAACATATAAGATATCATCATCACATAACATTGGATTTACACCGTACATGATAGCAAAAAGGGTTTACAACAACATATATGATAATTCACATCATCTACTCATAATCCATTCATAACTTAATCTAATTAAAATAATAATAATCTTGTTAAGATCATCATACTCACAATTTAGAGAAGAAAAGAGAGAGTTTTGCTTTGCTTTAGGGTTGAGAGAATTAGAATTGAATTAGCTTTTCTTCCTTCTTAGTTGGCGGCGGCTCCATTGATTTCCATGGCGACGGTATGACGGTAACTATTCTATTTTTCTTATGAATTAGGGTGAGAGACTACCTAGGTATTTATAGAGTTAGGGTTTATTTTAGACCGTCAGATTATCTCAGAATTAATCCTAGCCAAACAGATTAGGTCAGAAACCCTAATGGGTCATTAGCCCATTAAAAACAGGTCAGCCAGAAACCCTAGCCGCCAGACCGGGTCGACACCCAGGTCGACTGCGCAGTCGACCTGGTTCCTGGGGTGTCGACTGCCCAGTCGACTCCCCCGTCGACCTGGGGCGCTGGGCGGGAAATTTCCTGCCTAGCCTGTTTGACTTCGAATTTTGAATTTTAAATTTCCTGCTAGCTGTTTTAAATTTTCAGAAACTTCCGATGGCCATAACTTCTTCATATGAAGTCCAAATCACGCAAACTCGGACTCTATTTCAACTAGAATTCTGAGACGAACACAATGGCGCAACCCGTTTCCCACAATTCTCTCGTCTGAGATTAGTTATTCTTTAATTTGTGAATATTAATACTATCTGAATTACGGGGTGTTACATTCTCCCCTCCTTAAAGGATTTCGACCCCGAAATCTTCAAGTTAAGAAGAATCTATATCCTAACATGCAAACAACCATCTACTCGACCATCAAACACAGGCATCCATTGTCCTTATAGACTTCTAATGCTTTTATGTTTAAATGCACAGTATGTGTATATGTTCATTGTCTAATGCAAAATCAGGCGGTCCACTGATTCAGTTGACCTCCTTAATGCAAACCATGATAGTGCCATGCGTCCATTATGTATGCAAAAGAACCCTATCGATACATATTATTTCTACATGCGTGCACAACCATTCACCAAAATGCGGTATCCATATGATAGCACAACCATTATACATCCATTTTACTAAATACAGCCATTTATATGCAATATGCAGTATGAAGTGACTGAGCCGATCTAGTGCCTAATAGTGTGTGTATATGTGTCCACGAGCAACCACTAGCAAACACTTGCATCCACTTTGCACCCACCATACATAACATGTCTCAAACACATGTTTCAACCATAGGATTATCTTAACTAAAGGTCAAAGATACTAGCGAGAGGATATACTAAAGATAAGATAAGTACAAGCTAAACGATAAAGGAGAAGTTAAAGGACATACCCTAAAAAAGAAAAGGGTATCGTGAACGCATCTTCTCTTCTGTCTCCCAAGTAGCGTTGCTCTCATCATCTCCCCATTGCACTTTGACTAGTCTGACCTCTCGATTCCTCAACCTCTTGATCTACGACCCAAGAATGCACGTAGGAGCTCGTCGAATCGTCGCATCACGCTCTATCTCCACCTCTCTAAGCAAGCTCGGCTCTACCACTTCCGCGGTCTCGTGCAAGCACTTCCTCAAATGTGACACATGGAACACGTCATGTACACCACTAAGTCTCTCGGGCAACTCCACTCTATACGCCATTCGTCCAATCTTCTCCTTAATAGGAAACGGCCCTACGAACCTTGGTGCTAATTTCCCAACGGACCCAAAGCGAACAACGTTTCATAATGGAGACACTTTGACAAAGACCATGTCCCCAACTTCAAACTCGAGATCTGTCCTCCTCTTATCCGCATAAGATTTCTGCCTATCTTGCGCTGCTTTCATCCTCCTTCGAATCAAATCGATCTTCTCCGAAGTCTCCCTAATCATATCGGGCCCAAGTAAGATCTTATCGGTAGATTCCCACCAACATGTAGGTGAACGACAAGGTCGTCCATAAAGAGCTTCGAAAGGTGCCATGCCAATGCTGGACTGAAAGCTGTTATTATATGCGAACTCCACCAATGGAAGATGCTCTTCCCACGTACCCCCAAAGTATAGGATACATAGCCTTAATAGGTCCTCTAGAATACGATTCACCCTCTCGGTCTGGCCGTCCGTCTGAGGATGATATGCGGTGCTCAAACATAACTGAGTCCCTATCGCCTCTTGCAAGCTTTTCCAAAATTTGCTAGTGAAAATAGGATCGCGGTCGCTCACTATGCTAGAAGGAACACCGTGCAAACGAACTATCTCTCGAACGTATACAGAAGCTAACCATGGAGCAGTCCTCTTACTCTTCACGGGAATGAAATGGGCGCTCTTAGTAAGTCTATCTACAATAACCCAAATCCCCGTATTACCCTTCCTCGATCTTGGTAATCCATCCACAAAATCCATCGAGACACTCTCCCACTTCCATAGTGGAACCTCCAATGGATGAAGCAACCCACTGGGTTTCTTTTGCTCCTCCTTTACTTGTTGGCACACCAAGCATCTAGCGACATACTCGGCCACGTCTTTCTTCATGCCGACCCAAAAGTAAACTCTCTTCATGTCTTTGTACATCTTGTCCCCGCCGGGATGAATGGTCATCTTCGAATGATGTGCTTCGTCAAGAATAGTCTTCCTTAGGTCATCGTCTTTTGGTACACAAAGCCTACCGTCCCTACGTAACCAACCCTTATCATCTAGGGTATACCTACGGAGATGGCTTGATGACTCCCCTCCTTTGAGCTTTTCTACTAACTCAACTAACTGTGGGTCGTCTCGCTGTGCCTCGCCAATCCGTCCCAAAAGCGTAGGTCTGACCTCCAAGGATGCTAGCGAACCGGGTACGAAGTCAACGGAAGGTCTAAAATCAAACATAGAGATGAACTCTAAACTTTGCCGCTCAACAAACAAAGGACTTAAGGATAATCTTTTTCTACTTAAGGCATCGGCCACCACGTTACCCTTGCTAGGGGTATATGCTATCTCAAAGTCGTAGGACGCCAAGAACTCCATCCACCTTTGCTGCCTTAAGTTCAAGTCCTTCTGAGAGAATAAGTATTTTAAAGATCTGTGGTCAGTGAATAGTTCGAATTTCTCGCCAAGAAGATAATGACACCAAGACTTAAGCGCGAAAACGATAGCGGCCAACTCTAGGTCATGCGTGGGGTAATTCTTTTCATGCGCTCTCAACTGCCTTCCACCATAGGCTATTACCCTGCCCTCTTGCATTAAGACTGCGCCTAGTCCTGTCCTACAAGCGTCAGTATAAACGGTAAACGGCTTACTCCTGTCTGGCAATACTAAGACTGGGGCTGAAGTCAAAGCTCTCTTCAAACGTTGGAACGCATCATCACAATCTACGTCCCATGTGAAAACTAGGTTCTTCTTCGTCAAGCGTGTCAATGGAGCTGAAATCTTTGCGAAGTCTTTGATAAACTTCCTATAGTAGCCAGCCAACCCCAAGAAACTTCTTACTTCAGTAGCATTTTTAGGGACCTTCCAATCTTGGATGGCCACCACCTTCGCGGGATCCACAGCTATCCCTTCTTTGGAAACCACGTGTCCTAAGAACCGTACTTCCTTCCTCCAAAAGTGACACTTAGAAAATTTAGCTTTAAGCTTATGCGCTCGAAGAGTCTCCAACACTTCCCTAAGATGTAGGGCATGCTCTTCTTCATCCTTAGAAAAGAACAAGATGTCATCTACAAAGACTACCACAAATTTGTTAAGGTACTCCCTAAACACCCTACTCATCAGATCAACAAAGTATGCGGGGGCGTTTGTCAAACCAAAGGGCATCACTAGCCATTCATAGAAACCGTCCGGAGTCCTAAAGGCAGTCTTGTCAATGCTATCCTCAGCCACTCTCAACTGATGGAACCCAGTGGCTAAGTCCAACTGCGAAAACACTGAGGCGCCAACTAACTGATCGAAGAGATCGTCAATCCTCGGCAGTGGGTGTCTGTTCTTCTTAGTAAGCTTATTAAGTTCTCTATAGTCCACACAAAGTCTAAGGGACCCATCCGCCTTCGTGGCAAATACTACTGGAGCACCCCACTCCGATATACTTCGTCTTATGAACCCCTTCTCAAGCAACTCCTTCACTTGCTTATCGAGTTCCCTCCTTTCACATGGAGCCATGTGGCGTACTGGCAAAGATACTGGTTTCGCATTATCCACAAGATATATTCGAAAATCTATCTCCCGCTTCGGAGGCAATCCCTTCACCTCCTCAAACACATCCGAATATTCTCGGACCACTCTAACAGATCGTAGATTTTCCTCAGACGCGTCAAGCGATTCTAGATAACTTAGCATAACCGAATTTATGGGATTACAAAAGATTTCGAGAGTGTTGCCAAGGCGAGTCACGAGCCTAACTACTCTCCTTTCACAATCAAGAACGGCCCCATTTCTGGATAACCAATCCATTCCTAAAATTAGCCCATAGCCCATGAAGCCCAACACATAAGCATCACATCTAAATTCAACGCTAAGTATGGAAATTTTTAAATCCAAACACATCATAGACAAATAAGCTGAGCCCCCAATTGGATTCGAAACAACTAAGGGATCCTCTACTAAACTGGTGTTTAAGTGCAGTGATTCAACTAATGAGGTAGAGATAAACGAATGCGATGCGCCCGAATCGAATAAGGTACGGACAGGATGATCAAACAGAAAAACTAGGCTTTCAACAGAAATGGTTCTACCTCGTTCTTGCAGCGGTGGGACCACGAGAGCCTGAAATTGCCCCCTTGCCTGCCCTGGTTGCATAAGAGCCTGCACCTGTCCTCCCGAGGTAGCTCCTGCCCTCTGCCCCTTCTTTGGCCAGTCCTTCACTAGATGTCCCGCTTCGCCACAGTGGAAACAGCCAGTCTTCTTTTTCTTTCGGCAATCCTTGCTGAGATGGCGTGGTGTCCCACAGTTAAAACATTTCTTCTTTCCCTTGCCGTTATTGTCTTTTCCACCCTTCTTGTTTTGCTGTTGTGGTTTCTTCTGATCCCCCTTCTTCTCGGGTGCCTTTTCAGCTTTAGCGCTTTTCTCCTCATGCATGAGCGCCATTTCTACTAACTTCTCAAAGGTGGCCCCCATCGGGATGTGGGTCATAGCCAACCCTTGCAATGGTTCATTCAAGCCATTCACGAACCTCAGTGCCTTCTTCTCCGGCGTGTTCACTAAGTCCAAGCCAAACCTTGCTAACTGATTAAATTTATTGACATATTCTTTCACTGATGAGCTTCCTTGCTTCAATGTCAAGAACCTTTCCATATATAGATTTTCTTCCGCCCTAGAGAGAAACTTCGCCTCGAACCTACGTCTGAAATCCGCCCAAGAGTCAACAGGACGCTCCCCATTAGTGACCTCCCACCAAAACGAGGCCTCTCCCTTCATCAACCAAGCTGCTAAACGAACTCTCTTCCCTTCTTCTACTTCAAAGATTTCTAGCAATTCTTCCACCTCCTTAAGCCAATCTCTAGCTTCCACAAACGTTTCTGACTCTTGAAATGGTTTTCCACCCATAGCCTTGAATTCCTTGCACGTCTTTGCAAAAGTATCTACGAGAGGAGGAGGAGGGACGGGTGCAACTGGTGGTGGAGGAACATTGGCTGGACCCGCAGCGGCCCTAGCCTCTAACAACCTCCTATACCATCCTGGTATCGCTACCCCGTCAGGTAGGTTAAGATCTTCAGCCATGCTGAAACGAAAAAGGAAAGATTCAAAATGGAGAATTCAAAAGATAAAGATATGTGGCTATTGGGGATTATGTTTTTTTTTCCTTAAAAACTTTTCTCTTTAAATTTCTCATTAAAACATGTTTTTGAAAACACTTCTTCCAAAAATAACTATTTTTCTAAAGTATTTTTATCTGTTCTGGTAACCTTAAGCTCTGATACCACGTGTAACACCCCACGTCCATTAATGTCACTCACAAAGGGAATGCATTAACTTCCATGGAGGTTATAAGTGAATATAGAACAGAAAAATTACGACAAGACAGATAATAAATAGTACTTGGAAATCTAAAACTTCATTTTATTGCAGCAGAAATTAAACATGTTTGTTACATCATAAAACCAAGTACAATATCCATCTTCATAAAAATAAAATACATAATCCCATTACATAAATAGCCATTAAAAAGATAACAAGCTGGACTTTACTTCAACGGTCCAAGCTGTTCAAGAGAGATGAAGCAATCCAATCAAACTCCACTAGAGCCGGGCCCAACCTGAGGACCTAGAGGGAAAAAAAGGATAGGAATGGAGGGGGTCAGACATAAAGTCTGGCGAGTATGGTAATTCTAACAATACTATTATCAAAATAACTAGACTAAGGCATAAGCTGGAAGACAAGTAAACGTCTATGAACTATTAGGTATGGAATGAGCAGATAATGATAACGTGAAAGATAACGTCAAAGGGACACCTAATTACCAACGAATGATTGCTACACTGCACCGCACATTACTACACTGCACCGCACCAGTCACCCTAAAGGTTGATCCCACTTGCTTCACACAAAAACCTTATAAATAGCCTTGCGTACCCCTAGCTGACTACATAGGTGCCGTCTGCCCCTATCTCCACTAGGTGTACCACACTACCCACTTTCGATCGGCTCCCTACTCGTAGATACCCGTGCTGGCCCCACAGTGGGGTGTATCACTCCCCTAAAGTGGCAACCCGATACAACTTGAGAATGCACGGCTTATACCTACACGATGCAACAACGTCTTATCTACCAGCCCGGGTCCACACACGCATATGAAACCCGTTGGACTTGCATTGCCACCGCTCCCCATTTTGGCCTCTTACAGTCAAACCCAGCATGCATGTCCCGTCCTTGACTTGGGTCGAGCCCACAAAGATACGTTTGGGATACTGGTCGAAATGGGCCCCCACAAGCTACCCACCTAAGCTTGTCACTAGTATATCCCACTTAACCCTCTTAGTCATGTTCATTTAAATGTGTGTTTGGTTAAGTCTTACTAATCGTATTTCACATGCCACTAAGGGCACCCCCTAGATTCCTCGTGCCACCCAAGGCACCTACTTAACCCCCATGTCCCACTTTACATGTTTATCTGGTTAAGTATTTCTTAATTCATTCAGGCCATAACCTCATAAAGACCTCTCACATTAGACTGGTATTTATGGCAGCTGGATTTGCCGGGCGTGTCCTGGCAGTCTTACACCATAAAAGAGTCTAACCTCGTGTCTTTACAACTGTTATGCTTTAGTTTAGGCCTAGGACCTATCACATTGGGCTGACATTTGTGACCACTGGATTTGCCGGGCGGGTCCGGGCAGGTTTATGTCACAAACGAGTCCAACCTCGAGTCCTAAGCATTGATTAACACTTAAAAACTTTTACCCCAATTTTAATAATTCCCTATTCAAATTATTAATTAAGTCAACTTTTAATGATGTCCATAATTGACTCAATTATGGCCATCCACTTATGGCATGCAAAATCATATCAATTGCACCCCAACTTCTTATTATTAAATCCTTAATATTACCCCTACCCACGTTTATACGTTCGCTTATTCAACGCAGAATATACGTTAGACTCGAATAGTCTAACTTATAGCACAAAAATAAATTATCACAACATATGGACAATTAAAATGAATCTAATCATAATAGGGGTGAAACTTGCATAAACTACACATGTTAAGGATCTAAAGGTGTCAACTTGTTAAAGGTCACAATTTACATGATATGATCATAGGCCAAATCTATACATAAACTTGCATATGAGGTTTTTAGGCAACATAATGATGGTGTGAACTAGCATAGGATATCACATATATCATAGCATAATTCTAGATGTCATAATAGATGTCATGGGATATGTTCATAGCTTTTCTAATCAATCTAACTTGCATATGTAACTTGTCATATAGATCAACATAGCCCAAACATGATGATTTAATTAATATGAACTAACTAGCATAGATGGTAACATCATGGCCTTTTTAACATGTATGATTTATTACAACTTGGCATAGAAACTTTCAACATACATAACATCACCATAGCATGATTTACAACATATAAGATATCATCATCACATAACATTGGATTTACAACATACATGATAGCAAAAAGGGTTTACAACAACATATATGATAATTCACATCATCTACTCATAATCCATTCATAACTCAATCTAATTAAAATAATAATAATAATCTTGTTAAGATCATCATACTCACAATTTAGATAAGAAAAGAGAGAGTTTTGCTTTGCTTTAGGGTTGAGAGAAATTGAATTGAATTAGCTTTTCTTCCTTCTTAGTTGGCGGCGGCTCCATTGATTTCCATGGCGACGGTATGAAGGTAACTATTCTATTTTTCTTATGAATTAGGGTGAGAGACTACCTAGGTATTTATAGAGTTAGGGTTTATTTTAGACCGTCAGATTATCTCAGAATTAATCCTAGCCAACCAGATTAGGTCAGAAACCCTAATGGGTCATTAGCCCATTAAAAACAGGTCAGCCAGAAACCCTAGCCGCCACACCAGGTCGACACCCAGGTCGACTGCGTAGTCGACCTGGTCCCTGGGGTGTCGACTGCCCAGTCGACTCCCCAGTCGACCTGGGGCGCTGGGCGGGAAATTTCCCGCCTAGCCTGTTTGACTTCGAATTTTGAATTTTAAATTTCCTGCTAGCTGTTTTAAATTTTCAGAAACTTCCGATGGCCATAACTTCTTCATACGAAGCCCAAATCACGCAAACTCGGACTCTATTTCAACTAGAATTCCAAGACGAACACAATGGCGCAACCCGTTTCCCACAATTCTCACGTCTGAGATTAGTTATTCTTTAATTTGTGAATATTAATACTATCTGAATTACGGGGTGTTACACACTCTAGCAAATGCCTCGGGACTACACACTCTGGGCAACCCCTGGAATCGGCTGGGCCGGTCCTCTTTTACGTTTGAGGATTAGTTATTCCTGAACACACGTTTCCCGGTTGAAACACCCCACCTCCGTTAGGGTCACTCTCAAAGGGAATGCCCTAATTTTGGTGGAGGTTTATAAGTACAAGTCACAGATATACAAGACAGATATAAGAACACATATTTGTAAACAGCGGAAGAACAACAAATTTTATTTCATAAAGTCAAATACGTGTTACAACAACATCCTTTCCAAAAACATAACATAACACTTTCATAATCTGTCTTGAGTACATTATTTAAAGAAGCATAATTAAAACATAGATAAACTGCAAAAACCCCCATAGTGGATTGTCCAAAGCCATAGTTCAAAACAGGAAAGTCCAAGCAATACATTTCTCTTCTTCAAGCTGGATGTTGAGGTTGGTCAAGCTGCTGTGTTCCCTCCCTGAGTACCTGGGGGGGGGAACGGAAGAAAGAAGACGAAAGAAAAGTAGAGTCAGACATAAAGCCTGAGTAAGTCTAGTACTATTTTGTCTATGAATAAAGAACTGGGTATGATAAGCATAAACAAGAAGTGGGCAAGCACAATAAACTTGGTCAAGTTGTCTAGGGTCGAATATACTATCGCACCCCATGTTAATCTCTGAACCCATATAAACTAGTTTCCAATTCGCACCCCATAATCAGGGTGATGTGATCCATTCTATGATGATCGGCTCCTACTCGCAAAGTTACATGTGTCTTACAGCCCCCTATGTCTGTAGTTACCTATGCTGGTCCCACCATGGGGTGTATCAAGTCCCATAGTGGCAACCCGACACAACCTTAGAATGCACAGGTATGCTACTGGTGCCCAGTGCCTTATTTTTCTGCGCCGGAGTGTGTGCACGCCCGCACCCCGTTAGAACCTACACTGCTACACCACCGTCGTCGATTTGACCTCTTACAATCAGCCCAGTAATCGTGCCCCACCCTGCCTAGTTTCAGGGTATCCTGATACACCTTTTAGGGTTACTGCTGAAAAGGGTCCCCCGTTACTAGGTTTTCTATCTCTAGCCAACATGCTAAGTTGGTTAAGTGTTTCCTAACCTAACCTGTGACGGCCTGGAATTTCGCTCGATCCTAATCAGTCGATAAACCGATCTAGACCGTTCGAAACCCCTGAACGTTGAGAACAGGACAAATCAGAACACAAACAGAAGAACATTTCATTGTATATTACAACAATTCCATCAGATACAAGAATATACAGAGTATAAACGAATAAATTACATTCGATAAATATCAGAGATTACAATAAATTACATAGCAGCGGAAAATAATACAAAGCACAACTGAAGGTGATATACGGATACAGAGCTTTCCGGATATCATTCCAGCTGTAAACCAGGATCCTGTGAAAATAAATCTGCAAAACCGAAACTACTAGCTGCCCGTGCGGAAAATAGGGGCACCCAGAGTTTAGGTTAAAACAATAAACTCCAGGTCAGTCATGTGACTGGTGTGAGAACTAAAACAGTTATTAAAACTTTACTTTAAAAGAGAGTAATTCAAGGGACCACGCCGTATAACACGGAACGGGTTTCCTCCCAAGAATACCAGTGCATAGAATAAACAACGCAATGCTTTTTCGGAAAATGGAGCTATTATAAGACCCAGGTCCTATCATACAATGCAACGCAAGCCGGGGGATAGGGTTTTCCCTTATAATAGCCAAACATGCTTGGTACGTTTAAAACAAATCATTTGATACTATAATAAGTGTATAGTGTCAAAACATTTCAATCATAAATATAAATCATAGACGGCATGGGTACCATATATCATGTCGCCATACTAGTTCTACAATTAAAACCGCAATACACGTATTGGAAATTGGATTCCGTCATGAGTCGAGGCAAGGGGCAAGCTCCTCTCCGCGTTCGAGACACTCTAGCAAATGTCCCAGGGCTACGCAAGCTGGGCAACCCTTGGATCTTCAGGGCCGGTCCTCACTTACGTTAGAGGATTGGCAATTCCTGAACACACGTTTCCCGGTCCTTACAGACCTATAATCGAGGCGCCTCATCCAACAACCACAAAGGTGAAAAGTATATAAATGTCAGGGCTGGTAAGTCACTGACACCACCAAAGCTAGAAAGAAACGTCGTGCTCTCCCTGCAGTCCGTATCCCGTTTTTAACTCATACCGAGGTGTGAGGCTCGCGAATTCACGCTATACACAAAGCTGCCACGTAGGCGTGCTTTGATCATCAACCACAAGACTTTGCTTTTCAACAGAAGCCTTGATCATTGCATCTTAGCGTGCCACACAGGCAATTCATGCCATGCGACTGATGTCCATCGATATACAACCTCTGAGCTCGTACGTCTCAGAGAAGGGCGTTAAGCAAAAGAATAAATTCTCCGCCGCCAAACAGATGTATATTTAATAGAAATCAATCAACACAGAATAAAATCCAATGTCAGACACACAATCCATTTACAAGTCCGTTCTGGGTCTGAACGAAACCGGAGGCACTTTCCTCGCATATCCATCCATCTCCAAGTACGTCTGGACGACCACCAACTATTTCCATCCTCTTGGGCGTACTGCCCAATCAGGATCGTCAGTAATTACCCAAACGATGTGAAAACTTCCGGTCTTCGACCACCGTCTTCATCTTCGACTTATCGTCGAATCGGTTATTCAGAATGGGTATAAACCCGGACTTTCCGAACAACCCGCGTATATTAAAAACAAATGTTACGCAAACACAACATACGCCTCATTCCAATTCATTAGTCACTAACCGCAAATTAGCAAGAGAACAATTTCCCAAACATTAACCCCGAAGGCCGAAACCAACATCAGATCAATACCCAGGAAACCATTCTTCTTAGCCAACCTACAGCTAGTTTCTAAATTCCATATTCTTAGGGAAAGGTTCCCATTAATTTTATCCAAGATAAATTCTTTAAAATTTATCCTGTAATCTTCCTTTGGATGTCATTTAAAACCAAATTATGGTTTTTCCAACTAGTCGAGATTAGCGAACCACAACGAAGTAATTATTTATTTTATTTCCCAATCCCAACCTATTCATCCCATGAAGCAAAACTGGTAACACTCCATATCTAACACCGTGGTGTTATCGGTAAAATTAATTACCATTTCACGTTCAAATCTAATTAAAGATTTAACTATCGCTTTGGAGCAAAACTGGTGATACTCCATACTCGCTCATTTCTAAATTTGAAAATTTAGATTATAGATTCACATTTCAATCTAATTGCAGATTCGTTAGAACTCCTTTTACTGGGTTAAAGAACTAGGTGTTATTTAAAACACAGTTCACGACAAACCCAAATCACATTCTATTTGTTATCAGGTTAAAGAACCAGTGTTATTTAAAACACTGTTCACGATAAACCCATTTCAAATTCAATCAAATATATTAGAAATTCTGATTATTTAAAACCCCTTTTTAAAACTAATTTATTTATTTAAAAACAATTGGGTTTTAAATTTAGTTCAAACTAGTTCATTTCGATAAAAATCTATTTTTATCTTTTCAAATATGGAGTTTTTCATCCCAAATTTTCCCAAATCATTTCTTATGATTTTACACAAATTATTGATATTTTTAATAATTTTATCAAGGCCCGTACAGTCGATTTCCAACAATGGCCATCGAACTGCACTTACAGCGACCTTTTTCGAATTTGATTTGGACGTATCTCCAAATCCAACCGTTAGATTTCAAATTTCTAATATTCGTTAGAAAGCTCTTTTCGATACGAACCCAACGGTTCCGGTTTTAGGAGAATCCGACGGTCGGATCTCCCGTAATGTCCGTTTGAAATAAATGGTCGAAATTTACGAACTGCCGCGGCGCGGCGCGTTCTATTCAGGCCATTATATTATATATATAATATATATAATATATATTTCGTCTTTTTCTATTTAAAACGAATTTTATAAATAGTTTTGAATTCGTTTCAAAAATCATTTCAACTTCCATTTCAATTCAAATCAAAATTGAATTCTTCTTTTATAAATTCGTTTTAAAATTCATTCCTATTCAATTCAAATTTCAATTCAATTTCAATTCAATTTGAATTCAATTTAATTCGTTTTCAATTCAATTTGAATTCAATTCAATTCGTTTTCAATTCAATTTGAATTCGTTTTCAATTCAATCCGATTTCAAAGTCGTTTTCTATTTGATTCAATTCAAATTGGTTTTCTATTCGATTCCATTCAAATTGGTTTTCTATTCGATTCAAATTCATTTTCTATTCAAATCAAATTCGTTTCGTTTTCTATTTGAATTCAATTCATTATATATTCAAGTGAAATCAAATTGGTTTTCTATCTCATTCAATTCGAAATCGTTTTATATTCAATTCAAATCGAAATCGTTATATATTCAATTCAAATCGAAATCGTTATATATTCAATTCATTTCGAAATCGTTATATATTCAATTCATTTCGAAATCGTTATATATTCAATTCATTTCGAAATCGTTATATATTCAATTCATTTCGAAATCGTTATATATTCAATTCATTTCGAAATCGTTATATATTCAATTCATTTCGAAATCGTTATATATTCAATTCATTTCGAAATCGTTATATATTCAATTCATTTCGAAATCGTGATATATTCAATTCATTTCGAAATCGTTATATATTCAATTCATTTCGAAATCGTTATATATATCGTTCGCGTCAAAATGGCGCATCACTATTCAACACGGCTTTATATATTCTATTTTTAAATATTCTATTGCAAATATTTCATTTCAAATATTTCTTTTTGTCAACACACGACTAATCTCAATGAATGAGTACCGTCCACGTGTGACTACTTTTGTTAAAATATTTCGTTCAACACATGACTATTCTCAACGGATGAGTACAGTCAACACATGAACCTTTGTTTTATATTGATAAAGATGCAATTCTTATTATAAAAATATTTCGTTCAACACATGACTAATCTCAACGGATGAGTACAGTCAACACATGAACCTTTGTTTTATAATAATAAAGATGTAAATTTTATTATAAAAATATTTAGTTCAACACATGGCTAATCTCAACGGATGAGTACAGTCAACACATGAACCTTTGTTTTATATTGATAAAGATGCAATTCTTATTATAAAAATATTTCGTTCAACACATGACTAATCTCAACGGATGAGTACAGTCAACACATGAACCTTTATTTTATAATAATAAAGATGTAAATTTTATTATAAAAATATTTCGTTCAACACATGGCTAATCTCAACGGATGAGTACAGTCAACACATGAACCTTTGTTTTATAATATTCTTTATTTTCTAAATTGGAATGAGGCCCAATCAATCACCATATAATGTTAATTATATGGATTTTCATACAACATATATATATAATAGCATTGAAAAATAATCAACCATCAACCAAAGTGCACTACCCTGTATAAGCATCAAATACAGATATCTAACGCTTATAACAGCCTGTCAATCAATCGATCGACATGTTTAATTAATCAGGATGAGTGAACTTCATATTTCATCCCAACACCCGTGTGGGGTTTCAACCAATCAAACACAGATTTTATTTGTGCAGTTGGGCGATGTGTAAAATTTATCGTCCCAATCAACGTCCTTCAAATAGGTGTACATAAACAAACCGTCCGGTTTGTAAATGAATATTTATTTATTCACATTCACTATATTCATATTCACGTTAAAAAAATTATATTTTTAACGATAAAACATTTTATTCCAACATATGAATTTCTGTTCAGTTCATTCTTTAAATAAAATGATAGTTTTATTTTTCTAATTTATTTTAGAAAATTTCGGCGGCATAACGGCACGATACTAGAAACGGGACGAGGCCTAGCCTTATCCCCGGTCTTGTGAAGGCCCACGCCATTCACACATCAATCAAATTCACCAAACAACCAATTCAAATCAAGTCATCAAATTAATTTATGAAATCAAACAAACAAGTCCATGGTCTGTGGACGATTGTGTCGGGTGCTACTAAGCACCGTCTGCATCCTAGTATATATATATAACTAGAAAAGAAATTGAAGAGTGAGAAATTCTCACCAACTAGCTAATCCAATCAACACGACTCTTCTTATGTAGAAAATCTTGTCGTTCTCGCCTTTTGTCACTTTCGCCGCCCGTAATCACTACATATGTAAAAATCACATTTTTATATTATTGCTATGTATATAAAAATCACATTTTTATATTGTTGCTATGTATATAAAAATCACATTTTTATACTACTACTATATAGATAAAAATTCTATTTTTACAATGGTGTTCATATAATAAAGATTATATTTATATATCGCCACTTATATAAAAATCACATCTTTGCTCCTTCTACATAATAAAGATCAAATCTTTAATACTTCTATAATGTAAAAATCATATTTTTAATCTTCTACTAATATAAAAATCATATTTTTATTATCTCCATAACATAAAAATCATATTTTTATTAACTTCATATGTCAAAAATCATAGAAGCTTTAAAATGGAGAAAACTCACTTTTTTTTCTAACGCCCGGATTCACTGTTCGGGTTCCAGAGTTTGCAAACGATCTTCAATCTTCACACCATCTTTTTTTCTAGCACAAGCACGCCATTCTGAACAACTTTTTCCTAGTGGTCTTCTTGCCGAAAATGTGCCATTTCGCCGGAAATCGCGAAAAGACAGCATTTTGACAGTGTTTGATCAGCAGACTTCAGACGCGTTTTTCGGGCAGCTCCGAACTCCAAAACACGACTTCCATATAGCCAAATCGAAGAGAATTTCGTGCTCTACGACTTTGGTCTTGAGAAACTTTGGCTAGAAACGCACGGTTTGGGAGTTATTCGCGAAATACGGTCAGGGACTTATTTGCAAAACGGGCGATTTTGGTGAAAAGGGGGATATTGGCCATGTGGGGCCCACGGCCGGAATTGAGGGGGCTGGAGGGGGGCGTGGGGCCTGAGGTGGCGTGGGGAGGTGGCTAGGGGGCGGCGGCGGTGGAGGTGGGGCCCGCGGTGGCCGATTTGGGTGTAGGGTTTTGATTTTGGAGAGGGAAAGAGGAGGAGAGAGAGAGGAGGAGGAGGGGAAGAGGAGGTGGTGGTGGTGGAGGCCGACGGCCAGCGGAGGGAAGGGGGAGGGGTGCGGCAGCGAAGGGGAAGGAGGAAGAGGCCATTAAAGAGGAAAAATGCAAAAAGAGGAAGAGGAAGAAAGTGAAGAAGAAAAGGAAGTAAAAGTGTTTATATGCTAGTTTCTCGCGTATCGCCTGAATGCTAACGATCTCCGATGGCCGCGGATTTCGGACACGAGATAATAGACGTGAAGACGAGTCCAACGAAACAAGTTTCGTCGAATTCCGAGTTCGTTTGACCATTCAAAAAAAAATCACAAAAATGCTCAGATAAGCTCTAAAAATGCGATTTTGGCGCACCTTTTCTTCTCGCACGCTCACATGCTAACTTCAAAAATCATGCCCTTTTGGATTTAACCATTTTTAGACGATACGAATCCATAAAAAAAACGAAATCGAATTCTGAGGTCGTATCAATAATGTTCCTTTGTAAAATGACTGCTCGCTTTACCCGGAACTGTTTCAGCTCGCACGGCCACATATTAACTCCGTTCGACGTGCCATTTGGAACTCAACAATGATTTGTCATTGTGAATCCATAAAAATTTATCTCGTCGAATTCTGAGCTCGTATGCAAAATTTGACTTTTTAAGGGCTATGTATTGTTAACCGAACAACTCCAGCCCATAGCCACTATTCCGGATATCGGAATATATCGAAGCTTATACTTTTCGAAGTTCGAAACGACATTTTGAACTCAATGGAAGTGGTTTCGAGTCCAAATTCATCCGTATGCAAAATATGACTTTTTGGGCCATGTATAATTTACATAGCGACTATTCTGAATTTTCAACTGGGCATAACTTTTGATTCCCGCTATGAAATTTCGATTTTTCGGATTCGTTGGAAAGATATTCTCAATTAGATTCTATTATTTTTGGTTTCACTAAAATCCGGATTGTTTTGCACCCGGTACATTCAATTGAACTTTGAAATCAAATTATCGAACTACTGCGCCATTTTCAATTCTATTTATAATTATTTATATTCTAACGACGGCGTATATAATATATACGTTCTAAATATATTCAAAATACATTTTCTCGTCGATATTATTTAAAATAATCTATTTTAAATATTCAAAATTCGCTAAAATTGCCAAAATAAAAATTTTAAACTGGCTCAGAATTTCCGGGTTATTACAATCTCCCCCACTTAAAACTTTTCGTCCCCGAAAAGGAACAAAGTCGAAAGTGGTTTGATTATTCAGCTCTACGCTCGATCTGGCTTCCATTCTCCAACCTTTCAGTTTCTGAGAATTTCCAAAATTTCAAAAATTTGGCTAACACCCTAAATTTTCGAAAAATTTCGCCATAACCTCCTTTGTACGGGGAGCACGGGAAAATCCCGAAATTGCCATACAGGCCTTCTGATCTCAAAAAGAAAAAGAAAAAGCCAAGCGGCTAGCCAATAGGCTCATAAAATCATCATCACCCAAACAAAACAGTAAATTATGTAGTAAACATGTACCTATTTGTCGGGCAAACAAATTTTATTCTCTGCTCTAGCCTCCTTGCTATGACCTGTTCAATGTAAGTACTTGTATATGCAAGCAAATGTGACCAAATTTTCAATATAATTCAATATTTGGTTCAATTAGGCTAAATGGTTCAAAATTATCAAACAAATAAACAAACAACACAAACATCAATCAATTAGTGGATTAGAGTTTCAAATTCATAATTTGATATATATACAAAAATCATGTTTTTGATGCCAATTCACAACAATGTGTTCTAACTATATTAGTTTTGGTTCTCACACCAGTCTAATGGAAATATATAGAAATCACACCTTCGAAACACGAACATAAATTTTGGTGATGGAGCTCCATCATCAAAATCATCTCCCTGCGACTAGAGTGTAATCCTATATCTATCCAATATATTAAAACTTCGAATATACGTTCATGACGCGTATATGCAAAATCTTTATTTACTCGATTGTCCATATTCAAAATAAATATGTAATCAAATACGTATAGAATGATTTAAATTTTCAAAACAAAAATTGTTTTCATTTGAAAAATATACTCTTCACACTCGTTCTAGGATACTACTGATCCTATCTCTAACGAGTCATTCTAATTGGATATTACTTATCCAATATCTGATGAATTCTTTCGTATGGTTCTAATGTGTCTTGTTCTCGAGCTCTGTAAACCAAAGCTCTGATACCAACTGTGACGGCCTGGAATTTCGCTCGATCCTAATCAGTCGTTAAACCGATCTAGACCGTTCGAAACCCCTGAACGTTGAGAACAGGACAAATCAGAACACAAACAGAAGAACATTTCATTGTATATTACAACAATTCCATCAGATACAAGAATATACAGAGTATAAACGAATAAATTACATTCGATAAATATCAGAGATTACAATAAATTACATAGCAGCGGAAAATAATACAAAGCACAACTGAAGGTGATATACGGATACAGAGCTTTCCGGATATCATTCCAGCTGTAAACCAGGATCCTGTGAAAATAAATCTGCAAAACCGAAACTACTAGCTGCCCGTGCGGAAAATAGGGGCACCCAGAGTTTAGGTTAAAACAATAAACTCCAGGTCAGTCATGTGACTGGTGTGAGAACTAAAACAGTTATTAAAACTTTACTTTAAAGGAGAGTAATTCAAGGGACCACGCCGTATAACACGGAACGGGTTTCCTCCCAAGAATACCAGTGCATAGAATAAACAACGCAATGCTTTTTCGGAAAATGGAGCTATTATAAGACCCAGGTCCTATCATACAATGCAACGCAAGCCGGGGGATAGGGTTTTCCCTTATAATAGCCAAACATGCTTGGTATGTTTAAAACAAATCATTTGATACTATAATAAGTGTATAGTGTCAAAACATTTCAATCATAAATATAAATCATAGACGGCATGGGTACCATATATCATGTCGCCATACTAGTTCTACAATTAAAACCGCAATACACGTATTGGAAATTGGATTCCGTCATGAGTCGAGGCAAGGGGCAAGCTCCTCTCCGCGTTCGAGACACTCTAGCAAATGTCCCAGGGCTACGCAAGCTGGGCAACCCTTGGATCTTCAGGGCCGGTCCTCACTTACGTTAGAGGATTGGCAATTCCTGAACACACGTTTCCCGGTCCTTACAGACCTATAATCGAGGCGCCTCATCCAACAACCACAAAGGTGAAAAGTATATAAATGTCAGGGCTGGTAAGTCACTGACACCACCAAAGCTAGAAAGAAACGTCGTGCTCTCCCTGCAGTCCGTATCCCGTTTTTAACTCATACCGAGGTGTGAGGCTCGCGAATTCACGCTATACACAAAGCTGCCACGTAGGCGTGCTTTGATCATCAACCACAAGACTTTGCTTTTCAACAGAAGCCTTGATCATTGCATCTTAGCGTGCCACACAGGCAATTCATGCCATGCGACTGATGTCCATCGATATACAACCTCTGAGCTCGTACGTCTCAGAGAAGGGCGTTAAGCAAAAGAATAAATTCTCCGCCGCCAAACAGATGTATATTTAATAGAAATCAATCAACATAGAATAAAATCCAATGTCAGACACACAATCCATTTACAAGTCCGTTCTGGGTCTGAACGAAACCGGAGGCACTTTCCTCGCATATCCATCCATCTCCAAGTACGTCTGGACGACCACCAACTATTTCCATCCTCTTGGGTGTACTGCCCAATCAGGATCGTCAGTAATTACCCAAACGATGTGAAAACTTCCGGTCTTCGACCACCGTCTTCATCTTCGACTTATCGTCGAATCGGTTATTCAGAATGGGTATAAACCCGGACTTTCCGAACAACCCGCGTATATTAAAAACAAATGTTACGCAAACACAACATACGCCTCATTCCAATTCATTAGTCACTAACCGCAAATTAGCAAGAGAACAATTTCCCAAACATTAACCCCGAAGGCCGAAACCAACATCAGATCAATACCCAGGAAACCATTCTTCTTAGCCAACCTACAGCTAGTTTCTAAATTCCATATTCTTAGGGAAAGGTTCCCATTAATTTTATCCAAGATAAATTCTTTAAAATTTATCCTGTAATCTTCCTTTGGATGTCATTTAAAACCAAATTATGGTTTTTCCAACTAGTCGAGATTAGCGAACCACAACGAAGTAATTATTTATTTTATTTCCCAATCCCAACCTATTCATCCCATGAAGCAAAACTGGTAACACTCCATATCTAACACCGTGGTGTTATCGGTAAAATTAATTACCATTTCACGTTCAAATCTAATTAAAGATTTAACTATCGCTTTGGAGCAAAACTGGTGATACTCCATACTCGCTCATTTCTAAATTTGAAAATTTAGATTATAGATTCACATTTCAATCTAATTGCAGATTCGTTAGAACTCCTTTTACTGGGTTAAAGAACTAGGTGTTATTTAAAACACAGTTCACGACAAACCCAAATCACATTCTATTTGTTATCAGGTTAAAGAACCAGTGTTATTTAAAACACTGTTCACGATAAACCCATTTCAAATTCAATCAAATATATTAGAAATTCTGATTATTTAAAACCCCTTTTTAAAACTAATTTATTTATTTAAAAACAATTGGGTTTTAAATTTAGTTCAAACTAGTTCATTTCGATAAAAATCTATTTTTATCTTTTCAAATATGGAGTTTTTCATCCCAAATTTTCCCAAATCATTTCTTATGATTTTACACAAATTATTGATATTTTTAATAATTTTATCAAGGCCCGTACAGTCGATTTCCAACAATGGCCATCGAACTGCACTTACAGCGACCTTTTTCGAATTTGATTTGGACGTATCTCCAAATCCAACCGTTAGATTTCAAATTTCTAATATTCGTTAGAAAGCTCTTTTCGATACGAACCCAACGGTTCCGGTTTTAGGAGAATCCGACGGTCGGATCTCCCGTAATGTCCGTTTGAAATAAATGGTCGAAATTTACGAACTGCCGCGGCGCGACGCGTTCTATTCAGGCCATTATATTATATATATAATATATATAATATATATTTCGTCTTTTTCTATTTAAAACGAATTTTATAAATAGTTTTGAATTCGTTTCAAAAATCATTTCAACTTCCATTTCAATTCAAATCAAAATTGAATTCTTCTTTTATAAATTCGTTTTAAAATTCATTCCTATTCAATTCAAATTTCAATTCAATTTCAATTCAATTTGAATTCAATTTAATTCGTTTTCAATTCAATTTGAATTCAATTCAATTCGTTTTCAATTCAATTTGAATTCGTTTTCAATTCAATCCGATTTCAAAGTCGTTTTCTATTTGATTCAATTCAAATTGGTTTTCTATTCGATTCCATTCAAATTGGTTTTCTATTCGATTCAAATTCATTTTCTATTCAAATCAAATTCGTTTCGTTTTCTATTTGAATTCAATTCATTATATATTCAAGTGAAATCAAATTGGTTTTCTATCTCATTCAATTCGAAATCGTTTTATATTCAATTCAAATCGAAATCGTTATATATTCAATTCAAATCGAAATCGTTATATATTCAATTCATTTCGAAATCGTTATATATTCAATTCATTTCGAAATCGTTATATATTCAATTCATTTCGAAATCGTTATATATTCAATTCATTTCGAAATCGTTATATATTCAATTCATTTCGAAATCGTTATATATTCAATTCATTTCGAAATCGTTATATATTCAATTCATTTCGAAATCGTTATATATATCGTTCGCGTCAAAATGGCGCATCACTATTCAACACGGCTTTATATATTCTATTTTTAAATATTCTATTGCAAATATTTCATTTCAAATATTTCTTTTTGTCAACACACGACTAATCTCAATGAATGAGTACCGTCCACGTGTGACTACTTTTGTTAAAATATTTCGTTCAACACATGACTATTCTCAACGGATGAGTACAGTCAACACATGAACCTTTGTTTTATATTGATAAAGATGCAATTCTTATTATAAAAATATTTCGTTCAACACATGACTAATCTCAACGGATGAGTACAGTCAACACATGAACCTTTGTTTTATAATAATAAAGATGTAAATTTTATTATAAAAATATTTCGTTCAACACATGGCTAATCTCAACGGATGAGTACAGTCAACACATGAACCTTTGTTTTATATTGATAAAGATGCAATTCTTATTATAAAAATATTTCGTTCAACACATGACTAATCTCAACGGATGAGTACAGTCAACACATGAACCTTTGTTTTATAATAATAAAGATGTAAATTTTATTATAAAAATATTTCGTTCAACACATGGCTAATCTCAACGGATGAGTACAGTCAACACATGAACCTTTGTTTTATAATATTCTTTATTTTCTAAATTGGAATGAGGCCCAATCAATCACCATATAATGTTAATTATATGGATTTTCATACAACACATGTATATAATAGCATTGAAAAATAATCAACCATCAACCAAAGTGCACTACCCTGTATAAGCATCAAATACAGATATCTAACGCTTATAACAGCCTGTCAATCAATCGATCGACATGTTTAATTAATCAGGATGAGTGAACTTCATATTTCATCCCAACACTCGTGTGGGGTTTCAACCAATCAAACACAGATTTTATTTGTGCAGTTGGGCGATGTGTAAAATTTATCGTCCCAATCAACGTCCTTCAAATAGGTGTACATAAACAAACCGTCCGGTTTGTAAATGAATATTTATTTATTCACATTCACTATATTCATATTCACGTTAAAAAAATTATATTTTTAACGATAAAACATTTTATTCCAACATATGAATTTCTGTTCAGTTTATTCTTTAAATAAAATGATAGTTTTATTTTTCTAATTTATTTTAGAAAATTTCGGCGGCATAACGGCACGATACTAGAAACGGGACGAGGCCTAGCCTTATCCCCGGTCTAGTGAAGGCCCACGCCATTCACACATCAATCAAATTCACCAAACAACCAATTCAAATCAAGTCATCAAATTAATTTATGAAATCAAACAAACAAGTCCATGGTCTGTGGACGATTGTGTCGGGTGCTACTAAGCACCGTCTGCATCCTAGTATATATATATAACTAGAAAAGAAATTGAAGAGTGAGAAATTCTCACCAACTAGCTAATCCAATCATCACGACTCTTCTTATGTAGAAAATCTTGTCGTTCTCGCCTTTTGTCACTTTCGCCGCCCGTAATCACTACATATGTAAAAAACACATTTTTATATTATTGCTATGTATATAAAAATCACATTTTTATATTGTTGCTATGTATATAAAAATCACATTTTTATACTACTACTATATAGATAAAAATTCTATTTTTACAATGGTGTTCATATAATAAAGATTATATTTATATATCGCCACTTATATAAAAATCACATCTTTGCTCCTTCTACATAATAAAGATCAAATCTTTAATACTTCTATAATGTAAAAATCATATTTTTAATCTTCTACTAATATAAAAATCATATTTTTATTATCTCCATAACATAAAAATCATATTTTTATTAACTTCATATGTCAAAAATCATAGAAGCTTTAAAATGGAGAAAACTCATTTTTTTTTCTAACGCCCGGATTCACTGTTCGGGTTCCAGAGTTTGCAAACGATCTTCAATCTTCACACCATCTTTTTTTCTAGCACAAGCACGCCATTCTGAACAACTTTTTCCTAGTGGTCTTCTTGCCGAAAATGTGCCATTTCGCCGGAAATCGCGAAAAGACAGCATTTTGACAGTGTTTGATCAGCAGACTTCGGACGCGTTTTTCGGGCAGCTCCGAACTCCGAAACACGACTTCCATATAGCCAAATCGAAGAGAATTTCGTGCTCTACGACTTTGGTCTTGAGGAACTTTGGCTAGAAACGTACGGTTTGGGAGTTATTCGCGAAATACGGTCAGGGACTTATTTGCAAAACGGGCGATTTTGGTGAAAAGGGGGATATTGGCCATGTGGGGCCCACGGCCGGAATTGAGGGGGCTGGAGGGGGGCGTGGGGCCTGAGGTGGCGTGGGGAGGTGGCTAGGGGGCGGCGGCGGTGGAGGTGGGGCCCGCGGTGGCCGATTTGGGTGTAGGGTTTTGATTTTGGAGAGGGAAAGAGGAGGAGAGAGAGAGGAGGAGGAGGGGAAGAGGAGGTGGTGGTGGTGGAGGCCGACGGCCAGCGGAGGGAAGGGGGAGGGGTGCGGCAGCGAAGGGGAAGGAGGAGGAGGCCATTAAAGAGGAAAAATGCAAAAAGAGGAAGAGGAAGAAAGTGAAGAAGAAAAGGAAGTAAAAGTGTTTATATGCTAGTTTCTCGCGTATCGCCTGAATGCTAACGATCTCCGATGGCCGCGGATTTCGGACACGAGATAATAGACGTGAAGACGAGTCCAACGAAACAAGTTTCGTCGAATTCCGAGTTCGTTTGACCATTCAAAAAAAAATCACAAAAATGCTCAGATAAGCTCTAAAAATGCGATTTTGGCGCACCTTTTCTTCTCGCACGCTCACATGCTAACTTCAAAAATCATGCCCTTTTGGATTTAACCATTTTTAGACGATACGAATCCATAAAAAAAAACGAAATCGAATTCTGAGGTCGTATCAATAATGTTCCTTTGTAAAATGACTGCTCGCTTTACCCGGAACTGTTTCAGCTCGCACGGCCACATATTAACTCCGTTCGACGTGCCATTTGGAACTCAACAATGATTTGTCATTGTGAATCCATAAAAATTTATCTCGTCGAATTCTGAGCTCGTATGCAAAATTTGACTTTTTAAGGGCTATGTATTGTTAACCGAACAACTCCAGCCCATAGCCACTATTCCGGATATCGGAATATATCGAAGCTTATACTTTTCGAAGTTCGAAACGACATTTTGAACTCAATGGAAGTGGTTTCGAGTCCAAATTCATCCGTATGCAAAATATGACTTTTTGGGCCATGTATAATTTACATAGCGACTATTCTGAATTTTCAACTGGGCATAACTTTTGATTCCCGCTATGAAATTTCGATTTTTCGGATTCGTTGGAAAGATATTCTCAATTAGATTCTATTATTTTTGGTTTCACTAAAATCCGGATTGTTTTGCACCCGGTACATTCAATTGAAGTTTGAAATCAAATTATCGAACTACTGCGCCATTTTCAATTCTATTTATAATTATTTATATTCTAACGACGGCGTATATAATATATACGTTCTAAATATATTCAAAATACATTTTCTCGTCGATATTATTTAAAATAATCTATTTTAAATATTCAAAATTCGCTAAAATTGCCAAAATAAAAATTTTAAACTGGCTCAGAATTTCCGGGTTATTACATAACCCCACCAGTCCGTTTAGTTTAGCATGTTCCATTTTGATTAAGTCTTTAGTTCACTTAATCCTAACAATCCTGACTCAGCCTTAATTGTCTTATTAAGGCCCTGACCTCTCACATTAGACAGGTATTGTTGTGGCTGCCTGTTGCCGGTTGGTTCCGGGCAGTCTTACGCCACAACTCAGTCTAACCTCGGGTCCTTGCTGGGCTCCATGTTTAACCTCCCACATTGGATAGGTATTGTTGTGACTACTGGACAGCCGGGCGGTTCCGGGCAGGTTTACATCACAACTCAATCCAACCTCGGGTTAAACACATCGTATGTTCTACATTTACATATTTTGTCATTCTTCTTTATTTATATGTAAATATTTGCGGCCCATTATTAAGTTAATGGTGTAAAGGTTACACCAATCATGGGCCCAACCCATACTTGAATTTGGGCCCTTTTACTTTAGTTTTCATTCATTTATTTAATTTTATCCCAACGTTATTTTCCCCCGTTTTACACGTTCGTTTATATATATTGGGCTTAGCCTTTTAAAGCCCAATCTAGCCATGCGAAAGGGGAGGCTTAAAGCGTGATTACATACACAAAGAGGGGAAGGTGAGCGCATGAACTTGCATATGACGTTGGAAATACATACTAGAAACTGGTGTACTTGCAAAGTGGTAACATAGGTGACATGAATCAAAGCCTGTGAACTTGTAATTGAGATATCATTATTGACCCATGAACCTATATTTTTACTTAGGCATAATGTCAAGCATAAGCATGGCATAAATACTTCTAGCATAAACATGGCATAATATCAAACATAAGCATGGCATAAGTATAGTTAAATTTGTTCATAAGGTTTCTACATGTTTACAAAGGGGATACTTTGTTACTAACACAAAAGCATAGTTCAACTTAATCATGATTTAAGTTTAATCACATAACGATGGTATAAACATACTTATGCATAAATATTCCTAATCTTGGTGTTTGCTTTAAACTTGCAAAAAGGGATTTTTGAGTCTAACCTAGCCATGTCTCACATATGTCATCATATAATTCTTTTAAACAAGATAGACTTAATCATGGATTTTAATTATGCCAAGTATCATTCATAGCCTAGCCATATTCATAAGTTTGCAAAAGCATGACTTAATACATGGATTATGGTGCCAATATTTCAACATAGTTTCATATGAACTATAACAACCAAACTAATTACTTGCAAAATGATTTATGCACAAAAATATACATCATGATGACATAATAACAAAGCCCCAAAACTTGCATGAATTTCAATCAACTACATACATGTAGCTTCAACATATATTACATAATTTGCGCAATATTCCAAACGTATACTTGCATAGAACTACCGCATGTAGTTCTTTATAATGAATAACATAATTTTTCACAAATATGAACTACTTTATTATCCCAATTCAAGCATACAAATCAACACAGTTGTTTATTCATACCAAAGTAATACTCTACTTACAATGGTTGATGAATTCTCTAATTTAGGGATTGAAGACGCAAATTACTTTGTTGAATTGATTTGTTTAGGTTGCTTTAAGCTTTAGAATCTTCCTCCTAATCCTCTCTCCAATTTGGTGGCTACTCCTAGTCGTTCCTCAGCAACATGGCGGCTATGTTCTTATTTTTGAATGAATAGATTAGGGT
Source organism: Allium sativum (assembly GCA_030737875.1). Classification (NCBI taxonomy): domain Eukaryota; kingdom Viridiplantae; phylum Streptophyta; class Magnoliopsida; order Asparagales; family Amaryllidaceae; genus Allium; species Allium sativum. The sequence goes on from CM060919.1 coordinate 663,868,198, forward strand.
TTAGTCTAGGGTTGTTTATATAGAGGTTAGGAATTGATTAGGACCCTTGATGTTGCTAGGTTAGATCGTAGCCATTCATTCGATAGAGAGACCAATTAAAACTTGCCACCTAGCCCTAGTGACAAAGCAGACCACAGAAAATCGAAGGAACACAGACCTGGCCAGCCAGGTTAGACTGGGCTCGACCAGGTCGATACCCCTGTCGACAGGGCTGTCGACAGCCCTGTCGACATGGGTAGCCCAGGTCGACAGCCCAGTCGACCTGGGTGGCCCAGGCGGGTGTTCTTCCACCCTGGCCCATTGGGCCCCGCTTCGGAATATTTAATTATTTAATTCTGTTTGAATTTTAAATTTAATTCAAAACTTCCGAAGGCCATATCTTCTTCATACGGACTCCGTTTTTCGAAAATTCGGACTCTATTTCGCGTATTTTTCCGAGACGAACGCAATGGCGTATCCCGTTTCCCTTGGTTCTTTGATTTCAGAGTAATTATGCTTTAATTTGTTAATTTCACAGTTATAGAATTCTCGGGGTGTTACATTCTCCCCCACTTAAAAGGATTTCGTCCCCGAAATCTTCAAGTTAGGAGGAATGCATATCCTACCATCCAATCATCCATCAAACACGAGCATCCATTGTCCTTAAAAGATTTCTAATGCTTCATGATCATATGCGAAGTGTGTGTGTACATGTACTTATCTAATGCAAAATCAGGCGGTCTACTGATTCAGTTGACCTCCTTAATGCGAATTATGTAAGTGCCATGAATCCATTATGTATGCAAATTTTCCTATTCATGATTATATATGAGTGCACAATCATTCAATACAAATGCAGCATCCACATGACAACACATTATAGTTCAACCATATACGAGTGCAAACATATATGCATATGCAATATGAAGTGACTGAGCCGATCTAAAAACCTAGATTGTGTGTGTATATGCAACCACGAGCAACCACTAGCAATCACTTGCAACCACTTGCAACCATCATACATAACATGTTTCAATTACATGTTTTCATCCAAAAGGGTTTCTACCTAAAAGATAAGGTCGAGGAAATATAGATAAAAGCGCAACTTAAGGAAAAAGAAAGATCAAGGATGTACCCTCGAACAGAAAAGGGTAGGCAGTGCATATTCTAGCTTCAGTTTCCCAAGTCGCGTCTCCCTCGGTGTCGCTCCACTGAACTTTGACGAGCTTGACTTCGCGGTTGCGTAGCTTCTTCACTTCCGTTCCTAAGATGCGGGTTGGAACTTTTCTTATGGTTGCTTCGCGTTCCACTTCAGCCTCTTCGAGGATATTTGGCTCTACCACTTCAGCAGACTCATGTAGACATTTTCGGAGATGTGAAACGTGAAAAACATTGTGGACTCCAGCCAACTTCTCGGGTAGCTCTAATCTATAGGCCATTTTTCCAATTTTCTCGATGATAGGGAATGGACCTACGAACCTTGGTGCTAGTTTTCCTGTGGTTCCAAAACGAACAACGTTCCTTAGCGGTGATACCTTGAGAAAAACTCTGTCTCCAACCTCAAATTCAAGGTCGATCCTTCTCTTGTCGGCATAGGACTTTTGTCTGTCTTGGGCCGTCTTCATCCTCCTTCGTATTAAGTCTACTTTCTCTGAAGTCTCTCGGATCATATCTGGTCCAAGTATGAGCTTATCAGTAGACTCCCACCAACAAGTGGGCGATCGGCACGGTCTTCCATATAAAGCTTCGAAGGGCGCCATTCCGATGGTTGCTTGATAACTGTTGTTGTAGGCAAACTCCACCAAAGGAAGGTGGTCTTCCCATGTCCCTCCGAAGTCAAGGACGCATAGTCTTAAAAGGTCTTCCAAAACTCTGTTTACTCTCTCTGTTTGGCCGTCGGTTTGGGGATGATAGGCCGTGCTCAAGCATAACTGCGTTCCTACTGCTTCTTGCAGACTCCGCCAAAACTCGCTGGTGAAGATGGGGTCTCGGTCACTAACAATGCTAGATGGTATTCCATGGAGTCGAACGATTTCCTTGAGGTAAAGTGATGCTAGGGATGAGGCATTTCTTTTACTTTTGACAGGTAAAAAGTGGGCGCTTTTAGTAAGCCTATCCACTATTACCCAAATGCTAGTGTTGCCTCTCCTAGACCTAGGCAGCCCATCGATGAAGTCCATTGAGATGCTATCCCACTTCCACTGCGGGACCTCTAGAGGATGTAGTAGTCCGCCAGGCTTTTTCTGTTCCGCCTTAACCTGTTGGCACACCATACACTTAGAAACGAACTCTGCCACGTCCTTTTTCATGCCGTTCCAGAAGAAAGTCCTTTTTATGTCTTTGTACATTTTATCTCCGCCTGGGTGTATCGTCATCTTGGAGTGATGCGCTTCCTCGAGAACCTTCTTTATTAAATCTTTTGTCTGTGGGACGCATAGTCTTCCGTCTCGCCTTAGCAAACCCTTGTCGTCGATGGAGTATCTGTTGAGGTGACTCGAAGTCTCACCCCTAATTAGCCTATCAATTATTTCCACAAGCTGAGGGTCATTGCGTTGTGCGGCCCCTACTGAATCCACTAAAGTTGGGCGCACTTCGAGAGATGCTAGTAAGCCTGGTACAAAATCGGAGGAAGGCCTAAAGTCAAAACTGGCTATAAACTCTAGGCTTTGTCTTTCAACAAACAACGGGCTTAGGGTCAATTTCTTTCGGCTCAACGCGTCTGCAACTACGTTGCCTTTGCCCGGAGTGTAGGAGATCTCGAAATCGTACGAGGCAAGAAACTCCATCCATCTTTGTTGCCTCAAGTTAAGATCCTTCTGCGAGAAAAGATATTTCAACGATTTATGGTCAGTATAAAGTTCGAACTTCTCACCTAGGAGATAGTGTCGCCAAGACTTGAGTGCAAAGACGATGGCGGCTAACTCAAGATCGTGGGTCGGGTAGTTCTTTTCGTGCACCTTCAACTGCCTCCCGCCATAAGCTACTACCCTTCCTTCTTGCATTAAAACGGCGCCTAGCCCTGTCCCACATGCGTCCGTATAAACAGTGAACATCTTGCTCCCATCTGGCAGCGTCAAAACTGGGGCTGTTGTGAGAGCCCTTTTCAGTCGTTGGAAAGCAAACTCGCAATCCAAATCCCAGTTGAACACTAGATTCTTCTTGGTCAATTTCGTGAGTGGAGCTGAGATTTTCGCAAAATCCTTTATGAATTTTCGATAGAAACCTGCTAGTCCTAGAAAGCTTCGGACCTCAGTTGCATTCCTTGGTGTCTTCCAGTCCTGTACCGCCACTACCTTAGCAGGGTCCACCGCTAACCCTTGTTTGGATACTATGTGCCCAAGGAACCTCACCTCTTCTCTCCAAAAGTGGCATTTGGAGAATTTGGCTTTTAGTTGATGGACTCGCAAAGTTTCCATGATTGCCCTTAAGTGCTGAGCATGTTCCTCTTCACTCTTTGAAAAGATAAGGATATCATCTACGAAGACCACTACGAATTTGTTGAGGAAATCTCTAAATACCCTACTCATCAGGTCCACGAAGTAAGCAGGTGCATTTGTCAAGCTGAAAGGCATGACAAGCCATTCAAAGAAGCCGTCTGGGGTTCTGAACGCCGTTTTATCGATACTATCTTCAGCCACCCTTAGCTGATGAAAACCGGTTGCTAAATCGAGTTGGGAGAAAACAGACGCTCCTACAAGCTGGTCAAATAAATCGTCAATTCTAGGGAGAGGGTGCCTATTCTTTTTCGTTAGCTTGTTGAGCTCCCTATAGTCAACACATAGACGGAGTGAACCATCCGCCTTTGTAGCGAACACCACTGGAGCGCCCCATTCTGAAATGCTCCTCCTAATGAACCCCTTCTCTAGAAGCTCTTTAATCTGTTTACTGAGCTCTTTCCTTTCTCGTGGAGCCATGTGTCTAACGGGCAACGCAACGGGCTTTGCATTATCTACAAGATATATGCGGAAGTCTATTTCCCGCTTCGGAGGCAAGCCCTTCACCTCTTCGAAGACATCCGGATATTCCCGGACCACTCTAACTGATTGCAAATTTTCAACAGAGGCATCTAGCGATTCCAAAGTATTACCGAGCTGGGTTAGGAGCCTAACAACCCTTTTCTCACAATCAAGGATGGCCCCATTACTGGATAGCCAATCCATACCCAAAATCAAACCATACCCCGAAAAGCCCAAAACAAAGGCACTACATTGAAATTCAACACTTAGGATAGAAATTTTCAAGTCCAAACAGATCATAGACAAATGAGCTGGGCCCCCAATTGGGTTTGAAACAATTAAGGGGTCCTCTACCATACTAGTTTTTAGGTGCAGAGATTCTACTAAAGCAGACGAGACAAATGAGTGTGATGCGCCAGAATCAAATAAAGTGCGAACGGGGTGATCATAAAGATAAACTACACTTTCTACAGAAGTATTTGTACCTCTCTGTTGCAAAGGTGGCGCTTCTAGCACATGAACCTGTGCCCCTGGGGTGGATCCAGCCCCCTGCCCCTGTCCCCGTTTCCTTGGGCAGTCCTTAGCCCTGTGGCCTGTCTGACCGCACGAAAAGCACCCACCATTCTCCTTGGCCTTCTTCTTCCGGCAGTCCTTTACTAAGTGCCCCACTTTGCCACAGAAATTACACTTCCTCTTCTCTTTGTTGCCTTTCCCGCCCTTCTTAAAGTCCGTCTTCTTAGGCTGCAAACCCTCTTTCTTCCCTTGAGAGCTTTCTGCCTTTGTCTCCTTCTTGCCCTTATCCTCTTCATTCAGCAATGCCATTTGCACCAATCTTTCATACGTGGCCCCCATGGGTATATGGGTCATGGCCAAACTGTGTAATGGCTCATTTAACCCTTTGACGAAACGGAGAGCCTTCTTGTGCGGGGTGTTGACTAGGTCAAGCCCAAACCTAGCCAGCTCATCGAACTGATTCACATACTCTCTGACAGTCTTGTCTCCTTGCTTAAGAAATAAGAATTTTTCCAACTGCAAACATCTTTCCGCATCTGAGAGAAATTTAGTCTCAAACCTTGCCCTAAAGTCCTCCCATGTCTCCACTGGTCTTTCAGCATTAGTGACTTCCCACCAGTAGGAAGCCTCGCCCTTCAATAGCCATACTGCCAATTGTACTTTTTGTCTATCTTCCACCTCAAAGATGATGAATAGGTCTTCAGTTTCTTTCAGCCAATTCCTAGCTGCCACGAAGGACTCTGTTCCATGGAAATCCCTTCCTCCCATAGCTTTAAAATCTTTACATATCTTAGCAAACGTGTTTCCCCGTGGAGGAGGTGGAGGAAAAGGTGCTGCTGCGGCTGGATGATTTCCTTCTGCTGGGGGAGGAGGAATGGTAGGACCTGGCTGAGTGGCACTTGCTTCTAAGAATCGCCTAAACCAACCGGGTATTGGCACTCCTTCAGGCAAGTTAAGATCTTGGGACATGCTGAAACAAAAAGGATAGATTCAAAACGAAGGATAAGAGATAGTTCCTATGGCTTTGGGGGGTGGACTTTGCCTTTTTAAAATAAAATAATATTTTCTTTTAAAAATGCTTCTTTAAATTTCCTTTTTGAAAATAATTTTTCAAAACTTTTTATCTTATCTGGTAAACCTATGCTCTGATACCAAGTGAAACACCCCACCTCCGTTAGGGTCACTCTCAAAGGGAATGCCCTAATTTTGGTGGAGGTTTATAAGTACAAGTCACAGATATACAAGACAGATATAAGAACACATATTTGTAAACAGCGGAAGAACAACAAATTTTATTTCATAAAGTCAAATACGTGTTACAACAACATCCTTTCCAAAAACATAACATAACACTTTCATAATCTGTCTTGAGTACATTATTTAAAGAAGCATAATTAAAACATAGATAAACTGCAAAAACCCCCATAGTGGATTGTCCAAAGCCATAGTTCAAAACAGGAAAGTCCAAGCAATACATTTCTCTTCTTCAAGCTGGATGTTGAGGTTGGTCAAGCTGCTGTGTTCCCTCCCTGAGTACCTGGGGGGGGGGGGGGGGAAACGGAAGAAAGAAGACGAAAGAAAAGTAGAGTCAGACATAAAGCCTGAGTAAGTCTAGTACTATTTTGTCTATGAATAAAGAACTGGGTATGATAAGCATAAACAAGAAGTGGGCAAGCACAATAAACTTGGTCAAGTTGTCTAGGGTCGAATATACTATCGCACCCCATGTTAATCTCTGAACCCATATAAACTAGTTTCCAATTCGCACCCCATAATCAGGGTGATGTGATCCATTCTATGATGATCGGCTCCTACTCGCAAAGTTACATGTGTCTTACGGCCCCCGATGTCTGTAGTTACCTATGCTGGTCCCACCATGGGGTGTATCAAGTCCCATAGTGGCAACCCGACACAACCTTAGAATGCACAGGTATGCTACTGGTGCCCAGTGCCTTATTTTTCTGCGCCGGAGTGTGTGCACGCCCGCACCCCGTTAGAACCTACACTGCTACACCACCGCCGTCGATTTGACCTCTTACAATCAGCCCAGTAATCGTGCCCCACCCTGCCTAGTTTCAGGGTATCCTGATACACCTTTTAGGGTTACTGCTGAAAAGGGTCCCCCGTTACTAGGTTTTCTATCTCTAGCCAACATGCTAAGTTGGTTAAGTGTTTCCTAACCTAACCCCACCAGTCCGTTTAGTTTAGCATGTTCCATTTTGATTAAGTCTTTAGTTCACTTAATCCTAACAATCCTGACTCAGCCTTAATTGTCTTATTAAGGCCCTGACCTCTCACATTAGACAGGTATTGTTGTGGCTGCCTGTTGCCGGTTGGTTCCGGGCAGTCTTACGCCACAACTCAGTCTAACCTCGGGTCCTTGCTGGGCTCCATGTTTAACCTCCCACATTGGATAGGTATTGTTGTGACTACTGGACAGCCGGGCGGTTCCGGGCAGGTTTACATCACAACTCAATCCAACCTCGGGTTAAACACATCGTATGTTCTACATTTACATATTTTGTCATTCTTCTTTATTTATATGTAAATATTTGCGGCCCATTATTAAGTTAATGGTGTAAAGGTTACACCAATCATGGGCCCAACCCATACTTGAATTTGGGCCCTTTTACTTTAGTTTTCATTCATTTATTTAATTTTATCCCAACGTTATTTTCCCCCGTTTTACACGTTCGTTTATATATATTGGGCTTAGCCTTTTAAAGCCCAATCTAGCCATGCGAAAGGGGAGGCTTAAAGCGTGATTACATACACAAAGAGGGGAAGGTGAGCGCATGAACTTGCATATGACGTTGGAAATACATACTAGAAACTGGTGTACTTGCAAAGTGGTAACATAGGTGACATGAATCAAAGCATGTGAACTTGTAATTGAGATATCATTATTGACCCATGAACCTATATTTTTACTTAGGCATAATGTCAAGCATAAGCATGGCATAAATACTTCTAGCATAAACATGGCATAATATCAAACATAAGCATGGCATAAGTATAGTTAAATTTGTTCATAAGGTTTCTACATGTTTACAAAGGGGATACTTTGTTACTAACACAAAAGCATAGTTCAACTTAATCATGATTTAAGTTTAATCACATAACGATGGTATAAACATACTTATGCATAAATATTCCTAATCTTGGTGTTTGCTTTAAACTTGCAAAAAGGGATTTTTGAGTCTAACCTAGCCATGTCTCACATATGTCATCATATAATTCTTTTAAACAAGATAGACTTAATCATGGATTTTAATTATGCCAAGTATCATTCATAGCCTAGCCATATTCATAAGTTTGCAAAAGCATGACTTAATACATGGATTATGGTGCCAATATTTCAACATAGTTTCATATGAACTATAACAACCAAACTAATTACTTGCAAAATGATTTATGCACAAAAATATACATCATGATGACATAATAACAAAGCCCCAAAACTTGCATGAATTTCAATCAACTACATACATGTAGCTTCAACATATATTACATAATTTGCGCAATATTCCAAACGTATACTTGCATAGAACTACCGCATGTAGTTCTTTATAATGAATAACATAATTTTTCACAAATATGAACTACTTTATTATCCCAATTCAAGCATACAAATCAACACAGTTGTTTATTCATACCAAAGTAATACTCTACTTACAATGGTTGATGAATTCTCTAATTTAGGGATTGAAGACGCAAATTCCTTTGTTGAATTGATTTGTTTAGGTTGCTTTAAGCTTTAGAATCTTCCTCCTAATCCTCTCTCCAATTTGGTGGCTACTCCTAGTCGTTCCTCAGCAACATGGCGGCTATGTTCTTATTTTTGAATGAATAGATTAGGGTTTAGTCTAGGGTTGTTTATATAGAGGTTAGGAATTGATTAGGACCCTTGATGTTGCTAGGTTAGATCGTAGCCATTCATTCGATAGAGAGACCAATTAAAACTTGCCACCTAGCCCTAGTGACAAAGCAGACCACAGAAAATCGGAGGAACACAGACCTGGCCAGCCAGGTTAGACTGGGCTCGACCAGGTCGATACCCCTGTCGACAGGGCTGTCGACAGCCCTGTCGACATGGGTAGCCCAGGTCGACAGCCCAGTCGACCTGGGTGGCCCAGGCGGGTGTTCTTCCACCCTGGCCCATTGGGCCCCGCTTCGGAATATTCAATTATTTAATTCTGTTTGAATTTTAAATTTAATTCAAAACTTCCGAAGGCCATATCTTCTTCATACGGACTCCGTTTTTCGAAAACTCGGACTCTATTTCGCGTATTTTTCCGAGACGAACGCAATGGCGTATCCCGTTTCCCTTGGTTCTTTGATTTCAGAGTAATTATGCTTTAATTTGTTAATTTCACAGTTATAGAATTCTCGGGGTGTTACACCGGTCCTTATAGACCTATAATCGAGGCGCCTCGCATCCAGCAACCACGTGGGTACAAAGTATATAAATGTCAGGGCTGGTAGGTCACTGACATCACCCATAGCTAGAAAGAAACGTCGTGTTCTCCCAGCGGTCACTCTCCCGTTTTTAACTCATACCGAGGTGTGAGGCTCGCGAATCCACGCTATACACAAAGCTGCTACGTAGGCCGTGCTTTGATCGTCAACCACAAGACTTTGCTTTTCAACAGAAGCCTTGATCCATGCAACTCAGTGTGCCACACGGGCAATTCATGCCATGCGATTGATATCTATCGATATATAACCTCTAAGCTCGTACGTCTCAGAGAAGGGCGTTAAGCAAGAGAATAAATTCTCCGCCACCAAACAGATATATATTTAACAGAAATCAATCAACACAGAATAAAATCCAATGTCAGACACATAATCCATTTACAAGTTCGTTCTGGGTCTGAACGAAACCGGAGGCACTTTCCTTTTATAATTTAAAATAAATATTTATATTCTATCGACGATGTATATAACTATATACGTTCTAATTCTATTCAAAATAAATTTCTCGTCGTTATTATTTAAAATAATTCATTTTAAATATGCAAAATTCGTTAAAATTGCCAAAATAAAATTTTTAAACTGGCTCGCATTTTCTGGGTTGTTACAAGGTTAGTTTGTAGATGAACAACATGATGGCATCATAGTTTAGGGTTGTGAGGTTAGGGTTTAGGTTTAGCTATGTATATATAGATGTTTAGGATTAATATGGGCCTTTAGATCAACCTAGGAGTCATCAGAGCCATTTAGTCCAAGAAAATGCATCATCAGGCAAATCAAAAGTCGCCACGTAGCCCTATGACTAAGAAAATCATCACTGTCCAGCACAGTTGGCAGGGGTCGACCCCTATAAGGGGGGTCGACACCCATGTCGACAACCCTATAAGGGGGTCGACACCTGTGTCGATACCCCTAGGGGGTAGACACCCTATGGCGGGTCTTTTCCCGCCCATCCTTCACTGCAGATTTGAATTTCGAACTCGATTTATTTAATTATTAATTTAATTTCTGCTTAAACTTGAAAACTTCTAACCTCCATAACTTCTTCATACGGAGTCCGATTCATGCAAACTCGGAATCTATCTCAAGCAGAATTCCGAGATGAACGCAATGGCATAAGCCGTTTCACCCAATTCTTCTTTTAAAGATTAATTATTCTTTAATTATCTCTTATGTCCCATTTTAAAATTACAGGGTGTTACATTCCCCCCTACTTAAAGGATTTCGTCCCCGAAATCTTCAAGTCAAGAAGAATGTGTATCCTACCATCCAGTAGCCATCTACTCAACCATTCAATCACAGTCGTCCATTGTCCTTAAAGAGGTTTCTAATGCTTTCATGATCATATGCATAGTGTGTGTATATGTCCTCATCTAATGCAAAATCAGGCGGTCTACTGATTCCGTTGACCTCCTTAATGTGAATTATTTCAGTGCCATAAGTCCATCATGTATGCAATTATTCCTAATTGTACTTTATAACTTCTACATGAGTGCACAATCATTCATACAAATGCAACATCTATATGATAACACAACAAGTTTCAATCCACATACAAATACATATATGCATATGCAATATGAAAGTGACTGAGCCGATCAAGTGTCTAATGTGTGTGTAAATGCATCCACGAGAAACCACTAGCAAACACTTGCATCCACCAAACATAACATGTCTCATACACATGTTTACAACCTAGGATTTTCTACCGAAAGATCAAGAATGTAATCGAGAGGATACACTAAACGATAGGACAAGTCTAAACAAAGTGATAGAAAAAGGAGAAATTAAGAGTATACCCTTAAAAATGAAAGGGTACAGCGTACGCATCTTGTCTCCCGTCTCCCAAGTCACGTCTCCTTGATCATCTCCTCATTGGATTTTAACCAACTTGACCTCTCTGTTGCATAACTTCTTGATCTCCGATCCAAGGATGCATGTAGGTGCTCGTCTAATCGTGACATCTTGCTCCACTTCCACTTCTCTAAGCATGCTCGGCTCCACTATTTCCACGGTATCATGTAAACACTTCCTCACATGAAACGCGTGAAACATATCATGAACACCACTAATCTTTTTCGGCAACTTCATTTTGTGTTCTGTCCAATTCTTTTTATAATGGGGGATTGCCCTACGAACCTTGGTGCTAATTTCCCTACACTCCCCAAAGCGAACTACGTTCCTCCACGGTGACACTTTAATAAAAACCCTAACTCCAACATCAAACTCAAGGTCGGTTCGTCTCTTGTCAGCGTTTGACTTTTGTCGGCCCTGTGTCATCTTCATTCATCTTCGTATCAAGTCTATCTCCTCAGAAGTTTCCCTAACCATATCTGGCCCAAGTAAAATCTTATCCGTAGATTCCCACCAACAAGTTGGTGATAAACACGATCGTCCATAAAAACCCTAATACTAGCTTAATAACTATTGTTATAAGTGAACTCCACATGGAAAGTGCTTTTCTCATGTCCTCCAAAATCTAGGATGCATAACCTCAAAATATCTCCAAGGATTCTATTCGCCCTTTCTGTCCGTCCATCCGTCTGTGGACGATACGCGATGCCCAAACATAACCGCGTACCTACTGCCTTTTGCATATCACCTTTTCCTCTTGCATCGAAAACTGCTCCAAGCCCTGCCTCGCAAGTACCGGTATATACAGTGAACGATTTGCTCCCATCCAGCAAAGTCAAAACTGGGGTTGATACCTTCGCAAAGCCCTTAACAAACTTCCTATAGTAGCCCGCCAACCCTAGAAAACCCTTACTTCCGTTGCTTTTCTAGGAACCTTCCAATCTTGGACTGCCACCACCTTTGTAGGATCCAATGCTATCCCTTCCTTAGAGACTATGTGTCCTATGAACCTCACTTCTTTAATCCAAAAATGACATTTTGAGAACATAGCTTTGAGTTGATGCGCTTTAGGGTCTCTAGGACTTCCCTAAGACGTAGAGCATACTCTTACTCGCTTCTAGAGAAAATAAAAATACTATCCACAAAGACTACCACAAACTTGCTTAGGAACTCCCAAAACACCCTACTCATCAAGTCTACGAAATATGTGGGTGCATTCGTCAAACCAAAAAAAAGTATGACGAGCCCTTCAAAGAAATCGTTAGGAGTCCTAAAAGCAGTCTTATCTATGCTATCCTCAGCTATCCTCAACTGGTGAAATCCTGTAGCTAAGTCCAGCTACGAGAAAACCGAAGCACCAACTAACTGATAGAACAAATCATCTATCCTCGACAACGAGTGTCTATTCTTCTTCGTGAGCTTGTTCGGCTCCCTATAGTCCACGCACAATCTAAGCGAACCATCAGTCTTTGTAGCAAAAACAACTGGAGCACCCCATTCTGAAATGCTTCTTCTTATGAACCCTTTCTCAAGTAGCTCCCCTACTTGTTTACTGACTTCCCTCCTCTCTCTCTCGGCCATGTGGCGCACTGGCAATGCAACCGGATTTTCATTATCTATAAAGTATGTTCGGAGGTCTATCTCATGCCTTGTGGGTAGACCCCGAACCTCATCAAAGTTGTCACCATACACACGGATTACACGAACAGATTTCAAATCATCGATGAATGTGTCAAGAGATTCTAGGTAGCTAAGCATCATAGAACCCCTAGGGTCACAAGAAATATCAAGGGTCTTTCCAAAACGAGTCAACAGTCTAACTACCCTCTTTTCACAGACTTGGATGGCACCATGCCTGGCTAGCCAATCTATCCCTAGAATCAAGCCATAGCCCGTGAAGCCAGGAACGAGGGCGTTGCATTCAAACCCAATGCCTAAGATAGACACTCTCAAAACCCGACAAACCATAGAAATTTGAGCCGAACCACCAATAGGAATTGAGACTACAATGGGATCCATAACTAGACTAGTACTTAGGTTCAGTGTTTCAACTAACGAAGCAGATACAAACGATTGCGAAGCGCAAGAGTCAAACGAAGTTCGAACAGGATGACTGAAGAAGGAAAATCAAACTTTCAATAGAAATGCTTCTATCTCTCTCCTATCCTAGTGCCATCAGAGCATGAACCTGTCCTCCAGAAGTAGGTCCTGTCTTCTGTCCATGCCCTTGTCCTTACCTCCTTGGGTAATCTTAAATCATATGTCCTACCTCGCCGCAATGGTAACAACCATGCTTCGTCTTCATACAGTCCTTAATTATATGGCCCATTATACCACAATAAAGACACCTTCTTTTGTTACAGGGGTTAATTATTCTTTCCACTTTCTCCTTTACCTTCTTCGAGGATTAAAGTCATATCAACAAATTCCTCATCCTTGGGTTGTGTTCCTCAGCCTAAACTTCCTCAGCGACCAAGCAGCTAGCTGAACTTTTCTTCCATTGTCTATCTCCAAGATACCAAATGAATCCTTCACTTCCTTGAGCCAATTTATAGCCTCGACAAACGTCTCAGTCCCATGAAAACGTTTTCCGCCCATCGCACCAAAGTCCTTCCATATCTTAGGAAAGGCATCTAAACGCGGAGAAAGAGACTCAAGAAAGAAAAAGGAAGAGATTCGAAACAAAGAATCTAAAGATAGATATATGGCTTTGGGGATTATGTTTTTCATAGTAAATCTTTATCTTGAAAACTCCTTCTTTGAAACATGTTTTTGAAAATAATACTTTTGAAAACGGTTTTCAAAATCTTTTATCTGTTCTGGTAACCTTCAGCTCTGATACCACGTGTAACACCCCACGTCCGTTAATGTCACTCACAAAGGGAATGCATTAAGTTTCATGTAGCATAATAAGTAAACAGAACGGAATATTACAAGACAGAAAAAGTAGTACTTGAAAATTTTATAACTTTATTGCAGCTGAAACAAAAATAAGTTTGATTACATTTCCAAATACCAAAAATCAAGTACATAATATCAGTCTTGTACAAAACCTTCAGAGTACATAATTTTAAAGCCATAATCCCCAACAGAAAAATGCCATATGCTGAACCAAAGCCAAGCAATACACCTGTCAACTTCAAGCTGGAAGAAAGAGATATCTGAACTAAGCTTGAGTATTTCCTCCCTAAGAACCTGGGGAGGGAAATGGAAGAAAAGAGGCGAAACAAACTAGGTCAGACATAAGTCTTGTGAGTCCAGTGACTTTAACAATATAATCATTAAAGTAACAGGATAAGAACATAAACTGGAAAGCAAGAAATGACTGTAGAATAAACAGGCACTACAAAGCAGACAAGATGAACAAGATATAACATTGATTGCACTTCTAATCACTACAGGATAATTACTACACTGCACCAATGCTAGTAACACCGTATCATTACTAGTTACACTGCACCCTTACTATTGCCCTACTAAAAGTTGATCCCTCTTACTAATCATGATAATGGTAGTTTCGTGTACTCCTAGCGGCTATCATAGGTGCCCCTTTTTGCTCCTACCTCCACGAGTTGTACCCACTACCTTCCTCGTTTGATCGGCTCCCTAACTCGCATGTATTTATTACTTGTGTCATTCGACCCCGCTTGTATGTATTCATTACTTGTGTCATTCGGCCCCGCTTGTATGTAGATACCTGTGCTAGCCCCATCATGGGGTGTATCAATTCCCATAATGGCAACCCGACACGATTCAAGATGCACAGTGTATACTACTGATGCCCAGTACCTGCTTTTTCCACTCTGGAGCACGTGCGTGCCCATACTCCGTCGGAACCTACACTACTGCATCACCCGCCGCTATTTTGACCGCTTATAATCATCCCAGTAATCGTGCCCCACCCTGCCTAGCTCAGGGTACCATGATACATCTATGTGGGTTACTGCTGAAATGGGTACCCGTTACTAGGGTTTCCTAATCAACATGCCATAATGGTTAAGTGTTCTCAACTTAACCCCACCCATTTGTTTAATTAACATGTTGTACTGGTTATGTGTTGCTTATTCATATGTTACTTAACCTTCTCATTGATTCACGCATGTTTATTTAACGATTAAGTTTGTGGGCCTATATACACTAATAATACCCACTTACCCAAGATTTACTTAACCCTACCCCTTATCAAGTCCATATGTATTATTGGTTAAGCTTGCCTTAACCCTATCCCCTTTGTTCATGTAATATTGGTTAAGTTGTCTTCTGGTCCATGTTAACTTAACCCACCCACCTAACATGTTATATTGGTTAAGTGTCGCCTTTTCATATGTTACTTAACCTTTCCATTCTTGGCATGTCTGTTCCTTAGCTTTAATTTAATCATTAAAGCACCAACCTCTCACATTAGAACTGTTGTTTGCGGTTGCTGGATGATCCGGGCGGTTCCGGGCAGACTTCTACCGCAAACTCATTCTAACCTCGGGTTTTTGGGCTTAATGTGCTGACCTCTCACATTAGATCTTTGTTGTTGCAGTCGTTGGATGTGCCGGGTGGTTCCGGGCAGTCTTACGCCGCAACTCAATCTAACCTCGGGTTAGGCACGTTCATCTTTTAGCCAATTTACATATATACCATTCATGTCCAAGTTTTTATGTAAATTATCCTTAAGTGTGGTCAATTCAAGTTATGCTACATTTTCTAGTTATGCCCAAAATTAATTATATGATTACAACCCCTTTTTATGCCAATTACATAATATTCAACTTTTACCTAAACTTTTCCCCAACGTTCCCACACCGTTCGTATGTATTTTTCATGTGATACGTTAGGCTCGCAGTTAGCCCAACTCATAAAAAGAAGAAAAGGGAAGAAACACATGACATCATAACTGGCATATACAATATAGATCTAAGACAGCATAAATCTATTAAACATATAAAAATAGATCCAGTCAACATATTGAGTGCGAACTAGCATGGATCTAAACATAAACTTGCACGGATTTAAACATATGAACATATAATTCTAAACATATGGACTGATATGGATCTAATCATATAAACATGTAGATCTAAACATATGAATACATAGTTCTAAACATATGGACTGATATGGATCTAATCATATAAACATGTAGATCTAAACATATGAACGTATAGTTCCAAACATATGGAATGATACGGATCTAATCATATAAACATGTAGATCTAAACATATGAATATATATAGTTCTAAACATATGGACTGATATGGATTTAATCATATAAACATGTAGATCTAAACATATGAACGTATAAAATATGATCTTACATATATGAACATGACTTGCATATAATCTTTCATAACTTGCATAGATCGAGCAAACTTGCATATATAACTTGCATATATAATGAGGCGTATGAATTAACATAGAACATGCCTTGCATATAACGAATCAAATCAAGCATAAATCAAAACATAATTTGCAAAGACATAAACTTTATATGATTTACAAACATTTTCATACAGTCCAATTCATAACTCTTCACAATCACGTTTAAACAATTATCTTGTGAAAGTAACTGCACGCATAGAAAACGGATCTTGAAGGTTCTGATTTCTGAAATTGCTAAGCTAATCCGTTGATGTAGCCGTTGATTCATTCGTTGTTGTTCTAGAATACCTTTTCGCAATTCCTAGGCTTTGAATCTTTATCTCTTATCTTCTTATCTTTAATCTAGAATTTGATTTGTTATGGTGGCGGCTAGGTTAGTTTGTAGATGAACAGCATGATGGCATCATAGTTTAGGGTTGTGAGGTTAGGGTTTAGGTTTAGCTATGTATACATAGATGTTTAGGATTATTATGGGCCTTTAGATCAACCTAGGAGTCATCAGAGCCGTTTAGTCCGAGAAAATGCATCATCAGGCAAATCAGAAGTCGCCACGTAGCCCTATGACTCAGAAAATCATCATTGTCTAGCACAGTTGGCAGGGGTCGACCCCTACAGGGGGGTCGACACCCATGTCGACACCCCTATAAGAGGGTCGACACCTGTGTCGATACCCCTAGGGGGGTCGACACCCTATGGCGGGACTTTTCCCGCCCATCCTTTACTGCAGATTTGAATTTCGAACTCGATTTATTTAATTATTAATTTAGTTTAATTTCTGCTTAAACTTGAAAACTTCTAACCTCCATAACTTCTTCATACGTAGTCCGATTCACGCAAACTCGAACTCTATCTCAAGCAGAATTCCGAGATGAATGCAATGGCGTAACCCGTTTCACCCATTTCTTCTTTTATAGAATAATTATTCTTTAGTTATCTCTTATGTTCCGTTTTAAAATTACATGGTGTTACATTCCCCCATACTTAAAGGATTTCGTCCCCGAAATCTTCAAGTCAAGAAGAATGTGTACCCTACCATCCAGCAGCCATCTACTCAACCATTCAATCACAGTCATCCATTGTCCTTAAAGAGGTTTCTAATGCTTTCGTGATCATATGCATAGTGTGTGTGTATGTCCTTATCTAATGCAAAATCAAGCGGTCTACTGATTCAGTTGACCTCCTTAATGCAAATTATTTCAGTGCCATGAGTCTATCATGTATGCAATTATTCCTAATCGTACTTTATAACTTCTACATGAGTGCACAATCATTCATACAAATGCAACATCTATATGATAACACATAAAGTTGCAATCCACATACAAATACATATATGCATATGCATTATGAAAGTGACTGAGCCGATCTAGTGACTAATGTGTGTGTAAATGCATCCACGAGCAACCACTAGCAAACACTTGCATCCACTTGCATCCATCAAACATAACATGTCTCAAACACATGTTTACAACCATATGATTTTCTACCTAAAGATCAAGAATGTAATCGAGAGGATACACTAAACGATAGGATAAGTCTAAACAAAGTGATAGAAAAAGGAGAAATTAAGAGTATACCCTTAAAAATGAAAGGTTATAGCGTACGCATCTTGTCTCCCGTCTCCCTTGTCACATCTCCTTGATCATCTCCTCATTGGATTTTAACCAACTTGACCTTTTTGTTGCGTAACTTCTTGATCTCCGATCCAAAGATGCATGTAGGAGCTCGTCTAATCATGACATCTTGCTCCACTTCCACTTCTCTAAGCATGCTCGGCTCTACTATTTCCGTGGTATCATGTAAACACTTCCTCACATGTGACACGTGAAACATGCCATGAACACCACTAAGCTTTTTCGGCAACTTCACTCTTTGTTCTGTCCAATTCTTTCTGTAATGGGGAATTGCCCTACAAACCTTGTTGCTAATTTCCCCACACTCCCCAAAGCGAACTACGTTCCTCCACGGTGACACTTTAATAAAAACCCTAACTCTAACAACGAACTTAAGGTCGTTTCATCTCTTGTCAGCGTTTGACTTTTTTCGGCCCTGTGTCGTCTTCATTCATCTTCGTATCAAGTCTATCTCCTCAGAAGTTTACCTAACCATATCTGGCCCAAGTAAAATCTTATCCGTAGATTCCCACCAACAAGTTGGTGACCAACACGGTCGTCCATAAAAACCCTAATACTAGCTTAATAACTATTGTTATAAGTGAACTCCACATGGAAAGTGCTCTTCTCATGTCCTCCAAAATCTAGGATGCATAACCTCAAAATATCTTCAAGGATTCTATTCACCTTTTCTGTCCGTCCATCCGTCTGTGGACGATACGCGATGCCCAAACATAACCGCGTACCTACTGCCTTTTGCATATCACCTTTTGCTCTTGCATCGAAAACTGCTTCAAGCCCTGCCTCGCAAGTACCGGTATATACTGTGAACGGTTTGCTCCCATCTAGCAAAGTCAAAACTGGGGATGATACCTTCGCAAAGCCCTTAACAAATTTCCTATAGTAGCCCGCCAACCCTAGAAAACCCTTACTTCCATTGCTTTTATAGGAACGTTCCAATCTTGGATTGCCACCACCTTTATAGGATCCACTGCTATCCCTTCCTTAGAGACCACGTGTCCTAATAACCTCAGTTCTTTCCTCCAAAAATGACATTTGGAGAACTTAGCTTTGAGTTGATGCGCTCTAGGGTCTCTAAGACTTCCCTAAGATGTAGAGCATACTCTTCCTCGCTTCTAGAGAAAATCAAAATACTATCCACAAAGACTACCACAAACTTGCTTAGGAACTCCCTAAACACCCTACTCATCAAGTCTATGAAATATGTGGGTGCATTCGTTAAACCAAAAAAAAAGTATGACGAGCCCTTCGAAGAAACCGTTAGGAGTCCTAAAAGCAGTCTTATTTATGCTATCCTCAGCTACCCTCAACTGGTGAAATCCTGTAGCTAAATCCAACTGCAAGAAAACCGAAGCACTAGCTAAATGATATAACAAATCATCTATCCTCGACAATGGGTGTCTATTCTTCTTCGTGAGCTTGTTCGGCTCCCTATAATCCACGCACAATCTAAGCGAACCATCAGTCTTCGTAGCAAAAACAATTAGAGCACCCCATTTTGAAATGATCTTCTTATGAACCCGTTCTCAAGTAGCTCCCCTACTTGTTTAATGAGTTCCCTCCTCTCTCTCTCGGAGCCATGTGACGCACTGGCAATGCAACCGGCTTTTCATTATCAACAAAGTATATTCGGAGGTCTATCTCGCGCCTCAGGGGTAGACCCTGAACCTCATCAAAGATGACACCATACTCACGGACTACACGAACAGATTTCAAATCATCGATGAATGCGTCAAGAGATTCTAGGTAGCTAAGCATCACTAAACCCCTAGGGTCACAAGAAATATCAAGGGTCTTTCCACAACGAGTTAACAGTCTAACTACCCTCTTTTCACAGTCTTGGATGGCACCATGCCTGGCTAGCCAATCTATCCCTAGAATCAAGCCATAGCCCATGAAACCAGGAACGGAGGCATCGCATTGAAACCCAACGCCCAAGATAGACACTCTCAAAACCCGACAAACCATAGAAAAGTGAGCCGAACCACCAATAGGATTAGAGACTACAATGGGATCCATAACTAGACTAGTATTTAGGTTCAGTGTTTCGACTAACGAAGCAAATACAAACGATTGCGAAGTGCAAGAGTCAAATAAAGTTCGAACAGGATGACTAAAAAGGGAAAATCAAACTTTCAACAGAAATGCTTCTGTCTCTCTCCTATCCTGGTGCCATGAGAGCATGAACCTGTCCTCCAGAAGTAGGTCCTGTCCTCTGTCCATGCCCTTGTCCTTACCTACTTGGGTAATCTTAAATTATATGTCCTGCCTCGCCGCAATGGTAACAACCATGCTTCTTCTTCTTCCTACAGTCCTTAATTATATGGCCCGTTATACCACAATAAAGACACCTTCTTTTGTTACAGGGGTTAATTATTCTTTCCACTTTCTCCTTTACCTTCTTCGTGGATTAAAGTCATATCAACAAATTCCTCATCCTTGGGTTGTATTCCTCAGCCTAAACTTCCTCATCGGCCAAGCAGCTAGATGAACTTTCCTTCCATTGTCTATCTCCAAGATACCAAATGAGTCCTTCACTTCCTTGAGCCAATTTATAGCCTCGACAAACGTCTCAGTCCCATGAAAAGGTTTTCCGCCCATCGCACCAAAGTCCTTCCATATCTTAGGAACGACATCTAAATGCGAAGAAAGAGACTCAAGAAGGAAAAAGGAAGAGATTTGTAACAAAGAATCGAAAGATAGATATATGGCTTTTGGGGATTATGTTTTTCATAGTAAATCTTTCTCTTGAAAACTCCTTCTTTGAAACATGTTTTTAAAAATAATACTTTTTAAAACGGTTTTCAAAATCTTTTATCTGTTCTGGTAACCTTCAGCTCTGATACCATGTGTAACACCCCACGTCTGTTAATGTCACTCACAAAGGGAATGCATTAAGTTTCGTGGAGCATTATAAGTAAACAGAACGGAATATTACAAGACAGAAAAAGTAGTACTTGAAAATTTTATAACTTTATTGTAGCAGAAACAGAAATAAGTTTGATTACATTTCCAAATACCAAAAATCAAGTACATAATATCAGTCTTGTACAAAACCTTCAAAGTACGTAATTTTAAAGCCATAATCCCCAACAAAAAAATGCCATACGCTGAATCAAAGCTAAGCAATACACCTTTCAACTTCAAGCTGGAAGAAAAAGATATCTGAACTAAGCTTGAGTATTTCCTCCCTAAGAACCTAGGGAGGGAAACAAAAGAAAAGAGGCGAAACAAACTAGGTCAGACATAAGTCTAGTGAGTCCAGTGACTTTAACAATATAATCACTAAAGTAACAGGATAAGAACATAAACTAGAAAGCAAGAAATGACTGTAGAATAAACAGGCATGACAAAGAAGACAAGATGAACAAGATATAATGTTGATTGAGCTTCTAATCACTACACTGCACCAATGCTAGTAACACCGTATCATTACTAGTTACACTGCACCCTTTTTAGTCCCCTACTAAAAGTTGATCCCTCTTACTAATCATGATAATGGTATTTTCGTGTACTTCTAGTGGCTATCGTAGGTGCCCCTTTTTGCTCCTACCCCCACGAGTTGTACCCACTACCTTCCTCGTTCGATCAACTCCCTAACTCGCATGTATTTATTACTTGTATCATTATACCCTGCTTGTATTTATTCATTACTTGTGTCATTCGGCCCCGCTTGTATGTAGATACCTGTGCTGGCCCCATCATGGGGTGTATCAATTCCCATGATGGCAACCTGACACGATTCAAGATGCACAGTGTATACTACTGATGCCCAGTGCCTGCTTTTTCCACTCCAGAGCACGTGCACGCCCATACTCCGTCGGAACCTACACTGTTGCACCACCCGCTACTATTTTGACCACTTATAATCAGCACAGTAATCGTGCCCCACCCTTCCTAGCTCAGGGTACCATGATACATCTATGTCGGTTACTGCTGAAATGGGTCCCCGTTACTAGAATTTCCTAATCAACATGCCATAATGGTTAAGTGCTCTCAATTTAACTTAACCCTACCCATTTGCTTAATTAACATGTTGTACTGGTTAAGTGTTTCTTATTCATATGTTACTTAACCATCTCATTGATTCACGCATGTTTATTTAACAGTTAAGTTTGTGGGCCTATATATATACTAATATTACCCACATACCCAAGATTTACTTAACCCTTCCCCTTATCAAGTCCATATGTATTATTGGTTAAGCTTGCCTTAACCCTATCCACTTTGTTCATGTAATATTGGTTAAGTTGTCTTCTTGTCCATGTTAACTTAACCCACCCACCTAACATGTTGTATTGGTTAAGTGTCGCCTGTTCATATGTTACTTAACCATTCTATTCTTAGCATGTCTATTCCTTAGCTTTAATTTATTCATTAAAGCACCAACCTCTCACATTAGAACTGTTGTTTGCGGTTGCTGGATGTGCCGGGCGGTTCCGGGCAGTCTTCTACCGCAAACTCATTCTAACCTTAGGTTTTTGGGGTTAATGTGCTAACTTCTCACATTAGATCTATGTTATTGCGGTCGCTGGAAGTGCCAAGCAGTTCCGGGCAGTCTTACACTGCAACTCAATCTAACCTCGGGTTAGGCACGTTCATCTTTTAGCCCATTTACATATTTACCATTCATGTCCACGTTTATATGTAAATTATCCATAAGTGTGGTCAATTCAAATTATGCCACATTTTCTAGTTATGCCCAAAATTAATTATATGTTTACAACCCTTTTTTATGCCAATTACATAATATTCAACTTTTACCCAAACTTTTCCCCAACGTTCCCACATCGTTCGTACGTATGGTTCATGTGATACGTTAGGCTCACAATTAGCCCAACTCATAAAAAAAAGAAAAGGGAAGAAACACATGACATCACAACTGGTATATAAAATATAGATCTAAGACGGCGTAAATCTAGTAAAC
Organism: Allium sativum; assembly: GCA_030737875.1. Classification (NCBI taxonomy): domain Eukaryota; kingdom Viridiplantae; phylum Streptophyta; class Magnoliopsida; order Asparagales; family Amaryllidaceae; genus Allium; species Allium sativum. Next base: position 663,890,905 of record CM060919.1, read on the forward strand.
ATATAAAAATAGATCCAATCAACATATAGAGTGCGAACTAGCATGGATCTAAACATAAACTTGCACGGATTTAAACATATGAACATATAATTCTAAACATAAGCACTGATATGGATCTAATCATATAAACATGTAGATCTAAACATATGAATACATAGTTCTAAACATATGTACTGATATGGATCTAATCATATAAACATGTAGATCTAAACATATGAATATATAGTTCTAAACATATGGACTGATATGGATCTAATCATATAAACATGTAGATCTAAGCATATGAATATATATAGTTCTAAACATATGGACTGATATGGATCTAATCATATAAACATGTAGATCTAAACATATGAACATATAAAATATGTTCTTACATATATGAACATGACTTGCATAGATCGAGCAAACTTGCATACATAACTTGCATATATAATTAGGCATATGAATTAACATAGAACATGACATGCATATAATGAATCAAATCAAGCATAAATCAAAACATAGTTTGCAAAGACATAAACTTTATATGATTTACAAACATTTTCATACAGTCCAATTCATAACTCATCACAATCACGTTTAAACAATTATCTTGTGAAAGTAACTGCAATCACAGAAAACAGATCTTGAATTCTGGGATCTGATTTCTGAAATTGCCAAGCTAATCCGTTGATGTAGGCGTTGATTCATTCGTTGTTATTCTAGAATTCCTTTTCGCTATTCCTAGGCTTTGGATCTTTATCTCTTATCTATAATCTAGAATTTGATTTGTTATGGTGGCAGCTAGGTTAGTTTATTGATGAACAACATGACGGCATCATAGTGTGGGGTTGTGAGGTTAGGGTTTAGGGTTAGCTATGTATATATAGATGTTTAGGATTAATATGGGCCTTTAGATCAACCTAGGAGTCATCAGAACCGTTTGGTCTAAGAAAATGCGTCATCAGGCAGATTAGAAGTCGCCACATAGCCCTATGACTCAGAAAATCGTCACTGTCCAGCACTGTTGGCAGAGGTCGACCATTACAGGGTGGTTGACACCCATGTCGACACCCCTATAGGGGGATCGACACCTGTGTCGACACCTCTATAGGGGGGTCGACACCTATAGGGGGGTCGACACCCTATGGCAGGACTTTTCCCACCTAGCCTTCACTGCAGATTTGAATTTCGAACTCGATTTATTTAATTATTAATTTAATTTAATTTCTATTTAAACTTGAATACTTCTAACCTCCATAACTTCTTCATACGGAGTCCGATTCATGCAAACTCGGACTCTATCTCAAGCAGAATTCTGAGACGAATGCAATGGCATAACTCGTTTCTCCCAATTCTTCTTATAAAGATTAAATAATCTTTAATTATCTCTTATATCCCGTTTTAAAAATACGGGGTGTTATAGGAACCGTCGTTGGACTGTCTTATATCAACATTACTCTGAATTCCCTCCTTTACAACCTCATTAGACCTTCTTTTTCGATTTGGATATGCATATTTTTGTCGCAAGTGCACATTTTCCTTTTCATAAAATTATTCAATCATTATAGGAGGCTTTCCAACTAAATATCTTTCGAATTCCGAGTCCTTGTCCACACTGTTGACCATTTCCATTAGAACAATCTTCCGGTTAGGGTTGCTTACTTCGGCGATAGCCATACTGAAATGGTCAAGATATCCCCTTAATGTTTCTTCAAGGTCTTGCTTAACCGCGAAAAACTCCATCACATTGTTAGACTTTTATGCATGTAATCAAAATTGATTCAAGAACTTCTCGCTAAGGTCTTTGAAGTTGGGAACTGATTGGGGAGGAAGTCTGGTAAACCACATCATTGCCATCCATTCAAGATATATTGAGAAGGCTTAACACATAATGGCATCAAGAGTTGCTTCCGCATTTATATACAACAAATTGCGCTTATGCTGTCGTGTATCCTTTCTTCCTGAATAATGGCTCATGGTAGGGAGATTAAATCATCTCAGGAGCCTTGCCTCCAAAAGTCGTCGGCAAAAGGAGCATAGCTACGATATAATCGTTAGTATGACATCTGCTATCATTTATTATCTGCCTTATCATTGCTTCTACCTCTGCATTGGTTAACACATGTTTTGGTTCGGCACTTTCGACTCGTCGAATACTCTCTGCTTCCATTTCAGGAAACGTCACCTGAGGTGCCGTCTGAGCAGTACTTTCGTCTCCTCTATGGTCTCGGTCAATCACAGGATGAGTGGGTGGAAGAACGAGTGCGCGAGTAGTCTGAGAAGTGCTAGGTTCCCAGGGGAGAGCTTGAGATTGGGTCGGCATAAGAATGCATTCGATCAAACTAGGATCATCAGGGCCGAGTCAATTTATTGCATCTTCCTGGGAAGGCAGTGTACCTGATAGGAGCCGGTGAAGGGTTTCTGGCCTTTTATAAGGTCTCCTCTGACGTAGTGGTCGTTCACCCTATTCAGACAAGGACGAGCTTTCTGTCGTTTGGCGAAGCGGTGGAGATAGTGTCCTTTGCCTTCGAAACTCTTTCATTGCCTCACCATTATATCCACATCATTTCTTAACATGGCATTATCTCACCTTTGAGCATCCAAGGCAGTAACGGTCTCTTCTAACTTGCTAAATAAACGTGCAAATCATCTCGCGTAACGAATGCTGAAGAAGGAACCTGATTTGTTGTTGAAGCAGCAACTTCTGTTATCGGTTCGGATCAGATCGAACTCGATCCGAGGAGGTTCAAACCAAGGTCGTTCGATCTGGGGTCCTGCGCTGGCACCATTCGTTGTTGTGCATCACTGGTTGATGCTCCGCGGGAAGCTTGTTGAGTTGTATCTCTTTTAGAAACCATGATATTGAAAGTATCGAGAACAACAGAAATATGGATTATTCCCTTAGACTTGGCAATACAAACAGTAGATAAACAATCCAAAAAGGCCGAGAATTCAACTTTCTCAATGCAAGCACCAAAATGTTTGGCCAAAAATGGCACAAACACTAGAATTTATGGAGAAAAATGAAGAAATATCAAATAAAAATAAGAGAAAGGCACCAAACATGCACAATTTATAGGCGTTAACAAGCCTAATCAAATTTATAATTTCTTGATTCGATGAGAAATTACAATTACAATGGATATATTCTTCAATCACTCAAGATACAACACTGAAACTTTCGAGATTCACAAATAAAATTCGAAAAAGGCTTGAATCGGTGATATTGGTTGCTGGTTCGAGTGTGCATGGAGTGATTGAGTGCCAAAAGTCCTTTAAATATCCTCAAAGTCATGTATATATAGGTTTAGTATTAGTCCGGTCGAGTCATGTTTTTCAGAGTTAGTGGTAGCGGTTAGAAGGTGGTTCTGGTATGTCTGGTCCTCTGGTTTGAGAGATGTGGGTTCAAACATGGACACATTGCCGCATCTCCAGGCGATCAGGAGATCATGGGGTGAGTGGTGGAAATAATAGGTGGGATAATTGTCCTCTCCAGGTCAAAATTAGATTCAGATCGAATGACCCGATCTGGGGATTTTGTTCTAGAGCTAATTCTCCATCCGATCTAAAGTCGAAGCTTGTATAATCCAAATCGATCGATCCAATCTTCTTTGAGTCGAGACTAACTCTATTATTAGCCATATATTTGAGTCTCTAGGACTCTTGGTTATGAGTTTCTGGACCTTGGATGGCCTTGCTAAAAGGCAGGCTAATAGTTTCTATTTTGGAAGTTCTACTTATTGAATTTCAGTTGATTTCTAAATCGTTAAGGTAAGATCAGTAATTTTTTTATTTTGGTTGAATCCCAAATGCTCTAAAACTAGCCATATTACGGAAAACAGAATTTTTTCCTTCAAACTAATTATTCATACAAACAAATCGTTTAACAATTATATTATGTTAATTCAACTTTACACACTAAATAAATAAAGACCTGAAGTAATGATTTATTTTATTGTTTCAGCCTTTCAACATTAAGATTTATATATTTTTGAATCAATTTTTTATACTCCTTGCACATTCGGTTATGTTTCCTTATTTGCATTGATTTTTTTGCTCTGAATTGCAGCTTTCGTTCACATTTCATATATATGGCTATAATTTAAAGTTATAAATCAGGGTTAATAACCTCAATTTTAATGTTTTAGAAATTAATTACTTATTATTTTTATTCATATTGAAAGGAATTTATAATACCCTTCAATTAAAATTTTCTCATCAAATGTTTCTTTTACTTCCTACAGTTCCCTCTATCGTTTGTGGTACATGATGGACATGTTTGTGCTATGCAAATTTCCCTAGACAACTTGAACAAGTATATCGACCAGGGTTAAAGTATCGATTTTAATTTACTTTTTATAACGTCATGCAGTGCAAGTTTTGTTGGAGGATGTAATCTTGATGACAACAACCTTGTTTCAATTATTTACATTATTGATTATGAATTATATACTACCATCTTTTGTCCAGAATATATATATATATAGGATATATAAGAAGGATATAAATATTGAAGACTGTACAGTTTTAAATATAAAGATATCAAGGATTTAAAGACTCATGAGTATTAAGATAATCAAGAATCAAGATTTCAAGAGCTCAAGATTATCAATTAATAGATTCTAGTTTATATGTAAAACTCCAGTTAGCACTTTCAAATTCTATTTTCAAATTCCGTTTTCAAATTCCTTTTCAAATTGATTTCAATTTTATTTCAATCTCCTTTTCCAAAATGATTTCAAATTATTAAGATTTTACTTATGATTTCAAATATATATACATATATATATTTATAATATATATGTTCTATAGTCTTATATCATATAATCTTATAACTATGTTTATATTATATATCACTATGTTTTTATATGTTTTTACACTTTAGAAAATTCATTTAGAAACATTAGTTTTGATTCAAGAATTTCCATAATATATATATATATATATATATATATTAGTATTAACATTTGAAAAATGATTTAAAAATAATATTATGTATATGTTGACATACATAATTCAACATATCGACATATAACTGTCATATTTTCAATTTTCAAAGGAAGTGTCTTTTCATATTTTGAAACGCTTCAGAAACGTTGCAACCTTTCAAAGACTTTAAATAGGGATTAAATTCGAATCTTTTATCACTTCTTCTCCATCTTCATCCTATCTATAACCACCATTATTATACTTTAATTTCTTGATTTCTACATTTATACTCTATTGATTTCAACAAAAAATATATCATTCTCTTTCTCATCTCAATCTCTATCAACTACTATCTGTTTGGAAGTGCTATTCAAGAGTTCTAGGGTTGTTGTAATCATTTAGGAATTATCTGGGAAAGGGTGTGTTCCTTGTAGACCTGAAATAAAGGAAATGGAGCAGCGTTAACGTTATAGTCGTGAAATCAAGGGTGGTGGAATCAGTGTTAACCTTGTAACCATGAAATCAAGGGTGTTGTAAGATTGATACTAGTATTAATAAAACTTGGTGCAATCCAGCGTTGCGTGGGACATGACGTATGAGTAATCTGAACCTGTATAAAATCCGGTGTGTTCTTTCCTTTTCTGCATTTTATATTTACTTGTATCTGTGTCTATGATTGTTTTTTGTTTGTGATCATTTCTGGTGTGATAATCATTGTATAATTCATTTAGTAATTCAAAACTGTTTAAAATTTCCATAATCTCTTTAAAACACTATTCACCCGCCCTCTAGTGTTAGTTTTGCCTTAGGATCCTTAATCCGCATTGCCTAACAAATGGTATCAGAGCCTAGGTTTTCAAAACTTCATCATCTGAATTTTGGAAATATTAGATGGCAAATTTTGAAATGATTTATTATAATACTAGTCTTAATTCATGCATTGCATTAATGTTAGAAGAGTCTACATTCAATTATGTTGAAAAATCAAGTGATCTACTGAATTGTTGTCCAAAAGAGGAAAAGATGTGTAAAATGGCTTTTGAAAATTCAAATTCCGATGGTCAGATGGTGTAAATCAAAAAGTACAAATGGATATTGGATAGTGGCTGTTCAAGTGATATGATGGGAAATCCAGGATTACTGAATAATCTAGTACATGAAGATGGTGGAATGGCCAATTTAAGAGATAACTCTAAAGGATAAATAGTTGGCATCAACAATATCGGTAATTCTGAAACTCCTACTATTTCTAATGTTTTATTATTTAGGAATTTAAAACATAACTTATTAAGTATAAGTCAACTTTGCGATAAAGGCTATAAAAACAATTTTAAAAAAGATAAACGCTTTATATAAGATAAGAATTCAAAAATAATAATTCGTCAAAGAAGAGGAAAATGGCATATGCAGCGACTTTAGATGATTCAGAATCATCATCAGGCAATGAAGAGCCAGTAACAGGAAATTCGGATATGTGTTTCGCAGCAATTCAGAATTCAGAAAATATTAAAGAAATGGGTCTAAAAACCAGGTACGACTTAATTAATTTTTGATTGAATTGGTTGAATGGATGCTTTTAGATGTTTTTGATTGCTTGGCTTGTTTGAATTTAAAATTTAAATTCTAAAAATTCAAACTTGAACTTTAAAATTCAAATTTGAAATTTAAATTTTGAAATTCAAAATAATAATAAAATAATAAATAATTATATAATAAAAATTAATTTTAGATGTTTGTTAGGATTAATATTATTTCAGGAAATAATAATCTGAAAATATAAAACATTAAAATAAAATAAAGTCAAAAAGAAACTTGTCTTTTCAAAATACACATATACGTCGACATACCCAAATCGACATGTCGACATATGTGCCAGTAATTGAAATTCAAATTTTGAATTTCAAGAGTTTGAACTTTCAAACTTCTCTCCATCTTTTCACTAACTCCCAAGGTACTAAAAGGTGTCCTTATTTTCTGAAAAGTAATGTCAATTGACTTTCTATTTATTTATCTATTCAATTCTATTCTATCCACCTCTCATTTAAAATTCGTAGCAACTATCTTCATTCCACTCTCTTCAAAACATTATCTCTACTGGCTTCCTCAAGTACACCAAAAACCATGAGATTAACCAAAACTCTCAAAGGTCATCTCTACATTGTTCTGGAAGTTATTCAAGCCAAAATTGACAATATGGCAAACAGAAAGGTCAATACGGGAGCCTTCGCTATCTTTGAAGTATTTCCTTCTTATGATCTTCGTTCTCTTTTTCATCCAAATGAAGTTTTAAGTTTGATTGACTCTCGAGATAACAATGAAGTATGTTGCCCGAATCTTGTCAAAATATTTTATGCGAATTTGAATCGTGGCTTTTACGAAGGAAATGAGAATCAAGTATGGAATAGCGTAGAAGGAACTCAGATCGTTTTGGATTGTAAAATTTTAGGTACCATTTTAAATTGTAAGAGTACGGGCTCGGATTTTTCAAAATTTGAAATTGTTCAAACGGATTTGGAAATCTTTCATCACATTTTTGAAAGCGATGATCATTTGGAATTTAAAAATAGCATTTTCCACCTAAAATCAAGAATCGTCAACCTCCTTCTTCAACATAACCTCAATCCTCATTCCGGAAATTTTAATAACCCTACACTCAAAGTCCAAAAAGCTCTTTTTGCCATCTTTGGCACTTATGCAATTAATTAGGCCAATGTAATTTTGAAAGAATTTAAGCCTAAAGAAATATCCATAAAAGAAAACACTCTCTATCATGGAGTTTATCTTACTCGGACTTTTAAGCATTTTTGAGTGGATCTCAAAGGAGAGGAATTTGTGCCAAGAAAGGTTATTAACTCGGGAAATATAAACCTTCTGCAAATTCCAATCATTTTTAAGCCCTATGAAACATTCAAGGACAAGCAAGCTCGAATGCAATAAGAAGAAAAACCAATGGAAATCGACAAAAAAGAAGAATCCTCTTTGGAAAGTGTAGAATGTCCAACAAATAGTAGGAACATAACCAAATAAACACTTGCTAAAAACCAAGCCAAATTAGCCAAGAATCAAAAGAAAATCAAGAAGACTCTTACCCAAATGTCTTCTAAAATGAACAAGTTCTTTAGCAAAGTAGGAAGAAAACTTGGAATATCATCTTCCTCCTCATCATCCGCTGAAGTCTAAGCTTATCTAGTTTATGTTATCTTTTGTATCTGCTTGTATTTTCCTTCGAGTCTCGTATTTAGTACCTTGTATTATTTGAATGTATTTGCTTTCTAGTAGCAACGAATGATGTTTATTTCTGTCAAATTAATCTTTAATCTATTGAAAAAATACATTAGCACTAAATAAATTAAAATGATACTATAAGAAATAACTTGAAATTAAGTAAAAACTCAAAATACCCAAAATTTGACTAGGGTATGTCGACATGTGCAAATTGACATGTCGACATATAACTGCCAGAAATTCAAATTTGTTCAAAATTTGAATTTTAAATAACCAACTAGTGTCTATTCATTTTTAACGAATTCCAAACTCTATAAATACCCTCTTCTTCCAGAAAAAATTATTTTAAACATTCTCGTTCTTCTCTAATCATTACTTATCTATATAATCAATTAATGGCCAATCCTATTCACAATTTGAGTGAGAATCTTGAAGAAACACTCAATTCATTCAAGAATATCCTATCCATAATACTTTGTAATCAACATCATCTCGAGTTGAGTCAAATAAAGATGGTTGAACATCAAGAGAAGCACTTTGATGCCATTTGTTGGTTATTCTCTTCTCTCTTCAGAGACGAAGACAACAACCTCGCTAAAGCACCACTCACTAAAGAAGATGAAGACTGGGAAGTCATCAAGAAGGATCCAATCTTTGGAGGAGACGGATGGGTGGAAGTTCAAAGAGACGTTTGATTTTTTTTTGAATTGAATGGTATGCTTTGTTTGAAATTGTTTGAATTTGAAAAAATTGTTTATATCGATTAGTTTGAAATACTTGAATTGACTGATAGTAAGTATTTGAACAAATTGTTTGAACATATCTTATTGGATTGTTTGAATATGCTTTTGTTCTTTAGTATTGTAATAAAGTAAGGGGTTATTTAGATATAGTTTAGTATTGTAATACATAGATTTAGGGGGAGTATAATTTAATTTAGTCTAGTTTAATATAGTATATTACGGGTATAATATAGTATATTTTAAGTTAGTTTTCGATAACAACAAAGGGGTAGAAAATATAAAATAAGAAATAGGCATAGTTTAAGGGGAGTCAAAAATGATTCATGGTGAAAGATGGAGTGTTTAAGGAATCAAATCAATAGGTAATATCAGGTATGAATATTTTATAAACCAAGGTTGTCATCATCAAAAAGGGGGAGATTGTTAGAGAATGGAATTTTGATGACAACAACCTTGTTTCAATTAGTTACATTATTGAATATAAAATATATACTAACATATTTTGTCCAGAAAAAATATATATACATATATGTATGTATGTATGTATGTATATGCATGATATAAATATTGAAGATTGTACAGTTTTAAAGATTCAAGATATCAAGGATTTCAAGACTCATGAGTATCAACATAACCAAGAATCAAGATTTCAAGAGCACAAGATTATCAAGTAATAGAGTCTGGTTTATATTTAAAACTCCGGTTAGCACTTTCAAATTCTATTTTCAAACTGATTTCAATTTTATTTCAAACTCCTTTTCTAAAATGATTTCAAATTATTAAGATTTTACTTATGATTTCAAATATATGTATATAATATGTTCTATAGTCTTATGTCATATAATTATATAAATATGTTTATATTATATATCACTATGTTTTCATATGTTTTTACACTTTAGAAAATTCATTTTGAAACATTAGTTTTGATTCAAGAATTTCCAGAATATATATATATATATATATATATTAGTTTTAACACTTGAAAAATGATTTTAAAAACAAAATAATAGGTATGTGTCGACATACATAATTCAACATGTCGAAATATAACTAGCATACTTTTAGTTTTCAAAGGAAGTGTCTTTTCATATTTTGAAACGCTTCAGAAACGTTGCAACCTTCAAACACTATAAATAGGGGTTAAATTCGAATTTTTTATCACTTCTTCTCCATCTTCACCCTATCTCTAACCACCATTATTATTCTTTAATTTCTTGATTTCTACACTTATACTCTATCGATTTCAAAAAAAATTATATCATTCTCTTTATCTTCTCAATCTCTATCAACTACTATCTATTTGGAAGTGCTATTCAAGTGTTCTAGGGCTGTCGTAATCATTTGTTAATTGTTTGGGAATGGTTTGTTTCTTGCAGCCCTGAAATAAAGGAAAGGGAGCAGTGTGAACCTTGTAGCCGAGAAATCAAGGGTGGTGGAATCGGTGTTAACCTTGTAGCTGTGAAATCAAGGGTGTTGTACAATTGATACTAGTATTAATAAAACTCTACGTAATCCAGTGTTGCGTGGGACTAGACATAGGAGTAATCCGAACTAGTATAAAATCTGGTGTGTTCTTTCCTTTTCTACATTTTATATTTACTTATATATGTGTCTGTGCTTGTTTTTGTGTTTATGATCATCTCTGATGTGATAATCATTGTATGATTCATTTAGTAATTCAAGATTGTTTAAATTTTCCATAATCTCTTTAAAACACTATTCATCCCCCTTTAATGTTATTTTTTCCTTAAGATCCTTAATTCGCATTCCCAAACAAGTTTATGATATTTTGAAGTTATTTCCCAAATTTACGTTTCATTCGGTTATCCTTGATCTAGAGTCATGCGTAAAATAAATGTATGCTTCTTCCTTGTCTTACCGCGCTATTTTTTTTGCGCGGATTAGGATAAATCTATATACCCTTAAATAAGAGAGGAATATAAGTTGTGCTTGAAATTAGTATTGTAGTTAGTTTCTAGATCTCATGCCTTTGTAATTGACATGACTCGAGTTGTGTTGAATTTAGTAGAAGTATCAGAACTTATATAAATATTAGCCATCCACATATATAGTGGTTATATACATATATTTTATAATACAAGCATCAAAAGTTATCACATAAGTTGAAGTGTTCAGTTTGCTCTATAGTAAAATCATGGTGAATATTTTCTATTAGGAATAACTATGAAACAACTATAAAACATTAAAGAGATGTAATGAATGTATGTTTTTCCGCTCTTAGATCAATTTTTGTTTTTTAACACTTTGCTAGGTTTTATAATTTATACTAAATCAAGATAAGATGATTTCCTATTTTGAGTAATTATTCACTATAACAAAGCCTTTATTTTAGTTCATATTGGCTATACTGCTCTATAAAAACTAAGTAGAGCTATCTTAGCTCTAATGCTCTATAAAATTATGAGTTGAAAACTTAACTTAATGATGACATGTGCATTTGCTATTTTTTCACGATATCCAGATTTCCGTGTCGATTGAATTTCAATTTTGAAAAGATTAATTTTCATTTGTATCTGGAAATGTAATGATCCTGATTTTTATATAGGAATATTTAATTTATTTAAATATTTAAAACAGTTAATTTTAATATTTAACGAATTGAAATTTATTTAAGTAAGAATTTGGACGTTAAATCACTTAGAAAATGGGAATGTTGAATTTAAAATCCGAAATAGTTTAGTTTGAAGCTATGCAAAAATTCTATTTGAATATATGCGATGATAAAAAATTATTTTCAATGGATATGATTGCTTTGAAATTAATTTATATTTTATTGATTTAACTTAATACTTGGAAAATCTATATATTTCAAACGATCTCGGATTTCAACGAAATTAATTTCATTGGATCCAGAATGTTAAATTATTATAAGATTTCAATTTTTGTATCAATTGAAGTTGTTATGTGAGCGTGCACAATAAACACGTATCAAATATCGATTTAAAATTAATAATAACTTATAATTTGATCTTGGAAAAAACTATAAAAAGCAATCGAATTGGCTTCCGAAATATGTTCCATTATGTTCGGGATAGAGGCATTTGGATAGAAACGTCAGTGGTTGCACTTCATTTGGAGTTCATGAGATTTTCAGTACATAATGTGAATAAAATAATAGTAAACCATGCCTATATAATGCCCTAAAGTCCCCAACCCTAGCCCTAATCTTACCCCGACCACTATCCTTCTATTAATGGCTAAAATTCATTCAAATTCCTTCTTTAATCTCTTTTAATCTATTCGTTTTCAGAAGAAAATTCCAACACGAAAGTTTTAGATATTTTCCTCCTCTTCAAATCCATATGGTTGGATTGTTGATCAGACCACCATAGCTTCTTAGACCTGGGTTTTATTGGAGACGGGTCTGTTTTGGATTTCTTTATATCCCAGTTGTTAGCGGCATTTTTTGACGAAGCACTCAACTGGAAGGTGGAAGAGGGTGGCAAGGCGGACCTGGTGATGAAGTTTGGTGGCTTAAGGTGGTCGGAGGCGGTCAGTAGGTCGGTTCGACTGATTTCGATTTGCGTTTATCATGGGTGATCGGTGGGGTTGGAAGGGGTGGCACTTCTGGCATCGAGGTTGCTCGGAGCGAGGGTGCTGATGGTAGGGGATGGGTCTGGTGGCTCTAGGGTGGTGTGATGGAGGATTGTGCATAGTGTGTATCACGGGTTCGAACGTTGTTCCGATTTGAAAATGAGGAAGACTTACGAAAGAGGTAATAAAGCCTCACTAATTTATTTAATTATGTAATTAGCATTAATTATGTTTATTAATTAATTGTTTTCAATTTAAAATTGATTAAAAGGTGTAACGACAATTACAGATTCATTCGTTAACCGATCGGAGTGAAACGCAGGCATTGAAATCCTAGTAGAAAACAATGAGTGTTGGAACTGGATTGGATAAGATTAGAGCTAGCTGGAAGTTTTGTTCAGGTTAAAAATTAGTTTAAAATTAAACTGAAACTTATCAGTATTTAGACGATAAAATCTTGCTGATAACTTCTATTTGGAATATTTATACCGAAAACTTGTAACATCCCGAGATTTTTGCGACAACTGAAAATAATTTATTTAATGTAATTTTGGACAATGTTGGTTTAAACATTAAAATTTAATGTTTTGTGTCGTGAATTGTTAAGATATGAACTTAACTTGACTTGTTGAAAAATGTACTTCAATAGCTTTGTATGATAATGACGGTGTTTGATATATAGAAATTTGAAATTTATATTGAATTAACAACATATAACGAATTAACTAATTTTGAGATTTATTTTATATTGATAATTCTAATTTATGGATATGAATAATATAAATTATTTGACTATGTATTGAATTTCTATTGGTTTTAAAATGTAACAATTTTCATTGATTGTAAATAATGAAAATTGAATTCACGATAAGCGATTTCTGATTTATAAGCTTACATAAATTTTATTTTGATTTGAATTGAATTTATAAACCTTTGAATTTAATTTAAAAGTGAATAAACAAAAAATGAATATTTTAATATATTAATAAACTGGTTAAAATTGTCATTTTGCAAACGATCTTAGAATTCAATGAAATTAATTTTATTGGATCCGAAATTGTAAATTATTGTATGATCTAAAATTTTATAGTCAATGGAGTTATAGTTTGATCATAATAAATTAAAACATTTAGAAGTTTGTGTGTATAATTTAATTAAATAATAGAGTTTTAGATGAAACTTTTAGAGACTTTGGAATTGAGCTTTGAAACCTATTCCATTGCGTTCAGAAGTCATCAAAACCTATTGTTAGGTAGTGAGTGGGTCTGATTTGGACTCTGTCCGAATTTTGGCTTAAATACACGCGAACCGAGAAAATAATATTAGCTTATTATAATTTCCGAAACCTAATTCTGGCCGCCGTTCTTGGTTTCCCAATGGACAAAAATCATCCTTCTTCTTCCCTCAATCCCTCGCGATCCTTAGAACGCTATTAAAAACTTCCTACTAGAAGATCGAGGAGCACTTCGACCTCTTCACGTCCAACGACCATGATTTGAGATGGAGCAACGATGGCGACAAAATCTGCTCATGTTTCAAGGGGTTTTGGGTTCGGTTTTGGGGTTTGATCTGGGCGATGGTGGCTAAGGGTGGCGATGCAGGCACGGAGGTGATGGTCGGAGGGAGGCGCTCGTGTGGAGATGGTTGCGTGGATCCAACGTTCGAATTGGGGTGCGTGATTGGTAGCTTGAACACGATACTGGGTTTGATCGTTCTCTGTAAACATGAAGAAGATAGGTGGAAGTGGGTCAACGCAGTGCTGACGTGGCAGTTAGTGTATGGGTGAGGAGTTTTGTTTATTATTTATTCATTTTGAATTTTGGACGCTAAAACGTTAATAACTCTCGCATACGAATTCATATTGATGCACGGTTGGATCCTTGGAATCGTACCGACGAGCTCTTCGCGATGGCACTGATTTGGACAGAGTTTGGGACTGCTAGGTTTTGAGCTAAATTTTGGATTCTAATCTCATTTGAAATCAAGGTGAGTGAATTTCTGGCTCACAATCGACTGAATTATTCCCATATTTATTAAATTAAATTATGAAATAAATTTGATTGGTAGTGATTGATTGTTAATGGTTGTTTAAGTTGACATACAAGTTAACTACAGTGTTAATTTAGAATCGACATTAAATTATATATTCGAAATTAAATTGCTAGTCTGAAACCTCGACATTTGTTAACTAGTGAAATTACATAGTATTGACTGTTTTGATGAAATGGTTGTGATGTGTGCCTTGTACTAATTACTGCATGAATATCGTTAATGTAAATTGTCCCCATTTTTTCGTTTATGATATGTATGTTTATTTGTGCTAATTAATTCAAATTTAAAGAAGAACAATTATGGTTTAAAAATTAGTTAACTATATGTATACCTATTCTTTGAAATAAATTTTGTTTTATTATTTATTATTAAAAAGATTTTTTTTTCTATAAAACATTTGATATATGTGCATATAGTGACTTAAATTATTTTATTATACTCTAATTATTTTAATATGTCTATTGTGAAGACCCCAAACTTCCGTGGACCGAAAGTAAGGATAATCATTTGGAATACAACATATTTATAACAATAATAGAACCAGATAACACATAATTATTGCAGCGGAGAAATAAATGTCATAAACATCACATCAACAGAACCACGGAGTACGCAGTTTTACAGGATACAACTTAGCAAAATAAAAGTCTGAATAAAGGAGATAAGTCCCAACTCCAAACGTACATCAAAGTACAGAATGGAATAAAGTCTCCAAAGCAAAAGATAAAGATAAAGGAGAGTCTTCGTCTTCTTCTTCCAAGCAATCTTCAATCCAGTAAATGTCTTCCTAAAAACTTGCCACTTGGTTGCCCGTGTAAATAGAGGGAACCCGAGTTTGCAAAGTGAAACAAACATCGAGTCAGTCGTGGGACTGGTATGAGAAATCATTCTACACTAACTATCAATATGGCGAATCATAGGACCACGTCGCTAACGCGGAACGGGTTTACTCCATTTGATTGCCAGTGCATGATTTAATAAAGTTTATACAAAAACAACGAAATGACTTTTGAAAAATGAAATCATTATAACACTCAGGTCCTATCACACAATGCAACGCAAACCGGAGGATAGTGTTTTTCCTTATAATGATCAAACATGACTTGATACGTATAAAATAATGTTTTGAATATTATTCTTAGTTTCTAAGCAGTTTTAAAATACTTCAATATAAATGTATCAATCCTAGACGGCATAGGTACCATATACTATGTCTCCATATATAAGTTTACAATCAAGACCGTAATGTCGTATTGGAAATTGGTTTTCCGTGATGAAATCGAGGCTAGGGATCGTCCTCTCCGATTCGAGACACTCTAGCAAATGCCTCAGGATCACACCTATGGGCAACCCTTGGATCTTCAGGGCCGGTCCCCACCTAACGGTAGTGGATTGGCAATTCCTGAACACACGCTTCCCGGTTCCTTTGAACCTCCATATGGCCACTAACAACCTATAAATCCGAGGTACCTCAATCCATCATCCACATAAGTAAAATGTCAGCCAGTTTAAGCACTGAAACTACCCCTAGCTAGAAAGAAACGTGTGCACTCCCTGCAGTCCATATCCCGTTTTTGACTCATACCGGGGTGTGAGGCTCGCGAAGTCACGCTATACTCAAAGCTACGCCTAAACAGGCTATGCTTTGATCATCAACCACAAGGCATGCTTTTCAACAAAGCCTTGATCATCTACATCTTGGCATGCCACATTGACAATTCACGCCATGCTATCGATAAATAATAATATACACCAGGGTGTTAAGCAGAGAATGAATTCTCCACCACCAATCAGATATACATTAATAAAAAATCAATTTAATTACATGAAATGATTTCCAACGTCAGACACACATCCATTTACAAGTCCATTCTGGATCTGAACGAAACCGGAGACACCTGAGAGGTTCTCTCTTATCCGCACAACCAACACATACGTATGGACAACTACTGCTTCAACCCCTTCCTGGGAGCAAGTCATTCCAAGGCGTCAGTAGTCGTCGTCCATTCGATGTGAAGATCGTCGGTCTTCAACCATCGTCTTCTTACATCTTTGATTTAATCGTCGTGCAATTATTTGAAATGAGTTAAACTCAGTCTTTTCAAATAATTGTTGCATAATTATCATTTAAATCATTTCATATTTATTTATAACTATTTATCGCTATTTTTATTTATTTAAAAATAGCTCAAAATAAAAAAACGACGCTTCGGGTCAGTGGGCTGCCCTGGCGCTGTTTTTACCAAATTTTTATTTACACATATCTTGAAATCTAACCATCGGATTTTGACGAATTTTACATCGTTGGAAAGCTCTTCCCAAAGCGGTCCTAACAGTACCGGTTTTGGGAAAATCCAACGGTCGGATCTTTCGATACAATCGTTTAAAGGTACGATTGCCGATACGCGAACTGCCGCGCGCGTTTCGTTTAATTTTATTAACTCGTTGGAGATTTCAACTATACAAATCCATTCTTTTTATCGCCTCTCAAGTGACGACAAATATGTCACTTTTAATTTCTATTCTTTTTAATTGCATCGACCATGATTATAAAATGTCATTATTATATCTCTGTTTTTATTTATTTCTAAATTATAAATAAAAATCACTTTCTAAAACTCATGTTCTTATTCACACCTAAAATGTGAATAAAATACTTCTTTTAATTTCATGGTTTTATTCATATCAGAATTGTGAATAAAAATACATTTTTCCAATATCATTTTTTATTAACAACTGAATTACAAATAAAATGTACTTTATAAATTCTTGCTTTTATTTGCAACTAGTTTGCAAAATAAAAACGTACTTTCTAAAATTCATGTTTTTATTTGCAACTAGTTTGCAAATAAAAATCCACTTTTAAAACGGTGTTTTTATTTACATATGAAATGCAAACAAAATGTACTTTTTATTTCCATATTTTTATTCATATTTAAAAGGTGAATAAAAAGGTACTTTTCATATTCATGTCTTTTATTTGCAACTAATTTGCAAATAAAAAGTGTAATCTCTTTCTATGTTTTATTTGCATCTAAAAATGCAAACAAAAATGTAATTCTTTTCTATGTCATATTTTATTAACACTAGATATAAATAAAATGTCCCTTTTTATTATGTTATGTTTTGTTTACACTAAATGTAAATAAAATATTCCTTTTTCTTATTTATTTACTCTACATGTAAATAAATATAACGTTTTCTATTTCCTATTTATTTACACTACATGTAAATAAATGTAACTTTTTCTATTTCTTATTTATTTGCACTACATGTAAATAAATGTTTACTTTTTTTTTTCTATATATATTTATTTACGCTACATGTAAATAAATGTGTTCTTTTATTTACATAGGAAAGTATAAATTAAGTGTTCTTACAAAATTTGTTCTTTTATTTACATAGAAAAGTGTAAATTAAGTTTCATCGCTAAATTTGTTCTTTTATTTACACAAGGAATTGTAAATAAAGTCATCGCTAAACTTTGTTCTTTTTTTATTCGCTTAAGAAATGTGAATAAACTCCATCTCTAAATTTGTTCATTTTATTTACCTACGAAAAATGTAAATAAAATTATTCACAAGTTTGTTCATTTTATTCACCTAAGGAATGTATAAATAGAATATGTCATCGAGTTTTGGTCTTTTTATTTACAAAGGAAATTGTAAATAAAGTATGTCCAATATAAATACGTTCTTTTTATTTACATAGGAAATGTGAATAATGTACCATTGTTAAATTTGTCCTTTTTATTTACATAGGAAATGTAAATAAAATACCATCGTTAAATTTGTCCTTTTTATTTACATAGCAATGAAAATAAAGGTGTTCGCTCTTTTCATGTCCTATTTACATAACAATGAAAATAAAGGTGTTCGCTCTTTTCAATATTTTTGTCCTCTTTTTATTTAACATGTAAAATGTAAACAAAATTCTACTTTTCAATATTTTGCTCTTTTTCTTATTTAACATGTAAAATGTAAACAAAATTCTACTTTTCAATATTTTGTTCTTTTTCTTATTTACAAAGAAATGTAAGTAAAAGTCAATGTCAAGTTTTTTTTTTTTTTACAAAGAAATGTAAATAAAATCACTTTTCATGTTTGTCCTCCCTAACATATTAAATTTACATAAAGATGTAGATCTCAACAAGCCACATAATCCAAATGAGATGATTTGGGTTTTAATTATTTCAAATTAACCCAAATATAAATTTTGAATTCACAAATCTAATGCATATATAAATCTCAATAAAATGAGATTTCCAACGGGTGAACAAACATTCACAACAATAAATAAATAAATAGAAAATCCTAAATTACCACATCGCAGATTTTTTTTGAAACAAAAAAGTGTGATCTTCTGAAGAGAAGAGAGCACACACATATATGTAATAAAATCAAAGGTACAGAGTCTGACTATAGAACATAAGAATACAAGATAAAGCCTAACACAGCTCTAAGGATGTAAGGATCGTAGATAGATGAGCTCCGGATAAACCACCGCCCATCTACTCCAATATCGAATTCCGGCAAGGCCACCACCCGATATTGAAGTATATCTACTCCAATACAATAACCCCTATACTCTATGTAATATCAAAAAATAATGAGATACAACATCAAAAAACTCTCTAAAAATAAGCCCAAATGAAATACGAATCATCAATCCAAACAGCAATCCTCAAAGAAACATAACTGCTACCAGTCCATCCGGCTATCCACAAGCACTTCCTCTAAATCAACCACCTGAAACAAAGAAAAGCTCAACTAACTATTAGTAATTTGTCACACATATATATATGGAAATATATGTGTCTAAATATATATATATATATATTATATAAACACAAATATATATATATATTCATACATATTTATTTACCATACATATATGTGTAGAAGAAAAAACAATGAAAAAACAGTAAAAGAAATTAACAACCAATGCGATATCTATTACGAAAAAAACTGTTGATTCTAATAAATAGATACAAATTCAATCTAACCTTAATCAATAAGGTCTCAAAGCCCGATTTCCCAAATAACTTGTAATGTGAATTAGACGTCCAATTCAAGCAAAAATAAACTATTTTAGTGATTAAATTATCCGTGGAAGCAGAATTAGAATGGAAAGATCTCTGATTTCTCTCGGACCAAATGAACCAACATACGATAGTGATTAAAGAATCTAAAATGTATCTTTCACTAGCATTATAAACAGATCTATAAGAATCCCAATAATTAGCACAACAATTGAAAGAATAATGACAGTCAAAAACAAATATCCGTAAAACCATACTAAATATATAGTTTGTGATATTGCATGAGAAAAATAAATGATCAACATCCTCATTCCTAATATTACAAAAATAACACTTAACATCAAAAATGATATTCTTCCTCTTAAGAAACTCAACCGTATTAAGTTTCTTGTGAGTGATTAACCACATTAGAAATTTAGCTTTAGGAGGAGAATTAGATTTCCAAATAAACTTAAAAGGTCTAAATGAGATTCCCGAAAAGTTTATGAAGTTATACATAGAATTAACCGAATAAACTTGACTTTTATCCATACCCCAACTAATAAAGTCCTTACACTCATCGATGTGATATAATGATAACTTAGCATAAAGTAAAGCTAATTGTCTTAACATTTCCCCTTCTAATATATTATCAAAAGAAAATTTCCATGGGGGATCCAAATCTCTTCTAAAGATATCTTTTATCAATGCATTTTTAAAACTACAATTATTAAAGAGCTCCCTAAATTCAATTTTAAGTGGTAAACGAGAAATCCACCTATCATGCCAAAAGTAAGTCGTATTACCAGAATGAACAATCACCTTATAACCTAAGTTAAAAAAGTCAAAGCACTTTAAAACTGACTTCCAAAAATAAGATAATCTATTATACCAACTACCACTAGATCCAACAATGAACTCTCCTTCTGAATAGTAAAATTTAGTTATAATAACTTTCCACGTTGTAGATACTACAGGAGACCTAAATTTCCACAACCATTTGGCTAACAAGGAAGAGTTAAAATTAAATAAATTAATTATCCCCAATCCCCTATCTTTCTTAGCCTTACAACACACCTCCCAATTTACTAAACATTTGAAACCCCTACAAATAGGATCTCTACCCTCACCCCATAGATAATTACGTCTTATTCTATCAATCTTATCGATAACCCATTGAGGAAATCTATGTACTGACATCCAATACGTGGGGATAGCCGATATTACTGAATTAACCAAAACTAATCTACCTGCTCTAGACAAAATCTATTGTTCCAACTTGATAGTCTACAATTAATCTTATCAATTATGACTAACCAATCCTCCTTCTTTAATTTTGACGGCCTTATCTTAAAACCTAAATAATCAAAAGGAAATTTCATGACAGAACAGTTTAAGGTGTTAGCAACCATAGTCTCAACATAATCAAAGTCATTAATGACCATAACAGAACTCTTGTCAAAATTAATTCTAAGACCTGATAACATCTCA
The DNA here is from genome assembly GCA_030737875.1 of Allium sativum. Lineage (NCBI taxonomy): Eukaryota > Viridiplantae > Streptophyta > Magnoliopsida > Asparagales > Amaryllidaceae > Allium > Allium sativum. The sequence continues at coordinate 663,911,908 of CM060919.1, forward strand.
AAACAATAAAGTATAAACTTAAGAGCAATAATGTGTTTTGGTAGATGAGAAGAAAATAATAAAGTATCATCCGCGAATTGGAGTACAGATAATTCATTGTTAAATTCTCCATTACCAACATTACCCAAAAAACCTAATCTCCCCGATCTCTTGATAATTCTAGAAAAAACGCCAGCCGCTAAATTAAATAATAGAGGTGACAGGGGATCTCCCTGTCTAAGACCCCTCTTTGATTGGATCTTCTTTCCCATAACCCCATTGACAACGATATTAGAACTACCAGACCTAAGTAAAAGTAATATCCAACTAATCCAACGGACACAAAAACCTCTAGCTAGACATACTTCACATATATAATCCCAGTCGATAGAATCAAACGCTTTCTCAAAATCTAGTTTCAAAATAGCACATGAAAAATTATTTTTAACACATACATTGATGTACTCTTGTACAGCTGCCACTCCATCAACTATTTGTCTACCTTTAATAAAAGCAGTTTGCGAATGATCTATAAGATCATTCATCTTCCTACTAAGCCTATTCTCTAGAACTTTAGAAATGATCTTGATAGAAACATTTATCAAAGAGATAGGTCTAAAATCATTTAAAAACTTTGCACCCTCTCTCTCTTAATAAGTATAACATTGGCAAAATTAAAGTTACCTTGGCACAAATTCCCGCTATAAAAATCATTAAATAAATTCACTAAATCAGATTTCAAAACCTCCCAAAACTGTTTATAAAATAGAACAGAGAAACCATCAGGCCCCGGAGCTTTGTCGCTAGGCATATCACAAATTGCCTTCCAAATATTCTGTTCAGAAAAAGGTTTATCTAAATCTAATAACTCTCCCTTATCTTCATTAGGGTAGATTTCCTTCCAATTAACGTTAATTCTTCTCTTGATCCTAGTCCCAAAAATTTGTTTGTAATAATTGGTGAAAGCTTCATTTAAATCACGCTGAACTGTCAATTCCTCATTATTCAAGAAAATAGAATGAATTAAGTTATCACGTCTCCTCTTATTAGCCATACGATGAAAAAAATTCGTGTTATTATCCCCTTCCTTAATCCATTGAACACGTGATCTTTTCTTCCACATTATTTCTTCTTTTTCCAAAATCAATTTAAAATCATTTCGGAGATTATAAAGCCTATCTCTCTCACCTAGATTAAGAGTCCTAGATTCACTTAACTTATCTAAATCTAACATCTCACATAAAATCTTATCTTTCTTAATTATAACACTACCAAAAACAAATTTATTCTACCTCTTAAGAAAAAATCTTAATTTACCAAGTTTTGACACAAAAATCTTTGCCGAATTGCCATTATACAAATTATTAAAATAGAATAACGAATTCCACTTAACAGTAACAAGTTTAATAAAACTGGCATCTAGTAACCACATCCTTTCAAATTTAAAATTGTTACTAATTAACATGTTCGAATCACACGTAAGGATTAAAGGGCAATGGTCCGAATATAAAAAAGGTAACCCTTTTACTTTACAAATTGGAAATCTTTCATCAACCTCCGTACTTATAAAAAATCTATCTAATAATGCAAAAGATGACCCGTCACTAATGTTAGACCTAGACCAAGTAAAAGATCTATTACTAAGCGAAATCTCAATCAAATTATTATCGAGAATGAAGTCATTGAATTCTTCCATATCAGAGAAATCTCCTTCTCGAGGAGATCTCTCTCCTAAAAACCTAGTAACGTTGAAATCCCCCCTACAATCCAAAGATTGGGGGCAAGATTCCTAAATTCTGAACATTCATCCCACAAACATCTCCTCTTAATCTTTGTGTGAGGGCCATACACATTAGTAATGCCCAGCGAAGAATTGTCTATAAGTGAAGCTAATATAATGTGTAATGAATGTAATTTAGGAAATTCCTGCACTAGTCTATACTGATTATCTTTCCAACCGATCATAAGCCCCCCAGTAGTACCAATTGCCGGTAAATAAGCCCAATTACGGAGATGGGACCCACCTAACCTAGCATAAAATCTAAAATCTGGACTTTTAATTTTTGTCTCTTGTAACAATACAATGTCAATATGATGATCAACAAAGAAAGTCCTAACCTTAGCACATTTTTAGGTTCATTTAAACCCCTAATATTCCAACTAACAATCCTCATCTACTCATAGAAGAAACTCTCTCTAATTCCCTACTCCTAATAAACACATTATCTAACTCAATATCTGAGAAAATAAATGCTGTATCATTAGCAAGCTGAAATAGCTGAGTAGACGAAAGGCTACCCAGGGCATAAGGAGAATAATCACTACCGTAAACAGAAATCATACTTGGGCCCATAACCGAATTGCTACCACTAGCATTCGGACTCTGGGACCTACCTTGAAAAGGAGAAGAGCTAGATCTGATCCTAGCACTACGACGAATAAAACCCGAACTAGGAACAATCCTCTTGCGCCTCTGTAATAACCCGGAAATTCTGGGTCAGTTTAAATTTTTTATTTTGGCAATTTTAGCGAATTTTGAATATTTAAAATAGATTATTTTAAATAGAATCGACGAGAAATTTATTTTGAATATAATTCGAACGTATATATTATATACGTCGTCGTTAGAATATAAAAAATTATATATAATTATAAATAGAATTGAAAATGGCGCGGTAGTTCGATAATTCGATTTCAAACTTCAATTGAATGTACCGGGTGCAAAACAATCCGGATTTTAGTGAAACCAAAAATAATAGGATCTAATTGATAATATCTTTCCAACGAATCCGAAAAATCAAAATTTCATAGCGGGAATCAAAAGATATGCCCAGTTTAAAATTCTGAATAGTCGCTATGGAATTCAGGCCCTTAAAAATGGTAATTTTGCAAATGACCTCAGATTTCGACGAAACCACTTTTGTTGGATCCGCAGTGTCAAATTATTGCTAAGTTTAAAATTTCATAATTTTTCGAATCAATATGTGAGTGTGGCGCAGTTAAACGCGTTTGACCAGTTTTAGTTGATTTTAATCGACTGGAAAATGGCCATTTTTCCAACGGCCTCAGAATTTGGCGAAACTAGTTTTGTTAGGACCGTATCGACAATACGAAGCTAGAAAATATTTTTCTGGAATTTTTCTAGTTAGTATGTGACCCCAGTAAATTGAAATGCGCGTTCAAATTCAATATATAGAGTTATATGTTGACTTCAACGGAAACTGATCGAAACGATCGAATCAGCTTACGACACATATCCCATTGTGTTCGGAATGGGGGTAAAACGCTATGAACGATAGGCGGTGGGCCTCGTTTAGAGGTCGTATGAAAAAGTCAGTTTTTTTAAATAAAATAAAATAATTTATTTTTGCATATACCCCCCCTTCCTAAATATCTCTACCGTTCATTCTGAAAAAAAAAACCCTAGGGCGCAACCGCCGCCCCCTGGCGATTGCCACCCCGATGCAGCTCCCCCCCAAGCGCCACCCCTCGCGCCAGTCTCCTCCTCTTCTCCCCCGCGCCTCCTTCTTCTCCCTCAGCCTCCCCCTTCGATCGACGAGCCCCAGACCCGCTGCCGCATCAAAGCCTCCCACCGCACCCCATTCCGCCGCCTCAGGCTAGATCGCAGCACCACCCGACGCGCCGCTTCCCCCTCCTGACCACCTGAGACACAGTGAAAACCCCCTCCCTCTGAACGGAGCGCTGTAAGCTTTATTTTGCTTTATTTTATTATTCAATTTTCTTTTCAGTTTTTATAATTTTGTAAAAATAAACAGTTAGTATTTTTATAAATAAAATGTTAGTTTTTTTAACGATAAAGTTATGATTTTAGTTTATATAAATAAAAAGATTAGAGTTTTAAAAAAGATAGGATTTTTATAAAATAGAAAAGACGAGATTTTTAAAATAGAAAAGACGAGATTTTTAAAATAGAAAATATTAGATTTTTAGAGGAAGAAAGACGATATTTTTAAAATGGATAAGGCGTGATTTTTACATATGTAGTGGGTTAAAAATATGATTTTTATATTTTTAAAGAATTAAAAATATGATTTTTATATTTTTAAAGTATTAAAAATATAATCTTTACTATATAGAAGATGTAAAAATATGATTTTTTGTTTATGTAGAGAATTAAAAATATAATTTTTACATGATAGGAATATTAGGAATATCATCTTTATATGTGTAGAAAAATAAAAATGTGATTTTTATAATGATATATTTGAAAAGGCGAAATCTTTATATGAAGAATAGCGTGATAAAAATATAATCTTTACTATATGAATAGCGAAGTAAAAATTCGATTTTTATATATTGAATAGCGAAGTAAAAATTCGATTTTTATATATTGAATAGCGAAGTAAAAATTCGATTTTTATATATTGAATAGCGAAGTAAAAATTCGATTTTTATATATTGAATAGCGAAGTAAAAATTCGATTTTTATATATTAAATAACGAAGTAAAAATTCGATTTTTACATATGTAGTGGCTATGGGCAACGAAGATGACAAAAAGGCGAGAACGACGAAGATTTCTATAAATGGAGTCGTGGTATTGGATAGCTATCGGTGAGAATTTCTCACTCTTCAATTTCTTTTTCTAGTTATATATATATACTAGGATGCAGACGGTGTTTAGTAGCACCCGACACCTGTCATCCACAGACCATGGATGACTTGTTTGTTAAATTGTTTGGATGTGTAGTTGGTTAGTTTATTTGGTTTGAATTGAACTGTTTGGTGAAATGGAATGGATTTGATTGATGTGTGAATGGCGTGGGCCTTCACTAGACCGGGGATAAGGCTAGGCCTTGTCCCGTTTCTAGTATCGTGTCGTTATGCCGACGAAATTTTCTATAAATAAGTTAGAAAAATAAAGATAACATTTTATTTAATAAATGAACCGAATAGAATATTCATAGGTTGAATAAAATAGTTTGATCGTTAAAAATATAATTTTTAACGTGAATGTGAATAAATAAATATTCATTTACAAACCGGACGGTTTGTTTATGTACACCTATTTGAAGGACATTGATTGGGACGATAAATTTTACACATAGCCCAACTGCACAAATAAAATCTGTGTTTGATTGTTTGAAAACCCCACACGGGTATTGGGATGATATTTGACGTACACTAATCCCGATTGTTTAGTTTTATGTCGATCGATTGATTGACAGACTGTTATAAGCGTTGAATATTTATATTTGATGCTTATACAGTGTAGAATGCACTTTGGATGATGGTTGATTATTCATCGTTGTTGATATATACATGTGTTGTAGAAAATCCATATAATTAACATTATATGGTAATTGATTGGGCCTCATTCCAGTTTCGAAAAAGAAATATTTGAAAAGAAATATTTGAAAGGAAATATTTGAAAAGAAATATTTGAAAAGAAATATTTGAAAAGAAATATTTGAAATAGAAATATTTGAAATAGAATATTTGAAATTAGAAACATATGAAGACGTGTTGGTTAGATTGACGCCATTTTGACGTGAACGATATTTATATCGATTTTATTTCATTCTTCAATGAATATTGAATAGATTTGAAATTGAATAGATTTGAAATTCGAACTATATAGAAATGAATTCGAATTGAAAATGAATAGAAATGAATTCGAATTGAAAATGAATAGAAATGAATTCGAATTGAAAATGAATAGAAATGAATTCGAATTGAAAAGAAATTTGAATTAAATTGAAATTGAATTGAAATCGATTTGAAATGAATTTTAAAACGAATTTGAAAGGGTAAATTCAATTTTGATTTGAATTTGAAAATGAAGTGGAAAACGCTTTGAAAACGAATTTAAAACGATTTATAAAATATGTTTTAAAAGGAAATCGACGAAGTATATATTATATATATATTATATATATATAATATAATGGTCTGAATAGAACGCGCCGCGCCGTGGCAGTTCGCGAATTTCGACCATTGACTTCGAATGGCTATTGCGGGAGATCCGACCGTCGGATTCTCCTAAAACCGGAACCGTTGGGTTCGTATCGAAAAGATCTTTCTGATGAATATTAGAAATTTGAAATCTAACGGTTGGATTTGGAATTATGTCCAAATCAAATTTGAAAAAGGTCGCTATAAGTGCAGTTCGATGGCCATTGATGGAAATCGACTGTACGGGCCTGGATAAAATTACTAAAAATAGTAATAATTTGTGTAAAATCATAAGAAATGATTTGTGAAGAATTGGGATGAAAAACTCCATATTTGAGAAGATAAAAATAGATTTTTATCGAAATGAACTAGTTTTGAACTAGAATTATAATTCTATTTATTTTTAAAATAAATAAATTGAGTTTGAAATGGTTGTGAAATATAACCAGAATTTCCAATAATTGCATTGGAATGGATTTGAATCGAAATAGTCTTCGGAATATTTCGATGTTAGATTTCGTGATTATACAGATGTTGTTATGGAAATTTGAAAGATATAGATATATATATCGTTATTTCCAATACGATATCTGTTGGTCGTAGAATTTGATATTGAATATAAGCCGATATATTTTCTATTCAGAGCCTTGTATATAATATCAAATGTGATTTGGGTTTGTCGTGAATGGTGTCTTGACTAACACTGTTCTTGAACCCAGTTGAGAAGAGATTAAATCTTTTTATTTGGATTTAATGAAGTGTACCAATTAAATAATATTTAATTGAAATTGAATTGATATTGATTTTTGGGTTTATCGTGAACAGTGTTTTAAATAACACTTGTTCTTTAACCCGATAATTAATGAATGTGATTTTGGGTTTATCGTGAACCGTGTTTTAAATGACACTGATTCTTTAACCCAGTTAACGATTAAAACTAAGTGGAGTTTTAATGAATCTTTAATTAGATTGAAATGATCGAGAATGGAGTAGCACCAGTTTTGCTCCAGGCGATAGTCAAATCTTTAATTAGATTTAAACGTGAAATGGTTATTGAATTTACCGATAACACCGTAGTGTTGGATATGAAGTATTACCAGTTTTACTTCATAGGATGAATAGGTTGGTATTGGGAAATTAAAACCAATGATTACTTCGGTAAGGTTCATTAATCCCGACTAGTTAAATCGAAATTCAAAAGAAGATTAAAGAATAAATTCAAGGAATTTATCTTGGATAAAATTAATGGGAACCTTTCCCTATGAATGTGAAATTTAGAAACTAACTGTCGGTTAGCCAAGTAGAATGGTTTTCTGGATATTGATCTGATGTTGGTTTTCGGCCTTCGGGGTTAATATTTGGGGAATTATTCTCTTGATTAATTTACGGTTAGTGACTGATGAATTGGAATGAGGTGTATGTTGTGTTGTGTAACACTTATGTAAAATATACGCGAGTTATTCGGGAAGACCGGGTTTATCCCATTCTGAATAACTGATACGACGATAAGTCGAAGATGAAGACGATGGTCGAAGACCGGAGGTCTTCACGTCGTTTGGGTAATTACTGATGATCTTGATTGGGCTGTACACCCAAGAAGATGGAAACAGTCGGTGATCGTCCAGACGTACTTGGAGATCGATGGATATGCGGGGTACTAGGTGCCTCCGGCTTCGTTCAGACCCAGAACGAACTTGTAAATGGACTGTGTGTCTGACACTGGATTTCATTCTGTGTGACTGATATCGGTTGCATAGAGTGGTTTGCCTGTGTGGCATGCTAAGATGCAAATGATCAAGGCTTTTGTTGAAAAGCAAAGTCTTGTGGTGATGATCAAAGCACAGCCTGTGCGGCACAGCTTTGTGTAACGTGAATTCGCGAGCCTCACACCCCGGTTGTGAACCAAAAACGGGAGACGGACCTCAGGGAGGGCATGCGTTTCTTTCTAGCTAGGGTGGTGTCAGTGACCTACCAGCCCTGACATTTATATATTTTTCACCTGTGTGGTTGTTGTTGTTGCGAGGCGCCTCGGTTAGATCGGACGATCCGGGTCCGATGGAGCCATTCGTTGGCTCATTTACGCCCCAAAGGGCGGGGAAACGCAGTGTTCAGGCATTTTAATCCACATCGGTGGACCGGCCCTGACGATCCAAAGGCTTGACTGAGTACTTGCCTGAGGCTCGGGCTAGAGAGTCTCGAATCGGTTGAGGACTATCTTTTGCCTCGGTTCACAGACGGAAATCCAATTTCCAAATACGTGACATCTGCGGTTTTAATTGTAGAACTAGTATGGCGACATGATATATGGTACCCATGCCGCCTATGATTGATACTTATGATTTGAAGTTGTTTTATACACTATACATTGATAATAGTATCAAATGATTTGTTTTAAAACGTATCAAGTATTCTTTGGCTGTTATAAGGGAAAACCCTATCCCCCGCTTGCGTTGCATTGTGTGATAGGACCTGGGTCTTATAATAGCTTCATTTTTCGAAAAAGCATTGCGTTGTCTTTTCTATGCACTGGTATTCTCGGGAGGAAACCCGTTCCGTGTTATACGGCGTGGTCCCTTGAATTACTCTCTTATAAAGTAAAGTTTTAAATAACTGTTTTAGTTCTCACACCAGTCACATGACTGATCTGGAGTTTATTGTTTTAACCTAAACTCTGGGTGCCCTTATTTTCGACACGGGCATCTAGTAGTTTTGGTTTTGCAGATTTATATTCACAGGATCCTGGTTTACAGTTGGAATGATATCTGGAAAGCTCTGTATCCGTATATCACCTTCAGTTGTGCTTTGTATTATTTTCCGCTGCTACGTAATTTATTGTAATCTCTGATATTTATCGAATGTAATTTATTCATTGTACTCTGTATATTCTTGTATCTGATGGAATTGTTGTAATAGCAATGAAATGTTCTTCCGTCTGCGTTCTGTTTTGTCTTGTCCTCACAGTAATTCGTTCTTTCTCATCTCTTCGGAGACCGGGGAAGTTCGGGTCGCTTCATTTGGTATCAGAGCTTTGGTTTACAGAGCTCGAGAACAAGACACATTAGAACCATACGAAAGAATTCATCAGATATTGGATTAGTAATATCCAATTAGAATGACTCGTTAGAGATATGATCAGTAGTATCCTAGAACGAGTGTGAAGAGTATATTTTTTAAATGAAAACAATTTTGTTTTGAAAATTTAAATCGTTTTATACGTATTTGAATATTTATTTATTTTGAATTTGGACAATCCGCTATATAAAGATTTTGCATATACGCGTCATGAACGTATATTCGAAGTTTTAATATACCGGATAGATATAGAACCGCACTCTAGTAGCCCGGAGATGTTCTGATGGTGGTTCGAAACATCATCAGCATTTATTTTCGAGTGACGAAGGTGTGATATCTATATATTTCCATTAGACTGGTGTGAGAACCAAAACTAATATAGCTAGATTTATTTGTTGTGATTTGGCATCAAAAACATGATTTTTGTATATGTATCAAATTATGAATTTGAAACGTTAATTCCCTAAATGATTGATGTTTGTGTTGCTTGTTTATTTGTTTGATAATTTTGAACCATTATGCCTAATTGCATCAAATATTGAATTATATTGAAAATTGGTAGCATTTGCTTGCATATACATATACTTACATTGAACAGGTCATAGCAAGGAGGCTAGAGCCGAAGAATAAAATTTGTTTGCCCGAAAAATAGGTACATGTTTACTATAATTTACTTTTTTGTTTGGGTGATGATGATTTTATGAGCCTATTGGCTAGCCGCTTGGCTTTTTCTTTTTCTTTTTGAGATCAGAAGGCCTATATGGCAATTTCGGGATTTTCCCGTGGCTCCCGGTGCAGGGGAGGTTATGGCGAAATTTTTCGAAAATTTAGGGTGTTAGCCAAATTTTTGAAGAATTTGAAAATTCTCAGAAACTGAAAAGTTGGAGAATGGAAGCCAGATCGAACGTAGAGTTGATTAATCAAACCACTTTCGACTTTGTTCCTTTTCGGGGACGAAAAGTTTTAAGTGGGGGAGATTGTAATAACCCGGAAATTCTGGGCCAGTTTAAAATTTTTATTTTGGCAATTTTAGCGAATTTTCAATATTTAAAATAGATTATTTTAAATAGAATCGACGAGAAATTTATTTTGAATATAATTCGAACGTATATATTATATACGTCGTCGTTAGAATATAAATAATTATATATAATTATAAATAGAATTGAAAATGGCGCGGTAGTTCGATAATTCGATTTCAAACTTCAATTGAATGTACCGGGTGCAAAACAATCCGGATTTTAGTGATACCAAAAATAATAGGATCTAATTGATAATATCTTTCCAACGAATCCGAAAAATCAAAATTTCATAGCAGGAATCAAAAGATATGCCCAGTTGAAAATTCTGAATAGTCGCTATGGAATTCAGGCCCTTAAAAATGGAAATTTTGCAAATGACCTCAGATTTCGACGAAACCACTTTTGTTGGATCCGCAGTGTCAAATTATTGCTAAGTTTCAAATTTCATAATTTTTCGAATCAATATGTGAGCGTGGCGCAGTTAAACGCGTTTGACCAGTTTCAGTTGATTTTAATCGACTGGAAAATGGCCATTTTTCCAACGGCCTCAGAATTCGACGATACTAGTTTTGTTAGGACCGTATCGACAATACGAAGCTAGAAAATATTTTTCTGGAATTTTTCTAGTTAGTATGTGACCCCAGTAAATTGAAATGCGCGTTCAAATTCAATATATAGAGTTATATGTTGACTTCAACGGAAACTGATCGAAACGATCGAATCAGCTTACGACACATATCCCATTGTGTTCGGAATGGGGGTAAAACGCTACGAACGACAGGCGGTGGGCCTCGTTTAGAGGTCGTATGAAAAAGTCAGTTTTTTTAAATAAAATAAAATAATTTATTTTTGCATATACCCCCCCTTCCTAAATATCTCTACCGTTCATTCTGAAAATAAAAAAACCTAGGGCGCAACCGCCGCCCCCTGGCGATTGCCACCCCGACGAAGCTCCCCCCCAAGCGCCGCCCCTCGCGCCAGTCTCCTCCTCTTCTCCCCCACGCCTCCTTCTTCTCCCTCAGCCTCCCCCTTCGATCGACGAGCCCCAGACCCGCTGCCGCATCAAAGCCTCCCACCGCACCCCATTCCGCCGCCTAAGGCTAGATCGCAGCACCACCCGACGCGCCGCTTCCCCCTCCTGACCACCTGAGACACAGTGAAAACCCCCTCCCTCTGAACGGAGCGCTGTAAGCTTTATTTTGCTTTATTTTATTATTCAATTTTCTTTTCAGTTTTTATAATTTTGTAAAAATAAACAGTTAGTATTTTTATAAATAAAATGTTAGTTTTTTTAACGATAAAGTTATGATTTTAGTTTATATAAATAAAAAGATTAGAGTTTTAAAAAAGATAGGATTTTTATAAAATAGAAAAGACGAGATTTTTAAAATAGAAAAGACGAGATTTTTAAAATAGAAAAGATTAGATTTTTAGAGGAAGAAAGACGATATTTTTAAAATGGATAAGGCGTGATTTTTACATATGTAGTGGGTTAAAAATATGATTTTTATATTTTTAAAGAATTAAAAATATGATTTTTATATTTTTAAAGTATTAAAAATATAATCTTTACTATATAGAAGATGTAAAAATATGATTTTTTGTTTATGTAGAGAATTAAAAATATAATTTTTACATGATAGGAATATTAGGAATATCATCTTTATATGTGTAGAAAAATAAAAATGTGATTTTTATAATGATATATTTGAAAAGGCGAAATTTTTATATTTGAAAAGGCGAAATCTTTATATGAAGAATAGCGTGATAAAAATATAATCTTTACTATATGAATAGCGAAGTAAAAATTCGATTTTTATATATTGAATAGCGAAGTAAAAATTCGATTTTTATATATTGAATAGCGAAGTAAAAATTCGATTTTTATATATTGAATAGCGAAGTAAAAATTCGATTTTTATATATTGAATAACGAAGTAAAAATTCGATTTTTACATATGTAGTGGCTATGGGCAACGAAGATGACAAAAAGGCGAGAACGACGAAGATTTCTATAAATGGAGTCGTGGTATTGGATAGCTATCGGTGAGAATTTCTCACTCTTCAATTTCTTTTTCTAGTTATATATATACTAGGATGCAGATGGTGCTTAGTAGCACCCGACACCCGTCATCCACAGACCATGGATGACTTGTTTGTTAAATTGTTTGGATGTGTAGTTGGTTAGTTTATTTGGTTTGAATTGAACTATTTGGTGAAATGGAATGGATTTGATTGATGTGTGAATGGCGTGGGCCTTCACTAGACCGGGGATAAGGCTAGGCCTTGTCCCGTTTCTAGTATCGTGTCGTTATGCCGCCGAAATTTTCTATAAATAAGTTAGAAAAATAAAGATAACATTTTATTTAATAAATGAACCGAATAGAATATTCATAGGTTGAATAAAATAGTTTGATCGTTAAAAATATAATTTTTAACGTGAATGTGAATAAATAAATATTCATTTACAAACCGGACGGTTTGTTTATGTACACATATTTGAAGGACATTGATTAGGACGATAAATTTTACACATCGCCCAACTGCACAAATAAAATCTGTGTTTGATTGTTTGAAAACCCCACACGGGTATTGGGATGATATTTGACATACACTAATCCCGATTGTTTAGTTTTATGTCGATCGATTGATTGACAGACTGTTATAAGCGTTGAATATTTATATTTGATGCTTATACAGTGTAGAATGCACTTTGGATGATGGTTGATTATTCATCGTTGTTGATATATACATGTGTTGTAGAAAATCCATATAATTAACATTATATGGTAATTGATTTGGCCTCATTCCAATTTCGAAAAAGAAATATTTGAAAAGAAATATTTGAAAGGAAATATTTGAAAAGAAATATTTGAAAAGAAATATTTGAAATAGAAATATTTGAAATAGAAATATTTGAAATAGAATATTTGAAATTAGAAACATATGAAGCCGTGTTGGTTAGATTGATGCCATTTTGACGTGAATGATATTTATATCGATTTTAATTCATTCTTCAATGAATATTGAATAGATTTGAAATTCGAACTATATAGAAATGAATTCGAATTGAAAATGAATAGAAATGAATTCGAATTGAAAATGAATAGAAATGAATTCGAATTGAAAAGAAATTTGAATTAAATTGAAATTGAATTGAAATCGATTTGAAATGAATTTTAAAACGAATTTGAAAGGGTAAATTCAATTTTGATTTGAATTTGAAAATGAAGTGGAAAACGCTTTGAAAACGAATTTAAAACGATTTATAAAATATGTTTTAAAAGGAAATCGACGAAGTATATATTATATATATTATATATATATAATATAATGGCCTGAATAGAACGCGCCGCGCCGTGGCAGTTCGCGAATTTCGACCATTGACTTCGAATGGCTATTGCGGGAGATCCGACCGTCGGATTCTCCTAAAACCGGAACCGTTGGGTTCGTATCGAAAAGAGCTTTCTGATGAATATTAGAAATTTGAAATCTAACGGTTGGATTTGGAATTATGTCCAAATCAAATTTGAAAAAGGTCGCTATAAGTGCAGTTCGATGGCCATTGATGGAAATCGACTGTACGGGCCTGGATAAAATTACTAAAAATAGTAATAATTTGTGTAAAATCATAAGAAATGATTTGTGAAGAATTGGGACGAAAAACTCCATATTTGAGAAGATAAAAATAGATTTTTATCGAAATGAACTAGTTTTGAACTAGAATTATAATTCTATTTATTTTTAAAATAAATAAATTGAGTTTGAAATGGTTGTGAAATATAACTAGAATTTCCAATAATTGCATTGGAATGGATTTGAATCGAAATAGTCTTCGGAATATTTCGATGTTAGATTTCGTGATTATACAGATGTTGTTATGGAAATTTGAAAGATATAGATATATATATCGTTATTTCCAATACGATATCTGTTGGTCGTAGAATTTGATATTGAATATAAGCCGATATATTTTCTATTCAGAGCCTTGTATTTAATATCAAATGTGATTTGGGTTTGTCGTGAATGGTGTCTTGACTAACACTGTTTTTGAACCCAGTTGAGAAGAGATTAAATCTTTTTATTTGGATTTAATGAAGTGTACCAATTAAATAATATTTAATTGAAATTGAATTGATATTGATTTTTGGGTTTATCGTGAACAGTGTTTTAAATAACACTTGTTCTTTAACCCGATAATTAATGAATGTGATTTTGGGTTTATCGTGAACCGTGTTTTAAATGACACTGATTCTTTAACCCAGTTAACGATTAAAACTAAGTGGAGTTTTAATGAATCTTTAATTAGATTGAAATGATCGAGAATGGAGTAGCACCAGTTTTGCTCCAGGCGATAGTTAAATCTTTAATTAGATTTAAACGTGAAATGGTAATTGAATTTACTGATAATACCGTAGTGTTGGATATGAAGTATTACCAGTTTTACTTCATAGGATGAATAGGTTGGTATTGGGAAATTAAAACCAATGATTACTTCGGTAAGGTTCGTTAATCCCGACTAGTTAAATCGAAATTCAAAAGAAGATTAAAGAATAAATTCAAGGAATTTATCTTGGATAAAATTAATGGGAACCTTTCCCTATGAATGTGAAATTTAGAAACTAACTGTCGGTTAGCCAAGTAGAATGGTTTTCTGGATATTGATCTGATGTTGGTTTTCGGCCTTCGGGGTTAATATTTGGGGAATTATTCTCTTGATTAATTTACGGTTAGTGACTGATGAATTGGAATGAGGCGTATGTTGTGTTGTGTAACACTTATGTAAAATATACGCGAGTTATTCGGGAAGACCGGGTTTATCCCATTCTGAATAACTGATACGACGATAAGTCGAAGATGAAGACGATGGTCGAAGACCGGAGGTCTTCACGTCGTTTGGGTAATTACTGATGATCTTGATTGGGCTGTACACCCAAGAAGATGGAAACAGTCGGTGATCGTCCAGACGTACTTGGAGATCGATGGATATGCGGGGTACTAGGTGCCTCCGGCTTCGTTCAGACCCAGAACGAACTTGTAATTGGACTGTGTGTCTGACACTGGATTTCATTCTGTGTGACTGATATTGGTTGCATAAAGTGGTTTGCCTGTGTGGCATGCTAAGATGCAAATGATCAAGGCTTCTGTTGAAAAGCAAAGTCTTGTGGTGATGATCAAAGCACAGCCTGTGCGGCACAGCTTTATGTAACGTGAATTCGCGAGCCTCACACCCTGGTGGTGAACCAAAAACGGGAGACGGACCTCAGGGAGGGCATGCGTTTCTTTCTAGCTAGGGTGGTGTCAGTGACCTACTAGCCCTGACATTTATATACTTTGCACATGTGTGGTTGTTGCTGTTGCGAGGCTCCTCGGTTAGATCGGACGATCCGGGTCCGATGGAGCCATTCGTTGGCTCATTTACGCCCCAAAGGGCGGGGAAACGCAGTGTTCAGGCATTTTAATCCACATCGGTGGACCGGCCCTGACGATCCAAAGGCTTGACTGAGTACTTGCCTGAGGCTCGGGCTAGAGAGTCTCGAATCGGTTGAGGACTATCTTTTGCCTCGGTTCACAGACGGAAATCCAATTTCCAAATACGTGACATCTGCGGTTTTAATTGTAGAACTAGTATGGCGACATGATATATGGTACCCATGCCGCCTATGATTGATACTTATGATTTGAAGTTGTTTTATACACTATACATTGATAATAGTATCAAATGATTTGTTTTAAAACGTATCAAGCATTCTTTGGCTGTTATAAGGGAAAACCCTATCCCCCGGCTTGCGTTGCATTGTGTGATAGGACCTGGGCCTTATAATAGCTTCATTTTTCGAAAAAGCATTGCGTTGTCTGTTCTATGCACGGGTATTCTCGGGAGGAAACCCGTTCCGTGTTATACGGCGTGGTCCCTTGAATTACTCTCTTATAAAGTAAAGTTTTAAATAACTGTTTTAGTTCTCACACCAGTCACATGACTGACCTGGAGTTTATTGTTTTAACCTAAACTCTGGGTGCCCTTATTTTCGACACGGGCAGCTAGTAGTTTTGGTTTTGCAGATTTATATTCACAGGATCCTGGTTTACAGCTGGAATGATATCCGGAAAGCTCTGTATCCGTATATCACCTTCAGTTGTGCTTTGTATTATTTTCCGCTGCTATGTAATTTATTGTAATCTCTAATATTTATCGAATGTAATTTATTCATTGTACTCTGTATATTCTTGTATCTGATGGAATTGTTGTAATAGCAATGAAATGTTCTTCCGTCTGCGTTCTGTTTTGTCTTGTCCTCACAGTAATTCGTTCTTTCTCATCTCTTCGGAGACCGGGCAAGTTCGGGTCGCTTCAGCCTCCCCCTCCTGGACGAAGAAGATGGAGCATCTCTACTCTGTAAGTAGCCCCCACTAGGCTCAGAAGAGGTAGCAACACTATACTGGAAAAGAACCCCACTAGTCACCGTCATACTATCACTGCTCGATGAACAAGTGTCCACCACAGAATCAAACATCGATCGTAAAAATTCTTCCTCCCAACCAAATATACCATGGCTCGGTCTCAGATACAAACAAAGAAGTTTCACAAACTTCTTGCTAACAACAACCGAACAAGAGTCAATGTCACATGTAAAAATAAAATCGCACGGCTGACTATCGTTCTTCACCACCATACCCCTCTGACCTTCCCACCTACTCAACCCTTCCTCCTCTAGAAGATCCTGATCCCTGTAGCTAACCACTCGCTTAACTTCCACGTCAGCTTCAATAACATTGCAACATAAATTCTTACCCTTACTATCATGAACATCCTTCACCACCTTGCCTCTTACCAAACTAATACTCCTCGAAGCCTTCTTGCGATGCAACGTACTACATTTAAGTTTTTTAACCCGAAAACCTCTCCTCAACAAATAACCATCCTCCATGTCAGTGCCAACCATCACCTCCCTCCCCAATATCAACCCTTCGTCATTCTCTGCCAGCACTTCAAAGCTGTTCGAAAGTTCCACGTCACTTGCCGCACACCATTCAGTCCCATTTACTTCCCCTGAATCACTAAAAGGCTCCCTCACCGTATCACCCTCATGGCCGTATTCACCCATGTCGTTTTCATCCACCCCTATCATCGCTTCACCATCCTTCCCATTAGTGTCAACCTTGCCACCATTGCAAACCTTATCAGTCCATATATCATCCCTATGCCCCATGAATTTCATTACTGCCGGGTCGAATATCATTGGATCACAACACGAGGACCAATATAAACCGATATCGTTCATCATCTCACCTTCAAACCAGATCCCCTCTATCGCTACCTTGTTTGCTTTAATTCCCATAACCTCCACTGTCTTGAGATTATCAACCAACCCATCATATATCAGCAAATCACTACCAGTAACAAAGTGATGCTCCATATCTTTGTATGCACAGTTGATGGCAGTATTTAAAACATCAAAGTGATCTAGAATATTGTCTAATAACCCAATTGCTATCATTTTGTTACTGTTATTCAGATCTGAATATAATCTCCTCAATTTAACCAGATTCAAACTGAACGAAAAGGCATGTTCTTTTCTGTTCATTGGCTGTGGCAACGGAGGATAAACATTCCCTATTTCAACCTTCTTACTTCACAGAATCCCATCCATCAACCCTTCTAAATTCCATCCCAACATCAACAACAGGTAAGCACCTTGTTTAGACTGCCCGGAAAGTCCAGGGTATATAAATCCAGGAGCTCAATCATATTCAGAAAAATCTTCGAACAGTTGAAGCGCATCAGTTCCAACACAGATTTTCCAGTAAAACTCATTGAGCGACCGATCTTTCGATGCCCTATTCCACCACAGTTATAACATCTCAGGCCATTTCTACAATCCCTTGCTAAATGGTTTAATTCACCACAACGAAAACAACCTCTGATTCCCTCGTTTTTACTGATTTGAGAATTTTTAGCTTTAAACGAATTCCAAACAGGCATACTGAGCATAGGTTGCCTCACAATATTAGCAAAGGAATGATTAAAGTTTGAATAAAATTGCTGTGAATTAGATTAATTAACCTCACACTGTTTGAAAGTCAAGTTAAGTCTACCCCCATTCATATTTGTCCTATTTCTAAGCACATTCGGAGCCGAATTGTTGAAAATACCTGTAATGCCGTGTAAAATTCCTCTTGATTTGCCACCGAATAACAGAACATCCCCTGATTCTAGAATGATTTTCCTGTCAGTATTTCTTTCATCTCTATAGACAAACTCGGCCGAATCGCCTATCGAAAAAGAGACTACGGGAAGACCAAGAGCCAAACTTTCATTGCTTTCATCCTTATCTTGATGCATACCCAATTTCCCATCCCGATTATAGTAATTGATTATACAAACGTCAGGAAACATGGATGGAAGTTCTTCTGGTTTTCTACCTTTATCCACTAAAACTTTATGTGCAAACTCCATGGAATCACATACCAATTTTTTAAATTCTTCTGGAATTTTTGGAGGAGTAGAGCCATCATCTTTCCTCCTTTCTTCATAAATTCTAGATTGTGGATTCCAGTTTTTACCCAAGCACATCATGAACAGATTAAAAAATGCACCATTGTCATAACCCGGTCTATAGAATCCTCCATCCCCAA
Source organism: Allium sativum (assembly GCA_030737875.1). Lineage (NCBI taxonomy): Eukaryota > Viridiplantae > Streptophyta > Magnoliopsida > Asparagales > Amaryllidaceae > Allium > Allium sativum. The sequence continues at coordinate 663,930,533 of CM060919.1, forward strand.
TTCCTAGTTCTTGACATCTTTTAACAATTTGAACTTGATCATCGAGACTAATAAAGTTCTTCAACAAGATCATGCCCGAACTCAGGATCCGTGCTTCTTGATTCTTTGTCAGATTTTGTCCAAAAACTCCTGCCACACCCGAGCAATTTCTCCTTAGATGACCCAATAGACCACAATTATAACATGTTATTTGCTTCCTACAATTCCTCGTGAGATGATCGTATTCTCCACAACGAAAACAACGCTTCTGGAATTGGATAGAAACCAAATCTGGACGAGAGGTAAATCTCGCCTTTTTCCCCTTCACGTACGATTTACCTGAGAAAGATTGATAAAACGGATTTGGGCGAGATCCATTCAAAGAAGACGAGGATAAAGTTTCCGCCATTCATTAGCACATCGCAGATATATACTATTTACGTACATAACAATGATTCAAACCATCACGAACAATAATTATTATTTTTTAATTATTTTTAAAGGTAAGAATTCTCACAGAAGTGTTGCTCCTCTTTGAATTTGACCAAAAATTAGTCTGGCTCGAAACCATGCTTAATCAGTATAGACGAATAGCCCTCTGAATTACGATCTTGACGGTTCTGAAATCGTCAAATTCCGAGTTCGAACGAACGAGTTATGATTAAATTAAACTAGATAATAATTTATAATAATTAATTGATTAATTAGGAAGTAAACCTTTCTTCCTTCTTTCAGAAATCGGTCGTGGGTATCAGCTACAGGTTCAAATCTAGGTCAACAAATTGCGATCGACACAAGGCACAGGAGGGGGATCGGAAGGTGGCACCTTGGCCGGCTAGGGGCAGCACCGCCACGCCTGGAAGGGGGAGAACTCGGTGGTGGCCCTTGGCCTGGGCGGCGGTCGCAACGTCCGTGGTTTGGAGGGTCGGTGCTCGTACTACGGTGAACTAGAAGATGATCCAACCATACCAAATCGAAGAGGGGAAGGAGTACTTCGATTCTGTCTTTGAGTGGAGTTCTAACTCTTTGTGGATGAAGAAATATTGAGGGAGGAAGTTGGAGCGGTGTAGGCCATTGAATAATGGAGGCGGCGGCTATGTTTGAACGATGAATATTGTTAGGGTTTTAGTCCATCCTATTTTTATACTATTTAAATGTATTTTTACACTTAAATCCATAACTTTTAAACCGTTTCGATTCCAGCCCAAAAGAAGGTGTCCCTAGCCAATAGCCCATATTCCGGATCCAATGGGTCAGGTCCCGTCAGCCCAAACGGCTGTCTGAGGCCTGTTTTATTTAATCTAATAATTAAATCATTTATTAAATTAATTCATTCATATAAATAAATTCACCGAGGTCACATACAGACTCAGAAAAATCCAGAAAAAATATGTTTGGCTTCGTTATGACGATACGGTCCTAACAAAACTAATTTCGTCGAATTCTGAGACTGTTTGAAAAATGGTTATTTTTCAGTCGATCAAATTTGACTGAATTGAACAAAACACATTTACCTTCGACACGCTCACATACTAATTCGGAAAATTCTGTAAATTGAAACCTAATAATAATCTGACATTCCGGTTCCAACAAAGGTGGTTTCATCGAAAACAGAGATCGTTTGAAAATTTACTATTTTCACTGGCTTTAATATTATTTAAAAATGAAAATTTTAATTTCTGCCACATTTTTCCACTAAATTATTTAAAATAAAATTTTTAAATTGGCTTGGATTTTCTGGGTCGTTACATCTATTTCATAAAAGATTTTATTTATAATCATTTATTTTTTTTCAAGTTATTTAAATGTTTGTAATTTTTATTAAATTGGAATTTTTCTCGATTTAAACCATCGATTCAGATTGAGGTTGAAATAAAAATATATTCCCCTTTGGATAAAAATTGATGTTTAAGTAATCATGATATGGATATGAAATTTCAGTCTAATTGGAATATGAATTTGGAGGAAGATTAAAATGAGAAATCCGTAATGATCCATAAATATTGTTTAAAAATGCGCTTATTATTTGGGAAGACCAGGATCGAATATATGTTCGAAAACCATTCCAAGTAATAATACGACGTGATAAAGGAACTAAAGACGTGGAAATGACAAATGAAGATCGGGAATCTTTGGTTTATTTGGATTGACTGCTGGTACCTTGATTGGGCTGATCACCTAATACGAGGTTATAAGTGGCACGAGGTCTGAATATATTTGAGGATTTTTGGATTTTGTTCCATTCAGACCCAAGATGGACTTGTATGGATTATGTGTCTGTCATTGTAATTGACTGCATAGCACTGATTTCTGTTAATACATATCGGATTGTGGCAATTAATTATTCCCATCTCTAAGTTTTACGTGCTTAGAGTTTATATGTTGATAGAATTCTGTAACGACCCGGATTTTCCAGCTATTTGATTTGAATATTTAAACTTGTTTTAAATATTTTAAATGGAAATATTAATGGATTAATAATATATATATATATTGTTATTAAACGACTATCGAACGTTATATTTTTATTTAATTTAAAATGAGCACGAAATGACACGGTGGTTCGTAATATTGAGTTTTGAACTTCAATTGATTATACAGAATGCGTTTTAAGTTGGAATTCTGTGAAACAAGAAACGTTAGAATCTGATTGATAATAATTTTCTAATGGAAGAGAAAAATCGAAATTTCATCTTTTATATTGTGAAATATGTCCAAATCAAATTTTAAAATAGTCGCTATGGAAATCGTTTATAAATTTTAACGTTTATTTATAATTAAAAAGAGAATTATATAGAATTTTGATATCGATTAACTCGATTACGACAATGTTGAGTTATAAATATATATGGGTTGAACTAGAAATGATATATATAATTTTATTTGGATATATATATACGATAAAAATAATTTGTTATTATTTAATTTAATTATTTCATAATTTATTTATATTTTAACAATATTATATAAGCCGTAGAAATGATTATTTTCCAAACGACCTCCGTTTTCGACGAAATGAATTTTATTGGAATGCGTATATTTAATTATTGCTAGATTTTGAATTTGGAGCCAAACGGAGTTGTTTTATCGGTACATTCAATTTAAAAGTGAACCGATAAATAAACTAAAATTAAAATAGCATTCTTTTGCAACCTGAGTTAGAATTCAACAAAATTTATTCTATTTGAACTGTAACGTCAAGACATAACGATGTCTCTGTTTTCATTACGTTTGGGAGTTGATATATGATGGTGCGCATATGTAACATACGAAGATAAATAACGGTAGATGTTATTTAACCGTAGTAAACTAAACAGCCGCAATCCTAAGTAAATTAAGAATATATGTATGAACAAGTACAACACCTACCTAAGTCAAAATCAAATAGACCAGGAAATGAAAACTCCCCAAAACACGCATATGCAATTGTAAAAATCCAGTTTCCATCACACTTTGGAAAAGAAACATCAACTCAGTATGTAGGACAATTTTCAAGTATACACATCCTAGCTAGATTTCTCCTACCCTATATGCAAAGTCTTAATTGAAATATAAAAGGGTACACTTACTTCCATGAATTGCCTACCACCCTATATGTGCGCAACTATGTGTTTTCACATCCACCTTATTACTTAAATTCCAAGGATGTTCTGCCATGTACAAACCGTCCATCCTCTTTCTTCCACTCCACACAGAGACCTACCTAGTGAGGTACACACAAAGCTATCAGCTACTGTATACATGTAAAGAAAAGGTTTGACGACCCCAAAACCCGTACTGACGGTGTCAAAGGTAATCTTAGGAATATAACACAGAAACAGATAATAGCAGAACAGAAATAAATAAATACACCAGACAATGAACAAATAATCACTGGATAAACAATAATCATCAGAGTTACACGGTATACAGGATCATACTTAGTACAAATACAGTTCAGCTATACATAAATGTCTACAGCGGATACAAACATAATATGTACAATAGGAGCTGAACAGCATAAAAAGAGATAAATGATAGAATCCATCTTCAGCTCCAGCTATCCAGAAAAAGCCCGTTAATGCCTGAATACAAGGCTGCCCGTGTAGAAAAAGGGGCACCCGAGTTTGCAAGTGAAACAAACTACGAGTTAGTCATGGGACTGGTATGAGAAATCTACTTAACACATTTTATACTTTGGCTAATCACAGGACCACGCCACTTTCGCGGAACGGGTTTACTCCATTGGATTGCCAGTGCTTTAAAACAAGTAAATCTTTAAACATCGTAACGCTTTTTATAAAAATGAAGCCATTATAAGACTCAGTTCCCATCACACAATGCAACGCAAACTGGAGGATAGAGTTTTACCTTATAATGGCCAAAATATGCTTGATACGAATAAAACAAAAGCATTTGATATTATTACTAGTGTTTATAGGTTTTGAAAACAATTTCAATCATAACTATCAATCATAGACGGCATGGGTACCATATATCATGTCGCCATATATAGATACAATCAAAACCGCACAGTCACGTATTTGGAAATTGGATTTCCGTCATGAACCAAGGCAAAAGATAGTCCTTACCGACTTCGAGACAATCTAGCCCATGTCTCCGGAACAGCCGCAACTACCCCTTGGATCGTCAGGGCCGGTCCACACGGAGTGGATTATAGTGCCTGAACAATACGTTTCCCCGCCCTTTGGGGCGTAAATGAGCCAACGAATGACTCCATCGGTCCCGGATCGACCGATATAACCGAGGCGCCTCGTAACAGCAACAACCACATAGGTGAAAATAATATAATGTCAGCCAGTTTAAGCACCGACACCACCTCTAGCTAGAAGGAAACGCATGCCCTCCCTGATGTCCTCTCCCGTTTCTGGTTCATACCGGGGTGTGAGGCTCGCGAATTCACATTATACACAAAGCTACGCCACACAGGCGGTTCTTTGATCATCAACCACAAGACTTTGCATTTCAACAGAAGCCCTGATCACTGCATCTTAGCATGCCACACAGGCAATTCACGCCACATAACTGATGGCTATCAATCACACAGAATGAATTCCAATGTCCGACACACAGTCCATTTGCAAGTCCGTTCTGGGTCTGAACGAAACCGGAGGCAATATATACCTCGCAAACCCATCGATCTCCACGTACGTCTGGACGATCACCACTTATTATCCATATTTCGGGATGCCTCCCAATCAGGACATCAGTTACCATCCAAACGAGGTGAAGATCGGTCTTCAACCACCGTCTTCATCTTCGACTTCTTATCGTCGATTCAGTTATTCAGAATGAGATTAACCCGGTCTTTCTGAACAACTCGCGTATATAATAAACAAGTGCTACACAAACACAACATACGCCTTATTCCAATTCATTAGTCACTAACCGTAAATTAGCAAGAGAACGATTTCCCAAATATTAACCCCGAAGGCCGAAACCAACATCAGATCAAAACCGAGGAAACCATTCGACTTAGCCAACCTTCAGTGAGTTTCTAAATTTCACACCCATATCGTTTATAATATTTTATAACGATTTATCGCTATTTTTATTTATTTATTTATAGCCAATTTATTTAAACGACGCTTCAGGCCATAACGCGGCCGTGGAGCTGTTTTTCTTCAGATTTGTTTTACACATATCTAAAAATCTAACCGTTGGATCTTCGCAAAATTTACATCATTAGAAAGATCTTTTCAAATCGAATCCAACGGTTTCAGTTTTGGGAAAATCCGACGGTCGGATCTCCCGGTACGATCGTTTGAAGTTTCGATTTCAAATTACGAACTACAGCGTCGTTATTCGATTTAATTTAATTATATTTATATATATATAAATATAATCGATGCTGGCGCTGTTTTTCTTCAGATTTGAATTAAACATTCCAGACAATCCAACCGTTGGATCCTTACAAAGTTGGTGTCGTTGGAAAGATATTTCCAAAGCGAACCCAACGGTTTCGGTTTCGGGAAAATCCGATGGTCGGATCTCCCGCACTAATCGATTGAAATCACGGTTTCAAAACACGAACTGCAGCTTCGTTATTCAATTTATTTTAATTATATATATATATATAAATATAATCGATTCTTTAATTTCAAAACCATTTCCATTTCATACATTTGATAAAAATGATATTTTTATCCAACTGACTTCTATTTCAACACTTCACTATTTTTAACTATTCATGTATATGATAAAAATGTGATTTTTATTGTAAAACAATTTCTTTCAAAACATGACTATTTTATATAGTTCATATAGATGATAAAAATAGGATTTTTATTATAAAACAATTTATTTCAAAACACGAATACCATTCAACACATGAATTTCCATTCAACGAATGAATTTCCATTCAACACATGAAGGTTTTCTATAGTTTATATATATAGATAAAAAGGTGATTTTTATATTTAAAACACGAATACCATTCAACACATGAATTTCTATTCAACGAATGAATTTCAATTCAACACATGAAGGTTTTCTATAGTTTATATATATAGATAAAAAGGCAATTTTTATATTTAAAACACGAATATCGTTCAATAGATGAATTTCTATTCAACACACAAATATAGTTTCAACACATGAAAATAATTCTAACACATGAATATTATTCAAAATTTCGGCAGCATAACGGCAGGGTAGTTAAAACTGGGGCCGTCCCTAGTACGGCTCCTCGCTCTACCTAAAAGCCTCGCAGCTTTTGACAATGGAGAATCATGCATCTAGTTCGTACGCAAGCGGCATGTATATATTTTTCATTTCCACAAACTAATCCTATGTGGTTTCAACCAAATAATTCTCAACCACAAACGGGTATTTTTCAACCACAAACAATTATAATCAACCATTCGCTATCAACCAATTTTCACACCAATCACAACCAATAAATATCGTCCATGGTTTGTGGACGAGGGGCGTATATATATATATATAAGCATTTCACTTCTATTTCAACACATATATAATTTTTACAACGCATATATAACTTATATATCGAACGTACAACTTATACAACGCTTATACATGAAGTGTACAACGCTTATACAAGTTGTACATCGACTATATAATTTATACATTGTCGTTTTCCATATCGTTTATAATTTAGAAATCTCACATTGGGTTCCACTCCACCAAAAATAGCAGAAGGCTCAGAAAAATATGCGGTCTCTTCTAGAATGTAGAAGACGTCCACACGAGTCCACTGTCTCTTGTTTCACTGAATTTCATCAAGAAACGAAAAAGATATGATTTTTACAGTGAAATTATAAACCGTAGCGCTTTACACTGCTTTTAAATAGTTTAAAATTAAAATAGCCGTACCTCTCTGAAACTCTTCAAAACTAGGTCGCGATTTTTCTCCGAATCCGTGTAGCTAGGGGCCGATCAGCCTTCACCACGCTATCGAGCCTCGAGAGACGCACGTGCACCTGAAGTGGGGTCCACATCGGTGGTCTGACGTGGCCACGACGGCGGTTTAAATCCCGCGACTTTGAAGCTGCGATTCTCCTTCAATCCTCGACGAAAATTCAAGCAACTGGTATAGATTTGAAGAGTGGAGAGAGCTCTTCGAAAAGTTCAACTGGAGCTCCTGATTTTATTGCGTGGAGGAGGAGAAAAAGAGGAGAGAAGAGATGAGCAAGAACCGCTGTCGCGAGTTGAGCTGTCGGGGAGAGAGAAAAGTGATTAGCCAATAGGTTTTTTTTATTAATTTATATATTTTTAAATTTCTAAAATACCCTCTTTCACATATGAACCCCAATTCAAACCCAACGATTGTCATCCCTAGCTAAATACCCCCATTCCGAACACAATGGGATATGTTTCGTAGGCCCATTCGACTGTTTGAGCCAGTTTTCCTTCGAATTAAAATATAAAACATTCAATATTCGATTTGAACGTACATTTCAATTTGCCAGGGCCACAAACTGATTCGAAAAATTCCAGAAAAATAAATCTAGCTATGTTTTGACGATACGGTCCCAACAAAACTAGTTTCGTCGAATTCTGAGACCGTTTGCAAAAAGGCCCATTTCTAGTCGATCCAATTTAAATGTAATTGACCAAAACACGTTTTCCTTTGCCACACTCACATACTAGCTTCAAAAATTATGAAATTTGAAACCTAGCAATAACTTCACATCCCGGATCCAATAAAAGTAGTTTCGTCAAATTCCGAGGTCGTATGCAAAATGGCCATTTTCACGGGCTATATAATTTCTACAACAACCCTTCTGAAAATTCATTTGGCCATAACTTTTCCTTCCTACTATAAAACTTCGATTTTTCTGATTCGTTAGAAAGATATTCACTAACAGATTTAAATATTTTTGGTTTCACTCAAATCCGTTTTGTTTTCCACCCGGTACAGTCAGTCAAAGTTTGAATTCAAAATTTGAAACTACTGCGCCATTTCAGGCATTATTTATAATTAGAATAATTATATTCCTTTTCAAATGTCCATTCAAACTTACTTTTCATTGATATTATTTAAAATATTTATTTTATATATTTAAAATCCACTAAAATAGCCAATTTAAAATTTTTAAATTGGTTCAAACTTTCCGGATCGTTACAATCTCCCCCACTTAAAACTTTTCGTCCCCGAAAAGGAACAAAGTCGAAAGTGGTTTGATTAATCAACTCTACGTCCAATTTGACTTCCATTCTCCAACTTTTCAGTTTCTGAGAATTTTCAAATTCTTCAAAAATTTGGCTAACACCAGGAATTTTCGAAAAATTTCGCCATAACCTCCTTTGTACGGGGAGGGGTTTGGAAATTTATTGGGCCGTATTAGGTACCCAATAAATCTTATAAAGCATACACATATTTATAGTGATATATTCTGGTGTTTACAGGGGAGCGTGTATTGATAATAACTCTAGAGAATAAATTCTCGTCACCCTGTCAAAGCCTGAGGGAGTGTGTATTTTAATTGCTCCAGAGGATAAATCCTCGTCACCTCGTCCCGTATGGGAAATAAATAATCCATGTGCCGTATCTAATGACTAGAGAGACGTGATTATTGTCAACTCCAGACCCGTGTGGGGTTTTTATTAATCTGGCAATTTATCGTTATAATTTTTTTATGGTCATATCAGTCATCATTTCAACCTGTAAAATATAGTCATCGCCATACAAGCCTCTTGCTCGTATGGTAAATCTTCCACCTCGTCACACAAGCTCCAAATGCTTACGTGGTATATGATGAAGTATGCCTATCTTCAAGAAGTATGCCATGTAGCGTAGTTCAAAATTAAATGTTACTATCCTATGGTGACATTTATTATTACACACAGAACAACCAGCACTCCGCATCCAATGGCATTCACAGGAGTTGATATAATAATAAAATTGCGCATCCAACTCATTAAGGTTTACCTATTTGTCGGGCACGCAAATAATTTCTTTACTCAACAGCTAATCCATTTACCTGTTCAAACATATATAATGCACATGTATATATTTCTATCTATTTTCTAATCAGTTCAATGTGTGGTTTAATCGAATAAATTCTACTATTCATTCCATTATTAATTAAATTAACTATCGTTTTAATAGTTTAATTAATCAAATCTAAATCACACAACACAAACAACAATCAAATTGTTTTTAACTTTTCAAAAATATACTAATCAATTTCTATACTCTCTTAAAATCATTTAGACTATAGAATTAAAAGTGCACACCCATGGGAAGAAAATAACAACAGAGTAGAGAACTAATTGGTAATGCAAAGTATGGTAAATGTACCTTGCACCGGAGTCAATCAGAGATATCCACTCGACACCTAGGATAAGCTTTTTGAATGCTCTCCTCAGTTTCCCAAGTACAATCTCACGGATCTCCACTCCATTGCACTTTGACTAAGTGAACTTTCTTGTTCCTCAGTTCTTTGGTTTCTTTGCCGATAATCTTTAGCGGCTCTCTTCTCACAGCTAATTCTGGAGTAATTTCAATATCCTACTGAGCTGCTTCTTCCACGATCAAGTCTGGATCATGAACGTGCTTTCGAAGTTGAGATATGTGAAATACATCATGCACTCAAGGCAACCAATCAGGCAATTGAACCCTATAAGCGAGAGTTCCAATCCGTTCAAGAATAGGAAACGGACCAATGAATTTGGGCGCCAATTTCCCTGTTTTACCGAACCGGATAACTCCTCTCATCGGCGATACTTTCAAATATACATAGTCGCCAACAGCAAATGATATACCTCTTCTCCTCTTATCGGCATAGCTCTTCTGTCGGCTTTGAGCAGCGAGTAATCGTTTCTTAACGAAATTGACTTTGTCGGCAGCTTCTCGGATCATATCAGGTCCCAATACAAGTCTATTACCGAACTCGACCCAACAAGCAGGAGATCGGCACGGTCTACCATACAATGCTTCAAATGGCGACATGGTCAGGCTTTCCTGGTAGCTGTTGTTATAGGAGAACTCAGCCAAATACAAATGGTCTTCCCATGATCCACCGAAATCTTGAACACAAGCCCGCAATAGATCTTCTAGTATACGATTCACCCTCTCAGTTTGACCATCTGTCTGAGGATGATAAGCGGTGCTCAAGTTCAGCTTCGTTCCTAACTCTACTTGAAATGCCTCCCAGAATTTGCTAGTAAATATTGGATCTCTATCACTAACTATACTGATCGTCACTCCGTGTAGTCTAACAATTTCCTTGAAGTATATCTGCGCCAGACTCTGAGCAGTTCTGTTTGATCTAACAGGTATGAAATGGGCGGTCTTCGTGAAGCGATCTACGATCACCCAAATACTGTCATTCCCTTTTCTGGTTCTGGGCAAACCATCTATGAAGTCCACGGAAATATGTTCCCACTCCCAACCTGGAACGTCCAGTGGTTGCAACAATCCAGCAAGTTTCTGTTGGTCGCTTTTGACTAGCTGGCAAGTAGGGCATCAGCTAACATATAAAGAAATGTCTCTCTTCATCGACTTCCACCAGAAAGTGCGTTTGATGTCATTATACATTTTGCTTACTCCCGGATGGATACTAAGTTTTGACTTGTGGCATTCATCCAGTACTTCCTTTCGGAGATCAGAAATGTTAGGAACACATATTCGACCTTTTAGCCATAGAATCCCCTCATTATCAACTTGAAAACTCGAGGGCTCGCCTTTCTGAACCATCTCTCTGATCTGTTGAATGAAGTGATCATCCTTCTGAAGAGCAGATATTTTATCTATCAATGATGTCGTGATAATAAAACCGCCGATCATCACATTCTTTCGGCTTAGCGCATCGGCCACGACATTAGCTTTCCCTGGAGTGTATAGAATCTCAAAATCGTATGTTGCAAGGAATTCTAGCCAACGTTGCTGCCTCAGATTCAAGTCTTTCTGGGTGAACAGATACTTTAACGACTGGTGATCTGTAAACAGTTCGAATTTCTCACCCAGAAGATAGTGTCTCCAGATTTTCAAAGCAAATACTATAGCCAACAACTCAAGATCATGAGTGACGTAATTCTTTTCATGTGGCTTCAGCTGGCGGCTTGCATAAGCAACAACTTGACCTCTTTGCATTAACACTGCACCAAGGCCTTCTCTAGAGGCGTTTGTCCAGACTTTTAAATCCTGATTGCCGTCGATAATCGTTAACATTGGAGCCGTTGTTAATCTTAACTTTAGCTCTTCAAAAGCCTCCTCACATTCTAGAGTCCACTTGAATTTTGAGTGCTTCTTTGTAAGCTTCGTTAAGTGGCTAGATATCTTCGAAAAATCTTTAACGAACTTCCGGTAATAACTAGCCAACCCAAGAAAACTGCGGACTTCTGTAGGAGTACTGGGTTGTTTCCAATTTTGAATAGCCATGATTTTACTTGGATCCACAGCAATTCCTTCTTTCGATACGACGTGGCGAAGAAATTTCACTTCATCTTGCTAGAATATACATTTGGATAGTTTAGCTTTCAATACATTCCTTCTCAGAATTTCTAGAACTTGTTCCAAATGTTTTTCATGTTCGGCCTTTGATTTAGAGAAGATTAGAATATCGTCAATAAAAACCAGAACAAACTTATTCAGGACTCCTCCGAACACTCGATTCATCAAATCGACGAAGTAAGCTGGAGCGTTACATAATCCGAACGGCATTACTAACCACTCATAGAATAAGTCTGGACCTCTGAATGTTGTCATAGGAACACACTCTTCGGCAATACGAAGCTGATGGAAACCTGTAGCTAGGTCCATCCTTGAAAATACTTGTGCCCCATTCAAACGATCCAATAAATCATCGATTCACGGCAATGGATATTTATTCTTTATTGTCTGCTTGTTCAAGTCGCGATAATCCACACATAGTCGCAGAGTACCGTCAGACTTTGGGACAAACCACTACTGCTCCCCAATCAGAGAAACCAGGCCTGATCAGACCCTTCCATACGAGCTGTCGCATTTGATTGTCTAGTTCTTCTTTCTCCTTTAGGGTCATCCTCCGAATGGCGTGCACTACTGGCCTTGCATTCGGGATTAAAGCAATCTTGAAATCAATTTCCCTCTGCGGAGGTAAGCTAACAACTTCTTCGAACACATCCGCATAATTCTTAACGACAGGAATATCTTTGATGAGGTCGAGAATATTCTCTGTGACTACAGGGATATTTTCTATTTGAGCTGGAGAAACATCGAGAGCTGACCAAAAATCTTTTCTATTTGAATTCGGGCCTTCACATGGTATGGTTATATAGCTCCCTGATTTAATCTTTGCCCTAACAACTCTCTCGGCGCATCTAACCTCTGCCTCATATTTGGTTAGCCAATCCAATCCCAAAATAAGATCAAATTCAGTAAAAATTCATGACGATAGAGATGGTAGGGAATTTATAGCAGGAAAAAGAGACAGGTATTGCACAAACCCAACTGAGATCGAGGGAACCCCCAACTGGATTACGGACAGTGATGGGTTCTTTGAGCTTCCTCAATTTCAAGTCCAACTTCTTGACCGCATTCTTTGCAATGAAGCTTAGTGACGCGCCCGTGAACTGGAATATTTTTGACAGTAAGCGTGCCTTCTAAAACATCAGATTTTCTCGGACTAGCTGAGGGTGCTGGGGTTTCTGCTACTTCATTTACCTGAGCCTCCTTGGTTGCCTTTAACAGCCGGAAATCCTGCTTTACATGGTCAAACCGATGGCAAATGCTGCATTCTCTGGTCTCTTGAAACTTGCCCTTTGATTTAGGTTCATTCTTCTTTAGTTTCTTTAAAGATCTGCAATTTCCTTGCAAATGCCCTTGTTTATGGCAGTTATTGCATACGGCAGTCGTTGCTAGTTCTTTTTCAGATTTGGCCCTTTTCCGATTGACGTTAGGCTTCTTACTGACCTCAGACATCGTACTGGCCTCAGGATGATCAGTTTCAGACTCAACTTTATTACTAGAACTGACCTCTTCTTCGTAGTGTAACATACCTTTCTTGTCGAGATCTTCATACTGGTAAGCCATGTATATCATTTCAGAAAAAGGAAGCTTCACATTCCTCATTACATTATTCTGGTATTTCCTTTGAAGCGCGTTGATAAATCTCAGATTCTTCCTCTTCAGATTTTGAATTAGATGAGGGGCAAAGTGAGAAAGTTCATTGAATTTCTTATGATATTCTAGAATGGTCATATCTCCTTGTATCAGATAAGAGAATTCATCACATAACCGCTCAGTTGCTTCAGGAGGAGTAAATCTTACTAGGAAAATCCATTTGAATCTATCCTAGGTGATATCACCTTCTGGATTATCCTTAACAACCGAATCCCACCAGAGCAAGGCTTCGTCTTTGAGTGCCCAGGATGCCAGTAATCTTTTCTGGTCATCCCTCAGCTTTAAACCGTCAAAGATTTTCTCAGCAGAACGAATCCAAGCTTGGGTTTTCATAATAGATTCTTCGCCCGAGAACGGTATTCCACCCATATTTCGATACTTAATCAATAGGGCCTCAATATCTGGTTCTGCATTCCTTCTGATTCTGACACTCATTTTCTAGTACTTCTGCAAACAGCAGATCAAGTGTCAGGTCAACAGAAAAGATATTTCAAAACATAGAAACATATACTTGAATGTAAATGCATCTATCGAGGTGTTATCTCATTCTGCTACTCATACTAGGATATTACTGATCCTATCTGTAATGAGTTACCCGTCCTAGAACACTACTGGTTCTATTTCTGATGAGTTCGTTAATATGTTATATTCCAGCACTAAGCTTAACCAAAGCTCTGATACCACGTTTTGACGACCCCAAAACCCGTACTGACGGTGTCAGGGGTAATCTTTGGAATATAACACAGAAACAGATAATAGCAGAACAGTAATAAATAAATACACCAGACAATGAACAAATAATCACTGGATAAACAATAATCATCAGAGTTACACGGTACACAGGATCATACTTAGTACAAATACAGTTCAGCTATACATAAATGTCTACAGCGGATACAAACATAATATGTACAATAGGAGCTGAACAACATAAAAATAGATAAATGATAGAATCCATCTTCAGCTCCAGCTATCCAGAAAAACCCGCTAATAACTGAATACAAGGCTGCCCATGTAGAAAAAGGGGCACCCGAGTTTGCAAGTGAAACAAACTACGAGTCAGTCATGGGACTGGTATGAGAAATCTACTTAACACATTTTATACTTTGGCTAATCACTGGACCACGCCACTTTTGCGGAACGGGTTTACTCCATTGGATTGCCAGTGCTTTAAAACAAGTAAATCTTTAAACATCGCAACGCTTTTTATAAAAATGAAGCCATTATAAGACTCAGTTCCCATCACACAATGCAACGCAAACCGGAGGATAGAGTTTTACCTTATAATGGCCAAAATATGCTTGATACGAATAAAACAAAAGCATTTGATATTATTACTAGTGTTTATAGGTTTCGAAAACAATTTCAATCATAACTATCAATCATAGATGGCATGGGTACCATATATCATGTCGCCATATATAGATACAATCAAAACCGCAGTCACGTATTTGGAAATTTGATTTCCGTCATGAACCAAGGCAAAAGATAGTCCTTACCGACTTCGAGACAATCAAGCCCATGTCTCCGGAACAGCCGCAAATGCCCCTTGGATCGTCAAGGCCGGTCCACACGGAGTGGATTATAGTGCCTTAACAATACTTTTCCCCGCCCTTTGGGGCGTAAATGAGCCAACGAATGACTCCATCGGTCCTGGATCGACCGATATAACCGAGGCGCCTCGCAACAGCAACAACCACATAGGTGAAAATAATATAATGTCAGCCAGTTTAAGCACCGACACCACCTCTAGCTAGAAGGAAACGCATGCCCTCCCTGATGTCCTCTCTCGTTTCTAGTTCATACCGGGGTGTGAGGCTCGCGAATTCACGTTATACACAAAGCTACGCCACACAGGCGGTGCTTTGATCATCAACCACAAGACTTTGCTTTTCAACAGAAGCTCTGATCACTGCATCTTAGCATGCCACACAGGAAATTCACGCCACGTAACTGATGGCTATCAATCACACAGAATGAATTCCAATGTCCGACACACAGTCTATTTGCAAGTCCGTTCTGGGTTTGAACGAAACCGGAGGCAATATATACCTCACAAACCCATCGATCTCCACGTACGTCTGGACGATCACCACTCATTATCCATATTTCGGGATGCCTCCCAATCAGGACATTAGTTACCATCCAAACGAGGTGAAGATCGGTCTTCAACCACTGTCTTCATCTTTGATTTCTTATCGTCGATTCAGTTATTCAGAATGGGATTAACCCGGTCTTTCTGAACAACTCGCGTATATAATAAACAAGTGCTACACAAACACAACATACGTCTTATTCCAATTCATTAGTCACTAACCGTAAATTAGCAAGAGAACGATTTCCCAAATATTAACCCCGAAGGCCGAAACCAACATCAGATCAAAACCCAGGAAACCATTCGACTTAGCCAACCTTCAGTGAGTTTCTAAATTTCACACCCATATCGTTTATAATATTTTATAACGATTCATCGCTATTTTTATTTATTTATTTATAGCCAATTAATTTAAACGATGCTTCGGGCCATAACGCGGTCGTGGCGCTGTTTTTCTTCAGATTTGTTTTACACATATCTGAAAATCTAACCGTTGGATCTTCACAAAATTTACATCATTAGAAAGATCTTTTCAAAACGAATCCAACGGTTCCAGTTTTGGGAAAATCCGACGGTAGGATCTCCCGGTACAATTGTTTGAAGTTTCGATTTCAAATTACGAACTGCAGCGTCGTTATTCGATTTAATTTAATTATATATATATATAATCGATTCTGGCGCTGTTTTTCTTCAGATTTGAATTAAACATTCCAGACAATCCAACCATTGGATCCTTACAAAGTTGGTGTCGTTGGAAAGATATTTCCAAAGCGAACCCAACGGTTTCTGTTTCGGGAAAATCCGATGGTCGGATCTCCCGCACTAATCGATTGAAATAACGGTTTCAAAACACGAACTGCAGCTTCGTTATTCAATTTATTTTAATTATATATAAATAAATATAATCGATTCTTCGATTTCAAAACCATTTCCATTTCATACATTTGATAAAAATGATATTTTTATCCAACTGACTTCTATTTCAACACTTCACTATTTTTAACTATTCATGTATATGATAAAAATGTGATTTTTATTGTAAAACAATTTCTTTCAAAACATGACTATTTTATATAGTTCATATAGATGATAAAAATAGGATTTTTATTATAAAACAATTTATTTCAAAACACGAATACCATTCAACACATGAATTTCCATTCAACACATGAAGGTTTTCTATAGTTGTATATATAGATAAAAAGGTGATTTTTTATATTTAAAACACGAATACCATTCAACACATGAATTTCTATTCAACGAATGAATTTCAATTCAACACATGAAGGTTTTCTATAGTTTATATATATAGATAAAAAGGTGATTTTTATATTTAAAACACGAATATCGTTCAATAGATGAATTTCTATTCAACACACGAATATAGTTTCAACACATGAAAATAATTCTAACACATGAATATTATTCAAAATTTCGGCAGCATAACGGCAGGGTAGTTAAAACCGGGGCCGTCCCTAGTACGGCTCCTCGCTCTACCTTAAAGCCTCGTAGCTTTTGACAATGGGGAATCATGCATCTAGTTGGCACGCAGGTGGCATGTATATATTTTTCATTTCCACAAACTAATCCTATGTGGTTTCAACCAAATAATTCTCAACCACAAACGTGTATTTTTCAACCACAAACAATAAATTTCAACCACAAACAATTATAATCAACCATTCGCTATTAACCAATTTTCACACCAATCACAACCAATAAATATCGTCCATGGTTTGTGGACGAGGGGCGTGTATATATATATATATATATATATATATATATATAAGCATTTCACTTCTATTTCAACACATATATAATTTTTACAACGCATATATAACTTATATATCGAATGTACAACTTATACAACGCTTATACATGAGGCGTACAACGCTTATACAAGTCATACATCGACTATATAATTTATACATCGTCGTTTTCCATATCGTTTATAATTTAGAAATCTCACATTGGGTTCCACTCCACCAAAAATAGCAGAATGCTCAGAAAAATATGCGGTCTCTTCTAGAATGTAGAAGACGTCCACACGAGTCCACTATCTCTTGTTTCACTGAATTTCGTCAAGAAACGAAAAAGATATGATTTTTACAGTGAAATTATAAACCGTAGCGCTTTAAACTGCTATTAAATAGTTTAAAATTAAAATAGCCGTACCTCTCTGAAACTCTTCAAAACTAGGTCGCGATTTTTCTCCGAATCCGTGTAGCTAGGGGCCGATCAGCCTTCACCACGCTATCGAGCCTCGAGAGGCGCACGTGCGCCTGAAGTGGGGTCCACTTTGGTGGTCTGACATAGCCATGGCGGTGGTTTAAACCCCGCGACTTTGAAGCTGCGATTCTCCTTTAATCCTCGACGAAAATTCAAGCAACTGGTATAGATTTGAAGAGTGGAGAGAGCTCTTCGAAAAGTTCAACTGGAGCTCTTGATTTTATTGAGTGGAGGAGGAGAAAAAGAGGAGAGAAAAGATGAGCAAGAACCGCCATCGCAAGTTGAGCTGTCGGGGAGAGAGAAAAGTGATTAGCCAATAGTTTTTTTTATTAATTTATATATTTTTAAATTTCTAAAATACCCTCTTTCACATACGAACCCCAATTCAAACCCAACGACTGTCATCCCTAGCTAAATACACCCATTCCGAACACAATGGGATATGTTTCGTAGGCCCATTCGACTGTTTGAGTCAGTTTTCCTTCGAATTAAAATATAAAAAATTCAATATTCGATTTGAACATACATTTCAATTTGCCAGGGCCACAAACTGATTCAAAAAATTCCAGAAAAATAAATCTAGCTATGTTTTGACGATACGGTCCCAACAAAACTAGTTTCGTCGAATTCTGAGACCGTTTGCAAAAAAGCCCATTTCTGGTCGATCCAATTTAAATGTAATTGACCAAAACACGTTTTCCTTTGCCACGCTCACATACTAGTTTCAAAAATTATGAAATTTGAAACCTAGCAATAACTACACATCTCAGATCCAACAAAAGTGGTTTCATCGAATTCCGAGGTCGTATGCAAAATGGCCATTTTCACGGGCTATATAATTTCTACAACGACCTTTCTGAAAATTCATTTAGCCATAACTTTTGCTTCCTACTATGAAACTTCGATTTTTCAGATTCGTTAGAAAGATACTGACTAACAAATTTAAATATTTTTGGTTTCACTCAAATCCGTTTTGTTTTGCACCCGGTACAGTCAATCAAAGTTTGAATTCAAAATTTGAAACTACCGCGCCATTTCAGGCCTTATTTATAATTAGAATAATTATATTCGTTTTCAAATGTCCATTCAAACTTACTTTTCATCGATATTATTTAAAATATTTATTTTAAATATTTAAAATCCACTAAAATAGCCAATTTAAATTTTTTAAATTGGTTTAGATTTTCCGGGTCGTTACAAAAGGGATGCTGCAAATGTACTCTATATAGACAACTACACCTTAATCTAATGAAAACCGCATAGTGCAAACACGCTACAGTTACGAAATCAGCCTATACTATACTATGTTCATTCTTTTCAAAACCAACATATATCCTCTTATGACTACCTATTTTTGAAGCTTGTGAATGCTATGTCAAGCCACCGAAATGGAGACTGAAACCATACCCTATCTAAGCCTACCTCGTACCCAATTACGTGCGTGTCAAACTTAGTTTTCTTGCTGGCCAAACATCCCACCCTATAAATACGACCAAACTTCCTTTTCTTTTGGCAAATTATAACTAAACGGGGATAATTTCTTCTATAAATAACTGAACACTCTCTCTCCCATATAACTTAAGAATTTCACGTCCGCTTCGTATTAACCAATGGCTGAATGGAAATAACTCAAGAAGCAAAGAGGGGAGAAGAGCAGTGGTGCTCCGGCGTTTGGGTGGCAAGGCAGTTTGGCGGGGGAAGTTTCGGTGGAGGAGACCGACGTGTATGGTGATTTGTGAGGAAGGCGTGGTACTATATGTTGCGTGCACGGAGGATACAGGAAAATGGAAGCTTTCAGGAGAAAGCTAATTCGGGGTAGAAGAGAATGGTTCTATAGCTTTGCTGTTTGGGGTGCGGTCCTTTTGAACGTGGGTTTGAAAAGGGCCTCAGGCCATGTTTTGTTTATATTTGAAAAATGATGAAGAAAGCTAAAACGAAGAGGAGCGAAAAGGGGACGTCATGCAATGCATGAAGGAGGAATAGTTCGAAACTTTTGGGTTAGAAGGATAGATGCGGTATGGATTTAAACATTGATGCGGGCTGAAGAATGAAAGGCCTTCGGTTTGAATGTTTAGGAAGTAAAGAAACGAATAAAACAAAAAAAGAAAAGGAGTGGGAAACGAAAGTGTTCAGGTGGGCGCAAAGTGAAAGGCACTGTAGGTTTTTGGAGGACGTAGAAAGAAAACAGTCATAGTGGCAAAGAGAAGATTAAAACGTGGAGCATGGGCTTAAAGGTATTTTAGGCTTTGGGCTTGTTCAATAAACAAATATATATAAAGGTTGAAAATAACCTTGTTTTCGTTTATGTTACCTAAAGTAAATATGGTGGGCAGTTGAGTACCATAGTGGAAGTTGCATGCAGTATATGGGGAGAAAACGTGGAAAAAGGTAGGGAAGGAGATGTGTCCACTTGTGTGAAGCGGTAGCAGGTTTAAACACAGTGACGTGGGGAGTTTTTGTGCATCGTAAAGGAAGGATGCCAGTCCAATTATGAGTAACACGGTAATTAACAATTTATATATTAATTTAGATAGGGTTAATTAGGATTTAATTAAATTAATTAATCCAATTAATAAATCGTATCGCTTATAATATTAACAGCTTGTGATTTCATTATCAGATTTAAATGAAACAAAAGTTAATGTGATCGGGTTGGCAAGCACTACAGGATAACGATGTGGTGGTCGAAGCAGGAAGCTACCAGAATTTTTAATAAAATTAAACGACTGTTTAACTTTATTAAAATGAACCGTTTTAACCAACGGATAAAACAAAGGTGAGTTAAACTCACTCAGTTATGCCACTTATAATTTTTATAAGTCAGCTTTTATTATTTGTGTGCTATATTTGCTATTTATCGACTGATTGATCATTGTTTGGTTGGTCGCTAAATATTTTTATATCATTTAAATTAAACAGTTGTTTAATTTAAATAAAATGAAATCATTATTTTAACGATTATTTTCAACAAAGGTAACTTACCTTGTTGGTTACGTTTATAATAATATAAATGTGTTAAATTAAATTAGATGCTTGAATGGTTGTTATTAGTTGACCGTTATCAGTAAATTTATTGTTTATTGTTTATCATCATCATATAAACTGTTGAACCCATACGATTGGATTATTGAATTGGTTATTGATTGTTAAACCCAAATTCAACATTTGTTTGGTTATAAACCAATGGTTGATATTGGTTGAGAAATTTATAGCAGATGCCCAAAATACAAATTGTTTTATAAAGATTGATCTGTCGTCAGGAATGAAATTATGAAATTTATTTTATAACTAAATATAGATTTTTGAAATATATTATTTTAAGGAAGTTCATAAAAAGAAAATAAACCAACCACATTTATATATTGATTGTTTTGACTTCCATTTTTGTGCCAAAAAAATCTGCCGTGTGCGAAGCACGTGCTTCATCTAAATTATTGAATGATTTCTTTTAAAACTAATTCTTATATTACAAAGATGGTTGCAAGTGAGCAAGGACTAATGTAGCGATTTATGAATGATATTAAATGTTTTTAAGAAACAATTAAATAAGATTATTTTGAAATTGATTATTATTTCTTTAACAAAAATCGAAGCAAATGAGATTATTTAAATAAATAATATTATTTATTTATTTAAATGGAAAGACGGGTTTGTTTTGATTAACGGGTTAATCATCTTTCAAAATTAACTAAGCCAACTGTTTTAACGGAAATTGATTATTTGATTTAATTAGTTTGTGCCAATTCTAAAACAATTTAGCGAATAGTTGTTTAACTTAACAAGATTTTAAGAGAAAATTTTGATATTTATCCCAGTTAATGATAAGGTAAATTTATAATAATTTAAAGGAATCACTTCTTTAATGAAGTTCATTTAAGTAAGTAATTGAAGTTAGTAATAAATATATATCAAATTTCAAAGTGAGTTCATGAACGGGTTTATATTTAAACCGAGGTGGGTCAATTAAGTTATAAATGAGATTTTTAAGCAAATGTGATAAGCTTAAAATAACTGTTTGAATTAAGACGGGGAAATCGATATGAAAAGGGTTTATATTAAACTAGAGTCATATAAACGAGTTTATAAAAGAGATGGAAAGTTTAAGCGTTAATTTTAAATTAACGTTACTTAATGATGGTATTAAGTAAAAGGGATGAGTTTTTGAAATAAGATTTTCTAAGGGAAATGATTGAAAGATTTAGAAAAGAATCTTATAATTGAATTGGGTAAAAATCGAGTAATTGGATTTGTAATAAAAATTCAGGTAATGAAACAAATAATTTAAAGACATTAGAGTTTAAAAGTTAATGTTTTATTAATCATTTACTAAATCAATAAATTTAGTAATGATAATATATTTCAAAAGGAAATTTCAAAAGTAATAAGATTTTATAAAATCGTATTTAAAAAAAATAGTGAAATTGTATTGGTTGGTATTAGAATGAATATGAGTTTTTGAATTACAATTCATATCCGTCTTAAGATAAGAATGTTGTTGATCAATGTTTGAGAGGTAATTAGAGTACCCCAACTCGAACGACTTCAGGATTATCGAAAGATGATATTAGTTGTTATAGTGGAGATGTTTGAAGTAATTTATTATGAGAAATAATAATATAATGTTATTCGAAGAATTTGGGAATATATAAAATGAGGTTCCAGAAATAAAGGGAATTAAAAAAGGGGTATGAAGTGATGTCTCCATAGTAAAGGAATAAATAAAAAGGCGAATGGTGGAAATATAACGATATTTTCCAAATATGGAGATGGGATTGGGAATGAGTTTATTCTTAAAAGGTAAGTAGCGATTATGATGTTCAATAACGAAAACAAAGGAGATATCGTAACGATTGTTTGAAATGATAAATTGAACTGGTTTCCCATTTTCAATTATAAGTAACATTGTAACAAATGATTTGAATTGATACTTAACGGGAAATGGGATAGATATTTTATAATATTTTTCTAAGTATATAAATAAAATGATTTGAGAATATTAATATATTAAAACTGATATATTATTTTTAATGGCCAAGTGATGTTGTGTAATAAACCAATGGATCTATTTTATTTTTATGATTGTTTATTTTGATAGTTAAATAACCGACTATCAAAATCTGGCCCAATGTTATTGGTACGGAAAGATCGGGATCGAATTTATATTCGAAAACCATTCCAACCAATAAATACGAATACGTTAAAGATGCTGATCGAGATGGAGCAATTGAAGACCGTAAATCTTCTTGAGCGGAAGAACTATTATCAAATATCTCTGGCTGATCCCTAGAGTTAACAATGATTCTGTTGTGATTGGAATCTACGGATTGCAAGGACTACTTGCTACTGATCTATAGGGTGATTCCTAGGATGTGGTAGGAGGGTACCTTCGGTTCATCTTGTTCCTGGATGACTTGTATGGACGAATGGCTGACAGAGTATTTCTTATGGATCACGTACGTTGATTTTTACAAACGTATTTCTGTTAATGGTGGAGAAGAGCACTTCCCTTAGCTTAATGACCAGAGTATTTTTGTGGACGTCAATTAGTGATTTGGCAGATCTGATAATGTGGCATTCAAAGTGAATGGTGGCCAGATGTTCTAAAAGTCGATTATAAACTCAAGCCTCATCAACCGGAAAATGATAAAAATCAAGCAGGCAGCATGGCTATGTGGGTCGCCCCCATTAGGATGTATAATCACCTATCTAGAGAAATTCCTTTTGCTTCTTAAATCTATCGATGCTGTCCCTTTTGGGAAACAATGGTTTGAGCCCAACCGTTGGTGATATACATTCGATACACTCAAGAGAAATGATTGGTTGGTTATGTGTGGGCTGGGTTTCAAAACGTTCTTGTTGAACCCAGTGTATTCCCCTCTAGAGATACACTATCGGCAGGTGGTTCCATACCTTGTCATAGTAGGAATCCAATCTATAATAAGCGCCCATGGTTTTGTTTGTATACCATATATGTGGAGCGTGAGATGCAAGTGTTCTGCTAGATTATATTTATTTATATTTAGACACTATTATAATATCAGAAGATATATATATATATATATGATTTCAAAAATGTTTTGGGTTATAGTAAGCTAAAAACCGTTTGTGTTTATGTGTGGACTAGTCTTACTATTATCCTTTTCTTTCGAAAGGATTTTGAACCTTAAAATCAATACGAGTGTTATTTAAACTTTGCGAGTTTTTCTCACTCTGATTCAGTAGACTGACGCGGTATTTGTAATGCTCGGGTTAGACCGGGTCGTACAGGTTCAGGTTATCGGATGCTATGAAGTACAGAAACGAGCTGGAAGAGTTTCAAACTTATGATGTTATACTATTATTATTCCGCTGTGTGTTTATATGAGGACAGCTTATTATAACTGTCTAGATGTATTGATGCACTCTGATGATTGTAAGTTTTTATCTCAAAGCTCTCAACAAAGTTTATTTCTATATTATATTTTGTTCCGCTGCGATGTGAGACTTTGATTCTTTGTTGATTTTTCTTCTTATTCTTCTATTCTAACTTTTTTTCCTATCTCACCCTCTAACTTCTTTCCAATAACTATCTGTGTTTTCGATTCTTATGTTCTGACAAGTAATACGGGATCTGTATTATTATTGGAATTCGGGCTCGAATTCCCACAGGTCGTTACAGTGGTATCAGAGCGAGGTTTAGAAATAACCTTGGCTCTGTGGTGTACCTCAATAGAGATGGGGTTAGCAATACCCTAGATTGAGTTGAGGGTACATATATGAGAGCGTATTTGTAAATTTTATATACAAATGTTTGGTATCTTGATATTTGATCGGTTCAAATTGAACTGATAAATTAATACAATATTGTTTTATAAAGAGGGTAATGGAAATAATTCTACCCAAATTATATTTTATATAGAAAGGAAATAATTTTATTAAAATTTTGATATTCGTATGTTTGATTGATTTTAATGAGAATTCAAATGGAATTATAAATTTGAATGTTTTAATAAAACCAGAAGAGAATTTAAAATATAGAATTTGAGAATTAAAATTTAAATAACTGATTAAATAAATCAGGAGTTAACTTGTAAATAAGTTAATATGGAACAGTTTGGTTATGTTGATTGTTGACCGTTTATCGGTTGAATGTTAGATTGATGGTATAAAATTCATCAATAGTTAAATAAATAGGAAACTAAGAGAATGAGTTCTAGTGTAATGGACTGGAAAAGAATCAAAATGAAATGAAACTGAAATGATTTAACTTTGTATCTGTTATTGGCATTGGACATTGAGTTAAGTGCAGGATTGGAAGACGAAGAGTTGTTAATTGCCGTGCTTCATGGTTAGAGTATTGATTGCCCGACAAATAGTTAAACCTTAATTATATTAACTTGGTGATTAAATTTATCTCCCTGAGTTGGGTAGCCATTTGGCTTTGTTTTCTTTTGATCAATGAAAGGCCCGAAGTGGCGAGTTTTGGTTGTTCAGGTCGAGCCGCATAGAGGAGGTGCTGGCAAATTTTTGTACAATTCTAAACGTAGATATTTGGTTAATATTTTAATGTAATTATTTTGAAAATAATTGGGTTCGAATCATTCTTCTTACTTTGTAATTTCGGGGACGAAATTCTTTTAAGGGGGGGTGAATGTAACGACCTGGATTTTCCAGCTATTTGATTTGAATATTTAAACTTGTTTTAAATATTTTAAATGGAAATATCAATGGATCAATAATATATATATATTGTTATTAAATGACTATCGAATGTTATATTTTTATTTAATTTAAAATGAGCGTGGAACGACGCGGTAGTTCGTAATATTGAGTTTTGAACATCAATTGATTATATAGAACCGTTTTAAGTCAGAATTCTATGAAATAAGAAACGTTAGAATCCGATTGATTATAATTTTCTAATGGAAGAGAAAAATCGAAATTTCAGCTAATATATTGTGAAATATGTCCAAATCAAATTTTAAAATAGTCACTATGGAAATCGTTTAAAATTTTAACGTTTATTTATAATTAAAAAGGGAATTATGTAGAATTTTGATATCGATTAACTCGACTACGACAATGTTGAGTTATAAATATATATGGGTTGAACTAGAAATGATATATATAATTTTATTCGGATATATATACGATAATAATAATTTGTTATTATTTAATTTAATTGTTTCATAATTTATTTATATTTTAACAATATTATATAAGCCATAGAAATGATTATTTTCCAAACAACCTCCGTTTTCGACGAAATGAATTTTATTGGAATGCGTATATTTAATTAGTGCTATATTTTGAATTTGGTGCCAAACGGAGTTGTTTTGTCGGTACGTTCAATTTTAAAAGTGAACCGATAAATAAACTGAAATTAAAATAGCATTCTTTTGCAAATGGAGTTAGAATTCAACAAAATTTATTCTATTTGAACTGTAACGTCAAGACGTAACGATGTCTCTATTTTCCTTACGTTTGGGAGTTGATATATGATGGTGCGCATATGTAACATACGACGATAAATAACGGTAGATGTTATTTAACCGTAGTAAACTAAACAGCTGCAAACCTAAGTAAATTAAGAATATATATATATGAACAAGTACAACACCTACCTAAGTCAAAATCAAATAGACCAGGAAATGAAAACTCCCCAAAACACGCATATGCAATTGTAAAAATCCAGTTTCCATCACGCTTTGGAAAAGAAATATCAACGCAGTATGTAGGCCTATTTTCAAGTATACACATCCTAGCTAGATTTCTCCTACCCTATATGCAAAGTCTTAATTGAAATATAAAAGGGTACACTTACTTCCATGAATTGCCTACCACCCTATATGCATGCAACTATGTGTTTTCACATCTACCTTGTTACTTAAATCCCAAGGATGTACTTCCATGTACAAACCGTCCACCCTCTTTCTGCCACTCCACACAGAGACCTACCTAGTGAGGTACACACAAAGCTATCAGCTACTATATACATGAAAAGAAAAGGGATGCTGCAAATGTACTCTATATAGACAACTACACCTTAATCTAATAAAAACCGCATACTGCAAATACGCTACAGTTACGAAATCAGCCTATACTATACTGTGTTCATTCTTTTCAAAACCAACAGCTACCCCCTTATGACTACCTATTTTTGAAGCTTGCGAATGCTATGTCAAGCCACCGAAATGGAGATTGAAACCATACCCTATCTAAGCCTACCTCATACCCGATTACGTGCGTGTCAAATTTAGTTTTCTTGTTGGCCAAACATCCCAACCTATAAATACAACCTGACTTCCTTTTCTTTTGGAAAATTATAACTAAACAGGGATACTTTCTTCTACATATAACCGAACACTCTCTCTCCCATATAAATTAAGAATTTCACGTCCGCTTCGCATTAATCAATGGCTGAATGGAAATAACTCAAGAAGGAAAGAGAGGAGAAGAGCAGTGGTGCTCCGACGTTTGGGTGGCAAGGCAGCTTGGTGGGGGAAGTTTCGGTGGAGGAGACCGACGTGCATGGTGATTTGTGAGGAAGGCGTGGTATTATATGTTGCGTGCGCGGAGGATACAGGAAAATGGAAGCTTTCAGGAGAAAGCTAATTCGGGGTAGAGGACAATGGTTCTGTAGCTTTGCTGTTTGGGGTGCGGTCCTTTTGAACGTGGGTTTGAAAAGGGCCTTGGGCCATGTTTTGTTTATATTAGAAAAATGAAGAAGAAAGCTAAAACGAAGAGGAGCAAAAAAGGGACGTCATGCAATGCATGGGGGAGGAATAGTTCGAAACTTTTGGGGTAGAAAGATAGATGCGGTGCAGGTTTAAACATTGACGAGGGATGAAGAATGAAAGGCCTTCGAGTTTTGTAACGACCCGGGGAAATTTCGACGCCCAAATTCCAATAATAATACATCAAACCGTATTTCTTGTCAGAACTCAAGTATCGAAAACACCAGATAGTTATTAGAAAGAAATTAGAGGGTGAGATAAGAAAGAAAGAAATAATAGAATAGAAGAAGAAGAACAACACATCATCATCAGAGTCTCACATCGCAGCAGAACAAAATATAATATAGAAATAAAAAAACATTATTGAGAGCTTGAAAAATACTTACAACATCAAAGTACATCAATACATCTGGACAGTTATAAATTTTTGTCCTCATATACAACAACCAGCAGAATAAATATATATACGTCTGAACTCCTCCAGCACGTCTTCTTGACATTCGTGTCATCCAAACCTAAAGCTGTACAACTCGGGCTAACCCAAGCATTACAAACGCTGTATCAGTCTAGTGAACCAGAGTGAGTAAAACACACTATGTTTGAATAACATCCATATTGATTTTAAAATCAAAAATCCTTTTGAAAGAAAAGGATAATAGTAAGACCAGTCCACACATAAAAACGAGTGGTTTTTACCTTACTATCACCCAAAACATTTTTGAAATTATATATTTCTCTGATATTATAATAGTGTCTAAATACAAGTAAATAGCAATCTAGCGGAACGCTTGCATCTCATGCTCCACATATATAGTATACAATCAAAACTGTGGGCACTTACTGGAGATTGGATTTCCAACTATGACAAGGTGTGGAACCACCTTCCGGTAGTGTATCTCTAGAGGCGAATACACTGGGTTCAACAAGAACGTCTTGCAACCCGGTCACACATGACCGACCACTCATTTCGCTTAAGTGTATCGAATGTATATCACCAACGGTTGGGATCAGCAACCGTTTCCCGAAAAGGGACAGCATCGATAGATTAAAGAAGGAAAAAGTAATTTCTCTAGATAGGTGATTATACACCCTAATGGGAGTGACCCACATAGCCATGTTGCCTGCCCGATTTTTGTCATTTCCCAGTTTGAGGCTTGAGGTTAGAATTTACTTTGAGAACAACCCAATATCTTTGAATGTCACATCGTCAGATCCGCCAAATCACTAATTGATGCCCACAAAAATACTCTTGGTATTTAAGCTAAGAGAAGGTGTCTTCTCTTCCACCTACAGAGATACGTTTGTAAAAATCAACGTACGTGATTCTTAAGAAATACTCTGTCAGACATTCGTCCATACAAGTCATCCAGGAACAGGATGAACTGAAGGTACTCTCCTACCACATCCTAGGAATCACTCTATGGATCAGTAGCGAGTAGTCCTTGCAAATCCGTAGATTTCAACCATGACAGAACCACAGTACATTTCTGGTTATAAATTATAAATTAAGTTTTTATATAGTAGACTTTGAAAACTATAGTAGTAAACCAGAGATATAAGTAATCCTTCCATTTTATGAAGATCTATGGTCTTCAACAGCTCTGTCTAGATCAGCGTCTGATATTTTCTTCATTTCGCATTTGCTAGTCGGAATGGTTTTCGAATATAATTCGATCCCGGTCTTTCGGAACCAACAATCGTATGGGTCAAATTTGATAGTCGGTTATTTAACTATCAAATAAGCAACCATTCAACCATAAAAATAAAATGGATTTACTGGTTCAATACTCAATAACACTTGGTCTTTTAAATTTTAAAAACTAAATAAAAACTTCTTAATCTTTGAATATCTTAAACTGCATTATTTATTAATATAAGAATGTTCGCAAATCCCTTTTCAAACACTTTGGAATTTATTGCATATATACATATACCCCCGACTTTGGGTTAATCAAACTTAACGTAAAACATTGTTACAAAAACTCTTTGGTTTTATATCTTGGAACAATAACAAATACTTATCCTCTTTTAAATAAAACTATTCAAACTCCTCCCCATTGATTTCTTAACTTTATCAAAATCGTTATATTTTTACCAAATCTCCTTTTATTTACTTACATTGGAAATATTATTTTATGTTCTCAAAATATTTTTATTTCCATTACTCTGGATTATTATAATAATTCCTCGAACCCTTTTTCATAATAGGAAACATTTCCATTTCTTAATTCTCTTGTCTTAACTACTTATCAACCCATATGATACCCCTTCTAATCCATTCAACCATTTCTGTTTTTAAAATCTTGTTTCAATCCCATTCATTCTACTTTATTCCATTATTTATTATCTCAACTCAAAACCAACGTTTTAATTTCATGCCCCCTTTTACTAACCTTATTTACCCAACTCAATTTAATATGAAACCCTTTTTATTCTCGATTTTCCTTCGCTTAATTCAAATATTAAATAAAACCTTTATTTAATCTATCACATCCGCTTGAAATCTCATTTATAACTTTGTTATAAAACTTCGGGCTTGACCATGAAATCCGATCATCAATCTTTTCTAATTCAATTGGTTTTATACCCAACTCGATTATTGACAAAAATGGATTCCCATTAAGTACTAATCACTTAGATCCTTATTAATAAAGATACTGACTTATTCCATTATCAACTGTTGTATAAGTAGTTAATTTCCTTTATTACAAAAATAATTAATCATATCTCTTAAAAATCTTATTAACATTTACAAATATTCGTTAAATTCTTTCATTAGGTTTATTTAATAATAAACTAATTTAATTTCATGCTCAATCCCCATAAAAACATTTGATTCAAACACGGTTATCTCGTTAACCAAATCCAATTTATTCTCTTTAAATTAATTAATGGTATAATTAATTCAAATAATTCCATTTAGTCCAACTCTTAACCCGTTACACTAAATTCTGCTCATCTGCTTATAATTGTTATTAACATAACATAATAATTTTCTTTATAAAACAATTTAATAATTTCTTATAAACTTTGAATAATAAATAATTATTTCCCTTTCAAATAACTTTTATTCAAATTAACAGATTTAAAATCTAATTTCAGTTGTAAAATAAATTTTATAACTTCATTACCGTCAATTCACTTGACGGTAAATAAATATTTATAAAGCAATTTATTTATAGGCCACATGCTGCCAATTACCCAACCAATACCGTTCAGTCGTTAATAACAAAAACAAACGTTGAATTTAGATTCAACGATCAATACACAAATCAATCATCAAGCCAAGTTGGTCAAACAATTCTTATAATGTGATATGGAAATAAACAATAAAATTGAGGAATCCTGTTGGATCCCTCCAATCTGTTCTTCCGTGCATCCAAATATGTAGTCTCAAATAATATTCAATTTAATAAACAGATATAATATTCATCCATAAATAAACAACAGTAGTCCAATCATCCATATTTTTATTTAATACGTTTATATTATTATAAATGTAACCAACAAGGTAAGTTACCTCTTTGGAATTAACCTTTAAAATAATGATTAGATTTCAGTTAAATCGAACTAATGTTTAAAGCAAACAATTCAATCAATATATAAATAAACAATCAGCATACCACAAACAATTATCAAGCATTGTAACGACCCGGATTTTTGGTCGATTTATTTTAAATATTTAGTATGGTTTTAAATATTGAATTTATAATATAAATGGTATTTTATTGGGTTATCGATTAAATAATCAAAATACGATTTATTTTGATAATTATCGAAATACGAGGACTGAAATAATTCAATTCGAAATTAGAATGGAGTCAAAACAATTCATATTATCAATATAAATTCTATGTAGTTATAAACGATAATAATTATTATTTTATTTTCAAGCAATTAATGGTTTTGAATTTAATTCATATTAG
The DNA here is from genome assembly GCA_030737875.1 of Allium sativum. Lineage (NCBI taxonomy): Eukaryota > Viridiplantae > Streptophyta > Magnoliopsida > Asparagales > Amaryllidaceae > Allium > Allium sativum. The sequence goes on from CM060919.1 coordinate 663,962,048, forward strand.
TTTAAATTAATATCTTCTCCATATGATCAAATGGGGTTTTGAAACTTGTCCTGGTGTGTCCGGAATAGTGGTATAACCCTAGAAATGTCGGTCGTTGTGTTCAAAAAGGAGTTCGCAATCACGGGGTATTTTAAAATTGAATAAACACTGTACTAGTTAATATCTGGCCGTAATATACACTGTACGTGCTAAGACCTACCCCAGGTAAAATCCTACCTAAGAAAAGACCTACCTGAAGTTCCTTAACACTGAAGTTTCTTCCTCTATAAAATCCCAATGAACCTCCCTTAACCTCTCTTCTATTTTCTGCGTTCATAAGCAAATCAAGAATCAAATGGTCGCTCCCCTCAATTTCTTTCTGAAAACCAAAATCAAAAGCAGCTCCTCCCTTTTAGAATCTTTCCATTTACGTCGACCTAGGTGACGGATTTTTGGGGGGGGGGGGATTCGCGACAACATTAAGGGGTTTGAAGTTCAAATCTCGTTCGATCTCGGGTTTGTCGCACGATGTTGAGATGGAATCGAAAATTGGAATCAAGGAGTTGGGGTTCGATTTGAAGCAGGTGCAAGGCAGACATCTGTGAGGAGGCATCCATGCATCAGAAGATGGGGCTCGCGATTCTTATCACTAGGATTTAGGGTTTCAGTTCGATACTAAGAGTCGCGGTGACTTCTGAGGATGGACAGTAGAAGTTAGGGGAGTTCGATCAGTTAAATTTTAAGGAGTTTCCTGATCATGTCAGTGATTGGTTTGGGGTGCGCAGCAATTGATATTAGGACGTGGTAATGATGGAGACAAGGAGGAAGTCAACATCGATACTTGGGTTTTGGTGGCTGTCAGTAGGAGATCAAAGAGGGGTAAACGCTGGGTAGTTAAAGCAGTGGAATGGGGGTTCGAAATACTGAACTGGAGAAGACAGGTTACAAAGGAGATTGAGTTCTGAAATCTTGGAAACAAGATAAGAATGAGGAATTTTTGATAAGGCCAGGTATAGATTTGTGGATAGAGAAAATGATACAGGAATGAAGGTAATTTAAATAAAATTAGCTAGTTAATGTTTTCTTATTTAAATTAAAATAGTTTAATCCAAATTCATAAATTTTTATATAATGTCATTTTAACGAAGGAATATCTTATTAGGATTATACGAGAAATTTCTTAAATGAAGTCAGTCAAGAAATTCACAGCTGCAGATTACATAAGCTGAGATAAAATTTGGAATCACAACGGATCGAATAAAAATCATCAGTGAGTAAATCTCACTCACAATTTTATATTTAAATTTATTTTATTGAAAAAATATAAATTTGTTGGTTGCTTGGGTGCCTGAATGAATTGTTGAATTTTTGTGGTTATTGGATATTTCCCGCAATACTATTAGCGGATGCCCGCAGTATCCTTAGCGGAAGACCCTACGTCCACGTATATAAGTGGATCCCCTTTTATACCGCGATATCCTGCCACGAAGCAGGATGGGTATTATTCCTGTTAACTAACGTCTGTGGATGCAGGGAAAACAGGTTGGAGGGATCCAACCGGGTTCCTCAAAAATATATTATTTGTTTGTTTATTTGCTTGCATATATACTGTCATATATGATGTGTTAGAAAACCTGAAATAAATAATTTAGTTGTTTGGTGTTTAAATATCAATGGGCCTAAGTGTTAATTTATAAAAATACCCTGAAAGGGTTTTTTGAGATTTAAAGGGGGAATCTATTTTTCTAAAATAGAATTTGAATTTTTTAAATAGATTTGAAATATAAACTTGTTTTGAAAAATAAAACAAGTAATTCCTTTATAAACGAAGTTATAAATAGTTTTTTTATAAACGAAGTTTATAAATGAAGTGAAATGGATTATCATTGGATAATTCAGAAAATAGAAATACAAGTGTGACTTTGGGAAAGGAAAATATATTTTTCCAAAGAAGAAATATTTATTTGAAAGAAAGACGTGTTTAATGATGGTATTTGTAAATAGAAATAAAGTGAGAAAAGTTATCATTGGATAATTTGAATATTTAAATTCAAATGTGAATTTAAAAATAGAAATGGGAAAATCGTTTTAAAGAAATAAACGATGCAATTTATTCTGATGTTCAGAATAAAATTGAACGAAAATAAATCGATAAGGATTTATGATTTGAATTCGATTAATTCGAATTTTATTTAAGTAGAAGTCAAATTGAAATTAGAATTTGAATATATAGAATTTGAAGAGAATTTGAATAGATAGAAAATTCAAATAGAAACTCAAATGGAATTCAAATATAGAATTTGAATATAGAAAGTGAAATGGAATTTGAATAAAGAAATTTTAAGTAAATATAGAATTTGAACATAGAAATTCAAATGGAGTTTGAATATAGAGAATTTGAAATAGAATTGAAATAGGATTTCAATATAGAATTCAAATAGAGTTGTAAGGGAAATTTGAGTACAGAATTCATATAAAGTTGAAATGGAATTTGAATATTGAATTCAAATAGAATTGAAATTTAAATATAGAAGATCAAAGTATAAATAAATATGTTACCGAGTAAGTGAAAATCGACGATTTTAGACAATAAGAATTTTTGAGTTGAATTGGAAAAAATTGATTTGATATATATTAAAAATATATTAGAATGGAGTTGAATTTATTTTAAATGAAGTTTAAAACGTTTATATATTAAATATAATTAAAACGAACTCGCCGCAACGCGGTAGTTCGTAAATTGGTGATTCGAACTTCAATTGAATATACGGAACTCAATTGAAGTCGGAATTCTTTGAAACAAGAATCGTCAGGACCGGTTTGATAATAGTTTTCTAATGGAGGAGAAAAATCTGGATTTCGTCGAATAGATTTTGAGTTATATCAAAATCAAATTTTCAGAAAAACAACGCCATAACCATTTAAAAACCATAACGGTTTATTTAATTTTATAAAAGGATTTTAAGCGAATGAAATCCGAATTTCTATTTAGAAAATTTCAGATTTGAGTTGTAAATTATATGTGAACTCAAGTGGAGTAATGAATTGATTTTTGAAACAGAAATCAGATTTTTGATTATTGAATAGAATTAACTAATTTAAATAGTAATTAGTTAATGAGATTTTGAATTGATATTGGGCTTTGAATAAGTGAATTCGATTTGAAAATTTATATTCGAAATTCAAAAGGAAACTAGAATTGAAATTGAAATTCAATTTGGTTATGAGCGAGTTAAATATTTTATTTGAACATGTTATGTTCAAACAAAGAAGTGAAATAGGCAAAGTAGCTAATTTAAGAATAAATGAGCGAAACTGAATTCAAATGATTGGATTGAGTTGGAAACAGGTGAGCATGTGTTAGACAGGTATGGGATGAAGTATATGAAAATTTTAATTTATGTGCCCGACAAAAAGGTACATGTTTAAATTCATATATGAGATTTTATGCGCCGTATCGGCAAGCCGCTTGGCTTTTTCTTTTTCTTTTGGATTGGTGAGGGCCATGGAAGGCTATTTGAAATATCCCGATGCTCCCGGTACAAAGGAGGTTATGGCGAAATTTTCCAGAAATTTAAGGAGTTAGAATATTATTAAGAAAAATTTGATAGTTAGAAATAAATGTATCAATATATATATATATATATTGAATTCGATAAGGAAACGAATTTAAAATAGGATATTATAAACAAAAAGGAAATCGATAGGCTGGTAATAGGAAGAGAAACATATATACGTCTAAAAATGAATAATTGGTTTTTATAATGTTGATCATTCGGGAAAAGTGGTTTTGTCTGTTTTGAAGTTAATGATGTTTTCAGTCAAGGTCTGAGAGGTAGTTATACCCCAACTTGATTGATTTCATTTTTAATCGATAAATGGCAAGATCCAGTCTCGAAGAGAAGTGTTTGAAAAAGAGTTAGTTGAATAAAATATTTTGGGTTGTTGTAACAATGTTTCACACAACATTCGTTTTAACCCAAGTGATGGAATTTCGGAAATATAACAGTAAATATTTCCTGAGTATAATTAAAGTAGTCGGGAAAGAGATAAGTGATTGAAATTGTTTTCAATTACAAATAGAATATATTTTCTAACTATAGAAAATAATAGAAGGCGATATATGGAAATGTTTTCCAAATAGCGTAAGAGGCCAAGATGATTTTCGAAATTATTTGGTTAACAAATATTGATAGAGAAGTGAATTAATTAACAAAATTTTAATTAACAGGCCCAATGATTGATTGATGTTATGGATGAATGGATGTTGTTTTCCTTTGATAGTTAAATAACCGACTATCGAAGTGTTTACCAATATCGTTGTCAATATGGGGAGACCGGTTGGATTATTATCCGAGAACCACTCTGTATTGGCAGTAGCATTGCGAATCAGGTTATATGAAGATAATCGAAGATGGAGTAAAGCGCAAGGGATTTTTCTATTAATAGAAATTGTGCCTTCGGTTTCGTTCAATCCCAGAACGAACGTATATGGACGAATGTCTGACAAAGTATTTCCAATGATCAAATATGTTGGTATGTATAAATATATATGGTTGCAACGGATTTATTCCCTTAGCATAATATCCAGAATATTTGTGCAAATCAATTAATGATTAACGGATCTGACAATGTGGCATTCAAAGTGATTGTGTTATAAATGAATGGCAAGTGAGCGTAGCCTTAGGCCTCAACAACCGGGAAATGACAAAAATCGGGCAGGCAGCATGACTATGTGGGTCGCTCCCATTAGGGTGTATAATCACCTATCTAGAGCTTCATTTAATTCCTTATTCTATTCGATGCTGTCCCATTCGGGAAATGGTTGTTGATCCCAACCGTTGGTGATATACATTCGACACACTCAAGCGAAATGAGTGGTCGGTCATGTGTGGGCCGGGTTGCAAGATGTTCTTGTTGAACCCAGTGTATTCGTCTCTAGAGATACACTATCGAAAGGTGGTTCCATACCTTGTCATGTTGGAAATCCAATCTCCAATAAGCGCCCTGCGGTTTTTGATTTTATATTATATATGGAGCGTGAGATGCAAGCGTTCCGCTAGATTCTATTTATTTGATTTAGACACTATTATAATACCATTGGATTTTTGTATCAAAGTGTTTTGGGTTATAGTAAGGTAAAACCCGTCCATGTTTATGTGTGGGCTGGTCTTACTATTATCTTTTCTTTTGAAAGGATTTTTAAGTTAAACAATTGGTTGGAGTTTACTCACACCAGTCCCATGACTGACCCAGAGTTTATTTTGTTTTGTTTTCCCTAAACTCTTGGGTGCCCAACTTTGTACGGGCAGTCAAGTAGTCGGGATTTTGCAGATTCATTTGGAGGAGCTGGAAGCAGGAGGCTTCACCAGTTAGCTATAGACTATCATATATTCCGCTATAAACCATGTTTGTATCTGGAAACAGGTGTTTATAACAGTTCCAGGAATAACTGTTGTGCTCTGATGATGGTATGTATATAAAGTTACCGATTTGTATTTTCAAAAGTTATGTTATATAATATATTTAATTTGTTCCGCTGTGAGATTTGTCTTCTTTGTTTTCTTCTATTCTAATATTTCTTTCTTTCTATTTCTCATCCTCTAACTTCTTTCTAATAATGATTCGTATTTCTGTGCAATTTGGGTTGGACTTGTGGTGTTATTAGTCAACTCAGATAGTACGGATTTGCGGGCCACCACAAGCATAGCACACGAAATTAAACCCAACTCTTAAAAAATATAAGTGGATAAAAACTGAGTGAGTTAACTCACATGATTTGTTTGTTGAACGATACGGTTACAGTTAAATTCCACTGTAATTTCCCATTATCTCCAAATCTGTCCAAACTGCTCCCAGTATGTAGATCTCGTTGTTACGGTAGCGATGCAAGTAGTTTTGTTCCATTCTGCTCACGGAGTAAAAGTTATCAACGTTATAAGTTATACGATTATAATAACTTAATTAACTTTATAATTATATTTAATTTAGCAAATTACTTGATTAAAGATGAACCAAATATTTCTCTTCTTTATCTTGTTATCTATTAATCCAGCTTTTACCATTTCATGATGGCCAAATATATTATATTAAATTATGCTCTCGACCCCTCGAAAGCTAAACAGTCCGTGATGTAAATTGTTAAACAAATATGAATGGCATTCTAGAAAAATTCGCAGTTCTTAATTGTTCGAAAATGTGTTTACACATGTTCAAGCAAAGAACACCGAAAATAGCAGCAAACATAGGGCCTGAAAGTTTGAAATGCTGGATCCAAAATGGGAGATACCAAATACCCAAAATAACAATGGAAGTCTACTTCTTAACACTCTCTGTCCTACATCACACGCTAAATGCAAAATGGATAAACTTGGACATAACTTTAACATTAATATAGCATCTTATTAACCCTTCAAATGATATCTTCTTTCCATATACATTATCTAATGATCTGACATCATGCTATGGTTTTAAAATCATACCTTACTTGCATTTTGAACCTCGTTGCTCGTGTAACCATCTCCGTTATGACCCAACTATTTCACCAATTTGTGCTGCTCTTTTTTTTCGGTCTGCTCCAGTATTGTATACCCCCTCGTTGTCTTCTTTCAACATGTTATGCCACTGCCAGTGCCACGTTAATACCGTACTACTTCGCTTCTTCTTCTTTCCAGTGTATCTAGTATGCCTCTTCTCAAAAAGAAATGGCTTGTGCCATGCAATGCAACCCTCCCATGCGATATAAATCCGCGTCCCCTTACACCTTCTCTGTCCTTCTATTTTTTCTTACAACATGCCCTTCGGCACTCCTCCATTTAGTTCAAAAACTTCCCTCATGCACTGACCTTCTCCACGCAAGCAACTGTGCCACCATGGTCTGCTCCACCACACAAGCATCAGTCCTCCCCCATTTCACTGTTGTTTCCCTTCACAATATCTGCTGCAAATTTCCGAATGCCAAGTACAGTCCCACGTCTTTCCTTCCACCATTCATTTTCTTCATGCACTGTTTCTTTCTTTTGTTTGCTCCATTCGAAAATAACTGCACCAACTTCCCACTTTATATGTTGATCACACCGCCTCCCCATGCAGTTATCTCAACACACGACATGACTTCCTCCCCCACAGTTCGAATTATTGTGAAATGAAGTATTGTGTTTACAGAAAAAGACGGCTTTTGATTTTCAGGGAGAAAGAATTGTTTTCGTATATTTTTAAAAGTAGAGTTCTTTTGATTTTCCTGGAAATAGAGGAAACAGGTGTATTTATAACGAGAAACTACGTGGTCGGCAAGTTTTAGGGGGTACGACTAGGTCTGCAATTATTTAGGTAGCTATGTATATTCATTTATTGAATCGTAGAAAATATATGTACGGGGTTAAGTTGGTATTCAGGTGGGTAGTTCCTTAGTGCTTAAGCGATTAGATTAGGTAGGTATGCAGACGTAACGAGGATAGGTTAGGGTATAGCTGATATGAATTTTCTTTTCCCTTTGCTCAGATTGATTGAAATTAGCATGTGCGCGGGTAGCTGTGAGCGAATTTTCCTTTCAAACAGGTGCTAGGCAGAGCAGCTGTAACACCCCACGTCCATTAATGTCACTTACAAAGGGAATGCATTAACTTCTATGGAGTGTTTTAAGTGAGTATGGAACATAAACTTAACAATAGGACAGATATAAACAGTACTAAAACTTTAAAATTTTGTTCATTGCAGCGGTAAACATATAGGTTTGATTACATCATCAAAAACCAGAGTCAAAGTACATAATATCCATCTTGACTAAATCAAAGTACATAAGTTGAAAGACATAATCCCCAAAACAAAATAGCCATAAATAAGAGAGGCTGAACTTTACTTCAGCGATCCAAGCAATCTTCTAAAAGCAAGAAATACAGTTGTCCAAAATCAAGCTCCACTGGTGCTAGTTCCAACCTGAGCACCTGGGGGTGGGGGGAAGGAAGAAAAGAGGAGGAAACAAAGGGGGTCAGACATAAAGTCTGGCGAGTGCGATAACTTTAACAATATAATTAACAAAATAACTAGGCTAAGGCATAAGTTGGAAAATAACGAAATGGCTGTGAACAATTGGGTATGACAGAGTAAACATGGAAATAAGATGAACTAAGATAACGTTAAAGCGCACCTAAACCACTATAAGATAATAACTATACTGCACCACCACTACTATACTATACTGCACCACCACTAGTCACCCTAAGGTTGATCCCGCCTACAAAACTTAATAATGATAATGGTAGTTTCATGCATCCCTAGTTGCCTTCATAGGTGTCACCTTCCCCTATCTCCACTAGGTGTACCCACTACCCCCATTCGATCGGCTCCCTAACTCGTAGATACCCGTGTCGGCCCCACAGTGGGGTATATCACTCCCTAAAGTGGCAACCCGATACCACCAATAGTGCACGGCTTATACCTACACGATGCAACAACGTCTTACCTACCAGCCCGGGTCCACACACGCATATGAACCCGTTGGACTTGTGTTGCCACCGCTAACCCGGTTTGGCCTCTTACAGTCAAGCCCAGTATGCGTTTCCCATCCTCGACTTGGGTCGAGCCAACAAAGATACGTATGGGTTACTGGTTGAAACAGGCCCCCATTACTTGGCACAAGCTATCCACCTAAGCTTGGTCCCCTCTAGTACATCCCACTTAACCCTCTTCTTATTCATGTTCACTTACATGTTTCAATTTTTGTTTAAGTGTTTCTAATCGTATTTCAAATGCCACCCAAGGCACCCACTAGATTCCACATGCCACCCAAGGCACCCACTTAACCCCCTCATGTCCCACTACATGTTTAACTGGTTAAGTGTTTCTTAATTCATTAAGACCGTAACTTTATAAAGACCTCTCACATTAGACTGGCATTTGTGGAAGCTGGATTTGCCGGGCGGGTCCGGGTAGTCTTACACCACAAACGAGCCTAACCTCATGTCTTTACAACTGTTACGCATTTAATTTATGCATAAGACCTCCCACATTAGACTGGCATTTGTGGCAGCTGGATTTGCCGGGCAAGTCCAGGAAGTCTTACACCACAAAAGAGCCTAACCTCGTGTCTTAGATGATTAATTACACAAAATTAATTATTCCCCAATTTGAATTAATTTCCCTATTCAAATTATCAATCAATTCCAAATTTAACTATGGCCATAATTGACTCAATTTTTCCATCTATTTATGGTATGCAAAATCATACCAATTTTCATCACAAATTAATTTTATGCCATTTAAGGCATTTATGCCAATTCTCAATATTAAATCTTTTAATATTATCCCATTTCCCCATGTGTACGTTCGTTCGTTTTACGTAAAATATACGTTAGACTCGAATAGTCTAACTCATGGAATAAAGAGAAAACATCACAATATACATATAGATAAAACTAGATCTAAACATAGGGGTGAACTTGCATGTGTGAATGAGGTTCTACATCTAAAACTTGCATAGGACAAAGTCACAAACTTGAATAAAACAACATATGTCATAGATCCAAATCTAAAGGTGCGAACTTGTTTAGGCAACAGTCATAAACTTGCATAAATCATGTATGTCATAGGTCTACATCTAAAGGTGTAAACTTGCATAGGCAATAACTACAAACTTGCATAACATGATTCATATTCCAAACACATATATTTATATAAACTTGCATATGTGATTTATGCAACATAACGATGGTGTAAACTTACATCTAAACATATAAACTAGCATGTAAAATTTAGCATATAACTCACACATGACATAGACTAACTTTAGATCAAATTTTTACATAAACTAGATGTCATGAAACATGTAAGGTTACATATAATTTTCCCTAACTTGCATATGATTCATGTCTCAATCAAAATCTAAACTTGCATACATACTTATGATTTGTCATATGAATCAACATAACCAAACTAGCATATGAAACACCATTATGACTTGATTATACATAAGCCAATCATAAAATTACAACATAGATGATCACAACTTTACAACATAGATGATACGTCATAAAATTTACAACATAAATGATAACATCACAAAATTACAACATAGATGATAAAATGCTGTCAATAATTCACAACATAACCATATAATCCGCATCATAACTTAATCTAATTAAATTGCTAATTATTTTATTAAAGAAATCGAACTCACAACTCAAAGAAGGTCTTGAGTTCTGAATTCTGAGTTCTGAAGTTGTATTAGCTTTCCTTTGAAGAAGATTCGTTGTTAAAGTTGAAAAGGATTGAATTAGATTAGCTTTCTTCCTCTCTAATTGGTGGCGGATATTCTGAGTTGCAAGGTGACGGCATGGAGGCCATGAATCTAATTTTTAATTTGATTTTAGGTTTTGAGTCTATAGGTGTTTTTATAGAGTTTAGGATTAGTTTAAGCCGTCCGATCAACCCAGAATTAATCCCAGCCAATCAGAGCAGATCAGAAACCCTAATGAGTCAGCATACAGTCATTAACATGTCACCAAACAAATCTGCCCGGGGGAGGGGGGGCAGGTCGACCTGGTCAGGGTAGGTCGACCCTATGGTCGACCTGGCCCTGGCGGGAATTTTCCCGCCTAGCCTGTCTGACTCTGAAATTTTGAATTTTGAAATCTGTTTTCAATTTTCTGAAACATCCGATGGCCATAACTTCTTCATACGAAGTCCAATTCACGCAAACTCAGACTCTATCTCAACCATAATTCCGAGACGAACAAAATGGCGCAACCCGTTTCCCTTAATTCTCATGTCTGAGATTAGTTATTATTTAGTTTGTGAATATTAATGTTAACAGAAATACGGGGTGTTACATTCTCCCCTCCTTAAAGGATTTCGCCACCGAAATCTCCAAGTTAAGGAGAATGCATATCCTACCATCCAAACAACCATCTACTCAACCATCAAACACAGGCATCCAATGTCCTTATAAAATTCCTAATGATGTATGAACATATGCAAAAAGTGTGTGTATATGTTCTCTATCTAATGCAAAATCCGGCGGTCTACTGATTCAGTTGACCTCCTTAATGCAAACCATGATAGTGCCATGCGTCCATTATGTATGCGAAAGAATCCTATCGATACATATCATTTCTACATGTGTGCACAGCCATTCATCAAAATGCAGCATCCATATGATAGCACAACCATTATACATCCATCAACTTAAATATGCACACACATTTATATGCAATATGCAATATGAAGTGACTGAGCCGATCTAGTGCCTAAAGTGTGTGTATATGCATCCACGAGCAACCACTAGCAAAGACTTGCATCCACATGCATCCATCATACATAACATGTCTCAAACACATGTTTCAACCATAGGACTACCCAATCTAAAGGTCAAAGATACTAGCGAGAGGACATACTAAAGATAAGATAAGTATAAGCTAAGCGATAAAGGAGAAATTAAAAGACATACCCTCGAAAAGAAAAGGGTACAATGAATGCATCTTCTCTTCCGTCTCCCAGGAAGCGTTGCTCTCATCATCTCCCCATTGCACTTTGACTAGCCTGACCTCTCGATTCCTCAACTTCTTAATCTCCGACCCAAGAATGCACGTAGGAGCTCATCGAATCGTCGCATCACGCTCTATCTCCACCTCTCTAAGCAAGCTCGGCTTTACCACTTCTGCGGTCTCGTGCAAGAACTTCCTCAAATGTGATACATGGAATACATCGTGTACACCACTAAGTCTCTCGGGCAACTCCACTTTATACGCCATCTTCCCAATCCTCTCCTTAATAGGAAACGGCCCTACGAACCTTAGTGCTAACTTCCCAATGGACCCAAAGCGAACAACGTTCCATAATGGAGACACCTTGACAAAGACCATGTCCCCAATATCAAACTCAAGATCTGTCCTCCTCTTGTCCGAATAAGATTTCTGCCTATGTTGCGCCGTCTTCATCCTCCTTCGAATCAAATCGATCTTTTCCGAAGTCTCTCTAATCATGTTGGGCCCAAGCAAGACCTTATCTGTAGACTCCCACCAACATGTAGACGAACGACACGGTCGTCTGTAAAGAGCCTCGAACGGTGCCATGCCAATGCTAGACTGAAAGCTGTTATTATATGCGAACTCCACCAACGGAAGATGTTCCTCCCATGTGCCTCCGAATTCTAAGACACATAACCTCAATAGGTCCTCTAGAATACGATTCACCCTCTCGGTCTGGCCGTCCGTCTGTGAATGGTATGCGGTGCTCAAACATAACTGAGTCCCTACCGCCTCTTGCAAGCTCTTCCAAAATTCGCTAGTAAAGATAGGACCGCGGTCGCTCACTATGCTAGAAGTAACACCGTGTAAACGAACTATCTATCGAATGTATACGGAGGCTAACCATGGAGCAGTCCTTTTACTCTTCACGGGAATGAAATGGGCGCTCTTAGTAACACTACACCATAAAGCCTATTTTGTCACTCCCCCATCCTCTAAATATGATACGGTCTATAACCGTATCAAATTAGAGAGGGCTTTGAACCGTGCTTATCCATTTAGAAAAGGCTTAAGGCCTGGTTTGAATTTAAACCACTTATTGACCGTATCAACCTAGGGTTAAAATTTTCCACGCAGACGTGCTCCCCCTTTTTTTTCATTTCCCTCTCACGAGATCTATTTCCCCCCTTTTTTCTAATTTCCCAAAACCGTGCCCTCTGTCGAATTGCGATCGAAATAGGTTGGAAATAGAAAAAATTTCTGCTCTCAGTTTTACGGATCTGGTAAATACTTATTTGATTCGATTATTATTTGTTTCCATACCAAGTTTTAGGGTTACATCGCTAGTGTTTATTATATTGTTATGGATTTCATGGATTTCATGTTTTAGGGTTACAAATCTGTCCTATTTCAATCTTTGATTTAACCTTTACTGTTTCTTCCCAGGTTTGCATTCGACTCATTGAATTATCACGACAAATACGTCGGTCATTTGCAACTGTTCGACTTAAAAAGTGCTGGTCCGCCTGATTCCTAATTTAAAGGTAACTAATTTATCCTCCATATATACAAACACAGCTATTTCATGGATGATTGATTTGAATTGTGCTATTGATTCAAGGTAACTAATCTATTGTGAACCGTATTGATAACAGTAACTGATAATTTTGTCATATTTAAGTTAATTGATCGTATCTTATTTAACCGATAACGACGTCAAGTCATTCAAAAAAAAATTGAGTACTAAATTATATAATTTTCTATGTATTTCTAAAGCCCAACGATGAGGGTCATGAAGTATTTAAAATGATGCTTCTACAATTGGGTACGATTATCATTGGTCATTGTTAAGCAAAAATATAGTAAAAAAACACAATAACTAGGCTTTACATATATGTAACTAAGAAACATAATGTTAGACCAGTAGCGGAAAATTGAGTTAATCTTTGGAGATGTAGTCGAAAAATCAGAAGACAGTCCTTCATTTGTAACCGAAGCAATGTTTTTTCTTCACTAAACCAATTCATGAAAGTCATTTCCAGGTGATTTTATACGTTTTTGTCATACACTTGTGCTATTACAATTTTTTACCAATCACCAATTACAGTCAAATGTAACATTCTCTGAGATTATGTACATGATGGTTAGTTTGAATTCAATTATGCATCTGATGCTATCTATCTTCTTGTAATATCATTTTCAGATTATGCTCATAGAAATATCAAATAATATTATTTTCAGATTACGGTTGCTTGTTTAAAACTGTGGCTCTCTCTCTATGTTTCTCTATATGGCTTAGATTTATGGGAATTGTACTCACCTATGGTTAAATTGATAATTCGGAACCCATACATGTTGCAACCCGAACATAACATTTGCTGTAACTTTTTAGAAGCTATAACAAACAAGTTTCAGGGTTTTATGTGAATTATGACACTAGGAACATAAATCATCTGAAGGAGTAACTATTTAACATTTAGATTGTCAATTATTCATTTTAGATATACTGTAAAACCACTGGAAGGTTGACTGCCATGTATTTGTTTAGGGATTGTATATTTATCAAAATTTGTTATTACTGAGTTGGCACACAATATGTGTTAGCTTACTAATACAGGTGAGTTAATAACCAAATCCTCAGGTGATAATATGGGAAAATTGGGATAACATGTTCAAGTGATTTCAGAAATTTCTAACAGTAGTATTTTCCTGTCTACACTTAAAACATTTTCCGACATTAAGCTGATTGCTTGTGATTTATGTATTGATGTCTACGTTGGTGTTCATGTTTGTAGTGTTGTGTATGCTCTTTGTATGAGGTTAGTTCATGCTGTTTAGTTCATAGGGTATGTTAGTCCACGCCGTTAGTTCACTTATATGGGATATTAGTTCATGCTGTTAACCCATATATATATATTTATATATATATTAGTTTTGCTGTAAATCAGTGAACCGTGTGTTCTACTTGATCACGTATGTTACATTTAGTATACTTTATCACGTAGTAAACATGCATGTTACATTTACTGTAAATCAGTGAACCTTGTATTTGTATCCAACATATAAGTGAGTAAATATAGTTTTGACAGTAATGTAGGCATGTATATGTATATATATTTTCATGTATGTTACATTTAGTTAATTGTCACTGAAATGGCATTTCTGAAACCAAATTGTTCACCATAAAACATAGAACAGCACCTCTTCATTGTATATGTTGGACCACTTCTTTAATGCCTAATTTGCCATATGTTCCCTGTTATAACTCAAGTATACTTGCCATTGTAGTGGGTTCCCTATAAAAAAAGTATATGTGTCACACTCTTGCTATTTCTGAAAATTGCGTATACTACTTTTACTACCCTATTCCATGTCTGTCCTGAACCTTGTGTTCTACTTGATCATGTATTAGCTGGTTTTCATCAGAGCTGTTGCACTCCATGTTTGCCTATCACTTGATACTTTGGCAGGTTCTTGTCGTTCGACCATGTTCATGCTGAATCCATTTATTCATTTAAATGAAATGGCTGAACCATACTTTGCTTAAATGAAATCGTAGAACCCATTCACATATGTATACACTATTGAACCATTTTCTTACCTAAATGAAGTTTGCTGAAACTTCCCTGAACCATTTTGCTGAACTGTTATTTCTAAACCATTTTGTTCGCTAAACTGTTATCGATGAACCATTAGTGCTGAAATGTTATTGCTGAACCATTATTACTACGTTGTCATTGCTCTTATTCAGCCCAGGATGTTAAGGCGATGTATCCGTATACTCTAGGCTTTTTAGCATCATCAACTGAACATAGATATTCCATGCTCATTTTAAAGAAAAGTAATTATATCTTAAACCCTCTATATGTTCCATCCTTTTACTAATTTTATAACTTTATTGATGATATTTAGCTATATATGAATTTCTGTTGTAGGTTTCAGTAGTTTGTCTCAATAGTTTATTTTGACCACGTTTCATTTTTATCTGTTTGTTGTGGTAGATTTTACATTTTTCAACACAAACCTTAATTTCTCACTACTATTTATTATTTGCAAGATTGCATGCCCATGCTATGTCAATTAAACATAGAAACCGAATCAATTTCTCTTATGCTGATTAATTGATTTTTTTAATACTCTTCTCAGTTATTAAGTTGAATTAATGATATAGTTAGCTGAGGTGACTATAATTTAATTCTTCTTTTTATTTTATCATAAATTACGTAACCAATCCATTTTTTTTTCATTACATAAATAAAACAATATAGACCATACCATAGGATTTATCTGAATTTAACATGCGGTGGAAAAATAAACTCGGATAACTAGAAAATTCAGGAATCGAGGAACAAAATGAAAGATGGAAGCTTAGTTCAGAATCTTCAGATGGATTGAAATCGAAGCTGAAAGCTGTAAATCTTAGAAAATATCGACTCTTTCACCACGATCTTTTTTTTTGGATATAAAACCAATGGTATTTTACCTAGATTCCAATTATTGTATTCAACTGATTTTTTTTAATCAACTATTCAACGTGATTCTTCATGTCTAATGTAGAGCGTATATGCATTCTTCTTGGTTGTCACGCAATTCTTCATCAGAGCATTAATGCATAGATTCAGCACCCTTTGAGTCTAAACTGTTACTGTGTGAGTTAAATATATTATATCTTTTAAATAATATGACATGCAAGGCGAACTCATTTCAAATTCATGGACCATTTTGTTCCTTATTTATTCGGCTTGCGCAAGACATCATCATATTGCTATATTTGTCTCTTCTTTCTGAGATAAGAAAAAAGTTTCAGTATCCAGTCATTCAAAAAGGAGTAAACAACAAACATATACTCGAGTGAACTGCACTTATTATAAGACTTATACAATTGTCAATTTAATTTACCCTTCTAAATTCTTTTATCAAAAGATTTTGAATTACCGACCATTTCTAGCACTAGATTTGTTTGTACTACTACCAGCAAACATATTACAGAATTCATAACAATGGATGATCAGCCAATTCTTAGGTTCATGCAAATTTTATAACCTGTAGTTTTTGAAACCTAATTAGTAATTTAATGATAGTATTTCATATTTGTGTAAAACCAAAGAATAGATCATAAAATCATAATTGAATTTTCATATGTCTGGAAGGCAATAGTGAAATGAATGCCCATTAATTTACTTTCTTTCATAGTTATATACAAAGCGCAACAGTTTTAACTCTATGTTTCAATCTTAAATGTTGACCTTTTAAAGAATTTCAGACATAGTATAATCAATCAAGTTAAGTTTAATACAATCTTTTTTGTAACTTTTTCTTACATTCCTAATTCACATGATGATATAGGCTCAGTTTCATTGAGCGTAAGGCTCAGCGAAACTGAGTCATAATGCTCAGCTGAAACTGAGCCTTTCGGCTCAGCGAAACTGAGCCGTAATGCTCAGTTGAAACTGAGCTTTACGGCTCAGTTGAAACTGAGCGTAAGGCTCAGTTTCGCTGAGCCTTAAGGCTCAACTGAAACTGAGCCGTAATGCTCAGTTGAAACTGAGCCTTTCGGCTCAGCGAAACTGAGCCGTAAGGCTCAGGTGAAACTGAGCGTTACGGCTCAGTTGAAACTGAGTGTAAGGCTATAAGCCTTGAAGTTGCAGAGGGAAAGAGTCTTAAAGACGTTCAATGTTGAAATGATAAGTTGATAATAACAAAATTAAGTTGCTTAAATTTTGTTTTCTCGACATTTTTCTTCATCCTTTTTTGGCCTTGAGGTTTTTTTTTTGTAAGTTATATGAGAGGTAGTATCTAGTAGTAGAAATTCCACATTGTATCCCAATCAGATTCTCAAAAATGCACGGGTATTTGGATGCAGTAGTCATCTTCACCGTATCCTACTTTATTTTTGGCGCTTGCACTCATCCATATACATATAATATGTATATTTTGCCTGGACTGACAATTAGCGCAACAGATTGCATATCCATAAACAAATGTTCGAATTGCTGCATCCTTAAACTCCTACTCGTTGACAACATGGCAGCCTCCACACCTTTCTTTACCGCCTCCTGCCTACTTCATGGAATCCGCACAAACTTCCTTGCACACACTTGTAAACCCCCTTACACACACACGGCAGCCCCCACAAACTCTCATGCATTACTCCACCAAATTGTCACAAGCCACTTCGACTCCATACCACACAAACATCCCTCAACCCTCGGCAGAAATCGGAGCATCGTCATTGATGAGTTTATCGCTACCATAATGTGAATTTATGGTAGCTTTATGACCTGCATAGCAATATTTGGCTAGCAAAATTTAGGCAGTCCATTCTAGAGGCTCTTTTAAGTAGAAAGGCCTTTTACTGCATTCTTAGCCAGTAGTATTGAGGTGTACAAATGTCAGGCTTATCATTTTTAAGAATTGTTTAGTTTTGTGTGTTTTAAATATCTCAAAGTATTTTTGCTTAGATTCTTTCAATTCATATTTGAAAGTACTTCTATAAAAGTAATCTCAAAATATTATTTGCTTTGTAATCTCTCGCAAGGCTGCTTGATGTTAAATTCAATGTTTAATTGTGAGTGTTTTGAGTAATTCGTTTGAAGTCATGTTTATGTTAACTGAGTTTTAGATAAAATATTGGTAGCAAAAAGAAAAAAATATCAACAAATTTGAAAAAATAAATCTGGAAAAGGGTTGAAAGAACTTCAAAAAATTCTGAATAAGTTTGAGACATTGCCTCTTTTTGAAACTTTCAAGCAACTGGAAAAAAAATGATCATGTTGGAAATTTGATATTGTTATTATGCAGTAGTGATCATATAAAATACAATTAACCCATACATATCATTCATGACGTGCACATTTTAAATCTTAATGAAAGGAACATATAAAACATAAAGTTTGGATAACGTATACAATCTGTATGAGTAGGGAAATTAAATATTTATTTGCTATTAAGTTATTGTTCTCCATGCTTCTGTTTAGGACCACTCATCACTAGCGATTGTCTTTTGATTCCATTTTCACCTTGTAAGTTCTTATTTATAACAGTTAGTGGATTATCAAGTAACAAGCATACGATGAATATGTTACCATACTGCAGACAAAATCATAAATAGTCATATAGATCGTTAATATTCATCCATTCAGCTTTGTAGAAAGCAAGAAAGTTGCTAGCTTTGTAGGAATCTGTCTGAAGGTTTTTCAACTATTCAGCTTGTATATATACGTATGCCCCATATAATTATGAAGTTTGGTAAGATAGTTTATTGTTCGTGCTGGTGATAATGTTGTATCATTAGACATTATGCATTCACTGTATATTATATTGTAGCTAGTTAAATTTATGCAGTCCAGCATGGACAGCTAAACCTATAATGTGAATTTATGGTAGCTTTATGACCTGCATAGCAATATTTGGCTAGCAAAATTTAGGCAGTCCATTCTAGAGGCTCTTTTAAGTAAAAAGGCCTTTTACTGCATTCTTAGCCAGTAGTATTGAGGTGTACAAATGTCAGGCTTATCATTTTTAAGAATTGTTTAGTTTTGTGTGTTTTAAATATCTCAAAGTATTTTTGCTTAGATTCTTTCAATTCATATTTGAAAGTACTTCTATAAAAGTAATCTCAAAATATTATTTGCTTTGTAATCTCTCGCAAGGCTGCTTGATGTTAAATTCAATGTTTAATTGTGAGTGTTTTGAGTAATTCGTTTGAAATCATGTTTATGTTAACTGAGTTTTAGATAAAATATTGGTAGCAAAAAGAAAAAAATATCAACAAATTTGAAAAAAAATAATCTGGAAAAGGGTTGAAAGAACTTCAAAAAATTCTGAATAAGTTTGAGACATTGCCTCTTTTTGAAACTTTCAAGCAACTGGAAAAAAAAATGATCATGTTGGAAATTTGATATTGTTATTATGCAGTAGTGATCATATAAAATACAATTAACCCATACATATCATTCATGACGTGCACATTTGATATCTGTTTAGGACCACTCATCACTAGCGATTGTCTTTTGATTCCATTTTCACCTTGTAAGTTCTTATTTATAACAGTTAGTGGATTATCAAGTAACAAGCATACGATGAATATGTTACCATACTGCAGACAAAAGGACCTGATCGTTATTCGTATCATGACATTCTTGCATTCTTGCATCAGGTCCTTTTGTATCATGACATTCTTGCATCAGCATATGAATGTCATTTTCTTGCATCAGGTCCTTTAATTGTATGTTGACATTCTTTAATCATTTTGTAGGCATTGTTGCTATGCATGACATTCTTTAATCAAGATCCCTGCTGCCATTTTTTTTTGTTTACTGCACCTACTGAGAAATTTACTCAATGCCTACTAAACCAATGGTTGTTATTTTAATTTCTTTTCAGGCTTTGGAACAAGCATGAGTTGTATGAGCTCGACAACTGCAGTTTTGTTGTCTTTTTTTTTTTTAGAGGAAGAACTGTGAACATTATGCTTTGTATATATTGTGTTATGTATTAACTGAAGTTATGAATTATGTATTAATCGAATTATTCTTAGCGTATCTCTTCTTTATATATTGTTATATGAGTGTTAGTTTATCTTCTTTATTGTGTGTGTGTGTATATATATATATATATATCAATGGGTGCAGTGATTTTGTAAATTGCATATATGATATACCGATTTTGATACGGTTAAAAGTCCTATCTAATTCATTGTTATCATTGTAGGAGTGAGGCATTAAGCACGTTTTGAGCCGTATCAGTATACTAGTTTAATACGGTTATAAACCGTATCAAATTTCTCAACTGATACGGATTAAAACCGTATCCATCTAAAAATTGACAGTGCCAGCATACAAATTTGACACGGTTTTAAGCCGTATCAATTGAGAAATTTGATACGGTTCCGACCTTATCAAATTAGCAATTTGATACGGCTTAAAACCGTATCAAATGAGATATTTGATACGGTTTTAAGCCGTATCAAATTGCTAATTTGATAAGGTTCAGAACCGTATCAAATTTCTCAATTGATACGGCTTAAAATCGTATCAAATAAACAGAGACGCCATTTTTTGATACGGCTTAAAACCGTATCAAATCGATTTTGATACGGCCATTAACACTGCCAAATTGGCATTTTTGGTGTAGTGTAAGTCTGTCTACCACGACCCAAATCCCCGTATTACCCTTCCTCGATCTCGGTAACCCATCAATAAAGTCCATCGAGACACTTTCCCACTTCCATTGTGGGACCTCCAATGGGTGAAGCAATCCACCGGGCTTCTTTTGCTCTGCCTTTACTTGTTGGCACACTAAGCATATAACGACAAATTCGGCCACGTCCCTCTTTGTACCGGCCCAAAAGTAAACTCGTCTCATGTCCATGTACATCTTGTCCCCGCCAGGATGGATGGTCATCTTCGAGCGATGTACATCATCAAGAATGGTATTCCTTAAATTCCCGTCCCATGGTACACAAAGTCTACCGTCCCTACGCAACCAACCCTTATCATCTAGGGTATACCTATTGAGATGGCTCGATGACTCCCCCCTTTTGAGCTTTTCTACTAACTCAACCAACCGTGGGTCATCTTGCTATCCTCACCAACCCATCCCAAAAGCGTGGGTCTGACCTCTAGGGATGCTAGCAAACCAGGTACAAAGTCAACGGAAGGTCTAAAGTCAAACGTAGAGATGAACTCTAAACTTCGCCGCTCAACAAACAATGGACTCAAGGACAATCTTTTCCTACTTAAGGCGTCTTCCACCACGTTACCCTTGCCAGGGTATATGCTATCTCGAAATCGTAGGACGCTAAGAATTCCATCCACCTTTGCTGCCTTAAGTTCAAGTTCTTCTAAGAGAACAATTATTTTAGCGATTTTTGGTTAGTGAACAATTCAAATTTTTCGCCAAGAAGATAATGGCGCCAAGACTTAAGCGCGAAAACAATAGCGGCCAATTCTAGGTCATGTGTAGGGTAATTTCTTTCATGCACTCTCAACTGCCTTCCACCATAGGCTATTACCCTTCCCTCTTGCATTAAGACTGCGCCTAGTCCTGTCCCACAAGCATCGGTATAGACGGTAAATGGCTTACTCCCATCTGGCAACACTAAGACTGGGGCTGTGGTCAAAGCTCTCTTCAAACGTTGGAGCGCATCATCACAATCTACGTCCCATGTGAAAACTAGGTTCTTCTTCGTTAAGCGTGTTAATGGGGCTGATATTTTTGCGAAGTTTTTGATAAACTTCCTATAGTAGCCAGCCAACCCTAACAAACACCTCACCTCGGTAGCATTTTTAGGGACCTTCCAATCTTGGATGGCCACTACCTTTGCGGGATCCACAGCTATCCCTTCTTTGGAAATCACGTGCCCTAAGAATCACACTTCCTTCCTCCAAAAGTGACATTTAGAAAATTTAGCTTTAAGGCTATGCGCTCGAAGAGTCTCCAACACTTCCCTAAGATGTAGGGCATGCTCTTCCTCGCTTTTAGAAAAGATCAAGATGTCGTCCACAAAGACTACCACGAATTTATTAAGGTACTCCCTAAACACCCTACTCATCAAGTCAACAAAGTATGCGGGGCGTTTGTCAAACTGAAGGGCATCACAAGCCACTCGAAGAACCCGTCTAGAGTTCTAAAGGAAGTCTTGTCTATGCTATACTCACCCACTCTCAACTGATGGAAACCCGTGGCTAAGTCCAGCTGCGAAAACACTGAGGCGCCAACTAACTGATCGAAGAGATCGTCAATCCTCGGTAGTGGGTGTCTATTCTTCTTAGTAAGCTTATTAAGTTCCCTATAGTCCACACAAAGTCTAAGGGACCCATCTTCCTTCGTGGCAAATACTACTGGAGCACCCCACTCCAATATACTACGTCTGATGAACCCCTTCTCAAGCAATTCTTTCACTTGCTTACTGAGTTCTCTTCTCTCTCTTGGAGCCATGTGGCGCACTGGCAATGCAACTGGCTTTGCATTATCTACTAGATATATTCGAAAGTCTATCTCACGTTTTGGGGGTAAACCCCTAACCTCATCAAAGACATCAACATATTCACGGACTATGCGAACAGAATGTAAATCATCATCGGATGCGTCAACGGATTCTAGGTAGCTAAGCATTACTGGACCTCTAGGGTCACAAGAAATATCAAGGGACTTTCCACAATGAGTCAACAATCTAACTACCCTTCTTTCACAATCTAGGATGGCCCCATATCTAGTTAGCCAATCCATACCTAGAATCAAGCTGTAGCCCATGAAGCCAAGAACAAAGGCGTTGCATTCAAACCCAACGCCCAAGATAGACACTCTCAAATCCCGACAGATCATAGAAAGATGAGTCGAACCACCAATAGGATTTGAGACTACTAAGGGATATGTAACAACATTAGTATTGTAACAACCCGAAAATCTGGGCCAGTTTAAAATTTTTATTTTGGCAATTTTAGCGAATTTTGAATATTTAAAATGAATTATATTAAATAAATTGACGAGAAATTTATTTTGAATATAATTAGAACGTATATATTTATACGCGTCGTCGTTAGAATATAATATATATATATATAATTATAAATAGAATTGAAAATGGCGCGGTAGTTCGATAATTCGATTTCAAACTTCAATTGAATGTACCGGGTGCAAAACAATCCGGATTTTAGTGAAACCAAAAATAATAGGATCTAATTGATAATATCTTTCCAACGAATCAGAAAAATCGAAATTTCGTAGCGGGAATCAAAAGTTATGCCCAGTTGAAAATTCAGAATAGTCGTTGTATAAATTATACATGGCCAAAAAGTCAAACTTTGTATACGGATGATTTGGACTCGAAACAACTTCCATTGAGTTCAAAATGCCGTTTAGAACTCCGAAAAGTATAAGCTTCGATATATTCCGATATCCGGAATAGTGGCAATTGACAGGAGCTTTTCGGTTAACAATACATAGCCCTTAAAAAGTGAAATTTTGCATACGAGCTCGGAATTCGACGAGATAAATTTTTATGGATTCACAATGACAAATCATTGTTGAGTTCCAAATGGCGCGTCGAACGGAGTTAGTATGTGGCCGTGCGAGTTGAAACAGTTCAGGGTAAAGTGAGCAGTCATTTTACAAAGGAACATTATTGATACGACCTCCGAATTCGATTTCGTTTTTTTTATGGATTCGTATCGTCTAATAATGGTTAAATCCAAGAGGGTTTGATTTTTTGAGTTAGCATGTGAGCGAGCGAGAAGAAAAGGTGCGCCAAAATCGCATTTTTAGAGCTTATCTGAGCATTTTTGTGATTTTTTTTGAATGGTCAAACGAACTCGGAATTCGACGAAACTTATTTCGTTGGACTCGTCTTCACGTCTACTATCTCGTGTCCGAAATCCGCGGCCATCGGAGATCGCTAGCGTTCAGACGATACGCGAGAAACTAGCATATAAACACTTTTACTTCCTTTTCTTCTTCACTTTCTTCCTCTTCCTCTTTCTTCAAAATAACTCATTACTGGCCACCGCCTCCTCCTTGCCGCTGCCGCCCCTCTTCCCGCTGCCACCGCCCACCCCCGCCGCCCCTCCTCCCCTCCGGCCACTCCCCTCCTCCTCCTCTTCCTCCTCCTCTCTCTCCTCTCTCCATTTGCAAACCCTAAGCCCCAAATCACCACCACCCACCTCCGTGGACCCCACCGCCGCACCTCAGCCCCTCCCCCACGTCAGTCAGGCCAGCGCCCCCCCTCAGCACCACCCAACTCCGGCCGTGGGCCCCGCTACTCCCAAAAATCCATTTTCACCAAAAATCCCGTTTTGCAAATAACACCCTATCACCATCTCGCGAATAACTCCCAAACGGTGCGCTTTTGGCCAAAGTCCCTCTGGACGAAAGTTGTAGAACACGAAATTCTCTTCGATTTGGCTATATTGAAGTCATGTTTTGGAGTTCGGAGCTGCTCGGAAAACGCGTTCGAAGTCTGCTGTTCAAAAGCGGTAAAATTCGTGTACTTTCGCGAATTCTGGCGAATTGGAGCATTTTCGGCAAAAAGACCCTTTAGGCGAAAATTGTCCGGAATGGCGTGTTTAAGCTAGAAAAAAGATGGTGTGAAGATTGAAACTCGTTTGCAAAGTCTAGGACCCGAACAGCGAATCCGGGCGTTAGAAAAAAAGTGAGTTTTCTCCATTTTAAAGCTTCTACAGTTTTTGACATATGAAGTAAATAAAAATATGATCTTTATATTATATAGAGGATAAAAATCCGATTTTTAACTTATAGAACATATAAAGATAAGATTTTTATATAATGTAGATAATAAAAATGTGATTTTTATACATGTAGTGGCTACGGGCAACGAAAGTGACAAAAGGCGAGAACGACAAGATTTTCTACATAAGATGAGTCGAGATGATTGGATTAGCTAGTTGGTGAGAACTTCTCACTCTAAATTCTCTTTTTCTGGTTATATATATATATACTAGGATGCAGACGGTGTTTAGTAGCACCCGACACCACTGTCCACAGACCATGGACTTGTTTGTTTGGTTGTGTAGTTGGTTAGATTATTTGGTTTGAATTGAATTGTTTGGTGAAATGAAACTGATTTGATTGATATGTGTATGGCGTGGGCCATCACTAGACCGGGGGTAAGGCTAGGCCTCGTCCCGTTTCTAGTATCGTGCCGTTATGCCGCCGAAATTTTCTAAAATAAGTTAGAAAAATAAAGATATCATTTTTAATAAATGAACCGAATAGAATATTCATAGGTTGAATAAAATAATTTGGACGTTAAAAATATAATTTTTAACGTGAATGTGAATAAATAAATATTCATTTACAAACCGGACGGTTTGTTTATGTACACCTATTTGAAGGACATTGATTGGGACGATAAATTTTACACACGCCCAAATGCACAAATAAAATCTATGTTTGATTGTTTGAAACCCCACACGGGTATTGGGATAAAATACGGCATACACTAATCCCACTAATTAGTTATATGTCGATCGATTGATTGACAGGCTGTTGTAAGCGTTAGATATCTATATTTGATGCTTATACAGTGTAGTGCACTTTGGATGATGGTTGATTATTTATCGTTGCTATGATATACATGTGTTGTATGGAATCCATATAATTAACTTTATATGGTAATTGATTGGGCCTCATTCCAATCTAAAAGATAAAGAAATATTCTTATAATAAAATCTACATCTTTATCATTATACAATAAAGGTTCATGTGTTGACAGTACTCATCCGTTGAGATTAGTCATGTGTTGAACGAAATATTTTTACAATAAAATCTACATCTTTATCATTATACAATAAAGGTTCATGTGTTGACAGTACTCATCCGTCGAGATTAGTCATGTGTTGAACGAAATATTTTTACAATAAAATCTACATCTTTATCATTATACAATAAAAGGTTCATGTGTTGACAGTACTCATCCGTTGAGATTAGTCATGTGTTGAACGAAATATTTTTACAATAAAATCTACATCTTTATCATTATACAATAAAGGTTCATGTGTTGACAGTACTCATCCGTTGAGATTAGTCATGTGTTGAACGAAATATTTTTACAGTAAAATTTACATCTTTATCATATTTAAAATTAGAAACTAACTGGAAAATAGATGAGATGAGTGGTCTCCTGGATATTGATCTGATGTTGGTTTCGGGCTTCGGGGTTAATATTTAGGGAATCGTTCTCTTACTAATTTACGGTTGGAGTCTGATTTTAAATCAAACGATAGATACCTTAATTTTTATAAAATATATTAAATAACAAAAATAGTCACACGTGGACAGTACTCATTCGTTGAGATTAGTCATGTGTTGGCAAAAATATAAATTCACGTATTGAATAGAATAAATATTCATTTGTTGAATAGAATAACGGAATTATTGAAATATATAAAGCCGTGTTGATTAGAGATGCGCTATTTGGACGCGAACGATATTTATATCGATTATATTCGTTTTTATAATGAATATTGAAAAGAGATAAAAATCGAATATATATAAAGCAAATTAGAATTGAATTGAATATAGAATGAATTGAAATTTGAATTGAATTGGAAATGGAAGTTGAAATGTTTTTGAACGAATTTAAAACTATTTATAAAATTCGTTTTAAAAAGGAATCGACGAAATATATATTATATATATATAATATAATGGCTTGAATAGAACGCGCCGCGCCGCGGCAGTTCGTGAATTTCGACCATTGATTTCGAACGGACATTACGGGAGATCCGACCGTCGGATTCTCCTAAAACCAGAACCGTTGGGTTCGTATCGAAAAGAGCTTTCTAACGAATATTGGAAATTTGAAATCTAACGGTTGGATTTGGAGATACGTCCAAATCAAATTTGGAAAAGGTCGTTGTAAGTGCAGTTCGATGGCCGTTGATGGAAATCGACTGTACGGGCCTTGATAAAATTATTAAAAATATCAATAATTTGTGTAAAATCATAAGAAATGATTTGGGAAAAATTGGGATGTAAAACTCCATATTCGAAAAGATAAAAATAGATTTTTATCGAAATGAACTAGTTTTGAACTAAAACTAAAACCCATTTATTTTTAAATAAATAAATTGGATTTGAAATGGGTTGTAGATAGAATTGATTTGTGGGTTTATCGTGAAGGGTGTTTAAAATGACACTTGTTCTTTAACCCGATAATAAATAGAATGTGATTTGAGTTTGTCGTGAACTGTGTTTTAAATGACATTAGTTCTTTAACTCAGTAAAAGGAGTTTTAATGAATCTGCAATTAGATTGAAATGTGAATTGATAATTTAAATTATCAAATTTAGAAGGTGGGCGAGAATGGAGTATCACCAGTTTTGCTCCAAAACGATAGTCAAATCTTTAATTAGATTTGAACGTGAAATGGTAATTAATTTTACCGATAACACCGTGGTATTAGATATGGAGTATTACCAGTTTTTCTTCATGGGATGAATAGGTTGGGATTGGGAAATAAAATAAATAATTACTTCGGTGTGGTTCGCTAATCTCGACTAGATTGGAAAAACCATAATTTGGTTTGAAATGATATCCAAAGGAATATTAAAGGATAAATTTTAAAGAAATTATCTTGGATAAAATTAATGGGAACCTTTCCCTAAGAATGTAGAATTTAGAAACTATCTGTAGGTTAGCTAAGAAGAATGGTTTCCTGGGTATTGATCTGATGTTGGTTTCGGCCTTCGGGGTTAATGTTTGGGAAATTGTTCTCTTGTTGATTTACGGTTAGTGACTAATGAATTGGAATGAGGCGTATGTTGGGTTTGTGTAACATTTGTTTTAATATACGCGGGTTGTTCGGAAAGGCCGGGTTTATACCCATTCTGAATAACCGATTCGACGATATGTCGAAGATGAAGATGGTGGTTGAAGACCGGAAGTCTTCACATCGTTTGGGTGATTACTGATGATCTTGATTGGGCTATACACCCAAGATGAGGGAATCAGTTGGTTGTCGTCCAGACTTACTTGGAGATCGATGGATATGCGAGGAAAGTGCCTCCGGTTTCGTTCAGACCCAGAACGAACTTGTAAATGGATTGTGTGTCTGACATTGGATTTTATTCTGTGTTGATTGATTTCTGTTAAATATATATCTGTTTGGCGATGGAGAATTTATTCTCTTGCTTAACACCCTTCTCTGAGACGTACGAGCTTAGAGGTTATATATCGATAGATATCAATCGCATGGCATGAATTGCCTGTGTGGCACGCTGAGTTGCATGGATCAAGGCTTCTGTTGAAAAGCAAAGTCTTGTGGTTGATGATCAAAGCACGGCCTACGTGGCAGCTTTGTGTATAGCGTGGATTCGCGAGCCTCACACCTCGGTATGAGTCAAAAACGGGATGAGGACCTAAGGAGTGCACGACGTTTCTTTCTAGCTATGGGTGTTGTCAGTGACCTACCAGCCCTGACATTTATATACTTTTCACCTTTGTGGTTTGGATGCGAGGCGCCTCGATTATAGGTCCTATAGGGCCGGGAAACGTGTGTTCAGGAATAACTAATCCTCAAACTTAAGTGAGGACCGGTCTTGGAGGATCCCAAGGGTTACCCAGAGTGTGTAGTCCTGAGGCATTTGCTAGAGCGTCTCGAAGCGGAGAGGAGCTTGCCCCTTGCCTCGACTCATGATGAAATCCAATTTCCAATACGAGATATTTCGGCTTTATTTGTAGAGCCTAGTATGGCGACATAGTAGCATGGGATGCTATGCCGTCTATGATTTATATTTATGATTGAAATTGTTTTGACACTATACACTTATTATAGTATCAAATGATTTGTTTTAAACGTACCAAGCATGTTAGGCTATTATAAGGGAAAACCCTATCCTCCGGCTTGCGTTGCATTGTGTGATGGGACCAGGGTCTAATAATAGCTTCATTTTTCGAAAAAGCATTGCGTTGTTTATTGATATGCACTGGTATTCTTGGGAGGAAACCCGTTCCGTGTTATACGGCGTGGTCCTTTGAATTACTCTCTTTTAAAGTAAAGTTTAAATAACTGTTTTAGTTCTCACACCAGTCACATGACTGACCTGGAGTTTATTGTTTTAACCTAAACTCTGGGTGCCCCTATTTTCCGCACGGGCAGCTAGTAGTTTTGGTTTTGTAGATTTATATTCACAGGATCCTGGTTTACAGCTGGAACGATGCTCGGAAAGCTCTGTATCCGTGCATTACTTTCAGTTGTGTTTTGTATTGTTTTTCCGCTGCTATGTAATTTATTGTAATCTCTAATATTTATCGAATGTAATTTATTCATTATACTCTGTATATTCTTGTATCTGATGGAATTGTTGTAATAGCAATGAAATGTTCTTCTGTTTGTGTTCTGATTTGTCCTGTTCTCAAACGATCAGGGGTTTCGAACGGTCTAGATCGGTTTAACGACTTATTCGGATCGAGCGAAATTCTGGCCGTCACATTTGGTATCAGAGCTTTGGTTTACAGAGCTCTAGAACAAGACACATTAGAACCATACGAAAGAATTCATCAGGAATTGGATTAGCAATATCCAATTAGAATGACTCGTTAGAGATAGGATCAGTAGTATCCTAGAACGAGTGTGAAGAGTATATTTTTCAAATGAAAACAATATTGTTTTGAAAATTTAAACCATTTTATACGTATTTGAATAATTGTTTATTTTGAATTTGGACAATCCAATATATAAAGATTTTGCATATACGCGTCATGAACGTATATTCGAAGTTTTAATATATTAGATAGATATAGAATCACATTCTAGTCGCCCGGACATGATTCTGATGATGGCGCGCCATCACCAGTATTTATTTTCGTGTTTCGAAGGTGTGATTTCTATATATTTCCATTAGACTGGTGTGAGAACCAAAACTTATATAGATAGATTTATTGTTGTGATTTGGCATCAAAAACATGATTTTCTATATATGTATCAAAATTATGAATTTGAAACGTTAATCCACTAATTGATTGATGTTTGTGTTGTTTGTTTATTTGGTTGATAATTTTGAGCCATTATGCCTAATAGAATCAAATATTGGACTGTATTGAAAATTGGTCGCATTTGCTTGCATATACATGTACTTACATTGAACAGCTCATAGCAAGGAGGCTAGAGAAGAGAATAAAATTTGTTTGCCCGACAAATAGGTACATGTTTACCATAATTTCCTATTTTGTTTGGGTGATGATGATTTTATGAGCCGATTGGCTTTTTCTTTTTGAGATCAGAAGGCCTATATGGCAATTTCGGGAGTTTCCCGTGCTCCCCGTACAAAGGAGGTTATGGCGAAATTTTTCGAAAATTCCGGGTGTTAGCCAAATTTTTGAAAACTTGAAAATTCTCAGAAACTGAAAAGTTGGAGAATAGAACCAGATCGAACGTAGAGTTGATTAATCAAACCACTTTCGACTTTGTTCCTTTTCGGGGACGAAAAGTTTTAAGTGGGGGAGATTGTAACAACCCGAAAATCTGGGCCAGTTTAAAATTTTTATTTTGGCAATTTTAGCAAATTTTGAATATTTAAAATGAATTATATTAAATAAATTGACGAGAAATTTATTTTGAATATAATTAGAACGTATATATTTATACGCGTCGTCGTTAGAATATAATATTTATATATATAATTATAAATAGAATTGAAAATGGCGCGGTAGTTCGATAATTCGATTTCAAACTTCAATTGAATGTACCGGGTGCAAAACAATCCGGATTTTAGTGAAACCAAAAATAATAGGATCTAATTGATAATATCTTTCCAACGAATCAGAAAAATCGAAATTTCATAGCAGGAATCAAAAGTTATGCCCAGTTGAAAATTCAGAATAGTCGCTGTGTAAATTATACATGGCCAAAAAGTCAAACTTTGTATATGGATGAATTTGGACTCGAAACCACTTCCATTGAGTTCAAAATGCCGTTTAGAACTCCGAAAAATATAAGCTTCGATATATTCCGATATCCGGAATAGTGGCAATTGACAGGAGCTTTTCGGTTAACAATACATAGCCCTTAAAAAGTGAAATTTTGCATACGAGCTCGGAATTCGACGAGATAAATTTTTATGGATTCACAATGACAAATCATTGTTGAGTTCCAAATGGCACGTCGAACGGAGTTAGTATGTGGCCGTGCGAGCTGAAACAGTTCAGGGTAAAGTGAGCAGTCATTTTACAAAGGAACATTATTGATACGACCTCAGAATTCGATTTAGTTTTTTTTTATGGATTCGTATCGTCTAATAATGGTTAAATCCAAGAGGGCTTGATTTTTTGAGTTAGCATGTGAGCGTGCGAGAAGAAAAGGTGCGCCAAAATCGCATTTTTAGAGCTTATCTGAGCATTTTTTTGATTTTTTTGAATGGTCAAACGAACTCGGAATTCGACGAAACTTGTTTCGTTGGACTCGTCTTCACGTCTACTATCTCGTGTCCGAAATCCGCGGCCATCGGAGATCGCTAGCGTTCAGGCGATACGCGAGAAACTAGCATATAAACACTTTTACTTCCTTTTCTTCTTCACTTTCTTCCTCTTCCTCTTTCTTCAAAATAACTCATTAATGGCCACCGCCTCCTCCTTGCCGCTGCCGCCCCTCTTCCCGCTGCCACCGCCCACCCAAGACGCCCCTCCTCCCCTCCGGCCACTCCCCTCCTCCTCCTCTTCCTCCTCCTCTCTCTCCTCTCTCCATTTGCAAACCTTAAGCCCCAAATCACCACCACCCGCCTCCGTGGACCCCACCGCCGCACCTCAGCCCCTCCCCCACGTCAGTCAGGCCGGCACCCCCCCTCAGCACCACCCAACTCCGGCCGTGGGCCCCGCTACACCCAAAAATCCATTTTCACCAAAAATCCCGTTTTGCAAATAACACCCTGTCACCATCTCGCGAATAACTCCCAAACGGTGCGCTTTTGGCCAAAGTACTTCTAGACCAAAGTTGTAGAGCACGAAATTCTCTTCGATTTGGCTATATGGAAGTCATGTCTTGGAGTTCGGAGCTGCTCGGAAAACGCGTTCGAAGTCTGCTGTTCAAAAGCGGTAAAATTCGTGTACTTTCGCGAATTCTGGCGAATTGGAGCATTTTCGGCAAAAAGTCCCTTAGGCGGAAGTTGTCCGGAATGGCGCGTTTAAGCAAGAAAAAAGATGGTGTGAAGATTGAAACTCGTTTGCAAAGTCTAGGACCCGAACAGCGAATCCGGGCGTTAGAAAAAAAGTGAGTTTTCTCCATTTTAAAGCTTCTACAGTTTTTGACATATGAAGTAAATAAAAATATGATCTTTATATTATAGAGAGGATAAAAATCCGATTTTTAACTTATAGAAGACATAAAGATAAGATTTTTATATAATGTAGATAATAAAAATGTTATTTTTATACATGTAGTGGCTACGGGCAACGAAAGTGACAAAAGGCGAGAACGACAAGATTTTCTACATAAGATGAGTCGAGATGATTGGATTAGCTAGTTGGTCAGAACTTCTCACTCTAAATTCTCTTTTTCTGGTTATATATATACTAGGATGCAGACGGTGTTTAGTAGCACCCGACACCACTGTCCACAGACCATGGACTTGTTTGTTTGGTTGTGTAGTTGGTTAGATTATTTGGTTTGAATTGAATTGTTTGGTGAAATGAAACTGATTTGATTGATATGTGTATGGCGTGGGCCATCACTAGACCGGGGGTAAGGCTAGGCCTCGTCCCGTTTCTAGTATCGTGCCGTTATGCCGCCGAAATTTTCTAAAATAAGTTAGAAAAATAAAGATATCATTTTATTTAATAAATGAACCGAATAGAATCTTCATAGGTTGAATAAAATAATTTGGTCGTTAAAAATATAATTTTTAACGTGAATGTGAATAAATAAATATTCATTTACAAACCGGACGGTTTGTTTATGTACACCTATTTGAAGGACATTGATTGGGACGATAAATTTTACACATCGCCCAAATGCACAAATAAAATCTGTGTTTGATTGTTTGAAACCCCACACGGGTATTGGGATAAAATACGGCATACACTAATCCCAATAATTAGTTATATGTCGATCGATTGATTGACAGGCTGTTGTAAGCGTTAGATATCTATATTTGATGCTTATACAGTGTAGTGCACTTTGGATGATGGATGATTATTTATCGTTGCTATTATATACATGTGTTGTATGGAATCCATATAATTAACTTTATATGTTAATTGATTGGGCCTCATTCCAATTTAAAAGATAAAGAAATATTTTTATAATAAAATCTACATCTTTATCATTATACAATAAAGGTTCATTTGTTGACAGTACTCATCCGTTGAGATTAGTCATGTGTTGAACGAAATATTTTTACAATAAAATCTACATCTTTATCATTATACAATAAAGGTTCATGTGTTGACAGTACTCATCCGTTGAGATTAGTCATGTGTTGAACGAAATATTTTTACAATAAAATCTACATCTTTATCATTATACAATAAAGGTTCATGTGTTGACAGTACTCATCCGTTGAGATTAGTCATATGTTGAACGAAATATTTTTACAATAAAATCTACATCTTTATCATTATACAATAAAGGTTCATGTGTTGACAGTACTCATCCGTTGAGATTAGTCATGTGTTGAACGAAATATTTTTACAATAAAATTTACATCTTTATCATATTTAAAATTAGAAACTAACTGGAAAATAGATGAGATGAGTGGTCTCCTGGATATTGATCTGATGTTGGTTTCGGCCTTCGGGGTTAATATTTAGGGAATCGTTCTCTTACTAATTTACGGTTGGAGTCTGATTTTAAATCAAACGATAGATACCTTAATTTTTATAAAATATATTAAATAACAAAAATAGTCACACGTGGACAGTACTCATTCGTTGAGATTAGTCATGTGTTGGCAAAAATATAAATTCACGTATTGAATAGAATAAATATTCATTTGTTGAATAGAATAACGGAATTATTGAAATATATAAAGCCGTGTTGATTAGAGATGCGCTATTTGGACACGAACGATATTTATATCGATTATATTCGTTTTTATAATGAATATTGAAAAGAGATAAAAATTGAATATATATAAAGCAAATTAGAATTGAATTGAATATAGAATGAATTGAAATTTGAATTGAATTGGAAATGGAAGTTGAAATGTTTTTGAACGAATTTAAAACTATTTATAAAATTCGTTTTAAAAAGGAATCGACGAAATATATATTATATATATAATATAATGGCTTGAATAGAACGCGCCGCGCCGCGACAGTTCGTGAATTTCGACCATTGATTTCGAACTGACATTACGGGAGATCCGACCGTCGGATTCTCCTAAAACCGGAACCGTTGGGTTCGTATCGAAAAGAGCTTTCTAACGAATATTGAAAATTTGAAATCTAACGGTTGGATTTGGAGATATGTCCAAATCAAAGTTGGAAAAGGTCGCTGTAAGTGCAGTTCGTTGGCCGTTGATGGAAATCGACTGTACGGGCCTTGATAAAATTATTAAAAATATCAATAATTTGTGTAAAATCATAAGAAATGATTTGGGAAAAATTGGGATGTAAAACTCCATATTCGAAAAGATAAAAATAGATTTTTATCGAAATGAACTAGTTTTGAACTAAAACTAAAACCCATTTATTTTTAAATAAATAAATTGGATTTGAAATGGGTTGTAAATAGAATTGATTTGTGGGTTTATCGTAAAGGGTGTTTTAAATGACACTTGTTCTTTAACCCGATAATAAATAGAATGTGATTTGAGTTTGTCGTGAACTGTGTTTTAAATGACATTAGTTCTTTAACCCAGTAAAAGGAGTTTTAATGAATCTGCAATTAGATTGAAATGTGAATTGATAATTTAAATTATCAAATTTAGAAGGTGGGCGAGAATGGAGTATCACCAGTTTTGCTCCAAAACGATAGTCAAATCTTTAATTAGATTTGAACGTGAAATGGTAATTAATTTTACCGATAACACCGTGGTATTAGATATGGAGTATTACCAGTTTTTCTTCATGGGATGAATAGGTTGGGATTGGGAAATAAAATAAATAATTACTTCGGTGTGGTTCGCTAATCTAGACTAGTTTGGAAAAACCATAATTTGGTTTGAAATGATATCCAAAGGAAGATTAAAGGATAAATTTTAAAGAATTTATCTTGGATAAAATTAATGGGAACCTTTCCCTAAGAATGTAGAATTTAGAAACTATCTGTAGGTTAGCTAAGAAGAATGGTTTCCTAGGTATTGATCTGATGTTGGTTTCGGCCTTCGGGGTTAATGTTTGGGAAATTGTTCTCTTGTTGATTTACGGTTAGTGACTAATGAATTGGAATGAGGCGTATGTTGGGTTTGTGTAACATTTGTTTTAATATACGCGAGTTGTTCGGAAGGGCCGGGTTTATACCCATTCTGAATAACCGATTCGACGATATGTCGAAGATGAAGACGGTGGTTGAAGACCGGAAGTCTTCACATCGTTTGGGTGATTACTGATGATCTTGATTGGGCTATACACCCAAGATGAGGGAATCAGTTGGTTGTCGTCCAGACGTACTTGGAGATCGATGGATATGCGAGGAAAGTGCCTCCGGTTTCGTTCAGACCCAGAACGAACTTGTAAATGGATTGTGTGTCTGACATTGGATTTTACTCTGTTTTGATTGATTTCTGTTAAATATATATCTGTTTGGCGGCGGAGAATTTATTCTCTTGCTTAACGCCCTTCTCTGAGACGTACGAGCTTAGAGGTTATATATCAATAGATATCAATCGCATGGCATGAATTGCCTGTGTGGCACGCTGAGTTGCATGGATCAAGGCTTCTGTTGAAAAGCAAAGTCTTGTGGTTGATGATCAAAGCACGGCCTACGTGGCAGCTTTGTGTATAGCGTGGATTCGCGAGCCTCACACCTCGGTATGAGTCAAAAACGGGATGAGGACCCAAGGAGTGCACGACGTTTCTTTCTAGCTATGGGTGGTGTCAGTGACCTACCAGCCCTGACATTTATATACTTTTCACCTTTGTGGTTTGGATGCGAGGCGCCTCGATTATAGGTCCTATAGGGCCGGGAAACGTGTGTTCAGGAATAACTAATCCTCAAACGTAAGAGAGGACCGGTCTTGGAGGATCCCAGGGGTTACCCAGAGTGTGTAGTCCTGAGGCATTTGCTAGAGTGTCTCAAAGCGGAGAGGAGCTTGCCCCTTGCCTCGACTCATGATGAAATCCAACTTCCAATACGAGATATTTCGGCTTTATTTGTAGAGCTTAGTATGGCGACATAGTAGCATGGGATGCTATGCCGTCTATGATTTATATTTATGATTGAAATTGTTTTGACACTATACACTTATTATAGTATCAAATGATTTGTTTTAAACGTACCAAGCATGTTTGGCTATTATAAGGGAAAACCCTATCCTCCGGCTTGCGTTGCATTGTGTGATGGGACCTGGGTCTTATAATAGCTTCATTTTTCGAAAAAGCATTGCGTTGTTTATTGATATGCACTGGTATTCTTGGGAGGAAACCCGTTCCGTGTTATACGGCGTGGTCCCTTGAATTACTCTCTTTTAAAGTAAAGTTTAAATAACTGTTTTAGTTCTCATACCAGTCACATGACTGACCTGGAGTTTATTGTTTTAACCTAAACTCTGGGTGCCCCTATTTTCCGCACGGGCAACTAGTAGTTTTGGTTTTGCAGATTTATATTCACAGGATCCTGGTTTACAGCTGGAACGATGCTCGGAAAGCTCTGTATCCGTGCATTACTTTCAGTTGTGTTTTGTATTGTTTTTCCGCTGCTATGTAATTTATTGTAATCTCTGATATTTATCGAATGTAATTTATTCATTATACTCTGTATATTCTTGTATCTGATGGAATTGTTGTAATAGCAATGAAATGTTCTTCTGTTTGTGTTCTGATTTGTCCTATTCTCAAACGATCAGGGGTTTCGAACGGTCTAGATCGGTTTAATGACTGATTCGTATCGAGCGAAATTCTGGCCGTCACAAGTATCTAGGTGCAGTGTTTTAACTAATGATGTAGAGATAAACGAATGTGATGCGCTAGAATCGAATAAAGTACGGACAGGATGATCAAAAAGAAAAACTAAACTTTCAACGGAAATTGCTTTACCTCGTTCTTGCAGCGGTGGGACCACGAGAGCCTGAACTTGTCCCCTTGCCTGCCCTAGTGCCATACGAGCCTGCACCTATCCTCCCGAGGTAGACCCTGCCCTCTGCCATTTCTTTGGGCAGTCCTTAATTAGATGTCCCGCTTCGCCACAGTGGAGACAACCAGTCTCGTTTTTCTTCCTACAATCTTTGCCTACATGGCCGGGTGTCCCACAGTTAAAGTGTCTTTTCTTTCCCTTAGCATTGTTGCCTTTACCACCTTTCTTGTTCTGTTGTTGCTGTTGCGGTTTCTTTTGATCCCCTTTCTTCTTGGGAGCCTTATTAGCATTGGCGCCCTTCTCCTCTTCATGCATAAGCGCCATGTCAACTAGTCTCTCAAAGGTAGCCCCCATGGGAATGTGGGTCATAGCTAACCCATGAAGCGGCTCGTTCAAACCCTTAACAAACCTCAGGGCCTTCTTTTCTGGTGTATTTACCAAGTCCAAGCCAAATCTCGCCAACTGATTGAACTTGTTGACGTATTCTTTCACTGACGGATTCCCTTGCTTCAATGCCAAAAATATTTCCATATACAAAATCTCTTCAGCCCGTGAGAGAAACTTTGCTTCAAACCTCCGCCTGAAATTTGACCATGTATCAACTGGATGCTCTCCATTAGTGCCTCCCACCAAAACGAGGCCTCATCCTTCATTAGCCAGGCAGCTAACTGGACCTTCCTCCCATCTTCCACTTCAAAGATTCCAAACAATTCTTCTACCTCCTTTAGCCAATTTCGAGCTTCAACAAATGTCTCCGTCCCGTGAAAAGGTTTTCCACCCATTGCCTTAAAGTCCTTACATATCTTCGCGAAAGAGTAACACCTCGTATTTCTGTTAATATTAATGTTCACAAATTAAAGAATAACTAATCTCAGATGTGAGAATTATGGGAAACGGGTTGCGCCATTGTGTTCGTCTCGGAATTCTGGTTGAAATAGAGTCCGAGTTTGCGTGAATTGGACTTCGTATGAAGAAGTTATGGCCATCGGAAGTTTCAGAAAATTCAAAACAGATTTCAAAATTCAAAATTTCAGAGTCAGACAGGCTGGGCGGGAAAATTCCCGCCAGGGCTAGGTCGACCTGGGGGTCGACCTACCCTGACAATGTCGACCATAGCCTGTTAATGACTGTATGCTGACTCGTTAGGGTTTCTGATCTGCTCTGATTGGCTGGGATTAATTCTGGTTTGATCGGACGGCTTAAACTAATCCTAAACTCTATTAAAACACTTATAGACTCAAATCCTAAAATCAAAATAAAATTAGATTCATGGCCTCTATGCCATCACCTAGCAACTCAGAATAGCCGCCACCAATTAGAGACGAAGAAAGCTAATCAAATTCAATTCAATTCTTTTCAACTTTAATAATGAATCTTCTTTAAGGGAAAGCTAATACAACTTCAGAACTCAGAATTCAGAACACAAGACCTTCTTTGAGTTGTGAGTTCGATTTCTTTAATAAAATAATTAGCAATTTAATTGGATTGAGTTATGATGTGGATTATATGGATATGATGTGAATTATTGACTGCATGTTATAATTATATTGTAAAATTGTGATGTTATCATATATGTTGTAAATTCTGTGATGTTATGTTGTGGTGTTATCATCTATGTTGTAAAGTTATAATGCTATCATCTATGTTGTAATTCCAAGATTGGCTTATGTATAATCAAATCATCATGTTGTTCATATGCTAGTTTGGTTATGTTGATTCATATGATAAATCATATATATGTATGCAAGTTTAGATATTGATTTAGACATGAACCATATGCAAGTTAGTAAAGATTATGTATAACCTTACATGTTTCATGACATCTATTTTAGATCTAAATTTATGCTATGACATGTGTGAGTTATATGCTAAATTCTACATGCTAGTTTATATGTTTAGATGTAAGTTTACACCATCGTTATGTTGCATAAATCACATATGCAAGTTTATATAAATATATGGGTTTGGAGTGTGAATCATGTTATGCAAGTTTGTGGTTATTGCCTATGCAAGTTTACACCTTTAGATGTAGATCTATGACATACATGATTTATGCAAGTTTATGACTATTCCCTAAACAAGTTCACACCTTTAGATTTGGATCTATGACATATGTAGTTTTATGCAAGTTGTAACTTTGGTCAATGCAAGTTTTAGATGTAGAACATCATTCACACATGCAAGTTCACCTCTATGTTTAGATCTAGTTTTAATTATATGTATGTTGTGATGTTTTCTCTTTATTCCATGAGTTAGACTATTCGAGTCTAACGTATACTTTACGTTAAATGAACGAATGTACAACGTAGGGCAATGGGATAATATTAAAAGATTTAATATTGAGAATTGGCATAAATGCCTTAAAAGGCATAAAATAAATTTGTGATGAAAATTGGTATGATTTTACATACCATAAATGGATGGACATAATTGAGTCAATTATGGCCATAGTTAAATTTGGAATTAATTGATAATTTGAATAGGGAAAGTAATTCAAATTGTGGAATGATTAATTAGGAGAAATTAATCGTCTAAGACACGAGGTTAGGCTCGTTTGTGGTGTAAGACTGCCCGGACCCGCCCGGCAAATCCAGCTGCCACAAATGGTAGACTAATGTGAGAGGTCTTAGGCATAAATTAAATACGTAACAATTGTAAAGACACTGAGGATCTCTTCGCTATCTTTGATGTGGAAGACCATAGAAAGGTTTTATTGGCAGTATGGCTATTAAAAGAAGAAGCTGCTTATTGGTGGGAGGTCACCAATGCTACTAGGCCTATAGAGACTTGGGCCGACTTTAGGACGAGGTTTGGGCTTAAGTTTCTATCATCAGCTGAGGCGAATCTGCAATTGGAGAAGTTTATATCTTTGAAGCAAGGAGACATGACAGTGAGGGAGTATGTGAATAAGTTTAACCAGCTCGCTCGATTCGGTTTGGACATGGTTAATACTCCCCAGAAGAAGGCTTTACGCTTTGCACGAGGGTTGAATGAGCCATTACAAGGTTTAGCCCTATCTCATATACCCATGGGGGCCACTTTTGAAGGCCTAGTAGACATGGCATTGCTTCAAGGAGACGATAAGAATGGCAAGAAGGAGGTCAAGACTAATGAGACTCAAACCAAGAAGACGGACTCCAAGTGGGGAGGAAATCAGAGCAATCAGAACAACAAGAACAACAAGAACAATAAGGGCAATAAGGCCAACAACAACAAGGCAAAAGACCCAAGAAAATGCAACTTCTGTGGGATTGTTGGGCACATAGCCAAAGATTGCAGAAAGAAGAAGAGGAAGTTGGGCGAATGCTTTCACTGTGGAGAGCCTGGACACCTTAGCAAGGATTGCCCCAAGAAGCAAGGACAAGGGCAGACTTAGCGTGCAGGACCTTCTGGAGGGCAAGTGCATGCTCTCAACACTGCTCCAGTTCAGGACCGAGGTAGTATTTCTGTAGAAAGTCTTGTTTATATTTCTGACTTTCCTGTTCGCACTTTATTTGATTCTGGCGCATCGCATACCTTTATTTCTTCTGACATTGTTGAAAGTTTGCACCTAAGTACTAGTCTAGTTGAGGATGCCGTCAGTGTTTCAAATCCAATTGGGGGTTCCGCCCATTTATCTATGATTTGTGTGGATTTGAAGATTTCTATCTTGACCGTAGAATTCACGTGTAATGCTTATGTTCTTGGGTTCACGGGATACGGGTTGATTTTGGGCATGGATTGGTTGTCCAGTTATGGAGCCATTCTCTATTGTGAGCATAGGGTGGTGAGGCTCATGACTCGCCTCGGTAATACCCTAGAGATTTCTTGCAACCCGTTGGATCCCGTCATGTTATGTTATCTTGAATCTCTTGACTCGTCCATCAATGATCTGCAATCTGTAAGGGTGGTCCGAGAATATCCTGATGTCTTCGAAGAGGTTAAGGGATTACCCCCTAAACGAGAGATAGATTTTTGCATTTATCTTGTTGATAATGCCAAGCCAGTATCATTGCCCGTTAGGCACATGGCCCCGCGAGAAAGAAGAGAGCTCAGTAAGCAAATCAAGGAGTTGCTTGAGAAAATTTTATTAGGCGAAGCATTTCTGAATGGGGTGCTCCTGTGGTATTCGCTACTAAGGCGGATGGTTCGCTTCGTCTATGCGTTAATTATCGAGAGTTGAACAAGCTGACAAAGAAGAATAGACACCCGTTACCGAGGATTGATGATCTCTTTGACCAGCTTGTTGGTGCTTCTGTTTTCTCTCAGCTCGATCTGGCCACCGGATTCCATCAGCTTAGAGTGGCTGAGGATAGTATTGATAAGACTGCGTTTAGGACTCCAGATGGATTCTTTGAATGGCTTGTCATGCCATTCGGTTTGACTAATGCACCCACCTACTTCGTATATTTGATGAGTAGGGTGTTTAGGGAGTTCCTTAACAAGTTCGTGGTTGTCTTCGTGGATGATATTCTGATCTTCTCAAAGGATGAGGAAGAACATGCCAGACACCTCAAGGAAGTGATGGATACGCTTAGAGCTCATCAGTTGAGAGCCAAGTTCTCCAAATGCCATTTCTGGAGAAGGGAAGTTCGGTTTCTTGGACATATAGTTTCTAAGCAAGGCATAGCGGTGGAACCCGCGAAAGTGGTTGCAGTTCAAGACTGGAAGACTCCTAGGAATGCAACCGAAGTAAGAAGCTTTCTCGGTCTGGCGGGCTACTATAGAAAGTTCATCAGGGACTTCGCTAAGATTTCAGCCCCTCTTACTAAGTTGACGAAGAAGAACTTAGTCTTTGCATGGGACTTAGAGTGTGAGCTTGCTTTTCAAAGGCTCAAGAGGGCCCTTACTACAGCTCCAGTCTTGGCATTACCCGATAGTGGTAAAATGTTTACCGTGTACACCGATGCATGTGGCACAGGGTTAGGTGCTGTTCTGATGCAAGAGGGAAGAGTGATATGTTATGGGGGTAGGCAACTCAAAGTTCATGAGAAGAACTATCCCACTCATGATTTGGAGTTGGCGGCGATTGTCTTTGCACTCAAATCCTGGCGCCACTATCTTCTAGGCGAAAGGTTTGAGTTGTATACTGATCACAAGTCACTCAAGTACCTCTTCTCGCAGAAAGATCTGAATCTAAGGCAGCAAAGGTGGATGGAATTCTTGGCATCATATGACTTCGAGATAGCTTATACCCCTGGCAAGGGTAATGTTATGGCAGATGCATTAAGCAGAAGTAGGTTGACTTTGAGTCCCTTGTTTATTGAGATGAAGAACTTAGAGTTCTTGGCAACCTTTGATTTCACGACGGCTGTTGAGTCGATGACGGGTTCTTTAGCATCCCTTGAGCTTAGACCTATACTTCTTGATCAAGTTGGGGCTTCACAGAAGGAAGATCCACAGATAGTCGAGGTCATGGACAAGTTGATTCATGGTGAGACGTCTAGTCACCTTGCTAGATATACTATTGATGACAAGGGTTGGCTAAGGCGTGATGGAAGGCTATGCGTTCCACAAGTAGGAGACTTGGTGCATAAAGTTCTCGAAGAAGCGCATCACTCGAAGATGACTATACATCCTGGAGGAGATAAGATGTATAAAGATATGAAGCGCATTTTCTTTTGGACTGGAATGAAGAAAGATGTGGTAGAGTATGTTTCAAAGTGCATGGTGTGCCAACAAGTGAAAACCGAGTCGAAGAAACCCGGTGGGCTATTACATCCATTGGAGGTCCCGCAATGGAAGTGGGAAAGTATTTCTATGGATTTTGTGGATGGATTGCCTAGGTCAAGGAAAGGGAACACAAGCATATGGGTCATAGTTGACAGACTTACGAAGA
The DNA here is from genome assembly GCA_030737875.1 of Allium sativum. Taxonomy (NCBI): domain Eukaryota; kingdom Viridiplantae; phylum Streptophyta; class Magnoliopsida; order Asparagales; family Amaryllidaceae; genus Allium; species Allium sativum. The sequence continues at coordinate 664,004,994 of CM060919.1, forward strand.
GTGCTCACTTCATTCCAGTAAAGAGCAAGAGGACCGCATCATGGCTAGCATCTATTTATCTTCGAGAGATAGTGTGGTTGCATGGAGTTCCTTCTAGCATCGTTAGCGATCGTGACCCAATTTTCACTAGCCAGTTCTGGAATAGTTTGCAAGAAGCGATGGGTACGCGATTGAATCTGAGTACAGCCTATCACCCCCAGACGGATGGCCAAACCGAAAGGGTGAATAGAGTGCTATAAGATCTTTTGAGGCTCTGTGTTCTTGACTTTGGTGGTACTTGGGAAGACCACCTTCCTCTTGTAGAGTTTGCTTATAATAATAGCTACCAAGCCAGCATAGGGATGGCACCATTTGAAGCTCTGTATGGGAGGCCGTGTAGATCACCATCTTGTTGGTGGGAGACAACGGATAGGCTTATACTTGGGCCCGATATGATACGGGACACATCCGAAAAAGTTGAATTGGCGAGAAGACGGATGAAAGCGGCCCAAGACAGACAGAAATCCTATGCTGACAAGCGAAGGACAGATTTGGAATTCGATGTGGGAGACATGGTTTTCGTGAAGGTTTCTCCTTTGCGTAATGTGGTTCGTTTTGGAGCAGTTGGGAAGCTGGCACGAAGGTTCGTAGGACCCTTCCCTATCATAGAGAGAATTGGAAAGATGGCCTATAAGGTGGAATTGCCCGAGAAGCTAGCCGGGGTACATAATGTCTTTCATGTCTCGCATCTCCGAAAGTGCCTACATGAGTCCGCTGAGGTGGTTGAACCAAGCATTCTTGAAGACGTAGAGGTAGAGAAAGAGGCAACCTTGAGGAGAGCTCCGATTCGTATCTTGGGAACAGAGATCAAGAAGCTAAGAAATCGAGAAGTCAAATTGGTGAAAGTACAGTGGAGTGAAGCCGAAGAGGATGCAACTTGGGAAACCGAGGAGAAGATGCGTGGGCTTTATCCATTTCTTTTTAGGGTACATTCTCGACCTCTTTTCCTTTTACATATCTTCCTTTTTGCTATCCATGTTTATCCTGTTTATCTTGTTATCTCGTTAACCTTGTCATGAGAACCTTAGGTAGAAACCCTTTGGATGAAACATGTATTTGAAACATGTTATGCTTGATGTTTGCAAGTGGTTGCAAGTGTTTGCAAGTGGATACTCGTGGATGCATGATACACATTAGGCACTAAGATCGGCTCACACACTTTCATATTGCATATGCATGAGTGCTGATACTTATTCATGGATGAAACTTGTTATGCTATCACGTGGATGTTGCATATGGATGAATGTTATGTGCACTCATGTAGAGATTATAAATTATGTTAGGATTTTGCATACATATGGACTCATTTCACTAACATACTTTGCATTAAGGGGGTTTACTGGATCAGTAACCGCCTGATTTTCGCATTAGATAAGTACATATACACACACCTTTGCATATAATCATACAACATTTAGAATCTGTTAAGGACATTGACTGCACGTGGATGATGTTTTGAGTAGATCGATGATGGATGGTAGGATACGTTCTTCCTAACTTAGAGATTTCGAGGACGAAATCCTTTAAGGTGGGGAGGATGTAACAACCCATATTTTGAATAACAAGTTATAACATAAATCAAGGTAGAATTCAATGATAAAATCTGAATCAAGAGAAACGGGCTGTGCCATTGCGTTCGCCTCGGAAAAATACGCGAAATAGAGTCCGAGTTTTCGAAAATCGGAGTCCGTATGACCCAATTAAGGCCCATAGAAGTTTTCAGAAAATTAAAATTTAAAAACAGATTTCAAATTCAGCTGGGCAGGGCAGGCGGGAAAAATTCCCGCCACCCCAAGTCGACTGGGGAGTCAACTTGGGAGTCGACACACCCCAGGCTGTGTCGACTGCCCAGTCGACACCCCTGTCGACTTGGGTGGTCGGCCAGTCTGGCCTGGGTGCACCTGACTTGTTTCTCAAGACATGTTTGGAGGCTAGTGATGTGAATTGATGGCCCAGATCTGAATTAGGGTTAATCCTATGGCCTAAACTAACCTAATCTTCTATAAAAGGAACCTAATACCTAGCCTAAATCATCATAAATCAATCCTACAACTAAACTATGCCAAAATGTTTAATCATGGCCTCCACCCTCTTGTCATAGCCTCCACCTTCATTCATATGAGAGTTCCTAAGCTTGTTTGAGAGTTTCTAAGGCCAAAGTTCAATCTTTCTTCATCAAAGCAAGGGTCTTCTTCTAATTTCTCAAGGGTTTTCATTGAAGCTTGCTATTTGGGGGTCTTTAGAGTTGCTAGTGGCTTCGTCTCAATCTTATTTATATTTTATAAGTCTTCATAGCATTGTAAGCCCTATACTACTCTTAGATTCTAACTATGAAGTTAAATATGACATGTTGCAAGTTTGAGTTTGGGCCTAAGTATGATATGTGCTTTGATCCTATCATGTTATGCATAAATTTATTCTATGCATGTTTGTAAAGCTACCACCTTTACCTTATGCATAGAAAGCTATGAGCTTTGATTGGAAATGTTGCATAAAGCAACATAGAAACTCTCATAAACCTTGTGTTATCTTGCACATGATGTTATATGCGAATCACTAGCCACCATCCTATGTCATTTATGATCATGTTTCACCTATTTGCTTAAGTTTGATATCATGCATATTTTTAGGCTTATGATGTAATATGCAAGTTGATATCTTGCATATGGTGTTATATGCGAATCACTTGCTATCATCCTATGTCATTTATGACCATGTTTCACCTATTTTTCTAAAGTTGATATTATGCATGTTTTGAGGCCTATGATGTAATATGCAAGTTTATGAACACATTTGCCTCATATGCCACCATGTTCAACTTGTGGCCCAAAACCTTATTAATTATGTCATGCTTCTAAGTTTCCCCTTTGAGATCTATTTGCGTTTATGCGAACTTACATGCGATGGGGTTACGTTATGGGTAAACTAAAATGACATAAAAAGATGACTTGAAAAGATGACATGGAATATGACATGTGATTATGCTTGAAACATGAATTTGGACATGACTTCTAGAAAACATGAGAATGGCCAACTCGAGGTTGGGTTGAGTTTGTAGCATAAATCTACCCGGAACCGACCGGCTTAACTAGTGGCTACAAGCAATAGGACCCAATGTGAGTAGTTGGTCATGTCGCACTTGAAACCCGAGGTTAGACCAAGTTGTGGTGTAAAGCTACCCGGACCCGCCCGGCTTAACTAGTAACCACAACAAGGTCTAATGTGAGAGGTTGGGTGCATTAAATTAATTAATGCCACATGATAGGGTTAAGTCATGGACCACTTGAACACTTAACCAATTAAACACGATGGGTTGATAGGGTTAAGTCATGAACCTTGGGTACACTTAACCAACTTGATGGGGTAGGGTTAACCACATTTAACCCGTTAGAAACCCTAGTTACGTGGTCCTTTTCACCAGTAACCCTCTTGATTGTATCATGATACCCTAGGGACTAGGCTAGGGTGAGGCACGATTACTGGGCTGACATGTAAGCGACCAAAACGACGGCTGAGTAGGTGCGCCGGTGTAGGTTCAGGCGGACTATGGTCGTGCACATAGTCCGGAGTTGAAAAAGAAGACACGGGCACCCGTAGGTTTAGACTGTGCGTGCTTGATTTGTGTCTGTGGTTGGCACCCTAGGGCTTGATACACCCTAGGGTGGACCTAGCACAGTTTGACTACACTTCGTGATTGGGCCGTAGGACACCGACACTTGACGAGTTAGGCTTTTAGGAAGCCGATCGACTAGACCGTGCTGTTGGGCCTTGATCTAGGTCATCTCGGGATGTTGGGCCAAGAGTGGGCAAAGGGATCTTTCCTTGTTGATACTTGACATAGATTACTAGTACACACTTGGTGCAACTTAACCTTGTACATGCGATGCCACATTTGATCTATCTTTTCACCATGCCAGTTATCACCCTATGTTTCATCTCTGCTTTACATGTCCAGTTAACTTTATTAGTTTTTATACTAATAGTAGATATGACTTACCAGTCTTTTTGACTGACCCGTTTTCTTTCGCCTCTTTTCTTCCGTTCCCCCCCCCCCCAGGTTTGCAGGGTGGGAACACTGGTACCTAGCTGGATCTTTAGCTGCTTTTCTGGATAGCTCATGTACGGTTTGGACTTGAGCATGCTATGGCTTTATTCTACTTTGGGGATCGTTACTTTATGTTTTTCCAGTTGTCAGTTTATGTTCTAGACTTTGTTTTGTGGGAAAATAATGACCAAGTACTTTGATGTAACTTGACTATGGTTTTGAAATGTTAGTTTTATCCGCTGCTTTATTTACTCTATTTTTACTTATATGTTCTGTCTTGTGATATCTGCATGCATGTTTACCTTGTTTAACGCCCCTCCAAAGCTAGTGTGCTTGCAAGAGTGGCATTAGCGGAGGTGGGGTGGTACAGTATTTTCAAGAGAAAAGCTTATTTTAGAAAGCATAACCCAAAGAGCCATATATCTTTCCTTTAGTTCTTTTGTACTGAATCTTTCCTTTTTCGTTTCAGTATGTCTGGAATTCCCGAGATACCCGAGGGGATACCAATACCGGGATGGTTTAGGAGGTATTTGGAGACTAGGGCCGCCACCGCAGGTCCAGTAAATGCTCCTTCTCCTCCTCCTCCTCGTGTCGATACTTTCGCAAATATATGTAAGGACTTTAGGGCAATGGGTGGAAAACCTTTTCACGGGACGCAGACATTTGTTGAAGCTCAAAATTGGCTAAAGGAGGTGGAAGAATTGTTTGGAATATTTGAAGTGGAAGATGGGAGGAAGGACTAGTTAGCTGTCTGGCTAATGAAAGACGAGGCCTCGTTTTGGTGGGAGGTCACTGACGGGGAACGTCTAGTTGATACTTGGCCAGATTTTAGGTGGAGGTTTGAGGCGAAGTTTCTCTCATGTTCTGAAGAGAACCTGTATATGGAAAGGTTTTTGGCGCTGAAGCAAGGGAATCTATCGGTGAAAGAATACGTCAACAAGTTCAATCAGTTGGCGAGATTTGGCTTGGACTTGGTGAATACTCCAGAAAAGAAGGCCCTGAAATTTGTTAAGGGTTTGAACGAGCCGCTACATGGGTTAGCTATGACCCACATTCCCATGGGGGCTACCTTTGAGAGACTAGTTGACATGGCGCTTATGCATGAAGAGGAGAAGGGCGCCAATGCTAATAAGGCACCCGAGAGGAAAGGGGATCAAAAGAAACCGCAACAACAACAACAGAACAAGAAAGGTGGTAAAGGCAACAATGCTAAGGGAAAGAAAAGATGCTTTAACTGTGGGACACCCGGCCATCTAAGCAAAGATTGTAGGAAGAAAAAGAAGACTGGTTGTTTCCACTGTGGCGAAGCGGGACATCTAATTAAGGACTTCCCAAAGAAAGGGCAGAGGACAGGTTCTACCTCGGGAGGACAGGTGCAGGCTCTTATGGCACCAGGGCAGGCAAGGGGACAAGTTTAGGCTCTCGTGGTCCCACCGCTGCAAGAATGAGGTAGAGCAATTTCTGTTGAAAGTTTAGTTTTTCTGTTTGACCATCCTGTCCGTACTTTATTCGATTCAACGCATCACATTCGTTTATCACTACATCATTAGTTGAAACACTGCACCTATATACTAGTCTTGTTACAGATGCCTTAGTAGTCTCATATCCTATTGGTGGTTCGGCTCATCTTTCTATGATTTGTCGGGATCTGAGAGTGTTTATCTTGGGGGTTGAGTTTGAATGCAACGCCTTTTTTCTTGGTTTCATGGGCTACGACTTGATTCTAGGTATGGATTGGCTAACTAGATATGGGGCCATCCTAGATTGTGAAAGAAGGGTAGTTATATTGTTGACTCGTTGTGGAAAGACCCTTGATATTTCTTGTGACCCTAGAGGTCCAGTAATGCTTAGCTACCTAGAATCCCTTGACGCATCCGATGATGACTTACATTCTGTTCCCATAGTCTGTGAATATGTTGGTGTCTTCGATGAGGTGAGGGGTTTACCCCCAAAACATGAGATAGACTTTCGAATATATCTAGTAGATAATGCAAAGCCAGTTGCATTGCCAGTGCGCCACATGGCTCCAAGAGAGAGAAGATAACTCAGTAAGCAAGTGAAAGAATTGCTTGAGAAGGGGTTCATCAGACGTAGTATATCGGAGTGGGGTGCTCCAGTAGTATTTGCCATGAAGGCAGATGGGTCCCTTAGACTTTGTGTGGACTATAGAGAACTTAATAAGCTTACTAAGAAGAATAGGCACCCACTGCCGAGGATTGACGATCTCTTTGATCAATTAGTTGGCACCTTAGTGTTTTCGCAGTTGGACTTAGCAACGGGTTTCCATCAGTTGAGAGTGGCTGAGGATAGCACAGACAAGACTGCCTTTAGGACTCCAGACGGCTTCTTCGAGTGGCTAGTGATGCCCTTCGGTTTGACAAATGCCCCCGCATACTTTGTTGACTTGATGAGTAGGGTGTTCAGGGAGTATCTTAATAAATTCGTGGTAGTCTTTGTGGACGACATCTTGATCTTTTCTAAAAGTGAGGAAGAGCATGCCCTACATCTTAGGGAAGTGTTGGAGACTCTTTGAGCGCATAGCCTTAAAGCTAAATTTTCTAAATGTCACTTTTGGAGAAAGGAAGTGCGATTCTTAGGGCACGTGGTTTCCAAAGAAGGGATAACTGTGGATCCCGCGAAGGTAGTGGCCATCCAAGATTGGAAGGTCCCTAAAAATGCTACCAAGGTGAGGAGTTTCTTAGGGTTGGCTGGCTACTATAGGAAGTTTATCAAAGACTTCGCAAAAATATCAGCCTCATTAACACGCTTGATGAAGAAGAACCTAGTTTTCACATGGGACGTAGATTGTGATGATGCGTTCCAACGTTTGAAGAGAGCTTTGACCACAACCCCGGTCTTAGTGTTGCCAGATGGGAGTAAGCCATTTACCGTTTATACCGACGCTTGTGGGACAGGACTAGGCACAGTCTTAATGCAAGAGGTAAGGCTAATAGCCTATGGTGGAAGGAAGTTGAGAGTGCATGAGAGAAATTACCCTACACATGACCTAGAGTTGGCCGCTATTGTTTTCGCGCTTAAGTCTTGGCGTCATTATCTTCTTGGCGAGAAATTCGAATTATTCACTGACCACAAATCGCTAAAATACTTTTTCTCTCAGAAGGACTTGAACTTAAGGCAGCAAAGGTGGATGGAATTCTTAGCGTCCTACGATTTCGAGATAGCATATACCCCTGGCAAGGGTAACGTGGTGGCAGATGCCTTAAGTAGGAAAAGGTTATCCTTGAGTCCGTTGTTTGTTGAGCGGCAAAGCTTAGAGTTCATCTCTATGTTTGACTTTAGACCTTCCGTTGACTTTGTACCCGGTTTGCTAGCATCCTTAGAGGTCAGACCTACGCTTTTTGGACGGATTGGTAAGGCACAGCGAAATGACCCACAGTTGGATGAGTTAGTAGAGAAGCTCAAAAGGGGGGAGTCATCAAGCCATCTCAGTAGATATACCCTAGAAGATAAGGGTTGGTTACGTAGGGACGGTAGACTTTGTGTACCACGGGACGAGAATTTGAGGAAGACCATTCTTGATGATGCACATCGTTCGAAGATGACCATCCATCCCGGCGGGGACAAGATGTACATGGACATGAGACGAGTTTACTTTTGGGCCGGCATGAAGAGGGATATGGCCGAATTTGTCGCTTGATGCTTGGTGTGCCAACAAGTAAAGGCAGAGCAAAAGAAACCCGGTGGGTTGCTTCACCCATTGGAGGTCCCACAATGGAAATGGGAAAGTGTCTCGATGGACTTTATTGATGGGTTACCGAGATCGAGGAAGGGTAATACGGGGATTTGGGTCGTGGTAGACAGACTTACTAAGAGCGCCCATTTCATTCCCGTGAAGAGTAAAAGGACTGCTCCATGGTTAGCCTCCGTATACATTCGAGAGATAGTTCGTTTACACGGTGTTCCTTCTAGGATAGTGAGCGACCGCGATCCTATCTTTACAAGCGAATTTTGGAAGAGCTTGCAAGAGGTGGTAGGGACTCAGTTATGTTTGAGCACCGCATACCATCCACTAACGGATGGCCAGACCGAGAGGATGAATCGTATTCTAGAGGACCTATTGAGGTTATGTGTCTTAGACTTCGGAGGTACATGGGAGGAACATCTTCCGTTGGTGGAGTTCACATATAATAACAGCTTTCAGTCTAACATTGGCATGGCACCGTTCGAGGCTCTTTACGGACAGCCGTGTCGTTCGCCTACATGTTGGTTGGAGTCTACAGATAAGGTATTGCTTGGGACCGACATGATTAGAGAGACTTCGGAAAAGATTGATTTGATTCGAAGGAGGATGAAGACAGCGCAAGATAGGCAGAAATCTTATGTGGACAAGAGGAGGACAGATCTTGAGTTTGATATTGGGGACATGGTCTTTATCAAGGTGTCTCCATTACGGAACGTTGTTCGCTTTGGGTCCGTTGGGAAGTTAGCACCAAGGTTCGTAGGGCCGTTTCCTATTAAGGAGAGGATTGGGCAGATGACGTATAGAGTGGAGTTGCCCGAGAGACTTAGTGGTGTACACGATGTATTCCATGTATCACATTTGAGGAAGTGCTTGCACGAGACCGCGGAAGTGGTAGAGCCGAGCTTGCTTAGAGAGGTGGAGATAGAGTGTGATGCGACGAGCTCCTACGTGCATTCTTGGGTCGGAGATTAAGAAGTTGAGGAATCGAGAGGTCAGGCTAGTCAAAGTGCAGTGGGGAGATGATGAGAGCAACGCTACTTGGGAGACGGAAGAGAAAATGCGTTCATTGTACCCTCTTCTTTTTGAGGGTATGTCTTTTAATTTCCCCTTTATCGCTTACCTTGTACTTATCTTATCTTTAGTATGTCCTCTCGTTAGTATCTTTGACCTTTAGATAGGGTAATCCTATGGTTGAAACATGTGTTTGAGACATGTTATGTATGATGGATGCACGTGGATGTAAGTGTTTGCTAGTGGTTGCTCGTGAATGCATAAACACACACCTTAGGCACTAGATCGGCTCAGTCACTTCATATTGCATATAAATGTGTGTGCATATTTAAGTTAATGGATGTATAATGGTTGTACTATCATATGGATGCTGGATTTTGGTGAATGGTTGTGCACACATGTAGAAATAATATGTATCGATAGGATTCTTTCGCATACATAATGGACGCATGGCACTATCATGGTTTGCATTAAGGAGGTCAACTGAATCATTGGACCGCCTGATTTTGCATTAGATAAGGAGCATATACACACACTTCTTGCATATGTTCATACAACATTAGGAATTTGTAAGGACAATGGATGCATGTGTTTGATGGTTGAGTAGATGGTTGTTTGGATGGTAGGATATGCATTCTCCTTAACTTGGAGATTTCGAGGGCGAAATCCTTTAAGGAGGGGAGAATGTAACACCCCGTATTTCTGTTAATATTAATGTTCACAAATTAAAGAATAACTAATATCATATGTGAGAATTAAGGGAAACGAGTTGCGCCATTGTGTTCGCCTCGGAATTCGGGTTGAGATAGAGTCCGAGTTTGCGTGAATTGGACTTCGTATGAAGAAGTTATGGCCATCGGAAGTTTCAGAAAATTCAAAACAGATTTCAAAATTCAAAATTTCAGAGTCAGACAGGCTAGGCGGGAAAATTCCCGCCAGGGCCAGGTCGACCATAAGGTCAACCTACCCTGACAAGGTCGACCATAGGGTCGACCTACCCCACCCCGGGCAGATTTGTTTGGTGACCTGTTAATGACTGTATGCTGACTCATTAGGGTTTCTGATCTGCTCTGATTGGATGGGATTAATTCTGGGTTGATCGGACGGCTTAAACTAATCCTAAACTCTATAAAAACACTTATAGACTCAAACCCTTAAATCAAAATAAAATAAGATTCATGGCCTCCATGCCGTCAACTAGCAACTCAAAATAGCCGCCACCAATTAAAGACGAAGAAAGATAATCAAATTCAATTCAATTCTTTTCAACTTTAACAACGAATCTTCTTCAAGGGAAAGCTAATACAACTTTAGAACTCAGAATTCAGAACTCAAGACCTTCTTTGAGTTGTGAGTTTGATTTCTTTAATAAAATAATTAGCAATTTAATTGGATTGAGTTATGATGTGAATTATATGGATATGATGTGAATTATTGACCGCATGCTATAATTATGTTGTAAAATTGTGATGTTATCATATATGTTGTAAATTTTATGATGTTATGTTGTGATGTTATCATCTATGTTGTAAAGTTATAATTCTATCATCTATGTTTTAAATCCAAGATCGGCTTATGTATAATCAAATCATCATGTTGTTCATATGCTAGTTTGGTTATGTTGATTCATATGATAAATCATATGTATGTATGCAAGTTTAGATATTGATTTAGACATGAACCATATGCAAGTTAGTAAAGATTATGTATAACCTTACATGTTTCATGACATCTATTTTAGATCTAAAGTTAGGCTATGACATGTGTGAGTTATATGCTAAATTCTACATGCTAGTTTATATGTTCAGATGTAAGTTTACACCATCGTTATGTTGCATAAATCACATATGCAAGTTTATATAAATATATGGGTTTGGAGTGTGAATCATGTTATTCAAGTTTGTGGTTATTGCCTATGCAAGTTTATACCTTTAGATGTAGATCTATGACTTACATGATTTATGCAAGTTTATGACTATTCCCTAAACAAGTTCACACCTTTAGATTTGGATCTATGACATATGTAGTTTTATGCAAGTTGTAACTTTGGTCTATGCAAGTTTTAGATGTAGAACATCATTCACACATGCAAGTTCACCTCTATGTTTAGATCTAGTTTTAATTATATGTATGTTGTGATGTTTTCTCTTTATTCCATGAGTTAGACTATTCGAGTCTAACGTATACTTTACGTTAAACGAACGAACGTACAACGTAGGGCAATGGGATAATATTAAAAGATTTAATATTGAGAATTGGCATAAATGCCTTAAAAGGCATAAAATAAATTTGTGATGAAAATTGGTATGATTTTACATACCATAAATGGATGGACATAATTGAGTCAATTATGGCCATAGTTAAATTTGGAATTAATTGATAATTTGAATAGGGAAAGTAATTCAAATTGGGGAATGATTAATTAGGAGAAATTAATCGTCTAAGACACGAGGTTAGGCTCGTTTGTGGTGTAAGACTGCCCGGACCCGCCCGGCAAATCCAGCTGCCACAAATGGCAGACTAATGTGAGAGGTCTTAGGCATAAATTAAATACGTAACAATTGTAAAGACACGAGGTTTGGCTCGTTTGTGGTGTAAGACTGCCCGGACCCGCCCGACAAATCCAGCTGCCACGAATGCCAGTCTAATGTGGGAGGTCTTTATGAGGTTACGGTCTTAATGAATTAAGAAACACTTAACCAGATAAACATGTAGTGGGACATGAAGGGGTTAAGTTGGTGCCTTGGGTGGCATGTGGAATCTAGTGGGTGCCTTGGGTGGCATTTGAAATACGATTAGAAACACTTAACCAAAAATTGAAACATGTAAGTGAACATGAATAAAAAGAGGGTTAAGTGGGATGTACTAGAGGGGACCAAGCTTAGGTGGATAGCTTGTGTCAAGTAATGGGGGGTCGTTTCGACCAGTAACCCATACGTATCTTTGTGGGCTCGAACCAAGTCGAGGACAGGACACGCATACTGGGTGTAATGGCTTGATTTTTCAAGCTTCTGATATCTTTTTTAATAAGATATTAAAAAATATCTGGAGGGTTCAACCAGTTTAAAATGTATATAATCACCTATATATATGAAAATATATATATGATTTATACTATAACTTAATATATACATGATATATTAAATATGAGTGATATAACTACTTAAGAAAATATTTGTAACACTTGTTTATAACACTGAGAAATGTGAGAAATATAGCACTATAAACTAGTGGGGAAAATGCTATGTGCAACTAGCATAAGTAAGTTATCATTTTATAAGCAAATTAATACATACAAGCTTAAGGAACTACGGCCTATATGTGTATATATAATGTATACATGAAATCAATTCAACAAAGGAATTAACAACAAGACAAACAAGTTAAAAGAGTTTAACCATCTCATAATCACCCTATACAAATATCTGCGGCGAAGTAAGAGTGCAAAACAATTATCCAAGATATGGAATGGCCATTCTCTTGAGTTGATGGAAAGAGTAAGGTTTGCATTTAATGAAGGCAAGATGAGCATTTAATGAAGGTGTAAGTCTTGTGTACTTATAGGAGAGGAAAAGGGGTTGGCAGAATTTTCTTTTGTGCAATGTACTTTGGTATTTGCTGTAACAATTTTCATCCATTCAAATAGGAGAAAGAGAGGGTAGGTAGAGAAAGAGTTTGCTGTAGAAAACTTGTGAGACATTGCCTATAAATACCACTACATATCCATGCATTTTCCTTTACACAAATACATGTCTTTGCGGAGTTAATATCCATCTACAAGCTAGAAAATACAGGAGCTTATTTACGGGTGAGTAATCACTCACTCATGACAAGTTGATTTGCAAGTTTACTGATTAAACAGTTTTATATGTTTTCATGTTTATATATTACTGCAAGTTCTATCATGTTGTTAAACACCTTATAGATGCTAGAAACACCAAGTATATCATCAGTAAACCCTATGTACCAGTGATAAATAGAAATGGTAATGAGTTCATCACTATAACTTGATCAAGGAAAATACAGTTTTGTTTCCTGTCAAGAACATACTCTGTTTATTTGTAACTACACATTGATCATTCCAAACACCAAATATACAAGTATATTCAGTAGTAATTTGTATACAAAACATCTACAACCTTTTCGAAAGCATTAAACAAGAGGAACTTGCTTTGAAAGGCCAAGAACAGCAGAGAAGCAGGATGCTCTCTATCTCAAACTTAATCACCAAAATTTCAAACATCATAGAAATGAATTACAGGGTTATAGATGTAATCGTAGCACTAAATAATGATTTTTAAAAGTAATTTCATGATTTTTAATGTTGAGATGAGGAAGAATGATTGAGATAACCGAAAATGGCACTTTGACCAAATTCCGGCGATCGGTGACGATGATGGTCGGGGCGTGGAGCGTGAAGGAGCTGGTCACATCGGGGAACACGAGAAAAATGCCCCATGATTTTTCCAGTGAGTGATTCGAGCTGTCGAGCTCGATTTGCATTTTCAATGGCCGAATGGGTTCATCGGTTTGGAGACGACGTGGGGGACCCACGGTGGTGCGAGTTGGCCAGGAATGAACGTGGAGCGGCGTTGGGTCTTGGCGGAGCTGACGACGGTGGTGCGAGGTGCTCAGGTGGTCGGAGGCGATGGGTCGAGCTGGGTTTAGGTGGGGTACTTTTCGAGCTGTGTACTAGGAGTTTTGGTGGAGTGGCAAAATCGAGGAGCAGGCGACGTACGATGGTGGCGAGGCATCGGTGGTGATGGGGGGACGAAGTGGAGTTTGTGGGTGGTGGTCCGGTGGTGGCATGGTGGCGTGGGGAGGCGTGCACGTGCACAGCTGTGCACGTTTGCACAGCAATGTCGAGCAAGGTTTGGCACTTGGATTTCGGGGTGATCAGCAAGGCTTGGCACGAAGGTTTGGCAACATGGTTTGGCAAGGAGATCGGAGTGATCCTTCAGTGTTTTCGAATGGTTTCCGAAGTGATCGGAGTGGCTTGGCACGAGAGCTCGGCACGTGATTTTTGGCAAGTGAAAATCGGTGATCACCCCGTGGTGATCATTTGATTTTGAGATGCCAAGGATCCGATTTGGCAAATGCAAGAAAGAACAATTTTAAATGCAAGAATTTAATTAAATCGAATTTAATTAAATTAAATAATTTAATATAATTAATCAGTAATTAATTTATTTAAATAAATATATAGTTTTTATTTAAATATAGCATAGATCAGTGAAACGGTCAAGACGACAGTGCGGTCCCAGAATCAAAGTTGTTCGAAGGAGTTCGTCGAGTTAGAACTTGAGTTATAAAAGATAATTTAATTTAAATAAATTATAAAACAATTTATTTAAGTTTAAATAAAAGAAATAAATACTTTACAAAACGAATCGGAGTATAGAACATCGTCTCAATGTCGATGGTACGCGAGGTAAAATACTGTGCGCGAAGCACGGGCTTTTTCTATACATCAATAAAATGATAAAAACTGTATAACAACTTGTGTGTGATGCACACACTTCAACTATACAATTGTAAATGATATTTAACATATGCAGAGATGAACCAAAGAATTTTATACTGTATATATAATTATAAATATAGGATTTGCAACTGAATTAAAGACAGTAAGCTGATAATAAATTATCGACTATAAAAGATATTTTGTACATGGTTTCGAAGAGTCCGAAATTCACATTTCCACTTCGACTCGAATATTACGACGTATACCGGAAATTGATAAAGATGAAGAATGCAAGGACTATTTCAAAATAGTATCTACGGTCTGTTAAATCCCAGAACAGATCCGAACAGTCGGATGTCTGACAACGTATATCAATCAGATTTTACACATCGACTTTACATAAGTGTATTATGTTGGTGGCGGAGAGATTCGTTTCTTTAGCCTTATACCCAGAATATGTTTGTGGAAACAAATGAGTGATCTGTCAGATAGGACGGTGTGATATTCAAAGACGTTGAAGAATAACCCGTCAAATGGTAACGTGACTTCAAACCTCACAACCCGAGAAAGACAATAGTTGGGCTAGGTGGCATGGCTAGTTGGGTCATACCCAAGCAGGGTATATTATCACCATCTAGAGTAATTCCTTTTGTTTCTAAATCTATATTCACTTCTGTTACCTTCGGTAATCGGTGGGTCATTCCCGACCGTGGAGGTGGTAATATATTCGTTACACTCAAGCTAAATGAGTGGACGGTCATGTGTGGCCGGGTTGCAGGATGTTCTTGTTGAACCCCAGTGTATCCTCTCTAGAGTACACTGATCGGTGGGTGCTCCCATACCCTGTCAGTTAGAAACCAAATTCCAATAAGTGCTCGACGATTTTAGATTTTTTTTTATGTACGTGAACGTGAGATGCAAGCGATTCACTAGATGATTATTTATTTGATAAATACTATCGTAAATATCAAACGTTTTGATATCAAAATACAAGGGTCATTTTCCATATGTTAGTTATGGAATTGGGTTTAAGATTTCTTAAGTAATTGAATCTATTAATAACGTAACACCTTATTCCTTATTTCCCTGTTTACATCTTTTTAACTGTGTTTACTCACACCAGTCCCCTGACTGACCCGGAGTTTATTTTCTTTGTTTTCCCTAAACTCTTGGGTACTCATAATATTTATTATGAGTAGGCAAGTAATTCAGGTTGGCAAATGGAACCTTACGAAGTTCAAGTTGCAGGACAAGTCTAGTAGTTTTAACTACACCTATGTATCCAGTTAGATTTGTATTTCCATATCATGATGTATTATTATGTGAATGTACTATGATGATGTAAGTTGTTGATGTATTATGATGTATCAGACCCTATGATGTAATGTATTTGTATTTTTAAATTCCGCTGTGAGATTTCTGATAACTTCTTATTCTTCTATTCTATTAGTTCTATCTTTTCTATCTCATCTTCTAATTTCTTTCAATAATGACACGGTTTTCGGAGGGTCGAAAATCGCGCCGTTACAGTTGGTATCAGAGCCTATGTTCTTCGGAAACATTTAGGCTTTGAAATAGTAAGAGAGCGTATTTTTACTAAAAACTATATTTTTAATATAGGTAGATCGTAGTTACTTAGGTAATCCCTCGACATATTTTTCCAATTTAGTTAATAAAATTTCAATCCGTGTACTCAAGGAGTTGAAAATGAGTTCTCGTGGAGGAAGAGGCCGAGGAGCAAGCGTGCAACTACGACAAACGGACACACTGTTAACCAGACCCAACTGGATACTACTGAAGTAATCCGAGCACCAACTCAGCCTAACTTTGCTATGGTCTGTAAGAATTACACAACTCTGGGAGGAACGATTTTCAGAGGTACTGAATCACTGGTCGGAGTCCAAGCATGGATTAGGTCATGTGAGAAGATTTTTAAAGGACTGAGGTTGGATGACGAGCATAAGCGTCTCTTAGCTTCATGGAATCTGGAAGGAGCCGCAGCAATATGGTGGGATGCCCAGACTGCTAACACTCCTGAGGAAAACTTTACTTGGCCCATGTTCAAAGAAGCTTTTGAAGGTCAGTATCTACCTGCTACTGGAAGAACGAGGAGAGGCTACGAAGGGATTTGGATAATCGTAGATCGGTAAACTAAGAGTGCGCACTTTATTCCAGTGAAACCAACGCGCACTGCCATGACATTAGCCGAAGTATTCATGAAAGAGATAGTACAACTGCACGGTATTCCAATGAGCATTGTAAGCGACAGAGATACCATTTTCACAAGTAGATTTTGGGAAGCTTTGCAGAGAACGTTGGGAACAAGATTAAATTTCAGTACAGCTTACCATCCTCAAACGGACGGTCAGACGGAAAGAGTTAATCGTATATTGGAAGATCTTCTAAGAGCGTGTATTTTAGATTTTGGAGGATCATGGGAAGATCATTTACACCTAGTAGAATTTTCATATAATAATAGTTAACAGGCGAGTATACAAATGGCACCATATGAAGCATTATATGGAA
Organism: Allium sativum; assembly: GCA_030737875.1. Taxonomy (NCBI): domain Eukaryota; kingdom Viridiplantae; phylum Streptophyta; class Magnoliopsida; order Asparagales; family Amaryllidaceae; genus Allium; species Allium sativum. The sequence goes on from CM060919.1 coordinate 664,021,782, forward strand.
GACCTTGTAAAGCGCCTGCATGTTGGGTGGAGTCCGGAAACAAATTGGTACTTGGTCCGGATATGATACGAGAGGCAGCAGCGAAAGTGGAATTAGTGAAGCTGAGAATGAAGGAAGCCCAGGATCGCCAGAAAAGCTATGCCGATAAAAGGCGAAGAGATTTAGTATTCGAAATAGAAGATCTAGTTTTTGTGAAGATCTCACCAATGAAGGGAGTAGTAAGATTTGGAAAATATGGAAAGTTAGCACCAAGATATGTTGGACCTTTCCGCGTCTTAGAAAGAATTGGTTTTCAAGCATATAAAGTTGAATTACCAGAATATATGGCGGGAATTCACAACGTATTTCACGTATCACACTTGAGAAAATGTATGCACAATCCATCATTAATTCTGGAACACTTTGTTCAGCAAGAGATAGAGATCGAGCCAGATTTGACAGTGATAAGACATCCATTTAGTATTATTGACCGAGAGGGAAAGCAACTTCGCAACAAAGTGGTGAGGCTACTAAAGATCCAGTGGAGCGAAAACCTGAAAGACTGTACGTGGGAGACCGAGAAGCATATAAAGAAATTATACCCAGATTTTCCTACGGGTTAGGTATGATTTACTTTGGTATAGTTAAATGTAATGAAATTTCGATTTCTACATTTCTGGGAGCATTTGCATGTGTGTTTTATGGATTCAGTTTATTAGGACTTATGAACTCTCTTGTATGTTTACATCACTGATGAGTTCTATATTCTTGCTTACGTGTTAGATGGCTCCAGTGTGGAAGACCACGGCAAGAAAGAGGGTGACACCACTCCAGTTTCTTATGCTGCGAGCAAAGAGACAAAGAGTAGGAGATTCCGACAACAACCGAGAGAGATCACCCATCGACGACGAAGGTACACACATATCATCAGAAGGATCAGTGCTTGGCAGGAACGAACCATTAGAACAAGATGGAGGACACCAAGAATTTACTGATGAGGATGAAGTGTTAGGAGATGAAGTGAGTGTTGACGGTTATGGGGAAGGAGATGAGGGTGACGAGGAGGAGGAAGAAGTTGAGTATATGGACGCTGAAGAGGAAGAAGAGGAAGAATACGAAGAAGAAGAAGAAGAAGAAGAGGAAGAAGAAGACCAAGTTGTTCCGGGAACCCCAGTCATTGCTACGGGAAACCAGCAAGAAGAGCAAGTAGCCCAAAGGACAGCGATATGGAATAGATTGGAACAAGTTCTCGTCGAGTTTCGCATAGCAGGAGGAGGAGTACAAGTATTCGGTGAGTATGGATACCCCGTGGTGAGGCTATATTTAATACCACCAGTGGGTCTGATTTATATAGAGGATGATGAGGAGGAGACTGATGCAGAAGACGTAGTTGAGGTCCTTAATATATCTGATGACGAGGAGGTCGTAGAGATAATAGATATCTCTGACGACGAGTAGTAGGACAGAGACTAGAGGAGGATAGTTACGAGTGTATATTTTGGGGCAGTTTAGAACTTGAGTAGTCAAGTCTAGTATTATTGTATGGATCAAGACTAGTGCAAGTATAGAACTAGTCGTCTGTGTATGTGTACTAAAACAACCAGTTTATGAAATATTTTCTTTTGGAAACTTTCTACCTTTCTTGTGTAATTTCGGGGCGAAATTCTTTTAAGTGGGGTAGTCTGTAATGGCTGGATTTTTCAAGCTTCTGATATCTATTTTAATAAGATATTAAAATATATCTGGAGGGTTCAACCAGTTTAAAATGTATATAATCACCTATATATATGAAAATATATATATGATTTATACTATAACTTAATATATACAAGATATATTAAATATGAGTGATATAACTACTTAAGAAAATATTTGTAACACTTGTTTATAACACTGAGAAATGTGAGAAATATAGCACTATAAACTAGTGGGGAAAATGCTATGTGCAACTAGCATAAGTAAGTTATCATTTTATAAGCAAACTAATACATACAAGCTTAAGGAACTAAACTCTTATATATATATATAATTATATATATGTAGTGTATCATGACAAAGGGGTATATATATATATACATATATACTACGGCCTATATGTGTATATATAATGTATACATGAAATCAATTCAACAAAGGAATTAACAACAAGTCAAACAAGTTAAAAGAGTTTAACCATCTCATAATCACCCTATACAAATATCTGCGGCGAAGTAAGAGTGCAAAACAATTATCCAAGCTATGGAATGGCCATTCTCTTGAGTTGATGGAAAGAGTAAGGTTTGCATTTAATGAAGGCAAGATGAGCATTTAATGAAGGTGTATGTCTTGTGTACTTATAGGAGAGGAAAAGGGGTTGGCAGAATTTTCTTTTGTGCAATGTACTTTGGTATTTGCTGTAACAATTTTCATCCATTCAAATAGGAGAGAGAGAGGGTAGGTAGAGAAAGAGTTTGCTGTAGAAAACTTGTGAGACATTGCCTATAAATACCACTACATATCCATGCATTTTCCTTTACACAAATACAAGTCTTTGCGGAGTTAATATCCATCTACAAGCTAGAAAATACAGGAGCTTATTTACGGGTGAGTAATCACTCACTCATGACAAGTTGATTTGCAAGTTTACTGATTAAACAGTTTTATATGTTTTCATGTTTATATATTACTGCAAGTTCTATCATGTTGTTAAACACCTTATAGATGCTAGAAACACCAAGTATATCATCAATAAACCCTATATACCAGTGATAAATAGAAATGGTAATGAGTTCATCACTATAACTTGATCAAGGAAAATATAGTTTTGTTTCCTGTCAAGAACATACTCTGTTTATTTGAAACTACACATTGATCATTCCAAACACCAAATATACAAGTATATTCAGTAGTAATTTGTATACAAAACATCTACAACCTTTTCGAAAGCATTAAACAAGAGGAACTTGCTTTGAAAGGCCAAGAACAGCAGAGAAGCAGGATGCTCTCTATCTCAAACTTAATCACCAAAATTTCAAACATCTTAGAAATGAATTACAGGGTTATAGATGTAATCGTAGCACTAAATAATGATTTTTAAAAGTAATTTCATGATTTTTAATGTTGAGATGAGGAAGAATGATTGAGATAACCGAAAATGGCACTTTGACCAAATTCCGGCGATCAGTGACGATGATGGTCGGGACGTGGAGCGTGAAGGAGCTGGTCACATCGGGGAACACGAGAAAAATGCCCCATGATTTTTCCAGTGAGTGATTCGAGCTGTCGAGCTCGATTTGCATTTTCAATGGCCGAATGGGTTCATTGGTTTGGAGGCGACGTGGGGGACCCACGGTGGTGCGAGTTGGCTAGGAATGAACGTGGAGCAGCGTTGGGTCTTGCCGGAGCTGACGGCGGCAGTGCGAGGTGCTCAGGTGGTCGGAGGCGATGGTCGAGCTGGGTTTAGGTGGGGTACTTTTCGAGCTGTGTACTGGGAGTTTTATGGAGTGGCAAAATCGAGGAGCAGGCGACGTACGGTGGTGGCGAGGCGTCGGTGGTGATGGGGGGACGAAATGGAGTTTGTGGGTGGTGGTCCGGTGGTGGCATGGTGGCGTGGGGAGGCGTGCACGTGCATAGCTGTGCACGTTTGCACAGCAATGTCGAGCAAGGTTTGGCACTTGGATTTCGGGGTGATCAGCAAGGCTTGGCACGAAGGTTTGGCAACATGGTTTGGCAAGGAGATCGGAGTGATCCTTCAGTGTTTTCGCATGGTTTCCGAAGTGATCGGAGTGGCTTGGCACGAGAGCTCGGCACGTGATTTTTGGCAAGTGAAAATCGGTGATCACCCCGTGGTGATCATTTGATTTTGAGATGCCAAGGATCCGATTTGGCAAATGCAAGAAAGAACAATTTTAAATGCAAGAATTTAATTAAATCGAATTTAATTAAATTAAATAATTTAATATAATTAATCAGTAATTAATTTATTTAAATAAATATATAGTTTTTATTTAAATATAGCATAGATCAGTGAAACGGTCAAGACGACAGTGCGGTCCCAGAATCAAAGTTGTTCGAAGGAGTTCGTCGAGTTAGAACTTGAGTTATAAAAGATAATTTAATTTAAATAAATTATAAAACAATTTATTTAAGTTTAAATAAAAGAAATAAATACTTTACAAAACGAATCGGAGTATAGAACATCGTCTCAACGTCGATGGTACGCGAGGTAAAATACTGTGCGCGAAGCACGGGCTTTTTCTATACATCAATAAAATGATAAAAACTGTATAACAACTTGTGTGCGACGCACACACTTCAACTATACAATTGTAAATGATATTTAAGATATGTAGAGATGAACCAAAGAATTTTATACTGTATATACAATTATAAATACAGGATGTGCAACTGAATTAAAGACAGTAAGCTGATAATAAATTATCGAATATAAAAGATATTTTGTACATCGTTTCGAAGAGTCCGGAATTCACATTTCCACTTCGACTCGAATATTACGACGTATACCGGAAATCGATAAAGATGAAGAATGCAAGGACTATTTCAAAATAGTATCTACGGTCTGTTAAATCCCAGAACAGATCCGAACAGTCGGATGTCTGACAACGTATATCAATCAGATTTTACACATCGACTTTACATAAGTGTATTATGTTGGTGGCGGAGAGATTCGTTTCTTTAGCCTTATACCCAGAATATGTTTGTGGAAACAAATGAGTGATCTGTCAGATAGGACGGTGTGATATTCAAAGACGTTGAAGAATAACCCGTCAAATGGTAACGTGACTTCAAACCTCACAACCCGAGAAAGACAATAGTTGGGCTAGGTGGCATGGCTAGTTGGGTCATACCCAAGAAGGGTATATTATCACCATCTAGAGTAATTCCTTTTGTTTCTAAATCTATATTCACTTCTGTTACCTTCGGTAATCGGTGGGTCATTCCCGACCGTGGAGGTGGTAATATATTCATTACACTCAAGCTAAATGAGTGGACGGTCATGTGTGGCCGGGTTGCAGGATGTTCTTGTTGAACCCCAGTGTATCCTCTCTAGAGTACACTGATCGGTGGGTGCTCCCATACCCTATCAGTTAGAAACCAAATTCCAATAAGCGCTCGACGGTTTTAGATTTTTTTTATGTATGTGAACGTGAGATGCAAGCGATTCACTAGATGATTATTTATTTGATAAATACTATCGTAAATATCAAACGTTTTGATATCAAAATACAAGGGTCATTTTCCATATGTTAGTTATGGAATTGGGTTTAAGATTTCTAAAGTAATTGAATCTATTAATAACGGAACACCTTATTCCTTATTTCCCAGTTTACATCTTTTTAACTGTGTTTACTCACACCAGTCCCCTGACTGACCTGGAGTTTATTTTCTGTGTTTTCCCTAAACTCTTGGTTACTCATAATATTTATTATGAGTAGGCAAGTAATTCAGGTTGGCAAATGGAACCTTACGAAGTTCAAGTTGCAGGACAAGTCTAGTAGTTTTAACTACACCTATGTATCCAGTTAGATTTGTATTTCCATATCATGATGTATTATTATGTGAATGTACTATGATGATGCAAGTTGTTGATGTATTATGATGTATCAGACCCTATGATGTAATGTATTTGTATTTTTAAATTCCGTTGTGAGATTTCTGATAACTTCTTATTCTTCTATTCTATTAGTTCTATCTTTTCTATCTCATCTTCTAATTTCTTTCAATAATGACACGGTTTTCGGAGGGTCAAAAATCGCGTCGTTACACTAGGCTTGACTGTAAGAGGCCAAACTGGGTTAGCGGTGGCAACGCAAGTCCAACGGGTTCATATGGGTGTGTGGACCCGGGCTGGTAGGTAAGACGTTGCATCGTGTAGGTATAAGCCTTGCATTATTGGTGGTATCGGGTTGCCACTTTGGGGAGTGATACACCCCACTGTGGGGCCAGCACGGGTATCTACGAGTTAGGGAGCCGATTGCATGGGGGTAGTGGGTACACCTAGTGGAGATAGGGGCAGGCGGCACCTATGAAGGCAACTAGGGGTGCACGAAACTACCATTATCATTATTAAGTTTTGTAGTCGGGATCAACCTTTAGGGTGACTAGTGGTGGTGCAGTATAGTAATTATCTTATAGTGGTTTAGGTGCGCCTTTAACGTTATCTTTGTTTATCTTATTTCCATGTTTACTCTGTCATACCCAATTGTTCATAGTCATTTCCTTATTTTCCAACTCATGCCTTAGCCTAGTTATTTTGGTAATTATATTGTTAAAGTTATCGCACTCGCCAGACTTTATGTCTGACCCCCTTTGTTTCCACCCCTTTTCTTCCTTTCCCCCCCAGGTGCTCAGGTTGGAACTAGCACCAGTGGAGCTTGATTTTGGACAGCTGTATCTCTTGCTTTTAGAAGTTGCTTGGATCGCTGAAGTAAAGTTCAGCCTCTCTTATTTATGGCTATTTTGTAATGGGGTTATGTCTTTCAATTTATGTACTCTGATTTAGTCAAGATGGATATTATGTACTTTGACTATGGTTTTTGATGATGTAATCAAACTTATGTGTTTACCACTGAAATGAATAAAGTTTTAAAGTTTTAAGTACTGTTTATATCTGTCTTGTTGTTAAGTTTCTGTTCTATACTCACTTAAAACGCTCCATAGAAGTTAATGCATTTCCTTTGTGAGTGACATTAATGGACGTGGGGCGTTACAGAAAGTATCGACACGAGGAGGAGGAGGAGGAGGGGGATGAGGATTCGCTGGACCTGCGGTTGTGGCCCTAGTCTCCAAATACCTCCTAAACCATCCTGGTATTGGTATCCCCTCGGGTATCTTGGGAATTCCAGACATACTGAAACGAAAAAGGAAAGATTCAATATAAAAGAACCGAAGGAAAGATATATGGCTCTTGGGGTTTTGCTTTCTAAAATAAGCTTTTCTCTTGAAAATACTTTCCTTAAAACATACTTTTTATGGTACTTCTTTATAAAAGTGGTTTTGAAAGACAGATTTTCAAAATTATATCTGTTCTGGTAACCTTCAGCTCTGATACCACGTGTAACACCCCACGTCCATTAATGTCACTCACAAAGGGAATGCATTAACTTCTATGGAGCGTTTTAAGTGAGTATAGAACATAAACTTAACAACAAGACATATATAAATAGTACTAAAACTTTAAAATTTTATTCATTGCAGCGGTAAACACATAGGTTTGATTACATCATCAAAAACCAGAGTCAAAGTACATAATATCCATCTTGACTAAATCAAAGTACATAAGTTGAAATACATAATCCCCAATACAAAATAGCCATAAATAAGAGAGGCTGAACTTTACTTCATCGATCCAAGCAATCTTCTAAAAGCAAGAAATACAGCTGTCCAAAATCAAGCTCCACTGGTGCTAGTTCCAACCTGAGCACCTTGGGGGGGGGGGGAGGAAGAAAAGAGGAGGAAACAAAGGGGGTCAGACATAAAGTCTGGCGAGTGCGATAACTTTAACAATATAATTACCAAAATAACAAGGCTAAGACATAAGTTGGAAAATAAGGAAATGACTGTGAACAATTGGGTATGACAGAGTAAACATGGAAATAAGATGAACTAAGATAACGTTAAAGCGCACCTAAACCACTATAAGATAATTACTATACTGCACCACCACTACTATACTATGTTGCACCACCACTAGTCACCCTAAGGTTGATCCCGCATACAAAACTTAATAATGATAATGGTAGTTTCGTGCACCCCTAGTTTCCTTCATAGGTGCCGCCTGCCCCTATCTCCACTAGGTGTACCCATTTATTTAAGTCATAGGATGTAGTGTGCACATTTGCTTAGGAACAAAGTATTGGCTCATTTATTTAAGTCTGCGAGGAGTTCATTTGGGGTAGGCAGTATGCGAATTTTAATTGCTTTACCCTTAAGATTTTAAATTTTATTTCATTATTTATACAGTTATCTTATTCGTACCGTTAAATGCGATAAAAACTAACGTACCACTATTTACCTTGAGCGCTATATATTTATACCGACATGCGTATTCCAAACAAAATAAAACATGCATACCGCTACGTCTTGACGTTCTGGTTCCAATGAAATTAATTTTGTTGGAAACGTACTCCGTTTGCACAACGACATTATTTTAGTTTATCGGTTCACCTTAAATTTGATGCATCGATAAACCAACTCCAAGTGGCTTCAAACTGGAAATCTAACCATAATCAGTTATACGCATTCCAATAAAACTCGTTTCATCGAAAACGGAGGCTGTTTGAAAAACAAATCATTCTTAAGGCCTATATAATATATCAAACAATTTCCCGTGTGCGAAGCACAAGCCTCATCATAAGGTAAGTAACGCATTGATCTGAACTTTCTATTTTCGTATGATTATTCAATTTCATCGTCAATTGTCGTTGAGCATTTTATATTCGTACCGGTATACAAGATTTTCACATCGTAAATTACAAAATACCGCGATGTTTACGAGTTCGAATTATATAAATATACGTTCGATCTTCATTATATAAACGAATTATATGTTATAAATCCATTAATAAATTCCCAATTAATAAATAAAAATATATATATTAAATATATGACGGCCAAAAATACAGGACGTTACATTCCTCCCCCCTTAAAAGAATTTCGTCCCCGAAATTACTAAGGTAAAAGAAATGCTGCAACCCCAATTTATTAACTTTTCTAAAATCCAATTATTTTTAAATCGAAACCAATTCACTATTATAAATAAAAATATTTCAAAAATATCAAAAAATTCAAACCCATTTAATTCCTAGAAAAATTCGGTAGAGTCTCCCCTGTATGGAGGGACTTCTACGATATCGCAGGATTAACAAATATATACATCGACCAGCCTGGTCAGAAAACAAATTTCAAAAACCAAAATTTATATTTTCGTGTAAGCGTACCTTATGCGAGCGCTATTGAGCAAACTCGCTCAATTTATTTTGATATACTCGACCAAAATTAACCTCAAAGTCTTCCAGTACCTGTACTCAACTCCATTTATCATGTAAGTGAAATTCACATGAAATTTTAAATATATTTCATTAATTAACAGGTTAACCATATCAATTTCCCCAATCCAAACAGATAACATTCTTTAATTTGTACATACAGGATTAAAAAATTAATTAATTTCAAATCATATTTGATTCATTCAATTTATTATACATGAATTTAGTTTCAATTCATTCAACACTTTTTAAACAGTTGATGAATATATATACAACCAATCTAACAAACAACAAACAATGCACAATCAACCCACTCAAATTATTCAATTGAATTTGTATTTAACATCTAACATTACTTGCTTATATTTACTTAGGTTTTCATATCTAAATATCAATCGATAATACTCGATTGATTTTCATTGAATTATATTCAATCAAAATTCCAAATTCTAAATCATACTGACTAAATTCCAATATCCATATCCATTCTTGGATTAACTTCTCTTGACCAAGTTAACTTCATATTCAATCAGCTAATTCTTCATTAGTTCACTGTCACTCAAAATCCAAATCTTGGGTTTATCTCATAAATCCTCCATTCTGTTCTTATTTAACTTATCTCCAGGTTAAATTCTGATTCATTCACTCTTACATTGAAATTCTCATTCAAAAAAAATCCAAATGTGAAATCTCCTGGTTATCAAACCGTTTAAATTTCTTAATCCTTTTCGAATTCCATTCAAATTAATCATTCACACCAATACCTCAATAATCTAATAAGATTATTTCCTTTTAATATAAAAATATATTTTGGGCAAAATTATTTCATTTACCTTTTTTTTTACAAGACAATATCGTGTCAGTTGCCAGTTCAAAATTGGATCAATCAAATGACACAATATAAAACATTTGTATATAAATTATATAAATACGCTCTCATACATATACACTTATACTCAATCTAGGGTATTACTAACCCTATTTCTATCGAGTTACACCACAAAGCCAAGGTTATTGCTAAACCTTATGCTCTGATACCATTGTAACGACCCGGGGAAATTTCGATGCCCGAATTCCAACAATAATACATCAAACCGTATTTCTTGTTAGAACACAAGTATCGAAAACACCAGACAGTTATTAGAAAGAAATTAGAGGGTGAGATAAGAAAGAAAGAAATAATAGAATAGAAGAAAAAGAACAACACATCATCATCAGAGTCTCACATCGCAGTGGAATAAAATATAATACAAAAATAAAAAACTTTATTGAGAGCTTGAAATATACTTACAACATCAAAGTACATCAATACATTTGGACAGTGATAAATTTTTGTCCTCATATACAACACCCAGAAGAATAAAAATATATACGTCTGAACTCCTCCAGCATGTGTTCTTGACATTCGTGTCATCAAAACCTAAACTTGTACAACCCGGGCTAACCCGAGCATTACAAATGTCGGATCAGTCTGGTGAACCAGAGTGAGTAAAACACACTATGTTTAAATAACATCCATATTGATTTTAAAATCAAAAATCCTTTTGAAAGTAAAGGATAATAGTAAGACCAGTCCACATATAAACACGGACAGTTTTTACCTTACTATCACCCAAAACATTTTTGAAATCATATATTTCTCTGATATTATAATAGTGCCTAAATACAAGTAAACAGCAATCTAGCGGAACGCTTGCATCTCACGCTCCACATATATAGCGTACAATCAAAACCACGGGCACTTATTGGAGATTGGATTTCCAACTATGACAAGGTATGGAACCACCTTCCGATAGTGTATCTCTAGAGGCGAATACACTGGGTTCAACAAGAACGTCTTGCAACCCGGCCACACATGACCGACCACTCATTTCGCTTGAGTGTATCGAATGTATATCACCAACGGTCTGGATCAGCAACCGTTTCCTGAAAAGGGACAACATCGATAGATTAAAGAAGGAAAAAGGAATTTCTCTAGATAGGTGATTATACACCCTAATGGGAGCGACCCACATAGCCATGCTGCCTGCCCGATTTTTGTCATTTCCCGGTTGTGAGGCTTGAGGTTAGAATTTACTTTGAGAAAAAACCCAATATCTTTGAATGTCACATCGTCAGATCCGTCAAATCACTAATTGATGCCCACATAAATACTCTAGGTGTTTAAGCTAAGAGAAGGTGTCTCCTCTGCCACCTACAGAGATACGTTTGTTAAAACCAACATATGTGATTCTTAAGAAATACTCTGTCAGACATTCGTCCATACAAGTCATACAGGAATAGGATGAACCGAAGGTCTCTCCTACCACATCCTAGGAATCACCCTATGGATTAGTAGCGAGTAGTCCTTGCAAATCCATAGATTTCAACCACGACAGAACCACAGTACATCTTTGGTTATAAATTATAAATTAAGTTTATATATAGTAGACTTTGAAAACTATAGTAGTAAACTAGAGATATAAGTAATCCTTCCGTTTTATGAAGATCTATGGTCTTCAACGGCTCTGTCTTGATCAGCATTTGATATTTTCTTCATTTCTTATTTGCTGGTCAAAATGGTTTTCAAATTTAATTTGACCCCTGTCTTTCGGAACTAACAATCGCATGGGTCAAATTTGATAGTCGGTTATTTAACTATCAAATAAACAACCATTCAACCATAAAAATAAAATGGATTTATTGGTTCAATACTCAGCAACACTTGGCCTTTTAAATTTTAAAATCTGAATAAAAATTTCTTAATCTTTTAATATCTTATACTGCATTATTTATTAATATAAGAATCTTCGCAAACCCCTTTTTAAACACTTTGGAATTTATTGCATATATACATATACCCCGGACTTTGGGCTAATCAAACTTAACGTAAAACATTGTTACAAAAACTCTTTGGTTTTATATCTTGAACAATAACAAATACTTATCCTCTTTTAAATAAAACTATTCAGACTCCTCCCCATTGATTTCTTTACTTTATCAATATCGTTATATTTTTACCAAATCTCGCTTTATTTCCTTACATTGGAAATATTATTTTATGTTCTCAAATTCTTTTTATTTCCATTACTATGGAATTATTATAATAATTCCTCGAACACTTTTTCATAATCGGAAACATTTCCATTTCTTAATTATCAACCCATATGATTCCCCTTCTAATCTATTCAACCATTTCTGTTTTGAAAATCTTGTTTCAATCCCATTCATTCTATTTAATTCCATTATTTAGTATCTCAATTCAAAACCAACATTTTAACTTTATGCCCCCTTTTACAAACCTTATTTACACAAATCAATTTAATATGAAACCCTTTTTATTCTCGATTTGCCTTCGCTTAATTTAAATATTAAATAAAACCTTTATTTAATCTATCACATCCGCTTGAAATCTCATTTATAACTTTGTTATAAAACTTCAGGCTTGACCATGAAATCCGATCATCAATCTTTTCTAATTCAATTGGTTTTATTCTCAACTCGATTATTGACAAAAATGGATTCCCATTAAGTACTAATCACTTAGATCCTTATTAATTAAGATACTAACTTATTCCATTATCAACTACTGTATAAGTAGTTAAATTCCTTTATTACAAAAATAATTAATCATTTCTCTTAAAAATCTTATTAACATTTACAAATATTCGTTAAATTCTTTCATTAGATTTATTTAAAAAATAACTAATTTAATTTCATGCTCAATCCCCATAAAAACATTTGATTCAAACACGTTTATCTCGTTAACCAAATCCAATTTATTCTCTTTAAATTAATTAATGGTATAATTAATTCAAATAATTCCATTTAGTCCAACTCTTAACCCATTACACTAAATTCTGCTCATCTGATTATAATTGTTATTAACATAACAATTTTCTTTATAAAACAATTTAATAATTTCTTATAAACTTTGAATAATGAATATTTATTTCCCTTCCAAATAACTTTTATTCAAATTAACAGATTTAAAATCTAATTTCCGTTGTAAAATAAATTTTATAACTTCATTACTGTCGATTCACTTGACGGTAAATCAACATTTATAAAGCGATTTATTTATAGGCCATATGCTGCCAATTACCCAACCAATACCGTTCAGTGGTTAATAACAAAACAAACGTTGAATATAGATTCAACGATCAATACACAAATCAATCATCAAGCCAGGTTGGTCAAATAGTTCATATAATGTGATATGGAAACAAACAATAAACTTGAGGAATCCCGTTGGATCCCTCCAATCTGTTCTTCCCTGCATCCAAATATGTTATCCCAAATAATATCCAATTTAATAAACAGATATAATATTCATCCATAAATAAACAACAGTAGTCCAATCATCCATATTTTTATTTAATACGTTTGTATTATTATAAATGTAACCAACAAGGTAAGTTACCTCGTTGGAATTAACCTTTAAAATAACGGCTAGATTTCAGTTAAATCGAACTAACGTCTAAATCAACTAATTCAATCAATATATAAATAAACAATCAGCATACCAAAAACAATTATCAAGCATAGCACACGAAATAAAACCCGACTCATATAAAATATAAGTGGGTAAAAACTAAGTGATTTATACTCACATGATTTGTTCGTTGAACGATGCGGTTACAGTTTGTAACACCCCACGTCCATTAATGTCACTCACAAAGGGAATGCATTAACTTCCGTGGAGCATTATTAGTGTATAGAACAGAATATAACAAGACAGATACATATATTAGTACTTGAAAATTTTAAAACAGCTTTTATTACAGCGGAAAAATAGTTTGATTACAACAACTTCATAGACCAATAGTAAAACCAAGTACACTTAATATCCATCTTGACAAATTGTTTCTGAATACATAAAGTAAAAAAGCATAACCCCAACACAAGTAGCCATAAAAGAGATGAGCTGAACTTTACTTTAAGCAATCCAAGCACTTCCAAAAGAGAGAGAAAGAGATTCAAGATCAAGCTCCACTAGTACTAGTCCCACCCTGAGAACCTTGGGGGGCAGGAAGAAAAGAGGCGAAAACAAGGGAGTCAGATATAAAGTCTGGCAAGTTTAATAACTTGAACAATATAATTATTAAAGTAATTAGGATAAGGAATAAACTAGTAAAACAAGGTATGACCGCGAAACAAGTGGGCATGATAAAGCAAATAAGAGGAATATTCTGGCGTTAATCTCGTTCCTAATCACTATAGGATAATTACTATACTGCACCATTACTAGTCACCCTAAAACTTGATCCCACATACAGAACATAACAATGATAATGGTAGTTTCGTGTACCCCTAGTTGTCTTCATAGGTGTCACCTTCCCCTATCTCCACTAGTTGTACCCACTACCCCCATGTGATCGGCTCCCTAACTCGTAGATACCTGTGCTGGTCCCACAGTGGGGTGTATCACTCCCCAAAGTGGAAACCCGATACCACTAAAGATGCACGGCTTATATCTACATGATGCAACAACGTCTTATCTACCAGCTCGGGCCCACACACGCACATGACCCCGTTGGACTTGCGTTGCCACCGCTAACCCGTTTTGACCTCTTACAATCAAACCCAGCAAGCGTGTACCGTCCTCGATATAACTCGAGCTCACAAAGATACTTAATGGGTTACTGGTTTGAAAAGGATCCCCATGTTTGACACAAGCCTTCCACCTATGCTTGGTCCCCACTAGAACTTCCCACTTAACCCCTTCTTATTCATGTCTTCTTACATGTTTTCAACTTGGTTAAGTGTTTCTAATCGTATTTCACATGCCACCCAGGCCACCCACTTAACCTCTATGTCCCACCACATGTTTATCTGGTTAAGTGTTACTTAATTCATTAGAACCGTAACCTTGTAAAGACCTCCCACATTAGACTACCATTTGAGGTTGCTGGATTTGCCGGGCGGGTCCGGGCAGTCTTATATAGCAAACGAGCCTAACCTCGTGTCTTTATAATTGTTACGCATTTATTTTTTTCCTTTGACCTCTCACATTTGACTACCGTTTGTGGTTGCTGGATTTGCCGGGCGGGTTCAGGCAGTCTTATACCCCAAACGAGTCTAACCTCGTGTCTTAGGCGGTTAATTATTACACATTATTTAACCCCAAATTGGATTAACATCCCTATTCAAATTTGTCAATAAATTCCAAATCAATTTATGTCCATAATTGTCACCTAAATTATGTCCATAATTTCAGGTATATAAATTTGTACCAATTTATGTCACAAATTAATTATATGCCTTTAAGGCCATTTTATGTTAATTCACAATTATGCATATTTAATATTTTCCCATTGTCCCCACGCTATCCGTACATTTTGATATGACATATGCTAGACTCGCAATAGTCTAACTTATAAAACGAAAAGCAACATCACAACTTACATAACACATAAAATAGATCTAAGAATCATGACATAAGTTTGCATAGCCAATAACTTTCATAGGCAATGGGTATACAAAATTTGTATAAACTTTCATGGATCTAAATATAGATCTAAACATAAAGATGTGAATTTTCATACATGGATATAGTTTTCCAATAACTTGCACATGAATTTCATTCAAACTAGCATATGATTCACATACAAAACTAGCATAGGCAATGGGCATATAAAACATAAATTTGCATAACTATGTACTGCCATGGATCTAAATATAGATCTAAACATAAAGATGTGAACTTGCATATGGATCTAAACATGTAAATTAATGTCACAAGTTTGCATATAAACAAGCATGATTCACATATGAACTTGTGTATAATCCACCTACAGACTTGCATAAGATTCATAAACTAGCATATGATTTAACATCCTAAACTTGCATAAGATTCATATATATATGATTTAACATCCCAAACTTGCATAAGATTCATATACATATGATTTAACATCCCAAACTTGTATAAGATTCATATACATATGATTTAACATCCCAAACTTGCATAAGATGAATCAAGTTAAACATGTACAATTCAACGTATGAAATAGATCCACAATAACATCACATGATTCAAAGTCATATTCTCATAATCCCAATTATAACTTATCACAATTAAATTAATTAATTAATTTGTGAAAGAAATTATACTCACAACAAAAGAATAGTCTTGTTTTTCTGGGATCTATATTCTGAAACTGAATTGCTCGCCTTTGATGTAGACTAATTGTTATCCTAATTTAGATTAGATTTGATTTTGATTCTTGCTTCTATCTTATTTTTGAGTTGAAAGAGAACGGCGGCTACTCTAGGTTCTCCATTGATGGCATAGCGGCTCTTGGTATGAATTAGTGTGATTTTAGGTTGAGAGTTAGGTTGCTTATACAGAATTTTAATTAATTAAGAGCCGTCGGATTAACCTAGAATCAATCAAGACCATCCAGTCAAGATAGAATAACGCCTCAGCCCTAATGACTCAGCAATGAGTCGAAACAGCGTCACCTTTCAGATTTGCCCGGAGGGGGGCAGGTCGACCCCTCGGTCGACCTGTATGGGTAGGTCGACCCCCAGGTCGACCCCCTGGTCGACCTGGCCCTTGGGTAGGAGATTTCCCGCCCAGCCTGCTCCACTGGTTGAATTTGAATTTGAAATTTTCTGAACCTGAGCTGTTTTAAATTTATTTAAATTCTGAAACTTCGGAAGGCCATAACTTCTTCATACGAAGTCCAATTCACACAAACTCAGACTCTATCTCAAGCATAATTCCGAGACGAACGCAATGGCGTAACCCGTTCCCCTTAGTTCTCGCATTTGAAATTAAGTATTCTTTAATCAGTTAATTTTAATATTTAAAATCATGGGGTGTTACATTCTCCCCTCCTTAAAGGATTTCGCCCCCTAAATATCCAAGTTAAGGAGAATGTATATCCTAACATCCAGTCATCCATCTACTCAACCATCAAACACATGCATCCATTGTCCTTACAAGATTTCTAATGCTGTATGAACATATGCAAAAAGTGTGTGTATATGTTCCTTATCTAAAATCAGTCGGTCTACTGATTCAGTTGACCTCCTTAATGCAAATCATGATATTGTCATGCGTCCATTATGTATGCAAAAGAATCCTAATGATACATATTATTTCTACATGCGTGCACAACCATTCATCAAAATGCAGCATCCATATGATAACACAACCATTATACATCCATAAATTTAGATATGAACACACATCTATATTCAATATAAAGGTGATTGAGCCGATCTAGTGCCTAATGTGTGTGTACATGCATCCACTAGCAACCACTTGCATCCATTTGCGTCCATCAAACATAACATGTATCAAACACATGTTTGCAACCATAGGGTCCTTCCTAACTAAAGATCGAAGATGTCATCGCAAAGATAATACTAAATGATAGGACAAGTATCAACAAAGCGACAGAAAAAGAAGAAGTTAAAACATACCCTCAAAAAGGAAAGGGTACAGTGTATGCATCTTGTCTTCCGTCTCCCAAATCGCGTCTCTTTGATCATCTCCCCATTGCACTTTGACCAACTTGACCTCTTTGTTTCGTAGCTTTTTGACCTCTGATCCGAGAATGCGTGTAGGAGCTCGTCTAACAATGGCATTGCGCTCTACTTCCACTTCTTTGAGCATGCTCGGCTCTACCACTTCCGCCGTATCGTGTAAACACTTACGCAAATGTGAAACGTGAAACACGTCATGAACACCACTGAGCTTCTCTGGCAACTCTACTCTATACGCCATCTGACCAATCCTCTCTTTAATTGGAAAGGGTCCTACGGATCTCGGTGCCAACTTTCCTACCGATCCAAAACAGACTACATTTCTCAACGGTGACACCTTAATAAAAACCATGTCCCCAACATCGAACTAAAGATCGGTTCGTCTCCTATCAGCATACGACTTCTGTCGGTCCTGTGCCATCTTCATTCGATGTCGAATCAGGTCTATATTCTTCGAAGTCTCTCTAATCATGTCGGGTCCAAGCAAAACCTTGTCCGTGGATTCCCACCGACAAGTAGGTGATCGGCACGGTCGTCCATAAAGAGCCTCAAAAGGTGCCAAGCCAATGCTAGCCTGAAAGCTATTATTATAAACGAACTCTACTAATGGAAGGTGTTCTTCCCATGTTCCTCCAAAGTCTAAGATGCATAGCCTCAGAAGGTCTTCTAGAATCCGATTTACTCTCTCGGTCTGGCTGTCCGTTTGAGGGTGATAAGCGGTACTTAAGTATAATTGTGTTCCAACCGCCTCTTGTAAGATTTTCCAAAATTCGCTTTTGAAAATGGGATCTCTATCGCTCACAATGCTAGAGGGTATGCCGTGCAGGCGAACTATCTCTCAAAGGTAAACAGATGCTAACCATGCAATGATCCTTCTACTTTTAACGGGAATAAAATGGGCACTTTTGGTAAGTCTGTCTACAATTACCCAAATCCCCGCATTACCCTTCCTTGATCTTGGAAACCCATCTACAAAATCCAAGGAAACACTTTCCCATTTTCGCAGCGGAATCTCTAAAGGGTGGAGCAAACCTCCAGGCTTCTGTTGCTCCGCATTGACTTACTGACACACTAAGCATCTAGAAATGAACTCAGCCATGTCCTTCTTCATTCTGACCCAAAAGAAAACTCGCTTCATATCCCTATACATCTTGTTACCACCGGGATGTATGGTCATCTTAGAGCGATGCGAGTCTTCAAAAATTGCCTTCTTCAAACTCTCGTCTTGTGGTACGCAAAGTCTCCCATCTCTACACGGCCAGCCTCTCTCATCTATAGCATATCTATTAGGATGGCTCGAAGACTCCCCTCCTATAAGCTTGCCTACTATCTCAACCAACTGTGGGTCATCTTGCTGTGCCTCCCCAACTCGACCCAAAAGTGTAGGTTGCACCTCTAACGATGCCAACAATCCGGGTACATAATCGATAGAGGGTCTGAAGTCAAAGGTAGATATATACTCCAAATTTTCCCGCTCTATGAACAAAGCACTTAAAGTCAACTTCTTTCTACTTAAGGCATCGGCTACAACGTTACCCTTGCCAGGGGTATATGCAATCTCAAAATCATAGGATGCCAAAAACTCCATCCACCTCTGTTGCCTCAAGTTTAGATCTTTCTGAGAGAACAAGTACTTTAGCGACTTATGGTCTGTATACAACTCAAACCTCTCGCCAAGAAAATAATGACACCATGACTTAAGCGCAAAAACTATGGCAGCCAACTCTAAGTCGTGGGTAAGGTAATTTTTCTTGTGGGCTTTCAAATGCCTTCCACCATAGCATATCACCTTACCCTCTTGCATTAAAACTGCGCCAAGCCCTGTCCCGCAAGCATCGGTATATACCGTGAATGGTTTACTCCCGTCTGGCAAAACTAAAACTGGAGCTGTCGTCAAAGCCCTCTTTAGACGTTGGAAAGCATCGTCACAGTCAACATCCCAAGAAAAAGTCAAGTTCTTCTTCGTTAACCAAGTGAGTGGGGCTGATATCTTCGCGAAGTCCTTAATGAACTTCCTATAATAACCAGCCAGCCCTAAAAAGCTTCTTACTTCTGTGGTGTTCTTAGGAATTTTCCAATCTTGGATTGCCACAACCTTTGCGGGATCTACAGCTATCCCTTCCTTAGAGACCACGTTCCTAAGAACCTCACTTCTTTTCTCCAAAAATGGCACTTGGAGAACTTAGCTTTAAGTTGATGCACTCATAGGGTCTCTAAGACCTCCTTAAGATGTAGGGCATGCTCTTCTTCACTTTTAGAAAAAATCAGGATATCGTCCACAAAGACTACCACAAACTTGTTTAGAAACTCCCTAAACACCCTACTCATTAAGTCCACAAAGTATGCGGGTGCATTCGACAAGCCAAAAGGCATGACGAGCCACTCGAAGAAATCGTCAGGAGTTCTAAATGCAGTCTTATCTATGTTGTTTTCAGCCACCCTTAGCTGATGAAACCCTGTAGCCAAATCTAGTTGTGAGAAAACCGAAGCACCAACCAACTGATCAAATAAATCATCTATCCTTGGCAATGGGGGTCTGTTCTTCATTGTTAGTTTATTCAGCTCTCTATAGTCCATGCACAATCTAAGTAAACCATCAGCTTTCGTAGCAAAAACAACTGGAGCACCCCACTCCAAAATACTACTTCTTATGAACCCCTTCTCAAGCAATTCTTTCACTTGCTTACTGAGTTCTCTTCTCTCTCTCGGAGCCATGTGGCGCACTGGTAATGCAAATGGCTTTGCATTATCTACTAGGTATATTCGAAAGTCTATCTTGCGCCTTGGGGGTAAACTTTGAACCTCATCGAAGACGTCACTATATTCATGGACCACACAAACAGATTCCAAATCATCATTGGATGCGTCAAGGGATTCTATGTAGCTAAGCATTACTGGACCTCTACGGTCACAAGAAATATCGAGGGTCTTTCCACAACGAATCAACAATCTAACTACCCTTCTTTCACAATCCAGGATGGCACCGTATCTAGCTAGCCAATCCATGCCTAGAATCAAGCCGTATCCCATGAAGCCAAGAACGAAGGTGTTGCATTCAAACCCAACGCCCAAGATAGACACTCTCAAATCCCGACAAATCATTGAAAGATGAGCCGAACCACCAATAGGATTTGAGACTACTATGGGATCCGTAACTAGACTAGTATTTAGGTGCAGTGTTTCAACTAACGAAGCAGATACAAACGAGTGTGAAGTGCCAGAGTCAAACAAAGTATGAACATGATGATCAAACAGAAAAACTAAACTTTCAACGGAAATGTTTCTACCTCTCTCCTGTCCTGGTGCCATGAGAGCATGAACCTGCCCTCTTGCCTGTCCTGGTGCCATGAGAGCCTGAATCTGCCCTCCAGAATTGGACCCTGTCCTTTTCCCTTGTCCCTGTTTCCTCGGGAAGTCTTTAATTAGATGTCCTGCCTCTCCACAGTGGAAGCAGCCAGTCTTCTCCTTTTTCCTACAGTCCTTGCTCAGATGGCCTGGTGTCCCACAATTAAAGCACCTTTTATTTCCCTTGCTATTGTTATCCTTACCACCTTTCTTGTTTTGCTGTTGTGTTTTCTTTTGATCCCCTTTCTTCTCCGGTGCCTTATTAGCATTAGCACCCTTCTCCTCTTTATGCATAAGAGCCATGTCAACCAATCTCTCAAAGGTAGCCCCCATCGGAATGTGGGTCATAGTCAACCCATGTAGCGGCTCATTCAAACCTTTAACGAACCTCAGGGCCTTCTTCTCAGGTGTGTTTACCAAGTCTAAGCCAAATCTCGTCAACTGATTGAACTTGTTGACATACTCCTTTACTGACAAATTTCCTTGCTTCAATGCTAAGAACCTCTCCAAATATAAATTTTCTTCTGCTCATGAGAGAAATTTCATCTCGAACCTACGCCTGAAATCCATCCATGTCTCCACTGGACACTCTCCATTCGTGACCTCCCACCAAAATGAGGCTTCGTCCTTCATTAACCAAACAGCCAATTGGACCTTCCTTCCATCTTCTACCTCGAAAATACCAAATAGATCTTCCACCTCCTTAAGCCAATTTCGAGCTTCAACAAACGTCTCTGATCCGTGAAAAGGTTTCTTGCCCATTGCCCGAAAATCTTTGCATATCTTCGAAAAGGTATCAACGCGAGGTGGGGGAGGAGGAGGGGCGACTGCAGCTGGGGGAGGAGGGACATTTGCTGGGCCTGCGGCAGTGGCCCTAGCCTCCAGATACCTTATAAACTAGCCTGGTATCGGTATTCCCTCGGGTATCTCAGGTTCCCCAGACATGCTGAAAAAGAAAAAGGAAGAGATTCAAAACGGAGAATCGAAGGAAAGATAAATGGCTCTTGGGGGTTATGTTTTTAAAACAAACTTTTCTCTTGAAAATACTTTCGTTAGAACATATTTTTGAAAGTATTTCTGTATAAAATATTTTTGAAAAACAGTTTTTCAAAATTCATATCTGTTTTGGTAACCTTCAGCTCTGATACCACGTGTAACACCCCACGTCCATTAATGTCACCCACAAAGGGAATGCATTAACTTCCGTGGAGCAATATTAGTGTATAGAACAGAATATAACAAGATAGATACATATATTGGTACTTGAAAATTTTAAAACTACTTTTATTGCATCGGAGAAATAGTTTGATTACAACAACTTCATAGACAAACAGTAAAACCAAGTACACTTAATATCCATCTTGACAAATTGTTTTGGAATACATAAAGTAAAAAAGCATAACCCCAACACAAGTAGCCATAAAAGAGATGAGCTGAACTTTACTTTCATCAATCCAAGCACATCCAAAAGAGAGAGAAAGAGATCCAAGATCAAGCTTTACTAGTACTAGTCCCACCCTGAGAACCTGGGGGGAAGGAAGAAAAGAGGCGAAAACAAGGGGGTCAAACATAAAGTCTGGCTAGTATAATAACTTTAACAATATAATTATTAAAGTAATTAGGATAAGGCATAAACTGGTAAAACAAGGTATGACCGCGAAACAAGTGGGCATGATAAAGAAAACAAGAGGAATATTCTGGCGTTAATCTCGTTCCTAATCACTATAGGATAATTACTATACTGCACCATTACTAGTCACCCTAAAAGTTGATCCCGCCTACAGAACATAATAATGATAATGGTAGTTTCGTGTACCCCTAGTTGTCTTCATAGGTGTCGCTTGCCCCTATCTCCACTAGTTGTACCCACTACCTCCATGCGATCGGCTCCCTAACTCGTAGATACCCATGCTGGTCCCACAGTGGGGTGTATCATGCCCCAAAGTGGCAACCCGATACCACTAAAGATGAACGGCTTATATCTACACGATGCAACAATGTCTTATCTACCAGCCCGGGCCCACGCATGCACATGACCCCGTTGGACTTGCATTGCCACCGCTAACCCGTTTTGACCTCTTACAATCAAACCCAGCAAGTGTGTCCCGTCCTCGATCTAACTCGAGCTCACAAAGATACTTAATGGGTTACTGGTTTGAAAAGGGTCCCCATGTTTGACACAAGCCTTCCACCTATGCTTGGTCCCCACTAGAACTTCTCATTTAACCCCTTCTTATTCATGTCTTCTTACATGTTTTCAACCTGGTTAAGTGTTTCTAATCATATTTCACATGCCATCCAGGCCACCCACTTAACCTCCATGTCCCACCACATGTTTATCTGGTTAAGTGTTACTTAATTCATTAGAACCGTAACCTTGTAAAGACCTCCCACATTAGACTAACGTTTGCGGTTGTTGGATTTGCCAAGCGGGTCCGGGAAGTCTTATACCGCAAACGAGCCTAACCTCGTGTCTTTATAATTGTTATGCATTTAATTTGTGCCTTTGACCTCTCACATTAGACTACCGTTTGTAGTTGCTGGATTTGCCGGGCGGGTCCAGGCAGTCTTATACCACAAACGAGTCTAACCTCGTGTCTTAGGCATTTAATTATTACACATTATTTAACCCCAAATTGGATTAATATCCCTATTCAAATTTGTCAATAAATTACAAATCAATTTATGTCCATAATTGTCACCTAAATTATGTCCATAATTTCAGGTATATAAATTTATACCAATTTATGTCTCAAATTAATTATATGCCTTTAAGGCCATTTTACGCCAATTCACAATTATGCATATTTAATATTTTCCCATTGTCCCCATGCTGTTCGTACGTTTTGATATGACATATGTTAAACCCGCAATAGTCTAACTTATAAAAAGAAAAGCAACATCACAACTTACATAACACATAAAACAGATATAAGAATCATGACATAAGTTTGCATAGCCAATAACTTGCATAGGCAATGGGTATACATAAATTTGTACAAACTATCATGGATCTAAATATAGATCTAAACATAAAGATGTGAATTTTCATATATGGATATGGTTTTCCTATAACTTGCATATGAATTTCATTCAAACAATCATATGATTCACATACAAAACTAACATAGGCAATGGGCATATAAAACATAAATTTGCATAACTATGTACTGCCATGGATCTAAATATAGATCTAAACATAAAGATGTGAACTTGCATATGGATCTAAACATGTAAATTAATGTCATAAGTTTGCATATAAACTAGCACGATTTACATATGAACTTATGTATAATCTACCTACAGACTTGCATAAGATTCATAAACTAGCATATGATTTAACATCCCAAACTTGCATAAGATTCATATACATATGATTTAACATCCCAAACTTGCGTAAGATTCATATACATATGATTTAACATCCCAAACTTGCATAAGATGAATCAAGTTAAACATGTACAATTCAACATATGAAATAGATCCATAATTACATCAAATGATTCAAAGTAATATTCTCATAATCCCAATTATAACTTATCACAATTAAATTAATTAATTAATTTGTGAAAGAAATTATACTCACAACAAAAGAATAGTCTTGTTTTTCTGGCATCTGTATTCTGAAACTGAATTTCTCGCCTTTGATGTAGACTATCTGTTATCCTAATTTAGATTAGATTTGATTTTGATTCTTGTTTCTATATTGTTTTTGAGTTGAAAGAGAACGACTGCTACTCTAGGTTCTCCATTGATGGCATGACGGTTCTTGGTATGAATTAGTGAGATTTTAGGTTGAGATTTAGGTTGCTTATATAGAATTTTAATTAATTAAGAGCCGTCTGATTAACCTAGAATCAATCAAGACCATCCAGTTAAGATAGAATAACACCTCAGCCCTAGTGACTTAACAATGTGTCAAAACAGCGTCACCTTTTAGATCTGCCCGGGGGGGCAGGTCGACCCCTTGGTCGACCTGTATGGGTAGGTCGACCCCATGGTCGAATTGGCCCTTGGGCGGGTGATTTCCCGCCCAGCCTGCTCCCCTGTTTGAATTTGAATTTGAAATTTTCTGAACCTGAGCTGTTTTAAATTTATTTAAATTCTGAAACTTCGGAAGGCCATAACTTCTTCATACGAAGTCCAATTCACACAAACTTGGACTCTATCTCAAGAAGAATTCCGAGACAAATGCAATGGCACAACTCGTTCCCTTTAATTCTCACATTTGAAATTAAGTATTCTTTAATTTGTTAATTTTGATATTTAAAATCACGGGGTGTTACACAGTAAAATTCCCATTGTCTCCAAATCTGTCCAAACTGCTCCAGTATGTAGATCTCGTTGTCACGATAGCGATGCAAGTTGTTTTGTTCCATTCTGCTCATGGAGTAAAAGTTATCAACGTTATAAGTTATATGATTATAATAACTAAATTAACTTTTTAATTATATTTAATTTTGCAAATTACTTGATTAGAAATGAACCAAATATTTCTCTTCTTTATCTTGTTATCTATTAATCCTGGATTTACCATTTCGTGATGGCCCACTATATTATATTAAATTATGCTCTCGACCCCTGAAAAACTAAACAGTCCGTGATGTAAACTGTTAAACAAGTATGAATGGCATTTTAGAAAAAATCGTCGTTCTTAATTGTTTGATAATGTGTTTACACATGTTCAAGCAAAGAACACTGAAAATCGCTGCAAACATAGGGCCTGAAAGTTTGAAATACTGAATCCAAAATGGGAGATACCAAATACCCAAAATAACAATGGAAGTCTAATCCTTAACACTTTCTGTCCTACATCACACGCTAAATGCAAAATGGATAAACTGGGTCATAACTTTAACATTAATATAGCATCTTATTAACCCTTCAAATGATACCTTCTTTCCATATACATTATCTAATGATCTGACATCATGCTATGATTTTAAAATCATACCTTACTTGCATTTTGAACCTCATTGCTCGTGTACCCATCTCCGTTATGACCCAACTGTTTCACCAATTTGTGCTGCTCCTTTTTTTCCTTTCGGTCTGCTCCAGTATTGCATATCCCCTCGTTGTCTTCTTTCAACACGTTATGCCACTGCCAGTGCCACATTAATACCATACTACTTCGCTTCTTCTTCTTTCCAGTGTCTCCAGTATGCCTCTTCTCAACTTGTGCCATGCAACACAACCCTCCCATGCGATATAAATCTGCATCCCCTTACACCTTCTCTGTCCTTCTATTTTTGCTTACAACAAACCCTTCAGCACTCCTCCATTTAGTTCAAAAACTCCCCTTAGGCACTGACCTTCTCCACGCAAGCAACTATGCCACCATGGTCTGCTCCACCACACACGCATCAGTCCTCCCCCACTTCACTGTTGTTTCCCTTCCCAATATCTGCTCCAAATTTCCGAATGCTAAGTACAGTCCCACGTCTTTCCTTCCACCATTCATTTACTTCACGCACTGTTTCTTTCTTTTGTTTGCTCCATTTGAAAATAACTGCACCAACTTCCCACTTTTTACGTTGATCACACCGCCTCTCCATGTAGTTATCTCCACACACGCCAGGACTTCCTCCCCCATAGTTCGAATTATTGGGGAAATTGTGTTTACAGAAAAAGACGGCTTTTGCTTTTCAAGGAGAAAGAATTGTTTTCGTATATTTTTAAAAGTAGAGTTCTTTTGATTTTCCTGGAAACAGAGGAAACTAGTGTATTTATAACGAGAAACTCCGTGGTTGGCAAGTTTTAGGGGGTACGACTAGGTCTACAATTATTTAGGTAGCTGTGTATATTCATTTATTGAATCATAGAAAATATCTGTACGGGGTTAAGTTGGTATTTAGGTGGGTAGTTCCTTAGTGCTTAAGCGAGTAGATTAGGTAGGCATGCAGACGTAACGAGGATAGGTTAGGATATAGCTGATATGAATTTTCTTTTCCCTAGGCTTAGATTGATTGCGTGGGTAGCTGTGAGCGAATTTTCCTTTCAAACAGGCGCTATGCAGGGCAACCATAGGATGTAGTGTGTACATTTGCTTAAGAACTAAATATTGGCTCATTTTTTTGAGTCTGCGAGGAGTTCATTTGGGGTAGGCAGTATGCGGACTTTAATTACTTTGCCCTTAAGCTTTTAACTTTTATTTCATTATTTATAAATTGTTTTATTTGTACCATTAACTGCGATAAAAACTAGCATACCACTATTTACCTTGAGCGCTATATATTTATACCAACACGTGTATTCCAAACAAAATAAAACAGGCATACCGCTACGTCTTGACGTTCTGGTTCCAATGAAATTAATTTTTGTTGGAAATGAACTCGGTTTGCGTTACGGCATTATTTTAATTTATCGGTTCAACTTAAGTTTGACGCACCGATAAACCAACTCCAAATGGCTTCAAACTGGAAATCTAACCATAATCAGTTATACGCATTCCAATAAAACTTGTTTCGTCGAAAACGGAGGCTATTTGAAAAACAAATCATTTTTAAGGCCTATTTAATATATCAAACAATTTCCCGTGTGCAAAGCACGGGTCTCATCATAAGGTAAGCAATGCATTGATCTGAACTTTCTATTTTCGTACGATTATTCAATTTTATCGTCAATTGTCATTGAGCATTTTATATTCATACCGGTATACATGATTTCCACATTATAAATTACAAAATACCGCAATGTTTACGAGTTCGAATTTTATAAATAAACGTTCAATCTTCATTATATAAACGAATTATATGTTATAAATCCAATAATAAATTCTGAATTAATAAATAAAAAATATACATTAAATATATGACGGCCAAAAACACAGGACGTTACAGGTTTGAATGTTTAGGAAGTAAAGAAACGAATAAAACAAAAAACGAAAAGGAGTGGGGAACAAAAGTGTTCAGGTAGGTGCAAAACGAAAGGTACTGTAGTTGTTTGGAGGATGTAGAAAGAAAACAGTCATAGTGGAAAAGAGAAGATTAAAACGTGGACCATGGGCTTAAAGGTATTTTGGGCTTTGGGCTTGTTCAGTAGACAAATATATATAAAGGTTGAAAGTAACCTTGTTTTCGTTTATGTTACCTGAAGTAAATATGGTGGGCAGTTGAGTACCATAGTGGAAGTTGCATGCAGTATATGGGGCGAAAACGTGGAAAAAGGTGGGGAAGGAGATGTGTCCACTTGTGTGAAGCGGTAGTAGGTATAAAACACGGTGACGTGGGGAGTTTTTGTGCATAGCAAAGGAAGGATGACAGTCCAATTTGAGTAACATGATAATTAACAAATTGTATATTAATTTAGATAGGGTTAATTAGGATTTAATTAAATTAATCAATCCAATTAATAAATCGTATCGCTTATAATATTAACAGCTTGTGATTTCGTTGTCAGATTTAAATGAAACAAAAGATAATACGATTGGGTTGGCGAGCACTACAGCATAGCGATGGGGTGGTCGAAGCAGGAAGCTACCGGAATTTTTAATAAAATTAAACAATTGTTTAATTTTATTAAAATGAACCGTTTTAACCAATGGATAAAATCAAGGTGAGTTAAACTCACTCGGTTATCCCACTTATAACTTTTATAAGTCAGCTTTTAATATTTTTGTGTTATATTTGTTATTTATTGACTGATTGATTATTGTTTGGTTGGTCGCTAAATATTTTTATATCATTTAAATTAAGCAGTTGTTTAATTTAAATAAAATGAAATCATTATTTTAACGATTATTTTCAACAAAGGTAACTTACCTTTTTGGTTATGTTTATAACAA
Source organism: Allium sativum (assembly GCA_030737875.1). Lineage (NCBI taxonomy): Eukaryota > Viridiplantae > Streptophyta > Magnoliopsida > Asparagales > Amaryllidaceae > Allium > Allium sativum. The sequence continues at coordinate 664,050,354 of CM060919.1, forward strand.
CATAAACGTATTAAATTAAATTAGATGCTTGAATGGTTGTTATTAGTTGACCGTTATCAGTGAATTTATTGTTTATTGTTTATCATCATCATATAAACTGTTGAACCCATATGATTGGATTATTGAATTGGTTATTGATTGTTAAACCCAAATTCAACATTTGTTTGGTTATAAACCAATGGTTGATATTGGTTGAGAAATTTATATCAGATGGCCAAAATAAAAACTGTTTTATAAAGATTGATCTGTCGTCAGGAATGAAATTACGAAATTTATTTTATAACTGAATATAGATTTTTGAAATATATTATTTTAATGAAGTTTACAAAAAGAAAATAAACCAACCACATTTATATATTGATTGTTTTGACTACCATTTTCGTACCCAAAAAAAACTGCCATGTGTGAAGCACGTGTTTCATCAAAATTATTGAATGATTTCTTTTAAAACTAATTCTTATATTACTAAGATGGTTGCAAGTGAGTAAGGACTAAAGTAGCGATTTATGAATGACATTAATTGTTTTTAAGAAACAAATAAATAAGATTATTTTGAAATTGATTATTATTTATTTAATAATAATCAAAGTAAATAAGATTATTTAAATTAATAATATTATTTATTTATTTAAATGGAAAGACGAGTTAGTTTTGATTAACGGGTTAATCATGTTTCAAAATTAACTAAGCCAACTGTTTTAACAGAAATTGATTATTTGATTAAATTAGTTTGTGCCAATTATTCTAAAACAATTTAGCGAATAGTTGTTTAACTTAACAAGATTTTAAGAGAAAATTTGGATATTTATCCCAGTTAATGATAAGGTAAATTTATAACAATTTAAAGGAACCACTTCTTAAATGAAGTTCATTTAAGTAAGTAATTGAAGTTAGTAATAAATATAAATCGAATTTCAAAGTAAGTTTATGAACGGGTTTATATTTAAATTGAGTTGGGTCAATTAAGTTATAAATGAGATTTTTAAGCAAACGCGATAAGCTTAAAATAACTACTTGAATTAAGAAGGGGAAATCGAGATGGAAAGGGTTTATATTAAACCAGAGACGTATAAATGAGTTTATAAAAAGAGATGGAAAGTTTAAGCATTAATTTTAAATTACCGTTACTTAATGATGGCATTAAGTAAAAGGGATGAGTTTTTGAAATAAGATTTCCTAAGGGAAATGATTGAAAGATTTAGAAAAGAATCTTATAATTGAATTGGGTAAAAGATCGAGTAATGGGATTTGTAATAAAAATTCAGGTAATGAAACAAATAATTTAAAGACATTAGAGTTTAAAAGTTAATGTTATATTAATCATTTACTAAATCAATAAATTTAGTAATGATAATATATTTAAAAAGGAGATTTCAAAAGTAAAGATTTTATAAAACCGTATTTAAAAAAAATTGAAATTGTAATGGTTGGTATTAGAATGAATATGAGTTTTTGAATTACAATTCATATACGTCTTAAGATAAGAATTTGTTAATCAAATTTTCAGAGGTAATTTACCCCAACTCGAACGACTTTAGGATTATTGAAAGATGATATTAGTTGTAATAGTGGAGATGCTTGAAGTAATTTATTATGAGAAATAATAATATAACGTTATTCGAAGAATTTGGGAATATATAAAATGAGATTCCAGACATAAAAGGAATTAAAAAAGGGGTATGAAGTGATGTCTCCATAGTAAAGGAATAAATAAAAAGGCGATTTGTGGAAATATAACGATATTTTCAAAATATGGAGATGTGATTGGGAATGAGTTTATTCTAAAAAGGTAAGTGGCGATTATGATGTTCAATAACGAAAACAAAGGAGATATCGTAACGATTATTTGAAATGATAAATTGAACTGGTTTCCCATTTTCAATTATAAGTAACGTTGTAACAAATGATTTGAATTGATACTTAACGGTAAATGGGATAGATATTTTATAATATTTTTCTAAGTATATAAATAAAATGATTTGAGAATATTAATATATTAAAACTGATATATTATTTTTAATGGCCAAGTGATGCTGTGTAATAAACTAATGGATCTATTTTATTTTTATGGTTGTTTATTTTGATAGTTAAATAACCGACTATCAAATTTTAGCCCAACGTTATTGGTACGAAAGACCAGAATCGAATTTATATTTGAAAACCATTCCAACCAATAAATACGAATACGTAAAAGATGCTCATCGAGATGGAGCAATTAAAGACCGTAAATCTTCATGAGCGGAAGAACTATTGTTAAATATCTCTGGCTGATCCCTAGAGTTAACAATGATCTGTTGTGATTGGAATCTACGAATTGCAAGGACTACTCGCTACTGATCTATAGGGTGATTCCTAGGATGTGGTAGGAGAGTGCCTTCGGATCATGCTGTTCCTGGATGACTTGTATGGACGAATGTCTGACAGAGTATTTCTTAAGGATCACGTACGTTGATTTTTACAAACATATTTCTGTTAGTAGTGGAGAAGGGCACTTCTCTTAGCTTAACGACCAGAGTATTTTTGTGGACGTCAACTAGTGATTTGGCGGATCTGATAATGTGGCATTCAAAGTGAATGGTGGCCAGATGTTCTGAAAATTGATTATAAACTCAAGCCTCATCAACCGGGAAATGACAAAAATCGGGCAGGCAGCATGGCTATGTAGGTCGCCCCCATAAGGGTGTATAATCACCTATCTAGAGAAATTCCTTTTGCTTCTTAAATCTATCGATGTTGTCCCTTTCGGGAAACGGTGGTTTGAGCCCAACCGCTGGTGATATACATTCGATACACTCAAAAGAAATGAGTGGTCGGTCATGTGTGAGCCGGATTGCAAGACGTTCTTGTTGAACCCAGTGTTTTCCAAAGTTAATAACGTATATTTTCTAAAATTTGAAAATAAGGATTTGATGAATATATGAAAATGAGAAATGTGGAAATAAATAAATGTTGATTGATGATTGATCGATAGAATTTCCATCTGGAAATAATATCATTGTTTGCACACATGTTTTTCTTTGATAGTTAAATCACCGACTATCAAAATTTTGACCATTTTTCCGTCGTCAATACGGAGAGACCGAGATCAGATTCATTATCTGAAAACCACTCTGTATGGGCGTTAGCATTGCAAATCAAATATAATGAAGATAATTGAAAATAGAGTTACGCAAGGGCTGTCCTGTTTACCAAATAGTGCCTTCGGTCTGTCCAGTCCCAAGACGACCTGTATGGAAGAATGTCTGACGCGGTATATTTATTAGATCACGTAAGTTGATCTCTTCAAACGTATTTACATTTGGTGGCGGAGGAATTCGTTTCTCTTAGCTGTGTACCCGTGGTATTTTTGAAGAAATCGATTTGTGATTTAGCGGGTATGACGATGTGACATTCAAATTGAATGAAGATGTGGTTTGAAAAGGATACGTTATGGCCTCTAGCCTCACAACCGAGAATGGTACAAAATCGGGTAGGTCGCATGGCTAAGTGGTTAGCTTCCAAGTAGGGTGTATTGTCACCTGATCTAGAGTTTCATTTACTTCTATAATCTATTTCGATGTTGTCCCTTTTGGGAAACGGTTGCTGATCCCAACCGTTGGTGATAATACATTCGGTACACTTAAGTGAAATGAGTGACTGGTCATGTTTAGCCTGGGTTACAAGATGTTCTTGTTGAACCCGATGTATTCCTCTCTAGAGATACACTATCGGAAGGTGGTCCCATACCTTACCAGTTGGAATTCATTAACCAATAAGCGCCTGTGGTTTTTGGTTGTATATTATGTATGTGGAACGTGAGATGAAAGCGTTCCACTAGATGATTATTATATTGTGGTTGATAGACACTATTATAATATCAAAAGGATTTTTGATATAAAGATTATCGTTTGTTTCAAAAGGATTTGAAAGTAAAATCGAGTGTTTTAGATTCTCATAAAGGAAAAACCCATTCGTTATACGGCGTTGTCTTATGAGGTATCATTTAATTGTTCAAACTATTTTAAATTGTTTACTCATACCAGTACCATGACTGACCCGGAGTTTGTTTTGTTTTGTTTTCCCTAAACTCTTGGGTGTTCAAATTTGTACGAGCAGACAAGTAGTCGGGGTCTACAGATACACTAGAAGGAGCTGGAGTAGGAGGCTTCAGCAACGTTTTTATAGCTATTGTTTATTTCAGTTGTGATGTAAGTGTTATACTCCAATAATGGTATTGTACACAGATACTGTTTTATTTTAAAGTTATGTTATGAAATATATTTATTCGTTCCGTTGTGAGATTCGTGTTTACTCTGATATTGTATGTTCTTCTTCTTCTATTCTAAGTTTCTTTCTTATCTATTCTCACCCTCTATTTTCTTTCATTAACTATCTGGTATTTCTAATGCTTGAATAGTCGACATTGAGTTTATGTCGGTTACTCAGGATCGCGAAAACCAGGGTTGTTACAAAATATAACTTTGAGCAAATATAAATTTATTTTAAATTTTTTATTTACCTCAGATTTTCTGATGTGTTTCTCATCATATTTATGACTTGTCTAATTTATATTTATGGACATCCATCTATGTCTAGACATCATGTGATATTCACAGTGATATACTGTAAAAACCACAAGGTAGACATCGTCTGAAGTCTCATATATATATATATATATGCTGCCTATACACATACATGTACGTATATATACATTTTTTTAAGGCATGCAGGGGCAACGTGGCCAACTCAGTAAATGGGCTTGTACCAAGAAATCTAGTTCAAAATCTAGTTGTGTGTGTGTGTGTGCGTGCGCATACACTGAAGGAACAGTGGTTCAACATGATCAAAATGGAACAATCAGCATTTACAAGTGCAAAGCCCTACATGCAGCAACGAAAATTGAGCAGATCACAATGCCACACAGCTATATTCATACATCAAAATAGCACAAGTACAAGCTTCATGTACAATCAGACTTGTGCATAAACAGGGTCAAGCCAAGACATGTCACACAACAAAACCATGTACACACAAGAAAGAGCTTGTGTACACAGATGCTCTAACATACAGGAACACAGATATGCTTTTATTGGTTAAACAATGGTGCAAACTTAAGTCTGCCTAGATATAAGGCCAGTAATACAGGGAATACATCAAGACAGAACATATGATCAAGATAGTGAAGTTAAAATCACAGCCGCATGAAACTTTTCGAAAACTTCTTGTAGAACTTCAACTCAGGGTCAAACTCAAGACTGTGTTCAAATTCCAATGCAATTGGAAGTGCACATTCATGCAAGACTGTGAAAGAGCACAAATTCAAGGTTGTGTACACCTAGCAATGAAAGCCAAATTGGCAACAAAGAAATTGTAATAAAACAATATGAACAGAGAATTAATGTTTCTAGCTCAACAAATAAACTCTGGACGAAGTATCAAACTCTCGTAGTCAAGAATGCATGTAGGTCTATTTAAAGCCAAATTCAAAAATGGTACAATTTTTTTTTTTGGAAACAAGGCTGCTAAATTCTGGTTTTCTTCTAATTTTTGTGCGTGTAAATATGGTGTTTTCTCTGGATAGTTTTTGTCATTTAAAAATATTTTTTTTTTCATGTATGACATGGGCTTTATATTTTCAAAATGGAATGAGAGTGTTGTTTGCATTACTGGTAGAAGCCAAAACTGGAAATACATTATCACATTTCAAATTCTCAAAGGATAGATCATCAGCCAATTTTAGGAAAGACTGCATTGACAAATTCGAGTGCAAATATTGTTTAGGAAAACAATCAATTTCTCTAAAGAACAATTATATTTCCAAATTCATTAGAGGCCAGAAACAGGTCTGGATACATCACATGGATCATGCAATTCGGTTCTCAACATATTCAAAGAATTTTTTTCTGGAAACATTTTAATTTATGTTAAATTATGTTTCCATATTTGTTCAATTCTTTTTAGGGGCCAGAAAATCGAACAATATCTTACCAAAATTGGCTCAACATGTTTTCAGAAGGCAACAAATCAATTCGACAAATTCCACGTATTCAAAAATCAATTCAGGCAAGCAATTATTCAAAATCAGAGATTAGGGTTTCATTAACCCTATTACCCTATAAATACACCTAATTCTTCATTGACAAAAGGCATAAAACTCACAGGAAAACAAATCAAGTCCTAAAATAAAATCAAAAATCCTACAGCGATTGATCGAGCAAGATTCTGGTTCGAATTCGTGCAATCAAGCAGCATCAATCAACTGGAGAATTTCCTGAAGCCCTGAATTTGTTTTACAGCTGAATCAGAGAAACCCTAAATTGCAATCTCACTAGAGGCCATTAACAAAGAGGCGGCCGAGCTCCTAAATGCAAAGAAAAAAATAAAAAGGGTCGTTATTTTTTATTAATGCCTTGTATTTCTTTTGGGTTTATTTCTTGTATTAAGAGTGCTTTTTAGAATATGTTTCACTCATTTTTCTAGTTTAATTTTAGACTAGGGAGATTTAACTATAGGTTTTCATAGTTAGGAAAATCATTACTTAGGTTTTTAAGTCGTGTCAAGTTTTCGAGCTTAGGGTTAGAATAGTAACGGGAGTCGTAATTTACTAGGTCTTGTAAGCGAGAATCTGTTTTTTAATACCTAGTAGGAAACTTGTAAATGCAGTAGTAGGCAGGTTTTTGCCAAACCTGGGTAAATCTTGTGTGTGATTTTTATTTCTGCAGTATCTGTATTTTCTATGTTTTTATTTTTCAATAAACATTATTCACCCCCTTCAAGGGTTAATCTAGATCCAACAAGTGGTATCAGAGCTAGTGTCAAATTAACTCTAGAGTCATGAATTCAAATAATGCTTTTTCTGATGGACAATCCATTGCTACGCCTCCTATGTTCGATAGTAGTGATTATGCTTATTGGTAAGCTACGATGAAAATTTACTTAGTATCTGTTGATTACGATGTTTGGGATATTATTAAAACTGGATTTAAAACTCCCACAGTAATTATTAGTGATGTTGAATTTCCTAAACCAAAGGACAACTAGGATGATAATGATAAAAAGTTGTACTCGGCTAATGCTAAAGCAATGAATGCTTAAATTTATGCTCTTGATAAAACCGAATTTAATAGAATTTCTCATTGTAATACTGCACAGAAAATTTGGCACACTTTGGAGGTCACCCATGAAGGAACATCTCAAGTAAAGGAATCTCGTCTTGCTTTATTCAACAATGAATATGAGAACTTCATGATGCTAAAATACGAGAGCATAAAAGACATGTATGGTCGCTTCTCAGTGTTTGTGTATAATGCCAGAGTCTTGGAAAAGTCTACACTGAAGTAGAGCTTATGAGAAAAATCTTATGAATCCTACCCTTGAATTTTGAAGCTAAAGTCACGGCAATCAAAGAATCAAAAGATATGAGCAAGCTGAGCATGGAAGAGCTGATTGGAAATCTAATGACTTATGAGATGGAGGTGAAAGCATGAGAAGATCGCAACCACTCAGAATCAAAGAAGAAATAAAAAGCATTGACCTACACAGTTGACGGCGATGATGAAGATCCAATCGAGAAACTTGCTATGGTTGTCAGATATCTCAACAAGTGGAAGAAATTCAAAACTCAAAGGAGCAAGCCCAAAGCAAACAAATCAAAAAACTCTGGTGATTTTGATGAGGAACAAATCTGCTACAAATGCAAGAAACCCGGACATATCAAACCAAAATGCCCACTACTTCAGAACAACAAAGGAAACAAAAAGAAGAAGAAAGAATTTGCAATAACATGGGATGATGAGAAAGGAGAAGAAGTCTCTGACAACAGCGAGGAAGAGGCTGCTAATCTATGTCTTATGGCCCAATCTGATTTTGAGGAAAATGGAGAAGACTCTAGTGAGGTATATAATTGTAAAAATCTTCTTTTGATGTGTCAAGATCTTACTGGAATGATTGATGCTCTTGAACTAAAAGTGAAAAAACTAAATATGATAGGTTGAAGTTAATTCATGATAATAATAGGTTAGAATCCGGCTGGAAAAAGTTTCAAATATTCAAAACCTAAAATATGAAAAATGTAATTGTCTAAATCTAGAGCTATCAAAACTCAAGTCTAACATAGGAGATCTTGAAAAAGAAAATATGTTTTTGAAAGAGAGTGATGATATTAAAAAGAAGAATTTCATAGATAGATGTACCTCACTTGTAACTGAAAACACAACACTTAGAAATAAATTCCCAGATCTTGAGATTACCTTGAATAAGTTTTCAATTGGTCGTCAAACTTCTTTTAAAATGTTGTTAGGAAATCAACTGTTTGCTACCAATAGAAACGGACTAGGTTTGGAACGACATAGAATGATGAAAATGATAACGCAAAAGGTAGAAGCATTTTTCCTAACTGTATGAAATGTGGGACAATTGGGCATAGCTTTGAAAATTGTTTGGGTAAGAACAAACACAAAAAATTCACTCAAGTTTGGATGTCTAAACACTTGTTGGAACACAAATAAAAGGACAAAACATATCTGGATTCCAAAAGGTTTTTTCATCATTAATTCTTCAATCACTAATACTCTTGGACCTAGGAGCTTCTTTGGGTCATCCCCTTCTCTTTTTGTGTAGGTATGTTGGCGGGTTAAGGAGAAACATAAATGGTATTTGGATTCAAGTTGCTCTAGACATATGATAGGATACAAGAAACTGTTTCTTAGCTTAGGAAAATATAAAGGTGGGAATGTGACTTTGGGCAATAATAGCAAATGTAAGATCATTGGTAAATGTAAAGTAGGTAACAGTACTTTTTCTTAAACTGATGTCCTATATGTTGACAATTTACATCATAATCTCATCTCTATAAGCCAGCTGTGTGATAAAGGAATGAATGTGGTCCTTGATAGTGAGGTTTGAAAAATCATTGCATCATCCACTGGTAACATTGTTTTCACAGGGAAAAAGAAAGGGAAATGTTTACACACTTTCTTTTGATGATCTAACTGTTTCTAGATGTTTGGTAGCCACAGATGAAGAGGCAGTTCTATGGCATAGAAGACTAGCACATGCTAGTATGGGCCTCTTGGAAAAATTGGAATTAAAAGAAATTTTTAGGGGTCTACCACATCAAAATTTCAAAAACAACAAAGTGTGTAAAGCTTGCTCCATGGGAAAACTTAATCGATCATCATTTCGCTCTAATTAAAAATGTTGTTAGCACCTCTCGGGTTCTTGAATTTGTTTATATGGATTTGTTTGGACCAAATGATATTGCAAGTTTAAATCGAAAACGTTATTGTTACGTATTGTTTGATGATTATTCTAGATTCACATGGGTTTATTTTCTAGCCAAAAAGTCAGAAACATTCGATTATTTTTCATTGTTTTCCAAATTAGTTCAAAATGAAAAAGGTGTTTCAATCAAGACTTTGAAAAGTGATCATGGAAGTGAATTTGAAAATTTAGACTTTGATATTTATTGTGAAGAAAATGGTTTTAAACATGAATTTTCCGCACCTCAAACGCTTGAACAAAGTAGGGTGGTCGAAAGGAAAATTGGTACATTACAAGAGATGGCTAGATCCATGTTGTGTGAGTATAAAATGCCTCAGAATTTATGGGCTAAGGCAGTTAAGACTGCTTGCTATGTAATGAATAAAGTTATGATTAGACCAATACTTAATAAAACGTCATATGAGTTATGGTCTGACAAAAAGCCTAACATCTCATATTTTAGAGTTTTTGGATGTCCATGTTATATTCTCAATACAGGTGATTAACTTGGAAAATTTGAATCAAAAGTCGATGAAGGAATTTTCATGGGTTATTCATCAAGGAGCAAGGTGTATAGAATCTTCAACAAGCGATCAAGAACAATTGTTGAAACCATTAATGTGAAGTTTGATGAATCAGACTTGGAAATAACTTGTGGAGAAGATGATGGTTTTGTACAAGGAAGTGGAAAGGAAAGCAATGAAGTTGAAGTTTGCAACGATGAGGTCGCAGAAGCAATTGTTGGAGCTGAGAATTTGAGATTCAAACCCAACCATCCTCTAGATTTGGTAATTGGAAGTCCAACAGCTAGTGTTCGCACTCGTTCCTCTCTTAGTAAAAAAGTCTGTGCTTTTTGTAACCATAATGATTTTATTTTTGACCATATCACTTATGATGCTGCTAATGATATTTTGTGTGAGAAATTTGAAAAAGTTATGCAGGACAAATTTGAGATGAGCTTGGTTGGCAAACTTAAGTTCTTTCTTGGGTTTCAAATCAAAAAAGTAGCAAAGGGATTTTCATTTCTCAAACGAAGTATGTGATCAAGTTGCTGAAGAAATTTCGAGTTGAAGATGCAAAACCAATGACAACACCAATAAGCCCAACAACTAAGCTTGACAAAGATGAAAAAGGTGTTGTTGTTGGTCAGAAAAAATATCGCAGTATAATCGGTTCACTTCTCTATCTCTCTGCTTCTAGACCCGATATTACGTTTTCTGTTAGTTTATGTGCTCGTTTTCAGTCTAATCCAAAAGAATCTCATTTAAAAGCCATAAAACAAATTTTGAGATATTTGTTGCACACACAAAAACATGGCTTGTGGTATCCCTATTGTGATAATTTTGATTTAGTTGGTTTTTCTAATGTTGATTATACTAGCTCACTCACTGATAGGAAGAGCACTAGTGGAACTTGTTTCATGTTAGGACATTCCCTTGTTTCTTGGTCAAGTCGTAACAAAATTGTGTTGTTTTATCCACCACTGAAGTGAAATATGTTGCCTTAGGAAGTTGTTGTGCATAAATTTTGTGGATGATGCAAACTCTCCCTGACTTTGGGCTAATTTATAAACAAGTTTCTTTGAAATGTGACAGTAAGAATACAATAGATTTATCAAATAATCATGTACATCATTCATGCACAAAACAAATTGATGTGAGACACCATTTCATTAGAGATCATAATGCTAGTGAGGACATTTATATTGAATTTATTCCAATTAAATCTCAACTTGCTGATATTTTTACTAAACCCCTTCCTAAAGATAGATTTTCCAGATTACGATTAGATTTGGTGATTATAGAAATTGATTAATCTCTCTGCATTTTTGGTTAAATTATTCTTGGGTGTTTTGTTATCAATTTCATTTTCTGACAAATTTAACTATTATTTGAAATCAGTGAGAAAAACATTTTCTTTTGGACATTTGTGATAAAATTGTGACTGTACTATATTTCAGAATATGAGATAGTTGAAAGATTCTTAATAACCCTGATTCGATTGAATATATTTTATGATATGAGTAATTTAGGAATTTATTTCACATCATCTCTATCTCTATCATCCTTCTATCATCCATTATAGTTTTATATATTAAGGGGATTTCGTGTATAATAATAATAAGTGTTTCTCTAACCTCATTTAAAAATTCAAGATTTGGTCATGCATGGTTATGAGATTACTTATTTTTTCATGTTGCAACTAAACCCATTTAAAAATTCAAGGGTTATGCATGGTTAGTGTACTCTTGAAATAAATAAATTAATTAAAAAAAATTGAGATAGATAAGGTAAAGTGAATAATAATAATATATATGAAATCCTCCCTGGTATATAATAACTATTCTTCAATCCACCCTCTAAATTTTGAAACGTGTCTCTATATTATGGGATATTATGATTTTTTGTTTGATTGTTTTGGAGTTTGCGGTATTTGATTCTGTCAATTGATTTGAATTTATATTTATAGTCCATATCCTTTGCAAAATTCCAGTTCTTTTCATCTTTTCATGATAACAAAAAAGGGAGAAGAGTCAAGATTTTGATGAGTATGCAGACATCTACAGAATTTATTTTTCCATTAATGCTCAGTTTTTAATTAATTTCTATGTTTCTCAAATTTCTTTCAAATTTATTAAAGTCTGCTTTCAGTTGTAGAGGGAGCTATGTTATAGGGGGGGCACTATATAGGGGGAATTCTCATATTTCAGTGTCAAACACGTTTGTTATACTCAAAATCTTAAGTATGTTTGTAATCATCAAAAGAGGGAGATTGTTGAATATGTGACTTTTTGTTTGAGAATAACAAACATATTTTATTTTACAAACGTGTTTGAAATTGTATTACTCTGTATTTTTACATCGTATAGAAATAGAAACTATTTTTTGACTAATAATACTTCTACACAGAATTAATAATATTCACACAAGTATTTATTATTCAATTTTTTTAATTTCACAAACAGAATAGTACAACTTTTTAGAACTCTCATATATACAGTTAAATCATTATATTCATTGTTGTACGTATGATCCTCACAACCATATCTCTCTCACTTGGTTACATTTATCTATTCACTCTTACTATAGCTTCATCCTCTTCTGATCTTGCCCCATCATCTAGAAACATGTCACAGAAACAAACACACAGTAGACTGGAACTAAACAAATATAAATTTGAGCAAGTATAAATTTATTTTTAATTTTTTATTTGCCTCAGATTTCATGGTGAGTTTCTCATCATATTTCTAACTTGTCTAATTTATAATTACGGACATCCGTATGTGTCTAGACAGCTAATGATATTCATAGTGATACACTGTAAATACCACAAGGTAGACATCGTCTGAAGCGCTCACATATATATTCTTCCTATACACAAGACATGTATACACATACATACTGGTCAACTCAGTAAATGTGCATGAACCAAGAAATCCAGTTCAAATGCAAACAAAAAAACACACACACACACACACACACACACACACATATATATATATATATATATATATATATACACACACACATCTGTGAAAATATATATATAGACATACACACACACATACATACACTGAAGGAACAATGGTTCAACACGATCAAAATAGAAAAGTCAGCATTTACAAGTGCAAAGCCCATACACATGCAGCAATGAAAATTGAGAAGATCATAATGCCACACAACAATATTCATACATCAAAATGGCACAAGTACAAGCTTCAGGTCCAATAAGACAAGTGCATAAATAGGATCAATCCAAGACAGGTCACACAACAAAACCGTGTACATACATAACAGAGCTTGTGTACACAAATGCTCTAACACACAGGAACATAGATATGCTTGCATTGGTTAAACAATGGTACAAACTCAAGTCAGCCTAGATATATGGCCAGCAATACAGGGAATACATCAAGACAGAACACATATGATCAAGACAGTGAAGTTAAAATCACTGCAGCAAGAAACTTTTCAAAAAATTCTTCCAGAATTTCAAGACAGGGTCAAACTCAAGACTGTTTTCAAATTCCGGTGCAAGTGTAAGTGCACATTCACGCAAGAGTGTGAAAGAGCACAAATTCAAGGCAGTATACACCCAGAAGTGAGAGCCAAATTGGCAACAAAGAAATTGAAATAAAACAATGTGAACAGAGAATTAACGCTGTCATCTCCGCAAAAAAACTCTAAATGAAGTATCAAACTCTCACAGTCAAGAATGCATGCAAGTTTGTTTGAAGCCAAATTCAAAAATGGTAAAAAGTTTTTTTTTTAGAAACAAGGATACAAAATTTTGGTTTTCTTATACACAATTTTTTGTGTGTAAATATGGTGTTTCTCTAGATAGTTTTTTGTCATTTGCAAATAAATTTTTTGATGTATGGTATGGACTTTCTATTCTCAAAATGAAATGAGAGTGTTATTTGCATTACTGGCAGAAGCCAAAACAGGAAATACATTGTCACAAATCATATTATCAAAGGACATATCATTAGCCAATTTTAGGAAAGATTGCATTGACAAATTCGAGTGATATTGTTTGGGAAAACAATCAATTTCTCTAAAGAACAATTATATTTCCAGATTCATTGAAGGCTAGAAACAAGTCTGGATATCGATCACGCAATTCAGTTCTCAACATATTCAAAGAAAATGTTTTTCTAGAAACATTTTAATTTGTGTTAAATAATGTTTCGAGATTTGTTCAATTCTTTTTAAGGGCCAGAAAATCGAATAATATCTTTCTAGAATTGGCTCAACATGTTTTTTGAAGGCAACAAATCAATTCGAAAAATTCCACGAATTCCAAAATTAAATCAGGCAAGAAATTATTCAAAATCAGAGATTAGTGTTTCATTAACCCTATAAATACAGTTAATTCTTCATCGGAAAAATGGCATAGAACTCACAGAAAAACAAATCGAGTCCTCAAATAAAATCAAAAATCTTACGGTGATTGATCGAGCAAGATTCTGGTTCAAATTCGTGCAAGCAAACAGCATCAATCAATTATAGAATTTCCAGAATCACTGAATTTGTTTTATAGCTGAATCAGAGAAACCCTAAATCGCAACCTCGCTAGAGGCCATTAACAAAGAGGCGGCCAAGCTCCTAAATGCAAAGAAAATAATAAAAAGGGGTCGTTCTGTTTTTATTAATGCCTTGTATTTCTTTAGCTTGTATTAAGCGTGCTTTTTAAAATTGTTTCACTCATTTTTCTATTTTAATTTTAAAATAGGGAGATTTAACTATAGGGTTTTGTAGTTAAGAAAATCACTGGTCAGGTTTTAAGTCGTGTCAAGTTTTTGAGCTTAGGGTTAGAACAGTAACGGGAGTCATAATTTACAAGGTCTTGTAAGCGAGAATCTGTTTTTAAATACCGAGTAGGAAACTTGTGAATGTAATAGTAGGCAGGTTTTTGCCGAAGCTAGTTAAATCTTGTGTGTGATTTTCATTTCTGTAGTATATGTATTTTCTGTGTTTTTATTTTTTAATAAACCCTATTCACTGCCCTCTAAGGTTAATCTAGATCCAACAACAGAAAATAAAAAGATAACATAATATAAGTTTACCTGTCACAAGAGCTACCCAAAGATATCCACTTTGCACCTGGGAAAAGCCTGTTTAATGCTATCATATGTCTCCTATGTACAGTCTCTAGGATCACCTCTCCAGTGTACTTTGACTAAGCTCACTTTCCTATTTCTTAGAACTCTTGTTTCTCGGCCAGTTATCTGCATTGACTCTCTACGAACTGCCAAATTCCGAGTAATTTCCAAGAGTTCCTGTGATTCTTCCTCAACAACTAAGTCTAGATCATGCATATGCTTCTGAAGATGAGAAACATGAAATACATCATGAATTTCGGGCAACCAATCCGGCAACTGAACTCTGTAAGCTAGAGTGCCTATTCTTTCCAGTATTGGGAAAGGACCAATGCACTTAGGTGCCAACTTTCCCGTTTTCCTAAAACGAACCACTCCTCTCTATGGAGAAACTTTCAGATATATTTGATCACCAACAGAAAATGCTAAGTCTCTTCTTCTAGAATATGTATAACTTTTCTGTCGGCTATGTGCTACTTTCAGTCTCATCTTAATAAAGTCTACTTTGTCTGCAACTTCCTGGATCATATATGGACCCAACACTAGACGATTACCAGGCTCTATCCAACATGTAGGAGATCTACATGGTCTACCATATAACGCTTCAAATAGTGACATTTTCAAACTATCCTGAAAGTTGTTATTATAGAACTCAACTAAATGTACATGATCTTCACACGATCCTCCAAAATCGAGAATGCAAGCTCACAACAAGTCTTCCAAAATACGATTCATACTCTCAGTTTGACCATCTTTTTGAGGATGATATGTAGTGCTAAGATTAAGTTTTATTCCTAACTCAGACTGAAATGCCTCCCAGAACTTACTAGAAAAGATCAGATCTCAATCACTGACTATTCCACTGGGAACACCATGCAGTCTAACCATCTCTTTCACATATATCTGAGCAAGACTTTGAGCTGTTTTATTCGATCTCACTGGAACAAATGGGGTGCTCTTCGTTAGACGATATACAATAACCCAAATGTTATCATTGCCTTTGTTGGTTCTAGGCAGACCATTAATGAAATCCATAGAAATATGATCTCACTTCCATTCTGAAATCTCTAACGATTGCAAAAACCAAGTGACCTTCTGCTGATCACTCTTAATCCGTTGGCAAGTTGGACACCTGCTAACATATATAGAAATATCTATTTTCATGTACTTCCACCAGAATGTGCGCTTTAGATCTTGATGCATCTTACTCACCCTTGGATGAATACTATGCTTAGTCTTGTGACATTCATCCATCACTTCCCTTCTGAGCTCAGGAATATTCGGAACATGGATACAACCTAGCAATCTAGAAATTCCTTTGCTATTAACTTTAAAATTCAAGACTTCGCCTTCCTGAATTCTTTTGCAAATCTTCTGAATAAATTCAGAGAACAGTAATCTTCTCAATCAACGAGGGTGTGATAATTAGATTAGCAACGTTCGCATTCTTTCTACTGAGCGCGGCTGCCACAACATTGGCCTCCCCTGGTGTATACAAAATGTCTAGATCATATGTTGTAAAAAACTCTAACCAACGCTGCTGTCAAAAATTCAGTCTTTTTGGATGAACATATATTTCAATGATTTATGATACGTATATAACTCGAACTTCTCACCCAATAGGTGCCTCCAAATCTTTAAGGTAAATACCATAGCTAACAACTCCAAATCGTGAGTAGCATACCTTTTCTCATGCGACTTCAACCGACGACTTGCATAAACAACTACTTTGCCTCTTTGCATTAGCACCGCGCCAACTTCTTCATGAGAAGCATCTGTATAAACAGCCAAACCTTGATTACCATCTATAATAGTTAACACTGGCGTGATGATCAACCTTTCTTTTAGCTCTTGGAAAGCCACTTTACATTTTGACGTCCAATTAAACTTGGCATGCTTCTTTGTAAGCTTCGTCAATGGACTGGATAACTTCGAAAAATCTTTAACGAATTTCCGATAGTAACTTGCCAATCCCAGAAAACTTCTGACTTCAGTGGGAGTGCTTGGTTACTTCCAATCTCGGATGACTGTAATCTTGCCAGGATCTACTGATATCCCTTCCTTTGATACAACATGACCAAGGAATTTCACTTCTTCCTTCCGGAATATGCATTTAGAAAACTCGGCTTTTAATATATTCTTTCTCAGAATTTTTAATACTTGTTCCAAATGCTTCGCACGCTCGCTGGCTGACTTCGAGAAGATTTGAATATCATCAATGAAAACCAACACACCTTATTTAACACACGACGAAACACCCGATTCATTAAATCAACGAAATAAGCAGGGGCGTTGCATAATCGAAACGACATTACTAACCATTCATAAAATAAATTTGGACCTCTGAAAGCTGTCAAAGGAACACATTCTTCTGCAATTCGTAATTGATGAAAACCTGTAGCTAGGTCCATTTTCGAAAATACCCACGCTCCATTCAAGCGATCTAAAAAATCATCGATATGTGGCAGTGGGTATTTATTTTTGAGTGTCTGCTTATTGAGGTCTCGGTAATCTACACATAATCTGAGAGTACCGTCTGACTTCGGGACGAACACCACTGCTGCTCCCCAACTCGAGAAACTAGGCCTGATTAGACCCTTCCATAAAAACACTCGAGTTTGATCACTCAACTCTCCTTTTTCTTTCATTATCATTCTCTGAATTGGATGAACAACCGGCCTCGCATTCGAAACTAAATCAATTCTGAAATAAATTTCTCTTCGCAGAGATAGGCTATCAACTTCTTCAAACGCATCCGCGTAATTCCTAATCATAGGAATATTTTCTAGAGAAGTGGGAGAAACTTTAAGAGCAGACCAAAAAAAATTTCTATCTGAACTTGAGCCTTCGCATGGTATAGTGATAATATTCCCAAATTTATTTTTTAACTTTAACAATTCTATCCATACACTTAACTTCAGCTTCGTACATAGTCAACCAATCTAACCCAAGAATAATATCGAATTCAGCAAAACCAATAATGATCAAATTAAAGCCAAACCGATAACGAGAATAAGAGATGGACACTCTACAACACCAACAAAGATCGAGGGAACCTCCTATCGAATTGTAGACACTAATGGGTTCTCTCAGATTCCTCAATTTTAAATTTAATTTCTTTACCATGTTACTTGAAATAAAACTTCGTGATGCGCTTTTTCAAATAATACTTTAATAGGAATATCTCTAATAGTAAGCATACCTTCCAAGACATCTATCCTTTCCTTGCCAGTAGAAGTTGTCGGAGCTTCTACCACATTATACACATGAGCCACTTCGGACTTTTTCAGCAATAGGCAGTTCCTTAGAAAATGTCTCGTCTATGGCAGTTGTAGCATTCCCTGTTATCTTGAGGTTTCTGGCTAGATTCAGATTCACTTCTCTTTGGCCTCTTGGGATCTTTTCACTCATTAGTCCAATATCCAATCTTGTCATAGTTATAACATTTAACTTTCGCTCGTTTATCCACTTTGGGCTTTTCTCCTTCAGTCTTGCTTGTCTCGGGCTTCTGGTTCGAAGCTTTCCTTTCATTACCCGACTGACCTATTTCCCTATCTTCCTGAGAATTATTCTTGTCAATATTTTCATACCTGCAAGCCATCTCTATCACTTTAGCAAATGGGAGCTCTATATGGTTTGTCACTCTACTGCGGTATCTCCTCTTAAGACCCTCAATGAACCTCTTGTTCTTCTTAGTTGGGTTCTATACCGAAATGAGAGAGTTCATTGAATTTGTTGACATATTCGTCAATGGTCTTTTCTCCTTACTTGAGATTAGAAAACTCATCATATAAGCGTTCGACTTCTTCCCGCAGGACAAACCTGTCTTCAAAAATTTCTTTAAACCTTTCCCAAGTCATATCATCTCCCAGATTACCCACTGTTATCGCTTTCTACCAAATCAGGGCTTCATCTTTTAGCAACCAGGATGCTAGAAGCCTTTTACGATTATTTGCCAATTCAAAGCCTTCGAAGATCCATTCGCAAGACCTCATCTATGCATGTTGAGGCAATACAGGCTCATTATCAGCTTATGCGAGGTTAGGTTGTTCATTTACAACTGGAATGTCACCACTTCCTCTACCTCTCCTGCCTCTGCCTCTTCCGCTCATTTTCTTTTGTCTGCGAGTAGCAAGAAAAGAGTCAGGCCAACAGAAGAGATATCTTAAAGAATTGTAAGAGCATAAAGACATAAGTATAAACAAAGATTTATTTACTGAGTTATATGACATTCTGCTGTACTCATTTTAGGATATTACTAATCGTATCTCTATTGAGTTACTCATCCTAGAATACTACTGATTCTATCTCTGATGAGTCGTTTAATACGTTACTCTGGAACTAAGGTTAACCATTAGCTCTAATACCAAACTGACATGATCCAAACCCTCGATCCCTCGGAAGTAAGGACAGTCTTTGGAATATAACACATTAACCACATCAGCAGATCACATAATGTAACAACCCGGATTTTTCACGATCCTGAGTAACCGCCATAAAATCAATGTCGACTATTCAAGCACCGGAAATACCAGATAGTTAATGAAAGAAAATAGAGGGTGACAATAGATAAAATAGAAACTTAGAATATAAGAAGAAGAAGAACAAACAACATCAGAGTAACACGAATCTCACAACGGAACGAACAACATATAATAGATAACATATGTTCGAAATAAAATCAGTATATGTATACAGTAACATTATCAGAGTACAACACTTACAAAACAGCAGAATAAACAATAGCTATATAATCCTGAAGCCTCCTGCTCCAAGCTCTCCAAGTATATCTGTAAAATCCTGACTACTTGACTGCCCATACAAATTTGGGCACCCAAGAGTTTAGGGTAAAACAAAGCAAAATAAACTCCGGATCAGTCATGGGACTGGTGTGAGTAAAACAATTTAAAACAGTTTGGGAAAATAAACGATGTCTCATAAGACCACGCCGTATAACACGGAATGGGTTTTTCCCTTATGAAAATCCAAACACTTTATTCAACATTTCAAAATATTTTTGAACAGAATGATAAACTTTATATCAAACTCATTTGATATTATTATAGTGTCTATCAATCACAACTAAATAATCAACTAGCAGAACTCTTTCGTCTCACGTTCCACATACATAATGTATAATCAAAAACCGCAGGCGCTTATTGGGTAATGGATTCCAACTGGCAAGGTATGGGACCACCTTCCGACAGTGTATCTCTAGAGAGGAATACACCGGGTTCAACAAGAACATCTTGCAACCCAGGCTAAACATGATCATCAAATGTATTGTCACCAATGGTTGGAATCAGCAACCGTTTCCCGAAAGGGACAGCATCAAAATAAATTATAGAAGTAAATGGAATTTCTCTAGATTAGGTGACAATACACCCAAATTGGCAGCTAGCCACTTAGCCATGCGACCTACCCGATTTTATACCATTTCTCGGTTGTGAGGCTAGAGGTCATAACATACAGACCACACCTTTCTTCACTTTGAATGTCACATCGTCATACCCGCCAAATAATAAATTGATTTCTCCAAAAATACCATGAGTATACAGCTAAGAGAAACGAATTCCTCTGCCACCAAACGTACATACGTTTGAAGAGATCAACTTACGCGATCTGTTAAATATACTCCGTCAGACATTCTTCCATACAAGTCCACCTGGGACTGGACAAACCGAAGGTACTATTCTGTAAACAGGACAGCCCTTGCATAACTCCATCTTCAATTATCTTCATCACATTTGATCGCAATACTAATGCCCATACATAGTGGTTTTCAAATAGTGAATATGATCCCGGTCTCTCCGTATTGGCGACGGAAAAATGGTCAAAAACTTTGATAGTCGGTGATTTAACTATCAAAGAAAAACATGTGTGCAAACAACGATATTATTTCCAGATGGAAATTCTATCGATCAATCATCAATTAACATCTATTCATTTCCCCATTTCTCGTTTCCATATATTCATCAAATCCTTATTTTCTAATTTTAGAAAATATACATTATTAACTTTGGAAAACGTTTCCATTTCTGATTCACGCATCACTATCTTCTCATATATCAGTCTCTAACTGTAAACTGGTAAGAGAACAACCCCCTACGTATTAACCCCGAAGGCCGAAACCAACATCAGATCAACACACAGAAAGCTATTCAACCCGACAAATTTCCAGTTAGTTTCTAATTCCTTTAAGTCCATTTTAAATCCCTATTTCAAAACCCAATTTCCTTTATAAAAGTTTTAATTTCAAATATTTACTTTAATCCATTATTCACATTGAATGTGAACAATATTTCTTTATATACTCCAAACAATCTGATTCCATATTTGAAAATAATATCCAAATTCCACATTCTATTTAATCTATATTTATAGAATTACTTATACAAAATCATGTCTTTAACTTCTAACACTTAAATCTCATTTATAATTCCCTTTATATAATTCAATTCATTCTATATAAATCCTTTTATATAATTCTATTCATTTTATATAAATCCTTTTATATAATTCTATTCATTTGTATAAATCCTTTTATATAATTCTATTCATTCTATATAAATCCTTTTATATATCACATCATATATCACAATATATGAAAACAAACAGTATTATAATATTGAGGAATCCAGTTGGATCCCTTAAACCTGTCTCCCTGCATTCACAGATGTTAAACAATATAAATAACATCAATTTCATTTCAATATGAAATATAAACAGAATCAATATTTGATTAACGATTTATATATATATATATATATCATTATCTACAATTTCAACCAATAAATCAACAATTCAACCAAACAATCAACACACAACAATCAATCATCATTTATCAACACTAGATTATATTTAAAAAAAATATAACTGTACAGAGTTATTGAGATTTACTCACATTGGACGGTCATCGTTAAATAATGATAACTGTCGGTTGATTCAGACAGGCAATTTATTTCGCGGTAAATTGTAACGAGCTCCAATCCTTTCCCAGTCAGTTCCATTGTAAAGCCGCCATCCATACGATCGCATCGGATCCTATTTTGCCCAATTCCGATACCGTATGATAAAGTTATATAATTTACAAGTTTGAATACATTCATAAATTAAATAAAAGTTAAATTAATTTTCTTTTGGGCCTTAACCTTATTTTCTCCGGCCCGATACCATTCAGTATCCAACTTGGTTGCTATGTTCTTCTTCTAAGAATTATGCCACTCCTCCTAGACATGTTCATTCACGCAACTTCCAACTCCATGAACTCACCTAAAACATCACGAATCGACAAACTAGTTTCACCATTAAACTCTGCTCCTCGCGCACAACACCTCCATCACCAAAAGGAATCACTTACACATACACCCCCATCGTGCTGGTTCTCAACAGCTCTCCCATTCATGCCACTTCAGACAATAGCAATTCGTTCATTACTCCAACGTTCTCAAAACCGTTATCACCATGCTTCATCTCATCGACCGCTCTCACTCTCCAGCCCAGTTTAGTGAAGCTCGCACTAACTAAAGTGGCCGCGACTCCTACGCAAGCATAGTACAAACCCGTACAAACATCGACATCTTTCAACATGAATTCCCACCAAACTCCCCCAAAACCTGTGGAACTTCATCACAAAGTCAACTACAATGCTCTATTCGTGCATCAAAGCTCTAACATCTCGGATTCTGGAACATAGTGTCGCTATATACAATTTCCAGCGAACAAATTTGATGTCGCACCACACAAATGGCATACCAGAAGAAAGCTTAACCCCACACGAGTACAAAGATGTGGATTTTAGGATATAGGGATTTTTATTGAATTTATAAGAATATTTTCTTTGATTGTTTGCTGAAAAACGAAGGAGAAGTAGCGGCGTATATTTATGTTGACTATGGAATGAAATTAACTTAGGGTTAGAAGGTTGAGTTATATTCATAGGAGATTTTTAATATATTTTATTGGTTATTATATTCAGTTTAAATCAACCGCTATATGTATTTACTGTTTAAAAATTCCTATGATCACACATCACACCCAAAAATCACGAAAATGGACATACACCTTCAGTTCGACATTATGGATCCAACGAAACATGTTTCGTCGAATTCCGACTCTGTTTGCTCACATAGCATATTTTTTAAGTCAGATTATTAACTGTATTTCACATTAAAATCCCGTACGGCCACATACTGACTCCAAAAATCATGAAAATTGGAATCTAACAATAATTTAATATTCCGGATCCAACAAAATTATTTTCATCGAAAATGGAGTTCGTTTGCAAAACTAGCTATTTTTAAAGCTCTAAATAACCGAATTTAAATATTAATATATTTAAAAACAATTAAATTTAATATTAATAAATTAATATTATCGTATATATTCACACTAGAATATCATATAGCTCCAATTGGATTTATAACTCGATATTCAAATCCTGGTTGAATCGATATTCAATCTATATTCAAAATCCTTTTATAATATAAATAAACCGTTATAAATTATAAAGGAATTCCATTGCGACTTTTCAAAATTTATATGGATATAACTCAAAATCTACACACTGAAATCTTGTTTTTTCTCTTCCATCAGAAAAATATACTTCACCCGCTCCAAACGTTTCTTGTTTCACAGAAATCCGACTTAAAACAGATTTTGTATATTCATTTAAAGTTCGAATCGCCAAATTACGAATTGCAGCACCGTTTCAAGCTCGATTATAATTATAATATAATTTATACTTTCAACTGTCGTTTATATAATATATTCGATAATATAATTCAACTCTAAACTGAATTATATATTATAAATGATCCGATTCACATAATATTGTGAATTCTACTATTTCCAACTATTCTGGAATTTAAATATTTTATTCTATTATTTAATTTAATTAAATATTAACTATTATTTAATTCTGGTCATTTTAAATTACCAAACCATATTTTAAATTTTTAAATAAATAAATTATTATACCGTAAAAATACGGGTCGTTATACATAATATAGCATAATAACAGATATCAGAGAATAACTCACATCATTTTACATCAGCGAAAAAAAACATCATCATCAAAGTTACACAGTATTACAGGATCATACTTAGTACTTAACAAGTTTCATCAAATAGATAATAAGTTTGCAACGAAATCAAATATAATTATACATAAAAGAGTGTTTTAAAAGTTCAAAGGGAATGATCAAAGTCCATCTTCAGCTCCATCCAAAAATAGCACCCACGGTGCATATCTAGAGGAAAGTAAACAACCTATCACTTGGCTTCCTGTGTAAAATTTTGGCCACCTATGCAAGGGAAAAAACAAACTACGAGTTAGTCATGGGATTGGTATGAGAAGTCCTACAATTACTCAACTTATTTAAAGATAAGGAAAATCATGGGACCATGCTGTATGACACGAAACGAGTTTCCTCCACTCGATTGTCAGTGCATACAATAAAATAAAATAAGAATTACACAATGCTTTTTAGTAAAATGAAGCCATTATAATACTCAAGTCCCATCATATAATGTAACGCAAGCGGAAGGATAGAGTTTTACCTTATAATGGCCAAACATTCTTAATATGAGGAAAATAAAAATCATCTGATATTATTATTAGTGTTTATTTGTTTTAAAACAATTTCAACATAAATATGTCAACCCGAATTCCGACGGACCGAATTTTTTTCAAAATCCCAATCCATCGAAACCCGAGTTGGTTTGCTCTGGTATCCTGCAGAAAAGACAGAGACATAAAACATGTCAGAGTTTCGGAAAACATCTCACAGCAGAAGGAATAAAATATAATGTAGTTGAAACATAGCTTTACCTTAATAATAATACTGCTAAACCAGTATCCAAAGCTATACAGTCTATGTCATGAACCTAACCTGCGAATGTTATAAGGAGGGGGTCAGAACATAAGTTTTGTGTGAATGAATTTAAACTACACTTCTTGGATAATCCTACATATACCGTTCAATTATATTTTCTTATTTATTAGGTTATTTGTGTTATTAGCACTCAAGGCTTACACACACATCACACCCATCTACTCTCTAGTAGATTAACCTAATATAGTGTATATGCAGCTACCCCCAATTAAGGTATGCTCTACTCGCATGGTCTCCACCGTATGTACGCAGTCCCTTATCCAATGTCGCATGTCGTATGTATATCAACGCTATGTTTGCATAAAACTATCTTCACTGTGTTACGTAAGCGTTTGGACTTCCATTCTAAATCCTACTAGGTTCTGTCATCAAATAATGCCCTCTAGTCCATGGTACACCACACAGAGCGACATGAGTGTACCTAGACTTTCCCCACATACGTATTGTCAATTGTACTCGATGTCTATTTGCACACGTTCTCTATATGTGCGCCCGAGTCCCGTGGCAGGGCTAATCAAGAAACACAGAACTCGGTCGGGAGCTTTCAGATATCGGCCGATGCAGATGCTAAGGTCTTCTTTTATAGTGGCTATGGTCCCACTAGACCCCTCCCTCAACTAATGAAAGACACCCAAGAATATCAAGAATGAGAACTGTAAAGCCGGCCCCCTATGCCCTTCAATCCTATTGGCCAACCTCACCCATAACTAGACAGTAAAGTATATGGTCTTTTGGAGTTCTCCGCCTTTCCACTTCACGTACTGACTGAAGATGGTAGGTAGACGACGAGTTGCTATCACAGGGCACTAACTGGTCTCGCCGAATCACGCTGGTCCATCTTAGTCTTTTGATTGCCTCTTGTTTTGCAATCAAGGCATACTCATTGGTTCTTCCCATGTAGACCTAACCTCTGTGAGCACATGCATATCATCTGCCACTCATAGAGGGATACCAAGAGTACCCTCACGTCCCCAGAAGCCGCGTGCTTCGTAACCAAGTCCCTTGGAGCCTTCTGCATGATCAGATGGGCGTTCGCTCCCCCTTGCGCCCTACGACATCGTGATGATCTACCAAGTTTCTTTTTCATAAGTCTTTCCCTATTTCTTATGTAGCCGCGAGCTTTTAATTATTTACTTAGTTCCCTTAACTAAGGTTTACTAACAAGCTCAAACACGACTTTCTGTAACTGTTTACTTAGTCCTCTTAACTAAGGTTTACCAACATGACTTTCCATGATTGTTTACTTAATTCTGTTAACTAAGATTTACTAACAGATTCTCCTTATCGTTTACTTATTAACTTAGTCATCTTAACTAAGGTTTACTAATAAGTTTTCCCCCTTACCCATATAACTTATGTTTTCCCTGTTCGTGGCTTTATTCTCGTTCCCACGGATTACTTAATCTTCAATTAACTACGGCTTGCATTCTTTCATAAGTTATTTCATCTTTGGATCGATCATTATAACCTGCGTTATAATTCTTACTTGTCTTGTAACAAGCTTACCTATTATCTTCTCATTCAGTTATAGTCGTATCTGTTGATGTTGCCATAATCCATCATTATTTACTTAGTTTTCTTAACTAAGGTTTGCTACCATTCCCCATTATTACGTTGGTTAAGTTTGTCTATAAGCCTCTTTTTACTTAACCTTAGCACACTTAACATGTTTGTTTCATAGCATTAATCTTTGTATTAATGCACTCAACCTCTCACATTAGACATGTTGCTTGCGGTTGCTGGATATACCGGGCGGTTCCGGGCAGACTTCTCTAACCTCGGGTTTTGGGCTTAATGCGCTAACCTCTCACATTAGACCTGTTGTTGCGGTTGCTGGATGTGCCGGGCGGTTCCGGGTAGACTTACACCGCAACTCAATCTAACCTCGGGTTAGGCATGTTCATCTTTTAACTGACCTATACAATTTCAATCTAGGTTTTATAATCCTGTTTATCCCAATCCAATAATTCATGTTCACGCTTCTAAGCCCAATTTCATGTTTATGGTTCCAATTTTATTTGGATACATAATTTCTACCATGATTACATAATCTCGTACATAGTTATGCCAATAATCCTTATTATATGTTATGCCCAACTTTTCATGTATATAAGTTATACTTAATCATACCCAAATTAATTGTTCTTTAGAGTCATCATTAATTCATGTCAACCCTCATTCTTATTGCATAAATCCCAATTCAACTTATAATCCCATATGTCTAAATCTTCGATTCTAACTTTTCTTATGTACATATAGTTCATTCATAAATTCCTGATTCAACATACCCAAGCATATCTAATCGTTCTTAATTTTAATCACACATATTTTCTTTCATGTTCTAGGTTAATATATGTGCCAATTTCCCCCAATTTCCTAATCTTAGGTTATGTTACATGTTATTCCACAATTCCCCAATTCGTGAATTATGCCCAAAAATTCATTTTACAAGTTGTTTCAATTTCCCAATCACAAATTATTTCCAAATTCCCAAACATCATTTTCACAATCCCAATCTTTGTTCGTACGCATGCTTTTCGGCGAGATTTGGATTAGGCTCGTAGTTAGCCTAATCTTAAAAATAAAAAGGAAAGGAGAAGAAGAAGAACAGAATACGCGTAAAATAAAATATGAATTATTTCAATTGAATTTAACAAACTAACTTGGGGAATTGCTAAACGATACATCTACTATTATTCAACAAGGGTAATTTAAATCCACTCACAGTGATTTTTGCTTTCCTAGGTCTGATTTAGATTAGCATCCAAAGTTCTTCCCTTTCTTGCGGCGTAGATTGTAGATCAAAATCCCTTTTCTCTTTATTTTGAAATAGAAGAAATTCTAAATCTAATCTTTGATCTTCATCTATCTTGTGTTGAAGAAGAATAATCAATTTAATTAGAGTTGAAGCAGTGTTACAACGTCACAATTAAT
This sequence comes from Allium sativum, assembly GCA_030737875.1. Classification (NCBI taxonomy): domain Eukaryota; kingdom Viridiplantae; phylum Streptophyta; class Magnoliopsida; order Asparagales; family Amaryllidaceae; genus Allium; species Allium sativum. The sequence continues at coordinate 664,078,026 of CM060919.1, forward strand.
TTTTAGAGGAGAAGATGATTTCTTGAGGAATAAGAAGCAGAACTTTAGCGTAGCTTTGGGATTGTGAATTTTAGGGTTGGGTTTAGAGTTTTATTTATAGGTAGTTTAGAACAATTAGGGCCTTAGGATTAAAATAGAATCCATCTAAACCTTACACCTCGCTAAAGAAAAGAATGTTCTAGAGTATGCTAGACCAACCCAGGTATGTTGCACCATAAATGCACGCATGCACCCAGAAACAAGTTTGGTCCAAGCGCACTTATTTAGCTGCATTGTTTTCTATTTTTAACATTCAATTGCCTTTATTTTAAATTAAATGTGCCTCATTTTCTTCCCTTAGTTAATTGCCTGTTTTATGGCATGCCTTAATCCTTTCATGTTGCATGCAATTAATTCGTTACTTTTGAATTTTAAATGCCAAAATTTACATCTACTTTTATTTTCAATGTTGCATTGCAATTTACTTCGTTAATTCATCGCTTGTTTCCCTATATATATATATATATACATTCTATTCGCTCCTCAACGTATGCATTTCATACATTCCAATTAATTCCTTAACTCTCTCTTTCTAAACCTTCCTTTAATTGCATCAGTTATATTAATGTTTCTTTTTGTTATTATCTTTCCTCTTTTTTTCATGCGGTTTCTTTTCTTGGATTACACTGATTGCTATACTTTTTTTTTGTGCGCAATCTTTATTTTGAAATTGGTATTCTTTTATCTTGTGCAATTGAATATATTTACATGCATTCTTCCTCCCATCCTTAATTTATTATTGCAATTAATGCATTCTTCTTTTATACGCTCAATTCTTTCTTTTTCAATGCATTATATATTTATGTTTTAATTATTCTATGCATTTTCTCTCATATAATTAATTGCATTTAGCATATGCATTTGTTATTTTTATTGCATGCATTAACACATCAGTTCTTTCTTTACCGCTTGCATATTAAGTTATGCACTCTTTTCTCTTTTATTTTAATTTATGTTCATGCATATGTATGTTTTAATTATTGTATGCATAAACAATACAATATTAGTTTCATAATTTATTCTTAATTATGCATACATTCATATGTGCATAATTAATTGCATGCGTTAATTCACCTCTTTCTTTTGTTTACGTATTAGTATGTACTGACTATGATACCCATTAACGCAATACATTCATTGCATGCAACCTAATACCTTTGCATGAAATCAATTTCCTTTTTATCGCATGCATTGCACTGATACATTACCCATTTTTAACATACTGTATTTACTTTTATGCACTAATCTCTTTTTATTTTAATTGTAAATTCATTTACACATTAATTTTTAACATTAATGTATTCTCTAAAAAAACACATTCTTAATTATGTTTATGCACATATTTACATGCACATTTTTAATTGTATTAAAAAATGCGGGGTGTTACATTCTCCCACCCTTAGGAAATTTCATCCCCGAAATTTGATAAGGGTAAAATAGATAATCCCTCGCATAATATCCATCCATCATGTGTGCATCCAATTTTCGCAAACATTGTGCACATGTGCAAAGTGCAATACATTACAATAATACATGCATGCCTATGTGGTACCTCCTATATGTATGCAAATTTTCAAAAACTCTTTTCAAAACATGATGCTTACATCCTAAATATACTTGTAGTTCTATATGAATGCAATATTTTTGAAAATCAAAACATTTTCATCCAAATTTTCCCACAATCTTACAGAATAAGAGCATAGTTCATCCAATTGTTGCATCCAAAATCCTACCAACCATCATTAAATTTCGAAATTTAGAAAAATCTAATTTTCTAAATTCAATTTCTTATGTTACAAAAAGGTATAAAAACGGAAAAATTCACTTCTTCCGTTTTTCTTTTATGTACCTTTTCTAATTGTTCTTGGATTTTATGTAACTACTCTATAAAGATTTCCTATTTTCTTATCCAAGCACAACTACATAAAAAAATTCTCTTCTTTTTCAACTTATCTTAGAAAAATTCCATTTTTATCCATCGAAAAATTTTCATTTCCTTTTCCCGTCACGTTTGTTGCTTTATTGAATTCGTTATTTTCTTCTTAGTTAGGCTATTCTCTTTCTTAGCTTATCTTTCCATTAAGCCTTTCCATCTTTCAACATCGTATAATAGCTACTACCAAGGTACAAGAATCATAAGACTATTTCACTAAAGAAAAGTCCAACCACAACTCTCAACATTTACTTGCCCTTCCAGTATTAGTAGTCACTGCTAGTCCTTGCTGTGTATTACTAGCCTACACATTTTTTTTCAAGCAACAACTCTAGGCCGCATAATGCTTATGCATTCTGCGGGAATTTTCCACTATTGCAAGATGGTCCTTGCTATTTACTTATAGCCTCAAACTTCTTCTCGTTCTTTTTAGGCACTAATCCTTATCTACTACATTCTTTTTAAAACATGGTTTGGCTTTTTTTTCATTACATTTTTCTTCTAAAAATTAAAAATGCTAAAACTTTTACTTTCTTCGCCAAAACTTACTTTTGCCAAAACATGTTAAAAAAATACAAAACATTTTTTTTTTCCAAATCACACAACTAGAGTAGACAAGGACAACTATTTTCTTAATTGGGTTTCCAAATTACCTAGGCCTTCCTAGATACATCCATGAAATTGTTTCTCCCAACTATATATATTCCAAATCCATTTTCCGTAATTGAACCTTTTTCAAATTTTTAAGGTTTCTCTACTAGACCCACTAATCTAATTTACTATCATATGGGATACATCTTTTTCTAATACTAATCATTTGGTACACTTTCCACCCAACATACCTAAGGGTCTCAACTTTCCATGTTCATTCTTTTAGTGTACAAAACAATTTTCCCATTTTGTTTCCACATTCTACTCTTTTTATCCAATGGGCTCCCTTATGGATCTAGGTTTATATATATATATATAATATTATATTTTAGAAAATACAAATACGTCCACTCATTATCTATATAAGGATCCTAAACCGAAGCTCTGATATCAGATGTGACAACCCGAATTCCGACGGACAAAATGTTTTTCAAAATCCCAATCCATCGAAACCCGAGTTGGTTTGCTCTGGTATCCTGCAGAAAAGACAAAGAAATAAAACATGTCAGAGTTTCGGAAAACATCTCCCAGCGGAGGAATAAAATATAATGTAGTTGAAACATAGCTTTACCTTAATAATAATACTGCTAAACCAGTATCCAAAGCTATACAGTCTCTGTCATGAACGTAACTTGTGAATGTTACGAGGAGGGGGTCAGAACATAAATTCTGTGTGAATGAATTTAAACTACACTTCTTGGATAATCCTACATATACCGTTCAATTATATTTTCTTATTTGTTAGGTTATTTGTGTTATTAGCACTCAAGGCTTACACACACATCGCACCGATCTACTCTCTAGTAGATTAACCTAATATAGTGTATATGCAGCTACCCCCAATTAAGGTATGCTCTACCCGCATGGTCTCCACCGTATGTACACAGTCCCTTATCCAATGTCGCATGTCGTATGTATATCAACGCTACGTTTGCATAAACTATCATCACTGTGTTACGTAAGCGTTTGGACTGCCATTCTAGATCTTACTAGATTCTGTCATCAAATAATGCCCTCTAGTCCATGGTACACCACCCAGAGCGACATGAGTGTACCTAGACTTTCCCCACGTACGTATCGTCAATCGTACGCGATGTCTATTTGCACATGTTCTCTATATGTGCGCCCGAGTCCCGTGGCAGGTGTAACGACCCACATTCTATGCATCGAAGGATCGTAGAATATTTATTTCTTTCACATACGAAGTCGTATGGTCATGTAACTTTGGGAGACGACTATTAGGGTCATTTCTCATGTTCATGATTTTTGCCGATTTTCAAATGACCGTTTCGCCCCTAGATGATCTTGTTTTGGCCATAACTTTTGATTGGAAAGGAATTTTGACCTAAAACCACTTCCATTAGATCCGGATGATGGTTTATCTTTCCGTAGAGTGGTCACATTAGCCAAACGGACTCACCGTTTAGGAGATATGGCTGAAACAAGTTTCAGATGGTGAAAAACTGCTTAACCGGGCCTAAATTGGGTGATTAGTGAGCGGGCCCATAACCTATTTCGGGATTAGGGTTATGGGTAGGCTGATAGGGTTAGGAAATTCAGTTCCTATCATTTTCCAGCCGCCACTTTTTGTTTCTTCAAGTTTAGCCATGGCCTCCACTTTCTAAAACACCCCGAATCACTTTCTAATCGTTAATTAAGCCAAATCTACATCAAATCAAGGAAGATCTTCACCAAATCAGTAATAGGACTGCTGTATTGCCTTGGTATTCATGCCCAAACAGAGAATTATTTCAGATCTAAAGTTTATTTGTGGCAAAGGTGAGTGATTTGCAAAGTTTCTCACTAATTACGGTTAATTAGGGGTAATTAGTGTTGATTAGCGAATTTATACATAAATAAATTCTGGAAAAATATTCATAAATTCTAAAATATTGTTTTAGACCTCTGTTTAACGTTTGGGTTAATTTGGTTAAGTTTTGCTAATTATATCATTAGATTCGCCTAAACATGCTTAAGGGAAAATATGGGGTTTTGGCTATGTTTGATCCGTTTTAACCTATCAAATTATTGATTTGGTGTTTGTGATCAGTTCTATACGTTGCTATGACTATATGGTATGCTTTATGATTAATTAGAAAAGTTAGAATGGTCGAAAACGCTGTCGTATGGCGTAAAACAGTCGCTGGAAGAGTTGCAGGAAATATGCAGGACCCGGATCGGATCGCCCCCCACTTCAACGACCCGACCCGATCGCGAGCATCCGCAAAGACCACGAGTTGCTCCACCTTAAAGGCCACTAGCCAGAAGATCACGACCCGACCCGAATCACTTCAGAAGCCCACGACCTGAAGACCTGGGAGGATGCACCCGACCCGATCTGGTGGGTGAGCATGATCCAACTCAATCTGGATGAACCACGAGCTAGAGGAGGAGCTTCCATGCACGATCCGATGGAGGGAGCACGACCTAATCCGACGGAGGGAGCACGACCGATCCGAATGAGGCTGATGACCACGGGCCGAACCAGAGGAGATACTACGAACCGATCCAAGGTGTTTGGACGCGAGGCATGGGCTATGAGCTAGATGAAGACCGATCCAGAGAAGACCAAAACCTGAGATGCAAAGGTAGTCCAAATGAGAAGTAGAACTCAGGATCCAGATGAGAACCAACGAGTTGACTTCATGAGTTGGACTTTGCTGCGGGACGTGTGCTAAGGGGTTGTCGATGTCTATGACTTTAGATCACTATGTGTAGGGGGTACGTGAACGGATTCAGGACCACAGTGGTCTAGGTACGACTAATGGGCTATAGACCAATAAAGCGGGGTCATTTGTAAAGATTTAGTCATGACTCCGTGGGGTAAGCTTGGTGATAACAGTAGTTGTACAAGCTGAACTCCGTCAATACCTCGATGGGTCTAGTGATCGGAGTAGTGGACATCGTATGCTTTACGCACTAAGTGAGAGATGTGAGGATGGTTGCTATGCTTGATTTGTTTTCCATCACTATGACATGCACATCCCCTCCCCCGTTATCTTTACACCATCTGTTTAGTGGCACATTAGAGTATTATACGGTATGTAGTGCTAACTCTTTGGTTGTAGGTCCAGGATCAGGTATGGTTTAGTATACCTGTTATTGTTCTGTTTTACTGCTTATCGCTCATACCAGAATTTTGTCTGACCCAGAGTTTTATGTCTCTTCTTATTACTCTGGGTGCTCTCATGAGCAGACTAGAGACAGGTTAGCTGGTGAAGCAAGAGTAGCTGTACCGGAGACGAGCATGAGGCTTCCACGTATGATATACATAGATATTCTCCCTGTGTCGCTGCGGGTCACTACTTTGGACATTAGTAGTGTACCTTCCCTTTTCTTTGCTTTAGAGACAGTTCTAAAGTTGTAATAATGATGATGTGGAACATAAGCTGTATTTGGATTTTCCGCTGCTATGATGTTTAGTTTTCAGCTTATGCACTGTCTCGCATGTTTTATGTTAAGTATGTTGTTATTATATTTTATCCCATGCGCTGTAAGACATTCTACAGGTTTTCAATTAGTTCATTCTCTTCTTTCCTTTCTGTGGCGACCGTTCCGTGCTAGTCGAGCATGTGTACAGCGCACTTTCGGAGGAAATGCCGGTTGGTGCGGGGCGGGCCGTCACACTTGGTATCAGTGCTCTAGGTTGCATAGTTAACCTAGGGAAAGACACTAGGGAGAGATAGTACACGTATATGAGAGCGCGTATTGTGATTATTTTGGTTTTTAAAAGCTATATATATATACTATTAGTATATCTAAGGATGAAGCCGCACTGCATTGGCACCACTATGGAGTTGGTTAATCGTTTTCTCTGTGCAGACTGAATGATGAGCCGATACGCAAGGGGTGCCGGTAGGGGAGCCAATAATGGGAATGCTGCTGATATGAGGACGATGTTTACTGAACTCATGAGGGAGATGCTTAGAGATGTTCAGAGGGCAGCTCCCAATGCTGGTAATGGAGGTGGTCCAATAGTGCAGGCGCCTAGGGCTGATTTCGCCAAGCTGAATAAGGATTATACTGGTCTTGGTGGGAAGCCATTCCATGGAACGGAGTCGGCTACGGATGTTCAGGATTGGTTGGATAGCTGCGAGCGTATCTTTGAAGACTTGGATATCGAGGATGCGATGAAGAGAAGGCTAGCATCCCGTCAGCTGCATGGAAGGGAAACGAATTGATGGAATGCTATAAAGGCAGCTACTCCCGAGGATCAGATTACTTGGGATCAGTTTAAGGCTCTCTTTAGCGATAAGTTCATTCCAGCTGCTCAAAAGTCAGTGCTATTTAAGAAATTCTTAGAACTTAAGTAGAATGGCAGAGCTGTCTCAGAGTATATTGCCGAATTCGACACTTTGTCGAAATATGGGTTATCCCTAATAGATACTGCCGAGAAGAAGAACGAGAAGTTCATAACTGGCTTGGATGGATTCTTGGGGGAAAGGCTTATTAACCACATCGATGAGACGTTTGAATCAATTGTGGGGAAAGCTTTAAGATCGGAAAGTCTTTACCCTAAGTCAAAGACCGAGGTCGCATCTGCAGAGAAGCCAAAACCGCAAGCAAGCGGTGGAGGCAAGAGTGGTTCTCAGAATAGGAGGAAGCAGAACCAAGCTAAGGATAGCCATAAGAAGAAGAAATATGTTGAGTGCTTTAGCTGTGGCAAGAAGGGCCACTATGCTAGTAATTGTCGAGCAAAGCCAACAGACAGGAAGTGCTTTAACTGTGGTCAAGTGGGACATCACAAGGACAAGTGTCCGCAGCCCCCTAAAGAAAAGCAGATGGTGAAAGCTTATGCCCTTAATGCTAATCCTTCTTCGTTCAATGCCCCAATTGCGGCGGAGAAGGGAAAGAATGTTGTTATCCAAGGTATGATTTATGTTTATGATGTTCCTGTTAGAGTTTTGTTTGATACCGGAGCTTCCAGTTCTTTCATATCTAGTGACCTGGTAGATAGGTTGGGATTGGAACTCGAGATAGTCGATAGACCTTTAGTAGTGACGAACCCGATTGGTGGTTTCACTAGCCCTAGTATGATTTGTCGTAATGTGGTCTTATCGAGTCATGGATGTATGTTTGTTTGTGATTTCTTTGTTTTGGGCTTTACTGGGTTTGGCATTATTTTGGGAGTCGATTGGCTCCAAAGATACGGGGTGGTGGTAGACTGTGAGGGCTTTTTGGTGACAGCTAAAGCGAATGATGGGCGGAGGGTAGTGTTTGGTAGTCTACCTAGTGATGGGGTAATGGCTAGTTTTCTAAATTCCCTCGACATCCGGCATGATGAGTTGTCAGGTTTACCCGTGGTTGGCCAGTATCCGGACGTCTTTGAGGAAGTGACCGGGCTTCCACCACACCGAGAGATTGAGTTCCGTATTGATTTGGTGAAAGATTCCAGACCTATAGTGATGCCACTTCGTCGTATGGCGCTAAGGGAGCAGCGAGAGCTCGGGGTGCAAGTAAGCGATCTTTTGAAAAAGGGCTTTATCAGAAGAAGTGTTTCTGAGTGGGGAGCACCAGTTGTGTTTTCTACCAAGGATGATGGTTCCCTTCGATTGTGTGTGGACTACCGCGAATTGAATAAGGTGACGAGGAAGAATAAGTATCCTCTACCACGGATAGATGATTTGTTTGATCAGTTAAGTGGCGCGAGAGTATTCTCCCAGTTGGATCTCGCGACAGGTTTTCATTAGCTTAGAGTGGAAGCTGAGAGTATAGCTAAAATGACCTTCCGAATGCCGTCTGGATTTTATGAGTGGTTGGTCATGCCATTCGGGTTGACCAATGCACCAATTTTGTGGATCTTATGAATAGAGTATTCAGAGATCAGTTGAATAAGTTTGTTCTTGTGTTCGTAGACGATATCTTGGTTTATTCAAGGATAGAGGAAGAGCACAAGGAACATTTAAGAATAGTGATGGAGGTGTTGAGAAAACACCAATTGAAAGCGAAGTTTTCTAAGTGTCACTTCTGGAGGAGGGAAGTGAGATTCTTGGGCCATGTTGTTTCAGAGAATGGTATTGCCGTGGATCCTGCGAAGGTGGCTACGGTACAAGATTGGTCTATGCCCAAGAATGCAACGGACATAAGAAGTTTCTTGGGATTAGCTGGATATTATCGTAAGTTTATCCAAGACTTCTCCAAGATAGCAACACCATTGACTCAGTTGACCAAGAAGAATCAAGCTTTCGTCTGGGACGAAAAATGCGAGAATGCATTCAAGAGTCTAAAGGAAAAGTTGACATGTGCACCAGTGTTAGTCATTCCTAAGGGGAATGACGAGATGATGGTATATACGGATGCATGTGGTACCGGACTAGGTGTTGTGTTGATGCAGGGAGGTAGGGTTGTAGCTTATGCAAGTCGGCAACTGAAACCGCACGAGAAAAGATACCCTACCCATGACTTGGAATTAGCAGTGATCGTGTTCGCATTGAAGATGTGGAGACATTATCTCTTGGGAGAAAGATTTGAGTTGTTTACGGATCATAAATCGTTAAAGTATCTCTTCTCTCAGAAGGATCTAAATCTCCGACAGCAAAGATGGTTAGAATTCTTGGCTTCCTATGATTTTGATATCGCATATACACCAGGAAAGGGCAATGCGGTAGCTGATGCATTGAGTAGATGACATGTCAGTTTAGGGGCAATGTTTATAGAATGGAAGCAACTGGAGTACATCGCTGGGTATGATTTCAGACCAAAGTGCGAATTGGATCCAGAAATATTAGCAAGTTTGATGATCAGACCCACTTTGATTGAGCGGATTGGTTCCAGTCAGAGGAACGATCCTGACCTATTAGAAACCATCTCAAAGTTAGAGATGGGAATCGACGAAGAAATGAACAAGTATGGGCTTGATCGAGATGGATGGCTTAGAAATAATGGAAGACTACTTGTACCCAATGTCAATGGATTGAGAGATGAAGTGCTTAGCGAATGTCATCACTCAAAACTGACTATACACCCCGGTGGTAACAATATGTATCGAGACATGAAGCAGACCTACAACTGGGAAGGGATGAAAAGAGACGTTGGGAAGTTTATATACAAATGCATGAATTTCCACCTAGTTGAGCAAAAGAAGCCTAGTGGTTTATTGAAACCATTAGAAGTTCCAGAATGGAAATGGGAACAAGTCTCAATGGATTTCATTGATGGGTTACCAAGAACTAGATCGTGCCATGATAGCATTTGGGTGATTGTGGACCGATTGACCAAGAGCGCAAGATTTATACCTGTCATGTCGAATAGAACGGCAGCTAAGTTTGCTGAACTATATGTAAAATGGGTAGTGAGATTTCATGGGATACCCAAAGACATTGTAAGTGACCGAGATCCGTTGTTCACTAGTGGATTTTGGAAAAGCTTACAAGAGGCTTTAGGATCAGAATTACATCTCAGTACCGCGTATCATCCTCAAACCGACGGACAGACAGAGAGGGTGAATCGAGTATTAGAAGATCTCTTGAGAGCTTGCATATTAGACTTTGGTGGATCATGGGATGACCATTTACATCTAGTAGAGTTTGCATATAATAATAGTTATCAATCCAGTATTGGTATGGCTCCATTTGAAGCTTTGTACGGAAAACCATGAAACTCACCGTCATGTTGGTTAGAAACTGGTGAGAAGTTTGTGCTTGGACCAGATGTGATAAGAGAAACTTCAACTAAGATTAAGGTTGTCCAACAGCGAATGAAGGCTGCCCAAGACAGGCAGAAAAGTTATGCTGACAAGAGGAGAAGAGAATTAAAGTTCTCCATTGGCGACGTGGTGTTTGTCAAGATTTCTCCATTGAAGAACGTGATACAATTTGGCCGGAGAGGCAAGTTAGCACCAAGATTTGTTGGTCCATTCCCATTTCTTGGGCAAATTGGGAATTTGGCAAATAAAGTTCAATTACCAGAGAAGATGGCAGGAGTTCATAATGTGTTTCATGTTTCCCAGTTAAGGAAATTCGTACACGACCCCGATGTGACTATTTCACCTGATCAGTTGGATGATATTGAGGTTGAACCCGAGGCGGTTGGGAACCACATGCCTATGCGTATTGTTGGGAACGTGTAATGACCCGGAAAAAGTCGACCTTGATTATCCGATATACAACACGTATCGAACATCATGAGTCGAAAATACCGGATGGTTAATGAAAGAAATTATAGGGTGAGAATAGATAAGATAGAAACTTAGAATAGAAGAAGAAGAAAAACATACAACATCAGAGTAACACGAATCTCACAGCGGAACGAATAAAATATAATATACCACATAACCTGAAATCACAAATATGCATTTGTACATTAGAGTACAACACTTACATCACAGCGAAAATAAACAATAGTTATATAATCGTGAAGCCTCCTGCTCCAGCTCTTCAAGTATATCTATAAAATCCTGACTACTTGACTGCCCGTACAAAATTGGGTACCCAAGAGTTTAGGGAAAACAAAACAAAATAAACTCCGGGTCAGTCATGGGACTGGTATGAGTAAAACAGTTCAAAACAGTTCGAACAAGTAAACGATATCTCATAAGACCACGCCGTATAACAAAACAGGTTTTTCCCTTATGAGAATCCAAAATATGTTTATATCAAAAACCCTTTTGATATTATAATAATGTCTATCAACCAAAATATAATAATCATCTAGTAGAAACACTTTCATTTCACGTTCTACATATATAGTATACAATCAAAACCGCAAGCACGTATTGGGTAATGGATTTCCAACTATGACAAGGTATGGAACCACCTTTCGCTCATGTACCTCTAGAAAGGAATACACTGGGTTCAACAAGAACATCTTGCAACCCGGCCACACATGACCGACCACTCATTTTGCTGAGTGTATCGAATGTATATCACCAACGGTTGGGATCAGCAACCGTTTCCCAAATGGGACAACATCGACAATAGATTTTTATAAGTAAATGAAACTCTAGATCAGGTGATTATACACCCTAATAGGTGCGACCTACATAGCCATGCTGCCTGCCCAATTTTTTTCGTTTCCCGGTTGTGAGGCTAGAGGCCATGCTTATCTCTGACAGATCACACATTTATTCACTTTGAATGTCACATCGTCATACCCGCCAAATCACAAATTGATTTCCCTAAAAATACCACGGGTATACAGCTAAGAGAAACGAATTCCTCCGCCACCAAATGTAAATACGTTTGAAGAGATCAACTTACGCGATCTATTAAATATACTTTGTCAGACATTCTTCCATACAGGTCGTCCTGGGACTGGACAAACCGAAGGCACTATTCAGTACAACCATCTTAGGCAATCTTTACCTAAGATTTATACAACAGCCCTTGCACTTTACTCCGTCTTCAATTATCTTTGGCATATATGATTCGCAACGCTTATGCCAATACGGAGTGGTTCTTCAAATAATAATCCAACCCGTCTCTCTATATTAACAACGTTAAAATTGTCAAAAACTATAATCGGTGATTTAACTATCAAAGAAAAACACGTGTGCAAAAACCGATATTATTTCCAGATGGAAATTATATCGATCAATCATCATTTAACATTTATCTCTTTAGTTCATTAATTTACTTATTTCCTGTTTCATATACTCTAAATTCTTATTTTCTTTCATCAGAAAACATTTCTGATTCTTATTTGGAAAACATTTCCAAATCTCCTTCACTATCAAACCTTACCATTCTTTAGTTAAGAAGGAAGTCAATCAAGTTGGGGTATAATTACCTCTCAGACCTTAACTGAACAACGTTTTAACTTTGAAATAGTTAAAATTTATCTTTTAAATCTTTAACAACTTCCTTACGTAACTCTCGGATTCTACTTACGAATCCACTTCTTTATTGAAAACATTTGATTTTAACGATAACGTAATTATCCCTACTTCTGAAATATCTAACTACAATTATAACTTTATTCTTTAATGGGAATAAATAAATAAACACCTAATTTATAAATAAATAAATCTTGATTTAAACACCGGAAAGTATAAGTACTTTCCCGAATTCAACGATTAACTCTCTTCGAGTAATCTCTATTTGATTAACTCACTTCGAATGACTAATATTCGATTACTCTTTCTTTCGAATAAACGATATTCGATAATCTCTCTTTTCGAATACTATATTCGATTACTCCTTTTCGAATAACTAAATTCGATTAACTACTTTCGATTAAACTAATCGATAACTCCTTTCGAATAACTAAATTCGATTAACTCCTTTTTACTCGATTCGAATAACTAATATTCGATAACTCCTTTCGATTAAACTAATCGATAACTCCTTTCAAATAACTAGATTCGATAATTCCTTTTTACTCGATTCGAATAACTAATATTTGATAACTCCTTTTAACTCGATTCGAATAACTAATATTCGATAACTCCTTTTAACTCGATTTGAATAACTAATATTCGATAACTCCTTTTAACTCGATCTGAATAACTAATATTCGATAACTCCTTTTAACTTGATTCGAATAACTAATATTCGATGACTCCTTTTAACTTGATTCGAATAACTAATATTCGATAACTCCTTTTAACTCGATTCAAATAACTAATATTCGATAACTCCTTTTAACTTGATTCGAATAACTAATATTCGATAACTCCTAATTCAACTAACTCTAATCGATTTATTCTAATTCGATTAACTCTATTTAATTACTGTATTGGTTAACTCTAACTCTAACTGGTTAACTCTAACTGATCAACTCTAACTGGTCAACCCTAATTTATTAACTCTTACTGGTTAACTCTAACTGATCAACTCTAACTGGTTAACTCTAACTGATCAACTCTAACTGGTCAACCCTAATTGATTAACCCTAACTGGTTAACTCCAACTCATTTACTCTATTCGATTAACTCTAATCGAATAACTAATATTCGACTAACTCATTTCGATTAACTCCTTTTTGATTAACTCTTTTGAATTAACTCCTTTGATTTATTCCTTTGAATTATCTCCTTTGATTAATTCCTTTGAATTAACTCTTTTTTATTCGTTTACTTAACAAATAACTATTCCCTTTTCAATTCTATTTATTTAACAAATAAATATTTCTTTTATATTTTCTATTTATTTAACAAATATTTTCTTTTATATTTGATTTCACAAATATTTCCCTTTATATTTGATTTCACAAATATTTTCCTTTATATTTGATTTCACAAATATTCCTCTTTCTATTTTATCTATAGTGTAATGAGAATACTTGGGTTTGAAGCTTTTGAATTTACTAAATTGTCCAACAACCAATGCTAATACCCTGAGGACATAAATGTCCATCTTCAACCCACGTTCTTCCACGTCCTTCCAGCGATAATCTTTCCCTCGTCCATTAAGTGGTCCTCTTTTCCACTGCTCGCATAACGAAAGGGGATTGTTAAAGGGACTCCAAATTTGGTTAAGGGGGGATAATTTTAAGGGGACTCCAGCTTAAAAAAAATTTGTTAAGGAGGATCTACAATATTTTAAAAGAAAAAGAAAACGAGACCTAAATGCCCTTGGCTCGTCACTTGTGTTAAAACCTAACGTACTAAATTCAGCGCCAAATTCAAACAAGTGCTCTCAAAAATAAAATAAAAATTGAAAAAAAATTGTTGACAAAATAAACAGCAATACAAAATACATAGTATGTTAGATCAAAATTTTCTTTTCTGCATGTAATTTAAATTGAACATATCAATTCTAATATGAAATTACAATTAATTACCCGATTTGATGCCTCTCGATCTCCCATGGAACTTTCTTGTGCCTCCATTACTTTAATTATATCTATTTTTTTTTACGTATAGCATTGAATTATAAGTATTAATTAAGATTTAGATTTCTATGGTTTTTATTAATGAGGATTATTGAGGGTTAATATCGGAATTTTTATTTATATGTTTAACGGGAGGCTAACTTATTTTGTACTCCCCATAACAATTATATACTAAATTAAAATTGATCATTCCCTTAACTAAATATGGAGTCCCTTTAACAATCCCCTAAAAAAAGACCACCAACCATTTCTCAATGAATTAGTTTGGAGCCATTCAAATTAATTTGGACGCTCTCATCAATTTCGATACCAAATGTCTTGCTGCTTCCTGCGGAGAGATTGAGGGAGGTAATTTTTGGTTTTGCATGATTTTATCTCAGATCTGAATCTAAACGTCTCGCATGAATATATCTCAGATCTAATTCTAAATCTTTTCCACTTCTTCCATGACTCACCGCGATTCTCTTGGATGTTGGTTTTGCAGTGGTCTTTCATGGCGACGAGCGAGATTAAGGGAGGTGATCGTTGGTTTTTTAGGAGCGGGGAAGCTAAGAGCTGCTTACTTCGAAGATGATGTTGCCTGGACCTACTCGAACCATGGCATTTTCAACATTGTAGTACCATATAAAGGTCAATCTCGAAGTCGATCAGCGGACAAAAACGCATCGCACGAAATAGAAATTCTGCAAGGCTGAACGATGTTTTAGGTCAGGGTTTTAATTTTTTATATTTAGAGACTATAGTCTGCAAATATTTTGATTTCAGTTTTCCAGTTTAGGAATTTATAAAGTACAAACCTTTCTTGCGATCTACCGTGTATTGAAATTACTCATTTCTAATTTAGGTTTCTTTTCTATTTCTATTTAGTTCAGATATTACAGTTCTTTTATTTGATCAATCATTCATGGTGACATAAATGAATATGCTATTAATTCTACTTTAGGCGCTTGACGAACAACTACATTAGTTTGAAAACATTCATGTTACATAAATATACCAATCTTGCTACAATATGTGATGTTTATCGCTTGGATTATCACTTTTTGTTGCATTGACTTTACTTTGCTTCCAAATATTAAATTTATTATTATGTTAATGGTATGGATGTCAGTAACACTTTTGTCATGACATGCTTCATGATAGAATTTTCCAATACATTTTCTTGCTTGCTAGCTAGGATAGGTTCCTAATGGTGGATAGAACACAAATTGTTATATGAATTTAACCATGATAGAAATAATTTTTAGTACATGTACATGTTATACTTCTACCTAATGTTCTAGGGAGTAGTAAAGAATAACCGTGCAAAGTCTCTACCTGGGTTCTGCTCATTACCTTTGTAGAGCTAAAATTCTTAATGACTTACCATAACAATGCTTCCGAAAAAGCTAAAACACAGAAACGTAAAAAAATGATCCAATTTTGTAGTACAGATCAACTTTTAACAATGTTCTATCATTGATAACTTAACTCATGCACAGAATTCTCTAGAGGTTGCCCCACAGAACTGATAAATAGCATTAAATCATGAGACATTGTAGCCCAGTTACCATACATATGCAGTTCATTATTTGTACCATTCCAAGGGACATACGAGGTTTTTATAGAATCAAATTTTAGTCACAGGAAAAAAATAAAAAATGTAACTATGTCTGTTTTCTTTCAACTATGTGATATAATTTTTACTTTAAGTAGAGGTGGACTGTGTGATAGATTCAAATGGCTCTATTATTAGTTTCAGAAATGTTCTCCAACTAGCTATTCAAAAATAGTCAAATGGTTCTGTTATTGCACAGTATTCAAAAATGCATCTCTGTTGACGTGGAAATATACAGTGCTATTCTTGGTTATGAGCTAGGTTGTTTTAATCGATTGGGTCAAGTTTTTCACACTTTTAGTTGTTGTATAGGAAGGCACATGTTGAGCGACAAATAAAAATGCATGACATGCATGCATTGAATTTGTTGCAAAATTTAGCTTAGTTAATCATTTAAATGAAAAAAAACTTGAAACAATTAAATTTAAGCTAAAAAATAACAATAATTTGAATCAACATTGACATTCCTATAAAAAGGGTTTCTCATACAATCTATGGAAATGGCGACTAAATTTTGCAAAAAGAGTCATGTTATACTTCAAAAGCTTTTATAATTTATAGGTAAATAACAGAAGAAAGACAACAACAACAAATTGACTATTCTTTATAGTTCAGTGGATTGACCTTCATACTAAAACGTAAATTAATCAAGTTATGAAGTTCTTGATTGACGCCATTCCCAGACATACAATAATTTATGTTGTGTTGTTATAACTATCTAATGGAAGAAAGTAAGAACACATATCTCTTTATATTAAGAAGAAGCGAATACATATTAAGAACAATAATTTATGTTGTTATAACTGCCATTTGAAGTTTTTGAAATTACCCCAGTACCCTTTCTAATAAAAATCACAGTACATGTTCCAAAGAGGTTATTTTAGGGATTCCTCTGGCTACGTTCTTACAAGCACGTTCGTCACAGCTGCACACTTTCCAACTATTCTCTTCCTGTTAACTCATTTTTTGCCCATGTCCCAGATTTCGATTTCTCTCTTATAATGATAAATAATTCAACAAAATAAAAAATAAAAACAATGAAAGCCATCTCCTGATGGCAACCAGTCTCCCTTTCAATCACCGTCCACCCTTGGCGACCCATTGGATGCATCGAGAAAGAACTAATCAAACTGATTGATGTGGTGTAATCTTCTTTGATGGCTGAGATGGAATCTATGGGTAGGTTTTATGCAAATCCTGGTTTTGTTTCTTTTATTCATTTGTTCGGCAAACTCTATTTTTGCAAATTTACCACATTAGCAGTGGTTTTTATTTCAATTTTTGATTTGGGATGTTATTGAGCATATTTCCATTATTATTTTTCAGATTTGTTGTTACTCCCCATGTATTGTTTGATATAATTCCTCATCAACTTGATTTTTTTAGTTATTTAGGCTTTGTTCGATCGTTAATGAATACCAACTGATATTACATCCTTTTATGAACATTTTTAGAAATTAAGAAGGAAAGCAGTTGAAATAAATCAGTTAGGCAATACATCAAATCTACCTTAGGACCTCAATCATCTAAAAGGTTATTGTTTACACATTTTTGGATATTTTATATGACTATGTAAAGAGTGCAAAGAAAAAAAAGGCATTGTTTTCCTGTTGGCTGCTTTTGTGCTGTACGTACAACTTTTCAGGTACTTACTGTTTTGGTGGGTTTTACACAATGAAGCATTCGAGGCTCACGCAAAGGATGCAGAAGTAGCATGCGTAAACTTATACTTTATTTGTAGAATGTTATTTTGGTGCATTATCATACCTCCTATGTCATCTCTTATTATTTTGTTATACTCATAATTTAAGAAAGATCAGTTTTATTGGTTTCACTTTTGATTGTTTTTCTGTATACTGATCTTAGAATTTCTATATTATCTCCTGTTTCTTCACATGTACCGAGAATTGAAAAGTAATAATTAATTTTAGTCTTAATTATAGCGTCTTTATTTTCATTTCTCTTATTGATTGTAACATTCCTTGAAAATTTATGGTTCCGCTTTTATGTTCCCAATCGACACATCAAAATACTTTTTTAGAAATAATACTTTCATTAGTTTCAAGCTTGCTTGCAATCTGTATTCCATCCTTTCCTTAATCAAAAATGGCAATAGAATCCTACACTAAACAGAGTATTTGAAAGGCAGTAAATACAGTCTTTATCGTCATCTTAGCTTACATATATATATATTTGTATTATTATATAAGAGTAATTTTTATACTCACAAATGATTGAGGGTTTTACTATATAAAATTTAGATTCAACATATGTAACGACCCGGATTTTCGGCGACTTTGGTTATCGACATAAACGCGATGTCGATAACCAAAATATCGAAAAATCCTGGTAATTAGTGAAAGAAATTAGAGGGTGAGGAAAGATAAGATAGAAAATTAGAATAGAAGAAGAAGAAGAACACAACATCAGAGTAACACGAATCTCACAGCGGAACGAATAAATATATTTCATAACATAACTTTGAAATACAAATCTGTATTTGAATATACATATCATTATCAAAGTACAGCACTTACAACACAGCGGAAATAACTATAGTTATATGATCCTGAAGCCTCCTGCTCCAGCTCTTCAACTATATCTGTAAAATCCCGACTACTTGACTGCCCGTACAAATTTAGGCACCCAAGAGTTTAGGGAAAACAACAAAATAAACTCCGGGTCAGTCATGGGACTAGCATGAGTAAACAATTTAAAAACAGTTCGAACAAGTAAACGATATCTCATAAGACCACGCCGCATAACGGAACGGGTTTTTCCCTTATGAGAATCCAAGATAACTTTATATCAAAAACCATTTGATATTATAATAATATCTATCAACCACAGTATAGATAATCATCTAGCAGAAACGCTTTCATCTCACGTTCTACATATATAGTATACAGCTCAAAACCGCAAGCACGTATTGGGTAATGGATTTCCACTATGACAAGGTATGGAACCACCTTTCGCTTGTGTACCTCTAGAGAGGAATACACTGGGTTCAACAAGAACATCTTGCAACCCGGCCACACATGACCGACCACTCATTTCGCTTGAGTGTATCGAATGTATATCACCAACAGTTGGGATCAGCAACCGTTTCCCGAATGGGACAGCATCAACAATAGATTTTTGGAAATAAATGAAACTCTAGATCAGGTGATTATATACCCTACTTCGGTGCGACCGACTTAGCCATGCTGCCTGCCCGATTTCTGTCATTTACCGGATGATGAGGCTAGAAGCTACGCTTTATCATCACATCAGATTCACTTTGAATGTCACATCATCAAATCCATCAAATCACCGGTTGACGTCTACAACAATACATTATGTGTTAGCTAAAAGAAGTTTCCTTCTCCGCTTCCACTCTTGGTACAGTTGGAGAAATCAATATACGTGATTGTCTGGACATACTCTGTCAGACATCCGTCCATACAAGTCATCCAGGAACAGGATGAACCGAAGGCACTATTCTGTAAACAGGATAGCCCTTGCATAACTCCGTCTTCAATTATCTTTGGCATATATGATTCGCAACGCTTATGCCAATACAGAGCGGTTCTTTGGATAATAATCCAACCGGTCTCTCCATATTAACAACGTTAAAATGGTCAAAACTTCGATAGTCTGTGATTTAACTATCGAATAAAAATAGGTTTGCAAACAATGATATTATTTCCAAATGGAAATTATATCGATCAAACATCATTCAACATTCATCTCTTTAGTTCATTAATTTACTTATCTCATGTTTCCCTACGTTCAATATTCCTTATTTTCTAAATTGGAAAAAATATGTTATTAACAATGGAAAACATTTCCATTTCTTGTTTTCTTTATTAGAAAACATTTCTGGTTTCTTATTTGGAAAACATTTCCAAAGCTTCTTCATTGGACTTAGACAGATGTTTAAACAAACCATCGCGATGCCAATTCAAACCATTTCCTTTACTACCGAACCTTAACTATTCCTTAGTTAAAAACGAAGTCAATCAAGTTGGGGTAGAACTACCTCTCAGACCTTAACTGAACAACATTTCTAACTTTGAAATAGGCAAAGTTCACTTTATATTCCTTAACGAACTTCCTTACTTAACCCTCCTTCGAATAGATCTCTATTTGATTAACCCTTATCAATTAACTCTATTGGATTAACACTATTGGATTAACTCTATTTGACTAACACTATTGATTTACTCATTTCACTTAATTCCTTTCGAATAAACTATATTTGATAACTCCTTTTACTTTCTTCGAATAACTATATTCGAATAACTCATTCTACTTTCTATTCGAATAACCATATTCGATTAACTCATTCTACTTTCTATTCGAATAACCATATTCGATTAACTCATTTGCTTCTATTCGAATAACTATATTCGATTAACTCATTTTCTTTAACTCTAATCGATTAACTAACATCGATTATCTAACATCGATTACCTCCTTTTACTTTAACACTAATCGATTAAACTAACATCGATTATCTCCTTTTACTTTAACACTAATCGATTAAACTAACATCGATTAACTTCTTTTACTTTAACACTAATCGATTAAACTAACATCGATTAACTTCTTTTACTTTAACACTAATCGATTAAACTAACATCGATTAACTTCTTTTACTTTAACACTAATCGATTAAACTAACATCGATTAACTTCTTTTACTTTAACACTAATCGATTAAACTATCATCGATTAACTTCTTTTACTTTAACACTAATCGATTAAACTATCATCGATTAACTTCTTTTACTTTAACACTAATCGATTAAACTATCATCGATTAACTTCTTTTACTTTAACACTAATCGATTAAACTAACATCGATTAACTTCTTTTACTTTAACACTAATCGATTAAACTAACATCGATTAACTTCTTTTACTTTAACACTAATCGATTAAACTATCATCGATTAACTTCTTTTACTTTAACACTAATCGATTAAACTAACATCGATTAACTTCTTTTACTTTAACACTAATCGATTAAACTATCATCGATTAACTTCTTTTACTTTAACACTAATCGATTAAACTATCATCGATTAACTTCTTTTACTTTAACACTAATGTGAAGACCCGCAACTTCCCCGTAAAGGAAAGCGTCGGATAGTTCGAGAACAAGCCACAACAGAACGCATACAGAAGAACATTTCATTGTATATTACAACAATGCATCAGATTACAAGAATATACAGAGTATAAAAGAATATAACACAGAAATATCAGAGATTTAAATTACATTTAAATACATAGCAGCGGAAAATAATACAATACACAACTAGAAGGAGATATACGGATACAAAGCTTTCCGGATATCGTTCCAGCTGTAAACCAGGATCCTGTGAATATAAATCTGCAAAACCAAAACTACTAGCTGCCCGTGTCAAAATAGGGGCACCCAGAGTTTAGGTTAAAACAATAAACTCCAGGTCAGTCATGTGACTGGTGTGAGAACTAAAACAGTTATTAATCTTTATTTCAAATCATTAGGTAAATCAAGGGACCACGCCGTATAACACGGAACGGGTTTCCTCCCAAGAATACCAGTGCATAAAACGAACAGCGCAATGCTAAATAAAGAAAAATGAAGCTGTTATAAGACCCAGGTCCCATCACACAATGCAACGCAGTCGAGGATAGGGTTTTCCCTTATAACAGCCAAAGAATGCTTGATACGTTTAAAACAAATCATTTGATACTATTATAAGTGCATAGTGTATAAAACACTTCAAATCATAAGTATCAATCATAGGCGGCATGAATGGCCCATAACACTATGTCGCCATATATAAGTTTACAATCAAAGCCGCAAGACGACGTATTGGAAGTTGGGTTATCATTTATGGTATGAACCGAGGCTAGGGGCAAGATCCTCTACCGATTTTAGACAATCTAGCCCATGTCTAGGAACAGCCGCAACTGCCCCTTGGATCGTCAGGGCCGGTCCACCGATGTGGATTATAATGCCTGAACAATACGTTTCTCCGCCCTTTGGGGCGTAAATCTGGCCCGTCGGCCGACCAGAAGCATCGGCCGAAACCGATATCACGAGGCGCCTCGCTTTTCAGCAAGTAATAATAAGTAACATCCACATGAGTCAAACTCGTCAGCCAGTTCAAGCACTGACGCCACTCATAACTAGAAAGAAACGCATGCCCTCCCTGAGGTCCGTCTCCCGTTTTTGATTCATACCGGGTGTGATACTCGCGAATCAACGTTACACAAAGCTACGCCACAAAGGCCGTGCTTCGATCATCAACCACAAGACTTTGCTTTTCAACAGAAGCCTTGATCATTTGCCACTTAGGCATGCCACACAGGCAATTCACTCCATGCGGTTGATATCCATCAATATATAACCCCTGAGCTCGTACGTCTCAGAGAAGGGCGTTGAGCAAGAGAATAAATTCTCCGCCGCCAAACCGATATATATTTAATAGAGATCAATCACACGGACTAAAATCCAATGTCAGACACACAGTCCATTTACAAGTCCGTTCTGGGTCTGAACGAAACCGGAGGCACCTAGTACCCCGCATATCCATCGATCTCCAAGTACGTCTGGAC
Source organism: Allium sativum (assembly GCA_030737875.1). Taxonomy (NCBI): domain Eukaryota; kingdom Viridiplantae; phylum Streptophyta; class Magnoliopsida; order Asparagales; family Amaryllidaceae; genus Allium; species Allium sativum. Next base: position 664,100,610 of record CM060919.1, read on the forward strand.
GATCACTAACTGTTTCCATCTTCTTGGGTGTACAGCCCAATCAAGATCATCAGTAATTACCCAAACGACGTGAAGACCTCCGGTCTTCGACCATCGTCTTCATCTTCGACTTATCGTCGTATCAGTTATTCAGAATGGGATAAACCCGGCCTTTCCGAATAACTCGCGTATATATTATAAAAGTGTTACACAAACACAACATACGCCTCATTCCAATTCATTAGTCACTAACCGTAAATTAATCAAGAGAATAATTCCCCAAATATTAACCCCGAAGGCCGAAACCAACATCAGATCAATATCCAGAAAACCATTCTGCTTGGCTAACCGCCAGTTAGTTTCTAAATTTCACATTCAAATCTAATTAAAGATTTAACTATCGCCTGGAGCAAAACTGGTGATACTCCATTCTCGATCTTTTCAATCTAATTAAAGATTCATTAAAACTCCACTTAGTTTTAATCTGTGACTGGGTTAAAGAATCAGTGTCATTTAAAACACGGTTCACGATAAACCCAAAGTCACATCCCATTAATTATCGGGTTAAAGAACAAGTGTTATTTAAAACACTGTTCACGATAAACCCAAAAATCAATATCCATTCAATTCCAATTAAATATTATTTAATTGGTACACTTCATTAAATCTAAATAAAAAGATTTAATCTTTTCTCAACTGGGTTCAAGAACAGTGTTAGTGAAGACACCATTCACGACAAACCCAAATCACATTCATTAATTATCGGGTTAAAGAACAAGTGTTATTTAAAACACTGTTCACGATAAACCCAAAAATCAATATCCATTCCATTCCAATTAAATATTATTTAATTGGTACACTTCATTAAATCTAAATAAAAAGATTTAATCTTTTCTCAACTGGGTTCAAGAACAGTGTTAGTGAAGACACCATTCACGACAAACCCAAATCACATTCGATATTCAATACAAGGCTCTGAATAGAAAATATATCGGCTTATATTCAATATCGAATTCTACGACTAACAAATGTCGTATTGGAAATAACGATATAAATATATATCTTTCAAATTTCCGTAACAACATCTGTATAATCACGAATTCCAACATCGAAATATTCCGAAGACAATTTCGATTCAAATCCATTCCAATGCAATCATTGGAAATTTTGGTTATTTTCAAAACCCTTTTTAAATTCAATTTATTTTTTTAAAAATAAATAGAATTATAATTCTAGTTCAAAACTAGTTCATTTCGATAAAAATCTATTTTTATCTTTTCAAATATGGAGTTTTTCACCCCAATTCTTTCTAAATCATTTCTTATGATTTTACACAAATTATTACTATTTTTAATAATTTTATCAAGGCCCGTACAGTCGATTTCCATCAACGGCCATCGAACTGCACTTACAGCGACCTTTTTCGAATTTGATTTGGACATAATTCCAAATCCAACCGTTAGATTTCAAATTTCTAATATTCGTTAGAAAGCTTTTTTCGATACGAACCCAACGGTTCCGGTTTTAGGAGAATCCGACGGTCGGATCTCCCGAAATGTCCGTTTGAAATAAATGGTCGAAATTCGCGAACTGCCGCGGCGCGGCGCGTTCTATTCAGGCCATTATATTATATATATAATATATATAATATATACTTCATCGATTTCTATTTAAAACGAATTATATAAATAGTTTTAAAATTCGTTTCAAAATCTATTTCAACTTCTATTTCAATTCAAAGCCAAAATTGAATTCTTCTTTATAAATTCGTTTTTTTTAAAATTCATTTCTATTCAATTCAAATTTCAATTCAATTTGAATTCATTTCAATTCGCTTTCAATTCTATTTGAATTCGTTTTTCAATTCAATTCGTTTCGAAATCGTTTTCAATTCAATTCATTTCGAAATCGTTTTCAATTCAATTCATTTCGAAATCGTTTTCAATTCAATTTGAATTCGTTTTCAATTCATTTCATTTCGAAATCGTTTTCAATTCAATTTGAATTCGTTTTCAATTCATTTCATTTCGAAATCGTTTTCAATTCAATTTGAATTCGTTTTCAATTCATTTCATTTCGAAATCGTTTTCAATTCAATTTATTTCGAAATCGTCGATTTCGAAATCACTTTTCAATATTCATTTTAAAATGAATAAAATCGATATAAATATCGTTCACGTCAAAATGGCGTCAATCTAATCAACACGGCTTCATATATTCTTTTATTTTCAAATATTCTATTTCAAATATTTCTTTTTCAAATATTTCTTTTTCAAAACTGGAATGAGGCCCAATCAATTACCATATAAAATTAATTATATGGATTTTCATACAACACATGTATATAATAGCATTGAAAATAATCAACCATCAACCAAAGTGCACTACACTGTATAAGCATCAAATATAGATATCTAACGCTTATAACAGCCTGTCAATCAACCGATCGACATATTTAATCAATCAGGATGAGTGAAATCCATATTTCATCCCAACACCCGTGTGGGGTTTTCAAACAATCAAATACCTATTTTATTTGTGCTGTTGGGCGATGTGTAAAATTTATCGTCCCAATCAATGTCATTCAAATAGGTGTACATAAACAAACCGTCCGGTTTATAAATGAATATTTTATTTTATTCACTTCACGTTAAAAATTATATTTTTAACGATAAAACATTTTACTTCAACCTATGAATTTCTATTCAATTCATTCTTTAAATAAAATGATATTTTTATTTTTCTAACTTATTTTAGAAAATTTCGGCGGCATAACGGCACGATACTAGAAACGGGACAAGGCCTAGCCTTATCCCCGGTCTAGTGAAGGCCCACGCCATTCACTCATCAATCAAATCAATTTCATTTTGCAAACCACAAAATTTGGAGTAAGGGTCTAACCTAGCCTTACTCCTACGCCTTATAACGGCGCACGTCTAATCCTAACCAATTTATCGATTCGATTTTTCACACCACAAACCACATTCAAATCAAATCATATAACTAACTACACAACCAAACAATTTAACAAACAAGTCATCCATGGTCTGTGGATGACGGGTGTCGGGTGCTACTAAGCACCGTCTGCATCCTAGTATATATATAACTAGAAAAATTAAATTGAAAGGTGAGAAATTCTCACTTATAGCTATCCTAGCTCCACGGCTCTTCTTTTGCAGAAGTCTTCGTCGTTTCGCCTTTTTGTCACCTTCGTTGCTGCTTTCACTACATACGTAAAAATCACATTTTTACTTCGCTATTCAATATTCATAAAAATCGAATTTTTACTATGTTATTCAATATATAAAAATCACATTTTATTTCGAAGTTCAATATATAAAAATCGAATTTTTCTTTCGAAGTTCAATATATAAAAATCGAATTTTTACTTCAAAGTTCAATATATAAAAATCGAATTTTTTTCTATCGAAGTTCAATATATAAAAATTATATTTCAAAAATATAGACTTCGCCTTTTCCATTTCAAAGATCTAATCTTTTCTTTTACCTTTCAAAGTTTAAATCTTTTACCTTTTAAAAATTCAAGTCTTTTAAAACCTTTTTAAAATTCAAATCTTTTAAAACCATTTTAAAATAAAGAATCAGTTTTAAACATTTAGAAAAAAAACTGTTTTAACCTTTTAATTAAAATCAGTTCAGTTTTCTTTCTTTTTAAAAATCAGTTTTTAAATTATAAATACAATTCTGGTTTTAAACTATAAATAAAATTCTTTTCTTTTAAAAAAAAACAATTCAGTTTTTAAACCTCAGTTTAAAATGTTTATAGAAATCAGTTTTATTTTTAAACTAAATCAGTTTTCAACTTTAAAAACAAAACAGTTTTACAGAGTAAATAAAATAAAATAAATAATAATAATAAAAAAAATGAAATGCTCACCGAACTGCGAAAAGGGGGGGGGGAAAAGAAGCGGCGGCAGGAGGTGCTGGAGTGGCGCGGTCGGCGGTGGGAGGCGCTGGAGTGGTGCGGTCGGCGGCTTCAGCTTCGCGAGCGAGGGGGGGCTTCAACGGAGCTCGAGCGATCGGGGGGGGGGGGGGTGCTCAGGCGGAGGCGGGGCTTGGAGGAGGACGCGAGGTCTGAAGGGCGGCGGCTCGATAAGTTAGGTTTTTTTTTTTTTTTTTCTTCCCTTTCCTTTTGCAAATGATTTCGACGGGGGGGGGGGGGCCTGGTTAAGGGAGAAGGATTTTTTTTTTTTTATTTATTATTTTATTATCATTAAAAGTTGACTTTTACATACGTCATCAAAACGAGGCCCACCTCCTGTCGTCCATAGCGTTTTACCCCCATTCCGAACACAATGGGATATGTATCGCAAGCTGATTTGATCGTTACAATCAGTTTCCTTTGAATTTACATTTAAATCACTATATTGAATTTTAAACGTACATTTCAAATTACCAGGGTCACATACTAACTAGAAAAATTCCTGAAAAATATTTTCTAGCTTCGTATTGACGATACGGTCCTAACAAAACTAGTTTCGTCGAATTCTGAGACCGTTTGAAAAATGGCCAATTTCCAGTCGATTAAAATCAACTGAAACTGGTCAAACGCGTTTTCCTTTGCCACGCTCACATATTGATTCGAAAAATTATGAAATTTGAAACCTAGCAATAACTTGACACTGCGGACCCAACAAAACTGGTTTCGTCGAAATCCGAGGTCATTTGCAAAATGTCCATTTTTAAGGGCCTTATATATATAAAAATATATATAAATTCCACAGCGACTATTTCTAATTTTAAACTGGACATATCTTATCAAACCTAAGATGAAATCTCAATTTGTTAACTTCGTTACAAAGATATAGTTATACAGATTCAAATATTTCTTGTTTCGTTCAATTCTGACTTATATTGAATTCTGTATATTCATTTGAAATTAGAAATCGAATTTTCGAACTACCGCGCCATTTTCAATTCCTTTTATAATTATATATAATTATTATATATTCTAACGACGACGTATATAATATATACGTCGAATTTCAATTCAAAATAAATTTCTCGTCGATATTATTTAAAATATTTCATTTTAAATAATCAAAATTCGCTAAAATTGCCAAAATAAAAATTTCAAACTGGCTCGCATTTTACGGGTTGTTACAATCTCCCTCACTTAAAACTTTTCGTCCCCGAAAAGGAACAAAGTCGAAAGTGGTTTGATTATTCAGCTCTACGATCGATCTGACTTCCATTCTCCAACTCTTTAGTTTCTGAGAATTTCCAAAATTTCAAAAATTTGGCTAACACCCTAAATTTTTGAAAAATTTCGCCATAACCTCCCCTGCACCGGGAGCATCGGGGAATTTCAAATAGCTTCCCCGGTCCTTCAGATCTCAAAAAGAAAAAGAAAAAGCCAAGCGACTAGCCAATAGGCTCACAAAATCATCATCACCCAAACAAAACAGGAAATTATGTAATAAACATGTACCTATTTGTCGGGCAAACAAATTTTATACTCTGCTCTAGCCTCCTTGCTATGACCTGTTCAATGATATATATGTATATGCAAGCAGATGCGACGAATTTTCAATATCGTTCAATATTCGATCAAATTAGGCATAATGGTTCAAAATTATCAAACAACTAAACAAACAACACAAACATCAATCAATTAGTGAATTAGAGTTTCAAATTCATAATTTTTGATACATATGCAAAAATCATGTTTTTGATGCCAAATCACACCAATGTATTCTAGCTATATTAGTTTTGGTTCTCACACCAGTCTAATGGAAATATATAGAAATCACATCTTCAAAACACGAATATAAATTCTGATGATGATCGATCAATCATCAGAACCATCTCCGGGTGTCTAGAATGTGATTCTATATCTATCCAGTATATTAAAACTTTGAATACACGCGGATCAGACGTATACGCAAAATCTATATATACTGGATTGTCCACATCAATATAAATAAATAACCAAATACGAATAGTTGATTTAAATTTTCAAAACAAATTTGACTTTCATTTTAAAAATATACTCTTCACACTCGTCCTAGGATACTACTGATCCCATCTCTAACGAGTCATTCTAATTGGATATTACTAATCCAATATCTGATGAATTCTTTCGTAGGGTTCTAATGTGTCTTGTTCTCTGAGCTTTGTAAACCAAAGCTCTGATACCAAATGTGAAGACCCGCAACTTCCCCGTAAAGGAAAGCGTCGGATAGTTCGAGAACAAGCCACAACAGAACGCATACAGAAGAACATTTCATTGTATATTACAACAATGCATCAGATTACAAGAATATACAGAGTATAAAAGAATATAACACAGAAATATCAGAGATTTAAATTACATTTAAATACATAGCAGCGGAAAATAATACAATACACAACTAGAAGGAGATATACGGATACAAAGCTTTCCGGATATCGTTCCAGCTGTAAACCAGGATCCTGTGAATATAAATCTGCAAAACCAAAACTACTAGCTGCCCGTGTCAAAATAGGGGCACCCAGAGTTTAGGTTAAAACAATAAACTCCAGGTCAGTCATGTGACTGGTGTGAGAACTAAAACAGTTATTAATCTTTATTTCAAATCATTAGGTAAATCAAGGGACCACGCCGTATAACACGGAACGGGTTTCCTCCCAAGAATACCAGTGCATAAAACGAACAGCGCAATGCTAAATAAAGAAAAATGAAGCTGTTATAAGACCCAGGTCCCATCACACAATGCAACGCAGTCGAGGATAGGGTTTTCCCTTATAACAGCCAAAGAATGCTTGATACGTTTAAAACAAATCATTTGATACTATTATAAGTGCATAGTGTATAAAACACTTCAAATCATAAGTATCAATCATAGGCGGCATGAATGGCCCATAACACTATGTCGCCATATATAAGTTTACAATCAAAGCCGCAAGACGACGTATTGGAAGTTGGGTTATCATTTATGGTATGAACCGAGGCTAGGGGCAAGATCCTCTACCGATTTTAGACAATCTAGCCCATGTCTAGGAACAGCCGCAACTGCCCCTTGGATCGTCAGGGCCGGTCCACCGATGTGGATTATAATGCCTGAACAATACGTTTCTCCGCCCTTTGGGGCGTAAATCTGGCCCGTCAGCCGACCAGAAGCATCGGCCGAAACCGATATCACGAGGCGCCTCGCTTTTCAGCAAGTAATAATAAGTAACATCCACATGAGTCAAACTCGTCAGCCAGTTCAAGCACTGACGCCACTCATAACTAGAAAGAAACGCATGCCCTCCCTGAGGTCCGTCTCCCGTTTTTGATTCATACCGGGTGTGATACTCGCGAATCAACGTTACACAAAGCTACGCCACAAAGGCCGTGCTTCGATCATCAACCACAAGACTTTGCTTTTCAACAGAAGCCTTGATCATTTGCCACTTAGGCATGCCACACAGGCAATTCACTCCATGCGGTTGATATCCATCAATATATAACCCCTGAGCTCGTACGTCTCAGAGAAGGGCGTTGAGCAAGAGAATAAATTCTCCGCCGCCAAACCGATATATATTTAATAGAGATCAATCACACGGACTAAAATCCAATGTCAGACACACAGTCCATTTACAAGTCCGTTCTGGGTCTGAACGAAACCGGAGGCACCTAGTACCCCGCATATCCATCGATCTCCAAGTACGTCTGGACGATCACTAACTGTTTCCATCTTCTTGGGTGTACAGCCCAATCAAGATCATCAGTAATTACCCAAACGACGTGAAGACCTCCGGTCTTCGACCATCGTCTTCATCTTCGACTTATCGTCGTATCAGTTATTCAGAATGGGATAAACCCGGCCTTTCCGAATAACTCGCGTATATATTATAAAAGTGTTACACAAACACAACATACGCCTCATTCCAATTCATTAGTCACTAACCGTAAATTAATCAAGAGAATAATTCCCCAAATATTAACCCCGAAGGCCGAAACCAACATCAGATCAATATCCAGAAAACCATTCTGCTTGGCTAACCGCCAGTTAGTTTCTAAATTTCACATTCAAATCTAATTAAAGATTTAACTATCGCCTGGAGCAAAACTGGTGATACTCCATTCTCGATCTTTTCAATCTAATTAAAGATTCATTAAAACTCCACTTAGTTTTAATCTGTGACTGGGTTAAAGAATCAGTGTCATTTAAAACACGGTTCACGATAAACCCAAAGTCACATCCCATTAATTATCGGGTTAAAGAACAAGTGTTATTTAAAACACTGTTCACGATAAACCCAAAAATCAATATCCATTCAATTCCAATTAAATATTATTTAATTGGTACACTTCATTAAATCTAAATAAAAAGATTTAATCTTTTCTCAACTGGGTTCAAGAACAGTGTTAGTGAAGACACCATTCACGACAAACCCAAATCACATTCATTAATTATCGGGTTAAAGAACAAGTGTTATTTAAAACACTGTTCACGATAAACCCAAAAATCAATATCCATTCCATTCCAATTAAATATTATTTAATTGGTACACTTCATTAAATCTAAATAAAAAGATTTAATCTTTTCTCAACTGGGTTCAAGAACAGTGTTAGTGAAGACACCATTCACGACAAACCCAAATCACATTCGATATTCAATACAAGGCTCTGAATAGAAAATATATCGGCTTATATTCAATATCGAATTCTACGACTAACAAATGTCGTATTGGAAATAACGATATAAATATATATCTTTCAAATTTCCGTAACAACATCTGTATAATCACGAATTCCAACATCGAAATATTCCGAAGACAATTTCGATTCAAATCCATTCCAATGCAATCATTGGAAATTTTGGTTATTTTCAAAACCCTTTTTAAATTCAATTTATTTTTTTAAAAATAAATAGAATTATAATTCTAGTTCAAAACTAGTTCATTTCGATAAAAATCTATTTTTATCTTTTCAAATATGGAGTTTTTCACCCCAATTCTTTCTAAATCATTTCTTATGATTTTACACAAATTATTACTATTTTTAATAATTTTATCAAGGCCCGTACAGTCGATTTCCATCAACGGCCATCGAACTGCACTTACAGCGACCTTTTTCGAATTTGATTTGGACATAATTCCAAATCCAACCGTTAGATTTCAAATTTCTAATATTCGTTAGAAAGCTTTTTTCGATACGAACCCAACGGTTCCGGTTTTAGGAGAATCCGACGGTCGGATCTCCCGAAATGTCCGTTTGAAATAAATGGTCGAAATTCGCGAACTGCCGCGGCGCGGCGCGTTCTATTCAGGCCATTATATTATATATATAATATATATAATATATACTTCATCGATTTCTATTTAAAACGAATTATATAAATAGTTTTAAAATTCGTTTCAAAATCTATTTCAACTTCTATTTCAATTCAAAGCCAAAATTGAATTCTTCTTTATAAATTCGTTTTTTTTAAAATTCATTTCTATTCAATTCAAATTTCAATTCAATTTGAATTCATTTCAATTCGCTTTCAATTCTATTTGAATTCGTTTTTCAATTCAATTCGTTTCGAAATCGTTTTCAATTCAATTCATTTCGAAATCGTTTTCAATTCAATTCATTTCGAAATCGTTTTCAATTCAATTTGAATTCGTTTTCAATTCATTTCATTTCGAAATCGTTTTCAATTCAATTTGAATTCGTTTTCAATTCATTTCATTTCGAAATCGTTTTCAATTCAATTTGAATTCGTTTTCAATTCATTTCATTTCGAAATCGTTTTCAATTCAATTTATTTCGAAATCGTCGATTTCGAAATCACTTTTCAATATTCATTTTAAAATGAATAAAATCGATATAAATATCGTTCACGTCAAAATGGCGTCAATCTAATCAACACGGCTTCATATATTCTTTTATTTTCAAATATTCTATTTCAAATATTTCTTTTTCAAATATTTCTTTTTCAAAACTGGAATGAGGCCCAATCAATTACCATATAAAATTAATTATATGGATTTTCATACAACACATGTATATAATAGCATTGAAAATAATCAACCATCAACCAAAGTGCACTACACTGTATAAGCATCAAATATAGATATCTAACGCTTATAACAGCCTGTCAATCAACCGATCGACATATTTAATCAATCAGGATGAGTGAAATCCATATTTCATCCCAACACCCGTGTGGGGTTTTCAAACAATCAAATACCTATTTTATTTGTGCTGTTGGGCGATGTGTAAAATTTATCGTCCCAATCAATGTCATTCAAATAGGTGTACATAAACAAACCGTCCGGTTTATAAATGAATATTTTATTTTATTCACTTCACGTTAAAAATTATATTTTTAACGATAAAACATTTTACTTCAACCTATGAATTTCTATTCAATTCATTCTTTAAATAAAATGATATTTTTATTTTTCTAACTTATTTTAGAAAATTTCGGCGGCATAACGGCACGATACTAGAAACGGGACAAGGCCTAGCCTTATCCCCGGTCTAGTGAAGGCCCACGCCATTCACTCATCAATCAAATCAATTTCATTTTGCAAACCACAAAATTTGGAGTAAGGGTCTAACCTAGCCTTACTCCTACGCCTTATAACGGCGCACGTCTAATCCTAACCAATTTATCGATTCGATTTTTCACACCACAAACCACATTCAAATCAAATCATATAACTAACTACACAACCAAACAATTTAACAAACAAGTCATCCATGGTCTGTGGATGACGGGTGTCGGGTGCTACTAAGCACCGTCTGCATCCTAGTATATATATAACTAGAAAAATTAAATTGAAAGGTGAGAAATTCTCACTTATAGCTATCCTAGCTCCACGGCTCTTCTTTTGCAGAAGTCTTCGTCGTTTCGCCTTTTTGTCACCTTCGTTGCTGCTTTCACTACATACGTAAAAATCACATTTTTACTTCGCTATTCAATATTCATAAAAATCGAATTTTTACTATGTTATTCAATATATAAAAATCACATTTTATTTCGAAGTTCAATATATAAAAATCGAATTTTTCTTTCGAAGTTCAATATATAAAAATCGAATTTTTACTTCAAAGTTCAATATATAAAAATCGAATTTTTTTCTATCGAAGTTCAATATATAAAAATTATATTTCAAAAATATAGACTTCGCCTTTTCCATTTCAAAGATCTAATCTTTTCTTTTACCTTTCAAAGTTTAAATCTTTTACCTTTTAAAAATTCAAGTCTTTTAAAACCTTTTTAAAATTCAAATCTTTTAAAACCATTTTAAAATAAAGAATCAGTTTTAAACATTTAGAAAAAAAACTGTTTTAACCTTTTAATTAAAATCAGTTCAGTTTTCTTTCTTTTTAAAAATCAGTTTTTAAATTATAAATACAATTCTGGTTTTAAACTATAAATAAAATTCTTTTCTTTTAAAAAAAAAACAATTCAGTTTTTAAACCTCAGTTTAAAATGTTTATAGAAATCAGTTTTATTTTTAAACTAAATCAGTTTTCAACTTTAAAAACAAAACAGTTTTACAGAGTAAATAAAATAAAATAAATAATAATAATAAAAAAAATGAAATGCTCACCGAACTGCGAAAAGGGGGGGGGGAAAAGAAGCGGCGGCAGGAGGTGCTGGAGTGGCGCGGTCGGCGGTGGGAGGCGCTGGAGTGGTGCGGTCGGCGGCTTCAGCTTCGCGAGCGAGGGGGGGCTTCAACGGAGCTCGAGCGATCGGGGGGGGGGGGGTGCTCAGGCGGAGGCGGGGCTTGGAGGAGGACGCGAGGTCTGAAGGGCGGCGGCTCGATAAGTTAGGTTTTTTTTTTTTTTTTTCTTCCCTTTCCTTTTGCAAATGATTTCGACGGGGGGGGGGCCTGGTTAAGGGAGAAGGATTTTTTTTTTTTATTTATTATTTTATTATCATTAAAAGTTGACTTTTACATACGTCATCAAAACGAGGCCCACCTCCTGTCGTCCATAGCGTTTTACCCCCATTCCGAACACAATGGGATATGTATCGCAAGCTGATTTGATCGTTACAATCAGTTTCCTTTGAATTTACATTTAAATCACTATATTGAATTTTAAACGTACATTTCAAATTACCAGGGTCACATACTAACTAGAAAAATTCCTGAAAAATATTTTCTAGCTTCGTATTGACGATACGGTCCTAACAAAACTAGTTTCGTCGAATTCTGAGACCGTTTGAAAAATGGCCAATTTCCAGTCGATTAAAATCAACTGAAACTGGTCAAACGCGTTTTCCTTTGCCACGCTCACATATTGATTCGAAAAATTATGAAATTTGAAACCTAGCAATAACTTGACACTGCGGACCCAACAAAACTGGTTTCGTCGAAATCCGAGGTCATTTGCAAAATGTCCATTTTTAAGGGCCTTATATATATAAAAATATATATAAATTCCACAGCGACTATTTCTAATTTTAAACTGGACATATCTTATCAAACCTAAGATGAAATCTCAATTTGTTAACTTCGTTACAAAGATATAGTTATACAGATTCAAATATTTCTTGTTTCGTTCAATTCTGACTTATATTGAATTCTGTATATTCATTTGAAATTAGAAATCGAATTTTCGAACTACCGCGCCATTTTCAATTCCTTTTATAATTATATATAATTATTATATATTCTAACGACGACGTATATAATATATACGTCGAATTTCAATTCAAAATAAATTTCTCGTCGATATTATTTAAAATATTTCATTTTAAATAATCAAAATTCGCTAAAATTGCCAAAATAAAAATTTCAAACTGGCTCGCATTTTACGGGTTGTTACAACTAATCGATTAAACTATCATCGATTAACTTCTTTTACTTTAACACTAATCGATTAAACTAACATCGATTAACTTCTTTTACTAAACTACGTTTTCCGTTACAACTATTTCCTTTTTATAACGTTTACTTACCGTTACAAATATTTCCTATTTATAACTTCTATTTACCGTTACAAATATATCCTATTTATAACTTCTATTTACCGTTACAAATATATCCTATTTATAACTTCTATTTACCGTTACAAATATTTCCTATTTATAACTTCTATTTATTTTCTAAATAAATATCCCTTTTATAAAATCCTGTGATTTTATAAAATTCTTTTATTTCAATATACATTGAAATACTTCTTTTTACATCCCAGGGTCTTTATGATATTTACAATATCGAATAACAATGATCAACATCATTCTAACACCCCTAATCCATAACAGATTATATAACACATCATATATCACAATATATGAAAACAGTAAAAATAAATGTTGAGGAATCCAGTTGGATTCCTCCAACCTGTTTCCCTGCATCACAGATGTTAGACAATATAGATAACATCACTTTCAGTTCTATATGATATATTATGTTAAACAGAATCAATATAGAAAATTTAACTAACTGACTAGCAGTTCAATCAAACAGTCAACATACAGTATCAGCCAATATCTAACAGTTCTAAAAATATAACATGAAATTATAAACTGTTCAGAGTTTGTGAGATTTACTCACATTTGCGCGTTAGCCGTTAAATAACGGTTTGCGTTATTTGATTCAGTCTGACAATTTATTTCGCCATAAATTGTAACGAGCTCGGATTCACTCCCGGTCAGTCTCATTGTGTTGCTCCCGTCCATACGATCCCAACGGATCCTGTTTCGCTGAGTTCCTTTTTAAACCCGTCGGCCCATTCCTATTGAACCAGCTTGAACAGTCCTCCTTCCCCAAATGTAAATCTTGTATCCCTGCTTCTCACAATAGTCTCAACTTGGTCCTCCCATCTCACTGCAGTTTTCATGCATGATAAATTCTTCGCTCCCCAAACCCATAGCTTCCGCAACCTCCTGCTACCTCGACCCTTATCTCAACGCTTTCCTAAGACCTCTCTCCTTGTCTCAGCGAATCCCCTCACTTCATTTACCGTTCAACCCTCCTCGCTAGTATTCCCACCCGTGAATACCAGCTTGCGGCTTCCCTGATGCTCACGGTTCCATGCGTGAACCCCCTCCGCTCCAGTTTTCATTCAAAGAAAACCACAGCAATTACTTTCTCCTCCCCCAAGCCCCACGTGAGTACACACACTACCACCCACGTTTTCCTTCCTCCCTGGAAATTACACGCTGCTCCACCCGAAATCAACGCTGCTTCTCATCTTTCTTTTTTTCTTTTTTTCTTCTCTGAAATGGATTGGAAGGATGTGGTTTTGATTCCACTTGCTTTTCGAAAACGAGAAATAAGGGAGGCCGCAGCGTATTTATAATATTAGAATACGTGGTAGGTTGCTTTATCGTTTGGTGAGGGGAGTTCATACGTGAGTGTTATACGTGAGTGGTGAGATGAGTATATACGTTTGTTATATTTGTTTGGTGAGGGGAGTTCATACGTTTGTTATATTTGTTTGGAGAGGGGAGTTCATACGTTTGTTATATTTGTTTGGTCATGGTCCATCAAAACATCATCATCCCAGTAGACAAATGTTTGGTATTTATAGAAGTTAGGGTACCCTACTATATCAAACTCCGTTCGCGTATGAACTGCTATGGACAGAAAACAAATTACAGTTGTGATCAGCAATGTGTCCAGATCCCAAAAATATAAAAATACTGGTAGGTGGACTCATATTTTGAAACTTCAAAATATTGATTACAGGGTGCCAAATACTCCAAATAAAAAGTTGCTTATTAAATTAATTAAAAACTACCATAAAATTCTAAAAATTAAATTATCACTATTTCCCAAAAGAACCTCGTCTAAATTCACACCCGATATCTAGTTATTTTGAAATAACCATTATGGCCATGAACGAATATACTGCTGCTTTTCTGGAAATTTGATTTGGACATAAATCAAAATCTACACGACGAAATCCCAATTTTTCCCTTCCACTAGAAAGATATACTTCACTAGCTCCACACGTTTCTTGTTTCCCAGAAATCCGGCTTAAAACGAATCCTATACATTCAGTTGAAGTTCGAATCGCCAATTTTCGAACTGCAGCGCCATTTCAAGCTCGTTTATAATTATAATATAATTATACGTTCAAACTATCGTTCTTTAGACATATTCGTTATTCAAATTAAATTCTAAACTGAATTAAATCTTCGGGATGACCCAGTTCACACCATATCGCCATTTCAGCCAATTCTGATCATTTCAAAATTTAATATATTATTTTAAATTAAAATTCACCATTATTTAATTAAACCACCATTTTATTCTCTTAATCACCTTTCCAATAATTAAATTAATTAATTATAACACCTTTGCCAATGCGGGTCATTACAATCTTCCCCACTTAAAATAATTTCGTCCTCGAAATTGCTAAAAAGTAGGGGACGACCCTATCGACTGGTTAGAACACATTTGTTCACTTCTTATCTTCAGTTGCAACTGAACCAATTTAATTTCAATTAAATTATTAATTAATTCTTATCAACGAAAATTTTCAAAAATCCTGAAAATTTTCTAACGCCCTAACTCTTCGAAAAATTTCGCCAGCACCTCCTTTGTACTGGTCAATCGGTCAAACCACCACTCGCCTCTCTGGGCCATTTCCAACCCAAAAGAAAATCAAACAGCCAAGCGGCTTGCCAATTTGGCTCATCAAAATCACCAAACTCATATATAATATAAACTAGTACCTTTTTGTCGGGCATTCTACTCTGTCACTTCCATATGCTATCAACTCAGCATGTACAAGAGTTACCCCAATCAAATCCAATCTGCTTTTATCAATGACACAACCATTCGCTTATATCCAAGCCAAATCCCATTTCAACTCAAGTTCAATTCTTGATTTTCAATTCCTTAACTCCTCAATCCAATACCATTTTGGATTCTAATTTCACAAATCCAATCTTATTCGATTTCAATTCAACTTCAGTTACCACTTAACTGACTTTACTTTAATTCAAATCTGCTTTCACAAATTTCTGTTTAAATTTGTTTTTAATTCAAACAGTCTTTCCCAGGGAGTTTTCAAACAGTTTACTCTTTTCAAAAATCAATTTTTCCCCTTTTTGAAATTCAACTGAGCCCTTAATCAATATTCCATTAGTTCAATCACTTCTCTATTTCTTTATCCATATTTGTTAACCAAATATTTTCAATAACCATATTGGCCCTTTTTATGTTATTTGGAAAACATTTCCGAATATCGCCTTCCTTTATTTTCTAATCTTTAGAAAATATATGCTATTTATAATCGGAAAATACTCCAATTATTTCTCTCTTTTTCGATCTCGTTTATTTATATACTTAGGAAATATTCTATATTCTATTTCCAAGTTCACACTTATTTGGGTTAAAACGGATGTTGTGTAAAACATCGTTACGACAACCCAAATACTATATTCAACTAACTCTTACACAACATTGATCTTCGAGCCTGAAATCTTACTATTTATTTGTTAATAATGAAATCAATCAAGTTGGGGTATAACTACCTCTCAGACCTTGACTGAATAACATTTATAACGTCAAAACAAATATGACTACTTACTCGAATAATCAATACCATACAACTACATATTCACTTTTAATCACGTACACGCTTCCTCTTTCTATTCTTACTAGATTTTATTCTTAGTCTTCCTTTTTGATTTTACTATTCTATTTCTAAGTTCGTTTTCTTATCGACTTCTATATATATATATATATATCGATACGTTGATTTCTAATTATCAAATTATCTTAAAAATATTCTAACTCCTTAAATTTTCGGAAAAATTCGCCATAACCTCCTTTGTACCGGGAGCATCGGGAAAATCCCCAAACTGCCACACAGGCCTTCTCTAATCAAAAGGAAAAAGAAAAGCCAAGCGGCTAGCCGATACGGCGCATAAAATCTCATATATGAATTAAATACATACCTTTTCGTCGAGCATTCTATTTGTATACCTTCATATCTTATCCATACTTATCTCATGTATATTTATACATTTCTAATTCATTCCAACTTACTCCAATCATTTTAACTTATTTCGTTAAGTGATTTTCAAATTACTGGTTTTCCCATTTCACCTTCATATTTGAGTATAACATGTTCAAATATATTTTAACTTGTTTATCAACTAATTGAATTCCTTTTCAATTCTATTTGAATTTCCTATATTCAAATTCCATCTCAATTCTCTTATTCAAATTCTATACTTGAATTTCATTTCAATTCTCTTATTCAAATTCCATACTTGAATTTCTTTTCAAATCCATTTGAATTCTCTTTATTCAAATCCCCTTTGAATTTTCTATATTCAAATTTCAAATTCAATTCTATTTGAATCTTCTTTATTCAAATTTCCTTTTCAATTCTATTTGAATCTTCTACATTCAAATTTCATTTCACTTTCGATATTCAAATCCTATATTTGAAATCTCTTATATTTTTTATATCCAAACGCCATTTGAATTTCTATATTCAAATTCTATATCACTTCCATTGAATTTCATATATTCAAACTCCCTTTGAATTTCTATATTAAATTTCTATTTGAAATTTCTTTATTCAAATCCTCTTTGAATTTTCTATATTCAAATCCTATGTTTGAACTTCCTTTATTCAAATTCCTTTAAATAAGTCTCAGTTTCAATCCCTTTTGAAATCGATATTTCTACCTTTGAAAAGTAGATTTCCCTTTCAATTTCGCACTTGTATTTTTATATTTCTGAATTATCCAATGATAATTCTTTTCACTTCATTTTATAAATTCGTTTATAAAAGAACTATTTATAAACTTCGTTTATAAAGGACTTCTCGTTTTATTTCTTTTAAACAAGTTAATATTTCAAATCTATTTAAAAATTCAAATTCTATTTCTAAATCCCATTTTGAAATTCAACATAACTAGTCTTTCCAAAAACAAATTCAAAACAGTATCCTTGGTAGTAATTCGTCACTTACAACTCGAAAATGAATACTGATGATGCAGCTGTCATCATCAGAATCTATTTTCCAGCGATCGAAGTGAGTTCAATACTATAAAACCATTTCTACACATTTCCACTTTGAAATTCATTTCAAAATATAATTCACACTGCTTGTAAAACAATTTAAAATCTCCCAGGATCTTAAATTTTCCTTATTTTTAATCCAAATCCATTTACAAACACTTATCCAATTCTCCAGAGTTTTAACTCAATTTCTAGTTTACATTTCAGATTTAACTCATCTGATTTCACGTATTTCACTTATATGAATTCTGATTGGTTATTTACATAACCATTTAATTTTTAATCTTACTCGATTATAATAATAACCAATATATCCAATATATATCAAAATATAATTTGGGTAAAATTATTTCGTTTACCCTCTTTTCAAAACATACCATGATGGTTCATCGTATTCAAGTGTTTACGAAATCCCTACCGATACAGTGGATCAAACTGATCGACCAGAATTCACAAACAACTCAACCAATGGATCTCCACAATATAAAACAAATTTTTATATCAATAACAAATACGTTCATTCGTATATATACACTCAACTCAATCTAGGGCATTACTAACCCTATCTCTACCGAGTCACGCCACAGAGCCAAGTAATTCTTAACCTGGCTCTGATACCAACTGTAACGACCCGGATTTTCGGCGACTTTGGTTATCGACATAAACGCGATGTCGATAACCAAAATATCGAAAAATCCTGGTAATTAGTGAAAGAAATTAGAGGGTGAGGAAAGATAAGATAGAAAATTAGAATAGAAGAAGAAGAAGAACACAACATCAGAGTAACACGAATCTCACAGCGGAACGAATAAATATATTTCATAACATAACTTTGAAATACAAATCTGTATTTGAATATACATATCATTATCAAAGTACAGCACTTACAACATAGCGGAAATAACTATAGTTATATGATCCTGAAGCCTCCTGCTCCAGCTCTTCAACTATATCTGTAAAATCCCGACTACTTGACTGCCCGTACAAATTTAGGCACCCAAGAGTTTAGGGAAAACAACAAAATAAACTCCGGGTCAGTCATGGGACTGGTATGAGTAAACAATTTAAAAACAGTTCGAACAAGTAAACGATATCTCATAAGACCACGCCGCATAACGGAACGGGTTTTTCCCTTATGAGAATCCAAGATAACTTTATATCAAAAACCTATTGATATTATAATAATATCTATCAACCACAGTATAGATAATCATCTAGCAGAAACGCTTTCATCTCACGTTCTACATATATAGTATACAGCTCAAAACCGCAAGCACGTATTGGGTAATGGATTTCCACTATGACAAGGTATGGAACCACCTTTCGCTTGTGTACCTCTAGAGAGGAATACACTGGGTTCAACAAGAACATCTTGCAACCCGGCCACACATGACCGACCACTCATTTCGCTTGAGTGTATCGAATGTATATCACCAACAGTTGGGATCAGCAACCGTTTCCCGAATGGGACAGCATCAACAATAGATTTTTGGAAATAAATGAAACTCTAGATCAGGTGATTATATACCCTACTTCGGTGCGACCGACTTAGCCATGCTGCCTGCCCGATTTCTGTCATTTACTGGATGATGAGGCTAGAAGCTACGCTTTATCATCACATCAGATTCACTTTGAATGTCACATCATCAAATCCATCAAATCACCGGTTGACGTCTACAACAATACATTATGTGTTAGCTAAAAGAAGTTTCCTTCTCCGCTTCCACTCTTGGTACAGTTGGAGAAATCAATATACGTGATTGTCTGGACATACTCTGTCAGACATCCGTCCATACAAGTCATCCAGGAACAGGATGAACCGAAGGCACTATTCTGTAAACAGGATAGCCCTTGCATAACTCCGTCTTCAATTATCTTTGGCATATATGATTCGCAACGCTTATGCCAATACAGAGCGGTTCTTTGGATAATAATCCAACCGGTCTCTCCATATTAACAACGTTAAAATGATCAACACTTAGATAGTCTGTGATTTAACTATCGAATAAAAATAGGTGTGCAAACAATGATATTATTTCCAAATGGAAATTATATCGATCAAACATCATTCAACATTCATCTCTTTAGTTCATTAATTTACTTATCTCATGTTTCCCTACGTTCAATATTCCTTATTTTCTAAATTGGAAAAAATATGTTATTAACAATGGAAAACATTTCCTTTTCTTGTTTTCTTTATTAGAAAACATTTCTGGTTTCTTATTTGGAAAACATTTCCAAAGCTTCTTCATTGGACTTAGACAGATGTTTAAACAAACCATCGCGATGCCAATTCAAACCATTTCCTTTACTACCGAACCTTAACTATTCCTTAGTTAAAAACGAAGTCAATCAAGTTGGGGTAGAACTACCTCTCAGACCTTAACTGAACAACATTTCTAACTTTGAAATAGGCAAAGTTCACTTTATATTCCTTAACGAACTTCCTTACTTAACCCTCCTTCGAATAGATCTCTATTTGATTAACCCTTATCAATTAACTCTATTGGACTAACACTATTGGATTAACTCTATTTGACTAACACTATTGATTTACTCATTTCACTTAATTCCTTTCGAATAAACTATATTTGATAACTCCTTTTACTTTCTTCGAATAACTATATTCGAATAACTCATTCTACTTTCTATTCGAATAACCATATTCGATTAACTCATTCTACTTTCTATTCGAATAACCATATTCGATTAACTCATTTGCTTCTATTCGAATAACTATATTCGATTAACTCATTTTCTTTAACTCTAATCGATTAACTAACATCGATTATCTAACATCGATTACCTCCTTTTACTTTAACACTAATCGATTAAACTAACATCGATTATCTCCTTTTACTTTAACACTAATCGATTAAACTAACATCGATTAACTTCTTTTACTTTAACACTAATCGATTAAACTAACATCGATTAACTTCTTTTACTTTAACACTAATCGATTAAACTAACATCGATTAACTTCTTTTACTTTAACACTAATCGATTAAACTAACATCGATTAACTTCTTTTACTTTAACACTAATCGATTAAACTATCATCGATTAACTTCTTTTACTTTAACACTAATCGATTAAACTATCATCGATTAACTTCTTTTACTTTAACACTAATCGATTAAACTATCATCGATTAACTTCTTTTACTTTAACACTAATCGATTAAACTAACATCGATTAACTTCTTTTACTTTAACACTAATCGATTAAACTAACATCGATTAACTTCTTTTACTTTAACACTAATCGATTAAACTATCATCGATTAACTTCTTTTACTTTAACACTAATCGATTAAACTAACATCGATTAACTTCTTTTACTTTAACACTAATCGATTAAACTATCATCGATTAACTTCTTTTACTTTAACACTAATCGATTAAACTATCATCGATTAACTTCTTTTACTTTAACACTAATCGATTAAACTATCATCGATTAACTTCTTTTACTTTAACACTAATCGATTAAACTAACATCGATTAACTTCTTTTACTAAACTACGTTTTCCGTTACAACTATTTCCTTTTTATAACGTTTACTTACCGTTACAAATATTTCCTATTTATAACTTCTATTTACCGTTACAAATATATCCTATTTATAACTTCTATTTACCGTTACAAATATATCCTATTTATAACTTCTATTTACCGTTACAAATATTTCCTATTTATAACTTCTATTTATTTTCTAAATAAATATCCCTTTTATAAAATCCTGTGATTTTATAAAATTCTTTTATTTCAATATACATTGAAATACTTCTTTTTACATCCCAGGGTCTTTATGATATTTACAATATCGAATAACAATGATCAACATCATTCTAACACCCCTAATCCATAACTGATTATATAACACATCATATATCACAATATATGAAAACAGTAAAAATAAATGTTGAGGAATCCAGTTGGATTCCTCCAACCTGTTTCCCTGCATCACAGATGTTAGACAATATAGATAACATCACTTTCAGTTCTATATGATATATTCTGTTAAACAGAATCAATATAGAAAATTTAACTAACTGACTAGCAGTTCAATCAAACAGTCAACATACAGTATCAGCCAATATCTAACAGTTCTAAAAATATAACATGAAATTATAAACTGTTCAGAGTTTGTGAGATTTACTCACATTTGCGCGTTAGCCGTTAAATAACGGTTTGCGTTATTTGATTCAGTCTGACAATTTATTTCGCCATAAATTGTAACGAGCTCGGATTCACTCCCGGTCAGTCTCATTGTGTTGCTCCCGTCCATACGATCCCAACGGATCCTGTTTCGCTGAGTTCCTTTTTAAACCCATCGGCCCATTCCTATTGAACCAGCTTGAACAGTCCTCCTTCCCCAAATGTAAATCTTGTATCCCTGCTTCTCACAATAGTCTCAACTTGGTCCTCCCATCTCACTGCAGTTTTCATGCATGATAAATTCTTCGCTCCCCAAACCCATAGCTTCCGCAACCTCCTGCTACCTCGACCCTTATCTCAACGCTTTCCTAAGACCTCTCTCCTTGTCTCAGCGAATCCCCTCACTTCATTTACCGTTCAACCCTCCTCGCTAGTATTCCCACCCGTGAATACCAGCTTGCGGCTTCCCTGATGCTCACGGTTCCATGCGTGAACCCCCTCCGCTCCAGTTTTCATTCAAAGAAAACCACAGCAATTACTTTCTCCTCCCCCAAGCCCCACGTGAGTACACACACTACCACCCACGTTTTCCTTCCTCCCTGGAAATTACACGCTGCTCCACCCGAAATCAACGCTGCTTCTCATCTTTCTTTTTTTCTTTTTTTCTTCTCTGAAATGGATTGGAAGGATGTGGTTTTGATTCCACTTGCTTTTCGAAAACGAGAAATAAGGGAGGCCGCAGCGTATTTATAATATTAGAATACGTGGTAGGTTGCTTTATCGTTTGGTGAGGGGAGTTCATACGTGAGTGTTATACGTGAGTGGTGAGATGAGTATATACGTTTGTTATATTTGTTTGGTGAGGGGAGTTCATACGTTTGTTATATTTGTTTGGAGAGGGGAGTTCATACGTTTGTTATATTTGTTTGGTCATGGTCCATCAAAACATCATCATCCCAGTAGACAAATGTTTGGTATTTATAGAAGTTAGGGTACCCTACTATATCAAACTCCGTTCGCGTATGAACTGCTATGGACAGAAAACAAATTACAGTTGTGATCAGCAATGTGTCCAGATCCCAAAAATATAAAAATACTGGTAGGTGGACTCATATTTTGAAACTTCAAAATATTGATTACAGGGTGCCAAATACTCCAAATAAAAAGTTGCTTATTAAATTAATTAAAAACTACCATAAAATTCTAAAAATTAAATTATCACTATTTCCCAAAAGAACCTCGTCTAAATTCACACCCGATATCTAGTTATTTTGAAATAACCATTATGGCCATGAACGAATATACTGCTGCTTTTCTGGAAATTTGATTTGGACATAAATCAAAATCTACACGACGAAATCCCAATTTTTCCCTTCCACTAGAAAGATATACTTCACTAGCTCCACACGTTTCTTGTTTCCCAGAAATCCGGCTTAAAACGAATCCTATACATTCAGTTGAAGTTCGAATCGCCAATTTTCGAACTGCAGCGCCATTTCAAGCTCGTTTATAATTATAATATAATTATACGTTCAAACTATCGTTCTTTAGACATATTCGTTATTCAAATTAAATTCTAAACTGAATTAAATCTTCGGGATGACCCAGTTCACACCATATCGCCATTTCAGCCAATTCTGATCATTTCAAAATTTAATATATTATTTAATATATTATTTTAAATTAAAATTCACCATTATTTAATTAAACCACCATTTTATTCTCTTAATCACCTTTCCAATAATTAAATTAATTAATTATAACACCTCTGCCAATGCGGGTCATTACAACATAAATGATGGAAAATAGGTAAAATGAATTTTTTTTATGGGAGTAAAACTATCAAACTATTTTATAGTGTTATGAGTATTAATTTATGAGCTTGATTTCTAATTGACTCAAAATCCATTGAGAACGGAAGTTCATCTATTAATAAAGTGTAACATGTTAGCTTTATTTTAGGAATTTGTAAATTCAAAGGCAGGTGAGATTTCCTATGGTATACAGTCCTATTTTGAATTATTAACCGACAAAATTCAGTCTTTTTTGACTTATAGGAAAAGGAATGGTAATACAATGGTGTAAACATATTAATTCTTGCTACATATGATCAGTCGAAAAGCACCCAGTAAAGTCATGTAAAGAATTTATTAATACATTTACAGAAAGTAACAAAAATTCATTATAAAGAATTGTTTTAGCTAACCATATACATCTTTGGCCTTTAATAAAATTGATGTTTTTGAAAAAAAAAACAATGATATTATATGCTCGATTGCTAATACAAGAGTTGATGATGTGCAATAATTTATTTAATAATTAATGCTTGAACTGCTAGATGGTATGGATAATTATAACTATTAGCTTGACCAATTGATATAATGTTAGAATGATATAAAATATTGTATATTATGTTGTGGCCCAAGTTTGGATTATGTGTGACTCAAACTATGTTCTAATCATTCATAATGGAATATGCAAAATTCAAGTTGGAAAGCCACAACAGCTAAGCCAACCTGTATATATGTCTATCTATGATTGATAAAAATAAGTAAGCTATAGGAAAGTATAATAGAATATTTCAATTTCGCTTCCTTCACATGTATAGTATAGAAACTTCTTTTGCATATACCCTTTCAGTGCATATACTTTTATGCAGAAACTCCAAAAAAGAGTATTGAAACTATGATAATTTTTTAAGTATTAATCTTACTATTATACAATATACTATTTTATATTTCTTTGATATTTTTGCAGCCCTGATAATATGAGAAAATATGATGGCAAGGCTTAATGTTTGTAAATAACTTAGTGATATATTTATTGATGTCCACTTATTATTAGAAGAAAACACGTGTTCAGTATTAAGTATACAACAGACGCTGCAATTTTTATATGCTTACAAAATAGTTACAATTATCAAAATTTACACAAATGGAAGTCGGTCAATTTGGAGATTGATTCGAAATTACGGACTGATGAATACACGTTTTAAGTCTAACTGGGCATTTTTTTTTAATATTCTAATTCATAACTTTAATCTACTGGATTTAGCCGGTATTGTAATAAATATATTATGTTATCAATGCAAATATATATATATATATATGTTTGGTTTTGATATGAGGTACTAACCACATGTTATTCTAAGATTTAACGCCTTGGATGGAGAAGGCTTTCTTTCTTTGTTGTACATGGAGATCATGTGTCAGCATTAAAGGAATAATATGAGAAATCGGAGATTTAACACAGGTTGCTTTCTTTCCTAAATGCAATAACCGCAGGGTTAATTCAATGGCGGAAAATACTGAAAGAACAACAACATTGCTAACATTTTCTCCAGCGCCATATTTCAACTCACTTTGCTGAATCTTAACCGTAGGATGAATTCAGTTGCGAAAAATAATTGGAAAACTGCAATATTGCTCTAAAATACTTTTCTAGTATAAGATCTTCAACTCAGTTTTCTTAAATTTTGAATTGTTTCCAAATTTCTCTTCCATAGATGCTACGGATTTGCTATTTAAACTTGGACAGAAACATGCTGCTGTGAGGTGTTTAATGAGAGGAAAGAGTTTCAGGTACATATTCTGGCTTTTCGACCATATTTCCTGTTTGCAAGTTGCTATCTACTACTGGGTATTTATAATTTCATACACATGGAAAAATTATAACTATTGTGAAAATAAGTTTTGATTTGGTGTCTATACCGTATGCGTTTTAGATCAAGCATTAATGTTGAGTTGATCATGAAGGAGTTGGAGCTAGCTATGAAGATGCCGTTTTGTCCTATATTGGGTTTCATATTTTTTGACTGCATTTGTTTTTCGTAGCAACTGCTGCCTTGCATCATCTTTGGTTATTGATTTTCTGTTTGATGTTAGCTAATTCAGTGTGCAGGCATCGTACATAAACAAATATAAGTTCTCCACATTGTGTATTTGTGTCTCTAAGTGCCAATTTTACTGGAGATGTTCAAATTGGTAGTGGTTCCTAGATTTGGTGCAGATGCATTCAGAGGTATGTTTCCTACTTTATTTTTTAAAACCTTCTTTTTGGATGTTTATATTTTCTCTATTGTTTCCATTCCATTTAGTACTAAATTCTTCCATTGCTGAGTATAGGTGATGTAAGCATCAAAGTGGGATATGATACTAACATGTAAGATATGCTCCTTATATCATGTAGCAAAATTTGATATAAATGGCAATGTCTTACCAACATCATTCGACATAGTCTCACTGTTGGTGAGTTCTTTCCACCTAGAAAATATAATCCCGTTTTTTTGGAATAAACAGATTGTATTATAAATGAAAGAAACACGGTATTTTGGCTACTTTTGTGAGTTTTATCTTTTTTTCACGCCAACATTTTTGTTCCGCCTGCCAATTGTGATTTAATTTTGAAATTTAATTTTGAAGCATTAGTCAGATGTAAGAGCTTCGCATGTGATTCTGAAACCTGTAACTGTCAACATGTGTTCCATTGATTTACTATCCATCCAACACCCAATACAATTACATTACTAATAGTTCATGTAGTCAAGTTATTGATTTAAATTAATGAATGAACTTTATGCATGTTAGTAGTCATGAGGGAGAAGGACAGCTCCAAGGAGCAAGAGCAGATTGAGAATGAAATGTACTTGGCAAGGGAGAAGAGTCAAGCTTTTGCCAATTTTTACAGGGTGATGAATGAAATGTACTTAGAAGGCCATGAAGATGGACGCTGCTTAAGTGTAAAGAATGATTCTGCTTATGTTCTAGAGGTAGTGGTTTTTAGTTAGGCTTAGGGTCTCTCTTTTTTCTTTGTTTCCCCTTTTCCTGTATGCTTTATCTGATTTGTGATGTAAATATATGTTGATGTGAATAGGTGATTTTGGTGAAGCAGTCTCCGCTGGTAGGTGGTGGGATATTGTGGTTTGAGACTCCTTTTGGAGGAGTAGAATCTGCCGTACTTCTGACTTCAAGGATTTGCGGAGCAAATTCTTTCAGACAATAGTTCAACCCACCAGGTACAAAAGGGTTATCAAACTATTGACTTCAGGATTCAATGAAGCCTTGAAACAGCGTTATCGGATTCAAAGTTTGTACGACTTTGATCCGACCAAGAACACTCTGAGATTTGATTGCTGATGATGCAATTTAGATTATAGAATTGAAGAGCAAGAAGAAGATAGCAATTCTGCAACACTTCCAGAATTGAAACACTATAAAAGCGTTTCTGACAGAACTGTTTTGCAATAGTACAATGGCGTTGCAGAATATCTTAGTAAGAAGAAGATCGGAAATTGATCATTTCAAATGATTTTGCGCAGTTGTTTATATAGGTGATGAGAGGAGGCATCCAGTAGCCAAGCGTTGCAATTGTTTAATTGCAACAGTCACTTCTGTTCGATATTGAACATATGCATCCGTACAGTTTTGCAACGCTTCTGAAGCGTCGCATCCGTTTGGCTTGAAACCAGTCGACCGCCCAAAGTGTCACCGGTCGACCGTTTTCAAACAGAGAACAAAACGGTCGACTGGCTGAGTTTTGGCCTGTCGACTGTTTTGTTTCCGCAGCCTAATGGATCACGAGACCCCAAAAGCCCCAAGGCCTAAGGCCCATCTTTTTACATTTTAAATATTATTATCTATGTCAAGCTCATGCTTAAGGCCCATTGCCTTATCTCTCCTTCTCTTCTTTCTTTTGATATCATGTATCAAGCTTTTACCTATATAGAGACAAACTCCTTTATATTCTACATTGTGGGACTAATCCCAACACCTTATCTTCTTCGATTCTTGCTTCCCTCTTCAAAAACAAACCCATATCCCAAACTAATATTGAAAATTTGCAACAATCTCCCCCAATTTTCAAAATAAATTAAAGTGGACGGCTGAATCACTAGTGTGACTTCCTACATACCCAAGTGAGATCAAGCCTATGTAGTTCTAAGATCAAGATTTGCATCATCGTGGAAACAACACATAAATAAAAGTATCTTTTGGATTTGAACTTTTACTTAGTGTAAACTATTCAAAGTTCTATCGAGATTCAATGGTAAACGAATCTTGAACCAAGTATCCCTTAATGATAAACCGGAACAATCACACATATTGTATTCCTTAGTTAGAGTGTTCTGTATTGCTCAGCACATTAATGGCCATGTGCTTAAATCCTGGTTCATGAGTCTACTTAGAAAGCGGACTTACTTTCCTAGGAAACGACCTGATTTCCATACTCATATAGGTAAGTCACTTAAGGTGTTTCTGCGAGACACCTTTTAGGGTTTCTAGACTTATTAAGGATATTTATCCATCCTTTGTTCATGCAGAATCCAACACTAAACATTATGGGATTATTGATTTAGTGTTCCATAATCATTTCCTTAACTTGTTGGTACCCATTGAACTTTGTCTATCCTTTTCAAGACACAAGTTGGGTTTCTGTTAAGGATGATCAATCTTCATTCACAGACCTTATTCCCAAATCTTTAGACTTTATAAAAACCATAGCCTTTGGAAGACTCTTAGTAAGTGGGTCAGCCAAGTTTTTCTTCATTTCTATGTAGTCAACAGTTATAACTCCACTTTTGAGTAACTGTCTCACCATGTGATGTCTTAGACTCACATGTCTAGATTTTCCATTATATGTTTTATTAGAAACATTATATATCGTTGCTTGATTATCACAGTTAATCAAGACTGCTGGAGATGGCTTCTTCCATAATGGGATTTCTACTAACAAATTTCTAAGCCATTCCACTTCTTTACATGCGTCTGCTAATGCAATCAATTCTGACAACATAGTTGAATCAGATATACAGGTCTGCTTCTTGGAAGCCCAAGATACAGCAGCGCCTCCTAATGTAAATAGCCATCCAGTCGTAGACTTGGATTGTGATTCTACATTGTTCCAGGTTGCATCACTATATCCTTCTATTACAGCAGGATATAGTTTATAAGATAAACCATAGTTTATGGTTCCCTTCAAATAAGCTAAGACTCTGGAAATGGATTTCCAGTATTCGAAACCTGGATTACTCGTAAATCGACACAATACACTTATAGCGTGTGCGATGTCTGGTCTCGGGCAATGCATAGCATACATAAGACTCCCAATAATACTGGAATATTCCAACTGAGAAATGGTACGTCCAGTGTTCTTTTCTAATTTTATACTTGGATCTAAAGGAGTTGGTGTTGGTTTGTCATTATAATGATTATACTTCTTTAGGAACTTCTCAATGTAATGAGATTGCGTTAGTAAAAACTCCCCCGTTTTCCTAATGATTTTAATTCCTAAAATTACATCAGCCTCTCCCAGATCTTTCATATCAAATTTAGAAGATAGAAACTTCTTAGTTTCATTCACACAGGATATGTTGGAACCAAATATCAACATGTCATCAACGTATAAACATATTATAACATAACCGTTGTTATCCGATTTGCTTTAGATACATTTATCTGCATCATTAACAATGAATCCAAATGACAGTGCAACTTTATCAAACTTCTCATGCCATTGCATAGGAGCTTGCTTCAGGCCATAAAGAGATTTAACTAATTTACAAACTTTCTTGGCCTGGGGTTATAAAACCTTCAGGTTGTTCCATGTATATCTCTTCTTCTAAATCTCCATTTAGAAAAGCTGTCTTTACATCCATTTGATGTATGACCAAGTTATGAATTGATGCAAGTGCTATTAAACAGCGTATCGAAGATATGCGAGCCACCGGAGCATATGTATCAAAATAATCAACTCCTTGTCTTTGTTTATATCCCTTAGCAACTAATATGGCTTTAAATTTATCAATGGATCCATTTGTATTCAACTTTTTCTTGAATATCCATTTACATCCTATAGGTTTTGCACCAGGAGGTAAATTGCTTAATACCCAGGTTTGGTTTAGCATTATGGAATTCATTTCATCATTAATAGCTTCTTTCCAGAAATCAGGATCTCTAGAACTCATAGCCTCAGAATAATTTTGGGATCCTCATCGACGTTCATTACATATCTTGTCACATTAAGAACTTCGTCCTTATTGCCTTCTACGAGATATGTTATGAAGTCAGGACCATAGTCCTTTTCTATTCTTGCTCTTTTACTTCTCCTGTGTTCAGTACTATCATCTGGTACTGACACTTCCTTGCTGTTTTGAGCAGGAGCATATTCATCATCATTTGTATCATTAGTCTCAATTGGTTCTGGACTAGATGATCTTAATGGATTCTCAATAGTTTGATTTTCAAAAAATTCTACATCTACAGATTCTATGACTTCTAAGGTATCAAGAATCATAAATCTATAAGTTATACTATTAAGAGAATATCCTATGAAAACACACTTAAAAGCTCTATTACCTAACTTTGGTCGTTTAGTGTCTGGTTTTCTAACATATGCTAAGCAACCCCAAACTTTGAGTCTAGTAAGATTAGGTTTTCTATTAAGCCATAATTCATAAGGAGAAATATTATTCTTTTTAAGTGGTACTCTATTTAAAATGTAACATGCAGATAATATAGCATCTCCCCTTAAGTTATAAGGCAAATTAGAACTTATGAGCATGACATTAACCATTTCTACTAAAGTTCTATTTTTTCTCTCAGCAACACCATTTTGTTGTGGTGTATAAGGGGCGGTACATTGGTGAATAATACCATTTTGTTTCCAAAACAAAGTAAACTCATTTGAAAAATATTCACCACCACGATCTGAATGTAACACTTTAATTTTAATTCCTAATTGTGTTTCGACTTCTGCTTTGTAAATTTTGAATTTATCAAAGGCTTCATCTTTAGATTTCATTAGATATACATAAGCATATCTAGAATAATCATCAATAAATGTTATACAGTATTGGTTACCACCATAGGTGATATGACTTTTCAAGTCACCCACATCACTATATACCAAATCAAGCAAACCAGTTTTCCTTTCAACAGATTTAAAGGATTTCCGATGTATTTTTGCTTGAACACATATTTCACATTTAGAAATAGATTCGAAATCACAATCAGAAATTAATCCTAATTTATGCATATTTCTAAGCGACTTGTAATTAACATGTCCTAATCTACTATGCCATAAATTAACAGAATCAACAATATAAGCAGAAGATTTCTTCATTAGATTCAACTTAATCATGCCGTTACAAGAATATCCCTGTCCAATAAATTTGCTGTTCTTGGACAACACTAACTTGTCAGACTCATACACCATCTTGAATCCTCCTTTGTTAAGAAGGTATCCAGAAATCAAATTCTTACACATATCAGGTACATAAAATACATTGACTAAAGTAAGAACTTTCCCAGAGGTGAATGTCAATTCAATAGTGCCTTTTCCCAGAACTTTGCTTGCAACTTTGTTTGCGCCAGTTACTTCGCTGGATTCTCCGTTATTCTCATCGTAAGTCTTGAATAGATTACGGTCTTTGCAAATATGAATAGTCGCTCCAGTATCGAGCCACCAATCATTATCAATGCCATTAACGGAGTTCGCCTCTTGTACGACAGCCACAAGCTTTTCTTCGACAACATTCGCTTTTTGTTGTTTCTTCCGAAGACGACAGTCTCGGGCATAGTGGCCGGGTTTGTGACAATAGAAACAGTCACCCTTCCTTTTGTTCTTGGAATTAGTGCCTTTCCTTTTAAACTGTGTCTCATTCTTAGGCTTCAATTTATCGTTAATTTCAACATTATTAGCCTTAGATTGAGACTCAGTTTGCGGATTATCATCTAATTCGCGTTTACGAGAATCCTCTTCAATACGAAGATGACGCTGTAAACCGTCTAAATCATAATCCGTCTCCGCATGTTTTAATTTTTTCTTGTAATCATTCCAAGAATTTGGGAGCCTCGAAATAATAACTCCAACAACAAAAGATTCAGGGAGATCAATACAGACATCTTTAAGTTGATTTACCAACAGAAGTATTTCACTTACTTGTCCAATTATGGACTTGTTGGTGACCATTTTGAAATCCATAAAATTGCATATAAGAAATTTTTTATTACTTGCCTCAGAGATGCGATAAATTGCTTTCTGGCGCAGTCCAGAGTGCCTTTGCGGTGTCCAAGGTCCTGTGAGCATTGTATATTGGAGTAGACAGTGCATTTAGAATGTTGCCTCTGCATAGAAAATCTTCCTCTTTTCGCTTTGCCCTTTTAGCGTTTAGTTCTGCACTATCCTTATCGGTTTCCTCCAGTATTTTCTCCAATCCATCTTCGAGAATATGAAATAATTTGACCGTGATCAGAAAGAATTTCATAGTCTCTTGCCAACGAGTGAAATTCTCTCCATCAAATCGCTCTAACTTCGTGAAATGCTGATTCATTACTTGCCGCGCACTCAAACCTTCCATGGTTGAAGCTATTGTCTGAAAATTTGTTGGGGATATTGTTGTTTGAGACGCCTTTTGGAGGAGTAGAATCTGCCGTACTTCTGACTTCAAGGATTTGCGGAGCAAATTCTTTCAGACAATAGTTCAACCCACCAGGTACAAAAGGGTTATCGAACTATTGACTTCAGGATTCAATGAAGCCTTGAAACAGCGTTATCGGATTCAAAGTTTGTACGACTTTGATCCGACCAAGAACACTCTGAGATTTGATTGCTGATGATGCAATTTAGATTATAGAATTGAAGAGCAAGAAGAAGATAGCAATTCTGCAACACTTTCAGAATTGAAACACTATAAAAGCGTTTCTGACAGAACCGTTTTGCAATAGTACAATGGCGTTGCAGAATATCTTAGTAAGAAGAAGATCGGAAATTGATCATTTCAAATGATTTTGCGCAGTTGTTTATATAGGTGATGAGAGGAGGCATCCAGTAGCCAAGCGTTGCAATTGTTTAATTGCAACAGTCACTTCTGTTCGATATTGAACATATGCATCAGTACAGTTTTGCAACGCTTCTGAAGCGTCGCATCCGTTTGGCTTGAAACCAATCAACTGCCCAAAGTGTCACCGGTCGACCGTTTTCAAACAGAGAACAAAACGGTCGACTGGTTGAGTTTTGGCCTATCGACTGATTTGTTTCCGCAGCCTAATGGATCACGAGACCCCAAGAGCCCCAAGGCCCATCTTTAGACATTTTAAATATTATTATCTATGTCAAGCTCATGCTAAAGGCCCATTGCCTTATCTCTCCTTCTCTTCTTTCTTTTGATATCATGTATCAAGCTTTTACCTATATAGAGACAAACTCCTTTATATTCTACAATGTAGGACTAATCCCAACACCTTATCTTCTTCCATTCTTGCTTCCCTCTTCAAAAACAAACCCATATCCCAAACTAATATTGAAAATTTACAACAGGTGGGACTATTTTGGTTTAAAGAAAAATAAAAGTATATGAATTGTGATTGCCACTTTGTCAGTTTGTATTGTTTTCCTACGGTTTACAGTTATAAAATAGAAAGCTCATATCAAAAGAGCTAAAGGTACATTGGTTGGTTCCTTGAATTTTTGTCCAATTTTGGTACCTTACTATTAAATTCGGCAGCTCGGTATTTTGTTGAATGATGATTACTGATAAAATCCTAATATCATAGCGCTAATTTTACTCGGTTGGCTGATAAATTTTGATCATCACAACAACCATATCTAAATTTCAATTTCGTCTTTGATCAAATTTGTCCATACACACGTCCAACGGATGTGCCTAATGTACTGGTTTATTTAACAAATAAATATTTTCCCTTCAATTCTATTTGTAAGTGTTTTACAAATATTTCCTTTCAATTCTTATTTGGCTTTCCAAATATTTCCTTTATAAAATCCTTTGATTTTATAAATAGTTTCTTTTATAAATTCTATTTATAAATAAATATTCCTTTTATAATTCTATTTACATTCCAAGTAAATATCCCTTTTTATCCTTCTATTTACTTTCTAAGTAAATACCCTTTTATAAAATTCTTTTCGTTTTATAAATATTTTATTTCAATGCACAGTTTGAAATCTTCCTTCTATATAAAATCTTTCGATTTTATATAATATTTTATTTCAGTATTTCTTCCGGTATTTAACAGTACCAAATAACAAGACCATTGTCATTAATAATCAATCACAGATTATACATCACAATATATGAACAAAACAGTATTATAAATATTGAGGAACCCAGTTGGGTCCCTACAACCTGTTTCCCTGCATCACAGATGTTAAACAACATGAATATAAAATTATTCTGATAACAGAATCAATATTCAATTAACGATTTATATATATATATATATATCGCTATCTATACTTTCAACCAATACACAAGCAATTCAACCAAATAGTTAACACACAGCAATCAACAAATGATTAACAATTCTAAAAATACGTTATAAAAATATAACTGTTCAGAGTTGGTGAGTTTTACTCACATTGGACTATTATCGTTAGAAACGATTAACTGTCTTTGATTTGATTCAAGCGTTCTATTTTTCTGAAACTCTAACGAACTCTGAATCATTCCCAACTCCCACCGGCTTGTAGTATTTTTCGATACAGTCCCATCGGTACCTGTTTCGTCAATTTCTGATACCGTATAAGATTGTTATGAATTCTACAATTTTATACAACTATTTAAATAGTTTTAAATTTAAGATTTTTGTTGTTGGGCTTTACCCAATTTACCACCAGCCCAAAACGATTTAAATCGCACCAACAATTTACCTTCTCTCTGCTCGTTCACCACTCCACAACAACACCCAATTCGATTTCAACTGTTTCGGCGTCCCTATGGCTTTGATCTCCACCACCGCCACTTAAGGAAATCGAATGCCACCCTGTCACTCAAACCTGATGCGCCTTCCCCTGATCTACCCACGCCCCCAAGCACAGCTTCAGATGGTAGGCCAGTTCACCAAAAATTGGAAGCAACCGGCTCCCGTTAGATCCATTTTCCGATCATCGTGAATGACCGAGTTCGACCAGACTGACCTCAAAACCTCCCTTTCGTCTTTGTTTACCCTTTCTCTTTAGGGTACACCATCTATGATCTACTATTTTGCCAGAAATCGCCTGAAAGCGAACCCAGTATTACCCTGACCATCACGCCCTAGAGGCCATCCCCTTCCATCGCAACACCTCCGACCACCCTAACCCAAAATCATCGACTCCCTCTTCCTTTCTGCTTCAGACTACTAGACTCCTCGACCATCATAACTCCGACAACAGCAGGCCTAGGTTTCGCTATAACATTTTCCAGCGACAAAAAGTATGTTCGAACCAATGGAAATGTACACTAGTAGGTAGAGAACCACGATACAAACTAAAAGATACTAATCCTGAGATTTATAGATTTTTTTGAGTAATCTGTTTTGATTTTTGAGGAGAACCATTTTTCTGTGGATGAAGAAATTTGAGTGATGCGGAAGATACTTTGACCAGAGGAACTTTAGGTTTAGAGATAGTGGGTGTATTTATAGAAAAATTTTAATATATTTTTATTTGAATATTATATCGCATTTTAATGAATCGTTACTTTTATTTATAGTTTAAAAATCCACACGATCACATATGATACCTAAAAATCACGAAACTGGACATGCAGCTATAGTTTGACATTACGCTCCCAACGAAAATGGTTTCATCGAATTCCGACTCCGTTTGCTCACCCAGCGTATTTTTAAAGGTCAAATTATCGACTGTATTTCACATTAAAATCCCGTACGGCCACATACTGACTTCAAAAATCACGAAACTTGACATCTAACAATAATTTAACATTGCGGATCCAACAAAATTAGTTTCGTCGAATTCTGAGGTCGTTTGCAAAACTGGCTATTTTTAAAGCTCTAAATAACCCTTTTAAATATATAAATATATTTAAAAACAATTAAATTTAATATTTAAAAATAAATATTATCGTATATAATCACAATGGAATACCATAGCTTCAAAATATTCCTATATGAATTTCTAACTTGATATTTCATCATCAGAGTTAGATCGATATTCGGTTTATATTTAAATCCTTTTATAAATCGTTATAAATTATAAAGGAATTCCACAGCGTCTTTTCTAAAATTTGATTTGGACATAAATCAAAATCTACACGACGAAATCCCGATTTTTCTCTTCCACTAGAAAAATATACTTCACCAGCTCCTAACGTTTCTTATTTCACAGAAATCCGATTTAAAACAGACCCTGTACATTCAGTTGAAGTTCAAATCGCTAAATAGCGAACTGTCGCGCCATTTCAAGCTCGATTATAATTATATTATAATTTATACATTTAACCATCGTTAATTAAATATATTCGTTATCGTAATTCAATTTTAAACTGAATTATATATTTTGAATTTCCCAATTCACACCATATCGCCATTTCTGCCCAATCTGATTATTTCATAATTAAATATATTATTTCATTATTATTTTAATTAAATATTCACTATTATTAAATTCAAAGACCATTAAATCCTCTTAATCACTATTTTAAATAATTAAATAAATAAATTATTATATCGCTGAAAATGAGGGTCATTACATTCTTCCCCACTTAAAATAATTTCATCCTCGAAATTGCTAACGTAGAAAACAAACCCTATCGACTGGTTAGAACTTATTTGTTCATTTCTTAACTTCAGTTTCAACTAAACCAATTTAATTTCAATTAAATATTAATTAATTCTTATCAACGAAAATTTTCAAAAATCCTGAAAATTTTCTAACACCTTAACTTTTCAAAAAATTTCACCAGCACCTCCTTTGTACTGGTCACTAGCTCAATCCCCAACTCGCCTCTCTAGGCCTTCTTCAACCCAAAAGAAAATCAGACAGCCAAGCGGCTTGCAAATTTGGCTCATCAAAATCTCATACCTAATATATAATAAAACTAGTACCTTTTTGTCGGGCATATCATTATATCCTTTACATCTGCTGCTAATTCAGCATATACCAATGTCATCCCAATTAAACTCCAATCACTTTTATCTCCAACAAAACCATTCGCTTATATCCAAGCCAAATTCCACTTTGACTTGATATTATTCCATTTCAATACAACTTCCACTTAACTGGTTTTAACTCACTTTCAATTTGCCTTCACAAGTTTCTATTTAAATTTGTTTTTAATACAAACAGTCTATTCCTGGGGAATTTTAAACAGCTTCGCTTTTCAAAATTAAATATCTCCTTGTTGAAATTCAATACAACTTGTTTTTCCCAAAACAAATTCAAAACAGTGTCTCTGGTAGTAATCCGTCACTTACAAACTCGAAAATGAACACTGATGATGTGGCCAGCATCATCAGGGTTATTTCCCAGCTACTGAAGTGAGTTCAATACTATATCACCTTTCAAAATCATTTATAAACACTTCTATTTTGAAATACATTTCAAAATATCATTCACACTGCTTGTAAAACAATTTAAAATCTCCGAGGATTTTAAAATTCTCATATATT
Source organism: Allium sativum (assembly GCA_030737875.1). Classification (NCBI taxonomy): domain Eukaryota; kingdom Viridiplantae; phylum Streptophyta; class Magnoliopsida; order Asparagales; family Amaryllidaceae; genus Allium; species Allium sativum. The sequence goes on from CM060919.1 coordinate 664,138,090, forward strand.
TAATCCATGTTCATTTACAAACACTTATTCAAATCACAACACTTACATCACAACGGAAATAAACAATAGTTATATAATCCTGAAGCCACCTGCTCCAGCTCTTCAAGTATGTCTACAAAATCCTGACTACTTAACTGCCCATACAAAATTGGGCACCTAAGAGTTTAGGGAAAACAAAACAAAATAAACTCCGGGTCAATCATGAGACTGGTATGAGTAAAACAGTTTAAAACAGTTCGAACAAGTAAACGATATCTCATAAGACCACGCCGTATAACGGATCGGGTTTTTCCCTTATGAGAATCCAAAATATCTTTATATCAAAAACCCTTTTGGTATTATAATAATGTCTATCAACCACAATATAATAATCATCTAGCAGAAACGCTTTCATTTCACGTTCTACATATATAATATACAATCAAAACCGCAAGCACGTATTGGGTAATGGATTTCCAACTATGACAAGGTATGGAACCACATTTCGCTCGTGTACCTCTAGAAAGGAATACACTGGGTTAAACAAGAACATCTTGCAACCCGGCCACACATGACCGACCACTCATTTCGCTGAATGTATTGAATGTATATCACCAACGGTTGGGATCAGCAACCGTTTCCCGAATGGGACAACATCGACAATAGATTTTTAGAAGTAAATGAAACTCTAGATCAGGTGATTATACACCCTAATAGGTGCCACCTACATAGCTATGCTGCATGCCCGATTTATTTCATTTCCCGTTAGTGAGGCTAGAGGCCACGCTTATCTCTGACAGATCACACATTTATTCACTTTGAATGTCACATCGTCTTACCCACCAAATCACAAATTGATTTCCCCAAAAATACCACGGGTATACAGCTAAGAGAAACAAATTCCTCCGCCACCAAACGTAAATACGATTGAAGAGATCAACTTACGCGATCTATTAAATATACTCTGTCAGATATTCTTCCATACAGGTCGCCTTGGGACTGGACAAACCGAAGGCACTATTAAGTACAACCATCTTAGGCAATCTTTACCTAAGATTTATACAACAGACCTTGCACTTTACTCCGTCTTCAGTTATCTTTGGCATATATGATTCGCAACGCTTATGCCAATACGGAGTGGTTCTTCGGATAATAATCCAACCGATCTCTCCATATTAACAACGTTAAAATGGTCAAAAACTTCGATAGTCGGTGAGTTAACTATCAAAGAAAAACACGTGCACAAACAACGATATTATTTCCAGATGGAAATTATATCGATCAATCATCATTTAACATTTATCTCTTTAATTCATTATTTTACTTATCTCCTGTTTCATATATTCTAAATTCTTATTTTCTTTTATCAGAAAACATTTCTGATCCTTATTTGGAAAATATTTCCAAAACTCCTTCACTATCAAACCTTACCATTCCTTAGTTAAGAAGGAAGTCAATCAAGTTGGGGTATAATTACCTCTCAGACCTTAACTGAACAACGTTTTAACTTTGAAATAGTCAAAGTTTATATTTTAAATCTTTAACAAATTCCTTACGTAACTCTCGGATTCTACTTACGAATCCACTTCTTTATTGAAAACATTTGATTTTAACGATAACGTTATTATCCCTACTTCCGAAATATCTAACTACAATTATAACTTTATTCTTTAATGTGAATAAATAAATAAACACCTAATTTATAAATAAATAAATCTTGATTTAAACACCGGAAATTATAAGTACTTTCCCGAATTCGATATAATCGAATTCGACAATTAACTCTCTTCGAGTAATCTCTATTTGATTAACTCACTTCGAATAACTAATATTCGATTACTCTTTCTTTCGAATAAACGTTATTCAATAATCTCTTTTTTCGAATACTATATTCGATTACTCCTTTTCGAATAACTTAATTTGATTAACTACTTTCGATTAAACTAATCGATAACTCCTTTCGAATAACTAAATTCGATTAACTCCTTTTTACTCGATTCGAATAACTAATATTCGATAACTCCTTTCGATTAAAATAATCGATAACTCCTTTCGAATAACTAGATTTGACAATTCCTTTTTACTCGATTTGAATAACTAATATTCGATAACTCCTTTTAACTCGATTCGAATTACTAATAGTCGATAACTCCTTTTAACTCGACTCGAATAACTAATATTCGAAAACTCCTTTTAACTTGATTCGAATAATTAATATTCAATAACTCCTTTTAACTTGATTCGAATAACTAATGTTCGATAACTCCTTTTAACTTGATTCGAATAACTAATATTCGATAAATCCTTTTAACTCGATTCGAATAACTAATATTCGATAACTCCTTTTAGCTTGATTCGAATAACTAATATTCGATAACTCCTAATTCGACTAACTCTAATCGATTTATTCTAATTCGATTAACTCTATTTGATAACTCTATTGGTTAACTCTAACTCTAACTGGTTAACTCTTACTGATCAACTCTAACTGGTCAACCCTAATTGATTAACTATAACTGGTTAACTCTAACTGATCAACTCTAACTGGTTAACTCTAACTGGTCAACCCTAATTGATTAACCATAACTGGTTAACTCTAACTCATTTACTCTATTCGATTAACTCTAATCGAATAACTAATATTCGACTAACTCATTTCGATTAACTCCTTTTTGATTAACTCTTTTTCGATTAACTCTTTTTAGTTAACTCCTTTGATTTATTCCTTTGAATTATCTCCTTTGATTAATTCCTTTTAATTAACTCCTTTTCTATTTGTTTACTTAACAAATAACTATCCCCTTTCCAATTCTATTTATTTAACAAATAAATATTTCTTTTATCTTTTCTATTTATTTAACAAATATTTTCTTTTATATTTGATTTCACAAATATTTCCCTTTATATTTGATTTCACAAATATTTTCCTTTATATTTGATTTCACAAATATTCCTCTTTCTATATTATTTATTTAACAAATAAATATTTTCCCTTCAATTCTATTTGCAAGTGTTTTACAAATATTTCCTTTCAATTCTTATTTGGCTTTCCAAATATTTCCTTTATAAAATCCTTTGATTTTATAAATAGTTTCTTTTACAAATTCTACTTATAAATAAATAATCATTTTATAATTCTATTTACTTTCTAAGTAAATGTAATGACCCGCATTGGCAGGGGTATTATAATTAATTTATTTAATTATATTAATGGTGATTAGTGAATTTAATGATCGTTGAATTAAATAATGGTGAATATATAATTAAAATAATAAATTAAATAATATATTTAATTCTAAAATAAACAGAATTGGCTGAAATGGCGATATGGTGTGAACTGGATCATCTGTGATATTTAATTCAGTTTAGAATTTAAATTTGAATAACGAATATATTATGTGAACGACAGTTTGAACGTATAATTATATTATAATTAAAACCGAGCTTGAAATGGCACTGCAGTTCGTTAATTGGCGATTTGAACTTCAACTGAATATACAGAATTCGTTTTAAGCCGGATTTCTGTGAAACAAGAAACGTATGGAGCTGGTGGAGTATATCTTTCTAGTGGAAGAGAAAAATCGGGATTTCATCGTGTAGATTTTGAGATATGTCCAAATCAAATTTTAGAAAAGTCTCTGTGGAATTCCTTTATAATTTGCAATGCTTTATTTACGTTATAAAAGGGTTTTCAATATATTTGAATATCGGGTTTGAATTTAGACAAGGTTCTTTTGGGAAGTAGTGATAATTTAATTTTTGAATTTTACTGTAATTTTTAATTAATTAAATAAGCAACTTTTTATTTGGAGTATTTTGCACCCTGTAATCAACATTTTTGGGTTTCACAATATGAGTTAATCTACCGATATTTTTATATTTTTGAAATCGTGGGACATTGCTCGTCTCACCGATATTTTTATTTCTGTCTGTAGCAGTCCCTAAGTGAAAGGAATTCTATGTAGCGGGGTTCGCTAATATAAATAAGAAAAAAGGAAAAATATCCAAACCCCTTTTATTTCTAAAGGTTGCGTGGCCAATTTCTCTCCTTAAAATAGTTGGTGGCCCAGATAAATACAACGATATGATTTCTTTCTATAAATACGTAACATTTTTCTGCTAAAACCTAATTCATTCCTTATCCCGATCAGAAATAGGCCGCCACCATCCCTAAATGCTAAATCGCGAAATGGAGTCTTAGGGAAATCCTCAAGAAATTCAAATAAAAATCTTCACGGAGATTTCGAAAGAAAATCTCCTTGGTTTCATTCACCTATGCTCTTCGATCCCGTCCGTGTTCTTCTGGGTGCGTGAGCCTCTGAAACCCGCGAGAATGGATCTGTGCGGACGTGTGTTCGTTGAGATGGAGCGTGACTTTATGTGATGGGAAGAAGGGTGCTTTAAGTGGGCATTCGAAATGTACTGGAGTTGCATCAGGGATTAAAGGAGGGAGTTGGTCTTGGTTGTACTGACGCGAAGTGTGTGTCAAGTGCTGAATGGTGGAGCAGGGTGCACTGTGTAGTGCGGGTTGATGTATGGGTATACTGGAACATTTCATGCGGGTTTGGTAGAGTGTTGATGGCATGAAAAATACAAGTGAACGTGAAGATAAATGTGTGAATAGGGTGTATGAATGGTGATGTGATGTCACCATGATATGTACATTGAAGCTGAAACAGTAGAAGGAGGAGAAATGAGGAGCAGGAGTTTAATTAAGGAATGGGTTTAATTCGTGAATTGTTGGTGAAGGCAGGATGGAGTTGATGGATTCAAAATCTTGAAATGACAATGTCTATTTCTGTTGATGTTGGTCACGAATAGAGAGGGAGTTCGAGTGTCATGTTTTGAGTATGGGTGTAAGCTTGACGGTTGCTGTGTAATCGGAGATGACGTATGCAAGTGCTCCATTGGTGATGATGGGGTAAGGGTACTCACAAGTGCTTCATTAGTGATGATGGGGTAAGGGTACTCAGGAAGATGGACGACACTGTTCATAGTGGATAGCAAAGTGTTAAGATGGACCGACGTTTGTATGAGGAATCCGACGAAAACTGGCACATGGAAATCGTATCAGAAATCACTACGAATACAGACTGGTTGGAATGATTCAGAGGTCGTTGGAATCTATGGCGAAGGAAAACGCCTGAATTGAGCTATCAACCGCAAATCGTTATTTAACGGTTAACGCACAACTGTGAGTAAATCTCACTAACTCTGAACAGTTTAAAATTTCATGTTGTATTTTTAGAACTGTTAGATATTGGCTGATAGACTGTGTGTTGGCTGTTTGATTGAACTGCTAGTCAGTTAGTTAAATTTCTGTATTGATTCTGTTTAACAGAATGTATCATATAGAACTGAAAGTGATGTTATCTATATTGTTTAACATCTGTGATGCAGGGAAACAGGTTGGAGGAATCCAACTGGATTCCTCAACATTTATTTTACTGGTTTTCAAATATTGTGATATATGATGTGTTATATAATCTGTTATGGATTATGTGTGTTGGAATGATGTTGATCATTGTTATTCGATATTTTAAATACCATAAAAGACCCTGGGATGTAAAAAGAATTATTTCAATGTATATTGAAATAAAAGGGATTTTATAAAATCAACAGATTTTATAAAAGGAAATATTTCGAAAATAGATAAAAGGGAAAAATGTTTTTAAAACGAATAGAGTTTTATAAAAGGGAAATCATTTGTTAAGTGAAGAACTGTTACTAAAAGTAAATCTTTATAAATGAATAGTTTATTCGAATAGAATAAAGGAGTTAATCGATGTTAGTTAATCGATTAGTGATAAAGTTAAAAGGAGTTAATTGATGTTAGTTAATCGATTAGTGATAAGGTTAAAAGGAGTTAATCGATGTTAGTTAATCGATTAGAGAATAAAGTTAAAAGGAGTTAATCGATGTTAGTTAATCGATTAGTGTTAAAGTAAAAGGAGTTAATCGATGTTAGTTTAATCGATTAGAGTTAAAGCAAAGGAGTTAATCGATGTTAGTTTAATCGATTAGAGTTAAAGCAAAGGAGTTAATCGATGTTAGTTTAATCGATTAGAGTTAAAGCAAAGGAGTTAATCGATGTTAGTTTAATCGTTTAGAGTTAAAGCAAAGGAGCTAATCGATGTTAGTTAATCGAATATAGTTTATTCGAATAGAAAGTAAAATGAGTTAATCGAATATAGTTATTCGAATAGAAAGTAAAATGAGTTAATCGAATATAGTTATTCGAATAGAAAGTAAAATGAGTTAATCGAATATAGTTATTCGAATAGAAAGTAAAATGAGTTAATCGAATATAGTTATTCGAATAGAAAGTAAAATGAGTTAATCGAATATAGTTATTCGAATAGAAAGTAAAAGGAGTTAATCGAATATAGTTTATTCGAAAGGAGTTAAGTGAATAGAGTTAATCCAATAGTGTTAGTCAAATAGAATTAATCCAATAGTGTTAGTCCAATAGAGTTAATTGATAAGGGTTAATCGAATAGAGTTAAGTGAAAAGAGTCAATCGAATCTAGCTATTCGAAAGAGGGTTAAGTAAGGAAGTTAGTAAAGGGATATAAAGTGAACTTTGTCTATTTCAAAGTTAGAAATGTTGTTCAGTTAAGGTCTGAGAGGTAGTTCTACCCCAACTTGATTGGCTTCGTTTTTAACTAAGGAATAGTTAAGGTTCGGCAGTAAAGGAAATGGTTTGAGTTGGCATCGCGATGGTTTGTTTAAACATCTGTCTAAGTCCAATGAAGAAGCTTTGGAAATGTTTTCCAAAGAAGAAACCAGAAATGTTTTCTAATAAAGAAAACAAGAAATGGAAATGTTTTCCATTGTTAATAACGTATATTTTCCAAATTTAGAAAATAAGAAATACTGAATATTGGGAAACATGAGATAAGTAAATTTATGAACTAAGGAGATGAATGTTAAATGATGTTTGATCGATATAATTTCCATTTGGAAATAATATCGTTGTTTGCACACTTGTTTTTATTCGATAGTTAAATCACAGACTATCGAAGTTTTGAACATTTTAACGTTGTTAATATGGAGAGACTGGTTGGATTATTATCCAAAGAACCACTATGTATTGGCATAAGCGTTGCGAATCATATATGCCAAAGGAAATTGAAGATGGAGTTATGCAAGGGCTATCTTGTTTACAGAATAGTGCCTTCGGTTCATCCTGCTCCTGGATGACTTGTATGGACGGATGTCTGACAGAGTATTTCTAGACGATCACATATATTGATTTCTCCAACCGTACCAAGAGTGGAAGCGGAGAAGGAAACTTCTTTTAGCTAACACATAATGTGTGGTTGAGGACATCAATCGGTGATTTGATGGATTTGACCATGTGGCAGTCAAAGTGAATCTAGTGTGATGATAAAGCGTAGCTTCTAGCCTCACATCCGGTAAATGACAGAAATCGGGCAGGCAGCATGACTAAGTCGGTCGCACCGAAGTAGGGTGTATAATCACCTGATCTAGAGTTTCGTTTACTTCTAAAAATCTATTGTTGATGCTGTCCCATTCGGGAAACGGTTGCTGATCCCAACCGTTGGTGATATACATTCGATACACTCAAGCGAAATGAGTGGTCGGTCATGTGTGGTCGGGTTGCAAGATGTTCTTGTTGAACCCAGTGTATTCCTCTCTAGAGGTACACAAGCGAAACGTGGTTCCATACCTTGTCATAGTTGGAAATCCATTACCCAATACGTGCTTGCGGTTTTGATTGTATACTATATATGTAGAACGTGAGATGAAAGCGTTTCTGCTAGATGATTATATATACTGTGGTTGATAGACATTATTATAATATCAAAAGGTTTTTGATATAAAGATATTTTGGATTCTCATAAGGGAAAAACTCGTTCCGTTATGCGGCGTGGTCTTATGAGATATCGTTTACTTGTTCGAACTGTTTTAAACTGATTTACTCATACCAGTCCCATGACTGACCCGGAGTTTATTTTGTTTTGTTTTCCCTAAACTCTTGGGTGCCTAAATTTGTATGGACTGTCAAGTAGTCGGGATTTTACAGATACATTTGAAGAGCTTTGAGCAGGAGGCTTCATGATCATATAGCTATAGTTATTTCCGCTGTGTTGTAAGTGTTGTACTTTGATAATGATATGTATATTCAAGTACAGATTTGTATTTCAAAGTTATGTTATGAAATATATTTATTCGTTCCGCTGTGAGGTTCGTGTTACTCTGATGTTGTGTTCTTCTTCTTCTTTTATTCTAAGTTTCTATCTTATCTATTCTCACCCTCTAATTTCTTTCATTAATTACCGGGATTTTTCGGTGTTTTGGTTATCGACATCGAGTTTATGTCGATAACCAAAGTCGCTCAAAATCCGGGTCGTTACATTTGGTATCAGAGCCAGGTTAAGAATTACTTGGCTCTGTGGCGTGACTCGGTAGAGATAGGGTTAGTAATACCCTAGACTGAGATTGAGTTTATATATACGAGTGAGCATATATATTATTGATATAAAAATTGTTTTATATTGTGGTGATTCATTGGTTGAGTTGTTTGCGGATTCTGGTCGATCAGTTTGATCCACTGTATCGGTAGGAGTTACTAAACACTTGAATACGATGGGTCGGCACGGTATGTTTTGAAAAGAGGGTAAATTAAAATAAGTTTACCCAAGGTATATCTCGATATAGAGAAGATATATATATCAAGATTATAATATAATGGATAAATTGGTTGTTATTATAATCGAGTAAGATTATAAATTTAATGGTTATGTAAATAATCGATCAGAATTCATATAAGTGAAATACGTGAAATCAGATAAGTTAAATCTGAATTTAAACCAGGAAATGGAATTAAAAACTCTAGAGAATTGGATAAGTGTTTGTAAATGGATTTGAATTGAAAATAAGGAAAATTTAAGATTCTGGGAGATTTTAAATTGTTTTACAAGCAGTGTGAATTATATTTTAAAATGAATTTCAAAGTGGAAATGTTTAGAAATGGTTTTATAGTATTGAACTCACTTTGATTACTGGAAAATAGATTCTGATGATGACAGCTGCATCATCAGTATACATTTTCGAGTTGTAAGTGACGAATTACTACCAGAGATACTGTTTTGAATTTGTTTTGGGAAAGACAAGTTGTGTTGAATTTCAAAATGGGATTTATAATAAAGAATGAATAAAGAAAGTTTGAAATAGAAATTGAATATAGAAATTCAAAGGGAGTTTGAATATATGAAATTCAATGGAATTGAAATAGAAATTGAATATAGAAATTCAAAGGGAGTTTGAATATATGAAATTCAATGGAAGTGATATAGAATTTGAATATAGGAATTAAAATGGGGTTGAATATAGAAAATATAAAGGAATTCAAATATAGAATTGGAATATATGAAATTTGAATATAGAAATTCAAATGGGAATTATAATATAAATTTTGAATAGAAATTGAATAGAATTAACTAAGTCGAAGAGGAATTAGTTAATCGAGTTTTGAATTTGAAGTTGAACTTTGAAAGGTGAATTGGATTTGTAAATGGATATTCGAAATCAAATATAGAACTTAAATTTGAAATTTGGATTCAAATTAGTTAATAAGCAAGTTAAAATATATTTGAACATGTCATGTTCAAATGTAGAAGTGAAATAGACTAAAGAGTTAATTAACAAATTAATTATCGAATTGAGTTAAAATGATCAGGTATAGTTAAAATAGATTGGGTAGGTATAAATATACGGGAGGCAGGTTTGGAATATAGTATAGAAGTGAAATAAATAGAATGCTCGACGAAAAGGTATGTATTTAATTCATATATGAGATTTAATGCGTCGTATCGGCTAGCCGCTTGGCTTTTTCTTTTTCTTTTGGATTGGTGAGGGCCATGGGAGGCTATTTGAAATATCCCGATGCTCCTGGTACAAAGGAGGTTATGGCGAATTTTTCCGGGAATTTAAGGAGTTAGAATATTTTTGAGATAATTTGATAGTTAGAAATCAACGTATCGATATATATATAAGTCGATAAGGAAACGAACTTAGAAATAGAATGGTATAATCAAAAGAGAAGTCTAGAATAAAATCTAGTAAGAATAGAAAGAGAAGTGTATACGTGTTTAAAAGTGAATAAGTAGTTGTATGGTATTGGTTATTCGAGTAAGTAGTCATATCTGTTTTGACGTTATAAATGTTATTCAGTCAAGGTCTGAGAGGTAATTATACCCCAACTTGATTGATTTCATTATTAACAAATAAATAGTAAGATTTCAGGCTCGAAGATCAATGATGAATAAGAGTTAGTTGAATATAGTATTTGGGTTGTCGTAACGATGTTTTACACAACATCCGTTTTAACCCAAATAAGTGTAAGCTTTGAAATAGAATAATAAGAATATTTCCTAAGTATAGAAATAAATGAGATCGAAAAAGAGATAAATAATTGGAGTATTTTCCAATTATAAATAGCATATATTTTCTAAAGTTTAGAAAATAAAGGAAGGCGATATTCGGAAATGTTTTCCAAATAACATAAAAGGCCAATATGGTTATTGAAAATATTTGGTTAATAAATATTGATAAAGAAATAGAGAAGTGATTTAACTAATGGAATATTGATTATGGGCTCAGTTGAATTTCAAAAAGGAAAATTTGATTTTTGAAAAGAGTAAACTGTTTAAAAACTCCCAGGGAAAGACTGTTTGAATTAAAAACAAATTTAACAAAAATTTGTGAAAGCAAATTTGAATTAAAGTAAAGTCAGTCAAGTGGTAACTGAAGTTGAATTGAAATCGAATAAGATTGGATTTGTGAAATTAGAATCCGAAATGGTATTGGATTGAGGAGTTAAGGAATTGAAAATCAAGAATTGAACTTGAGTTGAAATGGGATTTGGCTTGGGTATAAGCGAATGGTTGTGTTGGAGATAAAAACTGATTGGAATTCGATTGGGATGACCCTTGTATCCGCTGAATTGATAACAGGTGGAAAGGATATAATGATATACCAAAAAAAAGGTACAAGTTTATATTTCTATTGGATATAAGATTTATGAGCCGAATTGGCAAGCCGTTTGGCTGTTAGATTTTCTTTTGGGTTGAAGATGGCCCAGAGAGGCGAGTTGTGGTTTTACCGATTGACCAGTACAAAGGAGGTGCTAGCGAAATTTTTCGAAGAGTTAAGGCGTTAGAAAATTTTCAGGATTTTTGAAATTTTTCGATAATAGGAATTAATTAATAATTTAATTGAAATTAAATTGGTTCAGTTGAAACTGAAGTTAAGAAGTGAACAAATATGTTCTAACCAGTCGATAGGGTCGTCCTCTACTTTTTAGCAATTTCGAGGACGAAATTATTTTAAGTGGGGAAGATTGTAATGACCCGCATTGGCAGGGGTATTATAATTAATTTATTTAATTATATTAATGGTGATTAGTGAATTTAATGATCGTTGAATTAAATAATGGTGAATATTTAATTAAAATAATAAATTAAATAATATATTTAATTCTGAAATAAACAGAATTGGCTGAAATGGCGATATGGTGTGAACTGGATCATCTGTGATATTTAATTCAGTTTAGAATTTGAATTTGAATAACGAATATATTATGTGAACGACAGTTTGAACGTATAATTATATTATAATTAAAACCGAGCTTGAAATGGCGCTGCAGTTCGTTAATTGGCGATTTGAACTTCAACTGAATATACAGAATTCGTTTTAAGCCGGATTTCTGTGAAATAAGAAACGTGTGGAGCTGGTGGAGTATATCTTTCTAGTGGAAGAGAAAAATCGGGATTTCATCGTGTAGATTTTGAGATATGTCCAAATCAAATTTTAGAAAAGTCGCTGTGGAATTCCTTTATAATTTGCAACGCTTTATTTACGTTATAAAAGGGTTTTCAGTATATTTGAATATCGGGTTTGAATTTAGACAAGGTTCTTTTGGGAAGTAGTGATAATTTAATTTTTAGAATTTTACTGTAATTTTTAATTAATTAAATAAGCAACTTTTTATTTGGAGTATTTTGCACCCTGTAATCAACATTTTTGGGTTTCACAATATGAGTTAATCTACCGATATTTTTATATTTTTGAAATCGTGGGACATTGCTCGTCTCACCGATATTTTTATTTCTTTCTGTAGCAGTCCCTAAGTGAAAGGAATTCTATGTAGCGGGGTTCGCTAATATAAATAAGAAAAAAGGAAAAATATCCAAACCCCTTTTATTTCTAAAGGTTGTGTGGCCAATTTCTCTCCTTAAAATAGTTGGTGGCCCTGATAAATACAATGATATGATTTCTTTCTATAAATACGTAACATTTTTCTGCTAAAACCTAATTCATTCCTTATCCCGATCAGAAATAGGCCGCCACCATCCCTAAATGCTAAATCGCGAAATGGAGTCTTGGGGAAATCCTCAAGAAATTCAAATAAAAATCTTCACGGAGATTTCGAAAGCAAATCTCCTTGGTTTCATTCACCTATGCTCTTCGATCCCGTCCGTGTTCTTCTGGGTGCGTGAGCCTCTGAAACCCGCGAGAATGGATCTGTGCGGACGTGTGTTCGTTGAGATGGAGCGTGACTTTATGTGATGGGAAGAAGGGTTGCTTTAAGTGGGCATTCGAAGTGTACTGGAGTTGCATTAAAGGAGGGAGTTAGTCTTGGTTGTATGACGCGAAGTGTGTCAAGTGCTGAATGGTGGAGTAGGGTGCACTGTGTAGTGCGGGTTGATGTATGGGTATACTGGAACATTTCATGCGGGTTTGGTAGAGTGTTGATGGCATGAAAAATACAAGTGAACGTGAAGATAAATGTGTGAATAGGGTGTATGAATGGTGATGTGCTGTCACCATGATATGTACATTAAAGCTGAAACAGTAGAAGGAGGAGAAATGAGGAGCAGGAGTTTAATTAAGGAATGGGTTTAATTCGTGAATTGTTGGTGAAGGCAGGATGGAGTTGATGGATTCAAAATCTTGAAATGACAATGTCTGTTTCTGTTGCTGTTGGTCACGAACAGAGAGGGAGTTCGAGTGTCATGTTTTGAGTATGGGTGTATGCTTGACGGTTGCTGTGTAATCGGAGATGACGTACGCAAGTGCTCCATTGGTGATGATGGGGTAAGGGTACTCACAAGTGCTTCATTAGTGATGATGGGGTAAGGGTACTCAGGAAGATGGACGTCACTGTTCATAGTGGATAGCAAAGTGTTAAGATGGACCGACGTTTGTATGAGGAATCCGACGAAAACTGGCACATGGAAATCGTATCAGAAATCACTACGAATACAGACTGGTTGGAATGATTCAGAGGTCGTTGGAATCTATTGCGAAGGAAAACGCCTGAATTGAACTATCAACTGCAAATCGTTATTTAACGGTTAACGCACAGCTATGAGTAAATCTCACTAACTCTGAACAGTTTAAAATTTCATGTTGTATTTTTAGAACTGTTAGATATTGACTGTGTGTTGACTGTTTGATTGAACTGCTAGTCAGTTAGTTAAATTCCTGTATTGATTATGTTTAACAGAATGTATCATATAGAACTGAAAGTGATGTTATCTATATTGTTTAACATCTGTGATGCAGGGAAACAGGTTGGAGGAATCCAACTGGATTCCTCAACATTTATTTTACTGGTTTTCATATATTGTGATATATGATGTGTTATATAATCTGTTATGGATTATGTGTGTTGGAATGATGTTGATCATTGTTATTCGATATTTTAAATATCATAAAAGACCCTGGGATGTAAAAAGAATTATTTCAATGTATATTGAAATAAAAGGGATTTTATAAAATCAACAGATTTTATAAAAAGAAATATTTCGAAAATAGATAAAAGGGAAAAATGTTTTTAAAACGAATAGAGTTTTATAAAAGGGAAATCATTTGTAAAGTGAAGAACTGTTACTAAAAGTAAATCTTTATAAATGAATAGTTTATTCGAATAGAATAAAGGAGTTAATCGATGTTAGTTAATCGATTAGTGATAAAGTTAAAAGGAGTTAATCGATGTTAGTTAATCGATTAGTGATAAGGTTAAAAGGAGTTAATCGATGTTAGTTAATCGATTAGAGAATAAAGTTAAAAGGAGTTAATCGATGTTAGTTAATCGATTAGTGTTAAAGTAAAAGGAGTTAATCGATGTTAGTTTAATCGATTAGAGTTAAAGCAAAGGAGTTAATCGATGTTAGTTTAATTGATTAGAGTTAAAGCAAAGGAGTTAATCGATGTTAGTTTAATCGATTAGAGTTAAAGCAAAGGAGTTAATCGATGTTAGTTTAATCGTTTAGAGTTAAAGCAAAGGAGCTAATCGATGTTAGTTAATCGAATATAGTTTATTCGAATAGAAAGTAAAATGAGTTAATCGAATATAGTTATTCGAATAGAAAGTAAAATGAGTTAATCGAATATAGTTATTCGAATAGAAAGTAAAATGAGTTAATCGAATATAGTTATTCGAATAGAAAGTAAAATGAGTTAATCGAATATAGTTATTCGAATAGAAAGTAAAAGGAGTTAATTGAATATAGTTTATTCGAAAGGAGTTAAGTGAATAGAGTTAATCCAATAGTGTTAGTCAAATAGAGTTAATCCAATAGTGTTAGTCCAATAGAGTTAATTGATAAGGGTTAATCGAATAGAGTTAAGTGAAAAGAGTCAATCAAATATAGCTATTCGAAAGAGGGTTAAGTAAGGAAGTTAGTAAAGGGATCTAAAGTGAACTTTGTCTATTTCAAAGTTAGAAATGTTGTTCAGTTAAGGTCTAAGAGGTAGTTCTACCCCAACTTGATTGGCTTCGTTTTTAACTAAGGAATAGTTAAGGTTCGGCAGTAAAGGAAATGGTTTGAGTTGGCATCGCGATGGTTTGTTTAAACATCTGTCTAAGTCCAATGATGAAGCTTTGGAAATGTTTTCCAAAGAAGAAACCAGAAATGTTTTCTAATAAAGAAAACAAGAAATGGAAATGTTTTCCATTGTTAATAACGTATATTTTCCAAATTTAGAAAATAAAAAATACTGAATATAGGGAAATATGAGATAAGTAAATTTATGAACTAAGGAGATGAATGTTAAATGATGTTTGATCGATATAATTTCCATTTGGAAATAATATCGTTGTTTGCACACTTGTTTTTATTCGATAGTTAAATCACAGACTATCGAAGTTTTGAACATTTTAACGTTGTTAATATGGAGAGACCGGTTGGATTATTATCCAAAGAACCACTCTGTATTGGCATAAGCGTTGCGAATCATATATGCCAAAGGAAATTGAAGATGGAGTTATGCAAGGGCTATCTTGTTTACAGAATAGTGCCTTCGGTTCATCCTGCTCCTGGATGACTTGTATGGACGGATGTCTGACAGAGTATTTCCAGACGATCACATATATTGATTTCTCCAACCGTACCAAGAGTGGATGCGGAGAAGGAAACTTCTTCTAGCTAACACATAATGTGTGGTTGAGGACATAAATCGGTGATTTGATGGATTTGACGATGTGGCATTCAAAGTGAATCTTGTGTGATGATAAAGCGTAGCTTCTAGCCTCACATCCGGTAAATGACAGAAATCGGGCAGGCAGCATGGCTAAGTCGGTCGCACCGAAGTAGGTTGTATAATCACCTGATCTAGAGTTTCATTTACTTCTAAAAATCTATTGTTGATGTTGTCCCATTCGGGAAACGGTTGTTGATCCCAACCGTTGGTGATATACATTCGATACACTCAAGCGAAATGAGTGGTCGGTCATGTGTGGCCGGGTTGCAAGATGTTCTTGTTGAACCCAGTGTATTCCTCTCTAGAGGTACACAAGCGAAAGGTGGTTCCATACCTTGTCATAGTTGGAAATCCATTACCCAATACGTGCTTGCGGTTTTGATTGTATACTATATATGTAGAACGTGAGATGAAAGTGTTTCAGCTAGATGATTATATATACTGTGGTTGATAGACATTATTATAATATCAAAAGGTTTTTGATATAAAGATATTTTGGATTCACATAAGGGAAAAACCCGTTCCGTTATGCGGCGTGGTCTTATGAGATATCGTTTACTTGTTCGAACTGTTTTAAACTGATTTACTCATACCAGTCCTATGACTGACCCGGAGTTTATTTTGTTTTGTTTTCCCTAAACTCTTGGGTGCCTAAATTTGTATGGGCAGTCAAGTAGTCGGGATTTTACAGATACATTTGAAGAGCTTGGAGCAGGAGGCTTCAGGATCATATAGCTATAGTTATTTCCGCTGTGTTGTAAGTGCTGTACTTTGATAATGATATGTATATTCAAGTACAGATTTGTATTTCAAAGTTATGTTATGAAATATATTTATTTGTTTCGCTGTGAGGTTCGTGTTACTCTGATGTTGTGTTCTTCTTTTTCTTCTATTCTAAGTTTCTATCTTATCTATTCTCACCCTCTAATTTCTTGTAACAACCCGTGTTTTCAACAACCGGTAATAATGGAAATCGAGGCAGAATTTAATTCTAAAATCTGAATCAAGGGAAACGGGCTATGCCATTGCGTTCGTCTCGGAAAAATACGCGAAATAGAGTCCGAGTTTTCGGAAATCGGAGTCCGTATGACCCAGTTAAAGCCCATTGAAGTTTGCAGAAAATTCCTAAGTAAAAACAGATTTAAATTTTAAATCAAAAACAGAAATTAGGGCAAACTGGCGCAGGCGGGAAAAACTCCCACCCAGGACCCCATGTCGACAGGCCTGTCGACAGGGGTCTTAGCATGTCGACTGCCCTGTCGACAGCCCTGTCGACAGGGGGTGCCCGGCTGTTTAGCCTGGTGCACCATTTCTGATTAGGGTTGGGTCTTGTGGCCTGTTTCTAGAGAGTTCCGAGATCTGATGGACCTAATTGAATCTAGGGTTAATCCTATGGCCTAAAAACACTAGCCTAATCTATAAATAAGACCCTAACCTACCTTAAATCACTCATTATTCATTCTAGCAACAAAACTATGGCAAAATCCAAACTCTCATGGCCTCCACCCTCTTCATACAATTCCTAAATTAATTCCTAAGTGATTTTCCATGCATACAAGTATATTTAGGCTTGTATGATCCTCCTTAGCTTGCATTAAAGGCTTGTTTCTCTATTGGCATCATAAAGGAGGAGTCTTGATCAAGTTTGCTTGCATTTGGGGGTTTTAATTAGTTGCATAAGGGGTTTCTTACAATTGCTATACTCATTTGAGTCCGCATAAGCATTGTAAGCCCTCTTACCTTCATTTTAGAAACTCTAAAGTTAATATGTGATGCAAGTTGGGATTTATGTATGTTTATTAAGTTATGCATGTTTATGCAAGTTTGCTAAGCCATGATTTGCAAGTTTATTGAGTTATGCATGTTTATGCAAGTTTGCTAAGCCATGATTTGCAAGTTTAACAAGTTATGCATGTTTATGCAAGTTCACTAAGCCATGATTTGCAAGTTTATTGAGTTATGCATGTTTATGCAAGTTTGCTAAGCCATGATTTGCAAGTTTATTGAGTTATGCATGTTTATGCAAGTTTGCTAAGCCATGATTTGCAAGTTTATTGAGTTATGCATGTTTATGCAAGTTCACTAAGCCATGATTTGCAAGTTTATTGAGTTATGCATGTTTATGCAAGTTTGCTAAGCCATGATTTGCAAGTTTATTGAGTTATGCATGTTTATGCAAGTTTGCTAAGCCATGATTTGCAAGTTTATTGAGTTATGCATGTTTATGCAAGTTTGCTAACCCATGATTTGCAAGTTTATTGAGTTATGCATGTTTATGCAAGTTCACTATGCCATGATTTGCAAGTTTAACAAGTTATGCATGTTTATGCAAGTTCACTATGCCATGATTTGCAAGTTTATTGGGTTATGCATGTTTATGCAAGTTCACTATGCCATGTTATGCATGTTTGACAAGTTATGTATGTTTATGCAAGTTCCATATGCTATGCTAGGCAAGTTTAACATGTTATGCATGTTTATGGTAATATGCAAGTTCACTATGCTAAGTTATGCAAGTCTAACATGTTATGCATGTTTGTTGTGAGATGCAAGTTCATCATGTATGTTATGCCAAGTTCCCTCTCCCTATCCTTTATGCGTTATTACGAATATGTAAGCGATAGAATGACGTTGGGGGGTTTGGGTAAACTTAAAATACATGAAAATATAAGATTGGGAATTTACCTATTAAGTTAGGTCTACCCCTTGGGAATTTACCTATTAAGTTAGGTCTACCCAAGCATTTGTTGACTTGTAATTATGTTTGGAAATAAAGTGGACATGACACTTAGAAAACATAAGTGTGGCCAACTCGAGGTTGGGTTGAGTTTGTAGCGTAATTCTACCCGGAACCGACCGGCTTAACTAGTGGCTACAAACAATAGGATCCAATGTGAGAAGTTGGTCATGTGGTGCCAAAACCCGAGGTTAGACTAAGTTGTGGTGTAAACCTACCCGGACCCGCCCGGCCTAACTAGTAACCACAACAAGGTCTAATGTGAGAGGTTAAGGTGCATTAAATTAATTAATGCCTCATGATTAGGGTTAAGTCAGGGTCCACTAATACTTAACCAATTTGGGGATTCGAGGGATTGAAATGGGGTTAAGTGGTGAAACTGTTGGTTACGCTTAACTAGTTTAATCCATGATTAGTGAAGGGTTAAATCACACTTAACCCTCTTAGGAAACCCTAGCAACGTGGTCTGTTCTAACAGTAATCCCAGTTTGGTATCATTCACAACCCTAGAAGCTAGGCTAGGGCGGGGCACGATTACAGGACGGATGTAAGCGACCAAAAAGCGATGGCTGAGTGGTACAGCGGTGCGGGTCCAGGTGGGCTACGGACGTGCACGTAGTCCGGTGTTGGACAAACTCGAGGCACGGGTACCAGTAGGTTAGGGCTGTGCATTATTGCTTAAGTGTCTGGGGTTGACACCCGAGGGCTTGATACACCCAAAGGTGGACCCAGCACAGACTAGCTACAACCATATGTGGGCCATATGGACACCAACACTTGACGTGTTAAGTTTATAGGGAGCCGATCGACTAGACCGTTGGGCTGGACCTTATATTAAGGTCACTTCATGTTATTGGATTAAAGCTTGGGCCAAGGGATCAATACCTGTTATGTTGGTTTGCTAGTACACCGTGGTGCAAAACTTAACCTTTTTTTATGCGATGACACCTCTATCTATCTTGTAGTTGATTTATCATGCCAGTATGTTGTTATTTATGATCATCTCAGTTTCCATCATGATGTTAATATTATTAGTTTATAGACTGATCGTAGCAGGGCTTACTCAGTCTTTTTGACTGACCTGTTTTCTTTCGCCTCTTTTCTTCCGTTTCCCCCCCCCCCCAGGTTCTCAGGGAGGGAATACTGGAGCCTAGCTTGGATTTTAGCTGCTTCCTTGGATAGCTCAAGTATGCTTTGGACTTGAGCCGCTATGGTTTATCACTCTTATTTGGGGATAGTACTTATGTATTTCAGTTTATCAGATGATGTATTTATCTAGACTTGTAATTTTGGGAAATTGACATTTTTATGTACCAGACTTGTGTTTTGAAATGGTTTAAAAATCTTCCGCTGTTTTATCTACTTACTCTGTTTATTTACATATATATATATATATATATATGTCATGTCCTGCCTTGCTATATCATTATGCATGTTTACCTTGTTTTAAAAACGCCCCACCAAAGTCAGAGTTGCTTGCAAGAGCCACCCTGGCTGAGGTGGGGTGTTACATTTGGTATCAGAGCATATGGTTTACGAGAAGGGATAAAAAGGTTTTTAAAACTTTTGAAAAACTATTTTCAAAACCAAGTATTAAGTATTTTCCAAAGAAAAGTCTAGTTATTTTTAAAAGGCTATTCCCCAAAAAGCCATTAGCACTATCCTTTGATCCCTCGTTTGAACTCTTTTCTTTTCGTTTCCAGCATGTCTGATAATCTCATCTTGCCCGAAGGGGTAATAATACCCGATTAGTTTCGTCGGTACTTGGAAGTCACGGCACCGGTCCCGAGTGTCTCTAATGTTGTCTTTCCAGTCAAGGCCGCTGTTCCTCCTCCTCCTTCCGTAGCTGATATTCCTCTTCTCCCTCAGCCTCCACAAGCGGATTTTGCGGAAACTTGTAAGAACTTTAAGATGATGGGTGGCAAGAATTTTAGTGGAACAGAGACTTTTGTAGAGGCAAGGAATTGGTTGAAAGAGACCGAAGATCTTTTAGCCACCTTTGATATAGGTGACCGCAGGAAGGTTTTATTGGCAGTATGGTTGCTAAAGGAAGAAGCTGCACGTTGGTGGGTAGTCACCACCGCTACTAGGCCAATTGAGACTTGGGATGACTTTAGGGGAAGGTTTGGACTAAGGTTCTTATCACTAAAGCAAGGGGACATGACTATTAGGGAATACATAGATAAGTTTAATCAACTGACTCGTTTCGATTTAGACTTGGTTAATACAGCTCAGAAGAAGGCCCTACACTTTGCTCTAGGATTAAACGAGCCATTACATGGCTTGGCCATGTCTCATATACCCTTGGGGGCGACTTTCGAGAATTTGGTGAATATGGCCCTACTTCAAGAAGAAGATAACAATGACAAGAAAGAGGTCAAGGCGAATGAGTCTCAAGGCAAGAGATTAAATTCCGGGAAACGGGGCAAGAATAACAACAACCGCAAGGACAAGCCAAGAGGGAATAGGAAATGCAACTTCTGTGGTAAAGTTGGACATATAGCCAGGGAATGTAGGAAGAAGAAGAGAAAGCGGGGCGAATGCTTTCATTGTGGTAAGTTTGGACATCTCAACAAGGATTGCCCAAGGAAACAAGGGCAAGGTCAGACTCAGTGTGCAGGACTATCTGGAGGGCGAATTCATCCCCTCAACACCGTTCTTCCAGCTCATGATAGAGGTGGTGTTTCTGTTGAAAATCTTGTTTACATTTTCTGATTTTTCCTGTTCATACTTTGTTTGACTCTGGCACATCGCATAGTTTTATTTCGTCTGATCTAGTCGAAAGTTTGCACCTAAGTACTAGTCTAGTTGATGATCCCGTATGTGTTTCAAATCCAATTGGGGGTTCTGCCCGTTTGTCTGTGGTCTGAGTGGATTTGAACATTTCTATCTTGAGTATAGAATTCTCGTGGGATGTTTATATTCTCGGTTTCCGGGGATATGGGTTGGCTTTGGGCATGGAATGGTTGTCCTGTTTTGGAGCCATTCTGGGTTTTTGTATATAGGGTTGTGAGGCTCATGACTCGCCTCGGTAATACCCTAGAAATTTCTAGCAACCCTATGGGTCCCGTCATGTTAGGTTATCTTGAATCCCTCAACTCGTCTATCGATAGTTTGCAATCTGTGAGGGTGGTCCGAGAATATCCTGATATCTTGGGGGAAGTAAAGGGGTTACCCCTAGACGTGGGATAGATTTCCGCATCATCTGGTTGGTAGTACCAAGCCAGTTTCGTGGCCGGTTAGGCACATGACCTCACGAGATGAGAGTTAAGAAAGTAAGTCAAGGAGTTGCTTGAGAAGAACTTCCTGAGACGAGGCATTTTCGAGTAGGGTGCTCCAGTAGTATTCGTTACTAATGTGGACAGTTTGCTTCGCTTATGTGTTGATTATCGTGGGAAGAATAGACAACCGTTACCAAGGATCGATGATTTGTTTTGATCAGCTTGTAGGAGCATCTGTTTTCTTTTGATCTAGCTACCGGATTCCATCAGCTTAGGATGGCTGAGGATGGAATTGACAAGACTGCGTTTAGGACTCTAGATGGATTTTTAGAATGGCTAGTCATGCTATTTGGTTTGACTAATGCACCCGCATATTACGTGAACTTGATGGATAGGGTGTTTAGGGAGTCCTTGAACAAGTTTGTCATGGTCGTCATAGACGATATTTTGATCTCCTCAAAAGAACGAGGAAGAACATGTTATACATCTCAAGGAGGAGACGGATACGCTTAGAGCCACCAGTGAAAGGTCAAGTTCTCCAAATGTCACTTTGGAGGAAAGAAGTTGGATTTCTTGGGCACATAGTTCCTAAGTAAGGCTTAGCGGTGAATTCCGCTAAAGTGGTTGCGGTTTAAAACCGGAAAACTCTGAGGAGGGCAATTGAAGTAAGAAGCTTTCTCCGTTTGGCTAGTTAGCATTCCCTGAGCTGAGACTTACTCTTCGGGATCAAGAAGGGGGTTTCACAGGAAGAAGACCCGCAGTTAGTCAAGAACATGGACCAGTTGATTCGAGGCGAGATGTTAAGTCACCTCGCTAGATATATTATAGATGACAAGGGATAACTAAGGCGCGATGAGAGATTATGTGTTCCTCGAGTGGAAGACTTGGTAAAGAAGGTTCTTGAAAATGCGCATCACCCTAGGAGGTGGCCGAGTTGGTCTCGGGATGCATGTTGTGCCACCAAGTTAAGGCCAAGTCATAGAAGCCCAGTGGGCCATTACCTCTATTGGGGGGGTTCCGCAGGGGAAGTGTGAAAACATTTCGATAGATTATGTGGATGGACTACCTAGATCAAAGAAAGGGAATACGAGTATGTGGGTCATAATGGGTAGACTCACGAAGAGTGCTCATTTCAGTCCGGTGAAGAGCAAGAGGACTGCGCCATGGTTAGCAACGGTTTACCCTCAAAAAGTTGGCCAGTTTTGAAATGGCCTACAGGAAGCCAGGGGTAGGCAACTGAATCTAGGTATGGCCTATCACTCATAGGCGGATGGTTCATTTCGATTAAGCATGAGTTATAGAAAATCACGTTTATAAGGGCAATTGGCAACGTGGATTGGTATTTTCAAGAAAATTCTGCTGCATGGAATACTTTATAGTAAGTAGACGAGATCCAGGATTCACTAGTGAATTTTGGAGAGCTGGCATGAGATCATGAGGTTATAGTATGTTTAAGCCAAGTATACAGAAGGAAGAATAAGTGGAAAAGAAAGACGAGAGGCGATAATGAAATGAGTTCCAACTCGAATTTGGGAAATAGGAGTTAGGAAACCAAGAAATTATGAAGTAAAAGACGGTCAAAGCACAGTGGAATTAAACTCAAGGAAACGTAACTAAGAAGAGTGAAGACTAGATACGCGCATCATATCTCTTTTTAAGAGTGCATCCTTGATCCTTGTTTTCCGGTGGAGCTTGCTTGCAAGTTATCTTTTGTATATATCCTCTCGGTCCCATTCTCGATCTTATTTCTGTTGTAAACTCCATAAGGGGGTTAAGACTCATCGGTTAATACTATATGTCAAAGTTTGAATGGATTTCTTGTAATCCAAAAAGGAGTTCATCTAGTTCATCTAGTTTATCGTGTTTATCTTGTCATGAGAACCTTAGGTAGAAACCCTTTGGATGAAACATGTGTTTGAGACATGTTATGTTTGATGGTTGCAAGTGGTTGCAAGTGTTTGCAAGTGGTTACTCGTGGATGCATGATACACATTAGGCACTAGATCGGCTCACACACTCCTCATATTGCATGTGCATGAGTGTTTATGCTTATTCTTGGATGAAATTTGTATGCTATCACATGGATGTTGCATATGGATGAATGTTATGTGCACTCATATAGATACTATGAATTTAGGAATTTGCATACATATGGATTCATTTCACTGACATACATGTGCATTAAGGAGGTTTACTGTATCAGTAACCGCCTGATTAACATACATATGCATCAAGGAGGTTTACTGTATCAGTAACCGCCTGATTTTTGCATTAGGTAAGTACATATACACACACTTTTGCATATGTTCATACCACATTTAGAATCCTTTAAGGACAATGATTGCTCGTGGATGATGTTTTGAGTAGATGGATGTTGGATGGTAGGATATGTTCTTCCTAACTTGAAGATTTCGGGGACGAAATCCTTTAAGGAGGGGAGAATGTAATAACCCGTGTTTTCAACAACCGGTAATAATGGAAATCGAGGCAGAATTTAATTCTAAAATCTGAATCAAGGGAAACGGGCTATGCCATTGCGTTCGTCTCGGAAAAATACGCGAAATAGAGTCCGAGTTTTCGGAAATCGGAGTCCGTATGACCCAGTTAAAGCCCATTGAAGTTTGCAGAAAATTCCTAAGTAAAAACAGATTTAAATTTTAAATCAAAAACAGAAATTAGGGCAAACTGGCGCAGGCGGGAAAAACTCCCGCCCAGGACCCCATGTCGACAGGCCTGTCGACAGGGGTCTTAGCATGTCGACAGCCCTGTCGACAGGGGGTGCCCGGCTGTTTAGCCTGGTGCACCATTTCTGATTAGGGTTGGGTCTTGTGGCCTGTTTCTAGAGAGTTCCGAGATCTGATGGACCTAATTGAATCTAGGGTTAATCCTATGGCCTAAAAAAGCCTAATCTATAAATAAGACCCTAACCTACCCTAAATCACTCATTATTCATTCTAGCAACAAAACTATGGCAAAATCCAAACTCTCATGGCCTCCACCCTCTTCATACAATTCCTAAATTAATTCCTAAGTGATTTTCCATGCATACAAGTATATTTAGGCTTGTATGATCCTCCTTAGCTTGCATTAAAGGCTTGTTTCTCTATTGGCATCATAAAGGAGGAGTCTTGATCAAGTTTGCTTGCATTTGGGGGTTTTAATTAGTTGCATAAGGGGTTTCTTACAATTGCTATACTCATTTGAGTCCGCATAAGCATTGTAAGCCCTCTTACCTTCATTTTAGAAACTCTAAAGTTAATATGTGATGCAAGTTGGGATTTATGTATGTTTATTAAGTTATGCATGTTTATGCAAGTTTGCTAAGCCATGATTTGCAAGTTTATTGAGTTATGCATGTTTATGCAAGTTTGCTAAGCCATGATTTGCAAGTTTAACAAGTTATGCATGTTTATGCAAGTTCACTAAGCCATGATTTGCAAGTTTATTGAGTTATGCATGTTTATGCAAGTTTGCTAAGCCATGATTTGCAAGTTTATTGAGTTATGCATGTTTATGCAAGTTTGCTAAGCCATGATTTGCAAGTTTATTGAGTTATGCATGTTTATGCAAGTTTGCTAAGCCATGATTTGCAAATTTATTGAGTTATGCATGTTTATGCAAGTTCACTAAGCCATGATTTGCAAGTTTATTGAGTTATGCATGTTTATGCAAGTTTGCTAAGCCATGATTTGCAAGTTTATTGAGTTATGCATGTTTATGCAAGTTTGCTAAGCCATGATTTGCAAGTTTATTGAGTTATGCATGTTTATGCAAGTTTGCTAACCCATGATTTGCAAGTTTATTGAGTTATGCATGTTTATGCAAGTTCACTATGCCATGATTTGCAAGTTTAACAAGTTATGCATGTTTATGCAAGTTCACTATGCCATGATTTGCAAGTTTATTGGGTTATGCATGTTTATGCAAGTTCACTATGCCATGTTATGCATGTTTGACAAGTTATGTATGTTTATGCAAGTTCCATATGCTATGCTAGGCAAGTTTAACATGTTATGCATGTTTATGGTAATATGCAAGTTCAATATGCTAAGTTATGCAAGTCTAACATGTTATGCATGTTTGTTGTGAGATGCAAGTTCATCATGTATGTTATGCCAAGTTCCCTCTCCCTATCCTTTATGCGTTATTACGAATATGTAAGCGATAGAATGACGTTGGGGGGTTTGGGTAAACTTAAAATACATGAAAATATAAGATTGGGAATTTACCTATTAAGTTAGGTCTACCCCTTGGGAATTTACCTATTAAGTTAGGTCTACCCAAGCATTTGTTGACTTGTAATTATGTTTGGAAATAAAGTGGACATGACACTTAGAAAACATAAGTGTGGCCAACTCGAGGTTGGGTTGAGTTTGTAGCGTAATTCTACCCGGAACCGACCGGCTTAACTAGTGGCTACAAACAATAGGACCCAATGTGAGAAGTTGGTCATGTGGTGCCAAAACCCGAGGTTAGACTAAGTTGTGGTGTAAACCTACCCGGACCCGCCCGGCCTAACTAGTAACCACAACAAGGTCTAATGTGAGAGGTTAAGGTGCATTAAATTAATTAATGCCTCATGATTAGGGTTAAGCCAGGGTCCACTAATACTTAACCAATTTGGGGATTCGAGGGATTGAAATGGGGTTAAGTGGTGAAACTGTTGGTTACGCTTAACTAGTTTAATCCATGATTAGTGAAGGGTTAAATCACACTTAACCCTCTTAGGAAACCCTAGCAACGTGGTCTGTTCTAACAGTAATCCCAGTTTGGTATCATTCACAACCCTAGAAGCTAGGCTAGGGCGGGGCACGATTACTGGACGGATGTAAGCGACCAAAAAGCGATGGCTGAGTGGTACAGCGGTGCGGGTCCAGGCGGGCTACGGACGTGCACGTAGTCCGGTGTTGGACAAACTCGAGGCACGGGTACCAGTAGGTTAGGGCTGTGCATTATTGCTTAAGTGTCTGGGGTTGACACCCGAGGGCTTGATACACCCAAAGGTGGACCCAGCACAGACTAACTACAACCATATGTGGGCCATATGGACACCAACACTTGGCGTGTTAAGTTTATAGGGAGCCGATCGACTAGACCGTTGGGCTGGACCTTATATTAAGGTCACTTCATGTTATTGGATTAAAGCTTGGGCCAAGGGATCAATACCTGCTATGTTGGTTTGCTAGTACACTGTGGTGCAAAACTTAACCTTGTTTTATGCGATGACACCTCTATCTATCTTGTAGTTGATTTATCATGCCAGTATGTTGTTATTTATGATCATCTCAGTTTCCATCATGATGTTAATATTATTAGTTTATAGACTGATCGTAGCAGGGCTTACTCAGTCTTTTTGACTGACCTGTTTTCTTTCGCCTCTTTTCTTCCGTTCCCCCCCCCCCCCCCCCAGGTTCTCAGGGAGGGAATACTGGAGCCTAGCTTGGATTTTAGCTGCTTCCTTGGATAGCTCAAGTATGCTTTGGACTTGAGCCGCTATGGTTTATCACTCTTATTTGGGGATAGTACTTATGTATTTCAGTTTATCAGATGATGTATTTATCTAGACTTGTAATTTTGGGAAATTGACATTTTTATGTACCAGACTTGTGTTTTGAAATGGTTTAAAAATCTTCCGCTGTTTTATCTACTTACTCTGTTTATTTACATATATATATATATATGTCATGTCCTGCCTTGCTATATCATTATGCATGTTTACCTTGTTTTAAAAACGCCCCACCAAAGTCAGAGTTGCTTGCAAGAGCCACCCTGGCGGGGGTGGGGTGTTACATTTCTTTCATTAATTACCGAGATTTTTCGGTGTTTTGGTTATCGACATCGAGTTTATGTCGATAACCAAAGTCACTCAAAATCCGGGTCGTTACAGTAAATATCCCTTTTTATCCTTCTATTTACTTTCTAAGTAAATACCCTTTTATAAAATTCTTTTCGTTTTATAATTTTTTTTTTCAATGCACAGTTTGAAATCTTCCTTCTATATAAAATCTTTCGATTTTATATAATATTTTATTTCAATATTTCTTCCGGTATTTAACAGTAACAAATAACAAGACCATTGTCATTATAATCAATCACAGATTATACATCACATCATATAACACAATATATGAACAAAACAGTATTATAAATATTGAGGAACCCAGTTGGGTCCCTCGACCCTGTTTCCCTACATCGTAGATGTTAAACAACACGAATATAAAATTATTCTGATAACAGAATCACTATTCGATTAACGATTTATACATATATATATATTGCTATCTATACTTTCATCCAATACACGAGCAATTCAACCAAATAGTTAACACACAACAATCAACAGATGATTAACAGTTCTAAAAATACGTTATAAAAATATAACTGTTCAGGGTTGGTGAGTTTTACTCACATTAGACTGTTATCGTTAAAAATGATTTACTGTCTTTGATTTGATTCAAGCGTTCTATTTTCCTGAAACTCTGACGAACTCTGAATCATTCCCAACTCCCACCGGCTTGTAGTATTTTTCGATACGGTCCCATCGGTACCTGTTTCGTCAATTTCTGATACCGTATAAGATTGTTATGAATTCTACAATTTTATACAACAATTTAAATAGTTTTAAATTTAAGATTTTTGTTATTGGGCTTTACCCAATTTACCACCAGCCCAAAACGATTTAAACCGCACCGACAATTTACCTTCTCTCTGCTCGTTCACCACTCCACAAAAACACCCAATTCGATTTCAACTGTTTCGGCGTCCCCATGGCTTTGACCTCCACCACCGCCACTTAAGGAAATCGAACTCCACCATGTCACTCAAACATGACGCGCCTTCCCCTGATCTACCCCCCCCCCCCCAAGCACAGCTTTAGATGGTACGCCAGTTCACCAACAATTGGAAGCAACCGGCTCTCGTTAGATCCATTTTCCGATCATCATGAATGACCGAGCTCGACAAGACTGACCCCAAAACCTCCCTCTCGTCTTTGTTTAGCATTTCTCTTTAGGGTACACCATCTACGATCTACTATTTTGCCAGAAATCGCCTGAAAGCGAACCCAGTATTACCCTGACCATCACGCCCTAGAGGCCATCCCTTTCCATCGCAACACCTCCGACCTCCTTAACTCAAAAGCCTCGACTCCCCTCTTCCTTTCTACTTTAGACCACTAGACTCCTCGACCATCATAACTCCGACAACGGCAGGCCTAGGTTTCACTATAACATTTTCCAGTGACAGAAAGTATGTTCAACCAATGAAAATGTACACTAGTAGGTAGAGAACCATGATACAAACTCTAAGATACTAATCCTGAGATTTATAGATTTTTTTGAGTAATCTGTTTTGATTTTTGAGGTGAACTATTTTTCTATGGATGAAGAAATTTGAGTGATGCGGAAGATACTTTGACCAAAGGAACTTTAGGTTTAGAGATAGTGGGTGTATTTATAGAAAATTTTTAATATATTTTTATTTGAATATTATATCGCATTTTGATGAATCGTTACTTTCATTTATAGTTTAAAAATCCACACGATCACATATGATACCTAAAAATCACGAAACTGGACATGCAGCTACAGTTTGAAATTACGCTTCCAACGAAACTGGTTTCGTCGAATTCAGACTCCGTTTGCTCACCTAGCGTATTTTTAAAGGTCAAATTATCGACTGTATTTCACATTAAAATCCCGTACGGCCACATACTGACTTCAAAAATCACGAAACTTGACATCAAACAATAATTTAACATTGCGGATCCAACAAAATTAGTTTCATCGAATTCTAAGGTCGTTTGCAAAACTGGCTATTTTTAAAGCTCTAAATAACCCTTTTAAATATATAAATATATTTAAAAACAATTAAATTTAATATTTAAAAATAAATATTATCGTATATATTCACAGTGGAATACCATATAGCTTCAGAATATTCCTATATGAATTTCTAACTTGATATTTCATCATCAGAGTTAGATCGATATTCGATTTATATTTAAATCCTTTTATAAATCATTATAAATTATAATGGAATTCCACAGCGACTTTTCTAAAATTTGATTTGGACATAAATCAAAATCTACACGATGAAATCCCGATTTTTCTCTTCCACTAGAAATATATACTTCACTAGCTCCTAACGTTTCTTATTTCACAGAAATCCGATTTAAAACGGACCATGTACATTCAGTTGAAGTTCAAATCGCTAAATAGCGAACTAACGCGCCATTTCGAGCTCGATTATAATTATATTATAATTTATACGTTTAACCATCGTTAATTAAATATATTTGTTATCGTAATTCAATTTTAAACTGAATTATATATTTTGAATTTCCCCAATTCACACCATATCGCCATTTCAGCCCAATCTGATTATTTAAGAATTAAATATATTATTTCATTATTATTTTAATTAAATATTCACTATTATTAAATTCAAAGACCATTAAATCCTCTTAATCACTATTTTAAATAATTAAATTAATTAATTATTATATCGCTGAAAATGCGGGTCATTACATTCTTCCCCACTTAAAATAATTTCATCCTCGAAATTGCTAAGGCAGAAAACAAACCCTATCGACTGGTTAGAACTTATTTGTTCATTTCTTAACTTCAGTTTCAACTGAACCAATTTAATTTCAACTAAATATTAATTAATTCTTATCAACGAAAATTTTCAAAAATCCTGAAAATTTTCTAACACCTTAACTTTTCAAAAAAATTCGCCGGCACCTCCTTTGTACTGGTCACTAGCTCAAACCCCAACTCGCCTCTCTAGGCCTTCTTCAACCCAAAAGAAAATCAGACAGCCAAGCGGCTTGCCAATTCCGCTCATCAAAATCTCATACCCAATATATAATATAAACTGGTACCTTTTTGTCGGGCATATCATTATATCCTTTACATCTGCTGCTAATTCAGCATATACCAATTTCATCCCAATCAAACTCCAATCACTTTTATCTCCAACACAACCATTCGCTTATATCCAAGCCAAATTCCACTTTGACTTGATATTATTCCATTTCAATACAGCTTCCACTTAACTGGTTTTAACTCACTTTCAATTTGCCTTCACAAGTTTCTATTTAAATTTGTTTTTAATACAAACAGTCTATTCCTGGGGAATTTTAAACAGCTTCGCTTTTCAAAATTAAATATCTCCTTGCTGAAATTCAGTACAACTTGTTTTTCCCAAAAGAAATTCAAAACAGTGTCTTGGGTAGTAATCTGTCACTTACAAACTCGAAAATGAACACTGATGATGTGGCCAGCATCATCAGGGTTATTTCCTAGCTACTGAAGTGAGTTCAATACTATATCACCTTTCAAAATCATTTATAAACACTTCTATTTTGAAATACATTTCAAAATATCATTCACACTGCTTGTAAAACAATTTAAAATCTCCCAGGATTTTAAAATTCTCATATATTTAATCCATATTCATTTACAAACACTTATTCAAATTTCCAAAGTTTTAATTTCAATTCTGATTTAAATTCAGATTTAATTCATTTCGTAACACTTATACGAATTCTGATTGGTTATTTATAACCATTTCACTTTTATAATCCTACTCGATTATAATAACAACCAATATACCCAATATATTATAATCACTCCGATATAAATCCTTTATATCAAAATATAATTTGGGTAAAATTATTTCGTATACCCTCTTCTCAAAACATACCATGACGGTTCATCGTATTCGAGTGTTTATAAACTCCTACCGATACAGTGGATCAAACTGATCGACCAGAACCCATAAACAACTCAATCAATAAATCTCCACAATATAAAACAATTTTATATTGAATAACAAATACTTTCACTCGTATATATACACTCAAACTCAATTTAGGATATTGCTAACCCCATCTCTACAGAGTCACGCCACAGAGCCAAGGTAATTACTTAACCTTAAGCTCTGATACCAACTGTAACGACCCGGAAAATGTCGACCTTGATTACCCGATATACAACATATATCGAACATCAAGAGTCGAAAATACCAGATGGTTAATGAAAGAAATTAGAGGGTGAGAATAGATAAGATAGAAACTTAGAATAGAAGAAGAAGAAGAACATACAACATCAGAGTAACACGAATCTTACAGCGGAACGAATAAAATATAATATACCACATAAACTGAAATCACAAATCTGCATTTGTATATTAGAGTACAACACTTACATCACAGCGGAAATAAACAATAGTTATATAACCCTGAAGCCTCCTGCTCCAGCTCTTCAAGTATATCTATAAAATCCTAACTACTTGACTGCCCGTACAAAATTGGGCACCCTAGAGTTTAGGGTAAACAAAACAAAATAAACTCTGGGTCAGTCATGAGACTGGTATGAGTAAAACAATTTAAAATAGTTCGAACAAGTAAACGATATCTCATAAGACCACGCCGTATAACGGAACGGGTTTTTCCCTTATGAGAATCCAAAATATCTTTATATCAAAAACCCTTTTGATATTATAATAATGTCTATCAACCACAATATAATAATCATCTAGTAGAAATGCTTTCATTTCACGTTCTACATATATAGTATACAATCAAAACCACAAGCACATATTGGGTAATGGGTTTCCAACTATGACAAGGTATGGAATCACCTTTCGCTCGTGTACCTCTAAAAAGGAATGCACTGGGTTCAACAAGAACATCTTGCAACTCGGCCACACATGACCGACCACTCATTTCGCTGAGTGTATCGAATGTATATCACCAACGGTTGGGATCAGCAACCGTTTCCCGAATGGGACAGCATCGACAATAGATTTTTAGAAGTATATGAAACTCTAGATCAAGTGATTATACACCCTAATAGGTGTGACCTACATAGCCATGCTGCCTGCCCGATTTTTTTCATTTCCCGGTTGTGAGGCTAGAGGCCACACTTATCTCTGACAGATCACACATTTATTCACTTTGAATGTCACATCGTCATACCCGCCAAATCACAAATTGATTACCCCAAAAATACCATGGGTATACAGCTAAGAGAAACGAATTCCTCCGCCACCAAACGTAAATACATTTGAAGAGATCAACTTACGCGACCTATTAAATATACTCTATCAGACATTCTTCCATACCGGTCGTCCTGGGACTGGACAAACCGAAGGCACTATTCACTACAACCATCTTAGGCAATCTTTACCTAAGATTTATACAACAGCCCTTTCACTTTACTCCGTCTTCAATTATCTTTGGCATATATGATCCGCAACGCTTATGCCAATACGGAGTGGTTCTTCGGATAATAATCCAACTGGTCTCTCCATATTAACAACGTTATAATGGTCAAAAACTTCGATAGTCGGTGAGTTAACTATCATAGAAAAACACGTGTGCAAACAATGATATTATTTCCAGAAGGAAATTATATCGATCAATCATCATTTAACATTTATCTCTTTAGTTCATTAATTTACTTATCTCCTGTTTCATATATTCTAAATTCTTATTTTCTTTTATCAGAAAACATTTCTGATTCTTATTTGGAAAACATTTCCAAAACTCCTTCACTATCGAACCTTACCATTCCTTAGTTAAGAAGGAAGTTAATCAAGTTGGGGTATAATTACCTCTCAGACCTTAACTGAACAACGTTTTAACTTTGAAATAGTCAAAGTTTATCTTTTAAATCTTTAACAACTTCCTTACGTAACTCTCGGATTCTACTTACGAATCCACTTCTTTATTGAAAACATTTGATTTTAACGAAAACGTTATTATCCCTACTTCCGAAATATCTAACTACAATTATAACTTTATTCTTTAATGTGAATAAATAAATAAACACCTAATCTATAAATAAATATATCTCGATTTAAACACCGGAAAGTATAAGTACTTTCTCGAATTCGATGATTAACTCTCTTCGAGTAATCTCTATTTGATTAACTCACTTCGAATAAATAATATTCGATTACTCTTTCTTTCGAATAAATGATATTCGATAATCTCTCTTTTCGAATACTATATTCGATTACTCCTTTTCGAATAACTAAATTTGATTAACTACTTTCAATTAAACTAATCGATAACTCCTTTCGAATAACTAAATTCGATTAACTCCTTTTTACTCGATTCGAGTAACTAATATTCGATAACTCCTTTCGATTAAACTAATCGATAACTCCTTTCGAATAACTAGATTCGATAATTCCTTTTTACTCGATTCGAATAACTAATATTCGATAACTCCTTTTAACTCGATTCGAATAACTAATATTCGATAACTCCTTTTAACTCGATTCAAATAATTAATATTCAATAACTCCTTTTAACTTGATTCGAATAACTAATATTCGATAACTCCTTTTAACTTGATTCGAATAACTATTATTCGATAACTCCTTTTAACTTGATTCGAATAACTAATATTTGATAACTACTTTTAACTCGATTCGAATAACTAATATTCGATAACTCCTTTTAACTTGATTCGAATAACTAATAATCGATAAGTCCTAATTCGACTAACTCTAATCGATTTATTCTAATTCGATTAACTCTATTTAATTACTCTATTGGTTAACTCTAACTCTAACTGGTTAACTCTAACTAGTAAACCCTAATTGATTAACTCTAACTGGTTAACTCTAACTGATCAACTCTAACTGGTTAACTCTAACTGATCAACTCTAACTGGTCAACCCTAATTGATTAACCCTAACTGGTTAACTCTAACTCATTTACTCTATTCGATTAACTCTAATCGAATAACTAATATTCGATTAACTCATTTCGATTAACTCCTTTTCGATTAACTCTTTTGAATTAACTCCTTTGATTTATTCCTTTGAATTATCTCCTTTGATTAATTCCTTTGAATTAACTCCTTTTCTATTTGTTTACTTAACAAATAACTATTCCCTTTTCAATTCTATTTATTTAACAAATAAATATTTCTTTTATCTTTTCTATTTATTTAACAAATATTTTCTTTTATATTTGATTTCACAAATATTTCCCTTTATATTTGATTTCACAAATATTTTCCTTTATATTTGATTTCACAAACATTCCTCTTTCTATTTTGTTTATTTAACAAATAAATATTTTCCCTTCAATTCTATTTGTAAGTGTTTTACAAATATTTCCTTTCAATTAATATTTGGCTTTCCAAATATTTCCTTTATAAAATCCTTTGATTTTATAAATAGTTTCTTTTTATAAATTCTATTTATAAATAAATATTCCTTTTATAATTCTATTTACTTTCTAAGTAAATATCCCTTTTTATCCTTCTATTTACATTCTAAGTAAATACCCTTTTATAAAATTATTTTCGTTTTATAAATATTTTATTTCAATGCACAGTTTGAAATCTTCCTTCTATATAAAATCTTTCGATTTTATATAATATTTTATTTTAATATTTCTTCTGGTATTTAACAGTACCAAATAACAAGACCATTGTCGTTATAATCAATCACAGATTATACATCACATCATGTAACACGATATATGAACAAAAACAGTATTATAAATATTGAGGAACCCAGTTGGGTCCCTCCAACCTGTTTCCCTGCATCATAGATGTTAAACAACACGAATATAAAATTATTCTGATAACAGAATCATTATTCGATTAACGATTTATATATATATATATCGCTATCTATACTTTCAACCAATACACAAGCAATTAAACCAAATAGTTAACACACAGCAATCAACAGATGATTAACAGTTCTAAAAATACGTTATAAAAATATAACTGTTCAGAGTTGGTGAGTTTTACTCACATCGGACTGTTATCGTTAAAAACGATTAACTGTCTTTGATTTGATTCAAGCGTTCTATTTTCCTGAAACTCTGACGAACTCTGAATCATTCCCAACTCCCACCGGCTTGTAGTATTTTTCGATACGGTCCCATCGGTACTTGTTTCGTCAATTTCTGATACCGTATAAGATTGTTATGAATTCTACAATTTTATACAACTATTTAAATAGTTTTAAATTTAAGATTTTTGTTATTGGGCTTTACCCAATTTACCACCAGCCCAAAACGATTTAAACCGCACCAACAATTTACCTTCTCTCTGCTCGTTCACCACTCCACAAAAACACCCAATTCGGTTTCAACTGTTTCGGCGTCCCTATGGCTTTGACCTCCACAACCGCCACTTAAGGAAATCGAACGCCACCCTGTCACTCAAACCTGATGCGCCTTAACCTGATCTAACCGCGCCCCCAAGCACAGCTTCAGATGGTACGCTAGTTCACCAAAAATTGGAAGCAACCGGCTCCCGTTAGATACATTTTTCGATCATCATGAATGACCGAGTTCGACCATACTGACCCCAAAACCTCCCTCTCGTCTTTGTTTACCCTTTCTCTTTAGGGTACGCCATCTACGATCTACTATTTTGCCAGAAATTGCCTGAAAGCGAACCCAGTATTACCCTGACCATCACGCCCTAGAGGCCATCCCCTTCCATCGCAACACCTCCGGCCTCCCTAACTCAAAATCCTCGACTCCCCTCTTCCTTTCTGCTTCAGACCACTAGACTCCTCGACCATCATAACTTCGACAACGGCAGGCCTAGGTTTCGCTATAACATTTTCCAGCGACAGAAAGTATGTTCGAACCAATGGAAATGTACACTAGTAGGTAGAGAACCATGATACAAACTCAAATATACTAATCCTGAGATTTATAGATTTTTTTGAGTAATCTGTTTTGATTTTTGAGGTGAACTATTTTTCTGTGGATGAAGAAATTTGAGTGATGCGGAAGATACTTTGACCAGAGGAACTTTAGGTTTAGAGATAGTGGGTGTATTTATAGAAATTTTTTAATATATTTTTATTTGAATATTATATCGTATTTTAATGAATCGTTACTTTCATTTATAGTTTAAAAATCCACACGATCACATATGATCACGAAACTTGACATGCAGCTACAGTTTGACATTACGCTCCCAACGAAACTAGTTTCGTCGAATTCCGACTCCGTTTGCTCACCCAGCGTATTTTTAAAGGTCAAGTTATCAATTGTATTTCACATTAAAATCCCATACGACCACATACTGACTTCAAAAATCACGAAACTTGACATCTAACAATAATTTAACGTTGCGGATCCAACAAAATTAGTTTCGTCGAATTCTGAGGTAGCTTGCAAAACTGGCTATTTTTAAAGCTCTAAATAACCCTTTTAAATATATAAATATATTTAAAAACGATTAAATTTAATATTTAAAAATAAATATTATCGTATATATTCACAGTGGAATACCATACAGCTTCAGAATATTCCTATATGAATTTCTAACTTGATATTTCATCATCAGAGTTAGATCGATATTCGATTTATATTTAAATCCTTTTATAAATCGTTATAAATTATAAAGGAATTCCACAGCGACTTTTCTAAAATTTGATTTGGACATAAATCAAAATCTACACGACGAAATCCCGATCTTTCTCTTCCACTAGAAAAATATACTTCACCAGCTCCTAACGTTTCTTATTTCACAGAAACCCGATTTAAAACGGACCATGTACATTCAGTTGAAGTTCAAATCGCTAAATAGCGAACTGCCGTGCCATTTCGAGCTCGGTTATAATTATATTATAATTTATACGTTTAACCATCGTTAATTAAATATATTCGTTATCGTAATTCAATTTTAAACTGAATTATATATTTTGAATTTCCCAATTCACACCATATCGCCATTTCAGCCCAATCTGATTATTTCAAAATTAAATATATTGTTTAATTATTATTTTAATTAAGTATTCACTATTATTAAATTCAAAGACCATTAAATCCTCTTAATCACTATTTTAAATAATTAAATAAATTAATTATTATATCGCTGAAAATGCGAGTCATTACAGAACGATACGAAGCAACTTCGAAGGAAGGCGGTGAAATTAGTCAAAGTTCAGTAGGGCGAGAATGAGAATGACTGTACTCTGGAGACAGAGGAGAGCATTAGAAAGACGTATCCAAAACTCTTCGCCTGGTAAGGTTTCAGTTTCGATCTTGTCTTTCCGCATGCTAGCATTGGTTTGTTTTTGTTCTGCGTGTTTGATTGTTGTATATGATTGGTAGGCATGCGGGATCCTTGTATGTTTTGGGTTAAGAATTTCGGGGACGAAATTTCCTAAGGGGGGGAGAATGTAACGACCCGCATTCTACGCATCGAAGGATCATAGAATATTTATTTATTTCAAATACGAAGTCATATGGTCATGTAACTTTAAGAGACGACTATTGGGGTCATTTCCCATGTTCATGAGTTCAGCCAATTTTCAAATGACCGTTTTGCCCCTAGCTGGTCTTGTTTTGGCCATAACTTTTGATTGGAGAGGAATTTTGACCTGAAACCACTTCCATTAAATTTGGATGATGGTTTAACTCTCCGTAGAGTGGTCACAATAGCCAAACGGACTCACCGTTTGGGAGATATGGCTTAAACAAGTTTCAGATGGTGAAAAACTGCTTAACCGGGCCTAGATTGGGTGATTAGTGAGTGGGCCCATAACCCATTTCGGGATTAGGGTTATGGGGAGGCTGATAGGGTTAGGAAATTCAGTTCCTATCATTTTCCAGCCGCCACTTTTTGTTTCTTCAAGTTTAGCCATGAACTCCACTTTCTAAAACACCCCAAATCACTTTCTAATCGCTAACTAAGCCAAATCTACATCAAATCAAGGAAGATCTTCACCAAATCAGTAATAGGACTGCTGTATTGCCTTGGTATTCGTGCCCAAACAGAGAATTATTTCAGATCTAAAGTTTATTTGTGGCAAAGGTGAGTGATTTACAAAGTTTCTCACTAATTACGGTTAATTAGGGGTAACTAGTGTTGATTAGCGAATTTATACATAAATAAATTCTGGAAAAATATTCATAAGTTCTAAAATATTGTTTTAGACCTCTGTTTAAAGTTTGGGTTAATTTGGTTAAGTTTTGCTAATCATATCATTAGATTTGCCTAAACATGCTTAAGGGAAAATATGGGGTTTTGGCTATGTTTGATCCGTTTTAACCTATCAAATTATTGTTTTGGTGTTTGTGGTCAGTTCTATATGTTGCTATGACTGTATGGTATGCTTTGTGATTAAGTAGAAAAGTTAGAATCGTCGAAAACGCCATCGTATGGCGTAAAACAGTCGCTGGAAGAGTTGCAGGAAATATGCAGGACCCGGATCGGATCGCCCCCCACTTCAACGACCCGACCCGATTGCGAGCATCCGCAAAGACCACGAGCTGCTCCACCTTGAAGGCCACCGGCCAGAAGATCACGACCCGGCCCGAATCACTTCAGAAGCCCACGACCTGAAGACCTAGGAGGATGCACCCGACCCGATCCGATGGGTGAGCACGATCCGACCCGATCTGGATGAACCACGAGCTAGAGGAGGAGCTACCATGCACGAACCGATGGAGGGAGCATGACCCTATCCGACGGAGGGAGCACGAGCAATCCGAATGAGGCTGATGACCACGGGCCGAACCAGAGGAGATACTACGAACCGATCCAAGGAGTTTGGACGCGAGGCATGGGCTATGAGCTAGATGAAGACCGATCCGGAGAAGACCAAAACCCGAGATGCAAAGGTAGTCCAAATGAGAAGTAGAACTCAGGATCTAGATAGGAACCAACGAGTTGACTTCATGAGTTGGACTTTGCTGCAGGACGTGTGCTAAGGGGTTGTTGATGTCTATGACTTTAGATCACTATGTGTAGGGGGTACGTGAACGGATTCAGGACCACATTGGTCTAGGTACGACTAATGGGCTATAGACCAATGAAGCGGGGTCATTTGTAAAGATTTAGTCATGACTCCGTGGGGTAAGCTTGGTGATAGCAGTAGTTGTACAAGCCGAACTCCGTCATTACCTCGATGCGTCTAGTAATCGGAGTAGTGGACATTGTATGCTTTACGCACTGAGTGAGAGATGTGAGGATGGTTTCTATGCTTGATTTGTTTGCCATCACTATGACATGCACATCCCCTCCCCCATTATCTTTACACCACCTGTTTAGTGGAACCTTAGAGTACTATACGGTATGTAGTGCTAACTCTTTGGTTGCAGGTCCAGGATCAGGTATGGTTTAGTATACCTGTTATTATTCTGTTTTGCTGCTTATCGTTCATACCAGACTTTTGTCTGACCCGGAGTTTTATGTCTCTTCTTATTACTCTGGGTTCTCTCACGAGCATACTAGAGACAGGTTAGACGGTGAAGCAAGAGTAGCTGTACCGGAGACGAGCAGGAGGCTTCCACGTATGATATATATAGATATTCTCCCTGTGTCGCTGTGGGTCACTACTTTGGGCATTAGTAGTGTACCTTTCCTTTGCTTTGCTTTAGAGACAGTTCTAAAGTTGTAATAATGATGATGTGGAACATAAGCTGTATTTGGATTTTCCGCTGCTATGATGTTTAGTTTTCAGCTTATGCACTGTCTCGCATGTTTTATGTCAAGTATGTTGTTATTATATTTTATCTCATGTGTTGTGAGACATTCTACAGGTTTTCAATTAGTTCATTCTATTCTTTCCTTTCTTTGGCGACCGTTCCGTGCTAGTCGGGCATGTGTACAGCGCACTTTCGGAGGAAATGCCGGCTGGTGCGGGGCGGGCCGTCACAGCAGGGCTAATCAAGAAACACGGAACTCGGTTGGGAGCTTTCAGATATCTGTCGATGCAGATGCTAAGGTCTGCTTTTATATTGGCTATGGTCCTACTAGACCCCTCCCTCAACTAATGAAATGCACCCAAGAATATCAAGAATGAGAACTGTAACCCCGACCCCCTATGCCCTTCAATTCGATTGGCCAACCTCACCCATAACAAGATAGTAAAGTATATGGTCTTTTGGAGTTCTCCGCCTTTCCGCTTCACGTACTGACTGAAGATGGTAGGTAGACGATGAGTTGATATCACAGGGCACTAACTGGTCTCGCCGAATCACGCTGGTCCATCTTAGTCTTTTGATTGACTCTTGTTTTACAATCAAGGCATACTCATTGGTTCTTCACACGCAGACCTAACCTCTATGAGCACAGGCGTATCATCAGCCACTCATGGAGGGATACCAAGAGTACCCTCACGTCCCTAGAAGCCGCGTGCTTCGTAACCCAGTCCCTTGGAGCCTTATGCATGATCAGATGGACGTTCGCTCCCCCTTGTGCCCTACGGCGTCGTGATGATCTACCATGTTTGGTTATTCATCCCCTATCGCATGGGCTGGTCCAAGCACCTTACCCTTTCGTGTTATTAGCCCTTAAGTCTAATCTTCTAATTATGTGCTTGCTCTATCTCATTAGGTTTTCTTTTTAACTTGGTTATCTCATCCATATTAGTTTTAACTTAAATTACCAAGTTTCTTTTTCATAAGTCTTTCCCTATTTCTTATGTAGCCGCGATCTTTTAATTGTTTGCTTAGTTCTCTTAACTAAGGTTTACTAATAAGCTCAAACACAACTTTCTGTAATTGTTTACTTAGTCCTCTTAACTAAGGTTTACCAACATGACTTTCCATGATAGTTTATTTATTTCTCTTAACTAAGGTTTACTAACAGATTCTCTTTATCGTTTACTTATTAACTTAGTCATCTTAACTAAGGTTTACTAATAAGTTTTCCCTCTTACCCATATAACTTAGGTTTTCCCTATTCGTGGCTTTATTCCCGTTCCCACTGATTACTTAATCTTCAGTTAAATACGGCTTGCATTCTTTCATAAGTTATTTCATCTTTGGATCGATCATTATAACCTACGTTATAATTTTTACTTGTCTTGTAACAAGCTTACCTGTTATCTTCTCATTCATTTATACTCGTATCTGTGGATGTTGCCATAATCCATCATTATTTACTTAGTTTTCTTAACTAAGGTTTGCTACCATTCCCCATTATTACGTTGGTTAAGTTTGTCTATAAGCCTCCGTTTACTTAACCTTAGCACACTTAACATGTTTGTTTCATAACATTAATCTTTTTATTAATGCACTCAACCTCTCACATTAGACATGTTGCTTGCGGTTGCTGGATATACCGGGCGGTTCCGGGCAGACTTCTCTAACCTCGGGTTTTGGGCTTAATGCGCTAACCTCTCACATTAGACTTGTTGTTGCGGTTGCTGGATGTGCCAGGCGGTTCCGGGCAGACTTACACCGCAACTCAATCTAACCTCGGGTTAGGCATGTTCATCTTTTAACTGACCTATACAATTTCAATCTATGTTTTATATGCCTGTTTATCCCAATCCAATAATTCATGTTCACGCTTCTAAACCCAATTTCATGTTTATGGTTCCAATTTGATTTGGATACATAAATTCTACTATGATTACATAATCTCGTACATAGTTATGCCAATAATCCTTATTATATGTTATGCCCAACTTTTCATGTATATAAGTTATACTTAATCATACCCAAATTAATTGTTCTTTAGAGTCATCAATAATTCATGTCAACCCTCATTCTTATTGCATAAATCCCAATTCAACTTATAATCCCATATGTCTAAATCTTCAATTCTAACTTTTCTTATGTACATATAGTTCATTCATAAATTCTTGATTCAACATACCCAAGCATATCTAATCGTTCTTAATTTTAAGCGCACACATTTTCTTTCATGTTCTAGGTTAATATATATGCCAATTTCCCCTAATTTCCCAATCTTAGGTTATGTTATATGTTATTCCACAATTCCCCAATTCATGAATTATGCCCAAAAATTCATCTTACAAGTTTTTCAATTTCCCAATCACAAATTATTTCCAAATTCCCAAACATCATTTTCACTATTCTAATCTTTGTTCTTACGCATGCTTGGATTAGGCTCGAAGTTAGCCTAATCTTAAAAATAAAAAGGGAAGGGGAAGTAGAAGAACAGAATACGCATGAAATAAAATCTGAATTATTTCAATTGAATTTAACAAATTAACTTGGGGAATTGCTAAACGATACATCTACTATTATTCAACAAGGGTAATTTAAATCCACTCACAGTGATTTTTGCTTTCCTAGGTCTGATTTAGATTAGCATCCAAAGTTCTTCCCTTTCTTGCGGCGTAGATTGTAGATCAAAATCCCTTTTCTCTTTATTTTGAAATAGAAGAAATTACAAATCTAATCTTTGATCTTTGTAATGAACCGGCAAATTCGATGCTCGAATTTTCGACACAAATACCTCTCGTGTCCAAACTCGAGTACCGAAAACCCAGAATGTTTAAGAAAGAAGTTAGAGGGTGAGATAAGAAAGAAAGAAATATTAGAATAAAAGAAAAAGAAGAAGAAAAACTCACATTGCAACGAAATAAAATATAATACAGAAATAATCCTTTATTGAAAACTTTAAGAACAATACTTACAATTTATCAGAGTACAGCGGACATTCAATTCATCTGGACAGTTATAGTAATCTGTCCTCATTTACAACACATAGCGGAATAATATCTACATATGAATCATACGTCTGAACTCCTCCAGCTTAACTCCTAGAATCTGTATGATCTTACCATGAACCTGTACAACTCGGTCGAACCCAACTGGGTCTGACCCGAGCATTACAAACGCCATAGGTCAGTCTGGTGAACCAGCATGAGAAAACTCACAAAATTATTGGTAGCATCCAACTTGAGTTTTAAGGTAAAAATCATTTCGAAAGAAAACGATAATCATAAGACCAATCCACATATAAACACGGATGGTTTTTACCTTACGATAACCCAAACCATTTTTGAAATCAATATCTTTTCTGATATTATAAAACACGAACGGGTGGATTCAATTTATAGGCTAACGATAAGAAGGATAAGAACCCTGTCTTTCAAATGGTACAGATAGAGTTCGGCGTAAGCATGAGGAAGAAGTAGGGTTGCAGTGAAACGTCGTGGAGAAGGATTTGAATTCAGATGTGAGAGTGACAGGAGAAGATGCTGAAATGAAAAGAGAAGATACGATGCTTTACAGAACAGCCTGTCTATAAGAAATAGGTCATCCCCTTTATTTAATTTTAATTATATTTATTAATTAATCTAACTGGTGTGACTCAAATTAAAAGATATCACGGTTCTGAACGCCTATTTGAATGCAACAAAAGACGTTCCTAGGGTTCTACTCTTATTCTGAATACACTAGAACAGTTACCATGGTTCAGTTCGACCATATACAGAAGATATTAAATTAAATGACGGTTTAACATTAATTTGATTTAATATAACTGATTTAAAATAAACAAATAAATTATTATTATCATAAAAATATACACAAACTGAATTTATAAAATTCCAGAACAATTTAACTTGAAATTTTTAAACCCGATATTTCACCTTCCAGTTAAACCAATATTCTATTTATTTAAAATAGATTTATTATATTAAACAAATCGTTATAGTTAACAAAGGATTGCACAGCGACTATTTGAAATTTTGATTTGGCCTTAACTTTCAATATAACATACGAAATTCTGATTTTTCTCTTTCATTACGAAGTTATAGTTCAACAGATCCGAATATTTCTTGTTTCAGCGAATTCCGATTTATAACGGCTCATGTATACTCAGTTGAAGTTCAAATCGTAAATTTCGAACTACCACGCCATTTTGAGCTCGTTTATATAATATATATTTATACGTTTTCAAACTTCGTTTTAATTAACATAAAAATCCAATTATATTACCATTTCAATATTTAAACTAATTTAAATATCAAATTATAAATTGATAAAATTGCGGGACGTTACAATCTTCATCTATCTTGTGTTGAAGAAGAATAATTAATTTAATTAGAGTTGAAGCAGTATTACAACCTCACCATTAATTTTTAGAGGAGAAGAGGATTTATTGAGGAATAAGAAGCAGAACTTTAGCGTAGCTTTGGGATTGTGAATTTTAGGGTTGGGTTTAGAGTTTTATTTATAGGTAGTTTAGAACAACTAGGGCCTTAGGATTAAAATA
This sequence comes from Allium sativum, assembly GCA_030737875.1. Classification (NCBI taxonomy): domain Eukaryota; kingdom Viridiplantae; phylum Streptophyta; class Magnoliopsida; order Asparagales; family Amaryllidaceae; genus Allium; species Allium sativum. Next base: position 664,182,531 of record CM060919.1, read on the forward strand.
GAATCCATCTAAACCTTACACCTCGCTAAAGAAAAGAATGTTCTAGAGTAGGCTAGACCAACCCAGGTATGCTGCACCATAAATGCACGCATGCACCCAGAAACAAGTTGGGTCCAAGCACACTAATTTAGCTGCATTGTTTTCAATTTTTAACGTTCAATTGCCTTTATTTTAAATTAAATATGCCTCATTTTCTACCCTTAATTAATTGCGTGTTTTATGGCATGCCTTAATCCTTTCATGTTGCATGCAATTAATTCACTACTTTTGAATTTTAAACCCCAAAATTTACATCTACTTTTATTTTCAGTGTTGCATTGCAATTTACTTCGTTAATTCATCGGTTATTTCCCTATACATATATGCATACATTCTATTCTCTCCTCAACATATGCATTTCATATATTCCAATTAATTCCTCAACTCTCTCTTTCTAAACCTTCCTTCAATTGCATCAATTATATTAATGTTTCTTTTTGTTATTATCTTTCCTCTTTTTTTCATGCGGTTTCTTTTCTTGGATTACACTGATTGCTATACTTTATTTTGTGTGCAATCTTTATTTTGAAATTGGTATTCTTTTATCTTGTGCAATTGAATATATTTACATGCATTCTTCCTTCCATCCCTAATTTATTATTACAATTAATGCATTCTTCTTTTACACGCTCAATTCTTTCTTTTTCAGTGCATTATATATTTATGTTTTGTAATAACCCGGAAATCCGATCCAATTTAAAATGTTTATTTTGGCAATTTTAGTGAATTTTGAATATTTAAAATGAATTATTTTAAATGATAACGACGAGAAATTTATTTTGAATAGAAATAGAAATTGTATATTTATTTGAATCGTCGTTAGAATATAAATATTTTATTTTAATTATAAAAGGAATTGAAAATGGCGCGGTAGTTCGAAAATTCGATTTCAAAGTTCAAATGAATGTACAGGATTCAAAATAAACCGAATTTTGGCGAAACAAAAAATATTAGAATCTATTTGAGAATATCTTACCAACGAATCCGAAAAATAGAAATTTCATAGCGGGAATAAAAAGTTATGCCCAGTTGAAAATTCAGAATAGTCGTTATGGAATTCTGGCCCTTAAAAATGGAAATTTTGCAAATGACTTCGGTTTTCGACGAAACCACTTTTGTTGGATCCGTGATGCAAGTTATTGCTAGGTGTGACGACCCCGAACCCCGTACTGACGGTGGCAAGGGTAATCTTTGGAATATAACACAGAAACAGATAATAGCATAACAGAAATAAATAAATACACCAGATAATGAACAATAGAAGATACAGGATAAACGTAATCATCAGAGTTACACAGTATACAGGATCATACTTAGCACAAATACAGTTCAGCTATACATAAATGTCTACAGTGGAAAACAAACATAATGTACAATAGGAGCTGAACAGCATAAAAAGAGATAAATAATAGAATCCATCTTCAGCTATCCAAAGAAAGCCAGCTAAAACCTGAATACAAGGCTGCCCGTGTAGAAAAAGGGGCACCCGAGTTTGAAAGTGAAACAAACTACGAGTCAGTCATGGGACTGGTATGAGAAATCTACTCAACACAATTAAAATATGGCTAATCACAGGACCACGCCACTTTCGTCGAACGGGTTTACTCCATCGGATCTCCAGTGCTTTAAAAAAAATCCTTCTTTGAAACATCGCAATGCTTTTTATAAAAATGTAGCCATTATAAGACTCAGTTCCCATCACACAATGCAACGCAAAACGGAGGATAGAGTTTTACCGTATAATGGCCAAAATATGCTTGATACGAATAAAACAAAATCATTTGATATTATTACTAGTGTTTATATGTTTCAAAAACAATTTCAAATCATAACTATCAATCATAGACGACATGAGCGTCCCATGCCACTATGTCGCCATATATAGGTATACAATCAAAACCGCACAGTCACGTATTTGGAAATTGGATTTCCGTCATGAACCAAGGCAAAAGATAGTCATTACCGACTTCGAGACGCTCTAGCCCGTGTCTCAGGAACAGCCGCAACTGCCCCTTGGATCGTCAGGGCCGGTCCACCGAAGTGGATTATTATGCCTGAACACTGCGTTTCCCCGCCCTTTGGGGCGTCAATGAGCCAACGAATGACTCCATCGGTCCCGGATCGACCGATATAACCGAGGCGCCTCGTAACAGCAACAACCACATAAGTCAAACTCGTCAGGGCGTGTAAAACCACTGACGCCACTTCTAACTAGAAGGAAACGCATGCCCTCCCTGATGTCCTCTACCGTTTTTGGTTCATACCGGGGTGTGAGGCTCGCGATTTCACGTTATACACAAAGCTACGCCACATAGGCGGTGCTTTGATCATCACCACAAGACTTTGCTTTTCAACATAAGCCATGATCACTGCCTCTTAGCATGCCACACATGCAATTCACACCGTGCAACTGATGGCTATCAATCACACAGAATAAATTCCAATGTCAGACACACTGTCCATTTGCAAGTCCGTTCTAGGTCTGAACGAAACCGGATGCACTATATACCTCGCAAACCCATCGATCTCCACGTACGTCTGGACGATCACCACTAATTATCCATATTTCGGGATGCCTCCCAATCAAGACATCAGTTACCATCCAAACAACGTGAAGATTTCCGGTCTTCAACCACCGTCTTCATCTTCGATTTCTTAACGTCGATTCAGTTATTCAGAATGGGATAAACCCGGTCTTTCTGAGCAACTCGCGTATATAATAAACACGTGCTACACAAACACTACATACGCATCATTTCAATTCATTAGTCACTAACCGTCAATCAGTAAGAGAACGATTTCCCAAATATTAACCCCAAAGGCCGAAACCAACATTAGATCAAAATCCAGTAAACCATTCGACTTAGCTAACCTTCAGTAAATTTCTAAATTTCACATCCATATTGTTTATAATATTTTATAACGATTTATCGCTATTTTTATTTATTTTAAAATAGCCCATTTATTCAAACGACGCTTCTGGCCATAACGCGGCCGTGGCGCTGTTTTTCTTCAGATTTGTTTTACACATATCTGAAAATCTAACTGTTGGATCTTCACAAAATTTATATCATTAGAAAGATCTTTTCAAAACGAATCCAACGGTTCCAGTTTTGGGAAAATCCGACGGTCGGATCTCCCGGTACAATCGTTTGAAGTTTCGATTTCAAAATACGAACTGCAGCGTTGTTATTCGATTTAATATAACTATATTTATATATATATATATAATCGATTCTGGCGCTGTTTTTCTTCAGATTTGAATTAAACATTCCAGACAATCCAACCGTTGGATTTTTACAAAGTTGGTGCCGTTGGAAAGATATTTCCAAAGCGAACCCAGCGGTTGCGGTTTCGGGAAAATCCGATGGTCGGATCTCCCGCACTAATCGTTTGAAATCATGGTTTCAAAATACGAACTGCAGCTTCGTTATTCGATATATTTCAATTCTATTTATATATATATCTATTCTTCGATTTCAAAACTATATGATTTTCATACATTTGATAAAAATGATATTTTTTATCTAACTATCTTCTATTTCAACACTTCACTATTTTTAACAATGCATGTATATAATAAAAATGTGATTTTTAATGTAAAACAATTTATTTCAAAACTCGACTATTTTATATAGTTAATATAGGTGATAAAAATAGGATTTTTATTATAAAACAATTTATTTCAAAACAAGATTATTTTATATAGTTCATATTGATGATAAAAATAGGATTTTTATTATAAAACAATTTCTTTTAAAATATGAATACCATTCAACACATGAATTTCAATTCAACGAATGAATTTCGATTCAACACATGAAGGTTTTCTATATATATATAGATAAAAGGGTGGTTTTTATATTTAAAACACGAATACCATTCAACACATGAATTTCTATTCAATGAATGAATTTCAATTCAAAACATGAAGGTTTTCTATAGTTTATATATATAGGGTAAAAAAGTGATTTTTATATTTAAAAGACGAATACCATTCAACACATGAATTTCTATTCAACGAATGAATTTCAATTCAACACATGAAGGTTTTCTATAGTTTATACATATATAGTAAAAATGTGATTTTTATATTTAAAACACGAATACCACTCAACACATGAATTTTTATTCAACCAATGAATTTCAATTCAACACATGAAGGTTTTCTATACAACGAATAAATACAGTTTCAACAAATGAAAATAATTCTAATACATGAATATTATTCAAGATTTCGGCAGCATAACGGCAGGGTAGTTAAAACCGGGACCGTCCCTAGTACGGCTCCTCGCTCTACCTTAAAGCCTCGCAGCTTTTGACAATGGGGAATCATGCATCTAGTTCGCACGCAGGCGGCATATTTTTTTTTTTTCATTTCCACAAACTAATCCTATGTGGTTTCAACCAAATATTTCTCAACCACAAACGGGTATTTTTCAACCACAATCAATCAATTTCAACCACAAACAATTTCAATCAACCATTCGTAATCAACCAATTTTCACACCAATCACAACCAATAATATCGTCCATGGTTTGTGGACGAGGGGCGTATATATATGTATATATATTTATATAGCATTTCACTTCTATTTCAACACATATATAATTTTTACAACGCATATATAACTTATACATCGAACGTACAACTTATACAACGCTTATACAAGAGGTGTACAACGCTTATATAACTCATACATCGACTATATAATTTATACATCGTCGTTTTCCATATCGTTTATAATTTAGAAATCTCACATTGGGTTCCACTCCACCAAAAATAGCAGAAGGCTCAGAAAAATATGCGGTCTCTTCTAGAATGTAGAAGACATCCACACTAGTCCACTGTCCCTTGTTTCGCTGATTTTCGTCAATACACGAAAAAGATATGATTTTTCAAAGTTTGCAACGGTTTAAAGGTGTTAAAACTGTTGAAAATAAACATAGCCGATACCTCAGTTTTTGATTCGAAACTTGGTTTTCACCTTTCTCGAAATCCGCGCAACTAGGGGCCGATTGGCATGCGCCACAGCGTCGGGGCTGGAGAGGCGCGCCTGCGCCTGGAAGGGGGAGGAGTTCGACGCAGCAGGGGCAGCGGAATCGAGGCGCGAACGGAGCAACTTCAGGAGGCTGATTCGAACAATCCACTCAATGATAAATTCAGCAATTGGTATGGATTTGGAGATCTCGCAGAGTGCTACAAAATCCTCAACAGGAGGAAGGGGTAATTTCGCTTGTAGGAGGAGAAAAGGAGGAGAGAAGGGTTGAATAGCTTTCCGCCGTCGTTCTGGGTGCTATCGGGGAGAGAGAAAATCCAACGACCAATGATTATTTTTTATATATAAATTTTAAAATCTCTAAAATACCATCTTCCACACACGAACACCAATTCAAACCCAACGACTGTCGTCCCCAGCGTTTTACCCCCATTCCGAACACAATGGGATATGTTTCGTAGGACCATTCGACTGTTTCAGTCAGTTTTCCTTCAAACTAAAATATAAAACATTCAATATTTAATTTGAACGTACATTTCAATTTGCCAGGGCCACAAACTGATTCGAAAAATTCCAGAAAAATAAATCTAGCTATTTTTTGATGATACGGTCGCAACAAAACTAGTTTCGTCGAATTCTGAGACCGTTTGTAAAATGACCCTTTTCTGGTCGATCCAATTTAACTATAATTGACCAAAACACGTTTTCCTTTGCCACGCTCACATACTAGCTTCAAAAATTATGAAATTTGAATCCTAGCGATAACTTCACATCCCGGATCCAACAAAAGTGGTTTCGTCGAATTCCAAGGTCGTTTGCAAAATGGCCATTTTCACGGGCTATACAAATTCCATAGCGACCTTTCAGAAAATTCATTTGGCCATAACTTTTGCTTTCCGCTATGAAACTTTGATTTTTCAAATTCGTTAGAAAGGTATTCACTAACAGATTTAAATATTTTTGGTTTCACTCGAATCCGTTTTGTTTTGCACCCGGTACGGTCAGTCAAAGTTTGAATTCAAATTTTGAAACTACCGCGCCATTTCAGGCCTTGCTTATAATTCAAAGTGATTATATTTATTTTCAAACGTCGATTCAAACTCACTTTTCATTGCTATTATTTAAAATATTTATTTTAAATATTTAAAATCTACTATTTTAGCCAATTTAAAAATTTTAAATTGGTTCAGATTTTCTGGGTCGTTACAATCTCCCTCACTTAAAACTTTTCGTTCCCGAAAAGGAACAAAGTCGAAAGTGGTTTGATTAATCAACTCTACGTTCAATTTGACTTCCATTCTCCAACTTTTTAGTTTCTGAGAATTTTCAAATTCTTCAAAAATTTGGCTAACAACCGGAATTTTCGAAAAATTTCGCCATAACCTCCTTTGTACGGGGAGAGGTTTGGAAATTTATTGGGCCGTATTAGGTACCCAATAAATCCTAATAAGCATACACATATTTATAGTGATATATTCTGGTGTTTACAGGGGAGCGTGTATAGATAATAACTCCAGAGAATAAATTCTCGTCACCCTGTCAAAGCCTGAGGGAGTGTGTATTTTAATTGCTCCAGAGGATAAATCCTCGTCACCTCGTCCCGTGTGGGAAATAAATAATCCATGTGCCGTATCTAATGACTAGAGAGACGTGATTATTGTCAACTCCAGACCCGTGTGGGGTTTTTATTAATCTGGCAATTTATCGTTACATTTTTATATGGTCATATCAGTCATCAGTTCAACCTGTAAAATATAGTCATCGCCATACAAGCCTCTCGCTCGTATGGTAAATCTTACACCTCGTCACACAAGCTCCAAATGCTTATGTGGTATATGATGAAGTATGCATATCTTCAAGAAGTATGCCATGTAATGTAGTTCAAAATTAATTGTTACTATCCTATGGCGACATTTATTTTTACACACAGAATAACCAGCACTCCGCATCCAATGGCATTCACAGGAGTTGATATAATAATATTTCGCATCCAACTCATTAAGGTTTACCTATTTGTCGGGCACGCAAATAAAATCTTTACTCAACAGCTATCCAATTACCTGTTCAAACATATATAATGCACAAGTATATATTTCTATCTATTTTCTAATCAGTTCAATGCGTGATTTATCGAATAAATCCTACCATTCATTCTCTTATTAATTAAATTAACTATCGTTTCAATAATTTAATTAATCCAATTTACTATCACACAACACAAACAACAATCAATTTGTTTTTAACTTTTCAAAATCACACAAATTAATTCATACACTCTTTTTAAATTAAGCATACTATAGAATTAAAAGTGCACATCCATGGAAAGAAAATAACAACAAAGTAGAGAACTAATTGGTAATGCAAAGTACGGTAAATGTACCTTGCACCGGAGTCAATCAGAGATATCTACTCGACACTTAGGATAGGCTTTCTGAATGCTCTCCTCAGTTTCCCAAGTACAATCTCGCGGATCCCCACTCCATTGCACTTTGACTAAGTGAACCTTCTTGTTCCTCATCTCTTTGGATTCTTTACCGATAATCTTTAGCGGCTCTCTTCTCACAACTAATTCTGGAGTAATTTCAATATCTTGTTGAGCTGCTTCTTCCACGATCAAGTCTGGATCATGAACGTGCTTTCGAAGTTGAGATATGTGAAATACATCATGTACTCCCGGCAACCAATCAGGCAATTTAACCCTATAAGCGAGAGTTTCGATCCGTTCCAGAATAGGAAACGGACCAATGAATTTGGGCGCCAACTTCCCGGTTTTACCGAACCGGATAACTCCTCTCATCGGCGATACTTTCAAATGTACATAGTCGCCAACAGCAAATGATATATCTCTTCTTCTCCTATCGGCATAGCTCTTTTTTCGGCTTTGAGCGGCGAGTAATTGTTTCTTAATAAAATCGACTTTGTCGGCCGCTTCTCGGATCATATCAGGCCCTAACACAAGTCTATTACCGGGTTCGACCCAACAAGCAGGAGATCGGCACGGTCTACCATACAGTGCTTCGAATGGCGACATTGTCAGGCTCGCCTGGTAGCTGTTGTTATATGAGAATTCAGCCAAATGTAGATGGTCTTCCCATGATCCACCGAAATCTAGAACACAAGCCCGCAATAGATCTTCTAGTATATGATTCACCCTCTCAGTCTGACCATCTGTCTAAGGATGATAAGCGGTGCTTAAGTTCAACTTTGTTCCCAGTTCGACTTGAAATGCCTCGCAGAATTTGCTAGTAAATATTGGATCTCTATCACTGACTATACCGAGCGGCACTCCATGTAGCCTTACAATTTCCTTGAAGTATATCTGCGCCAGACTTTGAGCAGTTCTGTTTGATCTGACAGGTATGAAATGGGCGGTCTTCGTGAAGCGATCTACGATCACCCAAATACTGTCATTTCCTTTTCTGGTTCTGGGCAAACCATCTATGAAGTCCATGGAAATATGTTCCCACTTCCAGCCTGTAACGTCTAGCGGTTGTAACAATCCAGCCAGTTTCTGTTGGTCGCTTTTGACTAGCTGGCAAGTAGGGCATCGACTAACATATATCGAGATGTCTCTTTTTAACGACTTCCACCAGAATGTTCGCTTGATATCGTTATACATTTTACTCACACCCGGATGGATACTGAGCTTAGATTTGTGGCATTCATCAAGCACATCTCTTCTGAGTTCAGGAATTTATGGAACACAAATTCGTCCTTGTAACCTCAGAATCCCTTCGCTGTCGAGCTGGAAATCCGAAGCATTGCCTTCACGAATTCGCTGACTCATTCCTTTAATAAATTGGTCGTCTTTTTGGAGAGCCGATATCTTGTCAATCAAAGAAGTCGCAATGATAAAACTGGCGATCATTTCATTCTTTTGGCTTAACGCATCGGCCACGACATTGGCTTTCCCTGGAGTGTATAGAATCTCAAAATCATATGCTGCAAGGAACTCTAGCCAACGTTGTTGCCTCAGATTCAGGTCTTTCTGGGTGAACAGATATTTTAACGACTGATGGTCTGTATACAGTTCGAATTTCTCACCCAGAAGATAGTGTCTCCAGATTTTCAAAGAGAATACGATTGCCAACAACTCAAGATCATGAGTGATGTAGTTTTTCTCGTGCGGCTTCAGCTGACGGCTAGCATAAGCAATGACTTGACCTCTTTGCATTAACACTGCGCCAAGGCCTTCTCTAGAAGCATCTGTCCAGACTTTCAAATCCTGATTGCCATCGATGAAGGTTAACACTGGAGCTGTCGTTAATCTTAACTTTAGCTCTTCAAAAGCCTCTTCACATTCTGGAGTCCATTTGAATTTTGAGTGCTTCTTTGTAAGCTTCGTTAAGTGACCACATATCTTCGAAAAGTTTTTAACGAACTTCCGGTAATAACTAGCCAATCCAAGAAAACTGCGAACCTCTGTAGGAGTATTAGGCTGTTTCCAATTTTGAATAGCCGTGATTTTACTTGGATCCACAACAATTCCTTCTTTAGATACGACGTGGCCTAGAAATTTCACTTCATCTTGCCAGAATATACATTTGGATAGTTTGGCTTTTAATACATTCCTTCTGAGGATTTCCAGAACCTGTTCCAAATGCTTTTCATGTTCGGCCTTTGATTTAGAGAAGATTAGAATATCGTCAATAAAAACCAGAACAAATTTATTCAAAACTCCTCTGAACACTCTATTCATCAGATCGACGAAGTAAGCTGGAACGTTACATAAGCCGAACGGCATTACTAACCACTCGTAAAATAAGTCTGGACCTCTGAATGCGGTCATTGGAACACACTCTTCGGCAATTCGAAGCTGATGGAAGCCTGTAGCTAGGTTCATTCTTGAAAATACTTGTGCTCCATTCAGACGATCCAATAAATCATCAATTCGCGGCAATGGATATTTGTTCTTTATTGTCTGCTTGTTCAAATCACGATAATCCACACATAGCTGTAGAGTACCGTCAGATTTTGGGACAAACACCACTGCTGCACCCCCAATCAGAGAAACTATGCCTGATCAGACCCTTCCATACGAGCTGTCGTGTTTGATTGTCTAATTCCTCTTTCTCTTTCAAGGACATTCTTCGAATAGCGTGAACTACCGGCCTCGCATTTGGAATCAAATCAATCTTGAAATATATTTCTCTCTGCGGAGGTAAGCGAACAACTTCTTCAAACACATCCACATAATTCTTGACGACAGGAATATCTTTCACTAGGTCGAGAATATTCTCTGTGACTTCAGGGATATTTTCTATTTGGGCTGGGGAAACATCGAGAGCTGCCCAGAAGTCTTTTCTATTAGCATTCTGACCTTCACAGGGAATGGTTATATAATTCCCTGATTTAATCTTAGCCCTAACAACTCTCTCGGCGCATCTAACATCTGCCTCATATTTGGTTAGCCAATCCAATCCCAGAATAAGATCGAATTCAGTAAAATTCATGAAGATAGAGATAGTAGGGAATTTATAGCAGGAAAAAGAGACAGGTACTGCACAAACCCAATTGAGATCGATGGAACCCCCAACCGGATTTTGGACAGTCATTGGTTCTTTGAGCTTCTTCAAATTCAAATCCAGTTTCTTAACTGCATTCTTGGCAATGAAGCTTCGTGACGCGCCTGTATCAAACAACACTTTAACTGGAATATTTTTGACATTCAACGTGCCTTCCAAAACATCTGGTCTTCCCTGACTAGCTAAGGGATCAGAAGTTTCTGCTACTTCATTCACTTGAACTATTTCAGTCTTTTTCAACTGCCAGCAATCTTGCTTTACGTGACCAGCCTGATGGCAGAGATTGCATTTTCTATTCTCTTGAAATCCCTCCTTGGATTGAAGTCCACCTTTTAACCGCTTCTTTAAGGGTCCGTAGTTTATCGACAAATGCCCTTTCAGATGGCAATTAGAGCAAGTGGCGGTCTTTACTTGTTCTTTCACAGAATTAGCCCTTTTCCGATTGACTTTAGGCTTCTTACTGACCTCAGACTTCGTACTGGCCTCAGGACGATCAGTTTCAGACTCAATTTTATTACTAGAGCTGACTCCCTCTTCGTACTGTAACATACCTTTCCTGTCGAGATACTTGTACTGGTAAGCCATGTATATCATTTCAGAAAAAGGAAGCTTCACATTCCTCATTACACTGTTCTGATATTTTCTTTGAAGCCCGTTGATAAATCTCAAATTCTTCCTCTTCGGATTCTGAATTAGATGAGGAGCAAAGTGAGAAAGTTCGTTGAATTTCTTATGATATTCTGGAATGGTCATATCTCCTTGTATCAAATAAGAAAATTCATCACATAGTCGCTCAATCGCTTCAGGAGGAGTAAATCTTTCCAGGAAAATCACTTTGAATCTATCCCATGTGATATCACCTTCTAGATTATCCTTAATAACTGAATCCCACCAGAACAAAGCTTCGTCTTTGAGTGCCCAGGACGCTAGTAATCTTTTCTGGTCATCCCTCAGCTTTAATCCTTCAAAGATTTTCTCAGCCGAACGAATCCAAGCTTGTGTTTTCGTAATTGATTCTTCACCCGAGAAGGGTTTTCCACCAAGATTTTTATATTTCATAAATAGAGCTTCTATATCCGGGTCAGTATTACTTCTTCAATTTCTGGCACTCATTTTCTAGTACTTCTGCAAATAGCTGATCAAGTGTCAGGTCACAGAAAAGATATTTTTAAAACATAGAAACATATACTTCAAATGTAAATGTGTCTACTGGGGTGTATTTCATTCTGCTTTACTTATACTAGGATATTACTGATCCTATTTGTAATGAGTTACCCATCCTAGAACACTACTGGTTCTATTTCTGACGAGTTCGTTCATATGTTATATTCCAGAACTAAGCTTAACCAAAGCTCTGATACCACGTGTGACGACCCCGAACCCCGTACTGACGGTGGAAAGGGTAATCTTTGGAATATAACACAGAAACAGATAATAGCAGAACAGAAATAAATAAATACACCAGATAATGAACAATAGAAGATACTGGATAAACGTAATCATCAGAGTTACACAGTATACAGGATCATACTTAGCACAAATACAGTTCAGCTATACATAAATGTCTACAGCGGAAAACAAACATAATGTACAATAGGAGCTGAACAGCATAAAAAGAGATAAATAATAGAATCCATCTTCAACTCCAGCTATCCAAAGAAAGCCAGCTAAAACCTGAATACAAGGTTGCCCGTGTAGAAAAAGGGGCACCCAAGTTTGAAAGTGAAACAAACTACGAGTCAGTCATGGGACTGGTATGAGAAATCTACTCAACACATTTAAAATATGGCTAATCACAGGACCACGCCACTTTCGTGGAACGGATTTACTCCATCGGATCGCCAGTGCTTTAAAACAAATCCTTCTTTGAAACATCGCAATGCTTTTTATAAAAACGTAGCCATTATAAAACTCAGTTCCCATCACACAATGCAACGCAAACCGGAGGATAGAGTTTTACCTTATAATGGCCAAAATATGCTTGATACGAATAAAACAAAAGCATTTGATATTATTACTAGTGTTTATATGTTTCAAAAACAATTTCAAATCATAACTATCAATCATAGACGACATGAGCGTCCCATGCCACTATGTCGCCATATATAGGTATACAATCAAAACCACACAGTCACGTATTTGGAAATTGGATTTTCGTCATGAACCAAGGCAAAAGATAGTCATTACCGACTTCAAGACGCTCTAGCCCGTGTCTCAGGAACAACCGCAACTGCCCCTTGGATCGTCAGGGCCGGTCCACCGAAGTGGATTATTATGCCTGAACACTGCGTTTCCTCGCCCTTTGGGGCGTCAATGAGCCAACGAATGACTCCATCGGTCCCGGATCGACCGATATAACCGAGGCGCCTCGTAACAGCAACAACCACATAAGTCAAACTCGTCAGGGCGTGTAAAACCACTGACGCCACTTCTAACTAGAAGGAAACGCATGCACTCCCTGATGTCCTCTCCCGTTTCTGGTTCATACGGGGGTGTGAGGCTCGCGATTTCACGTTATACACAAAGCTACGCCACACAGGCGGTGCTTTGATCATCACCACAAGACTTTGCTTTTCAACATAAGCCTTGATCACTGCATCTTAGTATGCCACACAGGCAATTCACACCGTGCAACTGATGGCTATCAATCACACAGAATAAATTCCAATGTCAGACACACTGTCCATTGCAAGTCCGTTCTGGGTCTGAACGAAACCGGAGGCACTATATACCTCGCAAACCCATCGATCTCCACGTACGTCTGGACGATCACCACTCATTATCCATATTTCGGGATGCCTCCCAATCAGGACATCAGTTACCATCCAAACGAGGTGAAGATTTCCGGTCTTCAACCACCGTCTTCATCTTCGATTTCTTATCGTCGATTCAGTTATTCAGAACGGGATAAACCTGGTCTTTCTGAGAAACTCACATATATAATAAACACGTGCTACACAAACACTACATACGCATCATTTCAATTCATTAGTCACTAACCGTCAATCAGTAAGAAAACGATTTCCCAAATATTAACCCCAAAGGCCGAAACCAACATCAGATCAAAATCCAGGAAACCATTCAACTTAGCTAACCTTCAGTTAATTTCTAAATTTCACATCCATATCGTTTATAATATTTTATAACGATTTATCGCTATTTTTATTTGTTTTAAAACAGCCCATTTATTCAAACGACGCTACGGGCCATAACACGGCCGTGGCGCTGTTTTTCTTCAGATTTGATTTACACATATCTGAAAATCTAACCGTTGGATCTTCACAAAATTTATATCATTAGAAAGATCTTTTCAAAACGAATCCAACGGTTCCAGTTTTGGGAAAATCCGACGGTCGGATCTCCCGGTACAATCGTTTGAAGTTTCGATTTCAAAATACGAACTGCAGCGTCGTTATTCGATTTAATATAATTATATTTATATATAAAAAAAAAATATAATCGATTCTGGCGCTGTTTTTCTTCAGATTTGAATTAAACATTCCAGACAATCCAACCGTTGGATTTTTACAAAGTTAGTGCCGTTGGAAAGATATTTCCAAAGCGAACCCAGCGGTTGCGGTTTCGGGAAAATCCGATGGTCGGATCTCCCGCACTAATCGTTTGAAATCACGGTTTCAAAATACGAACTGCAGCTTCGTTATTCGATATATTTCAATTCTATTTATATATATATCGATTCTTTGATTTCAAAACTATATGATTTTCATACATTTGATAAAAATGATATTTTTATCTAACTATCTTCTATTTCAACACTTCACTATTTTTAACAATTCATGTATATAATAAAAATGTGATTTTTAATGTAAAACAATTTATTTCAAAACTCTACTATTTTATATAGTTAATATAGGTGATAAAAATAGGATTTTTATTATAAAACAATTTATTTCAAAACAAGATTATTTTATATAGTTCATATTGATGATAAAAATAGGATTTTTATTATAAAACAATTTCTTTCAAAATATGAATACCATTCAACACATGAATTTCAATTCAACGAATGAATTTAGATTCAACACATGAAGGTTTTCTATAGTTTATATATATAGATAAAAAGGTGGTTTTTATATTTAAAACACGAATACCATTCAACACATGAATTTCTATTCAACGAATGAATTTCAATTCAACACATGAAGGTTTTCTATAGTTTTTATATATAGAGTAAAAATGTGATTTTTATATTTAAAACACGAATATCATTCAACACATGAATTTCAATTCAACACATGAAGGTTTTCTATAGTTTATATATAGAGAGTAAAAATGTGATTTTTATATTTAAAACACGAATACCACTCAACACATGAATTTCTATTCAACGGATGAATTTCAATTCAACACATGAAGGTTTTCTATACAATGAATAAATATAGTTTCAACAAATGAAAATAATTCTAACACATGAATATTATTCAAAATTTCGGCAGCATGACGGCAGGGTAGTTAAAACCGGGACCGTCCCTAGTACGGCTCCTCGCTCTACCTTAAAGCCTCGCAGCTTTTGACAATGGGGAATCATGCATCTAGTTCGCACGCAGGCGGCATGTATATTTTTTTCATTTCCACAAACTAATCCTATGTGGCTTCAACCAAATATTTTTCAACCACAAACGGGTATTTTTCAACCACAATCAATCAATTTCAACCACAAACAATTTCAATCAACCATTCGTAATCAACCAATTTTCACACCAATCACAACCAATAAATATCGTCCATGGTTTGTGGACGAGGGGCATATATATATATATATATATATATATATATATATATATATATATATATATATAGTATTTCACTTCTATTTCAACACATATATAATTTTTACAACGCATATATAACTTATACATCGAACGTACAACTTATACAATGCTTATACAAGAGGTGTACAACACTTATATAACTCATACATCGACTATATAATTTATATATCGTCGTTTTCCATATCGTTTATAATTTAGAAATCTCACATTGGGTTCCACTCCACCAAAAATAGCAGAAGGCTCAGAAAAATATGTGGTCTCTTCTAGAATGTAGAAGACGTCCACACGAGTCCACTGTCCCTTGTTTCACTGAATTTCGTCAATACACGAAAAAGATATGATTTTTCAAAGTTTGCAACGGTTTAAAGGTGTTAAAACTGTTGAAAATAAACATAGCTGATACCTCAGTTTTTGATTCGAAACTAGGTTTTCACCTTTCTCGGAATCCGCGCAACTAGGGGTCGATCGGCCTGCGCCACAGCGTCGGGGCTGGAGAGGCGCGCCTGCGCCTGGAAGGGGGAGGAGTTCGATGCAGCAGGGGCGGCGGAATCGAGGCGCGAACGGAGCAACTTCAGGAGGCTGATTCGAACAATCCACTCAATGATAAATTCAGCAATTGATATGGATTTGGAGATCTCGCAGAGTGCTACAAAATCCTCAACAGGAGGAAGGTGTAATTTCGCTTGTAGGAGGAGGAAAGGAGGAGAGAAGGGTTGAATAGCTTTCCGTCGTCGTTCTGGGTGCTATCGGGGAGAGAGAAAATCCAACGACCAATGAATTTTTTTTTATTTATAAATTTTAAAATCTCTAAAATACCCTCTTCCACACACGAACACCAATTCAAACCCAACGACTGTCGTCCTTAGCGTTTCACCCCCATTCCGAACACAATGGGATATGTTTCGTAGGCCCATTCGACTGTTTCAGTCAGTTTTCCTTCAAACTAAAATATAAAACACTCAATATTTAATTTGAACGTACATTTCAATTTGCCAGGGCCACAAAATGATTCGAAAAATTCCAGAAAAATAAATCTAGCTATGTTTTGACGATACGGTCGCAACAAAACTAGTTTCGTCGAATTCTGAGCCCGTTTGTAAAATGGCCCTTTTCTGGTCGATCCAATTTAACTATAATTGACCAAAACACGTTTTCCTTTGCCACACTCACATACTAGCTTCAAAAATTATGAAATTTGAAACCTAGCGATAACTTCACATCCCGGATCCAACAAAAGTGGTTTCGTCGAATTCCAAGGTCGTTTGCAAAACGGCCATTTTCACGGGCTATATAAATTCCATAGCGACCTTTCAGAACATTCATTTAGCCATAACTTTTGCTTTCCGCTATGAAACTTCGATTTTTCAGATTCGTTAGAAAGGTATTCACTAACAGATTTAAATATTTTTGGTTTCACTCGAACCCGTTTTGTTTTGCACCCGGTACGGTCAGTCAAAGTTTGAATTCAAATTTTGAAACTACCGCGCCATTTCAGGCCTTGCTTATAATTCAAAGTGATTATATTTATTTTCAAACGTCGATTCAAACTCACTTTTCATTGCTATTATTTAAAATATTTATTTTAAATATTTAAAATCCACTATTTTAGCCAATTTAAAATTTTTAAATTGGTTCAGATTTTCTGGGTCGTTACACTAGGTTTCAAAATTCGTAATTTTCTGAATCAATATGTGAGCGTGGCAAAGGAAAACGCGTTTGACCAGTTTCAGTTGATTTTAATCGACTGGAAAATGGCCATTTTTCAAACAGTCTCAGAATTCGATGAAATTAGTTTTGTTAGGACCGTATCGTCAATACGAAGCTAGAAAATATTTTTCTGGGATTTTTAGAGTCCGTATGTGGGCCCGGTAAATTAAAATGTACGTTGAAATCAATATTGACCGTTCTATTTATTTAAATTTTAATTTTGATGGAAATTGATCGAAATGGTCAAACTGGCTTACGAAACATATCCTATTGTGTTCAGAATGGGGGTAATGCACTAGGGACGACAGTCGATGGGTTCGATTTGGGGTTCGAAATAAAAAGAAACTTTTTTGGAGAACTAAATAAATTAAAAAAAAACTATCCTCCCCTTTCCCTCTCCAAAGTCAACGCAGCCCCCCCTTTCAAAACATGATCGATTAACAGGAAAAAAAAGAGCAGCTCCCCAAATCGCGTGACGCCCTACCCCGTAGCCGCCACCGCCATCGCCCCCCCCCCCCTCCCCCAACCGCCGGCGTCGCCGGAGTTCCCTTTCCCCCTCCACCTCGCGCGGAAGCTCCACGCCCAAACCCCGCACCCAATCGAAGCACCCTAGCCTCTGGAACCCCACACCCGCGAGGTCGCTGCCTCCGCCTGGGTCCTGCGCCACCGCGGCAAGCACCCCCCTCCTCTGCAGCGCTCGACAACGCAGTTCCCCCCTAGTGAGTGTTAATTCCTCCTTTGATTTCTTCGATTTGAATTAGATTTCTTCGGCTTAAAAAGCATTGTTATAGGAAGAAAAAAAATCGATTTTTCCTAAACGAAAGTATACGATTTTTAAAGTGACAAAGATATGATTTTTGCCAATGAAAAGTTTATATTTTTAACGATGAAAAGGAATGATTTTTAACGATAAAAAGATTTGATTTTTATTTTGTTTAAAGTTATGATTTTTATTTTTTTAAAAGTTGTGATTTTTAAAATATAAAGAAAGATTTAATTTTTTTACAAAAATA
The DNA here is from genome assembly GCA_030737875.1 of Allium sativum. Classification (NCBI taxonomy): domain Eukaryota; kingdom Viridiplantae; phylum Streptophyta; class Magnoliopsida; order Asparagales; family Amaryllidaceae; genus Allium; species Allium sativum. The sequence goes on from CM060919.1 coordinate 664,200,608, forward strand.
TAAAAGATTATATTTTTGTTAAAGGAAGACTATATTTTTAAAAATATGATTTTTGTTCATGAGAAGATAGGATTTTATTTACATACGAGCGATGTAATAATCTGAACTTTGTTTTATATGAAGTGTTATAAAAATATAATCTTTGTTATAAAAGAAGCGATATAAAAATATAATTTTTATATATATGAAGTGGCAAAGAAAATATATATTTTTTAGCGAAAGGAGAAAAGAATTTTTAACGAAAGGAAAATATAATTTTTAGCGAGGGGGAAATATAATTCTTATAATGAAGTAGCGATAGAAAAAATATAATTTTTATATAGGAAGAAGCGTTGTAAAAATATATGGAAAAAGATATAAAAATATGATTTTTATGTAGTATAGATAATAAAAATATGATTTTTATATAGTATAGATAATAAAAATATTATTTTTATATTATAATGATTGTAAAAGTTTGAATCTTTATATAGTTGAAATGGTAAAGTAAAAATGAGATTTTTATATAGGAAGTAACGAAATAAAAATATTATCTTTATAATGTAAACATCGTGTTAAGGATGTGATTTTTACACATATGGCTTTGAAGTAGAAATATAATTTTATCATATGACTTTTATATAATAACAAATATAAAAATGTGATTTTTATATATGTAGCGAATACGGATGACGAAAGTGACAAAAGGCGAGCACGGCGAAGACTTCCTACATATGAAGAGTCGTGGTGTTTGGTTAAGATTATCGGTGAGAACTTCCCACTTTTAATTTATTTTCTGGTTGAAAAATATACTAGGATGCAGACGGTGCTTAGCAGCACCCGACACCCGTTGTCCACAGACCATGGATGGCTTGTTTGTTTAATTGGTGTGTTGTGAAAGTTGATTGTGTGATATGGAATGGAATGGAATAAAATATTTTATAGTAGAAAATATTTTATAGTTAAAAATATATTTTTTAACGTGTATATAATATAAATATTTATAAACAAATCGGATGATTTGTTTATATACACTGATTTGACTGATATTGATTGGGACGATAAATTTTACACATCGCCCGACTGCACAAATAAAAGTCTGTGTTTGTTGATTTGAAACCTCACACGGGTATTAGGATGATATTTGACGTACGCTAATCCCGATTGTTTAGTTGTATGTCAATCGATGGGTTGACAGACTGTGTAAGCGTTAATTATTTATATTCAATGCTTATGCAGTTGTGTGGTGCACTCTGGATGATGGTTGATTATTTATCGTTGCTGTTATATACGTGTGTTGTATAGAATCCATATAATTAACATTATATGGTAATTGATTGGGCCTCATTCCAATTTGGAAAATAAGGAATATGATAATAGAAAATTCATGTGTTGAATAGAATATAAAATTCATGTGTTGAATAGAATAAAATTCATGTGTTGAATAGAATATAAATTCATGTGTTGAATAAAATAAAAATTCATGTGTTGAATAGAATGTAAATTCATGTGTTGAATAAAATAAAAATTCATGTGTTGAATAGAATATAAATTCATGTGTTGAATAGAAAATAAATTCATGTGTTGAATAGAAAATAAATTCATGTGTTGAATAGAAAATAAATATTCATGTGTTGAATAAAAATAAATATTCATGTGTTGAATAAAATATTCATTTGTTGAATAGAATAACGAAGTTATTGAAATACATAAAGCCGTGTTGGTTAGATATGCGTCATTTTGACATGAAAGATATTTATATCGATTATATTCGTTTTTATAATGATTATAGAAAAGGAAGTGATTTCAAAATATAACATTTTGAAAATATTATCATATATATATATATATATATATATCGATGATGTGGAATATTCAATTTTGATTCGAAATTGAATATGAAGTTGAAATCGTTTTGAAAACGAATTTAAAACAATTTATAAAATACGTTTCGAAAGGAAATCGACGAAATATATATAATATACACATTATATATATTAAATGGCCTGAACAGAACGCGTCGCGGCAGTTTGCGAATTTCGACCATTGACTTCGAATGGATATTACGGAAGATCCGACTGTCGGATTCTCCTAAAACCAGAACCGTTGGGTTCGTATCGAAAAGAGAAACGAATTTTAGAAATTAGAAATCTAACAGTTGGATTTGGAATTATGTCCAAATCAAATTTGGAAAAGGTCGTTGTAAGTGCAGTTCGATGGCCATTGGTGGAAGTCGACTGTACGGGCCTTGGTAAAATTATTAAAAATAGTAATAATTTGTGTATAATCATAAGAAATGATTTGGGAAGAATTGGGATGAAAAACTCCATATTTGAAAAGATAAAAATAGATTTTTATCGAAATGAACTAGTTTTGAACTAGAATTAGAATCCATTTATTTTTAAAATAAATAGGTTGGATTTGAAATAGTTTTGAAAATAACCAGAATTTCCAATAAGTGAATTGGAATGGATTTGAATCGAAATTGTCTTTGGAATATTTCGATGTTGGATTTCGTGATTATACAGATATTGTTGTGGAAATTTAAAAGATATATTTATATCGTTATTTCCAATACGATATTTGTTGGTCGTAAAATTTGATATTGAATATAAGCCGATATATTTTCTATTCAGAGCCTTGTATTTAATATCAAATGGGATTTGGGTTTGTCGTGAATGGTGTCTTCATTAACACTGTTCTTAAACCCAGCTGAGAAAAAAATTAAATCTTTTTATTTAGATTTAATGAAGTGTACCAATTAAATGGAATATAATTGGAATTGAATTTGAATTGATTTTTTGGTTTATCGTGAATGGTGTTTTAAATAACACTTGTTCTTTAACCCGATAATTAGTGGAATGTGATTTTGGGTTTATAGTGAACCGTGTTTTAAATGACATTGGTTCTTTAACCCGGTTAAAGACAGGATGTGATTTCCCAAGTTAAATAATCATTGATAGTGATTATTGGGAAGATTAAAACCAAGTGGAGTTTTAATGAATCTTTAATTAGATTGAAATAATCGAGAATGGAGTATCACCAGTTTTAGTCCAGGCGATAGTTAAATCTTTAATTAGATTTGAACGTGAAATGGTAATTAAATTTACCGATAACACCGTGGTGTTAGATATGAAGTATGACCAGTTTCACTTCATGGGATGAATAGGTTGGGATTGGGAAATAAAATAAATGATTACTCCCGTGTGGTTCGCTAATCCCGACTAGTTTGAATTGATATTCAAAAGAAGATTAAAGAATAAATTTAAAGAATTTATCTTTGATAAAATTAATGGGAACCTTTCCCAAAGTATAAGAATATTTGAATAAAAGAATATTCTGAATTGGAATGAGACGTATGTTGTGTTTGTGTAACACTTGTTTATTATATACGCGAGTTATTCAGAAAGACTGGGTTTATCTCATTCTGAATAACTGATTCGACGTGGTGTCGAGGATGAAGACGGTGGTCAAAGACCGGAGGTCTTTACATCGTTTGGGTGATTACTGATGATCTTGATTGGGTTGTACACCCAAGAGGAGGGAATCAGTTGGTGATCGTCCAGACGTACATGGAGATCGATGGATATGCGAGGTATAAGGTGCCTCCAGTTTCGTTCAGACCCAGAACGAACTTGTAAATGGACTGTGTGTCTGACATTGGATTTTATTCTGTGTGATTGATTTCTATTAAATATATATCTGTTTGGCGGCGGAGAATTTATTCTCTTGCTTAACGCCTTTCTCTGAGACGTACGAGCTCAGGGGTTATATATTGATGGATATCAATCGCATGGAGTGAATTGCCTGTGTGGCATGCTTAAGTGGCAATTGATCAAGGCTTCTATTGAAAAGAAAAGTCTGGTGGTTGATGATCAAAGCACCACCTGTGTGGCATAGCTTTGTATAACGTTGATTCGCGAGCCTCACACCCTGGTTTTGAACCAGAAACGGGAGAGGACATCAGGGAGAGCATGCGTTTCTTTCTAGCTAGGGTGGTGTCAGTGACCTACCAGCCCTGACATTTATATTATTTTCACTTGTGTGGTTGTTGCTGTTGCGAGGCGCCTCGGATATATCGGTGACTGTGTGGAGCCAATGGAGTCATTTGGCTCATTTACGCCCCAAAGGGCAGGGAAACGCAGTGTTCAGGCATTTTAATCCACATCGGTGGACCGGCCCTGACGATTCAAGGTGCAGTTGCGGCTGTTCCTGAGACATGGTAGGCTAGATTGTCTCGAAATGGTGAGGACTATCTTTTGCCTCGGTTCACAGATGGAAACCCAACTTCCAATACGTGACATTTGCGGTTTTGATTGTAGAGCCTAGTATGGCGACATGATATATGGTACCCATACCGTCTATGATTGATATTGTTTTGACACTATACACTTATAATAGTATCAAATGATTTGTTTTTAACGTACCAAGCATGTTTGGCTATTATAAGGGAAAACCCTATACTCCGGCTTGGGTTGCATTGTGTGATGGGACCTGGGTCTTATAATAGCTTCATTTTTCCAAAAAGCATTGCGTTGTTTTGTTATATGCACTGGTATTCTTGGGAGGAAACCCGTTCCGTGTTATACGGCGTGGTCCATTGATTTACCTAACTTTAAAATAAAGATAAATAACTGTTTTAGTTCTTGCACCAGTCACATGACTGACCTGGAGTTTATTGTTTTAATCTAAACTCTGAGTGCCCTTATTTTGACACGGGCAGCTAGTAGTTTTGGTTTTGCAGATTTATATTCACAGGATCCTGATTTACAGCTGGAATGATATCCGGAAAGCTCTGTATCCGTTTATCTCCTTCAGTTGTGTATTGTATTATTTTCTTTCCGCTGCAGCAATGTATTTAAATGTAATTTAAATCTATGATATTTTTCTGATGTATATTATTTGTTTATACTCCGTATATTCTTGTAATCTTATGAATTGTTGTAATTAACAATGAAAAGTTCTTCTGTTTACGTTCTGATTGGTCTTGTCCTCAAAGTACCCGCTCTTTCCTTACCGGGGAAGTTACGGGTCTTCACATTTAATTATTCTATGCATTTTCTCTCATACAATTAATTGCATTTAGCATATGCATTTATTATTTTTATTGCATGCAGTAACACTTCAGTTCTTTTTTTACCGCTTGCATATTAAGTTATGCACTCTTTTCTCTTTTATTTTAATTTATGTTCATGCATATGTATGTTTTAATTATTGTATGCATAAACAATATAATATTAGTTTCATAATTTATTCTTAATTATGCATACATTCATATGCGCATAATTAATTGCATGCGTTAATTCACCTCTTTCTTTTATTTGCGTATTAGTATATACTGATTATGATACCCATTAACGCAATACATTCATTGCATGCAACCTAATACCTTTGCATGAAATCAATTTACTTTTTATCGCATGCATTGCACTGATACATTACCCATTTTTAACATACTGTATTTACTTTTATGCACTAATCTCTTTTTTATTTTAATTGTAAATTCATTTGCACATTAATTTTTAACATTAATGTATTCTCTAAAAAAAACACATTCTTAATTATGTTTATGCACATATTTACATGCACATTTTTAATTGTATTAAAAAAATGCGGGGTGTTACAATAAATGTATCAATTTTAGACGGCATAGTACACCATCCTACTTGTTGAATAACAAGATTTTGATCGATGCCAACGAATGAAGCTACTATGGGAATCGAATCATAAAGATAAGGATATATATATATGTACATTGAGTTATGTTAGAATTATGTTAAAATATATCCTCAAGTATACACGAATGTGCTAATCAAGTTAAATATATATACATATATATATACATACCTATATATATATATATAATTAAAACCTTCAAAAAGCCAGATATGTGCAGAAACTGGCCTACCAGTCGACTAGTCAAGCTGTTTTTGCACATAACGGCTAGTTTTAAAAGTTTTAGATAAATAATTTAATTCTACCAATCAACTGATAATTTTTAACCAGTCGACTGATTCGACCCAAAAACTATTTTCTGAAGACTCACTATTCTTCATGAAGAGATTCCTCTTCATTAATCAAAGGAAATGGACATAACTTTTTATAGAAACTATTCATGAAGTATTGCTACTCTTATACTATTATATAAACAAGTTTAATCATGTTTTACAATCACTTAATCTATCAAAATATTACTGATTTTTCTGATCATCATTCTATTCTCTCCATTTACATTCTTTGCAATTAAAAGCTCTCCAAATTCAAATACTTGTTGAATCCGTGAATCAATTCAATATCATTTGGTTCAACAAGCAATATTCTTCCTTAAATCTTCGCATTCAAAGTATATACTCGAGGATCATATTATAGGAAGGTTGTACTTAAACTATTGGCTATCCTTGTTGACTCAAGAACACAAATCAGAAGTCAAACTCTTTGTAATTGTTGAAGACCTGTGCAGTTGCTCAGGTGAGAGGCATCCTTGTTGGGGCTCGGGTGTACTGACTTATTCCTCCGGGTTAAGAGAGGGCGTTGTTAGTGAATTCCGAAGAGGAGCTTCGGGACTGGACGTAAGGCGGGAAGTCTGAACCAGTATAAAAATTCCTGGTGTCACTTTACTTTATTTACTGCATTTACTTTGATTGTGATATATCTCTATAACTTAGGTTTTACTTGCGTAACTATTGCATATCAATTAGTTAACATATCACATATATTTCAACTATATCCATATAAGATCCTTTTGAGTTGTACACATCGGCTCTTTTCATTTGGTATCAAAGCCTGGTGTTCTAGAGATCGTAACAACATCCTAGAACAAATGGCAATAAATAAGTCTAGTCAAGGCATTAGAAAATGGAAAATCAACAAAGAAGAATCAAGAGAGCAAGGAAGCAAATGTTTCATGGCTAAAGTGAGATCACAATCGGTATGTATGGATTCACTATATAAAGATCTTCTGTAAGACCATGAAAAACTATTAAAAGATTTTAAAAGCTTGGATAAACTTAACGCAGTTATTTTAGCAAAATTTAAAGATTACGCGTAAGAAAATTCCAAATTAATGGAGGAAAACAGTTTTTTAGTTAAACAAGCCAAATGTTTTAAAAATTCCTTAGAAGAGCTTATTTTTCGAAAAGATTTCCTTCTAAAAGAAAATGAGTAGTTAGATGATAAAAACAATATTCTTTTAAAGGAAACCGATCTTTTACAAAATAAAAATACACCTTTAGAAGATTCTTTAACTAATTCTAGTTCTTTAATTTTATCTCTTAAAAAGGAGAATGGAGCTTTAATTGAAAAGAATCTAGAATTATCTAAAGAATGTGAGTTTTTAAAGGTTAATCATAATATTTTGCAAAATGAAATTTCTGACTCAAAAGAAACTTTTGAGAAATTACAATCTTCTCTAGATAATTCAAAATCTCAAATTATTAGTGTCAAAACTAAGAATGGTTTTTTAAACTGGAAGAATTCTGAATTAAATAAGAAAATTTATGATTTAAAAATTAACAAAATCTCTTTTGAAAATGTCAATCACGACTTTGAGCTCAAATTTGACAAATGTACAAGTAAGTTCGTGAAATTTAATAAAGGTCAAAATGATTTAAATATGATTTTATCTAGTTCTAGACTTTTACATGAAAAAAGTGGTTTAGGGTATAATAAAACTAATCATAGAAATAGTACTAGATATATTTTTATGTACAATAGAAATATCTTTGCTAGTACTAATGAACATCCAAGATCCAATTATTATAGATTTTCGAATACTTCTATAACTAGAGATATTTAACATAAATCTAGAAGTACAAAAGGAAATACCAATAGAAGTTGTTTAAATATTTGGGTTCATGTAAATTGGAAAAACAGAGAAAAATATATTGATGATTACTTTAGTTCAGTAGTTAATAATGAAAATCATTTTTAAAGGTTCCATTAAACCCTCTTGGGTATGGTTACCTTCCATCTAACCCCTGGACCTTAACGAAGGAAGTGGGTACCAAAGTGTGTGTGTGTGTATATATATATATATATATCATATTTTTTACAGGTACACCACAACAAAAGGAAGGCTATTTCTGTATCTCTAAATATATGTGAAAATTCAGCTTATCGAAAAAGCACATGATTCAATATTTCCTAAAGGCGCTATAATTATCTATATTCTCTACTATTCTCGATTACTGATATCTCATGATACTTATTCTTTTTAATCGATGACTAAGGGGGAGAAATATGTTTTCAATGTTATCTAACATTTTGTTACATGAAACGGTAAGTTTATTATATATATACATAACAAAATGTTGTAGATAAGCTTTTTAGTCAGGGGGAGATAAACATATACAAGCATACATTCAGGGGGAGCAAAACATTCGGGGGAGAAAATCCAAAGTGTTGTCATCAATCAAAAAGGGGGAGAATGTTGAATAACAAGATTTTGATCGATGCCAATGAATGAAGCTACTATGGGAATCAAATTATAAATATAAGGTTATATATATACACACACGCACACACACATTTGAGTCGTGTTAGAATAATGTTAAAATCTATCCTCAAGTATATACGAATGTGCCAATCAAGTTATATATATATAATTAAAACCTTTAAAAAGCCAGATATGTGTAGAAACTGGCCTACCAGTCGACTGGTAGGAAATGGACCAGTCGACTGGTCAAGCTGTTTTTGCACATAACGGTTAGTTTTAAAAGTTTTTTATATATAATTTAATTCTACCAGTCAACTGATAATTTTTAACCAGTCGACTGAATCGACCCAGAAACTATTTTCTGAAGAGTCACCATTCTTCATGAAGAGATTCCTCTTCATTAATCGAAGGAAATGGACATAACTTTTTATGGAAACTATTCATGAACGATTGCTACTCTTATATTACTATATAAACAAGTTTAATCATGTTTTACAATAACTTAATCTATCAAAATATTACTAATTTTTCTGATCATCAATCTATTCTCTCCATTTATGTTCTTTGCAATTAAAAGCTCTCCAAATTCAAATACTTGTTGAATCCGTGAATTAATTCAATATCATTTGATTCAACAAACAATATTCTTCCTTAAATCTTCGCATTTTAAGTATATACTCGAGGTTCATATTATAGAAAGGTTGTACTTAAACTTTGGCTATCCGTGTTGATTCAAGAACACAAATCAGAAGTCAAACTCTTTGTAATTGTTGAAGACCTGTGTAGTTGCTCAGGCGAGAGGCATCCTTGTTGGGGCTCGGGTGTACTGACCTATTCCTCCGGGTTAAGAGAGGGCGTTGTTAGTGAATTCCGAAGAGGAGCTTCGGGATTGGACGTAGGGCGGGAAGTCCGAACTAGTTTAAAAATTCCTGGTGTCACTTTACTTTATTTACCGCATTTACTTTGATTATGATATATCTCTATAACTTAGGTTTTACCTGCGTAACTATTGCATATCAATTAGTTAGCATATCACATGTATCTCCGCTATATCCATATAAGATCCTTTTAAGTTGTAGACATCGACTCTTTTCACTACTATGTCACCATATAGGTTTACAACTAAACTGTGAAGTCGCGTGTTGGAATATGGATTTCCAATGTGTCGAGGCAAAGAATTTTCCTCATCGATTTGGATCATCTCTAGCAAGATGTCCAAGATCACACCTACGGGCAACCCTTGGGAGCGACATAGCCGACCCACTCTTACGTTTGTGGATTAGTTATTCCTGAACAATACGCTTTTCGGTCCTATCAGACCTACTATCTGGTCAATACATCGATCATCTGGGTCTTTTACGACCCTATCCAAGGTACCTCGCTATCCAACATCCGCATAAGTAAATATTCCTGTGTTCTATACCATGACACTACTTCTAACTAGAAAGAAACGCATGTTCTCCCTACGGTCCCTCATCCCGTTTTTGACTCATACCGGGGTGTAAAACTCACAAAGTAACACTACAACACAAAGCTATGCTATATTAAATCCATGTTTTAATCATCATCCATAAAGTTATGTTTTTCAACAAAAGGTTTGATCCATGCATCTTAGCATGTCACAGTCATTCCAGACTATACAACTGTTAACCACCAATATATAACCTCTAAGCTCATACGTCTCAGAGAAGGGTGTTAAGTTAAGAGAATAAATTCTCCGCCATCAAACAAATATATATTCTGCGGAAATCAATTAATACAGTTTAGAATACCACATCATAAATACAATCCATATTCAAGTTCGTTCTGGATCTGAACGAAGTGGGAGGCACATTATTCCTCATCTTATATGTCCAATACAAGAGAGAGGTCCTCGCATATCCGAACAGTCAGCAAGTACGCCCGGAAAACTACCACTATAACCCCTTCAAGAGCTCAAATCCAGGTATCAGTAGTAATCCATTCGATGTGAAAATTGTCGGTCTTGCACCGTCTTCAATATCTTCGACTTTTAATCGTCGTTTAATTATTTGAAATGGGTTCAACCCGGTCTTTTCAAATAATTCTCGCATAAATTAAATCAAACTCTTATTCGAATTATTTATTAACCAATTAATCCTCTTTCCAATTGGTTCTTTTTCGTAAGATGTAAAATCTCATTCTTAAATACAGTTAAGTTATTTGGCTTTCATAATTCAATTTATATCCCTTCTTTAAAAGGGTTGCTTAAGAATTATATTCAAATCAAGAATTAAATTTCTTAATTTCAATTTTCTTTCTTAAGTTAGTTATATAAGCATTTATACAAAAATTGCCAATTCCAATTTAACCGTTTTATCTTTACAAATCATGTTAAATTGGTTTATACTCCTCCCAAATCATTTATAATATTTTAAAATGATTTTTCACTATTTTTATGTTTATAAAATAATCCATTTCAGTTGAACGACGTTTCAGGACATTCAGCTACACTGGCCGTTGGATGTCCCGATATACTCTTTTAAAGATCTTTAAACTTACGATATATTGGGACGTTTTAGGACGTTTCAGGCATACTTGTTTAAAATCTAACTGTTGGATCTTAACATATTATCATTGGAAAGATCTTTTCGAAACGAATCCAAAGGTTCTAATTTTGGGAAGACGGTTGGATTTCTCGACATACTCTTTAAACTTACGAGTCGAAAACGCGAAATACCGTTGCACGATACGTTTTATTATAATTTAGTCGACGTGTGTGTGTATATTTTTTTTTTGAAAATTGGTAACTTGTGTGTGTGTATATATATATATATATATATATATATATATATATATATATTACAACGAATAACTTCCAAACTATTTTATTCATTATTTATTTGGCTAACGCCTTGTGTTTTTGAAAAATTTCGCCATAACCTTCTTTGTACGGAGTTCTCGGAAAAATCACAACTTGCCTCTCTAGGGGGGTTTACATCATATGGACAAACAATTGTGACTTATCTACACCCAAGAGAGACGTGTAAAAATTTATCATCTCTTGACCCTGTGATGTGGATTATCTCGCGATCCATGTGACTTATAAACACACATGAGAGACACTATGTTTCTGTGATCTCAAGACCCGTGTGGGGTTTGCTATTAAATCCCGCAATTTTCGTTATATGTTTATTAAGTCCACGTCATATAAGTATCAACAATTACATACTTATATGGTTATACTGTCTAGTCCACATGCGTTCTTCTTCTTCTCCAGTTCTCGTCGTATAAGCATCAAACAATTACATGTTATACGGTTCACATCATATAAGCATCAAACAATTACATGCTTATATGGTTATGCTTTGCTATGCAGTGTGGTTCATATTTATTATTTACTATCCAATGATGTATGTTTAATTACATACAAGCAATCATCACAGCGCAACCAATTCATACACAATCAATAATAATTATTAAATTGCGCAACTAATGCCATTTAAGGCGCATTAAATTCTAAATAAACTTGATGTGTAGTTCAAGTGTTAAACTCAAGGAATCTCATGCATAACTGATAAAAATGACATTTTTATCTAACTACTCAATGTCTAACATATAAATAAACTTGTATGATCAATGATAAATATTATTAAATATTTTTAATCAACAGCTAATAGCCAATTAAAATTCATTCCCTTTCTGCGTGAATTTTAATTGCGCACAAACGTAAGCAACTACGCGTATATCGATTAAAAATGATATGTTTATCTCGCTAATCGTCAACTAACATCTTAATAAATTATTATTATTAATCGATATTCATGGCATAACATCATAGTAATTTTATTATTAACTACTAACGATTACGGTTAACAGTTAATTTTATTTAATCCGTTTTAAGCAATACGGTTCTATGTTAATATATCAAGTATCCAAATTACTTTACATATATTAATTAAAAATGGTATTTTTAACTCGCTAGAAATCATTTAGCATTATAATAAATTTTATTTACTAACCAATACTTATTATTTAGTTCAATAATTAACTTGCAAATAGTTAATTTTTAATTTAACCTTTTTTTAGTGAGTTTAGATTTATCACCAGAGGTTTCCACTCCACCAATATTTAAATTAAAGGAATGTGGACACGCTACTTCGATGATGACACTTGTCTGGTTTCCATGTAGCTTTCTGGTGGCCTACGGAGCTCGAACAACTTGCTAACGCTCACTAACTAGCGGATACTTGTAGATTTGGGAGTTTAGAGCTAAACGGGGGAAGAAAAGAGAGTGTTTGAGGCTATTGGGTTTGCAGGTTTCACTTCCAGATTCGGCGCAGCAAGGAGTAGGGGTTATAGGTGGAGTAGGAGGTGCTAGAGGAGTGTATGGAGGGGATAGGAGGTGTAAAAGGGGAGAAAGGAAGGGTTTTTGGTAAAATGGAGTGAGGAGGGGAAATGGCGGCGGCGGCGACGACCTAGGGGCGTAGCTGCGCGACAGCGGGGAGGCGTGGGTAAGACGAAGGGGAGGGTGGCGGCGGCGGGTAAGGGGAGGTAGGTGGCCATTGGTGAAGGAGAAATGGTGGAGGGATAAAGTGAAAAGGAGGAAATAAGGAAAGAAAGGGAAAGGGAGAGGGTTTTCCACAAAATAACCACCCCTCATGCGGATCGCTGAGGTGGCGCGATCCGGTGAATCACAACAAAACCACATTCTGTTGGATGACCTTCATTTAATTTCAAGTTTTATAACTCAACGTTTATAAAATTATGCTAGTTAGCCTTCACCTCTTTTGATACCACGATCACAAATTAATTCCGTTTATCACGAAATTTTGTATTCTGACAACAAACGTATTTCTGGATCCAAAAGAACATGTTTCGTCGAATTCCGATTTAGTTTGGCCTTTCGTTTATTTTTCGATCGAGTTTCGGTTCGATTTCTACCTACGTTTAATTCTCGTACGCCCAAACGTTAGCTTCAAAAATTATGAAACTTGGGATTCTACCATTATCCGACACTATAGATACAACAAAAAAGTTTCGTTGAAATTCGAAGTCATCTCAATAATGTTCCTTTGTAAACCGATCAAATCAGCTTTTAAATAGTCGAATTTTAAAATTCAATTGTATTTTTTTATAAAATTAAATTAAAAATAATTTTTAAATTGATTTTGAAATTCCAGGTCTTTACAATAACCTTCGTTGTTGCCTCCCTTCCAGTGGATGTCAACCCTACCGACAGTCTATTTGACCGTCGCTTCGGTGTGCAGTTGCCATCTTGTTTCATGTACATAAGTTGATCTTGAGAGAAACTATAATCACACTTAAGGTGCATTTGGTTTATCGTTTTAATTTTGTTTTTTTGCTCATACAAAGCAAAACGATTGTCGTTCAAACATAAAACAATTTTTATTTATTTTATTTTGTAAAGTAATGGAAGAATGAGAGATCATCCTCTCCGTTGTCCTTGCATTGTTCATCCCTCAAGTCTTCTTACTTGTTATAGCTAAATTTTGAACATAAATGCAAAACACAACTTGACATTTTCATATCTTTGTCAATTTCCAGTAAATCTTTCTTTTGCTGATTAAGAAAGATAGGAGTAACAATAGATATATTGTAATGCTCTGATCTCAAAATTCCATGTCAGATTTTGAAACAAACCACCATACTTGTTGTATGACAGATAATAAAATATGGTAGTCTCCAAACTGTTGGGTTCCTCATGGTAAACAGCTCGCTTATCAGTTGTTAGGCTACAAGTTTCCTAACCATCATATCTAATAATACAAATCACATGGACCAGTCAAGAACAAAGATTAAAAAGACTCTTCTGGAATTAACAATGAGAAGTGAGAACCAAATTTTAGAAAATGCTGTAAGATGCAACAAAACGGGAGGAATAAAACCAGACCAAACCATGTTGACAGTTGTTTGATTTAAGTAGTTATCAAATTTAATAATGGTTGTACTGTCCAGTTGGAATAAATCTAAGACGGCCTTACCGGTTTCGAAAGGCCGCATTACTTTTCTACTACCTTATCACATGTATTCCTTCACATTTGCAATTATAATAGGCCTCACATTATCCATGTTGCTATGACTAAAACCACGAAACTAAAGAGTGCAAACATCAACAACATATTGTTTAAACAGATATTCAACTACAGGTGTACTTGGAAATCTCATCTTCTAAAGTATTATAAATTAAAAATATTCTTAGTTTTTCAATCCACAAATGATGGAGCTTGCTTCTATGAGCAGTCTATCCAACTTGTTATTCAATCTTACATATATAAATACTTTTTTCATGCTTTTCCCAGTAAAAAATTTCAATAGTCAAAGTTTATGTTTATATTATCATAATTCGAAGGCGAGCATTCAATGATACCCAAAAAATGGAGTACCCCAACAGCCCTCATGTTTTCCACCTTTCGTTTATATCGGTTTAAGTTAGCGGAAGGTGAAAGAGTGGGTGGAAAGAGAAAAAGGAGAAATATGCAGTGGAAAAGAGTGAGGCTATTAGAGTGCTCCACTATTTGGGATGCCATTAAACCTGCCTCTAATTTGAATAATTAAACTGTCGAATGACAAGGGGTGCTAGTTTGAACTATGAACAGCAGCAACAGATACAACAGAAGGGCAGGTCATACATGCCACTAATTGTACAGACATAAAGAAAAATGAAATTTTAGTGGTGATTTAATGAAATAAAGTAATAATGACTAGTTGCTACAAAATTATATATTTGTTCTCTTGTTAAGCACTGTAAACAGTTTGGTTGCTACTTGAAATCCATATTCTCACATGTCATTAATTAACAAGTAGCAACTTGTTTTTTGGTCAGATGAAAAAGCCAGCTGAGCTTTATTACCGACCATGACAAAGTGACATGAATACCATTCTAAATCTCACCGTATGCACTTGTACTTATCCTACAAACATAGATATATTTGTCCTTTTATTGTTATTTTTAATCAAACGTGATTGTGTATGTGTTGAATGTTCGACTGAGTTAACTTTATCTCCAAAATACATAGTCCATACCTGATCTTCTCTTGCAATGCACATGATTGGATAGAAAATTTGAATACGATTTAATGTTCTTGTGATTCTACTACCTGTAACATAAATTGTACTGTTAACAAATTGAATACATTGGCCAACCCAACCTGTCATTAAGAAACTGTAGATGTATATATAATGCAGAAAAAGTAATATGTGTGTGTGGGGGGGGGGGGGGGGGGGGTGTTTGCTACTAAGAGCACCAATTTTGAAAGAAGGTGTTGTTATTTAGATAATTATGGCAAATAGTGTAGTAACCTACCTATGTTATAATAATATCCACATGATACATAAGGCAATGTGAAGCCAAGGGCACATAATATATTATTGCCTCTTCAAACTTTCCCCTGATTTCTCCATTTCATATTTTCTCACCTTCATTTTGAATCACACAGATAGATCTAATGGAGGAAAGCTCAAGCGAAGATATGGCAAAACAAACCAAAACCAAAAAGGAAGAGCGAGATATCGAGTGCAACAATTCGCTAAATGAACCATTGCTAAAAAGAAGCCCTACACTCACCTCGAGTCACCTCGCAATGGTTGGGGCTAAGGTCTCCCATATAGAGAGCTTGGACTACGAGTAAACACTTGTTAGTTATGCACATAATAATTTAAAATTTGGTACCTATGTTTTCATGTTGCTATGTATGAATCTTTCTCACAGGATCAATGAGAATGATCTGTTCAAGCATGACTGGCGAAGTCGATCAAAAGTCCAAGTTCTTCAATATGTTTTCCTCAAATGGACCCTTGCTTTCTTAGTAGGGCTTTTAACTGGAGTTATTGCTTCTTTAATCAACCTGGCTATCGAAAATATTGCAGGATACAAGATGATGCTTGTTAGTTCTTATGTGGAAAGTGAAAGTTGAGTATTGAACACACTGTTTTAATTCAAACAGTCTTACTTGTACTGATAAATGCTTTCAATGTAACTACAGATATGGTACTGGATTTATGTACTTCATGGGAGCAAACCTCTGTCTGACTGCATTTGCTGCTGCTCTATGTGTGTTATTTGCTCCGACTGCAGCAGGACCTGGAATACCTGAAATCAAAGCATACCTTAACGGCGTCGACACACCAAATATGTATGGAGCTGCACCATTAATTGTCAAGGTAAGTACAATTGTATATGCAGATTAACCAAAATTGAAAATCATTTTAACAGCATTTCATGTCATAAACAGATATTTGGCAGCATTGGAGCAGTATCAGCAGGTCTAGATCTAGGCAAAGAAGGACCGCTAGTACATATTGGTGCCTGCATAGCATCCCTTCTATCCCAAGGAGGCACAGAAAGATACCACTTAAAGTGGAGATGGCTTAGATACTTCAAAAATGACAGAGACAGAAGAGATCTGATAACATGTGGAGCATCTTCAGGTGTCTGCGCAGCATTCAGATCGCCTGTTGGCGGCGTCCTGTTCTCTCTAGAAGAAGTAGCAACATGGTGGA
The DNA here is from genome assembly GCA_030737875.1 of Allium sativum. Taxonomy (NCBI): domain Eukaryota; kingdom Viridiplantae; phylum Streptophyta; class Magnoliopsida; order Asparagales; family Amaryllidaceae; genus Allium; species Allium sativum. The sequence goes on from CM060919.1 coordinate 664,217,502, forward strand.
GAAGCGCCCTTCTGTGGAGAAGCTTCTTCAGCACTGCAGTCGTGGTTGTTGTTTTGCGAGGTTTCATCGAATACTGCAACAATGGGAAATGTGGTCTTTTTGGTAGAGGAGGACTCATCCTTTTTGATGTCAGCAATGTGACTGTCAGATATCAATGGGAAGATCTGCCTCCTGTTCTTATTATCGGTGCCATTGGCGGAGTTTTAGGCAGCCTGTATAATCATTTCCTACATAAAGTTCTCAGACTGTACAATCTCATCAATGAGTAAGTATCTAATCCCTTATAACAGTGATAACTGGTAAGATATTTGGGAATGAAATCCTTTACTCTATTGGAGGACTAACCAAAGTAGAGATGCTCTTGTCTCAGACAAACATATTCTATTAGGGACATTTGATCATGTTTAAAAAACATGTTTGATTTATTATCGCAGGAAAGGGAGAACCGCAAAATTTGTGTTAGCCCTGTCTGTCTCACTTTTCACTTCAATTTGCCTGTACGGACTACCATTTCTAGCCCCGTGCTCCCCGTGCGACCCTTCGATAGGGGCTCCATGCCCAACCACAGGGCGAACAGGTAATTTCAAGCAGTTTAACTGCCCTAACGGATACTACAATGACCTCGCCAGTCTACTGCATGCCACAAGTGATGATGCAGTCCGCAACATATTTTCAACTTCAACCCCTACGGAATTTCGTACAGTGTCCTTACTCATATTCTTCGTACTCTACTGCATTCTTGGACTCATCACGTTTGGGATAGCTGTTCCTTCTGGACTCTTCCTTCCTATAATTCTAATGGGATCGGCCTACGGTCGTTTGCTGGGCCTGTACATGTCTGGACTCGACCAAGGCTTGTACGCTGTTCTGGGCGCTGCTTCCTTAATGGCTGGCTCTATGAGAATGACTGTCTCTCTCTGTGTCATATTCTTAGAACTCACGAATAATCTATCCCTTCTACCAATCACAATGCTGGTGCTGCTCATATCAAAAACAGTAGGCGACGCGTTTAACCCAAGTATATATGAGATAATATTAGAAATGAAAGGGTTGCCATTCCTAGAGCCTAACCCTGAGCCATGGATGAGAAATTTAACGGTAGGAGAGCTTGCAGCAGCAAAAGTCAGCGTCGTTTGTCTACAAGGCATTGAAAAAGTTGCACGTGTTGTGGATGTATTGAAGACCACTGGTCATAATGGGTTCCCTGTGGTTGATCAAGGGATGGTGCGGTCGGAGCTTCATGGGATTGTGCTAAGAGCACACCTCATTGCTGCATTGAGAAAGAAGTGGTTTACAGTTGAGAAGAGGAGGAGACAGGAATGGGAAGTCAGGGAGAGGTTTGATTCAGTTGATTTAGCAGAAAGAGGGTTTAAAATAGAGGATGTTGTGGAGACGATTAGCGAAGAAGAAATGGAAATGTACATTGATTTGCATCCATTTACTAATGCTACGCCTTACACTGTGGTGGAGACTATGTCGGTGGCTAAGGCAGTTGTTCTGTTTAGGCAGGTTGCTCTCAGGCATCTGTTGATTGTTCCCAAGTTTCAGGGAGCTGGGGTGAGTTTCCTTTATAGAATCTGCACAAGATATGATTTTGATTAGTCAAGATTACTCATGTGTTCCGCAAGAAGATAAAATATTGCATAAAACGTGATGCATCAGTTGCTTGTTTAGTTATCTATTGAGTTGCTGACATATTTCATTTTGAATATTGCAGATATCATCTGTTGTGGGTATTCTGACAAGACAGGATCTTCGCGCTCACAACATTTTAGGTGCCTTCCCTCATTTGGAGAAGAAAAAAGAAAAGTGAGAAACATATAAACTGATAGTTATAAAGAGTATCGAAACTGTTACATATTTGTTAATCTGGCAGAGCATCAGTTGTATTGTTTCTACCTTAGAAGAAACGTTGAGTTCTTAAAGGACACCATTTCTTTTGATGTACGCATGAAATATCATCTGATAACATTTACATTTGGATTATTGTTTTACGAGTGAAAGGAGCGTTCCTGAATTTTGTTGGATAAACTATGTACCATTTTATTCATTGCTTCAAATATTCAGAGATTTTACAAACGAAAATGCTAAAAGGTCCGAAGTTTTTTTGGTCAAAATGCGTGAAAATCAGATCCGACGGCTGCTGCTGTGCCTCCACCATTGAATCCCACGCTCCCTGAACTGCACGATTTCCGCACTTTTCCGCAGTCAAATTTCCAGGCACTGTGGCACTGTTCTTTAACAGACCTCTTGTCTGGTGTCTCCAATGTCATAAAATAAGACATTATAAATTCCTGTGGTCAAATATTACTTGATATTGCAATAAAGTGATCTTTCTTGAATGCATTAAAGAGAACCAACATTGTTTTGTGAAAGCACAACAGTGGCAACTATAACATGCAAAAAATGTCTACAGCTTCTAGGCATTACACTTCAATGTCTGATACAAAGTAAAATAAAGTTGTACACCATAATCATGTTCTTGCTACCACACCAATCAAACATATACAAACAGAATGGGTATTTAAACAAAATAATTCGGTGAACATGGTATCAATTCTTGTGTGTTTTGGACTGGGTAGGAAAAATGGATAAATTATGCATATTTGGGTTGAAAATGGATATAAAATCAATTTGAGGTGAGCAGCACCAATTTGTTCCGTTCGTACAAAATGGACATTTTCCTGCAAGTTCTTGCAGAAATAACTGTAATCTGTAATTATCATGGCCGGTTACCAGCCCTAAGATCTAATACCATGGGATGAAAATAATAATTGATAATTATTGAAAACGATTAAGACATTTTCATAAGTAAAGGAATAATTAGAACTGTGTTTGGCTCTTTTGTGTCTTTGACGGTTATCTTCACATCAGCAGTTAGTCTAACCACAAAATAGTGCGTGGATCCAATGATGCGTTATTAATTCATTAGTACATGTTCATCCACTTTTCATCAAGCTCAGAATACCCAGATGCATAGTAGCTTGACGAAGATGTATATAGTGTATTTCTATTCCACAAGTTTGGTTTTTCTTGTTACTGAGGTATATATTTGTCAGATGGTCGGCCTGGGTTGCAGGCTTGCAGCTGCATTAAATTTTATCAATTCTTAGCAAAATGACATTGTAAGATTGTAAAATGCAAGAGTCTACAATACATGTAAGACATGCTCAACTTCTTAATGTTCAAGCCTTATATACATATTTAAATAGTAAATTGTTGATTATAAACTAAGAAACAAATTGCATGAAAATCTTCACAATCACTCGAGAAAGAGGAGCAAATTCAGTTTGGATTTAAAATTCGATTTGGATATCAGATTTAAAATATTAACCTTGTTATAGAAGAAAACATCCAAGATATCAAATTTCGCATATTCACCTTGTTATAGAAATATATTTCCTAAAAATACTGAAATCAGAAAACAGGTTATTAATGTAAAGTGCGTACCGTCTTATAAAGTAATGACCTTTAGGCTCCGTTTGTTTTTTCTCATTTTGTTCTGAATCTTACCTTTTAAACAAACAAAGCCTCCAAGCACCTGGGTATCCAAAGAATAAAGCATAGACAATCAAAAATGATATTAAAGGGTAAATCAAAATTGAGTTTGAAATCTCAACCATGACATGAAAGAATGAAAATGCTAAATTATGAAAAGAAGAGTTCTTCGATTGCACCTGATACTTGTTGCAAGCATTTTCAGCTATCAGACCTCGATAGCTGCGATGCTCTAAAGCAAAATTTGCTTAAAATTCATCGCTTATATTTGAAATATATGAAAAGCTTTTCTATATTGACTTCAATTTTTCCTTTATTTCACGATTTTGTATTGCGTTCTTGCTCAAAACTCGATTTGGACTTATTCTTTAAACTTTTTCGGTCCGAAACGAGAATTTGTACAGATTCCGTTCCAGCAAACGCCGGAGGCAGAGTGAAATTGAAATGGCTAAATTCAGACCTGCCCGACGAAATTTTGAACTAGGATTTAAATGATCGTCAATTTAAATAGCAAAAAGAAAACCGTTATCAAGCAAAGAAGAAACAGGGAAAAAAACGTTTTACACAAATTCTATTAGCTAAATTGTATATAAATCCACATATCCCATTAGTTAATCCATCCTAGATTTTAGCACTACTACCTATTTTCATAGTGTTTATAATTAATTAAATTAGATTAGTTCATCCACAATACTCATATCATCTTCTCTCAGGCTCTCATTCTTTCGTTCTCACCCACTTTTACGAATTGTTGATAGGTAGATAATTTTTATTTCCATGCACTGAACAATTCAGTTTACTCACCCTGGCGTATATTCACCTTTACGATATATGTAAAATTAGTGTGCTACTAAAAGCACATCAGTTTGTTCTTTCTAACACCATGGTGTGGTAGCCAAAAGTACAAAACAAGATGCATTTAGCATCACACCATATGAAATTAAAAGCACTCATTTTTTTGCTTTTGGCTACCAGTCTATGATGCTAAAAAGCACAAACTAGGGTGCTTTAAACAGTACACCAAAAATTGGCACGACACCTTAGAGATTAAATTAAATAAAGACAAATAAAATGAAAAATGCAGAAGCAAATGATCGCACACAGATTTATGGTGATTCGGCGTTAACGAGCCTACGCCCACTTTATAATTCTTTTTATATCAGATGATATATTACAATTGAATAGTAACAGTGGTGATATAATTAGAAATTTGCCCAAGAGAACCTTATTCTCAGTGCAGAAGGTCTATTTATATGTGCTACTGCCTAAGACACGTGTTCTTGGATCCAACACTTTAGGAGATCCTGAAGATGAGTTCTTTTCCTAGATGGAGGTGTGATTTGAATCCGCAGCAATAAGTGGCATCTGATCTCATCATAAAGGAATGATTAGCTACGTTCAAACAGAAGCGAGACTGATTCTTCATGGGGATATTTGGCACAACGATGAATCTGACCTAGTCGGTTCGGAAGTCGCGGGTTCCAAGTGGCTCACACGTTGGGTCCTTGTGCTTGGTTCAAGGCTTAGGTGTCGGTTCGACTCGTCCCTAGATCGGTTGGCTCCGTAACCAGGATTACACATATTTTCCCGTCATTTGGACCAATGAATCTTGATGGTCTTGCCAAAAGGCTTGTCAACACTTTGCCCCCCCCAAAGTATATCGTGTTAAGAACATGACATGCTTTGAATATTTCATTCTGGACTATTTCTCGACACAACGAAAATTGGAAGTACGCATCTACAAAAGTTGGAAGTATTCTTTATGAATTACACGGGCTAAGGGCCGACCAGATGTCTTAGGAACCAACCATTAATTCGGGAAATATTAAAGCTATGCGGTAATGCATCCATTCGATCAGACCTGGCTTAGTAGTGAATCGCCATGTCAACCCTCATGCCTGGTTCAGTAGTTGCATCCACAGAAGGCGAAGATTCCCCTCGTCTCATTATAAAAGGCTGACCTGCCATCTTTATTTACTTTTCACTTTTTACCGTAGCTGATTTCGTTGCTTTGGAAAAATTAGGAAAAGTTCTTTTGCTAAAAAATCAAGATCTTCCTCTCCGGCTCTTCCGCAGGTACCAATGTTCTTCTTTCTCATTTCTTTTTAAACACCGATTTTGTAAGCAAATCCTCCTTAGTTTTTCTTTTCCGCCTCAATCTATGTTCCACATAATTTATGGTCTGAATCGTCGGCGTTGTACTTGCCGGCATCTTCAGCCAAAAGAGGACCTCATGCTACGGTGCATATCCAAAATAAAGCCTGCTACCTGTTTACTTGGCTGCCCGTGTAAAAATAAAGGCACCCGAGTTTGCAAGTGAAAAATATACTACGAGTAAGTCATGTGACTAACATGAGAAATCTTACTTAACTTATTTAATAATAAGACCAATCACAGGACCACGCCGCTAACGCGGAACAGGTTTACTCCATTGTATTTCCAGTGCATGAAATAAAGTAAACCATTTAAATAGCGCATTGCTTTTTAGAAAAATGAAGCCATTATAAGACTCAGGTCCCATCACACAATCCAACAAGTCAGAGGATAGAGTTTTACCTTATAATGGCCAAACATGCTTGATACGTATAAAACAAAAATCATTTGATATTATTATTAGTGCATATATGTTTCATAAAACAATTTCAGTATAAATGTATCAATCGTAGACTACATGAACGTCCCATGCCATTATGCCGCCATATAAGTTTACAATCAAATTTGCACGATGTTGTACTGGAAATTGGATTTCCATCATAAGTCAAGGAAAGGGACGGTCTCCTCTCTGATTTGGCTCAGCGCTAGCAAGATGACCCAGGATTACACACTCTGGGCAACCCTTGGATCCTCCAAGGTGGTCCACACTTACTTTAGTGGATTGATTATTCCTGAACGCATGTTTCCCGGTCCTATCAGACCTATCACTTGGCCAGTAGCAACTAATATCCTAGGCGCCTTACCATCCATCATTAACATAAGTAAAAATGTCTGAGCTCCATACCATGACACCACTGCTAGCTAGAAAGAAACATCGTGTACTCCTTGGGTGCCTTAACCCGTTTTTGACCCATACTGAGTGTGAGGCTTGCGAGTTAACGTTATACAATAAGCTACGATAATTAATGTCGTGCTTTGATCATCAACCGTAAGACTCTGCTTTTCAACAAAAGCCTTGTTCATTTGCATCTTAACATGCCACATTGAAAATCCACGCCAAGCGACTGATGTCTATCGATATATAACCTCTAAGCTCATACATCTCAAAGAAGGGTGTTAAGTAAGAGAATAAATTCTCCGCCACCAAACAAACATATATTTAATAGAAATCAATCAACACACAATCAAATCCAATGTCAGACACACATCCATTTACAAGTTCGTTCTGGGTCTGAACGAAACCGGAGGCACCTTATTTCTCGTTCCATATGTCCAGTACGGAAGAGAGGTCCTCGCATATCCGGACAATCAACAAGTACATTCAGACAACTACCACTATAACCCATTCCTGGGAACTAATCAATCCAGGGAATCAGTAGTAATCCATTCAATGTGAAGATTACTAGTCTTGCACCATCTTCTTTTCCTTTGACTTTTAATCGTCGTTCAATTATTTGAAATAAGATTTAACTCAGCTTTTTCAAATAATTCTCGAATATATTTATAATTCAAATCATTTCTTTCTTTGGTTAAATTTAATTTAATTCTATAGATTAATGTCAAATAAATCTAACCATCCATATTACTTTATAAACCAAGTGAAATTGGTTTATTTCCATTCCATATCGTTTATCATATTTTATAACAATTCATCTCTATTTTTATTTATATAAATATAGCCCATTTAATTCGAATGACGCTTCAGGTCACTACGCGACACTGGTGTTTTTTTATTCATATTTGAATTACACATTTCTCAAAATATAGCCGTTGGATCTTAACAAATTTAATATCGTTGGAAAGATCTTTCCGAAGCGAATCCAATGGTTCCAGTTTTGGGAAAATCCGATGGTCTGATCTCCCGGTATAATCGTTTAAAATTACAATTCGAAAACACGAACTGTAGATTCGAAAATGCGAACTGCAGCTACGCGATACATTTTATTTTAATTTATATTACATATAAATTATATAATTTATTCGACGACTTCGAAACCATTTATTCTTCAAATAATTGGCTAATGCCTTTAAATTTTGGAAAATTTCACCATAACCTCCTTTGTTCGTGAGGGGTCTGAAAAATTTATTGGGCCGTATTAGGCACCCAGTAAATCCAGAAAAAGCATACACAATTTTTAGTGACCTATCTATGCCCAAGGGAGAGTGTAAAAATCATATCTCACCATCTTGTCTAGTGTTGAAATAAATAATCCACATGTCGTATCTAAAATCAAGAGAGACGTGAATTATTGTCATCTCCAGACCCGTGTGGGGTTTTTATTAATCCTGCCACGAGCACCGTTACATGTATCCCTTAATTATGTCAATAACCAGTCTTCTGTTCAACTGTAATATAGTCACCGCCATATGAGCATCTCGCTTGAATGGTAATCCCAACCTCGTCATATAAGTTCCAAATGCTTATACGGAATATGATATGAGATGTTATCTTCATGCAGTATGCCATACAGTGTAGTTCATAATTTATTTGTTGTTATCCTATGGCGTTGTTTATAATCTCACACAGAACAACCATCACACCGCATCCAATTTCATTCACAGGAGTTTATATAATAGTAAAATTGCGCATCCAACTCATTAAGGTGTACCTATTTGTCAGACACGCAAATTAATTCTTTACTCAACAGCGAATCCATTTACCTGTTTAGCATGTGTATATATATGCATATCTAAGCTAAATAATATTTTTAGCGAACAATTATTTATTTCAACCCTGACTATTTTATTCACTTCATATACATGTTAAAAAATAATATTTTTGGTGATCAAATATTTATTTCAATACATGACTATTTTTAATACTTCACATACATTTTAAAAATAATATTTTTGGCGAACAAATAATTATTTCAACGCATGGCTATTTTTAACACTTCATATACATGTTAAAAATAATATTTTTGGCGAACAAATATATATATTTTAACACATGTCTATTTTTATTATACGTATGATAAAAATGATATTTTTAATGATCAAACATTTATTTCAACACATATTTATTTTAGCACTACAGTTTCAGAAAATTTCGGCATTATAACGACGCGGTATTAGAACCGGAAAAATAATGTCTAGCATTATCCCTCTCCTGATACTGGCTTGCGCCATACATAACCATTCCATTCAATCAAGTCAATCATAGGGTTGACAAACCCATATTCAACCAGATTTTCCACAACATAATCAAATTTGTTGCATTTCCAATTTGTACAACGCATAAAAAAATTTTGTACATTGCATATGTGTTTTCTACAACGCATATATATCATACATCGCCTATATATACATTATATATCGCAGATATAATGCATATATTGTTTACTCCATTTTAAATCACATTCACAACACAATAAAGTCAATTTAAATCGTCCATGGTCTGTGGACGAGGGAGGTGAGCTAACAGGCACCGTATACAATTTATAATGATTCTCCAACACACACACACACACACATATATATATATTCCATTTCAATTGAATTTAGAGATCTCACATTGGGTTCCACTCCTCCTTAATTTGTGGCTAGCTTTAAAATTCTCCCGGTCACTTCTAAAATGTAGAATATGCTGTCACGAGTCCAATATCTTCTTTTTCACTGGATTTCGACACCATATGAGAAAATTATGAATTTTTAAAGGCTAATGGCATTTTAAATTAACTAAATATACCATCACCTTCTTCTTCAAATATTCAGGCCGTATTTCAAAACAATGGGGGAGCTGCGTCTCCACTTCCGACACTGGCGAACTCGGTGGCGGCTAGTGGTCGGAATTCGCCTGGGAATGGCATGACTTTAGAGCGGTGATTCGAGCAGGATACGCAAATTTGAGCGATCAACCCGTATGGAGTTGGAGCTCACACGATTCTCTACAAGATTGGTTCGGATTGTTTCTTGATTTGATTAGTGGATGGAGAGATTTTGAGGAGAGAAGATCTGAACAATATTCCGCATTCGTTAGAAAGAGCGGCGGATTTTTTATTTTTCCGGATAATGATTAGGTCAAACCCTGTTGGCCGGTTTATATTTATAATTTAATTATTTAATACTTTTAATTCCAAAAATGTCAGTTTTTCCATCCGAACTCCAAATCAAATCCAACGACTGTCGCCTCTAGTTAAATACCCCCATTCCGGACGCGGAATATGTTTCGTAAGCCAATTTGGCAGTTTCAATCGGTTTTTCTCTAAACTAAAATATATAACGTTCAATATTGAATTTGAACGTAATTTTAATTTACCGGGGCCGCATACTGATTCAAAAAATTCTACAAATTGGAATCTACTATGTTTTGACGATACAGTCCTAACAAAATTAATTTCGTCAAATTTGGAGGCCGTTTGAAAAATGGCCTTTTTACTGGTCAATCCAATTCAACTGAAATTACCAAACGCGTTTTAATTTACCACGCTCACATATTAATTACAAAAATTATGGAATATTAAACCTAGCAATAGTTTGACATTCCGGATCCAACAAAAGTTGTTTCATCGAAAACGGAGTTCGTTTGCAAAATGGCTATTTTTAAGGGCTATATTCTAATTTAAAAATTGAATTTCTAAATTCTGACACAATTTCTGACAAAATTCCCTTACAACAATTTTTAAATTAGTTCTAAATTTCAGGGTTGTTACATTCTCCCCCACTTAAAACTTTTCGTTCCTAGAAAGGAAACAATAGTAAAGTTGGAAACAAAACCGAAATAGAAAATGTTTTAAATGTACCTTTCACCAGAGCTAATCAGAGATGTCCACTCTGCACTTGGGATAAGCCTGCTTAATGCTATCTTCTGTTTCCTATATATAGTCTTTAGGATCTCCGCTCCGCTGCACTTTGTCTAAATGCACCCTCTTGTTTCTGAGAACTTTGGTTTCTTTGTCAATAATCTTCACTGGCTCTCTTCTCACTGCTAAATTCGGAGTAATATCCAAATCTTGTTGCGATGCTTCTTCCACGACCAAGTTTGGATCTGCACATGTTTACGAAGTTGAGAAACGTGAAATATATCATGCACTCCGGGCAACCAGTCTGGCAGTTGAACCCTGTAAGCAAGAGTTCCTATCTGCTCGAGTATAGGAAATGGACCAATAAATCTAGGTGCAAACTTTGCTATCTTTCCGAATCGGACCACTCCTGTCATCGAAGAAACTCTTAAATATACGTAATCATCAATAGAAAAGGCCAGATCTCTTCTTCTAGAACCTGCATAACTCTTATGTCTGCTTTGAGCTGCATGTAGTTGATTCTTAATTGAATCAACTTTATCTGAAGCTTCTCAAACCATGTCAGGACCCAATACCAGTCGATTTCCTGGCTCTACCCAACATGCAGGAGATCTACATGGTCTACCGTACAATGCTTCAAATGGAGATAATTTCAAGCTTGCTTGATAGCTGTTATTATATGAGAGTTCAACCAAATGTAGGTGATCTTCCCACGATCCGCCAAAATCAAGAATACATGCCCGTAACAAATCTTCTAATATACGATTCACCCTCTCAGTTTGGCCGTCTGTCTGGGGATGATATGCAGTGCAAAGATTCATTTTTGTTCCCAACTCTTCCTGAAATGCTTCCTAGAACGTACTAGCGAAATTGGATCTCTGTCTAACAATACTGCTGGGCACTCCATGTAGTCTATCAATTTCTTTAAAGTATATTTGTGCCAGACTTTTAGCTGTTATATTCGACTTCACGGGAATAAAATGGGCGGTCTTCGTGAAACGATCTGCGATCACCCGTATATTGTCATTGCCTTTCTTGGTTCTAGGCAAAACATCAATGAAATCCATGGAAATTTGATCCCACTTCCAATCTGGAACCTCTAATGGTTGCAACAATCATGCGAGTTTCTGCTGATCACTCTTGACTTTTTGGCAAGTAGAACACCTGCTAACATATATGGAAATGACTCTTTTCAACGACTTCCATTAGAATGTGCGCTTAAGATCATGATACATCTTACTCACCCCTGGATTGATACTAAGCATGGGCTTGTGACATTCGTCTAGTACCTCTCTCCTGAGTCAGGAATATTCGGGACACAAATTCGCCCTTGTAACCTCAGAACCCCTTTACTATCAAGTTGGAAATCTGAAACTTTACCTTCTTGAATTCGCTTGCTAATCTCTGGACAAATTCATCCTCTTTTTGAAGAACAGAAATTTTCTCAATAAATGAAGGCGTAATAATGAGATTAGTGATGATGGCATTCTTCCTGCTAAGTGCATCTGCTACAATATTGGGTTTCCCTAGAGTATACAAAATATCTGGATCGTACGCTGCAAGAAATTCTAACGAACACTGTTGTCTCAAACTCAAGTCTTTCTGGGTGAACAAATACTTCAATGACTTATGATCTGTATATAATTCGAACATCTCACCAAAAAGATAGTGCCTCCATATTTTGAAAGAAAACACGACGGCTGTAACACCCCGTATTTTCTGTGAACATTAAAGTATACTTAATTTTAAAAAAAGAATTAAGGGAAACAGGTTACGCCATTGCGTTCATCTCGGAATTCTGCTTGAGATAGAGTCCGAGTTTGCATAAATCGGACTCCGTGTGAAGAAGTTATGACCTTCAGAAGATTCAAGAATTTGAATAATAAAACCAGCCCGAATTCAAATTTAAAGTTTCGAAATTCAAATCACACACCCCGGCTGGGCGGGAAAATTCTCGCCCAGGACCCAGGTCGACCAGGGTGTCGACCTCCCCCCTTTTCCAGATCCGTAGGCAGATTTGTTTTTCTGCATTTAGACGCTCGTTATGACCAGATTTGTTGCTCCTAAGCTATTTAAACACCCTCAAACCTCACTTTCTCTCCACACAACTTCATTTTGCCTATACTCTACCATAATTCATATCAAAATAAATCAAATACAGGGTTATGCTGCTTAAGCAGAATCAAGTTAGAATACAAGTAGAGATTCAAAGGCTAATTCGACCACTTCAAAAACTATTTCTAAGAATCAAATCAAATATAAATTAGAAGAACAAATAGTCTACTTCAACGGAGAGCTATTCAGTTTCAGAATACAGATCCCAGAATTCAAGACCCTTCTGTAATTTGTAAGTTCACGTTACTTTCAGAAATACAAGTTAATTGTGATTCTGACATTGTAATAAATCTGGATCTGAGATTATGCATGTCTTTCTATATCCTTTCGATTTATCTCATTGATAATATTATGCCCGTTCTTTGTCTCTTCTTTTCTTCTTCCCTTTTTTGTTTTATAGCCAGGCTCCTGCGAACCTGAGCCAGATCTCATATGAGATGAATGTACATTGGAAATAAAATTGGGCATAAATTATGACTTTGGACATGACCAGCGCTAAAATTTAGGAAAAGTATTAAATTGTGTATAATTGGGCATAATTGAGTTGTAACAGATTTGAGGATATAACACATTCAAAAAAAAAGTATTGGACATATGACTTGAGATTTGAGGCATAAAGTAATGGACATATGACTTGAGATTTGAAGCATAAAGTATTGGACATATGACTTGGGATTTGGGGCATAAATTGAACTGTAAACATGTAATTTCAAGTTATTTTCAGATTTAAACACCTAATAGTGATTTTGGCATATAATGAAATGGATCTAAGCCCATGCTTGATGATAAGACAAACCTTTTAGATTAATTCCTATCTTCCGATTGAATCAATGATTTACATGCCTAGGAAGATCATGCCTGTCTTATTTGGACATCTGATATATAATCCTTTTAGGTTCATGATGTTATTTATAATAGATCTATATGTCTATGAGGTTAATTGTGTCAGTTTGTTTCAGATCTATCTTTGTTATACCCCAACTCTAACAGATATGCAATCCTTTTAGGTCCAAAATATTATATTTGACAGATCTACCATTTCAATGCCTGTTTTATGCCTACTCTCGTTTATGTTCCTATTTCACCCCCTTTATTTTATGAATCTAGATTAACCTCGAATCTAGACCGAAACTTATTATATGTGCGATTGGAGTGCGGGGGTATTGGGGAATGGTCTATTTGGTAATGATGGAACATAATTTTGTAACTTATGATTTGGGGCATAATTGTCTTTGTTGCGAACTTGGGGATGAATTGAAATATTAAATCAAGATTTGGCGCAAACTGTAAACTGGAATATTAATCTAGATTGGGGATAACCATTGGTTGAGACGCCAAAGAATAATGTATATTGGGGTATTGGGGCATGACTATTAGTACAAACTTGGGAAGATTAGATGTAGCCTAATTTGAGTAATAACTCGAAACTTGAATTTGGGAGCCATAACTTGCAATTAGTTTTGTTGGGCATAACTTGAGAATTGGAACATGACTAGTTTTGGTGAATTTGGTAATTAGCATGAAAAATCTAGAATTGGGTATATATGGTAATTGTGAATAATTTGCATATAAACTGTAAATATGTGAACTAGTGAAAGATTAATATGCCTAACCCGAGGTTAGATTGAGTTGTGGTGTAAATCTGCTCGGAACCGCCCGGCACATTCAGTAACCATAACAACACCCGTCTAATTTGAGAAATTATTGCATCATGCCCAAGAAAAACCCGAGGTTAGACTGAGTTGTGGTGCAAAACTGCCTGGAACACCCCGGCACATCCAATAACAGCAACATCACATATCTAATGTGAGAGGTTGGTGCATTAATAAATCAATTAATGCTAATGAATAAGACATGCTAAGAAATGACTAGGGTTAAGTAATAAGAACGCTTAACCAATATAGTACGAATGACTAGGGTTAAGTAATGAGAATGCTTAACCAATATGACAAGATGGATGGCTAGGGTTAAGTTAATAGGAAACACTTAACCGGTATAGCATGATAATTAGAAAGGGTTAAGTTAACACTTAACCAATATAACTTGATTTGTGGTAGGGTTTAAGTTAACACAAGAAGGCGACACTTAACCAAAGTAACATTACATGATGAGTAGGTAGATTAAGTTAACTTGAATTGACTGATGACACTTAACCAATACAATAAGACGAACACGTGGGCTTAAGTAACAGGGAAACACTTAACCAATATAACTTGATGAATGGATGGGGTTAAGTAAATAAGGAACACTTAACCAACATGACACGATGATTGGGTGGGTTAAGTTAACACGAATGGAAAACACTTAACCAATATGACATAATGTGTGGGAGGGTTAAGTACATTTCATGTAGGTGGGTAATATTAGTAAATATTGGCCCACAAAACTTAACCGTTTAATAAACATGCTTGAATCGATGGGAGGGTTAAGTACATTTCGTGTAGGTAGGTAATATTAGTACATACAGGCCCACAAACTTAACCATTAAATAAACATGATTGAATTAGTGGGAGGGTTAAGTACATATCGGGTTGGTGGGTAGTATTAGTAAATATTTGCCCACAAACTTAACTAATAGGAAACCCTAGTAATGGGGACCCATTTCAGCAGTAACCCACATAGAAGTATCACGGTACCCTGAACTAGGCAAGGTGGGGGCACGATTACTGGGCTGATTGCAAGCGGTCAAAGCAACGGCAGAGGGTACGTTAGTGTAGGTTCCGACGGTTTACGGGCGTACACGTACTCCGGAGTGGGAAAAAGCAGGCACTGGGTACCAGTAGTTATACACTGTGCATCTTGAATCGTGTCGGGTCGCTATCATAAGGATTGATACATCTTATGGTGGGACCAACATAGGGTATCTACACGCAAGAGAGGGCCGATTGGCACAGACACTTGGAACATGAATACAAGTAAGGGAGCCGATCGATAGGGTAGTCAGGCTACATCTAACATGTTCATGGCAATTAGGATGACTGAGGTGGAATCCTCACGATAGATGTACACCTGAAGGCTACCGCCATTTGCAAGGATTGGGATCACGTTGTAATATTATCATTTTATATAGATTACTAGTTGGGACACTAGTTAGATGGTGCAGAGATGTATATATAAAAAATCAGAATAACAAAGTAGTAGCGAAGCAGAGAAAGAGTATAAGCGCATTCAGTTTATCTTGCCTTATCATACCTTATGCTTATCCTATGATATCTTATTATGCCTGTTATCATGGTATTGTCTTATATTAAGTTCATTCATGTCATGATACTTTTGCTTGTTTATATGCTGAAAGTCACTGGACTTACCAGACTTATGTCTGACCTAGTTCTGTTTCGCCTCTTTTCTTTCGTTTCCCCCCCAAGTTCACAGGGAGGAAATGTTACCACTTATCTCAGTTTTCTTTCCAAGCTCGAAGATGGTCGATGTATTGCTTTGGACTCTCTCTTCCACTGTATGGCTGGTTCATGCTTTATTGGGGGATATCATTGTTGTTTTTATGCTTCTTTTATACTTGAAAGTTTTTAAATCAAGACATAAGTTCTATGTATTACATTTAAGTATGACTGAGAAAATTGTTTGTAAAAGCTTGACTGAATTCAGTTGTTTATAAAATGACTTTATTTTCCGCTGCTTTATTTGTCTGTCTTGTAATTTATCTTCATCTTTTATCTAAAATGCTCCACCAAAGTTAAGGCATTCCCGTTGTGAGTGACCTTAACGGAGGTGGAGTGTTTCACTTTGTATCAGAGCTGAAGGTTACCAGATCAGATAAAAGATTTGAAAAGTTATTTTCAAAACGATTTTAAAAGAAGCATTTTCAAAAGAAAAGTTTTGTTTTAAAGGCATATTCCCCAAAGCCATATGCATTATCTTTTGATCCTCTGTTTGAATCCATGTTTCCTTCTTTCCTGAGTCTCCGGGGCTCCTGGCTTTCTGGGAGGTACCCTCGTTGCGGCATGGTTCTGTAGGCTTGATAAGACTACGATATCTGTCAAAGGGCGAAGAAGTGCCCAACTCCCATCTATAGCCGCAGTAGTTTCACCTGCAGCTAAGTTTCTTTCGAGCTTTGTAGGATTTTCCGTGCGATGGAGGCAGCTTTCAAGAGACCTGTCAACAAGCTACACAAGGATGGCAAAGATGAAAATGAGGGAGTTTGGCTAAGGAGCACAACCCAAGGACAAGGAACTCATGGATATATCCTTGGTTCACAAAGGAAGGGAGGAAAGAATGGTAAAACCTAAGACAAGAGGAATTATCTTTATTATGGTATAACGGGTCGTATAATTAAGGATAAGGGCAAGAACAAATGACAGGATTTTCAGGAGGGCAAATACATGCTCTCACCGCCAGCGTACCTAAGAGAGAGGTAGTAAGGTTTCTGTTGAAAGAGTTTAGTTTTTCCTCTTTGATCATCTTGTTAGTACTCTTTTTTATTTTAACGCTTCACATTCGTTTATATCTGCTTCCATAGTTGAGTCTCTGCGCCCTAGTACTTGTATAGTAGAAGATCCCATTATTGTCTCAAATCCAATTTGTGGTTCGACTCACTTATCTTTGGTTTGTAAGGATTTGAGATACTTATATTTTTGGTTTCATGGGCTATGGGTTGATTCTAGGCATGGATTGGTTAGCTAGTAATTGTGAAAGGAGGGTAGTTAGACTTTCGACTAGCCTTGGGAATACCGTCGAAATTTCGTGCGATCCTAAGGGATCAGTTTGTCCTAGCTACCTAGAATCACTTTATGTATTTATCGACGATTTTCGATCCGCTGGAGTAGTTCATGAGTACGCAGATGTTTTTTATTAAGGTTAGGGGTTTGTCCCCTAAAACGTGAGGTAGACTCCCACATATATCTAGATGACAATGCAAAGCCAGTTATGCGATCAACAATAGTTTCGTAGCAAGATTGGCGACGACAGCCAGAGTCGGTTAAGTGCTCAATTGTTTGGTTGTTTTGCTAGTATCATCTCACATAAATCTTCCAAATTCGGAGGAGGTATTCCTTGGGTGCTTGTCTGATATTGGTTTAGGCCTTTAGGTCTTGTACTTGAGGGAGGGCTTGTACTGGAGGGATGTCAAGTTCGACTAGGATGGTGCGTAGGAGATATCGACCCTCAGATTTGTGACATGATGGATAAGCTAAGTAGAAGAGAGAACTCCAATCATCTTAGTATATACACTTGGTATCATGGTTAATATCTGTTTATCTTGGAAAGATAGTTCGACTACGTTGGATACCCTCTAGCATAGTAAGCGATTGAGGTCCTATCTTTACTAGTGTGTTTTGGAAATGGAGGTCAAGAAGCTTCGCAATCAAGAAGTTAAATTAGTTAAGTTACAGTGGAGTGAAGATCAAGAAGATGCGACTCAGAAGACTGAAGACTAGATACGCGCATCATGCCCTTTTTAAGGGTATATCCTTGATTCCTCTTTTTTAGTAAAGTTTATCTGCATGCTAGTCTTTATCTTTTAGGTATATCCTCTTGGTCCTCTCCTCGATCCTTAGGAAGAAGCCAATGGATGTAAACATGTGTTTGTGACTTGTTATGATTGATGGTTGCAAGTGGTTGCAAGTGTTTGCTAGTGGTTGCTCGTGGATGCATATACACACATTAGGCACTAGATTGGCTCAGTCACTTTCATATTGCATATGCATGAGTGAACTTTTATATATATGGATTGAAACTTGATGTGTTATCATATGGATTTTGCATTTGTATGAATGACTATGCACTCATGTAGAAGTTATAAAGTACGATTAGGGATATTTGCATACATGTTGGACGCATGGCACTATCATGATTTGCATTAAGGAGGTCAATTGGATTAGTAGACCGCCTGATTTTTCATTAGATAAGAGACATATACACACACCCTGCATATGTTCATACGACATTAGAAACCTTTTAAGGACAATGGATGCCCATGATTGAATGGTTGAGTAGATGGATGTTGGATGTTAGGATATACGTTCTTCCTAACTTGAAGATTTCGGGGACGAAATCCTTTAAGGAGGGAAGAATGTAATATCCCATGTTTTCTATGAACATTAAAGTAACAAATTAAAGTATACTTAATTTTTAAAGGAAGAATGAAGGGAAACGGGTTACTCCATTGCGTTCGTCTCGAAATTCTGCTTGAGATTGAGTCCGAGTTTGCATAAATCGGACTCCGTATGAAGAAGTTACGACCTTCAAAAGATTCAAGAATTTGAATAATAAAACCAGCCCGAATTCAAATTTAAAGTTTCGAAATTCAAATCACACACCCGGGTTGGGTGGGAAAATTTCCGCCCAGGACCAAGGTCGACCTGGGGGTCAACTTGGGCAGAACAGGTCGACCATGGGGTCGACCTAGGGGACGACCTCCCCCCTTTTTCCAGATTCGTGGGCAGATTCGTTTTTCTGCATTTAGACGCCCGTTCTGACCAGATTCGTTGCTCCTAAGCTATTTAAACACCCCCAAACCTCACTTTCTCTCTACACAACTTCGTTTTGCCTATACTTTACCCTAATTCATATCAAAATAAATCAAAGACAGGGTTATACTGCTTAAGTAGGATCAAGTTAGAATTCAAGTAGAGATTCAAAGGCTAATTCAACCACTTCAACAACTATTTCTAAGAATAAAATCAAATCTAAATTAGAAGAACAAATAGTCTACTTCAAGGGAGAGCTATTCAGTTTTAGAATACATATCCCAGAATTCAAGACCCTTCTGTAATTTGTAAGTTCACGTTACTTTCAGAAAAAAAGTTAATTGTGATTCTGACATTGTAATAAATCTGGATCTGAGATTATGCTTGTCTTTCTATATCCTTTGGATCTATCTCACTGATAATATTATGCACGTTCTTTGTCTCTTCTTTCCTTCTTCCCTTTTTGTTTTATATCCAGGCTACTGCGAGCCTGAGCCAGATCTCATAAGAGATGAACGTACGTTGGAAATAAATTATGACTTTGGACAAGACCAGTGCTAAAATTTGGGAAAAGTATTAAACTGTGTATAATTAGGCATAATTGAGTTGTAACTGTTTTGAGGACATAACACATTCAAAACATAAAATATTGGACATATGACTTGAGATTTGAGGCATAAAGTATTGGACATATTACTTGAGATTTGAAGCATAAAGTATTGGACATATGACTTGGGATTTGGGGCGTAAATTGAACTGTAAACATGTAAGTTCAAGTTATTTTCAGATTTAAATACCTAATAGTGATTTTAGCATATAATGAAATGGATCTAAGCCCATGCTTGATGATAAGACAAACCTTTTAGATTAATTCCTATCTTCCTATTGAATCAATTATTTATATGCCTAGGAAGATCGTGCCTGTCTTAGTTGGACATCTGATATATAATCCTTTTAGGTTCATGATGTTATTTATATCAGATCTATATGTCTATGAGGTTATTTCTGTTAGTTTGTTTCAGATCTATCTTTATTATACCCCAACTCTAACAGATATGCAATCCTCTTAGGTCCAAAATATTATATTTGATAGATCTACCATTTTAATGCCTGTTTTATGCCTACATTCGTTAATGTTCCTCTTTCGTCCCCTTTATTTTATGAATCTAGATTAACCTCGAATCTAGATCGAAACTTATTATACGTGGAATTGGAATGCAAGTGTATTGGGGAATAGTCAATTTGGTAATGATGGAACATAATTTTGTAACTTATGATTTGGGGCATAATTGTCTTGGTTGCGAACTTAGGGGTAAATTGAAATATTAAATCTGGATTTGGCGCAAACTGTAAACTGGAATATTAATCTAGATTGGGCATAACCATTGGTTGAAACGCCAAAGAATAATGTATATTGGGATATTGGGGCGTGACTATTAGTACAAACTTGGGAAGATTAGATGTAGCCTAATTTGAGTAACAACTCAAAACATGAATTTGGGAGCCATAACTTACAATTAGCTTTGTTGGGCATAACTTGAGAATTGGAACATGACTAGTTTTGGTGAATTTGGTAATTAGCATGAAAAATGTAGAATTGGGTATATATGGTAATTGTGAATAATTTGCATATAAACTGTAAATATGTGAACTAGTTAAAGATGAATATGCCTAACCCGAGGTTAGATTGAGTTGTGGTGTAAAACTTCCCGGAACCGTCCGGCACATCCAGTAACCACAACAACACCTATCTAATGTGAGAGCTTAGTGCATCATGCCCAAGAAAAACCCGAGGTTAGATTGAGTTGTGGTGTAAAACGTCCCGGAACCGCCCGGCACTTCCAGTAACCGCAACAACACATATCTAATGTGAGAGGTTGGTGCATTAATAAATCAGTTAATGCTAATGAACAAGACATGCTAAGAAATGACTAGGGTTAAGTAATAAGAACACTTAACCAATATGGCACGAATGAGTAGGGTTAAGTAATGAGAACGCTTAACCAATATGACAAGATGGATGACTAGGGTTAAGTTAATAGGAAACACTTAACCGGTATAGCATGATAAATGGAAAGGGTTAAGTTAACACTTAAACAATATAACTTTATTTGTAGTAGGGTTAAGTTAACACAAGAAGGTGACACTTAACCAAAGTAACATGACATGATGAGTAGGTGGGTTAAGTTAACTTGAATTGACTGATGACACTTAACCAATACAACAAGACGAACACGCGGGGTTAAGTGACAAGGAAACACTTAACCAATATAACTTGATGAACAGATGAGGTTAAGTAAATAAGGAACACTTAACCAACATGACACGATGAATGGGTGGGTTAAGTTAACATGAATGGACAACACTTAACCAATATGACATAATGTGTGGGAGGGTTAAGTACATTTCGTGTAGGTGGGTAATATTAGTAAATATAGACCCACAAAACTTGACCGTTTAATAAACATGCTTGAATCGATGGGAGGGTTAAGTACATTTCATGTAGGTAGCTAATATTAGTACATATAGGCCCACAAACTTAACCATTAAATAAACATGCTTGAATCAGTGGGAGGGTTAAGTACATATCGGGTTGGTAGGTAATATTAGTAAATATAGGCCCACAAACTTAACCAATAGGACCCATTTCAGCAGTAACCCACATAGATGTATCATGGTACCCTGAACTAGGCAGGTTGGGGCACGATTACCGGGCTAGTTGTAGGCGGTCAAAGCAGTGGCAGGGGGTACGTCAGTGTAGGTTTCGACGGTTTACAGGCTTGCACGTACTCCGGAGTGGGAAAAAGCAGGCACTGGGTACCAGTAGTTATACACTGTGCATCTTGAATCGTGTCGGGTCGCTATCATAAGGATTGATACATCTTATGGTGGGACCAGCACAGGCTATCTATACGCGAGAGAGGGCAGATTGACACAGACACTTGGAACATGAATACAAGTAAGGGAGCTGATCGATAGGGTGGTATGGGTACATTTAACATGTTCATGGCAATTAGGATGATTGAGGTGGAATCCTCACGATAGATGTACACCTGAAGGCTACCACCATTTGCGGGGATTGGGATCACATTGTAATATTATTATTTTATACAGATTACTAGTTGGGACACTAGTTAGATGGTGCAGAGATGTCTATATAAAAAAAATCAGAATAACAAAGTAGTAGCGAAGCAGAGAAAGAGTATGAGCGCATTCAGTTTATCTTGCCTTATCATACCTTATGCTTGTCCTATGATATCATGTTATCCCTGTTATCATGGTATTGTCTTATATTCAGTTTATTCATGTCATGATACTTTTGCTTGTTTATATGATGAAAGTCACTGGATTTAGCAGACTTATGTCTGACCTAGTTTTGTTTCACCTCTTTTCTTTGGTCCCCCCCAGGTTCACAGGGAGGAAATGTTGCCACTTAGCTCAGTTTTCTTTCCAAGCTCGAAGATGGTCGATGTATTGCTTTGGACTCTCTCTTCCACTGCTATGGCTGGTTCATGCTTTATTGGGAATATCATTGTTGTATTTATGCTTCTTTTATACTTGGAAGTTTTTAAATCAAGACAGAAGTTCTATGTATTACATTTAAGTATGATTGAGAAAATTGTTTGTAAAAGCTTGACTGAATTCACTTGTTTATAAAATGACTTTATTTTCTGCTGCTTTATTTGTCTGTCTTGTAATTTATCTACATCTTTTACCTAAAATGCTCTACTAAAGTTAAGGCGTTCCCTTTGTGAGTGACCTTAACGGAGGTGGGGTGTTTCACTAATAGTTCAAGATCGTGCGTAACATTTCTCTTCTCATGCGGCTTCAACTGACGGCTAGCATAAGCAACTACTTGGCCTTCTGCATTAAAACCGCACCTACTCCTTCAAGAGAAGCGTCTGTATAGACTGTCAAATCTTGATTGCCATCGATAATAGTTAATACTGGAGCAGTAGTCAACCCTAGTTTCATCTCTTGAAAAGCTATCTCACAATTAGTCATCCAATTAAACCTTGCATGCTTCTTTGTAAGCGTCATTAACGGGCTAGATAGCTTCGACAAATCTTTAACGAATTTCCGATAATAGCCAGCCAATCCCTGAAAACTTATGACTTCTGTAGGTTTGCTAGGCTGTTTCCAATCTCGAATGGCTGTGATCTCGCCTGGATCAACTGAAATTCCTTCCTTCGATATACTACATGACTGAGGAACTTTACTTCTTCTTGCCAGAATATGCATTTAGAAAATTTGGCTTTTAATACATTCTTTCTCAGAATTTCCAAAACCTCTTTCGAATGCTTCACATGCTCGCTGGCTGACTTAGAGAAGATTAAGATGTCGTCAATGGAAAACCAACACAAATTTATTCAAGATATCGCGAAATACTCGATTCATTAGATCCACAAAATAAGCAGGAGCGTTACATAAGCCGAACGACATTACTAACCACTCATAAAACATGTCTGGACCTCTGAAAGCTGTCAAAGGAACACATTCTTCGGCAATACGCAGTTGATGGAAACCTTTAGTTAGGTCCATTATTGAAAATACTTGCGCCCCATTCAAGCGATCCAATAGATCATCAATACGCGACAATGGATATTTATTCTTCAATGTTTGCTTATTCATGTCACGATATAATCCACCCATAACCTGAGAATACCATTTGACTTAGGAACAAATACTACGGCTGCTCCCCAACACGAGAAACTAGACCTAATTAGACCCTTTCATAGCAATTATCGAGTTTAATTGCCCAATTTTTCTTCCTCTTTTAATGTCATTCTTCAAATAGCGTGCACAACTGGCCTTGCATTTGGAATTAAGTCGATCATGAAGTCAATTTCTCTTCGCAGAGGTATGTTATCAACTTCTTCGAACACATCCGCATAATCTCTAACTACAGGAATATTCTCAATAGAAGTAGGAGTAATTTCTAGAGCATACCAAAATTCTTTTTTATCTGTTTCTGAGCCGTGACATGGTATAATAACATTTCCAAGCTTTGTTTAAACGTTAACAATTCTTTCGGCACATTTAACGTCGGCATTATATTTTGTTAACCAATCTAGCCCAAGAATAATATCGAACTCAGAAAAAATCATGACAATCAAATCAAAAGGAAACCAGTAAAAAGAATAGGAGACGGACATTTTACAATATAATTCGAGAACAAGAGAACCTCCTATCGGATTATGAACACTAATCAATTCTCTAAGATTCCTTAGTTTTAAATTTAACTTTTTCACTATGTTACTTGAAATGAAGCTTCGTGATGCATCCGTATCAAATAATACTATAACAAGAATATTATTAATAGTAAGTGTACCTCCCAAAACATTTGGGTTTACTTGATCGTACAGAAGAAGCTGGCTCATCTGCCCCAGCATAAACATGAGCCACTTCAGACTTTTTCCACAATGGACAGTTCCTTATGACATGCCCCTTGTTGTGGCACTAGAAGCACTCTCTTGTATCACTAGGATTCTGACTAGGGCCTGATTCATTTCTCTTTGGCTCCTTTGGAGCATTGCATTCACCAATATAATGTCTGAACTATTGGCAATTATAGCACTTAGTCTTTGCTCGCCTATCCTCTTGAGTCTTAGTTGTTGCTGTGTTGCTTGCCTCGGGTTTCTTACCAGAATACTTCCTTTTATTACTAGCTTGATAGCTCTCGCGGTCTTCGTGAGAATTCTTCTTGCCAATATCTTCATACCTACAAGCCATTTCAAGCACCTTGGTAAATGGAAGCTCGATGTGTGCAGTCACTCGATTGTGGTACTTTCGATGAAGACCCTCTATAAATCGCTTGTTCTTCTGACTTGCTTCCTGAATCAGTTCGGGTGCATAGTGAGAGAGTTCTTCAAATTTTTTCACATATTCATGAATGGTTCGATCCCCTTGATGGAGATTAGCAAATCATCGTGCAAGTGCTTGACTTCTTGTCGAGGGACAAACCTTTCACTAAAAATTTCTTTTAACTTAGCCCATGTCATGTCAACATCAAGATCGCCAATAGTCACTGAATCCCACCATATCAAGGGCTCATCCTTAAGTTGTCAAGATGCCATGAACCTCTTCATGTGGTCTTCTAACTCTAAGCCTGAGAAGATCCGTTCTCATGACCTTAACCAAGCTTGAGCCTCGGTTACTGTTCCACTGCCAGTGAATGGCATGCCACCCAAATTCTTGTACTTCTTAGCAACCCTATCAAGATCAAATAATGGTTATGGGAGTTGCTATGGCACTGCAGCTTTAATGTTGTTGTCTATTTCGACTTCTTAAAGATTGGGCTGATTTGGAGCAACAGGGATATTACTCCTTCCTTGGCCTCTGTCTCTCCTGCCTCTTCCTCTACCACTCATTTTCTGTTAGTTCTGCCAATATCAAGAAAAGAGTCATGTCAACAGAAAAGATAACATATGGAATGGTAAAAGCATAAATAATGATGTAATGATCAAGTTATAATGCTATTCTGCTGCACTCATTATAGGACATTACTAATCCTATCTCTAACGAGTTACTCGTTCTAGAATACTACTGATTCTATTTCTGATGAGTTGTTTTAATATGTTATACACCAGAGCTAAGGTTAACCAAAAATGCGATACCACGTTTGTGAGAACCCAAACCCCCGTGCCATGGAAGCAAGGATAATCATTGGAATAGAACACATTTATCACATCATCATATTACAGATAATAGCATAACACATGAAATCATACAATAATATACATCATCATAAAGTGGAATCATAAATTTCATCATCATCAGAGTTACACAGATACAGAATACTACTTAGTACATAACAGGTCCTATCGAGTAGATAATAAGTCTACTGCGTCATCAAATATAGCATATATAAGGTGATGTCTAAATTTCCCAAATAAGTGATAAAATACAATCTTCGTCTTCAGCAAAAAGAGCACCCCATGCTACGGTGCATATCCAAAATAAAGCCTGCTACTTGTTTACTTGGTTGCCCATGTAAAAATAAGGGCACCCAAGTTTGCAAGAGAAAAATGAACTACGAGTCAGTCGTGGGAATGGTATGAGAAATCTTACTTAACTTATTTAATAATAAGGCCAATCACAGGACCACACCGCTAACGCGGAACGGGTTTACTCCATTGGGTCGCCAGTGCATGAAATAAAGTAAATCATTTAAACAACATAATGCTTTTTAGAAAAATGAAGCCATTATAAAACTCAGGTCCCATCACACAATAAAACACAAGCCGGAGGATAGAGTTTTACCTTATAGTGACCAAATATGCTTGATATGTATAAAACAAAAATCATTTGATATTTGTAACACCTCGTGTATTCTATAACAGTGAAATTCACAAATTAAAGTATAACTAATTTCAAATAAAAGAATTAAGGGAAACGGTATACGCCATTGCGTTCGTCTCGGAATTCTGCTTGAGATATAGTCCGAGTTTGCGTAAAACGGACTCCGTATGAAGAAGATATGGCCTCCGGAAGTTTCAGAATTCAGTTTAAAATTCAAACAGACCAAATCAGCCCAGAAAAACCAATTCGAAATTCAAAATCAGGCCCAATTGGCCAGGGAGGGAATTTTCCCGCCCAAGGCACCCAGGTCGACTTGGCAGTCGACCTGGGGCTAACCAGGTCGACTGGGCAGTCGACCTGGGTCACCCATGTCGACTGCCAAGTCGACACGGTGTCGACTGGCGTGTCGACCTGGCCCCTGAGCTAGGTCGAACCCAGCCCCCCTGGCTGGCCTGGTCTGTGTTTGGTCGATTTTCTGAGCCTTGCCTTGTCACTAGGGCTAGGTGTCAGCTCCTGGTTGGTCTCTCCTTCAAACGAACGGCTATTATTAAACCAAGCTCCATCGACGGTCCTAATCAACTCACAAACACTATAAAAAGACCCTAAGACCTAGCCTAAATCATACTATTTCATTTTAGCCTCATGCAGCCGCCATTAAACCTAGAACTCTAATTTAAAAATACAAAGAACAAAATTATAGAAGACGAAGGACGATTCTTGGAGGCTACAACTAGAAGCTACAACAACTACGACGCTTTAGACAATGGATTTGGGGCTATTCGATTTGGAATTTTTATTTGGATTACTTGCTTCATATTGTAAGTTCTATGTCACTTTTTAGGCAAAAACGCTAAAATAACATGGACATGCCATGAATTGAAACCGGATTTAGGAACTATTATTAATCCATGTTTATATTGTTTAACTTTGAATCATAATTTGGGAATATTGCTATGTCAATGTTGCAAGTTAAATTTATCATGATTTTGATGTTGTTATGAATCACTTGGGCTTAATTGTATGGCAAGTTGGACTAATACATGTCCATGGAATCACTATGTTTATTGAAATCTTTATGTTGATTAAACCATGCCTATGATGCTAATTAAACCATGTCTATGTTGTTGATGGAACTATGCCTGTGATGTTAATATACCTATCATGTTAATGACAAAATGGGAATTGCTAGGTTATGATGAAAAGTTGGAATCATTATGTTTATAATGCTAGATGAGAATCATTATGTTAAAAATGCTAAATTGGAATCCACTATACCTATTAGAATTACCATGCCTTTAATGTTTCATGTTTGTAGTAAAATTATTATTATGCCCGCAATGATTATTATGCCTATGATGTAAAGTTGAAATCATCATGTTAATCTAAGTTGGAACCATTACTATGCCAAGTTATCATCATGCTAGTACTGAAACCATGTGATATGTTATAGCCTGTTTATTATGCAAGTGATGTTGGAATTGTCACATATGCCTATCACATGTTTGGTGTTATTCCCCTTTATCTCTTGAATTGTTTATGCTTGTGAACGAAGTACATTTATATACGTTGGGGATACGATTGGGTAGAATAGGCAAAACTTGAATTGATTATAATCATAAACAGTGAAATTTGGCATAAGTAGAACATGAAATATGGCACGAAAACTTGACTTGAACATGCCATAACTTGACTTGAAAAACATGCCTTAGTTGGGCACGAAGTTGACATATGAACATACTATGGAAATAGCATGAATCTGCTAAGAACATGGGCATGACTTTAGAAAACAAGAAAGTGGCCAACTCGAGGTTGGGTTGAGTTTGTAGTGTAAATCTGCTCGGAACCGCCCGGAAAATCCAGTTGCTACAAACAATAGGATCCAATGTGGGTAGTTGGTAACATCGCGCTTGAAACCCGAGGTTGGGTTGAGTTCGTAGCATAAACCTGCCCGGAACCGCCCGGCAAATCCAGTGGCTACGAACAACAAGATCCAATGTGAGTGGTTCGGTGCATGAACGAATCAATTAATGCCAATTAGGGTTAAGTCATGAACATGAAAAGACAACTTAACCAACTTGAACACGATTTGTAGGGCTAAGTCATGAATTTGGAACGACAACACTTAACCAACTTGACATGACACGTAGGCGGGTTAAGTCGCGAATTTAAATGACATACTTAACCACCTTGACATGACTAGACTGGAAAAGGATTAAGTCACGAATTACATGACTTAATCGGTTAGGCGGGTTAGGTCATGAATTACATGACCTAATCTATTAGGTGAAACCCTAGACATGACCCTTTTCAGCAGTAACCCTCTAGATGTATCAAGGTACCCTAGGGCTAGGCCGGGTAGGGCACGATTATTGGGCTGATTGTAAGAGGTGAACGACGACAGTGGGGTATGCCAATGTAGGTTCGGTGGACTACGGTCGTGCACGTATTCCGGGGCAGACACTGGGTATCCGTAGATTTATCTGTGCATCTTGAATCGTGTCAGGGGTTGACACCCTTGGGCTGATACACCCGAAGGTGGACCCAGCACAGGTGACTACATTCGTGATTAGCCGTATGACACAGACACTTGACGAGCCAGAACTTGTAGGGAGCCGATCGACTAGATGAGCGCTCCGTAGGACCTCGTACTTGGGTCAGACCCCGTTTCAGGGTCATTTCACGATATTGGGCCGTGGGATTTATTTCGTGATTAACTTGTGACCTGGGCTTAGTATACTAGTACAGTCGATGCAACGAATCTTGAACATGTTCTGCTTTATTTGACTTGTCGTGACTTATCATGATCACCTTAGTCTATCTTGTCCACCTTGACTCCATTCTTAAGTTTAGTTCAAGTTCATACATGACATGTTGTTTTAACCGTTTTTACACTGAAAGTCACTAGGACTTACTCAGTCTTTATGACTGACCCTTTTCCTTTCGCCTCTTTTTCTTTCGTTCCCCCCCCCCAGGTTCTTAGGGAGGGAATACCGCAGCTTGACTAGCTTTCACATCCAGCTTAAAGAGAAAGAATGTATTGCTTGGATCTTTTTCATTTTGGACTATGGCTTTGGATAGCAATTATGGGACTTATGCAGTTTATTTATGTTTTCTTTATGCTTCTTTGAATAATGTAATCAAGACAGTTATGAAGATGTTATGTTTTTGGAAGAATTGTAAGACAATTATGGCATGGTTTGTGTAACACGTATTTTAAAGAAATAAAAGTTGTTGTTGTTTTCCGCTGTTCAAAAATATGTGTTCTTATATCTGTCTTGTATATCTGTGACTTATACTTATAAACCTCCACCAAAATTAGGGCATTCCCTTTGAGAGTGACCCTAACCGAGGTGGGGTGTTTCACTTGGTATCAGAGCATAGGTTTACCAGATAAGATAAGAAGTTTTGAAAATTTATTTTCAAAAGAAAATTTAAAGAAAGCATTTTTAAAGATAAAATATTATTTTATGAAAGGCAAAGTCCCCCAAATCCATAGGTACTATCTTTTATCCTTCGTTTTTAATCTATCCTTTTTGTTTCAGCATGTCCGAAGAACTTAACTTGCTAGAGGGTATACCGATACCTGGTTGGTTTAGACGATTCTTAGAAGCAAGGGACACTCAGCCAGGTCCTACCGTTCCTCCTCCTCCAGCTGCAGGAAATCATCCAGCTGCAGCAGCACCTCTTCCTCCACCTCCTCCGCGAGGAAATACTTTTGCTAAGATATGTAAAGATTTTAAAGCTATGGGAGGAAAGGACTTTCAAGGAACTGAATCCTTCGTGGCAGCTAGGAATTTGCTGAAGGAAACCGAGGACCTATTCGTCATTTTTGAGGTAGAAGATAGGCAGAAAGTACAACTGGCAGTATGGCTACTTAAAGGCGAGGCTTCCTACTGGTGGGAAGTCACCAATGCAGAAAGACCAGTGGAAACATGGGAGGACTTTAGGGCAAGGTTTGAGGCTAAATTTCTCTCAGAAGCTGAAAGGAGTTTGCAGTTGGAAAAATTCTTATTTCTTAAGAAAGGGAATATGACAGTCAAAGAGTATGTTAATCAGTTCGATGAACTGGCTAGGTTCGGACTGGACCTGGTCAACACCCCGCACAAGAAGGCTCTCCGCTTTGTCAAGGGGTTGAATGAGCCATTACACAGTTTGGCCATGACCCATATACCCATGGGAGCTACATATGAAAGGTTGGTACAGATGGCATTGCTGAACGAAGAAGATAAGGGCAAGAAGGAGACAAAGGCAGAAAACTCTCAAGGGAAGAAAGAGGTCAAGCCCAACGATTCTCAAAATAAGAAGGTAGACTCCGAGAAAGGAGGCAAGAACGACAACTCACGTGATAAAAGGAAATGCAATTTCTGTGGTATGGAAGGGCACATAGCCAAGGATTGTAGAAAGAGGAAGAGAAAGCAAGGTGAATGTTTTCATTGTGGGGAGACTGGACACATCAGCAAAGACTGCCCTAAGAAGCAGACCGGACCTTCTGGGGGTACATCGTTAACTTCTTCTAGATGCTTTGTTTTATTTTGTTTCTCTCCTCGATACTATCTTGATAACCATAGGTAGAATCATTTTGGATGTAAACATGTAATTGAAACATGTTATGATTACGAACTGGTTGCAAGTGGTCGCAAGTGGTTGCTCATGGATGCATGAATACACATTAGGCACTAGATCGGCTCAGACACATTTTCATGTTGCATATGCATAAATGTATTTATTCGTATATGGATGAAGTTTAGTGTGTTGTCATATGGATGTTGCATTTATATATGAATGGTTGTGCACTCATGTAGAATCATGAATAGGAAAATTTGCATACATAATGGATTCATGGCACTTACATGATTCGCATTAAGGAGGTCAACTGAATCAGTAGACCACCTGATTTTGCATTAGATAAGTACATATACACACACTTCGCATATGATCATGAAGCATTAGAAGTCTTTTAAGGACAATGGATGCTCGTGTTTGATGAATGAGTAGATGGATGTTTGGATGTTAGGATGTACATTCTTCCTGAACTTGAAGATTTTGGGGACGAAATCCTTTTAAGTGGGGGAGAATGTAACACCCCGTGTATTCTATAACAGCGAAATTCACAAATTAAAGTATAACTAATTTCAAATCAAATAATTAAGGGAAATGGGATACACCATTGCGTTCGTCTTGGAATTCTGCTTGAGATAGAGTCCGGGTTTGCGTAAAACAGACTCCGTATGAAGAAGATATGGCCTCCGGAAGTTTCAGAATTCAGTTTAAAATTCAAACAGACCAAAATAGCCCAGAAAAACCAATTCGAAATTCAAAATCGGGCCCAATTGGCCAGGGCGGGAATTTTCCCGCCCAAGGCACCCAGGTCGACTTGGCAGTCGACCTGGGGCTAACCAGGTCGACTGGGCAGTCGACCTGGGTCACCCGTGTCGACTGCCAAGTCGACACGGTGTCGACTGGCGTGTCGACCTGGCCCCTGAGCCAGGTCGAACCCAGCCCCCTGGCTGGCCTGGTCTGTGTTTGGTCGATTTTCTGAGCCTTGCCTTGTCACTAGAGCTAGGTGTCAGCTCCTGGTTGGTCTCTCCTTCAAACGAACGGCTATTATTAAACCAAGCTCCATCGACGGTCCTAATCAACTCACAAACACTATAAAAAGACCCTAAGACCTGGCCTAAATCATACTATTTCATTTTAGCCTCATGCAGCCGCCATTAAACCTAGAACTCTAATTTAAAAATACAAAGAACAAAATTATAGAAGACGAAGGACGATTCTTGGAGGCTACAACTAGAAGCTACAACAACTACGACGCTTTAGACAACGGATTTAGGGCTATTCGATTTGGAATTTTTATTTGGATTACTTGCTTCATATTGTAAGTTCTATGTCACTTTTTAGGCAAAAACGCTAAAATAACATGGACATGCCATGAATTGAAACCGGATTTAGGAACTATTATTAATCCATGTTTATATTGTTTAACTTTGAATCATAATTTGGGAATATTGCTATGTCAATGTTGCAAGTTAAACTTATCATGATTTTGATGTTGTTATGAATCACTTGGGCTTAATTGTATGGCAAGTTGGACTAATACATGTCCATGGAATCACTATGTTTATTGAAATCTTTATGTTGATTAAACCATGCCTATGATGCTAATTAAACCATGTCTATGATGTTGATGGAACTATGCCTGTGATGTTAATATACCTATCATGTTAATGACAAAATGGGAATTGCTAGGTTATGATGAAAAGTTGGAATCATTATGTTTATAATGCTAGATGAGAATCATTATGTTAAAAATGCTAAATTGGAATCTACTTTACCTATTAGAATTACCATGCCTTTAATGTTTCATGTTTGTAGTAAAATTATTATTATGCCCGCAATGATTATTATGCCTATGATGTAAAGTTTAAATCATCATGTTAAACTAAGTTGGAACCATTACTATGCCAAGTTATCATCATGCTAGTATTGAAACCATGTGATATGTTATAGCCTGTTTATTATGCAAGTGATGTTGGAATTGTCACATATGCCTATCACATGTTTGGTGTTATTCCCCTTTATCTCTTGAATTGTTTATGCTTGTGAACGAAGTACGTTTATATACGTTGGGGATACGATTGGGTAGAATAGGCAAAACTTGAATTGATTATAATCATAAACAGTGAAATTTGGCATAAGTAGAACATGAAATATGGCACGAAAACTTGACTTGAACATGCCATAACTTGACTTGAAAAACATGCCTTAGTTGGGCACGAAGTTGACATATGAACATGCTATGGAAATAGCACGAATCTGCTAAGAACATGGGCATGACTTTAGAAAACAAGAAAGTGGCCAACTCGAGGTTGGGTTGAGTTTGTAGTGTAAATCTGCCCGGAACAGCCCGGCAAATCCAGTTGCTACAAACAATAGGATCCGATGTGGGTAGTTGGTCACATCGCGCTTGAAACCCGAGGTTGGGTTGAGTTCGTTGCGTAAACCTGCCCGGAACCGCCCGGCAAATCCAGTGGCTACGAACAACAGGATCCAATGTGAGTGGTTCGGTGCATGAACGAATCAATTAATGCCAATTAGGGTTAAGTCATGAACATGAAAAGACAACTTAACCAACTTGAACACGATTTGTAGGGATAAGTCATGAACTTGGAATGACAACACTTAGCCAACTTGACATGACACGTAGGCGGGTTAAGTCACGAATTTAAATGACATACTTAACCACCTTGACATGACTAGACTGGAAAAGGATTAAGTCACGAATTACATGACTTAATCGGTTAGGCGGGTTAGGTCACGAATTACATGACCTAATCTGTTAGGAGAAACCCTTGACACGACCCTTTTCAGCAGTAACCCTCTAGATGTATCAAGGTACCCTGGGGCTAGGCAGGGTGGGGCACGATTACTGGGCTGATTGTAAGAGGTGAACGACGACAGTGGGGTACGCCAGTGTATGTTCGGTGGACTACGATCGTGCATGTATTCCGGGGCAGACACTGGGTATCCGTAGATTTATCTGTGCATCTTGAATCGTGTCAGGGGTTGACACCCTAGGGCTGATACACCCGAAGGTGGACCCAGCACAGGTGACTACATTCGTGATTAGCCGTATGACACGGACACTTGACGAGCTAGAACTTGTATGGAGCCGATCGACTAGACGAGCGCTCCGTAGGACCCCATACTTGGGTCAGACCCCGTTTCAGGGTCATTTCACGATATTGGGCCGTGGGATTTATTTCGTGATTAACTTGTGATCTGGGCTTAGTATACTAGTACAGTCGATGCAATGAATCTTGAACATGTGCTGCTTTATTTGACTTGTCGTGACTTATCATGATCACCTTAGTCTATCTTGTCCACCTTGACTCCATTCTTAAGTTTAGTTCCATTTCATACATGACATGTTGTTTTAACCGTTTTTACACCGAAAGTCACTAGGACTTACTCAGTCTTTATGACTGACCCTTTTCCTTTCGCCTCTTTTTCTTTCGTTCCCCCCCAGGTTCTCAGGAAGGGAATACCGCAGCTTGACCAGCTTTCACATCCAGCTTAAAGAGAAAGAATGTATTGCTTGGATCTTTTTCGTTTTGGACTATGGCTTTGGACAGCAATTATGGGACTTATGCAGTTTATTTATGTTTTCTTTATGCTTCTTTAAATAATGTAATCAAGACATTTATGAAGATGTTATGTTTTTGGAAGAATTGTAAGACAATTATGGCATGGTTTGTGTAACACGTATTTTAATGAAATAAAAGTTGTTGTTGTTTTCCGCTGTTCAAAAATATGTGTTCTTATATCTGTCTTGTATATCTGTGACTTATACTTATAAACCTCCACCAAAATTAGGGCATTCCCTTTGAGAGTGACCCTAACCGAGGTGGGGTGTTTCAATATTATTATTAGTGCATGTAACAACTCGTATTTTCAATAACCTGTAATAACATAAATCGAGGCAGAATTTAATTCTAAAATGGGAATCAAGGGAAACGGGCTATGCCATTGCGTTCGTCTCGGAAAAATACGCGAAATAGAGTCCGAGTTTTCGAAAATCGGAGTCCGTATGACCAAGATATGGCCTCGCGAAGTTTCACGAAAATTCCCAAATTAAAGTATACTTAATTAAGTGAAATGGGTTGTGTAGATATATATATATATATATATATTGATATATATATATATATATATAATTGAAAATTTAATAAATAAATATGCAAAAATGCTCAAAACAGCGAATTGGGAGAGGGGAATAACCGAACCGGCCGATTTTTGAAGTCGACCCGAGCCCGCTGGGTCGACTAGGGGTTAATCCAGGGTGTTTGGCTGTCAACCCGTGGGCCGATTCGCTCAAGTGCAGATTTTGCATTTGAATGGCTCTCATGGTCCATCTTTAATCTAAAGGCCCTAGATGGTTCCTACACTTGACTTCTTCCCCAAGACATGCTTTGATGGCTTGGATTGAATCTAGGGTTAATCCTATGGCCTAAAACACTTGCCTAATCTATAAATAAGACCCTAACCTACCCTAATTCATTCATAATTAAACCTAGTGACTAAACTATGGCAAAATGCTAGCTCTCATGGCCTCCACTAATTTTATGAAGAGGGTTGCATACTAACCACTCTCTAATCAACTTCTAATCCCTTCTTAGCATCTTAATCTTCTTCATTTGGTGTTCAAAGTTGCTAGTTGTGAGTTTCTATCACTTTGATGATCTTTTGTTAAACTAAGTAGATGAGATATGATGAGATTTATGGTTTTGTATGTGGATTAATGAGTCTTGAATCATATGATATGATGTTAGCATTAATCTTATGTTTATGCATGTTGAGTATGTAAGTTTATGCAAGTTTAATATGATGTTTGTTAATATGCAAGTTACATGTATGTTAATATGCAAGATATGCTATGCAAGTTACATGTTTGTTAATATGCAAGTTACATGTATGTTAATATGCAAGATATGCTATGCAAGTTACATGTTTGTTAATATGCAAGTTACATGTATGTTAATATGCAAGATATGCTATGCAAGTTACATGTTTGTTAATATGCAAGTTACATGTATGTTAATATGCAAGATATGCTATGCAAGTTACATGTTTGTTAATATGCAAGTTACATGTATGTTAATATGCAAGATATGCTATGCAAGTTACATGTTTGTTAATATGCAAGTTACATGTTTGTTAATATGCAAGTTACATGTTTGTTAATATGCAAGTTACATGTATGTAAATATGCAAGTTACATGTTTATTAATATGCAAGTTCATGATGACACATTATGCAAGTCTATAAGCTAATATGCAAGTTTGTTATGCAAAATGAATATGTAAGTTATGTGACATATTATATGCAAGTTATGTGACATGTTATGCAAGTTCATATGCAAGTTATGTGTTTGTTAATATGCAAGATGGCACCTTTGAAACATGTTCATTCATATGCAAGTTGACACCTTTTATATGTGTTATATCATGAACGAAATTACGTGGGAACGATGGGGTAATTAAATGCATAAGTTAATAAGATTGTGTGAAATTAATATAATTATGCATAACACAAAATAAATAAACATAGTATGGGAATTTGCCTATTTGGTTAGGTGTACCCATACTATGTGTTGGGAATTTACCTATTGAGTTAGGTCTACCCCATGGGAATTTACCTATTAAGTTAGGTCTACCCATGTTAAGAAAACTTGATTAATTAGGGATAATTAATATAAAATTATGAGGGTGATTAATTAGGTGTAATTAATTGACTAAGACACGAGGTTGGACTCAGTTGTAGCGTAAAACTGCCCGGACCCAACCGGCTTAACCAGTTGCTACAAATGTTAGCCCAATGTGAGAGGTCTTAGGCACAAACTAAATACGTAATTAATGTAAAGACACGAGGTTAGACTCTGTTATGACATAAGGCTGCCCGGACCCAACCGGCTTAACCAGCGGTCATAAAAGACAGTCTAATGTGAGAGGTCTTTACAAAGGTTACGTTCTTAATTAATTAATTAAGAAACACTTAACCACATTAGCATGTAGAGGGACATGAGGGGTTAAGTGGGTGCCTCGGGTGGCATGAGAAAATCTAGTGGTTGCCTTGGGTGGCAATAGAAAATACGATTAGAATACTTAACCAAAATGGAACATGTAATTAAAACATGATTAAAGGGTTAAGTGGGATATACTAGAAAAAGGGACAAGCTTAGGTGGGTAGCTTGTGGAGGCCCATTTCAACCAGTAACCCATACGTATCTTTGTGGGCTCGACCCATGTCGAGGACGGGACACGCATACTGGGCTTGACTGTAAGAGGCAAACGGGTTAGCGGTGGCAACGCAAGTCCAACGGGCTTCATATGCGTGAGTGGGCCCGGGCTGGTAGGTAAGCCGTTGTTGCATCGAGTAGATATAAGCCGTGCACCTTTAGTTCCATCAGGTTGCCACATTGGGGAATGATACATCCCACGGTGGGGCCAGCACGGGTATCTACGTTAGGGAGCCGATCGAATGGGAAGTAGTGTGTACACCTAGTGGATTGTAGGGCCCCGTGGCGCCTACTTGGTCACCTAGGGGTACGCAGGTACTAATTAGTAAATTTTATAAGTCCTTGGGTGGGATCAACCTTTAAGTTAGGAACGACTGGTGTGGTGCAGTGTAGGAATTATCTTTGAGTAGGTCTGGGGCGGTGTAATTTAGTAATTATCCTTGGGTGGGTAAATGCGTCTTTACGGTGATCTTAGTTTATCCTAAGTTTACCAAGCTGCTTAGTGTAGCCATTCATCCCCAGTCGTTACCGTATATCAACTTATGTCTTCTCTGGTTATTTTAATGATTGTATTGTTAGGGTTATAGGACTCACTCAGACTTATGTCTGACCCCGTTGTTTTTATCTTTTTCCCCCAACCCCAGGTTATTAGAGTGGGCCTGGTGCTAGTGGGCTTTGATCTGATTGCTGTATCTATCCTATGGAGCTTGGACCTCTGAAGTGAAGCCGAGCTTATCTTTCCTTTTATGGCTATTAGTTATGTAGTGGGATTATGTACTTCTATTTTATCAAGATGGATATTATGTACTTGACTCTGGTTTATGGTTTTGTGATGTAACCAAACATGTATTACTTTCCGTTGCAATGAAATGATGATTTAAATTTTCAAGTATTACTTATATCTGTCTTGCTGTAATTTTACTGTTCTATATTCACTCAAAATACTTCACCGAAACTAAGGCATTCCCCTGGTATGAGTGACCTTAGCGGACGTGGGGTGTTACACGTGGTATCAGAGCTTAAGGTTACCAGAACAGATAAAATTTTTAGAAAAACTATTTTTCTAAGAAAATTTTTGAAGGAATGTTTTCAAAAACATGTCTTTTAAGAGAAAAGTTTTTGAGAAAAGCATAATCCCCGATAGCCATATCTTTATCTTTCGAATTCTCCGTTTGAATCTCTTTCTCTCTCGTTTTGAGTTTCCCCTCCATGTGTAGATGATCTTTCTAAGATAGATAAGAATGGAAAACCGCTTCAAGGGAATTAGACGTAAATCAGATTAGAAGTTGGTTCAAGAAGGAGGAGGACTTGTAAGTACTTATTGGATGGACGATGGGAGGAAGGCTCTAATAGTTGTTTGGTTAATAAAGGACGAAGCCTCATTGATGGGAGGTTACGAGTGGAGAATGGGAAGGAGAAGGCTAGTAGTTATCCTTTTGGGAGGAATAGGACACCTTATTAGGATTGACCAAAGAAGCAAGGACAAGGTATGGAATCTTCTGGAGGGTAGTTGTATTCCCTCACGACTAGGGTGCCGTATGGGGATAAGACCGTCTAGGTTGGAATTTGGATTTCTTTATTATCCGATTCGAACTTTATTTGATTTGGATGCATTAAGTTCGTTTATCTCATCATTGTTAGTGAGTCACTGCACTTAGACACCAGTTTAGTAGATGATCCCTTAGTTGTTTCAAACCCAATTGGGCTCCATGATGTGTTTGGGTTTGAAAGTTTCTATACTTAGCATTGAGTTTGGATGTGATGCTTGTTGGGCTTCACGAGCTATGGGTTAGTTTGGGCATGGACTGGTTATCCAGTAGGGATGCCATTCTTGATTTTGAAAAGAGAGTTGTTAGGCTTATGACCCGCTTGGGTAACACTCTCGAGATCTCTTGTAATCCCATAGAGACTGTTATGCTAAGTTATCTAGAATCGCTGGACACGTCGGTCGAGAGTTTGCGATCTGTTAGAAGTGGTCCGGGAATACTCGGATGTGTTTGAGAAGGTGAAGGGCTTACCTCCGGAGCGGGAGATTGACTTCCGAATATATCCGGTAAACAATGCCAAACCAGTGACTTGGCCAGTGTGCCACAAGGCTCCTCGTGAGAGGAGGGAACTCCATAAGTAAGTAGGCGATTGCTTGAGAAGGGGTTCATAAGAAGAAGTATATCGGAGTGGGGCGCTCCAGTAGTTTTTTCCATGAAGGCGGATGGGTCCCTCAGACCTTGTGTAGGCTAAAGAGAACTAAATAAACTCACAAAGAAGAATAGACACCCATTGCCAAAGATTGATGATCTCTTTGATCAGTTGGTTGGCGCCTCAGTATTTTCGCAGTTGGACTAAGCCACATGGTTTCGTCAGTTGAGAGTGGCTGACGATAGTATAGAGAAGATTGCCTTTAGGACTCCGGATGGTTTTATGAGTGGCTGGTGATGCTATTTGGTTTGACGAACGCCCCCGCATACTTTGTTGATTGGAAGAGAAGGGTGTTCAGAGAGTACCTAAATAAGTTTGTGATGGTCTTTGTGGATGACATCTTGGTCTTTTCTAGGAGCGAAATAAGTTTTCATATGTGCTCAATAGGTTGAGCAAAGCCAGTTATGGGATAAAACAGTGGTTTTGGAGCGAGACTGGCAAGGACATCCAAAGTTGGTCAAAGGCTTAATTGTTTAGCCATTATTATTATTATTATTAGTATCATCTCACGTAGGTTGCCTGAACTCGAAGGAGATATCCCTTGGGTGTTTGTCTGATATTGGTTTCGGCCTTTGGGGCTTGCATTTGGGGGATGTCGAATTCGACTAGGGTGGTCTGCGTGAGAGATGGACAGTTGTGACGATTTTGGATAGGATTCTTAGCATCTTATGAGTTGAGATAGCGTATACCCCTAACAAGGGAAGCATGGTAGCAGACGCCTTAAGAAGAAAAAGGTTGTCCTTGAGTTCATTGATCGATTAAACGACGGAGCTTAGGGTTTATTTCTATGTTTGACTTTAGACCTTCCGTTGACTTTGTACCCGGTTTGCTAGCCTCCTTGGAGGTTAGGCCTACTCTTTTGGGACGGGGTGGCGAGGCACAGCAAGACGACCCACAGTAGGTTGAGCTATGAGAGAAGCTCATAAGGGGGAGGAGTCGTCCAGCCATTTGAGTAGGTACACCCTAGATAGTAAGGGGTGGTTGCGTAGAGACGGTAGACTTTGTGTACCGCAAGACGAGGGTTTGAGGAAGGCTATACTTGATGATACACATCGGTCGAAGATGACCATTCATCCCGGTAGGGACAAGATGTACCAAGACATAAAGCGAGTTTTCCTTTTTGCCAATCTGAAGAAAGATGCGGCCAAGTATGTCGCTAGATGCTTGGTATGCTAACAAGTGAAAGTGGAACAGAAGAAACCCGGAGGGTTGCTTCACCCGTTGGAAGTTCCGAAATAGGAAGTAGGATAGTGCCTCGTTGGATAACCGAAATCAAGGAAGGGTAATACGGGGATTGGGCTTATGGTAGATAGACTTACTAAGTGT
Source organism: Allium sativum (assembly GCA_030737875.1). NCBI lineage: Eukaryota > Viridiplantae > Streptophyta > Magnoliopsida > Asparagales > Amaryllidaceae > Allium > Allium sativum. The sequence goes on from CM060919.1 coordinate 664,258,055, forward strand.
GCCCATTTCATACCCGTGAAGAGCAAGAGGACTATTCCATGTCTAGCTTCAGTTTACCTTCAAGGGATTATTAGATTTCATGGTGTACCTTCCAGCATTGTGAGTGATCAAGATCCTATCTTCACTAGTGAGTTTTGGAAGATTTTGCAAGAGGGCGGTAGGGACTCAGTTGTGTTTGAGCACCGCATCTCATCCTCAGACGGACGGTCAGACCAAGAGGGTGAACCGTATCTAGAACATCTTTTGAGGTTATGTATTTTGGATTTTGGAGGTACATGGGAAGAGCATCTTCCGTTGGTGGAGTTCGCATATAATAGCAGCTTTCAGTCCAGTATTGGTATGGCTCATTTCAAAGCTCTTTATGGAAGGCCTTGTCGATCTCCTACATGTTGGTGGGAATCTACGGATAAGATCTTGCTTGGGCCAGATATGGTTAAAGAGACTTCAGAGAAGATGGGTTGGATTCGAAGAAGGATGAAAGCGGCGGAATCTTATGCGGACAAGAGGAGAACAGAGCTTGAGTTTGATATTAGAACATGCTTTTTATCAAGGTGTCTCCGTTACGGAATGTGGTTCACTTTGGATCTGTTAGGAAGTAAGTACCAAGGTTTGTAGGGCCATTTCCCATTAAGGAAAGAATTGGAGGGATGGCATATAGAGTGGAGTTGCCTGACAGACTTAGTGGTGTACCGGATGTATTTCATGTGTCCCATTTGAGGAAGTGCTTACATGAGACCGCTGAGGTGGTAGAGCCGAGTTTGCTTAAAGAAGTAGAGTTAGAGCACGATGAGACGATTCGACGAGCTCCTACTCGCATCATTGGGCCAGAGACTAGGAAGTTGAGGAACAGAGAAGTTCAGCTAGTTAGAATGCTACTTGGGAGACGGAAGCGAAGATGCGTTCTTTGTATCCATTTCTTTTGGAGAGTATGTCTTTTAACTTCTCCTTTATCGCTTGCCTAGTACTTATCTTATCTTTAGTAGGTCCTCTCGTTAGTCCTGTTTGACCTTTAGATAGGGAAAACCTATGGTTGAAACATGTGTTTGAGACATGTTATGGTTGATGGATGCAAGTGGATGCAAGTGTTTGCTAGTGGTTGCTCGTGGATGCATATATACACACATTAGGCACTAGATCGGCTCAGTCACTTCATGTTGCATATCGCATAAATGGATGTGGTAGTTAGATTGATGGATGTATCATGGCTGTGTTATCATATGGATGATGCATTTTTGTGTATGGTTGTGCACGCATGTAGAAATTTGTATGTGTCAATAGGGTTTCGCATACATATTGGATGCATGGCACTATCATGGTTTGCATTAAGGAGGTTTACTGTATCAGTAACCGCCTGATTTTCGCATTAGGTAAGTACATATACACACACTTTTGCATATATCCATCCAGCATTTAGAATCTTGTAAGGACAATGATTGCTCGTGGATGATGCTTTGAGTAGATGGATGATTGGATGGTAGGATACGTTCTTCCTAACTTGAAGATTTCGGGGACGAAATCCTTTAAGGAGGGGAGAATGTAACAACTCGTATTTTCAATAACCTGTAATAACATAAATCGAGGCAGAATTTAATTCTAAAATGGGAATCAAGGGAAACGGGCTATGCCATTGCGTTCGTCTCGGAAAAATACGCGAAATAGAGTCCGAGTTTTCGAAAATCGGAGTCCGTATGACCAAGATATGGCCTCGCGAAGTTTCACGAAAATTCCCAAATTAAAGTATACTTAATTAAGTGAAATGGGTTGTGTAGATATATATATATATATATATATATATTGATATATATATATATATATATATATAATTGAAAATTTAATAAATAAATATGCAAAAATGCTCAAAACAGCGAATTGGGAGAGGGGAATAACCGAACCGGCCGATTTTTGAAGTCGACCCGAGCCCGCTGGGTCGACTAGGGGTTAATCCAGGGTGTTTGGCTGTCAACCCGTGGGCCGATTCGCTCAAGTGCAGATTTTGCATTTGAATGGCTCTCATGGTCCATCTTTAATCTAAAGGCCCTAGATGGTTCCTACACTTGACTTCTTCCCCAAGACATGCTTTGATGGCTTGGATTGAATCTAGGGTTAATCCTATGGCCTAAAACACTTGCCTAATCTATAAATAAGACCCTAACCTACCCTAATTCATTCATAATTAAACCTAGTGACTAAACTATGGCAAAATGCTAGCTCTCATGGCCTCCACTAATTTTATGAAGAGGGTTGCATACTAATCACTCTCTAATCAACTTCTAATCCCTTCTTAGCATCTTAATCTTCTTCATTTGGTGTTCAAAGTTGCTAGTTGTGAGTTTCTATCACTTTGATGATCTTTTGTTAAACTAAGTAGATGAGATATGATGAGATTTATGGTTTTGTATGTGGATTAATGAGTCTTGAATCATATGATATGATGTTAGCATTAATCTTATGTTTATGCATGTTGAGTATGTAAGTTTATGCAAGTTTAATATGATGTTTGTTAATATGCAAGTTACATGTATGTTAATATGCAAGATATGCTATGCAAGTTACATGTTTGTTAATATGCAAGTTACATGTATGTTAATATGCAAGATATGCTATGCAAGTTACATGTTTGTTAATATGCAAGTTACATGTATGTTAATATGCAAGATATGCTATGCAAGTTACATGTTTGTTAATATGCAAGTTACATGTATGTTAATATGCAAGATATGCTATGCAAGTTACATGTTTGTTAATATGCAAGTTACATGTATGTTAATATGCAAGATATGCTATGCAAGTTACATGTTTGTTAATATGCAAGTTACATGTTTGTTAATATGCAAGTTACATGTTTGTTAATATGCAAGTTACATGTATGTAAATATGCAAGTTACATGTTTATTAATATGCAAGTTCATGATGACACATTATGCAAGTCTATAAGCTAATATGCAAGTTTGTTATGCAAAATGAATATGTAAGTTATGTGACATATTATATGCAAGTTATGTGACATGTTATGCAAGTTCATATGCAAGTTATGTGTTTGTTAATATGCAAGATGGCACCTTTGAAACATGTTCATTCATATGCAAGTTGACACCTTTTATATGTGTTATATCATGAACGAAATTACGTGGGAACGATGGGGTAATTAAATGCATAAGTTAATAAGATTGTGTGAAATTAATATAATTATGCATAACACAAAATAAATAAACATAGTATGGGAATTTGCCTATTTGGTTAGGTGTACCCATACTATGTGTTGGGAATTTACCTATTGAGTTAGGTCTACCCCATGGGAATTTACCTATTAAGTTAGGTCTACCCATGTTAAGAAAACTTGATTAATTAGGGATAATTAATATAAAATTATGAGGGTGATTAATTAGGTGTAATTAATTGACTAAGACACGAGGTTGGACTCAGTTGTAGCGTAAAACTGCCCGGACCCAACCGGCTTAACCAGTTGCTACAAATGTTAGCCCAATGTGAGAGGTCTTAGGCACAAACTAAATACGTAATTAATGTAAAGACACGAGGTTAGACTCTGTTATGACATAAGGCTGCCCGGACCCAACCGGCTTAACCAGCGGTCATAAAAGACAGTCTAATGTGAGAGGTCTTTACAAAGGTTACGTTCTTAATTAATTAATTAAGAAACACTTAACCACATTAGCATGTAGAGGGACATGAGGGGTTAAGTGGGTGCCTCGGGTGGCATGAGAAAATCTAGTGGTTGCCTTGGGTGGCAATAGAAAATACGATTAGAATACTTAACCAAAATGGAACATGTAATTAAAACATGATTAAAGGGTTAAGTGGGATATACTAGAAAAAGGGACAAGCTTAGGTGGGTAGCTTGTGGAGGCCCATTTCAACCAGTAACCCATACGTATCTTTGTGGGCTCGACCCATGTCGAGGACGGGACACGCATACTGGGCTTGACTGTAAGAGGCAAACGGGTTAGCGGTGGCAACGCAAGTCCAACGGGCTTCATATGCGTGAGTGGGCCCGGGCTGGTAGGTAAGCCGTTGTTGCATCGAGTAGATATAAGCCGTGCACCTTTAGTTCCATCAGGTTGCCACATTGGGGAATGATACATCCCACGGTGGGGCCAGCACGGGTATCTACGTTAGGGAGCCGATCGAATGGGAAGTAGTGTGTACACCTAGTGGATTGTAGGGCCCCGTGGCGCCTACTTGGTCACCTAGGGGTACGCAGGTACTAATTAGTAAATTTTATAAGTCCTTGGGTGGGATCAACCTTTAAGTTAGGAACGACTGGTGTGGTGCAGTGTAGGAATTATCTTTGAGTAGGTCTGGGGCGGTGTAATTTAGTAATTATCCTTGGGTGGGTAAATGCGTCTTTACGGTGATCTTAGTTTATCCTAAGTTTACCAAGCTGCTTAGTGTAGCCATTCATCCCCAGTCGTTACCGTATATCAACTTATGTCTTCTCTGGTTATTTTAATGATTGTATTGTTAGGGTTATAGGACTCACTCAGACTTATGTCTGACCCCGTTGTTTTTATCTTTTTCCCCCAACCCCAGGTTATTAGAGTGGGCCTGGTGCTAGTGGGCTTTGATCTGATTGCTGTATCTATCCTATGGAGCTTGGACCTCTGAAGTGAAGCCGAGCTTATCTTTCCTTTTATGGCTATTAGTTATGTAGTGGGATTATGTACTTCTATTTTATCAAGATGGATATTATGTACTTGACTCTGGTTTATGGTTTTGTGATGTAACCAAACATGTATTACTTTCCGTTGCAATGAAATGATGATTTAAATTTTCAAGTATTACTTATATCTGTCTTGCTGTAATTTTACTGTTCTATATTCACTCAAAATACTTCACCGAAACTAAGGCATTCCCCTGGTATGAGTGACCTTAGCGGACGTGGGGTGTTACAGTGCATATATGTTTCATAAAACAATTTCAATATAAATGTATCAATCATAGACTACATGAGCATCCCATGCCACTATGCCTCCATATAGGTTTACAATCAAATCTGCACGATGTCATATTGGAAATTGGATTTCCATCATAAGTCGAGGCAAAAGATGGTCTCCTTACAGATTCGGATCACCTCTAGCAAGATGATCCAGGATTACACACTCTGGGCAACCTTTGGATCCTCCAAGGCCAATTCACACTTACTTCAATGGATTGGTTATTCCTGAACACATGTTTCCCGGTCCTATCGGACCTATCGCTTGGCCAGTAGCGACCAATATCCGAGGCGCCTTGAAATCCATCATCCACATAAGTAAAAATGTTTGGGCTCCATACCATGACACCACTTCTAGCTAGAAAGAAACGTCATGAACTCCTTGGGTCCCTTATCCCTTTTTGGACTCATACCGGGTGTGAGGCTCGCGAATTAACGCTATACACAAAGCTATGCTAATTAAAGCAGTGCTTTGATCATCAACCACAAGATTCCGCTTTTCAATAAAAGCCTTGCTCATTTGCATCTTAGCATGCCACATTGACTATCCACGCCATGCGACTAATGATTAATAATATATAACCTCTAAGCTCGTACCTCTTAGAGAAGAGTGTTAAGCAAGAGAATAAATTCTCGACCACCAAACAGATATATTCAATAGAAATCAATCAACATAGAATCAAATCCAATGTCAGACATGCGTCCATTTACAAGTTCATTCTGGGTCTGAACGAAACCGGAGGTACCTTATTCCTCATTTCATACGTCCAATATGGAAGAGAGGTCTTCGCATATCCAGACAATCAACAAACACGTCCGGACAACTACCACTGTAACCCTTTTGTGGGAGCTAATCAATCTAGGGCATCCATAGTAATCCATTCGATGTGAAGATTACGGGTCTTGCACCATCTTCATTTCCTTTGACTATTAATCTTCATTCAATTATTTGAAATGAGATTTAATTCGGGCTTTTCAAATAATTCTCGAATATATATAATTCAAATCATTTCATTCTTCGGTTAAATTTAACTCAATTCTATAGATTAATGTCAAATAAATATAACCGTCCATATTACTTTATAAACCAAGTGAAATTGGTTTATTTCCATTCCATATCGTTTATAATATTTTATAATGATTTATAGCTATTTATATTTATATAAAAATAGTCCATTTAATTTGAACGACGCTTCAGGTCAGTACGCGGCACTGGCACTGTTTTTATTTAGATTTGAATGACACATTTCTCAAAATCTAACCGTTGGATCATAACAAATTTAATATCGTTGGAAAGATTTTTCCAAAGTGATAGTTTTGGGAAAATCCATTGGTTGGATCTCCCGGTATAATCGTTTAAAATTATGATTCAAAAACGCGAACTCCAGCTACACGATTCGTTTTATTTTAATTTATATTATATTATATAGTTTATTCGACGACTTTGAAGCCATTTATTCTTCAAATAATTGGCTAATGCCTTTAAATTTTGGAAAATTTTGCTATAACCTCCTTTGTTCGGGAGGGGTGTGAAAAGTTTATCGGGCTATATTAAGCACCCAATAAATCTAGGAAAAGTATACACAATTTTTAGTGACCTATCTATGCCCAAGGGAGAGTGTAAAAATCATATCTCACCACCTTGTCTAGTGTTGGAAATAAGTAATTCATGTGCCGGATCTAAAATCAAGAGAGACGTGAATTATTGTCATCTCCAGACCCGTGTAGGGTTTTTATTAATCCTGCCACGAGCACCGTTACATGTATTCCTTAATTATGTCCATAATCAGTCTTCTGTTCAACCTGTAATATAGTCATCGCCATACGAGCATCTCGCTCGTATGGTTATCCGAACCTCGTCATATAAGCTCCAAATGCTTATGTGGAATATGATATGAGATGCTATCTTCATGTAGTATGCCATACGGTGTAGTTCATAATTTATCTATTGCTATCCTATGGCATTGTTTATAATCTCACACAAAACAAGCATCAAACCGCATCCAATTTCATTCACAGGAGTTTATATAATAATATAATTCTGCATCCAACTCGTTAAGGTGTACCTATTTGTCAGGCACGCAAATTATTTTTTTAGTCAATAACGAATCCATTTACCGTTCATCATGTGTATATATATATGCATATCTAAGCTAAAAATAATATTTTTAGCGAACAAATATTTATTTCAACTCATGACTATTTTATTCACTTTATATACATGTTAAATATAATATTTTTGGAAATCAAATATTTATTTCGACACATGACTATTTATAATACTTCACATACATGTTAAAAGTAATATTTTTGGCGAACAAATATTTATTTCAACACATAGCTATTTTTAACACTTCATATACATGTTAAAAATAATATTTTTGGTGAACAACAATATATTTCAATACATGGCTATTTATATTATTTCATACATATGATAAAAATGATATTTTAATGATCAAACATTTATTTCAACACATGTTTATTTTTAATGATAAAAATGATATTTTTTTATGATCAAACATTTATTTCAACACATGTTTATTTTTGACACTGCAGTTTCAGAAAATTTCGGCATTATAACGGCTCGATATTAGAACCGGGAAAATAATGTCTAACATTATCCCTCTCCTGATACTGGCTCGCGCCATACATAACCATTCCATTCAATCAAATCAATCATAAATTTGACAAACCCATATTCAACCAAATTTTCCACAACACAATCAAATTTATGCATTTCCAATTTATACAACGCATAAACAATTTTTATACATTGCATATACGTTTTCTACAATGCATATATATATATATATATATCATACATCGCATGTATATATATATATTATACATTATAGATATAACACATATATGGTTTACTCCATTTTACATCACATTCACAACATAATACAGTAGATTTAAATCGTTCATGGTCTGTGGATGAGTGAGGTGAGCTAACAGGCACCGTATACAATTTATAACAATTTTCCAACACACACACACACACATATATATATATATATTCCATTACAATTGAATTTAGAGATCTCACATTGGGTTCCACTCCTTAATTTGTGGCTTGCTCTAAAATTCTCCCGGTCACTTCTAGAATGTAGAATACGCTCTCACGAGTCCAATGTCTTCTACTTCACTGGATTTCGACACCGTATGAGAAAGTTGTGAATTTTTAAAGGCTAATGGAATTTTGAATTAATTAATAAATTAATTAATTAAATATACCACCACCTTCTTCTTCAAATATTCAGGTCACGTTTCAAAACAGTGGTTCCAAACTAGGGTTCCTATTTGCGTGCAATATAAAGCATGGGGCGATGATCAAACTACGCCACGTCGATTGCCTCAGTGAGCCACGCCTCCACCTTCGACACTGGCGAACTCGGTGGCGGCTAGTGGTCGGAAATCGCCTGGGAACGACGTGACTTTAGAGCGGTGATTTGAGAAGGATACACAACTTTAAGCGATCAACCCCCTATGGATTTAGAGCTCACACGATTCTCTACAAGATTGGTTTGGATTGTTTCTTGAATTGATTAGTGGATGGAGAGATTTTGAGGAGAGAATATCTAAACAATATTCCACGTTCGTTAGAGAGAGCGACGGATTTTTTTTTGGATAATGATTAGGTCAAACCCTATTGGTCGGTTTATATTTATAATTCAATTATTTAATTCTTTTAATTCCAAAAATGTCTGTTTTCCCATCTGAGCTCCAAATCAAACTCAATGATTGTCGTCCCTAGCTAAATACCTCCATTCCGGACACAATGAAATATATTTCGTGTGCCAATTTGACTATTTCAGTAAGTTTTTCTATAAATTAAAATATATAGCATTTAATATTGAATTTGAATGTACATTTTAATTTACCGAGGCCACATACTGATTCCAAAAATTCAGCAAATTGAAACAAAATTAATTTCGTCGAATTTGGAGACCGTTTGAAAAATGGCTTTTTTACTGGTCGATCCAATTCAACTAAAATTATCAAATACGTTTTAATTTACCATGCTCACATATTAATTCCAAAAATTATGGAATTTTATACCTAGCAATAGTTTGATATTCCGAATCCAACAAAATTGGTTTCGTCGAAAACGGAGGTCGTTTGCAAAATGACTATTTCAAGGGCTGTATTCTAATTTAAAAATTGAATTTTTAAATTCTGACACAATTTTTGACAAAATTACCTTATAAATAATTTTTAAATTGGTTCTAAATTTTAGGGTTGTTATAGTGTCGTGGTGCGGCGGCGGTAATTCATTATGCTGATGGCAAAAACAGTGGTAATTGATAATGAGAATGGAGTTATTTTTGTGCAGGAGTGGCCCGCCTTCTAAAACTTTTCAAATTTCAAATCATCATCACATCATAGGACACTTGGCAATAGGAGAGAGGGAATGATAGTACATGTATGAAAAGGTAGGGATAATGGCCCTCAACATGATCAGGTGGAAGAAAATAAAGGAGGATGTTAAAAATCAATGTCCGCTAGTTCAGCATCGTAGAATGAAATGTTGTTCTCATCATGTTTGAGAGTATTGCTCAGCTTTGGTCAGTAAGGTTATCGGTCGGCTTCTTTAAAGCTGAAGGCCTTGAAGTTGAATACGCTCATAGTCATGGCCTTTAACTTGAAATGCTACTTTTCTAGCACATATTTGTAAATGTACATGTTGAGGTGTTTCAGTCCCATCAATTTGACTGAGGCTTTTCTCTTTTTATTATGCAGCATAACTCATAATGTCGAGACGACGCACTACTCGCGCACTCGAGGCTGAAAAGAAAATGGCCATGTCCATTGCTAAAAACATGGAGAGTCCCTCGTCTTCTTCCTTCAGGACCGAACCCGAACCTGAATTTAACGCTGATACTCATGGTCGATCGGTTGATTTTCCTCATGCTCTAAAAATCGGAGTATCAAGTGGGACGGCAACTGCACCCGATACTCTCCCTAATGCTAATATTATGAGGAATCCTCCTAACTCTCAGGTCGGTACGTTTAGCGAGAAACAGTTAGAAAATATAAGTGGGAAGCATAAGCTTCCATAGCTTGACTTCTGTATTCTGGTAGAGTTGGATCGTCCTCACAATCCACTGGATGGTTACATGGCGTTTTCTCATCTAATGTGCACCACCGGGGCCATCTTCCTTTTTTCATGTTCATACTTGACTTCCTAAGGCAAATGAATCTGGCGCCTATGCATATACCAATCTATTGTCCTTGTGTGTCCTGTACATGAAGTATCTGGATCGGGTCCCCACACTCGACGACATGGTATTTTTCTTCAACTTTAAATACGTAAAGCAACAGTCTCCCTCTTTTCTTTATTCTAAGGTTGTCCATAACCGGAAGGTCTTTGAGGGTATTCCTAGAAAAATGGGTGACACTAAGCATCACTGGTTCTATTTCAAACACCAATAGGATGTGCTTGCTAATGGCTCCAATGCCATAAGTATTTTTTATATCATTTGAATTAATCATAAGTGGGCTTTTCATGTGAGTTTTTACATGTTGGTGGCGAGCCAATAAGGCCCGAAAGGGGAGTATTCCAAGCTTGTTATGATACCATGGTGGCTATCAAGAGGGATGACTGGCACTACAAGATGCTCGTGACTGACGCAAACCTTCATCATTATCATCTTTTGGACAAGAAGATGTCGTTAGGGCATTCTAGCAGTAAGGGTTCTTCTTCGCACAACGTTAAGTTGGATATGCCCCTTCCCCAAAATAGATCGACTGATGTCAAGGTCGTGCCCCAGTCGAGGGGTCATCTGTTCAACCCTCGTTCAGAGGGAAAAAGAATACTCATCATGAATCCGAGATAAAGAAGCCAAATTTTAAGATACTACGTCGGGAGTTCGACCTGCTAATAACACAAAAGGAAGCAGAGGCTAATGCTTCAGAAAAGATATGTGCGGAAATAACTGATGGAGATTTATCAACCAATAGCTAGAAGACTCTATCAATGGAGTATATCTCTCTCCCGCTCACCAACCCCAGGAGGAAGAGTCAGACCACCATTGCTAACAGTTATAAAATATGGATATACATGATGCATTTATTTCTTCTTAGAACTTGGACCCGGATGACTTTTTTCATACAAAGTCTGGGGAAGATTTAATATCGACCGACCAATAATCATAAGAGATACCTATTGTGTTTCAAGCTCAGGTCAGTTTAGAAGGAAAACTCCATGTACGCAGCAGTAGCACTATTCGTCATAACCCTATTTTCTTATATATATATCGGTTGATATTTCATTTTCTTAACACAGGCGTGGTCGACGAGGAGTATTGACTTCCTTTTGGAAGGAGACGGTCCCTCTGGGTCGACCCCGCTGCAAGTCAGGCAGGAAGGTGACCATGGGGACGGCGATCGTGAAGAGAAAGATAGAAAAGAGAAGAGGGGGAAGAAAAAAGAAGAGGAAGAGGCAAGAGAGTGAGGGAGTAGAGGTCACAAGGAAAAGGAAGGGAAGAGGGGTAAGTCTTATGAGAAAGGATAGGAATCTAAAACTCCAAAGCATCAATCTCCGCCCCATCCTTGGGATGATATTCCCAAGGACGGTAACAAAAATGGTTTTGCAGTTACCCCCAGTCATCCCACTCACCCAGTCAAACCTTCCCATGAGGAGCGGTCGGTCGGACCACATGACCATGCATCAGTCCCGCTTCCTAATCGTCCTGAAAGAAGTCCTTAGGAGTCGGACAATTCGAATTAAGAGAGTGAACCCACTAAACATACCGAAATGTAGAAACTCTTCCCGGGTCTCTATTTTGCTGGTATCGAGCCGACCACCATGTTGCAACCATTTCCTTTGAACTTTCACGATCAAACCAGGTCGAATGTTGACTTCACACCAATATGATGCGATGTATGCTTATGCAAAATAGTTAAGAGAAGTGGTCAGGAGGAGACGGAAGAGAATGTTGGTTTGAGGAGAGAGCCGGAGGCTGACAAGACTGCTTTTGAACTACTTCAGAAGAGGATAGCGGAATGTGAATCCAAGGCGATTACTGCTAAGGAAAAATATCGAGAGAGTTCAAAAAATTTAGAGGCTCAAATTGAGTCAGCAAGCCAGGTGTGTGCGACCTTGAAATCCAAGAATGAGAACTCGAGGAATGACAAGGATCGGCTGGATCGGGAAGTACAAGATTATAAGGCCGGTCTTGACTCATCCGAGCTGGCTAGAAAGAAGGATGAGCATGTTTTCGCCGCTACCATCGAGAATGTTAGGAACGCTCATCTCCTGCGCGACACCAAAGTTCGTGTGATCAAAGCCGAACGCATCGCTTAGAAGAGAGAGACGAGCATGAAATTCGGTGCTAACATTCTTCGGTTCTTGGCCCACGTTCTTCATCATAGAAACTTAGTCTGGGAAACAAAATTATCAACAGGTGTTGACTGATGCATGGGAGGTGTTCATGAAAGAAGAGGTTGATATAACAAAGGGTAAGCTGATGAATGATGAGGATTTGATCAATCAGTATTTATATGAGGATGAGCCTGAGGTATTGGCTGAGGGAAAGAGAAACTTACAAGCGTTAAGAGACACTGCACGATACAAGACTAAGGGAAAGTTGGTCCCCGAAGCTGGCACAAACATATTCATAACATCTCTCCCTCTTCCAAATGTTAAGGTCAGTTGTTCTTCTACTCCTCTCCCTCTAAATCAATCTACTGGCTCGGTAGATTAATATAGTCCCGATGACCCACTTCCTGCCTTGCCCAAGCAAAGTTCAGCTGCCCCAGCTTCGACAATTAAGGTTTCAGATCGACTGGAAGAGTCTACGACCAAAGGTAACTTATTTCCTCCACCTTAAGTTGATTGATCGTTCGTCCCTTTACCTATACCTTTCGCTCCCTTTGTTGTAGCCGCATCATCGGTAAGAATAGCATCTGGGTCGGAGGTTGAAGTGCCAGAGAAGGAACCTATCACTATTCCTGGCTGTAATAACCCGGAAATCTGGGCCAGTTTAAAATTTTTATTTTGGCGATTTTAGCGAATTTTGAACATTTAAAATAGATTATTTTAAATAATATCGACGAGAAATTTATTTTGAATCTAATTCGAACGTATATATTATAGGCGTCGTCGTTAGAATATAAATAATTATATATAATTATAAAAGGAATTGAAAATGGCGCGGTAGTTCGATAATTCGATTTCAAACTTCAATTGAATGTACCGGGTGCAAAACAATCCGGATTTTAGTGAAACCAAAAACATTAGGATCTAATTGATGATATCTTTCCAACGAATCCGAAAAATCAAGATTTCATAGCGGGAATCAAAAGATATGTCCAGTTGAAAATTCTGAATAGTCGCTATGGAATTCAGGCCCTTAAAAATGGAAATTTTGCAAACGACCTCGGATTTCGACGAAACCACTTTTGTTGGGTCCGTGATGTCAAATTATTGCTAGGTTCCAAATTTCATAATTTTTCGAATCAATATGTGAGCGTGGCAAAGGAAAACGCGTTTGACCAGTTTTAGTTGATTTTAATCGACTGGAAAATGGCCGTTTTTCAAACGGTCTCAGAATTTGACGAAATTAGTTTTGTTAGGATCGTATCGTCAATACGAAGCTAGAAAATATTTTTCGAGAATTTTTAGAGACTGTATGTGGCCCCGGTAAATTGAAATGTACGTTTAAAATTGAATATATAGTTTTATATTTTAAATTCAACAGAAAATGATGGTAACAATCGAATTGGCTTGCGAAACATATCTCATTGTGTTCGGAATGGGGGTAATACGCTAGGGACGACAGTCGGTGGGTTAGATTTTGAGTTCGAAATAAAAAGTTGCTTTATGGTATAAAATAAAATAATTAAGTAGTATAATATATATTATATAACCTTTCCTATCCCTCCCCTCTTCAAAGTCAACATCCATTTCAAAAAAATTAAAAATAAAATAAAAAATCCCGCTACCCTCCCCTCCCGTCGATCTCAGACCCGCCGCCTCCGCTCATGTCAAACCACCGCCATCTCGTCCTCCGCCTTCTTCTCCCCGTCGCCACTTTCTCTTCCTCCTTCCACCAGCGATCTCGCGTAGCCCTCCCTCTCTCCTCCTAATCCCGAACGCAACCCAACCCTACCCCGAGTTCCCCCGCGACCACCACCTCGAGCCTAGGCTCCGACCTCCCCTCGCCTGGCGCTCCACCTCGATCCGCTCTTCTCCTTCAACCGCATCCCCTCCACCTCCTGTTAGCACCCAAAAACCCCCTCCCCTCTCGTTAGAAAAGAAAAAGAAAACAAACACTGTAAGTTTTTTGTTATTATTTTATTTATTTGTTTGTTCTTGTTTTGTTTTAACTTATTTTAAATATTTGGCTTAGGTAAATCAGATTAAAAACTGATTTTTAGTATGTAGTTTTTTTAAAATAAAAAAAGTAACAGAGAACATATTTTTGAAAAAGATTAGAAATTTTTAAAAGTGAAAAGATTAGATTTTTAAAATAGAAAAGATTTTTATTCAATTAAAAATATGATTTTTATATTTTTAAAGTATTAAAAATATAGTCTTTACTATATAGATGATGTAAAAATATGATTTTTGTTTATGTACAGAATTAGAAATATAATTTTTACATGATAGGAATATTAGAAATATCATCTTTATTTGTGTAGAAAAATAAAAATATGATTTTTATAATGATATTTTTGAAAAGGCGAAATCTTTATATTTGAAAAGGCGAAATCTTTATTTTTGAAAAGGCGAAATCTTTATATTTGAAAAGGCGAAATCTTTATATTTGAAAAGGCGAAATATTTATTTCTGAAAGTTGATTTTGTTAAGTTTAAAAACTGAATGTAGTTAAGTTTAAAAACTGAATTTAGTTAAGTTTAAAAACCGAATTTAGTTAACTTTAAAAACTGATTTTTTTTTATATATAAGAAAGAACAAATTTTTAATAGTGGAAAGATCGAATTTTTTAGAGTGGAAAGATCGAATTTTTAACAGTGGAAAGATCGAATTTCTAACAGTATAAAAATCTAATTTTTATATATAAGAAAGAAGAATAAAAATCAAATTTTTATATATAAGAAAGAAGAATAAAAATCTAATTTTTATATATGTAGAGAATACGGGCGACGAAAGTGACAAAGGGCGAACATGATGAAGATTTCCTACATAAGAAGAGTCGAGGCGTTTGGATTAGCTTTGGTGAGAACTTCTCACCTTTCAAAATTTCTTTTTCTAGTTACATATATATACTAGGATGCAGACGGTGTTTAGTAGCACCCGACACCCGTCATCCACAAACCATGGATGGCTTGTTTGTTTAATTGTTTGGTTGTGTAGTTGGTTAGATTATTTGGTTTGAATTGAATTGTTTGGTGAAATGAAATTGATTTGATTGATGTGTGAATGGCGTGGGCCTTCACTAGACCGGGGATAAGGCTAGGCCTCGTCCCGTTTCTAGTATCGTGCCGTTATGCCGCCGAAATTTTCTAAAATAAGTTAGAAAAATAAAAATATCATTTTATTTAAAGAATGAACTGAATAGAAATTCATAAGTTAAAATAAAATGTTTTGTCGTTAAAAATATAATTTTTAACGTGAATGTGAATAAATAAATATTCATTTACAAACCAGACGGTTTGTTTATGTACACCTATTTGAATGACATTGATTGGGACGATAAATTTTACACATCGCCCAACTGCACAAATAAAAATCTGTGTTTGTTGATTTGAAACCCCACACGGGTGTTGGGATGAAATTTGAAGTTCACTCATCCTGATTTATTAAATATGTCGATCGATTGATTGACAGGCTGTTATAAGCGTTAGATATCTATATTTGATGCTTATACAGTGTAGTGCACTTTGGTTGATGGTTGATTATTTTTCAATGCTATTATATACATGTGTTGTATGAAAATCCATATAATTAATTTTATAGGGTAATTGATTGGGCCTCATTCCAATTTAGAAAATAAAGAATAATATAAAATAAAGGTTCATGTGTTGACAGTACTCATCCGTTGAGATTAGTCATGTGTTGAACGAAATATTTGAAATAGAAATATTTGAAAACGAAATATTTGAAAACGAAATATTTGAAATAGAAATGTTTGAAATAGAATATTTGAAAATAGAAATATATGAAGCCGTGTTGATTAGATTGAAGCCATTTTGACGTGAACGATATTTATATCGGTTTTATTCATTTTAAAATGAATATTGATAAGTGATTTCGAAATCGAATGTTTTGAAATGAAATTTGAATTGAATCGAATATAAAACCAATTTGAATTGAATCGAATAGAAAACCAATTTGAATTGAATCGAATATAAAACCAATTTGAATTGAATCGAATATAAAACCAATTTGAATTGAATCGAATAGAAAACCAATTTGAATTGAATCGAATATAAAACCAATTTGAATTCAATCGAATATAAAACCAATTTGAATTGAATCGAATAGAAAACCAATTTGAATTGAATCGAATATAAAACCAATTTGAATTGAATCGAATAGAAAACCAATTTGAATTGAATCGAATAGAAAACCAATTTGAATTGAATCGAATAGAAAACCAATTTGAATTGGATCGAATAGAAAACCAATTTGAATTGAATCGAATAGAAAACCAATTTGAATTGAATTGAATAGAAAACCAATTTGAATTGAATCGAATAGAAAACCAATTTGAATTGAATCGAATAGAAAACCAATTTGAATTGAATCGAATAGAAAACCAATTTGAATTGAATCGAATAGAAAACCAATTTGAATTGAATTGAATATAAAACGAATTCGAATTGAATTGAAAACGAAGTGAAATAAATTCAAATTGAATTGAAATTTGAATTGAATAGAAATGAATTTTAAAACGAATTTATAAGGAAAAATTCAATTTTGATTTGAATTGAAATGGAAGTTGAAATTGTTTTTGAAACGAATTGAAAACGATGTATATAATTCGTTTTAAATAGAAATCGACGAAATATATATTATATGTATTATATATATAATATAATGGCCTGAATAGAACGCGCCGCGCCGCGGCAGTTCATGAATTTCGACAATTTATTTCAGACGTACTTGGAGATGGATGGATATGCGAGGAAAGTGCCTCCCGTTTCGTTCAGACCTAGAACGAACTTGTAAATGGATTGTGTGTCTGACATTGGATTTTATTCTGTGTTGATTGATTTCTGTTAAATATATATCTGTTTGGCGGCGGAGAATTTATTCTCTTGCTTAACGCCCTTCTCTGAGACGTACGAGCTTAGAGGTTATATATCGATAGATATCAATCGCATGACATGAATTGCCTGTGTGGCACGCTGAGTTGCATGGATCAAGGCTTCTGTTGAAAAGCAAAGTCTTGTGGTTGATGATCAAAGCATGGCCTACGTGGCAGCTTTGTGTATAACGTGAATTCGCGAGCCTCACACCTCGGTATAAGTCAAAAACGGGATGAGGACCCAAGGAGTGCACGATGTTTCTTTCTAGCTATGGGTGGTGTCAGTGACCTACCAGCCCAGACATTTATATACTTTTCACCTTTGTGGTTTGGATGCGAGGCGCCTCGATTGTAGGTCTATAAGGACCGGGAAACGTGTGTTCAAGAATTGCCAATCCTCTAACGTAAGTGAGGACCGGCCTTGGAGGATCCCAGGGTTGCCCAGAGTGCGTAGCCCTGAGACATTTGCTAGAGTGTCTCGAACGCAGAGAGGAGCTTGCCCCTTGCCTCGACTCATGACGGAAATCCAATTTCCAATACGTGTATTGCGGTTTTAATTGTAGAACTAGTATGGCGACATGATATATGGTACCCATGCCGTCTATGATTTATATTTATGATTGAAATTGTTTTGACACTATACACATATTATAGTATCAAATGATTTGTTTTTAAACGTACCAAGCATGTTTGGCTATTATAAGGGAAAACCCTATCCTCCGGCTTGCGTTGCATTGTGTGATGGGACCTGGGTCTTATAATAGCTTCATTTTTCGAAAAAGCATTGTGCTGTTTATTCTATGCACTGGTATTCTTAGGAGGAAACCCGTTCCGTGTTATACGGCGTGGTCCCTTGAATTACTCTCTTTTAAAGTAAAGCTTTAAATAACTGTTTTAGTTCTCACACCAGTCACATGACTGACCTGGAATTTATTGTTTTAACCTAAACTCTGGGTGCCCCTATTTTCCCCACGGGCAGCTTGTAGTTTTGGTTTTGCAGATTTATATTCACAGGATCCTGGTTTACAGCTGGAATGATATCCGGAAAGCTCTGTATCCGTATATCACCTTCAGTTGTGCTTTGTATTATTTTCCGCAGCTATGTAATTTATTGTAATCTCTGATATTTATCGAATGTAATTTATTCATTTATACTCTGTATATTCTTGTATCTGATGGAATTGTTGTAATAACAATGAAATGTTCTTCTGTTTGTGTTCTGATTTGTCCTGTTCTCAAAACGATCAGGGGTTTCGAACGGTCTAGATCGGTTTAACGACTGATTCAGATCGAGCGAAATTCCAGGCCGTCACACTGGCGAAGATAAAGAAACAAACAATGCTTCAAAGAAAATAAGAATGGGTGATCCTCAGTCGATTGATGCGGATATCGAATTTGTGGGCGAGGTTAAAACATCCGACCATCCATTTATGGTGGAGATAAAGGCTAGGAATGAGAAAAAGGTTTCTTCCCTCAAACCTGAACCATATAACGAATCACTCAACATTCCTCCCCTCCAATATATTTCTCCGACTTCTCTGTCATTTGGCAACGCGGCTCCTTTCCCATCTTCGACAATCCCAAGTGGAAGAAAACATGTTACCACTATGTCCAGTCGATCTACGCCTTTTGGTAGCATGGTCAAAAGCCTAAAGATCGATTTGACTACTGAGGAAATGAAAGAATGGATTAGGTAGAAAAAGCCAAAGGACATCAAGAAACATGGCGATATGCTTCCCATAACTTAAAATCTTCTGTTGCAGGTTTACTATTGGACCTTTGGAAGTTGTATGCAAGTGCCGCCCTCGCGTTTGCCTTCGTCGAGTTTCGTATTTCGTGGACGTAGCTAAATGTACCCATAAAAAATGACAGTTTGTAAGAAAAACTTATGATGATGTTTAACAATATTTGCTTTAACAATATTTGTTTGTCTTCAAGCACTTGTAATATTAATGTGTCCAAGCTGTTAGGGATTGCGGAATGGATCGTTAAGGCAAACTATACACTAGAGGAGGAGGGGGGAGGGGTGAATAGCGTTCTTGATAATTTTAAACAAAAACTAAAACTTGTGTGAATTATTATATGAATCAAACACCATAAACAAAATCAAAAACACGGAATCAATTTCAAACAAAAATATAAACAGAAATAAAATGCAGAAAAGGAAAGAACGCACCAGATTTTATACTAGTTCAGATTGCTCCTACGTCCAGTCCCACGCAACGCTGGATTGTGCATAGTTTTATTACTATATCAAAATCCAATTACAACCCTCCTTGATTTCATGGCTACAGGGGATACCACCGAATCAACACAATCTTGATCAAGATTTTCCCGTCCTTGATTTCATGGCAACGAAGGATACCACCGAGTACCCGTCCTTAATTTCACAGCTACAAAGGATACCACCGATTACTTTACTCAACCCAAACAATTACAAAACCCCCTTTAACTATTCAACAGCACTTGATTCAAAGAGAAATGATTAGAGAGTGGGAAGATAAGAAGTTTGATCAAAACAGAATTGAATTCGGCCGAGTATAAGTGTATAAATCATAAAAATGATTAAGAATAATGGTGTAATGGAAGAGAGTGAAGTTAGAGAAGAAGAGATGATTAAAATTCGAATTCAAGCCCTTTTTATAGTGTGTGAAAGGTTGCAATGCTTCAGAACTGTCACAATTAGTGAAAATACACTTTTTTCAAAATTGAAAAAATGACGGTTATATGTCGACATAGTGTTTTTCTTATGTCGACATACTTATAGTATAAATTTAATTTTTGAACATATTTCAAGTGTCTTGACATAAATATAATTTTAGAAATTCTTGAATTAAAATATAGTGTTATAAATAAATATTATAAAGTAGGAAATCATATTGAAACATAAATATAAACCTTATAAACATATTTATAAAGTTATAGAATTAAAACTATATAAATATAAACTTTTTAAAAGTATAAATATATAAAACTTATAAAACTTGAGTTTGAAAACAAAAGTAAAGTAAAAAAGAAAAATAGAAAGGATAGAAAATAAAATAAAGAGAAAATATAATTAAATAGAGAGGATTGAAGATAGAATTTGAAAGCAGAAATTGAAATCAAAATTTGAATTTAAACCTGGAGTGCTCTTTAGAGTCTTACATAATCTAGACTCTATAACTATATTAATAGAAGATCATCATCATATAACTCTATAACTATATACATATACTGGAGTGCCCTTTAGAGTCTTGAACTCTTGAAATCTTGAATACTCATGAGTCTTGAAATTTCTCTGAACTCTGATTCTCTAATATCTTTAAACTGTACAGTCTTCAGTAATATTTCCTGTATGTAAATCCTGCATATGTATATATATATATATATTCTATACAAAAGTGTTAGTATATATTTTATAATCAATTAATATTGAAATAAGGTTGTTGTCATCAAAACTCCATTCTTCAACAATCTCCCCTTTTTTTATGATGACAACCTCAGTTTATAAAATATCATACCTGTACATACCTATTGATGATGATCTTCTAATACCCCCTGACTATATGAATCCTATAAACTATGTCTATATTTTATAATTCCCCCCTTTGGCATTATCAAAAAGAAATTCTAAAACTACTCCCCCTAAATCCTATAATTATCTAAATAATTCCAATATTAAGGTAAAATACTCCCCCTTAATCCTAAATATATATATATATATATATATAAAGAAAAATCATGGCGACTTCTTTTTGATGGCAACTTTTGGTGATTTTCTTTTCAATTCTTCTTCCTTCCCTCCTCTTCGTCCCTCCGCTCCTCCTCCTCCTTCTTGCTCTTCTCAGGGTACTGTCTCGGAAGCTAATCAATCAGGTGTAGATTCCAATCAGATCGCATCAGATTCAATTCCAGACATGATTCCACCGAAGACTGGGCAATTCTCTATAAAGTCTGACTATGCGTCCTTGTTTCGATCCTTTCCAAGAAATGCTAGGCATTACAAGACGATTCATTTTGAAATTGGAAAGGATGGATCTAAAAAGGAATTACTTGATTTGGTTAGGCAAGAGGATCTCAATTATTGGATTAATCATCTAGTAGGGTTCTTTTTAGACGGTACCTTTCTTATCATGTTGTAGTTAATTTTTTGAAATTGTGATGGAAATTGTTGGGGGAATTTAGTGTCAAGTCAGATGGTGTCAACTTCTATTTCCAATTTTCAAATGGTCTTGATAGAGCTAAGGTACTCCAATCAGATTCGATCTTCATAAGAGGCCGCATGTACATTATATCAGAATGGGATCCATCGATTGGCAGCTCGCAAAGGCAGGTTAAAAAAGTTCCGATATGGATTCAATTTTCTAAAATTCCTTTAATTCTTTGGACTTTGGTTGGAATTAACTGGCTAGCATATCATGTTGGTAGGTTAATCTTCTTCGATTATAGTACTGAAAACTACAGCAATTTGTTATGCTAAGGCATTAGTGGAGATCTCCCCGGATGTGGAATTGCCTGATATCATAGAATTATCTGAATTGAGTGACTGTCCTATAGTTAATCTCTCATATGACTGGCGGCCAATCATTTGTGTTTTTTGTAATTGTTTTGGTCATTGTTCAGTTAAATGTGATAAAGGTAATTTTGAGGATGTTAATGGTGATATGCAGAATGATGGCAGTACGAGGATAAGGATGTGAATTACGGTATGATGAATAAGCAGGATAGAAGTAAAAATCATGTTGTTTTTGGTGAAAAGGGCTAGACTAGGGTAATATCCAAAAAGAAGATGTCATGGCAAAGGAAGAACACTACAGATGAGATGGCAGTTGATGGTGATAAGGGTGCTTCAAGTTCTGCAAAGGACACTTCTATGAAAGATTAAACTTCTACTGGTTTGGATTCGCCTACTTATGTTCAGGTTAATGGTACAAATGAATTGAATGCACTAGGAAATGGTAAATCAGTTGCACTATCAAATATGGACAGTGGTAGTTTGATGGCAGTGGATTCGTCAACTATTGCTGGCTTGAATGTGGCAAATAAAAAATCTACTGATGAATCAATTAAGAAAAATGGTAAACCAAATTTGGCTAAAGGCAAATCTGTTGATAAGCCAGCCTCAAAAGAAACTGCTGGTAGTGACGTCATGGAGCCAGGTGGGGATTTCGGTTGAATTCGTTGTTTTCTGATGAAACAGCTGTAACCGAGAATGCCAAGTCATCTTCTAATGGAGTTGCTTCATCATCTGATTGTAATAAGAAAGGTCCCTCTAGTGTATCTCCTTATGCAAAGTTATCTCCACCTCTACATGTAATTTTGCCGCCTGCTTGTAAATCTACAATGACAACAACTCTAGTTATAGGCGCGGAATTAACGTTCCCTGTTATTAAGTCATCTCTGCTTTCTAGAGTAGTTGCAACAAGTTTTATTCCATCATCTAAAAAATCTAACAAGCTTTAAAGGAAAATTTTGGATGATTTAGACGATGGAATTGATTATGGTATGGAAGATGTGTTGCCTTTGAACAACACTAAAGCTAACAAGAGGCACACTCGGAGGAATCCTATTTGATCTGGTTATGTTGAATTGTTGAAGGTGATTTTGGTTGCTTCATAGTTCATTATGAATTTAGTAATTTGGAAGTTATTCTTTCGTGTTGATGATTACTGGGTTGCTTGAGTAATGATAGATTGCTAATGGTTGAATATAAGCTTCTGATGTCTGGTTTTGGTGTTTCATTTTGTTCATACTCTCAGGATCCTATTTTAGTTAGTTATGTTTGAACACAATTATACGATGATTGGTGATTGTTATCTGTTAATAGGATAGATATTTGGATACAGTTAATAGCAGGTATATGGATAGTCAGTCGTTTCTAAGTTGTTGTATATATTCTAATTTGTGTTTAGTAATAAAAAAATTCGTGCTTGCCTTTCATATATATATATATATATATGTGTGTGTGTGTGTGTGTGTGTGTGTGTGTATAATACTAAAGTAGTGCTCCCCTAAAATTTATGCCTATATAATATCCTTATATCTATAAATTTCTATAACTCCCTCTAAATCTTTGACTACACTAGCCTAATAAACCAAATAAAAGGATAATAAACTAAGCAAACCAATCAATATTTATAATCAATTCAAACAAGAAAATCAATCCAAATAAGCAATTCAAACAAACAAGCAATTCAATCAATCAATCTAAATAATTAAATCAACCAAAACATTCCTGAACATTCAACTAATCCTTAGAAACTCTAAAGCTCCCTCTTAATCTAATACAAGACTAAACCTATCCTAAACTCTAATTCCCTTAAAACTATAATCAGACCTTAATCTAGACAAGAATTAACTCTGATAAAATATCCTTAAAATTATGGTATAAGTAAAGCAATTAAATCCAATCAATCAATTTATTTATGTTTGGTTGTCGCAAAACATCAATTCAAACATGAAACCAAACATTTCTTGTAACTTCTATTTATCCTAAAACCGATAAATATCCTATAAATGCACTACTAATGAAATTCAACCATGTCAAACAATTCAAATAAGTCAATTAAATCAAGCCAAACAAATCGAATAAACCAAACAAATCAAACAAACCAAACAGGTTAATCAATTCAATCAAGCCAATCAATTCAATCGATTCGACCAAGCCAAACAAATCAATCAAGTTAATCAAGACAAAGTAAATATGTTATGTATTTTATTAATAATCCTATATTTATAACTAGGTAAAAACTTTTCATACTATATACTTGTTATGTGTGGAGTTAAAGTTAACATATAATGCAGCGTGTTGGTTATAATGTAGTATGTCATATGCATAATTATATGAAGTGATATATTGAATGAAAAGCAGCTTGTGATATCAATGATTTTTGACATGTAATAAATGAGGTATGATATGAAATAATATGTGTAATAATATGCAAAATGATGATACATATGGTTATAAAGGATATTTAAAGCAATATCGAACTATTATGTATATAAACATGTAAATTATTTGAATCAAACAAAGGTAATGAATATTAATTGACTTAGGTTAATAATACTTAAAGAGATAGTATATATGATAATTAAAAATATATTCATGATAAGTAGTAAAATATTCAAAATAATTCTATGAGAAATATTGAGTTAAATAATTTTAGTAGGATACTTCTTATAGTAAAAATTAAAGATCATTTAAAGACAATATAGAATTGTATTATATAAACTATTTTTATATAAATATATATTCATAATTGTGTGTGTATATATATAAACTAATTTTAAAAAGGACTTAAAATTTAATTTGTTATGAGATATATAAATCAATCTTTTGATACAAATCAATTTTAAATTTAAACTTTTAGAAATGAAAATATATTAATTTGTTAAGGAACCATTTATATGATAAAACCATCATTTTTTTAGAAAAAATCTATACTCATAAAAAAATTATGAAATCTGGGTATAAATTAAACTAAAAAACTATAATTTCTTATATTTAAACTACATATTTAAGACATAAAATCATGTATGTATATATTACCAGAATATTAGGTTAAATATTCAAGCTTTTAAAAATGTTAATAAGAAATCGAAATTAGTATTGAGTTAAAAATAGTATTTATGATAATCTAACCTAAAATTGTTATGAAATCATATGAATAATATATAAGTTAAACTATGCATGTTTAAACTATATAAAAGTTGAACAAATTTATATTTTATAACAATATCAAAAAGTTATATTAACTTTGTATATCATATTAACATGTCTATATAATTTTATTAATTTATATACTTTTAATATATATTTTTTGAAAGTAGATATAAGAAAATAAGTAGACGGACAAAGTTAATAACTAAATTTTGAACTGGCATTTTCCTATTGAAAAGATGGAGGGAAGTTTGAAAGTTTAAACATTTGAAATTCAAAGTTTGAATTTCATTTTATAGGCTGATATGCCAAGATATATGTATATTGACATATATGTATTATTTCAAAGAGAAAATGGTTTTGTGACTTTGGTTTTAAAATATCGATTTATATTTCAGGTTTAACTATTTTCTGAAACAATATTAATCCTAACAAACATCCAAATTTTATTTTATTATTATATTAATTTTATTATAATTATTTTTGAAATTCAAATTTCAAATTTGAATTTTAAATTTCAAAATTGAATTTTAAATTTCAAAATTGAATTTTAAATTTCAAAATTGAATTTTAAAGTTTAAATTTCAAATCTAAATCAAAGCAAACAAAACTTCCATTCAAACAAAAATTTAAAAATTAATTAAGGCGTATCTCCTTTTGCAATCCTCCATTTTGTTGTCCTTCCATTGTTATGAACCATACGTTCACATCTTTCAAAATTTGACGATGAGAACTGCTTTATTGCGATTGGCTCGTTTATTTGTTAAGAGCAGTATATTCATTTGCTGTGGATGAAATTTGAAGATCTTTGTCGAAGGTTTTGGTTTCCTTCTCTCTTTATTCACGAAAACTTCACTTGATCATTACTTGATCAATTCTTGAAGGATTTACATGAAATTTGCGGCATTCAAAGAAAATGAAGAAAAACACAGCATTGAATCTACTTGTAGATGAGAATAAAAAAGTTTCTACTTATCTGGTACCCATTTCTTTGTTGATTTACATTGTATATTTCCATTTCTTACTCTTGATGTCTTTTCACCAATCGTCATTTATCTTCTTCAATTGTCCTTCATAATTTGAATTCTTAACACCCATGTAACACACCAGTTCGGAATTTGAATTTCCAACAGCCGCCTTTTCAGAATTTGAATTTTCAATAGCCACCATTTCGGAATTTGAATTGTCAATAGTCACCATTTCGGAATTATAATCACCAAAAACTACTTTACCTATCTTTTCAACTTTTGAATTTTCAAAAGTCATATTGCACATCTTTTCCTGCAAAACAGCACAACTTTCCAGAGAATCGAATGACTTTCCAGAAAATAAATGACTCTTTAAATAGTCAAGTGAATTTTCAAGTAATTAACTATAATTTTAAACAATAATATCACGGTATTTTTGTAACACATATATGGATCAAAAATTAAAAACATTTCAAATTTCAAAAATCAAATCATAGTAATATGATTTTTCAATAAAATTGAATGCAGACTCATCTAATACTTGATGCAATACATGAATTAAAACTAGTGTACAAAATTTGCCCTTTAACATTTTCAAAAATCAGATTATGAACTTTTTGAAAAACCTTGCTCTGATTCCAATAATTAGGGATTGTGGAAAGGATCGTTAAGGCAAACTAAGCACTAAGGGAAGAGGAGGGTGAATAGTGTTTTTGATAAATTTAAACAAAAAATAAAACTTTTGTGAATTACTATATGAATCAAACACCACAAACAAAATCACAAACACAGAATCAATCACAAACACAAATATAAACAGAAATAAAATGCAGAAAAGGAAAAAAAACACCGGATTTTA
The DNA here is from genome assembly GCA_030737875.1 of Allium sativum. Lineage (NCBI taxonomy): Eukaryota > Viridiplantae > Streptophyta > Magnoliopsida > Asparagales > Amaryllidaceae > Allium > Allium sativum. The sequence goes on from CM060919.1 coordinate 664,284,699, forward strand.
TACTGGTTTGAATTGCTTCTACGTCTAGTCCCACGCAATGATGTATTGCATAGAATTTTATTACTATATCAAAATACAATTACAACCCTCCTTGATTTCACGGCTACAAGGGATACCACCGGTTCAACACAAACTTGATTAAGATTTGCCCGTCCTTGATGTCACGGCTACTGTAACACCCCGAATTTTCCGAGAATATTAAAATTGACAAATTCAAGAACACTTATTTTTTAGAAGAAGAATTAAGTGAAATGGGTTGCGCTATTACGTTCTTCTCAAAATTTTGGTCAAGATAGACATTTGGTTTGCATAAAACGGATACCTTATGAAGAAGTTATTAAGCATTGAAGTTTGTATGCAAATGAGAAATATATATATATATATATATTTATATAAATTAAATAAATAAATATGCAAAAAAGTTCAAAACAGCGAATCGGAAGAGGGAATAACCGAACCGGCCCATTTTTGAGGTCGACTAGAGCCCCACTGGGTCGATTAGGGGTTGATTCAGGGTGTTTGGCTGTCAACCCATGGACCGATTCGCTCTAAGGTAGATGTGGCATCTGATTGGTTCTGATGGACTCCTTGCTGAGTCATTAGGGCTGATGTGGCTATTCTATCTTGTCTGAATGGCTTTGATTTGCTCTAGGTTAATCTGACGGTTCCTATTAAATCAAACTTTTATATAAGCAACCTAATACCTCAACCCTAAACCATATTAAAAATCAAACCAAGAGCCGTCATGCTGCCATTGGACAGCCTCGAGTAGCCGCTATTCAACTTGAAGCAAATTAAAAGAGACAAACCAAATCAAAATTAAACTAAAACAATGATTGTCTACATCAAAGGCGAGCATTTCAACTTCAGAATACAGATTTCAGAAATCAAGATTGTCTTTTGTAAGTGTAGTTATCTTTTAGATATAAATAAATTTAAAACGTGATTTGATATAAAGTGAAAAATAGAATTATACCATGTTGTATAATATTGATGATTCTAATTCATGTTTGTTTCTTGTGATGATTTTATCATGAATTGTCTTGGAATGTTTGTGGCTTATTGGACTTGGTGTTGGATCTATTAAAGATTGAGAATGAAACTATCAATATCATATGCAAGTTATATGTTTCATGTTAAGATCTACATATATATGTTTATATGATTAATGCAAGTCGTATGTATTATGTTAGATCCAAGTACAGATCTACATATATATATTCATATGCTTTATGTTAGATCCATATGCCTATATATATGTTCATATGTTCATATGCAAGTTACAAGTTTTATGTTGGATCCATGTCAAGATCTATCTAGGTTCATATGATTAATTCAAGTTATATGTTTTATGATAGATCCAAGTCACGATCTAATTATACATATGTTCGTATGCAAGTTACATGTTAGATCCAAAACTAGATCTATACTTATATGCATGTTTGTAAAGTGGACTTATGCAAGTTCACCTTGTTAGATCTAATTCACACCTATATGTTAATGCTAAAATTATACATGCCTTGGGATTGGACATGTCATGATTATGTCATATGCTAGTTTATAATTGAGGTTATGTTCACACATGCCTAGATCTACATATTAACATGTTTTAGGATTATGATTATCTAAGTCTAAATTATATGCAAGTTCATGTGACATGTTAAATTATATGAATAAAGTTTTATGCAAAATTTACTTGTTTGGTTGAATCTATATTATGCATGTTCCCTTCTTTATCTCTTGTTTATAAATTGGGCTAATATGCGGGCCCAATGACTTTATGTGATTAATACAAATGAACAAACTGGGGTAACGTTGAGATAGTTATTAAATCAAAACATGTTAATAATGTAGGTGGCCCAAAACCATGTAAATGGTTAAGGCCATGAATGGTATAATTTATACCATTAATCTTGAATATAGTTAAAATATGTGACATGAAACACTTGTAGAAAATTCACATATATAAAATGTAAAAGATGAATATGCCTAACTCGAGGTTAGACTGAGTTGTGGTGTAAACCTTCCCGGAACCGACCAGCACATCCAGTAACCACAACAATACCTGTCTAATGTAAGAGGTTAGTGTATCAAGCCCAGAAAGACCCGAGGTTAGACTGAGTTATGGTGTAAAATTGCCTGGAACCGACCGGCACATCCAGTAACCGCAACAATACCTGTCTAATGTGAGTGGTTGATGCTTTAATTAATTAATTAAAGCTCATGAACAATCAAGCTAGAAATGGTAAGGTTAAGTAATTGAGGAAACACTTAACGAACTTAACATGTTAACTAGACAAGATTGATAGGGGTTAAGTCAAACCAAGGACACTTAACCAATTTCGCATGTTGACTAGAAAAACCCTAGTAACGGGGACCCGTTTCAGTATCAAGGTACCCTGAACTAGGCGCAGTGGGGCATGATTACTGGGCTGAATATAAGCGGTCAAAAGGGCGGTGGTTAGGTGCGTCAGTGTAGGTTCCGACGGAGTACGGGCGTGCACTGGCTCCAGAGTGGAAAAAGCAAACACTGGGCACCAGGCGTACACTTGTGCATCTTTGAATCGTGTCAGGGTTGCCATTATAGGACTTGATACACCCTATACTGGAACCAGCACATGTACTTAAAAATTACGTGGGGCCGCATGACACCGGGAATACATGAATGCGAGTAGGAGCCGATCAATACATGAATGGGATCACTTTATCATGAACGTACATTGCTAGTTAAATAGCTCTTAGTAGGTGCAGAGAAGTAAAAGTGGGTGCGATAGTCAAATCTAGTTAAATCTTACTTTACCTCGTTTTAGGACTATCCTATCCTTGTGGTATCGTTCTAAGTTCAGTTTATTCATGTCATAGTCTTTTACTTGTTTACATGCTATTAAATAACTGGGCTTACCAGACTTATGTCTGACCCATTTTCCTTTCGCTTCTTTTCTTCCGTCCCACCCCCCAGGTCTGTAGGGAGGAAACACTTCTGCTTAGTCCATGTTAGGAAAAGCTTGAAGACCGTAGATGTAAGGCTTGGACTTTCCTTTTAGAGCTATGGCTATAGTCGAGCACTTATTAGGGATTTATGTCATTTTATTTTCAGTGTTGCTTCTTTATGTTTTCAAGACAGATGAAAAGTTGTAATAATTTGGAAGGTTGAAACAGTTGTTGATTTGTTATGTTGAACAAGTATTTATGAAATAATATTGATCTTTTTCCGCTGCATAAATTTTCTGTCTTGTAATTTATTAGTATCTTGTACCTTAAAATGCTCCACCGAAGTTAAGGCATTCCCTTTGAGAGTGACCTTAACGGAGGTGGGGTGTTACACTTGGTATCAGAGCTAAAGGTTACCTGATTGGACAAAATTTTTGAAATTATTTTTCAAAAAGAAGTCATAAAGAAGCATTTTCAAGAAAAGTGTTAATTTAAAAAGGCATAATCCCCAAAGCCATATGCACTATCTTTCTATCCTTCGTTTTGAATCTTTCCTTTTGTTTTAGCATGTCTGGGGATCTTAACTTTCAAGAGGGTGTACCAATACCTGACTGGTTCAGGAGATACCTAGAAGCCTAGCAGACATTCCTCCTCCCCCAGCTGCTGCTGCTCCTCCTCCTCCTCCGAGAGGAAATGCTTTCTCAAAGATCTGTAGAGACTTTAGATCCATGGGTGGAAAAGACTTTAAGGGGAGCGAATCATTCGTGGAATCCAGAAATTGGCTCAAGGAGACTGAGGACTTATTCATTATCTTTGAAGTAGATGAGAGGCAGAAACTACAGTTGGTGGTGTGGTTTCTCAAAGACGAGGCCTCCTTCTGGTGGGAAGTCACTAATGCTGAAAGGCCGATAAAGACTTAGGAGGACTTCAGGGCGAGATTTGAAAAGAAGTTCCTCTCACAAGCTGAGCAGAGTTTGCAAATGGAGAAGTTCCTATCACTTAAACAGCGCAGCTTGTCGGTCAAAGAATACGTCAATTAATTCAACTAGCTTGCTCGATTTGGACTGGAGTTAGTAAACACCCCACACAAGAAGGCTCTCCGCTTTGCCAAAGGACTAAATGAGCCACTGCAAGGTTTGGCAGTGTCCCATATGCCTATGGGAGCGACTTACGAGAGACTGGTGGACATGGCTCTGTTGCAAGAGGAGAACGAAGATGGCAAGAAGGAGGTGAAGAAGGAAGAGCCTCAAAACAAGAAAGGAGATGGATCTCAGAACAAGAAGACGGACCCCAAGTAAGGCGGGAAGGATAATAAAACCCGTAGGGACTATAGAACGAAAAAGAGGAAATTGGGCGCTTGTTTTTAGTGCGGGGATACTGGACACTTGTCTAAGGACTGCCCAAAAAGGAAAGGGCGGGGACAGAGGATTGGATCATCTTCTGGAGGGAAGGTTCATGCTCTCGTTTCACCTCTGTAGGAACGAGGTAGACATATTTCTGTTGAGAGATTAGTTTATCTGTTTGGTAATCCTGTTCGTACTCTCTATGATTTTGGCGAATCGTACTCTTTTATATCTACTGCTTTAGTTGAATCTCTGCACCTAGACACCCATATAGTAGATGATCCCTTGGTTGTTTCAAATCCAATTGGGGGCTCAGTTTATTTGTCAATGATTTGTTTGGATTTGGAAATCTCTATTTTAAGTGTCGGGTTTAAATGTAATGCTTATGTTTTGGGCTTCATGGGCTATGGGCTGATTCTAGGCATGGACTGGGTATCCAGTAATGGTGCCGTCCTCGATTGTGAAAAGATAGTGGTTAGACTCATGAGTCGCCTCGGTAACACTCTCGAAATCTCTTGTAATCCCATGAATTCTGTTATGCTAAGTTATCTAGAATCTCTTGATACGTCTATTGAGAATTTGCAGTCTGTTAGAGTGGTCCGTGAATACTCAGATGTGTTTGAAGAGGTAAAGGTCTTACCTCCGAAGCGGGAGATAGACTTCCGCATATACCTCATTGACAATGCAAAACCCGTTGCTTTACCCGTTAGACACATGGCTCCAAGGGAGAGAAAAGAACTCAGCAAGCAAGTTAAAGAGCTGCTTGAAAAGGGGTTCATAAGATGGAGTGTTTCTGAATGGGGTGCTCCAGTAGTGTTCGCGACCAAAGCCGATGGTTCACTCCGCTTATGCACAGATTATAGGGAGCTGAAGGAGCTAACCAAGAAGAATAGGCACCCACTCCCAAGAATTGACGATCTGTTTGATCAGCTCATAGGTGCATCCATTTTCTCCCAACTAGATCTGACTACCGGGTTTCATCAGCTAAGAGTGGCTGAGGATAACATTGACAAGACCGCATTTAGGACCCCAGATGGTTTCTTCGAGTGGCTTGTCATGCTTTTTGGCTTGACAAATGCACCTGCCTATTTCGTGGACTTGATGAGCAGGTGTTTCGGGAATTCCTCAATAAGTTTGTGGTGGTCTTCGTGGACGATATTTTGATCTTCTCGAAGAGTGAGGAAGAGCATGCTCAGAACTTAAGGGAAGTCGTAGATACTCTCCATGCACATCAATTGAAAGCCAAATTCTCCAAATGCCATTTCTGGAGAGAAGAAGTATGATTCCTTGGACATGTGGTGTCCAAAGAGGGGTTAGCCGTGGACCCCGCAAAAGTGGTTGCTGTGTAAGATTGGAAGATTCCACGAAACGCAACTAAAGTCCGAAGATTTCTCGGGATAGCAGACTTTTGCCGAAAGTTCATCAAAGACTTTGTGAAAATCTCAGCTCCACTTATAAGATTGACGAAGAAGAACCTAGTTTTCGCTTTGGATTTGGATTGCGATATTGCTTTCCAACACTTGAAAAGGGCTCTAACAACAGCCCCAGTTCTGACATTGCCTGATGGGAGCAAGATGTTTACCATATACATGGATGCATGCGGTACAGGATTAGGCGTTGTCTTGATGCAAGAAGGGAAGATAGTAGCTTATGGTGGAAGGCAGTTGAAAGTACATGAGAAAAACAACCCAACCTACGATCTAGAATTGGCGGCCATCGTTTTCACTCTTAAATCTTGGCGCCATTATCTCTTAGGTGAGAAGTTTGAATTGTTTACTGACCATAAATCGTTGAAGTACCTTTTCTCGTAGAAAGATCTCAACTTGAGGCAGCAAAGATGGATGGAGTTTCTTGCCTCATATGATTTTGAGATTTCCTATACTCTTGGCAAGGGCAATGTGGTAGCAGACGCTCTGAGTAGAAAGAAGTTGACCTTAAGCCCTCTCTTTATAGAAAGGCAAAGCTTGGATTACATAGCCAACTTTGACTTTAGACCCTCCTCTAAATTTGTACCTGGCTTGTTAGCAACACTGGAAGTGCGACCTACACTTTTTGACTCAATAGGAACCACACAACGTGAAGACCCTCAGCTAGTAAATGTGATAGATAAGCTGATAAGGGGTGAGACTTCGAGTCACCTCAATAGATACTCCATCGATGATAAGGGATAGTTGAGACGGGATGGAAGGCTATGCGTCCCACAAGTAAGAGATTTAGTGAAAACGGTTCTAGAAGAAGCACACCATTCAAAGCTGACCATACACCCAGGCGGAGACAAAATGTATAAAGACATCAAAAGAGTTTTCTTTTGGAATGGCATGAAGAGGGACGTAGCTGAATTCGTTTCTAAGTGCATGATATGCCAGCAGGTCAAGGCGGAGCAGAAGAAGCCTGGTGGTTTGCTTCATCCTCTAGAGGTCCCACAGTGGAAATAGGATAGCATTTCGATGGACTTTATTGATGGGTTGCTAGGTCAAGAAGGGGCAATACCAGTATTTGGGTAATAGTGGACCGACTCACAAAAAGCGCTCACTTTATACCTGTCAAAAGTAGAAGGACTGCCTCTTCTCTAGCATATCTATATCTTAAAGAGATAGTTCGACTGCATGGGATACCTTCCTTCATAATAAGCGATCAAGACCCTATCTTTACAAGAGAGTTCTGGAAGAGTTTGCAAGAGGTTGTAGGCACACAACTATGTTTAAGCACGGCCTACCACCCCCAAACCGATGGACAGACGGAAAGGGTGAACAGAGTCTTAGAAGACCTCTTGAGATTGTGTGTTCTTGACTTTGGAGGGACATGGGAAGATCATCTTCCTCTGGTGGAGTTCGCCTACAACAATAGCTACCAAGCTACAATAGGCATGGCACCCTTCGAAGCCTTATACGGGAAATCATGTCGATCACCAACCTGTTGGTGGGAATCCACAGATAAGCTTATACTTGGGCTAGACATGATTAGGGAAACCTCAGAAAAGGTGGACCTAATAAGAAGACGAATGAAGACTTCTCAAGATAGACAGAAGTCCTATGCAGTTAAAAGAAGGACCTACCTTGAGTTTGAGGTTGGAGACAGAGTGTTCCTTAAAGTATCTCCTTTAAGGAATATTGTTCGCTTTGGATCCAAAGGGAAATTGGCACCTAGATTCATAGGACCATTTCCTATCATTGAAAGAATTGGGACGATGGCCTACAGATTAGAGCTACCTAAAAAGTTGGGTGGAGTTCACAATGTCTTTCATGTTTCTCACCTACGGAAGTGCTTACATGAGTCTGCGGAAGTGGTGGAACCAAAGATACTAGAAGAGGTAGAAGTGGAACGAGAAGAAACAGTGAGAAGAATCCCAATTCGTATCTTGGGAACGGAAGTCAAAAAGCTACACAACCATGAAGTCAAGCTTGTTAAAGTACAATGGAGTGACAATGAAGAAGACGCGACTTGGGAGACCGAAAGCAAGATACGCATAACCTACCCTTATCTTTTTGAGGGTACATCTTTGATTTCTCCTTTATCACAAGTTTATTCATGCTTAGTTATCTTCTCGGTCCTATTTCTTGATCCTGAGTAGAAATCAATGGATGTAAACATGTATTTGAAATATGTTATGGTTGATGGTTGCAAAGTGGTTGCAAGTGGTTGCTAGTGATTGCTCGTGGATGCATATGCACATACACATTAGGTTCTAGATCGGCTCAATCACTTTCATATTGCATTTGCATATGAACGCATGAAATTGTATGTGGATTGAAACTTGATGTGTTATGATATGGACGTTGCATTTGTATGAATGATTGTGCACTCATGTAGAATTATGAATAGGAAAAATTGCATACATAATGGAATCATGGCACTCTCATGATTCACATTAAGGAGTTCAACTGGATCAGTAGACCGCCTAATTTTGCACTAGATAAGAGACATATACACACACTCTGCATATGTTCATATGGCATTAGAAGTCCTTTAAGGACAATGGATGCTTGTGGATGATGGATGAGTAGATGGATGATTGGATGTTAAGATGCATTCTTCTTAACTGGAAGATTTCAGGGACGAAATCCTTTAAGGAGGGCATAATGTAACACCCCGAATTTTCTGAGAATATTAAAATTAACAAATTCAAGAACACTTAATTTTTAGAAGAAGAATTAAGTGAAATAGGTTGCGCTATTATGTTCGTCTCAAAATTTTGGTCAAGATAGAAATTTGGTTTGCATAAAACTGATACCTTATGAAAAAGTTATTAAGCCTTGAAGTTTGTATGCATATGAATATATATATATATATATAGATATATATAAAAATTAAATAAATAAATATGCAAAAATGTTCAAAATAGTGAATCAGGATGGGGAATAACCGAACTGGCCCATTTTTGAGGTCGACCCAAGCTCCGCTGGGTCGACTAGGGGTTGATTCAGGGTGTTTGGCTGTCAACCCGTGGGCCGTTTCACTCTAAGGAAGATGTGGCATCTGATTGGTTCTGATGGACTCCTTACTGAGTCATTAGGGCTGATGTGGCTATTATATCTTGTCTGAATGGCTTTGATTTGCTTTAGGTTAATCTGACAGTTCCTATTAAATCAAACTTCCATATAAGCAACCTAATACCTCAACCCTAAATCATATTAAAAATCAAACCAAGAGCCGTCATGCTGCCGTTGGACAACCTCAAGTAGCCGCTGTTCAACTTCAAGCAAATTAAAAGAGACAAACCAAATCAAATCAAAATTAAACTAAAACAACGATTGTCTACATCAAAGGCGAGCATTTCAACTTTAGAATACAGATTCAAGAAATCAAGATTGTCTTTTGTAAGTGTAGTAATCTTTTAGATGTAAATAAATTTAAGACGTGATTTGATATAAAGTGAAAAATAGAATTATACCATGTTGTATAATATTGACGATGATAATTCATGTTTGTTTCTTGTGATGATTTTATCATGAATTGTCTTGGAATGTTTGTGGCTTATTGGACTTGGTGTTGGATCTATTAAAGATTGAGAATGAAACTATCAATATCATATGCAAGTTATATGTTTCATGTTAAGATCTACATATATATGTTTATATGATTAATGCAAGTTGTATGTATTATGTTAGATCCAAGTCAAGATCTACATATATATATATTCATATGCTTTATGTTAGATCCATATGCCTATATATATGTTCATATGTTCATACGCAAGTTACAATTTTATGTTGGATCCATGTCAAGATCTATGTAGGTTCATATGATTAATGCAAAATATATGTTTTATGATAGATCCAAGTCACGATCTAATTATACATATGTTCATATGCAAGTTACACGTTAGATCCAAAATTAGATCTATATTTATATGCATGTTTGTAAAGTGGGCTTATGCAAGTTCACATTGTTAGATCTAGTTCACACCTATATGTTAATGTTAAAATTATACATGCCTTGGGATTGGACATGTCATGATTATGTCATATGCTAGTTTATAATTGAGGTTATGTTCACACATGCCTAGATCTACATATTAACATGTTTTAGGCTTATGATCATCTAAGTCTAAATTATATGCAAGTTCATGTGACATGTTAAATTATATGAATAAAGTTTTATGCAAAATTTACATGTTTGGTTGAATCTATATTACGCATGTTCCCTTCTTTACCTCTTGTTTATAAATTGGGCTAATATGCGGGCCCAATGACTTTATGTGATTAATACGAATGAACAAACGGGGGTAACGTTAGGATAGTTATTAAATCAAAACATGTTAATAATGTAGGTGGGCCCAAAAACATGTAAATAGTTAAGGCCATGAATGGTATAATTTATACCATTAGTCTTGAACATAATTAAAATATGTGACATGAAACACTTGTAGAAAATTCACATAAATAAAATGTAAACGATGAATATGCCTAACCTGAGGTTAGACAGAGTTGTGGTGTAAACCTGCCAGGAACCGACCGGCACATCCAGTAATCACAACAATACCTGTCTAGTGTGAGAGGTTAGTGCATCAAGCCCAGAAAGACCCGAGGTTAGACTGAGTTGTGGTGTAAAACTGCCCGGAACCGACCGACACATCCAGTAATCATAACAATACCTGTCTAATGTGAGCGGTTGGTGCTTTGATTAATTAATTAATTAAAGCTCATGAACAATCAAGCTAGAAATGGTGAGGTTAAGTAATTGAGGAAACACTTAACCAACTTAACATGTTAACTAGACAAGATTGATAGGGGTTAAGTCAAAACAAGGACACTTAACCAATTTAGCATGTCGACTAGAAAAACTCTAGTAACGGGGACCCGTTTCAGCAAGTAACCCCACATGGATGTATCAAGGTACCCTGAACTAGGCAGAGCGGGGCACGATTACTGGGCTGAATATAAGCGTTCAAAATGGCGGCGGTTAGGTGCATCAGTGTAGGTTCCGACGAAGTACGGGCGTGCACGGGATCCGGAGTGGAAAAAGCAGTCACTGGGCACCAGGCGTACACTTGTGCATCTTTGAATCATGTCAGGGTTGCCATTATAGAATTTGATACACCCTATACTGGAACCAGCATAAGTACTTAAAAATCACGTGGGGCCGCATGACACCGGGAATACATGAATGCGAGTAGGAGCCGATCAATACATGAATGGGATTACTTTATCATGAACATACATTGCTAGTTAAACAGCTCTTAGTGGGTGCAGAGAAGTAAAAGTAGGTGCGATAGCCAAATCTAGTTAAATCTTACTTTACCTTGATTTAGGACTACCCTATCCTTGTGGTATCATTCTAAGTTCAGTTTATTCATGTCATAGTCTTTTACTTGTTTGCATGTTATTAAATAACTGGGCTTACCAGACTTATGTCTGACCCATTTTCCTTTCGCTTCTTTTATACCTCCCCCCAAGGCCCGTAGGGAGGAAAAACTTCTGCTTAGTCCAGGTTAGCCAAAGCTTGAAGACCGTAGATGTAAGGCTTGGACTTTCCTTTTTGAGCTATGGCTTTGGTTGAGCACTTATTGGGGATTTATGTCATTTTATTTTCAGTATTGCTTCTTTATGTTTTCAAGACAGATGAAAAGTTGTAATAATTTGGAAGGTTGAAACAGTTGTTGAATTGTTGTGTTGAACAAGTATTTATGAAATAATATTGATCTTTTTCCGCTGCATAAATTTTCTATCTTGCAATTTATTAGTATCTTGTACCTTAAAACGCTCCACCGAAGTTAAGGCATTCCCTTTGAGAGTGACCTTAACGGAGATGGGGTGTTACAGCTACAAGGGATGCCACTGATTACCCGTCCTTGATTTCATGGCAACAAGGGATACCACCGATTACTTTACTCAACCCAAACAATTACAAACATCCCTATAACTCTTCAATAACACTTGATTCCGAGAGAAATGATTAGAGAGTGAGAAGAGGAGAAGTTTGGTCAAAATGGAATTGATTTCGGTAGAGTATAAGTGTAGAAATCATAAAAATCATTAAGAACAATGGTGTAATGGAAGAAAGTGAAGTTAGAGAAGAAGAGATGACTAAAAATTCGAATTCAAGCCCTTTTTATATTGTGTGAAAGGTTGCAACACTTCAGAACCATCACAATTAGTGAAAAGACACTTCCTTTCAAAATTGAAAAAATGACAATTATATGTCGACATGGTATTTTTCTTTTATCGACATACTTATAGTATAAATTTAATTTTTGAACATATTTCAAGTGTTTAGACATAAATATAATTCTGGAAATTCTTGAATTAAAATATAGTGTTATAAATAAATATTATAAAGTACGAAATCATATTGAAACAAAAATATTAACCTTGTAAACATATTTATAAAATTATAGAATTAAAAATATATAAATATAAAGTGTACAAAAGTATAAATATATAAAACTAATAAAACTTGAGTTTGAAAACAAAAGTAAATTAAGAAAGAAAAATGGAGAGGATAGAAAATAAAATAAAATAGAGAGGATTGGAGATAGAATTTGAACCTGGAGTGCTATTTAGAGTCTTACATAATCTAGACTCTATAACTATATTAGTCTTGAATTCTTGAAATCTTGAACTCTTGAAAACTTGAATACTCATGATTCATGAAATTTCTCTGAACTCTGATTCTCTAATATCTTTAAACTGTACAGTCTTTAGTAATATTTCCTGTATATAAATCCTTCATATATATATATTCTATACAAAAGTGTTAGTACATATTTTGTAATTAATTAACATTGAAATAAGGCTGTTGTCATCAAAACTCCATTCTCAAACATAAGTATTGTGAAAGTCATAGAGGGACGATGTTGACGTCCCCTGTCTATCTAAAATTCCGAGGTTGGCTTCAGTGCAAGTTGTTGTCAGATCACTTGTTTATCTTTGTGCCCCTAATGTCATGGGGGAGTGGCTCTATCGTCAAGTTTCCCTATCGGCCTTAAGGTCAGTTCGACCGGTCCACGTGTCGAGCAATGATGGTCAGGGATACGTAAGTCTATTATACTCTTCTTGTAGTCATTGAGGGTTAGAGTTCTTTAGGATCGAGCGGTTTTTAGTCGAGGTGCACCTTTCACACTCATCCATAATTTTATACTTCTTCTCAAGTCGAGAGAATCAGAGTTGTTTTTAAACAGTCAATCATGTTGTTTGTATCTTTGTCATCTTCACTTTTAGTCAACAAAGTGGGACCCGAAAGTTTGAGCGTCAATGCTAAGCTTAGGATTTGTCTTCCCTGATTCCTTACTGGCTCTCGAACGAGGTCGACTCGTAATGTCGTGGGTCGGTAGGTCGGGGTGTTAATATTTGACTTAATGTCGGTCGAATCACAACATTTAGTCATTACAATAATAAGTCTGAACAGGAAAGGAGCTTTTATTCATAAACTATCATGGGTGATAAGTCACATCTTATTACAATGCTAAAATAGGTAAAACAGTAAGGAAACTAAAAAGTTCTAAGGAAGACAAGGTCACAAATGTTCCGCGTTCCATGTTCTCTAAAAAGGCTCGCCATCAATAGTCGATATCCAGAAGGTTCCATTATCAATCTTATGTTGGATGGCGTAGGGTCCTTCCCATTTGGGACCTATATATACGGGAGTCAGGAAGATCCGTTTTAGCACAAGATCACCAACATCGAAGGTCTTGTGTCAGACCTTCTTGTTGTAATATCGAGCGACCCTCCGCCAGTGAGCTTCGGCACGAAGGTTCGATTCTTCTCTTTTTTCATCAATCATGTCTAGCGATTGCAAGAGAAGGGCTTTGTTTGATAACATATTGTAGTATGTAACGCTATGTGAAGGAGCTTCAAGCTCGATGGGAATGACAGCTTCCGATCTGTAAGACAAAGCGAAGGGAGTGTGTTCGGTGGTAGTCTTATTGGTGGTCTGATACGCCCAGAGGGCCAAAAGGGGCTCGTCGACCCATTTGCCTTTAGCTCGTTCCAATCGCTTCTTCAACATTGACTTAATAATTTTGTTGACCGCTTCGACTTGTCCATTAAACTATGGATGTATTACTGCGGTGTATTTTTTCTCAATGCGATATATTTCACAAAAATCCCTAAATTATGAGTTGTCGAATTGAGTCCAATTATATGTGATAATAGTTCAGGGTGTCCCATATCAACATATGATATTTCCGACAATAAACTTAATAACTCGCTTTGTTGTGATCATGGTCATCTGTTTGGTTTTTGCCTACATTGTAAAATAGTATACCGCCACGATCGCATACTTTGGACCTCCTTTTGAAATAGGCAAGATCACAATGATGTCTATCCCCTAGACGATGAATGGCCAAGGGATGACCATTTGAGTGAGCTCTATTGGTGGAGCTCGTGGAATCTACTCAAACCTCCGGCATTTATCAGATCGTCTGGAATAATTAGCTGCATCCTTGTTGATAGTTAGCCAAAAGTACCCATATCACAACACCTTCTTTGCTAGAGTTTATCCTCCTGTGTGTGCACCACATCCCCCTTCATACGCTTCTCTCAATATCCTTTTGATATCATCATTGGCCACACATGGAAAAATGGCCATAGAGAAACCACTTCAATAGAGATAGTCTCACTACATAACGTACCTAGAAGCCTACCGCATGATAGCTCATCTTTCATTTCTTTTTTCAGGAAGGGTGCCATGTAGGATAAATTCTTGACGGGAGTCATCCAAGATTCTATTTCAGGCTCTGCTTCAGTTTGATCGACTTCCATCTGATTGATGCTTGGAGTGCTTAAAGTATCTATAGGAACCCATTCTTTTTCACTTGGGTTATCAGAACTAGCGAGTTTTGCCAATCTATTGGCCTTTTGGTTTTCCTCTCTAGGAATGTGGGAGATGCAATATCGATCGAAGTCATGCAACAATCTCTTGACCTGTTTGAGATAGGCATAAAGTCAAACTTCTTTAGTCTGATATTCTTTCTGAACCTAAAATACAATTGTAATACCCCATAATTTTAAATATTAAAATTAACAAATTTAAGAACACTTAATTTTTAGGAGAAGAATTAAGGGAAATGGGTTACGCCATTGAGTTCGTCTCGGAATTCTGCTTGGAATAGAGTCTAAGTTTTCGTAAATCAGACTTCGTATGAGGAAGTTAAGGCCTTCAGAAGTTTCAGGAATTTAAATAAATTAAAACAGCTCGAACTCAAATTCAAATGAAAACACCAAAGCGAGCCAGGCGGGATTTTTCCCACCCCAGGCCAGGTCGACAATGGGGTCTACCTCCCTTATAAAGGTCCACCAGGGGGTTGATCTGGGGGTCGACCTTCCCCCTTGGGCATATCCGAACTGTGACGATTTCTGACTTATGGCTAAGTCACTAGGGCATGGGTGGTAGTTTCTGGATAACTCTGATTGGTCTGAATGGTTCTGATTGCTCCTATGTTAATCTAACGGCTTATATGGATCTAAACTCCTATATAAGCACGCATAGACTCAAGCTCTAAACCTAAACTAAATTAATCTCTTGGCCTCCATGCTGCTGATGGAATAGTTCTCCTTCTTCTTAAAGCTTAGGAATTGCAAGTCAGGATTCTAATACAAACGACGAATGAATTATTCTCTTCTCTAAGCCGTCTTTTTGAGTATAATTTCTTTCACAAAATAATTAATAAACTAATTACGATGAGTTAAAATTTGGATTATGAAAACATGCCTGTTGAATCATGTGACATTACTTAATTTGTTATCATCTGTTTGTGAACATATGACAGTTTTGTTAACTTATGTTAGTGGATCTATTTCATATGCCCAATCACATATGTTTAACTTGATTCATTTTATGACATTAGTTTATATGCGAGTTTGGATGTAAATCATATGCTAGTTTGTATGTGAATCATATGCAAGTCTGTATGCGAATTATACACAAGTTTATATGTGAATCAAGTATATATATGTATGCAAGTTTATATGTAAAACATGTGATATTAGTTTACATGTTTAAATTCATATGCAAGTTTCTATAGAACCCATATGCAAGTTAAGGTGAAAACCATATTCATATATGCAAGTTCACAATTTTGTGTTTAGATCTATATTTAGATCCATGGAAGTACATAGTTTATGCAAATTTATGTTCTATATGTCCATTGCCTATGCAAAATTATGTTATAATTCTTATTTGCAAGTTAGATCTATTTTGTGTGTTATGCAAGTTGTGATGTTTCTTTTCTTTTTATGAGTTAGACTATTTGCGAGTCTAACATATTTCATATTAAACGTATGAATAGGCATGGGGACATTGGGAAAATATTAAATATACATATTTTAATTGGCATAAAATGTCTTTAAAGGCATATAATTAATTTGATACATTAATTGGTATAATTTATATACTGCAAAATTATGGACATAATTTATGTGACAATTATGGACCTAGATTAATTTGGAGATTATTGACAATTTGAATAGGGATAATTAATTCATATTAGGGTGAAATAATTATGTGTAATAATAAATGTCTAAGACACGAGGTTAGGCTCGTTTGTGGTATAAGACTGCCCGGACCCGCCCAGCAAATCCAGTAAGCACAAACGGTAGTCTAATGTGAGAGGTCAAAGGTATAAATTAAATGCGTAACAATTATAAAGACACGAGGTTAGGCTCGTTTGCGGTATAAGACTGCCCGGACCCCCCCGACAAATCCAGCAACCGCAAACGGTAGTCTAATGTGGGAGGTCTTACAAGGTTATGGTTATAATGAATTAAGTAACACTTAACCAAGATAAACAAGTAGTGGGACATGGGGTTTAGTGGGTGACATGGGTGGCATGTGAAACACGATTAGAAACACTTGACTAAATTGAAACATGTAAGAAGACATGAATAAGAAGGGGTTAATGGGGAATCTTAGTGGGGACCAAGCATAGGTGGAAAGCTTGTGTCAAGCATGGGGACCCTTGTCAAATCAGTAACCCATTAAGTATCTTTGTGAGCTCGAGCTAGGTCGAGGATGGGACACGCTTACTGGGTTTGATTGTAAGAGGTCAAGACAGGTTAGCGGTGGCAACACAAGTCCAACGGGGTCGTGTGCGTGCATCGGCCCGGGCTGGTAGGTAAGACGTTGTTGCATCGTGTAGATATAAGCCATGCATATTTGAGTAGTATCGGGTTGCCACTTTGGGTAGTGATACACCCCACTATGGGACCGACACGGGTATCAACTAGTTAGGGAGCCGATCACATGAGGGTAATGGGTAAAACTAGTGGGGATAGGGGCAGGCATCACCTATGAAGACAGCTAGGGGTACACGGGACTACTATTATCATTATTATGATTATTATGTTCAGTAGGCGGGATCAACTTTTAGGGTGACTAGTATTGGTGCGGTATAGTAATTATACTATAGTGATTAGGAGCGCAATTAACGTTATCTTATTCCTTTTGTTTGCTTTGTCACGCCCATTTGTTTCACAGTCATTCCTTATTTACCGGTTTATGCCTTATCCTAATTACTTTAATAATTATATTGATAAAGTTATTGGACTCGCCAGACTTTATGTTTGACCCCCTTTGTTTTCGCCTCTTTTCTTCCTTCCCTCCTCCCAGGTTCTCAGGGTGGGGCTAGTGCTAGTGGAGCTTGATTTGGATCTCTCTCTTTCTCTCTCTTTTGGAAGTTCTTGGATTGCTGAAAGTAAAGTTCAGCTTATCGCTTTTATGGCTACGTATGTTGGGGTTATGCTTTTTACTTTATGTACTCAGAAAACAATTTGTCATGATGGATATTAAATGTACTTGGTTTTATTGTTGGTTTTTGATGTTGTTGTAACCAAACTATTTCTCCACTGCAATAAAAGTAGTTTATAAATTTTTCAAGTACCAATATATGTTTCTGTCTTGTTATATTTCGTTCTATACACCAATAATACTCCATGAAAATTAATGCATTCCCTTTGTGCGTGACATTAATGGACGTGGGGTGTTACACGTGGTATCAGAGCTGAAGGTTACCAGAACTGATAAGAGATTTTGAAAAACTATTTTCCAAAAGCATTTTATAAAGAATTACTTTCAAAAATATGTTTTAAGGAGAGTACTTTCGAGAGAAAGGTTCATTTTAAAAACATAACCCACAAGAGCCATACATCTTTCCTTCGATTCTTCGTTTTGAATCTCTTCCTTTCTCTTTTTCAGCATGTCTGGGGAACCCGAGATACCCGAGGGCATACTGATACCAGCCTAGTTCAGAAGGTATCTGGAGTCTAGGGCCACCGCTGCAGGCCCAACAGATATTCCTCCTCCCCCAGCTGCAGTCGCTCCTCTTCCTCGCCCTCCCCACATTGATACTTTTTCGAAGATATGCAAGGACTTTCGGGCAATGGGCGGGAAACCTTTTCACGGGTCAGAGACGTTTGTTGAAGCTCGAAATTGGCTCAAGGAGGTGGAAGATTTGTTAGGTATCTTAGAGATAGAAGATGGAAGGAAGGTCCAATTAGCTACTTGGTTAATGAAGGACGAAGCCTCTTTTTGGTGGGAGGTCACGAATGGAGAGCGTCCCGTGGAGAAATGGATGGATTTCAGGCATAGGTTCGAGATGAAATTTCTCTCACGAGCTGATGAGAACTTATACACGGAGAGGTTCTTGGCATTGAAGCAAGGGAATTTATCAGTAAAGGAGTACGTCAACAAGTTCAATCAGTTAGCGAGATTTGGCTTAGACTTGGTGAACACACCTGATATGAAGGCCCTGAGATTCATTAAAGGTTTGAATGAGCCACTACACGGGTTGGCTATGACCCACATTCCAATGGGGGCTACCTTTGAGAAACTGGTTGACATGGCGCTTATGCATGAAGAGGAGAAAGGTGCTAATGCTAATAAAGCACCGGAGTAGAAAAGGGATCCAAAGAAATCACAACAGCAACCTAAGAAAGGTGGTAAAGATAGAAATATCAAAGGAAATAAAAGGTGCTTTAATTGTGGAACACTAGGCCATCTGAGCAAGGACTGTAGGAAGAAGAATAATACTAGCTGTTTCAACTGTGGTGAGGCAGGACATCTGATTAAAGACTGCCCGAGAAGACAAGGGCAAGGGCAGAGGACAGGGTCTACTTCTGGAGGGCAGGTTCAAGCTATCATGGCACTAGGGCAGGCAAGAGGGCAGGTTCATGCTCTCATGGCACCAAGACAGGAGAGAGGTAGAAACATTTCCGTTGAAAATTTGGTTTTTCTGTTTGATCATCCTGTTCGTACTTTGTTTGATTTTGGCGCTTCAAAATCGTTTGTATCTGCTTCATTAGTTGAAACACTGCATCTAAATACTAGTCTAGTTACGGATCCCATAGTAACCTCAAATTCTATTGGTGGTTCGGCTCATCTTTCAATGATTTGTCGGGATTTGAGAGTTTCTATCTTGGGTGTTGGGTTTGAATGCAGCGTCTTCGTTCTTGGCTTCATGGGCTATGACTTGATTCTAGGCATGGATTGGCTAGCAAGATACGGTGCCATCCTAGACTAGGAAAGAAGGGTAGTTAGATTGTTGACTCGATGTGGAAAGACCCTCGATATTTCTTGTGACCCTAGAGGTCCGGTGATGCTTAGCTACCTAGAATCACTTGACGCGTCCAACAATGATTTGGAATCTGTTCGTGTGGTCAGTGAATATGGTGACGTCTTCGATGATGTTTGGGGTTTACCCCCAAGGCGCGAGATAGACTTTCGTATATACCTAGTAGATAATGCAAATCCAGTTGCATTACTGGTGTGCCACATGGCTCCGAGGGAGAGAAGAGAACTCAGTAAGCAAGTGAAAGAGTTTCTTGAGAAGGGGTTCATAAGAAGAAGTATTTTGGAATGGGGTGCTCCGGTTGTTTTTGCTACGAAGGCTGATGGTTCACTTAGATTGTGCGTGGACTATAGAGAGCTGAATAAGCTCACAAAGAAGAACAGACACTCATTGCCTAGGATAGATGATTTATTCGATCAGTTGGTTGGTGCTTCGGTTTTCTCGCAACTGGATTTGGCTACAGGATTTCATCAACTAAGGGTGGTTGAAGATAGCATAGATGAGACTGCATTTAGAACTCCTGACGGTTTCTTCGAGTGGCTCGTCATGCTTTTGGTTTGACGAATGCACTCGCATACTTCGTTGACTTAATGAGTAGGGTGTTTAGGGAGTTTCTAAACAAGTTGTTGGTAGTCTTTGCGGACAATATCTTGATTTTCTCTAGAAGCGAGGAAGAGCATGCCCTACATCTTAGGGAAGTCTTAAAGACCCTACGAGCACATCAACTCAAACCTAAGTTCTCCAAATGCCACTTTTGGAGAAAAGAAGGACACGTGGTCTCTAAGGAAGGGATAGCTGTGGATCTCGCGAAGGTGGTGGAAATCCAAGATTGGAAGATTCCTAAGAACGCAATAGAAGTAAGAAGCTTTTTAGGGCTGGCTGTTTATTATAGGAAGTTCATTAAGGACTTCGCGAAGATATCAGCCCCACTTACTCGGTTAACGAAGAAGTACTTGACTTTTGCTTGGGATGTTGACTGTGACGATGCTTTCCAACGTTTGAAGAGGGCTTTGACGAAAGCTCCAGTTTTAGTTTTGCCAGATGGGAGTAAGCCATTCACAGTCTATACCGATGCTTGCGGGACGGGGCTTGGCGCAGTTTTAATGCAAGAGGGAAGGGTGATATGCTATGGTGGAAGGCAGTTAAAAGTCCACGAGAAGAATTACCCTACCTACGACTTAGAGTTGGCTGCCATAGTTTTTGCGCTTAAGTCATGGCGTCATTATTTTCTTGGTGAGAAGTTTGAGTTGTATACAGACCATAAGTCGCTAAAGTACTTGTTCTCTCAGAAAGATCTAAACTTGAGACAACAGAGGTGGATGGAGTTTTTGGCATCCTACGATTTTGAGATCGCTTATACACCTGGCAAGGTTAACGTTGTAGCTGACGCCTTAAGTAGAAAGAAGTTGACTTTGAGTCCTTTGTTCATAGAATGACAGAGTTTAGAGTATATATCTACCTTTGACTTCAGACCCTCTGTCGATTATGTACCCGGATTATTGGCATCGCTAGAGGTACAACCTACACTTTTGGGTCGGGTTGGAGAGGCACAACGAGATGACCCACAGTTGGTTGAGATAGTAGGCAAGCTTATAGAAGGGGAGTCTTCGAGTCATCTTAATACATATGCTATAGATGAGAGAGGCTGGTTGCGTAGAGATGGGAGACTTTGCATGCCACAAGACGAGAGCTTGAGGAAGACAATTCTTGAAGACTCACATCGCTCTAAGATGACCATACATCCCAGTGGGGACAAGATGTATAGGGATATGAAGCGAGTTTTCTTTTAGGCCAGAATGAAGAGGGACGTGACTGAGTTCGTTTCTAGATGCTTGTTGTGCCAGCAAGTCAAGGGAGAGCAAAAAAAGCCCGGTGATTTGCTCCACCCTTTAGAGATTCCTCTGTGGAAATGGGAAAGTGTTTCCATGGATTTTGTAGACAGGTTGCCAAGATCGAGAAAGGGCAATATGGGGATTTGGGTAGTTGTAAACAGACTTACTAAGAGTGCCCATTTTATTCCCGTCAAAAGTAGGAGGACCGCCGCATGGTTAGCATCTGTATACCTTCGAGAGATAGTTCGTCTGCATGGCATACCCTCTAGAATTGTGAGCGATAGAGATCCCATTTTCACTAGCGAGTTTTGGAAAAACTTACAAGAGGCGGTTGGAACACAATTGTGCTTAAGTACAGCTTATCACCCTCAGACGGACGACTAGACCGAGAGAGTAAATCGGATTCTAGAAGACCTTTTGAGGCTATGCATCTTGGACTTTGAGGGAACATGGGAAGAACATCTTCCATTAGTAGAGTTCACCTATAATAGCAGCTTTCAGGCTAGCATTGGCATGGCACCTTTTGAGGCTCTTTGCGGACGACCATGCCGATCACCTACTTGTTGGTGGGAATCTATGGATAAGGTTTTGCTTGGATCCGACATGATTAGGGAGACTTCAGAGAAGATAGACTTGATTCAATGGTGAATGAAGATGGCGCAGGACCGACAGAAGTCATATGCTGATAAGAGATGAACTGATATTAAGTTTGATGTTGGGGACATGGTTTTTATTAAGGTGTCACCGTTGAGAAACGTAATCCGTTTTGGATCAGTAGGAAAGTTGGCACCGAGGTTCGTAGGACCCTTTCCAATTACAGAGAGGATTGGGCAGATGGCGTATAGAGTAAAGTTGCCAGAAAGCTCAGTGGTGTTCATGACGTGTTTCACATTTCGCATTTGCGTAAGTGTTTGCTTGATACAACGGAAGTGGTGGAGCCGAGCATGCTCAAAGAAGTGGAAGTAGAGCGAAATGCCATGATTAGACGAGCTCCTACATGCATTCTCGGATCGGAGGTCATAAAGCTACGCAACAAAGAGGTCAAGTTGGTTAAAGTGCAATGGTGAGATGATCAAGGAGACGCGACTTGGGAAACGGAAGACAAGATGCGTACGTTGTACCCTTTCCTTTTTGAGGGTATGTTTTTTTTACTTCTCCTTTCTCTACCTCTTTGTTGATACTTGTCCTATCGTTTAATATGTCTTTGCGATGATATCTTCGATCTTTAGTTAGGAAAAACCCTATGGTGTTAAACATGTGTTTGAGACATGTTATGTTTGGTGGATGCAAATGGATGCAAGTGGTTGCTCGTGGATGCATGTACACACACATTAGGCACTAGATCAGCTCAATCACTTTCATATTTCATATAAATATGTGTGCATTAATGGATGTATAATGGTTGTGTTATCATATGGATGCTGCATTTAGATGAATGGTTGTGCACACATGTAGAAATAATATGTATCATTAAGATTCTTTTGCATACATAATGGACGCATGGCACTATCATGATTTGCATTAAGGAGGTCAACTGAATCAGTAGACCGCCTAATTTTGCATTGGATAAAGAACATATACACACACTTTTTGCATATGTTCATACGGCATTAGAAATCTTGTAAGGACAATGGATGCCTATGTTTGATGGCTGAGTAGATGGATGATTGGATGTTAGGATATACATTCTCCTTAACTTGGAGATTTCCGGGGCGAAATCCTTTAAGGAGGGGAGAATGTAACACCCCGTAATTTTAAATATTAAAATTAACAAATTTAAGAACACTTAATTTTTAGAAGTAGAATTAAGGGAAATGAGTTACACCATTGCGTTCGTCTCGGAATTCTACTTGGAATAGAGTCCAAGTTTTCATAAATCGGACTTCGTATGAGGAAGTTATGGCCTTCAGAAGTTTCAAGAATTTAAATTAAAACAGCTCGAATTCAAATTCAAATGAAAACACCAAAGCAGGCTAGGCGGGATTTTTCCTGCCTCTAGCCAGGTCGACCAGGGGGTCGACCTCCCCTATACAGGTCGACCTGGGGGTCGACCTGCCCCCTCGGCCAGATCCGAATGGTGACGATTTCTGACTTGTGGCTGAGTCACTAGGGCATAGGTGGCGGTTTCTGGATAACTCTGATTGGTATGAATGGTTCTGATTGCTCCTATGTTAATCTAACAGTTTATATGGATCTAAACTCCTATATAAGCGCGCATAGACTCAAGCTCTAAACCTAAACTAAATTAATCTCTTGGCCTCAATGCTGCTGATGGAATAGTTCTTCTTCTTCTTAAAGCTTAGGAATTGCAAGTCAGGATTCTAATACAAACGACGAACGATTTATTCTCTTCTCTAATCCGTCTTTGTGAGTACAATTTCTTTCACAAAATAATTAATAAACTAATTAAGATGAGTTATAATTTGGATTATGAGAACATGCCTGTTGAATCATGTGACATTACTTAATTTTGTTATCATCTGTTTGTGAACATATGACAGTTTTGTTAACTTATGTCAGTGGATCAATTTCATATGACCCATCACATATGTTTAACTTGATTCATTTTATGACACTAGTTTATATGCGAGTTTGGATGTAAATCATATGCTAGTTTGTATGTGAATCATATGTAAGTCTATATGCAAATTATACACAAGTTTATATGTGAATCAAGAATATATATATGTATGCGTGTTTATATGTAAAACATGTGATATTAGTTTACATGTTTAAATTCGTATGCAAGTTTGTATGGAACCCATATGCAAGTTTAGGTGAAAACCATAGTCATATATGCAAGTTCACAATTTTATGTTTAGATCTATATTTAGATCCATGGCAGTACATAGTTTATGCAAATTTATGTTCTATATGTCCATTGCCTATGCAAGTTATTGGCTATGCAAAATTATGTTATAATGCTTGTTTGCATGTTAGATCTATTTTGTGTGTTATGCAAGTTGTGATGTTTCTTTTCTTTTTATGAGTTAGACTATTTGCGAGTCTAAAATATTTCATATTAAACGTACAAACAGGCGTGGGGACATTGGGAAAATATTAAATATACATATTGTGAATTGGCATAAAATGGCTTTAAAGGCATATAATTAATTTGAGACATTAATTGGTATAATTTATATACCTGAAAATTATGGACATAATTTATGTGATAATTATGGACGTAGATTAATTTGGAAATTATTGACAATTTGAATAGGGATAATTAATTCATATTGGGGTGAAATAATTATGTGTAATAATAAACGCCTAAGACACGAGGTTAGGCTTGTTTGTGGTATAAGACTGCCCGGACCCGCCCGACAAATCCAGCAACCACAAATGGTAGTCTAATGTGAGAGGTCAAAGGCATAAATTAAATGCGTAACAATTGTAAAGACATGAGGTTAGGCTCGTTTGCGGTATAAGACTGCCCGAACCCGCCCGACAAATCCAGCAACCGCAAACGGTAGTCTAGTGTGGGAGGTCTATAAGGTTACGGTTATAATGAATTAAGAAACACTTAACCAAGATAAACATGTAGTGGGACATGGGGTTAAGTGGGTGACATGGGTGGCACGTGAAATACAATTAGAAACACTTAACCAAATTGAAACATGTAAGAAGACATGAATAAGAAGGGGTTAAGTGGGAAATCCTAGTGAGGACCAAGCATAGGTGGAAAGCTTGTGTCAAGCATGGGGACCCTTTTCAAACTAGTAACCCATTAAGTATCTTTGTGAGCTCAAGCTAGGTCGAGGATGGGACACGCTTACTGGGTTTGATTGTAAGAGGTCAAAACGGGTTAGCGGTGGCAACGCAAGTCCAACGGGGTCATGTGCGTGCGTGGGCCCGGGCTGGTAGGTAAGACGTTGTTGCATCGTGTAGATATAAGCCGTGCATCTTTGAGTAGTATTGGGTTGCCACTTTGGGGAGTGATACACGCCACTGTGGGACCAACATAGGTATCTACGACTCAGGGAGCCGATCGCATGAGAGTTGTGGGTACAACTAGTGGAGATAGGGGCAGGCGGCACATATGAAGACAGCTAGGGGTACACGGGACTACCATTATCATTATTATGATTATTATGTTCCGTAGGCGGGATCAACTTTTAGGGTGACTAGTATTGGTGCAATATAGTAATTATCCTATAGTGATTAGGAGCGCAATTTACGTTATTTTATTCCTCTTGTTTGCTTTCTCATGCCCATTTGTTTCACAGTCATTCCTTATTTTCTAGTTTATGCCTTATCCTAATTACTTTAATAATTATATTGTTAAAGTTATTGGACTCGCCAGACTTTATGTCTGACCCCCTTTGTTTTCGCCTCTTTTCTCTCCCCCCCCCAGGTTCTCAGGGTAGGACTAGTGCTAGTGGAGCTTGATTTGGATCTCTCTCTCTCTCTCTCTTTTGGAAGTTCTTGGATTGCTGAAAGTAAAGTTCAGCTTATCTCTTTTATGGCTACTTATGTTGGGGTTATGCTTTTTACTGTATGTACTCAGAAAACAATTTGTCAAGATGGATATTAAATGTACTTGGTTTTATTGTTGGTTTTTGATGTTGTTGTAACCAAACTATTTCTCCACTGCAATAAAAGTTGTTTTTAAATTTTTTAAGTACCAATATATGTATCTGTCTTGTTATATTCCGTTTTATACACCAATAATACCGCATGAAAATTAATGCATTCCCTTTGCGAGTGACATTAATGGATGTGAGGTGTTACAACAATAAGATGTGAATCACAGAAAATATCAAGCATTGTTATTCTTAAGTCCCTCGTGAGTTTGAGTTCATCAATTAAGGCTTCATACTCGAAGTTATTGTTTGTAGCCAAGAAATTCAATTTCAGGGCATAATAGTACGACCGTCCCTCAGGAGATAGCAATATTAGCAAGCACCAGAGCGTCGGTCGTTACGGTCCTCATCCTTGTATAGTTTCCAGGTGTCTAATCTCGAGTCTATGTCCGGAGGCTATGAAGTCGTCTTGTGCTTATCCCGGATGGTTTTCATGGAACAAAAGTCAGGTCAAATTGGCTTAACACGATGTTCCATTTAAGCAGCCTCCCGCTTGCCTCGGTTCATTGCAAAACTTGTCGAAGAGGTTGATTGGTGAATACTTTGATAGGGTAAGCCTAAAAGTAATTCCAAATCTTACGTGATGCAATCATCAGACTATAGGTCAGCTTCTCAATCTTTGGATAGTTGCGTTTAACCCTTGTCAATTTCTTGGTCACATAATAAATTGGTCGTTGTACCCGGTCTTCTTCACGGATTAGGACCGAGTTGATTGCCTGTGCGGATACTGCCGAATACATAAATAGATCTTCTTGGTCGATTGGTTTGGATAAGATGGGAGGTTTCTCCAGGTGGACAAGAAAGTTTTGGAAGGCTTCGACTCAGTCAGGTGTCTAGGCTATGTTCCATTTTCCTTTTTTGATCAATTCAAAGAAGGGTAAGCTCTTATCAGTTGCCTTGGATATGAATCGATCCATTGCTGCAACCTTGCCTGCTAAGCTCCGTACATCTTTGATTCTTCTATGTTTTTGAATTCTTTTAGTGGCCAAAATCTGGTCGGGATTGATTTCGATCTCTTGAGAGCTAATTATGATACCTAGAAATTTTCCCAACGCTACCCCAAAAGAACACTTCAAAGGATTTAGTTTCATTCCATACCTTCGGAGAATGCTAAACATCTTTGAGAAGCTTTAACATGGTCGAATGATTGTCTCGACTTTACCAACATATCATCCACGTACACCTCCATCGTTCTTCCTATATAATCATGAAAATTCGATTAACCAAACGCTGATATGTGGTGCAACATTCTTCAAGCCGAATGGAATGACTACATAACAACACAGCCTAATATCTGTTATGAAGCCAGTATGTTCTTGGTCTGGGATGTGCATTGCTATTTGATTGTACCCAAGTAAGCATCCATAAATGAAAAGAGTTCATGCCCTGCGGTTGAGTCGACCAACTGATGAATCCTAGGAAATGGAAAACTATTTTTAGGGGAAGGCCTTATTCAAATCAAAGAAGTTGAAGCAGGTTCGCCACTTCCGTTTGCCTTCTTCACAAGCATAAGGTTGGCTATCCAGTCAGGATAAGTTATGTCTCGAATAAACCCATTGGCTTGTAGCTTCCAATTTTTTCCTTTAGGGTCGCAGATCTCTCTGGACCGAGCATCCGCCTCTTCTGCTTTACAGGGGTACAATTCAAACCAATACTGAGGGAGTGAGTTATGATGGAGGGTAAAATTCCGCACATGTCAGCGTGGGTCCATGTAAACACGTTAAGGTTAGCATAGAGAAATTCGGTCAACTCCCTCGTCAGGAGGGGGTCGAGATGGGATCCGATCTTCAAAACCCTCGTCGGTTCGTCATCATTGATCGAGATCTCTATACTAGTTTCATTCGGGGCTACCTTCCTACATCCCGGTTCTTCGTTCTCTCTTGGTTCGATATACTCGAGTTGGCAGATGGACGTTCCTGATTGGGATGCTTTATGTAATTGTTATGCTTCCTTCCCCTCCATAGGGGGAAAGGCATCATTAGACTTTTTGCTACTTTTGCTTTATAGCTCTTTCCATTCCTCCATGTAGCAGGCTCGCCCTGTTACTTGATCTCCTTAAACTGTACTGATTCCTCCATCAGTCGGGAATTTCAATGGCAAGCACCAAGGAGCGACACATGCTCTAAACACAGCTAGGGCCGGTCGCCCCAAAAATGTGTTATACTGAGAGTTTATATTAATTACAAGAAATGGCAGAATCCGTACCATCCTACGGTCTCCATCTCCTAATTCTACAGATAGCTTGATTTGGTTGACCGGTTCGGTGGACACTTCGTTGAAACCACGTATCTGGCTAGTACATGGCTCCAAGTCCTTTAATTCCAACTTCATCTAATCATAGGCCTGTTTGAATAATATATTCTTCGAGCTTCCATTGTCGATCAGATGCTTTCGTGCAGTAGATGGTCATATGATGGCTATTATTACTAGTGGATCGACGGTCGGGGCTTCTATACCAATCGATTCCCGATCACGGAAGATGATGTTATCTGTTATCGTCCTTCTCTGCTTCATGGGACTTGCAGCTTCATGGATGCTTGTTTCCGCAACATCCAGATGCTTTGCGGAGTTTACATAACGTACCATGTTCGAATGCTATGCCCTGCTGGATGAGGTCCTCCAACGATGGAATTGACTACTATTCCTTTTCCCTTTTCTTGGGCCATGGCCCTATGCGTCCCCCGACTTTGTTTAGGTACCAAAATTCCATTGCCCCATGTCACTCAGGGCCACTTTGTACTCATTGAGCTTCCCTTCTCAAACCATCTTCTCAACGATTTCCCGACGGTGGCAGTATTCATTAGTCATATGCCCATAGATCTCATGGAACAAACAGAACTTCCCATTTGCCCGTTCTTCCTCGGTAGGTTCACATAAGGGCTACATTTTGTATTGAACTGTACTACATGTATTGAGATAGAGTTTCTCCGGCGTGTCATTAACGCCATATAACTTTCAAAAACTTGGAAACGGGGCTGCTTCATGGAATTCCCTCTTTTTCCAGAGTTTCCACAGGAACCCTTTGATTCGTTACCATTCCGCTTACCATGGTTTCCAACGTTTACTTCCACCTTCCCGGAATTAACCCCGGACTGCTTGACCGCCACATTGCTCTGAATGGGCTTGATAGATTTGTCTGTTGGCCTATCTTCTTTATTCAATTGCGCAACCTCCTGCTATAATCGAATGTTGGCCTTTTCATAAACAACTCAATTGACGTAGGGGGCTTCCCAATTAGGTACTTCCCGAACTCTGTCCACTTATCAATGCAATCTACTACGGCCATCAACACCATCTCATGATTAGGGTTGCTTACTTTTGTTGTAGCTAGGTTGAACCGATTAAGGTAGTTCCTCAGAGATTTGCCTCTTCCCCATTTGACTGCGGAAAGAGCCATGACATGCTTCAACTTAGAGGCATGGAGACAGACTGGTTCAGGAATTTCTCTATTAAGTTTTTGAAGCTCGGGACTGACCTCGGGGGTAAACGGGTGAACCACTTGAGTGATACCCCGCTCAGGAAAATTGGGAAAGCTTTACATTTGATGGTGTATGGAGCTACATACACCTCTGTATGCCACAAGTATCTCATCAAATGCAGTTGCGGGTCGGTGGTTCCATTGTAATGGTTCATTTGGGGCATATTGAGTCTTCTAGGGAATTCTTCCTGTAGGATGCCATTTGTGAAAGGCGTAGGGCTTCGGTCGATTCCCCAGCCTTCATTCTTGTAGCCCTTATAATCATTTATAATCTGACGTACCATGGCGTTTAGATCTAAAATGATAATTGTACACCGATCGACGAACCTCTCTATGCTCCCTCTTTAGGAAACGTCGTTTGAGTCACCGTCTGGGTGGTCCCGCATCTTCCCTGTGCATATCGGTCAATCACAAGATGCCGAGGAGGAAGGACATGAGCTTGGGTTGCCTGATCGTTGTTTTAGCGATTTGAGGGAGAGGCAGTTCGATCCCGTCTTGCTGTCGAATTTATGAATTCCACATCTGCCTGGTCGGCTTAAGTTTGACCTTCCATTCCTGCTCGATCTAAAAGTCCTTCCAAATGCAGTTGTTTTATATTTTCGGACCGTTCCAACGGGCATTGTGGTTAACGTTAGCCTCTATTTCCCCTGGATGATGATGAGCTCTCCGAGTTCTTATCTAGTTGACGAAGGGAAGGTTGATGACTTCTAAATTCTTCCAATTGCCTCGACCTTCGGTTCATATCCTGCCTCATTGTAGCATTTTCCTGGGCATGAGCATTCAAGGCCTCCATGGCCTCCCAGAGCTGATTTATTACAGCCATGAACTCATCACGGGTAGCAAAAGTTGAGAGGGAAGCTGGAATTGTTGTGGAAGGTTGTTCTGAAGGTCGTAGAGCAAGTCGGTCTGCCTTGGGGTCTAGAACAGTCGACCCTCTAGCCACACCTGCTGACATTGCAGCCAAAGGCTGCTTTCCAGTGGATCGCATTGATGATTTGGCAACCATGATTCAACAATGCTGGAGAAAACAAAGAGGATCTCGTCTCAGACTTGGAAATCTGAAAGTAGAGAAAAATCCTTGAAATGCTGAGAATATCAATTCTCGGTGAAAGCACTAAAGTGTTGACACCAAAAATTGGCACAACGCCCGAGAGATGAATTTATAGAGATTAAATGAAGGTAAATAAAATGAAAAATGCAGATGTAAATGATCACACACAGATTTATAGTGGTTCGGCTTTAATAAGCCTACGTCCACTTTATAACTCTTTTTATATCTGATGATCTATTACAGTCGAATAGTTACAACGGTGATATAACCCGAAATTTTCCCAAAAGATCCTTCTTCTAAGTCCAGATGGTCTATTTATAGGTGCTACAATATTTAAATTGGTTAAGACACGTGTTCTTTGATCCAAGGCTTTAGGAGATCTTGAAGATGAGTTCTTTTCCAGGATGGCGACGTGATTTGAATTTGCAGCAATAGGTGGCATCTGACCTCATCATAAAGGGATGATTAACTACATTCAGACTGAGACCGATTCTTCAGGGTGATATTTGACACAACGCTGGAATGAATCTGACCTAGTCGGTTCAGAAGTCGTGGGTTCCAACTGGCTCACACATTGGGTCCTTGTGCTTGGCTCAAGGCTTAGATGTTTGTTGACTCGTCCGTAGATTGGTCGGTTTTGTAGCCAGGATTACATAGGTTTTCCCATCATTTGGATTGGATCCCTCAGTACCAATGAATCTTGACGGCCTCTCCAAATGGATGGTCAACAACACTAAAATTATTTTTCCCATCCACCTCATGCTTCTCTTTGTTCCTCATGATACTCCTTTTTTTCTTATTATTTTCACTCTAGTTGTATGAGTCGCATCCTCCTTATTTACAGTCCTACTACAAGGCTACAAGTTAATAATCCAATTTTCATGTTCCTTTCATACCAAAATATATGAATATGTGCAGGAACCAATAGGATATTCACAAATAGATGCAATGGCTGGGTGTTAGAGAATCTCCAACAATGGAGCATTCAGACCCTGAATTAGTAGTTGGGGTACATTTTATGTCCCAGCATGCACCTTTCCCCTAAATATTCATGGGAAAATTCAGTGGTCAATCCTGAATTCGGAATTGGCCCCATGTGCAGATAATATCCACGCGTTCTGAAGCGCGTTGATTTTGCCGACGCACGCCGACAAAATCACCGCTCTTCAAAACGCACCGGTATTATCGACGTGCTACCAACACTTCTATTATTTTGGAGAAATATTCTCCAGCGACTATAAACGGTTGTATTTGTTCCAATAGCTATAAAATGGTCATATTTTCTTCCAATGACTATAAATGGCTATATTTCCAATTATAAATTGCTTCCATTTATACATTCTACATCTCAACTTAATTTCACTTTCTTTCTGTCTCCTAAATCTGTAGAAACTTAAACTCTATAATGTCTTCACTGTTTGGAAACTTTTCACATCCCACGATCGATGGCTGCCGGTTTTCTCAAGGCAACACGAACTATGGTCTTGCTACTCCTCCAAGCAAATAATCAACTATTCCGTTGTCAAACGAGGAGGACATCGATCTATGTAGTATCTACTGTCATTTCTCACAAGATTCGACTATGGGAACAACCAATCAACTGCTACGTTTTGGAAAAAAAATATGACCATTTTCGTTGGGAAGCATCCAGAACGGTTACGCACGTTGTCAGTGATTCAAGGTCAATTCGGTAAAATAAGTCATCAAACAACGTTTTATGAATCACAAGTTTATAAAATAAAGAAAGCTATTCCTAGCGGCATGGGAGGCGAGGATAATCTGGTAAGTTTTCGTACAACTAAGGTTAGTGGTTGAATAAATTTTATTTATGAAACTTATTCCCTTTTTTTACTAGAAATGAATGGCAAATGAGGAGTTCAAGAAGCTTTTTGCTAGAGAAAATGGGGGCACAAAGACCACATTATTATCAGTTTTTGAATTGTTATGATATGCTTACTAAACAACTAAAATAGAACTCTGAACTTGCTAAGAGCATCTGCAATGTTCAAAGGGACAGAAAAAAGCTTTGAAATCTGGGTATTAGTCTAGTCCTAGCAAGTCATCGACGAAAGTTTCTCCATGTCAAGGTGAATACCTCCTTAATGAGCTCAATAACACAACTGATGAAGATTTTAGACTGTAGGAAGTCAAAGCTGTGAAAAGAAAGGGCAAAGTTGATGTTTTCGTTGAAGGAAGAATCAATGCACGCTACGAAGTAAACGATCATAGACATGCAGAAAGACGTGAAGATGAAAAGAAAACAATAGAAGTTATGAGCTGGTTTGCTAATCTAGAAAATTCTAGCGAACTAGTTAGCATATAAGCAACAACAACAAGAGAATGCAATCATCGCCAAAGATTTTAATGGAATGAATGACTGCGACAAGGAATATTAGATGGGAATGAAACAGCATATTCTAATGTAAATGTTTCCTTAGTTGTAGGTAGAATGTTCATTACTATCTTTATTACTAGCTGCTTGTATTACGTTGATGTAGTAACGCTATATTTCATATTGTTGTAACTATTTACTTATCAATGAAATGCATGGTTTATTTATATTCCTACTTTTACCATTAGTTCATAGTTTTAGACGTTGTACTAAAGTATAAAATCTTAATTACTCCATATTTTTCATAGGATCATAAAATAAAACACAAGTTCAACCATGCAAATAAAATAGACAAATACCATTAGCCTATTCAACCTCATATCGGGTTAGCCAACTATAGCGAAGTTCATATGATTTGTGGTCAACAAATTCGGTACCATACTCTGCTAGGTAACGAGAATCAAAAGTTGATTTAGTTGTTTTAAATATGTCTTTGTCTTCAATTGTCTCAATAATCTTATGGCATCGTTCACAAGATTCTACGAAATGACGATGATCCATATGGATTTCAACTGACTATCGTCTAGTAGTGCAGATACGATGATTGTTATGTAATATTGTTACCCTCACCTAAAACTCTTCATGCGTTAAGCCTCCTCCGTTTTGCAATATTAACTCATTTCTTCGATCAACTTCAATATGGGATTTCACGAGGATGAATAAATCCTAATGCAAAAATTCAGTTGTAGTAGTACTGTAGCTTGTAATACTTCGGTTTTGTTGAGCAAGATCACCCATTTGCCTCGCAATGTTTAATCGTTGTTGAGGATTCTATACTTCAACAATTTCTTGGGTAGCACAAATTATTTGATTCTGAACCAGTTCTTCCGCCTCTTCTGTTTGTGTATCTGGAACGAATCCACCCTCATCCTCGTCCTCCTTTTCCGTTTGTATTCATCAAACATTTTGCCCATAGTTTCATCACCAATTTCCCAATCGTTCATTTAAACAACACGAAATCAATAGAACGCATTATCTTTCTAAAAAAGGTGACCTTGAAGCAAGAAGTATAATGATTTCTCACCTTAATATCTTGGATGGTCAAGTATGCACAAATTATAATTTGTGGTTGGAGGATGAAATGTAAATTTTTAAACGAATGGAGTTGATTGTTGAGGTCATCATAAACCACATGCTGCAGTTAAAGGTTGTGTTGACAAGGCTTGACTTATTTTATGTACATGTGTAAAGCTTTATGAAAACCTGTCGCATGTGATAAAGCTCTTTCTTTAAAGGGTGCAAAAGTAAGGTATGTTTAACTAGTTGGATGCATGGTATTGGTATTCATAATAATTAAACAAAGTTTGAATGTATATTTTATAATGTAATTTAGAACAAGCTCATAACATCGTGGTAGTTCGTAGTTTAATGTTTTGAACTTCAATTCAATATACATGATCCAATAAAAGTCAGAATTCATTGAAACAAGAATCTTCTGGATCGGATAAAAGTTTTCTAACAAAAGATAAAAATATATATTTCATCCTGTATATTATGAGTTATGTCCAGATCTAATTTTCAGAAAGTCTCTATGGAAACGTTTATAAACCTAAATGATTTATTAAATAAATTAAAATGGTTTTTAATATAAATTAATCATCTTATTAAATTGAAGTTCAGAGTAGAACCGTATGACATAACTAGGAGTTGTCATCAAATAGTTGAGTTGCCTTAACTCTACCATAAAATGGTTGATGTTACTACACTCTGCGTAACTTCGGCAATGTGCTAAAGATAGACCAACAAAAAAAACAAGATGACTTGATAAGTCTTAATGATTAAAGCTACCTGCAATCAGAGTACGAAATGTTTAATGCTTTTATAAAGCAAAGTACAAAATAATTGGACTTGCATTATTAAAGAGCAGCCAACCTCTCTTCATTATTTTTGAACTCTCCCGTCTGTCAGTATTATTCATTTTTTCTAGTTTCCTATTTTCATCTAGGTAAAAATGTCTAGTTGGGAATTCGATGATGAAACCATGGTTCAAATGCACGATGAATATGAACAGAATAAGCGATCAGCCAAAGATGTCAAATTTGTGCTCGTAACGTAATCGAAAATCTAAGTGGAAGTTGGAGAAGTAGAGTCTGAACTCTTTAGTGCTACGCAACCAAATTTTGTCGTCCCGCATATCGGACCGGTTCAAAAATCCATCAATGCTCGGTTGAGGGAAGTTGTAACAACCTGAATTCCGATAGTCCGATTTTTTTTCTTTCAAAATTCAGATCTATCCAAACTCAGATTGGATTGCTCTGGTATCCTACAGAAATGACAGTGACATAATACATGTCAGAGCTAAGAAAATATCTCACAGCGGAATGGATAAAATATAATATACTCAAAGTATAGCCTTACCATATTAATAATACCGTCTAACTAGTATCCAAAGCTATAATGCCTCTGCTACAAATCTAACCTGCGAGTATGTTTTGAGGAGGGGGTCAAAACACAAGTTCTGGTGACTGGATCTAAATTATACACTTTGGATAATCCTATATATACCGTTCAATCATATTTTCTTATTTATTAGGTTACTTGGGTTAACAACACTCAAGTCTTACACACACGTCGTACCCATTTACTTACCAGTGGATTAACCTAATACAATATATATGTAGTTACCCCCAATATTAAGGTACACCCCGTGGTATCCACTCGCATGGTCTCTGCCATAATACCACCGAAATGAACGCAGTCCCTCATCCTATGCCAGATTAATGTATGGATCTCAACATAACAATGTTACGTTCCACTTATATCTATCATTACTACACATAAACTGCCACCGTCGATCGAATCAAAATTCATATCGGAGTAATGCCTTCAAGTCTACGATACACCACCCAAAGCCGGGATGCATGTATCTAGACTGTCCCACATACGTATCATCAATTATAGCTCGATGTCTTAACCGCATGTCCTCTAATGTGCACCAAGTTTCGTGGCAGGGCGATACAAGAAACACAGAACTCGGTCGGGAGATTTTCCGTATCTCTACAGGCCCGTCTTTAAGAGCCTTTATATACAAATATTCCTGGGGCCTGTTTTCACGGTGGATATGGCCCCACATCGGCCCCTCCCTCAACTAGTAAAGACTACAAGAGCTAAACGAATGCCCCTAAGAAACAATCTAAACATCCATTTGGCATCTTCCCTCAATCACCGTACCCCGATAGTGAAAGGTGAATGGTCTATTGGTTTTAGCTCTAGTCTTTTCGCATCCCACTGGCTGCCGATGATGGGTATCCGACGATCTACTACCCTTGTTGGTCATGACCTTTCGCTTACTCGTTGAGGCGACCACCGAATCACCCTGTTGTCACAGCATTCTGACTGCATAGCTACTTTGGCAGTCAAGGCCCACCCACCTAGTAGTTACGCGCAGACCCAACCTCTGCGAGCATAGCCTAAACATCAGCCACCACACAGAGGACTACTAGGAGCACCTTACATATCTCAGGAAGCCGCATGCTTCCCCTTACAGTCCTTCAGAGCTGACAGAATAATCAGATGAATATGCGCTCCCCTCATGCCTTATAACACCACGATGATATACCCCGTTGGGTTATTCACCCTCAAACGTGCGGATTGGTCCAAGCGCCTCACTTTAATATTTTGTTAGACCCTATGTCTAATCATTATTTTACGTGCTTGCCTTACCTCACTAGGTTTCCATTTAACTTGGTTATTCCCATTCATATTGAATTCTTAATCAAGTTACCAAGTTCCTCTTGCTTATTAATTTCAGTTATATAACTTAACCCATTTAAGTTTATCAATAATCCCACAACATGTTCTTCTCTGGATCGCGGTCCAAAGTCTGTAATCCGCAATCCCTTTTAAATTCTTGTTTGATTTCCTTATTACAATAACATGTTATACTTAATATGTAATTAACTATATCTCAATTCACATGTTTTCTAATTAACATGTCACTTACTATTTATGATTAAATATAACTTATTTCATTTCATAAGTTTTCCTCATTCTTTCTCATTTAATCATAAATTGAATTTACACAAGTACTAAAACTTATCGTTGTTTACTTATTAACTTAGTTCTCTTAACTAAAGCCTATTAATAAGTTTCTCTACCCATTAATTATAACCTATGTTATCATTTCCTCTTGTCCCTAGGACAAGTCCAAGCATGTTATCCTTATCAGCGGGTTTCAGACTTCCAAGTTTACAGATTAGTTAATTTATAATTAAGTACAACTTCTTACAGTTCATATATTTTTCCCTTTTCTCTACTGGTTTCTGGCTTTCCCCATTTACTGATTACTTAATTTACAATTAAGTATCCCTTATCTCATTTCACTAGTTATCCTATTTCCTTACTAGTTTATTATAACTTAAGTTATAATCTTCACTTGTCCCTAGGACAAGTCTAACAATTATACAACGTTCTCATTAATGTTAATTATTTATAATAAGTGATTATCATTCCCCATTTAAACCATTTTCTTTTACTATTGTATTCCAGTACTCTTCATTCACTGTAACATTTGTTCCTTATTTTAATTAAGGAAAACACTTCATGCACCTTGTCAGTTTGATGTATAAAAGGAATTGGCGATTTATTTTCATAAAGTATTCCCATCTAAATCCATGGTGTCAAGTAAATTCTTTCTTTTTTCTACTTTACTCACTGTGGGTTACTTGTAACCAAGTCCTCCGAAATAGTTTATTTAAGGAAATACATCACGTTTCCTTCGCATCGCACTAACTTAGTCTATGACATCCCTTCCTTTCTTATTTTTTGAGTTAGACATTTAATTACCATCATTGCCATTTATTCATATCTTGTTATATACATATATATATATGTGTGTGTGTGTGTGTGTGTGTGTGTGTGTGCACTAGACCTCTCACATTAAGCCTACACTTGTGGATGCTGGATTTGCCGGGTGGGTCTGGGCAGACTTCTACCACAAGTTGTCTTAACCTCGTATCTTAGCACTATTACATATTTTAATTATGCACTTAAACCCCTCACATTAGATTTAACACTTGTGAATGCTGGATATGCCCGGCGGTTCTGGGCAGACTTCCATCACAAGTGCAATTTAACCTCGTGTCTAAGAGCGTTACAGTGTCAAATTACTGTGAATCTAGGCATGTTCGTTCTTTAACAAGTATTCCTATTTCATGTAAATTTTAGGAATATTATCCTTCTTACTGTAATCTAGTTTACAGTAACCTAATTTAGTCATCCAATTATGCATATATTTTGTCGCACGTCCTTTTTAACATATGTTTAATTCTATTTTGACATGCAAACATTCGATCGGGTAATTATTCAAATCCAACAAGTTAAACATGCCGTATACTCAATAATATG
The DNA here is from genome assembly GCA_030737875.1 of Allium sativum. Taxonomy (NCBI): domain Eukaryota; kingdom Viridiplantae; phylum Streptophyta; class Magnoliopsida; order Asparagales; family Amaryllidaceae; genus Allium; species Allium sativum. The sequence goes on from CM060919.1 coordinate 664,322,659, forward strand.
CCACAAGTGAATCATATAATTATAACAGTAGTCATTGCCCATATTCTAACAAGTTTATTCAATATGTAATCATTCTAACACTTTAACCGATTCAACATACAAATTATTCATACTAACCTCTCAACTTATTATACAATAATTTATAATTAATCTGGAAATTTCACAATTAATAAAAAAGGGAATACTGAACGATAACATATTATTGTCTAAAGGCTATAGCTTAAACCTACATACCTTATATGCTTTCCCAATTCTAGATCTGATCTAGTTTTAGCATCCATGGTTTTTCTCTTAATCGAATTCAAAACCTAACAACCATGGATTGATTATTTCCATTAAAAGAGAAAGTAAAAGGAGGAAGGAATTTGAATAGATCGGATCTAGGAAGTTACCTTGCTTCGTTAAGAGATTTGAACACCCATTTACAAGCATATGTTCCTTTCTTCTAGATTTAGATTCAGAATTTTACCTAAACTAATAACTTAAATTTTCTGAATAGATTAGGGAAGGAAGAGGAAATTGCAGAGCTTCAGCGTAGCCTCAGAAATATGAGTTTAAGGTTAGCACTGTAGACTTATTATAAGTGTATCAGAAAACCAGGACCCTTAGATCTAAATCAAAAATATCAAAACCGACCACGTCAGAAGAAAATTCCAAATTCGGGGTGGGGTCGATTCCCCTGGGTCTACCCCCAACGGGTCATTTTCCCTCCAGAATTTCCCGCTCGTGATATTTTGGTTATAGAACTGATATTCGAATTTTCTGGATATATTTATTTGATATATATATATATATAAGCTCCTTATATGTATATAAATTTCTAACGCTCATATCTTCTTCATACAGTGTCTGTTTTACGCAAACCAGGTGTCTATCTTAAATAGAATTTTGAGACGGATGCAATGGTGTATTCTGTTTTACTTACTTCTGGATATTTAATTAAATTATTCTTATTTTATTATCTTGAGTTAAAAATGCAAGGCCTTACTTTCTCCCACCCTTAGGAAATTTCGTCCCCGAAATTTGATAAGGATAAAAACCAATTAACCCCTCGCATAATATACATCCATCATGTGCGCATCCAATTTTTGCAACTGTAGTGCACTTGTGCAAAGTGAAATACAACATAATAATGCATGTATGCCTAAGCGGTACCTACTACATGTATGCAAAATTCTTTACAAAAATTCTTTTAAAACATGATGCTCACATCCTAAATATACTGGCAGTTCTATATGAATGCAATATTTTGAAAATCAAAAATACTTTTTAATCCAAATTTTCCTACACTCTTACTGAATAAGAGCATAGTTCATCCAATTGTTGCATCCAAAATCTTACTAACTAGCTTTAATTTTTGAATTTCAGAAAAAACTAATTTTCTGAATTCAATTTCTTAAGTTATAAAAAGGTGGAAAACAGAAAACTTCGCATCTTCTGTTTTTCTTTTTCAACCTTTTTCTGACTGTACTTGGATTTTATGTAACTATTTATAAAGATTCCCTTATTTTCCTATCTGAGCATTGCCCACATAAGAAAATTTTCTTTTGTTACCGATTTTCTTTTTCATCTTATATTGGAAATTTTAATTCTTATCCATCTTTTCTCATAATTTTTCCATTTTTATTGATTTACTGAATTTTCTATTTCCCTTACAATTGTACCATTTTCTTGGTTTATTTAATTATCTAATCTTAGTTTAAATTTAAATAACCTTCTAGTCTTTCAACTAAAACAGGAGAACGAATACCCTACACAGCTACTACTAAGGGCCAAGATTCTTGGGACTATGTCCCCCTCAGACAGAAAAGTCCAAACTGTGGGATCCATGACAGGTTTAGGTGTTACCCTAACAAGAAAAAAATAACGGAACGATCCCAACAAAAATATAGTAACGGGTTTTACCCCTAACATGAAAATTAGCAACAGGATCTAAACACTGATTCACCCTTTATTATCTAGTAGTCACTACTCGTCCTAGTCGTGTACCAACAATTATTTCAAGCAAAACCCTAGGATTTCCAATGCTTATGCATTCTATGCGAACTTACTTTTGTTCCAAGATGAATCTCGCTATTTACTTTATAGCCTCAAAACTTTTCCTGTCTTTCGTAGGCACTAATTCTTATCTACTCCATCCTTTTAAAACACAGTTTGGCCTTTTTATTTAAATTTTCTTCTAGAAATTTAAAAGTGTCAAAACTTTATTCTCCTCTTCAAAACTCACTTTTTCCAAACCATAAAAACATGTCATTATAATAAAAATGTAAATCATTTTTTTCAAATCACAAAAACTGGAGTAGATAAGGACAAATATTCCTCAATCGAGTTTACGACGGGTTCTTGCCAATAAGGTCAATTCAGTCTCTTCCTACAAGATGCAACAGTCTACTCTTTTCTTAATTTCTACAACTTATTTTGTCCATCCAAACAAAATTATATTGCTAAAACAATTTATCAAAAAGGGTTGTCATAAGAATAGAGATTTCAAAATCTTTCTTTATTAAAAATTATTGTACAAAATATAACAAGAAAACTAGCGAGCTATACATGCTCTATAATATGCACATTTTTCTAAGAGAATTTTACTTTAGACAAAGTTTTCGCAAGAAATCACTGTTTACAAAATATACCCCATTTTACTTCAAAACCCAATATGTATACTTTACATATTTTTAAAACTATAACTTTTAAGATTAAAACTTGAAAACATCAAAAACCATTTTCCCAAAACTTTTATAATTTCAAGTTTTTAAAAGTTAACAATGGGGTTAGACTCAAAGCGGATTTCTAATTTTCTAAGCTTTCCTAGACACTCCCCAAGGTCAATTCTCTCAACTATATATTCCTAATCCATTTTTCTCTTTTCAGCCTTTTCCAATTTATAAGGCTTTACCGTCAAACCCACTAATCCGAAATACCAACATATGAGATTTATCTTTCTTCCATACAAAGTATATTGTACACTTCCCACCCCAAACTTCCTAAGGGTCTCAAATTTCCATATTCTTTCCTTTAGTGTACAAAACAAGCATCCCATTTCTTATCATATTATACTCTTTCTATTTAGTGGGTTCCTCTATGGATCTAGGTATATATATATATATAATATTTATATTTTAAAATACATATACGTTCACTCACTATTTATACATGAATCCTAAACCTAGGATCTGATACCAGATGTAACAACCCGAATACCGACAGATCAATTTTTTTTTTCAAAATTCCAATTTAACGAAACTCGGATTGGTTTCTCTGGTATCCTGCAGAAAAGACAGAGACATAAAACTTGTCAGAGCTCAGAAAATATCTCACAGCAAAATTGATAAAATATAATATACTCAAAGTATAGCCTAACCGTATTAATAATACCGTCTAACCAGTATCCAAAGCTATCATGCCTCTGCCACAAATCTAACTTGCGAGTATGTTATAAGGAGGGTGTCAGAATACAAGTTCTGGTGACTGGATTTAAATTATACACTTTGGATAATCCTATATATACCGTTCAATCATATTTTCTTATTTATTAGGTTACTTGGGTTGACAACACTCAAGGCTTACACACACGTGGTACCCATTTACTTTCCAGTGGATTAACCTAATACAGTATATATGTAGTTACCCCCAATATTAAGGTACACCCCGTGGTACCCCACTCACACGATCTCTGCCATAATATCACCGAAATGAACGCAGTCCCTCATCCTATGCCGGAGAGACGTAAGGATCTCAACATAACAATATTATGTTCCACATATATCTATCATTACTACGCTACATAAGCGTACGGACTGCCACCGTTGATCGAATCAGAATTCATATCGGAGCAATGCCCTCAAGTCTACGATACACCACCCAGAGCCGACATGCATGTATCTAGACTGTCCTACATGCGTATCATCAATTATAGCTCGATGCCTTAACCGCACGTCCTCTAATGCGCACCGAGTTCGTGGCAGGGCGATACAAGAAAGATGGAACTCGATTGGGAGCTTTTCCATATTTGTACAAGCCCGTCTTTAAGAGCCTCTATATATAGATATTCCTAGGGTATGTTTTCATGATGGCTACAGCCCCACCTCGGCCCCTCCCTCAACTAGTAAAGACTACAAGAGCTAAACGACTGCCCCTAAAAAAACAATCTAAACATCCATTTGGCATCTTTCCTCAACCACTGTAACCCGATAGTGAAAGGTGAACGGTCTATTGGTTTTAGCTTTCATCTTTTTGCATCCCAATGGTTGTCGATGATGGGTATCCGACGATCTACTATCCTTGTTGGTCGTGACCCTTCGCCTCACCATTGAGGCGACCGCCGAATCACCCTGGTGTCAGCGCGTCACAGCATTCTGACTGCATAGCTACTTTTGTAGTCAAGGCCCACCCACCTAGTAGTTACACGCAGACCCAACCTCTGCGAGCACAGCCTAAACATCTGCCACCACACAAAGGACTACTAGGAGCACCTTACATATCTTAGGAAGCCGCGTGCTTCCCCTTACAGTCCTTTAAAGCTGATAGAATAATCAGATGAATGTGCGCTCCCCTCGTGCCCTTATAACACCACGATGATCTACCCCATTGGGTTATTCACCTTCAAACGTGCAGACTGGTTCAAGCGCTTCACTTTGATAAGTTATTAGACCATATGTCTAATCATTATTTTACGTGCTTGCCTTACCTCATCAGGTTTCCTTTCAACTTGGTTATTCCCATTCATATTGAATTCTTAATCAAGTTACTAAGTTCCTCTTGCTTATTAATTTCAGTTATATAATTTAACCTATTTAAGTTTATCAATAAGCCCACAACATGTTATTCTCTTGATTGTGGTCCAAAGTCTGTAATCCATAATCCCTTTTATATTCTCGTTCGATTTCATCATTACAATAACATGTTCTACTTAATATGTAATTAAGTATATCTAAATTCACATGCTTTCTAATTAACATGTCGCTTACCATTTATGATTAAATATAACTTATTTTATTTCATAAGTTTTCCTCATTCTTTCTCATTTAATCATAAATTCAATTTACATCGTTATTAAAACTTATCGTTATTTACTTATTAACTTAGGTCTCTTAATTAAGGCCCGTTAATACGTTTATCTACCCATTTATCATAACCTATGTTATAATTTCCTCTTGTCCCTAGGACAAGTCCAAGCATGTTATCCTTCTCAGGGGGTTTCAGACTTCCAAGTTTACAGATTACTTAATTTATAATTAAGTAAAACTTCTTACATTTCATATATTTTCCCCTTTTCTCAACTGGTGCCTAGCTTTCCCCATTTACTGATGAATTAATTTACAATTAAGTGTCCCTTATCTCATTTCACCAGTTATCCCATTTCCTTACTAGTTTATTATAACCTAAGCTATAATCTTCACTTGCCCCTCGGACAAGTCTACCTATTATACAACATTCTCATTAATGTTAATTATTTATAATAGGTGATTATCATTCCCATTTAAACCATTTTCTTTTACGGTTGTATTCCAATATTCTTTGTTCACTTAATATATGTTCCTTATTTTAATTAAGGAAAACACTTCACGCACCTTATCAGTTTGATGTATAGAAGAAATCAGTGGTTTATATTCATAACGTATTCCCATCTAAATCCATGGTGGCAAGAATTTCTTTCTTTTTTCTACTTTATTCACTATGGCTTACTTGTAACCACGTTCTCAGAAGTAGGTCATTTAGGGAAATACATCACTTTTCCTTCGCATCGCACTAACTCAGTCCATAACATCCCTTCCTTTCTTATTTTCTGAGTCAAACATTTAATTACCATCATTGCCATTTATTTATGTCTTGTTATATATATATATATATATATATGCACTAGACCTCTTACATTAAGCCTACACTTGTGGATGCTAGATTTGCCGGGCGGGTCCAGGCAGACTTCCACCACAAGTTGACTTAACCTCGTGTCTTAGACCATTACATGTTTTAATTATGCACTTAGGCCCCTCACATTACATTTACCACTTGTGAATGCTGGATATGCCAGGCGGTTCCGGGAAGACTTCCATCACAAGTTCAATCTAACCTCGTGTCTAAGAGCGTTACAGTGTTAAATTACGGTTAATCCGGTCATGTTCGTTCTTTAACAATTATTCCTATTTCATGAAAATTTTAGGCATATTATCCTTTTTACTGGAATCTTGTTTACAATAATCTAATTTACATATCGTCCAATTATGCCTATATTTTATCACATGTCCTTTTTAACATATGTTTAATTCTATTTTGACGTGTAAACATTCAGTCGGGTAATTATTCAAATCCAACAAGTTAACATGTCGTTTACTCAATAATATGCCACAAGTGAATCATATAATTATAACAACAGTAGTCATTGCCCATATTCTAACAAGTTTATTCAACATGTAATCATTCCAAAACTTTAACTGATTCAACATATGAATTATTCACATTAACCTCTCAACTTGTTATACAATAAGTTATAATTAATATGGAAATTTCACAATTAATAAAAAGGGGAATGCTGAACAGTAACATTTTATTATCTAAAGGCTATAGCTTAACCCACTCAACTTGTAAGCTTTTCTAGTTCTAGATCTGATCCAGTTTTAACATTCGTGGTTTTTCCCTGAATCGAATTCAAAACCTAACGACCATGGTTTGATTATTTCCATTAAAAAAGAAAGGAAAAGAAGGAAGGATTTGAATAGATCGGATCTAGGAAGTTACCTTGCTTCATTAAGAGATCTGAACACCCATTTACAAGCATATGTTCCTTTTTTCCATATCTAGACTCAGAATTTTACCTAATCTATAGATTAGGGAAGGAAGAGGAAACAACAGAGCTTTATCATAGCCTAAAAAATATGAGGTTTTGGGTTAGCTTTGTAGATTATTTATAGGTGTATCATAGAAACCAGGACCCCTAGATCTAAATCAAAAATCAAAAACGGCGATGTCAGAAGAAAATTCCAGATCCGGGGTGGGGTTGACCCCCCTTTAGTGGGGTCGAACCCCCTGGGTCGACCCCCAACGGTTCATTTTCCCTCCTAATTTTCCCACTTGCGAAATTTTGATTTTAGAACTGATTTTCGAATTTTCTGGATATATTTATTTAATATATATACATATAAGCTCCTTATATATATATATACATATATATATATATATAATTCTAAGGCTCATATTTTCTTCATACGGTGCCCGTTTTATGCAAACCAGGTGTCTATCTTGACTAGAATTTCGAGACGGATGCAATGGCGTAGTCTGTTTTACTTAATTCTGGATATTTATTTAGGTTATTCTTATTTTATTATCTTGAGTTAAAAATGTGGGGTGTTACAGAAGTAATTGCTCGACAGAACCTCTATAGGTCAATCTCTAGCATGACAGGTTGTTCAGTTCTTTGCTATTGTGGAGTCGAATGTAATGTGGTTGTTTCTAAAAGTAAAACGAATGTAAGTCATCGCTTTTATGGTTGTAAAGCATACATTGATGCACATAACCGACACGAGTTGCAAAGTTGTAATTTTTTGATGGCTCGATCCACCATTGACGGAGAGGGGTGTCCAGTATGCAATAGAGATGCAAGCAGAGGTCAGTCGCTTGGAAAGATTAATTGTTGCAGCAAAGTAAAAAATGTTTTATGGGTGCTACAAGTTCATCCCGAAATAAAGGGTCATAGTTATGTGGTACTATGTCGTAATTATTCATTTGTATTCAACGTTATGTCGTACTGTATCGTAGTTGTATGTTGGGTCGAATGATCACTGCATACTTTATCCTATATTTTGTTATATTGAATGAAGTTGTTGCAAGTTAAAGGTTGTGTGTTCATTTATGAACGCAAAGGATTTTTTTATTTGAGTAGAACGGATGTGTAGGGCGAGACTACACAACCGATTAAGCATAATATTAATATATAATCCAGTTGACAAGCCCAAATGGTGGCTAATAGTACAAAAGTTTAAAAGAGATAATTATACAATAGGTTACAACATAACAACCATTACAGCAAAAGCAAAACATCCCAAGAACCACTTCGATAATACGCAGTACCATTGCCAGCCAAAATATGAAACCATAGAAGAAGAACATACTAAACCAGACAACCATGTCCAGATTAATGCAAATCTGGACTTGAATCACCATGATTAGAACCCACTGATTCAGCTAGGCTATTAGACGCTGGCAGAGAAAGAATGAACTTCACTGGAGAAGAAGAAGGTTGACCTGTCCAAGAGTTAAAGTAGAAAATAATGAGTCTGCTTAATCCTTCAAACCGCTTCAGTGGTTTATTAAAAATCACTACATTCCTTTCTTCCTAAATGCACCAATAATATATTGCTAAAAAGGAATCTAAAGCAACATTAGCAACATTGAATTCCCAATAATCAAACACTGAAATAATGCTAGGCACAAATCCAAGCAAAAGAGAGCTACTGGTTGCAAAGATAAGGAATGAGAATTCATAATCAAAGAAAAGACGATCTATAGACTCTGCATGATTTGCACAAAAAGCAAAGAGAGGACTCTCAATCAAGTTAAGTCTATGTAACTTAACTCTGGTATTGATTTTACCATGAATCAAACACCAATTAAAGAAGAGGAATTTAGGGGGAAGACGAATTTTCCAAAGTCTTGGGAAAGAGAATACTCTACTGGTGAAATTAATGAAATTGTACATTAAAGCAACTGAAAATCCTTTTCTTAGAGATAAAGCCCAAAGGTAGCAATCTGGAGAGAAAGAAAAATGAGTTTGCATGATCAAATTAGAAGTATCTAGAAGATTATCAAGGACATTAACATCAAACAAAGTTGATGGGAAAAGCGCAGAGGGACCAATATGAATCAAATTTGCCACTGAATAGAACTCATTGGAGTAAAAGGGAAAAGAGAAGAAAATGTTTAATAAAGAGGAAAATGACCATGCCAAATGTCATGCCAAAATAAACAAGATTCTCCATTCCCCAACTTAACATAAAGTAAGTTTTTAATATAAGGAATATAAGATATTACACTAGACCAAAAAGGAGAAGGCTAAACAGAGGGGGCAGAGTGCAATACTAAGTGGGGATTACTTGAATAATAAAGAGAAAGTATCCATTCTTTCAAAATGAAGGAACATGATGATACTGTGCGCCATAACCATTTTGATAGAAGAGCCATAATGAAATTAGAGAGATTTACAATACCCAAACCCCCCTGACTAATATGTAAGCATATAGTTTGCCAATTAACTAATTTTTGACTTTACTTCTATTCCAAAGGAAAGCACTCCTTATTGAATCAAAATTTGAAATTACCCACTTAGGAAGTTTGTGAAAAGACATCCAATAAGTTGCTATAGCAGATAAAACCGCTTTAACCAACACTAAGCGACCAGCAGAAGATAGAGAATTAGCCTTCCAGGAAGATAACTTCTGTTCGACCTTGTGAATGTGCGGCAACCAATCTGATTTATGAAGTCTAGTTGGTCTGAGAGGGATTCCCAAATAGTGAATTGGGTACCTATGGATAGAACAATTAAGGAAGGAAGAGATGAAAGGACCAAGATGATCAGCATTCCTTGACATAATGATCGAGCTTTCAGAAAAGTTAATAGATAGACCCGAGATAAGCTCATAAAGCACCACTTTCATACAATGAATGTGATTTAGGCTAGGAGAGGAAAAGATAATTGTATCGTCTGCAAATTGGAGGTTAGAAATTGCTAAAGAGGAATTAGGAAGATGAATTCCATCAAATAGATTGTTAGCAATCACTCTCTTAACCATTCGGTTAAAAACATCAGCAATTATAACAAATATAAGGGGAGATAATGGATCCCCCTGTCTCGATCCCCTGTCAGATTTAATTAAACAACCAATACTGCCATTAATAGAGACAGACGAATAACTCGTTTTAATAATACATTCAATCCAATTGCACCAACGCTGAGAGAAACCCCTATGCTTAAACATTTGTAAAATAAATACCCAATTCACATAGTCAAATGCTTTTGAAAAGTCTAATTTGAGGAGGACACCAGGTGTATTAGAATTATTACAATACGAGATTACCTCTTGTGTAGCTGCAATACAATCGAAAATGCTAGAGCGCAAAGGAGTTAAAAACTAAGATCGTTCCCGTTTGAAGTAGACATTTCATAACGTAAAGGAGTTAAAAATTAGGGTCGTACTCGACCACATGAATATTATGCTTGTGACTTGTCAGTACGTTATCCAAAATTGCTACAGTAAACGGTGTACAGTATCTTAATTATTCGTCAGAGTGGAGTCATGCCATCTATTTTATGGTAGTGTGTAGTCATTTTTCAATGGTTGGAATAGCTTTAGCATAACTTTATATGTGGTCAGTTCGAACTATTTGTACTTTGGGCATAACTTTTGAGCAACTTTAATCAATGTGGTCAGTTCGTACTGTTTCAGTCTCCTTTAATAAGGAATGGTCATTTCATATTTCAAACATCAAAATACAACAGAGTAACTAAAGCATCAAAGAATACAAAGGAAATAGTACTAAAACTTAAAGTACTACAGATGTTAACTAGAAAAATAATTACCCACACAAACTAAACGTTATGTTCAATTAGGGCTGTCAATGGGTCGGGTTGGGTCGGACTCGGGTCAGGTCAAGTCATGTTCGGGTTGAGTTCGAGTCGTGTCAGCTCAACCCGTTTATTAAACAGGTCGGTTTTGGGTTGACCCATTTATAATCGTGTGGGTTTCGGGTTTGATTCGTGTAACTCGTTAAGAAAAATATTAGTACAAAAAGATGAAAACATGAAAGAAGGGTGTTGTCATCATTCACTTGTTGCAAGCTAAGATGAGAATAAAAATGAAAAAGGTTGTTAATGTGGGAATAAACATGAAAACGTGAAGGTGTGAATCTGTGAAGAGTTAGAACCACAGAAATTAAAATGACTGAATGAGTGGTGGCTTGGTAATTGGTAAATTAATGTAAAGCAGCAAATAGGTAGTGGACTAGGATGGGCAAATGTTTTGTAGATTGTAGAGTAATAAAAATATGTTTTATACTAAATGGGTCATGACGGGTCAGAAATGGGTTCACGGGTCGAGTCGGGTCAACTCGTTTATTTAATGGGTCAGAGCCGGTTGACCCGAAATTGACCCATTTATAAATGGGTTGGGTCGGGCCGGGTTTTTGTCGTGCGGGTTACGAGTCGTGTTAGAAATTGAGGGCCCTAAGTTCAATCTCAAGGGATTCTAAAGCAGTTCTAAGACATATTATCTCTTGTTCTAACTTGCTGGCGTAAGAAATACCCCTTAGACATAAACGATCGTCAATCCATTCAGAGTAACCATAGCCGTTCGGCCATAACGAGCATAATTGAATCCTATAACCGATATTTTCTCCATCCTCCATAATCACAACCTCCACTTCGTACTCACACTGGCAACAAATGGATATGAGTTAACTTCTTGCTCATTTGGAGGTTGAATAATTAAAGCCGCTCCTACCTCTTGTTCATACAGAGGTTGAACTGTTAAGAATTGTTCTCCCACTTCTTGAGTTGGAGGTTGAATAATTGAAGTCGCTCGTACCTCTTGTTGATACAAAGGTGGAACTATTTGATGACTAAAATCTGGGATAAGAGTATTTATAGGTTCTTGAAGCCTAAGTAGGCTAAAATCTGGGTACTCACGACGCATATCATCGTAGTGTTGCTCTTGGTACTCGATAAGCCAACCAACACCGGATCTTGGACTATTTGGCGGAGGTTAAACTAAGTTTTGCTCCCAGTCAGAATCCATTGACGAGGGCCATGAAGGCATGACTTTGGGTATTTCAAGTTGTGCAGAGAAAAAAAACTTGTTTGAGTGAGTAAAGTTAAGCTAAACCCTTAGAGATACACAAAGATTTAAATGTTTGGAAAAACCTGCTGAGATAGCATGCCAAATTTGTCGGCACGTTAACCTATTATGCCAATAAATTCGACGTGCTTTCATTTTATTAGAGCGCATTGATAAATTCGGCGCGCGTCTACTGGGATACTTCACTAAATATCCCTTGAATCTTACGAGTCGAAACATTACACTCGTAAAACCATTGGAGATGCTCTTACAGACAAGCCATCTTCAATCCAGAAGCCAAAAAAATAAACAATTTTTTTTTCATAATTTTTTAATAGGAATATTCTGATGATATCATTATAACAAATATTTTTTCTATAAGAATCCTCCTTTATATACTCGGTTTTGTAAAAAATTTTTTACAGCAATCTTAGTTTGATCATCATTGTTTATAATTCAAACAATCAAGAGTGTGTTTTGGTTGTCTAAACAATTCAGGTCAATATCAAGTATTTAATTATGATAACTTCATCGTAAGTGATGCATGTTTATGAATTATTTTCTTGTAAATCAACCATAAAGACCGCCCATATTTATTGTTAGTGTAATAATATTGAAATTGAACCTCTATGGTAAATCTCAGCTTGATATGATTGGGAAGATGACAAATCACGTGGTGTAGGAAACAAGAAGCTCACTCCTTGTGTGTAAAATGAACGTCACACCCCTAAATTATGTTATCTAACACATTATATTGCTCTTTTGTATGGTGTAATGTTTTGTAACTGTACCTTGTATTTATGTTTAATAACTAACATTGCAAATGAGATGAGAAAAATAATGTACTACTTCCTCTTGCTTATGTTGTAGGTTTGTTTTGTACATTAAATGTGTGATGATCAATATGTCAGTTTATGCGAGCACAAAGCCAAGCATGACTGAAAATATGAAGAAAAGAAGATAATTGCAAGAACAAACCAAAGCATGCATTAGAAGCTAACAAGGGGAAACTGTCACGATAAAAATAGTGCATTAATATGAAAACTATTCCAATCTTCATGCCTGTAGTCAGATCGATGTAGCAAAATTCTACATTTGAGAGAACAAATTTGGAAAATAGTTTTAACTGGTAAGGCAGGGACTAAATTAAATCCAAGAGAAAAAGGATATGGGAACTAAGTGACAGGAATATATGAACCAGTGTATTAAGAAACTGGACTTATACATTGGAAACATGCAAGTATATGGTACACTACAAAGTTAACTGGTACAGTTAGCACCCGAATGGAAGGAAAAATTAAAAGAAAACAAAACTAAAAACACGTAAAATTGGTGACAACGAAACAGTGGGAACCCGTGAGTAGATAATGTAAGTATTGCGAATGAACTAATCAAATTTAATTAATTATAAACACCATAAAAATAGGTAGTAATCCTAAAATATATGGTGGATTAACTAATAGGATATGTGGATGTAAATAAAATTTCTCATTCTGTTAACACCCCTATTTTGTCAACCCCCCACCCTCTGTGGGGTTAAAAACTAAAAAAAATAAAGTGGAAAATGGACGATTGTATATTGTTCATGTTATCATATTTACTTTTCAATTATGTTACTTTAATTGTAAAAAATACAATAATACTAATTTATTTTGAAATGACAAATGATTCTGATGAAGAAAATAATGTTTTTTTCCTAAAAAAATAGTGCTTTATTTTAGATTTACTCCTTTTCAATTTTATGTCTTTTTTCATAACTTTGTTTGATTATATGATTTCTAATGTAATATATATTTTAATTATTTTTAAATTGAACAGAAATGTAACTTTTTTAGATTACAAAACGAATAAGAGTAAATATGGATTACTGCTTCGTTTTTTCTCGGTCTATCTTTTATTGCTTTTCATTGTTAATGTACAATTTTTTTTGTGAAAATGAAAAAAGAAGGGTAGTTATGGTAACTTTTGGGGTGTGAAAATCAAAAAGTGGGATGAAATGTAATTTGCTTAAACAACGGGGTGAGAAAGGAAAAATGTGGGGTGCAAATAGGTTTAGCCACATTTTTATTCACTCGGATTCGGATGAGTTTACAATACACGAGAACTAGACTTCACATGTCTGAATAATTATAATAATGCCATCGTGTTAAGCGTATTCACTCTTAATATTTAATATATTATAACACTTCCCCTTGAATATGCGTATACAAAGATGATAAGATTAATTATCTCATTAAAAAACTTTTTTATGAAAAACTATATGGGAAAATTATAAACAAGGAAAATAGTATAGTTTTATTTCATCTTAGGTAACTAGTTTACAATGTTACTATGGAAGTTGATACTTCTGGATCAAGATAATGCCTCACTAAAAACCTTACTATCAAAAACCTAGTAGACAAAATATTACTGAAGGAAAAGAATACATTACAACATAATTTTATATGCTTCCACTGATTCATAACGCATTACTCAAATAGTTTGGTGATTTAGGTGACGCATACCAATTTTATAAATCATCTTCTAAAAAATTGATTTTGGAAGTGCCTTCGTGAATAGATCTGCTGGATTTTCTTTAGACTAAATTTGTTTCACTTCTATCTTATTCTCTTTTTGTAGTACATGTGTGAAGAAGAATTTAGGAGAAATATGCTTCCTCTTATCACCTTTGATATGACCTGCTTGAATCTGAGCTACAAATGTTGCATTTTCATTTTAAATAATAGTTGATCTTTCTGTAGTTGAGAAAAGTTGACACGTACTTCAAATATGTTCAATTAATGATTATAACCAAATACATTCTCGACTTGCTAGTATTTCAGAATGATCGGATGATGTTGCTACCAGTGTTTTCTTTGTAAATCACCATGAAATAGCTACATTGCTATTAGTAAACACATACATAGTTTGTAATCTTGCTTTATGTGGATCAATAAGATAACATGCATCAACATAACCAACTAGGATCGAATTATTTCCTATGTTAGAATAAAACAAACTTAAATCTGTGGTTCCATGCAAATATCTCATGACATGTTTTATGCCATTACAGTGTCTTTTAGTTAGTGCAGAACAGTATCTTGTTAGAAGATTGACTAAAAATGCAATATTTAGTCTTGTGCATAAGGCTAAATATTACAATGCACCAATGGCACTGAGATATGGTACTTTTGGACCAGGTACACTTTCATCATCTTCTTTAAGTCAGTAAGGGTCCTTTTTAATATATAGAGATCTGACAACCATAGGCGTACTAAGTGGACACGCTTTGTTCATTTGGAAGCGCTTCATAATATTCTCAGCTTGATTTGATTGAAGGATTAGTATGTCATTTATACTATGCTCGATTTGTAGACTAAGACAATATTCAGTTTTGCCAAGGTATTTCATTTCAAATTCCATTTTCAAGTAATTTATTGTCTCATCAATCTCTTCAGGAGTTCCAATCAAATTTATATCATCAACATATACCATTAAAATAGTAAATCTGTACCGATTTCTTTATAAAGACACACAGATAAATGAGATTGTTTTTATATTCCATTTTTACCAAATATCCACTAAAACAATTATACCATATTCTTCTGTATTGTTTCAAACCGGTTAGTGGTCATCTCAGTTTTAGTGAGTACATCGACTTTGATTTTGCATCAAGCAACTTATATTCACCTGATATTTTCAGGTAATTATTGGTATCCAATTCACCGGATAGGTAAGTCGTCGCAACATTAGTTAATCTTATATCAAGCTTCTCAAAAATTACAAGGCTTATCAAATATCAAAATGTTATAGCATCCGTAACAAGAGTGTATGTTTTTTTAAAGTCAAAACCTGGTATTGCAGGAAAACTTACGCACCAAATCGTGTCTTGTATCTCATAAATTCATTTTATCATTTCATTTTCTAACGAATACTCATTTATAACCCACTAGTTTGACATTTTTAGGATTTTCTCTGTTAGTCAAATTGCACCGTGTTTTTGAAGTGAATCTAGTTCAAACTGAATAGCATCTTTCCACTTTGGCCAATCATGTCTTTTTCGACATTCATTTATGTTATTGATTCATTATCATTATTCCCATTATAGTCATGACTTTTGGTTATTCCAGTAGCTACTACGAATGAGAATAAATCATTAATTATTATTTTACTTCGATCCCACATTTCTCCATAATTCGTATAAAACATTGAGATCTCATTATTGTTATTAGGTATGATTTTATTTTTGACAACTTCTATTGTTTCTTTTAGGATAATAGTTTCTTCACCGAATTTAGGAGATTTGGAATTTTCATTTGAGTTATCGTTTGGATCATTTATAACCTCTTTGAGAGTTTTGTTAATTAATGATTTTTCGTTAACTTTTTTTCTAGGTGCCAAGACTTTTGAACCTATCGTTCTTCCGCATTCTTGTCTAGCTTTAGATTCATTTGCTTCTATTAGTCCTTCAAGTAATTTGAGATGACCCCTTAAAAATTATACTCACGTATTATTATTAGAATTTTTTTGTGGGCTGCCTTCTCAAAGGATACACCTCCCTAGAATACTTAATTCATCTAGGGTCACTTAGCACTAGTATATACGTACCAGTATATTGTTATAGGTATTTAATTTATGTTAAAATGAATACATAAGTCTTTTCTCATAAGATGTCAGAGTTCAAATATTGAAAGCAAAATAATTTTAATCAATTTCTTGCAGCCAGAACAGAGTGTTAAAGATCATTTCGTTAATCTGCTTGTTATATGTGGAAATCACAAATTTATGAGAATTAAAATGCAGCTTTTATTTGGCTAATTCCTTTGTTTATATATGTTTGTAATACTTTAGCCACAGTGTATACTAAATTGTCAGGATTCCTTACCAAGCTTAAAGCCTAGGTTAGTCCTTTTCTTAAAGTCCCTTTAAAAATAATTAGTATCATTATCTATATCTTCCCTATTGAACTTGGTAAGATAAGATCATAACTCCTATAATTTTGTCCCTATGTCAATGACCTGATCAGGCTGAGTTTTGTAATTGATCTTAATTTCCTGAGTGTTCCTATACATGCACACTCTTGTGCATATATCCTATCAATTCTTGATCCTTCGAGAAACTAAGCTAATACATTTCTCAGACCCAACAAGTCGTTACCAATGACATTGGTAATATATTCTTATATTCATTTGAAAGCCACTTAAAATAATTCAAACATTAAGATATATATAGTTTTGCCTATCTCAAGGCTTTTACCAATAAGTGTACAACTGAAGCCTGCCATTTTCTAGCAATCCCGAGCCTTAAAGACATTGCCATTTCCTATGTATATAAGATATAATATTCATACAATAACATTGTCACACAAGTTCTTTTGCATGGAAATAGAAACTTGTTTCTAACCATGCTTTCCATGCTCCAGTATTTATAAAAATATATCATATGCATATCAACATGAGTCTTGTTTATAATTTTCAGTAAGTTCTAGAATATGCCAGTTTAATTTTGCTATTGGTATACTACCTTCTGGCATAGTAATACCAACCTTCCAAACTTAAATACATAGATCTTTCAACAACCCAGTTAACTCTACTCAAGCATATTAGAGAAGAAAAACAATTCATAAGCATTACATTATTCTTGCTGATCAGTCAGCTAATAAACTCAGCCTTTAGTATAGATTCAAATAAACTGAAGATTTGAACATAGGATAACTAAATAGCATTCAGCAGCTTAATTATTTAGTACATTGTTCATCCTAGCATTTAACTTCTTTTTCCAAAGCATTGCTTCAATCATCCTACTTAACCTCATCATCTTGTGCAAAAGCGCTATAGGCTACCTTATTATTATTGAGACACCTCAATTATGTCATTAGCAAATAGGGTCAGACTTCAGGTCTGGTGTGAGAATACACTATTTTACATAAATACTAAAATGTCAGATGTACTAAACAATATGTCCAGATTATATCCTTACTTGTGGAGAATTTACTAAAATAGTTCTTAATAATAATGCAAGGCAAATATCTCAATATTCTTAACTAAAACACTCACATAGAAACTACAGTTGAACAAACACACACATATAGAAAACAACTAACTAATAACATGCGGCATCCCATGCCATCCCTCCCTTATTGTTTGACAAACGCTTCTTAACATTTTTTACGGAATTGTCCCATCCAGATTTTATGAGTCATATTACTTTATATTAAACGCTTGCGTGCAAATTGTGTTTCCCAAACCCACAAAGACCTATAGGGCTTAGACAAGCCATGTGCATACTTGGTTTCCTCCCTGAGGTCAAGTAGATCAATGTATAACATGGTTACGCTTACCATTTAGTGACAGTTAAGATTAATTAAGTGTTAATTCCTCTATCATATTTCACTATAACACATGTTCAATCATTCACCCACCCATACTCCCTTCGGTTTAAGAAGACAAATATAACTTGTCTAATACACATGTGCATATTATAATAGCTCAACACATATACAGGTGCTATGTGTAAACAATAAGAAATCATCCATTCAAACTCAATCATGAATACACATTCAGTAAAATTTGTATCACAACAATGACCACGTTATTTATCTCTAAGACATTTTAACTTTATTCATATCCCATTTATATCTTCCTGGAAAATACTTCCCTAGTCATTTTTATCTATTTACATGTTATTGTGAGCATATGATTAGAGATTTTAGGGGATCTATTTAGCCCAGATTTCCTTACTCAAATTATTTATAAAGAAGTAGTTTAATTCTAGAAAATCTCTTAGTGAAAGAGGCTCAACACATATTTACATATTGCCCCTCTTCACCCTATATATATGGAAATATGCATAAGCTTGTGACACTCTTGTCCATGCTGCCCTATCTCCATGACCAAATATGACTTCACAACAATAAATCACTGATTATTTACATGCAATTATAAACCATATATTTGTTACATAAATTAATTATTAATACATCAGCTTAACATATGTTTTGTAGTTCTATTCAACTCACGAATATGCAAAGAAAATGTCAACTTATATATAATCAAATCGGCTGTCACTTCTAGGACTTAGTTCCTTATATAAAATAGTACATACTCACATATAAAACTCTTCTTTAAATCCTTGCTTCTTCCATATTTTAGCTCGGCCACTAATTCTTTTATTTGTTGTTGTTACCTATTTTTCTTTGATTTATTTTCTCAAGAGAAAATAAGCTAGTCTGGCAAGCCTAACTTTATAATTCGTTCAATGATATAATTAGGGTTTTAGTTATATGGAAAATAGTTTAAGTTACATATTAAACACCCATTTCCATAACCGTCCATTTGCTTTTATACATTTATACAAATAAAGTCATGCCCTACTAGCCATGCTAGCTTTCTTTTCTAGTAAAAATGTTATTTATAAATTCCATTTCTATCTTAGCTGGTCAAGCTATTTTCATGATCCTTTTATCCATGTAATATAGATATTTAAGAGCATATTTTCAAATAGCTCATAGCCTACATGTAGCAGGTTTACCCGTTTATTCAAAAAAAAAATTACATGTTGCACACATCATTTTATCCTAAAACATATGTATGAGAGTCTAACAAACACGTTTATTTTTAACTCTAATTCAAGCATAAATTCTATTAAGGAAAAATGATTTATTTTAACTGAATAATGTCCTGAACATAATTGTGCACCCTGCACATCTCTTATGCACCCTTTCATAGCAAATATTATATATATATATTCTCCAGAATCATTTATTAATCTAATTAAATGTTCAGGAAAAATCTTGTGTTATCACATATACCGTTCCTTTTAGAAATTGTGTCCCACAATTTCATCATACTTATTTAAAGTATTCTTTATAAATCCATATAAAATATGATTCAAAATATCATTCCAAGCATGTTTCTTTTTAGTGACTGACATGCACATGCAAAATTTCTAAACAGAATATTAGCATATCTTGATTTAGCATTACTTAATAAAACCCAGGCATACCTCTTTCAATCAACTAACAACTTTGGGTAGCCTATTCTAACTTTATCCTCCACCTCCTAGGTGTAGTCTTTAGGATCAAGGCTCCACTGAATATTTACTAATTTAATATCCTTGTTTCTTAATTTCTTTTCTTCTTTAGCTACAATTCCCACTAGCTCCTTCTCATGCACAACATTTAGTTTAACCTTTACTTTAGTAGGAGTTTCCAGTATAGCTTCTTTTTCATGAACCCATTTTCTCAATTGGTATACATGAAATAATCATGTATAAAACTCATATCCTATGGTAATTTTAGCTTATATGCTACAGTCCCAACTCTTTCAATTATTCTATAGGGTCCAATGTATCTAGGAACCAATTTTACTTGCTTCCCAAATCTTAGAATCTTTTTCATTGGAGGTACTTTAATGAATACAAAGTCCCCTACTTCATATTCTATAGATTTCCTCATTTTATCTACATACTTTTCTATCTGTCTTGAGTTGCTGCTGTTCTTTTTCTAATCAATGCATCTTCTCAAAAGCTTCCTTCACATAATCAGACCCTAACACCAGTCTATCCCCAACCTCCATCCAACAAGTTGGTGATAAATATGGCCTCCCATGCAAAGCCTTAAAGGGTGCCATGCCTATTGTGCTTTGATAGAAAATTCAACCAAATGCATGTAATCTTCCCAGCTGCCTCCAAACTCCAGCACACATACCCTGAGTAGATCTTTAAGAATTTATTAACAATTTCAGTTTGACCATCTGATTGAGGATGGTACGTTGTGCTCATGCATAGCTCTATCCCCATTGCTGCTTGAAAACAAGCCCAGAAATTTAAAGTGAATAAAGTATCCATGTCACTCACTATTGACTTGGGTACTCCATGCAACCTCACTATATCTTTTATAAAAAGAATTGCTGACTTACTTCCATTCCTTTTTGATTTTATGGGAAGCCAATCCACCACTATCCAAATAATATCGTTCGCCCTTCTAAGTTTGGGTAAGCCTCTATGAAATCCATATATATTCCTCCCATTTCCACTCATGTACATGTAGTGGTTGGAACAAACCCGAAGGCTTTTGGTATTTATCCTTTACTTGCTGACATATTATGTACTTTACTACATATTTTCCTACTGCAACTTTCATTCCCTTCAACCAAATATCCCTTTTAAGGTTTTGATACATCTTTGTACCTATTGGATGGATGATGTACTTACTTCTATGATAGACATCTAACACTTCTTTTCTCAATTCTTCATTGGAGGGAACACATAATCTCCTTTTGTTCCTTAGGCATCCCTAAACATCTAAGCGAAAATGTTCCGCCTTATCTCCCTTTAATAAAAGGGTTTTCGTCTCATACAAAAATGGGTCTTGGTCCTATGTTGTCCCCACTTTATGAATTAAATTTGATTTAATACTAATGAGACATACCTTTCCCATCTCAATTGACCCACTATTTATATTAATAGATACATTGCTTTTACCTTCTACCTCTACATTAGTGAGCAATGCTGACTAGTTAAAGCACTTAACGGTTCTATAGCGGTGGAGGTACAAAGAGTGTAGCAGGGATAAAGCGGGGAAATAGTAGGGATATAGAGGTCCATTAGATGTTAAACAAAATATTTAAAATAAATTATCATCATTCTTACATTATATTTATAGAAGAACTAACATTAATTAATCTTATATGATTAAATCAAAGAATACCATGGTTACACGGACTGGATTTGATAATTATAATAGATTTTGTTAATATATTATACATGTGCCTTCAAATGAGCTCTTTAGACTAACTTTATTAATTATTTTCAAAAGATAATTAGTTAAATAAAGCTTTGTATATTAATATTGCTAAAGTGGGTGCTATAAACTTTGATTTAGCTGATGTAGTGGGAAATAGCAGGGCTAAAAGTGGATCTACTATTCATCAATGCTAAACTGAAATAGCGTAGCAGATGAAGAGCGCTATGAGCTAAAATGGGGATTTTGCGAGGCTTTATTGGGGCTCTAACTGCATATGAGCAATGTCAAGGTTTTAAATTCTTTTATCATCATTAAAGCCAATCTAGCATGTTGCCAACTAAGTGAATCAACTACTTTGTCGGCATTACCTGGTTTATATAAGATAACAAGGTCAGAGGCTGCCAAGAATCTAACCCATTTATGCTTCCCCATGTATATATCATTTTATGAAAATAAATATTTCAATGATTTGTGATCAGTATATAACTAAAATTTATCCCCTAACAAGTAGTGTCTCCATACTTTTAAGGCATGCACTACTGCAGCCAATTCTAGATCATGTGTAACATATATAGTCTCACTAGGTTTCAATTGCCTTAAAGCATATGCTATGACTTGATCTTCCAGCATTGAGAACCTAGCCCCACTAGCATCCATGTATACAATTAATCACTCATTCCCTTTAGGGACTTTTGCTACACCCCATAAAAATATACCTAAACGGATTTAAGATAATTTAATTTAAAATAAATAATAGTAATAAGTAATGAAAATCAAAAATAAAATAATAATATACTAATGGGTTGAAAAATGGGATTTTACAACATTAGGAATTTAGCTACGAAAATATTGTAGTTTTACTCATGGCAAAATTCTGGTCAAATTTCATAAATAATATGTTTAAATTAGAGTTCGTATGAAGGATTCACATTTAAAAAAATTTGCATGTTGATATATTACAAGAACATTTTGAAATTTGAATTGTAATTATAAATAAATGGAATAAAAATAACTAATTAATGGTTAATTAGAATATTCCACTAAATTCAAAATTTTGTGTAGGTACAAGTGGGGATAAGAATATTGTTTAAATGGTAAGGAATTAATAGAAATAAATAAAGTTTTAAAAAATAATCCTTTCAAGCAATCAACGCAGGCCACTGGCCACTTTCATGACCGGGCGTCGACCTCCCCTCTAGAAGGGGTGTCCGTAGCCGATCAACCGCCCTCCTAGGATGGGGGTTGACCTCCTGGTGTGGCCAAGGCCCAATAAGGGCCAATTTAGAGGGTGTTTTGGTTGGTTTTATAGATATTGAATAGCCTATATTAAATCTATGTTAATCTAATGGTTACTATTCGTTAACACACCTATAAATACCACCTAACTCACCTCACAATTCTCTAAAGCTCTCATTCTTTATACCTCTATTCCAATGCTAACATTACATGAATTTAGGTTTCTTATTCTATCCCTAACCTATTTCATTTCTAATCTATTTCTATTTAGTTTATATTCTGGAATTATCTATAATTTATATATGAGATTCAAATCTATATGATTTTCTTATATAGGTCTGCAGTAGAATCGAAGAATGGCGTTTTCAGCATTCAAATCAGTATTATCTCCTTTACCCAAATCTCTATGAGTGGAAATAATACTTGTTTAGGCTAAATTCTACATTTTGTAAATTTTATATTGATTTGTATGCCTAGGAAGGTTTGGTTTCACGATAACATCATATTATAAAACCCCAAAATCTCCTATTTTGTATATATCGCAAAGTTGTCAATCACTATTTCTAGTTTGTGAGTTGTTTGGGTTATGTGTGAAGAATAGTTTGGTGATTCGCTATTGTTTAATTTGATTTACCTTTTTTAATTAAAAAGTGTTTGCGATGCAAAAAGATTAAGATTTAGTTTGGTTTTATTATTTGAATAGGTTTAGATTTGCATCCTAAAATGGATAATTTGAATGTATTTAGATTTGAAATAATCAAATGTTAATGTTTTTATGTACAACATAAAACATGGGTAAATTGAATTAAATAAGGGTTTATATATATATGTATGTATATTCATATATATATATATATGTGTGTGTGTGTGTGTGTGTGTGTTAAATATGTATGCATGTATGTAATTAACACCTTGTTCCTATTTCATTACCTAAATTGTTCTAACAAGCCAAGGATAAAAGTTTGGATAGTTATGTTGTTATTTTTCCCATTTGATGCTATTATTAATTATGCCATGAATTTAGTAGTTTAATGTGAGAATTAGGCTTGTATACCTTTAATATGAACCAGGTTGACAATTTTCATCGTTAAATCATTTCTTCATTCGAATAGAAATTAACATTTATAGTATGTATTAAATATTATATTTATATAGAGTAATAAAGCATAATAATGGCGTAGTAAATATGTTAGAATAAGGTTAGAAATTTTAGATGTCCTCATATAAATTGTTGCATGAGCGTGTATAAAATGGCTTATATATATATTAAATAATGACACACAAACACAATTTTAATCCTCAATTGTGGTAGAAATTCGCCCAGAACCAACCTGCAAATCCAGCAACCACAAGTGAATTTGATTTGTGTGAGAGGTCCTGGTGCTATGGGCTATTTAACTTAGTACATTATGACACGAGGTTAAATCCTCTTGTAGTAGAGTTCAGCCCGGAACCACTTGTCAAATCCAACACCTAAAAGTAGGCGGTTTAATCTGAGAGGTCTAATATGTATATATACCGATTATGTGTATAAATATGCAGGCTTACTGCCGCCTTGAGAAGGTCTTAAGTGGCTGACTCTCTTCTTATCTAGTTTGGGTCTTAAGTGGTTAGGACTAGGACCATTTCTAAGGTTTATTTCTTGGATTTGGTCCAAAGTCATAGGACCCTCCCTTATTAGATTTAAAGTTAGTCTATGGGCCCTCCTTATCTAAAAAGTGGTTTAGTTATGACGATGACGGAGTAGGGTAGTTTACCAGATTGTCCACTTCCTCTAGGAGCTATGTGAGGGCTAACATAGGGATGAGCTTGGTATACCCAGGATGTAGCATGTTATTTATTTAACCAAGCGTCTAATGAAAATCATAAGCGTCATAAGTGTACTATCGTAATATCAGTTAAGTAGTAACATGAGGCTTCGACCTGAGGTGTCTTAATTGGCTATATGCGGCCAACCCTAAACCATTATTAAGCGTTGAGATAGTACTTCTCATATTACTTGTGAGAATATATATCTATAAGGACATTGATGTGTTAGTATGGGGTGTTAAGTGGCTAGAGTACGCCTTAGGGTCAAAGAGATCATAAGATCCACCCTTAATAAATATACTAGAATGAGCCTTAAGTGACAGATAATATCAACCTCGTTGGGTCTTAAGTGATTGCCGATCCACCATGAATGCATTAATGAAGGTATTAAGTGGCTGATTCAGATGTCCACCTCATTAATTAAAATATCACTTTGTATCTGTGTGCTTATGTGTTTACATAGGCATATTTTGAAGTATATAAGCTGCCAAATCTGGGGTATAGTCCTTAAACACATATTATTTTCAGTCACTAAAACTTTACGTTTTGACCTCCCTCCACTTAACATATAAACTAGATGGTAGGTGGGAATGCTTGAATTAATCTTACCTTGGAGATGGAGCCTAACGATGCAGGATCCACGATTATTAGGCATTATCACAATGTTATTATGTTGGGACAATTAATGATGATGTACTATTATTGCATGAGACTGTTGCAATTAATATCTGTGATGGTTTTAAATAAAGGTGCATCTATTTTAAGTTTTTATATTTTATCCCTTCCGCTATGTGAGATTCTGATTTCGCTTTAGTATGCTCTATTATATATGTTATACAGTTTCCTTAAAGGAACCAACGATATGTTTAGAATGGCTCTAAGTTTCGATTGACCTTTTTGGACCGAAATTTAGGCCTATTTCGGGCTGGTTGTTACGTCTGGTATCAGAGCATAGATTACCCGATTACAAGAAAATATATACGTATGAGAGGCGTACTTGTTATTTTGAAAAAGGATTTTCAATTTTTTCTACTATATATAAGTACATATATACTTTAAGTACACATATCTTTAGAAAAGAGCATATATAGTTCTTTTTTAGGAAAGGCTTGGCATTAAATTCTAGAAATAATGTAGAGGCCATATAGTATTTGTAACACCCCGAAATTTTAACGACACTAAAGATGATAAATTAAAGAATAATTAGTGTGAAATACATGGTTAACAATGAATCAAGGAAAAATTTAATCTAATAATCAAAATTAAGTGAAACGGACTACGACATTGCGTCCGTCTCGAAATTCTGGTCAAAATAGACATCTGGTTCGCATAAATCGGACAACGTATGAAGAAGTAATTAAGTTTTGAAGTTTGTATACGCACAGGAAGAATACACACACACACACACACACACACATATATATATATATATGTAATAGGTTCATAAATTCAAAAATGGGTCCATAAATTCATAATTCGGTTCAAAATTCGAAATTTGGGAAGGTGGCAGATTTCCAGCCCAGGTGGGTATACCCACTCAAAGGGGAGTCGACCCACTCAAAGGGGGGTCGACCCATAGGTAGACCCACTCAAAGGGGGGTCGACCCACCCCTGAACTGATCTTGGCAAAATACTTCGTTTTGTATCTGGAAACCTTTCTAAGCAAGATTTAATGAACCTAAGCTATATAAAAGACCCTAGACCTAGGTTTTATTCATCTAAAAATAGTGACGATGGCGGAACTATGCTGCAACATAGATTGAATGGACTAGTCTTCTCCAAATCAAATTCTGCAAACATTATACAAATTCAGTGATTGCTACAACCACAAATTCAACGTGTTCTTCACAGTAATTTGGATCTATTTCCTTAGATCTATTCACTAGGAGTTCATGATATTTTTAGATCTAAATATATAAATAGTAATCGTGATATGTATATAAAAATTGGATCTTGAATCGGTGCCTAATCAGTTCTGTTATGACATATTCCTCTGACCTGTTCTTATATGTTTATATCGTCACCAAGTCTAATTTTGTCATAATATGTCCATTCAGTTTCTATGCCTATTTCTACCGTTATGTTATTGATTCTCTATTATGCCTATTCTGATTCACTTCTCTCCCTCTTTTCCCTTTTTATTTTTATATAGCCAGGCTACCTTCGAGCCTAGGACCAACGCTGAAAAATGCGAACGTGAGAAATTGGGAACGATTGGGAAAAACATAAATTGGGGCATAATTGGTATTGGAAATTATGAATGTAAATTTGGGAACAAAATTGGAAAATATACGAATATGGATTTAGGTGCATATTTTATATTGGATAATATGAACATTAAGTTAGGCATATATTGGAAAATAGGTGAACATGGATTTGGGTAAAATTTGTATTGGAATGTGTAAATATTGAATTGGGGTATAAATTGGAACACATTTAATTATGAAATTGGGCATAGATTGTAACATATGTAAATGTTAATTTGGGGGCATAAACTGAAACATATGTGAATATTGACTCAGGGCATGGAAACCTATAATTGAAATAGGATAATTGTAAATATGAATTGAAAGGGGGCATGGAAGTCTATATTGGAATAAGGAAATTTAATTGAATATGCTTGAAGTAATGGAGCCCTAGTAACACTTAGACACTAGGTTAGGTTGCATTTGTGGTGGAAGTCTACCCGGACCTAACCGGCATATCCATCAGCCACTGATGTTGAACCTAATGTGAGAGGTCTAAGTGCGCAAATACGAGAGGAGCTCTGAGATGAGGTTAGGCCCAACCTGTGGAAGAAATCTGCCCGGACACGACCGGCATATCCAACATCCACAAGTTATAGGCCTAATGTGGGAGGTCTAGCCCATCATAAACCATAAATGGACATAGTAGTGAATTGGAGTGCTTAACCTAATTTAATCCATATGGATTTTATGAATATGAACTAAAGTTCGGGTTAAGTAAAATTGGTTGGACAGTGGGTGGGCTAAGCAAATCTGAGGGGGCGGGTAATATTTACATTTAGTCCCATAAACTTAACCTGATAAGGTTATGTAATTAAAGACACATAATGGTATATGTAACCGGTAGAAATAATAATGTTATGTAAGCAAAGACATTGTTTATGGTAAGCATAACTTGTAAGGAAATGAGACAACTTGTGTAATAAGATAAGAGGTACTTAATTATAAATTAAGTAATCTAGAAGTCTGGAACCCGCTGATAAGAATAGCATGTTTAGACTTGTCCTAGGAACAAGAAGAAATTATAACATAGGTTATAATTAATGATTTGAGAAACTTGTTAACGGGCCTTAGTTAATAGAACTAAGTTAACAAGTAAACAACGATAAGTTGTATTGACAATGTAAAATGGAATTCTGATTAAATGAGAAAGAATGAGGAAAACTTGTAAGAAAAGTTATATTTAATCATAAATAATGACTAACATGTTAAAAAAGGTGTAACAACCCCAAAATTTAGAACCAATTCAAAAAATTATTTTTAAGGAAATTTTGTTAGAAAATGCGTTAGAATTTAAAATTTTCATTTTTTAAATTAAATTATTGAATTTATAATATTTTTATATAAATTTTATGATATTATTTTATGAATGATTTTAAATTTATTTCTATTAAACAATTATTTGTAATTAAATAAATAGTGATTTATAACAATTGAAATTAGTACCAAATTGTATGTATATTTGCAATTATTAACTTCAAACAATTGATAATAAAGAAAATAGTAGACTTGTAAGTGATAGCAATTTTTATTTTAATTTGTGTTAAATTAGCAATAATGATTGATTAGATTATTAGCATATTGCATTAGGTTTAAGATTTCTATAGTTTAATTCGAGGGAGGAGTATCAATTAGCTTTTGAAAGTTTTTTTTTTCTTCTTAAAAGAATGAAGGAATTTGAATTGAAAAGCAATACATACAAAAAAATGTACATGTTTTCTTCGTTTTTTACACTGCTTTTTTCAAATAAAAGAAAATCATACATTCCTTGTAACTGAACAAAGTCAACATGCTTTATTTACATTTAATTTATGAAAATCAATTAGAAAATCTTCCAAAGAGACACATCTTCAACTAATTAGGTATGAAATTCTACTATAATAAATTGTACAATTAAGAATACATAAATGTAGATAGAAACGGAAATAAACGCATAATAATTGTGTAATTGAAAAGAGCGGAATTTGAATAAGTTAGCAATAAAAGGGTTAAATTTAATAATGTGGTTGGTTAAGAAAAAGAAATAATTAATAGGAAATGAAGAATTGTAATTGTAAATTAAAGATCAATAAATGAGAACTGAACTCTTAAAATTTTATAATTGATTAATGCAAATAATGTACGTAATTAAAAGGTAGATTTGAATTTGAAATTTCTAATGAATAATGACAAACAGATTTATAGGAATGAATGTAAATGAATTAATTACTAATTGCAAATCAGTGACTTATTATTAAATGCCATAATATATGCTCATTAGTTATTGTAGATAAGAGTGTCATTATATGTAACATACAACATATGGATAAACGGTTTTTTTTGAAATAAAAGAATTAATTAATTAAGATTATAAATATTTATATAATGGGCCATTTGTAACCTATCCCTAATTCTAAATGATACAACTGCCACTTCTGAAACCGATGGTTGTTGTCTTCCGATCTTCCCTTCTCTTTTTCTCTTAAATTATTCATTGATTTTTCAAAATTATAAATAAAAAATCGAAGTACTCTTCGAGGTCTTTCATATCAACGGTGAAGATCGCCTGATTGGTGGATGATGGAGCGGCGCTCCTTGTGGCGGCTTCAGATCGGCGGTAGGTGGTCTGGTGGAGGAGCAACGTGGTGATGGTTGAAGACGGTGATGGGTTTCTCGATTTGAACATAGCAGATAAAAGGAGAAGGATTAGGCCAATGTAATTAGAATGCAATTAATTTTATTATGTAAAAGGGTTGTAATGTCATAACTTGCCCAGAAAAGCCAGATTCGACGAAACTGGAAGCAATGAAACCGTGAAACCCGGATCTACGCGATGGAACAACTTCAGACAAATTCAGAAGGAGTAAAAATCAATGTTTGAAATTCTCACTATAAAACTCTACACAGTTTTTTATTTACATAACTGAAAAATATATAAAATAGCATGTGAGAATTCTTGTTTTTAAATAATTAAAATTAATTAATTATAATTGTGTTTAGAAATCTTTACTAATTCGCTGTTAAATTCAATTTGTTGTCATACGTGATTTGATTTGGGTTGATTGATGCTGCTATGTAGATCTGTTGATTTGATGGATTATTGTGTTGAAATAAAATAGTCAAAACAAAAATAACATTCTTGTTGAAATAAATTAGTTAAAACAAAAATATCATTTTTTTGAATAGTTTTGTGTTAAAACAAAAATATCATTTTTGTTGAATAGATTTGTGTTAAAACAAAAATATCATTTTTGTTGAATAGTTTTGTGTTAAAACAAAAATATCATTTTTGTTGAATAGTTTTGTGTTAAAACAAAATTATCTTTTTTGTTGAATAGTTTTGTGTTAAAACAAAAATATCATTTTTGTTAAATAGTTTTTTGCTAAAAACAAAAATATCATTTTTATCGAATAGATTTGTGTTAAAACAAAAATATTTTTGTCGAATAGATTTGTGTTAAAACAAAAATATCATTTTTGTTGAATAGATTTGTGTTAAAACAAAATTATCATTTTCATATGTTTTGTTGAAATAGAATTGTCAACAAAACAAAATTAACATTTTTTATATGTTTTGTTAAAATAGAATTGTCAACAAAACAAAATTATCATTTTTATATTTTTTGTTGAAATAGAATTGTCAACAAAACAAAATTATCATTTTTATTCGTGTCAAAATAGAATTGTCAACAAAATAAAAGAATCATTTTTATTCGTTTGTTGTAATAGAATTGTCGACAAAACAAGAGTATTAATTTTATTTGTTTTGTTGAAATAGAATTGTCAACAAAATAGAAGTATCATTTTTATTTGTTTTGTTGAAATAAAATGGTTGACAAAATAAAAGTATCATTTATTGTTAAAATTAGATTTGTATGCAAATGAAAATGTCATTTTTATTTTTTATGTTACATGTTAATGTAGGAATTGTAAAACACATAAAAAAATTATGTTACATGTTAAAGTAGGAATTGCAAACAAACAAAAATATCATTTTTATTTGTTACGTTAAAAACAGATTTGTAAACAAATAAAAATATTATTTTTATTTGTCACATTCATGTAGAAATTTATATACAACATTAAAATACCATTTCTATTAGCTATGTTAAGATATAGAAATACCATTTTTATTTGTTATACATTAGAATTGTAACCAATTAAAAGAGACATTTTATCATCATGTCATACATTAGAATTCTATACAATTTAAAAGGGACATTTTTATCGTCGTGTTATACATTAGAATTGTATACAAATTAAAAGAGACATTTTTATTGTCATGTTACACATTAGAACTGTATACAAATTAAAATAGACATTTTTACATGTCATGTTATACATTGAAATTTTAAACAAATAAAAATATTCCTTTTTATTTGTTAAGTTAAAAATAGAAATTGCATACAAATAATGAAAATAAAAATTATTTTTTTATTTGTCATTAGCGACAATGTAATGTAAATAAATTACATTTTTATTTGACATTAGAAATATGTAGTGAATGTAATGTAAATAAATTACATTCTTATTTGATATTAAAAATATGTAGAGGATGTATACAAATAAATTACATTTTTATTTGACATAAGAAACATGTAGTGAATGTAATGTAAATAAATTACATTTTTATTTGACATTAGAAACATGTAGTGAATGTAATGTAAATAAATTACATTTTTATTGAACATCAGAAACATGTAGTGAATGTAATGTAAATAAATTACATTTTTATTTGACATTAAAAACATATAGATGATGTATGCAAATAAATTACTTATTTATTTGACATTAGAAACATGTAGTGAATGTATGCAAATAAAATACTTATTTATTTGACATTAGAAACATGTAGTGAATGTAATATAAATAAATTATTTGATATTAAAAACATATAGAGGATATATGCAAATAAATTTCTTATTTATTTGACATTAGAAATTTGTAGTGAATGTATGTAAATAAGTTACATTTTTATTTGACATTAGGAACATGTAGTGAATATCATGTAAATAAATTACATTTTTATTTGATATTAAAAACATGTAGAGGATGTATGCGAATAAAGTACTTATTTATTTGACATTAGAAACATGTAGTGAATGTAATGTAAATAAATTACATTTTTATTTGATATTAAAAACATGTAGAGGATGTATGCAAATAAATTACATTTTTATTTGACATTAGAAAAATGTAGTGAATTTAATGTAAATAAATTACATTTTATTTGACATTAGAAACATATAGTGAATGTAATGTAAATAAATTACATTTTTATTTGACATTAGAAACATGTAGTGAATGTAATGTAAATAAATTACATTTTTATTTGATATTAAAAACATGTAGAGGATGTATGCAAATAAAATACTTATTTATTCGATGTTAGAAACATGTAGAAATTTATGCAAATAAAATACATCTTTATTTGACATTAGAAATATGTAGAGAAATTATGTAGGTAAAATTATATTTTTATTTGACATTAGAAAATATTGGAAATGCATGCAAACAAAAAATCCCTTTTTATTGGTTATTAGAAAATTTATGAATTTGTATGCAAACACAATATCTCTTTTTATGTATCATTAGAAACATTTAAATGGTTATGCAAAATAAAAGAATTCTTTTATTTGGCGAGTTAAACACGTTAGTGGAATTGTCGGATGATTTATATTTATATATAATTGTATATATATAAATATAAATTTAAATTGAACGAATCGCGCGCGGTAGTTTGCGTTTCGGAATCATAACTTTAAACGATTATACCGAAAGACCCAACCGTCGGATTTTCCCAAAAACTAAAACCGTTAGGTCCGCTTTGGGAAGATCTTCTAAACGATATAAATTTTGTTAAAACCCAACATTTAGATTTCGAGAAATGTGTAAATCAAATTTGGGTAAAAACAGCGTCAGGGCCGCCTATTGACCCGAAGCATCATTAAATTAAATTGGTCTATTTTTATATAAATAAAAATAGCGATAAATCGTTATAAAATAATATTAACGATATGAAATGATTTAAATTATATATATGCGAGAATTATTTGAAAAGACCGAGTTCAACCTCATTTCAAATAATTATATGACGATTTAAATTGAAGATATTGAAGACGGTGATTGAAGACCGGTGATCTTCACATCGAATGGACGACTACTGATGCCCAACATTGGTTATCTCCCAATAAAGGGTTAAAGTGGTAGTTATCTAGAAGTACTTTTTAATTGTCCAGATAAGCGAGCACCTCTCTTCCGTATTGGACACACGGGACGAGAAATAAGGTGGCTCCGGTTTCGTTCAGACCCAGAACGGACTTGTAAATGGATGTGTATCTGACATTGGATTTCGTTATATGTGAATTGATTTTTATTTAATATATATCTGTTTGGTGGCGGAGAATTTGTTCTCTTGCTTAACACCTTCTTTAAGACACACGAGCTTAGAGGTTATATATTTATAGTTGTCGATCGCATGGCATGGATTGTCAATGTGACATGCCAAGATGCAAATGATCAAGGCTTTTGTTGAAAAGCAGAGCCTTGTGGTTAATGATCAAAGCACAACTTTATTTAGCATAGCTTTGTATATAGCGTTACTTCACGAGCCTCACACCCCGGTATGAGTCAAAAAGGGATCGTGACTGCAGGGAGTGTACACATTTCTTTCTAGCTAGAAGTGGTGTCATGGTATAGAGCCCAGACATTTTTACTTATATGGATGATGGATTACAAGGCCTCGGATATTTTGGTCGATAGTGGCCAATTGATAGGTTCAATAGGACTGGGAAACATGTTTTCAGGCATAACTAATCCTCTAAGGTATTTGTGGACCGGCCCTGAAGATCCAAGGGTTGCCCGTAGGTGTGATCTTTAGACATTTGCTAGAGTGTCTCGAATCAGAGAGGAGCCATCCCTAGCCTCGACTCATGATGGAAACCCAATCCCCAATATGACATTGCAGTTTTGATTGTAAACCTATATATGGCGACTTAGTATATGGTAGCTATGCCGTCTAGGATTATTACATTTACTTTGAAAGTATTTTAAAACTGATTAGACACTAATAATAATATTAAATTTTATTTTATAAGTATCAAGCATGTTTTATCATTATAAGGTAAAACTCTATCCTCCGGTTTGGGTTGCATTGTGTGATGGGACTTGAGTCTTATAATGATTTCATTTTCTAAGAAGCATTGCGTTGTTTTGAATAAAAGTTTATTTAATTTATGCACTGGCAATCCAATGGAGCAAACCCGTTCCGCATTAGGGGCATGGTCTTGTGATTAGCCTTATTATTAGATAAGTTAAGTAAGATTTCTCATACCAGTCCCATGACTGACTCATAGTTTGTTTCACTTGCTAACTTGGGTCCCCTTAATTTCCACACAGGCAGTCAAGTGGCTTGTTTTGCAGATATTTATTTATTGAGCAGGATTCTAGATCGAAGCTTAAAGCGGTATCCAGAGCATTGATAGTCTTTCGCTGTGTTAGTTTATTTGTTTCTGCTGCGTTGTATTAAAATTATTGTAAATTATTCTTCCGCTGTAATATTATTTTTCGATGTACTCTGATATTACGTACTCTGATGTAACATTATTATAATGTTTATAAAAGTCTTCTGTTATTTGTTCTGATGTGTTGTATGCCCAGAGTTAGTGTATGCGGGAGTCGAACGGTCTTGGTCGATTTAGCGATCGATTAAGTCTGGGCGGAATCCATGTCGTTACAAAAGGAAACATGTAAAATGAGGCATACTTAATTACACATTAAGTAAGAACATGTTATTGTAACTATAGAATTGGAAAATAAAAATATAAAGGGATTGTGGGTTATAGACCTTGGGACACAATCTAGCGAATAACATGTTGTGGGCTTATTAATGAACTTAAAGAGGTTAAGTTATATAACCAAAATTAATAAGCAAGAGGAACTTGGTAACTTGATTAAGAATTCAATATGAATGGGGATAACTAAGTTAAAAAGGAAACCCGAGGAGCAAAAGCAAGTGCGTAATAGAATAATTAGACATAGGGTCTAATAACATATTAAAGTGAGGCGCTTGGACCAGTCCGCATGTTTGAGGGTGAATAACCCGACGGGGTAGATCATCAAGGTGTGATAAGGCACGAGGGGAGCGCACATTCATCTGATTGTTTTGACGGCTCCAAAGGATGGGATGGTGAAGCATGCGACTTTCTGAGGTACGTAAGGTGCTACTAATAGTCCTCTGTGCAGTGACAAATGTCTTAGGCAGTGCTCGCAGAGGTTGGGACTGCGGGTAACTACTAGGTGAGTGGGCCTTGACTGCAGATGTAGCTATGCAGTCAGAATGCTGTGATGAGGTGACACCAGGGTGGTTCGTCGGTTGCCTCACGAGGAGGCAGAGAGTCATGACCAACAATGATAGTAGACCATTGGATACCCGTCATCGGCAGCCAGCAAGATGCGAAAAGACTAGAGCTAAACCCAAGATACCATTTCAACCTTCACTATCGAGGTACGGGGTTAAGGGTAGACGCCACATGGATGTTTAGATTGATGTTATTAGGGGTGGTCGCTTAGCTCTTGCAGCCTGTACTAGTTGAGGGAGGGATCAAGGTGGGGCCATAGCCACCATGGAAAACAAACCCTAGGAATATCTGTATTTGGTGGCTCTTAGAGGCGGGTCTGTACAGGTATGAAAAAGCTCTCGGTCGAGTTCCATGTTTCTTGTTTAGCCCTGCCACGGAACTCGATGCACATTAGAGGATGTGCGATTGAGGCATCGAGCTACAATTACAGTACATACGTGGGACAATATAGATACATGCATATCTGCTCTGGGTGGTGTATCGTAGACTAGATGGCATTATTCCGATAAGGAATCTGATTCGATCGATGGTGGCAGTCCGTACGCTTACGTAGCATAGTAATGACATATATATGGAAATAACATTGTTATATAGAGATCTGTACGTCACTCCGGCATTGGATGAGGGACTGTGTGCATTACGGTGGAGACCGTGCGAGTGGGGTACCATGGGGTGTATCTCAATATTGAGAGACAGCTACATATATTGTATTAAGTGAATCAATGGGAAAGTAAATGGGTATGATAAGCAGATAAGTCTTGAGTTTTATTAACCCAAGTAACTAATAATCAAGAAAATGTAATGGAACGGTATTGATAGGGATCACTGTATTTTTGATATACTAGTATCTGTGCGGTGCAGGAAAATGTATTTAAGAAGCGCAATATATCATGTTCATTTTATCTTGCTCAGTTCACACTTGTTATTGTTATCTTGTTCTTCCACTTTTATATACCTGCCATGATACTTTTATTTATTATATTTAAAAGTAATTGGACTCGCCAGACTTTATGTCTAACCCTTTTTGTTTCCTCTTCTCTCTCTTCCGTCCCCCTTGGTTCTCAAGGTGGAAGTGCCTAGAGTTGATCTGGATTCTTTCAGCTTAGCTTGGATTTTGGATATAGATATACCGTTTTGACTTCTGGTCAACTCTCTTATGGCTTCACATGAGAAATATGGTTTTATGCTTTTGTACTTTGATATTTTTGGCAAGACAGATTATTTATGTAATTGGTTACTTCAAACTTATGATTTAAACTCAGTATTTGGGACCATGATGTTTTGATTTATGTAAAAAAAATTAATTCCGCTGCTAATTTACATGTCTGCCTTGTGATATTATGTTCTTATTTACCAATAACGCTTCATGAAACTTAAAGCATTCTTTATAGAGTCACCCTAAAGGACGTGGGGTGTCATATTTGGTATCAAAGCATATGGTTATAAGATCGGATAAAATATTTTGAAAATTGTTTTCAAAAAGGTATCAAAAACAAAGTATCTTAAAATAAAAAGTTTGTTTTTGAAAAGCATATTTCCCAAAGCCATAAATATCTTCTTGATTCCCGCCTTGATTCCTTTTCCTTTTTTTTTGGGGGAACCGTTTCTTCCCAAAAGGGTATCCCTATTTCGGCATGGTTTCGTAAGCATGTTAAAACCACGGTACATGTCGAAGAGCAAAGAAGTGCCTAACATCATCTCTTTAGCCGTAGTGGTTTTACCTACATCTTATTTTCTCTCAAGCCTCAGAAGGATTTCCATGCAATGGAGACCGCTTTCAACAGACTTGTTAGCATGTTGCACAAGGATGGTAAAGAGGAGAATAAGGGAATTGGGGCTAAGGAGCACAACTCAAAGATGAAAGAAAATGATGGCTTAAGAAGGAAATATAGATGAAAGAAGAAAATAGGAAATACCATAACTTCAGAATGGTGGTCATCAGAGAAAGGATTGCAAAAAGAGGAAAGGTGTTGTTACCACTTTGGTAAGGCGGGACACCTTATTAAGGAGTGCCCAAAGAGACAAGGACAAGGCCAGAGGGCAGGAACTTCTAGAGGGCAAGCTAACATTCTCATAGGCGGTTGATAGGATAGAGGTAGGAAAGTTTCCGTCAAAGGATTGATTTCTATTTCTCATCATCCTGTTAGGATTCTTTTTTCGGTGCTTCGCATTCTTTTGTATCTTGTGAAGACCCGTAACTTCCCCGGTAAGGAAAGACCGGATTGCTTTGAGGACAAGACATATCGGAACGCAAACAGAAGAACATTTCATTGTTAATTACAACAATTCCATCAGAATACAAGAATATGCAGAGTATGAATAAATATTATACATCAGAGATTTAATTACATTACTGCAGCGGAAAAATAATACAATACACAACTGAAGGAGATATACAGATACAGAGCTTTTTGGGTATCATTCCACCTGTAAATCAGGATCCTTTGTATATAAATCTGCAAAACCAAAACTACTAGCTGCCCATATCAAAATAAGGGCACCCAGAGTTTAGGTTAAAACAATAAACTCCAGGTCAGTCATGTGACTTGTGTGAGAACTAAAACAGTTATTTAAAACTTTACTTTAAAATAAAGTAAATCAAGGGACCACGCTGTATAACACGGAACGGGTTTCCTCCCAAGAATACCAGTGCATATAACAAAACAACGCAATGCTTTTTGGAAAAATGAAGCCATTATAAGACCCAGGTCCTATCACACAATGCAACGCAAGCCGGGGGATAGGGTTTTCCCTTATAATAGCCAAACATGCTTGGTACGTTTAAAACAAATCATTTGATACTATTATAAGTGCATAGTGTATAAAACAACTTCAAATCATAAGTATCAACCAAAGACGACATGGTACCATATATCATGTTGCCAATACTAGGCTCTACAATCAAAACCGCAAAGTCACGTATTGGAAGCTGGATTTCCATCTGTGAACTGAGGTAAAAGATAGTCCTCACCAAATTCGAGACGCTCTAGCCCGTGTCTCAGGATCAGAGCTTGAGTGACCCTTGGATCGTCAGGGCCGGTCCACCGATGTGGATTAAAATGCCTGAACACTGCGTTTCCCCGCCCTTTGGGGCATCAATGAGCCAAATGACTCCATCGGCTCCACACAGTCACCGATATATCCGAGGCACCTCGCAACAGCAACAACCACACAAGTGAAAGTAATATAAATGTCAGGGCTGGTAGGTCACTGACACCACCCTAGCTAGAAGGAAACGCATGCCCTCCCTGAGGTCCTCTCCCATTTTTGGTTCACAACCGGGGTGTGAGGCTCACGAATCAACGCTACACAAAGCTATGCCACACAGGTCGTGATTTGATCATCAACCACAAGACTCTGCTTTTCAACAAAACCCTTGATCAATTGCCACTTAGGCATGCCACACACCCCGGTGGAGTGAATTACCTGTGTGGAGTGAATTACCTGTGTGGCATGCCTAAGGGCGTTAAGCAAGAGAATAAATTCTCCGCCGCCAAACAGATATATATTTAATAGAAATCAATCACACGGAATAAAATCCAATGTCAGACACACAGCCCATTTACAAGTCCATTCTGGGTCTGAACAAAACCGGAGGCACCTTGTACCTCGCATATCCATCGATCTTCATGTACGTCTGGACGATCACCAACTGATTCCCTCCTCTTAGGTGTACAACCCAATTAAGATCATCAGTAGTCACCCAAACGATGTGAAGACCTCCGGTCTTCGGCCACCGTCTTCAACCTCGACACCATGTTGATTCAGTTTTCAAAATGGGATAAACCCGGTCTTTCTGAATAACTTGCGTATATAATAAACAAGAGTTACACAAACACAACATACGCCTCATTCCAATTCAGAATATTCTTTTATTCAAATATTCTTATACTTTGGGAAAAGTTCCCATTAATTTTATCAAAGATAAATTCTTTAAATTTATTCTTTAATCTTCTTTAAATTTATTCTTTAATCTTCTTTTGAATATCAATTCAAACTAGTCGGGATTAGCGAACCACACCGAAGTAATAATTTGTTTTATTTCCCAATCCCAACCTATTCATCTCATGAAGTAAAACTGGTCATACTTCATATCTAGCACCACAGTGTTATCGGTAAATCCATTTACCATTTCACGTGCAAATCTAATTAAAGATTTAACTATCGCCTAGAGCAAAACTGGTGATACTCCATTCTCGATCTTTTCAATCTAATTGGAAAATATACGAATATGGATTTGGGGGCATATTTTATTTTGGATAATATGAACATGAAGTTAGGCATATATTGAAAATAGGTGAGCATGAATTTGGGTAAAATTTGTATTGGAATGTGTAAATATTGAATTGGGGTATAAATTGGAACATATGTAATTATGAAATTGGGCATAGATTGTAACATATGTAAATGTCAATTTGGGGCATAAACTAGAACATATGTGAATATTGATTTAGGGCATGGAAACCTATAATTGAAATAGGATAATTGTAAATATGAATTGAAAGAGGGCATGAAAGTCTATATTTGGAATAGGGAAATTTAATTGAATATGCCTAAAATAATGGAGCCCTAGTAACACTTAGACACGAGGTTAGGTCGCATTAGTGGTGGAAGTCTGCCCGGACTCGACCCGCAAATCCAGCAGCCACTTATGTTGAACCTAATGTGAGAGGTCTAAGTGCGCAAATACGAGACGAGCTATGACACGAGGTTAGGCCCAACTTGTGGAAGAAGTCTGCCCGGACCCGATCGGCATATCCAGTGTCCACAAGTTGTAGGCCTAATGTAGGAGGTCTAGCCCATTGTAAACCATAAATGGACATGGTAGTGAATTGGAGTGCTTAACCTAATTTAATCCATAGGGATTGTATGAATATGAACTAAAGTTGTGGTTAAGTAAAATTGGTTGGACAGTGGGTGGGCTAAGCAAATCTGAGGAGGCGGGTAATCTTTACATTTCAACCCATAAACTTAACCCGATAAGGTTATGTAATTAAAGACACCTAGTGGTATATGTAACTGATAGAAATATTAAAGTTATGTAAATAAAGATACCGTTTAGGGTAAGCATAACTTGTAAGGAAATGAGACAACTTGTAATAAGATAAGAGGTACTTAATTATAAATTAAGTAATCTAGAAGTCTAGAACCCGCTGATAAGAAAAGCATGTTTAGACTTGTCCTAGGGGCAAGAGGAAATTATAACATAAGTTAAAATTAATGGGTTGAGAAACTTGTTAATGGGCCTTAGTTAATAGAACTAAGTTAACAAGTAAACAATGATAAGTTGTATTGACAATGTAAAATGGAATTATGATTAAATGAGAAAGAATGAGGAAAACTTATAAGAAAAGTTATATTTAATCATAAATAATGACTAACATGTTAAAAAAGGGGTTGGGTCTGCGCGTAACCACTAGGTGGGTGGTCCTTGACTGCAGATGTAGATATGCAGGCAAAATGCTATGGCGAGGTGACACTAGGGTGGTTCGGCTTTTGCCTCATGAGGAGGCAGAGGGTCATACCTACAAGGATAGTAGACCGTCAGAGCCATCAGGATGCGAAAAGACTAGAGCTAAACCCAAGATACCATTTCACCTTTCACTATCGAGGTAGGAGGTTGAGGGCAGACACCACATGGATGTTTAGAGTGGTTGTTATTAGGGGCGGTCACTTAGCTCTTGTAGTCTTTACTAGTTAAGGGAGGGGCCGAGGTGGGGCCATAGCCACCATGGAAAACATACCCTATGAATATCTGTATTTGGAGGCTCTTAAAGGCGGGCCTATACAGGTATGGAAAAGCTCTCGGCCGAGTTCCGTGTTTCTTGTTTGGATCTACCACGGAACTCAGTGCATATTAGAGGACATGTGATTGAGGCATCGAGCTACAATTACAGTACATATGTGGGACAGTCTAGATATATGCATATCTGCTCTGGGTGGTGGATCATAGACTAGAGGGTATTATTCTGATAAGGAATCTGATTCGATAGATGGTGGCAGTCCGTACGCTTACGTAGCATAGTAATGCCATATATATGTGGAACGTAACTTTTTTATATAGAAATTCGTATGTCACTCAGACGTAGGATTAGGGACTGTGTTCATTACGGTGGAGACCGTGCGAGTGGGGTACCATGGGGAGTATCTCAATATTGAGAGATAGCTACATATATTGTATTAGGTGAATCCATGGGAAAGTAAATGGGTATGATGCGCAGACAAGTCTTGAGTTTTATTAACCCAAGTAACATAATAATCAAGAAAATGTAATGGGACGGTATTGGTAATGATCACTCTATTTCTGATATACTAGTATCTGTGCGGTGCAGAGAAATGTATTTAAGAAGCGCAATTTTTTTTTTCCATTTTATCTTGCTCAATTCACACTTGTTATTGTTATTGTTATCTTGTTCTTCAAGTTTTATATATATGCCATGATACTTTTATTTATATTTAAAAGTAACTGGACTCACCAGACTTTATGTCTGACCTTTTTTGTTTCCTCTTCTCTCTCTTCCGCTCCCTTCCCCCCTCCCCCCCAGTTCTTAGGGTGGAAGTTCCTAGAGTTGATTTGGATTCTTTCAGCTTAGCTTGGATTTTAGATATAGATGTACCGCTTTGACTTCTGGTCAACTCTCTTATGCTACACATGGGAAATATGGTTTTATGCTTTTGTACTCTGATATTTTTGGCAAGATAGATTATTTATGTAATTGGTTACTTCAAACTTATGATGTAAACTTAGTATTTGGGACCATGATGTTTTGATATAATAAAGTTTTTAATTTTGTTGCTATTTTACATGTCTATCTTGTGATATTATGTTTTTATTTACGCATAACGCTTCACGAAACTTCTTGCATTCTTTATAAAGTGACATTAACGGACGTGGGGTGTCACAGTATTTTTTTTGGGGAAAGGAATATATAATATAATAAAAGGGAGAATCTAGTCATTCTCCAACGACTCACAAAAACAGTAACTACAAACTGCAGAAATCGTGCGCACACATAAAAAAAATACAAAACAATCTTTACAGAGAAACAACAGTAGCAAAAAAACCAGCACAAAGACCCGAGGATCACAAGACAGCAGGCAATGCAGGGGAATCCGCTGCAGACAAACATAATAGAAAAAGGCATCGCTGAAAACTCGAAGACACCTTAACAGATGTACAATAGATGTGTC
Source organism: Allium sativum (assembly GCA_030737875.1). NCBI lineage: Eukaryota > Viridiplantae > Streptophyta > Magnoliopsida > Asparagales > Amaryllidaceae > Allium > Allium sativum. The sequence goes on from CM060919.1 coordinate 664,365,026, forward strand.
TCCCAGGGAAGCCAGCAGTCACAGCCTCGAAAGACCTCCTAACTCCCTAAATGCTCCAACTCAACAGCTTGACCGTATCCATCCGGTAGACAACTCCTTCTACCGTAATGACCCTCTGACCAGACGAGATCCGAATACCTAAAATACTAGGACTTACAGCGCTAACAAACAACAAAAGATCTTAAGGTGGGAGAGTGTAAAAAGTGTAGTCAGCATGTAAGAACCAACCATCAAAGGAATCAACCGATTCCTACCCTAGGAGTAGACTGTACCTCAGAAATACCAAAGGTACCTGCTAATCTCCTCGAGCGAGAAATGATAACTCCCTTGAAAGTGCTTCCATGGAAAGCTAGCAAAACATCATTCCTAACTCTACAGATGGTGGTAGAAGGATCCATAGGTATGTCGTCGAATAATGCTTTATTCCGCGAGCACCAAAAATGCCAGCAAATAAGGTAAGTGATCATACGAAACAAGATGGAGCAGATGGATTTACCCAAGATGCCAGTCCATTAGATTCTCAGTAAATCCGAAAGCGTGGATGCATTACCTTGGCAACCTACCAAGTTGCCGAAGTAATTCTAGACCGAATTGGCATAAGAGCCAAGGAAGAACAAATGAGTCACGAATTCCAAACAACCAGAGCTGCAGCACTTGCAGATTATCGCGTAGTGGCAACCCAAAATGTAGGGATCTCCACATGAACAAATTAACCTTCGGGGAAATCCGAACATCCTAGATGAAAAAGAACAGGAAACACGAGGGGCCTGAGATGTTGCCGAGTTCCAAGTTGCCATGAGCGAGTTGGTACTATCATCCTAATCGGTTCCATCCCTATGTGAATCCGATAAAGCCTTGACAGATTGCATATGTTTCCATATCTCACTAACGTAGGACGGGATACCAGTGAAATTCGCGCCTAAAAGCCTATGGTACTTAACATGGAGGAACGTCTCCTAAAGGGAATCGTTCACTCCAAATCTACCCATAACTTGCAAAGAAAGGCTGTGCAAACATCCTTAGGGTTACGGAGGCCCAAGCCTCCATCACCCTTGGGATGACAAATGGTGCTCCACAATATCTAATGATCTCGTAGCGCGTTGTCTTTGGTACATCAGAAAAAGGACGACGCCAAAGAACGCTAAGAGTTAAAGAAGGAGCAGGTGGGAGTCATGGCAGCAAAGACATGCGATCCCATAGAGTCTAACGTCGATTTTATAAGAACTAGTCTACCTGCTTAAGAGAAGGGCTGCATTCCACCAAATGATATTCCCTCTAACTTTGTCAGTTAGGGGATCGAAAATGGCGTTAAGCTTCCTACCTCGGTATAAGACAATACCGCGATAAGGTAAAGAATGAGAGACAGCCCTGAATCCAGTGAAGGTATGAATCTAGAAAGATCTGATGGTGGGAAAATCTTTTGCAAGGGCAAAGCAACTCTTGTCGTAGTTAACTAGTTTCCCCAAGCTAGTCTTGTACTGCCGAATAAGGATAACAAGCTAACGGATCGAGCGACGACTACCAATCGCGAAAATGATGATATCGTCGGCGAATGATAAGGAAGAAATAATAGAGTAGCCTCTAGGGATGCCAAATCTATGGATTTTCCTAGCTATCACTGGTAAACGAAAGCTTCCACAACGATCACAAAAAAGAAGGGGAAATTGGGTCTTCCGAACGCAGACCCCTGCCCGCCTTGAAGAAATATAGGCCACATAGTAATACATAAACCTCCATGTCAATTTAGAGACCTCTAAGCCTTGGATGGTTATAGAATCTGGAGCATAGAAAGGATTGAACCCCCTTATTTAGTAAGTGATAATGGAAATTTATTGAATGAATTATCTATTATGGTGAAGAAAACATTCAAATAAATGTCCATTAGGTGAACAATTAATATTGACCAATTTGAGAAATATGCTCAGCTTTGCTAAAAAAATGGAAGTACATCCTTGATTATTAATATAAACTTCGAGAATAGAGCTATGAATGTCTCGGATTTCAAAGGAACGCTAAATGGTCAGAAGGAAAATAATAATGGATTTATTAAGACCATTTGTAGGTATAAATATTTGGATGAGATATTAAAAATGCCCACAAGAATAAGCAATATTTCAGAATGGTTTAAATGGACATAATGGACATGTATTAGGAATGTATAAGGATTGGAAAAATTAAAGAATACGGAAGAAAAGGGTAAAGACAAGATACATACTTCTATGAATGAAGATATCAACAAAAGATGGTTTGTGCGGTAGGAAAATTGAAAGAATAAACATGTTTTCCTTATCGACAAAGAAATGTAAAACCAATAAATTTGATTTTTGACATACCATCAATTTATTTTGAAAAATAGAAATTTTAAGAAATATACTTCCGTAGAATAATGTGTCAGAAAATAAAAGAAGACAAAGGATAATTAGAAACCCATCAAAATGATTTTTTGACATACTATAAAATTATTTGAAAGATGAAATTTTTAAAGAACTGTTTAACCTCTTGTATATGGACTAGAATTACATAATAATTCCAATTGAAAATAAAATAATTAGGGTTATAAATGATCATTAATTCTTCTGTTAGATAAATACGAGTTTTAGCAAAAACAGAAGATGAAAAGGTTAATTGTAAATATTTGCAGATAAGAACATTAATGGAAAAAGAATTAAAGAGATAAGCAACAGAAAATTCAATTGGTTAATTTATAATTGTCATGGTCTTGATATAATGAACTTTTAAAGTTAAGATTTGAAAATATTCTTTTTTCTAAAAATCCAGTACAAATTGTGATAATAAATTAGTGTTTAATCGAAAAGAGAAAGAAAATAAGACATATAAGCTTGGTAAAATAAACGACATTGACATACTCAATCAAAACAAAATATATAGTAAATTTATTTACTAAAGTTGGGTAGAATTGAAATAATAAAATCCTCGAAAAATGAAAAACATTTGAGAAGGTAAGAGTGCTAGGGGTAGTGTAAAGAATAAAAGACTACTCCAAGGAATTTGTTTAGTAATTTGGAATTTATTTGTGACCATTAAATTAAATTTTGAAAGACCTCTCATTGTGCAAACAAAAAGTAATGAATAGTTACGTTCATAAAGGACATTCAAAATTTATATATATATATATATAAATGATAATTTTAAATTTATTCCTAAAATGAATGCAGTTGAATGTTTCAAAATATATTTGAAAGTAAAAGAATAAACCAAGAATATAGATATGAGTAGGTAAAATTAATTGCTAATTTATTCGACGGTAAGAGATCTAGGTCTCATTTTCAAATAGAAATGAATATTTATTCCAAAACAAATGTCATTTTGAAAGTCATTAAAGACTGATGTTCAGTATGCAAATAAAAGATGAAGTGTTGGAATAAGGAAAGATATCTTACTCTAAGAAATTTTGTGGGTGTAGTAAATAATTGTAAAATGTTAGAATTGAGATAATGATTTGGAACATTTTACTATAAATAAAGAGGTCATTTTGCTTTGTTGAGTAATGTCTCAAAAGTGTTATTATGTGAAGTGATTGTGTATTTTGAAAATATAATAATGAATGTCAATTAGACAATTTTAGGAAACTTAATTATCTCTTAATTAAATTTTGACATTCAGTTAATAACAGATAGTCAACATATCAATAAATATAAGAGTTGAAAAGGTAATTCATTTCGCTCTTGTTCAAAACATTTAGTAAGTGTTTTAAAAACTTTAAAAGGGACATCAAATTTCTTATTGCAACATTTTTGGAATTCTTTAAAAAATGCTTTATTAAAACTAGGCATGTATTAATATTTTATTCAGTAAACAATAAAACATTGAAAGTTGTCCTACACTTAAAAATCAGAGATTTATGAACATGTAGACAATGTTTTTGAAATGTTACTAATCTTAAAAAGAGACATTTATTGGACATTATTTCGTAAGAAATAAAAGGATTATATTTTAAAGTGGAAATTCAATTTTTTAATGCTTCAGCATTTAAAAAGGCAACGAATGCGAATTTTTGGAATTTAGGAACGCTTAATAAATTGTTACCATAATGGGATATATATACGTACATATAAATGACAGTAGCATACAAATGAATTTATTTAATGTCGTTGCCGAGACTCATATTTATACAAAAGAAATAGATTTAGTAGTAGTGGGACAGAATAACTTAAACAACTAAATCTAGAAATTTCTATGTCAGTCCCAAAAAGGTTTATATTTGAAAAGTTGGCAAATTCTATAGATTTCTAGAAATAAGATTTGGCTGTGAACTAATTTTCCCGAGATAGTTTAGTCAGGAATTAATACATAAATATGTATATAAAATATATAAATATAAAGATATAATATAGGCTCATAATTCATGATTTCCGAAAATAAAATTCATGACTATTAATTGCGAATTTAGTAGGCAATGATATTGTAATTAATAAGGTCAAAAGGAAATTTTGGGGACTGATTTAAAAGATAAATTGATTTGAAGAAAAAGGGTATATTTTAAGATTGAAAGATTTGAGGGAATTAAATATGTCCAAGGAGGGAAATCATAGATCTACATCATTGGAGGCTAGATATACATCAATTGAAGTAAGGATTCATCAGATCAAGGGGTTTAGTACAAGGTGCTTGCTGTCCGGATCCTTATTTCATCAATTTTAGCTTGTTTTAGAGAATCGGTGAGTGGATTACATTTCTCACATGGATTCAATGAAGTGTATGAGTGTTTGTTCTTGGTTTTTTGTCGGTTTCAATTATGTTTCCATAGATCTATGCATTGATAAGTCCACTTTTATATGAATCACTCTATGATCTGATTTAACAAGTTTAGATAGGTAATTTCTATGTTATTCCATATGATTATGCAAGCTAGATCTATAGTTTTGTTCATGATTTACATTTATGGTGATTTTGGTGAATCTCACATAATTATTTATAAAATGGCTAAATTGTTGATGTTTGTGGTTTCATAACATGGTTATGATTATGTTGAATAGATTAGTAGAGATGGTTTCATCGATTGTGACGATTGGTGAAGATTTTGTCGAAATTGGTGGTGCATTGAAGCAATGCAGGTTTTGGGTCGCACGAAAGGGGTTCGGTCGCACCCATATGTGTTCTTGGAGAACAAGAAAGGAAGCAGCTCGAGCGAGCCTGAGGAGAAGAAGAATGGTTTGACCGTGCATTCCTAGAGAAGGAGGGATCGGTTGAGCGAGCTTGAGGATGATTTAGTAGTTGGGTTGGCACAGCCAATCTGGTTGGTCACTCTTACCAATGTGTGTTCCTTAATAGTTGGACCTGGACTAGGTCAGTTGAGCTACTGAAGGAGGGTCGGTCGTGCTCTCTATATGATCAGGGTCGGTCATTTCAACCTGGATTGGAAGGAAGGTGGTCGGTCCAAGGTGGGGTTGGGCAGGTGGTTCGGTCATTCCTCAGGAGAAGGAACGGTTGATTAATGATGGGTCGGTCGGTCTGGTTGAGAACAACCTGGTCGTTCGTGATGATCTGGTTATTGAAATCGGACCTTATATTGATTGTTTTTCGGTTCAACGATGTTGTAACTTTGTGATGGTCCAGAAGAGGATGTTCGAAGTGATGTGATATGTTCGTTGATCGGGGAAAAGCAATGAATGTGCGAACAACTCAAAAGGTGTTGGGTTGTGGATAATGGTTACTCGACTGGGACTTGAGTTGGTGGTTAGTCGTCGGTGATAGCGACCATAAATGTGAAGGCCGAGAGATTCTCATTATCATAAGTTCTAGCAGACTCAAAGAAGAGGTACTTTTGGTAGTCGTGAAGGGCCCCATACCTTGGGCAGTCGAGAAAGGCCTAGTTATCGAAGACAAACATAAGAGTCATGATGGCGTATGAAGTTGTGATAGAACCGGGGTTGCTATTAGCCCTTGACATATGGTAGTCATGATGGGCCGTCATACGATTTATGATAGTTTCAAAGACGGATTGGCGGTGATAGCCAGAGTCAGTCATGGATGTTTGTTGATTTGGATTCTCTATTTGTACTATCTTATGTAGGGTATCTAACGTCAAAGGAGATATTCCTTAGGTGCTTGTCTAATATTGGTTTAGGCCTCTGGGCTTGTGCTTGAGGGATGTTGAATTCGATTAGGATGGTTTACATGGGATATATAATTTGGATGTCATGAGTGCTTTACCATGATTAAATGGATGTTTTGGTTTCCATAGATGAATGGTTGTATTGTTTGATGTAAAGGCTATCACTGTCGGAAGTAGGGAAGACGAGTGTGAGTCCTTCTCTGGTGTGGGGTAGTGGTTGATAAATCTACTCATTCTCATATACGTTATTGATGAAGGTTGTTAGCATTTTTATCGCCCACTAAGACTGTTGTCTGACTCAAGGTTTTATGTTTCCTTCTTATTACCTTGGGCTGTTTATCCAGTTGTGGATGGGAAGACTGAGTAGCAGGTGACTGGTGATGCTTTATGAGGACGATGATGCTGATCGATGGCGAGTAGGAGGCTCACATACCAGTTTTATTACTATCTAGTATTTTCTGTTCCACTAATACTGTATACTCTGAGGGATGTAGTGAGGACCATTGTACAGAAATATTATCCTATGTTGTATGGATCTTTCTACGATTCCAGTTAAGAATTTTCAATTTCTGTGCAATTGGATTTCACTATTATTACCTATTGTATATGTTCTATTATATCTTATCCTTGCGCTGTGAGATTTACGATAGGTTTCAATGGTACTTATCTACTTTGATGATCATCCATAGCTGCATGGCACACCTTTTAGCGCATTATTCTTCTTGTTTAGCGCGGGGACTATGGGCGGTCATCACACCTATCAAATATGAACGTTTCTATGTGCAATATATAAAAGGGGTAAATTAGATAAAATAAAGCCTATGTATATACATGTATATATTTATGTATATTTGTGTATATATGTACTCTATTCTTGGCCCATTACTAAAATCATTCCAATAAGCCTCAGATGCAAGTTGAAATTTGTATGTTTGCTGTATTTTCCATTCACTACTATCTGTTATTATACAATTATGCCATGACTTAAATGTAGCAGTCAAAACATGTAAATTAACTTGTATATCTTAAATTTAGGACGAGTTGACAATTTATATCTCGTTAGAACGTTCTCTCATTCATACGAAAATTAGAGTTATTTATATGTTTTAAGTATTATACTTATATAGCGTAATTAACGTAATAATGACGTAATAAGTGCGATTAGGATAGGATTTGAATTTGAAATGTCCCCATATATATTGATTGCTTGTGGGTGTGTGTGTGCGTCTATAGAATGGCTTTACATATATTAATAGTGAATCATAGACCTGAGGTTAGTTGTCATTTGTGGTATAAGCATGCCACGAACCAACCGGCAAATCCAGCCACCACAAGTTGGCCCAACTAACATGAGAGGTCTGGGTGCCATGGGCCATTCAAACTTAGTACACTATGATACGAGGTTAAACCTATTTGTAGTAGAAGCCTACCTAGAACCGCCCTGCATATCCAACATTTACAGGTATACGGTTTAATGTGAGAGGTCTAGAGAGTGTAAGTGTGTTTATAAATATAAATCTATTGTGTGTGAAAATAGGCACTACATCTCGGGAAGGTCTTAAGTGGGTGGCACTCTTCTTATCTAGTCTGGGTCTTAATTGGTTAGGCTAGTATCCCATCTGAAGGTTTATTCCTTGAAGAGGAACCAAAGTCATGGGACCCACCCTTTTTAGTTTCGAAGTAAGTCAATAGGTCCACCTTCTCTGAAGTTGTTAGACATAACAGTAACAGTAACAGAGTATGGTAGTCCATGGGGGATGTCCACTTCCTCTAGAAGCTTGTAGGGGCTCAACTAGGGACATGACTGGTTTATAAAAGATATTTGGCCATCATGCACACCAACTATCTAAAGGAAGTCTTAAGCGATGTAGGTGTTATGTCGTAATATTAGTAAAGTAATAATGTTTGCAATACTACTTCTCATACTACAAGTGAGAGTATAGATTTAAGAACATAGACGAATTAGGACGGGGTCTAAGAGGCTAGGATCCGCTTTAGGGTTACAAGAGATCATAAGAATCCACCTTTAATAGGGTCATAAGTGACCGAGAATGCTCTTCTCATTGGGTCTTTACCTTAAATACACTAATGAGCGATTGACTTGGATATCCACCTCATTGGTTAGATACTTTGTGTTTGTGTGTTGCATAGACATACCTTGATATATGTAGCATGCCAAATCTAGGGTATGGACTTTAAGTAAATACTATATTTCAGTCACACAAAACTTTATATTCTGACCCCTCTCCTTAATATATCCACCAAGTCAATAGGTGGGCTAGATTATGCTGACGAAGCAATGATGGAGGCTGAAAACGAAAACGTTATGCTTTGATAGGTTATTATTGTTGTACTTCTTATGGAAACTTTTTAGAATGAATCTTTTGATGTACCTATGGAGCAAATGTATTTTTTTGACAAGTTTGTGTTTGGATTCATTGGTTTTTATAAAATAGTTCATCTTATTTGGATATTATATTTCTCTCGTTCCGATGTGTGTGATTTCCATTCAAAGTACCTATATTATTCTATGCAAATGTAAATCCTTATAGGAACTAACGACCCGTTTAGAATGGCTCTAAGTTTCGATGGTCCTCTTATGGGTCGAAATTGAGGCCCATTCTTGGTGGCTTGCTACATTTCGTATCAGAGCATTGGTTACCCGATTATAAGGTAATTATACATATGAGAGGCATTTTTGTAAATTAAAAAAGATTTTTCAAACTATATATATAATATATTTTTACCCTAATAAGCATATGCATCTATACTAGGAAACTTTATCATTTTCTTCCCTTTTCAGCTTAAATACTATCTCAAGAGTATCCATTGAAGGATTCTTCCTTTTCTTTCCAGATAGTAGAATGGATGATAATCCTACCGAGAAAGGAAACTAGGCAAGGCCTTGATATTTTCCAGAATGGTTCCAACAGTATCTCCATACCATGGAGCAAGTCCCTACTGCTAATCCCACCCCAGCGTTGCCTGCATCTTATACTGCTGAGGTAGCCTTTGACTTTTACTGCTTATGTAAGAGCTTCGCGAATTTTGGAGGGAAATCATTCACTGGGAAGGAGGGTTTTACTAATTCCCAATCTTGGATAATGGATTGCGATTTTTTTTGAAGCTACCGGATGGCCCGACGAAGTAAAAAGGAGAACTGCGGTCAAACAATTGGAAGAGGAGGCCTTTGAATGGTGGAATTTAGTATCTAGAGAAAATAAGGGCCGAATATTTATATGGATTGAATTTGAAACCCATTTCGAAGCAAAGTTCTTACCAAGAGCTGAAATGACAATCCATTTGGAGAACTTTATTCACCTCAAGCAAAGAAGCTTGAGCTTGCAAGAGTATGTGGCCAAGTATCGAATTGAGTAAGTTTGGTAGGGGTTTAGTAGACACCCCAATAAACAAAGCCTTGAGATTTGTTAAGGGGTTGAACTCCCCACTAAAGGAAACTTTATTAGCACAAGTAATGTTCGGGGTAACTTTTGAAACCCTAGTAGAGATAGCTATCGTATGCACAGCTGAAGGCTCCAAGGAGAATAAGAAAGGTGAGAAGGAGGAAGGAAGTTACAATAAGAATAAGAAAAAGGAATGGCGGAAGAACAAGAAGAAAGGAGGTAAATTCAAAAAGGAAGCTATCACTTGTACGAGGTGCAACCATAAGGGCCATAAGGCTAAAGATTGTAGGACTTCATTGGTATGGTAGGAATTCAAAGGAAAGTGTTTCAACTATCATGAGGAAGGGCACATGTTTAAGGACTTCCCAAAGCCCAAAGTTATCTGACTTGGTCAGCATTACGCAATAAAATAAGCACCGATTCAAAGCCGACCGCCAAGAGACCAAGGGAAACCTTCACTTGAAGGTATAACTTCATTTTTAGAAATTTATGTATACACCTTGTTTGATTCTGGAGCAACTCATTCTTTTATCTCTAAGGGACTAGTTAATCTGTTGAATCTTCCCATATCTATCTCTAATAATCCGATAGATGTGGCCAACCATATCAGAGGATCTAAGTATCTTGAGTTGTTTTGCAAAGACCTAGTAGTGGAGGTATACGACGTCGAGTTCCTTTGTGAAGCGTATGCGTTGGATTTTATGGGGTATGACCTTATCCGAGGTATGGATTGGCTATCATTTTATTGGTCGTCCTAGATTGCGACAAGAGAATCATTCGTCTTAGAAGCCGAGGAGGATGTAATCCGTGTATTCCTTGTAATGTTAGGAACAAGGATAAAGCCTTATTATATTTCTTATCTCCTGGTTCAGAAGGGCCATCTACGGTCACTATAGTATGTGAGTTCTTGGATGTCTTTGAGGAATTCATGGGACTTCCACCACACAGAGAAACCTCTTTTCGTATTGACCTAGAGTATGTTAGACTAGTAGCACTACCCTTAAGGCATATGGCGCCTAAGGAAAGAAGGGAATTGGATAAACAGATTTCAGAATTACTACATAAAGGTTTCATTCAGTGAAGCACCTCAGAATGGGATGCACCTGTTGTGTTTGCCACCAAAGCAGACGAATCTTTTTGACTTTGTGTGGATTATAAGGAACTTAATATATTGACCAAGAAGAATAGGTACCCCTTACCTAGAATCGATGATCTTTCGACCACTAGGAGGAGCCTGAGTATTTTTCCAATTAGACTTTGTCATTGGATTTCACTAGTTAATAATTGTGAGGACAGTAAGGACAAAACTTCGTTTAGGACGCCAGATGGATTGTTCCAATGGGAAGTTATGCCCTTCGGACTGACGAATGCACCCGCTTTCTTTGTTGACCTTATGATTAAAGTGTTTAGAGGCATTCTAAATAAGATTGTGGTAGTCTTCGTGGATGATATCCTTATATTTTCAAACGACCATAAAGAGCATGAAAATAACTTAGGTTTTAGGGATATTAAGAAAGAACTTATTGAAAGAAAAATTCTCGATGTGCCATTTATAGAGGGAAGAAGTTAGTTTTTTCGGACATATTCTGTCAAGAGAAGGCCTAGTCATAGACCCCACGAATATATTGTGTGACGGCCCAAATTTCTGGTACCTTTTGAGCTGACAAAACCACACAAGTCCAACTCAAAATGCCCTAAACACAAATGGCAATAGAAATAATATTAGAGGGTGAGATAAGATAGAAAGAAATATTAGAATAGAAGAATAAGAAGAACCAACACAATACAGAGTCTCACATCGCAGCGGAACAAAATATAATATATAAATAACTCTTTGTTGAGAGCTTGAAACAAAAACTTACAATCATCAGAGTACATCAACACATTTGGAGAGTTATGCTAATCTGTCCTTATATACAATCACACAGCGAAATTATATTATATAATATCATTGGTTTGAACCCATCCAGCTTGTCTCTTCATAGCATCTGATAACCTAAACCTATACGGCTCGGTTTAACCCGAGCATTACAAACGCCAGATCAGTCTGGTGAACTAGAGTGAGAAAAACACACCAAGTTTAAAGGTATCATCCAACTTGATTTTTAAGTTAAAATCTTTTTAGAAGAAAAGGATAATCATAAGACCAAATCCACACAAAAACACAGATGGTTTTTACCTTACGATAACCCAAAATGTTTATGAAATCAATATCTTTTCTGATATTATAGTAGTGTCTAGATACAAATAAATATCAATCTAGCAGAACGCTTGCATCTCGTGCTCTGCATACATAATATACAATCAAAACTGCAGACTCTTATTGGAGAATGGATTTCCATAGCATGGTATGTGCAACCACCTTTCTGACAATGTACCTCTAGAGATATATACATTGGGGTTCAACAAGAACTTCATGTAACCCTGGCTAAACATGACCGTCTCCTTACTTCTCTTGAGAGTACCGAATATATCATTACCACGGTTGGGGGCCAGCCAAGCAAACCGATAGCATACAAAAATAAAGGAACAACCGAAGGCATTTGATTTCTCCAGATTAGGTAATGATTTACCCTTTTGATGGGTGCAAACCACATAGCCATGCGACCTACCTACTTTTTTCCATTTCCCGGTTGATAAGGCTTAAGGTTAACATTACCTTTAGAACATCATCTCATCATTCACTTTGAATGTCACATCGTCAGATCCGCCAGAAATCACTAATTGGCCTGCATTAAAATATCTAGTTGTTAAGCTAAGAGAAGTGTGCTATGCTCTTCCATCAACAAAAATTACGTTTGAAGAAATCAACGTATGTGACCCATTTGGAAATACTCTGTCAGACACTTGTCCATACAAGCCATCCAGTATCGGGTGAACTGAAGGCACCCTCGTACCACATCCTAGGAGTCAACCCATAGATCAGTAGCGAGTAGTCCTTGCAATTTGTAAATTCTCAGCCATGACTGAATCACATCAGAGTACCTCTAGTTGTAATTCCAGAGAATATTCGATAAGTAATCCTTCCGCTTAAGAAGATCTACGGTCTTTAATTGCTCCATCTTCAGTCAACATCTTCACATATTTGTTGGTTCGGAATGGTTTTCGAATATAAATTTGATCCCGTCTTTCTGTACCAACAATTGTATAGGTCAGATTTGATAGTCGGTTATTTAACTGTCAAATAACAATCATGAGAATTAAATGAGTTCACTGATTCAGTACTTGGCATTACTTGGCTCTTTGATAATAATTTATGAATGGTAAATTTAACCTCTAAATCTTTAAATATCTCGAACATAGCTTTCCACTTCTTATCTAATGTAATATTATTTTCAAAACTATTTTAATTTAACACTTAGGAAAATATTCTACAATCATATCCAATTTTCTATTCTACTACCAATATCAAAACATTTGCTACATCATTAATCATTATCTATAATTGGGAAAATCAATTCAGCTTATCATTCAGAAAATAATGTTATGAAATATCTTTTGATTCATTGTTTTGAAACAATAACCAATCCTTATTATTTTAGAATAAACCCATTCTGAAACTCCACTTTTTATTTCCTTTTATCTCGAAAATACCGTTACAATTTCACATAAATCTCTTTTTATTACCTTTACTTGGGGAAATTCATTATATATAAATATTCTCAAATCTTCCCATTTTCGTTACTTGGGAAATCTCGTTATATATTCTCGAATCATGCAATTATCGTTGCGTTATTATTTCTCATATGGAAATAATAAATTATTCATAACATCTTTCTCGTTACCAACTAATATCATCCTCAGATAATCCTGAAGTCGCTAAAGTTAGGGTATTTATTTACCTCTCACACCTTGATCAACAACGCTCTTATCTTAAGATAGATATGAGTTGTAATTCAAAAACCCAAATTCATTCTAATATCCAACAAATCTCATTAAACAATTCTATTTAAAATATGGTTTATAAAACCTTCATAATTTTGAAAATATCTCTTTTTGAATATAGCTTATTATTACTTAATATATTGGTTAAGTAATTCCAAAAATCACTTCTTAACCTTAACTTCTTTCAAAAATTCAATTTATAACTCGAATTATTATTACCAAATCCCATTACTAATTCTCTTACCGAATTCAATTACAATCCTTTTTAATAATTCCTTTTTGAAAATCTCATTTTGATTTCATTCATTTCTCTTAATTCCATTATTTGACAACGGTAATTTAAAATTAACGCTTTAACTTCACATTTACTTTTATAAACCTTGTTTATAAACTCAGGTTTAAAAACCCTTTTATCTTTATTTCCTTTACTTAATTCAGATATCAAGTAAATATTTATTTTAAGCTATCATATTCGCTTGAATTCTTCTTTTATAACTTCGTTATAAAACTCGGGTTTTCTATATAAAACCCGTTCATTTCTCCTTTCACAATTTAGTTAAATTTCATTACCACTACACTTGAATTATTATTAATTAAAATAATAATTTGCTTCATCATTAACTTCTGTAGAAGTAGTTAACTTCTTTAATAACTAAATAAATAGTAAATTCCTTTTAAAAATCCAATTAAAAATTATAAAAAAAATTCGTTAAACCATTTTATTAGATTAATTCAAAAAAAAACTGATTAAATAATCAGTTCCAATTAAAACGGTTGACATAATCCACTCAAGACATCATTATTCTTTAACAAATTCCAATTAGTCCTTCCTTTGAATTAAATAATAATATAATTAATACCATTTAATTGTTTCTTAAGAACAATTATATAACTCTTAACCGTTAGGTTAATTCGTGCTCGTTTTCTTATAAATCTAGTTAACATCAGAATTCGCTTTATAAAATCATTTAATAATTAATTACAAACCTAATTAAAAAATAATACATATTTATTTCCTTTTAATAATTTTTATTCAAATTAATAGATTTAAAAATCTCTCACGAATTATAAAATAAATTTTTAACTCCACTTCTATTGACTCACCTAACGGTAAATCAATATTTAGAAAACGATTAATTTATAGGCCATATACTAGCAATTACTCAACCAATATTACCAATTGGTTTAAATAAAACAAATGTTGAATTTCAAGTCAACGGTCAAAAACTAAATCAACCATTCAATCAGAACAATTCATATAATGATAATACGAAAATAAATAATATTAATATATTTGAGGAATCTAGTTGGATCCTATAACTTGTTCTTCTCTGCATCAAAATAGATTATCTCACATAAATTTATTCAATTCAATTTAACCGATTATTTCTATAACAATAAATAACAACATATTTAACATTAACCAATTTATTTGACCCAACAAAACAATTCATTAAATTAACCATGTTTATTTGATAAGCGTGACCAACAAGGTAATTTACCTACATTGGGTCCAATCGTTAAAATAACAATTTGGTTTGTTACTGAAATTAAACAATGTTTAATTTACTTGGTTTAATCTATATAATTAACAAACAATCAACCATTAGCAACCATAGCACACAATTATAAAACCCAACTTATATAAAATATAAGTGGGGAGAACCGAGTGAGTTTAACTCACCTTGATCTGATTTGTTGTTAAAACGACTGATTTCAGTTAAATTAAATGAGTGCTTAATTTAACTGAAAAATCCAGTTGATTCTAATTCATTCAAATTCTGTTCCATAGCGTAGTGCTCGTTGAGATGAGTCCAACTATGTTTATTTTGTTCCATTCTGATAATATAGGCACAAGTTATACAATTTTGTAATTTATAATTAAAAATAATAATTTCCATAATTACTAGATTAATAATCTAATAATGTTAATTATGATCACAAGCCACAATTAGTTTCTTTGATTCCATTGTATTCGTTCCTAGCTACCATGTTTTATTCCTATTCATGCTTCTGTATTCAATCCTGTTATGGATTAACATTATACATTGTTTAGTAGTTTATAATGTGATTAAATTAGTTAATCATAGATCAATAATGTTTTAATTACTTCATTTTGAAGAAAAATAGGCCGATAGTTGTACGTCTTCGTTCTCCACTCGCAATTACCTAGCATGCAAAATATTTCCACGCTGACCACCTCAATTCACTGCGCCGTCCAATTTCCTAAACGCAAACCTTGATTTAAAGTAAACAGTAGTTTTCCTTGATTATAATTTTATTAAATAATTTACCAAGTTCAAGATAATTTGGCTAATACTTATTTCCATCTTCATTTTTCCCAGTATGCTTCATGTTACCATACCTTCTCACGTTGCTCAACTTTGTTAGAAAGAAAACAGCCATCCCATGCTTGCTCCTTCGTTGCTCTAATTCAAACATACTGCTCCCATTCTATTTCATTACGTAAGCTTCTTCTTCGTATATTGTATTCATTGAATTAGATCAATAATAAAAGAGTTGGACTATTTTCCTTTCTCCTTTCATATCCGAACAGAACTTCCCACTCATGATTCACCTTGCCAAACTTCTGCCGCACGTCGCCCATCTCGACTTGACGTTGATCAGGCAGTGCCAGAGCCTGCGCCAGTACCATCTTGACCCTCACCATGAGTCTTACCTCGTCCAGCTTTGCCAATGGCTGCCAAACCCACTTGGAATGCAGTGCCTTCATGCATGATTTCCGGGTATAACACTTCCCAATTTCTAATCATAACCGGTCCATTCCAAGAGCTCATCGAGCTTAACACCTTTTTCGAAGGAAAATTCTTGAACTGATCATCGGATTGGGAAAAAAATTGATGGGAGCGGGATTATTTTATGGCCATTTATCATGTTACGGTGGCGGCTTTGGTTTGCGTTGACCACATATGTGAAATGTTAGGGTATTTGACCCGCTGCCACATATATATACAAGTAGGGGGAATAATATAATAATATTTTATTATTTATAAAACTTAACTGTGAAGTATCACCTCAAAACACTCACATATGATCTCCGAGTGAGATGAAAATCCTAATCCTAGCATAAAAAAATATTCCAGACCTGATGGGACATGTTTCATCAAATTCCATGGTCGTTTGTAAAACTCCCTTTATAATTCGCAAGTGAAAAATCACGCGTTTAAATTTTCCATGATCACAAAATAAATTCAATCAACTTGAAACTTTGAAATTCTACTTGTCCTTTTCCGTACAGATCCAATAAAATTTGTTTCGTTAAAACTGGAGTTCATTTAGCCAGACATTTATTCCTCCAAAGTTACCCCTATCTAAATTGGCCTAAATTATATAACCGATTAAGGCGTTTGTCATTGCCTTGATCAAACGGTAAGTCTGATTGACACGAAAATTGAAATCCTATAATAACTAACTAATACCAATCCAATGGCACAAGTTCCGTCGCATTCCGAGACTGTTTTGTGGTACGCTATTTTTATATGCCAAACAATGCTATTTTGGACACCAAAATACCCGATGTCCAAAAATAACAAACTACCTGCCTATCCTGACTTTAATCGTCGATACGAACTCAATGGAACTGGTTTCGTGGCTTAGTTCAATCGTCTGCTCATGTTATACACAAATACCCCTCTATTAAATTAAATTAAATTAGTTACATGCTATAAAAAATAACTGGGCTTTTATGGCTGCCGATGTCACATACGACATCAGTTTACCACGAAATTTAATATCATACAATAATTTAACATTACGGTTCCAATGAACATAATTTCATCTAAAACTGAGACCGTTTGCAAAATCGCTATTTTAAAGCTTATATAATATTAATAATATATTAATTAAATTCCGAAATAGTCTAATTAAAAAACAATAAATCATAATAATAATACACATCCAACTGGAATAATATATGCAGCTTCCAATATAAACAATACAGATTATATAATTCAATATTAACATTTCTAGTTTAACAATATCCAAGCTGTATATATAAATCCTTTATAAATATATTAAATAAATGTTATCGTTTATTAAGGAATTTCATAGTGACTATTTCAAAATTTTAATTGGACATAACTAACAATTTATAACATGAAATCTGGATTTTCTTTTTTATATGAAAATTATAGTCAATAAGATTCAATCGTTTCTTGTTTCATAGAAATCCAACTTATATCAGATCTTGTATATTAAATTAAAGTTCAAAACTTAATATTACGAACTACCATGCCATTTCGAGCTCTTTTTTTACATATAATTTAACGTTCAAACTTCGTTTTAGTAAACAAATTAAATATTAAAATCCATTAATATTCCCAATATAATATTTAAACTAGTATAATTAATTGAATATTTGACTAAAAAACATGGGACATCACATATTGTCTCATTTGATTTCATTATTCAGTATGCCCCAGGAAAAGGGAATGTTCTGGTTGATGCATTAAGTAGGAAACACACAACCTTGAATGTAATCTCAGAATGGAAACAATTAGAGTTTCTCTCTAATTATAATTTGCAACCCTCAATAATAACTTCTTATGGTTTTCTTAGATCTATGATTGTTAGACCTACTCTAAAAGAGAGGATCTGAAATGCACAAGACTTTGACGAAGAATTAAGGAGCTTAAAGGAGAAAGTGGGAAAGAAGAAGACCTTTCCCCATTCGATTAGGTATTCGATTGGCGACGAAAGGAGTTTACTTTGGGATGGATGGATGACTTTATGTCCCTAAAGATGAAAGATTGAGGAAAGCAATTCTAGAAGAGTGCCATAGGCCTAAAATGACCATACATCCCGGTGGAGATAAAATGTATAGAGATATAAAGAGGAATCTCCATTGTGAAGGAATGAAGAGAGATATGGCCGAGTTCGTGGCCAAATGTTTAACATGCCAAAAGTGAAAGCGGCGCAAGGGAAGCCCAGACTATATGTCAAAGAAATAGTCAGATTACATGGTATCCCATCTAGTATAGTCAGTGATAGAGACCCCTTGTTCACAAGCGAATCTTGGAGAAGCCTACAAGCAGCATTGGGAACGACCCTCAACCTAAGCACAGCCTATCATCTGCAAACTGATGGCCAAACGGAAAGAGTAAATCGGATCTTGGAGGACTTGCTCAAAGCTTGCATCATCGATTTTGGAGGAGTTTTAGAGCAACACCTACCACTCGCAGGGTTTACTTATAATAGTAGTTTTCAAACGACGAATGGTATGGCCCCTTTTAAAGCGCTTTACGAGAGGCCATGCAAATCGCCAACTTGTTGGTAGAAAAGTACCGACAAGGTTCTTCTCAGACTAGACTTCGTTTACGATTCCATGGAGAAGATATCCTTAATTAGGCAGATGAAGGTAGCCCAAGACCGCAAGAAATCGTATGCCGATAAACAAAAGAGGGAACTTGAGTTTAATGTTGTAGATTTTGTATTCATAAAAGTATCCCCTTACAAGAAGACTGTTCGGTTTGGAAAGACTGGGAAGTTGGTTCCCAAATTTATTGGACCTTTTTGCATAATTGAGAAGATATGATCTTTGGCTTGTCGAGTGGATCTCCCAGAGCGTCTATCGGGAATCCATAATGCTTTTCATGTATCTCATCTAAGGAAATGCCTTCATGATTATGCTATCAGACCTGAGCTTGATGAAACTAGGGACGTAGGAAAACTTGAATTAGAGTCCAGGGTTCCCCGTGCCACTGTAAGGATTGTAGAGGATGAAATCAAGAGACTCCGAAATAAAACCGTTCTCCTCGTCTGAGTATAATAGGGAAATGATCCTATGGAAAGAACATAGGAGACCGATGATAAGATGAGACAAACTCATCCAGAGCTTTTCTCGGGTAATTTTTCCTCAAAATAACTTTTATGGATGCATTGTGATTGTTAGATTGGACTTTAGGAATTAGATGCAAACCATTGCATAGTGCACTCATATAGAAAGATATTCATAGTTAGGTTGTTTTGCATACATATTGCATCACTTATTAGACCTACACGTTAGGATTAAGCTCACTTTAGTAGGTCTGTAGTTCATAACCATTGCGAGTCATGGATGTTTATAGATGAATTAAAATATAACATAGATGTTTCAAAAGAGTTGTGTTTTTCGCCCCTTCAAACAGATTTCGGGATGAAATCTATTTTAAGGGCGAAAGAATGTAACACCCCGTAAAATATACCTAAAGCCATAAATACTAATGTTTAATAAAAATAAAAAAATTTAATAATAAAATATATAAAGTCTGGAAAATGAGATTTTGCAGCTTTCAGAATTTAGCTACGAAATTTTTTTATTTGGATTCATAGTGAAATTCTGAATCATTTTCGTATATAATATGCTGAAAATGGTGATAATATAAAGAAGTTATAAGCAAATGAAACTAGACAGTAAAACGCAAAAAATAATAATATTCAAGATATAAAAAAATTATGGATGAGTTTGAATTTCAAAATGAAGATAATAAGGAGGAGACAAAGAATATTGTAAACAAGGTAAGATATAAAGTAAATAAATAAACGTTATATATAATTTAACACCTCAACTGCGTATACATTTATTGGGCTCTTCAGCGACTAAGAGGTTGATCGCCCCCGGGTAGGTCGACCGCTTGGCTGCTGAAACGCCTAATAATGCTAGGTTTGATTAGGTTTTTAGGGTTAAAAGACAGAAATAGATAACTAGGATTATATCTAAATAATCCATTGGTCCAAGCTTACACAAGCAACAATATACAGACCTCTAGACTTCACAACTAAACCCTAGACATTTTTCTCCAGTGTGCCTCCACTCTGCCTCTTCCTCCATTGATTTCCAGAATTAGGGTTTTTAATCTTCTTTTAATCTATTCCTCTTTCTCTCTAATCTCTTCTAATAGATCTAGATTAGAATATATTTTGGAATTCATATGAAATATATATATATATATAATTTAATTAACTTATTTTTATGTATATATAGGTTTCTAGAGTTGCAAATTTCTTCCAAAAGGCACAATAACGCTTGATCTACGCTCTTCAAATCAATGTGAGTGGAATATTGTACTTCTTAGGGTATATTCTACTTTTTGTAGTTTAACATATTGATTTGTATGCCTAAGAGGATTTGGTACAATGATAAAATAAAAATACCAAACCCTCATATCCTCTATTTTTATGTATTGCACAAGAATTGTCAATTTGTTGGGTTTGTAGAACTTGGTCTTATTGTTGGATTGAAAATAAAAAGGGGTGATTGTGCTGCTATTTTATGTAATTTATCCTCATGTCTAAATATTTTATTGTAACCTAAAAAGGTTTAGATTTGGTTTGATTCGTTATTTGATTAGGTTTGGATTCTATTCCGAATCCAAACATATTCAGATTTGAAGCCTATCAAATATGAAGGTTTGTAACAACCTAAATTTTTAACCATTTTGTTTAAATATTGATCTTAAAATATTAATGGGTTTATATTTATTTATTTAACGAAGTTTAAATGTGTGATATATAATTTGTTTAAATCGAGCTCATAACAACACTGTAGTTCGTAATATTGAGTGTTGAACTTTAAATGAATATACAGATTTTGATATAAGTCGGATTTTTTAGAAAGAAGAAACATTTGGAGCTAATTGATTATAATTTTATAGTGAAAGAAATTTTTTTAGAGATTTCATATTGTAGATTTTGTTTTATGTCCAAGCCAAATTTTCAAATAGTAGTTATGGAATCGTTTATAAATTATAACAAATTATTTAATAAAATAAATGGGTTTTAATAAATTTAAAATCATTTTAACCCGGAATTTAAATAGATTGGATAATTTTATATGCCTTTGGAATAAAATGAAAGCCAACAGATCTTTTTAAAGTAGTCAGTTTAATACTGATTTGCCCAAAATATGAATTTTATATTATTTTAATCAAGTTTGAGTTAGCCAATTTTGAAATAGTCACTGATTTCAATTAAGCCAGTTTCGTTGGATTAAGAACGTTAAATTATTGTATGAAAATAAATTTCATGGCAATCCGATATCATATGTGGCCTCTGTAGCCATAAACATCTTTGTTTTTATTTAATCGTTTTATCGATTTAATATGATTCTTAACATTAACCAGTTTTCAAACGATCTCAGAATTCAACAAAACCAATTTAGATAAATCCATAGTGATTTATTATTGTAAGATTTCAAGTTTCAAGATTTTTGGAGTTAATATGTGGTCATGTGCAATTAAAAGGCGTATCGATTCACGTTTTGCAATTATAAAGAAATTTTTACAAACGACTACAGAATCTGATGGAACCTATTCCATCATGTTCGAAATATTTAAATATGCTAGGATGTCAATTTTTGCTGCAAATGGAAGTAGTACGAGTCATTATCTGTGAGAAGCTTCCAGCGTAAGTTTCATATATAATTAAATAATAATATATTACACCTATTTAAACCCAACGAAACCCTCATTCTCAGTGAAAGTTTCTAACACGTTGTCAATGCAAGAACTGCCGCCACCCTAATAACAATAGACGGCTGAAACCCTAAATCTTTCCACCTATTTTCCTTATGATCCACTTCTTGATTTCGAAAATTTCCTTCTAAAAAACTAATCAGCTTATTAAGTGCTTTCGAGCCAACAATTGAGATGAATTTTTGACATTCGAGCAGGACGAATTTGATGCACAAAGCCATCGCATTTGAAGGTCTTCTGCTGGGCGAAGGTATAACTGCGTTGAATGATTATTTGGCTGAGAGTTCGAGGGCGTTTCGGCGCTTTGACTAGTGGAGTTTGATTGACCTCCAGCTGTCGGAGAATGCATGCGTCAGTGGGTGATTTGAGGCTGTGCATGGTTCGTGATGTCGAGAGCAGCTGGAAACCAGAAAAAGGAATAAACGAAGAAGCAATCAGCCTAATACCCTAGTAATTAGAAAATAATTTCTAATTAGAAAGTCAATTATTAATTAAAATTCATGTATACTAAAATCTAAATTACTTTTGTATTTGGTCTTGGAAATAAAGAGCCAACATGTTCTAAACAGAAAGACAGAGTAGTTCAATTGTTCTTTTATCAGAAACCGGCTATTTTTTGCCTTATCTGAAAGCTTAATTGACAATTTGATTTCTAATCCAGTAATTAATTAAGCCAAATAATTACTAATTAAGGATTTACTATCTATTTAGTAATAAGATCGCACATTATGGAGGGAAAGAGGTACGGCGGTGAACAGTCAGACCAGACCAAATTTCTGAACAAACAAAGTAATTAGTATATATAATTAGTTAATTAAGAATTTATTATTTCTATTTTAACCATAAGTTAAAATTATTTATAATCTTAAGTGTGTTAACAAAATTGACCCAAACAAATTGCATCGGAACCATGGTTGAGAACACTCCAGTCTAGAGCAGTTTGGATGGAGTCGGAAGCCATTGGAATTATGAATAAAATTAAACGCTAGTTTAATTTAATTAAAATGAACCGCTTCAGAAATAAACGAAACCCAGTGAGTACGACTCACTCAGTTGTCCCACTAATACTTTTATAAGTCGGTTTTAATATTTGCTTGTTATTGGATGATTTGATGATTGTTTGGACGTTTGTTGTTTATTCTTATATATGTTGTTTAAATTAAATGGTTGTTTAATTTAAATGAAATGAAATCATTATTTTAACCATTATATTTCCAAATGAGGCAACTTACCTTGCTGGTTACATTCATAATAGTATAAACGTATTAAAACTGATAGTTTGATGTGTTTGGATTGTTGTTATCTGGTTATGTTTATAATAACATAAACATATTAAAACTGATAGGTTAATGTGTTGGGTGGTTGTTATTGACAGATAGTTTATTTTTAGTTGCACTGATTATTTCTGTCTATCATAAGTGTATTGTCGTATTGAATTTAAATTGAGGTAATGTAACAACCCGGGATTTAAGAACCAATTTAAATTTTTTATTTTGGTAACTTTTATGGATTTTGAATATTTAAAATTGTTTATTTTAAATAGTAACGACTAAAAATTTATTTTAAACGAAGTTAAAACGTGTAAATTTATTTTAAATTATATAACGAGCCTGAAATGGCGCGGTAGTTTGAAATTTCGATTTCAAATTTCAAATGAATGTACATGATTCAAAATAAATCGGATTTCAGTAAAACCAGAAATATTTGAAACTGTTTAATTATATCTTTCTAAGAATGTGAAAAAATTAGATTTCATAATGTGAATAAAAATTTATATCCAGTTTAAAATTTGAAATAGTCACTATGGAATTTAATATAATATATGGCTATTAAAAATAACCATTTCGCAAACGACCTCCGTTTTTGATGAAACCACTTTTGTTGAATCTGGAATGTCAAATTATTGTAATATTCCAATTTTCATAATTTTTGGACTTGACATGTGAGTGCAATGAATTTAAACGCATTTGGTAATTTCAATTTGAATTTAATCGACTGGAAATTGACCATTTTTTAAATGGTCTCCAAATTCGATGAAATTAGTTTCATTAGGACCATATCGTCGAAACATAGCTAGATTTATTTTTTGGGAATTTTTGGAGTCAGTATGTGGCCTTGGTAAATTAAATTGTACATTTAAATTTAATATATATTTTAATTTAAAGAAAAGCTGAACAAAACAGTCGAATTGGCTTACGAAGCATATCCCATTGTGTCCGGAATGGGAGTATTTGGCTAGGGGCGACAGTCGTTGGGTTTAATTTGGAGTTCGCACCAGTAAACATGAATTTTTGAAAGTATAAGAATTAAATAATATTATAAATTAATATATATATATATATAGTTCAAAATCCTAGCCTATCGTTCATTACTCTTCTAGCCGTCGTTTGCTAAAAAACGAAGGCCGATATCTTCCAGATTTACATCCCCATTTTCTTCTAATCCATTCAACAAATTTTGAAATCTCCAAAGGAAAATCGAAGATCTAAGAGTGGTCTACACATCCAACGGCTATGATTTTGTTTCATTCAGCGTAGAGGTCGATTTGGTGCTACAAAGGGCAGCCATTCTCGTTCAAATTTTGGTGCATGCTGGCCGCTGAGCCCGCCATCGTTCTCGGCGCTGGAAGTGGGGGTGGAGCTCTATAGTGTAGCAACTGACGATGGTTGTTCAGACGTCGGTGTTGGCCGTGGTTTAAAACCCTATGGTTTTAGCGAATGGGTTTGGTCACCTGGAAGAATAAAGGGGCGGGAATGTTAATGAAATGTAATAAAAGGATTAAACGAAAATTTTATTTTAATTAATTATTTAATTAAATTATCCAAAGTTTAAAAATCTTTATCTTTTCCATATGTGGCCCAAATCTTACGATTTCAAATCCGTTGCGATCGTGAGGACGAGAGCTTCACAATAAGACTAACCGGGCCCAATTTGGAGCACATTGGAATTTAGGGCAAATTGAATTTCGGGCAAATTGGAATGGAATGGAACTCGATTTCGTAATAATCGAAGTGAACTTATTTGGAGGAAGACTGTTACTACATATGGAATTTAAAAGGCTTTGACATTATTCCATTTATATTATTGGTTGGATATTCATGTTTATATCAATTATATATATTGATCTGTTTTCCGTGAAGATTCCATAATTAATGGAATGTGATTTTGGATTTATCGTGGACTGTGTTTTAAATGACATTGGTTCTTTAACCCAGTTAAAGATAGGATTTATCCCCTAAATTTTAATTATCATTATATATTGATTTTTGGGGAATAAAACTAAGTGGAGTTTCAATGAATCTTTAATTAGATTGAAATGTGAATGTGGTAATTTAAATTATCAAATTTGGGAAATGATCAAGAATGGAGTATCACCAGTTTTGTTCCAAGCGATAGTTAAATCTTTAATTGAATTCGAACATGAAATGATAATTAATTTTACCAGTAACACTGTGGTGTTAGATATGGGTACTACCAGTTTCGCTCCATGGGATGAATAGGATGGGATTGGGAAATTAAATAAATGATTACTTCGGTAAGGTTCGCTTATCCCGACTAGTTTGGAAAATAATAATTTGGTTTAAAATTGTGAAAAGAATATTCGAATGAAAGAATATTCTGGATTGGAATGAGGCGTATGTTGTGTTTTTATAGCACTTATTTATAAGATATGCGTATTATTCAAAAAGATCAGGTTTATCCCATTCTGAATAATTGATACGACGATAAGTCAACGATGAAGACGATGGTTAAAGACGGGAGTTCTTCACATCGTTTGGTTGATTATTGATGTCTTGATTGGGTTGTACACCCAAGAAAAGGTAATATGTGGTGATCGTCCAGACGTACTTGGAGATCGACCAGATATGCGAGGACCTCTCTCCTGTATTGGACATACGGGACGATGAATAAGGTGCCTCCGGTTTCATTCAGACCCAGAACAAACTTGTAAATGGATGTGTGTCTGACATTGGATTTTATTCTGTGTGATTGATTTCTATTAAATATATGTATATATGTTTGGTGGTGGAGAATTTATTTTCTTGCTTAACATCCTTCTCTAAGACGTACGAGCTTAGTGGTTATATACCGATAGACATCAGTTTGTCTGTGTGGCATGCTGAGATGAAAATGATCAAGGCTTCTGTTAAAAAGCAGAGTCTTGTGGTTGATGATAAAAGCACGAATTTAAATAGCACAGCTTTGTGTATAGCGTTAATTCGCGAGCCTCACACCCCAGTGCGAACCAAAAATGGGAGAGGACCTCAGGGAGGACATGCGTTTCTTTCTAGCTAGGAATGGTGTCATGGTATGAAGCCTAGATATTTTACTCATGTGGATGTTGCGTATTATTTGATGGATAGCGAGGCGCCTCAGTTATATCGGTCACTACGGGGCCGATGGATGATACGGCCGATTTTGTGTGGAAGCCGGCGATGGTCATCCAGACGTTGGTGATGACCGTGGTTTAAAACCCTATGATTTGAGCGAATGGGTTTGGTCACTTGGAAGAAGAAAGGGGCGACAATGTTAATGAAACGTTATAAGAGATTTAAACTAAAGTCTTATTTTAATTAATTATTTAATTAAATTATCCAAAGTTTAAATATCTCTATCTTTTCCATACGAGGCCCAAATCGGATGATTTCTGATCCATTGCGATCGTGGGGACGAGAGCTTCACAACAAGACTAACCAGGCCCAAATTAGAGCACGTTGGAATTTCGAGCAAATTTAAATCCAAACTATTCAGAAATAAAACTGGCGGAGTGGAAATTGACTGTGAGAAATCTTTCTCACTAAAATTACTTTACAGTTAAATATATACTAGGATGCAGACGGGGCTTAGTAGCCCCCAAAACTATTTATTGTATAAACCATGGTTGTTCGTTTGGACTGTATTGTGTTGTGATGTGATGTGAAATGTATATAAAATATTCATGTGTTGAATAAAATGTTTGAACCGTAAAAATATCATTTTTATTGAATGTATGAACTATATAAAATATTCATGTGTTGAATAAAATATTTTATTGTTAAAAAATATATATTTTTTACTCTATATATGAATGACATAAAATTCTCCTGAAATGAAAATAAATATCCATTTACAAATCGGGCGGTTTGTTTATATACATCTATTTAACTGATGATGATTGGGACTATAATATGTTTACACATCGCTTAACTGCACAAATAATAAACAATATTTATTGTTTGAAAACCCCACATGGGTATTAAGATGATTTTTGACATACACTGATCCCAATAATTAGTGGTATGTCAATTGATGGGTTGACAGACTGTATAAGCGTTATTTATTAATTTTAATGCTTACGCAGTTGTAAAATGCACTCTGGATGTTGTATGAATTTTTGATGATTGTTTATCATTATCGTTGTATACATGTGATGTACGAAATCCATATAACTGAAATTATATGGTAATTGATTGAGTCTAATTCCAATTCAGAATTAACGAATGTTTTTTAAGAATATTCGGTGTATAATAAAAATCAGATATTTTGAAAATATTATCATTTTAATATTATAATGATAAGAAATATTCAAATTTGATTTGAAAATTGAAATGAAGTTGAAATCGTTTTAAAATGAATTTAAAACAAAATTATTAAGGAATATTCAAATTTGATTTGAAAACTGAAATGAAGTTGAAATCGTTTTAAAATGAATTTAAAACGAATTCATTAAGGAATATTCAAATTTGATTTGAAAATTGAAATGAAGATGAAATCATTTTGAAATGAATTTAAAACGAATTTATTAAGGAATATTCAAATTTGATTTGAAAATTAAAATGAAGTTGAAATCGATTTTGAAAATTGAAATGAATTTGAAATCGTTTTGAAATGAATTTATAAAGTATGTTTTAAATGGAAATCGACGAGATATAATATATACATATATATATATATATATATTAAATGGCCTGAATAGGATGCGCCGCGCCGCTACCGTTCGCGAATTTCGACCACTAACTTCGAATTGACATTACGGGAGGTCTGATCGTTAGATTATCCTATAACCGGAACCATTGGGTTCATATCGGAAAGAGCTTTCCAATGAATATAAGAGATTTGAAATCTAACGGTTAGATTTGGAATAAAGTTCAAATCAAATTTGGAAAAGGTCGCTATGGATGCAGTTTGGTGGCCGTTATTGGAAACCGACTGTACGGGCCTTGATAAAATTATTAAAAATATTAATAATTTATGCAAAATCATAATATATGATTTGGAAAGAATTTGGTGAAAAATTCCACATTTGTGAAGATTAAAATATATTTTTATAAAAATGAACTAGTTATTAATTAGATTTGAAATCCAGTATTTTTAAATAAATAAATTAGATTTATAAAAGGGTTTTTAATAAAACCAGAAACTTCCAATATATAAATTGGAATAGAAATAAACTTCGGAATATTTCGATATTAGATTTTGTGGTTATACGGATATTGTTATGGGAATTTGGAAGATAGACATATATCATTATTTCCCATACGATGTGTATTGGTTTCAGAATTTGATATTGAATATAAGCCGATATAATTTCTATTCAGAGCCATGTATTTAATATTAAATTGGATTTTGGGTTTATCGTGAACGGTGTCTTAAATAACACTATTCTTAAACCCCATGTGAAAAGAATAAATCTTTTAATTAAGATTTAGTGGAGTTTTCCAATTAATTAATATTAAATTGGAATTGAATAAAAGAATTGGATTTTGGGTTTGTTGTGAATGGTGTCTATAATAACATTGTTCTAAAACCCCGTGTGAAAAGAATAAATCTTTTAATTAAGATTATTAGAGTTTCTAGTTATATTTAGTAACTGGGATAAAATGGAATGTGAATTGGATTTATTGTGAACTGTGTTTTTAACAACTTTCGTTCTTTAACCCGATTAACCGTGAAATGTGATTTGGAATTTATAAATCTAATATTTAATATTTAATGGGAATTTTCCAAAGAAAAGTTTTCCAATTTAATTAAATAAATTGGAATGGAATGGAACTCAATTTGGTAATAATCGAAGTGAACTTATTTGGAGGAAGACAGTTACTACATTTGGAATTTAAAAGGCTATGTCGTTATTCCATTTATATTATTGGTTGGATATGGAAGTTTATATCGATTATATATATTGATCTGTTTTCCATGAAAATTCCATAATTAATGGAATGTGATTTTGGGTTTATCGTGAACTGTTTTTAAAATGACATTGGTTCTTTAACCCAGTTAAAGACAGGATTTATTTCCTAAATTTGAATAATCATTATATAATGATTTTTGGGGATTAACAGTAAGTGGAGTTTTAATGAAACGTTAATTAAATTGAAATGTGAATGTGGAAATTTAAATTATCAAATTTGGAAAATGATTGAGAATGGAGTATCACCAATTTTGCTCCAAGCGATAGTTAAATCTTTAATTAAATTTGAACGTGAAATGGCAATTAATTTTACCAATAACACCGTGGTGTTAAATATGGAGTACTACCAGTTTTTCTCCATGGGATGAATAGGTTGGGTTTGGGAAATTAAATAAATGATTACTTCGATAAGGTTCGCTAATCCCGATTAGTTTGAAAAACCTTAATTTGGTATAAAATTATGAAAAAAATATTTGAATAAAAGAATATTAGGGATTGGAATGTGGCGTGTGTTGTGTTTTTATAGAACTTATTTATAAGATACGCGTATTACTCAGAAAGACCAGGTTTACCCCATTCTGAATAATTGATACGACTATAAGTCGACGATGAAGACGGTTGTTAAAGACTAGATTTCTTTGCATCGTTTGGATGATTACTGATGTCTTGATTGGGCTGTACACCCAAGACAAGGTAATAAGTGGTGATCATCCAGACGTACTTGGAGATCGACCGGATATGCGAGGACCTCTCTCCCGTATTGGACACATGGGACGAGGAATAAGGTGCCTCCGGTTTCGTTTTGACCCAAAACGAACTTGTAAATGGATGCGTGTCTGATATTGGATTTTATTCTGTGTGATTGATTTCTATTAAATATATATTTGTTTGGTGGCGGAGAATTTATTCTCTTGCTTAACACCCTTCTCTAAGACGTACGAGCTTAGAGGTTACATATCGATTGACATCAGTCACATGGCGTGAATTGCCTGTGTGGCATGCTGAGATGCAAATGATCAAGGCTTCTGTTGAAAAGCAGAGCCTTTTGGTTGATGATCAAAGCACGACTTTAAATAGCATAGCTTTGTGTATAGCGTTAATTCGCGAGCCTCACACCCTGGTGTGAACCAGAAACGGGAGAGGACCTCAGGGAGGACATGCGTTTCTTTCTAGCAAGGAGTGGTGTCATGGTATGGAGCCCACACATTTTACTCATGTGGATGTTGCATATTATTTAATGGATAGCGAGGCGCCTCGGTTATATCGGTCACTACGGGGCCGATGGATGATATGGTCGACATACCAATCATTACGTCCCATAGGGCGGGAAAACGCATTGTTCGAGAATTATTAATCCACTAACGTAAGTGTGGACCAGCCCTGACGCTCCAAGGGCTTGACTGCGTACTTGCGCTTAGACATGGTGCTAGATTGTCTTGAATCGGTGAGGACAATCCCTTGCCTTGGTTCATGATGGAAATCCAACTTTCAATACGTGACATTTCGTTTTTAATTGTAGAGCCTAGTATGGCGACATAGTAGGATAGGGTACTATGTCATCTATGACTGATACATTTATATTTGAAGCTGTTTTTAACACTGTACACTTATAGTAATATCAAAATGATTTGTTTTAAAATGTACTAAGCATTTTTGGCTATTATAAGGTAAAACTCTATCCTTCGGCTTGCTTTGCATTGTGTGATGGGACCTAAGTCTTATAATAGCTTCATTTTCATTAATTAGCATTGCGTTGTTTGTTTTATGCACTAGTATTCTTGGGGGTAATCCCTACGGCGTGATTCCTTGATTTACCCAACTTTAAAATTAAGCTAATAACTGTTTTATTTCTCATCCCAGTCCCATGACTGACTTGTAGTTTATTGTTTTAACCTAAACTTTGGGTGCCCCTATTTTCCACACGGGCACCTAGTAGTTTTGGTTTTGTAGGTTTATTTTTTACAGGATCCTGGTTTACAGTTAGAGCTATATTCAGAAAGCTATGTATCCGTGTATTTCTTTCAGTTATGTTATGTATTAGTTTTCCGTTGCTTTCTAATTTGAATCTCCAATATTTTTCTGTGTAATATTTATTCATACTCTGTTATATTCTTGTACTCTGATGTAATTGTTGTAGTAAGCAATGAAATGTTCTTCCGTTTGCGTTCTGATTTGTCGTGTTCTCAACTCAATCCATACTTTCCCATAAGGGTGAGTTTGGGTCGTTTCAGGTAACCTATTTGGATGCAGGGAAGGACAAGTTAGGGGAATCCCATTAGATTCCTCAAATTTGTTGTTTATTTACATATTATATTATATGAATTATTTAATCAAATCCGATTGTTTGATTTTGATTGTTGAATCCAAATCCGACGTTTGTTTGTTATTAACTAATGGCTGATATTGGTTGGGTAATTGGCCAGCAGGTGGCCTAGAAATGAATTATTATATAAAGATTGATTTACCGTCAGATGGATCGATAGAATGAAGTTATAAAATTTGTTATATAACTGAATATAGATTTAGAAATCTATTTTATAAAGATTATTTTAATGAAGTTTACTAAAAGTAAATAAATGTTTATTATTATCTAATTTTAACGAAATTATAAAATAAGTTTATAAAGCAAATTTATTAGAAATATGAGCAGCAAACAAATCAATGGTTAAGAAATTGATTAATTGTCTCTAAGAAAATAGTTAATGGAATTATTTAAATTAATTATATTGAGTAAAGGATTAATGGGAATCGGTTAACAAATTAACCGTGTGTGAGTTGACTGAGTCGACTGACTTAACTAGAATTGGTTATTAAATAAATTTTAAATTTTTTATTAGTATTCAAGTTAATTATTATTTTAGAAAAATTTTTAAGGAAAAAATTACTATTATATTAAGAGCAAATGATAAAGTAAAGTGTTTTGGATATAAAGGATATGGATTACTATCTAATGATTAAGACGATGATCGTGAAATCGACATTTAATTAGTGAAATTTAATGTAATCTTAAGAACCTTTTTATGACAAAGGAAAGTTTAAGTAAGAATTTAATACAAGATGAATTCTTAAAGGAATTAGATTTAAATGGTTATGATCCAAGTGACGAAAAGTTATGAAATCCAAGTTGAGATTTAGTTATTAAACAAAGTTTTAGATGTACTAGTGGCATGTGATTCCAACTGTCAAAACAAGCTATGACTCGATCTATAATCTCAAGAAGGGACAATAACTGAAATAAAATCTCTAAAGTGAAGAATATAAAAGTGGTTATAAAAATTGGAAGCTTAAATGGATTAGAAATCGGAAATGTTTTAAATTGAGCAAACGTGTTTTGTGATTGAAATACGATTTCCAAAAGGAAATATATGGTGTTGAAAACTATGTTTTAAATCATATAGTAAATCGAACTTTTTAGATAGTTATTGGAATTGAGTTTCGTTAATAAACTTCTATCTATTCTGAAGATAAGCTTGTTGTTGACTCAAGGTCTGAGAGGTAAATAAATACCCTAACTCGAAGGACTTCAGGATTATCCAAGAATGATACTCCCTCTGATTCTAAATATAAGATGTTTTAAGAAGTTTGATCTGTTTCAAAATATAAGATGTTTTAGGTTTTAATGCTCTCTTTATCCGTTATTCATAATAAATAATGTAAGTTTTTATGCATGTATTCATGTTTCAACCAATAGCTATGAATGAAAGGAAGCTACTTTCAGAGAGAGACTTAATTTGCTTATGGATCAAATTACGATTAATTGATTCCTTAATTCTTGTCCAAATAAGTGGAACATCTTATATTTAGAAATGGAGGGGTATCTTTTCAAAAATGAGAGTAGTTAAGGAGAGTTATTATGCATATGACTATGAACAATAAACCGAAAAGTTATAAGTTGGATAAAGTGATTTTAAGAATACTCTTATTGTGAAATAAGAAGTAAATGGATATGATCAAAATATTAGGAGATTTAGAAGTTCTAATTAACAAATGATAAATTAAAGCCAAGTGATGTAGTATACTAAACCAGTGGATCCATTTTATTTTCATAGTTGCATGGTTGTATATTTTGATAGTTAAATAACCGACTATCAAAACCTGGTCCATTCAATTGTTGGTACGGAAAGACCGCGATCGAATTTATATTCGAAAACCTTTCCGTCCAATGAATACATAAACAGGGAAAATGCTGATTGAAGATGGAGCAATTGAGGATCGTGGATCTTCGTAAATGGAAGGATTACTTGATGAATTTTCTATGGTCTACGGCTAGAGATAATTGGGTGGTGATTCTGTCGTGACTGGAATCTGCGGATTGTAAGGACTTTTTGCTACTGATCCTTTGGGTGATTCCTATATAAGGATGCAGTATGAGGGTGCCTTCAGTTCTCCTGTTTCGGGATGACTTGTATGGATAAATGTATGGCAGAGTATTTCAAAAAGGGTCATGTACGCTGATTTCTTCAAACGTACCTAGTTTGGTGGCGAAAAAGGCAACTTCTCTCATCTTAACACCCAGAGTATTTTTGTAGAAATCAATTAGTGGTTTCTAGTGGATCTGACAATGTGGCATTCAAAGTGAATGGAGATGTGATATCCTAACACGGGAATCTTAACCTCAAGCCTCATTAACTAGGAAATTTCAGAAATCGTGTAGGTTACATAGCTAGTTGGGTCGAACCCAAGCAGGATATATGTAACACCCTACCTCCGCTAGGGTAACTCACAAAGGGAATGCACTAATTTTGGAGGAGCGTTATCGAGGTAAACAAGCACAGAAATATTACAAGACAGAACATAAATAAAACAACAGAAGAATCAAAAGCTAAATTTCATTATTTTCAAAAAAGAGTCAAAACCTTTTACATCCAAAGTACCAACTATCATTTTCCATTACAACAAGTTCTGCCTCGAATAAATAAAGAAGCATAAAACTTAAAACAACAAAAGTAGCTTAATTCCCCAAAGGTAGCAGAAATGCAGCCATAGCATAGCTCAAGATCAAACCGTACATGAGCTGAACCGAAAGCAAGAGAAATGCAAGCTAAGTGCTAGAGTTTCCTCCCTGAGAACCTGAGGGGGAAACGAAAGAAAAAGAGGCAAAAGAAAACGGGTCAGTCATAAAGACTGGTAAGTCCTAGTGACTTTCAGCACAAAAACAGGTAAAGGTAACATGACATGTATAAACTGAAAGTAAACATAAGGATGCTGTCAAGATGGGCAAGATAGACTAAGATAACATGATAAATCAAGTATAAATCAAGTATAGCATCGCATGTTCAAGATTTGCTGCACCAACTGTACTAGTATCCCAAACCCATGTCATATATTAACCATGAAATGATCCCTTGGCCCAATATCGTGAAATGACCCATTTCAGGGTTCTACGGAACGATCCATTAATCGATCGGCTCCCTACATGTTCTAGCTCGTCGTGTGTCTGTGTCATACGACCCTATCACGAATGCAGTCACCTGTGCTAGGTCCACCATAGGGTGTATCAAGCCCTAAGGTGCCAACCACCGACACGAATCAAGCACGCACAGTGTAAACCTACTGATGCCCAATGCATGCTTTTTCAACTCCGGACTACGTGCACGACCATAGTTTGCCTAAACCTACACTGGCGCACCAACTCAGCCATCGTTCTGGTCACTTACAATCAGCCTAGTAATCGTGCCCTACCCTTCCTAGTTCCAGGTACCACGATACATCTAAGTGAGTTACTGCTGAAATGGACTGCGTAACTAGGGTTTCCGTCCAATAGGTTAAGTGTTGTCATTTAAATTTGTGACTTAACCCTTATCAGTCTCGCAGGTCAAGTTGGTTAAGTGTTGTCTTTCATTATCATGACTTAACCCTATCATGTGGCATTAATTCATTAATGCACCCCAACCTCTCACATCAGACCTGTTGTTGTGGTCACTGGATAAGCCGGGCGGTTCTGGGCAGATTTACACCACAACTCAGTCTGACCTCGGGTTTCAAGCGCGATATGACCAACTACCCACATTCGATCCTATCGTTTGCAGTAACTGGATTTGCCGGGCAGTTCCTGGAAGAATTACACTGCAAACTCAACCCAACCTTGAGTTGCCATTTTCAAGTTCATCTAGTGTCACGTCCATGTTCAAATTTCATGTCAAGTTCGTGTCAAGTTTCATGGCAAGTTTCATGTCAAGTTTCATGTTTCAACTTATGTCTATTATCAAGTTCATGATTCATGTTCATAACCAATTCATGTTTTGCCTAATCTACCCAAATCGTATTCCCATCGCATGTAAACGTGAATTGATCTAAATTACAAGTAAATCCAAATCCAGAATTAAAGGGAATAACATCAAAACTATGATAGGCAAAAAGGGCGAGCATAAAGTGATAAAAGGGATTACAAGACTAGCATGATATAACTTGAGATAATTGGTTACAACATCACTGGCATATAGAAAATAATAGGCTTTCAAATCTAGCATAATAAGGCGATAGTCATGGCATGGTGATAGTCCCAAACTTGTAAATAATAGACTGATCCAACATCACAGGCAAGATAATGTTATAGACATGAAAGAGTTTGATTTACAACATGAATAGGTCCAAACTGATTTCATAGCAATATTCCCAAATGTCAAGATCCAAGGTGGAAACTAGAATAGATGTGAATCGATTATCATACTTAAGTCCAATTCACTTTATCTCATGTCCAAATTACAATTAACAAGTTTAAATCTCAAAGTAACTAGAACTTACAGATCGTGGTCTAAGAAATTGAGATGCAGAAGTTGAATCTAGAAACTAGTCGTCGAATTGTTGAATCGTTGAATCTCGATTTGATTGTAGCAGAAAATCCCCAATATGCCATTCCTGGCTGTAGTCTTCAAGAAATAGTCTTCGTGTTTTATTTTAATTTATTTATTTTTAATTTAATTTTAAAGAAGAAGAAGAAGCCATGTCCATCAAGAATTTGTGTAGCATAAGGTTAGAGTAGAATGGTGTAAAGAGAATGAGGCTAGGGGGCTGTTTATATAGGATTAGGTTGACGAATCTAGACTGAAAGCGAGACCAAAAACATCAGAATGAACCCAGGCTCAAAACTGGGTTTTGGCACCAAGTCCACCCCCAGGTCGACCATAGGGTCGACCTGGCCCCTGGGAGGTCGACCATAGTGTCGACCCCCAGGTTGACCTGTTCCTGGGAGGGAAAATTCCCGCCCAGTCTGCGCTGGGGTTTGAATTCGAATTTCGAATTCGAATTTCGTGCTGTTTTCGATTCTAAATATTCCTGAAACTTTGGCGGGTCACATCTCCCTCATATGGAATCTTTTTTTCAAAACTCAGACTCGTTTCCAAGCAGAATTTCGAGACGAACACAATGGCACAACCCATTTCCCTTGATTCTTATTTTAAAATTTAATTCTGCCTTGATTTATGGTTTTAACATGTTATTAAAATATGGGTTGTTACATTCTCCCCTCCTTAAAGGATTTCGTCCCCGAAATCTTCAAGTTAAGAAGAATGCATCATATCATCCAATCATCCATCTACTCGACCATCATCCACAAGCAACCATTGTCATTAAAAGATTTCTAATGGTGTATGAACTTATGCAAGAGTGTGTGTATATGTACTTTTCTAATGCAAAAGATCAGGCGGTTACTGATTCAGTAGACCTCCTCAATGCAAAATATGTTAGTGTAATGAGTCCAATATGTATGCAAATTCCTAACATACTTTATAATCTCTACATGAGTGCACAAACATTCATTCATATGCAACATCCAAATGATAACATATCAAGTTTCCATCCATATACAAGTATAAGCACTCATGCATATGCAACATGAAAAATGTGACTAAGCCAATCTAGTGCCTAATGTGTGTTATGCCACCACGAGCAACCACTTGCAACCACTTGCAATCATCAATCATAACATGTTTCAATCACATGTTTACATCCAAAAGGGTTAAGGTTCTCAAGATAGGATCGAGAAGATAACAAGACAAACACGGATAGCAAAAGCAAGTACATGATATGAAGGTATGTAAACTTATTGGAAAAAGAGATCGAGAATGTACCCTAAAAAAGAATTGGGTATAACGTGCGTATCTTTTCTTCGGTTTCCCAAGTTGCGTCTTCTTGGGCTTCACTCCACTGTACTTTAACTAGCTTGACTTCTCGATTCCTTAGCTTCTTGATCTCCATTCCTAAGATACGAATCATAACTCGCCTCAATATTGCTTCTTTTTCCACTTCTACGCCTTCAAGGATGCTTGGCTCAACCACTTCGGCAGACTCATATGAGCACTTTCGGAGATGCGAAACGTGAAAGACATTGTGTACTCTGGCCAACCTTTCGGGTAACTCTACCTTATAGGCCATCTGTCCAATCCTCTCGATGGTAGGGAACGGTCCTACGAACCTCGGTGCTAACTTTCCAACCGCTCCAAAGCGAACCACATTGCATAAAGGAGAAACTTTTATAAAGACCATATCTCCGACTTCAAACTTTAGGTCTGTCCTTCTCTTGTCCGCGTAGGATTTCTGTCTATCTTGGGCCGTTTTCATCCGTCTTCGTATCAACTCAACCTTCTCAGAAGTGTCCCTTGTCATGTCGGGTCCAAGTATGAGCTTGTTTGTCGACTCCCACCAACAAGTTGGTGACTGGCACAGTCTTCCGTATAAAGCTTCGAATGGTGTCATTCCTATGCTAGCTTGGTAACTATTATTATACGCGAACTCAACGAGAGGTAGGTGATCTTCCCAAGTACCACCATAGTCAAGAATGCATAGTCCCAAAAGATCCTCTAGTACACTATTTACCCTTTTGGTTTGTCCATCCGTCTGTGGGTGATCGTCCATGCTTAAACTTAGTCGTGTACCCATTGCTTCTTGTAAACTATTCCAAAATTCGCTAGTGAAAATCGGGTCACGATCGCTAACTATACTAGAAGGAACTCCATGCAACCGTACTATTTCTCAAAGGTATATAGACGCTAGCCATGATGCGGTCCTCTTGCTCTTCACAGGAATGAAGTGAGCGCTCTTCGTGAGTCTATCTACTATAACCCATATGCTAGTATTGCCCTTCCTTGACCTAGGCAATCCATCCAAGAAATCCATCGAGACACTCTCCCATTTCCACAGTGGAACCTCCAAAGGATGTAATAGCCCACCGGGCTTTTTCGACTCGGCCTTTACTTGTTGGCACACCATGCACTTAGAAACGAATTCCACCACGTCCTTTTTCATCCCGTTCCAAAAGAAAATGCGCTTCATATTATTTTACATTTTATCCCCTCCGGGATGTATAGTCATCTTCAAGTGATGCACCTCTTTGAGAACTCTCTTTGCTAAGTCTCCCACTTATGGGACACATAGTCTACCATCACGCCTTAGCCATCCCTTGTCATCTATGGCATACCTACTGAGGTGAATTGACATCTCACCTCTAATCAACTTGTCCATGATGTCGACTATTTGTGGGTCTTCCTTCTATGAAGTCCATACTTGGTCTAGAAGCTTAGGCCTTAACTCAAGAGATGCTAACGTGCTAGCCAACGACTCAACAACAGGTGTGAAATCAAAGGTTGCTATAAACTCTAGACTTTTCCTTTCAACAAACAAAGGACTCAAAGTCAACCTTTTCCTACTTAGCGCATCCGCCACCACGTTACCCTTGCCAGGGGTATAAGCTATATCGAAGTCATATGATGCCAAGAATTCCATCCACCTCTGTTGCCTTAGATTCAAATCTTTTTGCGAAAAGAGGTACTTAAGCGATTTTTGATCGGTATACAACTCGAACTTCTCACCTAGAAGATAGTGGCGCTAAGACTTAAGCGCAAAAACAATCGCGGCCAATTCCAAGTAATGTGTGGGATAGATTTTCTCATGAACTTTAAGTTGTCTACCCCCGTAGCATGTCACTTTCCCTTCTTGCATTAGGACAGCGCCTAGCCGCACACATCTGTGTACACCGTAAACATCTTACCTCCATCGGGTAATGCCAAAACTGGAGTTGTGATAAGTGCTCTCTTAAGCCTTTGAAAAGAAACGTCACACTCTATGTCCCATGCAAAAGTTAGGTTCTTCTTCGTTAACCTGGTAAGTGGGGCTGAAATCTTGGTGAAGTCCTTAGTGAACTTCCTATAGTAGCCCGCCAAACCGAGAAAGTTTCTCACTTCCATTGCATTCTTAGGAACTTTCCACTCTTGCACAGCAACTACCTTTGCAGGGTCCACAGCTATACCTTGCTTAGAAACTACATGTCCAACAAACTGAACTTCTTTTCTCCAAAAATGACACTTAGAGAACTTAGACTTTAACTCGTGTGCCCTAAGAGTATCCATGACTTCCTTGAGATGTCTAGCATGTTCTTCCTCATCTTTTGAGAAGATCAAAATATCGTCCACGAAGACCACCACAAACTTATTAAGGAACTCCCTAAACACCCTACTCTCCAAGTCTAGAAGTACGCGGGTGCATTCGTGAAACCAAACGGCATGACGAGCCATTCGAAGAAACCATCCGGAGTCCTAAACGCAGTCTTGTCAATGTTATCCTCAGCCACTCTAAGTTTATGGAATCCTATGGCTAGATCGAGTTGAGAGAAAACAGACGTTCCTACAAGCTGGTCGAACAAGTCGGCGATTCTTGGTAGTGGGTGCCTATTCTTCTTAGTCAGCTTGTTTAACTCATGATAATCTACGCATAGACGAAGCGAACCATCCGCCTTAGTAGCGAGTACCACTGGAGCACCCCATTCAGAAATGCTTCGCCTAATGAAATTTTTCACAAGCAACTCCTAAACTTGCTTACTAAGCTCTTTTCTCTCTCGCGGGGCCATGTGTCTAACGGGCAATGCAACTGGCTTAGCATTATCAACAAGATATATACGAAAATCTATCTCGCGCTTAGAGGGTAACCCCTTAACCTCATCAAAGACATCCGAATATTCTCGGACTACCCTTACTGATTGCAAATCATCGATAGATGAGACAAGAGATTCTAGATAACATAACATGACAGGACCCATAGGTTTACAAGAAATTTCAAGGGTATTACCAAGGTGAGTCACGAGTCTAACTACCCTTCGTTCACAATCGAGAATGGCTCCATTATTGGATAGCCAATCCATGCCTACAATCAAACCATATCCTATAAATCCGAGAACATAGGCATTACACGTGAATTCTATGCTTAAGATAGAAATCCTCAAATCAACACAAATCAAAGATAAATGAGTGGAGCCACCAATTGGATTTGAAACAATAACGGGATCCTTAACTAGACTAGTACTTAGGTGCAGAGTTTCAACAATATCAGAAGAAATAAAAGTATGCGATGCGCCAGAATCTAAAAAGGTTCGAACAGGATGATCAAAAAGTTAGACTAAACGTTCAATAGAAATATTTCTACCGCGTTCTTGTGGAGGTACCGTGAGAGCGTAGACTTGTCCTCCAGAAGAAGGTCCAGCTCCCTGCCCTTGCTTCCTTGGGCAGGCCTTAGCCATGTGTCCTGTCTCACCACAGTGGAAACAGCCACCCATCTTCCTTTTCTTCTTCCTGCAGTCTTTGACCGGATGTGCAGGAATGCCACAGAAATTACACTTTCTCTTTTCACGGGGTTTGTTGTTCTTCCCGCCTTTCTTTGGATCAGCCTTCTTGTTCTGTGACCCTTCCCCCTTCATATCTTGAGGCACTTCTGCTTTTGCCTCATTCTTGCCCTTGTCTTCCTCGTTTAAGAGTGCCATGTCTACTAACCTTTCGTAAGTAGCCCCCATAGGTATGTGGGTCATAGCCAAGCTATGAAGTGGATCATTCAATCCTTTGACAAACACTACGCCATAGATGACCTATCTCAACGAAAACCCATGGTGTTGCTAGCTACAATGTTGCCATTGCTATGATGTTTTTTGTCTATTGCAACGCACGTTTCAATGTGTTACCATAGATATCAACATGTGTTGCAGTAGCCACGTGAATAAAATTAGTAATCCGCGTCAACAATATCCAACGGTCCAGATTAGTGATCCACATCAATCTAATTTCCTTCACCACAGCAGCGATCTTTTACCCAAATTTTCATTTTCCCGCTGTAAAATAATTCGCATTGTCTTCACTTGAGAAAATTGACCGAACTATCTTTCCCTAAATTTTCATTTTACCGCTAAAAAATAATAAAATAATTATCGTTGTTTTCACTTTTCCACTTTCAACCCTAAATCGTTCGAACCCTAAACTAAAATCCCAATTCATATCACAGGGAATCCCAATTCTTGTTGCCCTTCTTCTTCCCTAAATTCGCCTTCCTCTCAAAAAAAAACTCTTCTTCCTTCTCCTATCATTTTAGTTATCACTGCAGCAAAATTCGACGAGGCAACCACTAATTACGTTGTTCGCTACCAAATAAAGATCCGATTTTGCATGAAATTGCTTCGCTGTTGATCTACTTTCATTACCCTAAGGTACTGTAAACGAATTTTTTGATCTTAACTTACCTTTTTTCGATGATACATAGTGTTGTACTTCGTCAGTCTGTACATTCATTTTTTAGGCTAATCTGTTTTAGGCTTAACATGAAGGGATTCCCTAGCCATTTAAGTCTTTTTTTCCTCAAACCTACATCGTTAAATATGTTGTTTCACAAAAGTACTTCTTTGGGTTGTGCCTATCATTCCACCTTGTGAGCACAAGTAGAAATCGTAATTCTTTGGGTGTTAGATTTTGTTGTCCACCATACTGCCTGGTGGAACATTGTCCGGGGAATGGAGGTAGAATGTGACAATGCTTTTGAGCACAAAAGTTCGCCGGATAATGTTCCACTGGGCACTATGGGACAATGCCAAATTCAGAGAGGCACTTTCGCTCCCGAGGCCCTTAATCGTAAGTGTTTGTTTATTTAGCCTTGTTAGATGTCATATAGTACACAGTGCATTTATCATATCCACATTTATGCAATCTTTGTTGGTACTTATAAGAGTACACGTCAGTCACAAATTTGTTTTATGTTGATGTTTCAGGAATGTAATTGATGTTTCAGGACTGCGGATATCACTGAATATTGCATGATGCGGACATCAATTTCAACTTCAAATTCGTCAACAGCGGCTGCGAGAAAGAACTGCCACCACAATATCCCAGCAAAGTTGAGGACTGTAAAGGTGGGGTTGAATGCGGGGAAGAAGTTTTTTGGTTGCTCCATGTGGCCGGTAAGTATAAATTAGGTTTTTTTTTTTGTTGCGGATTTTACTCGAGAATTTAATGTATGTGCAGATTGGCGATTGCGGGTATTTTATGTGGCATGACGAAGTGTACGAAATCAACAACAATTCTGAATTGGATGATACTAGTGTTAAATTGATGGAAAAAGAAAAGACTATATTGCAATTGCTCATGGAAAAGAAGACAATTGAAGAAAAGCAATTGCTCATGGAAAAGACTATGTTATACTGATGCAAATGGAATTCAGTTATGAAACTCAGTTTGTGCTGAAAGGAAACTCAGTTATACTATGACCATACTTTGTGCTGAAATGCAATTCAGGCATGCATACCTCTTATTTTGTGCTGAAATGCAACTAATGTATGCAGGTGAAGGAGGCAGTGATGAGGATTTTCAAGAACTTTTGTTAATGAAGGCACTAGAGGTACGATGCAGTAGAGGCATTGAACGCATTGAAGGCTTGTGCTATATTTTGAAACTGTTTTAATTTTACATAAACATGAATTTAGGACTTGCTATGTGTTTGTTTTTGAAATGTTTGTAAAATTGAACTTAGTGGCTACGTTTTGTTATTTTGTAGTTGACTACGTACTAGTGTTCCTTGGTTAATTTGAAATAAAAAGTTCTTTGTAAATTTCAGTTTGATGTTATGTTGCCATATATATGATATAATGTTGCAGTATGTGATGTTAAATGTTGCCATAGCTATGATATAGTGTTGCCATTGGGTGGCAAAATTGTTGTTATAAATTTATGCATGTGGGCCCCACAACTGGATTCCGTGGACCCGGGCTACAGATTTTCGTGGCGATTCCGTAAACACGGGTCATAGATTATAGTGGGTCCCACATTTTTGTAAATTTAGTACATGCGGCAACAACTGTGCTGATGTTGCCTTAGGATCGAAAATGTGTTGCCTTTGACTCTAAGGCAACGCGGCAAAAGGCAACCCCAAAAAAGTGTTGCCACAGATCATTTTTTGCCTGCAACAACACTATTTGGCACCTACTGCATCATTTCTCTGGGGTTGGCGTAGGCCATATATGGCGTAGTGAAAACAGAGAGCCTTCTTATGGGGAGTATTCACTAAGTCCAGTCCAAATCGAGCCAGCTGATTGAATTGATTGACATACTTCTTGACCGTCATACTTCCTTGCTTAAGAGATAAGAACTTTTCCAGCTATAGACTTCGTTCAGCTTGTGAGAGGAATTTCATCTCAAACCTTATCCTGAAATCCATCCATGTGTCAACAGGTCTTTCAGCGTTAGTGACTTCCCACCAATA
Source organism: Allium sativum (assembly GCA_030737875.1). Classification (NCBI taxonomy): domain Eukaryota; kingdom Viridiplantae; phylum Streptophyta; class Magnoliopsida; order Asparagales; family Amaryllidaceae; genus Allium; species Allium sativum. Next base: position 664,408,535 of record CM060919.1, read on the forward strand.
CGAAGCTTTGTCTTTGAGCAACCATACTGCCAACTGTACCTTCTGCCTATCGTCCACCTTGAAGATAACGAACAGATCCTCAGTTTCTTTGAGCTAGTTCCTCACTTCTACGAATGATTCAGTTCCCTTGAAATCCTTTCCACCCATGGCCCTAAAATCTCTACAGATTTTTGAGAAAGCATTTGCACGAGGAGGAGGAGGAGGAGGAGGAGCCGCTACAGTTGAAGGAGGAATATCTGTCGGGCCTGCATCGTTGGCCCTAGCCTCTAAGTACCTCCTGAACCAGCCAGGTATTGGCACACCCTCTGGAAGGCTAAGATTCCCAGACATGCTGAAAATAAAAAGAAGAGATTCAAAATGAGGAAACAAAGGATAGTGCTAGTGGCTTTTGGGGAATAGCCTTTAAATAAAACAAGACTTTTCTTGAAAAAATGCTTCTTTGTAAACGGTTTTGAAAATAGTTTTAGAAGGTTTTAAAAACTTTTGGCTAGTCTGGTAACCTTCTGCTCTGATACCAAGTGTAACACCCCACCTCCGCTAGGGTCACTCACAAAGGGAATGCACTAGTTTTGGAGGAGCGTTATCCAGGTAAACAAACACAGAAATATGACAAGACATAACATAAATAAAACAGCGGAAGAATCAAAAGCTAAATTTCATTACTTTCAAAAAGAGTCAAAACCTTTTACATCCAAAGTACCAACTAGCATTTTCCACTACAACAAGTTTTGCCTTGAATAAATAAAGAAGCATAAGACTTAAAACAACAAAATTAGCTTAATTCCCCAAAGGTAGCAGAAATGCAGCCATAGCATAGCTTAAGATCAAACTGTACATGAGCTGAACCGAAAGCAAGAGAAATCCAAGCTAAGTGCTAGAGTTTCCTCCCTAAGAACCTAGGGGGGAAACGAAAGAAAAAGAGGTGAAAGAAAACGGGTCAGTCATAACGACTGGTAAGTCCTAGTGACTTTCAGCATAAAAACAGGTAAAGGTAACATGACATATATAAACTGAAAGTAAACATAAGGATGCTGTCAAGATGGGCAAGATAGACTAAGATAACATGATAAATCAAGTATAAATCAAGTATAGCAACGCATGTTCAAGATTTGCTGCACCAACTGTACTAGTATCCCAAACCCATGTCATATATTAACCATGAAATGATCCCTTGGACCAATATCACGAAATGACCCATTTTGGGGTCCTATGGAATGATCCATTAATCGATCGGCTCCCTACAAGTTCTAGCTCGTCGTGTGTCTGTGTCATACGGCCCTATCACGAATGCAGTCACCTATGCTAGGTCCACCATAGGGTGTATCAAGCCCTAGGGTGCCAACCACCGACACGAATCAAGCACGCACAGTGTAAACCTACTGATGCCCAATGCCTGCTTTTTCAACTCCGGACTACGTGCACGACCATAGTCCGCTTGAATCTACACTGGCGCACCAACTCAGCCGTCGTTCTGGTCGCTTACAATCAGCCCAGTAATCGTGCCCCAGCCTACCTAGTTCCAGGGTACCATGATACATCTAAGTGGGTTACTGCTGAAATGGACCGCGTAACTAGGTTTTCCGTCCAACAGGTTAAGTGTTGTCATTTAAATTCGTGACTTAACCCTTATCAATCTAGCATGTCAAGTTGGTTAAGTGTTGTCTTTCATGTTCATGACTTAACCCTATCATGTGGCATTAATTCATTAATGCACCCCAAACTTTCACATCAGACCTGTTGTTGTGGTCACTGGATAAGCCGGGCGGTTCTGGGCAGATTTACACCACAACTCAGTCTGACCTCGGGTTCCAAGCGTGATATGACCAACTACCCACATTGGATCCTATTGTTTGTAGTAACTGGATTTGCTGGGCGGTTCCGGGCAGAATTACACTGCAAACTCAACCCAACCTCGAGTTGGCCATTTTCAAGTTCATTCTAGTGTCATGTCCATGTTCAAATTTCATGTCAAGTTTCATGGAAAGTTTCATGTCAAGTTTCATGTTTCAACTTATGCCTATTATCAAGTTCATGATTCATGTTCATAACCAATTCATGTTTTTCCTAATCTACCCAAATCGTATTCCCATCGCATGTAAACGTGAATCGATCTAAATTACAAGTAAATCCAAATCCAGAATTATAGGGAATAACATCAAAACTATGATAGGCAAAAAGGGCGAGCATAAAGTTATAAAAGGGACTACAAGACTAGCATGATATAACTTGAGATAATTGGTTGCAACATCACTGGCATATAGAAAATAATAGGATTTCAAGTCTAGCATAATAAGGCAATAGTCATGGCATAAGGTGATAGTCCCAAACTAGTAAATAATAGACTGATTCAACATCACAGGCTTGATAATGTTATGGACATGAAAGAGTTTGATTTACAACATGAATAGGTCCAAACTGAATTCATAGAAATATTCCCAAATGTCAAGATCCAAGGTGGAAACTAGAATAGACGTGAATCGATTATATACTTAAGTCTAGAAACTAGTCGTCGAATTGTTGAATCGTTGAATCTCGATTTGATTGTAGCAGGAAATCCCCAATATGCAATTCCTAGCCGTAGTCTTCAAGAAATAGTCTTCGTGTTTTATTTTAATTTATTTATTTTTAATTTAATTTTGAAGAAGAAGAAGAAGCCATGTACATCAAGAATTTGTGCAGCATAAGGTTAGAGAAGAATGGTGTAAAGAGAATGAGGCTAGGGGGATGTTTATATAGGATTAGGCGGATGAATCTAGAGTGAAAGCGAGACCAAAAACATCAGAATGAATCCAGGCTCAAAACTGGGTTTTGGCACCAGGTCGACCCCCAGGTCGACCATAGAGTCGTCCTGGCCCCTGGGAGGTCGACCATAGTGTCGACCCCTAGGTCGACCTGGTCCTGGGCGGGAAAATTCCCGCCCAGTCTGCGTTGGGGTTTTTATTCGAATTTCGAATTCGAATTTCGAGCTGTTTTCGATTTTGAAAATTCCTGAAACTTCGGAGGGTCATATCTCCCTCATACGCAATCCCTTTTTTGAAAACTCGGATTCATTTCCAAGCAGAATTTTAAGACGAATGCAATGGCGCAACCCATTCCCCTTGATTCTTATTTTAAAATTTAATTCTGCCTTGATTTATGATTTTAACATGTTATTAAAATACGGGTTGTTACAATATATCATTACCTGATCTGGAGAAATAAAATGCCTTGGTTGTTGCTTATTTTTGTATGCTATCGGTTCGGTCGGCTGGCCCTTAACCATTGGTAATGATATATTCGGTCCACTCAATCTGAATGAGTGACCGGTCATGTTTAGCCTGGGTTGCAAAATGTTCTTGCTGAACACCAGTGTATTTTCTTCGTAGGTACACTAATCAGAAGGTGGTCTCATACCTTGCCGTAGTTGGAATTGATTCTCCAACAAGAGCCCCATGGTTTTTAATTTTATACTATTTATGTAGAGCGTGAGATGCAAGTGTTCTGCTATTTGGTTATTTATTTGATAGATACTATTATGATATCACCAGATTTTCATATCAAAAATATTTTGTGTTATAGTAAGGTAAAACCTTCCATGTTTATGTGTGGGCTGGACTTACTATTATACTTTTGTTTCCAAAGGATTTTCTAAACTTAAGCAACTTGGATGAAACCCTTAAACTTAGTGAGTTTACTCACACTGGTTCACCAGACTGATCCGTGGCATTTGCAATGCTCGGGTCAGACCGAGTTTTATAGGTCCTGGTTTAAGATGCTACGAGTTTCAGAAGACGAGCTGGAGGAGTTCAGACGTATGGTTTAATATTTCGCTGTGTGATATTGTAACGTCCCGGATTTTTGAACGTTAATTACGAATATTTAAATCTGTTTAAATATTGATTTGGTAATATTAATGGATTTTATATTGAATTTATTTAATAGAAACGAATTTTCATTCATACTGGAACGTCAAGACGTATCAACACGTCCATTCTTTTCATGTTTGAAGTTCAGGTGTGTCGGTGTAAATTTTACGGTCGACACATAAGAATGATACCATAATAAAAATAAAAAACAGACCAACCTATACATATTTTTTGTATAACAACCTATATTCTAAAACAAAGGTAGTCGAAGATATCCGAAGAACCTGCATGTTCTTAAACCCGTATTATAGCCATTGGTGTAGTTGCATGTCCAAATCTTTTGTAAAATAAATATTTGGGTTTATCAAGATAAATACATGAGGAAAAAAGGGCTATTCTTCTAATGTATGACATTTTACTTACTCAAAGAAACTAACATGGTTTATAACTAAGACCCCGAGTCGCATACTTGACATTATTAAATTTATATATTGTACTACTTATTTCATTATTCAATACAACACCAAGTTTCATTCCATTAGCAAGCTATATATTTCTAGATTCTGATTTCATGTCGCAGCCACTACTACTGACGAGCTAGAAACTAGTAATGTGCAAACTATATATATATAATCATGGATGACTATATAAGGAAGCTCCGTTTAAAATAGATTATTACGAACAGTTGTTCACAGTTACAATGATTTCATTGTCTCCAATTTGGCAAGGGTATAAACTTATAATCACATACTGAGTTGATATAATAGTTGACAAGGACTGTATAATTTTGATAGAACAACACATGCTACCCTAATGAAAGCTCAAAGCAGCCTTTCAAAGCTTCATTTCAGCCGACTAGACCAGATGTATAGACCTAAGGACAATGAAGCCGCTAGGATTAAATGAACATATATATACTGCTAGCTTGTTTAGTCTCATCAAATTTAAACATATATATGTCTTATTTTATTCCTCAAGGTCTTCCTTGTTCGCTAGTATCCTTCATCCTGTAAGGCGGCTTCTTTTGGGACAAGTAGTAGAATGTATGCTTGTATGTTCATGTCTTCATTTCTTATATTCTTTAATTGAAACCTACCCATTTCTTCAATCTTAAGAAAATATACCCAAGATTTACGGTACGTGCAGGCCATTTCTGAGATACAGCCGTGTCTCCTCTTTTCTGTAAATGTGAAAACTGGCTGCAAACCTACCGTATATAAGCAAGCTGACCTAGATGAGATTTATTTCAGAACAATTAATCCACACACAGCTGCTTCTTTGTTTTCTCTATCAAAACGTACAGATAGCCCATGTTTTTCTTTTCTTTTTCGATGTAAGACACTGTGAACGCCTACCTATTTTATTTTGAAACGCAGCTTAACTACGCCAATCTTCTGATATGTTTAATCAACTTCAGCCATCCCCTCTTTTTTTTCAACAGACTGAATGCATGTTGTTTAATCCTGTATAACCTATTGAAATTTAAAAATTGGATATGTATGCCTACCTTAATATAGCAAGTATGCACATGCAAGATTTCACAGTTGTATTGATCTGACTCTTCGAGTTTTCACTCCATATGAATATTTAGCATGCGTCAAGAGCCGACCTAAATAGCTATAGGTGACACAGCTAATGCATGATGGACGTTGATCTTATCTGTTATGCCCTTGTACCTATATATACACATTAGCTTCATTTCGTTTCTTCCACGAATATTCTTCCTCCAGAATAAATATATCTCCTCTTTGCCATTATAATAATCACGCGAATCCAGCGCAAGTTTTCTTTTTGGTGATGTTTTTTACTATCGATAATCCCATATTTCTAGTTATGGTGAATAGCGGTATATATAAACGTTGGCGGTAACTGTCGATATGACTGTACGTAAATGGGAAGGGAAAAAACAGTATGTGGTGGGGGGGAAGTGGATACAGGGGAGTATTATTTTAGAAAACAAGAACTGTATTTTGGATTGCGCGGTGTACATGAAGCGCGTGGGGTAGTTTGCGTGGAGTATCAGCTGGCATGGGTCTTGTTTGAAGTAAAGGTGGTCACTCTGTTTCAAAAAGAAAAACAACGAAAGAAGAAGTGCGGAAGATGTAAAGTAGCAGGAGAAGAGAAAAACGAAAAAGGGTAAGAAAGAAGATGCACTGGACTGGAAGGGAATAATGTGCATGGGGCATGGGAATAAACAAAGTGGAAAGGATTTCTAAGGGGCATAAAGGGTGTAGAAAAATATAAAGTGGAGAAAATGGGTTAAGTGAAGCAAAAGAGTATGGTAGAAAATGTTTAAGGGGGAGGAAATGGGGTTTAAAATAAAAATACAGGGAAAATGAATTTGTTGTTTCAGCTGGGAAGTTGCGTGAGCCATTGGGGATGGACGGAGGCGGTACCGAGAGTCTGGGGATGGTCTGTCCAGTGAGCGACTTACTGGAGACGTGCAGAGCATTGGAGGAAACTACGGCGTGCATGGACCGGTTTTGTTCAACGGGAAGAAGGGGTGAGAGGGGCTGTTGAAATGGCGGTTTCAGAATAAACAAAGGTGAAGGTGATGAACAGTTCTATTCTATAACACGTGGTGCCTAGTTATAATCATATTTTTCCTAATCCAGTTTAACTATCTAATTATTTGTAATATAAATATGGCCGATCACAGTAAAAGTACCTCACCTATTTAATATCAGTACATGGCCAAATCACCAATTAAATAGCATGGAAGATGATTTTGTGCCTTTTTATATGCCATAGTTTTACCATATAGTTTTAAAAACAATAAACATGTTTTTTACAAATTTGAACGCTTGAGTAGGGACTTCATATTTAATATAAATATGATGATCTTCTTAGAATCTAAAAGAAACTACCATTCACACCTGAAGTTCCACTTTTACAAAACAAAAGACAAAGGTGTGAACTTCCCTTTTTATTGCAGTGCAGTATAAAAAGAATTTTTATCACTAGTTTTTTTTTTCATTTTTAACTTTAATTTTAACACTCCTAGGTATCTAGTATCGAACTGTATGAGTATTGAAACAGTCATGACCTAGGAGAAAGATTGTATATTTTGCCTAGTACATATAGCGTACATGGGATGATTTCTGCATGAGCCCAAGTAAGCAAGCAAGTGATTTTAACATGTCCTGAATCATCTTTAGATGTTAATTTATTCAGCCTGGGGTGTATTCGAACATGCCTAATCAAAAATTGAAATGTGTACCGAACCGAGATTACCATATAACGTATATTAGAATTAGAAATTTAAATTATTATTTAAATCTTAATAATATTGATTTAAACAAAGCGAATATTACATTATGTATTTATCTTTTCCATACAGCAACGGAATTAGATGAAACCCGAAATGTTGAAACCATACTGGCGAACGCTTCAGTTTGGAGCTAGTTTGGATGCATTTGGAATTGACTGAAACTAACCGGTTTGACAGCGAATGAAATCAAGGTGAGTTTAACTCACTCAGTTTATCCCGTTTATATTTTACATAAACCGGGTTTTAATCTTATGTGCAGTGTTTGCTAATGATTGATGTTCGGATGACTATTTGCATGTATGCTGAATATTTTTAATATTCATTGGTTAAATTAAATGTTTGTTTAATTTAATTGAATTAAATCGTTATTTTAATTTTTAACGATTAGATTTTGAACGAGGTAACTTAACTGGTTGGATATGTTTATAATAATATAAATGTATTAAATAAATAATGGAATGCTTGATTGATTGTTATAAATTGTTTATTGACTATTATTGTTTGAACTGTTTATATCTGTTTATCGTGATAAATAAATATATTATCGTAATAAATTTGAGGTAACCTATTTTTATGTAGGAAATGACAGGTTGGAGGAATCCAACTAGATTTCGTAAATATGTGGTTCATTTATATGAACTGTTTAATTAATCTGATTGTTGATTGTTGGAACCAAATTCCACACTTGGTTGAGTAATTATTGGTAGATGGCCTATAAATGAATCGTTTTATAGAGATTTGATTTACCATCAGGTAAATCAATAGAAAGAAAGTTATAAAATTTGTTTTATAACTAAAGACAGCTTTTGAAATCTATTTTATATAGATTATTTTTAAATGAATTTATTAGAAGAAATTAATAATTATATTTATCTTGTAATTAGAAAACGAGTATATAAACAAGATTCGTATGTTAATGAGTTTTGTAAGCAAATGAGCGGCGATTAAACAAAAGGTTAAGAGTTGAATTAATTGTTTTCAATAAACAATTATATGGGATTATTTATTTAAGTTGTTAATTAAATCAAATGAAATTATTTAATTTTATTTATTTAAAAGAAATAACTGTGGAAATGGTTAACGAAGTAACATTGATTGAAGATGACCAAGATTGATTATTAAAAATTATTATTTGGTTGTTAATTATTATTGAAGTTAAGTGTCATTTTAAAATAACCCTTTAAGAAATATTAATTATTTTATTAATTATTGATTATGAAGTAAACTATTCGATATAAAGGATGTTAGACAATTAACGAGCAGTTGACCAGTAAACGAAATTTTTAAAAGTATAATATTGATATGAATTCATAAAGTGGCTCGATAGACAAGATTTGAATATATAATAGTGTTTTCAAATGAAACCAAGTTGTGTTAACATATCGAGTCCAGATTTATATAAGAAGAACAATATTAATTTTTAAGGGAAACCAAGTTGAGATGGAAATGGTGAAAAAGGGAATTAGTTGAGTAGGACCATGTTTATAATAAAAAAGAATTTTAATAAGTTTTACTCACATTTATATGAGTTAGATTTTGATTTATTCCCTAAAAGGGTATCTATAAAAAGGAAAGTTTAAAACAAGATTAATATGATTTAAAATTGAACGAAATATTTAGAGGATGGAAATTGATTACTAAAGTAAAGACCTAACGATAATACCTAAGGATAAGTATTTTAGATATGAAATGAAGTTATTTAAATCAAAACTAAGATAGGCGGTTTTTGAAAAGGGATTCTATTGTAAATGGAAGCATTGGAATAGTTATTGGAATTTGAGATTTCGTAAATAAACTTCTATCTATTCCGAAGATAAGAATGTTGTCGATTCAAGGTTTGAGAGGTAAATAAAATACCCTAACTTGAACGACTTTATGATTATTCGAGGGTGATAATAGTTTAAATGCGAGGGTAGTTGAGGAAGTTAAAATTAATATTTCTTTGTACGATATTATAAACTATAATTCAAAGAATTATAAGTTGAATAAATTGATTGAAATTGTGGTATTCAAAATGTTGGGAGGATTTAGAAATTAAATTAACAAATGTTTAACTAAAAAGGCCAAGTGACGCCATATACCGAACCAGTGAATCCACTTTATTTTTCTATGAATAATGGTTGTTCATTTTGATATTTAAATCACCAACTATCAAAATATGGCCAAATCGATTGTTGGTATGGAGAGACCGGGATCAAATTTATATTCAAAAACTATTTCGACCAGGAAATACGTAAATGATAAAGATATCATAAAATGGTAGAGATGGAGCAACGAAGACCGTGGGTCTCCATGAGCGGAAGAACTACTCGTTGGATTTCTAAGGGTAGCTCCTGAAGGTATTCTGACTTGTGATTCTGTCATGATTGGAATCTTCAGATTTGCAAAGACTACTCGCTGCTAATCCTTAGGGTGATTCCTAGGATGCAGTAGGAGGGTGCCTTCGGTTCATCCTGTTCGTGGATGACTTGTATGGATAAGTGTCTGACATAGTATTTCCAGATGGTCACGTACATTGATTTCTTCAAACATGTCCAGTGTATTTTTGAGGACGTCAATTAGTGATTTAACGGATCTGACGATGTGGCATTCAAAGTTGGATGTGCTGATCTGAAAAGGGCATTTTGAACCTCAAGCCTCATCAACTGGGAAATGAAAAAAATCGGGCAGGCAGCATGGCTATGTGGGTCGCTCCCATTAGGGTGTATAATCACCTATATAAAGAAAATCCATTTGCTTCTTTAATCTATTCGATGCTGTCCCTTTCCGGAAACGGTTGCTGATCCCAACTTTTGGTGATATACATTCGATACACTCAAGCGGAATGAGTGATCGGTCATGTATGGGCCGGGTTGTAAGACATTCTTGTTGGACCTAATGTATTCCCCTCTAGAGATACACTTTCATCAGGTGGTTCCATACCTTGTCATAGTTGGAATCCAATCTCTAATAAGAGCCCGCGGTTTTGATTGTACACTATATATGTGGAGCTGAGATGCAAGCGTTCTGCGAGATTGATATTTATTTGTATTTAGACACTATTATAATATCATGATAGGATACGATTTCAAAACTGTTTTGGGTTATAGTAAGGTAAAAATCGCCCATGTTTATGCATGGGCTAGTCTTACTATTATCTTTTTCTTTCAAAAGGATTTTGAACTTTAAAATCAATATGGATGTTATATAAACTTAGTGGGTTTCTCACTCTAGTTCACCAGACTGACCTGGTGTTTGTAATGCTCGGGTTAGACCGGGTTGTGCAGGTTCAGGCTATTGAATGCTGTAAAGTCCAGAGACGGGCTGAAGGAGTACAGATGTATGATGTTATATAGCTATTATTCTGCTATGTGTTGTGTATGAGGATAGGTTATTATAACTGTCCAGGTGTCTTGATGTACTCTGATGATTGTAAGTTTTATTTCAAACTCTCAATAAAAGTTATTTCTATATTATATTTTGTTCCGCTGCGATGTGAGAATCTATGTTGTTTTGATTCTACTTTTTCTTCTATTCTTATATTTCTTTCTTTCTTATCTCACCCTCTAAATTCTCTCTGTTGGCGTCTGGGTTTCCAATTGATTTTGGGTTGGACTGGTGTCGTTTAATGAGCTCAAACGACACCGGAAACTTAGGTCGTTACATTTGGTATCAGAGCTATTAGTTAAGTAGTAACCTTGGCTCTGTGGCGTAACTCGATAGAGATAGGTTTAGCAAAACCCTAGATTGAGTTTTAGTGTATAGACGAGAGAGCGTATTTGAAAATTTTATATAAAAAATGTTTTATATTGTGTTATTTGATTGGTTCGATCTTGAACTAGCAAATGACACGATATTATTTTATAAAGAGGGTAAATGAAATAATTTTACCCAAAATTTTATTTTTATATAGAAAAGGAAATAATTTTCTATAGTATAGTAATATTGGTTGTTTGGTTGTATTTCTTGATTTGATTGGAATTCAAATTGATTTATGAAATGAGATTGAGCTGATTGGGAAAATCAAATTGAACTGGACATGGAAATGGAACTCAAGATGATTAATTTAAGAAATGGAATTGAATAATATAAATTTAGGATTTGAAAATCAAATGGATGATAATGTAAATCAATCGAATATTAATCAAGTGATATTAATATGTGTTAAACCAAAGTGAGTGCAGATCAGTAAGCATCATTGTTGGATGTCGTTCAAATGATATGGTTGATTGTTATTTGGATGTTATATTAGCTGGATAAAATTCAACAAACAGGTCAACAAAGAAGATGAATGTGTTAAAACTAAATCCCAGTATAATGAATTGAAAATAAAATCACTTATGGAATAAGAACCTGTGTTTGTTATTTGCATTGTAAATTGAGCAGATGCAGATTCCAGAAGGCTATAGAGTTGATTTGATTGGAAATACATATTGGAAAATGAAGAGCTGTTAGTTGATTAGCTTCGAAATTAGAATTGAGTTGCCCGACAAATAGGTAAACCTTAACACATTGATTGGAATGATTGATTTTATACCCTTGAGTTGGGTAGTCATTTGGCTTTTGGTTTTGTTTTGGAAAAGTTGGGGCCCATAGTGACAGTTATAGTTATTCTGATCTAGCCATGCAGAGTAGGTGCTGGCAAAATTTTCGAAAATTTTAAAGAGTTTGAATTCGTTTGGATAATCATTTAAGAATAATTATTTTAAAATGATTGGGTTTAGAGCATTCTTTTTACCTTGTAATTTCGGGGACAAAATTCTTTTAAGGAGGAATGTAACGTCCCGGATTTTTGAACATTAATTACAAATATTTAAATCTGTTTCAAATATTGATTTGGTAAAATTAGTGGATTTTATATTGAATTTATTTAATCAAAACGAATTTCCATTCAGACTGGAACATCAAGACATATCGACACATCCATTCTTATCGCGTTAGAAGTTTGGGTGCGTCGCTGTAAATTTTACGGTCGACACATAAGAACGATACCAAAATAAAATAAAACAACAGACCAATCTATACATATAGTTTGTATAACAACCTATATTTTAAAAAAGGTAGCCGAAGATATCCGAAGAACCCGCATGTTCTTAAACCCGTATTAAAGCCATTGGTGTAGTAGCGTGTCCAAATCTTTTGGAAAATAAATATTTGGGTTTATCAAGATAAATACATAAGAAAAAAGGGCTATTCTCCTAACAGACGACATTTTACTTACTCAAGGAAACTAACATGGTTTATAACCAAGACCCCAAGTCACATACTTGATATTATTAAATTTAGTTGTTTAAACGTGTATTGTACTACTTAGCTCATTATTCAATACAACACTAAGTTTCATTCCATTAGCAAACTATATGTTTCTAGATTCTGATTTCATGTCGCAGCTACTAATACTGATGTGCTAGAAACCAGTAATGTGCAAACTATATATATATATATAATCATGGACGACTATATAAGGAAGCTTCATTTAAAATAGAATATTACGGAGAGTTGTTCACAGTTAGCCTGATTTTATTGTCTCCAATTAGGTAAGGGTAGAAATTTATAATCATATACTGGGTTGATATAATTGTTGATAAGGACTGTATAATTTTGATAAAACATCACATGCTACCCTAATGAAAACTCAATATAGCCTTTCAAAGCTTCACTTCAGGCCGACCAGACCAAATGTACAGACCTAAGGACAATGAGCCGCTAGGATTAAATAAATATATATTGCTAGCTTGTTTAGTCTCATCAAATTTAAACATATATGTGTCTTATTTTATTCTTTAAGGCCTTCCTTGTAACACCCCGAAAATTCTATAACTGTGAAATTCATGAATTAAAGTATAATCAAATTCAAATCAAAGAACTAAGGGAAACGGGATACGCCATTGCGTTCGTCTCGGAAAAATACGCGAAATAGAGTCCGAGTTTTCGAAAAACGGAGTCCGTATGAAGAAGATATGGCCTTCGGAAGTTTTGAATTAAATTTAAAATTCAAACAGAATAAAATAATAATTTGGAATGGGGCCCAATGGGCCAGGCGGATAAAACACCCGCCTAGCCACCCAGGTCGACTGGGCTGTCGACCTGGGCTACCCATGTCGACAGGGCTGTCGACAGCCCTGTCGACAGGGGTGTCGACCTGGTCGAGCCCAGTCAACCTGGCTGGCCAGGTCTGTGTTTGGTCGAATTTCTGTGGTCTGCTTTGTCATTAGGGCTAGGTGGCGGGTTTTTATTGGTCTCTCTTCCTAATGAATGGCTATGATCTAACCTAGCAACATCAATGGTCCTAATCAATTCCTAACCTCTATATAAACAACCCTAGACTAAACCCTAATCTATTCATTCAAAATAAGATTATGGCCGCCATGTTGCTAAGGAACGACAAAGAGTAGCCGCCAACTAAAGAGAGGATTAGGGAGAAAGTTCTAAGGCCTAAAGCAATTCAAGCAACCTAAAGCTAATCAATTCAACAAAGGAATTTGCGTCTTCAATCCCTAAACTAGAGAATTCATCAAACCATTGTAAGTAGAGTATTACTTTGGTATTAATAAACAACTGTGTTGATGTGTATGCTTGAATTGTGGCAATGGAAGTAATTCATATTTGTGCAAAATTATGTTATTCATTATAAAGAACTACATGCGGTAGTTCTATGCAAGTATACGTTTGGAATATTGCGCAAATTGTGTAATCTATATTGAGGCTACATGTATGTAGTTAATTGAAATTCATGCAAGTTTGGGGCTTTGTTATTATGCCATTATGATGTATATTTTTGTGCATAAATCATTTTGCAAGTAATTGAAACAAGTTTGGTTATTATAGTTCATATGAAACTATGTGGAATTTTGACACCATAATCCATGTATTAAGTCATACTTTTGCAAACTTATGAATATGGCTAGGAATGATATTTGGCATAATTGAAATCCGTTATTAAGTCTATCTTGTTTCAAAGGATTATATGATGACATGGCTAGGTTGGACTCAAAAATCCTTTTTTTGCAAGTTTAAAACAAACACCATGTTTAGGAATATTTATGCATAAGTATGTTTATACCATCGTTATGTGATTAGGCTTAAAATCATGATTAAGTTGAATTATGCTATGTTCATGCTAGAAGTATTTATGCCATGCTTATGTTTGACCATATGCCATGCCTATGCTAGAAGTATTTTATGCCATGCTTATGTTTGACAATATGCCATGCCTATGCAAGAAGTATTTTATGCCATGCTTATGTTTGACAATATGCCATGTTTATGCTAGAAATATTTAGGCCATGCTTATGTTTGACATTATGCCTAAATAAGAATATAGGTTCATGTTGTAGTTAAACCTATGCAAGTTTACATGCCTTGATTTATGTCACCTATGTTTTATAACCAAAATACATGTCACCACTATGCAAGTACACCAATTTCTATTATGTATTTTCCAACGTCATATGCAAGTTCATGCGCTCACTTTCCCCTCTTTGTGTATACGCCATAAGCCTCCCCTTTTCGCATGGCTAAATTGGGCTTTAAAAGGCTAAGCCCAATATATATGAATGAACGTGTAAAACGGGGGAAAATAACGTTGGGTTAAAATTAATTAATGAATGAAAATATAAAATAGAAGGGCCCAAATTCAAGTATGGGTTGGGCCCATGATTGGTGTAACCTTTACACCATGAACTTAATAATGGGCCGCAAATATTTACATATAAGAAATAAAGAAGAATGACAAAATATGTAAATATAGAAAAGACGATGTGTTTAACCCGAGGTTGGATTGAGTTGTGATGTAAACCTGCCCGGAACCGCCCGGCTGTCCAGTAGTCACAACAATACCTATCCAATGTGGGAGGTTAAACATGGAGCCCAGCAAGGACCCGAGGTTAGACTGAGTTGTGGCGTAAGACTGCCCGGAACCAACCGGCAACAGGCAGCCACAACAATACCTGTCTAATGTGAGAGGTCAGGGCCTTAATAAGACAATTAAGGCTGAGTCAGGATTGTTAGGATTAAGTGAACTAAAGACTTAATCAAAATGGAACATGCTAAACTAAACGGACTGGTGGGGTTAGGTTAGGAAACACTTAACCAACTTAGCATGTTGGCTAGAGATAGAAAACCTAGTAACGGGGGACCCTTTTCAGCAGTAACCCTAGAAGGTGTATCAGGATACCCTGAAACTAGGCAGGGTGGGGCACGATTACTGGGCTGATTGTAAGAGGTCAAATCGACGGCGGTGGTGTAGCAGTGTAGGTTCTAACGGTGTGCGGGCGTGCACGCACTCTGGCGCAGAAAAATAAAGCACTGGACACCAGTAGCATACCTTTGCACTCTAAGGTTGTGTCGGGTTGCCACTATGGGACTTGATACACCCCATGGTGGGACCAGCATAGGTAACTACAGACATCGGGGGCCGTAAGACACATGTAACTATGCGAGTAGGAGCCGATCATCGTAGAATGGATCACATCACCCTGATTTTGGGGTGCAAATTGGAAACTAGTTTATATGGGTTCAGAGATTAACATGGGGTACGATAGTATATTCGACCCTAGACAACTTAACCAAGTTTATAATGTTGCCCACTTCCTGTTTTACTTATCATACCCAGTTCTTTATTCATAGACAAAGTAGTACTAGACTTACTCAGGCTTTATGTCTGACTCTATTTTTCTTTCGTCTTCTTTCTTCCGTTCCCCCCCCCAGGTCCTCAGGGAGGGAACACAGCAGCTTGACCTACCTCAACATCCAGCTTGAAGAAGAGAAATGTATTGCTTGGACTTTCCTGTTTTGAACTATGGCTTTGGACAATCCACTATGGGGCTTGGCAGTTTGTCTATGTTTTATTTATGCTTCTTTAAAAATAATGTACTCAAGACAGATTATGAAGTGTTATGTTATGTTTTTGGAAAGGATGTTGTTGTAACACGTATTTGACTTTATGAAATAAAGTTTGTTGTTCTTCCGCTGTTTACAAATATGTGTTATTATATCTGTCTTGTATATCTGTGACTTGTACTTATAAACCTCCACCAAAGTTAGGGCATTCCCTTTGAGAGTGACCCTAACGGAGGTGGGGTGTTTCACTTGGTATCAGAGCATAGGTTTACCAGATAAGATAAAAAGTTTTGAAAAATTATTTTCAAAAAGGAAATTTAAAGAAGCATTTTTAAAAAGAAAAATATTATTTTATTCTAAAAAAGGCAAAGTCCACTCCCCAAAGCCATAGGTATTATCTCTTATCCTTCGTTTTGAATCTATCCTTTTTGTTTCAGCATGTCCCAAGAACTTAACTTGCCGGAAGGGGTACCAATACCTGGTTGGTTTAGACGATTCTTAGAAGCTAGGGCCACTCAGCGAGGTCCTACCGTTCCTCCTCCTCCAGCTGAAGGGAATCATCCAGCCGCAGCAGCACCTTTTCCTCCACCTCCTCCACGGGGAAACACATTCGCTAAGATATGTAAAGATTTTAAAGCTATGGGAGGAAGGGATTTCCATGGAACTGAGTCCTTCGTAGCAGCTAGGAATTGGCTGAAAGAAACGGAGGACCTATTCATCATCTTTGAGGTAGAAGACAGACAAAAAGTGCAATTGGCAGTATGGCTATTGAAGGGCGAGGCTTCCTACTGGTGGGAAGTCACTAATGCTGAAAGACCAGTGGAGACATGGGAGGACTTTAGGGCAAGGTTTGAGACCAAATTTCTCTCAGATGCGGAAAGAAGTTTGCAGTTGGAAAAATTCTTATTTCTTAAGCAAGGGGACAAGACAGTCAGAGAGTATGTAAATCAGTTCGATGAGCTGGCTAGGTTTGGGCTTGACCTAGTCAACACCCCGCATAAGAAGGCTCTCCGTTTCGTCAAGGGGTTAAATGAGCCATTACATAGTTTGGCCATGACCCATATACCCATGGGAGCCACGTATGAAAGATTGGTGCAAATGGCATTGCTGAATGAAGAGGATAAGGGCAAGAAGGAGACAAAGGCAGAAAGCTCTCAAGGGAAGAAAGAGGGTTTGCAGCCTAAGAAGACAGACTTTAAGAAGGGCGGAAAAGGCAACAAAGAGAAGAGGAAGTGTAATTTCTGTGGCAAAGTGGGGCACTTGGTAAAGGACTGCCGGAAGAAGAAAGCCAAGGAGAATGGTGGGTGCTTTTCGTGCGGTCAGACAGGCCACAGGGCTAAGGACTGCCCAAGGAAATGAGGACAGGGGCAGGGCACTGGATCCACCCCAGGGGCACAGGTTCATGTGCTAGAAGCGCCACCATTGCAACAGCGAGGTATAAATACTTCTGTAGAAAGTGTAGTTTATCTTTATGATCACCCCGTTCGCACTTTGTTTGATTCTGGCGCATCACACTCCTTTATCTCGTCTGCTTTAGTAGAATCTCTGCACCTAAAAACTAGTATGGTAGAGGACCCCTTAATTGTTTCAAACCCAATTGGGGGCCCAGCTCATTTGTCTATGATCTGTTTGGATTTGAAAATTTCTATCCTAAGTGTTGAATTCCTATGTAGTGCCTTTGTTTTGGGCTTTTCGGGGTATGGTTTGATTTTGGGTATGGATTGGCTATCCAGTAATGGGGCCGTCCTTGATTGTGAGAAAAGGGTTGTTAGGCTCCTAACCCAGCTCGGTAATACTTTGGAAATTTCTTGTAATCCCTCGTATGCGGTTATGCTTAGTTATCTTGAATCGCTAGATGCCTCTGTTGAAAATTTGAAATCAGTTAGAGTGGTCCGGGAATATCCGGATGTCTTCGAAGAGGTGAAGGGCTTGCCTCCGAAGCGGGAAATAGACTTCCGCATATATCTTGTAGATAATGCAAAGCCCGTTGCGTTGCCCGTTAGACATATGGCTCCACGAGAAAGAAAAGAGCTCAGTAAACAGATTAAAGAGCTTCTAGAAAAGGGGTTCATTAGGAGGAGCATTTCAGAATGGGGCGCTCCAGTGGTGTTCGCTACAAAGGCGGATGGTTCACTCCGTCTATGTGTTGACTATAGGGAGCTCAACAAGCTAACGAAGAAGAATAGGCACCCTCTCCCTAGAATTGACGATTTATTTGACCAGCTTGTAGGAGCGTCCGTTTTCTCCCAACTCGATTTGGCAACCAGTTTTCATCAGCTTAGGGTGGCTGAAGATAGCATCGATAAAACAGCGTTTAGAACCCAGACGGCTTCTTTGAATGGCTTGTCATGCCTTTTGGCTTGACAAATGCACCTGCGTACTTCGTGGACCTGATGAGTAGGGTATTTAGAGATTTCCTCAACAAATTCGTAGTGGTCTTCGTAGATGATATCCTTATCTTCTCAAAGAGTGAAGAGGAACATGCTCAGCACTTAAGGGCAATCATGGAAACTTTGCGAGTCCATCAACTAAAAGCCAAGTTCTCCAAATGCCACTTTTGGAGAGAAGAGGTGAGGTTCCTTGGGCACATAGTATCCAAACAAGGGTTAGCGGTGGACCCTGCTAAGGTAGTGGCGGTACAAGATTGGAAGACACCAAGGAGTGCAACTGAGGTCCGAAGCTTTCTAGGACTAGCAGGTTTCTATCGAAAATTCATAAGGGATTTTGCGAAAATTTCAGCTCCGCTCACGAAATTGACCAAGAAGAATCTAGTATTCAATTGGGATTTGGATTGCGAGTTTGCTTTCCAACGACTGAAAAGGGCTCTTACAACAGCCCCAGTTTTGACGCTGCCAGATGGGAGCAAGATGTTCACTATTTATACGGATGCATGTGGGACAGGGCTAGGCGCCGTCTTAATGCAAGAAGGAAGGGTAGTAGCTTATGGCGGGAGGCAATTGAAGGTGCACGAAAAGAACTACCCAACCCACGATCTAGAGCTAGCCGCCATCGTCTTTGCACTCAAGTCTTGGCGACACTATCTCCTAGGTGAGAAGTTCGAACTTTACACTGACCATAAATCGTTGAAATATCTTTTCTCGCAGAAAGATCTTAACTTGAGGCAACAAAGATGGATGGAGTTTCTTGCCTCGTACGATTTCGAAATCTCCTACACTCCGGGAAAAGGCAACGTAGTGGCAGACGCGTTGAGCCGAAAAAAATTGACCCTAAGCCCGTTGTTTGTTGAAAGACAAAGCCTAGAGTTTATAGCCAGCTTCGACTTTAGGCCCTCCTCCGATTTCGTACCGGGCTTGCTTGCATCTCTCGAAGTGCGCCCAACTTTAGTAGATTCAGTAGGGGCAGCACAACGCGAGGACCCTCAGCTTGTGGAAATAATTGATAGGCTAATTAGGGGTGAGACTTCAAGTCACCTCAACAGATACTCCATTGACGATAAGGGTGTTCTAAGGCGAGATGGAAGACTATGCGTCCCACAGACAAACGATTTAATAAAGAAGGTTCTCGAGGAAGCACATCACTCCAAGATGACGATACACCCAGGCGGAGATAAAATGTACAAAGACATAAAAAGGACTTTCTTCTGGAACGGCATGAAAAAGGACGTGGCAGAATTCGTTTCTAAGTGTATGGTGTGCCAACAGGTTAAGGCGGAACAGAAAAAGCCTGGCGGACTACTACATCCTCTAGAGGTCCCGCAGTTGAAGTGGGATAGCATCTCAATGGACTTCATCGATGGGCTGCCTAGGTCTAGGAGAGGCAACACTAGCATTTGGGTAATAGTGGATAGGCTTACTAAAAGCGCCCACTTTTTACCTATCAAGAGTAAAAGAACTGCCTCATCCCTAGCATCACTTTACCTCAAGGAAATCGTTCGACTCCATGGAATACCATCTAGCATTGTTAGTGACCGAGACCCCATCTTCACCAGCGAGTTTTGGCGGAGTCTACAAGAAGCAGTAGGAACGCAGTTATGCTTAAGCACAGCCTATCATCCGCAAACTGACGGCCAAACGGAGAGAGTGAACAGAGTTTTGGAAGACCTCTTAAGGCTATGCGTCCTTGACTTCGGAGGGACATGGGAAGACCACCTTCCTTTGGTGGAATTTGCCTACAACAACAGCTATCAAGCAACCATCGGAATGGCGCCCTTCGAAGCTTTATACGGAAGACCGTGCCGATCGCCCACTTGTTGGTGGGAGTCCACGGATAAGCTCATACTTGGACCAGACATGATCCGAGAGACCTCAGAGAAAGTAGACTTAATACGAAGAAGGATGAAGACGGCCCAAGACAGACAAAAGTCCTACGCCGACAAAAGGAGGACCGACCTTGAATTTGAAGTTGGAGACAGAGTTTTTCTCAAGGTATCACCGCTAAGAAACGTTGTTCGTTTTGGAACCACAGGAAAGCTAGCACCAAGGTTCGTAGGGCCATTCCCTATCATCGAGAAGATTGGGAAAATGGCCTATAGATTAGAGCTACCCGAGAAGTTGGCTGGAGTCCACAACGTTTTTCACGTTTCACATCTCCGGAAATGTCTGCATGAGTCAGCTGAAGTGGTAGAGCCAAACATCCTCGAAGAGGCCGAAGTGGAACGCGAAGCAACCATAAGGAGAGTTCCAACCCGCATATTAGGAACGAAAATGAAGAAGCTACGCAACCGCGAAGTCAAGCTCGTCAAAGTTCAGTGGAGCGACGCCGAGGGAGACGCGACTTGGGAAACTGAAGCTAGAATACGTACTACCTACCCTTTTCTGTTCGAGGGTACATCCTTGATCTTTCTTTTCCTTAAGTTGCGCTTTTATCTATCTATCTTTTTAGGTATATTTCCTCGACCGTATCTTTTAGGTAGAAAACCTTTGGATGAAAACATGTAGTTGAAACATGTTATGTATGAATGGTTGCAAGTGGTTGCAAGTGATTGCTAGTGGTTGCTCGTGGTTGCATATACACACACAATCTAGGTTTTAGATCGGCTCAGTCACTTCATATTGCATATGCATATATGTTTGTATTCGTATGTGGTTGAACTATAATGTGTTGTCATGTGGATGTTGCATTTGCATTGAATGATTGTGCACTCATGTAGAATCATGAATAGAAAAATTTTTGCATACATAATGGATTCATGGCACTTACATAATTCGCATTAAGGAGGTCAACTGAATCAGTAGACCGCCTGATTTTGCATTAGCTAAGTACATGTACACACACACTTTGCATATAATCATGAAGCATTAGAAGTCTTTTAAGGACAATGGATGCTCGTGTTTGATGGATGAGTGGATGGATTATTGGATGTTAGGATTTACATTCCTCCTAACTTGAAGATTTCGGGGACGAAATCCTTTTAAGTGGGGGAGAATGTAACACCCCGAAAATTCTATAACTGTGAAATTCATGAATTAAAGTATAATCAAATTCAAATCAAAGAACTAAGGGAAACGGGATACGCCATTGCGTTCGTCTCGGAAAAATACGCGAAATAGAGTCCGAGTTTTCGAAAAACGGAGTCCGTATGAAGAAGATATGGCCTTCGGAAGTTTTGATTAAATTTAAAATTCAAACAGAATAAAATAATAATTTGGAATGGGGCCCAATGGGCCAGGCGGATAAAACACCCGCCTAGCCACCCAGGTCGACTGGGCTGTCGACCTGGGCTACCCATGTCGACAGGGCTGTCGACAGCCCTGTCGACAGGGGTGTCGACCTGGTCGAGCCCAGTCAACCTGGCTGGCCAGGTCTGTGTTTGGTCGAATTTCTGTGGTCTGCTTTGTCATTAGGGCTAGGTGGCGGGTTTTTATTGGTCTCTCTTCCTAATGAATGGCTATGATCTAACCTAGCAACATCAATGGTCCTAATCAATTCCTAACCTCTATATAAACAACCCTAGACTAAACCCTAATCTATTCATTCAAAATAAGATTATGGCCGCCATGTTGCTAAGGAACGACAAAGAGTAGCCGCCAACTAAAGAGAGGATTAGGGAGAAAGTTCTAAGGCCTAAAGCAATTCAAGCAACCTAAAGCTAATCAATTCAACAAAGGAATTTGCGTCTTCAATCCCTAAACTAGAGAATTCATCAAACCATTGTAAGTAGAGTATTACTTTGGTATTAATAAACAACTGTGTTGATGTGTATGCTTGAATTGTGGCAATGGAAGTAATTCATATTTGTGCAAAATTATGTTATTCATTATAAAGAACTACATGCGGTAGTTCTATGCAAGTATACGTTTGGAATATTGCGCAAATTGTGTAATCTATATTGAGGCTACATGTATGTAGTTAATTGAAATTCATGCAAGTTTGGGGCTTTGTTATTATGCCATTATGATGTATATTTTTGTGCATAAATCATTTTGCAAGTAATTGAAACAAGTTTGGTTATTATAGTTCATATGAAACTATGTGGAATTTTGACACCATAATCCATGTATTAAGTCATACTTTTGCAAACTTATGAATATGGCTAGGAATGATATTTGGCATAATTGAAATCCGTTATTAAGTCTATCTTGTTTCAAAGGATTATATGATGACATGGCTAGGTTGGACTCAAAAATCCTTTTTTTGCAAGTTTAAAACAAACACCATGTTTAGGAATATTTATGCATAAGTATGTTTATACCATCGTTATGTGATTAGGCTTAAAATCATGATTAAGTTGAATTATGCTATGTTCATGCTAGAAGTATTTATGCCATGCTTATGTTTGACCATATGCCATGCCTATGCTAGAAGTATTTTATGCCATGCTTATGTTTGACAATATGCCATGCCTATGCAAGAAGTATTTTATGCCATGCTTATGTTTGACAATATGCCATGTTTATGCTAGAAGTATTTAGGCCATGCTTATGTTTGACATTATGCCTAAATAAGAATATAGGTTCATGTTGTAGTTAAACCTATGCAAGTTTACATGCCTTGATTTATGTCACCTATGTTTTATAACCAAAATACATGTCACCACTATGCAAGTACACCAATTTCTATTATGTATTTTCCAACGTCATATGCAAGTTCATGCGCTCACTTTCCCCTCTTTGTGTATACGCCATAAGCCTCCCCTTTTCGCATGGCTAAATTGGGCTTTAAAAGGCTAAGCCCAATATATATGAATGAACGTGTAAAACGGGGGAAAATAACGTTGGGTTAAAATTAATTAATGAATGAAAATATAAAATAGAAGGGCCCAAATTCAAGTATGGGTTGGGCCCATGATTGGTGTAACCTTTACACCATGAACTTAATAATGGGCCGCAAATATTTACATATAAGAAATAAAGAAGAATGACAAAATATGTAAATATAGAAAAGACGATGTGTTTAACCCGAGGTTGGATTGAGTTGTGATGTAAACCTGCCCGGAACCGCCCGGCTGTCCAGTAGTCACAACAATACCTATCCAATGTGGGAGGTTAAACATGGAGCCCAGCAAGGACCCGAGGTTAGACTGAGTTGTGGCGTAAGACTGCCCGGAACCAACCGGCAACAGGCAGCCACAACAATACCTGTCTAATGTGAGAGGTCAGGGCCTTAATAAGACAATTAAGGCTGAGTCAGGATTGTTAGGATTAAGTGAACTAAAGACTTAATCAAAATGGAACATGCTAAACTAAACGGACTGGTGGGGTTAGGTTAGGAAACACTTAACCAACTTAGCATGTTGGCTAGAGATAGAAAACCTAGTAACGGGGGACCCTTTTCAGCAGTAACCCTAGAAGGTGTATCAGGATACCCTGAAACTAGGCAGGGTGGGGCACGATTACTGGGCTGATTGTAAGAGGTCAAATCGACGGCGGTGGTGTAGCAGTGTAGGTTCTAACGGTGTGCGGGCGTGCACGCACTCTGGCGCAGAAAAATAAAGCACTGGACACCAGTAGCATACCTTTGCACTCTAAGGTTGTGTCGGGTTGCCACTATGGGACTTGATACACCCCATGGTGGGACCAGCATAGGTAACTACAGACATCGGGGGCCGTAAGACACATGTAACTATGCGAGTAGGAGCCGATCATCGTAGAATGGATCACGTCACCCTGATTTTGGGGTGCAAATTGGAAACTAGTTTATATGGGTTCAGAGATTAACATGGGGTACGATAGTATATTCGACCCTAGACAACTTAACCAAGTTTATAATGTTGCCCACTTCCTGTTTTACTTATCATACCCAGTTCTTTATTCATAGACAAAGTAGTACTAGACTTACTCAGGCTTTATGTCTGACTCTATTTTTCTTTCGTCTTCTTTCTTCCGTTTCCCCCCCCCCCAGGTCCTCAGGGAGGGAACACAGCAGCTTGACCTACCTCAACATCCAGCTTGAAGAAGAGAAATGTATTGCTTGGACTTTCCTGTTTTGAACTATGGCTTTGGACAATCCACTATGGGGCTTGGCAGTTTGTCTATGTTTTATTTATGCTTCTTTAAAAATAATGTACTCAAGACAGATTATGAAGTGTTATGTTATGTTTTTGGAAAGGATGTTGTTGTAACACGTATTTGACTTTATGAAATAAAGTTTGTTGTTCTTCCGCTGTTTACAAATATGTGTTATTATATCTGTCTTGTATATCTGTGACTTGTACTTATAAACCTCCACCAAAATTAGGGCATTCCCTTTGAGAGTGACCCTAACGGAGGTGGGGTGTTTCATTCCTTGTTCACTGGTATCTTTCATCCCGCAAGGCGGCTTCTTTTAGGACAAGCAGCAGAATGTATGCTTGTATGTTCATGTCTTCATTTCTTATATTCTTTAATTGTAACCTTCCCATTTCTTTGATCTTAAGCAAATATACCCAAGATCTATGGTACGCGCAGGACCTTTCTGAGATATTGTCGTGTCTCCTCTTTTCAGTAGATGTGAAAATCGGCTGCTAACCTACCATATATATGCATGCCGGCCTAGATGAGATTTATTTCAGAACAATTTTTCCACACATAGCTTCTTCTTTGTTTTCACTATTTGTAACAGCCTGCAAATCCGTACTTCTGAGTTGACTAATAACACCACATGTCCAACCCAAATTGCACAGAAATATAAATCATTATTAGAAAGAAGTTAGAGGATGAGAAATAGAAAGAAAGAAATATTAGAATAGAAGAAAACAAAGATCACAAACTCACAGCGGAAGGAATAAAATATATTAGGTAACATAAACTTTGAAATACAATTTGGTAACTTTATATACATACCATCATCAGAGCACAACAGCTATTTCTGGAACAGTTATAAACACCTGTTTCCAGATCCAAACATGGTTCACAGCGGAATATATGATAGTTTATAGCTGACTGGTGAAGCCTCCTACTTCAAACTCCTCCAAATGAATCTGTAAAATCCCGACTACTTGACTGCCCATACAAATTTGGGCACCCAAGAGTTTAGGGAAAACAAACAAAATAAACTCTAGGTCAGTCATGGGACTGGTGTGAGTAAACTCCAACCATTTTTTTAACTTTAAAAATTCTTTCGAAAGAAAGGATAATAGTAAGACAAGCCCACACATAAATATGGACGGTTTTTACCTTATTACAACCCAAAATACTTTGATATGAAAATCTAGT
Source organism: Allium sativum (assembly GCA_030737875.1). Taxonomy (NCBI): domain Eukaryota; kingdom Viridiplantae; phylum Streptophyta; class Magnoliopsida; order Asparagales; family Amaryllidaceae; genus Allium; species Allium sativum. Next base: position 664,434,064 of record CM060919.1, read on the forward strand.
GATATTATAATAGTGTCTAAATCATATAAATAACAATCTAGCGGAACGCTTGCATCTCACGCTCCATATATATAATATAAAATCAAAAACCGCAGGGAGCTTATTGGAGACTGGATTTCCAACATTATAATAGTGAGAAAACAAACAAAATAAACTCTGGGTCAGTCATGGGACTGGTGTGAGTAAACTCCAACCATTTGTTTAACTTTCAAAATTCTTTCGAAAGAAAGGATAATAGTAAGACAAGCCCACACATAAATATGGATGGTTTTTACCTTATTACAACCCAAAACACTTTGATACGAAAATCTAGTGATATTATAATAGTGTCTAAATCATATAAATAACAATCTAGCGGAACGCTTGCATCTCACGCTCCATATATATAATATAAAATCAAAAACCGTATGGCGCTTATTGGAGATTGGATTTCCAACATGACAAGGTATGGAACCACCTTCCGATAGTGTACCTCTAGAGGAGAATACACTGGGTTCAACAAGAACATCTTGCAACCCAGCCCACACATGACCGACCACTCATTTCGCTTGAGTGTATCGAATGTATATCACCAATGGTTTGGATCAGCAACCGTTTCCTGAAAAGGGACAACATCTTTAGATTAAAGAAGCAAATGGAATTTCTCAAGATAGGTGATTATACACCCTAATGGGAGCGACCCACATAGCCATGCTGCTTGCCCGGTTTTTATCATTTCCCGGTTGTTGAGGCGTGAGGCTACGATTACTTATCATTCACTGATAGCACAATCACTTTGAATGCCACATTGTCAGAACCGTTAATCACCAATTGATTTGCACAAATATATTCTGGATATTATGGTAAGAGAATAAATTCTCCGCCCCCATATATATTTATACAGACCAACATATGCGATCACTGGAAATACTCTGTCAGACACTCGTTCTGGGACTGAACGAAACCGAAGGCACAATTTCTATTAATAGAAAAAGTCCTTGCACTCTACTCCGTCTCCGATTATCTTCATATAATCTGATTCGCAGTGCTACTGCCAATACGGAGTGGTTCTCGGATAATAATCCAACCGGTCTCTCCATATTGACAACGATATTGGCAAATACTTCGATAGTCGGTTATTTAACTATCGAAGAAAAACATTCCAACCATCAAACAAATCACTAGGCCTTTAATTAATATTTCATTAATTAAATCACTTCTTCATTTCCTTACCAATATTTTTTAACCAAATATTTTCAATAATCATCTTGGTCTCTTACGCTATTATAAAAATGTTTCCATATTTTGCCATCTTTTATTTTCTATACATAGAAAATATCTTCTATTAATAATTGGAAAATATTCCAATTACTTATCTCTTTCACGATAATTCATTTCTATACTTAGGAAATATTTATTGTTATATTTCTAAAATTCCACTTACTTGGGTTAAAACGAATGTTATGTAAAACATCGCTACAACAACACAAAATACTGCATTCGACTAAATTTCATTAAACATTTCTCTTCAAGGCTGAATCTTGCTATTTATCAACTAATAATGAAATCAATCAAGTTGGGGTATAATTACCTCTCCAACCTTGACTGAAAATATTGTTAACTTCAAAACAGACAAGACCACTTACCTCGAATAAACACACCATAAAAACCAATTATTCATTTTAAAAACATGTATATGGTTCGCTTTCTATTTTTAACAAATCTAATTTATAGATTTCCTTTTTTGTTTACAATATTCTATTTTTAATTTCGTTTCCTTATCGAATTCTATATATATCGATACATTGATTTCTAACTATCAAAATTTCTTAAAAATATTCTAACTCCTTAAATTTCAGGAAATTTTTGTCGTAACCTCCTTTGTACCGGGAGCATCGGGAAAATCCCCAAATCGCCATAAAGTCCCTCTCCATTCAAAAAGAAAATTAAAAAGCCAAGTGGCTTGCCAATTTGGCGCATAAAATCTCATATGGAATTTAAACATGTACCGTTTTGTCGGGCACACAAATTATAATCTTCATATACTTCATTCCAAACCTGTTTAAAACACATCCAAATATTCCTATTTGGTTTCAACTCAATCCATTCGTCTTAACCTAATTCGCTAATTTATTTTCTAATTAGCAATTTTGCCTATTCCACTTCTTAGTCTGAACATAACATGTTCTAATATAACATTAACTTACTTATAAACAAATCGAATTCCATTTTATATTCAAGTTCCCTTTTCGATTTCGAATATAAATTTCCAAATTGAATTCACTTATTCAAAGCCCAATTTCAATTCAAAAATCTCATTAACTAATTATTATTCAACTTAGTTAATTCAATTAAATAAATAAAAATCTGATTTTTGTTTCAAAAATCGATCCATTGCTCCACTTTAGTTCCCATATATTTTACAACTCAAATCTGAAATTTTCTAAATAGAAATTCGGATTTTATTCGCTTAAAATCCTTTTATAAAATTAAATAAACCGTTATGGTTTTATAATGGTTATGGCGCTGCTTTTTTGAAAATTCAATTTCAACATAACTCAAAATCTATACGACGAAATCCAGATTTTTCTTTCATTAAAAAACTATTATCAAATCGGTCCTGATGATTCTTGTTTCAAAGAATTCCGACTTAAATTGAGTTCTATCTACTCAATTGAAGTTCGAAAGGCTAATTTACGAACTGTCGTGCTGCGGCGAGTTCATTTTAATTATATATATATATATATTTTGAAAATTGGTTCACTTTATTCTTAAAAACCAATAAAACCGCCCTTATGAGCCTTGTTAAAACCCTATAATCCCCCTAGTGGGTACCTTATAGGGAAAAAGAGTACTCATAAGATTGGTATACAACATAGAAATGACATAGTTCATATTCAACAGAAAATACATCAAAAGCTTCAAAAATAAAATATAACCAAGTCCATCTCTTCACGGCCCAATCATCCGGCCCATCAGCTACTTCCACTTCAAACAGCTTCTTTAACTTGTATCATTTAACTCGATACCCCACTTTTCTAGAACTCGTACATTCCTCCAACTCCGAACAAATCTAGATCCATTATTTTGAACAAGCAAAACAATTTCACGTTCAATTTTAAAGAGAGTTGATGTTGAATGATTCTTCCTTCCCTGAAAAACCCTTAAATTCCTTTCTCTCCATATGAAATAAATGGTTGTTGCTAAAGAACCAAACGCTAAATCCCTCAATGGATCTTTTGCTGAGAAATTTGAGAGTAACAATCTGGCTTCTTCCTTTAAATCCAACGAAGAATATAGCGAAAGATCTAATTTTTGCTTCAAAGATAACCAGATGAAGGCTGCAAAATCGCACTGGAGAAATATATGCTTTATGGACTCCGAATGATTTTCACAAAGAGGGCAAAGAGGATTTACAACTGGATTATAACGCAAGACTCTATGTTTAGTGTTCAATCTCCCTAAAACCACAAGGTATGATATAAATGACATTCTTTTACTCTTCTTTTTGTGCCAAATGACTGAAAAAATTGGATCTGAAACTTCATGAACTCGAATAAAGTCCTAAAATTTATGAAAACAAAAAACACCACCTTCACACCATTCATACCTATCGTGATTTAAATCAGGATAAGATTTAACTGAACTAATTTAATCAAGTAATTCTCTTGTTGCAGGATGAACCTGACGATGGAAGACTTCATTTCTAATTATTTCAGCAACTTTCTCCTTAGGATGACCAATTATATGCAATCTATCATATCCAAGCAGATCTACCATGCACTTACATTTTATCCAAGGCTCCATCCAAAGATAAGTGCTCTGACCTTTGGAAATTATTTTATTGAACAGTTGTTTTGATCTAGATCTAAGATTTAATATAGATTTCCAAGTACTAGATGCATTTGCATCCACTGCTATAGCCCAGAAAATTTTTTGTTTGCAATATCTGTTTTGAACCCATTTGCTCCATAAAGAAGAATTTGAAAGATAATTCCACATCAGTTTAATACAAGCAACTTTTTTGAGGTCACCAAAATTCTTTAAACCAATGCCACCTTCATCTTTAGGTTTACATAAAGAGTCCCATGCAACTTTATGTGAAGTCCCACCCCAGAAAAAATCAGCACACAATGTCTGTAATTTGCTCAAAGTATATTCTGGAATTTGATAAATAAATAACCAATATAAAACTATTGGGGTTATTACTGAATTTATCAATTTTGCATGACTAGCAAAACTAAGAAGCTTTTTTCCCACCCTTGAATCTTACTTTGCACCCTTTGAATCAAAGAATTACATTCTGAATAGTGTAGATAATTTGATGACTAAGGGACTCCAAGATATTTAATTGGGAGTGATCCTTGCTCATACCTCAATATGTTTAGAATTCAGATGCATTCACCACTGATTTGCTAAAGAAAATCTTTGTTTTAGTTGCATTCACATTTAGATCTGCATATTTACTGAGATTCTGAAAGATTGCCTTGAGTGTATTTGCATTTTGAATTGAAGATTTGCCAAAGATCATTAGATCATCTGCATATAGTAAATGAGAAATCATAGGCTGCACTGGACAACTTGGTAGGAATTCTTTTGAACAAGTTGCTTCATCCATCATAAATGTAAAATACTGCATTGCTATAGCAAACAAATAAGGAGATAATGGATCTCCCTACCTCAAACCCCTTGTAGATGTTATAAAACCTTTTGGAACCCCCGTATGATAACAGAAAAAGTAGCAGTAGCCATGCACTCAAAAATCAAATTGATAAAATGAATAGGAAAATTCATTTTTGACATCAAGTAACATATTAGTCTCCTATTGACTTTACCATAAGCTTTTTGTAAGTCTACTTACACACACCTCTTAGGCATACCTACTTTTCTAAAATCTCTCAACAATTCATGAGCCAGAAGTATAAAATCCCCAATATATCTTTCTTGAATAAAAGCGCTCTGATTTAAAGAAATCAGTGATAAAAGAAAAGGCTTAAGTCTATTACATAAAATTTTAGAGAAAATTTTATAATAGACATTATAGCATGAGATTGGTCTGTAATGTGAAATTTCAGATGGTCTATCATTCTTGGGAATTAAAGTTATAAAAGTATGATTTAATGCTTTAGGAAGTTTTCCTGATTGAAAATTATCAGATATTGCTGCATATAAATCATCTTTTAACACTTCCCAATGTAATTTAAAAATTTTTGCACTCATACCATCTGGTCCAGGGCTAGAATCATCATCAATAGAGAAAACTGCATCTTTAATTTCTGACAAATCAATATCTCTTAGAAGAAAAAAATTTCCTTGTTCATTAATTGATGATATAGGCTGAAAATTGGGAAAATTGGTCGCATATGGACCATTAAACATTGATGAAAAATAATTGATTGCCTCCATTTCAATCTCTTTTGATTTATATAGCAAGTTACCACTTGAATCAATAAGAGCTTTAATGTGATTGAAATATCTTCTATTGGACATTCTGGAATAGAAAAATTTAGAGTTTGTGTCACCTTGCTGGAGCTAAGAAACTTTAGATTGTTGCTTTAAACCAGTGAAATAAGATAGTTGCAAACTCTGAAAATTTCTTTTTGCCTGCAGATAATCATCATACAGTTGGACATCATCTGGATTTAGATCTGCTTCAACTTCCAATTAGAAAAAAAATCTGTTCAGCATGCTCAAGGTTTGTTGTATTTCTGTTTCATAATTTATTCCAACTTTTCAATTCTCTTTTACAATTACTAAGTTTTTGTAAGAATTGATAACCATAGAAACCCCTACAAGTCCCATTCAAACCTTTTTGAATTGCGTCTTGATAACCTTCAATGTTAAGCCAATCATTTCTGTATCAAAAAGGGAATCCTTTAATTCTTGGAGTAGGAATAACATCTAACAAAATAGGGTTATGATCACTGGACTTTTGGGGAAAGGAGAGAACCTTCATGTTGAGAAATTGATGCATACATATATTATTTACCAATATTTTGTCAATATGAGTTGTTATACCTCTTCTACGCCAAGTATATTGAAAACCCAATGGTTTGATCTCAGACAAACCTGTTTGAATTAATTTTTTTTGAAATTCTCTGATATGACTATAAGGAACAGGAAGCCCTCCTTTTTTATCATGTGGTGATAACACATTATTAAAGTCTCCCATTAAAATCCATGCATTTGAGAATGAACTTGATTCATTAACCAATTGATTCCATAGATTTATCTTGTCTCCAAAAGTATTGCTACCATATATCACAGTAAATGTCATTATAAATCCTCCTCTATTTACTGCATTAATTGTCAAATGTTGAGAGGACAAAAACATGCAAATCCCATACATTAGAATTCCATATCAATAAAATTCTACCTGATGTTGATAATGAATTATTTGTAAGAAATTTCCAATCATTTGGGAGAAGCGAAGGAAAATAACCTAAAGTAGCTGAATTTAATTTTGTTTCTACTAAACCAACAAGAGTTGATTTAGTAGAATTAAGGAGTTTGATCACTTCCTTCATTCTAAAAGAAGTGTTCATTCCCCTTACATTCCATGCTAATAAGGACATTTAATGGATGAAGAACTCCTCGTATTTCTTTTAGCAGGAGTAGTGATTTTTGATTTTGCAGCTTGTAAATAACTTGTGTTCTGATTGATAAAAGAAGAAACATCCACCTGTTTGCCTTTATCTAGATTTTTAACTTTATCATTTTCAGTAATAACATCACCTATGTTATTAAGATCATCAGGTATAATCTTATCAGGAAACTTGGAATTCAAAAATTCTAAATCATCTTGAGCTATTGAACTAGATGGATCTGGATTGTTTAAAGAGATATCAGCTATGTCTGGCTCCTTAGGACAAGATTGATAATTTGATGAAAAGTCTTCTGAATTTTAATTTTCTACATTTTCAGTTTCTTTGGATTCATCTTTATTCACTTGATTTTCTTCTTGTGTATCAGGAGGAATCCATCTTGCATCTTTTACAACTTCATGATAATCATCATCATGTCCAAAAAGATCACATTGAGAGCACTTTAAAGGTATGAATTCATATTCTACATTTATCTTGATCTTCTCTCCATTACGAAGCAAAATAGGGATTTCAGTTTTCAGATCTGTTTGGGTATCAATTGAAATGAGAACTCTCGCATATTTAGTGAACTTTTTCTCTGCTATACTCTCTTCAATTAATTGTGGTTTTGAGATAAAACTAGCAAGTAACTGAAAAGCTTCTTTTGTCCATAATTCTAAAGGTAAATCATATAATCTAATCCATATCTAAACCAAATTACTCTGTTTACCTTTAAAAACAAAACCAGGATGCCATGGTTCAACATAGAGTAACCTTCCAAAATATGAGTATGTATTGCTTTCGATTATTCTTTGAAAATCTTCTTTTTTTTTCAAACTGAACAATAAAATCATAACTAGGTGAAACACGTATGTTAAAAACCCCAATGGTTTCCATACCTTTGTTACATACTCCTTTAATTTGATCGTTGAAAGTCTGAAAATAACTGGAATCAAAGCAATCATATTTACCCATGAAGACTCTGATAGATTGTACACCTTTGCAGGTACAAATACATAATCCAACGAAAGTTTTATGAACTCGAGTTTTCTGCTATTCAAGTTAGAAGCCAGATCTGGATTCGACTTTGGATATATATATATATATATAAACGTTTACACTTCTTTTATAATAATTTCAACTCTATTCTGATATATTTCAAATCAATTTTCCCAGTTCAACTTAATATTTCCGATTACCTATAATTATCGATTTTTCCTTACTTGGTAATATATTTATTTATACTTCGATCTTCTATATTTAATTCCAATTCCTTTTATAAATAAATTATAAAATTCGCTATAATCGAATTCCAATTATAACTCCTTTGGATTTTCTCAATTCAGTATATATTCTAAATCCCGGAGTATAATCAATTATTCTATTTTCAACACGTTTTCCAATTTCACTTTTTAAATTCTTTCGTGAATTTAAACTTCTAAATTATCCAATGATAAGTTATTTTCCTTTTTTTATAAACATTGTTTATAAATTAATTTTCTTGTTTAAAAATTTAAAACAAGCCTTCCTTTAAATTACCTATTTGAAACCCGACCCTTTTTATATTCCGAATTTCAGAATAAAAACTATCATTTCCTTTTTTTTGAAATGATTTCAATTTATACTTTTAAATCATATTTGAATTTAATATTTTAAATTATCGCTTGATAATTAATTCATCATATTTATAAACATCATTTATAAATTTCCTTGTCTTATATATTTAAACAATTTCTATTTAGAAATCTATTTACGACCAAAATCTTATTTTGGAAATTTCTATCTATAATAACTTATAATATAACACCCAATTTATTTTCATAACCAATTTAACTTCTATTTAAATAAATTTGAATTAATCGAATTCAAATCATAAATCCTTACGGATTTAATTTAGTTCAATTTATATTCTGAACATCAGATTAAATTCCATCGTTTATTTCTTTAAAACGATTTCCCTATTTTTATTTTTAAATTCAAATTTGAATTTAAATATTCAAATTATCAAATGATAATTTTTTCCACTACATTTGTAAACCCCGTTTATAAATTCATTTCACTTCTCTACATTATTAATTTATAAACCACGTTTATAAATTCATTTCAAATCCCGCATTATCGATTTATAAACAATGTTTATAAATTCATTTCAATTCCAGCATTATCGATTTATAAACAATGTTTATAAATTCCAATACTTGTTTTATATTCAAAACAAGTTAATATTTTTGTAGCCCATTCAAAATTCAAATTCTATTTAAAAAAAATAGATTTCCCCTTTTTAAATCTCAAATATCCTTTTCACGATATTTTTTTATATCTTCAGGCCCCAGTGATTTTTAAAAACACTCAAAACACTCAATTATCAATCACAGGTTTTCTAACACATCATATATGATAATATATGTGAAACAAACAAACAACAATATTTTTGAGGAACACAGTTGGATCCCTCCAACCTGTTTTCCTGCATCCACAGACGTTAGTCAACAAAAATAATACCCATCCTGCTTTGAGGCAGGATATCGCGGTATAGAAGGTCATCCACTATCATAGCGTGGGGCGTATAGGGTCATCCGCTAATGATACTGCGGGTATCTGCTAATGGTACTGCGGGAATCCAACCAATCACCAATATATATATATAATAGCCCCAACACAAATCCTACATAACTAATATATTTTTAACAGCCAAATAATATTTTAATGCAACCAAATAACCATCAATTATTTTTAATGATTAAAAATAATTCTAAATAAATAAATTGAGTGAGATTTACTCACTGTGGTTTTTATTCTGATTCATTCTGATTCCAATTTTAATCCCAATGCGTTGTTGACAGTAATATGAATCCAACTAATTCGTTTTCATCTAAATCTAATTTTGTATGAAAAGAATATACTTGTTACAACTTTATACACAATTAATACAACATTTACTATTTTAAATAATTATGTAAATTTGTTTAATTACCTCTTAAACCATTTTAAGAATTCACGCCTTCTTGTCAGCTCCAGGATTTGAAACCTGAACCAACCCCCCCACCTACATTGAACAATTTATAGTATTTTAAATTTCATACAACTTGGATCTAAATTTAGAATTTACTAATTAAAAATGTTTACCCTCTTAACCCATTTCCATAAGCCACTAAGGCAGTAAGCACTCCAGCTCATGACACTCCCCGTCCAACTTCCAAATGAACACAGTACAACAGCGAACACTACATCCACACAAGCTTTACCAAGAGTTTTCAGCCCACTGTCACTTCCTTCCACTCATCTCGATCACACGGTAACCTTTTCGCTTCACGAACGCCAAATCCAGTTACATCGCTACACTCCTCGCCTTGAACATCACCTGTCAATACTCTCCTAGTTTTCAACCCAAAATCATCACCAATCCTCCTGCATTTGAGCTCTCGACTACCTTCCACCCATCGTAACTTCCATGACCAGCATGCCCAACCCATACAGGGTGCCATAAAAATTGACATTGTACTCCCCATAAGTTTGCACGCAAAAGTCTGCTCACTTCCTGATTCCAATTCTATAATTCTCTTTGCAAATCGCACTCCAATTTACCCAAATACCATGGCCCTAGAATCACTGTAGCACCAATTCGATTACCACAATACTATTGCACCCTAAAATATCCCATGACGACATCCTTCTGCAACGCTAGCATCCCATGTAGAAGTCGAGTTCCAATTTCAATTTGTGATGTCCATTTCTCTTTATTTCCGAAGTCGATCTTCAGACAATACACTCATTCCTAGAAACTGTCTACCTAGTTTGAATTTGTATACTCCGAAAAGGATCGCACAAAAATTTGGAGTTAAGTGAGCTTTCGAACGATCACGTTCAATTGGATTTTCCCCTTTTGACTTTGCTTCTGGCGTTCCATTTTCTTTTTTAAGGAGTGAAAATGGAAAGAATGATTTCAATGATTTATATTTATACAAAGGAAGTACGGGAAAGGAATCACGGTTCCAATGGAAATGGGGAAAATGAATTCAATTTGAACAGAGAATGAAAATGAGAGGAAAGAGGAAATGCGTATGGATTTATAGATGAACACTTAGTCACGAAGGAATTGGTCGTGCAAGTACATATGGTAGGGTAGCTTAAAGTACCAGTTTTTAATGTGATTTGATTTCGAATTTTAATCAATTTGAAATAAAGAGATTTCTACCCTTTTTAAATAGATATCGATTTGATTTTCGATTCGATTTTGATCTTATCCATTAAAATATCTCAGGGTTCACACACGAACTGCTATTTTAACGTAACCACTGTCGTTTCAATGTTATATCGCAAATTATGAACTGAACAGTGTATATTCTGAAATTTAATTTTAACATATATAACATTTTAAATTCAGAACTAATCAATTCACTAGTAATAAATTATTTTTATTATCGCCTATATTCAAATACAATTAATGTTGATCATCGGAATTGTTTCGATTAAGTTTTTAACTTTGATTTCAATTATTTACGGTTTATGATAATTCGATATACACGAATTAAATTATTCTTGATTATAAATCGATAATTTCTATATAAATATCCATTTACATTATTAATTCAATATTTAAAACCATATTAAATCTTTAAAATAAACTGTTCAAAAATCCGGGTTGTTACATTCTTTCCCCTTAAAAGAATTTCATCCCCGAAATTACTAAGGTAAGAAAAATGCTACAAACCCATTAACTTTTCAAAACTCATTTATGTTGAACTCAACTCTTTATTTCAACAAAGTTTAATTCCCACAAAACTTTTGTTTTCATTCATATTCCACACCATATAGGCTTACATTCAGCTAATCTGAATGATTAAATATCTTCACATCCAATTCATATTCCATTCAAATCTATTCAAATTGATTCTAGTCAATTCATTTACTTCAATCCATTTAACTTGCTTAAGTTAAATTTAAACTCCAAAATTCAAATCCCCGGGTTTTTATTTAAATCCCTTAAATATATACTTATATTTATAACCATTTCAAATTTAAAACATTTGAATTTTCAAACCAACTTGTTTTATTTCCAACAAATTTCCACCAAAACTTTTCTAAGGTTGCAATCCATCACTTAGAAACTCAAAAATGAACATCGAACGATGCTGCAGTCATCATCAGAATATATTTTCCAACCACTGGAGTGAGTTCAGTGCTTTAACAATTTGAAAATCCATCAAAATGATTTTGATTCAAAAATCCCATTTATAGCAAAGCTATATTATTCTAATATACTTCAAATATTTTTCAACTTCCCAGAATTTTAAATTCTGAATTCTGGTTTGAATTCAATTTTAATTCATCTTATTTGTGTACTTCATTTATACACAAATTTTATTTGGTTATAAATAACCATTCCCATTTTATAATCTCATCTGATTATAATGATAACATCCAACACATCCATATATTATAATAATTTCAGAAAATTATTCTTTTTATATCAAAAATAGCATTTTTGGATAAAATTATTTAATTTACCCAATTTAAAACAATATTGTGTCAAAATTTTATGTTCAAGTGTTTATAAATTCCTATTGACTTCGTGGCGTCCCATGATTCGACCAGAATTCATAAACCACTCAACAGACAAGTCCACACAACATAAAACATTAATTTAATCAATTAACAAATACACACTCTCGTATAACTCACTCTAGGGTACTACTGACCCTATCCCTAATGAGCACATCCCACCAAAGCCTAGGTGTTCGCTGAACCTAAGCTCTGATACCAACTGTAATAGCCCGCAAATCCGTACTATCTGAGTTGACTAACAACACCACACGTCCAACCCAAATTGCACAGAAATACGAATCATTATTAGAAAGAAGTTAGAGGATGAGAAATAGAAAGAAAGAAATATTAGAACAGAAGAAAAACGAAGATCTCAAACTCACAGCGGAAGGAATAAAATATATTAGGTAACATAAACTTTGAAATACATTTTGGTAACTTTATATAGATACCATCATCAGAGCACAACAGCTATTTCTGGAACAGTTATAAACACCTATTTCCATATCCAAACATGGTTCACAGTGGAATATATGATAGTTTATAGCTGACTGGTGAAGCCTCCTACTTCAAACTCCTCCAAGTGAATCTATAAAATCCCGACTACTCGAGTACCCGTACAAATTTGGGCACCCAAGAGTTTAGGGAAAACAAAAAAAATAAACTCTGGGTCAGCCATAGGATAGGTGCGAGTAAACTCCAACCATTTGTTTAACTTTCAAAATCCTTTCGAAAGAAAGGATAATAGTAAGACCAGCCCACACACAAATATGGACGGTTTTTACCTTACTATAATCCAAAACACTTTGATACGAAAATCTAGTGATTTTATAATAGTGTCTAAATCATATAAATAACAATCTAGCAGAACGCTTGCATCTCACGCTCCATATATATAATATAAAATCAAAAACCGCACGGCGCTTATTGGAGATTGGATTTCCAACATGACAAGGTATGGAACCATCTTCCGATAGTGTATCTCTAGAAGGGAATACACTGAATTCAACAAGAACATCTTGCAACCCGGCCCACACATGACTGACCACCCATTTCGCTTGAGTGTATCGAATGTATATCACCAACGGTTGGGATCAGCAACCGTTTCCCGAAAAGGGACAACATCGATAGATTAAAGAAGAAAATGGAATTTCTCTAGATAGGTGCTTATACACCCTAATGGGGGCGACCCACATAGCCATGCTGCCTGCCCGATTTTTGTCATTTCCCGGCTGTTGAGGCATGAGGCTACGATTACTTATCATTCACTGATAGCACAATCACTTTGAATGCCATATTGTCAAATCCGTTAATCACCAATTGATTTACACAAATATATTCTGGATATTATGCTAAGAGAATAAATTCTCCGCCACCATATATATTTATACAGATCAACATATGCGATTACTGGAAATACTCTGTCAGACACTCGTTCTGGGACTGAATGAAACCGAAGGCACAATTTCTATTAATAGAAAAAGTCCTTGCACTCTACTCCGTCTCCGATTATCTTCATATAATCTGATTCACAACGCTACTGCCAATACGGAGTGGTTCTCGGATAATAATCCAACCAGTCTCTCCATATTGACAACGATATTGGAAAATACTTCGATAGTCGGTTATTTAACTATCGATGAAAAACATTCTAACCATCAAACAAATCATTGTGCCTCTTAATTAATATTTCATTAATTAAGTCACTTCTTCACTTCCATACCAATATTTGTTAACCAAATATTTTCAATAATCATCTTGGTCTCTTACGTTGTTTGGAAAACATTTCCATATTTTGCCACCTTTTATCTTCTATACTTAGAAAATATCTTCTATTAATAATTGGAAAATATTCCAATTACTTATCTCTTTCACGACAATTCATTTCTATACTTAGGAAATATTTATTATTATATTTCCAAAATTCCACTTACTTGGGTTAAAACGAATGTTATGTAAAACATCGCTATAACAACCCAAAATACTGCATTCAACTAAATTTCTTTAAACATTTCTCTTCGAGACTGAATCTTGCTATTTATCAGCTAATAATGGAATCAATTGAGTTGGGGTATAATTACCTCTCAGACCTTGATTGAAAATATTATTAACTTCAAAACATACAAGACCACTTACCTCGAATATACACACCATAAAAACCAATTATTCATTTTAAAAACATGTATATGGTTCGCTTTCTATTTTTAACAAATCTATTTTATAGATTTCCTTTTTGTTTACAATATTCAATTTTTAATTTCGTTTCCTTATCGAATTTTATATATATCGATACATTGATTTCTAACTATCAAAATTTCTTAAAAATATTCTAACTCCTTAAATTTCCAAATTTTTTTGCCATAACCTCCTTTGTACCGGGAGCATCAGGAAAATCCCCAAACCACCACATAGGCCCTCTCCATTCAAAAAGAAAATTAAAAAGCCAAGTGGCTTGCCGATTGGCGCATAAAATCTCATATGGAATTTAAACATGTACCTTTTTGTCGGGCACACAAATTATAATCTTCATATACTTCATTCCAAACCTGTTTAAAACACAACCAAATATACCCATTTGGTTTCAACTCAATCCATTCATCTTAACCTAATTCGCTAATTTATTTTCTAATTAGCTATTTTTCCTATTCCACTTCTTTGGCTGAACATAACATGTTCTAATATAGCATCAACTTACTTATAAACAAATCGAATTCCATTTTATATTCAAGTTTCCTTTTTAATTTCGAATATAAATTTCCAAATTGAATTCACTTATTCAAAGCCCAATTTCAATTCAAAAATCTCATTAACTAATTATTATTCAAATTAGTTAATTCTATTCAATAATTAAAAATCTGATTTTTGTTTCAAAAATCAATCCATTACTCCATTACTCCACTTGAGTTCACATATATTTTACAACTCAAATCTGAAATTTCTAAATGGAAATTCGAATTTTATTCACTTAAAATCCTTTTATAAAATTAAATAAACTGTTATGGTTTTATAATGGTTATGGCGCTGCTTTTCTGAAAATTTGATTTTGACATAACTCAAAATCTATACGACGAAATCCATATTTTTCTCTTTCATTAAAAACTATTATCAAATCAGTCCTGATGATTCTTGTTTCAAAGAATTCTAACTTAAATTGAGTTCTATCTACTCAATTGAAGTTCGAAACGCCAATTTACGAACTGTCGTACTGCGGCGAGTTCGTTTTAATTATATATATATATATATATATATATATATATATATATATATAAACGTTTAAAATTAGTTTATAATAATTTCAACTCCATTCTGATATATTTCAAACCAATTTTTCCAATTCAACTTAATGTTTCCGATTACCTATAATTATCGATTTTTCCTTACTCGGTAATATATTTATTTATACTTCGATCTTCTATATTTAATTCCAATTCCTTTTATAAATAAATTATAAAATTCGGTACAATCAAATTCCAATTATTACTCCTTTGGATTTTCTCAATTCAGTTTATATTCTAAATCCCGGAATATAATCAATTATTCTATTTTCAACACGTTTTCCAATTTCAATTTTTAAATTCTTTCTTGAATTTAAACTTCTAAATTATCCAATGATAATTTATTTTCCTTTTTTTATAAACATTGTTTATAAATGAATTTTCTTGTTTAAAAATTTAAAACAAGCCTTCCTTTCAAATACCTATTTGAAACCTAACCCTTTTTTATGTTCCGAATTTCAGAATAAAAACTATCATTTCCTTTTTCTCGAAATGAATTCAATTTATACTTTTAAATTCATATTTGAATTTAATATTTTAAATTATCGCTTGATAATTAATTCATCATATTTATAAACATCGTTTATAAATTTCCTTGTCTTATATATTTAAACTAGTTCTATTTAGAAATCTATTTACAACAAAAATCTTATTTTGGAAATTTCTATCTATAATAACTTATATATATAACACCCAATATATTTTCATAATCAATTTAACTTCTATTTAAATAAATTCAAATTAATCGAATTCAAATCATAAATCCTTACGGATTTATTTTAGTTCAATTTATATTCTGAACATCAGAATAAATTCCATCGTTTATTTCTTTAAAACGATTTCTCTATTTATATTTTTAAATTCACATTTGAACTTAAATATTCAAATT
Source organism: Allium sativum (assembly GCA_030737875.1). Lineage (NCBI taxonomy): Eukaryota > Viridiplantae > Streptophyta > Magnoliopsida > Asparagales > Amaryllidaceae > Allium > Allium sativum. Next base: position 664,450,335 of record CM060919.1, read on the forward strand.
ACCAAATGATAATTTTTTCCACTACATTTATAAACCCCGTTTATAAATTCATTTCACTTTTCTTCATTATTAATTTATAAACCACTTTTATAAATTCATTTCAAATCCCGCATTATCGATTTATAAACAACTTTTATAAATTCCAATACTTGTTTTATATTCAAAACAAGTTAATATTTTTATAGCCCATTCAAAACACAAATTCTATTTTTGAAAAAATAGATTTCCCCTTTTTTAAATTTCAAATATCCTTTTCATGATATTTTTATATATCTTCAGGCCCCAGTGATTTTTAAACACACTCAAAACACTCAATTATCAATCACAGATTTTCTAACACATCATATATGATAATATATGTGAAACAAACAAACAATAATATTTTGAGGAATCCAGTTGGATCCCTCCAATCTATTTTCCTACATCCACATACGTTAGTCAACAAAAATAATACCCGTCCTGCTTCGAGGCAGGATATCGTGGTATAGAAGGTCATCCACTATCATAGCGTGAGGTGTATAGGGTCATCCGCTAATGATAATGCGGGCATCCGCTAATGGTACTGTGGGAATCCAACCAATCACCAATATATATATATATATATATATATATATATATAGCCACAACACAAATCCTACATAACTAATATATTTTTAACAGCCAAATAATATTTTAATGCAACCAAACAACCATCAATTATTTTTAATGATTAAAAATAATTCTAAATAAATAAATTCAGTGAGATTTACTCACCGTGGTTTTTATTCCGATTCATTCTGATTCCAATTTTAATCCCTATGCGTAATTGACAGTAATACGAATCCAACTAATTCGTTTTCGTCTAAATATGATTTTGTACGAAAAGAATATACTTGTTACTACTCTATACACAATTAATACAACATTTACTATTTTAAATAATTATATAAATTTGTTTAATTGCCTCCTAAACCATTTTAAGAATTCACGCCTTCTTGTTAGCTCCACGATTTGAAACCTAAACCAACCCCCTCACCTACATTGAATAATTTATAATATTGTAAATTTCATACAACTTGGATCTAAATTTAGAATTTACTAATTAAAAATGTTTAACCTCTTAACCCATTTCCATAAGCCACTAAGGCAGTAAGCACTTCAGGTCATGACTGAACATAGTACAATAGCGAACACTGCATCCACACAAGCTTTACCAAGAGTTTTCAACCCACTGTGACTTCCTTCCACTCATCTCGATCACACAGTAACCCTTCCGCCTCACGAACGCCAATTCCAGTTACACCGCTGCACTCCTCGCCTTGAACATCACCTGTCAATACTCTCCTAGTTTTCAACCAAAATCATCACCAATCCTCCTGCATTTGAGCTCTCGACTACCTTCCACCCATCGTAACTTCCATGAGCAGCACGCCCAACCCATACAGGGTGCCAAAAAAATCACATCGTACTCCCCATAAGTTTGCACGCAAAAGTCTGCTCACTTCCCGATTCTAATTTTACATTTCGCTTTGCAAATCACACTCCGATTTACCTAAATACCATTTTAATTTTAACCTATATACCATTTTAAATTCAGAACTAATCAATTTGCTAGTAATAAATTATTTTTATTATTGCCTATATTCAAATACAATTAATGTTGATCATCTGAATTGTTTTGATTCAGATTTTAACTTCGATTTCAATTATTTACGGTTTATGATAATTCGATATACACAAATTAAATTATTTTTGATTATAAATCGATAATTTCTATATAAATATCCATTTACATTATCAATTCAATATTTAAAATCCTATTAAATATTTAAAATAAACTGTTCAAAATCCTGGTCGTTAAACTATCAAAATGTACAGACAGACCATGCTTTTCTTTTCTTTTTCCATGTGAGACAATGTGAACGCCTACCTATTTTATTTTTAAAATGCAGCCTAACCACACCTATCTTCTGATATGTTTAATCACTTTCAAGCATCCCTTCTTTTTTTCAGCAGATAGAATGCATGCTATTTAATCCTATATAACCTATTGAAATAAAAAAATTGGATCTGTATGTCTACCTTAATATAGCAAGTACGCACATGCAAGATTTCATAGTTGTATTGATCCGACTCTTCAAGTTTTCACTTCATATGAATATTTAGCATGCATCAGGAGCCAACCTAAATAGTTATAGGTGACGCAGCTAATGCACGATGGATGTTGAGCTTATCTGTTATGCCCTTCTACCTATTTATACACATTAGCTTCATTTCGTTTCCTCCACAAATCTTCTTCCTCCAGAATAAATATGTCTCCTCTTTTCCATTATAATAATCACGCGAATCTAGCACAAGTTTTCTTTTTGGAGATATTATTTACTGTCGATAATCCCATATATTATGGTGAGTAGCGGTATATATAAACGTTGGCGGTAACTGTCGACATGACTGGACATAAATGGGAAGGAAGAAAATAGTATGTGGTGGGGAGGAAAAGTGGATACGGGGGAGTATCATTTTAGAAAACAAGCACTGTATTTTGGGTTGCGTAGTGTACATGAATCATGTGGGTTAGTTTGCGTGGAGTATCAGCATCCATGGGTCTTGTTTTAAGTAAAGGTGGTCACTTTGTTTCAAAAAAGAAGAAGAAAAACAATGAAAGAAGAAGTGTAGAAGTAGTGAAGTAGCATGAGAAGAGAAAAACGAAAAAGGGTAAGAAGCAACATGCACTGGACTGGAAAGGAATAATGTGCGTGACGCATGGGAATAAACAAAGTGGGAAGGATTGCTAAAGCGAATAAAGGGTGTAGAAAAATATAAAGTGGAGAAAATGGGTTAAGTGAAGCAAAAGAGTGGGGTAGAAAATGTTTAAGGGGGAAGAAATGGGGTTCAAAAAAATACAGGGAAAATGAATTTGTTGTTTCAGCTGGGTAGTTGTATAAACAATTGGGGATGGATGGAGGCGGTACCAGGCGTCTGGGGATGGTCTGTCCACTGCGCGACTTGCTGGAGACGTGCAGAGCGCTGGAGGAAACTGCGGCGTGCATGGAGCGGTTTTGTTCAACGAGAAGAAGGGGTGAAAGGGGCTATTGAAATGGAGGTTTTAGTATAAACAAAGATGAAGGTGATGAACAGTTGTATTCTATAACACACGGTGCCTAATTATAATCCATTTTGCCTAATCCAGTTTAACTGTCTAATTATTTGTAATATAAATATGGCTGATCACGGTAAAAGTACCTCATCTATTTAATATCAGTATGTGGCCAAATCACCAATTAAATAGCGTAGAACATGATTTTGTGCCTTTTTATATGTCGTAATTTTACAATATAGTTTTAAAAACAATACACATGAATTTTACAAATTTGAACGCTTAAGCCGGGACTTCATATTCAATATAAATATGATGATCTTAGAATCTAAAAGGAACTACCATTCACACCCGAAATTCCACTTTTACAAAACAAAAGTCAAAGGTGTGAACTTCCCTTTTTATTACATTGCAATATAAACAAAAAATTTATCACTAGTTTTTTTTTTCATTTTTAACTTTAATTTTAACACATGTAGGTATCTAATGTCGAACTGCATGAGTATTGAAACAGTCATGACCTGGGAAAAAGGTTCTATATTTTGCCTAGTACATATAGCGTAAATGGGATGATTTCCGCATGAGCCCAAGTAAGCAAGCAAGTGATTTTAACATGTCCTGAATGATCTTTAGACATTAATTTATTCGACTTGGGGTGTATCCGAACATGCCTAATCAAAAATTGAAATGTGCACCTAACCGAGATTATCCACATAACGTAAATTAGAATTAATGTAACAACTTGGAATTTCTGAACAAATTTAGAAATTTTATTTTAGCTATTTTAATGGATTTTGAATATTTATAATGATTTATTTTAAATAGTACTGACTAAAAATTTATTTAAATTGAATTTAGAATTTATAAATTTATTTTAATTATAAAATGAACTCGAAATAGCGCGATAGTTTGAAAATTCAATTTTAAATTTCAAATGAATGTACAGAATTCAAAATAATCGGATTTCTGTAAAACAAGAAATATTTGAATCTGTTTAATTATATCTTTCTAACGAATGTGAAAAATTAAAATAGTCGCTATGGAATTTATATATATTTTAATATAATATATAGCCCTTATAAATAGCCATTTTGCAAACGACCTCCATTTTCGACGAAACCACTTTTGTTGGATCTGGAGTGTAAAATTATTGCTAGGTTTCAAATTTCATAATTTTTGGAACTAATAGGTAAGCGTGGTGAATTTAAACGTGTTTTGGTCAATTCAGTCTGAATTGGATCGACCGGAAAATGGACATTTTTTAAACGGTCTCCAAATTCAACGAAACTAGTTTTGTTAGGAATGTATCGTCAAAACACAGCTAGATTTATTTTTCTATAATTTTTGGAGTTAGTATGTTGCCTCGGTAAATTAAAATGTACGTTTAAATTCAATATATATTGATTTATATTTTAATTTTGATGAAAACTAATCGAGCAGTCGAATTGGCTTACGAAACATATTCCCTTGTGTCCAGAATGGGGGAATTTAGCTAGAAACGATAGTCGTTGGGTTTGATTTGGAGGTGGTACGAAAATTTCCCTTTTTCGAATTAAATAATTATTATTATATGGTATAAATATACAATTTAACCCTAAACCCTAGGTCAAACTTCATCCATGGTCAACCCTGCTCAGCTCCCATTCAGAAGCAATTAAGGGACGATTTATTCTAGATTTCGATCCATATTTTCTCCCAATCCACTAACAATTTCAGGAAAATTATAATTGCAATATTCTTCATCTACGCGAGATTTACTATTCAACGGTTAAGATATAATATAATCACGCGAGGAGGCCTGAATTCGTGTTGAACCCATTGGCGTTTACTGGTGAATTACATGATGTTGGGGCCGCAAGTCTGACGTGGCGGAGGGAGGAGGGAGGCACCTCCATGGCGGTCAATATTAGTTGCTCCGATCGGCCTCCGGTGGCTCTGACAGGCGGTGCGATGAATATTCCTCAATCGAGCGTTGGGTTCGGCGATAACCGAAGGGATAATGAAGATGGTTAAGTTAATTACTTAATTAATTATTTAACTAATGGCATGTTTAATTATCAAATGTTTGTAAGCTCATAACTTTTTCGTACGACATCCAAATTCAGTGATTTCATATCCGTTGCGATCGTGGGGACGGGAGTTCCACAACAAGACCGACTGGGTCAAATTTGGAGCTTGTTAGAATTTAGGGCAAATTTAAATCCAAACCGTCCTTTAAAGAATGATGGAGTGGAAACCGACGGTGAGAACTCTCTCTCACTCAAATTATTTTAAAGTTATTTTAAAGAATGATGTGATTTTACAGTTTTAGTTGTATACTATCGACGATATAATAGGATGGGATACTATGCCGTCTCGGATTGATACATTTATTTTGAAATGGTTTTAATCACATAAACACTAATAATAGTAACGAAAGATTTTATTTCTCATATCAAGCATGTTTGGCCATTATAAGGTAAAACTCTATTCTCTAGTTTGTGTTGCATTGTGTGATATGAACTGAGTCTTATAATGGCTTCATTTTTCAAAAAGCAAAGCACTTTTTTATTTTTTGTTTCAGTCGTTTCGTGCACCACATTCGTGTGGAGTAAACCCATTCCATGATATTCAGTTTTTTCTCATATCCATCCCATGACTGACTCGTAGTCTTTTTTCCCTTGCAAAACTGCGTGCCCACTATTTTACATGGGCAACCAAGTGAACAGGTTTCGTTTGCTTTCTTTTTGGGATGTATACCATAACATCTATATTTATTTTGGCTTGGAGCTGAAGATGGAGCTCATATATATATTTCTTTTGGACTTATAAGACACTATCTTATGTATATTATGCTTGATTCCGCTGCAAACTTATTATCTTAAGTAGAACCGTACTTGTACTAAGTGGATCCTATTATGTTGTGTAACTTTGATGATGAAGTTTATTTCCTCTGTGTGTGATGATGCAAATTATTCTATGATGCAATGTATTTATGCTATGTTCTGTGATCTGTTGATGTGATTAATGTGTTATATTCCAATGACTATCCATTCCGCCAGGATCAGGTGTTTGGGTTTGTCACAGGTGGTATCAGAGCTAGGAGTTAACCTTAGTTCTAGAGTATAAGATATTAAACGACTCATCAGAGATAAAATTAGTAGTATTCCAGGATGAGTAAATCATTAGATATAGGATTAGTAATATCCTAAAATGACTAAGTCATAATAGCATATAACTCAGTAGATACATCTTTATTTATGCATATGATTTTATGCTCTTATAATACCTTAAGATATCTTTTCAATTGGCCTGACACTTTTCTTGCTACTTGTAGTCATAAAAGAAAATGAGTGGAAGAGGCAGAGGCAGAGGAGGTAGAGGTAGAGGAAAGGGTGAAATTCCAGCTGTAGATTAACAACCCAACCTCGTAGAAGCTGTTGATGCACCAGTATTGCCTCAACAACAACAGCCAAAACCATAATTTGATCTAGACACTATTGCTAAAAGCACAATAATTTGGGCGGAGTGCCATTTACTGGAAGTGGATCAGAATTGGTAGATAATTGGAAAAGGCTTCTAGCATCTTGGACACTCAAAGATGAAGCCCTAATTTGGTGGGAAGTGGTAACAGTGGGTAATCCGAGGGGTGATATGTCTTAGGAAATGTTTAAAGAGGTTTTTGAGCAGAGGTTTGTTCCCTAAGAGGAAGTTGACAAGGTGACAAGGCCATTCATGAATTTGTAAACAAATTCAATAAACTCTCTGGTTTTGGTCTAGAGCTGATTTAGAATCCGACTAAGAAGAATAAGAGGTTCATTGAGGGTCTTCGGAGAAGGTATCGAAGTCGAGTGACAGCTCATATAGAACTCCCATTTGTCAAAGTGGCTGAAATGGCTTGTCGATATGAAAATATCAATAAGAAGAATGCTTAAGAAGATAAGGAAAAAGGTTATTCTAGCAATAAAAGAAATTTTTCGAATAAGAAACCCGAGACAAGCAAGACCGAAGAGAAGTGTGACGGCCCGCCCCGCACCAACCGACATTTACTCCAAAAGTGCGTTGTACACATGTCCAGTTAGCACGGTCAGAAGGAAAAAGGGAAGAAGGAAATGAACTAACAAAGAACCTGTAGAATGTCTCACAGCGCATAGAATAAAATATAATAATAACATACTTGACATAAAACAGGTGAGACAGTGCATAAGCTGAAACAACTAACATAGCAGCGGAAAATCCAAGTACAGCTTATGATCCAAAGTAAAACATTATTACAACTTTTCAAACTGTCTCAAAGCAAAAGCAAGATAAAGGAGGTACACTACTAATGCCCAAGTAGCAACCACCAACGACATAGGGAGAATATCTATATATCATACGTGGAAGCCTCCTGTCCGCCTCCGAATCAGCTACTCGCGCATCACCAGCTAACCTGTCTCTAGTCTGCTCGTGTGAGCACCCAGAGTAATAAGAGGAGACATAAAACTCTGGGTCAGACATAAAGCCTGGTATGAGCGATAAGCATCTAAACAGAACAATAACAGGTAGACTAAAGCATACCTGAACCCGGACCTGCAACCAAAGAGTTAGCACTACATACTGTACAACACTCTAAGGTGCCATATCAAACGGTGTAAAGATACGGAGGTGGGGGTGTGCATGTCATAGTGATGGCAAACAATCAAGCATAGCAACCATCCTCACATCTCTCACTCAGTGGATAAAGCATACGATATTCACCACTTCGATCACCCAACATACCTTGCTACGATCACTTTGCCCCCATGAAGTCATAAATGGCTTCACTGCACTGATAACGTAGCCACTAATCCTTCGCTATGTCCACTTGCCCCATGGAGTTATTCACCCCATCTGCGCTGGCTCATAGCCTTATCAATCCTTTACTATGTCCACTTGCCCCATGGAGTTATTCACCCCATCTGCGCTGGCTCATAGTCTTACTACGCATCACTTTGCCCCTCAAGTCATAATGACTCTACTGCACTGATAACGTAGTCTTGCTACCATCACCTTGCCCCTCGAGTCATAATGACCCTACTGCACTGATAAGTAGCCCATCATCCATTTTTAGTGGTGAATCGAAGTTGTGAACGTCGACAACTTCTTAGCACACGTCCCGCAGCAAAGCCCAACCATGAAGTGAACTCATCGGTTCCCAACTGGATCCTGAGCTCTAACTTCCCGTATTGGACTTCCTTCGCATCTCGGGTTATTGGTCAATACTGGGTCGGGTCGGGTTCCCCTTCAAGCTATCGGTTCGGGTCGGGTCCACTACGTTGCGTCGGTTCATGGCCTTCCTCTGGTAACGGTTCGGTTTGGGTTCACTACATTGCGTCGGTTCGGGTCGGGTGTCCCACTTCGGGTCGGGTCAGGTTGCCATCTCCCATCCAGTTCGTGCTCCCGCTCCGATCAGCTCCCTCGTTCTTCATATGCTCCGATCCGATCCCCCTCTTTTAGCCGATCCGATCCCAGTTCAATTAGCATGGCCTTCCTTTTTGCCAGGTTTCTCAAGTGTCAAGTTCCGATCCGATCGAATCCCTTACCCAGTTCAACTTATCCGATCCGAGTCCCCATATCCGATCCGAAAACCTGCACTGTTTCCTGAAACTTTTCTAGCAAGTGTTTTACGCCATTCGACGACATTTTCGACCATTCTAACTATTGAAATCAATCACAAAGCATATCATACAGTCATAGCAACATGCATAATCAACCACAAACAACAAAACATCAATATGATAGGTTAAAATGGATCAAACATACCCAAAAACCCATATTTCCCCTTAAGCATGTTTAGGTGAAACTAATGGTAGGATTAGCAAAACTTAACCAAATTAACCCAAATTCATATCAGAGGTCTAAAACATCATTTAAGAATTTATGAACATTTTTCCAGAATTTTATCATGTTTAAATTCGCTAATTAACACTAATTACCCTTAATTTGCCATAATTTGTGAGGAACTATGCAAATCACTCACCTTAGCCACAAATAAACTAAGATCTGAAATAAATCTCTGATTTGATGCAAATCACAATGCTAAACAGCAGCTCCAATGTTGATTTGGTGTAGATCTTCCTCGATTTGATGTTGCTAAGCTTAATCCTTAACCAAAAGATGATTTGGAGGTGATTTAGAGGTTGGAGACCATTTTTAGGGTTTCTTGGAGATAAGTGGAGGCTAGAAAACTGAAATGGAATGATTCTCTAACTCATTTCAGTCTCCCCATAACCCTAACCCCGAAATGGGTTATGGACCTATTCACTAATCACCCTGTTTGGCCCGGTTAACCAGTTTTTCACCTTCCAAACCTTATTTCAGCCATATCTCTCAAACGGTTAGTCCGTTTTTCACATGTGACCACTCTACGGAAAGGGAAACCATCAAACGAATCTAATAGAAGTGGTTTCAGGTCAAAATTCCTTTCCAATCAAAAGTTATGGCCAAAACAAAATCAGCTAGGGGCAAAACGGTCATTTAAAAATCGAAAAAAATCATGAACATGGGAAATGAGTCAAATGGTTGTTTCCCAAAGTTACATGACCATACGATTTCATATGGGAAAGAAATAAATATTCTACGATCCTCCGATGCGTAGAATGCGGGTTGTTACATTCTCCCCCCCCCCCTTAAGAAATTTCGCCCCGAAATTCCCTAACCAAAACACAAAAAGGGTCCCGCATGCCTATCAACCATAAAACAACAATCAAACATGCAAAACAAGCAAAACAAGTCTATCCTAGCATGCGGAAATAACTAAATTACAAGGTAAATCTTACCAGGCAAAGAGTTCTGGATACGTCTTTCTAATGCTCTCCTCTGTCTCCCAAGTACAGTCATTCTCGTTCTCTCCCCATTGAACCTTGACTAGCTTCACCGCCTTCCTTCGAAGTTGCTTCGTATTGTGCCCCACAATACGAATCGGCTTGCGGTTCCCAACCACCTCGGGTTCTACTTCGAAGTCCTCTAACTGATCAGGTGAAATAGTCGTATCTGAGTCGTGAACGAACTTCTTTAGTTGGGAAACATGAAATACATTGTGAACCCCCGCCATCTTTTCTGGTAAGCCAACTCTATACGCCTAATTCCCGACTAGTTCAAGAACAGGGAATGGGCCAACAAATCTTGGTGCCAATTTGCCTCTCCTGCCAAATCGTATCACGCTCTTCAACGGAGAAATCTTGACAAACACCAAGTCACCAACGGAGAATTTTAAATCTCTTCTCCTTTTATCAGCATAACTCTTCTGCCTATCTTGGGCAGCTTTCATTCGTTGTTGAATGGTCTTAATCTTATCTTAAGTTTCCCTCACCACATCAGGTCCAAGCATAAACTTCTCGCCAGTCTCTATCCAACATGATGGTGAGTTGCACGGTCTTCCGTACAAAGCTTCATATGGAGCCATACCGATACTGGATTGGTAGCTATTATTATATGCAAACTCTACTAGATGCAAATGGTCATCCCATGATCCACCAAAATCCAATATACAAGCTCTCAAGAGATCTTCCAATATACGATTCACCCTCTCCGTCTGACCGTCGGTCTGAGGATGATATGCGGTACTGAGATGTAATTCTGACCCTAGAGCCTCTTGTAAGCTCTTCCAAAACCCACTAGTGAACAATGGGTCTCGGTCACTCACAATGCTTTTAGGTACTCCATGAAATCTCACTACCCACTTTATATACAATTCTGCTAACTTGGCTGCCGTTCTGGTCGATTTGACTGGTATAAACCTTGCGCTCTTAGTCAATCGATCCACAATTACCCAAATGCTATCATATCCCGATCTAGTCCTTGGTAAACCATCGATTAAATCCATCGAGACTTGCTCCCATTTCCATTCGGGAATTTCTAATGGTTGCAACTACCCACTAAGTTTCTTTTGCTCGGCTTTAACTAGCTGGAAAATCATGCATTTGGATATAAACTTCCCAACGTCTCTTTTCATCCCTTCCCAGTAGTAAGTCTGTCTCATGTCTCGATACATCTTATTACCACCGGGATGTATAGTCAGTTTTGAGTGATGACATTCTCTAAGCACTTCATCTCTCAAACCATTCACGTCGGGTACAACTAGTCTTCCATTCTTTCGAAGCCATCCATCTCGATCAAGCCCATACACATTCATCTCATCACCGTCGATGTCCATCTCTAACTTGGAGATGATTTCCAATAGATTAGGATCATCCCTCTGGCTGGAACCAATCCGCTCTATCAAAGTGGGTCTGATCGCCAAACTAGCTAGCATGACTGGATCCAATTTGCACTTTGGTCTGAAATCAAACCCCGCTATATACTCCAGTTGCTTCCATTCAAGAAACATTGCCCCTAAACTGGCATGTCTCCTACTCAAGGCATCGGCTACCGCATTACCTTTCCCAGGTGTGTATGCGATATCAAAATCATACGAAGCAAAGAACTCTAACCATCTCTGCTGACGGAGATTCAGATCTTTCTGAGAGAAGAGATACTTTAACGATTTATGATCAGTAAACAACTCAAATCTTTCTCCCAAGAGATAGTGTCTCCACATCTTCAGCGCAAACACAATCGCTGCTCATTCCAAATCATGGGTAGGATACTTCTTCTCATGCGGCTTTAGTTGCCGACTAGCATAAGCTACAACCCTACCTCCTTGCATCAATACAGCACCTAGTCCGGTACCACAAGCATCCGTGTATACCGTCATCTCTTCACTCCCTCTAGGAATGACTAATACTGGCGCACGCGTCAACTTTTCCTTTAGACTCTTGAATGCATTCTCACACACTTCGTCCCAGACGAAGGACTGATTCTTCTTAGTCAACTGAGTCAACGGTGCTGCTATCTTGGAGAAGTCCTGGATAAACTTACGATAGTATCCAGCTAACCCCAATAAACTTCTTACATCTATTACATTCTTGGGCGTAGGCCAATCCTATACCGTAGCCACCTTCGTAGGGTCCACGGCAATACCATTCTCGGAAACAACATGACCCAAGAATCTCACTTCCCTTCTCCAAAAGTGACACTTAGAGAATTTCGCTTTCAATTGGTGTTTCCTCAACACCTCCATCACTATCCTCAAGTGTCCCTTGTGTTCCTCCTCTGTCCTTGAGTAACAAGGATATGATCTACGAACACAAGAACAAACTTATTCAACTGATCTCTGAATACTCGATTCATAAGATCCACAAAGTAGGCTGGTGCATTGGTCAACCCAAATGGCATGACCAACCACTCATAAAATCCAGACGACGTCCTAAATGCCATTTTCGGAACACTCTCATCCGCTACTCGGAGCTGATGAAATCCTGTCGCGAGGTCCAACTGGGAGACACTCTTGCCCCTTCCAGTTGATCAAACAAATCATCTATCCGCGGTAGAGGATACTTATTCTTCCTCGTTACCTTATTCAACTCGCGATAGTCCACACACAAACGAAGGGAACCATCTGCCTTAATGGCAAACACAACTGGTGCTCCCCACTCGGAGACACTTCTTCTAATAAATCCCTTCTTCAAAAGATTGCTGACTTGCACCCCGAGCTCTCGCTGCTCCCTTGGTGCCATACGAAGAAGTGGCATCACTATAGGTCTGGCATCTTTCACTAAATCAATACGGAACTCAATCTCTCAGTGTGGTGGAAGCCCGGTCACCTCCTCGAAGACGTCCGGATACTGGCCAACCATGGGCACATCTGACAGCTCATCCTGCGGGATGTCGAGGGAATTTACAAAACTAGCCATTACCCCATCACTAGGTAGACTACCAAACACTACCCTCCGCCCATCATTCGCCCTAACTGTCACCAAAAAGCCCTCACAGTCTACCACCACCTCGTATCTTTGGAGCCAATCGACTCCCAATATAATGCCATACCCAGTAAAGCCCAAAACAAAGCAATCACAAACAAACATACATCCATGACTCGATAGGACCAAATTCCTGCAAATCATACTAAGGCTAGTCGAACCACCAATCGGGTTCGTCAAAACCAACGGTCTATCGACTATCTCGGGTTCCAGTCCCAACCTATCTACCAGGTCACTAGATATGAAGGAACGGGAAGCCCCAGTATTAAACAAAACTCGAAGTGGTACATCATAAATAGAAAGTATACCTTGAATAACAACATTCTTTCCTTTCTCCGCCGCAGTTGGGGCATTCGACGAAGAAGGAACAACATCAATAGCATATGCTTTCACAATCTGCTTATCCTTAAGAGGTTGCGGACACTTATCCTTACGATGTCCCACTTGACCATAGTTGTAGCACTTCCTTTCCACTGGCTTGGCCCTACATTCTTTAGCATAATGGCCCTTCTTACCACAGCTGAAGCACTCAACATCCTTCTTGTTCTTTTTCTGGCCACCCTTAGATTGGTCCTGCTTCCTCTTATTCTGAGAGTTATTCTTGCCTCCACCGCCTGCTTGCGGCTTTGGCCCTTCTGCAGATGCAGCCTCAGTCTTTGACTTAGGGTAAAGACTCTATGATCTCAAAGCTTTCCCCACAATCGATTCAAAAGTTTCATCGATGTGGTTGATAAGCCTTTCCCCCAAGTATCCATCCAAACCAGTAATGAATTTCTCATTCTTGTTCTCAGGAGTATCGATAAGGGATAGTCCGTACTTCGACAAAGTGTCAAACTCAGAAATATAGTCAGAGACTGCCCTACCATTCTGCTTGAGTTCCAAGAACCTCTTAAACAACACTGACTTCTGGGCAGCTGGAATGAACTTCTCGCTAAAGCGAGCCTTGAACTGATCCCAAGTAACCTGATCTTCTGGTGTAGCTGTTTTAATGGCATTCCACCAATTCATCGCTCGCCCTTGCAGTTGACGAGACGCTAGCCTTCTCTTCATCGCGTCCTCAAGACCCAAGTCATCGAAGATACGATCACAGCTACCCATCCAGTCCGAAACATCTGTGGCCGACACCGTCCCATGGAACGGCTTCCCACCAAGGTTAGTGTAATCCTTGCACAACTTGGCAAAATCGACCCTAGGCGCCTGCACTACTGGACCACCACCATTTCCGGGATTGGGAACTGCTCCTTGCACCTCCCTAAGCATGTCTCTCATGAGGTCAGTAAACATCGCCCTCATGTCAGCGGCATTCCCATTATTGGCGCCTCTACCAGCACCTCTAGCATATCGGCTCATCGTCAATCTGTAAAAGGGAAATGATTAACGACCCCATAGCGGTGCTAGTGCAGTACGACTTCATTTTTATACTACTAATATTATATATATAGCTTTTGAAAACCAAAGTAATCACAAATACGCGCTCTCATATACGTACTATCTCTCCCTAGTGTCTTTCCCTAGGTTAACTACGCAACCTAGAGCTCTGATACCAAGTGTGACTGCCCGCCCCGCACCAACCGACATTTACTCCAAAAGTGCGCTGTACACATGTCCAGTTAGCATGGAACGGATCGTCAGAAGGAAAAAGGGAAGAAGGAAATGAACTAACAAAGAACCTGTATAATGTCTCACAGCGCATAGAATAAAATATAATAATATCATACTTGACATAAAACAGGTGAGACAGTGCATAAGCTGAAAAACTAACATAGCAGCGGAAAATCCAAGTACAACTTATGATCCAAAGTTAAACATTATTACAACTTTTCAAACTGTCTCAAAGCAAAAGCAAGATAAAGGAGGCACACTACTAATGCCCAAGTAGCGACCACCAACGACACAGGGAGAATATCTATATATCATACGTGGAAGGCTCCTTCCCGCCTCCGAATCAGCTACTCGCGCATCACCAGCTAACCTGTCTCTAGTCTGCTCGTGTGAGCACCCAGAGTAATAAGAGGAGACATAAAACTCTGGGTCAGACATAAAGCCTGTTATGAGCGATAAGCATCTAAACATAACAATAACAGGTAGACTAAAGCATACCCGAACCCGGACCTGCAACCAAAGAGTTAGCACTACATACTGTACAACACTCTAAGGTGCCATATCAAACAGTGTAAAGATACAGAGGTGGGGGTGTGCATGTCATAGTAATGGCAAACAATCAAGCACAGCAACCATCCTCACATCTCTCACTCAGTGCATAAAGCATACGATATTCACCACTTCGATCACCCAACATACCTTGCTACGATCACTTTGCCCCATGAAGTCATAAATGGCTTCACTGCACTGATAACGTAGTCACTAATCCTTCGCTATGTCCACTTGCCCCATGGAGTTATTCACCCCATCTACGCTGGCTCATAGCCTTACCAATCCTTTACTATGTCCACTTGCCCCATGGAGTTATTCACCCCATCTGCGCTGGATCATAGTCTTACTACGCATCACTATGCCTCTCAAGTCATAATGACTCTACTGCACTGATAACGTAGTCTTGCTACCATCACCTTGCCCCTCGAGTCATAATGACTCTACTGCACTGATAATAGCCCATCATCCATTTTTAGTGGTGAATCGAAGTTATGAACGTCGACAACTCCTTAGCACACGTCCCGCAGCAAAGCCCAATCATGAAGTGAGCTCATCGGTTCCCAACTGGATCCTGAGCTCTAACTTCCCATATTGGACTACCTTTGCATCTCGGGTTATTGGTCCATACTGGGTCGGGTCGGGTTCCCCTTCAAGCTATCGGTTTGGGTCGGGTCCACTACGTTGCATCGGTTCATGGCCTTCCTCTGGTAACGGTTCGGTTCGGGTTCACTACATTGCGTCGGTACGGGTCGGGTGTCCCACTTCGGGTCGGGTCAGGTTGCCATCTCCCATCCAGTTCGTACTCCCGCTCCGATCAGCTCCCTCGTTCTTCATATGCTCCGATCCAATCCCCCTCTTTTAGCCGATCTGATCCCAGTTCAATTAGCATGGCCTTCCTTTTTGCCAGGTTTCTCAAGCGTCAAGTTCTGATCCGATCGAATCCCTTACCCAGTTCAACTTATCCAATCCAAGTCCCCATATCCGATTTGATCCGAAAACCTGCACTGTTTCCCGAAACTTTTCCAGCAAGTGTTTTACGCCATTCGACGACGTTTTCGACCATTCTAACTACTAAAATCAATCACAAAGCATATCATATAGTCATAGCAACATGCATAATCAACCACAAACAACAAAACATCAATATGATAGGTTAAAATGGATCAAACATACCCAAAACCCCATATTTCCCCTTAAGCAAGTTTAGGTGAAACTAATGATAGGATTAGCAAAACTTAACCAAATTAACCCAAATTCGTATCAGAGGTCTAAAACATCATTTAATAATTTATGAACATTTTTCCAGAATTTTATCATGTTTAAATTCGCTAATTGACACCAATTACCCTTAATTTGCCATAATTAGTGAGGAACTATGCAAATCACTCACCTTAGCCACAAATAAACTAAGATCTGAAATAAATCTCTGATTTGATGCAAATCCCAATGCTAAACAGCAGCTCCAATGTTGATTTGGTGTAGATCTTCCTCGATTTGATGTTGCTAAGCTTAATCCTTGATCAAAAGATGATTTGGAGGTGATTTAGAGGTTGGAGGCCATTTTTAGGGTTTCTTAGAGATAAGTGAAGGCTAGAAAACTGAAATGGAATGATTCTCTAACTCATTTCAGCCTCCCCATAACCCTAATCCCGAAATGGGTTATGGGCCTATTCACTAATCACCCTGTTTGGCCCGGTTAAGCAGTTTTTCACCTTCCAAACCTTATTTCAACCATATCTCTCAAACGGTAAGTCCGTTTTTCACATGTGACCACTCAACGGAAAGGTAAACCATCAAACGAATCTAATGGAAGTGGTTTCAGGTCAAAATTCCTTTCCAATCAAAAGTTATGGCCAAAACAAGATCAGCTAGGGGCAAAACGGTCATTTAAAAATCGACAAAAATCATGAACATGGGAAATGAGTCAATTGGTTGTTTCCCAAAGTTACATGACCATAAGACTTCATATGGGAAAGAAATAAATATTCTATGATCCTTCGATGCGTAGAATGCAGGTTGTTACAAGAAGAATCCCAAGGACAAACAAGAAAAGAGGAACAAATGTTATAACTGTAACAAGTTTGGACACTGGGCAAGTGATTGTAGAGCTCTCAAGAGACTGAGGAATCCGATAGAAGATATTAAATGCTACAATTGCCATCAGAAAGGGGATACAAAGCCAAATAGTCCACTATTGAAGAATGTCGCATGTGCGCACGTCTATAATGTAGCAGATACCCCCAATAACTTCTATTGGTAGGGGAAGGGCTGATATTTTGGAAGGCACGCTTACAGTTAAAGATATTCCTGTTAAAGTGTTATTCGATGTCGGCACGTCAAGATGTTTCATTTCTAATAATATGGTAAATAAATTGAGTTTAAAACTTAGATATCTCGAAGAATCCATTTAGTTAATAATCCAATTAGGGGTTCTCTTGATCCTTGTTGGCATAGTAGAGTGTTAAATTCTTATTCCCATTTTCAATTTTCCTTTAATTCGATTATCATGAATCTTATCGAGTTCGATATTATACTTGGGTTGGATTGGTTGACGCTGTAAGAGGCAGAGGTTAAGTGTTCCGAAAGAATTGTGAAAGTTAAGACCAAGTTTGGGAGTATTATTACCATACCATGTGGAGGATCGAATTCTGATAGGAAGGAATTTTGGTTTGCTCTCGGTATTTCTCCCACTTCGTTGGGGAATATTCCTATTGTCAAGAATTATGTGGATGTGTTTGAAGAAGTTGATAGCCTTCCGTCGCGAAGAGAGATTGATTTCAGAATTGATCTAGTTCCGAATGCGAGACCAGTGGTGCATGTAACTTGGATAATGACATTGAAAGAGGAGGAGGAGTTGAGTGATCAGACTCGACAGTTGTCATGGAAAGTTTTAGTCAGGGCTAGTTTCTTGAGTTGGGAAGCATCAATGGTGTTCGTTCCGAAGTCAGACGGTACTTTTATATTATGTGTGGATTACCAAGACCTCAACAAACAGACGCTCAAGAATAAATATCCACTACCATGTATTGATGATTTGTTAGATTTCTTGAATGAAGCCCGAGTATTTTCGAAGATGGACATAGCTACAGGTTATCATTAATTAATAATTGCTGAGGAGTGTGTTCCTTGGATAGCTTTCAAATGTCCAGATTTATTTTATGAATGGTCAGTAATGTAGTTCGTATTATGCAACGCCCATGCTTATGTTGTTGACTTGATGAATCAAGTATTTCGAGGAGTATTGAATAAATTTGTATTCTTTTTCACTGATGATATTTTGATCATTCTGAAAACAGCAGAGGAGTATGTGAAGCATTTGAATAGGTATTGGAAATTAAAGAATATATTAAAGGACAAATTTTCTAAATGCATATTCTGGAAAGAAGAAGTGAAATTCCTTGGTCATGTAGTATCAAAGGAAGGAATATCATTAGATCCAGGCAAGATTACAGTCATCCGATATTGGAAGCAACCCGAGACACTTATAGATGTTAGGAGTTTTCTTGGACTAGCAAGTTACTATTGGAAGATTACGGCCATCCGATATTGCAAGCAACCTGGGACACTTATAGATGTTAGGAGTTTTCTTGGACTTGCAAGTTACTACCGGAAATTCGTTAAAGACTTATCTAATTCATTGCTAAAACTTAATAAGAAGCATGCCAAATTTAATTGGACATATGAGTGTGAGGCAGTTTTTCAAGAGTTGAAAGAAAGATTAACTACCACATTAGTGTTAACGATTATAGATGGAAATAAGGATTTAACTATCTATACAGACGCCTCAGGTGAAGGAGTAGGTGCAGTATTAATGCAAAGAGACAAAGTCGTTGCGTATGTTAGTTGTTAGTTAAAGCTTCTTGAGAAAAGGTATGTTACACATGATTTGGGGCTATTAGCCATGGTATTTTCTTTAAAGATATGGAGGCATTACCTATTGGGTGAAAAGTTCGAGTTATATACAGATCATATATCTTCGAAATATTTTTTCACCCAGAAAGATCCGAATATGAGACAACAGCGTTGGTTGGAGTTTCTTGCAGTTTATGATCTTGATATTCTATATACTCCAGGAAAAGCAATCTTGTAGTAAATGCACTTAGTAGAAATAATTCAATCATTGCTAATCTGATTATTATGCCCTCCTTAATCGAGAAGATTTCTGTTTCACAGAAGGATGATGAGTTAATTCAAAAGACTAGCAAAAGAATTCAAAGAGGTGAAGTCTCAAATTTTCAGACTGATAGCAAAGGGATTCTAAGAATGCAAGGACAAATCTTTATTCTGAATATTTCTGAGCTCAGAAGAGAGGTGACAGATGAATGTCACAAGTCAAATCTTAGTATCCATCCAGAGGTGAGTAAGATGTATCGAGATTTAAAACGTACGTGTTGGTGGAAATCTATGAAGAGAGACATTTCTATATAATTTAGCAGGTGTTCAAATTTTCTAACAAGTTAAAAGTGATCAGCAGGAGGTCGCTGGATTGTCGAAACCATTAGAGATTATGGAATGGAAGTGCGATCGGATAGCTATGTATTTTATTACCTGAAACCAAGAAAGGCAATGAAGGCATATGGGTTATTGTAGATCACTTAATGAAGGGTGCCCATTTTATTCCTGCAAAAGCAAATAGAACAGCTCAGAGCTTGGCTCATTGTATTTTAAAGAGATTTTTCGACTGCATGGAGTACCCAATAGCATTGTCAGTGATAAAGATCTGATCTTTTTATAGTAAGTTCTGGGAATTGTCTCAATATGAGTTGGGAACAAAATTTAATCTTAGTGTTGCATATCATCCTCAGAAAGATGGTAAGACTGAGAGGGTGAATTGCTTTTTGGAAGATTTGTTGCGAGCTTGTATTCTTGATTTTGGAAGATCTTGGGAAAACTTGGTTGAGTTCTCATATAATAACAACTTCCAGGAAAGTTTAAAAATGTCACCATTTGAGGCGTTATATGGTAGACCATGTAGATCTTCTGTATGGTGGGTAGAGCCTGGTAATCAGCTAGTGTTGGGTCCAGATATGATCTACAAATAAATTAAACATTATCATGAAGCAATTGAAGGAAGCACAATGCTATCAGAAAAGTCACGCAGATTTTAGAAGAAGAGATTTAGCATTTGATGTTGGCGATCTAGTATATTTGAATATTTCTCCTTTAAGAGGAGTGGTCCGTTTCGGGAAGACGGGAAAATTGGCACCGAAATGTATTGGTATGTTCCGATACCGGAAATGATTGGAACTCTAGCTTATAAAGTTCAGTTGCCATATTGGTTGTGCGTAGTACATGATGTATTTCACGTTTCTCAACTTCGGAAGCACGTAAATGATCCAAACTTGATTATAGAAGAGGCATTACAACGTATATTAGATATTACTCCAAATTTGTCTGTGCATAATGAGTCACTGAAGATAATTGGCTATGACACCCCACGTTCGTTAATGTCACTCTTTAACAGAATGCATTAAGTTCCGTGAAGTGTTATAAGTAAACAGACACAGAATTTTACAAGATAGATATAAAATAGCAGTGGAAATTTAAAACTTTATTTTCCAATAGAAACCATCATGGTCCAAAAATCCATTTACAACATTAGTCCGAAATACTGAAAACCAATTATATCAAATTAAAGTATTTGACTCGTACTAAAACCATCAGAGTACAGAAATAAAAACCATAGCCCCCATAAGTAGCCATAAACAAGTAGACAAGAAGTCAAAGCGGTACATCGAAGCAAATCCAAATTCAAGCGGAAATAGAAGAGAGGGTCTTTAATCAAGTCTGAGCGTTCCTACCCTGAGAACCCGGGGGAAGGAAGAGAGAGAAAACAAAACAAAATGGGTCAGACATAAAGTCTTGCAAGTCTAGTTACTTTTTAGCATATATATAAGTAAAAATATCATGACATGCATCCAAACTAGATGAGAGATAACAATATCATATAATAGGTATTAACAAGATGGACAAGATAAATAGATTAAACAGAATAGACTATGCTTCTCAAATACTTTTCTCTGCACCAATACTAGTATACTGAATTAAGTGTTTTCCAATTACTTAACAAAAACAGAATGATCCCAATAGAACATAAATGGTAGACATAGGTGTACTTCTAGCAACGAGTTTTACCCCAAACAAAAATAACAGGTACTTAAACAGAAATAACGGGTGTTACCACCAAACAGAAATAACAGATACCTAAACAGAACTAGATGTACCCTAATTACTACCCACAAGCGATCGACTCCCTACCACGCAAATACCCTGTGTCGGCCCCACAGAAGGGTGTATTACTTCCTAAAGTGGAAACCACCAGAAGGACACAGACCTATTTACAGGTGTTATGGCGTCTTATTTTCCCAGATAGACCGGAACCATGCACGCACATGACCTCATTGGAACGCTCCATCAGAACACACCATCCTAAATGAACCTCTTATAATTAGCTCAGTAAGCGTGCCCTGACCCCTACCTAGTGCGAGGTCCCTTTTTAATACCAAAATGGGTTACTGACTAATATGGGTCCTACATAACAGATGACACAAGACAAACCCCTAAAATTGTGTCCCCAATCAACTAGGATTTCCATAGTTTAAGTTTTACATGGGTTAATAGTGTCCCTACAACCCCAACAGATTAACAAGTTTACTTATCCCCCAACAGATCAAATAGATTACATAAGTGCCATACAGTTCCACTAACATGTTCTACTTAACCTTTGAATTAAGCCTACATGTTTACATGTTCATACACCCCGTCTTTTAGTTATATTTCACAGCATAAGTTATGCCCCAAATTTTAGTCATATTCAAAGTACATGTTATGCCCCCTAATTACCATTCCCAATCATTCCCAATTTCATTTGTCTGCATATTTCAACGGTATTGGCCTAGGCTAGAAGGTGGCCTAGGCTATAAAAATAAAAAGGGAAAGAGAGAGAGGAACAAAATAGACATAAAACAAAATAAGCATATAATAACAGAGATGGGCATATGATAGTAGAAATTGGCATATCAGAAATAGGCATATAAGAACTGAACAGCAGATCAAGTGTAAATGTAATAGCAGGACTGATTAGGTACGAATTAGATCGTTAACAGGCATAGGTTTTAGATCCAAATTTATAAACATGTTAGGATTACTTTTTAAATGTTTATATCTAAAAATAACATTAACTCATAGAGAATGGATCTAAAGAATAGAGAATAATTAGGATGAAGTTGTAGAAGAAATTCTTGTATGCGTATAAGCTGTTGTTGAAGAAAATAGGCTAACTCAATCCAGGCTGAGGTAGCATCTCCTTGTCTCCATTGTTTTAGGTGTATAAAACAATAGAAATACAAGCCCTTATATAGACTTTTTCCAATGAATCTCGTTCAGAAACAAGTGCAGGTTCTAGAAATGAACCTGGATGGATCTGAGGTGGGTCGACCCCGGTGTCGACAACCCTTGAGTGGGTCGACCCCCTTGGGGCGTGGGTCGACCCCCTACAGGTCCAAATCCCACGTCGTCTTCCTGCTATGATTTTGAACTATTTTGAATTTCTGGACTGATTTGTTTATATATATTTCCCTTATATGTATACAAACTTCAAACCTTAATATCTTCTTTATACAGTGTACATTTTAGGCAAACTCGGAGTCTATCTGAACCAAAATTCCGAGACGAATGCAATGGTACAGTCCGTTTTACTTAATTTCCAAAATTAAATTAATTATTCTATAGTTTATTAATGTTCTTTAAAATTACGGGGTGTTACATTCTCCCTTACTTAAATAACTTCATCCGCGAAATCTCCAAGTTAAGAAGAATATTATTATCCTAACAACCACATCCATCTACTCATTCATTATCCACAGGCATCCATTGTCCTTAAGATTTTTCAAATGCTTTTTGAACATTGTAGTGTGTGTATATGTCTTTACACTAATGTGAAAAATCAGGTGGTCGACTGATTCAGTTGACCTTCTTAATGCAATTTTTGTTTGTGCCCTGTAACCAAAATGTATGCAAATAATCCTAGTATAACATGTAAGTTCTATATGTGTGCACAATCATTCATCCAAATGAAACATCCATATGATGATAGATCCATGTAAAATCCTAATGCACAAACATCCATATGCAATATGTAAGTGATTGAGTCAATCTAGTCCCTAGTGTGGGTGTATATGCATCCACGAGCAACCACTAGCAAACATTTTCATCCACTTGCATCCATCAAACATAACATGTCTCAAACACATGTTTACACCCATTGGTTTTCTACCTAAAGGCCGAAGATTCGATCGATAGGATACGTATGAATGATAGAAACAAGTATTAATAAAAGCTTGGAAACAGAAGTTAAGAACATACAATTGAAAAGAAAAGTGTACGAAGCATGAATCTTGTCCTTAGTTTCCCAAGTTGCTTCTTCGTTATCTTCTCCCCATTGTACTTTCATCAACTTGACCTCTTTATTATGTAGCTTCTTAATCTCTGATCCAAGTATACGGGTAGGAAATCGTCTAGCTGTCGCCTCCCGTTCTATCTTTACTTCGTCAAGCATGCTCGGCTCAATAACCTATGTTGTATCATGTAGACATTTCCGTAAATGGGAAATGTGGAAAGCATCATGAACACCAGCCAACCTACGGGTAATCTCACCTTATAGGCCATTTGACCAATCCTCTCTACTATGGGAAATGGCCCTACCAGCTTTGGTGCCAGTATCCCTACAGATCCAAAGCGAACCACATTCCTCAACGGTGATACTTTGATGAAAACCATGTCTCCTACTTCAAATTCAATGTCAGTCCTTCTCTTATCATCATAGGACTTCTGCCTGTCCTGAGTTGTCTTCATCCATCTGCGGATAAGATCAATCTTCTTTGAAGTATCTCTAATCATCTCAGGTCCAAGTAGAAGCCTATCTGTGGATTCCCATCAATAAGTCTATGATCTACAAGGTCGTCCATACGATGCCTTGAAGGATGCCATGCCTGTTTTAGCTGATAAATGTTGTTGTAGGTGAACTCAACCAATGGAAGATGTTCCTCCCAAGTACCTCCAAAGTCTAGGATACACATCCTCAATAGATCCTCAAGAACTCTATTCACCCTTTGGATCTGCCACATCGGTCTAAGGCTGATACGTTGTGCTCAGACATAACTGTGTACCTAATGCCTCTTGCAGGCTCTTCCAGAATTCACTAGTGAAGATGGGGTCACAATCACTCACAATGCTAGAAGGTACTCCATGTAGACGGACTATCTTATGAAGATAAGCTGATGCTAACCATGTTGCAATTCTCTTACTCTTAACAGGAATGAAAGGAGCGCACTTAGTAAGCCTATCTACTATAACCCAAATACTGGTGTTGCCATTCCTTATTCTAGGCAAACCAACAACGAAATCCATAGAGATGCTCTCCCACTTCCACTGTGGGACATCCAGAGGATGAAGCAAACCACCAGGCTTTCTCTGCTCGGCTTTAACTTGCTGGCAAACCAAACATCGAGAGACAAACTCTGTTACATCTTTCTTCATCCCAGCCCAAAAGAAAACCCTCTTCATATCTCTATACATCTTATCACCGCCCGGATTGATAGTCATCCTAGAATGATGGGATTCCTCAAGAACTGTCTTCAACAGACTCCCAACTCGGGGAAAAAATGACTTCCATCCCATCGCGACCACCCTCTATCATCCGTGGAATATCTAATGAGGTGACTAGAAGTGTGCCCTCTACTTAGCCGGTCCAAGATATCTATTATCTGTGGGTCCTCTTGTTGCGAAGATCCTATCTGATCCATAAGAGTAGGTCGTACCTCTAAGGATGCCAACAAATCAGGTGTAAGATCCATAGATGGCCTAAAATCGAAGGTTGATATATACTCCAAGCTCCGCCTCTCTACGAATAGAGGACTTAAAGTCATTCTCTGCCTACACAACGTGTCTGCCACTACATTACCCTTACTAGGGGTATAAGCAATCTCAAAGTCATATGATGCTAGGAACTCCATCCATCTCTGCTGTCTCAAATTGAGATCCTTCTACGAGAATATATACTTGAGAGATTTGTGGTCCGTGTATAACTCGAACCTCTCTCCAAGTAGATAATGTCGCCAAGACTTAAGCGCGAACACTATAGCAGCCAATTCCAAATCGCGAGTGGGTTAGTTTTTCTCATGAACCTTCAATTGTCTACTTCCATAGCATAATACCCTTCCCTCTTGCATCAAAACGACACCGAGTCTTGCACCACATGCATCAGTATACATTGTGAACACCTTGCTCCAATCAGAAAATGTCAAAACTGGGGTTGTGGTCGGAGCCCTTTTCAATCGCTGAAAAGCATCTTCCAATCAATACTTCAAGCAAAGGTCAGATTCTACTTCGTCAGCCTGGTTAGTGGGGTTGATATCCTTGCAAAGTCCTTAATAAACTTCCTATAATTGTCCTCTAAACCAAGATAACTTCTCGCTTCCGTTGCATTCTTTTGAACTTTCCAATCTTGAGCTGCAACTACTTTTGCGAGATCAACTGTTATCCCTTCCTTGGGGACTACATGCCCTAAAAATTTCACCTCCTTTCTCCAAAAGTGTCACTTGGAGAATTTTTCCTTAAGCTGATGTGCTTTGAGAGTCCTCAAGACCTCTCCTAAATGTATGGCATGCTCTTCTTCATTCTTCGAGAAAATCAGAATATCATCCACAAAGACCACAATGAATTTATTAAAAAACTCCCTGAACAACCTACACATCAGATACACGAAATACGCGGGTGCATTCGTCATACCAAAAGGCATGACTAACCACTCAAAGAAGCCATTTGGAGCTCTGAAAGCGGTCTTATCTATACTGTTCTTGTCCACCCTCAACTGATGAAACATCATGGATAAGCCCAACTTATAGAAAACAGATGCACCAACAATCTTGTCAAACAGATCGTCAATCCTCGGGAGTAGGTGCCTATTCTTCTTAATGTGCTTATTCAACTCCCGGTAATCCATACATAAGCGAAGCGAGCCATCCGCCTTAGTTGCAAAGACGATTGGAGGACCCCATTCTGATATGCTTTGCCTAATAAACCCCTTCTCAAGTAGCTCCCCTACTCACTTGCTAAGCTCCCTCCTTTCCCTAGGAGTCATGTGGCACATAGGCAATGCGACTGGCTTTGCATTATCCACCAAGTATATTCGTAAATTAGTTTCGTGCCTCGAAAGTAAGCCCCTAATCTCCTCAAAAACATCTGGATACTGATAGACTATAGGTACACATCGCAAATCATCTACAGAAGCATCAAGTGACTCTATGTAACATCTCGGAATTTTGTCGAATAAATAAATAATTTATTTAATTATTTTATCATATTGGTTTGATAATATAAATGGTTTGAATTCAAATATTTTGGATATTTTGTGGAGTAATAAATTTAATTTCCAAAATGGTTGGAAATAAGTTAAATTGGTAATAATATGTAAATTGGATAATATAGGATATTTAATTGGGTTATGTTCGTGTGATAAATAACGAATATACTGTTTAAACGACAGTTGAACGTATTATTTATAATCAAGCCCACAACGTCGCGGCAGTTTGTAATATTACGATTTGAACTTCAACTGAGTGTACTGGGTCCGTTATTAGTCAGATTTTCTCGAAATAAGAAACATTGGAATCTATTGAACTGTATTTTTATAATGGAAGTGAGAAATCGATATTTCGTATTATAGATTGTAAGCTATGGCCAAATGAAATTTTAGTCGATGTGAAATCGTTTATAAACCATAACGATATATTTAATTATCATTAAATATTGGTTTCAAATTTGAATATGATATTTGAGACGTATATTTATTTTAATTTATAGAATTTTTCTATAATTTTTATTTTTGAAAATAAATAAATTTTTGTTTGATAAATTTTACACCCTATAGCAGTACTTTGGAATTTCACAGAATGAGTTAACTAGTCTATTTTATTATATTTCTGTAATCGTGACACATTGTTCAACACAGTGGTAATTTTATTTTTGTCATTGGCCGCCCGTATTTGTATATATATATATAGTAATGTTTAGGGAGGTACTCAACTTTATATACTAACAAATTTAAACAATCTGTTTATATAACTTTGCACCCAAACTTTGTATCCTACCTTATCATCTTGCAGAAATATGTTCAGCTACCTATGTCTCGGCATGTCAATCCACCATATCCTACCTTAGCTAAAAAGTGAAATATTTCTTTCACAGATTTCCAAACCATTTCCATCTTCATCGTTCAAACTCAATAAGGGCCCATTTTATTTTGAACGGGAAGGGGCATTTGGAAGGGGCATTTGAAGGGGAATTATTGGGAACGGGGAATGTGTTCTTTTTACGAAAGGAGAATTTTGGAAGGGGCAGAGTTATTATTTTATTGTTTTTGTATATATTATTTTTAATTGTTTGTGTTTATTGTTGAACAGAATAATAGAACGCAGAATACAAATTGCAGAATACAAATTGCAGAAATAAAAATACATAATTGCAGAATACAAATTACAGAATATAAATTATGGAATACAAATTACATAATTATTAAATATAGAAAACAAGCTACTAGGGTGGATACTGGGATGCGTACTGAGGTGGATACGGAGGGGGAGTCATCTTAAACTGTCTGTATCGTAGTCCTTGCTTGCGGACCTGGTTTTCAAAACGCTACCAGCCTCTTGCTTTGTCATCAGGAAGAATCATGAACGTATCTTGATTATCCTTACTTGTGAGAATTGATATTGCGTGGGGCATGTCAATACCATCAAATGTTCTTGCACGGTCTATTGCTTGCTTAGAATTTCAGAACAAAGTGGGCTTGCGTTAGAGGACGACGAATTACTAGCATTTGTATCAGGATGTGAATTCGGACTGTCGGAGTCAGAACAAGATTTCTTGATCATTTGCCTAGAGTGTATCATATTAACAATTTCTGCTAACTTCGAAGAAGTTTCAGTTCTACCTCTTCTGCCAGACCGAGGTTTAGATGAAGAACCTGCACCCCGTTGTTGGTTAGGATGCTCAGGAATCGCTTGTTGAGTTTGAATGTCTTCTAGTGGCACTTGAGTTTCATCGAAGAAGAACGTGGGATGTACGGACTCAGGTGAAGGAGAATGTGGCTCTGGTTGCACTTTTTGACTAGTAGAGCCTAGAGTGTAAGCGCCAGATCCTGTTGCAACGCTGTTGCCTAATATTTGCTCCAGTTCGGTCAAATTTTCTATTGGGGACGTCTTGTACTTTAACACCATAGGTCCGTACTCCTAAATAGGCGTTTAAGTTGAAAACTAGTAGATGAAATACATTACTGAACTTGTAAATTTACAAAAAAAAGGAGTTAACAATGTTTTACCGCCACTCGATCAGCCCACCAACTTTTGCTTCCACTCACTGTTCCGTATTTTGGATCCCATTCGGCGCCCGTTTTGTCATTCAAATTGTGTCATACAGTCCATTTCTTTTTATAAGGGCCGTACTTAGCCGTCACTTGTTCATTAGAGACTGAGATTTCGGTCCGTGATGTAGCTAAAGACTCATTCAAAGTAGCTGTAATCCTCTTGTGTATCCCTTTTTTATTCTTTCCAGCAACTTGGTAAGCTTCAACAGCTATACGGAGAAACTCTGAAGTTGCAAACGAATACCATACTTTTGGAGGACGGCGAAATGTTGCTTTCGGACGATTTACTTCAGCCATTGTCATTGAAAACTTGATGAGTTTGTGGTGTGAATTGTTGACAGAAATGGTGTGGCTTGGTAAAGGGAAGAGGTTGGATTTATAACTTGGCAAAATATAGCCGTTTGTAAATTTTTCTGTTCGCGTCCAACGCCACATCAGACGCGTCTGACTCTAAAGCTCCAATTCTAACCGTTCGTCTTGAAGAGGCAAAGTGTGGATCCCACTGTGGATGCGTCTGACACGTCAAACGCAGACGCGAACTTCAACTGCCCAGTTCACAAATCAAACGCTACATAAATGTGTTTGTACCTCACTGTAAATGTACATGTAAACCACATTAGTTCTTGGTGTGCTCACAAAGCATTTAAATTTAACAAAATAAACAATGTCATTCAATATGATTCATCAACCTCTTGTTCTCCTTTTCTTTGTGATTTCAACTGCCATCGTAGTTCGTATGGTTAGGCATAAGTAGCCATCATTGTGGTGCAATATGAAGAAAATCCCAATGTTATTACACTGAAGATTAGCTAGTACTATCTTACAATAGAATAACAGTATCAAAGTAAACATATACTGTTGTTATAAGGAACAGTAATCACGAATGATATCTGAAAAAAACAATGAGGACGAAAGTCCACCTATGAGAATCCCATTTTTCTTCACATCAATGCCTACCCAAAATCCCTTGTATTTTCACATCAAATCCCATGTGCACGGTGAAACCGATCTACTGCATATCTAAGTTCCTTAGTAGCTAAGTTTCATCTCACGTCCAAAGAGCAGAGGTATGAAAACTGTACACCCTAATGCTAAAAAGAGGGACTGCATACCTACCCTCTTCAATTCGATAGTCCCTGTATAGTGTATTCTCACATCACAGCAAGCTCAATGAAAGGAAAACTCAGTAGACCACCTACCTACGTTCTTCCCTCCCTAATACTTCATGCTCAAGGAATCGAGCAGCCCTACCAAAATCTACGGCTACTCTATTACGTGGGTGCTCGAAATATCAAAACATCAAAACATGTAATAGTAAAACTAAAAGAACAAAAATTCAAAACAAATTCCACACACCACTAAAAATATCAAAACATGTATATACATCATCCTTGAACAGACTGATTCATTTTGACACTGGTAGTTATTGTTGCGACGCCTATTTGGGGCGCTCGAAAATTGTAAGGTGGAGGTAGGGGGATCGGTTCAGGCGAGGCTCCGGCAAGTCAGGGGATGCGGGCGATAAGTTGGGTGCACGCAATAGTTGGTTGCGGGAGGGACGGTGATGAGGCCATGCGTGGATTAAAAGGCTGAACGGCATGTAATTTTGGGGAGTTGGTGATAGTTTTGGGTTAATGGTTTCTGGCATGCATTTGCGTACTGTGTGGTGAGTATGGGGAGGAAGCCGGTTATTTGAATGGGAGTATCCATTGGTTTAAGTATTCGAAAGGTGATGAAATCAAGGACGTTAAGGGATGGGGAAGAAATGGAGGTTCAAAGTCTGAAGAGGGACGAAAGCTCGCATTCTAATTCATGGAGCAGGTCATGGTTTAATTAAAGGGAATAAATCTGTTGGGTGGGCCGACTTTAAATGTAAGCTCAACATAAAAGGAAAAAAATATACAAAAAGGGAGCTTGCTGCTTGTGGTTATCTTGGTTGGAAGCGGAGGAAGAATCTGTTCTGGCATTGGAGGGACGACACTGTAGTAACACATTGGAAATTAGTGGCCTGGGTTGTTAATTCAAATGGAAGCCCAATATATATAAAAAAAAGAGAACAAAAAAAATGAACGTGAAGGGTAATATATAAAGAATCGTGGGAATGCTTTACAAATGGGAAGCTCTTGTATACAGCTAGCAGGAATTGTTTACGTAAAGGAGTACAGACATATACGTGGGGAAGGGTAGCATTCATGTTATAGAGATTTAAAGAGAAATATGTTAACGGAAAGTTTGGGTTGAATAATGGTGCAAAGAAGTGGAATGGGTGGAAAATGAAACACAACCATAGACAGTACATGAGCTCTGGGTTTTATTTTGTAACTGGGAAGGAGGCCGTAGATGCTGGTGGAAGTAGTTGGGCCGACAGGACTAAATGGATGAGGCCCGATATATAATTAATAATATAGCTTTGTTTTTATTAAATTATATATATATAATACACACAAAACCTTGTAAATACTATATTTTGCTCGTACGTGTTCAGATTTACGGACGGTCTATCGCGTTGTGATCGTAGGAACGCAGGCTACACAATGGAACTGATTTGAAGCCATTTGGAGATCGTTACTATTTCAAGCAAATTTAAACGTCTGATATAATCAACCGACATTAATCGTTATTCAACGATTAACAACCGAGGTGAGTAAACTCACTAATCTATCCAGTTTTATAATTTTATAAACGTAGTTCAATATTGATAAAATTGATTGAATGTTGTGTGTGATGACTGTTTGGATAGATTTCTATTAAATTGGTTGAAATTATAAGTCATTTGTTGAATACCAATTATGTCTGTTATAATATTTCATATTGTTATGAAATAAAGTGTTATTTCTGTTGATTAACAGCTGTGGATGCAGGGAAATAGATTGGAGGGATCCAACTGGATTCTTCAACAATTATATTATTATCTTTCATATATTGCATTACAAGATGTGACAAGTAATCTGTGGTTGATTATTGTTTGTTTGGGTTGTTTGAAAAACATTGACACTGATATAAATGAGTATTTAAATACCAAAGAATATATTCGAATATATTGAGAAATAATTTGGGTTTTAAAAAGGAAAAAGCTATTTTTAAATAGAAATTGAATCTCGAGTGGCTAGAATGAAATAACTTGTTTAATTATATAAGACAAGTAGATTGGCTTATAACAATATTTATAAATGGAAATATAAATTCAAGAATGAACTAGGAAGGGAATTGGAAATGGTTTGCAAAAAAAACAGTGGGATTATTTCGATGTTTGAAATATAAATAAAAATTGAATAAACCTATAAGGATTTATATTTAGAATTCAACTGTGTCAAGTGTAGATTAAATAATTTATCTTTGGAAATTATATATTATATAAATTAGAATTTGACAAGGGAGTTAATATTTGGGGTTAAAACCAATAATTAACTATGAAATCAAGATTTAAGTATAAACTAAATATTAAGTTTACAAGGAATTGATTTGTAAATGAAATGGGGTATGAGTATGAATTTATAAAACAATTCAATAGATAGAATGTGAACCTGAAATGGTATAAATAAATACAAATCAAGATTTGGTTTGATAAAATAAGCCTAGATTTCTGTAAAAGAATGATATTCACATTTTAAAGTGAATAGAAGTTTAAAAGCAAATTGTTGCAAATTTGAATAGTTATAAATGGAAATTGATGAATATTTGAACTAATAAATTAAAACATGAATTTAGAAACCAAGTTAATTTTAAACGGTGAGTTTATTCTGACGTTCGGAACGTTAATTGAATAGAGAGTATTCAAAAATGAGTGTGTGTGTATATATATATATATTGGAATTCGATTCTGTCGAATTCAGGAAAGTACCATTTACTTTCTGGTTATAATCAAGATTTATTTATTTATCTAATTAATAAATTTATTGTTTAATTTATTTAAATAAAGGTTATACTTTTAAAGTAAATATTTGAAAAGCAGAGATTATAACATTATCGTTATAATCAAAGATTTCCGTAAAGAAGTGGATTCGCAAACTGAATATGAGAGTGTTTAAACAGTTTTGTAAATAAGAATTAAGAAGTGAAGTTAAGTAAATTAGAAACTGACTAAAATTAGTTAAGTTGAATAGCGGTCTGAGTATCAAACTGATGTTGGTTTCGGCCTTCGGGGTTGATGCTTAGAGAGTTGTTCTCTTACTAGTATAGTTAGAGGCTGATGAATGGGGAAGAATAGTGATGCGTAAATGAGTAATGGAAACGTTTTCCTAGGATCGTGTGAGGCAAAACGGGTTTTAAGAGATATGTGGGAAAATGCGGGAAACAAGAAATTGGGAAAATGGATAAACTATTGATAAATTAATTAAAAGGGCTCAGTGTTGATGGATGGTTGATTAATACAATTCCCATT
Source organism: Allium sativum (assembly GCA_030737875.1). Lineage (NCBI taxonomy): Eukaryota > Viridiplantae > Streptophyta > Magnoliopsida > Asparagales > Amaryllidaceae > Allium > Allium sativum. The sequence goes on from CM060919.1 coordinate 664,483,169, forward strand.
TAGAAATAAGATCGTTGTTTTTATGGATGTTTTCATTTGATAGTTAAATCACCGGCTATCAAAGTTTCCAATTTTTTTCGTTGTCTATGCGGAGAGACTGGGATCAGATCTATTATCTGAAAACCACTCTGTATGGGCATTAGCGTTGCGAATAGAATATGGTGCAGATAGTTGAAGATGGAGTCTATGTAAGGGCTGTTCTGGCAATCCTAGGTAGGAATTTCCTAAGATGGATTTACAGAATAGTGCCTTCGGTTTGTCCAGTCCTAGGACAACGTGTATGGACGAATGTCTGACAGAGTATATCTAATGGATCGCGTAAGTTGATCTCTTCAAACATACCTATGTTTGGTGGCCGAGAAATTCATTTCTCTAAGCATTATACCCGTGGTGTTTTTAGGGAAATCGATTTGTGATTTGCGGGTATGTCAATGTGGCATTCAAAGTAATTGAAGGTGTGATCTGTCAAAAGATACGTTATGACCTCAAGCCTCATCAACCGGGAAATGACAAAAATCGGGCAGGTAGCATGGCTATATGGGTCTCCCCCAATAGGGTGTATTGTCACCACCTAGAGAATATTCATATTTGTTACTTCTTTTCGCTTCTGTATCTTCTGGGAATGGTTATGTTGCTCGCAACCGTAGGTGAAAATATATTCGATACACCCAAGAAAAATGAGTGGTTGGTCATGTGTGGCCGGGTTGCAAGATGTTCTTGTTGAACCCAGTGTATTCCTCTCTAGAGATAAACTATCGACAAGTGGTTCCATACCTTTTCATAGTCAGAATCCAATCTCCAATAAGCACCCACGGTTTTGATTGTATACTATATATGTGGAGCATGAGATGCAAGCGTTCTGTTAGATTACTATTTATTTGTATCTAGACACTATTATAATATCAGAATATATATATATATATATAAATGTATATGTTTTTAAAAAAAATTGGGTTATCATATGGTAAAAACCATCTATGTTTATTTGTGGATCGGTCTTACGATTATCTTTTCTTTTGAAAAGGATTTTTGAAAAGTTAAACCAAAATGATTGGGGTTTACCCACACCAGTCCCATGACTGACCCAGAGTTGATTTTGTATATTTTACCCTAAACTCTTGGGTGCCCAAATTTGTACGGGCAGCCAAGTAGTCGGGATTTTATAGATATACTTGGAGGAGCTCAAAGCAGAAGGCTTCAACATTAATTATATATAGAGTTTATTTCTGCTGTGATATTATGTGATAATGGTATGTATATGCCGTTATTGTTTTGTATTGCAAAGTTATATTATATAATATATTTTATTCGTTCCGCTGTGAGATTCGTGTTTTCTCTGATTTAGTTTAGTTGTGTTCTTCTTTTGCTCTTATCTTTCATTTTCTTTTTTTCTATTTCTCACCCTCTAACTTCTTTCTATTAATGGTCCAGTAGATGCTTGAATGGTTGACATCGTGCTTGATGTCAATTTTCGGGGTCAAAAATCCTTGGGTCTTTACTCTATAGGAAACTAAGCATGACAGACCCCTTTGGGTCATAGGAAATCTCGAGAGTCCTCCATGGCAAGTCAAAAGTCTAATGACCCTCCTCTCATAGTCTAGAATGGCACTACACATGGCTAGCAAATCCATCCCTAGAATCATTCCGTAGCCCATGAAACCAAGCACATATGCATCGCACTCAAACTCGACGCCCAATAAAGATATCCTCAAACCCAGACAAATCATAGACAGATGAGTCGTGCCCCCAATGAGGTTTGAGACAACAACGTGATCAGAAACAATCTAGTACTAAGGTGCAGAGACTCAACCACAGAATCAGATATAAAAGAATGAGAAGCGCCATAATCAAAAAGAGTCTAAACTGGTTGATCAAAGAGAAATCAAACCTTCAACGGAAACTTTCCTACCACTATCCGGTCTGCAAAACTCGAGAGCATGCACTTGCCCTCTAGAAGGTCCTGCCCTTTGGCCCTATCCTTGCTTCTTCGGGCATTCCCTACTATAGTGTCCAGTCTCACCATAGTTGAAACAAAAATTATTCCTTTTTCTGCAATCCTTGATCACATAACTCGAGCCTCCACAACATGACATTTCTTCTTATTCTTGGATTTGTTGTTATTTCCATCTTTCTTTTGCTGATCTTTCTTGGGCTGCACTTTCTTGTTTTGCATCTCCTCAGTCTTAGCCTCCTTTTTCTCATCTTTACCGTCTTCGTGCATCAGCACAATATCAACCAGTCTCTCAAAAATTTCTTCCATAGGTATGTGAGATAATGCCAATGCTTGAAAAGGTTGATTCAATCCTCTTGTAAACCTCAAAGCTTTCTTGTGCGTGGTATTCACCAGCTCCAAACCAAACCTTGCCAACTGATTGGACTTATTGACATACTCTTTAACAGACAAGTTCCCTTTCTTAAGTGCTAGAAAATTTTCCATCTACATACTCTCTCCTACCTGAGAGAGAAACTTCATATCGAATCTCCATCGAAAATCATCCTAAGTTTCCACTTCACGCCCTACTTGCATCACTTCTCACCAGAATGAAGCCTCATCCTTCAGCGGCCGTGCGGCCAACTGAGTCTTTCTACGATCGTCAACCTCGAAAATCTTAAGCAAATCCTCCGTCTCTTTAAGCCAATTATGTGCTTCCACAAAGCTTTTAGTTCCACAGAATGGATTTCCTCCCATAGCACAGAAGTCCTTATATATCTTAAAAAAAATCATCCTCTCGTGGAGGAGGGGAACGACAGTTTCAGCTGGGGAAGGGGCGTTTGCTTGGCCTCTGGCAGGCACTGTGACCTCAAGATTTCTACGGAATCAAGATGGTATCTGAACGCCCTCGGGAATATTCGGTTCCAGAGACCTGCTGAAAAGAAAAGGAATAAGGGATTCAAACAGAGAATTGAAGGATATTTTGTATGGCTTTGGGCATTATATTTTTCAAAAACATACTTTCCTTTGAGAATACTTTCTTTTTGAAACCTTTTTGAAAACAATTTTCAAAACCTTTTATCCGATCTTGTAACCTTCAGCTCTGATACGAAATGTGACACCCCACGTCCATTAATGTCACTCTTTAACATAATGCATTAAGTTTCATGAAGCGTTATAGGTAAACAGACACAGAATTTTACAAGATAGATATAAAATAGCAGCGGAAATTTAAAACTTTATCTTCCAATAGAAAACATCATGGTCCAAAAATCCAGTTACAACATACGTCTGAAATACTAAAAACCAATTACATCAAGTTAAAGTATATGCCTTCTACTAAAACCATCATGGTACAGAAATAAAAAGCCTTAGTCCCCATAAGTAGCCATAAACAAGTAGATAAGAAGTCAAAGCGGTACATCGAAGCAAATCCAAATTCAAGCGGAAACAGAAGAGAGACTCCTTAATCAAACCTGAGCGTTCCCACCCTGAGAACGTAGGAGGAAGGAAGAGAGAGAAAAGGAAACAAAACGGGTCAGACACAAAGTCTGGCAAGTCCAGTTACTTTTTAGCATATAAATAAGTGAAAGCATCATGACAGGTATATAAACTGGATGAGAGATAACAGTATCATATAACAGGTATGGACAGGATGGATAGGATAAATAGAATAAACTATGCTTCTCAAATATGTCTCTCTACACCAATACTAGTATACTGAATTAAGTGATTTCCAATTACTTAACAGAAATAGAATGATCCCAACATAACATAAATGGTAGACTTAGTTGTACTTCTAGCAATGGATTTTACCCCAAGCAGAAATAATAGGTGCCTGAACAAAAATAACAGCTGTTACCCCAAAGAGAAATAACAGGTACCTAAACAGAACTAGATGTACCCTAATTACTACCCACAAGCGATCGACTCACTACCACGTAAATACCTAGTGACGGCCCCATGGTAGGGTGTATTACTTCCTAAAGTGGCAACCACCAGGAGGACACAAACCTATTTACAGGTATTATGGCGTGTTATTTTCCCAGATAGACTAGACCTATGCACTCACATGACCCGTTGGAACGCAGCATCAGAACACCCCATCCCAAATGAACCTCTTATAATTAGCTCAGTAAGCATTCCCTGACCCCTAACTAGTGCGGGGTCCCTTTTAATACCAGAATGGGCTACTGAGTAATATGGGTCCCACACAACAGATGACATAAGTCAAACCCCTAAACTTGTGTCCCCAATCGACTAGGATTTCCATAGGTTAAGTTTTACATTGGTTAATAGTGCCCCTACAACCCCAACAGATTAACAAGTTTACTTAACTCCCAACAGATCAAACAGATTACATAAGTGTCCTAAAATTCCATTAACATGTTCTACTTAACCTTTGAATTAAGCCTATATGTTTACATGTTCATACACCCTATATTTCAGCTATATTGCATAGTATAAGTTATGCACCAAATTTTAGTCATATTTGTAGTACAGGGTATTCCCCCAAATTACCATTCCTAATCATTTCCAATTTATCCCAATTTTGTTCTTACGCATATTTCAGTGGTATTGGCCTAAGCTCGAAGGTAGCCTAGGCTATACAAATAAAAAGGGAATGCGATAGAGGAACAGAATAGGTATAAAACAAAATAAGCATATAATAACAAAGATTGGCATACGATAACAGAAATAGGCATATAAGAACTAAACAGCAGATCAGGTGTAAATGTAATAGCAGGACTGATTAGGTAAGAATCAGATTCTTAACAAGCATAGGTTTTAGATCCAGATTTACAAACACGTCAGGATTAATTGTTAAATGTTTATATCTAAAAATAACTTGAACTCACAGAGACTGGATCTAAAGAATAGGGAATAATTAGGCTGAAGCCGTAGAAGAAATTCCTGTATGCGTATAAGCTGTTGTTAAAGAAAATAGGCTAATTTAATCCAAGCTGAGACAGCATCTCCTTGTCTCCATTTTTTTAGGTGTATAAAACAATAGAAATACCAGCCCTTATAAAGACTTTTTTCAACTAATCTCGTTTAGAAACAATTCCAGGTTCAGGAAATGAACCTGGATGAATCCGGGGTGGGTCGACCCTGGTGTCGACCCTATGGTCGACACCCCCTTGATTTGGTCGACCCATGGGTGGACCCCCCGGGGTGTAGGTCGACCCCCAACAGGTCCAAATCCCACGTTGCCTTCCCACTTTGATTTTGAACTATTTTGAATTTCTGGACTGGTTTGCTTTATGTATACAAACTTCAAACCTTAATATCTTCTTCATACGATGTCCGTTTTATGCAAACTCAAAGTCTTTCTAAACCAAAATAATGAGACTAACGCAATGGTACAGTCCGTTTTAGTTAGTACCCAAAATTAAATTAAGTATTTTATAGTTTATTAATGTTCTTTAAAATTATGGGGTGTTACATTGGTCGAGATACCAGAGTGTTAAGATAGAAGAAAGTGAATTTGGTCAAGGTACAATGGTGTGGAGATCCTAGAGACTGTACGTGGGAAGTATAGCATAGCATCATACAGGCTCATCCCAGGTGTAGAGTGGATTTCTCTGAGTAGTTCTTGTGAGAGTTAAACTTATGTTATGTTATCATTTTGTTTCCTGCTTTACCATTTTCTTCCATTTCGGGGATGAAAAGTTCTAAGTGGCAGAGATTGTAACAACCCGGTATTTCAAAACAAATTTAAAAATTATATTTAATATAATTTAATACGAAAATATGATTAAAATTCAAAAATCAATTATTTAAAGCTGATTTGATCAGTTTACAAAGGAACATTATTTAGATGACCTCGGATTTCACAAAACTTTTTTATTGAATCCATAGCGTCGAATAATGGTCGAAATCCTAAGTTTCGTAATTTTTGGAGTTTTCGTATGGGCGTGCAAGAAGAAAACGTATTCTAAAATCGCATATTGAAATAAAGCTGAACGTGATCAAAAAATAAAATGGAAGGTCAAACGAACTCGGAATTCGATGAAACCTGTTCCTTAGATCCGGAATGAAGTTTGATGTCAGAATCCAAAATTTCATGACAAATGGAATTAATTTGTGATCGTGCGAACAAAAGAGGAGGATGCTAATTAGCACATTTTTATAAACATTGAGTTATGAAACTTGAAATTAAACGAAGGCTATCGAACGGGCCAAAGTGGTTTTATTGCGAGTCACTGGATCGCGCAACCTCAGCTGTCTGTGTAAGGGGTGGTTATTTTACGGGGAACCCCTTCCCTTTCTTTCCTTCCTTCCTTCTTTCCTCCTTTTCACTTTACCCCTCCACCATTTCTCCTTTACCAATGGCCACCGACCTCCCCTTACCCGCTACCGTCGCCCCTCTCTGCCTGACCCATTCCTCCCCGTTGTCCTCGCGCCTCCATGCCCCCAGGTCGTCACCGTAGTGGGACACCCCTCCTTCTCCTTTTTTCACATAAATCCCTCCTTTAACCCTTTTTACACCTCCATGCACTCTTTTAGCACCTCCTACACCCCTTACGCACCCCGAAACACCTCCTCCTTGCTGCGCCGAATCCGGACAGCAAAGCCTACAAATCCCATAGCCCCTAACACGCTCCTTTCTTCCCCCGATTAGCTCTGAACTCCTGGATCTACAAGTTAGCAAGGGTTAGAAAACGTTAGCAAGTCGTTCGAGCTCCGTAGGCCACCGAAAAACCATGTAGAAGCTTGACAAGTGTCAACATCGAGTTAGTGTGTCTGCATTCGTTCCATTTGAAGTTTGGTGGAGAGGAAACCTCTAGTAAGAAATCTAAACATGAAAACAGCTAGTTAAAATTAACTGTTTAATAATTAATTAGTTGGGTTAAATAATTATTAGTGATTAATCATATAAATTTAATATGATGTTAAATGTGGAGTTGTAAGATAAAAATATTACTTTTCTCGAACGTTGGTAAGAAATTGAAAAGTAATTGAAAAAGTTAAATAAAATAAGCAGTAAACCATGAACTGATAGTAGTTAATATTAAAATTTATTACGATGTTATATGATGATTTTGGCTCATAATAATAGTTCATTATGAAGTTAGTTGATGATTAGCAAGATAAAAATATCATTTTTGTTTGACGTATGCAAAATGACGCGCGTTAGTGCGAAATTAAAATTCGCATAGAAGAGGGAATAAATTTAATTGACTGTCGATTGTTAATTAGAAATATTTAATAATGTTTATCACGGATTATGCAAGTTTATTTATATGTTAAACATTGAGTAGTTGGATAAAAATACCATTTTTATCTGTTATATGCGATATCCCCTGAGCTCAACACTTGAATTGCACACCAAGTTTACTAAAAATATATGTGCTTCAAATGCCATTGATTGAGTGATTTATTTATTACTATTGTTGTGTGTGAATTGGATGCATTGTGATGGTTTCTTGTGTTAAATTTAACATACACCATTGGTCAGTGTTAACCCGTCAAAAGACCAAGCCTAGGATGGAAATGCAAAACAAGCACTCACAACATCTCATGTGACCATTTCTCCAATCCAATATGGACACGAATTGTGACTCAGGTGCGGGAGAAGGTCGATCATTTATATTGGGGCAAAGTCGCTCAAACACGGAAGCAAAACAAAGTCACCCATTCAACATGGGCAAGAGCGACCTTGTGGCATAGCTGTAGGGACAAACAGCGCCATACAAAGGTAGCAAAAGGACAAGCGCCCTGGAAATAAGAAGGTCGGTTGCACAAGGAACAAAGGAGAATTGATTCCAGTCCCATGTTCTGCTCTTATAAAATTTCTCAAAGCAATCATGTTCACATGGAAACCCGCTCCTATGGACTCGCACAACTAGTCCAGACGCTCGCTCCATTAAGTCGCCCGCACACGGTAACTGAATACAGCCACGGACAGCTGGCTATAGCTAGCCGATGGCATGGTTGTAATTAACAAAATGAGTGATCCGTAACTGGCATAAACAGACTTCCGGTCATTTCCAAGGGGAGCTCACTTATAAATACACCATGGCTATCAACAGAAATAGGAGGCAACATTTGAACCCTGGAAGTTCTACTAAATTCTATCCTCAACTACTGATTCGGCCATGGCGTCAAGTATAATCTTATGATCCAGGAAAACAGAAGCTTTCTCCTCCTCAATCATTCATCCATCCTTCTTCTCCTCAAACTCTACCATTCTCTTATATAATTCCAAGATTGAGATATATAAATAAGGGTATATTGAGTGAGTATAGATATGTATGGAAAGAGAGAATTGATGTATTTTGTAATCCTCGTTATAAGATTGAAACTCACCTTCACAGTGGACGTAGGCCTAAATAATGGCTGAACCACTATAAATCTCGTGTTTACTTTACCTTTTCTCACATTTTTCGCTTTCAATTACTGATTAAACACGGTTCCATTTATTTTTACTAAATTGGTGAAGTACAGTTTAGTACCTTGGGTGTTTAGACCATTTTTGTTGTAAACATTTTGGCATCCACCGTGGGGCCATGTTTGCTTCTTTCCCCATTTCTGATCCGATAAGATTTTCTGAGAGGCATTGTGCTTGAAATCATGAGCACGCCAAAGGAAATCATTGACAAAGTCGATGGCACCTTTGGCGCTACCACTTTGCCTACCATCTATCCCAGAGAAGAGGAACCGTTAAGAGTTGAGGCGGCTGTAACCAAGAGGGAGTTGGAAGAGGCGATGATAGGGATAACAAGCCAAATAACTACTGCAAACAATGCATTGATGAAGAAGATCGAGTCAATGCTCATTATCCAAGCCTCAGTCACAAGAACCACACCAGGTTTCGCTGACTCTCCATTCGCTCGAGCAAGTCGAGCAAGCGAAATAGAGTTTTTTGCTGAGCAAGAAAGTTCCACTCCGAAAACCGCATATCATGATTACAGGTTCTGGAAAAGGGCCGGCAATGAGAAAAGTGCTCATTCCACGGATCGGAGCGAAAATCAAAGGTATATCTTAGGTGCAAGAGGTAGAGCCAAGCAGCATAGAAGGAAACTGCGCTTTTTCAAGAATTCGGAGCTCACCTCCCTCGGCGACACCATAGAGAACATCTTCAGAGAAACTAAGAACACTGTAAAATATCCGGTTCTAGAACGGATGCAAGTCAGAGAAGCTACCATGAAATCAGGAATGTTCTGTCAATTCCATGACCAACCAGGATACAATACTAACGAGTGTAGACACCTGAAATCGTTAATCGAGAGGCTGGTCAGGGAGAACCATTTGCAACAATATGTGCAAGGCCATTGTCCCACTTCTCTATAAACAAGGGGTAGCAAAATCTCCAAGGAAAAGGCCTAAACTAGCCTAGAACTAATGCTTGGGGAAGTATCAGTAACTGGTGTCCTGATCATGGAATTTTGAACTAAAGATCCCATGACTCCGTTTTATTACTCCGTTTTTATCCTGTTTACTTAAGAAATAGTAGTCGTTTTATTTTGGTTTACCACTTGCTATATTCATGTTTGACAATGAATTACTTACAAGTGTCATGCACAAAGGAAATCATCGTGTGCCTATCTGGGTACCGTACTCATCGCTTCACGCTAAAAGCTGATTTTTCAAATGTAGGCATGACATAAGCAATTAATCACACCCATCCTAATTGCAAAGGGAAGGTTCTCAAAGCACGTCTTGAGCAAAACAGCTTGAAAGCATCACAAAAGCATGCAAACCAAGTTGGATGTATAAACGTATCACCTCAACAAGACATGCTGTCCTAAGACAAACAACAAGCTAAAAGGTGGAGCTTCCCTAAGCAAGCACTTGCTGGAAAAGCTGACATTAACCTTCAAAAAAATTACAAGGGAAATGATAAAAATGTCCCACGGATAAATACCTAGGCTGGAAACATCAGTCCTAGTGTCGGAGGGACCGACAAAACATGCTGGAAGGACCAGCGCAAATCGGAAATCCTAGCCGAAAGGGGGTAATAAGAAATCCTAGCCGTATGGGGGGTACCCAACAAGGCCTTTCAGTCCTAGAAAAATCAGGAATAATAAGGCTGAATTTGGGTCGAAATTGAAACACAAGACCTCCCATGGGGGCACCCAAAAAAAACACATAATAACCACGCGTTGTTTAAAAAAATCACAAGTTGATAAGTGAAATTATGATTCAAATAAATAGAATCTGTGAAATTAAAAAGATCTTTGGTATGGGGACATCACCATTGTGTAAAAAATCACCAATGCCCGCTCAAAACATACCACAGGTTAGTTACAACTTCATTGCGAGAACTACTCGAATGATAAGATCGGCGCGAACAACAAACTAAAGGTGCGACCACTCATTAGAATGAAAATAATAAAACTATGATAACACCTAAATGATACAAACGTAAGTGCGCAAACATAAAATATTAAGCGAGGGCCGACACTCGCGCAAACAATCGGTCTGAGTACATAACAGGTAAAAGAAAATAAGCTGGAATCAGACCATCAAGGTCACAAATGCTATTTCTTATGCTGAGGAAGATGAACCGACTGTTCTGGCATTTGCTGTTCTGTCCATACAGAAGGGCCATCAAAAGAAAACTTATGATCCTAAACTATTAACCAACTTGCTTTCTTTTGCGTTTCAGGGTGGACACAGCCTTGGTATTCCAAATCTCATCTTCATCATCCGGATTGGGCACATCTGGTAAATATGGGTCATCTGTTGAAGGCATGATGAGAGGATTAGAGTTGGTAGATATTAAAACAGAATCGACGATGGTAGGTTGAGCAGTGGCGCCACAATCAGATAAGGAAGTTGGCGAAAGCACACCTGATGCAAATGGGTAACATGCGCTAAACTCAGCAATCTCAGGTGTAGAAATAAGAAAATCCAAATCCGGGGTAGATTGATAGACATCAATTTTACCTGAAGTTGCTGGGTATACAAAGTCAGCCCCGCAATCGTTCGCATTATAAGAAGTATTGCCGTAACTCGTGCACTGTGTAACAACATTTTCCTGATCTGGGAAGTTAGTAATGGGTCGAACTCTAGCGACCTCTAAGGTAGAGCGATCTACAGGGCATCAAGGGAGCTCGAAGTATCAACTCCAACAAAGTCAGGTGGGGCACAAGGAATGGTAGCATCTGAACGTCCCCTCCTAAACGACTGAGCTCGCTCGTTTGCTAATATCCTCCTACCTTCAACCAGAGCCTTGCGTTTTTTTCTTCTAAAAGCCGTTCTTGAAGTAACTTATCATCAAAGTCATCAGAAAACGAAAGTATTTTCTCCCAAACAAGAGCCAGAATTCGCGGAAAATCCTTGTTCAAATAACTCAAGATTCCGCGAATCATGATGCTGCAAACATAGAATTGAAACAGAGTATTATCGGTCCCGATCTTGGCTTCATCAAGATCTTTTTGCAACCTGATTTTATCCTCTTCAAAGGTCCTAAGGGTTTCATCCTGAGAAGCAATTTGGCCTTCGAGAGCCGTGTTTTCTTGTTTTAAAGAAATTAAAGTTTGCTTTTCTAAAGCCAAGTGGTGCTCAGCAGGCTCTTGAGTAGATTGAGCTTCTAAAAGCCGCGCTCGCACACACTCCATCTCCCTCCTGAGCTCGTCATTGTTGGCCCCTAAACTATTCACTTTAATGCTTCCATTCTTTAAAGAAGTAATCTCAGATTCTTGGGATCTAATCAAGTGGATTAGGCCAGCTTTGTCGTTTGCTAAGGTTTCAATATGGTCAAAGTGCTGAGCGTTCAATTTCTGGAATTCATAACCAAATTTGGCCCAGTGTTCCAGTCGCCTATCAACATCCTTCATGACTAGATTCAATTGTGTCTCAAATTGATTCTTAATAATGTTAAGCTGATGGGTCATGCTACTTCTTATGGTATCTAAACTTTTCACAGTATCTCGCCTATCATTGGGATGTAAATCCAGTTCAGAATGCATTCCCCTTAAGTCCCAACCGCTAAAGCGATCATTAAGCGTTAGGTCTCCAGGAGAATCCCTATAAGGTGGACGATCGCGTATTATCTGGACTTAAGTAGGGGTCAGGACAATGGAACTTGCAGAAGGTTCTGTCAAAGCAAGCATCTTAGCCTGGTCAAGCCCCTCATGCCTTAAAGATTTAACCATTGGAAGTTCAGGGGTATGTTGGACCTGAGAACTTAAAGACAATTAGGGATGCTTCAATTAGCAGGGAAGATGAGACTGTAAGAGGCTTCGTGGATCAGTAAGATCCGCTTGTTGAGAGAAGCTGTTCGATAATGAGTAGATCGCATTGACACCTGAAAAATAAATAAAGCATAGGTTCAGCAAGCGTTCAGAGATTATCAGGTTTATGGGAATTATGACACAAGTAAGATGATATCAAAGCCGGTTCCAGGAGGAGTTATGAAAGTGGAAGCTTTTCCAAGACGCTGAGCAGGCCCTCGGATTTTTTCCATATCAGATACAGCGGGGTCAGACATCACAACATCACTCTGGCTAAAGTATTTGGCAGAGTCCATATCCCCAAGGTCTCCAAAAGTACCTAAGGAACCATCCGCCTGAGTAACAGGGCGAGCATAACCTTCGACGGTCATACCAGAAATTACATCGACCCTCGAACCATCCGCATCCTCATCGACTCTTCTGTCACTCCCTTCGATAATCGACGACGAAGGTTGACCACTTACATCAGGGATTAGACGTTTCTTTTTAAAAGGCTTACCAGCAGAACAAAGAGAGTGAACCAAAGTCTTTCCAGGAGATCGTGTAGAGTAAATTAGTTGGTATTCGTGGAGGTTTTCCTCTGAAAGCAACACCTCTCTGTTCCTTTCCTTTTTGTTTATAGAAATTAAAGAATTAAAGAGGGCTTGATCTAAAGTAAGACCCACAACGGAAGGAATCACTACAAAAATCAGAAAGAAAGCCAGATGAGAAAGAGAAAAAGAGTAAGGACCCTGAGAGCAAAGTCGTAATTACCTCTTTCTGCCCATCGTCCATAGAATTTACAAGGACACCGGACAAAGAAATATTGATCCGGGAACCCCTTAGCACCATCTGTCAGGCCAGTGATAATTCTATCATGCATACTTTCCATTGAAAAGAAAGAAGGACCGTCTACCTCTCTTCTTTTAAAAGTATATAAAGAACAAAATCCGCAAACGTTGGTTCCTGCTGCCGGACTTTCATGAAAAGTATGTATATCCCAAGCAGAATTTGATATCCACTAGGATGCAACTGATATGAGGCAATGGCCAGTTGCTTGAAATAGACTCTAGGTAAGGGTTAAAGGGGGGAATCACCCTGCTAGACAGCATGTGATAATTGACCGCTACATATCCAAATGGCGGACAATCGGCTAATTCTCCCTTTCTGGGAAATCTGGTTTCGCCTTTGAAAACCTGAAGCGATCGCACATTCATAAATACTGATCAAAGGAGTGCGTCGATTTATGACAACCAGTCGCCACCCTATCAAAAAAGTGAGATTGAGGATGAATCTGACTAACAATCAAGTCAGAACCAATAGCCGGGGCAACCTCAAGTGTCTGACCCAGACCCTGTCATTCCCCAGACATGATGGGTTAACTGGGATTAAAATGAATTAGCAGTTAGCTACATGTCAGCACAAATAAGTATGCTTAAAAAGAAATTACAAATTGAGTTTTTAGAAGTATGAGAAACACAGGTTCTGATTTGGTCGGTCACGACTGTTAATCGCACCTGCCAAAAGAATAATGAGAAGGGAAGAGCGGAAGTTCTGCTATGATATAAGTATTCCATTAAACATCCGATAAAGGCATGATGAATTAGGATATGTCGTTTCATAGGCATTTCAATGAATAATTTGCCAGCACAAAAAGGCTAAAGTTTATCACATAAGTCAGAACCACCAGAGAATTCCGCGTAAAGTTCAAGTACATACCAAGTCAAATCAACACTTCTTAGATATCACAACCATGTGTTCCAGCGACTCGATGTTTCCAATTGGGAATGTTTTTTACCAAACCAAGAGAATAAACCTAGAATCAGAGGTAAAAGAAAGGAAATTCACTTACGTGCAAAATTCAATTTGGAGAAAGGAGCGTTGTAGCTGGAAACAAAGATGAGGAAAATCGTCAACCGAAGTAGGGTCAGGCAAGATGATCAATCAAATAAAGAAAATCGAAGCTCCAAGAAGCAACAATGAGGTCTTCTACGAAGAAGACACCATTGAAATAAGTTTATCGAAGAAATATAAAAGCGGGAAAATGAAGAGACAATGTATAAAAGGACAAGAAACCCCTTCTTATGATATGACAACTCAATTAAAATCTAGTGATCTGGTTTAACATACCCGGGAAATATCCCACCAAACGTCCAAAGGCATGCAATTGTCGAAATATCCAAAATTTGAAAACGCAAGCTATCTGTGAGGATGCCTATTTTGCAATTCCATCCAATGGTATTTCATCTCATTACTTCGAAGCTCGTAGTTCTTAATGTTTTAAAAACTACGAACTTCAAGGGGAAAATGTTAACCCGTGAAAAGACCAAGCCTGGGATGGAACTGCAAAACAAGCACTCGCAACATCTCATGTGACCATATCTCCAATCAAAGTTGGCCACGAATCGTGACTCAGGTGCAGGAGAAGGTCGATCGTTCATATTGGGGCAAAGCCGCTCAAACACAGATGCAAAACAAATCGCCCATTCAACATGGGCGGGAGCGACCTTGTGGCACATCCGTAGGGACAAATAGCGCCATACAAAGGCAGCAAAGGGACGAGCGCCTTGGAACCAAGAAGACCGGTCGCATAAGGAACAAAGGAGAATTGATTCCAGTCCCATGTTCTGCTCTTATAAAATTTCTCAAAGCAATCATGTTCACATGGACGCCCGCTCCTATGGACTCACACAACTACTCAAGATGCCCGCTCCATTAAGTTTCCTGCACATGGTAACTGAATCCACAGATAGCTGGCTACATCTAGCTGATGGCATGACCGTAATTAATAAATGAGCGATCCATAGCTGGCATAAACAGACTTCAGGTCATTTCCAGGGGAGCTCACCTATAAATACACCATGGCTATCTACAAAAATAGGAGGCAACCTTTGAACCTTGGAAGTTCTGCTAAATTCTATCCTCAACAACTGATTCGGCCATGGCGTCAACTATAATCTTGTGATCCAGGATAACAGATGCATCCTCCTCCTCAATCATTCATCCATCCTTCTTCTCCTCGAACTCTACCATTCTCTTATATAATTCCAAGATTGAGATATATAAATGAGGGTATATTGAGTGAGTACAGAGATGTATGGAAAGAGAGAATTGATGTATTTTGTAATCCTCGTTATAAGATTGAAACTCACCTTCACAGTGGACGTAGGCCTAAATAACGGCTGAACCACTATAAATCTCGTGTCTACTTTACCTTTTCTTGCATTTTTCGCTTTCAATTACTGATTAAACATGGTTTAATTTATTTCTTACCAAAATGGTAGTACAGTTTAGTACCTTGGGTTTTTAGACCATTTTTGGTGTAAAAAGTTAGTGAATAATAATTGGGGACCACATTTTATTGCATAGCATATCCGTATGAGCATGTAATTGTAGATGCTTATACGATGAGGGAAGAAGAAGAAGAACCATATAGCAGGTAATTGTCTGATGATTATCCGATGTGGACTGAACAGTATAATCATATAGCATGAAATTATTTGATGCTTATATGATACGGACTTAATAAGCAAATAGCGATAAATCACAGGATTTAATAACAAACTCCGTATTGGTCTTGAGATGATAGAAATATACACGCCTCTCTTGTGTGTAGATAAATCACATGGATCGCGAGATAATCCCCATCACAGGATCGAGGGATGATAAAATTTTACACATCTCCCTTGGGTGTAGATAAGCCATAATTGTTTGTTCACATGACATAAACCCCATATGAGTGTTCAGATGATAAATTTTTACACATCTCCCAATTGATATTGGTTGGATATATACATATATTGATTTATGCGGGCCAAAAGAGGCGATTTGTGATTTTTCCGAGTATTCCGTATAAAGGAGGTTAGCTAAATTTTAAGAAAATTTAAGATGTTAGCCAAATTATTAATAAATTAAATAGTTTGGAAGTTGTTAAACGTACAATATAATATATACATCGAATACAAATTAAAATAAAATGGATTTCGCAGCGTTAGTTCGTGTTTTCGACGTATAACTTTAAGCGAGTGTACCGGGAGATCCAACCGTTGAATTTTCCCAAAATTGGAACCATTCGATTTGTTTTGGAAAGATCTTTCAAATGATAATAAGAATGTTAAAATACAACATTTAGATCTTTAGAAATGTTTAATTTAAAGCTGAAGTAAAATAGCGCCATTGTGGTTAAATGACCTGAAACGTCATTTAACTGGAATGGACTATATATATATAATAGAGAAAGATCATTATAAAATATTATAAATGATTTGAGATGAGTATAAACCAATTTCACATGGTTTGAAAGTTAAAAATGATTAATTTTAATTTGGCAATTTTGTGTAAATGCTTACATAACTTATTTGAGAAAGAGGTTGGAAATATGAATTTTAATTCTTGATTTGAATAAAATTCTTGATAACCTTTTTAATAAGGACATAAATTTAATAATAAAAGCCAAATAACTTAGCCGTATTTGAGAATTGGATTTTGTATCTTATGAAAAAAGAACCAATTAAAAGGAAGTTTAATTGGTAAATCGTTAATTTAAAATAAAGAATTTGATTTGATTTGTGTATGAAAGGATTATATGAAAAGACCGGGTTTAACCCATTCCAAATAACTAAACGACGATTAAAAGTCAAAGATAATGAAATGGTGAAAGACCGACATTCTTCAACATCGAAAGGATAACTACTGATGCCTTGGATTTGGGTTGCTCACTGGAAAGGGTTATAGTGGTAGTTGTCTGGATGTACTTGTTGATTGTTAGAATATGCGAGGACCTCTCTCCTGTGTTGGACATATGGGACAAGGAACAAAGTGCCTCCGATTTTGTTCAGACCTAGAACGAACTTGTAAATGGATTGTATGTCTGACATTGTATTTCATGTTGTATAAATTGATGTCTGCTAAATATACATTTGTTTGGTGGTGGTGAATTTATTCTCTTAGCTTAACACCCTTCTTTGAGACGTAAATGCTTAGAGGTTATATATTTGTAGCTATTAGTTGTATAGTATGGAATGACTGTGTGACATGCTGAGATGCATGGATCAAAGCTTTTGTTGAAAAGTAGAGCTTTGTGGATGATTAAAGCATGGCTTTAATATAGTGTCGCTTTGTGTATAGCGTTAACTCGCGATCCTCACACCCTGATATGAGTCAAAAACGGGATGAGGGGCCATAGGGAGAACATGTGTTTCTTTCTAGCTAAAAGTAGTGTCATGGTATGAAGCTCAGGCATATTTACTTGTGTGGATGACGAAAAGCGAGGCGCCTCAGATATAGTCGAAAAAGGCCAAGATGGTCAACGTACTGACCAAGAGGTCCAATTGGACATGGAAACATATGATTCAGCTAATGCTTATCAGCAACATAATGCTAACTGACTCTGGCGATCCAAAGGGATAGGTAATTCCCTGGGACATTTTGCTAGAGATTTTTCGTGCACTGCATTCATGTGGAGTAAAACCATTCCGTTACATATGACGTGGTCCTATGATAGGCATACTTTAAATAAGTAAAAATAGCAAGGATTTCTCATACCCGTTCCATGACTGACTCGTAGATTGTTTTTCCCAAGCAAACTTGGGTGCCCAATATTTTTACATGGACAAACAAGTGTATAAGTTTAGCTTGCTTTCATTTTGGGATGTATACTGAAACATCTATATTTATTTTGGCTTGGAGCTGAAGAAGGAGCTTATATATATATGTATATATATATGTATATATGTGTATATATATATATATATCTTTTGGACTTATAAGACACTATCTTATGTATATTATGCTTGGTTCCACTGCAAACTTATTATCTTAAGTAGAACTGTATTTGAACTAAGTGGATCGTATTATGATGTGTAACTCTGATGATGAAGTTTATTTCCACTGTGTACGATGATGTAAATTATTTTATGATGTAATGTATTTATGCTATGTTCTGTGATCTATTAATATGATTAATATGTTATATTCCAATGACTATCCATTCTGCCAGGATCGGGGGTTTGGGGTTATCAACCTGGGAAAGAAGAAGAAGAAAAGAGAATGGATGTGAAGGAATGAGAGAGGATTTGCTAGTCTATGGGTTTACTGGATGCCCTCAACCGTCCAAATCCAATATTAGATCTGGTCCATCCATGTCAAGGGACCAATAAGAAAGCGCCATCCCAGCCTGTGGTTTAAAATAAACCATTAAAACAATGCCAAGTTAGCTGAAATTAACGTTGGAAAACAAATAATGTTCGTTGTCGCCGTGTATGCCAAGGCAAGCCGATAATCTAAGCTGGATCGACCCACCCGCTTATTTAGATCGACACAGGGGTCGACCCATGGGTCGACACACGTGTCGACCTAATGAGCATGGTCACCTAGTGTTGGTCTACTCTATTTTTTATTTACTTTTTCCGAATTCTTCTTTAGTTCATAACTAATTCATTTTAACTTCGATTTTAGCAAACCAAGTGTCCATTTTGATCAGAAAATTATAACGGACTCAATGGTATTAGTCCCATTGTCCAATTCTGAATTTTGCTCTGATTAATATTTATTTTATTAATCTTTTTACGTTTAATTATTGTTTATTAAAACTTGGGGTGTTACATTCTTCCCTCCTTAAAGGATTTCGTCCCCGAAATCTCCAAGGCTAGAAGAATGTTTTAAATATTATCAATTGTTATCTACATCATCTACTTAACCATGAACCACTGGCATCCATTGTCCTTAGATCTTCTAATGCTTTTCATGAACATATGCAAAGGTGTTGTGTATATCGTTACACGAAAATTGATTTTTTGTAGCGCTCAAAAACCGCTACCTAGCATTTTTGGTGGCATTTTGATAATCCTTACGAGAAAACATGCAACTAAAAATCCATGAGTATTTGTTGTAATTTTTAAATGCCACTAAATATTTATTTTTAATAGCATTTTTTAAACGATATGAATGTTTTTTTGGCAGCATCTATATAACGCCACGAGAAAGGGTTTCTTCATTACGTTACCGGTTTTAACGGCATTCACTTATTATTTTTTAGCATTTAGTAAACGCAACCGTTTTTTTGTAGCGTCTAGTAAACGCCACCGGAAAGGTTCTTGATTACTTTAATCACTGGTTGGTAGTAGTTTTTAAATGCTACAAAAAATAATATTCTGTAGCATTATTTTCCGCCACCATTTGTTCCTACTTTGTATCATAATATTCCAGACCTACCCATAATTTTTCCTCTAATTATATAACAACGTAATACACAAACACATACACTTTTGAACATAACATATTAAACAACCACAAAATACATACACATTCGAAGATCCACAAAATACATACACATTCAAACATTCACAACATACATAAATGTCAAGAAAAAAAATTAGTCGTACATTTACATAGCCAAACTACCATTAACAATGTCATAACCAAACTACATGCAGCCAAAGTATATTAAACACTCAAATAAACATCCGAAATAACCAACGTACCGAGCAAACATCGTTAGGTAGTGTTTCTATTGCTGATGTCTTCAAAAAGGTTTATCTACTTCTAAACAAGGTACCGAACAAAAGACTGAGAAAATAATGACAAGTAATTACTAAAACAAATAACAAAACATAACTTAAGGAAAAGAAAAAGCAGGTCAAAACCACAAAGTTGACATATTCTTAAAACATTATCTAATCAAATAGCAAATTTCCAACTGACAGAATGTTTAACAAACACAATAAAGTTTATCATTCACATTCTAAGAAGCCAGGAGTAGTGTCAAGCCAAAGTATTGCATAATAAAGTAATGGTACTTAAAATAAACCACACTGATAATATCCAAACATCAATTTGTCACAGATCATTTACAGCATGAACCAAAAATAGTAAAGTGGGTTTTTAGAAGACTGAAACTCACAATTTAAGAACTTCACTATAGCCTCACATGCATCTGCAGCAGAGATCTTCTTCTTGTGAAGCTTAATGGGTATCTACAATGCAATGTTTTCGAGTTGCTTCCCTTTGGGATCATCACTCAAATGAAATATCATTCTTAACACAATCCACTCCTTAAGTTAAAGTCTCAACAACCCAACTTTTCCCATATGTCAATGAACTACTACAACCATCACCTGCTCTAGTTTCATGCTCAGTTCACAAACATATACAGTCACCAAACACTTCTCCAATTCGCAATAGTGAGCAAAATTGCAATCACCTCAAACTACTCCATTATTGCACTCACAAACTATTCTCTGAACTACAATTCTCCCAGTGATTTTTTGTAATATTTGATTGTTACATCATTCCATATCATTGTAAATAATTAATTAAGTTGAATTATAAATAAAGGGACAAATCAGAGCTTGATAACTGAAGAATATTTCAATATATTAATGAATTAATATATGTAAGTTTATTTCATTATTTTGCTCGTGAATTTTCGTGAAGATGGTCAGCACCACAAAAACCTTTGCATCACTCTGATCACACCACAAAAATCATACCACTTTATTCGTGGATTTGAAAGATAAAACTAGTTCAACTAACTGACAAATACCTAACCTAAACCTTAAGTTAATTTCATCGGAGGAATACAAAAACTTTTTGGCATTAAGCATCAAAATATTTTGAAACTTATTGCAAAATCTGTAAAGTAAACAACAAAGGGAAGAGCTCATTCCCATGTTCCAACATTAATTTTCTTTATATCTTACCGGTTTGATAAGGTTAACTCGAATTCATATCATAAAACATGAAAAAGAAAGTACCAAACTTGCAGCATTCTTAATATTTGAAACATTGATCCAAGCAATAATTAAGACAAACACAGATCTAAGAAAGCTGACCATAATCGGCAATGTTAATAGATTTCTACAAGGTACACAATTTTAGAAATCCCCTAAATCACAGGTTGCATAAACAACTAAATTTTAAAAAAGAAAACCGAAGTACTGGTCCAAAAAAGACATGCTTTTCCATCAAACCATACAGTTTTTTTAGTTCAGATGAAAAACTAATAGCCATTGTACTAGATCCAGTGTTAGCCATGGAAACATATAATGGAGAAGCCCACGTTGAGATGCAATATCACTTGTGCTACAATTGTAAGTTACTTTCTAAGAAATTAAATAAATAATCAACAATAACATTACCTTTGGAAGTTGCAATAAGTATTAGTAATAATCTCAAAGTCCCCTGGTATGGTATAACCATTTCTTCTATAACACCACCTTTCCCTTTAGGTTAAATATTTCTCTCTAGGTTAAATACAAACTAAACCACCTATAAAATACTTGGAAGAAGGCTGGTTTCTCTGTTTAGTTTCCCATGTCAATTCAGGTTTCTCTAGCCTCATTAATATCAATATTGAGATTGCAAATACGGTTTAGGTTCAACTTGATCATTGATGGCACAACAAAAATTATGCAATCTCGAATATTGATATTGATGAGGCAATAGACTAAAACAAATTGTCTTCGTCCCCTTTGGGCGATCAGTTAAGAAGAAACTGAGTTTCCCTATGTAACATAATGCTTCTCCTGTGCCTATAGGGAAATTTTTACGATACGTATCAGTTATATAACAATATAGTCATAGACATAACATATGTTATACAATCCTTGTACTGTAAACCGATGTAACTCAAACATTTTTATGATATGTAACATTCAGCACAATAGGAAAAAAGCAACAACCAAGATAAACTTTTGAAGATCCTAACACTGTTAAGTAGTATTTCCATAAAGTTTATTTCGAACCAATGTCAACGAGGTGTTCAGTATCTTTAAGATACTGCGACTAAATTCCATGAAGATGGAACACTCACATTTTGCTAAGTATTAAATCACGAGTTATATGCGTATACTTAGAGATAAGAGAGGCACTGAACAAGCTTTCTATGGACTGGTTGAGGAAGCACTTCGAAACAAAAAAGTTGATTAATGGATGAATATTTTCAACTTGAGGAAACACTTCGCATAATGACTTGGGAGTTAATAAATTTGACCATACCCCTTACTATTTAATAATTTGGTCTGGTTAACAAACCAACTAACTTCGATTTATCTTGGGAGTTACTAAATTGATCCATTGAAACTTCTTGATCTTCGGAACTTGAGTTACTAAATTTCGAAGATCTTTAATGTCTAAAAACTTTATTTCATAGATTTCATCATTTCGAAGTGTTTCTTCAGCTAGATCACAAAAAGTTAGGTCAATACCTCTCTTACCTCCACGTATACATATACAACTCATGATTTGTTTATTAATAACACGTGAATGTTCCATTTTCATGGAAATAAGTCATAATATCTTAAAAATACTAAACACCTGCCGACATGGATCTGAAATATACCTTCTGACAGAACTACTATACACTAACAATGAACTTTGATAGGAGATCCTACCATTTTAGTGTTACGTTTTAAATTAGTTGTCAGTCCACTGAATGTAGTCACTTAATTTAGTAACTCCCAAGATAAATCAATTTCGAAATGTTAAACCTCTTGGCCACAAGATTAACTTGCTTTAGTAACTCCAAAGTCAAATTAACTTAATTTAGTAACTCCCAAGTTAAATTAACTTGCTTTAGTGAACTGGCTTTAGGGGGATCAACTTTGGCTGAGTAACCAGGTTTCATATCAATAATTAATTAGCTTTGTATTAAGATATATCATTTTAAAGGCTCCACGAGATAGTAGTCAAAACAAGATATCTCGTTATCATTCATGTTGGACAATAGATTTATAAATCTAAGACATAATATATATATATATGTGTGTGTGTGTGTGTGTACGTATGTATGTATGTATGTATTCCTATGCACTTTTCTAGGATATCAGAACACTCTTTCCTGTATTTTATACTACATTTGGCAGCCTTCATCATATTGGTATAGATATAGTTGTTCATATACAATTACTGTTTGCCATATCAATGCCTATTTCTTTGTTCATATGTAAGACTGTCGTATTTTTGTATGGCTTCGGCTCGTTAATTTTTATACATCTTTATATTCAAGTTACTTTCGTCATACACAGGCCTGGGAGTTAATATAAAGCTAAACAAAACATATAAGTTCAATCTTGTTTCCTTTTGACATACATATCAGGTGTAAAGAAAAATATATGTTATACTCAAAAGTAGTACTATCTTTATCAAATAGGAAAGAGATATATTAATCATGAGTCTATGGATATTTTCAAGTATTTTGTATACATCAGCTTATATACTATAAATATGCATATAGCTGTCACATAGATACATTTATATATAAATATAAAAATTAGCATGCATCTGAACAACACCAATAATTTTGAGTATGAACAATGCATTTGTTTAAGAATGAACAATGCAGTATCATGACATCACCAATATTTTTTGTATTACAAACCAATTGTATTAGCTTTCGTTCCATATATGCCTATATAGGTCAAATAATAATAGTCAAATTTCATGAAAAAGGTTTTCGTATGTGATACACACACACATAAGCAACATAACAATTTATACCAGTAATATATATATATATATATATATATATGTATGTGTGTGTGTGTATGTGTGTGTGTGCGTGCGCGCGTGCGCGCGTATGTATGTATGTATAATCTCAATTGTTCAGATTTATAAATGGGCATAGATAATGAAAAACATTTACTAATGGAAGAGTCATGCTACCAATTTACATTTCCAAACATATACATACATATATATATATATATGTATGTGTATGTATGTATGTATGTACGTACGTATGTATGTATATATCAATACATATACATATGTATATATATAAGTAACATGTCAATTTGACATTTATGGTATTTAATTGTTAAATACCCATGTCATGTGTCTTTGGTTGTAAACATAGTACCACCAAAGCTCTTCATGTAAATATACATATATAAAAAAATTGATTCAAAATTCCAAGTTTACAAAACACTCTGCTAAATCTTAAATCTCATTACAATTTTTTTGTAATGATTCAAATCATTATTTAGCTATATTTAAAAGCGGTATCACTCACAACAAATATATGGCATATTTCAGTATTCATGTATACTCCTATACAAGTAAATCCGATGGAATAAAATAAAATAAATTAACATACATAAACACATTCTGGTATACTTGCATAATATCACATATTGCAAAATTCATATATTGCTTAAGTCATATGTTGCACACTTTATATATTTTGTAACTCATATATATAATTCATGCATTTCACGGTTCCTATAAGTATATATATCAGTGTAATATGCTTGCTGCAGGTAATCAATCAAGCAATTTAAATGAACAATATGTTAACATTTAAATTCAATGTACAGATTAAATTCTAATCCATGTAATTTAGGCAAACATATATATACAAAATAGGTTCAAAACCCATTCAATTTAGATGCAAAAAGCATGGAAGATATTACAACAAGTATGAACACCATTGGCTTTCATACATACTATTATGAAACATTTATATACATATCTAGATCTAAATTTGAAGCATGCACGTGGTCATAAGCATATAAATTTAATCTAGTATAATGTCAAAACCCAGATTTCAAAAGTAACTCAAAAATCCAGGTATAAAACCCTTTACAAACATTCCTTGCAAAAATCAACTGGTTTGGTTTGTGGTTGTAGAGAATTTGCACAAAACAGCATGCAATGAACTTTAACAGTTCAAAACCTTAAACCATAGGATCCAAACAAAATTAGATAAATCAAGTTTAATTTTATACCCTTCGAGCTTTTGCGATTTCATGAACTTGGATACGATTTGGAATTGAATCAAATCGCTTTGTTGCATCGCTGAGATGCACCACCTCTACTGGTATCCATACGAACGTTGAACGAGACCGTCTTTAAGAAATCGAATTCAATAGAGAAATAACAAGTTGTAGCTTGAAGGCGGATAGAAATTAGGGTTTTTTCATGGGAAAAGCAAGAAAAGGGAACATGTTTAAAGAATTTAAAGTACGAGGGGAGAGGAATAGAAACTAGGTGATTACATTTATTTTGGTCTATGCGGACTTATTTTTACGAAGGCAAGAATGTGAAATATTTTTTGCCCGTTTATATTGTTAGTGAAAACACTTATGCTTGCAATTGATAATAAACGCCACCAATTTTTACAACAAAAAATCAGTTTTCTTGTAGCGATATATGTCCCTAAGCTGATGCAGACATCAAGTGGTCTACTGGTTTAATTAACCTCCTTAACGCAATTCATGTATGTGTTATGCATCCAATATGTGTGCAAAGGAACCCTAATGATACATATGAAAATCTATATGCGTGCAGTAACCATTCATCAAAATGCAACATCCAAGTGATGATTCAACCATTTTACATCCATAATAAATTAAAATGCATACACATCCATATGCAACTATGTATGTGTCCTAGTTTAGCCGATCCCTAAATTGTGCCTAGTATGTGTATATGTATCCACTGCATCCACTAGCAAACACTTGCATCCACGTGAATCCATTCAACCATAACATGTAAACTTATGATTCAAACAATACGAAAAATAAATCCAAATTTGAAGGTTAGGAAAGAATAAGAGCATACTCTAAAGAAGAAATGTGAACCCTATCTTCTGGTTACCAAGTTGCATCGTCACTATCTTCTCCTCACTATGCCTTAAGTAGCTTGGTCTCCTTATTCCATAGATCTTAACTTCAGATCCTAATATCCGAGTAGGAACCCTTATGACTAATGCCTCACTCTCTAGTTTGATATCCTTTAGGGTTCTCCACTTAACTACTACCGCGAAACCATGTTGACACTTCCTTTGGTGTGGAACATGGAACACATCAAGAACTCTTGCCAATATCTCTGGTAGTATAACTTTATAGGCTATCTGGCTAATCCTCTCCAGTGTAGCAAATAGTCCTACCAACGTCGGTGCCAATATCCCTACCGCGCTGAACCGAACAACACTCCTTAAAGGTGACACCTTAACAAAAACCATGAATCTTCCATCGAGCTCTAGGCATGTCCTCCGCTGCTCTGCATATGACTTCTGTCTACCCTGAGATGCCTTCATCCATCTCCAAATTAAGTCTTTCTTCCCTGAGGTCTCTCTAAACATCTTAGGTCAAAGTAGAAGTCCGTCCGTAGATTCCGCCCAATATGTAGGTGTTCTATAGTGTCGTCTGTATAATGCCTCGATGGACGCCATACTAATACTCATTTGATACCTGTTATTACATGCAAACTCTACCAATGTAAGATGCTTCTCCTAAATCCCTCTGAAGTCTTGGATACACAGCCGTAAAAAATCCTCGATAATCCTATCAACCTCTCCATGTGTACATCTGTCTAAGGGTGATAAGCGGAACTAAGTCGTAGCTGTGTCCCCAATTCCTCATACAAGCTCCTCCAAAACTCGCTCGTAAAGACGAGTCTCGATCATTAACAATACTAGAAGGCACTCCTTGAAGTCGTACGATCTCTCTAAGAAACACATATGCCGACCAATTCATCGTCCGCTTAGTCTTAACCGGGATAAAGTGAGCGCTCTTTGTCAACCTACCAACTATTACCAAATACTTACGTTACCCTTTTTGATCTGGGTAACCCATCTATAAAGTCCATTGGGACACTCTCCCACTTCCATTGTGGCACATCCAAGGGTTGATGCAATCCACCAGGCTTCCTTTGCTCAGCCTTCACTCGGTGACAAGACATCCATCGAGCTACATACTCTTTCACTATGCAGTTAAAGCGTCACAAAATCCCCACTTGAACCCGTAGCGCCCCTCAACCACTTCACTATTTTTATTTAGCGTTAATGAACAGTAGATCCGCTTTAAGCCCCTCTATTTGTTGCCTCACTCTCTAAATCAACGCCTTATAGCACCCGCTTTAGAAATACAAATATACAAAACTTGATTTGACTAGTTATCTTTTTTAAAAACTCAATAAAGTTAGTGCAAAAAATAATTCTAACACATAAATGTCCAATGTATAGTGGAAATCTATTATAGTCATCAGTTCGAGTGTGTGCAGCCATGATATTTTTTATTTTATTATATAAGATTAATAGATATCAGTTTCTTCTATACAAATGTGAGAATGATGATTAATTATTTTTAAGTACTTATTTTCGCTACCTTTTTTCACCTTCGCTTTATCCCCGCTATTTCCTTGCTTTATCTCCATTACACCTTTTTGCAGCTCCACTGCTAAAGATCCGCTAAATGCTTTAATTGCACAACTCTGTCACATCCTTCTTCATCACTAACCAGTGAAAAACCGTCCACATATTTATATACATCTTATCACCGCCCGAATGGATGGTCATCCAAGAGTGATGAGCCTCCTTTAAAACTGATCTCAACAAATCATCAACCCTAGGAATACACAATCTCCCATCACAATGTAGCCACCCCCCTCATCCATAGAATACCTAGCAAGGTTACTAGAGTTCTCTCCTATATTGAGTCTGTCCACGATATCCACTAACTATTAATCCTCACGATGACTAGATACAATGTGCTCTAAGAGAATAGGTTGCACCTCCAACAACGCTAATAATCAGGGTGCAAAATCCATAGATGGTCTAAAATCGAACGATGAGGTCAAAACCAAACTCTACCACTCTACGAATAAATGACTAAAAGTCATTCTCTGCCTGCTCAATGCGTCATCTATCATATTCCCTTCCCCGGAGTATACATATCACGAAGTCATAAGATGCAAGAAACATTATCTAGCACTGTTGTTGCAAATTAAGATCTTTTTGCAAGAAAAGTACTTGAGCGATTTATGATATGTATAAATCTCGAACCTCTCACCTAATAAATACCGTCTCCAGGACTTAAGCACAAACACTATCTTTGCCAGCTCCAAATCTTAGGTAGGGTATTCCTTCTGATGTACCATCAAATGTCTACTCCCATAGCAGACAACCCTACCTTCCTACAT
Source organism: Allium sativum (assembly GCA_030737875.1). Taxonomy (NCBI): domain Eukaryota; kingdom Viridiplantae; phylum Streptophyta; class Magnoliopsida; order Asparagales; family Amaryllidaceae; genus Allium; species Allium sativum. The sequence goes on from CM060919.1 coordinate 664,511,186, forward strand.
AAGCACTGCACCTAAACCCGTGCCAAAAGCATCCATATAAATGGTAAACATCTCCATACCATCAAGAAGTGTCAAAACTGGAGCTGATGTTAGAGCCTTCTTCAACATCAATAATGCGTCCTCATAGTCTATAGCCAAAGCCAAATCCAGGAAACTCCTTACCGGTGTCACATTCTTGTAGGCTTTCCAATCCTTAACTGCGACAACCTTAGCGGGGTCCACCGCTATACCATCACTAAAGATAACATGCCCCAAGAGCCTTACCTCCTTCTGCCAGAAAGGAACTTAGAAAACTTCCCCTTTAACTGATATGCAAAGAGAGTACGACGGAACTCTCCTATGTGCAGGGCATGCTCTTCCTTGCTCCTCGAGAAAACCAAGATATCATCAATGAATACCACCATGAACTTGTTTAGATACTCTTAAAGTACCCGGCTCATCAAACCCATAAAGTACATCGGTGCATTGGTTAGTCTAATGGGTAGAACCGGCCACTCAAATAATCCGTCGAGATTCCTAAAAGCAATCTTATCTATGCTGTCATCCGCTACCCTAAGCTGACAAAAACATGTAGCTAAATCCAACTGCATGAAAACTGAAGCGCCCACTAACCGAAAAAAGAAGTCATCTATCCGTGGGAGTAGGTGTCTATTTTTCATAGTGAGCTTGTTCAACTCCCTGTAGTCCACACAAAGACAGAGTGGGTCATCTGCCTTGGTCGCAAAGATGACTGGTGCCCCCAACACAGAAAGGCTCCGCTTAATAAACCCTTTCTCGAAGAACCACTCACTTGCTTACTAAGCTCCTTCCTTTCTCTCGGAGTCATGTGGTGCACTGGAAAAGCAACAGTCTTAGCATTTTCCACCAACTATATCTGGAAATCTATCTTGTACTTGGGAGGTAGCCTTGTCACCTCCTTGAATACGTCCGGGAAGTCTCTAAAGACGCGCACCAAACTGAGATCGTCGACATAAGCATCTAAAGAATCTAAGAAACTGAGCATGACTGACCCTCGTGGGTCGCAAGAAATCTCGAGAGTCCTATCGTGGCATGTCAAAAGCCTCACAACTTTCCTCTCACAGTCAAGGATGGCACCATAAATGGCCAGCCAATCCATCCTTAGAATAAGTCTCTAACCCATAAAACCCAGTACATATGCGTAACACTCAAACTCGACGCCAAGAATAGAAATCCTTGAACCCTACACATCATAGAAAGGTAAGTCATACCTCCTATGGGGTTTGATACAACTATTAGAGCACAAACTATAAAGGTATATAGGTGCTGACTATCAACAACAGAACTAGATATAAAAGAATGAGAAGCACTGGAATCGAATAAGGTCAGAATGGGAAAGTGGGAAAGATCAATCAAACCTTCTACAACAACGTTCCTACCTATATCCTCCTTGCTACCACAATTCTGAGTCACCTCAAGTGCATGAACATATGCTCTAGATGATCCTACCCCCATCCCTGCTTCTGAGAGCACTACTTGTTGTAATGTCCCATCTGTCTGCATTGAAAACAAGCACCCTTCTTAGTTGTCTTCTTGCAATCTTTGATAAGGTGTCCCATCGTACCATAGCCATGACACTTCACTTCCTTCTTGATCTGTGCTTTATTAGGCTTCTCTCCTCTTCATCGCACCTTTCTTGGGCAACCCTTTTTTCTTTTCCATATTTGGCTTGGCTACTTCAGTCTTATACTCTTGCTTATTCACCTTTCCATCCTCATGTATAAGAGCCATATCCACTAGTCTATTGAACGTATCTCCCTTCTGCATATGTGCCATTTTAAATCCTTGGAGGGGTTAGTTCAGTCCCTCACAAATCTCAAAGCCTTCTTGTGCGAAGTATTAACTAGATCCAAGCCAAACCTTGCCAGCTCATTAAAACTATTCACATACTTCTTTACCAAAATACTACTCTGCCTTTGATTCAAGAACTTTTCCAGCTGCATCCTTTCTTCAGGTTGTGATAAAAACTTTTCTCAGATATATCCTTGAACTCATTCAATGTATCTATGACCCTCTTTGCCTCAACTACTTCCCACCAATATGATGCCTCTCCTTTCAGTTGCCAAGCGGCCAACTGAATCCTCCTTCGACCATCACCTCTCATAATCCAAACACCGATCGGTCTCTCTCAGCCAATTATAAGCATCAACAAAACTATTCGATTAAAGAAACAACTTGCTTCCTATAGCAGAAAAATCCTTGTAGAGCTTAGGGAAATTAACTGCTTGACTAGGTTGAACTACCGCGGCTAAAGCCGGAGGTATGGCATTTTCTTACCCTTTGGCAGGCGCCGTAGATTCAACATATCTACGGAACCATGCTAGAATGGAATGCTCTCAGGAAAATTTAGAGCCACACACATCTGGAAAGAAGAGAGATAAGGATTCAAAAAAGGGATCAAAGGAATATTGTAATTACTTGAAGGGATATTTTTCGAAAATAAGTTTTACTTGAAAATTCTTTACTTTGAAAACATTTTATCAAAACTTTCCTCTGATCTTATAACCTTAGGCTCCAATACCAAATGTGACACCCTACATCCCTTAATGCCACCAATACGAGGATACGCTTTGGTTTATGAAGAACTTAGGTATAAAGTAACAGCACATGGACTTAAATTCACAAGATAGAAATATAAAACACAGCAAAAACTTTTAAAAACATTTATTAAATAATCAAGCCAAACCACGGTACTATTACATTTCAAAATACCATAAAGTCATCAACATAAAACAATTATATTGTCATGTGGAAAATATCAGAGTACATAAGTAAAACCAAAAAAAGCTATCCCTCTCATAAGTCAATACAATGATCAAAAAACAAGAACTGAACCAATACATGAATCCAGAAAGAGTCTGAATCCAAGATGAATTAAATACTCAAGAGTTATTGTCGAGACCCTCCACCCTACGAACCTAGGGGGAAAGGAAGACAGAAGGAGAAAACAAACTAGGTAAGACATACGTCTGGTGAGTTATAGTATTTTCTAGCATGAGCATAAGATAAAGAAACATTTAGACAGATAAATAGTTCTAAGAGCAATGGACATAAAATAATAAATGAAATTGTAGAAAAGATAAATACAAAATAAGTTAGTCTTCTTTACCCAAAATGTGATAACCTACATCAGCAATGGAATTCAGGTTTACCAATCCAGAACCTACAACTAAAAGGACACGACCATTAATCACAGGTATTACAACTGCTTATCTTCCTCAATCAGAACGAAGCACACTCATCGATCTAGCGGAACACGCCCTTATCCACCTCATTTGAACCACTTACTATCCAGTTCAGTTAAGTGTCCCCTAGCCTCTACTTAGTGTGAGACTCTGTGATAACAAAGGGATACTGACTGGTATGGGTTCCCAACCAAATGCAGTTGACACAAGTCGCCCAATTCAATATTTTATTAGGCTTCTCATCCTCCCCAATTAGCCCCACACTGTCGGAACATACCTAAACTAGATTTTATTATACTATAGGCCTCTTATCTTCCCCACTCAGCCTCATGTTGCCGGAACAGACCTAATCTATGAGTCACTTATCTTCCCCAATCAGCCCCACGCTGCCGGGACGGACTTCCTCTATTTTAGCTTATTAATTTCATAATTTTAACTTAACACATTTAAGTTTTATTAGTAATCCTATTATAACCACATGTTATATCCTAGGATGTAATTAACATTTCTAATTAATATAAGCTTTTTATACAACCTATCCCCGCATTACTTAATATTGAATTAGTTCAATCTATTCCAGTTTTCATGTTCTCCAATTACATATTTAAGGTTTTATCCTTAATTTGCAATCTAATCTCGGGCCTAGGCTCAGTGCTAAAAGAAAAAGAGAAATGGTCTAGGCTACACGTAGGGACTAGACTCAAAAAAGACAAAAGCAAATAAAATAGGCATAACCATAATTTTAAATAAACTATATCAAAGAAGGGGATAAAAAGAAGGATAATTACTTATAACAATAAACAACCGGAAAGAAATAGGCATAGAGAGTAAATAAATTACAGTAACATATAGAAAAGTTAAACTTATAAATACTGTAAGTACTGTAAATATAAAATTTGCAAATTAAAACTACTTAACTATATAAACATTCCTACGCAAATAACTAGTATAAAAATTATGTAAAAACTCACAGTTCTAATGAACAAAGCTTCACTCGTAGCCTTTTTCTAAAATCTAGCAGAACTTTCACTTACAGAAGTGTTTATAAAAATAAATATTAAAAACTTAAGAACTTCTTCACCCCTTAAAATTTTAATTTGATGGCCTTCCCAAATTTTGAGGATAAGCCGGGGGAAGAAGAAGATAGAAGTGAGAATGGATGTGAAGGAATGAGAGAGGCTCTACTAGTCTATTTATAGGGTTTACTGGATGCCCTTAGTTGTCCAAATCCAAGATTAGATATCATATAGCCGTGTCATCAGACAAATAAGAAAGCGTCACGTCAGCCTATGGTTTAAAATAAACCAATAAAACAATGCTAAATCAGCTGAAATTAATGTTGGAAGATAAATAACGTTCCCTGCCTGCTCGCTGGCCGAGGCACAGCAATTATCTAAGCTGGGTTGACTCATCCGCTTATCTACGTCGACAAAGGGGTCGACCCATAGGTCGACACATGTGTTGACCTAGCGTGCAAGTCTTCCTGTGTTGGTTTACTCTTTTATTTATTTAATTTTTCTACATTTATTTAATTGATAACTAATTAATTTTAACCTCAATTCTGGCAAACCAATGTCCATTTTTGATCATAAAATTGCAACGGACTCAATGGTGCTAGTCCTGTTATCCAATTTTGAATTTTATTCTGATTAATATTTAGTTTATTAATCTTTTACATTTAATTATTGTTTATTAAATTTTAGGATGTTACAGTGGAACTCTATTACCTTGGAGACTAGATCACCTGGGATTAGTTTAGGACTAAGTTTGAGGAGAAGTTCATTTCTATGGTCCAAAAGTCGATATTGTTTAAGTAATTTGTTGAGTTATACCAAGGCAAAAGACCTATCTCCAAATATGTGACTGAGTTCGAAGCCTTACCAAATATGCTTGTTCATATATTGAGATTCTTTTCATACGAGTGAGAATTTTGTTTTGGGATTGGATGACAATATAGGAAAACAATTTTTAGATCATATCGACGACCCTTATGAGAAGTTAGTCAAGAAAGCTTTGAAAAGGAGAGTTTATTTCTACAGAAGGATGAGACTGCTGTTGAGAATAAGGATGAGTCAAAGTCGTAGCAAGGCATAAATAATAAGAAAAAGTGGAATGGTAAACGAGAAATAGCAATAGCAAGGAATAAATGGCCAGAATAAACCAAAGGGCGAGATTATTGTTATAATTGTCAACAAAAGAGTCATCTTTCCAAGAGTTGTAAGAACGCTAAGGTGGAAAGGAAGTGCTTTAATCGTGATAAGCCTGGGTATATGAAGAAGTTGTCCATAACAACTGAAGGATAAGAAGGTTGTGAAGGCATATGCTTCGAATGCCATGTCGTCCTTCTCAAGGGATTCGATTGCGGAGGAGAAGGGGAAGAGTGTTGTTATGCAGGGTACACTTTCTATTAAAGAAGTTTCAGTTCGAGCTTTGTATGATATTGGAGCATTGCATTCTTTTATTTGTAATAAGCTTGTTTGCAAGTTAGGTTAAAACCTGATATTGTCGATAGACCATTAGTTATGGCCAACCTGGTAGGAGGGTTGTCCAGTCTTTGTATGCTTTGTCGTGGACTAATTTTATCAAGTTATGGTTACACATTTGTGTGTGATTGTTTTGTATTGAGTTTCGCTTGTTTTGGGATTATTTTGGGTATGGACCGGCTTAAGAAGTATGCAACTATAGTGAATTCTGAGAGGCTTGAGATGACAATCGAGAATGTGGAAGGGGGAACGATTATGATAAGTTGTCTACTAGAGGTTGGAGTTTTGGTTATCTTTTTATATTCGCTTGTGATTACATAAATTGGATTGTCATCTATGCGAATTGTTCGAGAGTTTTCTGATGTGTTTAAAAAGGTCAGAGAATTGCTGCCGCAATGAGAGATTGAGTTCTAGATTGATTTAGTGAATGGAGGTAGGCCTATTTTTAAGCCTCTCAAGAGGATGTCGCCTAAGGAACAATCAGAGTTAGAGGTTAATGAAGATGATCCTTTGAGTAAAGGATTCATTTGGAGAAGTGTATCCAAATGGGGTGCACCAGTTGTGTTTGTGACTAAGGCTAATGGATCATTGCGATTATGTGTGCACTATCGTGAGCTGAGTAAGGTAACCGAGAAGAACGTGTATCCACTGTCGTTTCACACTTTCCTGTGGATTAGAAAAGTGCAAATTTATTATAAATTACTACAAGCACACATGTGTGTAGTATGCAAGTTGAACACAGGGTGGAAAATAAAATTTTATTATTTATATATTTCGTGGGCAAGTTAGATGATGTTTGGAGACGGGATTTGAAATAATGATATTTAATTTACTATAGATTTGAATCTGTTGACGTCAAAAGTTGGTTACTAGTGACAGTCAATCCCTAATCGTGTGGAGAATATGCGAATATTGATCATAAAGCATAAATAAGTAAGAAAGACAGGGAACACACGAGATTTTTATAGTGGTTCGGCAAAGATGGTTTCTACGTCCACTTTATGTACATTGATTTTTATTTGGTTACAAGTACAATGCTTTTTCTATTTAGAGAAAAGAAGAAGAATTGACTATTTTTGGACTTAGCCGTAGAAGAGAAGTTCGGCCGAAAAGTTAAGTAACCGAAAGAAGGCTGAGAGCAGAAGTTGAGAAGAAGTCTGGAAAAAGGCCCTTTTCCATTTAGAGCATGGAGGTATTTATAAATGAAGTAGTTGGCTGAGCGGGCCGCCAGTTGCTTTCCTCTTTTTCGGATCTAGGACACATGGAGCTCAATTATTGGTTGTAGTTGCGGCAGCAGGACCCGTTCTACTGCTGATTAATAATATCCTCGGATATAGTGGCTTACATGGCACTCATGGTGAGGTGTATCAAAAGTAGAGCCTTGTCCGGGAGTGGTCGACCTCCTTTATTGCCTTGAGATTCGAGCCGAGTATCGAATGACTCAGCTGAATATTTCTAAAGGAATTTCGAGATATTTGGTCGACCCTAATTTGATGGGAATGATGAATTCGGTCAGATAAGATGAGCGATTCTTCCGGGCTCGATGAGTCTTTTATTTGAAGGAGAACAACTCGAGCCAACTTAGGCTCCGGCCATTTCTGAAGAAGGTTGGCTCGAACTGAACCTTGCCCGGGCTTCCTGGAGTGTAAGTGTTCTATCGGTCGATCGACCAATGTTGAGAATGAACTTTCTGACATTGGGCTTCGATCCGTTGAACCGCGACAGCTTTGGCCAAAATGTTGGCCAATACTTTTCCCCTCAGAATACATATTTCTTGGTAAGGAAGGTGTGTTCTGATCCTTGCATCGAAGTTTAATATACAAGCAACAACGGTTACACCGAACCATACTAAGGCCACAAATCTGACGACCCTGCTGGTTGTATAAATATCAGAAAACAGATGATCGAATTAGATTGCAATAAGGTCAGGAAACCGATATCCATCGAGGACCGTATTAAGGCCATGAAATTGATTATTAACTTTGTTTGTGAGATCTAACACCTGTAGAAACTGTATGGGCCATTCTTGGTCTAAAGAAGGCTCCGACCTTGATTGGGCGAGCATTAACCATACTTGGCTTAAAAATGTGGACGAGCAGTTATGACACTTGGCTTTGAAAGATGGCGAGTATTAACCATACTCGGCCTATAGAGGTGGCGAGTATTATCCATACTCGTCTTATGGAGATGGCAAATATTAACCATACTCAGCTTACGGGGGTGGCGAGCATTATCCATACTCGGGTTATGGAGATGGCGAGTATTGGCTTGTGGCAAGTGTTAATTATGCTCGAACCATGTAAAATTATTCGTGAAGCCCGAAGAGTAGGAATTGCACTTAGTTCATAGGAAGGGCGAGTGCAATCCATACTCGGCTTAAGGAGTAGGCTCAAATATGGTGATAGGCTTTGATCGTGTGCTACGGACGATGGCTTAGCACTAACCATATTCGAATTAGCGAGTGCTAGTCAGGCTCTACTCAAATCATTCAAACATAATCCATATTTTCAAAAGAAAGTTCATTGTTGCTAAAGAGATATTACAAAGAAATGAAAATAAATTCTAAGAGGACATTTTTCAATTCTAGAGCATGCCTAGGAGCTAAATCATAACGCTGTACATGTGTACATCAACATATCCTTTTACTGAAAGAAATTAATAATACATTAAAAATAAGAAATCTAAATCTTATTAGTTAATGATAATGTCGTGACTGCTGGGCTCAAGATCCTTTCCGTTTCTAGGACTCAAGGACCGACCTGAGGAGCTTGGGCAGAAGACTTAGGCGGCAAGGCCGGTGTGATATTTGTGACATATTCGGGAAGTTCTCCTTGCCTGACCCTATCCTCGATGAGATCGTGCAAGTGCCTGCGTTCATTGGTGATATGACTAACTATGTTGTGGTACGTGCAGTGCTTGCCGGAATGCAGCTCTTTCTGGCTCGGCACTCTTCGAGGAGGTTTCGGGAAGGGCAGGGATCCTCGTACGTCAAGGTATATGTCTAGCAGAGAAAAATTAAGCTTGGTATATTTATCGTACTTACTTTCTCTCTGAGGTCGTACGTTGCGTTCATTCTTTTACTTGGCCTTTCCTCTTCCTTTATTCCGGCCATTAGCATTGGACGGACCTCCTTGTTTGGTGGCGAGGACCTCGAGGCTCTCCACCTCAATGCTGGCATCCTCTTGTCGGAGGAAATCGCTTGGCCTCTACATAGAAATCTTCGATATCCTTAGGAGGATCTCTGGTTAAAGAGACATAGAATTCTGATTGGTTCTGGATGACTGCAATGGCGGCCATGAACAACATAGATGGCTCTGGTCGATCGACTGATGCTATATCCATGTTGAATCTTTCGAGGAAAGATCGAAGCGTCTCTTCCGGTCATTGCTTGATGGAGGTCAGGAACATGACACTTTTTGGTCACGAGATATTAACTCTGAACTGCTCAATAAAGCGGGTGACCAACGTGTTCCAACTGCCGATCGACTCCGTTGTTAGCTGTCGAAACCACATACCGACTATATCTATGAGAAAGAGTGGGAAGAATTTGTCCATAACATTGGTCGATGCGCCGAGCACCTCCATATGACACATATATCGCATAAGGTGGATGGTTGGGTCAGTCCGACCATTGTAAGGCTCAATAGCTAGGAACTTGAAGTCCGGAGGATTGCTGGAGTTTCTGATCTCCCTGGTGAAGGGACTGCGGTCGATATTATCTATATCCTGCTAGGAAGAGTTGCCCCAGGTGAAACAACGGATAATGCTTGCAAGATGGCTTCCATCTCCGAGGAGTCGTTGCCATGAATCCAGCTTTGCATTCGAGAGAACTCCAGCTTCAAGATCCAACGGAAGCATGCTCGGAAGGGTGGTTGTTGGTTGGGCTCGACCTCCAAGAGTTGAGTGAGGTGAGGATGAGGATGATCCCTGGCTAGTGGTTCTAGGCAGAATGGCCACTCTTGAACCTGATGAGAATTGGAATGAGACGTACCTACAATAAAAGGTCCGATCTGATCCAACATAGCATGTGATGTTCGGGGCTTGGCGTCGCCCCCAATCGGGGTGATGTTAGGAGGGTTTACGGTAGCGTTTTCTTCCACCTTGGTGAGAACCGGTATGGTAGAGTGGTCTCCCTAGTTCGAAGGGAAGGCCCTACCAGCTCTTAGTTGAAGGGAAAGAATCGTTAGATGAGTCTGCGGTAAGATACCGGGTTGTAATAGGAATGGCACTGATTCCGATGTACCGGGAGGTTGTTCGATTGATCCGAGGGGTCAAGCTGGTCCTTGGGTGGAGGAAATATCATCGAACAACCTAGATCTTGATCGCGGGCCTCCTGTGAATCTGCAGTAGCGGTTGCGCTGGTAACTTGAAGTGATACTTTTGACTGTAATTAGTCCAGAGGTGGAGCCGAGCCAGAAGGAAGCAGAGGTGGGATATGATCAGTGGCCTGATTCGGTGCAGACCGAAGATTGGTTGCTACCCCAATCCCGGTTGGTGAAGGAATTGATGTTGAAGCATTTAGTCCCATCTCCATTCGACCGAGAAGATGATCCATCTACTGTTGTTGTTGTTCGAGGAGTTTATCCTGAGGTGTCATCTGGGCATTGAATCTGGCCAGAATCTTGTCTACATCGTCCCTAGTAATATATCGGGACAAATCTTCATGAGAGGAGTCTTCAAGACTTGCTTCTGCAGTGTTTGTCTTGGCTGCATCGGCGTTTGTGGGGCGGGAAGATGCTGCATCATTCTTCCACTTGTTCCCCATGGATCGAAACTCGCTAGAGGTCGTAGGGTATGTCGGTGCGCTCCCCCTACATGACGTGCCAAAGTGTTGATGTCAAAAATTGGTCACTAGTGGCAGTCAACCCCCAATCGTGTGGATGACACACGTATATTGATCACAAAGCGTAAATCAGTAAGGAAGACAGGGAACACATAAGATTTTTATAGTGGTTCGACAAAGATCGTGCCTACGTCCGCTTTATATACATTGATTTTTGTTTGGTTATAAGTACAATGCTTTTTTCTATTTAGATAAAAGAAGAAGAACTGGCTATTTTTGGACTTACCATAGAAGAGAAGTGAAGTAGCCGAAAGAAGTCTGAGAAAAGAAGTTGAGAAGAAGTCTAGAAAGAAGGTCCTTCTCCATTTAGAGCTTGGAGGTATCTATAGGTGAAGTAGTGGGCTGAGCGGGCCGCCACGTGGCTTTCCTCTTCTTCAGAGCTTGGATACGTGGAGCTCGATTATTGGTTGTAGTTGCGGCGACGGGACCCGTCCTACTGCTGATTAATAGTCCTCGGAAATAGTGGCACTCGTGGTGAAGTGTATCAAAAGTTAAGCCTTGTCTGGTTGACCGTCTTTATTTCCTTGAGAGTCGGGCCGAGTTTTGAATGACTCAGCTGGATATTTTTAAAGGAATTCTGAGATATTTGATCGATCCTACATTGATGGGAACGATGTACTCGGTCAGTTGAGATGAGCGATTCTTCCAGGCTCGATGAGCCATTTATTTGAATGAGAACCACTCAGGCCGACCTGGGCTCGGGCCGTTTCTGAAGAAGGTTGGCTCGAACTGAACCTTGCCTGGGCTTCTTGGTGTGAAGTCGTTCTATTGGTCGATCGACAGATATTGAGAACGAACTTTTTGACATTGGCCTTCGATCCACTGAACCGCGACAGCTTTGGCAAAAAGTTGGCCAATAGAATCTAATCGGATCTGTACTGAATTCAACAACTAAAACAAAACGAACAAATTACTGGAAAAAGGAAACAGTAAACAGAAACAACAACTGAAATTAAAATTAGGATTACCGTCGAATCTAATCAAATGGTCAATCACTAACATGCAATAAAAAAAAATGTGTTCTACCAAAACTAATTGAATAATCAACACAAATTGTTATAAAGGAAAAGAATAATAAACTGGAATAAAAAAACTTTATTAAGAAGAAGAATAAAATACAGAAAAATGAACAGAGGTTCACAATGGGTATTCAAAGGGGATGTAGTCTCCTTTCTATGAGATTAATTGGACCAAGAATGAATCTCTTGAAATATTCTATTTACAAATAAAAGAGATATGAAGATGGACTGGAGATATTCCATGCATATTTCCTCTTCTGATTATGGCATGTGGCAGAATGCTTGGCTTTTCTTTTGACAATAACTCTATAATGACCCGGGGAATTTGCGACCTTGGTTATCGACATAAACTCAATGTCGACTATCCATGCATCAGAAATACCGGATAGTTAATAGAAAGTAGTTAGAGGGTGAGAATAGAAAAGATAGAAAATTAGAATAGAAGAAGAACAATAACATAGATACAACATTAGAGTAACACGAATCTCACAGCGGAATGAATAAAAATATTATATCAAATAACTTTGAAATAAGATCGGTATATGTATATAATACCATTACCGAAGTACAACACTTACAACACAGCGGAAATAAACAATAGCTATATAATCCTAAAGCCTCCTGCTCCAGCTCTTCAAGTATCTGTAAAATCCCGACTACTTTACTGCCCATACAAATTTGGGCACCCAAGAGTTTAGGGAAAACAAAACAAAATAAACTCCGGGTTAGTCATGTAACTGGTGTGAGTAAACTCCAACCATTTGTTTAACTTTAAAAATCCTTTTAAAAGAAAGAATAATTGTAAGACCGACCCACACATAAACACGGATGTTTTTTCCCTTACGATAACCCAAAACATTATTTTATAATCCATACTCTTCTGATATTATAATAATGTCAAAATCAAATAAATGGCAATCTAGTAGAACGCTTTCATCTCGCGCTCTACATATATAATATACAATCAAAACTCGCGGGCTCTTATTGGATAATGAATTTCCAACTATGACAAGGTACGGAACCACCTTCCGATCAGTGTACTCTAAAAGTGATACACTGGAGTTCAACAAGAACATCTTGTAACTCAGCCACACGTAACCGACCATTCATTTCACTTGAATGTTCTGAATATATTGTCACCTTACGGTTGTTATACCAACATAACCGTTCCCGGGAGATACATAATTGAAAGAAGTAACAAATATAAATATTCTCTAGATAGTGACAATATACCCAAATTGGGTGCGACCTGCCATAACCTGTCTTTAACAGATCATATTTCATTTACTTTGAATGCCACATCATCATACTCGTCAAATCACAAATTGATTTTCCCAAAAATACCATGGGTATAAGCTTAAAGAAACAAATTCCTCCGCCACCAGCGTAAATACATTTGAAACGATCTACCAGATATATTCTGTCAGACATTCGTCCATTCAAATTGTCCTGGGACTGGACAACCTGAAGGAATTATCCTATATATCCGTCTTAGGCAATTTTACCTAGGATCACCAAAATAACCCTTGCATAAACTTCATCTTCAATTATCTTCGATATATTTGTTTCAAAATGATAATGTCCATACAGAGTGGTTTTCAGATAATAGATCTGATCCCGGTCTCTCCGTATTGACAATGGAAAGGGTCAAAAACTTTGATAGTCGATGATTTAACTTTGATAGCGATTCCTAATTCAAACCCCAAATTCCTTTATGATATTTTATTTGCAAAATATTTACTTCAATCTAATTTTTCACATAGAGTGTGAATAATATTTCTTTATATAATCAAAACAGTTCGATTTCGTATTTGAAAACAATATCTCAAACCCAAATTCTATTTATATTTTTATTTGCAGAATTATCCATACAAATCTTATTTCATTTTCAACATTTATAATCTCATTGTGAATTTCCTTTATAACTACTACTTTCACATTCCATTTCAATTATCGGTGTTAAAACTGATTTTACTTCTCTATATAAATTCTGATTTATATATTCAATTTATCAAATGATAAATATTTCCTTAATTTATAAACATCGCTTATAAATTATTCTCCTCAATTTATCTATTAAAACAGATTTCTATTAAATATTTACTTTTAATCAATATCATGTTACACCCGTGGGCGAAGCACGGGTCTAAACCTTCCTAATGTAAAATTATCTTTTTATAAAATTCTATTCATTTTCCAAATATTTCCTTTTATAATTCTATTTACTTTCCAAATAAATATTCCTTTTATAATTATATTTATTTTCCAAACAAAAATCCATTTATAATACCATATTTATTTCCTATAAATATTTCATTTATAGTATCATATTTATTTCTTATAAATAATTCATTTTCAAAATACACTTTGAAAATTCCCTTTTTTAGATTCTAGTATTTCTTATGGTATTTAAAATACCAATTAAATAGACCAGTGTCATCATAATCAATCACAGGTTTATATCACATCATATATCACAATATACGAAAACAAACAGTATTAAAAATATCGAGGAATCCAGTTGGATCCCTTCAACCTGTTTCCTTGCATCAACAGATGTTAAGAAATATAAATAACATCGATTTCATTTCAATATGAAATATTTTTATAAACAGATTCAATATTTGATAAACGATATATATATATATACCGTTATCTATATTTTCAACCAATAAATCAGCAATTCAACCAAACAATCAGCACACAACAATCAATCATCATTTACCAATACTAGATTATATTTATGAAAATATAAACTGTACAGTGTTAGTGAGAGTTACTCACATTGGACGGTTTATCGTTAAATAACGATAATTCTCAGTTGATTCAGACAAACAATTTATTTCGCTATAAATTGTAACGAGTTCCAATCCACTCCCAGTCATTTCCATTGTGTAACCACCGTCCATACAATCACAACGGATCTGACCGTTTGAAATTCTGATATAGTATGATCGAGATATTTAATTTACAAGGTTGCATACCATTTAATTAATTAAACTAAAATTTATTTGGTTTTATTTCATTAGGCCTTTACCTTTTTTTCTTCCCTATCCCATACACTTTTGTGAAAACCCAAACCTGAATACTCTTCTCTCTCCTTCCTGTAAACACAGAGCAAGGCTCTTTTTGAATACCATCGCCATTACAAACATTTGAACGCCTCGCTCTCTCCATTCGCACCACTATTCGCCAACCTAATCCCAGCACCCTTCATCTCTTCGCACACATTTCGACACATGCACCTTCATGAATACCTCGACATTGCCTTATGAGACGCGACACTCAAGTCAGTGTGAAAAAATACTATGCAACATCGATAGTGGACACGCAACCCACCACAAAGCATCGCACCCCATCAAATTTTGTCAACCCCCTTCTTTTTGATCTCTCAATTCAAATACAGACTCGATTCCACAAACAAATGATTTCAAACCCCGCAAACACAAACCCTAATCCACTATAACCTCGCTGGGTACTTCGCAGCGAACAAAAATGAAGCCGAGTCCTTTAAGTTTCATATAGAATTGAAGAGCTTCACCCCTGAGTTCAAAAACACTTGCTTTGGAATTTTACCGTTTTTCTTTGATTTTGTTTTGAATTTAAACTCCCGTTCGCTAAAGAACAGAAAGTAAACGACGTCGGAAATATTTTGACCAGATGAAGTTCAGGGTTAGAGATTAAGGGTAGTGTATTTATAGGAATGATTATATAATTTTATATTTGATTTATTGTATTTATTTATAGTCAACCGTTATTCAATTTATCGTTTAAAAATTCCTACGATAACATACAATATTCAAATTCGATGAAAATGGACAAGCAACTACAGTTTGACATTACGGACCCAACGAAACTTGTTTCGTTGAATTCCGAGTCTGTTTCTCACACAGCGTATTTTTAAAGTCAAATTAGTGATGTATTTCACATTACAATCCCATATGGCCACCTACTGACTCCAAAAATCACGAAAATTGAAATCCTACAATAATTTAATATTTCAGATCCAACAAAATTAGTTTCATCATAAATGGAGCTCGAAGGCAAAACTGGTTATTTTTAAAGCTCAAAATAAATCCATTTGAATATTAAATATATTTAAAAATAATTTAAATTAATATTAATAATTAATATTATTGTATATATTCACAATAGAATATCATACAGCTCAAAAATATTCTTTTCCAAATTTAGAACTCGACATTTCAAATCCAGATTAAATTAGTATTCAATTTATATTGAAAATCCGTTTATAATATAAATAAATCATTATAAATTATAAAGGAATTCCATAGCGACTTTTCGAAAATTTTATTTGGACACAACTCACAATCTATACAACGAAATCTTGATTTTTCTCTTCCATTAGAAAAATATACTTCACCAGCTCCTAATGTTTCTTGTTTCACAAAAATCCAGCTTAAAACGGATTCTGTACACTCAGTTGAAGTTCAAAACTAAATATTACAAACTGCCGGACGTCACGAGCTCGATTATAATTTAAAATATAAATTATACATTCAATATTTGTTTATTAAAAATATTCGTTAATATAATTAAATTCTAAACTGAATCAAATTAGCTAAATCATCTGATTCACACAACATTGCAAATTCTACTATTTCCAACTATTTCGGAAACTAGATATATTATTATATTATTTATATTAATTAAATATTCAATATTATTTAATTAAACAACCATTTAAAATTACCAAACCATTATTTAAATAATTAAAATAATTATTTATTATACCGTAAAAATATGGGACGTTACATTCTTCCCCTCTTAAAATAATTTCGTACTCGAAATTGCTAAGGTAGAAAACAAACCCTATTAACTGGGTAAAAATTATTTTTTTATTTATTATCTTCAATTCCAACCGAACCAATTAATTTCAATTAAATTATTAGTTCATTATTACCAAATGAAAATTTTAAAAAATTCTGAAAATTTTCTAACACCCTGAATTTTTGAAATTTTTTGCCAGCACCTCCTTTGTACGGGTCAATCGGTACAACTACAACTCGCCTCTCTAAGCCTTCTCCAACCCAAAAGAAAATCAAATAGCCAAGCGGCTTGCCAAATCGGCTCATAAATCACCAAACTGAATGAAACATGTACCTTTTGTTGAACATACCATTTTATTTCATGTACTTGCTTCTATTCAATACCTGCTGATCATATATCCATCTATACCAACCGATTTCCAATCAATTTCAATCAATCAAATCTCAGCACAATTATTCTCTTATATCCAAGCCAAATTTCATTCTCAACTCAAATGTCATTACCAATTTCAACTCTTAACTTACCAGTCCAATATAATTCTAGGTTCCCATCTCACAATCCAATTTTACTTGACATCATTCTATTTCAATTTAATTTCAATTACCACTTAACTGCTTTACTTTAATTCCAATTTTGCTTTTACAAATTTTGGTTTAATTTGTTTTTAACTCATACAATCTCTACTTGGGAGTTTTTAAATAGCTTAGTCTTTGAAACCAAATATCACTTTCCAGACTTCAAACAACTTGTACTTAAAACAATTCAAAACAAAATCCTTTGTAGTAATCCGTCACTTAGAACTCGAAAATGAAAACTGATGATGTGGCCAACATCATCAGAATTATTTCCCAGCCACTGAAATGAGTTCAATACTATATCACTTTTCAAAGCTCATATCTTAAACACCTCCATTTTGAAATCAATTCAAAATATCTTTCTCAGTGTTTGTAAAACAATTTAAAATCTCCTAGGATTTTAAAATTCTCCTATACTAAATTTAAATCCATTTACAAACACTTTTCTAATTTTAGGATTTTGATTCTAATTCTGACTTAAATTCCAGATTCAATTCAATTCATAATACTTATCCGATTTCGGATTGGTTATTTTTAATCATTTCAATTATAATCTTATTCGATTATAATAACAACCAACATATCCTATATACTATAATAATCCAAATATAAATCACTCTTTATATCAAAATATATTTGGTAAAATTATTTCATTTACCCTCTTTTCAAAATATACTGTGTTAGTTCATCATATTCAATTGTTTAGAAACTCCTACCGATACAGTGGATCAAACAGATCGACCAGAACTCATAAAAAACTCAACCAATAAATCTCCACAATATAAATTAATTTTATATTAAATAACAAATACGTGCTCTCGTATATATACACTCAACTCAATCTAAGGTATTGCTAACCCCATCTCTACTAAATTACGCCACAGAGCCAAGATAATTACTTAACCTTCAGCTCTGATACCACTGTAACGACTCGGGAAATTTGCGACCTTGGTTATCAACATAAACTCAATGACAACAATCCAAGCATCGAAAATACCGGATAGCTAATAGAAAGTAGTTATAGGTTGAGAATAGATAAGATAGAAAATTAGAATAGAAGAAGAATAAGAACATAGATACAACATCAGAGTAACACAAATCTCACAACGGAACAAATAAAATATATTATATAACATAACTTTGAAATAAGATCAGCATATGTATATAATCCCATTACTGAAGTATAACACTTACAACACGGCTGAAACAAACAATAGCTATATAATCCTGAAGCCTCCTGCTCCAGCTCTACAAGTATCTGTAAAATCCCGACTACTTGACTGCCCGTACAAAGATGGACACCCAAGAGTTTAGGGAAAACAAAACAAAATAAACTCTGGGTCAGTCATGTGACTGGTGTGAGTAAACTCCAACCATTTGTTTAACTTTAAAAATCCTTTTAAAAGAAAGAATAATCGTAAGACTGACCCACACATAAACACTAATGGTTTTTACCTTACGATAACCCAAAACATTCTTTTATAATCCATACTCTTCTGATATTATAATAATGTCTAAATCAAATAAATAGCAATCTAGTAGAACTCTTTCATCTCATGCTCTACGTATATAATATACAATCAAAAATTGCGGGCTCTTATTGGACAATGAATTCCCAACTATGACAAGGAACAGAACCACCTTCCGATCAGTGTACTCTAGAGGCAATACACTAGAGTTCAACAAGAACATCTTGTAACTCAGCCATACATAACCAGCCATCCATTTCGGTTGAATGTTCTGAATATATTGTCACCTTACAGTTGGTACACCAACATAACCATTCCCGAGAGATACAGAATTGAAAGAAGTAACAAATATGAATATTCTCTATATGGTGACAATATACACTAATTGGGTGCAACCCACTTAGCCATGCTGCCTACCCGAATTTTGTCATTTCCTGATTAATGAGGCTTGAGGCCATAACATATCTTTAACAGATCATATTTCATTTACTTTGAATGCCACATCGTCATACCCGTCAAATCACAAATTGAATTTCCCAAAAATACCACGGGTATAAGCTAAGAGAAACGAATTCCTCCGCCACCAATGTAAATACGTTTGAAACAATCAATTTACGCGATCTACCAGATACACTCTGTCAGACATTCGTCCATTCAAATCGTCCTGGGACTGGACAACCCGAAGGAATTATCCTGTAAATCCATCTTAGGCAATTTCTACC
Organism: Allium sativum; assembly: GCA_030737875.1. Taxonomy (NCBI): domain Eukaryota; kingdom Viridiplantae; phylum Streptophyta; class Magnoliopsida; order Asparagales; family Amaryllidaceae; genus Allium; species Allium sativum. The sequence continues at coordinate 664,530,291 of CM060919.1, forward strand.
TAGGATCGTCAGAATAACCCTTGCATAAACTTTGTCTTCAATTGTCTTAGGTATATTTGTTTCGAAACGATGATGCCCATACGGAGTGGTTATTAGATAATAAATATGATCCCGATCTCTCCTATTGACAATGGAAAGGGTCAAAAACTTTGGTAGTCAGTAATTTAACTATCAAAGGAAAACATGTGTACAAACAACGGTCGTATTCCTAAAAGGAAATTTTACTAATCAATCATCATTTCATTTCCAAATTTCACATTTATCATTTCCATATATTCATAAATTCCTTATTTTCTAAAATTAGAAAATATACTTTATTAACTTTGGAAAACGTTTCCATTTTTCATTCACACATCAATATCTTCCTACCTCTATCAGTCTCTAACTGTAAACTAGTAACATAACAACTTCCCAAGTATAAACCCCGAAGGCCAAAACCAACATCAGATTGATACCAAGAAAGCCATTCAACTCAACTAATTTCCAGTCAGTTTCTAATTTCAGTAATTCCATTTAAATTCCTAATTCATACCCCAAATTCATTTATAATATTTTATTTGCAAAATATTTACTGTAATCTAATTTTTCACATAGAATGTGAATAATATTTCTTTATATAATCAAAACAGTGTGATTTCATATTTGAAAACAATATCTCGAACCGAAATTCTATTTATATTTTTATTTGTTGAATTATTCATACAAATCTTATTTCATTTTCAACATTTATAATCTCATTGCAAATTTCCTTTATAACTACAATATTCACATTCCATTTCAATTATTGGTGTTAAAACCGATTTTACTTCTCTATATAAATTCAGATTTGTATATTCAATTTATCAAATGATAAATATTTCCTTAATTTATAAACATCGCTTATAAATTATTATCCTCAATTTATCTGTTAAAATAGATTTCTATTAAATATTTATTTTAAATCAACATCATGTTACACCCGTGTGCGTAGCATGGGTCAAAACCTTCCTAATGTAAAATTCTCTTTTTAAAATTCTATTCATTTTCCAAATATTTCCTTTTATAATTCTATTTACTTTCCAAATAAATATTCCTTTTATAATTATATTTATTTTCCAAATAATTATTCCATTTATAATATCATATTTATTTCAAATAAATATTTCATTTAAAATATCATATTTATTTCCTATAAATATTTCATTTTCAAAATACACATTGAAAAATCCCTTTTTACATTCCAATATTTCTTATGGTATTTAAAATACCAATTAAACAGACCAGTGTCATCATAATCAATCACAGGTTTTATATCACATCATATATCACAATATATGAAAATAAACAGTATTATAAATATTGAGGAAACCAGTTGAATCCCCCTAACCTATTTCCCTGCATCCACAGATGTTAAACAATATAAATAACAACGATTTCATTTCAGTAAGAAATATTCTGATAAACAAAATCAATGTTTGATTAACGATTTATATATATATATATATATATATATATCATTATCTATAATTTCAACCAGTAAATCAGCAATTCAACCAAACAATCAACACACAGCAATCAATCATCATTTTTCAATACTAGATTATATTTATACAAATATTAACTATACAGATTTAGTGAGATTTACTCACATTAGACGGTTTATCTTTAAATAACGATAATTGTTGGTTGATTCAGACAAACAATTTATTTCGCTATAAATTGTAATGAGCTTCAGTCCACTCCCAGTCAATTCCATTGAATAGCCACCGTCCATACGATCCCAACGGATCTGACCGTTCGAAATTCTGATACAGTATGATCGAGATATTTAATTTACAAGGTTGTATACCATTTAATTAAACTAAACTAAAATTTATTTGGTTTTATTTCATTGGGCCTTTACCTTTTTTCTTCATTGGCCCATCCGCTTTTGTGAAAACCCAAACCCGAATACTCTTCTCCCTCCTTCCTGTAAACACAGAGCACGACTCTTGTTGAATACCACCGCCATTACAAACATTTGAACACCTCGTTCTCTCCATTCGCACCACTATTCGCCAAACTAAACCCAGCACTTTTCATTTCTTCGCACACACTATGACACAGGCACCTGCATGAACACATCGACATTGCCTTGTGAAATACAACACTCAGGTCTGCGTGAAAATCACTGTGCAACATCGATAGTGGACACGTAACCCACCACAAAGCATCGCACCCCATCAAACTTTGTCAATCCCCTTCTTTTCGATCCCTCGGTTCAAATACAAACTCGATTCCGAAAACAAATGATTTTAAACCCCGTAGACTCAAACCCTAATACACCATAACCTCGCTGGGTACTTTGCATCGAACAAAAATGAAGCCGAGTCCTTTAAGTTTCATATAGAATTGAAGAGCTTCACCCCCTGAGTTCAAAAACACTTGCTTTGGAATTTTACCATTTTTCTTTGATTTTGTTTGAATTTAAACTCTCATTTGCTGAAGAACAGAAAGAAAATGATGGCAGAAATATTTTAACCAGATGAAGTTTAGGGTTAGAGATAAAGGGTAGTGTATTTATAGGAATGATTATATAATTTTATATTCAATTATTATATTCATTTATAATCAATAGTTATTCCATTTATCATTTAAATTTTCCTACGATCACATACAATATTCAAATTCGATGAAAATGGACAGGCAGCTACAGTTTGACATTACGGACCCAACGAAACTTGTTTCATTAAATTCTGAGTCTGTTTGCTCACATAGTGTATTTTTAAAGTCAAAATATTGACTGTATTTCACATTAAAATCCCGTAAAGCAACATACTGAGTCCAAAAATCACGAAAATTAAAATCTAACAATAATTTAATATTCCAGATCTAACAAATTAGTTTCGTAGAAAATGGAGCTCGTTTGCAAAACTGCCTATTTTTAAAGCTCTAAATATATCCATTTAAATATTAAATATATTTAAAATTAATTTAAATTAATATTAATAAATTAATATTATCATATATATTCATAATAGAATATCATACAGCTCCAAAATATTCTTATCTAAATTTATAACTCGACATTTCAAATCCAGATTAAATCAGTATTCAATTTATATTGAAAATCCATTTATAATATAAATAAATCGTTACAAATTATAAAGGAATTCCATAGCAACTTTTCGAAAACTTGATTTGGACACAACTCACAATCTACGCAACGAAATATTGATTTTTCTCTTCCATTAGAAAAATATACTTCACCAGCTCCATACGTTTCTTGTTTCACAGAAATCGGCTTAAAAAGGATTTTGTACACTCAGTTGTAGTTCAAAACTGAATATTACAAACTTCCATGACATTACGAGCTCGATTATAATTTAAAATATAAATTATACATTCAATCTTTGTTTATTATATATATTTGTTTATATAATTCAATTCTAAACTGAATTATATTAGTTAAATCATCTGATTCACACAACATTGCGAATTCTATTATTTCCGAATATTTCGGAAATTAGATATATTATTATATTATTTATATTAATTAAATATTAAATATTATTTAATTAGACAACCATTTAAAATTACCAAACCATTATTTAAGTAATTAAATAAATTATTTATTATACCGTAAAAATACGAGATGTTACAAACTCAATCAAATCTTCTTCTACATGGCAGGTGAAAGCAAATGATTTAATTTCCTTAAGAATAATATGCCTACTTCTTAAAATATTTATTAGTGCCTATACTATATACATAAATATGAATATATATATATAATATGCCACTGTTCCATATATTCTTCAGAGCAGAGGAGGTGGTGTGTAAATATCCATGCTCCTTTCTTTAGCAAAAAAAGGGCTTAACAAGGATCGAACTTAGGCCACTCAATACAAATTTCTAGGCTCTTACCAATGAGCTACAACATCATTTAGGATTGAGACAATGTTGACATAGGGAAGTAGCTTTTTCTTTGGAGTTGGCCTTTAATTGAAATAAAGGAGATATTTATTGACATTTTTCAAAACACACAAAAATATCTAAAGTAACATTTATTTATATACAATAAAGATAAGATATAAGCATAAAATTAAACACTTTTACATGTTAATCAAATACCCCCACACTTATCTTTTACTCATCCTCGAGTAAAAAAAAGTAAAGCAAAACTAGATAGGTCACACTTTCTCAGAAACACGATTGCATTGAGTGTATGCAACAAGTCGTTAAACCTCTAGGTGTCCCTAGTAGGACGAGTGGTGTCTCACGAGGGTTTTCTAGCGAATATTGCCCATAAATTCCAAATGCATTATGTTGTGATTCTAAAGCAACTACATGAATGCAATGGACATATGCAAATGAAAACAAAAATGCAACTTGTTACGTTAAATTCTAGCATGGCCAGTTGGTTCAGTTGATAGCTTTGTACACCCATGAAATAAATTCTAGTTTGTTTTCACGGTTTCCAAAGTGGCATTTTTATTTCCTTGTATATGGCTAGTCAAATCAATAAGGTCAAGAAGTGTTTTGGAATAATTGCTTATTCTCCATCTCTAAAAAATTATAATTTATGATTAATTACACACACCAAACTTAAAAGACAAAGATACACCCTTATGCACTACCTCGCGGATTGACGTGAGAGTTTGGGACAGAACTTAGAGGATTATGCAGATCGACGCAGACTTCGTCAAAAAGATGTCGGTAATCCTTAGGCGTCCAATTCATAAAATGAGACCAAGGTATACCATTCATGCACTGTCTCGCGGACTGACGTGAGAATTGGAAAAGGGCTTGGCCGGTATGCACACCAGCGCTGGATATACAAGAAATGTTGGAAACCCTTGGATTACTATTATTATTGAATATAAGAAAAAGAGAGAGCTATGCAATTTCAGCTTAACACAACTTAGTTTTAAGGACTTGAAAAGCCAATATATGTACTTTAAGTCCTCCACTCATTAAAAAAAGACTACAATTTAGAGTAGACTTCATGGTCATCACCTAAGAATCATCCTATGTACCGAATACACTATTATCACTTGTAATTCAATTTTTCATTACATTTCTTATTATCTTATTTGAGAGTTAAAAATACTATCAACTGGACAAAAATTGTTAACTTACTTCGTTGATGATCGTGTTTAAAAAAAAATGGCAAGTTATTATGCCTAAAATGCACGATGGTCCTATCTTAATGTATGAAAAAAAAAAGAATGCAATGTAGACTCCTTCCGCACTTGATCAAAACAATTTCCACACTTGTCTCTATCAAGTTAGTGAATTCTGAAATGAAAATCCTTCTTATGAAAATTTTGTGTTGCAATGATTTATACAATTCAGATGAAGATTATCTAATCCCATAAAGTTGAATGTCAAGCAATAATTTCTTTTGATGAAATGGAACTACGATTATCTTCAAGGCATTATCTAGATTCGTTTTCATCATAATCCCATTATATTGCCCCTCTATTTTACCTTAAAATTTTCTAAGGTTTTCCTTCTTAGTCCATTTTAAGATCAGAGTCCAAGATTATTGGAATTTTTTTTGTAGAGTCCAAGTAAGAATACTTAAGGTCTTGTTTTAGGAGTTTGGGGTCAACTTAGGATGTTCTTGTGCGCTAACATTGGTCAATATTCCTTTGTTAGATTCAGATGATGAAGGTTTCGAGTCAAGAAGTTCATTTAGTTCAAAAATATATTCGAGCTCATCGATTCGGAGTTGAAATTGTTAAGACACATTTTCAAGTCTTCAAAGGTGACATTAGAGGTTTCATCAACTATGGTTTGAATCATGTCAATTTCATCAATCTCGAAATTCCTAGGTTGATTGTTGAGATTAAAGATGCTTAGCTCAATGGTTAGGTGCCCAAAGAAAGTCGAAGTTGCCCATTCCTGCAATTTATGATAGAATTTGAGGTTTCTAAAAAGGGGCACCCTAATATCAATGGTATTTGAACATTGGGAATTGAGACCGGCTTAGTTGCTAGAACTATGAAATCGATGAGGAAGTAAAACTGTCCGATTTGTATCATGACGTTTTCGATCATGCCCAATGGCTTTTTGACAGATAGATCAGCTAGCTGAAGAGTGATGTTTGTTTAATCTCCCCTAATCCAAGTTGATAATAAACGGTGTAGGGAAGAAGATTAACACTTGCACCAAGATCAAGTAAGGCATGAATGATGTGAGTATTTCCTATTTTACAACCGACTGTAGGGCAGCCGGGGTCCTTATACTTGATTGGTGACGGATTTGAGAAAATAGAGCTAGTGTCCATAGTCAAGAAGGTAGTTTAGTAACATTAGTGGCTCATTTTCGGGTGCATAGCTTCTTGAGACACTTGGCATATTAAGGAATTTGTTCGATGGTGTCTAAGAGTGAAATATTGACATGAACTTGTTTCAATATTTCAAGAATTTTTTTTGAAATTTGCATACTTCTTCGTATTGTTAAGTCTATGAGGATATGGAGTTATTGGTTTATAGGCTCTTTCGGAATTTTGATCATTTTAAGAAGAAGGTTTTGATATAGGAAGTAAATGAGGTAAGGGTGTAGAAGAGGGGTTGTATGGATTGCCAACATTGGAAGAAGCGACAATGTCAGGGTTGACGACTTTATTTGTAAAGATGGTAGGATTGCCAACATCCGAAGAAGACGGGAGTTTGAAAGGTTCAGAAGAAAAGACCTTGGTTGCCATCGGAAGAGTGTTAAGATTTTCAATTGGGGTCGAGATCGAATAATTATTGGGATTGCCGACATTGTTGTCCATCATTTTTCCAGATCCGAGGGTGGTTATAGAATTAACTAGATTATAGTTTCCATCCTCATGAGTATTCACAGTACGAGAGTTATATTTTGGATTCACTTCGGGTTGACTAGGCAATTTTCTTTTCTCATTAGTTTACATTAGTTCCTTCATCATATTCATCATTTGTTGAAGTTTAGCATCTTGATTATTTATTTGTTTATCTAATCGAACAATTTCCTTTGAAGTTTAAGAGGATGAAGGAGACCGAGTTAATGATTGAAAGTTAGAATGTCTATATGGTTGACTTGAGGGCTTGGATTGAGGTGGAATTTGAGTATTATGAGTACTAGAAGCAAATGGAGCTTGATAATTCGAATTCAGTATCATGTGAGATGGATTTGCGACATAATTGAGAGTGGACCATGAGAAATTTGGACGATTTCTCCAATTAGGGTTATACGTGGATGAGTAAGGACTTTTTGAGCCATGGCATTGACTTGATCTAGAGGGTAATAATGGGGTTGTCCTTCTATAATTTGAGGAGTTTGAGTTTCTAAGGGAAATTGAATTGGATCCACGATATGCACTCCTCTATTAGAAGTACGAATGGGAAAACGAATGGACTCCCATTGCATATCCTTTTTAGAAAAATCTTCTAAGAATTCCCAAGCTTACACATTGATTATAGTTGAGTTCTAGTCTGATAGTTTAGGCCTCCATATGCAATTTGACATATGGGGTGTTTTGGGATTGCATGATGAGTACAACTATATAGTAGTTGGTTGAATTTCTCAAAATATTTTGAAAAAGTTTCCCCCTCATTTTGAGAAAACTGATTTATTTTAGTTCTGAATTTTAATGTTTTATGAAATGGGAAAAACTTTTTCAAGAATACAGCACCAAATTCATCCTAACTTCTTATTGAATGTTTGGGAAGAGAATTTAGCCATCTTTTAGTGCTTTCGAATAATGCGAGTGGAAATATCCTTAGCTTGATTGATTCGTTAGATAATTGTTGCATATTTGCTGTAGATGAATATAATTCAAATTCACTTAAAAATACCCTTAGTATTTCGAACCAGTAAATTTTTGCACCCCTTGGATAAATGAATGTTTAAGCTCAAATTTTATTCAACTTGTTGAAATACTATGATAAAAGGTTGAACAGTCCTAGTTGGGTAACATCAATCTCTAAGAGATAAGGGTCCATCCATTCTGGCATTGAGATTTTGAAAATTTTGATTAATTCGATTTGATCCATCTCATTATAAAAGTTGTGATTCACCTGAGAATCCCTAGGAGAATTATGATGGCTAATTTTTTTCCCACTCATCGTTATGAAATGCAAACAAAGTAAATTTCAGCCTCAAGGTTGACACAATTAGCTCTTATTCAAAATAAGTAGCGTACACAAGTATATCTTATTAGTTGATATTCTCGATTTGAAGGGGGAAGAGGGTCTTATGGTCGTTCACATATAGTATAAATACTAAGGGATACGACCAATGTTTTACGGGTAGTATGCAACCTCTTTTGTTAAAAGTTCAATAAAATGAACTAATATATATACGCAATCAAACCCTTGAGGGAATCAATTTGATAAAATGCACTCTTGTTGTTAAATGTTCTAGAAATCAAATTTTTATTATTGAAAAACAATGAGAATGATGACTTTAATTATGAAAATTTCAACCAACCACAACAATCAAACAATAATACTATAGGAAAAAAATTGTACAAGCAAGCCCGCTGCACCTGTAGAATTTTTTTACAAGCAATGTCTATATATTTTTCTATTTAGCTGCAGAGCACCTATAGAGTTTAGAAAATTTTACAGTGGGGTATGGTAGTCCATCTAGAGAATTTGAGCAGCAGAGATAATTCAAATCAACAATTTGCAAATTGATTGACTTTTGTATACTCTCTTTGTTGCTTGAATTTTGTTCACTTTGGCATTTGTCTAGTTGAAGCTTTTCTCAGAGAGAGGGGGGAGGGCAAAGATGGAAAAAAACTAAATAGGAATTAAAAAGAAAAATACACGAGAAATAAAAACTAAACAAATGACACATCAAAAAAAACTAAATGACACTTCAATAAAAAAAACATATAAAATAAATACAAAGAAAGGCTTGTAATGTAGAACAAAGGAAATAAAGTTGAGAAAAAAATTTTAAAAGCACGATGGGAAACATATAAAAATTGCAAAAGAATTTTTTTTTTTGTGAAACCTAAAAGAAAGGCAATGTTATGAAAGAAGGAAAGATAGTTGAAAGGGACAAAAAGAAGTTGAAAAATGGAAAGAAATTGAGAAAATGCCAACTTTTATTTCTCTTGTTTAGGTGATGATAGTACCAATGTAATTAATAAACCAAATCAGCCAATCAAGAATTATTTTTATATATAAAAGAAAACAAACAAAAATTGAGAAGAAGAGGATTTTTTTAAAACTTTCAAACAAAGGAGGAGTGGGAGAAAAGAAAAAAAAGAAACAAATGTAAAGTTCGAAATGAAGAAAGTGGAAAGAAATTTGAAAACAAAACTGCAAGTTATTTTTTATTGAAAAAGTGAAAGAAATGTGATGGGTTGATGATGGATTAGGAATAAATACGAACGAGGGAAACATAGAAAGAGTGAAAAGGAAACAAAAGGTTTATTTTATTTTTATATGGAAGTATTGAAAAGAGGGAAAAAAGATGTGAAGAGGAAGAAATTGGAAAAGAGAAAGAAATTTATGAAGAAAAAAATTGGAAGAAAAAGTGGCAAGTTTTTTTCTTGGTTTAGAGATTGTATTATCAACTTGTAATACCAAATCAACTAAGTAAGAATATTTTATGTATATAAAAGAAAACATAAACAAAAAAAAACTAACACGAATCGAAAATTAAATAAATAATAGAATTTAATTACTGTCTCCCCAGCAGTGACACCAAAAACTTGTTTGACACTTTCCTATGGAATGGACAAGCACAAATTTATTATAAAATACTGCAAGTGCACAGGTGTGTGGTATATAGGTCGAACACAGGGAGGAAAATTAATTTTATTATTTATATATTTCGTGGGCGAGTTAGACGATGTTTGAAGATGGGATTTGAAATAATGGTATTAAATTTAATATAGATTCGAATTTAATCGGATCTACACTAAATTTAACAATTAAAAAAAGAACAAATTACCTAAAAAAGGAAATAGCAAATAGAAACATCAACTAAAATTAAAATTAGGATTGTCGTTGAATCTAATCAAACTGTCAATCACTAACCTGCAATAAAAAAATAACAATTTGTGTTCTACCAAAACAAATTGAATAAACAACACAAATTGTTATGAAGGAAAAGAACAATAAACTGGAATAAAAAACTTTATTAAGAAGTATAAGATAATATAGAAAAGTGAACAGAGGTTTACAATGAATACAATTGGTATTTACAGGGGATGTAGTCTCCTTTCTATAAGAATAATTGGATCAAAAATGAATCACTTGAAATATTCTATTTACAAATAAAAGAGATATGAAGATGGACTTGAGATAATCCATGCATATTTCCTCTTCTGATTAGTGGCATGTGGCAGATTGTTTGGATTTTTTTTGGCAATAATTTAATCAAATCTTCTTCTACATGGAAGTTGAAAATGAATGATTTGATTTGATTTCCTTGATAAGAATATGCCTATTTCTTCAAACCTTTATCTGTCCATATATAATATACATACACATGAATATATATATATATAATATCACTATTCTATTTATTCTTCAGAGCAAAGAAGGCGGTGTGTATATATCCACGCTCCTTTCTTCAGCAAAAAATAGGGGTTTACAAAGATCGAACTCAGGCCATTCTATATAAATTTCTATTACCATATCAATAAGCTACAAAATCTTCTGGGATTGTGATGGTGTTGACATAGGGAAGTAGCTTTTTCTTTGTAGTTGGTCTTTAATTGTAATGAAGGAGACATTTATTGACATTTGTCAAAACACACAAAAATATCTAAAGTAACATTTATTTGTATACAATAAAGATAATATATAAACATAAAAATAAACACTTTTACATGTTAATCAAATACTGCCACACTTATCTTTTACTCATCTTTGAGTAAAAAAATGAAAAGCTAAACAAGGTAGGTCACACTTTCATTGGAAACAAGATTGCATTGAGCATATGCAACAAGCCATTAAACCTCTAGGTGTCCCTAGTAGGACGAGCGGTGTGTCATGAGGGTTTTCTGGCGGATACGACCCACAAATTCCAAATGCAGTATGTTATGGTTCTAATGCAACTACATGAATGCCACAGATGTATTCAAATGAAAACAAAAATGAAAATGCGACTTGTTTCAGAAAATTGCAACATAGTAGTAGTATACAATTTGAAATCGTTTATAGAAATAATTAATTCCTCAACCCATCACAAACTTTCAACATAATTCAAGTTTTCATACGTTAAATTCTAGCTTGGCCAGTTGGTTCAGTTGATAACTTAGTAACATTTATTTATAATAAAGATAATATATGAACATAAAAATAAACACTTTTATATGTTAACCACTGAGAACAAATGACTCATTTGATTAGCTTCACGAAGCCAAGGTGTTTTCCCAAATGGATTTGGCGATAAGATTCCACCAATTAAGAGTAGATAAAGATAGTGTGTCAAATACTACTTTTAGGGCACTATTCAGATTTTATGAGTGGATGGTGATGTCGTTTGGATTAAGTAACATGCCAACATATTTTGTGGATCTTATAAATCGAGTTTTCAGAGATCAGTTGAACAAGTTCGTACTTGTGTTCGTAGATGATATATTAGTATATTCAAGGACTGAGGAGGAACATAAAACACACTTGGGGATTGTTTTGGAAATCTTATAGAAATATCAGCTAAGGGCTAAGTTTTCAAAGTGTTGCTTCTTAAAGGAAGAAGTGAGGTTCTTCGGTCACGTCGTATTAAGGCAAGGAATAGCGGTGGATCCCCTAAAGTGGCAACAATTCAAGATTGGCCCGACCGAAGATTGCGATGGATGTAAGGAGTTTCCTTGGTTTGGCAAGATACCATCGACGATTTATCAAGGATTTCTCTAAGGTAGTTGCACCATCAACTAGATTGACAAATAAGAATCAAGTCTTCATGTGGATTGCAAAGTGTAAGTAAGCTTTTAAGATTTTGAAAGAGAGACTAGTGAGTGCTCCTATTTTGACTATTACAAGTTGAAATCAGGAGATGATAGTATATTCTGATGCATGTATCACCAGAGGTGGAGCAGTGCTAATGTAAAAGAATAAAGTTATAACCTATGCGAGTTGACAACTAGAGATGCACATAAGGAATTACCCAACCCACGATTTGGAGTTAGCGACGGTTGTATTTGCTTTGCAGATTAGGAGGCATTATTTATTGGGAGTTAGGTTCGAATTGTTTACGGATCATTAGTCAATGTAGTATCTTTTCTCCCATAAGGATTAGAATCTTTGGCAGCCACGATGGCTGGAGGTTTCGGCATCATATGATTTTGGAATAGCTTATACTCTAGGAAAGGGTAATGTTGTGGCCGATGCGTTAAGTCAAAGAAATGAGAGTTTGGGAGCTTTTTTTAATTGAAGCATCTCGAGTATTTGGCTGGATTTGATTTTTGACCTCACTGTAAGTTAGAGTTTGAGATGTTAGCAAGCTTATCGATTAGACCAACTCCCATTGAAAGGATTGGAGAAAGGCAGAAGCAAGACGATAAGCTTTTGGAAATCGTACGAAGATTGGAGATGAGAGTTTAACCTTAGCAGATTAAGGATTTCAAAGTCGATTGAGATGGTTGGCTTCGTAAGAATAGACGACTGATGGTATGTAATATAGAGGGAATGAGAGATGAGGTTCAGGGAGAATGTCATCACTCTAGGTTAACTATTCATCCTAGTGGTAATAAGATGTATCGAGATATGAAGCAAGTTTACTACTGAGAGGGTATGAAGAGGGATGTCGGGAAATTTATCTCGAAGTATATGAAGTGTTAGTGGGTCAAAAATGATCAAAAAAGGTCGCATGGACTGTTACATCCATTAGAAGTTACTATGTGGAAATGGGAGCAAATGTCAATGGATTTTATTGATGGACTGCCTAGGACAAGGAAACGAAATGATAGTATTTGGGTTGTCGTGGATCACTTGACCAAAAGCGCAAGGTTTATTCCTATCAGATCGACTAGGACAACATCGAAGTTGGTTGAGTTATATCTTAAATGGATAGTTTGATTCCATAGGACACTGAAGAGTATTGTCAACGATTAAGATCCGTTGTTCATAAGTGGACTCTGGAAGAGTTTATCAGAGACATTGGGAACCAAACTATGTTTGAGTACGACATATCATCCCTAGATAAATGGTCAAACCGAAAGGGTTAACCGAGTTTTGAAATATCCCCTAAAGGCTTGTGTATTAGATTTTGAAGGTTCGTGGGAAGAATATGCATTTGATCGAGTTTGCTTATAATAACAGTTACCAGTCGAGTAATGGAATGGCACCGTATGAGGCATAGTATGGTAGGCCATGTAATTCTCCATCCTATAGGTTAGAAACTGGCGAGAAGTTGGTACCTAGGCCTGAGATAATAAGAGAAACGTCGGATAATATTGAGATCATCCGATAACGAATGAAGGTGGCCCATGATGGTCAGAAAATTTATTTCGATAAACGATGGAAGGATTTGGAATCCTCAGTCAGAAATTTGAAGTCTGTTAATATTTTGCCTTTAAGGAATGTTGTCCTTTTGGGAAGTAAAGGAAAGTTAGCCTCAAGGCGTAACATCCTAGAAATTTCGACAACTGGAATGCGAGATTAATTGAAGATTTAATTATTTATGATCAATTTTTATAAATACTAAGGTTTGAAATTTGAGATTTAATGTATTATTTTGTGTATGGATTGAATTCGATGTTAATCCAGAATGGTTGGTTGTGTATCAAATATTTATTATTGGATATTTGAATTCAAATTTGTTGGATATTTGAATTGGACATGAAATTTGATTGAGAAATATAAATAGTTGAAATTAAAAATATAACGTTAGTGACGTTAAATAAATTGGAATTTTATTATTGAAATATATGGAAATAAATTGGCTTAGATATGTGTGTATTCATATATATATATATATATATATATAAAGAGAGAGAGAGATTGAAACTTAATGTTTAAAATTTGGAAACAAATGGAGTTGTCGATAGAAAAATGAGATAAAGATCAGAAAACCAATAACTAACTTAAAAATAAAATTACGTTGTACACAAACGGAGTTGGATTACAATTAATTAAATTTTATCGAATTCAGAACGTTGAAATGAAGGAGTACGTATAATTTTTGTGGTGTTTGGTGACTATGGCTATGGTACATATATTGAGCGTTCAATAGCAGTTGCGCTACAGTTTAATATTTAATTTAAAACAATACAACCTTCCTTAGTTCCGCGCAGACCTATATCTGGAGCACGCTATAACCCTAAGACCTATTCGATAATACTTCGTGCTTGTCCCCTATTCTTTCCTTCTATAAAATAATCAAGCCTCGTTCCTTTTTCAATCAGGAAAGAAAGTAGTTCTTTCTTCCCAATTTCCTTCTGTGAATTCACTTCCTTTCAATTTCTAATGATAGAAACCTCTCCACTTTAAATGGGCATCGTGAATTTTCTTTTCCCAAAATTGATTGAAAAATGGGTTACTCCAATTGTCCTAATCGTTCCGCCTCCTTCTATTGATCGAAAACTATAGCCACCATCATTCGAGCTCCACCTCCGTGCCGCACAGATCGAAGATCGGCTGAAGCTGCTGAATCAAAACTCGAGCCATCGCAAGTTGTTGCCTTTCAGATGAACACCAACACCCCAATCTGTCGCCCCATCTTACTCAGGGTTTATGGTGAGCATCTCACTCACGATTAAATTCTAATTCAGGTATCATAATTTCAGTAGAAATTATATTAGGATAGTGAAATACGGGTTAAATCCTGTTAGCCACCGTGCTTTGTTATCGAATCTTATTCGTGTGTTTTTAGGATTTGTATACGTTTACCTGATGTTAATGCGAAATTTTCCTCTCAGCAATCAATAAAAATGATGTTTCAATTATATCTCGAGAGATGCATCCCATCTTAAGGTGTAGTAGAGCATCTCAGCGGCGTTAAAGATACTGTTATTTCTAAAAACGTATTTGAAACATGAGACTTGTTTACCCCAAAAGTATTATTGTTATTACTGTAAAATGTATTTGAAACGTGAGGATTTTTTTACCCCAAAGGTATTACTGTTATTACTGTGAAACTTATATGAATATGAGGATTTGTTTGCACCAAAAGTATTACTGTTACTTCTAGAAAATAAATGTTTGAACATAAGAGTTTGTTTATATTAAAAATATTACTGTGAATCTAGAAATATGGGATGCATGCATTGATTTTTATAGCTCAAGGTTAAATTATTCCAAGTAATTTAGTTTCAATATAAAGTAAAAATATAATAGTAAGTTTTGGTTGAGGATTGTTGCATGATTCTAGTGTTTATTAACTAGGGTTGTTAATGAAATTTTTTATCAAGGTAGATATGCAGATGTATATACATATATTTTGAAAATTGGTAACTATTATTGCAAATACAAAACATATACTTCATTTATATGCCTCATCAAAACCTTATGTCCCCCTAACCTAAATGGGTACCACATAAGGAAATAGAGCTCATATAAAATCCATATATTAACATTACATCAACAAACCTCTATAACATTCAAACAACAAACACAAAACATCCACTCACATAACAAAAGAAAAAAATACAACTAATCAGCCTTTGTCTAATAACTCAACTCCCCACTGTCTTTAAAAAAACTTCATAGCAACTGATCTCTTCGTCTTTGAACCATTTTTACTCACAAAGTATTGAATTTCTTTGAAACACCCCACTCCCGCTATGATCACTCACTAAGGGAATGCCATAACATCGGTGGAGTATTTTAAGTGAATATAGAACAGAGAAATTACAGCAAGACAAATATAAGTAATATTTGAAAATTTAAAACATCATTTCATTGCAGCGGAAAGTAAAACATGTTTGGTTACATCACAAAACCATAATAAGAGTCAAGTACAAAATATCCATCCTGATAAATAAAAATACATAATCCCAATACATGAACTGATAGCCATAAAAGAAAAGGGTAAGCTGAGCTCTACATCTAGGGTCCAAGCTCCAAGAGAGTAATAAAAGCAGCCTGATCAAAGCCCACTCGTGTTGGGCCCACTCTGAGAACCTGAGGGTTGGGAAAAGATAAAAACAACGGGGTCAGACATAAGTCTGAGCGAGTCCTATAACTTTAACAATGCAATCATTAAAGTAATTAGGGTATGATATAACTTGGTACGGTGTGACTGGGGAAAAATGACTACACTCAGTAGCCAATCAGACTTAGAATGAACTAAGATAACGATAAAGACACATTTACCCAACCAAGGATAATTACTACACTGCACCACACCAGTCATTCCTACTTAAAGGTTGATCCCTCCCAAGGACTTAGAAAATTTACCCAGTAGTTTCGTGTACCCCTAGCTGACTACATAGGTGCCGTCTGCCCCTATCTCCACTAGGTGTACCCACTACTCCCAAGCGATCGGCTCCCTACCGTAGATACCCGTGCTGGCCCCACAATGGGGTGTATCACTCCCCATAGTGGCAACCCGATACAACAAATGGTGCACGGCTTATATCTACACGATGCAACAACGTCTTACCTACCAGCCCGGGTCCACACACGCATATGAAACCCGTTGGACTCGCGTTGCCACCGCTACCCCGTTTTGGCCTCTTATAGTCAAGCCCAATATGCGTGTCCCGTCCTCGACTTGGGTCGAGCCCACAAAGATACGTTTGGGATATTGGTTGAAATGGGCCCCCACAAGCTACCCACCTAAGCTTGTCATTACTAGTGTATACCACTTAACCCTTTAATCATGTTTTAATTACATGTTCCACTTTGGTTAAGTATTCTAATCGTATTTTCTATTGTCACCCAAGGCAACCACTAGATTTCCACATGCCACCCAAGGCACCCACTTAACCCCTCATGTCCCTCTACATGATAATATGGTTAAGTGTTTCTTAATTAATTAATTAAGATCATGACCTCATAAAGACCTCTCACATTAGACCACCTTTTATGACTGCTGGATATGCCGGTTGGGTCCGGGCAGACTTCCGTCATAAAAAGGGTCTAACCTCGTGTCTTTACCTTAATCACGTATTTAATTTATGACTAAGACCTCTCACATTGGGCCAATCATTTGTAGCTGCTGGATTTGTCGGTCGGTTCCGGGCAGACTTCCGCTACAAAAGGGTCCAACCTCGTGTCTTAGTTGATTAATTACACCTAATTAATCACCCCCATAATTTGTACTAATTATCCCTAATTAATTACACATTTTTAAGAATATGGGTAGACCTAACTCAATAGGTAAATTCCCAATTCCATAGTATGGGTAGACCTAACTTAATAGGTAAATTCCCAACTCCATAATATGGGTAGACCTAACTTAATAGGTAAATTCCCAATTATGTCCATTCATTTTATGTTATGCTTAAGCATACCAACTTTACACATTTCTATTAACATGCATATTAACCCCATCGTTTCCCACGTAATTCGTTCTCATGACATGTCATATAAATGGGAAGATTCATTATAAATGTAATGGGTTCAATCTTAGCACAACGTTGGCATTTACATGGGTTTAAAAGGTGTCAACTTGCATCATAACATTAAACCCAACTAGCATAAATCATTAACCCAAACTTGCATATGAACTTGCATATAAACTTGCATATGAACTTGCATATAAACTTGCATATGAACTTGCATATAAACTTGCATATGAACTTGCATAACATGTCATACATAGAGGCAACCTTGCATATGTTATGCATATCATAAAAAGAGACAAACTTGCATATGAACTTGCATATAGACTTGCATATGAACTTACATAACATGTCATACATAGAGGCAACCTTGCATATGTTATGCATATCATAAAAAGAGACAAACTTGCATATGAACTTGCATATAGACTTGCATATGAACTTGCATATAGACTTGCATATGAACTTGCATAACATGTCATACATAGAGGCAACCTTGCTTATGTTATGCATATCATAAAAAGAGACAAACTTGCATATGAACTTGCATATAAACTTGCATATGAACTTGCATAACATGTCATATCATAAAAAGAGACAAACTTGCATATGAACTTATAACATATGACAACCACAACATGCATAGATCCTCATTTACATCCATAGCCTCCTAATATCCTATCCTAATTAGTTTAGCAATTGCTTGCTAAAGGCATAGGAACTCACAAATAACTAATTAGCGCTCCAATGAGGAAGATTAAGTTGCTAGAGTGGATTAGAACTTGATTAGAGTTGATTTGAGATGCTAACTTCCTCTCAACTTTGGTGGAGGCTCCTTCTAGTTTTAATTTGACGGCATGAGGCCCTTGAATCTATTTTTAGTATGAATTAGGGTAGGCTTAGGGTGTATTTATAGATTAGGCAAGTGTTTTAGGCCATTAGATTAACCCTAAATTAGATTAGGACCATCAGATCTCGGAAGCTTCCAGAAAACAGCCCCAAACACAGCCAAACCCTAAAATGGTGCACCAGGTTAAACTGGCCGAGCACCCCCTGTGTAACAACCCGGAAATTCTGGGCCAGTTTAAAATTTTTATTTTGGCAATTTTAGCGAATTTTGAATATTTAAAATAGATTATTTTAAATAAAATCGACGAGAAATTTATTTTGAATATAATTCGAACGTTTATATTATATACGTCGTCGTTAGAATATAAATATTTATATATAATTATAAAAGGAATAGAAAATGGCGCGGTAGTTCGATAATTCGATTTCAAACTTCAACTGAATGTACCGGGTGCAAAACAATCCGGATTTTAGTGAAACCAAAAATAATGGAATCTAATAGTGAATATCTTTCTATCGAATCCGAAAAATCAAGATTTCATATCGGGAACCAAAAGATATGTCCAGTTGAAAATTCTGAATAGTCGCTATGGAATTCAGGCCCTTAAAAATGGACATTTTGCAAATGACCTCGGATTTCGACGAAACCAGTTTTGTTGGGTCCGTGATGTAAAGTTATTGCTAGGTTTCAAATTTCATAATTTTTCGAATCAATATGTGAGCGTGGCAAAGGAAAACGAGTTTTGACCATTTCAGTTGATTTTAATCGACTGGAAATTGGCCATTTTTCCAACGGTCTCAGAATTCGACGAAACTAGTTTTGTTAGGACCGTATCGTCAATACGAAGCTGGAAAATATTTTTCTCCAATTTATAGAGTTCGTATGTGACCCCGGTAATTTGAAATGTACGTTTAAAATTCAATATAGTGATTTAAATGTAAATTTAACCGAAACTGATTCAAACGATCAAATCAGCTTGCGATACATATCCCATTGTGTTCGGAATGGGGGTAAAACGCTATGAACGACAGGCGGTGGGCCTCGTTTCGAGGTCGTATGTGAAAGTCAACTTTTTGGCCAAATTAAATAATAATAAAAAAAAAAACCCCTTCTCCCTTAACCAGGCCCCCCCCCCCCCGATTTCATCTTTCAGAAAATCGAAAAAAAAGAAAAAAGAAAAAAAAAAACACTTCGTCCAGTTGCGCAACCGGATCCAGGCGCCGCCGCCTTAGCCTCCTCCCCCCCCTGTCGCCCTCCACCTCGACGAAACCCCCCCCCCCCGCGACTTCTCCCCCCCCCCCCACGACGAGGAGCAGCCGCAAGCCCCTCCGACCCCTCCAGCACCGCGACTCCTTGTCGAACCCTAGCCCCAGATCCACCGCGAGACCCCCCCCCTTCAACAGTCGATGTAAGTTTATTTTAATTATTTCTTTATTGTATTTATATTGTTAATCTGATTTGTTTTTAAAGTATAAAAACCTGATTTGTTTTTAAGGTATAAAAAAATCTGATTTGTTTTTAAAGTATAAAAAAAACTGATTTTAAAAGGGTATTTAAAACTGATTTTAAAAAGGTATTTAAAACTGATTTTAAAAAGGTATTTAAAACTGATTAGAAAAAGGTTAAAACTTTAAATAGAAAATATAAATTTGAAATGATTTTTAAATATAAAAATTAGCATTGTTGAAAATATATCTATATCACAAAGTTGTGAATATGTATATATCACAAGGTTTTGAAAATATATGGGAATGTTTTAAAAATAAAAATTCGATTTTTATATATTGAACTTTGAAATAAAAATTCGATTTTTATATATTGAACTTTGAAATAAAAATTCGATTTTTATATATTGAACTTTGAAATAAAAATTCGATTTTTATATATTGAACTTTGAAATAAAAATTCGATTTTTATATATTGAACTTTGAAATAAAAATTCGATTTTTATATATTGAACTTTGAAATAAAAATTCGATTTTTATATATTGAACTTTGAAATAAAAATTCGATTTTTATATATTGAACTTTGAAATAAAAATTCGATTTTTATATATTGAACTTTGAAATAAAAATTCGATTTTTATATATATAGTGGCCTTGGGCAACGAAGGTGACAAAAAGGCGAAACGACGAAGACTTCTGCAAATGAAGTGCCGTGGAGCTAGGATAGCTATAGGTGAGAACTTCTCACCTTTCAATTTAATTTTTCTAGTTATATGTATACTAGGATGCAGACGGTGCTTAGTAGCACCCGACACAATCGTCCACAGACCATGGACTTGTTTGTTTGACTGTTTGGTGATTGATTGCGATATTGGTTGGAATGTGGTTTGTGGTGTGAAAAAATCGAATCGATAAATTGGTTAGGATTAGACGTGCGCCGTTATAAGGCGTAGGAGTAAGGCTAGGTTAGATCCTTATTCCAAATTTTGTGGTTTGCATAACGAATTGATTTGATTGATGTGTGAATGGCGTGGGCCTTCACTAGACCGGGGATAAGGCTGGGCCTTGTCCCGTTTCTAGTATCGTGCCGTTATGCCGCCGAAATTTTCTAAAATATGTTAGAAAAATAAAAATATCATTTTATTGAATAAATGAACTGAATAGAAATTCATATGTTGGAATAAAATGTTTTATCGTTAAAAAATATAATTTTTAACGTGAATGTGAATAAATAAAATATTCATTTACAAACCAGACGGTTTGTTTATGTACACCTATTTGAAGGACATTGATTGGGTCGATAGATTTTACACCTCGCCCAACTGCACAAATAAAATATGCGGTTGATTGTTTGAAACCCCACACGGGTGTTGGGATGAAATTTGAAGTTCACTCATCCTGATTGATTAAATATGTCGATCGATTGATTGACAGGCTGTTATAAGCGTTGAATATCTATATTTGATGCTTATACAGTGTAGTGCACTTTGGTTGATGGTTGATTATTTTCAATGTCATTATATACATGTGTTGTATGAAAATCCATATAATTAATTTTATATGGTAATTGATTGGGCCTCATTCCAATTTGAAAAATTAAGAATATTATAAAATAAAAGTTCATGTGTTGACAGTACTCATTCATTGAGATTGGTCATGTGTTGAACGAAATATTTTAGTAATAAAATTTACATCTTTATCAATATAAAATAAAGGTTCATGTGTTGACAGTACTCATTCATTGAGATTGGTCATGTGTTGAACGAAATATTTTGATAATAACAACTATTTTGAAAAAGAAATATTTGAAATAGAATATTTGAAAATAGAAATTTATGAAGCCGTGTTGATTAGATTAACGCCATTTTGACGTGAACGATATTTATATCGATTTTAACGATTTCGAAATGAAATGAATTGAAAACGATTTCGAAATGAATTGAATTGAAAACGATTTTGAAATGAATTGAAAATGAATTCAAATTGAATTGAAATTTGAATTGAATAGAAATGAATTTTAAAACGAATTTATAAAGAAGAATTCAATTTTGATTTGAATTGAAATGGAAGTTGAAATTGCTTTTGAAACGATTTTAAAACTATTCATATAATTCGTTTTAAATAGAAATCGACGAAGTATATATTATATATATTATATATATAATATAATGGCCTGAATAGAACGCGCCGCGCCGCGGCAGTTCGCGAATTTCGACCATTTATTTCAAACGGACATTACGGGAGATCCGACCGTCGGATTCTCCTAAAACCGGAACCGTTGGGTTCGTATCGAAAAGAGCTTTCTAACGAATATTAGAAATTTGAAATCTAACGGTTGGATTTGGAGATACGTCCAAATCAAATTCGAAAAAGGTCGCTGTAAGTGCAGTTCGATGGCCATTGTTGGAAATCGACTGTACGGGCCTTGATAAAATTATTAAAAATAGTAATAATTTGTGTAAAATCATAAGAAATGATTTGGGAAGAATTAGGATGAAAAACTCCATATTTGAAAAGATAAAAATAGATTTTTATCGAATTGAACTAGTTTTGAACTAGAATTATAATTCTATTTATTTTTAAATAAATAAATTGAATTCGAAAAGGGTTTTAAAAATAACCAAAATTTCCAATGATTGCATTGGAATGGATTTAAATCGAAATTGTCTTCGGAATATTTCGATGTTGGGATTCGTGATTATACAGATGTTGATATGGAAATTTGAAAGATATATATTTATATCGTTATTTCCAATACGACATTTGTTAGTCGTAGAATTCGATATTGAATATAAGCCGATATATTTTCTATTCAGAGCCTTGTATTGAATATCGAATGTGATTTGGGTTTGTCGTGAATGGTGTCTTCACTAACACTGTTCTTGAACCCAGTTGAGAAAAGATTAAATCTTTTTATTTAGATTTAATGAAGTGTACCAATTAAATAATATTTAATTGGAATTGGATTGATATTGATTTTTGGGTTTATCGTGAACAGTGTTTTAAATAACACTCGTTCTTTAACCCGATAATTAATGAATGTGATTTTGGGTTTATCGTGAACCGTGTTTTAAGTGACACTGATTCTTTAACCCAGTCGAAGATTAAAACTAAGTGGAGTTTTAATGAATCTTTAATTAGATTGAAATGATCGAAAATGGAGTATCACCAGTTTTGCTCCAGGCGATAGTTAAATCTTTAATTAGATTTGAACGTGAAATGGTAATGGAATTTACCGATAACACTGTGGTGTTAGATATGAAGTATAACCAGTTTTACTTCATGGGATGAATATGTTGGGATTGGGAAATTAAAACAAATGATTACTTCGGTAAGGTTCGTTAATCCCGACTAGTTGAATCGAAATTCAAAAGAAGATTAAAGAATAAATTTGAATGATTTATCTTTGATAAAATTTATGGGAATCTTTCCCTTGAATGTGAAATCAGAAACTAACTGTCGGTTAGCTAAGCAGAATGGTTTTCTGGATATTGATCTGATGTTGGTTTCGGCCTTCGGGGTTAAAATTTGGGGAATTATTCTCTTGATTAATTTACGGTTAGTGATTGATGAATTGGAATGAGGCGTATGTTGTGTTTGTGTAACACTTATTTAAAATATACGCGAGTTATTCGGAAAGACCGGGTTTATCCCATTCTGAATAACTGATGCGACGATAAGTCGAAGATGAAGACGATGGTCGAAGACCGGAGGTCTTCACGTCGTTTGGGTGATAACTGATGATCTTGATTGGGCTGTACACCCAAGAAGATGGAAACAGTTGGTGATCGTCCAGACGTACTTGGAGATCGATGGATATGCGGGGTACTAGGTGCCTCCGGTTTCGTTCAGACCCAGAACGGACTTGTAAATGGACTGTGTGTCTGACATTGGATTTTAGTCCGTGTGATTGATCTCTATTAAATATATATCTGTTTGGCGGCGGAGAATTTATTCTCTTGCTTAACGCCCTTCTCTGAGACGTACGAGCTCAGGGGTTATATATTGATGGATATTAATCGCATGGAGTGAATTGCCTGTGTGGCATGCCTAAGTGGCAAATGATCAAGGCTTCTGTTGAAAAGCAAAGTCTTGTGGTTGATGATCGAAGCACGGCCTTTGTGGCGTAGCTTTGTGTAACGTTGATTCGCGAGTATCACACCCGGTATGAATCAAAAACGGGAGACGGACGTCAGGGAGGGCATGCGTTTCTTTCTAGCTAGAAGTGGCGTCAGTGGTTTTACACGCCCTGACGAGTTTGACTTATGTGGTTGGTGTTGTTGCGAGGCGCCTCGGTTATATCGGTTTCGGCCGAATGCATTCTGGTCGGCTGACGGACCAGACTTACACCCCATAGGGTGGGGAGACGTAGTGTTCAGGCATAATAATCCACTCCGTGTGGACCGGCCCTGAGGATCCAAGGGGCAGTTGCGGCTGTTCCTGAGGGGCGGGCTAGAGCGTCTCGAATCGGTTGAGGACTATCTTTTGCCTCGGTTCATAGGAGGAAATCCAATTTCCAAATACGTGACATGTGCGGTTTTAATTGTAATCCTATTTATGGCGACATAGTGGGATGGGGCGCTTATGCCGCCTATGATTGATACTTATGATTTGAAGTTGTTTTATACACTATGCACTTATAATAGTATCAAATGATTTGTTTTAAGCGTATCAAGCATTCTTTGGCTGTTATAAGGGAAAACCCTATCCCCCGGCTTGCGTTGCATTGTGTGATAGGACCTGGGTCTTATAACAGCTTCATTTTTCTTTATTTAGCATTGCGCTGTTTGTTTTATGCACTGGTATTCTTGGGAGGAAACCCGTTCCGTGTTATACGGCGTGGTCCCTTGATTTACCTAACTTTGAAAATAAAGATTAATAACTGTTTTAGTTCTCACACCAGTCACATGACTGACCTGGAGTTTATTGTTTTAACCTAAACTCTGGGTGCCCTTATTTTGACACGGGCAGCTAGTAGTTTTGGTTTTGCAGATTTTTATTCACAGGATCCTGGTTTACAGCTGGAACGATATCCGGAAAGCTTTGTATCCGTATATCTTCTTCTGGTTGTGTATTGTATTATTTTTCCGCTGCTATGTATTTAAATGTAATTTAAATCTCTGATATTTCTGTGTAATTTTCTTTTATACTCTGTATATTCTTGTAATCTGATGCATTGTTGTAATATACAATGAAATGTTCTTCTGTATGCGTTCTGTTTTGTCATGTTCTCAAACGATAGGGCGTTTCGAACGGTCTGGATCGGTTTAGCGACTGGTTCGGACCGAGCGAGATTCCTTGCCGTTACAGTTGGTATCAGAGCTTTGGTTTACAAGGCTTAGAGAACAAGACACATTAGAACCATATGAAAGAATTCGTCAGATATTGGATTAGTAAAATCCAATTAGAATGACTCGTTAGAGATAGGATCAGTAGTATCCTAGAACGAGTGTGAAGAGTATATTTTTAAAGTGAAAACAATTTTTGCTTTGAAAATTAAAAATCAATTATTCGTATTTGATTATCTATTTATATTGAGTTGGACAGTCCAGTATATATAGATTTTGCGTATACGTCTGATCCGCGTATATTCAAAGTTTAAATATATTGGATAGATATAGAATCACTCTCTAGTCGTCCGGACCTGATTCTGATGATTGACGCGTCATCATTAGTAATTAGTTTCGATTTTCGAAGGTGTGCTTTCTATATATTTCCATTAGACTGGTGTGAGAACCAAAACTAATATAGTTAGAATACATTGTTGTGATTTGGCATCAAAAACATGATTTTTTGTATATGTATCAAAATTATGAATTTGAAACGTTAATTCACTAATTGATTGATGTTTGTGTTGTTTGTTTATTTGTTTGCTAAATTTTAACCATTTTGCCTAATTCAACCAAATATTGAATTGTATTGGAATTTGGTCGCATTTTCTTGCATATACATGTATATCATTGAACAGGTCATAGCAAGGAGGCTAGAGCCAGAGAATAAAATTTGTTTGCCCGACAAATAGGTACATGTTTACTACATAATTTCCTGTTTTGTTTGGGTGATGATGATTTTGTGAGCCTATTGGCTAGCCGCTTGGCTTTTTCTTTTTCTTTTTGAGATCTGAAGGACCGGGGAAGCTATTTGAAATTCCCCGATGCTCCCATTGCAGGGGAGGTTATGGCGAAATTTTTCGAAAATTTAGGGTGTTAGCCAAATTTTTGAAATTTTGAAAATTTTCAGAAACTGAAAAGTTGGAAAATGTAAGCCAGGTCAAGCGTAGAGTTGAATGATCAAACCATTTTCGACTTTGTTCCTTTTCGGGGACGAAAAGTTTTAAGTGGGGGAGATTGTAACAACCCGGAAATTCTGGGCCAGTTTAAAATTTTTATTTTGGCAATTTTAGCGAATTTTGAATATTTAAAATAGATTATTTTAAATAAAATCGACGAGAAATTTATTTTGAATATAATTCGAACGTTTATATTATATACGTCGTCGTTAGAATATAAATATTTATATATAATTATAAAAGGAATAGAAAATGGCGCGGTAGTTCGATAATTCGATTTCAAACTTCAACTGAATGTACCGGGTGCAAAACAATCCGGATTTTAGTGAAACCAAAAATAATGGAATCTAATAGTGAATATCTTTCTATCGAATCCGAAAAATCAAGATTTCATATCGGGAACCAAAAGATATGTCCAGTTGAAAATTCTGAATAGTCGCTATGGAATTCAGGCCCTTAAAAATGGACATTTTGCAAATGACCTCGGATTTCGACGAAACCAGTTTTGTTGGGTCCGTGATGTAAAGTTATTGCTAGGTTTCAAATTTCATAATTTTTCGAATCAATATGTGAGCGTGGCAAAGGAAAACGAGTTTTGACCATTTCAGTTGATTTTAATCGACTGGAAATTGGCCATTTTTCCAACGGTCTCAGAATTCGACGAAACTAGTTTTGTTAGGACCGTATCGTCAATACGAAGCTGGAAAATATATTTCTCCAATTTATAGAGTTCGTATGTGACCCCGGTAATTTGAAATGTACGTTTAAAATTCAATATAGTGATTTAAATGTAAATTTAACCGAAACTGATTCAAACGATCAAATCAGCTTGCGATACATATCCCATTGTGTTCGGAATGGGGGTAAAATGCTATGAACGACAGGCGGTGGGCCTCGTTTCGAGGTCGTATGTGAAAGTCAACTTTTTGGCCAAATTAAATAATAAAAAAAAAAGAAAAAAAAAAAAGAAAACCCCTTCTCCCTTAACCAGCCCCCCCCCCCCCCCCCGATTTCATCTTTCAGAAAATCGAAAAAAAAGAAAAAAGAAAAAAAAAAACACTTCGTCCAGTTACGCAACCGGATCCAGGCGCCGCCGCCTTAGCCTCCTCCCCCCCCTGTCGCCCTCCACCTCGACGAAACCCCCCCCCCCCCCCCCCCCGCGACTTCTCCCCCCCCCCCCCCCCACGACGAGGAGCAGCCGCAAGCCCCTCCGACCCCTCCAGCACCGCGACTCCTTGTCGAACCCTAGCCCCAGATCCACCGCGAGACCCCCCCCTTCAACAGTCGATGTAAGTTTATTTTAATTATTTCTTTATTGTATTTATATTGTTAATCTGATTTGTTTTTAAAGTATAAAAACCTGATTTGTTTTTAAGGTATAAAAAAATCTGATTTGTTTTTAAAGTATAAAAAAAAACTGATTTTAAAAGGGTATTTAAAACTGATTTTAAAAAGGTATTTAAAACTGATTTTAAAAAGGTATTTAAAACTGATTAGAAAAAGGTTAAAACTTTAAATAGAAAATATAATTTTGAAATGATTTTTAAATATAAAAATTAGCATTGTTGAAAATATATCTATATCACAAAGTTGTGAATATGTATATATCACAAGGTTTTGAAAATATATGGGAATGTTTTAAAAATAAAAATTCGATTTTTATATATTGAACTTTGAAATAAAAATTCGATTTTTATATATTGAACTTTGAAATAAAAATTCGATTTTTATATATTGAACTTTGAAATAAAAATTCGATTTTTATATATTGAACTTTGAAATAAAAATTCGATTTTTATATATTGAACTTTGAAATAAAAATTCGATTTTTATATATTGAACTTTGAAATAAAAATTCGATTTTTATATATTGAACTTTGAAATAAAAATTCGATTTTTATATATTGAACTTTGAAATAAAAATTCGATTTTTATATATTGAACTTTGAAATAAAAATTCGATTTTTATATATATAGTGGCCTTGGGCAACGAAGGTGACAAAAAGGCGAAACGACGAAGACTTCTGCAAATGAAGTGCCGTGGAGCTAGGATAGCTATAGGTGAGAACTTCTCACCTTTCAATTTAATTTTTCTAGTTATATATATACTAGGATGCAGACGGTGCTTAGTAGCACCCGACACAATCGTCCACAGACCATGGACTTGTTTGTTTGACTGTTTGGTGATTGATTGCGATATTGGTTGGAATGTGGTTTGTGGTGTGAAAAAATCGAATCGATAAATTGGTTAGGATTAGACGTGCGCCGTTATAAGGCGAAGGAGTAAAGCTAGGTTAGATCCTTACTCCAAATTTTGTGGTTTGCATAACGAATTGATTTGATTGATGTGTGAATGGCGTGGGCCTTCACTAGACCGGGGATAAGGCTGGGCCTTGTCCCGTTTCTAGTATCGTGCCGTTATGCCGCCGAAATTTTCTAAAATATGTTAGAAAAATAAAAATATCATTTTATTGAATAAATGAACTGAATAGAAATTCATATGTTGGAATAAAATGTTTTATCGTTAAAAAATATAATTTTTAACGTGAATGTGAATAAATAAAATATTCATTTACAAACCAGACGGTTTGTTTATGTACACCTATTTGAAGGACATTGATTGGGTCGATAGATTTTACACCTCGCCCAACTGCAAAAATAAAATATGCGGTTGATTGTTTGAAACCCCACACGGGTGTTGGGATGAAATTTGAAGTTCACTCATCCTGATTGATTAAATATGTCGATCGATTGATTGACAGGCTGTTATAAGCGTTGAATATCTATATTTGATGCTTATACAGTGTAGTGCACTTTGGTTGATGGTTGATTATTTTCAATGTCATTATATACATGTGTTGTATGAAAATCCATATAATTAATTTTATATGGTAATTGATTGGGCCTCATTCCAATTTGAAAAATTAAGAATATTATAAAATAAAAGTTCATGTGTTGACAGTACTCATTCATTGAGATTGGTCATGTGTTGAACGAAATATTTTAGTAATAAAATTTACATCTTTATCAATATAAAATAAAGGTTCATGTGTTGACAGTACTCATTCATTGAGATTGGTCATGTGTTGAACGAAATATTTTGATAATAACAACTATTTTGAAAAAGAAATATTTGAAATAGAATATTTGAAAATAGAAATTTATGAAGCCGTGTTGATTAGATTAACGCCATTTTGACGTGAACGATATTTATATCGATTTTAACGATTTCGAAATGAAATGAATTGAAAACGATTTTGAAATGAATTGAATTGAAAACGATTTTGAAATGAATTGAAAATGAATTCAAATTGAATTGAAATTTGAATTGAATAGAAATGAATTTTAAAACGAATTTATAAAGAAGAATTCAATTTTGATTTGAATTGAAATGGAAGTTGAAATTGCTTTTGAAACGATTTTAAAACTATTCATATAATTCGTTTTAAATAGAAATCGACGAAGTATATATTATATATATTATATATATAATATAATGGCCTGAATAGAACGCGCCGCGCCGCGGCAGTTCGCGAATTTCGACCATTTATTTCAAACGGACATTACGGGAGATCCGACCGTCGGATTCTCCTAAAACCGGAACCGTTGGGTTCGTATCGAAAAGAGCTTTCTAACAAATATTAGAAATTTGAAATCTAACGGTTGGATTTGGAGATACGTCCAAATCAAATTCGAAAAAGGTCGCGTAAGTGCAGTTCGATGGCCATTGTTGGAAATCGACTGTACGGGCCTTGATAAAATTATTAAAAATAGTAATAATTTGTTTAAAATCATAAGAAATGATTTGGGAAGAATTGGGATGAAAAACTCCATATTTGAAAAGATAAAAATAGATTTTTATCGAATTGAACTAGTTTTGAACTAGAATTATAATTCTATTTATTTTTAAATAAATAAATTGAATTCGAAAAGGGTTTTAAAAATAACCAAAATTTCCAATGATTGCATTGGAATGGATTTAAATCGAAATTGTCTTCGGAATATTTCGATGTTGGGATTCGTGATTATACAGATGTTGATATGGAAATTTGAAAGATATATATTTATATCGTTATTTCCAATACGACATTTGTTAGTCGTAGAATTCGATATTGAATATAAGCCGATATATTTTCTATTCAGAGCCTTGTATTGAATATCGAATGTGATTTGGGTTTGTCGTGAATGGTGTCTTCACTAACACTGTTCTTGAACCCAGTTGAGAAAAGATTAAATCTTTTTATTTAGATTTAATGAAGTGTACCAATTAAATAATATTTAATTGGAATTGGATTGATATTGATTTTTGGGTTTATCGTGAACAGTGTTTTAAATAACACTCGTTCTTTAACCCGATAATTAATGAATGTGATTTTGGGTTTATCGTGAACCGTGTTTTAAGTGACACTGATTCTTTAACCCAGTCGAAGATTAAAACTAAGTGGAGTTTTAATGAATCTTTAATTAGATTGAAATGATCGAAAATGGAGTATCACCAGTTTTGCTCCAGGCGATAGTTAAATCTTTAATTAGATTTGAACGTGAAATGGTAATGGAATTTACCGATAACACTGTGGTGTTAGATATGAAGTATAACCAGTTTTACTTCATGGGATGAATATGTTGGGATTGGGAAATTAAAACAAATGATTACTTCGGTAAGGTTCGTTAATCCCGACTAGTTGAATCGAAATTCAAAAGAAGATTAAAGAATAAATTTGAATGATTTATCTTTGATAAAATTTATGGGAATCTTTCCCTTGAATGTGAAATCAGAAACTAACTGTCGGTTAGCTAAGCAGAATGGTTTTCTGGATATTGATCTGATGTTGGTTTCGGCCTTCGGGGTTAAAATTTGGGGAATTATTCTCTTGATTAATTTACGGTTAGTGATTGATGAATTGGAATGAGGCGTATGTTGTGTTTGTGTAACACTTATTTAAAATATACGCGAGTTATTCGGAAAGACCGGGTTTATCCCATTCTGAATAACTGATGCGACGATAAGTCGAAGATGAAGACGATGGTCGAAGACCGGAGGTCTTCACGTCGTTTGGGTGATAACTGATGATCTTGATTGGGCTGTACACCCAAGAAGATGGAAACAGTTGGTGATCGTCCAGACGTACTTGGAGATCGATGGATATGCGGGGTACTAGGTGCCTCCGGTTTCGTTCAGACCCAGAACGGACTTGTAAATGGACTGTGTGTCTGACATTGGATTTTAGTCCGTGTGATTGATCTCTATTAAATATATATCTGTTTGGCGGCGGAGAATTTATTCTCTTGCTTAACGCCCTTCTCTGAGACGTACGAGCTCAGGGGTTATATATTGATGGATATTAATCGCATGGAGTGAATTGCCTGTGTGGCATGCCTAAGTGGCAAATGATCAAGGCTTCTGTTGAAAAGCAAAGTCTTGTGGTTGATGATCGAAGCACGGCCTTTGTGGCGTAGCTTTGTGTAACGTTGATTCGCGAGTATCACACCCGGTATGAATCAAAAACGGGAGACGGACGTCAGGGAGGGCATGCGTTTCTTTCTAGCTAGAAGTGGCGTCAGTGGTTTTACACGCCCTGACGAGTTTGACTTATGTGGTTGGTGTTGTTGCGAGGCGCCTCGGTTATATCGGTTTCGGCCGAATGCATTCTGGTCGGCTGACGGACCAGACTTACACCCCATAGGGTGGGGAGACGTAGTGTTCAGGCATAATAATCCACTCCGTGTGGACCGGCCCTGAGGATCCAAGGGGCAGTTGCGGCTGTTCCTGAGGGGCGGGCTAGAGCGTCTCGAATCGGTTGAGGACTATCTTTTGCCTCGGTTCATAGGAGGAAATCCAATTTCCAAATACGTGACATGTGCGGTTTTAATTGTAATCCTATTTATGGCGACATAGTGGGATGGGGCGCTTATGCCGCCTATGATTGATACTTATGATTTGAAGTTGTTTTATACACTATGCACTTATAATAGTATCAAATGATTTGTTTTAAGCGTATCAAGCATTCTTTGGCTGTTATAAGGGAAAACCCTATCCCCCGGCTTGCGTTGCATTGTGTGATAGGACCTGGGTCTTATAACAGCTTCATTTTTCTTTATTTAGCATTGCGCTGTTTGTTTTATGCACTGGTATTCTTGGGAGGAAACCCGTTCCGTGTTATACGGCGTGGTCCCTTGATTTACCTAACTTTGAAAATAAAGATTAATAACTGTTTTAGTTCTCACACCAGTCACATGACTGACCTGGAGTTTATTGTTTTAACCTAAACTCTGGGTGCCCTTATTTTGACACGGGCAGCTAGTAGTTTTGGTTTTGCAGATTTTTATTCACGGGATCCTGGTTTACAGCTGGAACGATATCCGGAAAGCTTTGTATCCGTATATCTTCTTCTGGTTGTGTATTGTATTATTTTTCCGCTGCTATGTATTTAAATGTAATTTAAATCTCTGATATTTCTGTGTAATTTTCTTTTATACTCTGTATATTCTTGTAATCTGATGCATTGTTGTAATATACAATGAAATGTTCTTCTGTATGCGTTCTGTTTTGTCGTGTTCTCAAACGATAGGGCGTTTCGAACGGTCTGGATCGGTTTAGCGACTGGTTCGGACCGAGCGAGATTCCTTGCCGTTACACCCTGTCGACACCCAAGTCGACAGGGCTGTCGACTTGGTCCTAGACAAGTCGATTGCCCAGTCGACAGGCCTGTCGACTTGGGTAGCTAGGCGGGAATTTTCCCCGCCTGCGCCCAATGGCCCCAATTTCGAAATTTGAATCTGAATTTTAAATCTGTTTTGAACTTTGAATTTTCTGCAAACTTCATTGGGCCATAACTGGGCCATACGGACTCCGATTTACAAAATTTCGGACTCTATTTCGCGTATTTTTCCGAGACGAACGCAATGACGCAGCCCGTTTCCCCCAATTCTCACATCTGAGATTATTTATTCTGCAATTAATGAATTTTAGCATTAACTGAAATACGGGGTGTTACATTCTCCCCTCCTTAAAGGATTTCGTCCCCGAAATCTCTAAGCTAAGGAGAATGCATATCCTACCATCCAAACAACCATCTACTCAATCCATCAATCACGGGCATCCATCGTCCTTAAAACAATTTCTAATGATGTATGAGCATATGCAAAACGTGTGTGTATATGTTCCCTATCTAATGTATGAACATATGCAAACCATGATAGTGCCATGCATCCATTATGTATGCGAGAGAACCCTATCGACACATACAACATCTACATGAGTGCACAATCATTCACCAAAATGCATCATCCATATGATAACACAATCATTATACATCCATAAATATAGCTACCTACACACAATTATATGCAATATGCAATATGAAGTGACTGAGCCGATCTAGTGTCTAGAGTGTGTGTATATGCATCCACGAGCAACCACTAGCAAACACTTGCATCCACATGCATCCATCAACCATAACATGTCTCAAACACATGTTTCAACCATAGGTTTACCCTATCTAAAGGTCAAAAGTACTAACGAGAGGACATACTAAAGATAAGATAAGTACTAGACAAACGATAAAGGAGAAGTTAAAAGACATACCCTCAAAAAGGAATGGGTACAATGAACGCATCTTCGCTTCCGTCTCCCAAGTAGCGTTGCCTTCATCTTCTCCCCATTGTACTTTGACTAGTTGAACCTCTCGATTCCTCAATTTCCTAGTCTCTGACCCAAGGATGCGAGTAGGAGCTCATCGAATAGTCGCATCACGCTCTACTTCCACTTCTCTAAGCAAGCTCGGCTCTACCACCTCTGCGGTCTCATGTAGGCACTTCCTCAAATGTGACACATGGAATACATCATGTACACCACTAAGTCTGTCGGGCAACTCCACTCTATATGCCATCCGTCCAATCCTTTCCTTAATAGGAAACGGCCCTACGAACCTTGGTGCTAACTTCCCAACAGATCCAAAGCGAACCACATTTCGTAACGGAGACACTTTGACAAAGACCATGTCCCCAACTTCAAACTCAAGATCCGTCCTCCTCTTGTCCGCATAAGATTTTTGCCTATCCTGCGTTGCTTTCATTCTTCTTCGAATCAAGTCAATCTTCTCAGAAGTCTCCCTAACCATATCAGGCCCAAGTAAGATCTTATCCGTAGATTCCCACCAACATGTAGGTGATCGACAAGGCCTTCCATAAAGAGCTTCGAAAGGAGCCATACCAATACTGGACTGAAAGCTGTTATTATATGTGAACTCCACCAATGGAAGATGCTCTTCCCATGTACCTCCAAAATCTAAGATACAAAGCCTCAAAAGGTCTTCTAGGACACGATTCACCCTCTCAGTCTGGCCGTCCGTCTGAGGATGATATGCGGTGCTCAGACATAATTGAGTCCCCACTGCTTCTTGCAAACTTTTCCAGAACTCGCTAGTGAAGATAGGATCTCGATCACTCACTATGCTAGAGGGTACCCCATGCAATCGAACTATCTCTCGAAGATATACTGAAGCTAGCCATGGAGCAGTCCTCTTGCTCTTCACAGGTATGAAATGGGCGCTTTTAGTAAGTCTGTCTACCACAACCCAAATTCCCGTATTACCCTTTCTCGATCTGGGTAACCCGTCAATAAAATCCATCGAGACGCTATCCCACTTCCATTGCGGAACTTCCAATGGGTGAAGCAACCCACCTGGTTTCTTTTGCTCCGCTTTCACCTGTTGGCACACCAAGCATCGAGCGACATACTCGGCCACATCTTTCTTCATACCGGCCCAGAAGAAAACCCGCTTCATGTCTTGGTACATCTTGTCCCCACCGGGATGAATGGTCATCCTAGAACGGTGTGCATCATCAAGAATAGCCTTCCTCAAACCCTCGTCTTGCGGTACACAAAGTCTACCGTCTCTACGCAAGCACCCCCTATCTTCTAGGGTGTACCTACTCAAATGGCTGGACGACTCCCCCCTTATGAGCTTCTCTACCAACTCAACCAACTGTGGGTCGTCCCTCTGTGCTTCTCCAATCCGCCCCAAAAGAGTAGGTCTGACCTCCAAGAATGCTAGCAAACCGGGTATATAGTCAATGGAAGGTCTGAAATCAAACATCGAGATAAATTCCAAGCTTCGTTGTTCCACGAACAATGGACTCAAGGACAACCTTTTTCTGCTCAAGGCGTCCGCCACCACGTTACCCTTGCCAGGGGTATACGCTATCTCGAAATCATAGGATGCTAAGAACTCCATCCACCTTTGCTGTCTCAAATTCAAATCCTTCTGAGAAAACAAGTACTTCAATGATTTGTGGTCAGTGAACAATTCGAATCTCTCACCAAGAAGATAATGGCGTCATGACTTAAGCGCAAAAACAATAGCGGCCAACTCTAAATCATGGGTGGGGTAATTTTTCTCATGTGCCCTCAACTGCCTTCCACCATAGGCTATTACCCTTCCCTCTTGCATTAAGACTGCGCCCAGTCCTGTCCCACAAGCATCGGTATAGACAACAAATGGCTTACTCCCATCTGGCAACAATAAAACTGGAGCAGTGGTTAAAGCTCTCTTTAACCGTCGGAACGCATCATCACAATCTACGTCCCATGCGAAAACAAGATTCTTCTTCGTTAAGCGGGTTAATGGGGCTGATATCTTCGCGAAGTCTTTGATAAACTTCCTATAGTAACCCGCCAACCCCAAGAAACTTCTTACTTCGGTAGCATTCTTCGGAACCTTCCAATCTTGAATTGATACTACCTTCGCGGGATCCACAGCTATCCCTTCCTTGGAGACCACGTGCCCCAAGAACCGCACTTCCTTCCTCCAGAAGTGACATTTAGAGAATTTAGCCTTAAGGCTATGTGCTCGAAGAGTCTCCAACACCTCCCCAAGATGTAGGGCATGCTCTTCTTCACTCTTAGAAAATACTAATATATCATCCACAAAGACCACCACGAACTTATTAAGGAACTCCCTGAACACCCTACTCATCAAATCAACAAAGTATGCAGAGGCGTTCGTCAACCCAAATGGCATCACCAGCCACTCATAGAAACCATCCGGAGTCCTAAAGGCAGTCTTGTCTATGCTATCCTCAACCACCCTCAACTGATGAAACCCCGTGGCTAAGTCCAACTGAGAAAATACTGAAGCGCCAACCAACTGATCGAAAAGATCATCAATCCTCGGCAATGGGTGTCTATTCTTCTTTGTGAGCTTGTTGAGTTCTCTATAGTCTACACGAAGTCTGAGGGACCCATCCGCCTTTGTAGCAAAAACTACTGGAGCACCCCACTCTGATATACTTCGTCTTATGAACCCCTTCTCAAGCAACTCCCCTACTTGCTTATGGAGTTCCCTCCTCTCACGAGGAGCCATGTGGCGCACTGGTAAAGATACAGGTTTAGCATTATCCACCAGATATATTCGGAAGTCAATCTCCCGCTTCGGAGGTAAGCCCTTCACCTCCTCAAACACATCCGAGTATTCCTGGACCACTCTAACAGATTGCAAACTCTCGACCGAAGCGTCAAGCGATTCAAGATAACTTAGCATAACAGAATCCATGGGATTACAAGAGATCTCGAGAGTGTTACCCAAGCGGGTCATGAGCCTAACAACTCTCCTTTTGCAATCAAGAACGGCACCATTACTGGATAACCAGTCCATGCCCAAAATCAACCCATAGCCCGTGAAGCCCAAAACAAAAGCATCACATCTAAACTCAATGCTAAGTATAGAAATCTTCAAACCCAAACATATCATGGACAAATAAGTAGAGCCCCCAATTGGGTTTGAAACAACCAAGGGATCATCTACTAGACTGGTGTCTAAGTGCAGTGACTCAACTAATGATGATGAGATAAACGAATGCGATGCGCCAGAATCAAACAATGTACGGACAGGATGATCAAATAGAAAAACCAGACTTTCAACGGAAATAGTTCTACCTCTTTCCTGAATCGGTGGAACCGCGAGAGCCTGTACTTGCCCCCTAGCCTGACCCGGTGCCATAAGAGCTTGCACCTGTCCTCCTGAGGTAGATCCCGTCCTTTGCCCCTTCTTAGGGCAATCCTTCACTAGATGCCCTGCTTCGCCACAGTTATAGCAGCCAGTCTTCTTCTTCTTTCGACAATCTTTGCTTATGTGGCCTGGTATCTCGCAATTGAAGCACTTCTTCTTTCCCTTGCCACCGTTGCCTTTCCCACCTTTGTTTTGCTGTTGTTGCTGA
This sequence comes from Allium sativum, assembly GCA_030737875.1. NCBI lineage: Eukaryota > Viridiplantae > Streptophyta > Magnoliopsida > Asparagales > Amaryllidaceae > Allium > Allium sativum. The sequence continues at coordinate 664,567,497 of CM060919.1, forward strand.
GGTCTCTTTTGATCTCCCTTCTTTTCGGGTGCCTTATTAGTATTGGGACCCTTCTCTTCTTCATGCATGAGTGCCATGTCAACTAGCTTCTCAAAGGTGGCCCCCATAGGGATATGAGTCATAGCCAACCCATGCATCGGTTCATTCAAGCCTTTCACGAACCTCAAAGCCTTCTTCTCCGGTGTATTCACCATGTCTAGGCCAAACCTTGCCAATTGATTAAACTTGTTGGCATATTCCTTCACTGAGAGATTTCCTTGCTTTAGAGTCAAGAATCTTTCCATATACAAGTTTTCCTCCGCCCTTGAGAGAAACTTTGCCACAAATCTTTGCCTAAAATCCGCCCAAGAGTCAACGGGGCGTTCTCCATTAGTGACCTCCCACCAGAATGAGGCCTCTCCCTTCATTAACCAAGCAGCTAACTTGACTTTCTTTCCTTCTTCCATCTCAAAGATATCTATCAACTCTTCCACCTCCTTAAGCCAATCTCTAGCCTCCACAAAAGTTTCAGATCCTTGAAAAGGTTTCCCTCCCATAGCTTTAAATTCCTTGCAAGTCTTAGCAAAAGTATCCGTGCGAGGAGGAGGGGGAGGAGGAAGATCGGGTGCTACCGTTGGTGGAGGAACATTTGCTGGACCCGCAGTGGTGGCCCTAGCCTCCATCAATCTCCTATACCATACTGGTATCGTCACACCCTCCGGAAAGTTAAGATCCTCAGCCATGCTGAAACGAAAAAGGAAAGATTCAAAACGGAGAATTCGAAAGATAAAGATATGGCTATTGGGGATTATGCTTTTCCTTCAAAAAAATTTCTCTTTAAAGACATGTTTTTGAAAATATCTCTTCCAAAAATGTTTTTAGAAAAATAGTTTTCTAAAATTTTTATCTGTTCCGGTAACCTTTGCTCTGATACCACGTGTAACACCCCACTCCCGCTATGATCACTCACTAAGGGAATGCCATAACATCGGTGGAGTATTTTAAGTGAATATAGAACAGAGAAATTACAGCAAGACAGATATAAGTAATACTTGAAAATTTAAAACATCATTTCATTGCAGCGGATAGTAAAACATGTTTGGTTACATCACAAAACCATAATAAGAGTCAAGTACAAAATATCCATCCTGATAAATAAAAGGGTGCGTTTTTTAGAGGTCCCTATTAGGTTTCAAAATATAAAAAAAAACCCGGTCATAAACTTATTGTAAATTTAGTCCCTATTTTTCGAAAATTCATAAAAAAATATAAAAAAATTATAAAAAAATCACGATAATTCGTATTTAAATTAAACATGTACTCGCCCAAAAATTCAGATCATAATAAAATCAAAACATGCATCAAAATCAAAAAAATACAGAAAACAACGAAAAATGCAGTAATTTGCATCAAATCATGCACATATTTGGAATACTTGCATTCATCTGTGCAAGTATTCCTCTGTTATATTTTTACATGCAATACTTGCATACATGTGTGCAAGTATTTCAAATAGTTGCATACATGTATGCAAGTTTCTGCACACATTTTATTTTCACATGTAAATACTTGCATACATGTGTGCAAGTATTTCAAATAGTTGCACACATGTATGCAAGTTTCTGCATGCATTTTCAACTAAAACAGCTTCAAAAATACTTGCATACATGTATGCAACTATTGGCAAAAGTTGCATACATGTATGCAACTATTTGCAAGTTTTTAAATTCACAATACATCCCTGTAATTAATGTTTTCTCTGTAAACCCGCCCCCTATTTTAGCTGCCGCCTGGAATCTTCCGCCTGCCACTTTCCATACCTCCGCCTCTTTCGTTTTCTGTCCAAATTTTCAGGCGCTATCACTTAAAAAAAAAAAATTCTAAAATCTATAAATATTCTCGAAAGTCCACAGAAATTAAAAAAAAAATTGCATAAATGTATGCAACTTTTACGAATAGTTGCATACATTTATGCAACTATTCGAATACACATGCATATATTTATGCACGCCTGTTTGAAAAATTGCATACATGTATGCAGTTTTTCTATATAACTGCATACATGTGTGCATATATGTCAAAATACATGCAAACGTGAATAAGTTGCACGTAGGTATGCAGTTTTTAAATAAATGCATCAGCAGATGCATGTTTTAACAATATGTGCATACATGTATGCATTTATACTGCAGTTTTGACGCAGATTTGAAATAAATGCATACATGTATGCAACTAATCGATTTATATGCATGTTTTGATGCAATTTACTGCATTTCGTTGATTTTCTGTATTTCGTGATTTTGACGTTGTTTTTAATGTTTTTTTGATCTGATTTTTTTCACGATTAATTGTTTTAATTAAATACGAATTTACATGGTTTTTTAATATTTTTTTATATGTTTTTGAAAAATAGGGACCTAATTTACAATAAGTTTATGACCGGATGTGAGCCTAATTAAGTTTCGTTTTAGGGATGTGTGCCTAATATTCACTAAATAAAAATACATAATCCCAATACATGAACTGATAGCCATAAAAGAAAAGGGTAAGCTGAGCTCTACATCTAGGGTCCAAGCTCCAAGAGAGTAATAAAAGCAGCCTGATCAAAGCCCACTCGTGCTGGGCCCACTCTGAGAACCTGAGGGTTGGGAAAAAGATAAAAACAACGGGGTCAGACATAAGTCTGAGCGAGTCCTATAACTTTAACAATGCAATCATTAAAGTAATTAGGGTATGATATAACTTGGTACGGTGCGACTGGGGAAAAATGACTACACTCAGTAGCCAATCAGACTTAGAATGAACTAAGATAACGATAAAGACACATTTACCCACCCAAGGATAATTACTACACTACACCACACCAGTCATTCCTACTTAAAGGTTGATCCCTCCCAAGGACTTAGAAAATTTACCCAGTAGTTTCGTGTACCCCTAGCTGACTACATAGGTGCCGTCTGCCCCTATCTCCACTAGGTGTACCCACTACTCCCAAGCGATCGGCTCCCTACCGTAGATACCCGTGCTGGCCCCACAATGGGGTGTATCACTCCCCATAGTGGAAACCCGATACAACAAATGGTGCACGGCTTATATCTACACGATGCAACAACGTCTTACCTACCAGCCCGGGTCCACACACGCATATGAAACCCGTTGGACTCGCGTTGCCACCGCTACCCAGTTTTGGCCTCTTATAGTCAAGCCCAATATGCGTGTCCCGTCCTCGACTTGGGTCGAGCCCACAAAGATACGTTTGGGATATTGGTTGAAATGGGCCCCCACAAGCTACCCACCTAAGCTTGTCATTACTAGTGTATACCACTTAACCCTTTAATCATGTTTTAATTACATGTTCCACTTTGGTTAAGTATTCTAATCGTATTTTCTATTGCCACCCAAGGCAACCACTAGATTTCCACATGCCACCCAAGGCACCCACTTAACCCCTCATGTCCCTCTACATGCTAATATGGTTAAGTGTTTCTTAATTAATTAATTAAGATCATGACCTCATAAAGACCTCTCACATTAGACCACCTTTTATGACTGCTGGATATGCCGGTTGGGTCCGGGCAGACTTCCGTCATAAAAAGGGTCTAACCTCGTGTCTTTACCTTAATCACGTATTTAATTTATGACTAAGACCTCTCACATTGGGCCAATCATTTGTAGCTGCTGGATTTGCCGGTTGGTTCCGGGCAGACTTCCGCTACAAAAGGGTCCAACCTCGTGTCTTAGTTGATTAATTACACCTAATTAATCACCCCCATAATTTGTATTAATTATCCCTAATTAATTACACATTTTTAAGAATATGGGTAGACCTAACTCAATAGGTAAATTCCCAATTCCATAGTATGGGTAGACCTAACTTAATAGGTAAATTCCCAACTCCATAATATGGGTAGACCTAACTTAATAGGTAAATTCCCAATTATGTCCATTCATTTTATGTTATGCTTAAGCATACCAACTTTACACATTTCTATTAACATGCATATTAACCCCATCGTTTCCCACGTAATTCGTTCTCATGACATGTCATATAAATGGGAAGATTCATTATAAATGTAATGGGTTCAATCTTAGCACAACGTTGGCATTTACATGGGTTTAAAAGGTGTCAACTTGCATCATAACATTAAACCCAACTAGCATAAATCATTAACCCAAACTTGCATATGAACTTGCATATAAACTTGCATATGAACTTGCATATAAACTTGCATATGAACTTGCATATAAACTTGCATATGAACTTGCATAACATGTCATACATAGAGGCAACCTTGCATATGTTATGCATATCATAAAAAGAGACAAACTTGCATATGAACTTGCATATAGACTTGCATATGAACTTACATAACATGTCATACATAGAGGCAACCTTGCATATGTTATGCATATCATAAAAAGAGACAAACTTGCATATGAACTTGCATATAGACTTGCATATGAACTTGCATATAGACTTGCATATGAACTTGCATAACATGTCATACATAGAGGCAACCTTGCTTATGTTATGCATATCATAAAAAGAGACAAACTTGCATATGAACTTGCATATAAACTTGCATATGAACTTGCATAACATGTCATATCATAAAAAGAGACAAACTTGCATATGAACTTATAACATATGACAACCACAACATGCATAGATCCTCATTTACATCCATAGCCTCCTAATATCCTATCCTAATTAGTTTAGCAATTGCTTGCTAAAGGCATAGGAACTCACAAATAACTAATTAGCGCTCCAATGAGGAAGATTAAGTTGCTAGAGTGGATTAGAACTTGATTAGAGTTGATTTGAGATGCTAACTTCCTCTCAACTTTGGTGGAGGCTCCTTCTAGTTTTAATTTGACGGCATGAGGCCCTTGAATCTATTTTTAGTATGAATTAGGGTAGGCTTAGGGTGTATTTATAGATTAGGCAAGTGTTTTAGGCCATTAGATTAACCCTAAATTAGATTAGGACCATAAGATCTCGGAAGCTTCCAGAAAACAGCCCCAAACACAGCCAAACCCTAAAATGGTGCACCAGGTTAAACTGGCCGAGCACCCCCTGTCGACACCCAAGTCGACAGGGCTGTCGACTTGGTCCTAGCCAAGTCGATTGCCCAGTCGACAGGCCTGTCGACTTGGGTAGCTAGGCGGGAATTTTCCCCGCCTGCGCCCAATGGCCCCAATTTCGAAATTTGAACCTGAATTTTAAATCTGTTTTGAACTTTGAATTTTCTGCAAACTTCATTGGGCCATAACTGGGCCATACGGACTCCGATTTACAAAATTTCGGACTCTATTTCGCGTATTTTTCCGAGACGAACGCAATGACGCAGCCCGTTTCCCCCAATTCTCACATCTGAGATTATTAATTCTGCAATTAATGAATTTTAGCATTAACTGAAATACGGGGTGTTACATTCTTTTTCAATCATTTGCAGTCTCACTTCTTTAGCAATCTTCCTACCACTAAACACTCTAGCGTTCCTTTCTTGCCACAACTGATATATAGAGATAGTATAACCTGCACATGCTATATCAAACAACTGGTTCTTGCACTTGAATTTGTTCAAAATCTTCAAAGCATCCTCCTCCAAATGACCAATATCCATGACATCAAAACCAAATTTACACTTCAGAGACCACCATATAAAATAAGAGTACTCACACTGGAAAAAAAGATGACTTACATTTTCTTCACCATTATTATATAGAAGACAACCCGTCTCCTCAACAATTCCAAATCTCCTAAGCCTCCCTCTTGTGTTTAATCTGTTGCTTGCCGCCAGAAATATAATCATGGGCATCCTTTTTGAATTCTTTTTATGCCATATAACTTTGAAGAACTCTTTTACATGTTGCCTACATCTTACTTTAGCCCATGCATTGTGAAAGGAAAATTGACCATCATCTCCCCATTTATAAAAATCTTCAAGAGCATCATATTTAACCAATACTTGGTTAACTGTTTCTTGAATCTCAGTAGTAGCAGGATGCAAATTACCCACTAACCTACCATTAGAAACTATACAAGCAACTATATCATTAGTACTACCAAGTATATGTAATCAAGACAGACCAATAATATCAACTAAACATCTAGCATTAATCCAGGGATCGAACCATAGAGATGCTGATGAACCATTAGCAATGACTCTATTAAAAAGTTGTCTACCATAATTACGAAGTCTTAACAAAGTTTTCCATGAACTTGAGGCATTATTATCAACACTTAAATTCCAAAAATGCTCACCCCAACAATATTTCCTCTGCATCAATTGACTCCATAATGTAGAACTTGTTAATTATTTCCATAACATTTTAATACCTGCAGCTCTCTTTAAATCTAAAAAGGATTTTAATCCAATACCACCTTCAAGTTTTGGCAAACATAGTTTTTCCCACTTTATTTTGTGTGCAGCTCCTCCCCAAAAGAAGTCAGCACATAACATATGTATTTTATCAATCACATACAGATGTATATATGTATGTATACGTATATATGTGTATAGATGCACTGTTTTGATCATCCTCATTATTATTATTATTTTCTAGTGGGATCTTACTAATAGCGTCACTGGCAACCAAATTTTTGTTAGTCGATTGTACTATCATGTGCACTTGTTCAGTACACTGGTTCGCACTACCTTATGCTTGCTCTATTTAAATCCTTGAACACATATGCTTCACCATGTGGACACTGGATAGTGGGCTTGTGTAGCTTGTTTGAGTTATATTTTGCCATGCACAAAATTTTGATGTTAGCACACTAATGAATGTAAATGATGTATGAGCACACCTAGTTTCCACCTGTATAAATTCTTGCATGGCATTTTCTAGCTGACATTAGTATGCTCAGCACTGATCTTGTGAATTGTTACCACTTGCTCAAACTTGAGACTATGTTTCTCTTACTTAAGAAACTATATTTCCTTACTATAATCATCCTTTCTTCTAGGCTTATCACGGACCATCTGTAAGTGATGATACCTTGTCATATGCCATTTGCATTTGTTTCCCTCATCATGCTTTTGAGACCTCTCGGCTGGAGACGTTTTAGTCTCTTTGTCCGAAAGCACCTAAGTTTTCTGTACGCCGTGTTAGAATGTTTTGCTACCCACAACTGATATTAGAATAAATAAGAAACTTGTGAAAATAAAACTTTTGTGTGGTTGAGTGCATCTCAATTACTTAAAGTTTTTCCTCTGCTCTTTGGGTATTGTTTTTGTGTCATTTTGTATATTTCTGTAACAACTTTTATCGGTATACATGAATTTTGTCCAAACTGGAAACTTATACCTGAACACAAGTTTTAGTCCATGAACATCGTGGCTTTTAAAATGGTTTGTTGTTGTGTACATAGTATATTTTTGTATATCATGATTCATATAAATTGTCTGCATGTTTTCTAAAGACTGGGAATGCATTGTTTGCATAACTTTATAAAAACTGACGTTATGTTTGTTTTGCCAAACCATATAAAAGCTTTACTGGTATGCTGAACCATATATAGCCTTATTCGTGTCCATGCATGTATAGTGTAAACCCCATACTATCAGTATCTTATGTATTTATAAATGGCTATGTCGTGATGTGTTTATGTTGCATTTGATGCTCCCACTGTCTGGATATGAATCAGCAACTTACTTACTACATAAACAAATGATATATTTTTGAAAATGGCATGCATGCCTCACATTTCCTTATTATGTATAATGAGAACATTGCATGCAAGCAACAGGTTGGTACATACCATACCTCATTTCCCACTTTCAAACTTATGATAAGGCTTGGTTTTGTAATAAAACGAAACATAAATAACATATAATTGTCAATCCTAATACCTACGTGGTAGCATACACATATATAATTCTTTATGCATATGTAATAGTTTATGCATGCTGTTGGTGATGCTGTCATATTCACCAACTGTGGAATATAAATGATTCCTTTGTTTTTATTAGTTTATGGATATTTTCATGCACTCCCCCTTTACTTCAAAGCTACTTACATGTATTTATTTACATATTAAAATTTTCTCAGTTTGAACATGAAAACACTCATGCTGCCTTAACACTTATATTTTTTCACTGCATTTGTGGCGTTGTTTTGGGTATGCGAGCAACTTTGCTGGTTTTAACATCCTTAACGGAAAAAAAAGAACAATATGTCTATCCTGTCATTGCCATAAACCATGATTTCCTTTATATATCTCAATCTTGCTTGTGTATCTTTTACATTCTTGCCAGTCATGAAAGCCGATACCCCATTTGTGTGCTAAAAGCTGAGTCTCCATTTGTTTATTTTATGAAGACTAATACTACATGTCCCTTGGCATCATAAAATATTGGGGATTGTCCAATGCAGGTTGAAATTGCGGCCATATATTTTGTTGATTGAAACTTCTGCTATATATTTTGCAACCGGAAATTTATTGGGTATTCCCCTCTGTACTCACTATTGCATGCCATCTGTCTACTGCATTGTGTCAACCCTTTTGGCCAATGCGCACAAACTGCTTGTACCCCGTTGTATAGTTTTTTTTTATTTGAAACCTGTTTGTTGTATACATGCGGGGGTTGATGCATATGTGTATATATATACGATCATATGTGTATATACGTATCATCGGCATACGTGTATACATAAATATACATGCTGTCCGAATACGTTTCGCCCTAAGTTGTTATGCTATTATCTCATGTTCGATATGAGAAGCTAAGGCTGTCCACAGGTGTGTAGACGTGTAGATAAGCAAGCTCTCATGACCACCGATCCCTGAAGATATAACCGATATAAACAGATACCACATTTGATCTTGTCATTGACATAGACAGATACTACATCCTGACTATTTTTGCATGACATATAATTGAAGTTAGGATTAACTACTATATTTCTGTTTCTGTTGAAATTTATTTACTTGAACTATGATTTAATCCTAGCTTGAGTGTTTTATGTTTTGCATGGAACGCTCTCGTGTCTGACTCAAGCAATCACATATTTAAAGATAACAGCTTAGGATTCGAATATTCGACAAAGATGGGGATTCCAAAGGGCGGCGCGCTCCGAAGATTTCAAACCAGTAAATATATTTTTCTTGTATTTAAACTGTGTTTTGATTCCGCTGTATAGAAAAATAAATATTATATTCAAAAATTCTGATTAATATAGAAAAGTTGATTTTGCTGTTCAACACTATGATATTTATTTATTCCTTATTTTCTATGGTGATTCTGTCTTTAAACTATAAGCTAAATAAAAGTCCGTCGATTTTGATGTTTTAAGTTGATTTAATCGTCAATTTGAAGCGGTCAAAAAGGCGGGATGTTACAAGTGGTATATATATATAATATATATATATATATGTATGTATATGAATACACACATATCTAAGCCAATTTATTTCCTTATATTTCAACAATAAAATTCCAATTTATTTAACGTCACTAACGTTATATTTTTAATTTCAACTATTTATATTTCTCAATCAAATTTCATGTCCAATTCAAATATCCAACAATAAATATTTGATACACAACCAACCATTCTAGATTAACATCGAATTCAATCCATACACAAAACAATACATTAAATCTCAAATTTCAAACCTTAGTATTTATAAAAATTGATTATAAATAATTAAATCTTCAATTAATCTCATGTTCCAGTTGTCAAAATTTCTGGGATGTTACACAAGGTTTGTTGGTCCGTTTCCGATTGTTGAGCATGTCGGAAAGCTCTCTTATAGATTGGGCTTACCTGAAAAGATGGAGAGTACGCATAATGAGATACATGAAGCATTTCTGCGGAAGTTTATGCACGACTCGAATGTTGTGGTATCTCCTGGTCAGTTTGAAGATTTAGAGGTCAAGCCTGAAGTTCCTAGGCCTCATAAGCCGCTTCACGTCGTGGGATATGACACGAAACAACTTAGGAGGAAGGTTTTTCAGCTTGTTAAGGTATAATGGAGTTAGGATGATGAAGATTGTACGTGGAAAACTGAAGAGAGTATGAGGTCGACCCATACAGAACTATTTGAATGGTATGTCCTATGTATCGTATCTTACTTATGCCATTGTGTCTTGAGCTATTGGAATTATGCATGCTAAGATAGGATCTTGACTGCATAGATTGTTGATACTAGATTGGACAGTAGATTGAATACCCATGGATGGTAGGCATGCGTAATATTTTTGGTTTGCTCGTGTTTTCTTGGAATTTTGGGGGCATAATTCCTAAAGGGGAGGGGAGAATGTAACGACCCGTACTTTACATATCGTACGATCATAAAAAATTATATTTTATTCTTTGGTTATCGGATCATACTCAAATTTTAATATTTTGGTAATGGGGATGTGAGACATGTCCATGTTTTTTATCAAATCGACTTGCGGCCATTTTACCCCTGAATTTACTGTTTGGGCTATAATTTTTGATAGGAGTCGAATTAGGTGTTGAAATAGTCTCGTTAGATTTGGTGGTTTACAATTTCGTTGAGTGGTCATGTAAAGGATTTGGTTCAGCTGGTTTGAAGAAATCTTTGTTTTAAGTTTCAGCTTCTATTAGGCAGGTAGAATAGCAGCTAAGTTGATTAGTCAGGTCCATTAGACAATGACCTACAGATATAAATAGGGGATTTGGGGATAGAATAAGAGTTTCTCTTGTCATTCTAAACTTTAGGTTGGGCGTCTGTGATTCTTCGATTCAACCTAAAACCCTAATTCTTCATTCTTTTCATATAAATTCACAGTAGATTGCATCTAGAAGATAAATCATCATCAAGAGAAGTTTGATCACATCAAATTGCATCAAATTCGAAGATTTTCAGTGCTACTTATTGGATCTACGTTGAAATGGGGTTTAGGTGCATGATAGATATCTCTCATGTAGAAACTACGGATTGTATATGGGTAAATTAGGATCAAATTCATAAGTAACATAATAAATCACCCTAGATCTGATCACATATGTTAAACTCAGATTTATACGTCTCAAGAAAACCTAATTTGATCTTGTTAACCAAATAACTATTAGATTAATTATGTTTATAATTATATTTAGATCCATATCATGTTACATCTCAAGTTTATGATATGTTTATGCCATAATTGTGATATGTCCATGTTTGTATGATTAGTATTGTATGAGTTGATGCTTGTCTTGATTGAATTAATTGCATTGTTTGAGTTGTTTGTTAGAATTCGTTGTCGCATATCTTAGGACTGAAGAGCAAAGTAAATCAGAGGTTCAAATGATTGGATTCAGATGAAACTTGGCAGAGGCGCTCTAGATGATGAGGGATGGGAGCACCAAAAGTTTCGTCCCAAAATAAGTTAAGTGTATGGAATGATATCGGCCCATATGGATCGGTACCGACCCATATGGATCAGTACCGATCCATCACATTATGATGGACGGCGATGAAATTTTAGTGGATGCATTGTGATGGTAAACTGAGCCTGCCTGCAAAATTTCCAATCATTTGGAGTTGATTCGAGATGGTACAAAGATTGATTTCTCAAGTACATGAATAGACCGGTGGGAGATTTTAATGGATGAACGAAACGATACGAAAATGGACCGGCAGGAAGTACTTGGGAGTGTGGTAGAGTGGTTAAGAAACTTATCCGAAAATGGCTAAGTATATGGACCGTAGTCGATCCATACAGCAGGTTGACGAACGAGGAGCTGGTATTTTGGGGACTTGAGGGCGATGGCTCCTAGGGGCTGCTGATGAAGTTGGATGGAAATGGACTTCGAATAACTGATGTGCAACTCAAAGATGGATGCTGCTTTGATTGTGAACTCGCATTGGAGTGGTCGAAGCCGGATTGATGCGATACTGGTCATGATGTGACACACAATCCAGTATGATGATGGATTGACGAAATTGGAGTCAATCATGAGTGATAATGGAATGGTTCGAGAAATGGATTGAGTCGCAAAGATAAAAGGCTTGACAGATTTGAAACGTCAAGGAATTGTCGGCAATCGAAGTGTTCTAGCAGACTTAAAGCAAGGGTATTATGGGGAAGCCCATTCGGATTATAATGGATAGATCATATACCCTAGGCAATCATGATGGGCCTAGTTGTCTTCATCGATTAAGGAAAACATGCATAATTAAGATGGCATATGGTAGTTTGGCGAGAAACGGTTTTTCCCATTGGTCCTTTTGATCGTTGAAAGCAAGTTCGATTATCGATAGATTCAATGTTGTAATCGGGATAGCTAAAGTATTTAATGATATGGATGTTGTGGTTGATTATGTGTTTTCTTCTCCATTTTCTCTGGGTAGACTATCACCATAAGTTATCGAACAGAAGAGGGATTCTGGTTTTCCTTTCCTATTCTAACAACATGTGATGGATGTTTTTCATGTGTTAACATTTTGATTGCTGAGAAGATCGGATGGTTGATCCGCCTATACTCATATTATCCTTTGTAACTGTTGTTAGTTATTTTATCGCTCACTAAGACTGTTGTCTGACTTAATGTTTTATGTTTCCATCTGATTACCTTGGGTTGTTCATCAATGTTGTTGTTGATGAGCAGACCGAGTAGCAAGTATCAAGTTTGGTATCGTTGAAGTTATGTGATGACGTGCAGGAGGCTGGCGTACTATTACTACCTATATAGTATTAGTTTTCTATTTTTGTTGTACACTGATGGTCATTGATAGTATGAGGGATGTAGTGAGGCATATTATATTTAGAGATTCATGTACTGAGATGTATTGTACTTGAGATTCCATGGTTTTATGAAGATTTGATTTTCTGTTCAGTTATGCTTCACTATTATATCCTGTTGTATTATTTATTATTGTATATTATCCATGCGATGTAAGTCATAAGGCAGGTTTTATTTCGAGTTATTCTTCCTTGATGATCACGCCATATCGGCCTAGCACGTCATACAATGAACCTTTTTCCTTAGTTCGGTGCGGAAGGAATGCAGCGGTCATTACAAAACCCCTATGCACATAAAGTCCCGCCTGCTGCGTGTAAGGAACCCCCAACGCTTTTGAATGCTACTTATACTACTTCTCTATCATCTTGGACTGGAAGCAATGAGAACAAAGCTTCCTTTAAGAGGAACAAGAAAAAAGAGTTGATGGACAGTTTGAGTTGTAGCAATGACTAATGCATTGGTCGAGAGCCACTGAGCTTTGTTGGGCTCTTGGCAATCCAGTGTGTGACTTGATAAAGTGATTTTTTTTTGTCATCAACATCGTGTCTTGTTTGTTTTGTAGGTTTTGAGTATGCAATTTGTCTAATTTATAAGAATAGCGTATATGTTTATATGTCAAAACATCCATGCATGGATGTTCTTTAGTTTTATTGTAGATATGCATGATGTATATGTCATGTCATCCTTGTATTATTATTTAATATAATAAAAGTTTTATGGATCAGTCTAAAAACTGAACGGTCTTGCCAAAATAAAATTATTTTAATGGTTAAATATCTTGGCATACGTTGATCTTTATATATGTAGACATACATAAGTAAGGGCATGTATTATTTGCTTAAATCAAATAAACCAACCAAATCAATTTGTTTAGGTCGATTTGGTAATGACCCAAAAATCTAGTCCAATTTGAGCTGACCAAAAACACAAGTCCAACCCCATATTAAACTGAAAATCAGGAAATTAATAGAAAGAAAACAGAGGGTGAGGAAAGATAAGATAGAAACTTAGAATAGAAGAAGAAGAAGAACACAACATCAGAGTAACACGAATCTCACAGCGGAACGAATAACATATAATATATGTAACATAACTTTGAAATATACATCTATACTTGAATATACATCATTATCAAAGTATAACACTTACAACACAGCAGAAATAACTATAGCTATATAATCCTGAAGCCTCCTGCTCCAAGCTCTTCCAGTATATCTGTAAATCCAGACTACTTGACTGCCCGTACAAATTTAGGCACCCAAGAGTTTAGGGAAACAAACTAATAAACTCCGGGTCAGTCATGCGACTGGTATGAGTAAAACAGTTAAAAACAGTTCGAATAAGTAATCGATATCTCATAAGACCACGCCGTATAACGGAATGAGTTTTTCCCTTATGAGAATCCAAAATATCTTTATATCAAAAACCTTTTGATATTATAATAATGTCTATCAACCACAATATAATAATCATCTAGTAGAAACGCTTTCATCTCACGTTCTACATATATAGTATACGATCAAAACAGCAAGCACGTATTGGGTAATGGATTTCCAACTATGACAAGGTATGGAACCACCTTTCGCTAGTGTACCTCTAGAAAGGAATACACTGGGTTCAACAAGAACATCTTGCAACCCGGCCACACATGACCGACCACTCATTTCGCTTGAGTGTATCGGATGTATATCACCAACGGTTGGGATCAGCAACCATTTCCCGAATGGGACAACATCAACAATAGATTTTTAAAAGTAAATGAAACTCTAGATCAGGTGATTATACACCCTACTTCGGTGCGACCGACTTAGCCATGCTACCTGCCCGATTTCTGTCATTTACCGGATGTGAGGCTAGAAGCTACACTTTATCATCACACCAGATTCACTTTGAATGCCACATCGTCAAATCCATCAAACCACCGATTGACGTCCTCATCCATACATTATGTGTTAGCTAAAAGAAGTTTCCTTCTCCGCTTCCACTCTTGGTACGGTTGGAGAAATCAATATACGTGATCATCTGGAAATACTCTGTCAGACATCCGTCCATACAAGTCATCCAGGAACAGGATGAACTGAAGGCACTATTCTGTAAACAGGATAGCCCTTGCATAACTCCGTCTTCAATTTCCTTTGGCATATATGATTCGCAATGCTTATGCCAATACAGAGTGGTTCTTTGGATAATAATCCAACCAGTCTCTCCATATTAACAACGTTAAAATGGTCAAAACTTCGATAGTCTGTGATTTAACTATCGAAGAAAAACAGGTGTGCAAACAACGATATTATTTCCAAATGGAAATTTATATTGATCAAACATCATTCAACGTTTATCTCTTTATTTCATTAATTTACTTATCTCCTGTTTCCCTATATTCAATATTTCTTATTTTCTAAATTTGGAAAATATACGTTATTAATAATGGAAAACATTTCCATTTCTTGTTTTCTTTATTAGAAAACATTTCTGGTTTCTTATTTGGAAAACATTTCCAAAGTTTCTTCATTGGACTTAGATAGATGTTTAAACAAACAATCGCGATGCCAACTCAAACCATTTCCTTTAATTACTAAATTCACTTAACCATCCTTTACTATCGAACCTTAACCATTCCTTAGTTAAAAATGAAGTCAATCAAGTTGGAGTAATACTACCTCTCAGACCTTAACTGAACAACGTTTCTAACCTTGAAATAGACAAAGTTCACCCTTCTAATTCTTTAACAAACTTCCTTACGTAACTCTCTTTCAAATCTTTTTTATTCGATAATTCTTTCCTTCGATAAGGTATATTCGATAACTCTATTCAATTTATTCTATTCACTTAACTCTTTTGATTTAACTCTATTCACTTAACTCCTATCGAATAAACTATATTCGATAACTATTTTAATTCTATTTGAATAAACTATATATTCGATTAACTCCTTTATTCTATTTGAATAAACTATATTCGATTAACTCCTTTTACTATTCGAATAAACTATATTCGATTAACTCCTTTTACTTTCTATTCGAATAAATTATATTCGATTAACTCATTTTACTATTTGAATAAACTATATTCGATTAACTCCTTTTACTTTCTATTCGAATAAACTATATTCGATTAACATATTTGCTTTAACTCAAATCGATTAAACTAACATCGATTAACTCCTTTTAACTCGATCAAACTAACATCGATTAACTTCTTTTAACTGGATTAAACTAACATCGATTAACTCCTTTTAACTCGATTAAACTATTCATTTATATAGATTTACTTCTAGTAACAGTTCTTCACTTTACAAATGATTTCCCTTTTTTAATTCTATTTGTTTTATCAACATTTTTCCTTTTTTAAAACTCTATTCATTTTATAAACATTTCCCCTTTTATTTACTTTCGAAATATTTCCTTTTTATAAAATCTATTGACTTTATAAAATCCCTTTTTATTTCAATATACATTGAAATAATTCTTTTTACATCCCAGAGTTTTTTATGAAATTTAAAATATCGAATAACAGTGGTCAACATCATTCTAACACACATAATCCATAACAGATTATATAACACATCATATATCACAATATATGAATCACAGTAAAATAAATGTTGAGGAATCCAGTTGGATTCCTCCAACCTGTTTCCCTGCATCACAGATGTTAAACAATATAGATAACATCACTTTTAGTTCCATATGATATATTCTGTTAAACAGAATTAATATAGAAATTCAACTAACTGACTAGCAGTTCAATCAATCGGTCAACACACAGTCAATCAGTCAATATTTAACAGTTCTAAAAATACAACATGAAATTATAAACTGTTCAGAGTTAGTGAGATTTACTCACATTGGACGATCATTGTTAATAACGATAACCATCGCTCGATTTGATTCGGACGGATAATTTATTTTGCCATAAATTGTAACAGACTCCAATTGACTCGCGGTCAGTTCCAATGTGTAGTGCCCATCCATATGATCCTGTCGGATCTTGTTTTGTCCAATTCCGACACGGTATGGATAAGGTATAAGTTTCACAAGTTTATATACATAAACAATTTAATTTAAACTTAATTTAAATTCTTATATGGGCTATTACCCATTTCCATGTCCTGGCCCACTTGATTAAATTTCCCACTGAAGCCCGCTATCCCTTCTTCCATCGTGGAAAAACAACCACCATGCTCTAGATTAGAACACGGCATCCTCCTTCTCCATTAAGACGAGCTCCACCATACACAGTTTGCACCACAGGTGCTCCGTTCTTCAGCACATCGACCCCGAACACCAAATCACATAGCTTCATTGTTCTAGACTTGCGAAGAAAACCCACTGCCTTTATCACCGATAACCACACCACATTTGATCATCAACTTCCCATCAAACACCACCACCAATTGCGCCTGAACCTCCTCATCCTTTGAACCCAATCATCAACATCAAAAAGTTCACTGCAGCTGCCACTCCAGTTAACCGGAGTGTGATCCGAACCCTTCAAGCGCTGCGCCTCATTGCTGCCATCCCCCACCAGTAACAATTCGACCCCTAGTGCCGCCAATCTCCGGCAAAGCACCACGAACCGATCGACCTTCGAAGCTAAGATCTGGCGCCTCCGATGATCGTACTTCGATCTCTACCGCTCAGTTGAATGCCCTCACAAAGTCGAGAAAATCGTAGCTGAAAGCTATTTAAATTGTTGAATGAATCATGAGATCGGTGAGGAGGAAGGCTGAGAGAGCGTTTCCTTTTATAGTGAAGGTTTGGCATAAAAATATAATATTATATTTTGTTAAAACTTAACCGTGAAGTCTTGTGTAAAAACAACCTCATACAATATCTGTTTTTGACAAACTAAGCTAATCCTAGCATAGAAAAATATTCCGGGTCCAATGGGACAGGTTCCGTCGAATTCCGACACCGTTTGCGAAAATCCCGTAGAAAATACCGATGAAAAACACCGAGCATTAATTCATTAAAATTACAAAAAAAAATCATAAAAATATGAGGCCTTGACGTTTCACTAGACCTCTTCCTAAGGTTTCGTATAAAACTTGTTTCATTGAATTTTGAGTTCGTTTGACCAGTTAACCATTTAGTTTAGTTTGTTTTAAGTTAAAAACATAGCATACCCTACTATGAAATATTCTGTTCACGTAGTGACTGTTATGGACAGAAACAAAATTACCATTGAAATGAGTGATGTGCTCTGGTCCCAAAAATGTAATAATACCGGTAGATGAACTCATATTGCGAAACCCCGAAATGTCGATATAGGGTGCCAAATACTCCAAATAAAAAGTTGCTTATTTAATTAATTAAAAATTTCAGTAAAATTCTAAAAATTAAATTATCACTACTTCCCAAAAGAACCTTGTCTAAATTCAAACCCGATCTCTAGTTATATCGAATAAACCATTACGGTCGGTAAATGATTCTATAACGACTATTTTAAAATTTGATTTGGACATATCTCAAAATCTACACAATGAATCCTGATTTTTCACTTCCACTAGAAAGAGATACTCCACCAGCTCCACACGTTTCTTGTTTCATAGAAATCCGATTTAAAATGAACCATGTGCATTCAGTTGAAGTTCAAATCGCCAATTTACGAACTACAGCGCCATTTCGAGCTCGAATTATAATTATAATATAATTATACGTTCAAACTTCGTTTATATAATATGTTCGTTATCGAAATTCAATTCTAAACCGAATTATATATCACAGATGATCCAGTTCACACCATATCGTCATTTCAGCCCATTTTGATTATTTCAGAATTAAATATATTATTTAATTTATTATTTTAATTAAATATTCACCATTATTTAATTAATCCACCATTTATAAAATTAAATAAATTAATTGTAATACCTCTGCCAATGCGGGTCATTACAATCTTTTCCACTTAAAATAATTTCGTCCTCGAAATTGCTAAGGTTGAGAACGACCCTATCGACTGGTTAGAACATATTTGTTCACTTCTAAACTTCAGTTTGAACTGAACCAAATTAATTTCAATTAAATATTGATTAATTTTTTACCAACGAAAATTTTCAAAAATCCTGAAAATTTTCTAACACCTTAACTTTTCGAAAAATTTCGCCAGCACCTCCTTTGTACTGGTCAATACGTCAAACTCCAACTCGCCTCTCTGGGCCATCTCTATCCCAAAAGAAAATCAAATAGCCAAGCGGCTTGCCAATTTGGCTCATAAATCTTATATCCAATAGAAATATCAACTTGTACCTTTTGTCGGCATATCATTATATCCATTCCACCTGTTATCAATTCAGTAGATACAAGGGTCATCCCAAGCAAATCCCAATCTGCTTTTATCCACGACACAACCATTCGCTTATATCTGAGCCAAATATCTTTTCAACTCGAATTTCTTCTCGATTCCCAACTCTTAACTTGATTATCACATTACACTTCAAATTTGAATCTTCCAATCCAATTGGTCTTGATATCATTCTAATTCAATCTCAGTTACCACTTTACTGGCTTTACTTTAATTCAATTTTGCTTTCACAAATTTCTGTTAAATTTGTTTTTAATTCAAACAGTCTTTCCCTGGGAGTTTTTAACAGTTTACTCTTTTCAAAAATCAAATTTTCCTTTTGAACATGTCACTGAGCCCTTAATTAATATTCCATTAGTTAAATCACTTCTCTATTTCTTTATCAATATTTGTTAACCAAATATTTTCAATAATCATATTGGCCTTTTATGTTATTTGGAAAACATTTCCGAATATCGCCTTCCTTTATTTTCTAAACTTTAGAAAATATATGCTATTTATAACCGGAAAATATTCCAATTACATATCTCTTTTCCGATCTCGTTTATTTCTATACTTAGGAAATATTCTTTATTATATTTCCAAGCTTACATTTATTTGGGTTAAAATGGATGTTGTGTAAAACATTGTTACGACAACCCAAATACTATATTCAACTAACTCTTATTCAACATTGATCATCGAGCCTGAAATCTTACTATTTATTTGTTAATAATGAAATCGATCAAGTTGGGGTATAACTACCTATCAGACCTTGACTGAATAACATTTATAACGTCAAAACAGATATGACTACTTACTCGAATAATCAATACCATACAACTTCTTCTTCACTTTTAAACATGTATACGCTTCCTCTTTCTATTCCTACAAGATTTTATTCTTAATCTTCCCTTTTTATTTTACTATTCTATTTCTAAGTTCGTTTCCTTATCGGCTTCTATATATATATATATATCGATACGTTGATTTCTAACTATCAAATTATCTTAAAAATATTCTAACTCCTTAAATTCCCGGAAATATTCGCCATAACCTCCTTTGTACTAGAAGCATCGGGATATTTCAAATAGCCTCCCATGGCCCTCACCAATCCAAAAGAAAAAGAAAAAGCCAAGCGGCTAGCCGATACGGCGCATAAAATCTCATATATGAATTAAATACATACCTTTTCGTCGAGCATTCTATTTATATACCTTCATACCTTATCCATACCTATCTCATGTATATTTATACTTGCCCAATTTATTTTAACTATACCTGATCGTTTTAACACAATTCATTAATAAATTTGTTAATTAACTCTTTAGTCTATTTCACTTTTATATTTGAACATGACACATTCAAATATATTTTAACTTGCTTATTAACTAATTCGAATCCAAATTTCAAACCTAAGTTCTATATTCGATTTCGAATATCCATTTACAAATCCAATTCGCCTTTCAGAGTTCAACTTCAAATTCAAAACTCGATTAACTAATTCCTCTTCGACTTAGTTAATTCTATTCAATTTCTATTCAAATTTTATACCACTTCTATTATTCAAATCTATATATCAAATTCTATTATTCAAATTCTATATATTCAAATTTTATAGTTTAAATTCCATTTGAATTCTATATTCAAATTCCATTTGAATTTCTATATTCAAATCCCCTTTGAATTTCTATATTCAAATCCTATTATTACTCTATATGAATTCTATATTCAATTTTTCATTATTTAAATCTTCTTTATTCAAATCTCATTTGAATTTCTATATTCAAATCCCCTTTGAATTTTCTATATTCAAATCCCCTTTGATTTTTCTATATTCAAATCCCCTTTGAATTTTCTAATTTAAATTCTTTGTTTGAACTTCCTTTATTCAAATTCCTTTAAATAAGTCTCGATTTCAATTCCTTTTGAAATCGATATTTCTACCTTTGGAAAATAGATTTCCCTTTCAATTTCACACTTGTGTTTTTATTTCTGAATTATCCAATGATAATTCTTCACTTCATTTATAAACTTCGTTTATAAAAGAACTATTTATAAACTTTGTTTATAAAGGAACTTCTCGTTTTATTTCTTTTAAACAAGTTAATATTTCAAATCTATTTAAAAATTCAAATTCTATATTTTAAATCCCATTTTGAAATTCAACACAACTTGTCTTTCCCAAAACAAATTCAAAACAGTATCTCTGGTAGTAATTCGTCACTTACAACTCGAAAATGAATACTGATGATGCAGCTGTCATCATCAGAATCTATTTTCCAGCGATCGAAGTGAGTTCAATACTATAAAACCATTTCTAAACATTTCAACCTTAAAATTCATTTCAAAATATAATTCACACTGTTTGTAAAACAATTTAAAATCCCCCAGGATCTTAAATTTTCCTTATTTTTAATCCAAATTCATTTACAAACACTTATCCAATTTTCCAGAGTTTTAATTAAATTCCTGGTTTAAATTTCAGATTTAACACATCTGATTTCACGTATTTCACTTATATGAATTCTGATTGGTTATTTACATAACCATTTAATTTATAATCTTACTCGATTATAAACAACCAATATATCCAACATATTATAATTTTGATATATATATCTTCTCTATATAAACAACTCAACCAATGGATCTCCACAATATAAAACAAATTTTTATATCAATAACAAATACGTTCACTCGTATATATACACTCAACTGAATCTAGGGTATTACTAACCCTATCTCTACTGAGTCACGCCACAGAGCCAAGGTAATTCTTAACTTAAGTTCTGATACCAACTGTAATGACCCAAAAATCCGGTCTAATTTGAGCTTATCGAAAACACAAGTCCAACCCCAAATTAAACTGAAAATCAGGAAATTAATAGAAATAAAACAGAGGGTAAGGAAAGATAAGATAGAAACTTAGAATAGAAGAAGAAGAAGAAGAAGAACACAACATCAGAGTAACACGAATCTCACAGCGGAATGAATAACATATAATATATGTAACATAACTTTGAAATATACATCTGTACTTGAATATACATCATTATCAAAGTATAACACATACAACACAGCGGAAATAACTATAGCTATATAATCCTGAAGCCTCCTGCTCCAAGCTCTTCCAGTATATCTGTAATCCCGACTACTTGATTGCCCGTACAAATTTAGGCACCCAAGAGTTTAGGGAAACAAACAAATAAACTCCGGGTCAGTCATGGGACTGGTATGAGTAAAAGAGTTAAAATCAGTTCGAACAAGTAATCGATATCTCATAAGACCACGCCGTATAACGGAACGGGTTTTTCCTTTATGAGAAACCAAAATATCTTTATATCAAAAACCTTTTGATATTATAATAATGTCTATCAACCACAATATAATAATCATCTAGTAGAAACGCTTTCATCTCACGTTGTACATATATAGTATACGATCAAAACCGCATGCACGTATTGGGTAATGGATTTCCAACTATGACAAGGTATGGAACCACCTTTCGCTAGTGTACCTCTAGAAAGGAATACACTGGGTTCAACAAGAACATCTTGCAACCCGGCCACACATGACTGACCACTCATTTCGCTTGAGTGTATCGAATGTATATCACCAACGGTTGGGATCAGCAACCGTTTCCCGAATGGGACAGCATCAACAATAGATTTTTAGAAGTAAATGAAACTCTAGATCAGGTGATTATACACCCTACTTCGGTGCGACCGACTTAGCCATGCTACCTGCCCGATTTCTGTCATTTACCGGATGTGCGGCTAGAAGCTACGCTTTATCATCACACCAGATTCACTTTGAATGCCACATCGTCAAATCCATCAAATCACCGATTGACGCCCTCATCCAAACATTATGTATTAGCTACAAGAAGTTTCCTTCTCCGCTTCCACTCTTGGTACGGTTGGAGAAATCAATATACGTGATCATCTGGAAATACTCTGTCAGACATCCGTCCATACAAGTCATCCATGAACAGGATGAACCGAAGGCACTATTCTGTAAACAGGATAGCCCTTGCATAACTCCGTCTTCAATTTCCTTTGGCATATATGATTTGCAATGCTTATGCCAATACATAGTGGTTCTTTGGATAATAATCCAACCGGTCCCTCCATATTAACAACGTTAAAATGGTAAAAACTTCGATAGTATGTGATTTAACTATCGAAGAAAAACAGGTGTGCAAACAACGCTATTATTTCCAAATGGAAGTTTATATCGATCAAACATCATTAAACATTTATCTCTTTATTTCATTAATTTACTTATCTCCTGTTTCCCTATATTCAATATTTCTTATTTTCTAAATTTGGAAAATATACGTTATTAACAATGGAAAACATTTCCATTTCTTGTTTTCTTTATTAGAAAACATTTCTAGTTTCTTATTTGGAAAACATTTCCAAAGCTTCTTCATTGGACTTAGAAAGATGTTTAAACAAACCATCGCGATGCCAACTCAAACCATTTCATTTAATTACTAAATTCACTTAACCATCCTTTACTATCGAACCTTAACCATTCCTTAGTTAAAAATGAAGTCAATCAAGTTGGAGTAATACTACCTCTCAGACCTTAACTGAACAACGTTTCTAACCTTGAAATAGACAAAGTTCACCCTTCTAATTCTTTAACAAACTTCCTTACGTAACTCTCTTTCAAATCTTTTTTATTCGATAATTCTTTCCTTCGATAAGGTATATTCGATAACTCTATTCAATTTATTCTATTCACTTTACTCTTTTGATTTAGCTTTAACTCTATTCACTTAACTCCTATCGAATAAACTATATTCGATAACACTTTTAATTCTATTTGAATAAACTATATTCGATTAACTCCTTCTACTATTCGAATAAACTGTATTCGATTAACTCCTTCTACTATTCGAATAAACTATATTCGATTAACTCCTTTTACTTTCTACCTTTTACTTTCTATTCGAATAAACTATATTCGATTAACTCATTTTACTATTCGAATAAACTATATTCGATTAACTCCTTTTACTTTCTATTCGATTAAGCTATATTCGATTAACTAATTTGCTTTAATTCAAATTGATTAAACTAACATCGATTAACTCCTTTTAACTCGATTAACTCCTTTTAACTGGATTAAACTAACATCGATTAACTCCTTTTAACTCGATTAAACTATTCATTTATAAAGATTTACTTTTAGTAACGGTTCTTCACTTTATAAATGATTTCCCTTTTTTAGTTCTATTCATTTTATCAACATTTTTCCCTTTTATAAAACTCTATTCATTTTATAAACATTTCCCCTTTTATTTACTTTCGAAATATTTCCTTTTTATAAAATCTATTGACTTTATAAAATCCCTTTTTATTTCAATATACATTGAAATAATTCTTTTTACATCCCAGGGTCTTTTATGATATTTAAAATATCGAATAACAATGATCAACATCATTCTAACACACATAATCCATAACAGATTATATAACACATCATATATCACAATATATGAATCACATTAAATAAATGTGGAGGAATCCAGTTGGATTCCTCCAACCTGTTTCCCTGCATCACAGATGTTAAACAATATAGGTAACATTACTTTTAGTTCCATATGATATATTCTGTTAAACAGAATTAATATAGAAATTCAACTAACTGACTAGCAGTTCAATCAATCGGTCAACACACAGTCAATCAGTCAATATTTAACAGTTCTAAAAATACAACATGAAATTATAAACTGTTCAGAGTTAGTGAGATTTACTCACATTGGACGATCATTGTTAATAACGATAACCATCGCTTGATTTGATTCGAACGGATAATTTATTTTGCCATAAATTGTAACGGACTCCAATTGACTCGCGGTCAGTTCCAGGGTGTAGTGCCCGTCCATACGATCCTATCGGATCCTGTTTTGTCCAATTCCGACACCGTATGGATAAGGTATAAGTTTCACAAGTTTATATACGTAAATAATTTAATTTAAACTTAATTTAAATTCTTATATGGGCTTTTACCCATTTCCATGTCCCGGCCCACTTGATTAAATTTCCCACTGAAGCCCGCTATCCCTTCTTCCATCGTGGAAAAACAACCACCACACTCTAGATTAGAACACGGTATCCTCCTCCTCCATTACACCGACCTCCACCATACACATTTTGCACCACAGCTGCTCCGTTCTTCTGCACATCGACCCCGAACACCAAATCACGTAACTTCATCGTTCCAGACTTGCGAAGAAAACCCACTGCCCTTATCACCGATAACCGCACCATATTTGATCATCAGCTTCCCATCAAACACCACCGCCACTTGCACCTGAACCTCCTCATCCTTTGAACCCAATCATCAACATCAAAAAGTTCACCGCAGCTGCCACTCCGGTTAACCGAAGTGTGATCTGAACCCTTCAAGCGCTGCGCCTCACTGCTGCCATCCCCCACCGGTAACAATTCGACCCCTAGTGCCGCCAATCTCCAGCAAAGCACCACGAACCGATCGACCTTTGAAGCTATGATCTGGTGTCTCCGATGATCATACTTCGATCTCCACCGCTCAGTTGAATGCCCTCACAAAGTCGAGAAATTCATAGCTGAAAGCTATTTGAATTGTTGAATGAATCATGAGATCAGTGAGGAGGAAGATACGTTATTTCCTGATCGTCCATTTTTATTAGATGGAGGCGCAGATTCGTTTACTGATTTAGAGTTAGGTTTAGGCTGAGAGAACGTTTCCTTTTATAGTGAAGGTTTGGCATAAAAATATAATATTATATTTTGTTAAAACTTAACCGTGAAGTCTTGTGTAAAAACTACCTCATACAATATATGTTTTTGACAAACTAAGCTAATCCTAGCATGGAAAAATATTCCGGATCCAATGGGACAGGTTCCGTCGAATTCCGACACCATTTGCGAAAATCCATTAGAAAAAATCGATTAAAAACACCGAGCATTAATTCATTAAAATTACAGAAAAAATCATAAAAATATGAGGCCTTGACGTTTCACTAGACCTCTTCCTAAGGTTTCGTATGAAACTTGTTTCGTTGAATTTTGAGTTCGTTTGACTAGTTAACCATTTAGTTTAGTTTGTTTTAGCGTACCCTACTATGAAATATTCTGTTCATGCAGGGACTGTTATGGAAAGAAACAAAAATACCATTGAAATGAGTGATGTGCTCTGGTCCTAAAAATGTAATAATACCGGTAGATGAACTCATATTGTGAAACCCCGAAATGTCGATATAGGGTGCCAAATACTCCAAATAAAAAGTTGCTTATTTAATTAATTAAAAATTTCAGTAAAATTCTAAAAATTAAATTATCACTACTTCCCAAAAGAACCTTGTCTAAATTCAAACCCGATCTCTAGTTATATCGAATAAACCGTTACGGTCGGTAATTGATTCTATAGCGACTATTTTAAAATTTGATTTGGACATATCTCAAAATCTACACAACGAAATCCTGATTTTTCTCTTCCACTAGAAAGATATACTCTACCAGCTCCACACGTTTCTTGTTTCACAGAAATCCGATTTAAAACGAACGCTATACATTCAGTTGAAGTTCAAATCGCCAATTTACGAACTACAGCGCCATTTCGAGCTCGAATTATAATTATAATACAATTATACGTTCAAACTTCGTTTATATAATATATTCGTTATCGAAATTCAATTCTAAATTGAATTATGTATCACAGATGATCCAGTTCACACCATATCGTCATTTCAGCCCATTCTGATGATTTCAGAATTAAATATATTATTTAATTTATTATTTTAATTAAATATTCACCATTATTTAATTAAACCACCATTTATAAAATTAAATAAATTAATTATAATACCTCTGCCAATGCGGGTCATTACAGATTTGGTTTGGTTTTGAAACTAAATTGGTTTTTAATCAACCCATTAAAATTTAGTTTGGTTATTGTTTCAACCAGATTAATCAAATTTCTACTGTATTTTTAAAATTGTCAATGTTATAGTAAAAATTTTAGATTATTAAGTGATCCAAATAAATTTTATTTATTACATATGTACTGAAATTACTTCTGGAAGCATAAGAATTAGAAATAAGAATATTTTAATCTATATTTATGTTTTATTTCAAATTATAATTAATTTTCAAAGCATAAAGTGGAAAATATTTTTATTTAATTAGATTGGATAACCAAACGAACCAACCAATTTTAGTCAGTATGGTTTTCGTTTTTATTAGTTTTAGTTTATTTAACAATTTTCATTAACAAAATGCTCACACATATGCATATTTATGTACTGGGGAATTCGTACATAAGTTATACCTATTCCACTTTCTGCATATAGTTCTTTTATCTTTTTAGCTTTTGAAGATAACATCTCTACACTGAATCTAGTTAACAATGAAGCTAGTTGAAAACATCTTTTTTAGGTGTTTTATGCCTATACCAAAATGGATACTGGAACTAAAAACAAAACAAATATATACAAGCCTATGGTAAAAGAAATACGTAGACAATGAATTAAAATAATAAAGTAGTGAAAGCTTACAACGAGGTTAATACATACAGAACGAATGACTAGCGGATGTTTGTTGAACTCACCGTATGGAGCAGCAACAAAGAAAGGAACCTCATCAATAGTGTAATAGAAACACATATATATGCACTATTGTTTAACTTGTGCTAAGACATTGTAAATACGAGTTTTTTAGTGGGCTAGTTTATATTTATTTATATGTTCATGTATGAAATTTTAATAATTATCTAAGGTTATTTGTGTAACGACCCGCTTTTTTGACTGTTTCAAGTCGCTAATTAAACCAACTCAAAACTTTCTCAAAGACATATTGTTGGGGGTATTTCGTAATAACCCTTGTTTTTTAGCCATTTAAATAATTGAATTTAACAATATTTTAATTCTGATTTTGATTAGTATTTAAATTTTGAATGACTTGATTGTGAAAATGTATGATATGAATTCAATATAACTGATTAAGGAATGAGTTTCAACTTGTTATAAAAAAATTGATTGATAAAGAAAAATTGAATTCTATCAAATTTGGATAATAATAATTTTTGAATTCAATTAAAAATAATTATTTTAAAAATTAGAAATTATATTGGACTATTAAGACTTAATTGAATTTAGTTACTTTAAATTAAAATGTAATGATTAATTGTGAAATTTTATCATGTAAACTTAATCTAAATTGATTAAATAATGAATTTTTGCTAATTGTAACAAAATTAATTGGCTTTGTTTGTAAATAAAATTATGATTTGGTTTGTATTCACAATTATCAAAACTTGAATTCAATATTAAACCATTAGGAAGAATTTGATTTAAATTCACTTATAATTGTAATTCAAATTGAATTTTACAGAAAAAAATTGAAATTTAATGTAAATAAAGAATTTATTTAGTGAATAATGTTTGGAATGGAATTAAGTCAAAAATAAAGGATTGAATGCCTTATTCACTTAATAAACCTTGAAATTCAATAGCTATAAATAATGATAAGTCTAACCTAATTCTTTGCTTAAACCTAATGATTGTTTCTCTTGTAGAGAAACCTAAATAATTCACCATTTTTCTGAGCTAATCTAATGGTTCCTCCTCCTCCAAAAAAAAACAATTCGAATAAAAATCATAAAATGGTAAACTTATTCGTTGAGTTTCCAGGGACAATATCAACATACAGGCGAGTTATAAAATGGTCGGATCTAGTTTTCAGGTGGTCGACAGTTTTAAAGTGAAGTGTATTTATAATAGGGTTTGGATCCATGAGGTATATAGAGATTTAATCATGAATTAAATATTGTATTCGGATCTATGGTGAAAATTAACGTCGCGTGGCAGAATTTGAAGGGTATTGGTGAAAAAAATTATCGCACTTTTTTTATGCAGCGTGTTAAAGGCGACATGGGTCGAGTTTGACGGGGGCGATGCGTGCTTAACATGGTGATGGTTATCGGGACGTGGAAGGTGAGAGAAGAAGATTGGTGGTGGTTTCATAAATTTCGGTGATAAAATGAGGAAGTTTTCGTTGACAAATGATTCGGCTATGGTGGTTTCCTCCTGTAGGTTGCGGTTTCAAATGTGATTTTGGAGAAGAAGAAACTGATAGTGGGTGATGACGTGGCATTCTATATGGGTGAGAATTATTTTCTTTGTTTTGTTTATATATTGAAATTCCAGTGCGTTTACGTTAATAACTTTTGTGTGCGAACTCAGATTCGCGCATCGTTTTCTCCATTGGGATCGTATCGAAATTTTGGACGTCATGGAGTTGGTTTGGCTAGATTTGGATACCGTTCAATTTTGGACCTATTCTAGGAGTTCAAACGCGTTCAAAATCAAAGGTGAGTGATTAAACCCACTCATGCTTAACTAAAATAATCAATTGTTAGTTAAATTAAAATCATGATATGACATGATTATATTGATTATTATTTGATAGTTAACATTTCATATTCATGTAAACCAGCATCCATAATGTAATTTAATTTGACTGTTAGTTTAAATTTTTAGTTAAGTTAAAGTTTGACATTTAATTGTTAGTTTAAAACCCGACATCTAATAACTTGTAAATTTATACGATATTGAATTGTTTGGATGTGTTGATTTGATAGATGACTTGGATTGGTATATTTGACATGTTGATGTTCAATGGTGTGAATTTACCCATTATTCACATTTTTTTATATGACCATTGTTTGAGTTGATTAATCCCAATCATTTACCCTAGATGTTACGGGCATCGAATAAACCCGGGATTAATCATTAAAATGAATTAAGAACGTAAGTTGAAATGTTATATACATATAACACCTGATTTGGAATTAAATGAGATATATCCTTTCCCAAAATACTAAAATTAAATACTAAGCATTACTTGGCCATAGGATAGAAAATTTTATAAGGACAACAATTGGCTAAATAAAAATTATTTTAACCATGAGTATTGAAATATTGTTTAAACAATATGGACGATGTTTCATAAATTGATTTCC
Organism: Allium sativum; assembly: GCA_030737875.1. Lineage (NCBI taxonomy): Eukaryota > Viridiplantae > Streptophyta > Magnoliopsida > Asparagales > Amaryllidaceae > Allium > Allium sativum. Next base: position 664,597,488 of record CM060919.1, read on the forward strand.
TTTTAACTTAAATGTTGGATTTTGAAATACAAAAGCTAAAGGAAATTATTTGATGTTGGAAAATGAAGTTAAATTGAAATTTAATTTAATATGAGTCGAATTTATTGAAATTGAATTGTTTATCCATCCTTGAAATTTACTTTAAATTAACTTGGTTGAAAGTAATAGCTGAATTTTAAACTCGAGATTTTATAAATTGAAGCAATTCAGAATGAGAATTATGATTGAAATTTCAAATATATGAATTGATTTTATTAAATCGAATTTAATTTAAAATGGAAGTTGAATTGAATTGAAATACGAAGTTGAGTTGGTATAATTTGAAACACGACTTCAATTTTAATTGAAATTTGGAAGAAACGATTCTAAATCCAACTATATTATTTGAAACCATTTTTATAAATTATTTTAGCAGATAACTATTTTATTTTACAAACTATTTTAATTAACAACTATTTTTAATTTATATATACTAATTATCTTTAATAATTTTTTTTAATAATCAACTATTTTTTATAAAATACTTTAATATTTTAACTATAGATTTTACTAAATTTTGATAATTCTATTTTATATATAAACTATTTATTTTTAGACTTTTTCAAATATATATACCTAAACTATTTTATAGACCTTTTAACTATTTAATATTCAAATTATTTTAAGATTTGAATTGTTTCATGATGCTGAGTTCTATTTAAATAGAATTTTAATCTAGAAGTATATTCAAATTTTGGATATAAATGATTTGGAAACAAAAATATGATATATCGATATGAAGTATGAATCGTTTGAAATGTATAAATCCGACCATTATGAAAAATGTAAATGTTTGGTTGTTAAAGAGAACGAAATCGGATATCGTCATACTCTCTGCCAATACCGAAAACCACTTTAACAACGGTGTACGTGGTAGATGAATCCAGAATGAAGTAGGTTGGTTTGACGAACACTACTGGAATGAAGTAAGAGAACGATGATGGATACCCTTGATCTTTGGGTCATAATTGAAATGACTAAAACATGAGCCATGGTTGGGCCAATGGATGGTCACACCTTCGATCGGACACACAACTTTGATACCATATCTATTACTTTCTGATTTGATTGGTGGCCACCCACGATTTTCGGAGTGTTGTTCGAGGTGGGCGGTAGTAGCTATTATGCATTACCACCAGCCCGGTCCTGCAATGCAGTAGAATCCTGCAGTTGGGTATTCCTCAGTGCCTTGTTATATTATCCCGATCGCGTCCACTACGATTTTATTTTGCGTTGTACCTATGGAGTGCTTCTTGATAGCCTACCGGTTTGGTGGAGTTTACAGTATTGTATAGACTACAATGTTTATAAACGGGTGAAAATTAGGCATACATTCCTAAAACCAAACTTAATTAGGCTCACATCCCTCCCTACTTTTCCATTCAAACCCGCACGTTGTTTTCAAAACTTCCTCCTTCTACGTGTTTTCTTCTAAAAAAAAAAGGCGCTGGCACATTGAAAAAAATAATTCTAAATCTGGAAATGTTCCCAGAAGTATTCGCAAACAAAAAAAAGTTGTATACATGTATGGAACTATTGCCAATAGTTGCACACATGTATGAAAATATCTAAATACACATGCACTAAAATGTGCACCCCTACTGAATATTTGAATACAAGCATGGGATTATTCAGAAATAACTTCGTACTTGTATGCACTGTTTCAAATCTTGCAAATATAGCCTGAGATCTCCTCCGAGATCTCATTTTAGGCTCCTTCTGAAACGAAACAACAAATATCACTCTAAATCTCCCTTCAAATATATCTCCAGAGATATTGCAATATCGAACGATATATCAACCGAGACGAAATACTGGAATATCGTCCGAGATCTCAGTTTTTTTGGTTAAAATTTAAATTTGTGCCTGAACTAGAACTATAATAAAAAAAAATTCAAATCTAGCCATATCAATCTTTTGTTATTTTACATTTTGCATGTTAAATGACTATATTGTATGTTCACATATGTTTTACAATGCTTATGATTTTCATATTCATCTTTTTACATACATTTTACTTATGAAATTATGTATTTTATGGTCTATTTATGCTTTGGATCCTTTTTATGTTTCCTGTCTAACAATATTCCTGTTTTAAAAATATTAGATTTGGAGTATGATTGATCTTTCGCAAAATAAAGAATAATAAAGTTATTAGCATTTTAAGTTTAAGTTACTATGTTTTTGATAGCATTCATAAAAATCTTTTTATTAAAATATCATTTTTAACATAACATATACCCCGAGATTGTTCCGATTTGAAATTTCAGACCCGAGATGAAAATCCGAGACGAACTCCCGGGTTAGACTCTTCTTGTCCGAGATCTCCTCCGATACGAGACCGAGTCTATAAAATCCTTGAGACAAAATGCAACCGATATCCGAGATTTAAAACCTTTCTTGTATGCAAGAATGTCTTGCAGAATTGAGGCATGGAAATATTTGCATACTTATATATAGTTTTTTGTGTATAACTGCATGCAAATATGCAAATACTTGTTGTTGTATGATTTACATGCTGAAATTGAATTGTTGCATCAGAAGATGCATGTATTTCTTGAAATATGCATACATGTATGCATGTATATGCAGTTTTGATGCAGAAACTGAAATAAATGAATACTTGTATGCAACTATTTGGTAATAATTGCATCTTTCGATGCATTTTACTGCATTTTTGCTGTTTTTCTATTTTTTATTTTAACGTGTTTTCTGATTGTTTTTCCACCTGAATTTTTTGTCGTGTACTTTTTTATTTAAATATAAATTTACGTAATTTTTTATATTTTTTTAATGAATTTTCGAAAATAGGGACCTAATTTACGTTAAGTTTATGACCGGATCCGAGCCTAATTTTGAAACTTAATAGGGACATATGCCAAACGGACCCTATAAAGGGTGTAAGATTAAAAAATGTAATCCCTCTTACGCTATTTTGATACTTTACTTTACTGAATAGACACCATTATAATCGCTAACTCATATTATATAGTATCTAGTTTGATGGATTCCTAGGAGATGAAACTTCCCATAACATCTCTTAAGTTATTACACTCACGAACACATTGGATAAGAGATGTGAATTATGGTAACCGTCTTTGACCTCGTAACACTCATACTATTACCTGATTTTGATTTTATGATATGAGAATATTTTAGTTCTGATCCAAATATTTTTGAATTTTCATTGATGCTCAGGTCAACCTGACTTTTTAAGTTAGCGAAGACCACATTTTTTGAAGATGAAGATGTAGCCTGAATGTAATAACCTGCATTTTTAGCCAAATAAAAATATGAATTTTAATTGATTATATTTAAAATGATTTGTTTCAAGAATTAACGGCTTAGAATTTATTAAGAATGAAGTTTTAATGTATAAATTTATATTTAATTATAAAACGAACTTGTAACGTCATGCTAGTTTGAAAATTTAGTTTTGAATTTCAATTGAATGTACAGAATTCAAAATATATCGGATTTCTGTATAAGAAACGATAGGATGCATTTAATAATATCTTTCTAAGAAATGTGAAAATTTGAGATTTCATGATATAGATTGTAAGTTATGTGCAAATTAATATTTCAAAAAGTCGTTATGGAATCGTTTATATAATATAACGATTTAATAAATTAAATAAAATGATTTTCATATAAATTGAATACCATTTGACTGGAAAATTGTGATATCGAGTCTAAAACCCAAGTATGTTTATTTTATTGCTATATAATATTTCAATTGGATATATACAATAATAATAATTAATTAATTTTTAGTAATATTACATAAGCCTTAAACCGAGCCATTTTGCAAACGACCTCCATTTTCGATGAAACCAATTTTGTTGGATTTGGAACATTAAATTATTGCTAGATTTCAAATTTCGTAATTTTTGGAATTAGTATGTGCTCATGCGCAATTTAAATGCGAGACGACCAAAATTTTGAGTTTAAAAATACGAACTGGAGTAAATGAACTCAAGATTCGAAGAAACGTGTTTCGTTGGGTTCGTAAAGTCAAAATATAGATACATGTCAATTTTTTTGAAAATGGCATTCGTATGTGATCATACTGATTTTTAAACCACAAATATAAGCAACAATGGAATACAAATGAACAAAATAAATATAATAATTAAATTAAAAAGTTAATTTTCTCCACTATAAATGATGCTAAACTCTTCCTAGCCCTAACCCTAAATCACTTTTCATGCCGCCATCTCCAATATCCCTAAAACGTGATATCCTCTTCTTTAGAAACTCAAAACAAATCAACAAAAATCAATAAATCTCGATAAACATATATTAGACTTCGTAGCAAGCTCCTCTTCAATCTCATATCAAATTCCAGGGGTTTGAATAGAACAATTTTTCAAAAGAGACTAGTTTTTAAAACTACTAACGCAAATAGGCTGATTTAAAAACTATTTGCAAATATAGGCTGATTTTGGCCAGCTCAACGATGAGCTGGCCTTAATTTAAAAAAAAACATTAGCGAGTGCACTTAAGAAGTGTGCTCCCATAAATATATATGGGTGCACTTGGCAAGTGCGCAAATTATAGTTTTGAATAGGCGCACCTGCCAAGTGCGCCTGTTCAAAACTTTTGTATTAATGTTAATACAGCAATGCACAGACATTAATAGAGCCTGTTCAACAACATGCCTTTTTATCATAAAATGCTTGTTACAACGTGCTTAACAATTTTTGTTTGATTATCTATTTGAACACTACTCCTAATTTACTACCTCTAAAATAATGAACCGCATGCAAATTTACAATTTATCTTAAAATTTTGAATCACCTTGCTGTTTTTTCAACTACACCCAGTTTATACTACATGTTCATTTAACAGTGTTGGCAATAGTACTCACAACGTATGAGAATTTAACAAAGTTAACCATACATGATTTCATGTTTTTCAAAATCCAATTAATGTGGAATTATTTATACATAATTGCTAAATGAATACATATACCGTCGATCTTTTCTTCTCAAAGCTGCCACTGCAAATTAGACAACACTAGCCAAATTACTTGCTATAGACTTAAGCCAAAGGAGACAACGGGTAATTAGTTGTAATAATTTTAGTTAGCACAGATACTTAAAAGAATTAAGTTAGCACACACACAAAAGTAATACACACTGGTTAAACTGAAATTTTCCCATAAACTTGAATATCTTTAGAAAGTAGTACAAAAAATAATCATTATGATATTCATCGGTTCCTAAGAAAGTGATGGCACCATGAACATGTGGACAAACATAACTAACAACATTGATAGCTCACAATTGCAACATCAATAAGTTGGGGCAGAGCGTAAGTTAATTATTTTACATTAACCTAAAGAAGAGAAAAGGAACGAACTTATATAAATATAGCTAACATGCATGAAACTGAGAAAAAACATAAAAAAATCAAATGAAGTGTAGTGCATATATTCTACCGACAACATTTGTACATATATTAATAAAACAGTTTTGAATAGGCGCACTTGGCAGGTATGCCTGTTCAAAATTATAATGGGCGCACTTGCCAAGTGATTCTGTATAATTATATGGGGGCTCTTCTGAAGTGCGCCCCATATTATTATTATTATTATTATTATAAATAAGGCTAGCTCATCGCTAAGATGACCAAAATCAGCCTATATTTGTAAATAATTTTTGAACTAGCCTATTTGTACTATTAATTTTAAAATCTAGTCTTTTTTAAAAATTTGTCCGTTTGAATTTAATTTCATGCGTTGTGATTTTTCCGGCGTGCGTTCTTATTGCCTAGTGTTGAAATAATGGGAAAATAGGTGCATCGATTCAAGTTCTTGTGGTTAGACTTGGGTTTAGAGCAACGAATGGAGTTTGTACACAAATTTTGAGTGGATTTGGTGAAAATTTATTGCGCACCTGGACTGTGCAACATGCGTATGGGGGAATGACGCAAATTGTGTCGTTAGCTCGAGTTGTGTGATATTGGGTGGAGTTTGATGCATTAGCGAAGAGAAGATCGACAATAGTCTCAGTTTTTTGTTAATTGAGTATGGAAGGAGAAATGTTGGAGGAAGCCTGTGGTAATGGCATGAAATTTTGCCTAGTGCTTGTGCCGGTAGGAAGTGGAAGAAGGATTAAAGGAGGAGATTAGTAATCTAAAAAGGTTATTAAATTAATTAATTATATTGTTAATCATGGTGTAATATATACAATCTTGTAAAAAGCGTAACTTTTCTGTACATAATCAAATTTCAACGAAACAGAATCCGTTGGAGCCGTATCGATGAGAGCTTTGTATTGAAACTGGTTTGCAGAGATTTTGAGCTCATTGCAATTTTTAACAAAGGAAAGCACATGTTTGGATCATCGACCGTTTATCGTAATTTAACGATAAACAACCAATGTGAGAACTCTCTCACTCAAGTGATTTTTTCCCTAAAGTTATTATAATCTTGTTTGATTTTGTATATTGATTGCCTATGACTGCAATGTTTGATTTGTGGCTGATGGATGTTTACAGTTATTTCTGTTAGTATTATTTACCTGTGAATATAAGCGTTGATGATGGAAACACATATATTATAAATATTGATTGATGGATGGTAGTTGTTATGGATGTATTTATCTTGTTGACACAAAATTTACACCCTGAATATGAGATTTGAAAATATTATTATTTTAATATTATTATAATATGGATTATTCAATTTTTATTTAAAATTGAATTGGAGATTGAAATCGTTTTTGAATGAGATTGTAACCGTTTTATAAACTACATTTGGATTGAATCGAGGAATTTTATTATAAATAATAAAATGGTTTGAATAGGACAAATCGCGCAACGACAATTCATGAATTTCGATGATTGACTTCAAATGGACATACCGAGAAATCCAATCGTCGGATTTTCCCAAAACTGAAAGCATTGGCTTCGAAATGAACAGAACTATTAAATAAAAAGATAATTTTCAAAATCCAACGGTTAGATTTCTAGATAAGTCCAAATCAATACTTGAAAAGGTCACTATAAATGCAGTTTGGTGAGGGGAATTGGAAACCAGTTGATAGGGCCATACTAAAATTATTAAAAATATAAAAAAAACATGTTAAATCGTAATATATGATTTGAAATAGTTATGAACCAAATATAATTGGTTTTTAATATTTATGGTTGTCGATTGATTGTTTGGAATATGTTCAACTAGTTTATGAGCATATATGCTTTTATATTTAGCACTGGGTTGGGTAGAGATATTATGCTAATACCCAGTGATTTATTTCACGAGTTAAATATGAGGTATTTAGCGATGTTGTTTGTTTTATTTCAATTTAATGGATAGTTTTTGAAATGATATTTCCATAAGTGAAAGGAAATGTCATTCCCGTTTTTGGAAAGAGAATGTTTTGTAAAGATGTTTTATAAAACAGAAAGGATTTCGAGGATTAAACCCAATGTTTTTGAAATGATATGGAAATGGAATACGTGTTTGAAATTGTATTTCATTACATACGAATTAGTTAATGTTGATGATACATCTATTTGGTGGCGGAGATTTTATTCTCTTAGCTCAATACCTTTCTTTGAGATGTACGGGCTCAAAGGTTATATTATTAATAGGAACTGATCATATATGTGAATTGACAATGTGAAGTACTATGGTTTGAAACTAATTATGATTATTATTATTGTGAAATGGTTTTCTCCACTTAGAGATATAGAAATGATTTATATGTGTTACCAATGATCGGTACCGTCCCTGGTGATGAAAAGTCGGGAATATATGGATTATGGTCCACGAAAGGTATGGTTCGCTCTCGAGAATGGAGAGTGGACATACCTAGATTATAGTTGAGATGGTAGGGTGTACTTGGAGCCTGGTCATCAGGGGAACCTCCCGATTAGGTGGCATATATCTTGATATGCTTGTATAGTAGATATTTGAGATTTTCAAATATGTTTTGGTTTGAGATCCCGAAGTGAAAGCTAATTTGATATGAAAGCTAGAAGTGTATTTCAAATGATTTAAAACAAGAAATAGGGAAAAGTCCAAAGGAATAACATCTATAAAGTTAATTAGATTTTGAAAATCTTGTTTGGGTATTAAGCCTAAATGGGTAGTTTGAGGAATTGCATATTGTGTGTTGCATCGTAAGCTACATAAGTCTATTTTTGGTAGTTGTTTATGCACTGGCATTCATGTGGAGTAAACTCATTATGTGTTATACGTCGTGGTTCCGTAACATGCCTCACTTCAAAATAAGTTAATTAATAACTATTTTATTTATCACACCAGTCCCATGACTGACCGGGGGTTTATTGTTTTCACCAAAACTCTGGGTGCCCATATTTTCCACATGGGCAGCTAGTAGTTTTGGTTTTACTGATATTTTTCAAATAGAATACTGGATTTTGGCTGGTGCTATGCTCTGGATTATTTCGAGTCTTCCGCCATATATATTTTTGTTTCCACTGAATTGCAATTTTGAATTCTTTGATATTTTTCCACTGTGTATTCGCTATTTGTACTCTGATATATTCTTGTACTCTAATGTAAATTGTTGTAATAACAATGTAAAGTTCTTTTGTTTTTGTTTGATGCATTGTATGCCCCCAAGTTAACGGTTCGAGGGTTTCAACCCTTTTGGGTTAGTGCTGTGTGGTTTACGGTTAGTTTAAAGGGCTGGGATTTTTAGGTTGTTACATTAACAAACGTATTTACTAGTATTATTCCGCTGCATATATTGGTATGTTTTATGATAGTTGATTCCAATGTATTGTGTAATGTATAATCAAATGTATAATTTAATAGCTCATGAGCTGCTGTTTGATTATTATATTTTGTCCTTCTATTTTGAGATTCTATAATTGTTTTTCTTATTTCTTCTTTTTCTTATATTAATCCAAATAACTATTTGAATTTTAGATTTGTTTGGATCGACAAGAAAGGATTATTGTCGACTTAAATGGTCAAAAATGCGGATCATTATAGTTGGCCTTAAAGCTTTGGTTTAGCAATAACCATGGCTCTATTTGGGGTAAGCTTATTGAATATAGGGTAGTAATACCCTAGAATGAGTTTGAGTGTACATAAGAGAGTGTACTTGTAATTTTTAAATTTAATAAATGGTTTTGTATTGTGTTAGTTCGTTCTGTTGAGTATTTATGAATTCTGGTCGATCTTTGGGACGCCAAGGTATCGATAGGGATTTCTAAACACTCGAGTAGGACCGATCAACACAATATCATTTTGAATTTTATTTTATATATAAGGAGTTATATTGGTAGTTTATAAATTTGATTATATTAGTTTTTAGAAATGAAAATATTAAATTTTCAGCATTTATTGTTCAACTAGTCAGTGATTTAACTATTGATTATTGAATGATTTTAGAAAATGAAATATTGAAAATTAACTGATAACGAAATAAAATGAATTTAATTATGAAATTGAGGATTTAAATTCGGATGTTTTTGAAGTATTGAATTACAAATGGTTTTGAAATAATATAACTATATTTTAAAAGTAGTTTCAATAGAAATTGTTTACTAATGAAATTTTGAGTAAGTGTATACTCCCCTCTTGGCTCTGAAAATTATTTCGGTGATGATTGCACGCATCGTCAACATTTATTTTCGAGAATTGTACTGGAGGAGACAACTTAGAAACTTTTATACCATGTTTGTTGAAATTAAATTTCATTTAAATCTTTTATAGTACATTTTTATATAAAAGATATAATATATATATATATATAATACTTTAAAGTTGATTTGGAAATAAACCCAAAGTTGAATTCTTAAGTTCTCGAATAATTAATGATTTTCAAATTGTTGAAATGAACCAAAACTTGAATTTTTAGAAACATCTGAATTGTATAATAAGAAAAATGAACCTAGGAGAGTTATAATTGAAATAAAACTCGTAAGAATTTGAAATAATGAATTGAAACGAATTGATACCATTAAACTTGTATAATAATCAATCCTTTTCTATAGCATATATAACTTACCAAAATATAAGAATAAAAAGTTATAGGAATAACAATTTGAATAATATACAAGTATCGGTAGGAATAATGAAAGGTGAATAAAATTGATGGTTTGTAAATATGAATAAAATTTAAGTTTGACAGTAAATGATATATACTTAGAAATGTTAATTAATTTGATTTAACTAAGTAAAGTAAATGAACTGAAACAATAAATAAGCTAATTAAGTGAATTGTTTGGTTATGAATTAAATCTATTCATATTGATGACCAGTTTTTGCGAAATATAAGTGAACATGTTTTAAATTTATAAACTTAATGAAGGTTAAAAAAATTGATTAAAATTAATTAAAATGAGTTAGTCGCGTAGCGGCAGTTCGTAATTTTCTGAACTGAAGTTTAAACGAATGTATATCATCCAAAATAAATCAGAATTCTTTGAAACAAGAACATTTTGGATCTCTTAGAATATAATTTTCTAATGAAAGAGAAAAATTTAGATTTCAACATGTAAATTTTAAGATATGTGCAAATCAAATTTTCAAAAAAATCACGGTTTGGTAATTTACGATATAAAACTAAAATATTAATGAAATATAGAATTTGAGTAATAATGAACCGGTTTTGAAAATTTTGAACCAGCTGAATTGGTAAAATGAACATGTTAGTTTTTTAAACTTAACTAATATTAGAATATGTTGCAATTTGGAATAACTATTGAATGAATTTTCAATGTATATGAAATAAAATATGTTTATAATAAGGATTTTTAAATTATAATATTGACATTTGAAAATGTGATATTTATACAAATGAAATGAACCAAATGAATCGTATAAATAATATATTGACATTAAAAATTTGTTATTGTGCTTGTTGGACGTACGCGATTGTTGGACGTTTAATTTGTCGCTTTGGTTGTACTTGTTATCTCATATATGTTTATTTTAGACATGTAGATTTATCTCTTTTATTTATGTTCTTATTTGGATGTTGAGTACTTTAGTAGGTACTGATGGCATTTCCATGCTTTTGGAACCACTTGCGCATAATTTTGTTTTTGCTTTCTTAAAAACAAGCTAAATTGCTAATAACGTTGATAAAAGTTACGTAACTCGGATTATATATTGTGTATGGGTTATATATTGTTTCCCCATCTTTTAGGATGCATCATTATTGAGATGCAATGTTATTTGTTTTTTTTTACAAGAAAAGATCACCTTCAAGAAGAAAATTAGCTGCAATAACAGTCTCAACTACACTCACCACAAAACAACAGCAAGCAACTTGCCTTGAAACAATCACACACTACACTTTAGCCACCTAAAAGAAAGAGGAATACATTGACAAGCAGCCACTGTCAACAAGAACACCGTAGTAAATTCTATCGCCGTGGCCAAAAGCACGACAGTGCAGACAACACGGTACTCCACAAGCATAACCCTGACGGAAACTGACAACCAAAAAAAGAAAACCAGCACAACTCCACTGAACAACAAAGCAAATACCTCACCACAAAGCGGATGATATTACACCTCAACAAACAAGATATCCCCAAGTCAAAAAGCACACAACTAAACCACAACAACTAAACACAGACATCGCCACCAATAGACCAACAAGCACCAAAAGAGAAAAACCGAGTAACATAGAGATAACTCACCTAAGAAAATACCTGACCAGCACGTTGAAATAATTTTGATCCACGGCTAAAAGCTTGCCATTCGACGGGTAGATTGAGAAGAAGGAACAAATTGTTGCTAGAAATTCCAAATGGGAAGTCGCTATAGTCAATGAAACATATGCGAATAGGCAGGGCAGCGAAGTGAGAAGCACTGTAAGAAGATATAGGGGGACTGAGCCAATACACTGCTAAGGTTTTAAAAAGTAGATCTGGTGAGGTTAGATGAATTGAAGCAAGAAAATGGAGGCGTTGAAAGAAAAGATGAAAAAGGAAGTCAGTTCTGAAAAGCCCAGGTGAAAATGGCAGAACAAAAGGGGTAAGATAGAGCAAAAACCCACTAAAGCGAAAGCTGGCAGTGAAAAGGATAGGTGGAGAGATGGGAGAGACGATTAGAAAGAACGGAGGAGAGCGATAAGGCTGAAGATGGAAAGGTAGGGAAATATGAAAGGAGGAAGAAGCAAACTACCAATCGCCAAAGAAGGAAGAAGCTCCAATTTTTTTGAAATGTTTATTTGTGATTATATATGTATTATGGTTTTTCCGGACCTAACCATACAAAGGGGCTCTACCAAAAAAAATCGTGAATTTATGACTTAGAAAATTTTGTGAGATTTTTGAGTTTTCAACCTACATTAGACTTTTTGTGTAAGTTAAACGTTTTCTAATTAGAAGAGAAATTATATAGTTAAATATATAAATTGCTAACTTCCTTTGTTTGCCTTTTCGAGAATGAATTTTTTTAGTAGGGGAGAGTGTAATAACTAATATTTCTCAGGCAATTTAAATTATTGCATTTAATAAGATTTTAATTTTGATTTTGATTTGAATTTTAAATTTAGATGATTTGATTGTAAAAATATATGATATTAATTTAATATAACTGATTAAGGAATGAGTCTCAACTTATTATAACAAAATTTGATTGATAAAGTTAAATAGAATTCTATTTTATTTTGATAATAATAAGTTCCGAATTAAATAAAAAAATAGTTATTTAAAAATTAGAAATTGTTAATCCGTTCTAAAGGTAGTGCATATATGGATGGATCGGCGTTATAATGAATTGATTGTGTGTATAAAACAGTTCAAAATACCATGGATCACCGATATTTGGATCGGGTTAAAAGAGAGATCGGATCGGGAAACGTATAACAAAGCAAAATGATGGATCGGGCAAGTGTGACACGCATGGATCTCATGATCTGATCCGATGAACATGGATCATGCCATTGTGAAGCAGTGGGTCCATGACAACCCAAATTCCGATAGACCGTTTTTTTTTAAATTCCAATCTATAGAAACTCGAATTGGTTTGCTCTGGTATCCTACAGAAAAGACAGAGACATAAAACAAGTCAAAGCTCAGAAAATATCTCACAGCGGAATGGATAAAATATAGTATAATCAAAACATAGCCTTACCGTATTATTAATACTGCCTAACCAGTATCTGAAGCTATCATTCTCTGCCATAAATCTAACCTACAATAATGTTATGAGGAGGGGGTCAGAACACAAGTTCTGGTGACTGGATTTAAACTATACACTTTGGATAATCCTATATATACCATTCAATCGTATTTTCTTATTTGTTAGGTTATTTGGGTTAACAGCACTCAAGGCTTACACATACGTCGCACCCATTTACTTTCCAGTGGATTAACCTAATACCATATATAAGTAGCTACCCCCAATATTGAGGTACACCCCATGGTACCATACTCGCACGGTCTCTAGCGTAACACCATCAGAATATACACAGTCCCTCATCCTATGGCGTAGCAAAGTACGGATAATAATATTACGTTCCACATATATCTATCATTACTATGCTACATAAACGTACTGACAGCCACCTTTGTTCGAATCAGACTCCATAACGGAGTAATGCCATCAAGTCTACGATACACCACCTAGAGCTGACATGCATGTATGTAGACTCTCCACTATACGTATCTTCAATTGTAGCTCGATGCCTCAATCGCACGTCCTCTAATATGCACCGAGTTCCATGGCAGGGCATACAAGAAACATGGAAGGCCTCTATTTAAAGAGCCTCTATATGCAGATATACCTAGGGTATGTTTTCGTGGTGGCTATGGCCCTACCTCGGGCCCTCCCTCAACTAGTAAAGACTACCAGAACTAAGAGACCGCCCCTACGCAAACAATCAAAACATCCGCGTGGCGTCTCCCCTCAACCCCTTACACCAATAGTGAAGGATGAAATGGTATCTTGGGTTTAGCTCGAGTCTTTCCGCATCCCACTCGCTGCCTATGACGGGCGTCCGACGGTATACTATCCTTGTTGGTCGTGACCCTCTACCTCCTCGTGAGGAAACCGTCGAACCACCTTGGTGTCACCTCGTCACAACATTCTGACTGCATAACAACATATGCAGTCAAGGCCCACCCACCTAACAGTTTCACGCAGACCTAACCTCTGCGGGCACAACCTAAGACATCTTCATCCGCATAGAGGACAACTAGGAGCACCTAACATACTGAGGAAGCATCGTGCTTCCCCTTCCAGTCCTTTGGAGCCGTCAGAACAATCAAATGAATGTGTACTCCCTTTGTGCCTTATAACACCACGATGATCTACCCCGTTGGGTCATTCATCCTCAAACGTGCGGACTGGTTCAAGTGCCTCACTTTAACATGTTATTAGACCCTATGTCTAAACATTCTTTTACATGTTTGCCTTACCTCATCGGGTTTCCTTTTAACTTGTTTATCCTCATTCACATTGAATTCTTATTCAAATTACCAAGTTTTTCTTGCTTATTAATTTCAGTCATATAACTTAACCCATTTAAGTTTATTAATAAGCCCACCACATGTTGTTCTCTAGATTGTGGACCAAGATCTGTAATCCACAACCCCTTTTTATATTCTTGTTGATTTCATCATTACAATAGCATGTTTAACTTAATATGTAATTAAGTATGTCCAATTCACATGTTTTCTAATTAACATGTCACTTACCATTTATGATTAAATATAACTTATTTCATTTCATATGTTTTCCTCATTCTTTCTCCTTTAATCATAATTCCATTTAACATTGTCAATACAACTTATTGTTGTTTACTTATTAACTTAGTTCTATTAACTAAGGCCCATTAATATGTTTCTCTACCTGTTTATTATAACCTATGTTATAATTTCCTCTTGTCCCTAGGACAAGCCTAAACATTCTTATCAACGGGGTTTTAGACTTCCAAGCTTACAGATTACTTAATTTATAATTAAGAACAACTTCCTATATTTCATATATTTTCTCCCTTTTCTCAACTAGTTTCTGGCTTTCCCCATTTCCTGGTTACTTAATTTACAATTAAGTGTCCCTTATCTCATTTCGCCAGTTATCCCATTTCCTTATCAGTATATTATAACCTAAGTTATAATCTTCACTTGTCCCTAGGACAGGTCTACCTATTATACAACATTTTCATTAATGCTATTTATTTATAATAGGTGATTATCATTTCTACAAGTTATGCTTACCCTAAAAGGTGCCTTTAATTACATAACTTTATTATTTCTACCGGTTATTTATTCCACTAGGTGTCTTTAATTAAATAACCTTATCGGGCTAAGTTCGCGGGCCTATATGTAAATATTACCCACCCCCTTAGATTTGCCAAGCCCACCCACTGTCTAACCAATTTTTACTTAAACCTAACTTTTGTTCATATTCATACAATCCCTATGGATAAGATTAGGTTAAGTAATCCAATTAATTACCGTGTCTATTTATGGTTTATAATGGGCTAGACCTCCCACATTAGGCCTACACCTTGTGGATGCTTGATATGCCGGTCGGGTCTAGGTAAACTTCTTCCACAAGTTGTGCTTAACCTCGTGTCATAGCCCGTCTCGTATTTGCGCACTTGTACCTCTCACATTAGATTCAACACTAGCGGCTGCTGGATATGCCGGTAGGGTCCGGGCAGTCTTCCACCACTAATGCAACCTAACCTCGTGTCATAAGTGCGATTACAATTTCTAATTGTTATCCTAGGCATTTATTATTAATCAATTATTTAAACCAATGCCTTTATAGGTGTTAATGCATTTACCCAATTATATTCATGATGGGTTATATGTATAAATTCATATTATTCGAATTATGCCATTTCATATTTACATATGATCCCATTTGCGCCCAAATCATTTTTCTATATTTATGATCCAATTTAAGATCTTTAAACATAATTTGGTCGATGCGCCAAACCCATATTTTTTCGATTCTATGTTAATATGAATCCATATAGTCATATACTTACTCCAATTATTCCCTATATATAATTGGGACAAATTTACATGTAAACTTTTTAGCACTCCAACAAATGCAATATATGAATTTTTCCCACATGTTCATATTAATATTATAACATGTAAACATTCCAACATTTCAACTGATTCAATATATGAATTATTCATATTAACAATTTGACGTTATATCATGCTAATCATTCCCCCAATTTAATAGATTCAACATATAAATTTCCTGATATATTTATATTAACATCTCAACTTGTTATAATAACAATTTATAATTAAACTGGAAATTTCACAATTTATTAAAAGGGGAATGTTAAACGATAGTCATAACATTATCTAAAGACTACTGTTTAAACCCACTCACCTTTCATGGTTTCCCAAATTTTGGATCTGATCCATTCAATCATCCTTGGTTTCTCCTTTCCCCTTTTAATATGATTTGAAACCTATTAACGTCGATCGACTATTTTCATTAAAAGAGAAGGGAAAGAAAATAGGAAGAATTGAATAGATTAGATCAAGAAGTTTACCTTTCTTTCGTGATTCAGTAATCTTTTTTATTGATGTTGATTCTCTCTTCCAGATCTAAATTCATAATTTTCCAAGGCTAGTATTTTTACTTTTAGAATAAATTTGAGAAGAGAGAGAGCGTGTAATGGCAGAGCTCCAGCGTAGATACCGAATTATGAGATTTAGGGTTAGGTCGTGGGTCTTATTTATAGGAGTATGAAGCAACCAGGACCATCAGATTAGCCCAAAAGCCATCTGAATCATCAAAATATCACAAAAACCTAATCTGCCAAAATCTGTCGCAGGTGGGTAGACACCCCTTTGAGGGGGTCGACCATGGTGTCGACCCACCCTTGAGGGGGTCGACCATGGTGTCAACCCACCTTTAAGGGGGTTGACCCACCTGGGCGGGGAATCTGCCGCCTTCTGAAATTTTGAATTTTGAACCGATTTTCGAATTTCTAGACCCATTTTTGAATTTCTGAGCCTAATATATATATATACATATTGTAACGACCCAGGTTTTTGAACGATTAATTTTAAATATTTAATATCATTTTAAATATTGTGTTGATAATATAAAAGAATTTTTTTTATTGGATTATCGATTAAATAATCGAATTACGATTTATTTTGATAATTATTGAAATACGAGAATTTATAATTTAATTCAAAGGTAAAATTGAATCGAAACGGTTCAAATGATCAATATATATACACTATTAAATATGAACGATGATAATAGGAATTCATTGTTGAAAATTTATTTGTTTTGAATTTAAATTTGATTTAATATGGCTATTTTAAATTAAATTATATAATCTATTTCGTTGAATTCAAAATAGTGAATAATGTTAGGAACATCAGTTGTTTTGCTGAAATAGTGGTTCGTGGTTTCAAATTAAAGGACCGCAAGATATTTTATCTATTTAAAATAAAATCGAATATAAAAGAAATTAAATATAGGAGAGCCGACCTATGTTTATACGGCACTGCTTATATTTTCTCGAGCCGAAATCTTTGCTCTCCTCCTTCCCAACAAAGCAAAGCAGAAATCAGATGGCGCCACCCTAAAACTGAGAAACGCAGACCTATGAATAAAACAGTACTGTTATTTTCTTCCTCGAGCTGAATATATTGTCCCCTTTTTCGCTTATAAAAACTATCGCACCCCTCTAAACTTCATTCACAAAACAATGTTCAACTTCAGTAATCAAAAATGGCCGCTACCCTCATGTCCAAATCGCAACTCAATTCATCGCGAGCTGGTGCTCGAGCTTCAGGGAGGATGACGCGAGAAGCTTGACCAAGGACTGGCAGCAATCGCGATGGAAGTTACTTCCTGGAGCTCGATAATCTCGAGTGCTGCCGAGGGTTCGTCGCGATGGATGGAAAGGACCGGAGTCAAGGCGCTCGCAAGTTCATTCGAAGATTTGAAGAAAGGGGATTCGATCGACAAGGAGTTGCGATGGCTCCAGGACTGGTGATTTAGGGTTGTCAGAAGGGTTCAGATTTTTGTTGAGGAGCTCGGTGAACTCACGAGGCACCTCTGCTCGACAATGGTGAGGAGTGTTTGCCGCTAAGGACACGGTGACCTCGAAATGGTGGGAAATAATCGTGGTTCCAGGGAAGAAAGCGGAGCTGTGTTGGCATTGATGGGAAATAGGGTTCGACTTTGGTGATAGTCAGAACTGGAAGGAGGAAGGAAATTAGAGAATGGCTTAAGGTAATCTTCTAATTTAAATTAATTCATCACTTAGTTAAGTAGAAACTTATTTTTTTAGTTCAAATTGAGATTAAAATATAAAGTTGAGATGATAAATTCATTGGCCATAAGGTATTTTTGAATTAGAATTTAAATGTTTATTATGACATCGGTTTATAGGTTGATAACTAATTTAAAGAAATTATTGTAAAGAATTAAAATTTTAGATAAGTCATTTGAATATGAAAGTAAGGTTAATCTAGGATTGGTTTACATGTCAAAATTTATTTATTAAATAAAATCAGTATGCTTAGATAACTGGAATTTTATTAATATTGTTTACATTGGAAAAACCAGACGTATGGAGGAATCATCGTGAAATCTATAAAATTGGCTGCATTGGATATTCTACAAATAAAATCACGGTGAGTAAATCTCACTCACCTTTTATTTATAATTATTTTTATTTCGTTAAAAATAATTGTTGTTGCTCGTTTGGATTTTTCTGCTTGCTTTATATATATTAGTTATTTAGGCTATTATATATATATTGGGTTGATTGATTGGTTGGATTCCCGCAGTCTCATTAGCGGATGCCCGCAGTTTCATAGCGGATGATTACCCTATACGCCCCACGCTATGATTAGTGGATGACCTTCTATACCACGATATTCTGCCACGAAGCAGAATGGGTATTATTTATGTGCTAACATCTGTGGATGCAGGGAAACAGGTTGGAGGGATCCAACAGGATTCCTCAAAAATATATTATCTGTTTGTTTGTTTGCTTGATTTCATACATATTCATATATGATGTGTTAAAAATCAAATGATTGAAATTTGAATGGTTTGATTGTTTTAAATATCACTGGGCTAAGTGTTAATGTATTTAAAATATCGTGGAAGGATATTTGAAATTTAAAAGGGAAAATTCTATTTTTAAATAGAATTTGAAATTTTAAATGGAATAAAAATATAAAACTTGTTTTTGAAAATAAAACAAGTAGTTTCTTTTTAAACGAAGTTTATAAATAGTTCTTTTATAACGAAGTTATAAAAGAAGTGAAAAGAATTATCATTTGATAATTCAGAAATAGAAATACAAGCGTGAAATTGGAATTTGAAATGAAATTTCAAATAGGATGTGAAATGAAATTTTTAAATATATAACTCAAATGAATTTTGAGTATAACATTTGAATAGTAGAAAAGGAGTTTAAAATATTTGAATTTTAAATAAAAGAAAAAGGAGATTGAATATTCGAAATTCAAATAGAAGTTCAAATAGAATTTGAATAGACGAAATTAGAATGAAAAATAGAATTTGAATTCAAAGGAATTAAAATAAAATTTGAATTCAAAGAAATTCAAATAAAGAAAATTCAAATAGAGGTTTTGATATAAAATTTGAATAAAGAAATTCAAATAGAGATTTGAATGTAGAATTTCAAAATATAATTTGAAGTAAACTTTGAAAATAGGATTTTCGAAGTAGAATTGGAAATAGAATTTCAAAATAGGATTTCAAAATAGGAAATCCAAATGGTTTTGAACTGGAATTTGAATTCAAGGGAATTCAAATGGATTTGAGTGAAGAAATTCAAATGGGATTTAAATAATGGGTTTTAAATAAAGAGGATTCAAATATAAGAATTTAAATAGAATTGGAATGGAGTTTAAATATAGGATTCAAATAGAATCCAAAAAGAATTTGAATAAGAGGAATTCAAAGAGAATTAAAAGGTGGTATTTGAAATTCAAATAGTATTAGAATGGAGTTTTGGATATTTGAATAGAAATTCAAAATGGAGTTTGATTATTTAAATTCAAGTATGAATTTCAAATATAACAATTCAAAAGGGAGTTGATTATAGAAAATTAATGTGGTATTTGAAATCAAGGAAATAAAATATGGTATGTGAATTCAAGAGAATTAGATTTGAATATTAGAATTCAAATGGTGTTGAAAATGAATTTGAATATTAAAATTCAAATGGAGGTGGAAAATGAAATTTGAATATAGGAGATTCAAATTTGAATTCAAATAGAATTTAAGCTATGGGATTTGAATATTGAATATAAATGGAATTTTAAACTATGGGATTTAACTATATAAATTCAAACGGAATTTGAAATATGGAATTTGAATATAGGATTCAATAGAAGTGAAATTTGAATTTGAATATAGAATTCAAATAAAAGTGAAAATGAAGTTTGAGTGGAGTTGAATTCATTTTAAACGAAGTTTAACGTTTATATTTATAAATATAATTAAAACGAACTCGCTGCAGCGCTGCAGTTCGAAAATTGGCGATTCGAACTTCAATTGAGTATACAGAACGCAATTGAAGTCGGAATTCTTCGAAACAAGAAACGTCAGGACCGATTTGATAATAGTTTTCTAATGGAAGAGAAAAATCTGGATTTCGTCAAATAGATTTTGAGTTATATCAAAATCAAATTTTCAGAAAAACAGCGCCAGAACTATTTAAAAACCATAACGGTTTATTTCATTTTATAAAAGGATTTTAAGCAAATAAAATCCGAATTTCTATTTAGAAAATTTCAGATTTGAGTTATAAAATATATGTGAAATCAGGTGGAATAATGAATTGATATTTGAAACAGAAATCAGATTTTTGATTATTGAATAGAATTAACTAATTCGAATAGTAATTAGTAAATGAGATGTTGAATTGATATTGGGCCTTAAATAAGTGAATTCGATTTGAAAATTTATATTCGAAATAGAAAAGGAAACTAGAATTGAAATTGGAATTCAATTTGGTTATGAACGAGTTAAATATTTTGTTTGAAAATGCTATGTTCAAACAAAGGAGTAAAATAGGCAAAATGGCCGATTTAAAGAATAAATGGGCGGAACTGAATTCAAACGATTAGATAGTGTTGAATTGAATTGAAAACAGGTGAACATGTGTTAGACAGGTATATGATGAAGTATATGAAGATTTTAATTTGTGTGCCCAACAAAAAGGTACATGTTTAATTAATATATGAGATTTTATGCGCCGTATCGGCAAGCCGCTTGGCTTTTTCTTTTTCTTTTTGAGATGAGAAGATACCGGGAAGCTATTTGAAATTTCCCGATGCTCCCGATACAGGGGAGGTTATGGCGAATTTTTCCGGGAATTTAAGGAGTTAGAATATTTTTTAAGAAATTTGACAATTAGAAATCTATATATCGATATATATAGAATTCGATAAGGAAACGAAATCAAAAATAGAATATTGTAAACAAAAACGGAATCTATAAATTAGAAATAGAAAGCAAACCAGGCACGTATTTTGGAATGAACAATTGGATTGTATAGTGTGTTTATTCGAGGTTAGTGGTTTTGCCGTTTTGAAGTTGAGGATGTTTTCAGTTAAGGTCTGAGAGGTAATTTTACCCCAACTTGATTGATTTCATTTTAAATGGAGAAATAGCAAGATCCCATCTCGAAGAGAAGTGTTTGAAAAAGAGTTGTTGAATAAAATATTTTGGGTTGTTGTAACGATATTTTACACAACATTCGTTTTAAACCCAAGTGATGGAATTTTGGAAATATAACAAGTAAATATTTCCTGAGTATAATTAAAATAGTCGGGATAGAGATAAGTGATTAGAATTGTTTCCAATTGCAAATAGAGATATTTTCTAATATATAGAAGAAAAAAAGGAGTTGATATTGGGAAATGCTTTCCAAATAGCGTAAAGAGCCAATATGGTTATTGAAATATTTGGATAACAAATATTGATAAGGAAATGGAGAAGAGATTTAATTAATGAAATATTAATTAAAGAGCCCAGTGATTTGTTTGATATGTTTGGATGAACACTTGTTTTGATTCGATAGTTAAATCACAGACTATCGAAGTTTTGACCATCGTTGTCAATATGGAGAGACCGGTTGGATTATTATCCGAAGAACCACTCCGTATCGGCATAAGCGTTGCGAACCAAGTATGCTGAATATGTTGAAGACGGAGTAAAGTGCAAGGACTTTTTCTATTACATAGAAATAGTGCCTTCGGATTCGTTCAATCCCAGAACGAACGTAAATGGACGAATGTCTGACAGAGTATTTCCATTGATCAAATGGGTTGGTCTGTATGAATATATATATGGTTGCAACGGATTTATCCCTTAGCATAATATCCAGAATATTTGAGCAAACTCAACTAGTGATTAACGGATCTGACAATGTGGCATTCAAAGTGATTGTGCTATCAATGAATGGTAAGTATTCGTAGCCTCAGGCCTCAACAACCGGGAAAGGACAAAAATCGGGCAGGCAGCATGGCTATGTGGGTCGCACCCATTAGGATGTATAATCACCTATCTAGAGAAATTCCAATTACTTCTTAAATCTATCGATGCTGTCCCATTCGGGAAGACGGTTGCTGATCCCAACCGTTGGTGATATACATTCGATACACTCAAGCGAAATGAGTGGTCGGTCATGTGTGGGCCGGGTTGCAAGATGTTCTTGTTGAACCCAGTGTATTCGCCTCTAGAGATACACAGGCGGAAGGTGGTTCCATACCTTGTCATGTTGGAAAACCAATCTCCAATAAGCGCCCTGCGGTTTTTGATTTTATACTATATATGTAGAGCGTGAGATGCAAGCGTTCTACTATTTGATTATTTACTTGATGTAGACATTATTATAATATCACTGGATTTTCGTATCAAAGTGTTTTTGGGTTATAGTAAGGTAAAAGCCGTCCATGTTTATGTGTGGGCTGGTCTTACTATTATCTTTTCTTTCGAAAAGGATTTTGAAAGTTAAACAAGTGGTTGGAGTTTACTCACACCAGTCCCATGACTGACCCAGAGTTTATTTTGTTTTGTTTTCCCTAAACTCTTGGGTGCCCAAATTTGGACGGGCAGTCAAGTAGTCGGGATTTCACAGATTTATTTGAAGGAGCTGGAAGCAGGAGGCTTCACCAGTTAGCTATAGACTATCATATATTCCGCTGTGGACCTTGTTTGTATATGGAAACAGGTGTTTATAACTGTTCCAGAAATGACTGTTGTGCTCTGATGATGGTATGTACATAAAGTTACTGATTTGTATTTCAAAAGTTATGTATTATGAAATATATTTTATTCGTTCCGCTGTGAGTTTGTGATCTTCGATTTCTTCTATTCTAATATTTCTTTCTTTCTATTTCTCATCCTCTAACTTCTTTCTAAAAATGATTCGTATTTCTGTGCAATTTGGGTTGGACGTATGGTGTTATTAGTCAATTCAGATAGCACGGATTTGCGGGCCTTTACAGTTGGTATCAGAGCTTAGGTTGAGCGAACACCTAGGCTTGTGTGGCATGTGCTCATTAGAGATAGGGTCAGCAGTACCCTAGAATGAGTTGAGTGTATATATATACGAGAGAGCGTATTTGTTATTTGATATAAAAACCATTTTATATTGTGTTGGCTAGTCTGTTGAGTGGTTTATGAATTCTGATCGAATAGTGGGACGCCACAAAGTCGATAGGGATTTCTAAACACTTGAACAGAAAATACGACATGATATTGTTTTTAAGTGGGTACATGAAATAATTTTACCCAAAATTTCTATTTTGATATAGAAAGAATAATTTTCTAGAATTATTATCATATGGATGTGTTGGATATTGATTTTATAATCAAATGGGATTATATAATTAGAATGGTTATATAGAACCAAATAGAATTTGTATAGAAAATTAAATATACAAATGAGATAAATTAGAATTAAATTCAAACCAGAATTAAGAATTCAAAATCCTGGGAAGTTGAAAAATATTTTTCAAAGTATATTAAAATAATATAGATTTGTTTTAAAGGGATTTGAAAGGAAATCATTTTAGATGGATTTTGAAATTGTTTAAGCACTGAACTCACTTCGGTGGCTGGGAAATTATTTTGATGATGATTGCAACATCATCAGTGTTCATTTCCTAGTTTCTAAGTGATGAATTGCTACCTTAGTAAAAGTTTTTGATGGAAATTTGTTGAAAGAAAACAAATTGGTTTGAATATTCAAATGTTTTGAATTGGAGATGGAAATAAATATATGTATATTTTTGGGTGATTTCAAAAGGATTTGGAATAGAAACCTGGGAATTTGAATTCTGGAATTGAAATTTAACTTGAACTAGTTAAATGGATTGAAGTGAATCAATTTGAATAGGTTTAATGGAATATAGATTGGATATAAATGGATTGATCATAGATCATTCGAATCAAATGTGTGAAGACCAAAAGTTTTGGTTGAAGTTAATTTGTTGAAATATGAGGAGTTGAGTTTCAACATAAGTGAGATGTTGAAAAGTAATAGATTTGTACCATTTTTCTTACCTTCGCAATTTCGAGGACGAAATTATTTTAAGGGGGGAAGAATGTAACGACCCAGGTTTTTGAACGATTAATTTTAAATATTTAATATCATTTTAAATATTGTGTTGATAATATAAAAGAATTTTTTTATTGGATTATCGATTAAATAATCGAATTACGATTTATTTTGATAATTATTGAAATACGAGAATTTATAATTTAATTCAAAGGTAAAATTGAATCGAAACGGTTCAAATGATCAATATATATACACTATTAAATATGAACGATGATAATAGGAATTCATTGTTGAAAATTTATTTGTTTTGAATTTAAATTTGATTTAATATGGCTATTTTAAATTAAATTATATAATTTATTTCGTTGAATTCAAAATAGTGAATAATGTTAGGAACATCAGTTGTTTTGCTGAAATAGTGGTTCGTGGTTTCAAATTAAAGGACCGGAAGATATTTTATCTATTTAAAATAAAATCGAATATAAAAGAAATTAAATATAGGAGAGCCGACCTATGTTTATACGGCACTGCTTATATTTTCTCGAGCCGAAATCTTTGCTCTCCTCCTTCCCAACAAAGCAAAGCAGAAATCAGATGGCGCCACCCTAAAACTAAGAAACGCAGACCTATGAATAAAACAATACTGTTATTTTCTTCCTCGAGCTGAATATATTGTCCCCTTTTTCGCTTATAAAAACTATCGCACCCCTCTAAACTTCATTCACAAAACAATGTTCAACTTCAGTAATCAAAAATGGCCGCTGCCCTCATATCCAAATCGCAACTCAATTCATCGCGAGCTGGTGCTCGAGCTTCAGGGAGGATGACGCGAGAAGCTTGACCAAGGACTGGCAGCAATCGCGATGGAAGTTACTTCCTGGAGCTCGATAATCTCGAGTGCTGCCGAGGGTTCGTCGCGATGGATGGAAAGGACCGGAGTCAAGGCGCTCGCAAGTTCATTCGAAGATTTGAAGAAAGGGGATTCGATCGACAAGGAGTTGCGATGGCTCCAGGACTGGTGATTTAGGGTTGTCAGAAGGGTTCAGATTTTTGTTGAGGAGCTCGGTGAACTCACGAGGCACCTCTGCTCGACAATGGTGAGGAGTGTTTGCCGCTAAGGACACGGTGACCTCGAAATGGTGGGAAATAATCGTGGTTCCAGGGAAGAAAGCGGAGCTGTGTTGGCATTGATGGGAAATAGGGTTCGACTTTGGTGATAGTCAGAACTGGAAGGAGGAAGGAAATTAGAGAATGGCTTAAGGTAATCTTCTAATTTAAATTAATTCATCACTTAGTTAAGTAGAAACTTATTTTTTTAGTTCAAATTGAGATTAAAATATAAAGTTGAGATGATAAATTCATTGGCCATAAGGTATTTTTGAATTAGAATTTAAATGTTTATTATGACATCGGTTTATAGGTTGATAACTAATTTAAAGAAATTATTGTAAAGAATTAAAATTTTAGATAAGTCATTTGAATATGAAAGTAAGGTTAATCTAGGATTGGTTTACATGTCAAAATTTATTTATTAAATAAAATCAGTATGCTTAGATAACTGGAATTTTATTAATATTGTTTACATTGGAAAAACCAGACGTATGGAGGAATCATCGTGAAATCTATAAAATTGGCTGCATTGGATATTCTACAAATAAAATCACGGTGAGTAAATCTCACTCACCTTTTATTTATAATTATTTTTATTTCGTTAAAAATAATTGTTGTTGCTCGTTTGGATTTTTCTGCTTGCTTTATATATATTAGTTATTTAGGCTATTATATATATTGGGTTGATTGATTGGTTGGATTCCCGCAGTCTCATTAGCGGATGCCCGCAGTTTCATAGCGGATGATTACCCTATACGCCCCACGCTATGATTAGTGGATGACCTTCTATACCACGATATTCTGCCACGAAGCAGAATGGGTATTATTTATGTGCTAACATCTGTGGATGCAGGGAAACAGGTTGGAGGGATCCAACAGGATTCCTCAAAAATATATTATCTGTTTGTTTGTTTGCTTGATTTCATACATATTCATATATGATGTGTTAAAAATCAAATGATTGAAATTTGAATGGTTTGATTGTTTTAAATATCACTGGGCTAAGTGTTAATGTATTTAAAATATCGTGGAAGGATATTTGAAATTTAAAAGGGAAAATTCTATTTTTAAATAGAATTTGAAATTTTAAATGGAATAAAAATATAAAACTTGTTTTTGAAAATAAAACAAGTAGTTTCTTTTTAAACGAAGTTTATAAATAGTTCTTTTATAACGAAGTTATAAAAGAAGTGAAAAGAATTATCATTTGATAATTCAGAAATAGAAATACAAGCGTGAAATTGGAATTTGAAATGAAATTTCAAATAGGATGTGAAATGAAATTTTTAAATATATAACTCAAATGAATTTTGAGTATAACATTTGAATAGTAGAAAAGGAGTTTAAAATATTTGAATTTTAAATAAAAGAAAAAGGAGATTGAATATTCGAAATTCAAATAGAAGTTCAAATAGAATTTGAATAGACGAAATTAGAATGAAAAATAGAATTTGAATTCAAAGGAATTAAAATAAAATTTGAATTCAAAGAAATTCAAATAAAGAAAATTCAAATAGAGGTTTTGATATAAAATTTGAATAAAGAAATTCAAATAGAGATTTGAATGTAGAATTTCAAAATATAATTTGAAGTAAACTTTGAAAATAGGATTTTCGAAGTAGAATTGGAAATAGAATTTCAAAATAGGATTTCAAAATAGGAAATCCAAATGGTTTTGAACTGGAATTTGAATTCAAGGGAATTCAAATGGATTTGAGTGAAGAAATTCAAATGGGATTTAAATAATGGGTTTTAAATAAAGAGGATTCAAATATAAGAATTTAAATAGAATTGGAATGGAGTTTAAATATAGGATTCAAATAGAATCCAAAAAGAATTTGAATAAGAGGAATTCAAAGAGAATTAAAAGGTGGTATTTGAAATTCAAATAGTATTAGAATGGAGTTTTGGATATTTGAATAGAAATTCAAAATGGAGTTTGATTATTTAAATTCAAGTATGAATTTCAAATATAACAATTCAAAAGGGAGTTGATTATAGAAAATTAATGTGGTATTTGAAATCAAGGAAATAAAATATGGTATGTGAATTCAAGAGAATTAGATTTGAATATTAGAATTCAAATGGTGTTGAAAATGAATTTGAATATTAAAATTCAAATGGAGGTGGAAAATGAAATTTGAATATAGGAGATTCAAATTTGAATTCAAATAGAATTTAAGCTATGGGATATGAATATTGAATTCAAATGGAATTTTAAACTATGGGATTTAACTATATAAATTCAAACGGAATTTGAAATATGGAATTTGAATATAGGATTCAATAGAAGTGAAATTTGAATTTGAATATAGAATTCAAATAAAAGTGAAAATGAAGTTTGAGTGGAGTTGAATTCATTTTAAACGAAGTTTAACGTTTATATTTATAAATATAATTAAAACGAACTCGCCGCAGCGCTGCAGTTCGAAAATTGGCGATTCGAACTTCAATTGAGTATACAGAACGCAATTGAAGTCGGAATTCTTCGAAACAAGAAACGTCAGGACCGATTTGATAATAGTTTTCTAATGGAAGAGAAAAATCTGGATTTCGTCAAATAGATTTTGAGTTATATCAAAATCAAATTTTCAGAAAAACAGCGCCAGAACTATTTAAAAACCATAACGGTTTATTTCATTTTATAAAAGGATTTTAAGCAAATAAAATCCGAATTTCTATTTAGAAAATTTCAGATTTGAGTTATAAAATATATGTGAAATCAGGTGGAATAATGAATTGATATTTGAAACAGAAATCAGATTTTTGATTATTGAATAGAATTAACTAATTCGAATAGTAATTAGTAAATGAGATGTTGAATTGATATTGGGCCTTAAATAAGTGAATTCGATTTGAAAATTTATATTCGAAATAGAAAAGGAAACTAGAATTGAAATTGGAATTCAATTTGGTTATGAACGAGTTAAATATTTTGTTTGAAAATGCTATGTTCAAACAAAGGAGTAAAATAGGCAAAATGGCCGATTTAAAGAATAAATGGGCGGAACTGAATTCAAATGATTAGATAGTGTTGAATTGAATTGAAAACAGGTGAACATGTGTTAGACAGGTACATGATGAAGTATATGAAGATTTTAATTTGTGTGCCCAACAAAAAGGTACATGTTTAATTAATATATGAGATTTTATGCGCCGTATCGGCAAGCCGCTTGGCTTTTTCTTTTTCTTTTTGAGATGAGAAGATACCGGGAAGCTATTTGAAATTTCCCGATGCTCCCGATACAGGGGAGGTTATGGCGAATTTTTCCGGGAATTTAAGGAGTTAGAATATTTTTTAAGAAATTTGACAATTAGAAATCTATATATCGATATATATAGAATTCGATAAGGAAACGAAATCAAAAATAGAATATTGTAAACAAAAAGGGAATCTATAAATTAGAAATAGAAAGCAAACCAGGCACGTATTTTGGAATGAACAATTGGATTGTATAGTGTGTTTATTCGAGGTTAGTGGTTTTGCCGTTTTGAAGTTGAGGATGTTTTCAGTTAAGGTCTGAGAGGTAATTTTACCCCAACTTGATTGATTTCATTTTAAATGGAGAAATAGCAAGATCCCATCTCGAAGAGAAGTGTTTGAAAAAGAGTTGTTGAATAAAATATTTTGGGTTGTTGTAACGATATTTTACACAACATTCGTTTTAAACCCAAGTGATGGAATTTTGGAAATATAACAAGTAAATATTTCCTGAGTATAATTAAAATAGTCGGGATAGAGATAAGTGATTAGAATTGTTTCCAATTGCAAATAGAGATATTTTCTAATATATAGAAAAAAAAAGGAGTTGATATTGGGAAATGCTTTCCAAATAGCGTAAAGAGCGAATATGGTTATTGAAATATTTGGATAACAAATATTGATAAGGAAATGGAGAAGAGATTTAATTAATGAAATATTAATTAAAGAGCCCAGTGATTTGTTTGATATGTTTGGATGAACACTTGTTTTGATTCGATAGTTAAATCACAGACTATCGAAGTTTTGACCATCGTTGTCAATATGGAGAGACCGGTTGGATTATTATCCGAAGAACCACTCCGTATCGGCATAAGCGTTGCGAACCAAGTATGCTGAATATGTTGAAGACGGAGTAAAGTGCAAGGACTTTTTCTATTACATAGAAATAGTGCCTTCGGATTCGTTCAATCCCAGAACGAACGTAAATGGACGAATGTCTGACAGAGTATTTCCAATGATCAAATGGGTTGGTCTGTATGAATATATATGGTTGCAACGGATTTATCCCTTAGCATAATATCCAGAATATTTGAGCAAACTCAACTAGTGATTAACGGATCTGACAATGTGGCATTCAAAGTGATTGTGCTATCAATGAATGGTAAGTATTCGTAGCCTCAGGCCTCAACAACCGGGAAAGGACAAAAATCGGGCAGGCAGCATGGCTATGTGGGTCGCACCCATTAGGATGTATAATCACCTATCTAGAGAAATTCCAATTACTTCTTAAATCTATCGATGCTGTCCCATTCGGGAAGACGGTTGCTGATCCCAACCGTTGGTGATATACATTCGATACACTCAAGCGAAATGAGTGGTCGGTCATGTGTGGGCCGGGTTGCAAGATGTTCTTGTTGAACCCAGTGTATTCGCCTCTAGAGATACACAGGCGGAAGGTGGTTCCATACCTTGTCATGTTGGAAAACCAATCTCCAAAAACGCCCTGCGGTTTTTGATTTTATACTATATATGTAGAGCGTGAGATGCAAGCATTCTACTATTTGATTATTTACTTGATGTAGACATTATTATAATATCACTGGATTTTCGTATCAAAGTGTTTTTGGGTTATAGTAAGGTAAAAGCCGTCCATGTTTATGTGTGGGCTGGTCTTACTATTATCTTTTCTTTCGAAAAGGATTTTGAAAGTTAAACAAGTGGTTGGAGTTTACTCACACCAGTCCCATGACTGACCCAGAGTTTATTTTGTTTTGTTTTCCCTAAACTCTTGGGTGCCCAAATTTGGACGGGCAGTCAAGTAGTCGGGATTTCACAGATTTATTTGAAGGAGCTGGAAACAGGAGGCTTCACCAGTTAGCTATAGACTATCATATATTCCGCTGTGGACCTTGTTTGTATCTGGAAACAGGTGTTTATAACTGTTCCAGAAATGACTGTTGTGCTCTGATGATGGTATGTACATAAAGTTACTGATTTGTATTTCAAAAGTTATGTATTATGAAATATATTTTATTCGTTCCGCTGTGAGTTTGTGATCTTCGATTTCTTCTATTCTAATATTTCTTTCTTTCTATTTCTCATCCTCTAACTTCTTTCTAAAAATGATTCGTATTTCTGTGCAATTTGGGTTGGACGTATGGTGTTATTAGTCAATTCAGATAGCACGGATTTGCGGGCCTTTACACATATATATTCTATATGCGTATACAAACTTCGAACCTTAATAACTTCTTCATACGGTGTCCAATTTACGCAAATCAGGTGTCGATTTTGACCAGAATTTCGAGATGGATGCAATGGCGCGGTCCGTTTTACTAAATTCTAAATATTCAATTAAGTTATTCTTATTTTATTATCTTACACTAAAAATACGGGGTGTTACATTCTCCCATCCTTAGGAAATTTGTCCCCGAAATTTGATAAGGGTAAAATAAATTAACCCCTCGCATAAAATACATCCATCATGTATGCATCCAATTTTTGCAAAGATTGTGCACTTGTGCAAAGTGAAGTATAACATAATAATGCATGCATTCCTAATCGGTACCTCCTATGTGTATGCAAGCTTTTCAAAAATCAATTTAAAATATGATGCTCACATCCTAAATATACTGGTAGTTCTACATTAATGCAATATTTTAAAAATCAAAATGTTTTTTTTTTCATCCAAAATTTTCCACACTCTTACTGAGTAAGAGCATAGTTCATTCAGTTGTTGCATCCATAATCCTACCAACCAACTTTAATTTTTCGAATTTTAGAAAAATCTAATTTTCTACATTAGATTTCTTATATTACAAAAAGGTGGAAAATGGAAAACTCCGCATCTTCCGCTTTTCTTTTTCCAACCTTTTTCTAACCATACTTGGATTTTTATGTAAGTATTTATAAAGATTCCCTATTTTCCTATCCAAGCACAGCTCATATAAGAAAATTTTCTTTGTTATTGATTATCTTATCTTGGAATTTTTTTATTCTTATCCATCTTTTCTCATAATTTCCATTTTCGTTGCTTTACTGGATTTTCCTTTTCAGTTGTACCTTCTCTTTTCTTAGCTTATTTAATTATCTGATCTTAGTTTAAATTTAAATAAGCCTTTTGTCTTCCAACTAAAACAGGAGAACAAACACCCTTATTACTAAGGGCCAAGAATCTCGGGACTATGTCCTCCCCTCAGACGGAAAAGTCCAAGACGGGTTTAGGTATTACCCTAACTACCCAACAAAATAACGGAACGATCCAAACAGAAATGTAATAACGGGTTTTACCCCTAACATGAAAATTAGCAACGAGATTTAAACACTTACTTGCCCTTTTCTATCTAGTAGTAGCTACTAGTCTTAACTGTGTTCAAACAATTATTTCAAGCAACATCCTAGTCTTTCCAACGCTTACGCATTCTACGGGAACTCACTATTATTCCAAGATAATTCTCGTTATTTACTTTATAGCCTCAAAACTGTTCCCCTCTTTCCTAGGCACTAATCCTTACCTACTCCATACTTTTTAAAACACGGTTTGGCTTTTCTTTTTCATTTAAACTTCCTTCCAAAAATTAGAAGTGTCAGAACTTTATTTTCCTCATGAAAACTTCCTTTTGCCAAACCATAAAAACATGTTATCTTAAAAAAAATGTAAATCATCATTTTTTCAAATCACAAAAACTGGAGTAGATATGGACAACTATTTTCTCAATCGGTTTTATGACTTGTTCATACCTATAAGGTCGATTTAGTATCTTACTACAAGTTGCCAACATCCACTCTATTCTTATTTTCTACAACTTATTTTGTCCACACACAAAATTATCTTAAAATAATTTATCAAAAAGGGTTGTCATAAGAATAGAGACTTAAAATTTTCTTTATTAAAATTTCTTGTATGAAATATAACAAGAAAACTAGCGAGCTATACATGCTGTATAATATGCACCTTTTTACTAAGAGAATTTTACTTTAAAACTCAATATCTACTTCTTTACATATTTTAAAACTATAATTTTTAAGTTTAAAACTTGAAAACACCATAACCTTTTTTCCTAAAGCTTTTATAATTTCAAGTTCTTAAAAGTTAACAAT
This sequence comes from Allium sativum, assembly GCA_030737875.1. NCBI lineage: Eukaryota > Viridiplantae > Streptophyta > Magnoliopsida > Asparagales > Amaryllidaceae > Allium > Allium sativum. The sequence continues at coordinate 664,630,443 of CM060919.1, forward strand.
GGGGTTAGACTCAGAGCTGGTTTCCAATTTTCTTCTAGGCTTTCCTAGACACCCCCCCAAGGTCAATTCTCTCAACTATATATATTGCTAATCCATTTTGTTTTTTTCTTTCTAACCTTTTCCTATTTATAAGGTTTTCAAAACCACTAACCCAAAATACTAATCATATGAGATTTACTTTCCTTCCATACAAAATATATTGTACACTCTCTACCCGAATTATCTAAGGGTCTAAGATTTCCATATTCATTCCTTTAGTGTATAAAATGAACATCCCATTTCTTACCATATTATACTCTTTCTATTTAGTGGGTTCCTCTGTGGATCTAGGTGTATATATAATATATGTTTTTACAAATACAAATACATTCACTCACTATTTATACAGGAATCGTAAACCTAAGCTCTAATACGAGATGTGACAACCCAAATTCCGACAGACCGAATTTTTTCAAAATTCCAATCTATATAAACTTGGATTGTTTTTCTCTGGTATCCCGCAGAAAAGACAGAGGCATAAAACATGTCAGAGCTCAGAAAATATCTCACAGCGGAATGGATAAAATATAGTATAATCAAAACATAGCCTTACCGTATTATTAATATTGCCTAACCAGTATATGAAGCTATCATGTCTCTGCCACAAATCTAATCTGCGAGTATGTTATGAGGAGGGGGGTCAGAACACAAGCTCTGGTGATTGGATTTAAACTATACACTTTGGATAATCCTACATATACCGTTCAATCATATTTTCTTATTTGTTAGGTTATTTGGGCTAACAACACTCAAGGATTACACATAAGTCACACCCATTTACTTCCCAGTGGATTAACCTAATACCATGTATATGTAGTTACCCCCAATATTGAGGTACACTCCATGGTACCCCACTCGCACGGTCTCCGACGTAACACCATCGGAATATACACAATCCCTCATCCTACGTCGTAGTGACGTACGGATAACAATATTACGTTCTGCATATATCTATCATTACTATGCTATGTAAGTGTACTGACTGCCACCTTTGTTCTAATCAGACTCCATAACGGAGTAATTCCCTCAAGTCTACGATACACCAGCCAAAGCCGACATGCATGTATCTAAACTGTCCACCATACGTATCTTCAATTGTAGCTCGATGCCTCAATCGCACGTCCTCTAATGTGCACCTAGTTTCATGGCTGGGCGATAAAAGAAACATAGAACTCGGTCGGGAGCTTTTCCATATCTGTGCAGGCCCGTCTTTAAAGAGCCTCTATATACATAATATCTAGGGTCTGTTTTCGTCGTGGCTATGGCCCCACCTCGACCCCTCCCTCAACTAGTAAAGGCTACCAGAGCTAAGTGTCCGCCCCTACGCAAACAATCTAAACATTCATGTGGCGTCTCCTCTCAACCCCTTACCCTGATAGTGAAGGGTGAAATGGTATATTTGGTTTAGCTGGAGTCTTTCCGCATACCACTTGCTGTCGATGACGGGTGTCCGACGGTCTACTATCCTTGTTGGTCATGACCCTCTGCCTCCTCGTGAGGCAATCTCCGAACCACCCTGGTGTCACCTCGTCACAACATTCTGATTGCATAGCTACATATGCAGTTAAGGCCCATCCACCTAGTAGTTACACGCAGACCCAACCTCTACGGGCATAGCCTAAGACATCTACCTCCGCACAAAGGACTACTAGGAGCACCTTACATACCTCAGAAAGCCGCGTGCACCCCCTTCCAGTCCTTCGGAGCCGTCAGAACAATCAGATGAATGTGCACTCGCCTTTGTGCCTTATAACACCACGATGATCTACCCCGTTGGGTTATTCATCCTCAAACGTTTGGACTGGTTCAAGCGCCTCACTTTAATATGTTATTGGACCCTATGTCTAAACAATCTTTTACACGCTTGACTTACCTCATCAGGTTTCCTTTTAACTTGGTTATTCTTATTCACATTGAATTCTTATTCAAAGTACCAAGTTTCTCTTGCTTATTAATTTCAGTCATATAACTTAACCCATTTAAGTTTATTAATAAGCCCACCACATGTGATTGTCTAGATTTTGGCCCAAGGTCTGTAATCTACAACCCCTTTTATCTTCTTGTTGATTGCATCATTATAATAACATGTTTTACTTAATATGTAATTAAGTACATCCAATTCACATGTTTTCTAATTAACATGTCACTTACCATTTATGATTAAATATAACTTGTTTCATTTCTTAAGTTTTCCTCATTCTTTCTCCTCCAATCATAATTCCATTTTACATTATCAATACAACTTATCATTGTTTAATTATTAACTTACTTCTATTAACTAAGGCCCATTAATAAGTTTCTCCGCCCGTTTATTATAACCTATGTTATAATTTCCTCTTGTCCTAGGACAAGCCTAAACATTCTTATCAACGGGGTGTCAGACTTCCAAGCTTATAGTTACTTAATTTATAATTAAGTACAACTTCCTATATTCCATAAATTTTCCCCCTTTTCTCAGCTGGTTTCTGGCTTTCTCCATTTATTGATTACTTAAATTACAATTAAGTGTCCCTTGTCTCATTTCGCCAGTTATCCCATTTCCTTATTAGTTAATTATAACCTAAGTTATAATCTTCACTTGTCCCTAGGACAATTTCACCTATTATACAACATTTTCATTAATATTATTTATTTATAATTGGTGATTATCATCTCTACAAGTTATGCTAACCCTAAAAGGTGCCTTTAATTACGTAACTTTATAATTTCTACCGGTTATGTATACCACTAGGTGTCCTTAATTACATAACCTTATCGGGCTAAGTTTGCAGGCCTATATGTAAATATTACCCACCCCCTTAGATTTGCCTAGCCCACCCACTGTCTAACCAATTTTTACTTAACCCTAACTTTAGTTCACATTCATACAATCCATATGGATAAGATTAGGTTAAGTAGTCCAATTCATTACCATGTCCATTTATGGTTTATAATGGGCTAGACCTCCCACATTAGGCCTACAACTTGTGGATGCTGGATATGTCGGTCGGGTCCGAGAAGACTTCTTCCACAAGTTGTGCTTAACTCGTGTCATTGTCAGTCTCGTATTTGCGCACTTAGACCTCTCACATTAGATTCTACACTAGCGGCTGCTGGATATGCCGGTAGGGTCCAGGCAGACTTCCACCACAAATGCAACCTAACCTTGTGTCATAAGTGCAATTACAATTTCTAATTGTTATCCTAGGCATTTATTATTAATCGATTATTTAAATCTATGCCTTTATAGGTGTTAATGCATTTACCCAATTATATTCATGATGGGTTATATGTATAAATTCATATTATTCGACTTATGCCAATTCATATTTTACATATGATCTCATTTGCACCCAAATCATTTTTCTATACTTATGATCCAATTTAAGATTTTTAAACATAATTTAGTCGATGCGCCAAACCCATATTTATTCGATTCTATGTTAATATGAATCCATATGGTCATATACTTACTCCAATTTTTCCCTATATATAATTGGGACAAATTTACATGTAAACTTTTTAGCACTCCAACAAATGCAATATATGAATTTTTCCCACATGTTCAAATTAATATAATAACATGTAAACACTCCAACATTTCAACTGATTCAATGTATGAATTATTCATATTAACAATTTGGCGTTATATCATGCTAATCATTCCCCCAATTTAATAGATTCAACATATGAATTTCCTGATCTATTCATATTAACGTCTCAAATTGTTATAACAGCAATTTATAACTAAACTAGCAATTTCACAATTTATTAAATGGGGAATGTTAAACGATAGTCATAACATTATTTAAAGTTTAAACCCACTCACCTTTCATGCTTTTCCCAAATTTTGGATCTGATCCGCTCTATCATCCATGGTTTTTTCCTTTCCCCTTTAATTTGATTTGAAACCTAATAAAGTGGATCGACTATTTTCATTAAAAGAGAAGGGAAAGAAAATAGGAAAAAATTGAATAGATTGGATCAAGAAGTTTACCTTGCTTTCATGATTCAATAATCTTTTTTTATTGATGTTGATTCTCTCTTCCAGATATGAATTCATAATTTTCCTAGGCTAGTATTTTTATTTTCAAAATGAATTTGAGAAGAGAGAGAGAGAGCGTGTGTGTGTGTGTAATGGCAGCGCTCCAGTGTAGATACCGAATTATGAGATTTAGTTTTAGGTCTAGGGTCTTATTTATAAGAGTATGGAGCAATCAGGACCCTCAGATTTACCAAAAATCCATCTGAATCGTCAAAATATCACAAAACCCTAATCTGTTGCAGGTGGGTTGACACCCCTTTGAGGGGGTCGACCCACCTGGGCGGGAAATCTGCCGCCTTCCGAAATTTGAATTTTGAACCGATTTTCGAATATCTGGACCCATTTTTGAATTTCTGAACCTAGTATATATATATTCCATGCGCGTATACAAACTTCGAACCTTAATAACTTCTTCATACGTTGTCCGATTTGAGCAAATCAGGTGTCGATTTTGACTAGAATTTCGAGATGGACGCAATATCGTAGTCCATTGTACTAAATTCTAAATATTTAATTAAGTTATTCTTATTTTATTATCTTGCACTAAAAATGCGGGGTGTTACAGGGTCAGAGGTGTTCTATGGAGCGCATGGATCGTTCGTGTGTAGGTATAAACATGTGTCGCGGCTTGCAAGGGAAAGGCGTATCATTTTCTACATGGATCGGTTGCATACGATGGAGAGCACACCTCATTGGATTGGAAAAGCCTATGGATCGCTAATGATCCATTGACTGCGGATCGCAAGTCGTGAAGCATAGGCATATATGGATCGCTACCCGATCCAGGAAGCATGGAACGCAATCAACCGTGGATCGCCTGGATTGATAGATCGTCGGCCGATCCATGTGAACCGCATACATTCCAATTCAAACACCCAAGCACTCAAATTTTCGCCTATAAATACTATACCACCTCATAAATAAAAGAGGTTAGATTTTCTTCTCCCGAAGGGCTGCTATTATTTATCTCAAGCTTCTCCATCATCATTTTCCTCCAGAAATCATCGAGCTCGACTATCAAAGAACAAGTTAATAATCATCACTACTAGTGGTATTTGAGTGCATTTCTACAGTGGAATTGAAGTATTATTGTAGAATTGTTAGAGAATCATTGTAAATCATCGAGAACAGTTGTAAATCGAGATCAATATTGTACTTTGTAATGGAAAAATCAATGAAGTGTGCATTCAAAGTGGACGTAGGCCCGAATAGCTACTGAACCACTATAAATCTTGTGTTCTGCTTTGCTTTTATACTATTTTCTGCTTTTAACTTTGTTTTCTAAAGTTGAAAGGTGTTTCTACACCTCCTTGGGTGCTAGCATCGTTTTTTCGTGTTAACATTTTGGCACCCAACGTGGGGCCCGAACCAACGACCACAAGTTTAAGAGCATTGACATGGAAAATTTGAAGCCTATTCTTTTATGATAGATCCATAAGGTCTTAAAGTCAGGCCTATTGAAAGGACTTCTACAAAGAATACAAAGTTGTCCGACATTATGGCACTTTTGAAAGGTATAAATCTGTAAGAGTTTTTAGAAACGTTGTTGATGATGCTACACCTATTCCTCAAATCAACAATCCAACTATTGCTCAAACTCCGGGTGTAACATCCCATTTTTTCTGCGAATATTAAAAGTAACGAATTAAAGAATACTTAATTTTTAGAAGAGTAATTAAGGGAAATGGGTTACGCCATTGCGTTCATCTCAGAATTTTGCTTTAGATAGAGTCTGAGTTTGCATGAATCGGACTCCGTATGAAGAAGTTATGGAGGTTAGAAGTTTTCAAGTTTAAATTAAAATAATAGTTAAAAGTCAGAAAAATAGTTTGAAATTCGAAATTTGGTCAGAACAGCTCAGCGGGAAATTTCCGGCTCAGGGGTGTCGACGTAAGTATCAACCCCCCAAAGGGAGTCGACCCCTTTGAGATCCAATTCCTGTGACGAATTTTTATAGCCCTGAGCTGATGTGGCCTTCTCTGATTGGCCGGATGACAAATTATGAGGTATTAGGGCTTATGTGTCATGCTGTGGTTGGCTGGATGACAAATCTCTTTGGTTTGAATGCTATGATTTCTCCTAGACTAATCTAAAGACTAGAATTAATCCTAGACATCTATATATACATAGCTAAACCTAAACCCTAACGTCATAACCCTAAAACTATGGTGCCGTCATGCTTTTCATCTACATGCTAGCCTATCCTCCTTCATCTTCTCCAAACTAGAAACTCAAATCCAAACTAGAAAATCAAATCCAAACTAGAAATCGATTAGAAGAACTTCAAATCAAAAGTCTACATCAAAGGATTAGCTTAACAAATTCAGAAATCAGATCTCAGAATACAAGGTCCGTCCTTTTTTTTGTAAGTTCAGTTATTATTCTGATCTAAACACCTAATAGAAATCATGACTATAATAATCAGATCTAGAACTGTAACAACCCGGATTTTTAGCGACTTTGTTTATCGACATAAGCTCGATGTCGATAACCAAAACATCGAAAAATCCCGGTAATTAATGAAAGAAATTAGAAGGTGAGAATAGATAAGATAGAAACTTAGAATAGAAGAAGAAGAACACAACATCAGAGTAACACGAACCTCACAGCGGAACGAATAACATATAATAGATAACATAACTTTGAAATATAACAGTTATGTATACAATAGCACTTATCAGAGTACAACACTTACAACACAGCGGAAATAACTATAGCTATATGATCTTGAGGCCTCCTGCTCCAAGCTCTCCAAGTATATCTGTAAAATCCTGACTACTTGACTGCCCGTACAAAATTGGACACCCAAGAGTTTAGGGAAAACAACAAAGTAAACTCCGGGTCAGTCATGGGACTGGTATGAGTAAAACAGTTTAAACAGGTATATGAACAAGTAAACGATATCTCATAAGACCACGCCGCAGAACGGAACGGGTTTTTCCCTTATGAGAATCCAAAATATCTTTATATCAAAAACCTTTTGATATTATAATAATGTCTATGTACAAATAGATATCAACTAGCAGAAACGCTTTCATCTCACGTTCTACATATATAGTATACAATCAAAATCGCAAGCACGTATTGGATAATGGATTTCCAACAATGACAAGGTATGGAACCACCTTCTGATCATGTACTCTAGGAACGATACACTGGAGTTCAACAAGAACATCTTGTAACTCAGCCACACATGACCGACCACTCATTTCGCTTGAGTGTATCGAATGTACATCACCAACGGTTGGGATCAGCAACCGTTCCCGTATATATATGGGACAGCATTGATAGATTTAAGAAACAAATGAATATTCTCTAGATAGGTGATTATACACCCTACTTCGGTGCGACCGACTTAGCCATGCTGCCTGCCCGATTTCTGTCATTTACCGGTTGATGAGGCTAGAAGCTACGCTTTATCATTACATCAGATTCACTTCGAATGCCACATTGTCAGATCCATCGAAAATCACTAATTGGCGTCTACAACAGTACGTTACGTGTTAGCTAAAGAAGTTTCCTTCTCCGCTTCCACTCTTGGTATAGTTGAAGAAATCAATGTACGTGACCTTTCTGGAAATACTCTGTCAGACATTCATCAACACAAGTCATCCTCATTCACTTAGAATGTCACATCGTCATACCCGCCAAATCACCAATTGATTTATCCAAAAATAACACGGGTATACAGCTTAGAGAAACGAATTCCTCTGCCACCAAACGTGAATACGTTTGAACAGATCAACTTACGCGATCCATTGGATATACTCTGTCAGACCTTCGTCCATACAAGTTGTCCTGGGACTGGACAAACCGAAGGCACTATTCAGTATATCCATCTCAGTCACTGTTATCTAAGACTTATACAACAGCCCTTGCATTTTACTCCGTCTTCAATTATCTTTGGCATATATGATTCGCAACGCTTATGCCAATACAGAGTGGTTCTTCGGATAATAATCCAACCGGTCTCTCCATATTAACAACGTTAAAATGGTAAAAACTTCGATAGTCTGTGATTTAACCATCAAAGAAAAACAAGTGTGCAAATAACGATATTATTTCCAGATGGAAATTATATCGGTAAATCATCAACATATATCTATATATATATATATTCACATTGCCTTATTTTCTATGTTTAGAAAATATATGTTATTAACACTGGAAAACGTTTTCCATTTTCTTATTTACAAATCACTACTCTTCCCCAACTATCAGTCCCTGACTGTGAACTAGTATGAGAACAATTCCCTAAGTATAAATCCCGAAGGCCGAAACCAACATCAGATAGACACTTAGAAAACCATTCAATTTACTAATCTCTAGTCAGTTCTAATTTTACTTAACTCTATTTGATTAACTCTGATTGATTAACTCTAACTGGTTTTACTTAGTTTGACTAACTCCATTTATTAACTCGACTGACAAATTCAACTCGATTAACTGAACTAATCACTTTGATTAACTCGACAAATTCACTTTGGTTAACTTAACCAATTCACTTAGTTTAACTTAACTAATTCACTTTGATTAATCTAACTATCCACTTAACTCATGTCGAATAAACCATATTCGATAACTCCTCTAACTCTACTCGAATAAACTATATTCGATTAACTCCTTTAATTTATTCGATTTAATAACTCCCCTTTTCGAATAACCAATATTCGATTAACTCACTTCGAATAACCAATATTCGACTACTCACTTCGAATAACTAATAATTGATAACTCCTTCAAATAAACTATATTCGATAATCTCCTCTCGAATAACTAGATTCGATTAACTTAACTTATTTAACTCATCTTGATTAACTCCTATCGAATGACTAGATTCGATCAACTTAACTTATTTAACTCATCTTGATTAACTCCTATCAAATAACTAGATTCGATTTAACTCCATTCGCTTGACTCTAGATCACAACGATCACAATGGTTACGCCTGGTTCCCTAAGGCAACATCCGACCGCCTTAGGCTATTTACAGCCCTGCGAATTACGCTAGCAGTCGTACGAGATGGCAACTTACCCTGAATACTATGTTTGACTAACTCTGTCTCAAATAACTATATTTGGTTAACTCTAGTTTGTTTTAACTCTAATCGATTAACTCTAACTGAGTAACTCTAACTTGATCAACTCGACTTGATTAACAAGACTTACTTAACTCAACTGGTTAACTTGACTTACTTAACTCACTGGTTAACTTGACTTACTTAACTCACTGGTTAACTTGACTTACTTAACCCAACTGGTTAACTTGACTTGCTTAACTCACTGGTTAACTTGACTTACTTAACCCAACTGGTTAACTTGACTTGCTTAACTCACTGGTTAACTTGACTTCCTTAACCCAACTGGTTAACTTAACTTACTTAACTCACTGGTTAACTTGACTTACTTAACCCAACTGGTTAACTTGACTTACTTAACTCACTGGTTAACTTAACTTACTTAACTCACAGGTTAACTTGACTTGCTTAACTCACTGGTTAACTTGACTTACTTAACCCAACTGGTTAACTTGGCTTACTTAACCCAACTGGTTAACTTGACTTACTTAGCCCAACTGGTTAACTCTATTGAACTGGTTAACTCTACTGAACTGGTTAACTCTACTGAACTTGTTAACTCTACTGAACTAGTTAACTCTATTCAACTAACTCGACTCGACTAACCCCTTTCGAATAGCATATTCGTTTTACTAACTTTCGAATAACATATTCGATTTACTCCCTTCGAATACCATATTCGATTTAACTCCTTTCGAATACCATATTCGATTTACTTTATTCACTTTATAAAGATTTCCTTTTTAACAACGTTTTATTCATTTGAAAAGATTTACTTTTAAATAACGGTTCTACACTTTAAAAATGATTTCCTTTTTATAACGTTTCCTTTTCAATTCTATTTGTAAATGGTTTACAAATATTTCCTTTTCAAATTTATTCTTGAAATATTCTAACTCCTTCAATTCTTTGAAAAATTCGCCATAACCTCCTTTGTAACGGGAGCATCGGGAAAATCCCCAAACCCGCCACACAGGCCTTTCCATTCAAAAAGAAAATGGTTTGAAATTATTTTCTTTTCTAAATATTTCCTATTTATAAATATTCCAATTTATAAATATTTCTTATTTATAAATATTCCAATTTATAAATATTTCTTATTTATAAATATTCCAATTTATAAATATCTCTGTTTTCAATATCACTTTGAAAATCTCCTTTTCCCATTCCTATATTTTATGGTACTTAACACATCAAATCATGATGACCAATCTCATCCAAACACATATCATCAACCACAGATTATAAACTACATCATATATCACAATATATGAAAAACAATAAAATAACTATTGAGGAATCCAGTCGGATTCCTCCAACCTGTCTCCCTGCATCCACAGATGTTACACAATATGATTATCATCACTTTCAGTTCAATATAAATTATTCTGATAGCAGAATCAATATATAAATATTTAACGGTTTATATATATATAATTACATATATATATATGTAATTTTCACTAACTGACTAGCAGTTCAATCAATCAACCAACACACAACAATCAACAGATGATTAACAGTTCTAAAAATACATTATAAAAATATAACTGTTCAGAGTTGGTGAGTTTTACTCACATTGGACTGTTATCGTTAAAAACGATTAACTGTCTTTGATTTAGACGGACAATTTATTTCGCCATAAATTGTAACGAACCCCAATCCACTCCCGGTCAGCTTTATTGTGAAGCTCTCGTCCATACGGTCCCAACGTGACTAACGGTTCGTGATTCTGATTTCATATGACCGAGATATACATTTTTAAAGTATGATTACAAATTTAAATCAAAAATAAAGGCTACATTTCCTTTATACACTTTTATTGGGCCTTACCTTATACGTTGGCCCATATCCCTTCATAACTACCCGTACCCGCTCACCCAATACCCCTCTTCCCCGATCTACTTTCCACGGTCCAGGCAAACCTCGAATACCATTTACCACGTTCATCCACTTCGTTCTCCTCCCCCTCTTTCACGGTTCCAAATCAAAAACCACTGAAGTGCTCCTCGTTCCGACCTCATCCTTCCAGTACCCTGAGCAGGCAACTCGCGCTACCTAATAGGAACCCGACGCCAGCCTCAAACCGCAACCACAGTACACCGCATGGCCAAAATCATGACCGGAATCCACCAACTCCTCATACCAGGTGCGGTTTTGATCATCGAACCCAAATCCAACATTGAATCGAACCAACAATGATTCGAAATCACAAATTTCCTAACCCTAGGTGCGACTGTCAAAACCGAGCATCACTGAACTGACGTCGAACCCCTTAATTCGCATATCCAGTCGAAGAGAAAGACTCAGGGATCATCAATATACAAGTGTTATGATTTATAGAATTTCATTTGAGTTGTTTGAGATTTTTGAAGGAAGAACTTTACTGTGTATTTTATTTTAGAGGCAACGGCGCAAATGTTTGGCCTCTGCAGAAATGAAATTAGGTTTAGAATTTTAGTTGGGGTATTTATAGGAGGATTGATATATTTTAGATATTTTTAGATATTTTATTTTTATCATTTTATATTCATTTCCGTCTTCTAAAAATCCGTGTGATCACACACGATACCTAAAAATCACGAACTGGACATGTAGCTAGAGTTCGACATTACGGTCTCAACGAAACTGGTTCCGTCGAATTCCGACTTCGTATGCTCACACAGCATATTTTTAAAGGTCAATTTATCGACTGTTTCTCACTCTAAAACTCCGTACGACCACACAGTGACTCTAAAAATCACGAAACTTGACATCTAGCAATAATTTAACATTGCGATCCAACAAAATTAGTTTCGTCGAATTCCGACTTCATTTGCAAAAGTGGCTATTTTTAAAGCTCTGGATGACCCTTTCAAATATATAAATATATTTAAATATAATTAAATTTAATATTTAAAAATAAATATTATCGTATATATTCACACAGAATATCATACAGCTCCACTGGGATTTATAACTCGATATTTCAAATCTGGGTCAACCCGATATTCTATTTATATTGAAATTCCTTTCTAAAAATATAAATAATTCCTTTATAAATTATAAAGGAATTCCACAACGACTTTTCTAAAATTTGATTTGGACATATCTCAAAATCTAAACGACGAAATCCCGATTTTTCTCTTCCACTAGAAAGATATACTCCACCAGCTCCACGCGTTTCTTGTTTCACAGAAATCCGGCTTAAAACGAATCTTGTACATTCGGTTGAAGTTCAAATCGCTAAATCGCGAACTGCAGCGCCATTTCAAGCTCGATTTTAATTATAATATAATTATACGTTCAAACTGTCGTCGATTGAATATATTCGTCAATATACTTCAACTCTAAGCTGAATTAAATCTTAGGGATGACCCCGTTCACAGAATATTGTGATTTCCAATATTTTGATTATTTCTGCATTAAATATATATTATTTAATTATTTAGTTTAATTAAATATTCCATATTATTTAATTAAACCTCTATTTAATTCACTACATCACGATATATATAATTAAATAAATTAATTATAATACCCCTGACAATGCGGGTCATTACAATCTTCCCCACTTAAAATAATTTCGTCCTCGAAATTGCTAAGTTAGAGGACGACCCTATCTACTGGAATTCCTAAGATTTGTTTACCCTTTATTTCTGATATCAACTGAGCCAATTAATATCGACTAAAATATTAATTCCTTCCGATTAACTAAAATTTTCGAAAATTCTGAAAATTCTCTAACACTTTATATTTTCAGAAAATTTCGCCATAACCTCCTTTGTACAGCCCTATCGGTAAAACCATGACTCGCCTCTCTAGGCCTTCTCAACCCAAAAGAAAATCAAACAACCAAGCGGCTTACCAATTTGCCTCATAAATCTCATGCTTATATCAAATGTAAACTTGTACCTTTTTGTCGGGCATATCAACTCTATCACTTTCACCTGCTGTCAATTCAGCATATACCAATGTATTTCCAATCAAACTCCAATCAATCCTTATCCACAAATTCAACCATTCGCTTATACCTAAGTCGAATTTCATTTCAAATTAAAGTCCAATTCTTGATTTCAAATTCTTAACTCATCAATCCAATTTGTCTTGATATCATTCTAACCCAATTTAATTCAATTTTCACCTAATTGATTTCAACTTTAATTCCAATTGCTTTTCCAACCTTCAATTCAAAATGGTTTTTATTCAACAATCTTTTCCTGGGAATTTTAAATCACTTTATCATATCAAAAATCAAAGTGTTTATTTCAAAGTACCAAAACCATTTGTTTTTCTCAAACAATTCAAATTAAAATCTTTGGTAGTAATCCACCACTTAGAAACTCGAAAATCACACCGATGATACTGCGCAGTCATCATCGGAATTATTTTCCAGCGACCCAAGTGATTACAATACTTTATCATTTTCAATACCATTACTAAATACTTCCATTTTGAAAACATTTCAAAATCTCCCAAGAACTTAAAATTTCCTTATTTTAATACCAAATCTGATTTAAATTCAAATTTAATTCATCTTATTTCATATACTTTACTTATATGAATTCTGATTAGTTATTTATAACCATTTCACTTTTATAATCTTACTCGATTATAATACAACCAACACATCCAATACAATATTTCCAATATGTATAAAATATATTTCGGGTAAAATTATTTGATTTACCCTTTTTTCAAAACATACCATGTCGGTTCATCGTATTCAAGTGTTTATAAAACTCCTATCGATACAGTGGATCAAACTGATCGACCAGAACTCATAAATGACTTAACCAATAAATCTCCATAATATAAAACATTTTTTATATCAATATACAAATACACACTTGTATATACACTCAAAATCAATCTAGGGTATTACTAACCCTATCTCTACCGAGTCACGCCACAGAGCTAAGGTAAATTAACCTAAGCTCTGATACCAACTGTAACGACCCAGATTTTTAGCGACTTTGGTTATCGTCATAAGCTCGATGTCGATAACCAAAACATCGAAAAATCCCGGTAATTAATGAAAGAAATTAGAAGGTGAGAATAGATAAGATATAAACTTAGAATAGAAGAAGAAGAACACAACATCAGAGTAACACAAACCTCACAGCGGAACGAATAACATATAATAGATAACATAACTTTGAAATATAACAGTTATGTATACAATAGCACTTATCAGAGTACAGCACTTACAACACAGCGGAAATAACTTTAGCTATATGATCTTGAAGCCTCCTGCCCCAAGCTCTCCAAGTATATATCTAAAATCCCGACTACTTGACTGCCCATACAAAATTGGACACCCAAGAGTTTAGGGAAAACAACAAAGTAAACTCCGGGTCAGTCAAGGGACTGGTGTGAGTAAAAAAGTTTAAACAGGTATATGAACAAGTAAACGATATCTCATAAGACCACGCCGCAGAACGGAACGGGTTTTTCCCTTATGAGAATCCAAAATATCTTTATATCAAAAACCTTTTGATATTATAATAATGTCTATGTACAAATAGATATCAACTAGCAGAAACGCTTTCATCTCACGTTCTACATATATTGTATACAATCAAAATCGCAAGCACGTATTGGATAATGGATTTCCAGCTATGACAAGGTATGGAACCACCTTCCGATCAGTGTACTCTAGGAACGATACACGGGAGTTCAACAAGAACATCTTGTAACTCAACCACACATGACCGACCACTCATTTCGCTTGAGTGTATCGAATGTACATCACCAACGGTTGGAATCAGCAACCGTTCCCGTATATATATGGGACAGCATTGATAGATTTAAGAAACAAATGAATATTCTCTAGATAGGTGATTATACACCCTACTTCGGTGCGACCGACTTAGCCATGTTGCCTGCCCGATTTCTATCATTTACCGGTTGATGAGGCTAGAAGCTACGCTTTATCATTACATCAGATTCACTTTGAATGCCACATTGTCAGATCCATTGAAAATCACTAATTGGCATCTACAACAGTACGTTACGTGTTAGCTAAAGAAGTTTCCTTCTCCGCTTCCACTCTTGGTATAGTTGAAGAAATCAATGTACGCGACCTTTCTGGAAATACTCTGTCAGACATTCATCAACACAAGTCATCCTCATTCACTTAGAATGTCACATCGTCATACCCGCCAAATCACAAATTGATTTATCCAAAAATAACACGGGTATACAGCTTAGAGAAACGAATTCCTCTGCCACCAAACGTGAATACATTTGAACAGATCAACTTACGCGATCCATTGGATATACTCTGTCAGACCTTCGTCCATACAAGTTGTCCTGGGACTGGACAAACCGAAGGCACTATTCAGTATATCCATCTTAGTCACTGTTATCTAAGACTTATACAACAGCCCTTGCATTTTACTCCGTCTTCAATTATCTTTGGCATGTATGATTCGCAACGCTTATGCCAATACAGAGTGGTTCTTCGGAAAATAATCCAACCGGTCTTTCCATATTAACAACGTTAAAATGGTCAAAACTTCGATAGTCTGTGATTTAACCATCAAAGAAAAACAAGTGTGCAAACAACGATATTATTTCCAGATGGAAATTATATCGGTAAATCATCAACATATATCTATATATATTCACATTGCCTTATTTTCTATGTTTAGAAAATATATGTTATTAACACTGGAAAACGTTTTCCATTTGCTTATTTACAAATCACTACTCTTCCCCAACTATCAGTCCCTGACTGTGAACTAGTATGAGAACAATTCCCTAAGTATAAATCCCGAAGGCCGAAACTAACATCAGATAGACACTTAGAAAACCATTCAATTTACTAATCTCTAGTCAGTTCTAATTTTACTTAACTCTATTTGATTAACTCTAACTGGTCAACCTTAATTAATTAACTCTAACTAGTTTTACTTGGTTTGACTAACTCCATTTATTAACTCGACTGACAAATTCAACTCGATTAACTGAACTAATCACTTTAATTAACTCGACAAATTCACTTTGGTTAACTTAACCAATTCACTTAACTAATTTACTTAGTTTAACTTAACTAATTCACTTAGATTAATCTAACTATCCACTTAACTCCTGTCGAATAGACCATATTCGATAACTCCTCTAACTCTACTCGAATAAACTATATTCGATTAACTCCTTTAATCTATTCGATTTGATAACTCCCCTTTTTGAATAACCAATATTCGATTAACTCACTTCGAATAACCAATATTCGACTACTCACTTCGAATAACTAATAATTGATAACTCCTTCGAATAAACTATATTCGATAATCTCCTCTCGAATAACTAGATTCGATTAACTTAACTTATTTAACTTAACTTGATTAACTCCTATCGAATGACTAGATTCGATCAACCTAACTTATTTAACTCATCTTGATTAACTCCTATCGAATAACTAGATTCGATTTAACTCCATTCGCTTGACTCTAGATCGCAACGATCACAATGGTTATGCCTGATTCCCTTAGGCAACATCCGACCGCCTTAGGCTATTTACAGCCCTGCGAATTACGCTAGCAGTCGTACGAGATGGCAACTTACCCTGAATACTATGTTTGACTACCTCTGTCTCAAATAACTATATTTGATTAACTCTAGTTCGTTTTAACTCTAATCGATTAACTCTAACTGAGTAACTCTAACTCGATCAACTCGACTTGATTAACTCGACTTACTTAACTCAACTGGTTAACTTGACTTACTTAACTCACTGGTTAACTTGACTTACTTAACTCACTGGTTAACTTGACTTACTTAACCCAACTGGTTAACTTGACTTGCTTAACTCACTGGTTAACTTGACTTACTTAACCCAACTGGTTAACTTGACTTGCTTAACTCACTGGTTAACTTGACTTACTTAACCCAACTGGTTAACTTGACTTACTTAGCTCACTGGTTAACTTGACTTACTTAACCCAACTGGTTAACTTGACTGACTTAACTCACTGGTTAACTTGACTTGCTTAACTCACTGGTTAACTTGACTTACTTAACCCAACTGGTTAACTTGACTTACTTAACCCAACTGGTTAACTTGACTTACTTAACCCAACTGGTTAACTCTATTGAACTGGTTAACTCTATTGAACTGGTTAACTCTACTGAACTGGTTAACTCTACTGAACTAGTTAACTCTATTCAACTAACTCGACTCGACTAACCCCTTTCAAATAGCATATTCGTTTTACTAACTTTCGAATACCATATTCGATTTACTCCCTTCGAATACCATATTCGATTTAACTCCTTTCGAATACCATATTCGATTTACTTTATTCACTTTATAAAGATTTCCTTTTTAACAACGTTTTATTCATTTGAAAAGATTTACTTTTAAATAACGGTTCTACACTTTAAAAATGATTTCCTTTTTATAACGTTTCGTTTTCAATTCTATTTGTAAATGGTTTACAAATATTTCCTTTTCAAATTTATTCTTGAAATATTCTAACTCCTTAAATTCTCTGAAAAATTCGCCATAACCTCCTTTGTAACGGGAGCATTGGGAAAATCCCCAAACCCGCCACACAGGCCTTTCCATTCAAAAAGAAAATGGTTTGAAATTATTTTCTTTTCTAAATATTTCCTATTTATAAATATTCCAATTTATAAATATTTCTTATTTATAAATATTCCAATTTATAAATATCTCTGTTTTCAATATCACTTTGAAAATCTCCTTTTCCCATTCCTATATTTTATGGTACTTAACACATCAAATCACGATGACCAATCTCATCCAAACACATATCATCAACCACAGATTATAAACTACATCATATATCACAATATATGAAAAACAATAAAATAACTGTTGAGGAATCCAATCGGATTCCTCCAACCTGTCTCCCTTCATCTACAGATGTTACACAATATGATTATCATCACTTTCAGTACAATATAAATTATTCTGATAGCAGAATCAATATATAAATATTTAACGGTTTATATATATATAATTACATATATATATATATATATATATAATTTTCACTAACTGACTAGCAGTTCAATCAATCAACCAACACACAACAATCAACAGATGATTAACAGTTCTAAAAATACATTATAAAAATATAACTGTTCAGAGTTGGTGAGTTTTACTCACATTGGACTGTTATCGTTAAAAACGATTAACTGTCTTTGATTTAGACGGACAATTTATTTCCCCATAAATTGTAATGAACCCCAATCCACTCCCAGTCAGCTTCATTGTGAAGCTCTCGTCCATACGGTCCCAACGTGACTGACGGTTCGTGATTCTGATTTCATATGACCGAGATATACATTTTTAAAGTATGATTACAAATTTAAATCAAAAATAAAGGCTACATTTCCTTTATGCACTTTTATTGGGCCTTACCTTATACGTTGGCCCATATCCCTTCATAACTACCCGTACCCGCTCACCCAATACCCCTCTTCCCCAATCTACTTTCCACGCTCCAGGCCAACCTCGAACACCATTTACCACGTTCATCCACTTCGTTCTCCTCCCACTCTTTCACGGTTCCAAATCAAAAACCACTGAAGTGCTCCTCGTTCCGACCTCATCCTTCCAGTACCCTGAGCAGGCAACTCGCGCTACCTAATAGGAACCCGACGCCAGCCTCAAACCGCAACTACAGTACACCGCATGGCCAAAATCATGATCGGAATCCACCAACTCCTCATACCAGGTGCAGTTTTGATCATCCAACCCAAATCCAACATTGAATCGAACCAACAATGATTCGAAATCATAAATTTCCTAACCCTAGGTGCGACTGTCAAAACCGAGCATCACTGAACTGACGTCGAACCCCTTAATTCGCATATCCAGTCGAAGAGAAAGACTCAGGGATCATCAATATAAAAGTGTTATGATTTATAGAATTTCATTTGAGTTGTTTGAGATTTTTGAAGGAAGAACTTTACTGTGTATTTTATTTTAGAGGCAACGACGCAAATGTTTGGCCTCTGCAGAAATGAAATTAGGTTTAGAATTTTAGTTGGGGTATTTATAGGAGGATTGAGATATTTTAGATATTTTTAGATATTTTATTTTTATCATTTTATATTCATTTCCGTCTTCTAAAAATCCGTGTGATCACTCACGATACCTAAAAATCACGAAACTGGACATATTGCTAGAGTTCGACATTACGGTCCCAACGAAACTGGTTTCGTCGAATTCCGACTTCGTATGCTCACACAGCATATTTTTAAAGGTCAATTTATCGACTGTTTCTCACTCTAAAAATCCGTATGACCACACAGTGACTCTAAAAATCACGAAACTTGACATCTAGCAATAATTTAACATTGCGGATCCAACAAAATTAGTTTCGTCGAATTCCGACTTCGTTTGCAAAAGTGGCTATTTTTAAAGCTTTGGATGACCCTTTTAAATATATAAATATATTTAAATATAATTAAATTTAATATTTATAAATAAATATTATCGTATATATTCACACAGAATATCATACAGCTCCACTGGGATTTATAACGCGATATTTCAAATCTGGGTCAACCCGATATTCGATTTATATTGAAATTCCTTTTTAAAAATATAAATAATTCCTTTATAAATTATAAAGGAATTCCACAGCGACTTTTCTAAAATTTGACTTGGACATATCTCAAAATCTATACAACGAAATCCCAATTTTTCTCTTCCACTAGAAAGATATACTCCACCAGCTCCACGCGTTTCTTGTTTCACAAAAATCCGGCTTAAAACAAATCTTGTACATTCAGTTGAAGTTCAAATCGCCAAATCGCGAACTGCAGCGCCATTTCAAGCTCGATTTTAATTATAATATAATTATACGTTCAAACTGCCGTTGATTGAATATATTCGTCAATATACTTCAACTCTAAGCTGAATTAAATCTTAGGGATGACCCCGTTCAAAGAATATTGTGATTTCCAATATTTTGATTATTTCTGCATTAAATATATATTATTTAATTATTTAGTTTAATTAAATATTCCATATTATTTAATTAAACCTCTATTTAATTCACTACATCACGATATATATAATTAAATAAATTAATTATAATACCCTTGACAATGCGGGTCATTACAAGAACTATGCCTAATTCTGATTCATGCCTATCCTTTTTGTTAAATCTGAATTGCCTATGCCTATGAGACTATTGTGATTGATGTAATGACACATATCATGCCTATGAGACTGTTGCGACTGACATAATGAAACCTATCATGCCTACGAGACTGTTCTGATTGACATAATGGAACCTATCATGCCTATGAGACTATTGTAGTTTATATGATGGAACCTATCATGTTGCATATCCCATGCCTTTAAGATTTTGTGGTTGATATAATGGAACTTATCAGGTTGTACATAAAAATTTGTGATTCTCTTAAGCCCAATTCTATCTAATCTTTAACCAATGGTACAAATTTCTTAGCTTCCTCACACTTATAGTTAATGTACAACATGCCTATTGAAACATGATTCTTGAATTGGGTACACCTTTACATGCCTATTTTTCCTTATGTCAATTCTTATGTTCCTTCTCTATTTTTCCCCTTTTTATTTTCTTTTATGAATACTAAGTTCATTCGAAACTTAGATTGAATCTCGTTGAACATGCGATTATAACGCGGGAAAATTGGGTACAATTAAATTGAGTAAATTTTGGGCATAGCATGTGAATGTGGCATAAAACTTGTACTGACTACACTTGGGAAATATTGGCATAAAAAGACCTAAACTAGGACACATATGACAATTATGTAAATTGGCTAAAGATGAACATGCCAAGCCCGAGGTTAGATTGAGTTGTGGTGTAAGACTTCCCGGCACATCCAACGACCACAACATTATAGATCTAATGTGAGAGGTTAGCTCATTAAGCCCAAAAACCCAAGGTTAGATTTAGTTTCGGTGTAAGACTGCCCGGAACCACGTGGCACATCCAGCGACCGCAACAGTACAGATCTAATGTGAGAGGTTAGTGCTTTAATGAATGAATTAAAGCTAAGGAACATACGGGCTAAGATTGGTAGGGTTAATTTAATTAAGGCAACACTTAACCAATACAAAAAGTTAGTTAAACAGATGAGTAGGGTTAGGTAAATGTGAGAACACTTAACCGTTATAACATGTTGATTAGGAAACCCTAGTAACAAGGACCCATTTCAGTAGTAACCCTCATAGATGTATCACGTTACTCTGAACTAGGAAGGGTGGGGCACGATTACTAGGCTGATTATAAGCGATCAAAATGGCGGCGGGTGGTGCAGCAGTGTAGGTTCCGGCGGAGTATGGGCGTGCATGTACTCCAGAGTGGATAAAGCAGGCACTGGGCACCAATAGTATACACTGTGCATCTAGAATTTGTGTCGGGTTGCCACCATAGGAATTGATACACCCTATGGCGGGACCAGCAAGGTATCTACAATCAAGTGGGGCCGAATGACACAAGTAATATAAGCATGCGAGTAGAAGCCGATCGGAAAAAGGGATCACTTTGTTATGAACACATGATGGTAGTTGAAACATTCGTTAGTAGATGCAGAGAAATGGAAATGAGTGTGATCAGTTTATCATGCCTTATCTTATGTTATCTTATTGCTACGATATTGTCCTATATTCTGTTTATTCATGTCATGATCCTTTTACCTATTTACATGCTGAATAATCACTGGACTTACCAGGCTTATGTCTGACCTGTTTTCTTTCGGCTTATTTTCTTCTGTTTCTCCCTCTTCCCCTCGATCCACAGGGAGGGAATACTTCAGCTTAGTGCAGACCTTTTCCAGCTTGAAGAGAGTAGATGTATTGCTTGGATTCTCTTTTCTTGGCCTATGGCTGTGGTTACACTTTTATTGAGGATTTATGCTGCTTTACTACTGTTTTATGCTTCTATATGTACTTGGAGCTTTAAATCAAGGCATATGTTTTATTGTAATAATTTAGACAATGCTTGTAATGTTTTGAGTGAACCACGCTATTTATGAAATGAATTCAGATTTCCGCTATTTATATGTATGTCTTGTAAATTATCTCTGTCTTTTACCTAAAATGCTTCATCAAAGTTAATGCCTTCCCTTTATGAGTGACCTTGACGGAGGTGGGGTGTTTCACTTGGTATCAGAGCGATGGTTTACCAGATCAGATAAAAGATTTTGAAAACATTTTTCAAAAAGAAGTTTAAAGGAGCATTTTCAAGAAAATTGTTGTATTATTTTAAAGGCATAATCCCCAAAGCCATATGCACTATCTTTCTTTTGTTTTGAACCTTTTCTTTTTGTTTCAGCATGTCTGGGGATCTTAATCTTCCCTAGGGTGTACCGATACCTGGCTGGTTCATAAGGTATCTGGAGGCTAGGGCTAATGACGTAGGCCCAGCAGACTTTCCTCCTCCCCCAGCTGCAGCCGTTCCTCCTCCTCCTCTGCATGTGAATGCTTTCTCGAAGATATGTACAGACTTTCGAGCTATGGGTGGAAAGAACTTTAATGGTACTGAGTCATTTGTGGAAGCAAGAAACTGCCTCAAGGAAACAGAAGATTTGTTTGTTATATTTTAAGTGGACGATAGGAAGAAGATACAATTGGCTGTATGGTTACTTAAGGACGAAGCCTCTTACTGGTGGGAAGTTACTAATGCTGAGAGACTAGTTGAAACTTGGGAGGATTTCAGAAGGAGATTTGAAATATAGTTCCTCTCGCAAGCTGAACGAAGCCTACAAATGGAGAAGTTCTTATCACTCAAACAAGGAAACCTATCGGTTAAGGAATACGTCAACCAATTCAACCAGCTGGCTAGATTCGAACAGGAGTTAGTAAACACTCCACTTAAAAAGGCTCTCCATTTTGTGAAAGGGTTGAACGAGCCACTACACAGCCTAGCTATGTTCCATATACCTATGGGCGCGACTTTTGAGAGACTGGTGGACATGGCACTGTTACAGGAGGAAGACAAGGATGGCAAGAAAGAGGCAAAGGTGGAAGAACCTCTAGACATGAAAGTGGAGGCATCGCAGAATAAGAAGATGGATTCCAAGAAAGGAAGGAAGAATAACAAACCCCATGACAAGAGGAAGTGTAAATTTTGTGGCATACCTGGACATTTAATTGAAGACTGCAGGAAGAAGAAGAGGAAGATGGATGGATGTTTTCAATGCGGTGAGACGGGACATACGGCTAAGGATTGCCCAAAAAGGCAAGGGCAAGGGCAGAGGACTGGTTCTACTTCTGGAGGGAAGATTCACGCTCTCATGGCACCTCCGCAAGAAAGAGGTAGAAATATTTCTATTGAGAGTTTAGTTTATCTTTCTTATCATCTAGTTTGTACTCTTTTTGATTCTGGCGCATTGCACTCTTTTATATCTACTGCTTTAGTCAAATCTCTGCACCTAGATACTAGTATAGTAGAGGATCCTATGGTTGTTTCTAATCCAATTGGGGGCTCGGCTTATTTGTCCATGATTTGTTTGGATTTGGAAATTTCTATACTAAGCGTTGGGTTTAGATGTAATGCTTATGTTTTGGGTTTCACGGGCTATGGGTTGATTCTAGGCATGAATTGGTTATCTAGTAATGGTGCCATCCTTGATTGTGAAAAGAAAGTGGTTAAATTTATGACTCGCCTCGGTAACACTCTCGAAATTCCTTGTAATCCCATGAATTCTGTTATGCTTAGCTATCTAGAATCTCTTGATGCGTCTATTGAAAACTTGCAATCTGTTAGAGTAGTCCGTGAATAATCAGATGTCTTTGAAGAGGTGAAGGGTTTGCCTCCAAAGCGAGGGATAGACTTCCACATATACCTTGTTGATAATGCAAAACCTGTTGCTTTACTCGTTAGACACATGGCTCCAAGGGAAAGGAAAGAGCTCAACAAGCAAGTTAAAGAGTTGCTTGAAAAGGGGTTCATAAGGTGGAGTATTTCTGATTGAGGTGCTCCAGTGGTGTTTGCAACAAAAGTGAATGGTTCACTTCGCATGTGCATGGACTATAGGGAGCTAAACAAGCTGACCAAGAAGAATAGGCACCCACTTCCTAGAATAGACGACTTGTTCGACCAGCTCATAGGTGCCTCGGTTTTCTCCCAACTAGATTTGGCCACCGGATTTCATCAGCTAAGAGTGGCTGAAAAAAGCATAGATAAAACCGCGTTCAGGACCTCGGATGGTTTCTTCGAATGGCTTGTCATGCCTTTCGCCTTGGCAAATGCACCCGCCTATTTCGTAGACTTGCTGAATAGGGTGTTCAGAGAGTTCCTTAATAAATTTGTAGTGGTCTTCGTGGACGACATTTTGATTTTCTCAAAAAGTGAGGAAGAACATGCTTTGCATTTAAGGGAAGTCATGGATACTCTTTGTGCACATCAGCTGAAAGCAAAATTCTCCAAATGCCATTTTTGGAGAGATGAAGTAAGGTTTCTTGGACATGTGGTGTCCAAAGAAGGGATAGTTGTGGATCCCGCAAAAGTAGTTGCGGTGCAAGATTGGAAGATCCCACGGAATGCAACCGAAGTACGAAGTTTTCTTGGGCTGGCGGGCTTTTACAGAAAGTTCATTAAGGACTTTGCAAAGATCTCAGCCCCACTTACTAGGTTGACGAAGAAGAACCTAACTTTTGCTTGGGATTTGGATTGCGATATTGCTTTCCAACGACTGAAAAGGGCTCTGACAACGGCCCCGGTTCTGACATTGCCTGATGGGAGTAAGATGTTTATGGTATACACAGACGCATGCGGTACCGGACTAAGCGTTGTCTTGATGCAATAAGGCAAGGTAGTTTGTTATGGGGGAAGGCATTTGAAGGTACATGAGAAGAACTACCCAACTCATGATCTAGAACTAGCTGCCATTGTTTTCGCTCTTAAGTCATGGCGTCACTACCTACTAGGAGAAAGGTTTGAATTGTTTACTGTCCATAAATCGTTAAAGTACCTATTCTCACAGAAAGACCTTAACTTAAGACAATAAAGGTGGATGGAATTTCTTGCCTCATACGATTTTGAGATTGCTTATACCCCTGGCAAAGGCAACGCCTTAAGTAGGAAAAAGCTGACCTTAAGTCATCTCTTTGTAGAAAGGCAAAGCTTGGAGTACATGGCAAACTTTGACTTTAGACCCTCCTTAGAATTTGTACCTAGTTTTTTAGCATCGCTAGAGGTGCGGCCTACTCTCTTGGACTCAATAGGAACTGCACAACGTGAAGACCCTCGGCTAGTTGATGTGATGGATAAGCTAATTAGAGGTGAGACTTCTAGTCACCTAAATAGATACTCCATCGATGACAAGGGTTGGTTGAGACAGGACGGAAGACTATGCATCCCACAAGCAAGGGGTTTGGTGAAAATCGTTCTCGAAGAAGCACACAATTCTAAGTTGACCATACACCCAGGTGGGGACAAGATGTATAAAGACAAAAAAAGGTTTTCTTTTGGAATGGCATGAAGAAGGATGTAGCTGAGTTTGTCTCTAGATGCTTGATATGCCAGCAAGTCAAGGCAGAGTAGAAGAAGCCTGGTGATCTACTTCATCCTCTAAAGGTCCCACAGTGGAAATGGGTTAGCATTTCGATAGACTTTATTGATGGGTTGCCTAGATCAAGAAGGGGCAATACCAGTATTTGGGTAATAATAGACAGGCTCACTAAAAGCGCTCACTTTATACCTGTTAAGAGTAGAAGGACTGCCTCATTGTTAGCATCCATTTATCTTAAAGAGGTAGTTCGACTGCGTGGAATACCCTCTAGCATAGTAAGTGATCGAGATCCTATCTTTACGAGCAAGTTTTGGAAGAGTTTGCAAGAGGTTGTAGGCACACAACTATGCTTAAGCACTGCCTGTCACCCTCAAACTGATGGTCAGACGGAAAGGGTGAACAGAGTATAGAAGATCTCTTGAGATTGTGCATTATTGATTTTGGGGGAACATGGGAGGATCACCTTCCTTTGGTGGAGTTCGCCTACAACAATAACTACCAAGCCACCATAGGCATGGCACCCTTTGAGGCTTTATATGGAAGAGCACGCCGATCACCAACTTGTTGGTGGGACCCTACAGACAAGCTCGTACTTGGGCCTGACATGATTAGAGAAACTTCAGAGAAGGTGGAATTGATACGAAGACGAATGATGACCGCACAAGATAGACAGAAGTCCTACGCTGATAAAGGAAGGATCGACCTTGAGTTTGAGGTTGGAGAAAGAGTTTTTCTTAAAGTATCTCCTTTGAAGAATGTTGTTGGCCTTGGGTCCGTACGAAAATTGGCATCAAGATTTGTAGGGCCATTTCCTATCATTGAGAGGATTGGGAAGATGGCTTATAAAGTAGAGTTGCCCGAAAGATTGGCTGGAGTTCATAATGTTTTCATGTCTCTCATCTACGGAAATGCTTACATGAGTCTGCAGAAGTTGTGGAGCCAAGTATACTAGAGGAAGTAGAAGCGGAGCAAGAATCATCAGTGAGAAGAGTTCTAACTCGTATCTTGGGTATAGAAGTTAAAAAGCTATGCAATCGTGAGGTCAAGCTAGTTAAAGTACAGTGGAATGACGTTGAAGGAGACACGACTTGGGAGACTGAAGACAAGATACACGCATCCTACCCATTTCTTTTTGAGGGTACATCCTTGATCTCTTTTTCCATTATTTATGCATGCTTGTATATATCTCTTAAGTATATCTCCTCGGTCCTTTTTCTTAATCCTTAGGTAGAAACCAATGGATTTAAACCTATATTTGGAAACATGTTATGATTGATGGTTGCAAGTGGTTGATAGTGGCTGCTCGTGGATGCATATACACACACGCTAGGTACTAGATCGGCGCAGTCACTTTCATATTGCATATGCATATATGTATTTATATACGGATTGAAACTTGATATGTTATCATGTGGACGTTGCATTTGTATGAATGATTGTGCACTCATGTAGAAGTTAAAAATACGATTAGTAATAATTGCATACATGATGGACTCATAGCACCGACATGATTCGCATTAAGGAGGTCAACTGAATTAGTAAACCGCCTGATTTTGCATTAGATAAGGACAAATACACACACTATGCATGTGATCATGAAAGCATTAGAAATATTTTTAAGGACAATGGATGCCTGTGATTGATGGTTGAGTAGATGGATGTTGGATGTTAGGATATGTTCTTCTTAACATAGAGATTTCGGGGACAAAATCCTTTAAGGAGGGGAGAATGTAACACCCCGTATTTTTTGTGAATATTAAAAGTAACGAATTAAAGAATACTTAATTTTTAGAAGAGAAATTAAGGGAAACGGGTTACGACATTGCGTTCATCTCGGAATTCTGCTTGAGATAGTCCGAGTTTGCGAGAATCGAACTCCGTATGAAGAAATTATGGAGGTTAGAAGTTTTCAAGTTTAAATTAAAATAATAATTAAAGTTAGAAAAGCAGTTTGAAATTCGAAATTCGGTCAGAACAGTTGATCGGAAAATTTCCTACTTAGGGGTGTCGACCCCCCAAGGGGAGTCGACATAGGTGTCGACCCCCCTATAGGGGTGTTGACATAGTTATCGACCCCCTGTAGGGAGTCGACCCCTTTGAGATCCAGTTCCTGTGACGAAAATTTATTGCCCTGAGCTGATGTGGCCTTCTTTGATTGGCCTGATGACAAATTCTGAGGTATTAGGGCTTATGTGTCATGCTGTGGATGGCTGGATGACACATCTCTTTGGTTCGGATGTCTCTGATTTCTCCTAGACTAATCTAAAGGCTAGAATTAATCCTAGACATCTATATATACGTAGCTAAACCTAAACCCTAACCTCATAACCCTAAAACTATGGTGCCGTCATGCTGTTCATCTACAAGCTAGCCTAGCCTCCTTCATCTTCTCCAAACTAGAAAACCAAATCCAAACTAGAAATCTATTAGAAGAACTTCAAATTAAAAGTCTACATCAAATGATTAGCTTAACAAATTCAGAAATCAGATCCTAGAAGACAAGATTCGTCCTTTTTCTGTAAGTTCAGTTATTATTCTGATCTAAACACCTAATAGAAATCATGACTGTAATAATCGGATCTAGAACTATGCCTAATTCTGATTCATGTTTATCCTTTTTGTTAAATCTGAATTGCCTATGCCTATGAGACTATTGTGATTGATGTAATGACACATATATATCATGCCTATGAGACTGTTGTGATGACACAATAAAACCTATCATGCCTATGAGATTGTTGTGATTGACATAATGGAACCTATCATGCCTATGAGACTGTTGTGGTTTATATGATGGAACCTATCATGTTGCACATCCTATACCTATGAGACTATTGTGATTGATATAATGGAACTTATCATGTTGTACATAAAAGTTTGTGATTCTCTTAAGTCCAGTTCTATCTAATCGTTAACCTATGGTGTAAATTGCTTATCTTGCCCACACTTATAGTTAATGTACAACATACCTATTGAAACATGATTCTTGAATTGGGTACACCTTTACATGCCTATTTCTCCTTATGTCAATTCCTATGCTCCTTCTCTATTTTTCCCCTTTTTATTTTCTTTTATGAATACTAAGTTCATTCGCAACTTAGATTGAATCTCGTTGAACGTGCGATTATAACGCGGGAAATTTTGGTGCAATTTAATTGAGTAAATTTTGGGCATAGTATGTGAATGTGGCATAAAACTTGTACTAACTACACTTAGGAAATATTGGCATAAAAGACCTAAACTATGACACATATGACAATTATGTAAATTGGCTAAAGATGAACATGCCTAACCTGAGGTTAGATTGAGTTGCGGTGTAAGACTGCCAGGAACTGCCCGGCACATCCAGCGACCGCAACAATATAGATCTAATGTGAGAGGTTAGCGCATTAAGCCCAAAAACCCGAGGTTAGATTGAGTTGCGGTGTAAGACTGCCCAGAACTGCGTGGCACATCCAGCGACCGCAACAATATAGATCTAATATGAGAGGTTGGTGCTTTAATGAATGAATTAAAGCTAAGGAATAGACAGGCTAAGAATGGTAGGGTTAAGTTAATTAAGGCAACACTTAACCAATACAACATGTTAGTTAAACAAATGGGTGATGTTAGGTAAATGTGAGAACACTTAACCGTTATAACATGTTGATTAGGAAACCCTAGTAACGGGAACCCATTTCAGCAGTAACCCTCATAGATGTATCACGGTACCCTGAACTAGGCAGGGTGGGGCACGATTACTGGGCTGATTATAAGCGGTCAAAATAGCGGCGGGTGGTGCAATAGTGTAGGTTCCAGTGGAGTATGGGTGTGCACGTACTCCGGAGTAGATAAAGCAGGCACTGGGCATCAGTATTATACACTGTGCATCTATAATTTGAGTCAGGTTGCCACCATAGGAATTGATACACCTTATGGCGGGACCAGCACAGGTATCTACAATCAAGCGGGTCCGAATGACATAAGTAATAAATGCATGCGAGTAGAAGCCGATCAGAAAAAGGGATCACTTTGTTATGAATACATGATGGTAGTTGAAACATTCGTTAGTAGGTGTAGAGAAATGGAAATGAGTGCGATAGTATATTCAGTTTATCTTGCCTTATCTTATGTTATCTTATTGCTATGGTATTGTCCTATATTCAGTTTATTCACGTCATGATCCTTTTACCTGTTTACATGCTGAATAATCACTGGACTTACCAGGCTTATGTCTGACTTGTTTTCTTTTGCCTTCTTTTCTTCCGTTCCCCCTCCCCCCAGGTCCGCAGGGAGAGAATACTTCAGCTTAGTGCAGACCTTTTCCAGCTTGAAGGGAGTAGATGTATTGCTTGGATTCTCTTTTCTTGGGCTATAGCTGTGGTTAGACTTTTATTGGGGATTTATGCTGATTTACTACTGTTTTATGCTTCTTTATGTACTTAGAGTTTTAAATCAAGACAGATGTTTTATTGTAATAATTTAGAAGTTGGTTTTTGAGACAATGCTTGTAATGTTTTGACTGAACCATGCTATTTATGAATTGATTTCAGTTTTCCGCCGTTTACATGTATATGTTGTAAATTATTTGTGTGTTTTTACCTAAAATGCTTCACCAAATTAATGCATTCCCTTTGTGAGAGACCTTAACGGAGGTGGGGTGTTTCACCAGGAGCTGGTGTAACTCGGGGTGAATTAGATGCTGTGGTGGTCGGTTTAAGTCAGCAAATAGAAGCCTCGAATAAAGCCTTGACGAATAAGCTAGATGTTCTTCTTGTTGCCCAAGCCAATCCCACAAATCGTAGAGTTGAAATTTACTTAAAGGGGAATTCACATTCCTCTACTTTGGATCCTAATCGTGATTACTATCTAGAGGAAGTGGTTGAGTTGTCAAGTGGTAGGAATGACACCGACATCAAGGACTCCAAGGCAATTGCAAATGTGCTTAAGCAATCCTGGTCAAGAGAGAATCTTTCCTGAAAACATACTTCTCAAAAAGTTGCAAGCCCCACTAAAGGGACACCTCCCCAAGCTGTTGGTACAGTGCCCCGGTTCTCTAATCGTTATCACTTTCCTAGATAAGTATCTGATAAAAGCACTAGCATCCACCCTGTGGAACAACGCAATGACGAGGAGTATATTTCGGAGATGATTAAGCAAATCATAAAGGAAAGTTTGGCTAGAAATGAAGATGAAAGAGAGTGGGATTTTCTCTGAGCAAGACCCCCTTCACAGAAAGAATCTGAAAGGCTGAATTTCCGATGAAGTTCACCTCACCAATCATGCTTGCATATAATGGAATTACTGATCGTAATATGTTTCAGCACAAGTATGAATGGAATATGAATGGTGTGAGGGTGACATACGAGATCAAGTGTCTTTACTTTCCCATTTATTTGGAAGGAGTGGCATTGCTATGGTTCACTAAGTTGCCACCAAGATAAGTAGATCAATTCTTTGATTTGGCAAGGAAGATCGAGGAATAATTCATATTGTATACTTCAAAATCCAAAGACATTATGTTGCTGTCTGGATTGGAGAAGAATCCAAGAGAATCAACAAAGGCTTTTCTAAGTCATTTCAATACTATTGTGATAGAGATGGGAAATCCGGAGCCCCGATTGATATTAATGGCACTAGTTCGAGCTGTGGATAAGAAGACTGAGTTTGGAAAATGGGTAAAGATAAAGGAACCAAACACACTCAAAAATTTCTATAAAAAGACAGAAGAGTTCATTAAGCTGGAGGAAGATCCCTCTACCACCTAGAATGTCATTGGAAGCAATACTATGAAGGATAAGAAAGACGATGATGCTCCGGGCAATAAGAAGAATGCCGGGGGAAGAAAAGGGAGAACGACGGGAAAGATAATAAGAATAACAAGAGACTTCGTTTTTCCAGAACCGCAGAGTTGATCCCTTTAAGCGATACCCGAGAGAATATCTACTTTGCTGCCAAGGATGTAGAAAATTATCCGACTCCATGACCGCAAAGAATGGGAGATAGGGAAGTGAATTCTGGGAGATTCTTCTGTTTCCAAAACAAGCCTGGTGAATGCGTACATTTGAAGATATTGATTGAGGAATTGATCAGGAAGAATAAGCTGCAATAGTATGTCAGGAAGCTGCATACTGCAGATCCTTCTCCAGCTCCTAGGGGGAAGTGCACCTGCCAATCAATCGGGTCCACATGATAGAGCTCTAGCACAGACTAATATGAGGCCTGCGATCATACCATATCTGGTGGTCCTCATCGAGCGGATAAGAGTTGGAGAGAGATGGAGAAGTATGCCAGTACTCTGAAGCATACTCCGAAAGAGGAAAAATTCTTGATCCTTAGCAATACCATCCCCATAAAGCAGTAAAAAAATTCTCATGGTGGTATTGTGTTCGGAGAGAAAAACTCAAAAGGCGTAGTGGCTCCAACCCTTGATCCAATGGTGGTCACAGTCGGAATAGGTCCGACAATGTTCAAGAGAGTGCTAGTTGATTGTGATGCTTCTGTAAATGTCCATTTCAAAAAGATATTTAACCTGATGAATCTCTTGATGATTGATGTGCAAGCTTGTCAGATGAAGATCCAAGGGTTCACAGGTGAGCCAAAGCAACCGATTGGAACAATTACTTGCTTGTGGAGTTAGGAGAAGGAGAAAGGAAGGCTATCTTGAAACAAACCTTTGTACTTGTGGATGAAATCCCTGCTTATAATGCATTCCTAAGAATACCTGCTTTGGATGATTTCAGAATTTCACTAGCACCATGGTGTTTAACGATGAAGTTTCCCACAAAAAAGGTGTTGGTGTGGTGAGAGGGAATCAGAATACTGCCAGAGAATGCTACGTCATTGAGTTGAGAGAACATGTCTTGTAGTAGCTAAATCACGGCCCCTGCACTGGAGAATATAGTGGAGCTAAAAAAGAAACGTATCCTCGAAAAACCAGTGCAGGGGAGAATCGGGCAGTGCCTGCAGAGATCATGATACCTATCGTGGTTCATCCAAAGGATCCTGACCGTGTCTTGAATATCAGATTTCAGTTGGGCCTGAAGTTGCATAAAGAGTTGGTTGTCCTTCTTAAGCTACTTTGGATGTTTTTTCTTTGAGTAATGCTGATATGTATGGCATATACCCTGAAGTGGCAGTTCATGCATTGAATATTGACCCTTGCGTCTCATTTGTGAAGAAAAAGAGAAAAATCCAAGGCCCTAAAATATTGATGGCTCTCAATGAGGAAGTGGGTAGATTGATGGAAAATCGCTTCATAAGAGAGTCAACATATCTAGACTGGATGTCCAATCCCATTCTAGTGAAGAAACGCAATGGAAAGTGGCATGCATGCATAGATTTTCCAGATCTCAATAAGGAATGCCCTAAAGATAGCTTTCCATTGCCTGTAATTGATTAGCTTGTAGATTCAACCATGGGGCACGAGATGCTACTGTTTATGGATGCTAATTTAGGATACAATCATATAATGATGCATGAGCCGGACCAAGAGAATACAAGCTTCATCAAAGATATGGGTTTGTACTATTATAAAGTCATGCCATTCGGGTAGAAGAACACAGGAACAACTTACCAGGGACTTGTCAGTGCGATGTTTAAGTCATAAATCACTATGGAAGTTTATGTTGATGACATGCTCATTAAGTCGAAGAAGGCGGTCGATCACATGAAGAATCAAGCTGAAATGTTTGATATTTTAACAAGATACGGCATGAAGCTGAATCCACTCAAGTGTTCATTTGTAGTCCCAACCTGGAAATTTCTAGGGTTCACGGTGAATGCTAAGGGCATTGAAGCTAACCCTACTCAGAGGTGCGGTCTCCTAGAACCAAGAAAGAGATTCAGAGTCTAAATGGGAAGATTGTTGCATTGATTCGCTTCATCTCGAAAGCAACTGACAGGTGTATTCTGTTCTTTGAAGCATTGAGAAAGGGAAAGAAGGATTTCGAATGGACTCCAGCTTGTCAATCGACCTTCAAAGAGTTAATCAAACACATAGATACACCCCCGGTGCTTTCCAAGCCCAGTGACGAAGAAGATTTGTTTCCATATTTGGTAGTATTATCCCATGCTTTGAGTGCAGCCTTGGTGTGAGAGGATTCGAAGATTCAGCAACATGCGTATTATATCAGCAAAAGGCTTACCGGGGCAGAGTTGAATTATCCCAAGCTAGAAAAGCTCGCATATTGTCTTCTCATCACCTTAAAAAAGCTCAAGCCATATTTTCAATCCCATTCAATCAAGGTACTTATGGATCATACGCTAAAGAAAGTCTTGTTTCGCCCTGAAACTTCGGGTCGGTTATTGAAGTAGAATATTGAGCATAGTCAGTATGATATCATGATCACCTCCAAAGAGCGATTAACGAACAAGCCTTAGCAGATTTCATTGCCGATTTCATAGATAAAGGTGATTAAAAATAAGAGCCCATTGAAGTGGTAGTCCAGTGGAAGTTGTTTGTCGATGAAGCCATGAATGAATATTGTTCAGAAGCAGGAGTTGTTCTAGAGACTCCCGAAGGACATTCAGTGTGCTATGCATTAAGTTTCGAATTTACATCAACAAAGAATGAAGCAATATGAGGCATTGATCACTGGATTGAAAATAGAAAAAGAATTGAATTTGAAAGCCTTGTAGATTTTTAGTGTTTCGCAGTTGGTGGTGCGTCAGGTCCGAAGAGAGTTTCAAGCCAAGTGAAAAAAGTTCCTACTTATATGCCGAAAGCTTGGGAACTCCTAAAAAGACTCTACTATTACACCATAACTCATATCCACAGAGAAGAGAATATGAAGGCGGACTCACTTGCCAAGCATGCTTGCACAGGAGATGCTCAATTATTGGGGTTAATGCCCATGGAAGTTCTTCCCAATCCTGGTACCGGCGACATTGATGTTGATTAGGGCATGGAGACTGCCGAAGAGCCAGAATCATGGATGACTTCGATCTTTCTTTGAGGTAACAGTGGTTAGTGGCTTTTCTTAGGCCCACTTTGTGAAATAATCAATGGCAACAACGGCATCTTTCATGCTGGACTTGGTAGTCGGCAATGCTCCTATCAAATCAATTCCCCAAACAGCAAATGGCCATGGGCTGACCATTTGAGTTAATTTTGTGGATCGGGCTCATGGAATTCTAGAAAAACTTTGGCATCTGCCACACTTTCTAGTGTATTCTGCAGAGTCTCGATTTAATTCAGGCTAGAAATAACCATATCGAAGAATCTTCTTAGCTAATGTTTGACCACTGGTATGTCCTCCGCACTCTTCTTCATCCAATTACGCCAAAATTGTTCTAGATTCCTCTTAGGTAACACATCGAAGCAAAGGAATAGAGAAGACCCGCCTATATAAATAGCTTATTTCACTCTTGGGGTATGTTAGGAGCATTCCATCAAGGAGGCATTCTTTTAATAATTTTGTGCTGAAAAATATTATTTGTAGGTTTGGTGTGCCACAAAACATAGTAACGGACAATGGGGCTCAATTTGCGAGTGAGGAATCCAAGGGTTTCTATGCCAAATACAAGATCCAAAAGGGCTTCGCAGTTGTGGCCCATCCGCAGACAAACGGGGAAGTGGAAGTAGTAAACAAAATTATCAAATCAACCATCAAAAACCGACTAGAGAAGGCTAAAGGAGGTTGGGTAAATGAGATGTCGCTTGCACTATAGGCAAATCAGACGACTCACAAATCTGCAACTGGTCATATACCATTTTATTTGGCACTCGGCTCCAAAGCAATGATTCATGTAAAGTTGGATGTTCCCACTCACCAAAGAATTCACTTCAATCAAGCACAAAACGAGCAGCTACAACTGAAAGCTCTCGATCAGCTTGAAGAGAAAAGATATGGAGACGAGCTCCAATTTGCAGCACACTGAAAAAGGATAGCCAGGCATTTCAACACCAAAGTCTGACATAGAACTTTTGGAGTTGGAAACTTTGTCTTAAAGCGGGTGATAACTGACACTGGTGTATTTAGGCCAAATTATGAAGGAGCGTACATCATCAGCCAAAAGATCTTGGAAGGTACATTCAAGTTATCAATGGTTAATAGGGTTCCAATACCAAGAGCCTGGAACAGTGACCATTTTCGTCGATATTTTACTTAATGCATTTTGCAATTCTTGTAAAAATTTATTGAAATTTCTTTTACAAGTATAAACCTCCTATGTTTAAAAGGCGTATTGTAACTGAACTTCATCTCTATTAATGAAAGTATGACCTTGCTTATCTCTATCACATATTTGCAAATTTTTGTTCAATAATTAAAATTTTTCTTAAATCAATTTGACATTGCAGGCTATCTAAGGAACGCTTGCTTGCTCATAGCCCGATAAGACCTGGGGACCCTTACAACACATCCTGATAGAAACAGTTCAAGTGTCGAGTGCCATAAACATCATTATGCATAAATGTGAGGATGTAAGGTGTCGCCTTATAGATCAAAAGAAGAAGTCACTAAGAGTCAAACGGCGAAAATCGCGACAATTGAACACAAAGACAAAAGACCTCCCAAAGAGAGGCACCAAATGAAGACTTCGACGCCTGATTTACTTTGCTGGATTGTAGACGAACGTCGAGACCTCTCCGGGGGCACCCAATGAAGTCTCCGATGCCTAGTTTACTTGGTTAGATTGTAGACAAACATTGGGCCAAACGAAAAGTCCTTCCTTGAGCAAGGCGAAAGCTTCCCAAGTGAAGCCAAAAAATCCTTCCTTGTGCAAGGCGAAAGCTTCTCAATTAAAGCCAAAAAGTCCTTCCTTAAGCAAGGTGCAAGCTTACAAAGTGAAGCAAAAAGTCCTCACTTGAGCGAGGCAAAAACTTCCTAAGTGAAGCCAAAAAGTCCTCCCTTGAGCAAGGCAAAAGCTTCCCAATTGAAGCTAAAAAGTCCTTCCTTAAGCAAGGCGAAAGCTTCCCAAGTGAAGAAAAAAGTCTCCCCTTAAGCGAGGCAAAAGCTTCCCAAGTGAAGCCAAAAAGTCCTCTCTTGAGAGACGCAAAAGCTTCCCAAGTGAAGCAAAAAGTCCTCCCTAGAGCAAGGAAAAAGCTTCCCAAGTAAAGCAAAAAGTCCTCCCTAGAGTGAGGTGAAAGCTTCCCGAGTGAGGCAAAAGTCCTCCCACAGTAAGGAAAAAGTCCTCCCAAACGGTGGCACCTAAACCCAAGACCTCTCCGGGGAACCTAATGGAGTTGATGAAATCGATTCGCTCGATATATCCCTAAAATTGGGCTAGAAAAATATAAGACCTCCCCAAGCGGAGGCACAAGAACTAAAGACTTCTCCAAGAAGAAACACATGATCTTCTAATAAAGCAGAGTTTCATAGATAAATTGGCAAGCTAAGAAGCTCTCAATACGCTGGCAAAAGCAAAAAGATTTCACCAACAAAGTGGAAGCTTCTAGTCCGTCAATTGAAATCAACGGAACTCAGCAAAGTTGAGCATATCTAGCTTATGCAATTCATGATGACCTATGGTATGGGGGCAACACAACCACATTGGAATGGAAAAATGCTTAGAAAACATACCACATGCTCATCACAACATCACAATAAATAAAAGACTTGCACTCAACAAGGTAGTGAACACATGAAAGTACAGAAAACCTAAAGCATAAGAGCAATTTTATTTCACTAAAGTATGTTTTTACAATGTTCAGTAGCGAGGCTCGGCACTCTAACAAAATCCGGTCAAAAAAATACAAATAAAGATGCTACATAAAGAGAATAAGCGGCCAAAAGTTTCGACCCTTCTTCTTCCCACCTTTAGAAGAGCAACCTAAATTTAATATGAGTTTGCCAGGTCTATTTGGAGGAGGTGTTATGATGGATTGGCTCGCATCTTTATCTTCCACATCATCTTCAAAAATGAAAAGAGAAGGAGAAACATGTACTTTCTTACGAACACCACATTTTCTCCCGCATCTTTTCAATGGAGACTTAACGTCTTTCTTTGAGTATTCCTTAACATCTTTCTCCGGCCTCTCTTCTAGATCATCGACATCTTCTATTCCCCCTCCAAATAAGCCGGTTGGGTCATTTAAATCATGAAGTGCAGCAATTTGCTCTCATTGTGACCCAAACTGAGAAGTAGAAGCAGGGGTAGACTTGAGAGCTAAGGAAGGATCGCCTGGTGGAGGAGTAACAATCAAAGAACTTGTTGTCATTTGAATAGAAGAAGTAAAGATGGCTTCAGTTCCAGTTCCTTCAAGCACGGCCCGAGAATGCTTTGGAGTGTCCAGGCCTAATTCAAATGTATAATAATCAAGGAACACATCATACCCATATGGAGTGAATAAGAAGTCCAAGTCCGGTAAAGTTGGATTAATGTTGGTTTTACCTGAGATGAGAGGGCTTCTGGCAATTACTTCATAGGCATTTGGGTCATCATCATTACTATCATCGCCCTCTGAATGTTCCTCAACAACCTCTTTCTTTTCCACAGGACAAGTAGTGGGCTCGACGGAAGGCATAACATGAGGCTTGGGATCAAAAATGTTAGCATCAGTGGAAGTAGTGTCAATAGTGTTAGCAACTATGTCCGGGGCATGCTCCTTAGAGGATCTAGCTCCAACCGTTAAACAACGCTCCTTCCTAAGTTTTTATTTCCCTTAACAAGGGAAGCATAGACTTCACCGTCCAAGTATTGCTCCAAACGCTCCTCCTCCGTATAACCGCTTCCCTCGAGCTACGCAAGAATTTACTCCCAAACCTCAGCTAGAGTAATAGGATGCTTGTCTTTCAAGAAAGATAAACTACCTCGCCCCATGACGTTGAGATTGTAAAAGTTAAAAAAAGTGGAGTTGAATCCTGCCTTGGTATAAGAATTTGATTTCTTAGTAGCCACCCTATCCAAAAGAGCTTGATTTCTCTCTCGCTCAAGTTCCTCCACTCTGGCCCTCGGCCAAAAAATTTCTAAGTCCTGAGAATTAACCTTTTTCTTCAAACTGGCACTGCTTTTTCGATAAGTCTCAATAGCCTTCTACTCCACGGCCAATTTTTCTTCGGCATTCTTTTGGGATGAGTGAGCATCCTTAAATTGAGTGACCAGCATGCTCTCCTTCTGCTTATAGGAAGAAGTAGCAACAAAAAGCCCTTCCTTAACCCTTTTATTTTCATCCTCTAGCTCTTCATTCTGCTTGGAAACAAATTTAATATCGGTATCACGATCACTGAGTGTTATGTCCCATTCAGCCTTATCATTCTCCATGGTCACGGGGTTTCTTAATTAAGTTTATTAACTCTTTGAAGCTCATTAACTAGCTTCTACCAATTGGTCAGCCTCTCGACATCGCCTTTCATCGTTTCAAGATTCCTAAGCATCACCTCTATATCTATTGAAATTATGTTCAAGTCAAAGCGAACTCCTTTCAAAAACCAATGGGGGAATCGTGTAGAGAGCATGCTAGGTGATGGTGGGAAAAAGTAAGGTGTCCTTCAGATGATTTATTGGATATCAACAAGAGAGGAAGCAATGGCTAGAGGTGCAAATGATTTGAGGCTCGTGGAAGCTTAAATAGCAGAAACAGGATCCTTGTCGGTTGTGAACCTTATCCTTGTCATCCCTTTCCTTCCTCTTCTTCCGACTATCTTCCTCCCATCTATCCAGGTCGTGACGATTATCACGGGCTTTCCTACTCCGCTTACCCCTCTCCTATCGGTCCTGTGCCTCTTGAGCCTTTCTTGTCCGTCGCTCTTCATCAGTCTCCCTATGACGATGAGATGACCCATAGCACTGCGGATTATAAGAACCTATATAATGGTTAAAGTCATCCACAGATGAACGACTCATGGCTTGACCTGAAACAAAGGAAAAACTTGAGTTCAGTCTCTAAAGCAAAAAATATTGGGGCAAGAGAGAATGATACAAATGTAAGATATCAAAAGCCCTAAGTGTGTGTTGTGTGTAATCTAACAGCATCGAGCAATAAACCACTCATCGTTTTTGGAGTCAAAGTGGCTGCAATCTCAGGGATGGGTTTTTGAGATAAAGGAGTTAGAGCCAAGTCGGAAGATGTCTGTGAAGCTGGCGTAGTAAGTCGAGACGTTGCAATGTCACTCGTGAAAAGATGACCTGGCGTTACAACGAGGTCACTCAAACCCCTAAATATATCAGAAAATTCATCCTTAGTTGCGACTGGAAGCGTAGTGCTGGAATCGCCACTTTCAACATTAGAATCGCCTCTACCCACGACTTCTCCTTCTTCAAGTTTCTCATCAAACTTTGTGGAGCCTTTCCTTTACGATGGATAATTTCTCTTTCCTTGCTGATGAGAGGCAGCTTAGGCTAGGTAGATGAACTAGCTCCGCCAGCAGGGTTCGAACACTTATTTAATACGACTCCTCGATAGATCTTTTCAATGCAACTTCATCTCTAGAGGTCGGGGCATCCGATGCTTCAGGTGTAGAATGAGAAGCAGAAGAAATTTCTCAAGAAATAAAAGATCGAGACGAGTCGAGCAACCCAAATTGACAAAGAAATTCTTCCTTAATCAAGAACCTTTTTGTCCTCTCCTTGTCATTAATAGCCCTTAGGGTCTCCAAAGTAGATTTACAACCATTGGAGTCTTTGACAAGATATAGCAGTTCTGCAAAGGAAAGTGAAATTCAGTGCATAATAATTGAGACTTAGAAAAAATAGATGAAGAGCTCTAAGCATATATATATTCATGTCCTTCCATCCAAATTCAATAAAAATTATCCAGGGATCGAACATAAAAGAATTGGTTCACGAATCCCAAAGCACTAACTTGTAAGTCGAGGATAAGCCAGCGATTTCAAGCGCTTTAGACAAAAACAATGGAAGGATGTCCTTTTCTCTTATAAAGACGCATAAATAGCAGATGTCCTCAAAAGTAGGCAAACTGTGAACTATCCTCATAAAAAGCACATATAGCCCTATTAGGATGGCATAGCCATTCGGGTGTAGCCAAAATGAGATTGCTAAGCGCTGAAGGACCATCTTTAAAAAGGGAATGAAAGGAGGAATGGCTCCACTCATACACTTCTGTCTATTAACAGCAACAAAGCTGAAGGGTGGATGATCGGCAAACTCCTCTTTCCCCGGTAATTTTGCATCAGTTTCAGGAATTACATATTAAGCACAGAGTTGCTTAAAAGCGCGTTGAGTTAGTGTTGAGGAGCATCGCTCTGATGGATTGTCTAGAGGACGCGGAACAGGAAAATGATGATGTGGTTCCGACCTTGGAACTAGAATCATCCTACCTTTAGAAACTTGAGTAGAAGCTCCAACTTGAGCAGAAGTAGTCATATCTTCAAAATGATGGATAGTTTTTTGTCGAGTGTCCATTCTACACAAGGAATCTCATTTTTAAATAATTTACAAGTGTGCATTTCCTAAAGTGTGAAGTGTTGTGCAAGGTTATATAAGTTATTAAAAGCGAAGCTTGAAATCTGGAGTCAGCGTGTGTCGATTAGTGGATCTCAAACGTCGTCAGGAATTCAATTTAGAGTGTCGTTTCTATGTAGGCGATGTTCGAAAAATTATAAATGGTTGGACGAAATGATTCTATATAGGAACTTCATTCTATTAAAGTCAAGAAGTTCCTTGTAGTTCATTTTTAATAATTAACCTAATCTGTCATTGACGTGGGAAATTGACGATAAAATATTCACCCAAAATAATGCAAGTGTTCTTGTTATTACAGGACAGTTGGCAACAACAGGCAAGTTCAATTTATGGGTTGCAAGCTCAGATTGTTTATCGCTTTTCAAGTTTGGATCGCTTCAATGACTCCAACGAAAAACTTGGAAA
This sequence comes from Allium sativum, assembly GCA_030737875.1. Classification (NCBI taxonomy): domain Eukaryota; kingdom Viridiplantae; phylum Streptophyta; class Magnoliopsida; order Asparagales; family Amaryllidaceae; genus Allium; species Allium sativum. Next base: position 664,671,806 of record CM060919.1, read on the forward strand.
CTAGCAATCCATCGATCGTGTGCAAATGGAAAACCGGAAATCATGCAATCAAGGCATGCAATATATGGAAGTCATGATCCATCGGTTGAGCAAAACACTAACTGATCAAAACACAGGATTGGGCCTAGCACCCCCATGATAAGAGCAAGCGCAACAATCAAGGATTACCGACAACGATCCACTGATTGATCGAGACGTGCGATCCACCAAAATCGACGATCGGGTTTTGGCGCTCTAAGTTCTAAAACATGAAACCCTAAGTCGCTGCAATCAAGTTAAGGCGCGATCCATCAGAAATACGCGATCAATAAAGAAACTTATGCATCGCTCAAAAACAATAGCGACCAGTGTGCTAAATCGATTCAACATCAACAATAACATAAATTTGCACATCATCATCCAGTCATTACACAATAATTCTAAGTACAAACACATCAAAGTATGAAAATTTGAGACTCGATTCAGTAGAGCACGCAAGCAATAGGAATTTACAAATTGATTTAAAAAACTTAAAATAACCGATATGCTATAGTCCAATTTGATGCAAAGCTGCCGCCTACAGTGGTTAGTGACAATTGAAATGACTAGATCTTGGTATCAGGAACTCATAGAAGGTTTGCGAAATAGAGATGACTCGGATCTAAAAGGAATGGCCATAAATCAATTCGAATCAGATGAAATTGTGGTCATGATTGAGTTCGAGTAAGGTCAGAGTTCTCTGGTGTATGACCGCAGCGGCGGAGGAAGCTGGATGATGGCAAAGTTGAAGAATCAGTTCAAGGAAATTTTGTTTTCTCAAAGAGTGTCAGCCATCAAAGTGTTTTTTCAGTAAGTAAAATAATGTAGAAGAAGGAATAGATCTTGAAGGAGATATAAAGTAACTTAAAAAAGGCTTTCACGATCCATTGAACCAGATCGTCCTAGTGATCCATCAAAGAAGCACGATCCATCAAAGGCTATCAGAACCGTTGATTTCGATGCACAAGTTTTCATTGATAACATGTACATCGAGGGGAAAATGTTAATCCATTCTAAAAAATAGTGCATATATAGATGGGTCGGCATTATAATGAATTGAGTGTGTGTATAAAACGGTTCAAAATATCATGAATCGCCGATACTTGGATCGGGGTTAAAAGAGAGATCGGATCGGGAAGCATATTACGTGGCAAAATGATATATCGGGCAAGTGTGGCATGCATGCATTGCATGATCCAATCAGATGAACATGGATTAAGCCAATGTGATGCAGTGGATCCGAGATGTTCTATGGAGCGCATGGGTCGTTCGTGTGTAAGTATAAATGTGGTCGCTGCTTACAAGGGAAAGATGGATCATTTTCTACATGGTCGATTGCACACACAAATGCGATGGAGTGCGCGCCTCATTGGATTGCCAAAGCCTATAGATTGCTACGATCCATGGATCGCAAGTCGTGAAGCATAGGAATATATGGATCGTTCCTCGATCGCGGAAGCATGGAACGCGATCGACTGTGGATCACCTGGACTAATGGATCGTCGGTCGATCCATGCGGACCGCATACACTCCAATTCAAACAGCCAAGCACTCCAATCTTCGCCTATAAATACTAGACTGCCTCATTCATAAAAGGGGTTAGATTTTCTCCACCCGAAGGACTGCCATTATTGATCTCATGCTTCTCCAACATCATTAAGCTTCTCCATCATCATTTTCCTAAAGAAATCATCGAACTTATTCACTAAGCTCGATTATCGAAGATCAAGTCCGATAATCAACACTGCTAGTGGGAATCGAGTGCATTTCTACAGTGGAATCGGAGAATTGTTAGAGAATCATTGTAAATCATTGAGAAAAGTTGTAAATCGAGATTAATATAGCACAAATAGCGGTTGAACCACTATAAACACTGTGTTCTACTTTGCTTTTCTACTATTTTCCACTTTTAACTTCTTTTCTACAATTAAAAGGTGTTTCTACACCTCTTGGGTGATAGCATCATTTTTCGGTGCTAACAGAAATTATATTGGATTATTATGACTTAAATGAATTTGGTTACTTTAAATTAATAATTAATGATTAATTATGAAATCTTATCATGTAAACTTAATTTAAATTTATTAAGTAATGAAGTTTAACAAATCGTAACAAAATTAACTGGCGTTGTTCATAAATGAAATTATGATTTGGTTTGTATTAATAAATATTAAAACTTGAATTCAATATTAAACTATTGGGAAGAAATTGATTTAATTAACTCATAATTGTAATTCAAATTCAAATTTTAAATAATTTTTCTGAAATTAAATGTAAATAAAGAATTGATTTAGTGAATAATGTTCGGAATGGAGTTAAATCAAAAATAAAGGATTGAATGCCTTATTCACTTAATAACCCTATAAATTCAATAGCTATAAATAATCATAAGTCTAACCTAATTCTCTGCTTAAACATAATGATTATTTCTCCTATGGCCAGACCAAAATAAGTCGCTATTTTTCTAAGATAAACCAATGGCTCCTCCTCCTCCTCCAAAAAAATAAAAAACAATTCGAATAATAATCATAAAATGGTAAAACTTTTTTCGTTAGGTTCCTTGGGCCAAGATCTACATGTAGGCGAGTTTTGAGATGGTGCGATCTTGTTTTCAGGTGGTCGACTATTTTACAGTAAAGTGTATTTATATTAGAGTTTGGATCCATGAGGTATATAGAGATTCAGTCATGAATTAAATATCGTATTCGGAACTATGGTGGAAATTAGCATCGCGTGGTAGAATTTGAAAGGTATTGGTGAAAAAAAATTGTCGCACTTTTTGTGTTATAGTGTGCTACAGGTGATGTGAGTAGTATTTGAGGTGGGTGATGCGAGTTTGACATGGTGATGGCTGTCGGGACGAGGAAGGTGAGAAAATAAGTTTGGTGGTGTTTTCATGAATTTCGGTGATAAGATAAGGAAGTTATGGATGACCAAGGATTCAACTATGGTGGTTTCCTCCTATAGGTTGTTGTTTCAAACGTGATTATGGAGAAGAAGAAAAGGATAGTGGGCGATGACATGGCATTATATGTATGTGATAAAAAAATTCTTTGTTTTATTTAAATATTGAAATTCAAACGCGCTTACATTAACAACTTTTGTGTACGAACTCATATTCGTGCATGGTTTTCTACTTGTGATCGTATCGAAATTTCGGACGTAATAGAGTTGGTTTGGCTAGATTTGGAGACTTCAACTTTGGGCCAATTTTGGGAGTTCAAAATCAAAGGTGAGTGATTCATTCTTAACTAAAATATTCAATTGTTAGTTTAATTAAAATCATGTTATGATATGATTGTTGTTTGATAGTTAAAATTTCATATTTATGTTAATTGGCATCGACGGTGTAATTTAATTTGACTCTTAGTTCAAATTTTACAATTAAGTTAAAATTTGACATTTAATTGCTAGTATAAAACCCAACATTTGATAACTAGTAATTTATACAATATTGAAATATTTGGATGTATTGATTTTATGGATGACTTGGATTGATATATTTCACATGTTTATGTTTAATTATGTGAATTAACCCATTATTCATAATTTTTATATGATCATTGTTTGTGTTGATTAATCCCAATCGTTTACCTTAGATGTTACAGGCCTCGAATAAACCTAGGATTAATCATTAAAATGAATTAAGAATGTAGATTGAAATGATATATACCTATGACCCCTGATTTGGATTGAATTAATATATATCTTTTCCCAAAATACTAAAATTAAATATTATGTATTACTTGGCCATAGGGTAGAAAATTTTATATGGACACCCGTTGGTTAAATAAAAATGGTTTCAATGATGAGTCTAGAAATGTTGTTTAAAACATTATGGATGATGTTTTATAAATCAGTTTCCTTTGAACATAAACGTTGGATTTTGAAATATAAAAGCTAAAGGAAATTATTTGATGTTGTAAACTAAAGTTAAATTCAAATTTAATATGAGTTAAATCTTTTGAAATTGAATTGTTTATCCTTCTTTGAAATTTACTTTAAATTAACTTGATTTAAAGTAATAGTTGAATTTTAAACTTGATATTTTTTAAATATAAATAATTCAAAGTGAGAATTATAATTGAAATTTCGAATATTGAATCTAAGTTGTTAAATCGAATTGAATTTAAAAATGGAAGTTGAAACGAATTGAAATATTGAAGTTGAGTTGGTTTGATTTGAGATTTGAAATACGACTTCAAGTTTAATTGAAATTTGGAAGAAACGATTCTATTTCCAACTATATTATTTTAAACCTTTTTTATAAATTATTTTAGTAGATAACTATTTTACTTTACAAATTGTTTTAGCTTATAATTATTTTAATTATATATATTAATTATCTTTAATAAACTATTTTAATAATCAACTATTTATTTTATAAAGTACTTCAATATTTTAACAATAGATTTGACTAAAATTAATAATTCTATTTTATATTTAAACTATTTATTTTCAAACTTTTCAACTATATGTATAAACTATTTTATGAACCTTTCAACTGTTTAATATTCAAATTATTTTAAGATTGGAATTGTTTCAAGATGTTGAGTTTGATTTAAATAGAGTTTTAATATATAAGTATATTCATTTTTTGGATATAAATGACTTGGAAAAAATGATATTTCTATATGAAGTATAAACCGTTTTAAATGTATAAATTCGACCGGTGTGAAAAACGTAAACATTTGGTTGTTAAAGAGAACGGGATCAGATATTGTCATAGTCTCAGTCAATATCGAAAACCACTTTAACAACTTTGTATGTGGTGGATGAATCCAGAATGAAGTAGGTCGGTTTGAAGAACGCTACTAGAATGAAGTAAAAGAACAATGATGGATATCCTTAATCTTTGGGTTATAATTGAAATGACTAAAACACAAGCCGTGGCCGGGCCAATGGAAGGTCGCACCTTTGATCGAACACACTTCTTCGATACCATATCTACTACCTTGTGAATAAATTGGTGGCCACCCGCGATTTTTGGATTATTGTTTGAGGTGGGCGGTAGTATCTGTTATGCATTACCACCAACCTGGTCCCACAATCCAGTTGAATCCTACCGTTGGGTATTCCTTGGTGCCTTTTTATATTATCCTGATCGCGCCCACTACGATTTTATTTTACGTTGTACCTATAGAGTGCTCCCTGATAGCCCACCGATTTGGTGGAGTTTACAGTATTGTGTAGACTTCAATGTTTATGAACGATTTAAGGGTAAAAATGTAATCCCGCTTACGCTATTTCGATACTTTACTTGACTGAGTAGACATTATTATAATAGCAAAATTATATTATATAGTTTCTGGTTTGATGGATCCTTAGGAGATGGAAACACCCGTAACATCTCTTAAGTTATTGCACTCACGAACCCATTGGATATGAGATGTGAATTACTTTAAGCATCTCTGACGCCGTGATACACATACTATTACCTGATTTTATTTGACTGATATTATAATATTTTAGTTCTGATCCGAGTATTTTTTGAATTTTCAATGGTGCTCGGGTCAGCTTGAGTTTTTCAGTTAGCGAAGACCAGATTTATTGAAGATGAAGATGGGGCTTGACTGACATAATTACTAGGATTATTCCGCTGCAAATATTGGTATATTTTATAATAGTAAACTCTGGTGTATTGTGTAATGTTTAATCAAATGTATAATATAACAGCTTCATGAACTGTTATTTGATTACTATATTTTGTTCTTCTGCTGTGAGATTCTTTGATTGTTTTTATTCTTTTTATTAAATTAATCTCAATAACTATTTGTATTTTAGATTTGTTTAGATCAATAGAACAGGATTGTTGTCAACTTAAATGGTCAAAAATGTGGGTCGTTACATAGATACACATTGAACTTTTATTAATACAACAATATTGTACATCAGAGTTACAATGATATGTCATAGTACATTAAATATACAACGGAAATATAATTAAAGCACATGGAAGAAAACAAATGCTCCAAATATAGCTCCAGTCTAAACCAGCACTTGTTCTATAAAATAGCTCTAAGACTATCTGCAAGCCTTAACTACTAGGTTTCCCATATGAAAAAATATAGGCATCTAGAATTTAGGTGAAGAACAATAATCTCCAGGTAAGTCATTAGACTGGTGTGAGAACTTAAAATAGTTGTTAATCCACTTAAATTAGAGCATAAACGATGGATCATTCACTTGTAATTATAATGGATTGGTCACTACCTTGTTTAACGGATCGAGCTGAACTATTGTCTATGGGCCGGTTACTACACAATGTTATGGGTCGGTCACTGATTACATATATGGATCGGCCAAACTCATTTCCTATAGATCGGTCTTGTCTTTGCTTGATGGGTCAGTCACTTCCTTCACCAATGGGTCGGTTACCTCCTTCACCGATGGGTCGGTCGTCAATGGACCGAGCAACCGCAGTTATCATGGTTCGAGCAACATGTCGCATATGGGTCGCTCACTCGTAATTCTCCACGGATGGGTCATACCGTTACCTCATGGGTCGGTCACAGTTTTGTACATGGGTCGGTCAGTTCTAATTATAATGGGTCAGTCATCATCTGAAGCTTTGGATTGGCCATCGTTTGGTGCTATGGATCAGTCATTTATCATGGATCGGGCGCAAATTTGGCACAGTGGTAATCTTGTAATTATGATGGATCGGCCGTCCGATCCATAACCTGCACACATGAAATTTCAGCTTCGTCACTCCATTCAAACTACACTTATAAAAACCCCATGACTTCCCACATTCAAAGGACGGAATTTCCTCTCCACGAGGTTCTTTCATAATCATTCCTATCTCCTCCAAATCACTTCTACCTCCATTAAACTTCATCCAAGCTTAGATTCTACTGTGAAATCACCATGAAATCATTCAAAATCATCTAAGTGTCCAATTGTTGAAGATCTACATCAACAATCATCACACTTAGAGAGATTTAGTCATTTCCTTGGTGGGTTCGAGTGAATCAGGTGTAAAAGAGAGGATATAAAGAGGCATATTGTAAAAAAAAGAGAAAATGACTAAAATCAGAGAAATCGTGTACCTAGCGGGTAACAAACCCGGTTTGGATATTACCGCTAATATTAAATTATAATGAGAGTTATGATTTAACAATGGATTAATTGAATTAGTTAAATAATTAGAATGTGAAGGATGGTCTTTATTTAAAATAAACCATGATGTTAAGGTTTATTTTGGGGTACTATAATGAAACAAACAAGCGAATTTCTTATCTGTGAATTGATATTGTTAAGATGCAACAAATGGGAATCAATTTAGTATATGGAAAATGTTAGTAATGTAAAAATTAATAATTGAAGCGTTAATTGAATATGGGAAGTGTTCATTTTGTTGGAACTAGAAAAAAAATATTTGAGCATGAATGAAATAAAGATTGTCTTTGGTTCATGAAATTAAATGTAATATTTTTACTACATGATTTAAATTGATAAAACGCTTAATATTGGATTTAATTTCCAACATTGTCATTATATTGGATAATAAATTAAGTAATATTAATGCACATGATTAGAAGTGGGAAAACAAAGTTTATGTAGTGTAAAACTTGTTGTGATTTCATTTATGAGCGTTGGATATTTTTATTTAACCAAAATAGTGAGTTTGTAATTTATTTCGTAAAAATGCATAATTGGCTAATTATGAGTAATTAATGGTAAAATAAATTATAACTTGTTGAAAATATTATTTTTATGTTTTTATAAAATTCTATGTGTCTAGAGAAATCCAACGCATACTTAATTTCACAAAACGGGTTAGAGCAGAACTTATGAACTGAAATGTTCAATATTAAAGAAAATAACAATTTTTGAAATCGGCAAAGTCATAATGGGCTAATGGGTTACGTCCATACCCAAACCCCAAGTAGAGGCTTATGGAGAAAGCTTCTGAGAAAAATAAACGTACGTATTCTTCTTCCTTCATTCATCAGAAAGAAATGAAAACCTCCACAAACTCAAAAATGCCCTCCTAGCCAATTCTATGTTAAATCCAAGCTATAATTCGCTAATTCTAGAGTAAATTCAAATTTAAAATCATTATTAGGTAATCTCCTACCTAAGTAATCCCCAATTCATGTGAAATCACAATTTTCAGTTAGGGTATTATCTTGTTTAAAGGAATTTCTTCTTGCATGCTAGTTTCTCAGCTTCTACAGATCCTTCAGGCTTGAATCCTTGCTAAAAGTCACTACTTTGCATCAAAGGTATCCTTCTTGCAACTAAAAGTTCCGTCTTTTGCCCTTAAATCATCTTCATTTGCTGGTGGAGGTAAGTTTATAACTTACAACAAGCTATCAATTTGATTTTTGTTTGGATTTGATGAAAACCGTATGGGTTTTGTTTATTCCTCATTATGCTAAAAATACGTGTCAGTAAAACAGGTATAACTTTCTCGTTTCTGATCCGATTTGGCTCAATTTTTTTTAGGGAAACTAAACTCAGTAAGGAATGAGTTTGCTTCAGACTGAATCTCAAAATTTTGTCATTCGAATGATCTGAAACATGGTTGAACACAAATGTCTGATTCTGTCTTTAACAATTCTGGTTGAAAATGCATGTTAGTAAAATAGGCATAACTTTCTCGTTACTGATCCGTGTGGGCTCAAATTTTTTGTGTGGAAACTAAGATTTAATAAGGAATGAGTTTGCTTCAGATTGTATCTCAAAATTTTGTCATTTGAATGACCTGAAACATGGCTAAAGACAAATGTCTGATTCTATCTTTAACAATTTAGGTTGAAAATGCGTGTTAATAAAATATGCATAACTTTCTAGCTACTGATCCGTTTGGGTTCAATTTTTTTTTGTGGAAACTAGACTCAATAATGAATGAAATTTCTTCAGATAGTATCGTGAAATTTTGCCATTTGAATGATCTTAAATAGGTTTGAAGACAGAAGTTCGATTCTATCTTTAATAATTCGGGTTGAGCATGTTTTTGTTAGTAAAACAGACATAACATTCACGTTTCTAATCCGATTTGGCTAAAATATCATGTGAAATCTAGACTCAGTAAGGAACAAGTTCTCTATGAAGAAGCCACCTGCTAGGAACTATTCTGATAGAACGACTTCTTAGAAAGCGACTAGATCTGCCAAAGGGGCACTTCCCTATGAAGAAGGCACAGGGCCCCAGATCCCTAGCCGCGACCGTTTTCTTAAGCGAATATCCGGCGAAGGAGATGGCATCTGCCCAGCGGATCGGCACGACGAGAAGGATCATCTTGATGAAATGGTTCGACTGATCATAAAGGAAAGTGCTGAGCGAAATGATAATGAGAAGGGAGTGGGAGTTCGCTCCAACTAAGACTCCACTCACTGAAAGGAACAAATTGACCAAGTTCCCATGGAAGTTTAATCCGCTGACGATTCAAGCTTATAACGGTACCGAAGATCCTAATCTGTCCTTACATAAATATAGCACATGGATGGTGCGCAAGCTACGGATGAACTCAAATACTTATACTTCCTGGTATATTTGGAGGGGGTAGCCTCGCTCTGGTTTACCAAGATTCCACCAAGGTCTGCAGATAACTTTTCCTTCCTGGCTAAGAAATTCAAAGAGAAGTTTAAGCTACAAACCACGAAGGTTAAAGATGTGATGTCATTGAATGAAATGGAGCAAAGGCCATGAGAGTTGGTCAAAGCCTTCCTCACATGATTTAATGCCGCAGCAGCGGAAGTTGCCGACCCAGAACCTCCGCTAGTATTGATGGCATTGAAGAGTGATATAATTAAAAAGTCAGTGTTCAGAAGATGGATGTAACAACCCACTATTTTTAACGGTTTAAATTCCGATTTAAATTGATATTTTTATGGTGAAAATATTCTATGGTTTTTATAATGGGAATTTGAAATTTGAAATAGTTCAGTGAGATGTAGCAACTGTGAAAATTTCATTGGAAAATTTGAATGTTTGTCAATCGTGCAATTTTCAGTGCAAAGCTATGCATAACAGTTCAAATTTTACCCGTTTTAAAATTTCTTCAAAACCAATTCAGTAGAACATGAAAATATTCTATTCATTGTCATGAATCCGATGGCGAAATCCTTTCATGAAAATAGGAAGTTTTAATCTCCGTTTTCCTATCCGAATTTTTCATTTAAAGGGGTCTGTATGCCTTTTCGAATGAAGCATCGTGACACTGCAAATTATATACTGTTGTGTCCATCTCACCGCGCTGATTTCCGCAATATATTTATTTGTCAGTTTTGATACTCGGTTCGTGATGAAATTGCGAAAAGGCTTACGTAGTTCATTTTTGAAACAGAGTCATTTGAGTTCAATGTGTCCCTATTCGGGTCCCGCATATTTTTCTAAACATTTTGAGTCTGCGAAAGCTGTCCTTTTATTTAACTAAACCACCTAATTAATTTAGCTTCCACATTTTCTTTTCCATGCATGCAACGTTACTTAGTTTTTAACAAACTCCTTGCCATTTCATAATTTAAAGCATTATGTGCGTTAGGTATTCCATGCAAATCATTCATTCTCCTCTCTTTTTATTCCATGCAAACTATTCAAAATTTAAAGCATTACATGAATGGGAACATTTAGCTTGGTGAGTTTTATGAAAAGGTGTAAAAAAAACGTTCGATTCTATGACCTGTTCAAAATTTTGTGCCCTCCCAAAGCGCATGGTTTGAGTTGTTCTTATGTAACACCCCGAATTTTAGTTAATACTAAAATTCACTAATTACAGGATAAATAATCTCAGATGTGGGAATTAGGGGAAACGGGTTGCGTCATTGTGTTCGTCTCGGAAAAATACGCAAAATAGAGTCCGAGTTTTCGAAAATCGGAGTCCGTATGGCCCGGTTATGGCCCAAAGAAGTTTGCAGAAAAATTAGAGCTAAAAACAGATTTAGGAATTTAAAATTTAGATTTTAAATTAGAACCAGCGGGGCCAGGCGGGAAGATTCTCGCCCTAAGCATGTCGACAGGGCTGTCGACAGGCCTGTCGACAGGGGTGTCGACTTGCCTGTCGACTTGCCTGTCGACACGGCGTGTCGAACCAGGGTGCTTGGGTGCACCAGATCTGGTTTTCTGGCTAGGGCTGGGCTTGGTTCTAGAGGTTTCCTAAATCTAACGGACATAAATTAATCTAGGGTTAATCTAAGGGCCTAAAACACTCTCTTAATCTATAAATACACCCTAAACCTAACTTAATCCATACTAAAAATAGAAATGAAGGCCTCATGCCGCCAAATTAAATCCTAGAAGGAGTCTCCATTAATCTAAGAAGGAAGTTTCAAGCTAATCCCTCTCATATCATTCTCTAATCATCACCATCTTCATAATTAGCAACTAATCCCTCTTCATAAGTTGGTTAAATTTGGGTTTGGTGAGTTTCTATCACTTTAACATCGATTGTTAAAGTAAGTAGGTTGGGTGTAATGAGACTTATGGTCTTAAATGCGGATTAGTGAGTTTGAATCATGTATAATGATATGTTACTCTATGTTGTTCTATGTTTATGCATGTTTGATAAATTGGTTTATGCATGCTTAATAAGTTGATTTATGCATGCTTAACAAGTTGGTATATGCATGTTTAACAAGTGGATTTATGCATATTTAATGAGTGGAATTATGCATGTTTAACAAAGTGAGTTATGCAAGTTAAGTATATGTTTAAATGCAAGTTTAATGTGATATGCAAGTTATGCATGCTTATGCAAGTATATGGATGCTTATGCAAGTCATGTATATGTTTAAATGCAAGATTTATGTGATATGCAAGTTATGCATGTTTATGCGAGTATATGAATGTTTATGCAAGATAAGTATATGCTTAAAATGACATGATATGCAAGTTATGCATGTTTATGCAAGTATGTGGATGCTTATGCAAGTATGTGGATGCTTATGCAAGTATGTGAATGCTTATGCAAGTTATGTGTATGCTTAAATGCATGTTTAACATGTTATGCAAGTTATGAGAATGCCTATATGCATGTTCAACATGTTATGCAAGATATGTGTATGATAATATGCAAGCTCATATGCAACATGTTATGCAAATCATGTGTATGATAATATGCAAGTTTGGGTTATATGTAGTTGGGTTAATATATGCTCATATATGCAAGTTGACATCCTCTTAACCCATGACAAAGTTGTATGCTAAACCCATGATATTTGTGATGATCTTCCCCTTATTTATGTCATGAAATGAGAACGATTTACGTGGGGAACGATGGGGTTGGTAAATATGTTAATAAATGAATGATTGGGTATGATTAAGCATACCATAAAAATAAATTACCATAAGTGGGAATTTACCTATTGAGTTAGGTCTACCCCATGGGAATTTACCTATTGAGTTAGGTCTACCCATGTTATGGAAAACTTGATATTAATTAGGGATAATTAATATGGGGGTGATTAATTAGGTGTAATTAATCGACTAAGACACGAGGTTGGACTCATTTGTAGTGTAAAACTGCCCGGACCCGACCGGCTTAACCAGTTGCTACAAATGTCAGCCCAATGTGAGAGGTCTTAGCCATGAATTAAATACGTGATTAAAATAAAGACACGAGGTTAGGCTCTGTTATGACGTAAGACTGCCCGGACTCTACCGGCTTAACCAGGCGGTCATAACAGCCAGTCTAATGTGGGAGGTCTTTATGGGAGATCACGGTCTTAATTAATTAAGAAACACTTAACCATAATAGCATGTAGTGGGACATGAGGGGTTAAGTGGGTGCCTTGGGTGGCATGTGGAAATTTAATGGTTGCCTTGGGTGGCATGTGGAATCTAGTGGGTTGCCTTGGGTGGCAATAGAAAATACGATTAGAATACTTAACCAAGTGGAAACATGTAATTAAACATGATTAAAGGGTTAAGTGGGATACACTAGATATATGACAAGCTTAGGTGGGAAGCTTGTTGGGGGCCCATTTCAACCAATATCCCAAACGTATCTTTGTGGGCTCGACCCATGTCGAGTGACGGGACACGCATATTGGGCTTGATTATAAGAGGCCAAAACGGGTTAGCGGTGGCAACGCAAGTCCAACGGGTTTCATATGCGTGTGTGGGCCCGGGCTGGTAGATAAGCCGTTGTTGCATCGTGTAGATATAAAGCCGTGCACCGTTGATAGTATTGGGTAGCCACTTTAGGGGAGTGATACACCCCACTGTGGGACCAGCACGGGTATCTACGGTAGGAAGCCGATCGATGGGGAGTAGTGGGTACACCTAATAAAGATAGGGGCAGACGACACCTATGTAGTGGGCTAGGAGTACAAGAAACTATTGGGGAAATTTTCTAAGTCCTTGAAAGGGATCAACCTTTAAGTAGGAATGACTGGTGTGGTGCAGTTAGTAATTATCCTTGGGTGGGTAGATGCGTCCTTATGGTTATCTTAGTTTATCCTAAGTCTACCAAGCTGCTTAGTGTAGCCATTCATCCCCAGATATTACCGTAGGTCAAGTTTATGTCTTCTCTGGTTACTTTAATGACTGTATTGTTAAAGTTATAGGACTCACTCAGACTTATGTCTGACCCCGTTGTTTTTATCTTTTTCCCAACCCTCAGGTCCTACGGTGGATCCTAGCGGTAGTAGAGCTTGATCGGATTGCTGTTCCAGTCTTCAGGAGCTTGGGTAGATGTAAAGCTCCAGTTATCCAGTTATCTTTTCTTTTGTTATGGCTATTGTATCACAGAGTGGGATTATGTACTTCTTTATTTTGATGGATATTGTACTTGACTTTTATCGTGGTTTATGATGTAACCAGACATGTTTATTTCCGCTGTTGTGAGATGATTTTTTTTTAAAAATTTCAAGTACTAATTATATCTGTCTTGTTGTAATTTTTCTGTTCTATATTCACTAAAATACTCCACCGATGCTATGGCATTCCCTTAGTGAGTGACCATAGCGGGCGTGGGGTGTTACACGTGGTATCAGAGCAAAGGTTACCGGAACAGATAAAATTTTTAGAAAACTATTTTTCTAAAACATTTTTGGAAAAGATATTTTCAAAAACATGTCTTTTAAGAGAAAAGTTTTTGTAAGAAAAGCATAATCCCCAATAGCCATATCTATATCCTTCGAATTCTCCGTTTTGAATCTTTCCTTTTTCGTTTCAGCATGGCCGAGAATCTTAATTTTCCGGAGGGTGTGACGATACCAGTATGGTATAGGAGATTGATGGAGGCTAGGGCCACCACTACAGGTCCAGCAAATGTTCCTCCACCAACCGTAGCACCCGATCTTCCTCCTCCCCACCCTCCTCGCACGGATACTTTTGCTAAGACTTGCAAGGAATTTAAAGCTATGGGAGGGAAACCTTTTCAAGGATCTGAAACTTTTGTGGAGGCTAGAGATTGGCTTAAGGAGGTGGAAGAGTTGATAGATATCTTTGAGATGGAAGAAGGAAAGAAAGTCAAGTTGGCTGCTTGGTTAATGAAGGGAGAGGCCTCATTCTGGTGGGAGGTCACTAATGGAGAACGCCCCGTTGACTCTTGGGCAGATTTTAGGCAAAGATTTGTGGCAAAGTTTCTCTCAAGGGCGGAGGAAAACTTGTATATGGAAAGGTTCTTGACTCTAAAGCAAGGAAATCTTACGGTGAAGGAATATGTTAACAAGTTTAATCAATTGGCAAGGTTTGGCCTAGATATGGTGAATACACCGGAGAAGAAGGCTTTGCGGTTCGTGAAAGGCTTGAATGAACCGATGCATGGGTTGGCTATGACTCATATCCCTATGGGGGCCACCTTTGAGAAGCTAGTTGACATGGCACTCATGTATGAGGAAGAGAAGGGTCCTAATGCTAATAAGGCACCCGAGAAGAAGGGAGATCAAAAGAAACCTCAGCAACAACAACAAAGCAAAGGTGGGAAAGGCAACGGTGGCAAGAGCAAGAAGAAGAAGTGTTTCAATTGTGGGACACCTGGCCACCTAAGCAAGGATTGTCGCAAGAAGAAGAAGACCGGCTGCTTCCACTGTGGCGAAGCAGGGCATTTAGTGAAAGATTGCCCTAAGAAGGGGCAAAGGACGGGATCTACCTCAGGAGGACAGGTGCAAGCTCTTATGGCACCGAGTCAGGCTAGGGGGCAAGTACAGGCTCTCGCGGTTCCACCGATTCAGGAGAGAGGTAGAACTATTTCCGTTGAAAGTTTGGTTTTTCTATTTGACCATCCTGTCCGTACATTGTTTGATTCAGGCGCATCGCATTCGTTTATTTCATCATCATTAGTTGAGTTACTGCACTTAGACACCAGTCTGGTAGATGATCCCTTGGTTGTTTCAAATCCAATTGGGGGCTCCACTTATTTGTCCATGATATGTTTGGATTTGAAGATTTCTATACTTAGCATTGAGTTTAGATGTGATGCTTTTGTATTGGGCTTCACGGGCTATGGGTTGATTTTGGGCATGGACTGGTTATCCAGTAATGGTGCCGTTCTTGATTGCGAAAGGAGAGTTGTTAGGCTCATGACCCGCTTGGGTAACACTCTCGAGATTTCTTGTAATCCCATGGACTCTGTTATGCTAAGTTATCTTGAATCGCTTGACGCTTCGGTCGAGAGTTTGCAATCTATGAGAGTGGTCCGGGAATATCCGGAGGTGTTTGAGGAGGTGAAGGGCTTGCCTCCGAAGCGGGAGATTGACTTCCGAATATATCTGGTGGATAATGCTAAACCTGTATCTTTACCAGTGCGCCACATGGCTCCTCGTGAGAGGAGGGAACTCCATAAGCAAGTAGGAGAGTTGCTTGAGAAGGGGTTCATAAGACGGAGTATATCGGAGTGGGGTGCTCCAGTAGTTTTTGCTACGAAGGCGGATGGGTCCCTCAGACTTTGTGTAGACTATAGAGAACTCAACAAGCTCACAAAGAAGAATAGACACCCATTGCCGAGGATTGATGATCTTTTCGATCAGTTGGTTGGCGCTTCAATATTTTCTCAGTTGGACTTAGCCACGGGGTTTCATCAGTTGAGGGTGGCTGAGGATAGCATAGACAAGACTGCCTTTAGGACTCCGGATGGTTTCTATGAGTGGCTGGTGATGCCATTTGGGTTGACGAACGCCCCTGCATACTTTGTTGATTTGATGAGTAGGGTGTTCAGGGAGTTCCTTAATAAATTTGTGGTGGTCTTTGTGGATGATATCTTAGTATTTTCTAAGAGTGAAGAAGAGCATGCCTTACATCTTGGTGAGGTGTTGAAGACTCTTCGAGCGCATAGCCTTAAGGCTAAATTCTCTAAATGTCACTTCTGGAGGAGGGAAGTGCGGTTCTTGGGGCACGTGGTCTCCAAGGAGGGGATAGCTGTGGCTCCCGCGAAGGTAGTATCAGTCCAAGATTGGAAGGTTCCTAGAAATGCTACCGAAGTAAGAAGTTTCTTGGGCTTGGCGGGTTATTATAGGAAGTTTATTAAAGACTTCGCGAAGATATCAGCCCCATTAACCCGCTTAACGAAGAAGAATCTTGTTTTCGCATGGGACGTGGATTGTGATGATGCGTTCCGACGGTTAAAGAGAGCTTTAACCACTGCTCCAGTTTTAGTGTTGCCAGATGGGAGCAAGCCATTTGTTGTTTATACCGATGCTTGTGGGACAGGACTTGGCGCCGTCTTAATGCAAGAGGGAAGGGTAATAGCCTATGGTGGAAGGCAGTTAAGGGCACATGAGAAAAACTACCCTACCCATGATTTAGAGCTGGCCGCTATTGTTTTTGCGCTTAAGATTTGGCGTCATTATCTTCTTGGTGAGAGATTCGAGCTGTTCACTGACCATAAATCATTGAAGTACTTATTCTCTCAGAAGGATTTGAATCTAAGACAGCAAAGGTGGATGGAATTCTTAGCATCCTATGATTTCGAGATAGCGTATACCCCTGGCAAGGGTAACGTGGTGGCGGACGCCTTGAGCAGGAAGAGGTTGTCCTTGAGTCCATTGTTCGTGGAACGACGAAGCTTGGAGTTTATCTCGATGTTTGATTTCAGACCTTCCATTGATTATGTACCCGATTTGCTAGCTTCCTTGGAAGTTAGGCCTACTCTTTTGGGGCGGATTGGAGAAGCACAGAGGGGCGACCCACAGTTGGTTGAGTTAGTAGAGAAGCTCATAAGGGGGGAGTCGTCCAGCCATTTGAGTAGGTACACCCTAGACGATAGGGGGTGCTTGCGTAGAGACGGTAGACTTTGTGTACCGCAGGATGAAGGGTTGAGGAAGGCTATTCTTGATGACGCACACCGTTCTAGGATGACCATTCATCCCGGTGGGGATAAGATGTACCAAGACATGAAGAGGGTTTTCTTTTGGGCCGGTATGAAGAAAGATGTGGCCGAGTATGTCGCTCGATGTTTGGTGTGCCAGCAAGTGAAGGCGGAGCAAAGGAAACCAGGTGGGTTGCTTCACCCATTGGAGGTTCCGCAATGGAAGTGGGATAGCGTCTCGATGGATTTTATTGACGGGTTACCCAGGTCGAGGAAGGGTAATACAGGAATTTGGGTGGTGGTAGATAGACTTACTAAGAGCGCCCATTTCATACCTGTGAAGAGTAAGAGGACTGCTCCATGGCTAGCTTCAGTATATCTTCGGGAGATAGTTCGATTACATGGGGTACCCTCTAGCATAGTGAGTGATCGAGATCCTATCTTCACTAGCGAGTTCTGGAGAAGTTTGCAAGAAGCAGTGGGGACTCAATTGTGTCTAAGCACCGCATATCATCCTCAGACAGACGGCCAGACTGAGAGGGTGAATCGTGTTCTAGAAGACCTTTTGAGGCTTTGTATCTTAGATTTTGGAGGTGCATGGGAAGAGCATCTTCCATTGGTGGAGTTCGCATATAATAACAGCTTTCAGTCCAGTATTGGTATGGCTCCTTTCGAAGCTCTCTATGGAAGGCCTTGTCGATCACCTACATGTTGGTGGGAATCTACGGATAAGATCTTGCTTGGGCCTGATATGATTAGGGAGACTTCTGAGAAGATCAATTTGATTCGAAGAAGGATGAAAGCAGCGCAGGATAGGCAAAAATCTTATGCAGACAAGAGAAGGACGGATCTTGAGTTTGAGGTTGGGGATATGGTTTTTGTTAAGGTATCTCCGTTGAGAAATGTTGTTCGCTTCGGATCCGTTGGGAAGTTAGCACCGAGGTTTGTTGGGCCGTTTCCTATCAAGGAAAGAATTGGACGGTTGGCATATAGGGTGGAGTTGCCCGACAGACTTAGTGGTGTTTATGATGTATTCCATGTATCACATCTGAGGAAGTGCTTACATGAGTCGGCAGAGGTGGTAGAGCCGAGATTGCTTAGAGATGTAGAGGTAGAGCGTGATGCGACTATTCGACGAGCCCCTACTCGCATCCTTGGGTCAGAGACTAGGAAGTTGAGAAACAGAGAGGTTCAACTAGTCAAGGTGCAATGGGGAGAAGATGAGAGCAACGCAACTTGGGAGACGGAAGCGAAGATGCGTTCATTGTACCCATTTCTTTTTGAGGGTATGTCTTTACTTTCTCCTTTATCGCTTGTCTAGTACTTATCTTATCTTTGGTATGTCCTCTCGTTAGTACCTTTGACCTTTAGATAGGGTAAACCTATGGTTGAAACATGTGTTTGAGACATGTTATGGTTGATGGATGCAAGTGGATGCAAGTGTTTGCTAGTGGTTGCTCGTGGATGCATATACACACACTCTAGGCACTAGATCGGCTCAGTCACTTCATATTGCATATTGCATAAAATTGTGTGTAGGAAAATATATTTATGGATGTATAATGGTTGTGTTATCACATGGATGATGCATTTTGGTGAATGATTGTGCACTCATGTAGATATTGTATGTGTCGATAGGGTTCTTTCGCATACATAATGGATGCATGGCACTATCATGGTTTGCATATGTTCATACATTAGATAGGGAACATATACACACACTCTTTGCATATGCTCATACATCATTAGAAATTGTTCTAAGGACAATGGATGCCCGTGTTTGATGGATTAAGTAGATGGATGTTTGGATGGTAGGATATTCATTCTCCTTAGCTTAGAGATTTCGGGGACGAAATCCTTTAAGGAGGGGAGAATGTAACACCCCGAATTTTAGTCAATACTAAAATTCACTAATTACAGGATAAATAATCTCAGATGTGGGAATTAGGGGAAACGGGTTGCGTCATTGTGTTCGTCTCGGAAAAATACGCAAAATAGAGTCCGAGTTTTCGAAAATCGGAGTCCGTATGGCCCGGTTATGGCCCAAAGAAGTTTGCAGAAAAATTAGAGCTAAAAACAGATTTAGGAATTTAAAATTTAGATTTTAAATTAGAACCAGCGGGGCCAGGCGGGAAGATTCCCGCCCTAAGCATGTCGACAGGGCTGTCGACAGGCCTGTCGACAGGGGTGTCGACTTGCCTGTCGACTTGCCTGTCGACACGGCGTGTCGAACCAGGGTGCTTGGGTGCACCAGATCTGGTTTTCTGGCTAGGGCTGGGCTTGGTTCTAGAGGTTTCCTAAATCTAACGGACCTAAATTAATCTAGGGTTAATCTAAGGGCCTAAAACACTCTCTTAATCTATAAATACACCCTAAACCTACCTTAATCCATACTAAAAATAGAAATGAAGGCCTCATGCCGCCAAATTAAATCCTAGAAGGAGTCTCCATTAATCTAAGAAGGAAGTTTCAAGCTAATCCCTCTCATATCATTCTCTAATCATCACCATCTTCATAATTAGCAACTAATCCCTCTTCATAAGTTGGTTAAATTTGGGTTTGGTGAGTTTCTATCACTTTAACATCGATTGTTAAAGTAAGTAGGTTGGGTGTAATGAGACTTATGGTCTTAAATGCGGATTAGTGAGTTTGAATCATGTATAATGATATGTTACTCTATGTTGTTCTATGTTTATGCATGTTTGATAAATTGGTTTATGCATGCTTAATAAGTTGATTTATGCATGCTTAACAAGTTGGTATATGCATGTTTAACAAGTGGATTTATGCATATTTAATGAGTGGAATTATGCATGTTTAACAAAGTGAGTTATGCAAGTTAAGTATATGTTTAAATGCAAGTTTAATGTGATATGCAAGTTATGCATGCTTATGCAAGTATATGGATGCTTATGCAAGTCATGTATATGTTTAAATGCAAGATTTATGTGATATGCAAGTTATGCATGTTTATGCGAGTATATGAATGTTTATGCAAGATAAGTATATGCTTAAAATGACATGATATGCAAGTTATGCATGTTTATGCAAGTATGTGGATGCTTATGCAAGTATGTGGATGCTTATGCAAGTATGTGAATGCTTATGCAAGTTATGTGTATGCTTAAATGCATGTTTAACATGTTATGCAAGTTATGAGAATGCCTATATGCAAGTTCAACATGTTATGCAAGATATGTGTATGATAATATGCAAGCTCATATGCAACATGTTATGCAAATCATGTGTATGATAATATGCAAGTTTGGGTTATATGTAGTTGGGTTAATATATGCTCATATATGCAAGTTGACATCCTCTTAACCCATGACAAAGTTGTATGCTAAACCCATGATATTTGTGATGATCTTCCCCTTATTTATGTCATGAAATGAGAACGATTTATGTGGGGAACGATGGGGTTGGTAAATATGTTAATAAATGAATGATTGGGTATGATTAAGCATACCATAAAAATAAATTACCATAAGTGGGAATTTACCTATTGAGTTAGGTCTACCCCATGGGAATTTACCTATTGAGTTAGGTCTACCCATGTTATGGAAAACTTGATATTAATTAGGGATAATTAATATGGGGGTGATTAATTAGGTGTAATTAATCGACTAAGACACGAGATTGGACTCATTTGTAGTGTAAAACTGCCCGGACCCGACCGGCTTAACCAGTTGCTACAAATGTCAGCCCAATGTGAGAGGTCTTAGCCATGAATTAAATACGTGATTAAAATAAAGACACGAGGTTAGGCTCTGTTATGACGTAAGACTGCCCGGACTCTACCGGCTTAACCAGGCGGTCATAACAGCCAGTCTAATGTGGGAGGTCTTTATGGGAGATCACGGTCTTAATTAATTAAGAAACACTTAACCATAATAGCATGTAGTGGGACATGAGGGGTTAAGTGGGTGCCTTGGGTGGCATGTGGAAATTTAATGGTTGCCTTGGGTGGCATGTGGAATCTAGTGGGTTGCCTTGGGTGGCAATAGAAAATACGATTAGAATACTTAACCAAGTGGAAACATGTAATTAAACATGATTAAAGGGTTAAGTGGGATACACTAGATATATGACAAGCTTAGGTGGGAAGCTTGTTGGGGACCCATTTCAACCAATATCCCAAACGTATCTTTGTGGGCTCGACCCATGTCGAGTGACGGGACACGCATATTGGGCTTGATTATAAGAGGCCAAAACGGGTTAGCGGTGGCAACGCAAGTCCAACGGGTTTCATATGCGTGTGTGGGCCCGGGCTGGTAGATAAGCCGTTGTTGCATCGTGTAGATATAAAGCCGTGCACCGTTGATAGTATTGGGTAGCCACTTTAGGGGAGTGATACACCCCACTGTGGGACCAGCACGGGTATCTACGGTAGGAAGCCGATCGATGGGGAGTAGTGGGTACACCTAATAAAGATAGGGGCAGACGGCACCTATGTAGTGGGCTAGGAGTACAAGAAACTATTGGGGAAATTTTCTAAGTCCTTGAAAGGGATCAACCTTTAAGTAGGAATGACTGGTGTGGTGCAGTTAGTAATTATCCTTGGGTGGGTAGATGCGTCCTTATGGTTATCTTAGTTTATCCTAAGTCTACCAAGCTGCTTAGTGTAGCCATTCATCCCCAGATATTACCGTAGGTCAAGTTTATGTCTTCTCTGGTTACTTTAATGATTGTATTGTTAAAGTTATAGGACTCACTCAGACTTATGTCTGACCCCGTTGTTTTTATCTTTTTCCCAACCCTCAGGTCCTACGGTGGATCCTAGCGGTAGTAGAGCTTGATCGGATTGCTGTTCCAGTCTTCAGGAGCTTGGGTAGATGTAAAGCTCCAGTTATCCAGTTATCTTTTCTTTTGTTATGGCTATTGTATCACAGAGTGGGATTATGTACTTCTTTATTTTGATGGATATTGTACTTGACTTTTATCGTGGTTTATGATGTAACCAGACATGTTTATTTCCGCTGTTGTGAGATGATTTTTTTTAAAAAATTTCAAGTACTAATTATATCTGTCTTGTTGTAATTTTTCTGTTCTATATTCACTAAAATACTCCACCGATGCTATGGCATTCCCTTAGTGAGTGACCATAGCGGGCGTGGGGTGTTACATCTTATTCCTATTTTAATTCCACTCGTTGCCCATTCTCATCTCCCTTGTAATACCATCTCGAACATAGAAATAAATAAAGCCACAACACCCATCCTATTTTCCCAATACACAGTAGTACTTTCCACTTTTATATCCCACCATTCTTCTAAAGCCTGTACAAACTTGCGCCACTCTTTTTCTTTCTTTTGATCTGAAGCCGATCCTCTGTACCTCGTGCTCCGAGGAAGAAGTTATGTTGAAAAAGAGGAGGCATGCTCCGGTTTTGTAGAGTGTGTTGATGCATAAAATAAGCATTGGTATTAAGAGCTTGTAATTTGCAGTAAATGAATGTAAATCTGCTCCTGATATTTGGAGATCAAAGGGCAGTGAAATTTAGGGATAGGGTTGCGGTTATAGATCTACACCATAATCCTCCATCCAAATTTACTTATAAGTAGCTTAAGCAGGAAATTTTGGATTTTCCGAGGGTTGAAGGGGTATTGGATTTTCACCAGAAAAAAAGATTGCATTGTTTACTGACAATTCAGGTAGATGGCTTGTTTTGCAGATCAATTGGATTTGGTCGATTTTTCTTATTGAAGCCAGTAGTGGGTTTATTGGCTATGACTTATCTAGCAATAAAATTTATTGAAGACTTTGTGGAAAAAAAGAGTTGGTATTGTTGATTTCATCCGAATTTGTTGCTGATTCGATTGTTGTTATCGTTCGTGTTTGATTCTTGAGTCGTGCTTGGATAGCGTCGTCTCATTCGTGCCTGTTCGTTGTCACATCTTTTCTAGGCCACAGAAGGTGAGTTTATCTCACACTTGACCTACATTATTCATGGATTTAAATTCATCATAAATGAACTATTTTGAAATGTATAGGATTGCTGGTAGAAATTGTTTTATTTGATATGTATGCATATTTCATATATGACACGATATATTTATATGACACGTAGGTGCACTGATGATATATGACTTCTTATGATGTGATTGACGCTATGCTATGATTTATTATGTTGTTGATTTCTCCTAGTTTAGGAAAAATCACTAAGGGTTGAAATGATATATACCCGAACAGACATTAGATTAGGGAAAAATGGTTAAGAAATGATTGACCTGAACGATTTTACTAAATTTGGGATTACGGGTTGAAATGATATATCCGTATAAATTTATAAATTGCTGGTTGAAAATATAAATATCCGTATCACTTGACCATAGGATAGAAAACTATATACGGACACGTCGGTCATGTTTTCGAAGTAAAGTGATTTGGATAATTTGATTTTAAAATAATAACTTAAGATTTTATATTTTATACTTTAAAGTTTTTTAAACTTAATTTTTATAAAGTTTAAATTATATGTTTTAAATGATTTTATAAGTAAATATGGATTTAAATGTTTATTTAAAATTTTACTTATAGTTTTATTTATTTTAGACTATATAATTTAATCAATAAGTATTTTAAACTATTATAATAAATTATTCTTTTAAATCCTATTTCTAAATATTTTAAACTTATATATGTTTATAAAGCTATTTTCTATTTAAATTTATAACTTATATATATATGTATTCAAAGCTTATTTTATATATTTTACAAGCTTTAGTAACAAACTCAAAGATGGACAAGTCAAGGTTTTCGTGACTTGAATTCGAGATCTAATGATTTAAATGTATATAACGATATTGATTTAACAAACGAGCCCATATAAGATATGAATTTGAATTCGAATCGATTTGAACTTATACGAGGTGAATATGAATTTTGAAATAGATTTTAATTTGAATTTCTGAACTGAAGGAAATGAGTTTGAATTTAAAATTGATATGAACGGGAATTCGATTATAAATTGACTGAATATGAATCGGAATATATATAATTTTATATGAAATTGATTTCATAAACTGTTTAGTTTGAACTAAAGATATTTCTTAAACTGATTTATAAGAATTTTTTTAATCGTATAAATTGTATGAATTGAATATAAGGCTTTGATCTGAATTCTTTAAGTAATGAGTTTGAATTATGCAACTTGACTTTCGAAATACAATATGGTTTAATTGAATTGAATTATAAAGATTTTGATTTAAATTTTATATATATTGAACTCGAACTTATATTTTAAACCTAATGAATCGACTTGAATAAATTGTTTGAACTTGAGTTTTTGATGAACATAAATCAAACTAAATATCCTCGAAGTTAACCATTTTAGTTTGATTTAAAATGGCATTGAAGATCTTTGAGTTATAAGTCAAATATAAGTCGTTTTTGAATTGGAAGTCGTAATGCAAATATTTTTCGGAAATTAATGAAATCAAAGTTAAATATTAATTTTGAATTCAAATTTGAACCTGAGATTCGTATAAATGAATTTATAAGATGGATTTTTTTAATAATAGCCATGGTGTGAAAAATCTAAATGAATGGTTGTTAGCGAAACCGGGATCGGATATTGTCATACTCTCTGCCAATACCGAAAACCACTTTAACAACTGTGTACGCGGTGGAGTTCCAGAATGAAGTAGGATGATTTAGAGGCGATTGATTTGAAGAAAGAGAATGATGATGGATAACCTTGACCTTCGAGTCATAATTGAAATGACTAAAACAGGAGTCATACCTAGGCCAATGTGAGTTAGCAACTTTTTGCAGGCATGCTTCTTCGATACCATATATATTACTTTGTGATTTTTGGCGCACCTTTGATTTTAGGGTGTATTATCTGAGGTGGGTGGTAGTCGCGGCTATGCGTTACCACCAGCCTGGGTCTGCAATCCGATAGAATCCTACTGATGGGTATTGCCTCGATGCCTTGTCATATTTATCCTGATTGAGCCCCTACGATTTGGAATTTTGTCGTACCTATGGGGTGCCTTCTAATAGCCACTAGTTGGACTTTACGGTTGTATAGACTACGACATTATAAATGGTGTTAGGGTAATAATGGTAATCCCACTTAAGCTATTTTCAATAGTACATTTAACATAGATACTATTATAATAGCATATAATATTATATGATATTAGTTTAACGGATTCTTAGAGGATGGTGATCCCAAACATCCTTTAAGTTATGTATGCATTTCATTGAATATTTCATTTGAGTTGATTTACTTCCATGAGAATGCTAGTCCTGATCCAAGTTGTTTTGTTTTTGCATTATTGCTCAGGTCAGATCGAGTATTACAGCTTTTGTGATTCACTCTTGGAGTTTGGAGGTTATATTGGGTTCATTCACCTTGTATCTACACATTGATCAGTTATTTCAGTAATCCAGTTATTTCTGTCATTTATATTGAAGATAGTTATCATTTATTTATGTATTATAAAATCATTGTATTAGACTTCCGCTGTATTATCTATGTAAACTCTATTGTAAAAATTTATTTATTAGCTTCATGAACTACTATTATGTTATTTATTTTCTGCTGCGAGATATTATATTGCTTCGTGTCTTTGATCTGTGATTCTGTCATTTATCCTATTTACCTCAGAAGCTAATAACAATCTGTCGATTCGAATGATTCGAGTTGGTTTAATTACCGGCTTGAAGTGGACGAAAGGCAGTATGTTACAATGGATTAAAATGAAGAAGCCTAACACCTTGGAGAGGTTCTATGCAAAAGCATAAGAATATATCGATGTGGATAATGATCCTTCTCTTGCTATGGATACCGCTGAGGGTAATTCGGTGCCAGTGTAGAAAGATAATGATGTTTAAAATGGTCAGAAGATCAACGAAGGTCAAAAGCGAGCGAACGATGCAAAAGATAATCAAAATGGAAAGAAGTTCTGGTTCTTTAAGCCGCTGAACTGACTCCATTAATAGAGACCCCAGAGAACATCTGTATCGCCACCAAGGATACCGAAGATTACCCAAAGTCGAAGCCTTAGAAAATAGGTGATGGTCAGGCAAATTCTGGGAGGTTCTGCCAATCCCACAACCAACCGGGCCATAACACGAAAGAGTGCAGACACCTAAAACACTTGATTGAGGAGTTAATCAGAAGGAACCAACTGCAACAGTATGTGAAAAAGCCATAGTCCGCAAATCATCCTCAAACTACACAAGAGCAGAATGCATCTGGATCGGGAGATAAGGCCCGATACCAGTTAGTCAAAGGCACGTGATTAACACCATTTCTGGGGGACCTCATCCAGCTTGGGCAAGTTGGGGAGACATCGAAAGATATGCTAATGCACTCAAGAATACTTCAAAGGAAGAAAGGTGTTTGTTTCTAAACAATGCCATCTCCCCAAAGCAACAAAAGACTTCATTTGGAGATGCCATGTTCAATGGAAAAGACGAGGAAGGAGTTGTCGCTCCAACCCCAGACCCTATGGTAGTAACGGTCGGGATAAGCCCAGCCACTGTGAAGCGGGTGTAAGTTGATTGTGGAGCCTCTTTGATTGTACTATTCAAAAGCACTTTCGACAAAATGAAGCTTTCCGTGTCGAATGCGCAAGCTTGCCAGAAGAAAATCGAAGGGTTCACAGAGGAACCGAAGTAACCCATTGGGTTCATTGATTTATTTGTGGAACTTGGAGACATAGAAAGGAAAGACGCTTTGATGTAGTCCTTTGTTCTTGTAGATGAGCCATCAGCATATAACGCTTTTCTGGGAAGACCAGTCCTGGCAGCTTTCAGAATTATATTAGCTCCCTGGTGCTTGACGATGAAGTTTCCTACTGAGAAGGGGGTTGGTGTGGTCAAAGCATACCAGGAGATTGCCAGAGAATGCTATATCAATAAGCTGAGAGAAGCTAGCAAGAAGGAAAAAGCAAAGAGTGTGGAGGTCCCCCTCTGCATTTGTAATTCTCCATGGACCGGACGTGTCTTCGCTTGATGGGTCGGTCACTTCCTTCACCAATGGGTCGGGTACTTTCTTCACTGAAGGGTCGGTCGTCCATGGACCGGGCAGCTGCAGTTATCATGGATCGAGCAACATGTTGCATATGGGTCGGTCACTCGTAATTCTTCATGGATCATTCGTACCGTTACCTTATGGATCGGTCAGGGTTTTGCACATGGGTCGGTCAGTTCTGATTATAATGGGTCGGTCGTCATTTGAAGCTATAGATTATTCGTTGTCTGGCGCTATGGATCAGTCGTTGATCATGGATCGAGCGCAAATTTGGCACAGTGGCAATCTTGTAATTATGATGGATCAGGCATCCGATCAATAACCTAGACACATGAAATTTCAGCTTTGCCACTCCATTCGAACTACACCTATAAATAACCCATGACTTCCCACATTCAAAGGACGCACTTTCCTCTCCACAAAGTGCTGTCAAGATTATTCCTAACTCCTCCAAATCACTTCAACCTCCATTAAACTTCATCGAAGCTTAGATTCAACCGGGCAATCACCATGAAATCATTCAAAATCATACAAGTGTCCAATTGTTGAAGATCTACATCAACAATCATCACACTTAAGATATTTAGCCATTTCCTTAGTGGATTCGAGCGAATCAAGTGTAAAAGAGAAGGAAAAAAAGAGGAATATTGTAAAAACGAGAGAAAATGAGTGAAATGAGAGAAATCATGTACCTTGTAAATCCGATAATGATAATGAGAACTCTTTCCATGGTGGACGTAGACCGATTATAGGCCGAACCACTTCTAGGCCGAACCACTCTAAATCTCCTTGTCTTCACTTTTTTTTATGTTTGTGGCTCCGCATTTTCAAATCTTACTTGTTTGTGAAGTGTTGTAAAACACCTTGGGTGTTGTTGTCCATTTTGACATCAACAACAGTTATACTTAAAGTGAGGTAATTCATATGACCA
Organism: Allium sativum; assembly: GCA_030737875.1. NCBI lineage: Eukaryota > Viridiplantae > Streptophyta > Magnoliopsida > Asparagales > Amaryllidaceae > Allium > Allium sativum. The sequence goes on from CM060919.1 coordinate 664,699,943, forward strand.
TGCCGTACAAACACGAAATAGGTTTTTCCCGTATGACTACCAGTATAGAAAATTAACAATTCTTTTTAGAAAATGAAGCTACCATAAAATCTCGCGTCACATGCACCATGAAAACGCACACATGAACGAGGTTTCTCCTTACGATAACCAAAAATGCTTGATATGCAAAAACCATTTGATATTATTATTAGTGCATAGTGTGGAAATTCACTTCGCAAGATAAATATATCAGTCTTAGCCAGCATAGGTACCATATACTATGCTGACGTATAGTATACAACTAAAACCATAAAGTTTTGCAGTGGAGAATGGATTTCCAACAAATGACCACGCTAAGGATCTTCCTTAAACCGAATCAAATTCGAACAACTCTAGAGGGTTGTCCTAGGATCAACAGATGCTCCTCATGCTACACAAGGACGGGTTATGTCTTAACTGGATAACTTAGAGTACTCCTAAATATGTCACTTCCTGGTCGTAAATGACCATTCCAAGAGCTCTCAAACATCCACATAAAGTAGAGTTTCCCACATAATCCATACCTGGTACTACTATTATCTAGAAAGAAATGAACATACCCTAGTGGGCGTGACCCACTAAACCTTTCTACATTTAATCTTGTTTTGGCCATTTCATAGGGTGTGAGGGTTAACGAAGTGTCGTTACATAAAGCTACGTTTTACCTTAAAGCCGTGCTTTGATCATCTGCAGCTCAATCACTTGGCATGCCACATTTTCATTTCATAATACATAACTGATAATTATTAAGGCGGTTTATTCCGCATTCAATAAAGGAGAGATGCCCTTGTAAATCCGTAAATTCTCCAAGTACATCTAGATACTGCTATATATATAACCTCATAATGGGAGCTACACGAGGCATCAACAAGCAGTCCTTTCGATGAGGAGATTCCTGATCTTCCACCACTATCTTCAATATCTCTATTTGCTCCATTTGTCGCATCGTTATTCGAAATGGTTTTCGGATAGAAATCCGATCCTAGTCTTCTAAATAATGAGCGAATTATTAAAACCATATAGGAATACAGGATGAATCAAGTTTCTTTCCACTTAAAATTGGTTGATTAAAACCTTCTTAAAATAGTTCTCCACTCCTTATCCTTTAACAAAATCCTCATTTGAAAACTTGTTAATGATTAAGCCTTGTTAATCTGAATAACAATTCCTTAAATCTTTAAACTATGATTAATCTTATCCAACGTTCCTTTTAAAATTCACATTCCAAAAATTCATTTTTTTCCTCTTTAAAACATATCTGTTTGATCAAAGATAATTAAGCCTCAAAAATCTTAATAATCCATTCATTAACTCTTTATCAAGTTCATTAGTTCTTTATTCCTTTGCTTTCCTTTCAAAAACCCATCTCTAAATCAATATCATTAAGCATCATCTTAGCCTATAAAAAATCTTAATCCTCTAAAAATTCCAAATCATAACTTAATATTAGTTGGGTTAAAGAATGAAATTAATTAAGACACCATTCACAAAAAACCCATAACTAATTGATATTAAATATAAGATTTAAGTAGACATTATATCAGCTTATACTCAGTACCAATTTTCGTAATCAACGAATACTATAAGTGAATAACGTTATAAATATCTTTTAGATTAGTTAAATAGTATAGTCTAAACAATGGAATTCCATATCAAATATCCAAGGATTATTTCCATTCAAATCCAATGAACTTCAAAGTTTGAAAACTTCAGTTCATTTAAAATTAGATTCCCAAAACATCATTTTACCGTATACGCTTAGTCAGGCTGAAAAACCCCAAATTTAAATTATAGTTCAAAATTTCATATTTCTTATCCATATTACTTTAAAATCATTAATTATGATTTATCATAATTTTTCCATAATTTTAATAAGTTTTATAAAGCTGTTTCTAATGGTTATTCCATCACCGAGCTACAAAATCATGGTTTTATTTAAAACTTGTTTTGGACATAATTGAAAATCATAAACTGAAATCCAGAAAATTCTTTTTCTATTTGAAAATTATTCTCATTAGAAAGAAAACGTTTTTCATTTCAAGTAAATCCGGTTTAAATTACATTCAATATAATTGTTTGAAGTTTATGGTCGAAATTCGCGAACTGTCGCAGCCCGACTAGCCCTATTTGGATCATATTATAATTTGATTAACTCTTAATACTTTTATAAACTTTATAAAACATATATACACTCGTTTAAAAGCAATATTTTCAAATTTTCAACTTTAAGTTCAATTAAAAACCAAAATTGAATATTTTAATGTTATAATATTATTATTTTTCAAAATTTATTATTTTAAAATCCAAACTTTGCATAAATCAAATTAAACATTATATAAGATTAATAGAATATTCGATTTGAGTTTAAAATAAGATGAATATGTATACATATATATATATATCTATATATATATCTAATTCAAATTCAGTTTTGAATTTATAATTCAAAATCGATTTCAAGTTAACAAGCCATTTTATAATCAAAACTCTTTCAAAATTATTTCAACCTTTACAAAAGTTGCCCAAAAACACTTTAATTTCATTTCAAAACAATTTCGAATATAAAGTCTCAACTTTCATTTTTACACCTTATTTCACATAAATGAATAAAATATTCATTTATATTTTGAAAATGGAACGAAACTTAACCAGTACCAATATAATTCCATATATGTGGTGTAAAGTGTGTGAACTATCATAATAACCGTCACAATAACCAATCATCCATATCACAATATTTGTAACATAAGCGTCACAACAATTAATGCTCATACGCGTATGAATAGTAATAACTGTAATAACATCCATCAACCATGAAGCAACTATAGCATCCACGAAGCAGCCAATATATAACCAGATTATGATTATAACAATATTCCAAACTTAATCAAATGTTCTCATTATAATAAATTTCCAAATATAATTTAAGAAGTTCTCACTATGATAAATATCCAAATAAAATCAAAAGAGTTCTCACCTTGATTTGAATCGTTGAAATTCTGATTTGTTTTTTATTAAATTAAATAAACGTTTAATTTAAACAAAAGTTCTAGCTAGCTCCAAATACTCCAATTCCAGGTCCATCGCATAGTATTCATTACCGTGATTCCAACGTAATTCATCTCGTCTAATTTTGATTATGTATAAACAAGATACAACTATTATAATTTATATCTGAATAAAAAGTTAGTTTTAATTAACTAATTACAGTAATTAACGTTAATTAATTATAATTAGTTTTTACCCTAATTTTTCATTTTCTCGTTCGATCCTCACGGCCTTCGAGCACATGTTACATGCTACCTCCAACTCGCACCAAGCAGCCCTCAACTGACCGGACCCATGACCACCTACGGCAACCTAATCGCCGATCAACGTAGGCTCCATGCCCTGAAGCTCGACCTCCACTTCTTCCCCAATCTCTTGAAAAAAGCATGCAAACTGAATTCGATTGACTCAACCCCTGCGCTGCATCGCTCCACCATAGACCACCAAACTCCATCAACACCTCGGCCTCGCTACTGCATATCTTTGACTTGTTAACATTTCTCCTTAAACCATCTTTATAGCCTCGAAAACATCAAAATACGAAATAGCCAAGCCCCCCTTTGAACCTAGATCTATGACGCTACAGTGATCTGATCGATGATCCAACCATATGGATTTAAAGAGGTTGAAGAGATCTACAACTTTGATGTTGAAGACTTTTCCGAAAGTGAAACGTGTTGGGAGAGATTAACGAAAGAATTATATTATTTTCGACCATTAATTTCATGGGTGGCGGCTGTAAGAAATAGGGTTAGGCTTGGCCATCTTTCAGGGTATTTATAGGTTAGTTTAATTATTATTTTATTCACACTAGACAATGAAAATTTCACGAACTCCAAACAAAGTACAACGACTATCGTTCCTTCCTAAATACCAATATTCCGAACACAAAGAACTTGTTTCGAAACCAAATCCTTAATTTTTACCAGTTTTCTCAAAATCAAATTATAACCATTATTAATTTCAAACCGATTTTTGATACATGTTTATATCGTGCACGCTCACATAACAACTTTAATTGATACAAAAAATGAAATCTTACAATAATTTAACATTCTGAATCCGATGAAACTAATTTCATTGAAATCTGAGATCGTTTGAAAAGGGCTATTTTTAAGTGTTAAATTAAATCGATCAAATACAAATCGATTTCAAAGAAATCAAATCCATTGAAAATAAATTATTATTATCGTATATATTCAAATAAATTTTTACATAGCTTCAGAATAAACTAATTCGACTTTTAAATTTTACATTTACATTTTTAAGTAACTTAACATTCAAATTCTTACTTAAATAAATGTCAATTCATTAAATCTTAAAATTAATTGTTCTGAATATTTAAATAAATTAAATGTTCCTATATAAAATTCCGGTTTGTTACATTTTCTCCCTTCGTAAAAGAATTTTGTCCTCAAAATTACTAAGGCAGGAAAAATGCTTCAACCTTATTAATGTTTCAAAAATTCACTTAGTTGAAACCCGTCACTTCTTATGAGTTCATAATTAATAATTCAATTCTGGATTTTATATCAAACTTTTAAACTTACTTTCTTTAATTCAATCCAACTTAGTCCAAATTATTTTCCCTTTTGTCACCAAAATGTCGAACCATTCTCATATTTATTTTACCATTCTACTTTTCAATTTTAAGCTACGCAATTTAGTTTCCTTAAAAATCCTTACACTTTATTTAATAAATCGTTATAATTTATAAACTACCACACTCGATTTTTCTAGAATTTTGATTTTAACATAACTCAAAATTTATCAAATGTAACCCCGATTTTTCTTTTCCACTAGGAAACTATTATTTAAAAGATCTGAAAGATTCTTGCTTCGAAGAATTCCAACTTATATTGAATTTTATATATTCAGCTGAATTCAAATCTTCAAATTATGAATTTCCATTGCATGGCTAGCTCATTTTTTAATTAAATTTTAAATTACACTCAAACTTCATTTAATTAATAAATTTTAATCCCTAAGTGAATATGGTTTTAATAAAAGTTTAACTAGGTTTCAAATCTAACTTGAAAATTTTGATTTTTGGACAGTCGAAATTTCTCATCTACTTTAGAATCAAGTTATAAAATCATTTACTACTCAATTTTCCTGTATTCAGTTCCACTCGATATTATTTCAAATCCAATCCAATTTTATATAACTTCATTTAAACTAATTTTTAATTTATGTGATTCACTTTTACCATTTCAATCTATTTAACTTGCAAAAGTTAAGTTTAAAGTTTCAAATTATCTTAATCATTTTCCAAATTACAAACATTCTTTTAACTAAGTTCTTAGACTTATTAATTTTACAAATCCTTTTATACTTGGATTATTTACTCTAATTGGTTAATAAACGCTAATTACAACTCTGTGGGGTTGTTCACAACCAATAATAACCACGTTTTAGTCCAGTTCTCATCCGATGCATCTTACGGATGTCACGCCTAACCTGGCCATTTTGAATGCTGAAAAATTAACCGTCCACGTCTGAAGCGTCCGATGCGGGCCATTTTTAGCATATTCTTCCCATTTGCGGTTTTTTATATATACATGCTATATATAAATACACCGTTCAAATACCACACTCAAATACCCTGTTTGCAGCAAAAAAGCCTTCCCCGTTCACTAACATGCCACACTCAAATACCCGGTTACTATTCCCTAAAAACGCATCTTATATGAACGATTAGAATTTCACAGATTGACTAAAGATGTTCATATTCAAAAAAATTAACCATCTTAGCCAATTATCAAAGTTAATATATATCTAACAATATATATTTTCAGAACCCTTTCTTTTATATTCAAAATATAATCTCTAAAAAATTCCAAAACCTACTTTATATCATCAAATACCGTATAGTCCAATTGAATTCACAAGATATTTGCACTTAGATTTGTTTATCTGATTAATTTGCGGAAGATTAATTGTTGTACCGTATGAAATTTTAATCATGGAACACTTATATTTAAACTTTAACAGTCTTGATTTTTAATGTATTACCTATGTCATAATAGCTAATTATATCTATATTTTTTCAAAACTTATTCTTTTTTAAATTTAAAATATAACTTTTTCAAAATCAATTTCATATCGCAAATATGCCCTCTCATATACAACCCTCGAACTCATTCTAGGGAATTACTAACCCTGTCTCTATTGAGTTACTCATCCTAGGATATTACTAATCCTACCTCTAGTGAGTTTTCCTCTCTGATGAGTCCTACCCTCATAGGATTTGTAAAAACCAAACCGCTGATACAACTCTGCAGCGACCCTCCTTTTTGACCACTTCAAGTCGGTAATTAAACCAACTCAAAACGTTCTCTAAGATAGATTGTTGGGTGTAGTTACACACTAGAACAGAAAAAAATGGAACTTTTTTTTGGTACAACAATACTTTACATCAGAGTTACAATGATATATCAAAATACATTAAATATACAGTAGAAAAACAACAAAAGTACAATGGAAGAATTTAAATTCTACCAATATATCTCCAATCTAAATCAGCGCCTGTTCTATTAAATGAGTCCAAGACTATCTGCAAACCTTAACCACACTGCCCATAAGAAAAAATATGGGCACCCAGAGTTTAGGTGAAGAAGCAGTAAGCTCCAGATCAGTCATGAGACTGGTCTGAGAACTTAAAACAGTTATACTTAAAGTAAGGAAATTCATAATACTACGTCGTATAAACACAGAATGGGTTTTTCTCTTATAAATACCAGTGCAGAAAATTCTAAATTCTTTCTAGAAAATGAAGCTACCTTAAGGTATCGCGGAACACACAAAATAAAAACACACACGTGGGCGAGATTTCTCCTTATGATAATAAAAAATTCTTGATACGTGAAAACTATTTGATGTTATTATTAGTGCATGGTGTGGAAAATCACTTAGCAAGTAAATGTATCAATCCTAGCTAGCATATGTACCATATAATATGCTGACATATAATATACAACTAAAACCGTATAAGTTCGTAGGAGAATGGATTTCCAACAAATGACCACTATAAGGATCTTCCTTAAACTGAAACGAATTAGAACACCTCTAGAGGGATGTACGAGGATCAACAGATGCTTCTCATGTTATAAAAGGTCGGGATATCCCTTAATTGGATAACTTAGACTACTCCTATGCATGCCATTTCCCGGTTGTAAACGACCATTCGAAGAGTGCTCAAACATCCACATAAAGTAGACTTTCCCACAAAAGTAAATATCTAGGCTCCATACAATGGTACTACTACTCTTATCTAGAAGTAAATGAACATACCCTATTGGCTGCAACCCACTAAACCTTGCTACATTTAATCCTGTTTTGGGCATTTCCTAGGGTGTGAGGCTTGACGAAGTCTCGTTACACAAAGCTACCCTAAAACCATGTTTTGAACATCTACAGCTTAATCACTTGACAAACCACATGTCATTTCATAGTATTTAACTGATAATTACTAACCATATCACCTTTGAGCTTGTACGTCTCAAAGAAGGGTGTTAAGCTAAGAGAACATATTCTCTGCCAACAACAGCCTCTCGACTTGCAACCTACCTTAAATAGGGACATGTAGGGAGTAAGAGTCAATTGTTTGCCACCAAACACAAGGCGAGAACCCCTTATTATGCTTCCCGCGGGCCAAACCAAATCTGATCTAGGCCTTTTCGAATAATGAGTGTAATTTTTAAAACCATATGGAAATACATGATTAATCAAGCCTCTTTCCACTTAAAATTTGTTAATTAAAACTATACTGACCCGCATTCTGTGCATCAGGGGACTATAGAATGTTTATTTCTCTTTCATATAAACTCGTATGGTCGTGTAGCTTTGGGAAACGACTACTGGGGTCATTTCTCATGTTCATGATTTTTGTCGAATTAGAAAGCCTCTTTCGTATGAACTCGTATTAGTTCATGATTTTTGTTTCGCCTATAATTTTTGATTGGTACGGAAGACCATACAACTTACCATCATGTTTATTGGAAACCGATGAGAAAATTTGTGCTTGGATCAGAAATAGTAAGAGAAACTTCAGATGAGATCAAGGTTATTCAACAACGAATAAAGGCTGCCTAAGATAGCAGAAGAGTTATGTTGATAAAAGACGAAGAGATTTGGAATTCTCCGTTAACGACTTAGTATTTATCAAGATCTCTCCGTTGAAGAATGTGATTCGTTTTGGTAGGGGATGTAAGTTAGTACTAAAGTTTGTAGGTCCATTTCCTGTTCTCGAGTGAGTTAGGGATTTGGCGTACGAAGTTGGACTGCCTGACAAGATGGCAAGAGTTCGCAACGTATTTCATGTTTCCCAGTTAAGGAAGTTTGTGCACGACCTAATGTGACTATTTCACCGGATCAGTTCAATGGTATCGAGGCAGAATCCGAGGCAGTTGGGAGCCGTAGGATGATTCATATTGTCGGACACGATATGAAACAACTTTGAAGGAAGACAGTCAAACTAGTTAAGGTCCAGTGGGGTGATAATAAGCATGACTGTACTTGGGAAACAGAGGAGAACATAAGGAGGTCATATCCAGAATTCTTTGTCTAGTAATTTTTTAATATCGATATAGAATTCCCCTTGTTAGTAAACTGCATGCTAGGATAGGCTTGTTGTGTTGTTATGTATGTTCGATTGTTGCAAATGATTGATAGGCATGTGGGAACCTTTGTATGTTTTGGTCAAGGAATTTCGGGGATGAAATTTCTTAAGGGGTAGAGAATGTAACGACCCGCATTCTACGCATCGAGGGACCGTAGAATATTTATTTATCTTTCGTATGAAGTCGTATGGTCGTCCAGCTTTGGGAAACGACTACTGGGGTCATTTCCCATGTTTATGATTTTTGTTGAATTTTAAATGACCGTTTTACCCCTAGTGAATCTTGTTTCGCCTATAACTTTTGATTGGTAAGGAATTTTGACTTGAAACCACTTCCATTGTATTCAAATGATGGTTTACCTTTCCGTAGAGTGGTCACATTGATCAAACGGACTAACCGTTTGGGAGATATGGCTGAAATAAGGTTTAAAGATGGAAAAACTACTTAAAAGGGCTTAATAGGGTAATTAGCAGCTAGGCCCATTAGGTATTTCGGGATTAGGGTTATATAAGGGCTGATAGGGACAAGAGAAACCTTCCTTTGTCATTTTTCAGCAGCCACAAACTTTCTCTTCAACCCTAACAATGGTTTCCACGTTTAAACCACCTCTAATCAATTTCTAATCAAGGATTGAGCTAATCAACATCAAATCAAGTCAAAATAGCATCAGATCAGAGTTGGAGCTGCTGTATTGCATAGGAATTCAACTCAAATCAGTGGAGACTTCAGATCTATAAATTATTTGTGGCTAAGGTGAGTGATTAGCATGTTTCTTCACTAATTACGGCTAATTAGGGATGATTAGTGATAAGTAGAGAAATTATGCATGATAAAAATCTGGAAAAATACGTAGAAATTCTTAAATATTATTTTATGCCTCTGTCAGAAATTTGGGTTAATTTGGGCATGTTTTGCTAATCGTATGGTTAAATTATGATTAAGGAGATTAAGGGGAAAACATGGGTTTTGAGTATGTTTGATCCATATTAACATGTTATATTGTTGTTTTGGTGTTTATGGTTGATTATGCATGTTGCTATTACTATTTGGAATGATTTATGATTGCTTAGTAAAGTTAGAATGGTCGAAAACGTCGTCGTATGGCATAAAATTGCTTGTTGGAAAGTTACAGGAAATTGGTCAGATTCCCGTTCGTGAAGCACCCATGCGAGCTGACCCCCACTCATGATGCACCAAGCGACCCGATCCCACTCGTGCTCACCCACGAGCCACTCCAGCACCACCATGATGAGCCTCTCCACCTCGAGGACCCAGGGGAACCACGAACCAGATCCACATAAGGACCACAAGCCGTCCATGGATCACAAACCGAGGAGGAAGCAAGACCACGAACCGGAATTCCACGGATGGGACCCACGAGTTGATCATGATCACGAACCGCTGTCAGGTGGCAAGTCGCGAGTCGATGCAAGGTCCACCACGAACCGGTGCAGGAACCCACGAACTGATCTGGATGGAGGAAGAGCACGAACTGCGAACCGTTGCTTCATATGAATCGAATCCAAGTGATGACTGGAGCACTAATCACACCCGAACCAAGATGATCACCAGAACCTGAGATGCAAAGGTAGTCCAAATGAGAAGTTAGTGTTGGATCTAGATTAACCCTAGAGGGGGGTGAATAGGGTTTATCACAGTTTTTAACTGAATTAAAAATATAACGAGATATATAATAATAAACAGATTACAAAATATAGCAGAAACAAAAATGCAGAAAATAAATCACACACAGATACACCCAGCTTCGGCAAAACCCTGCATACTGCTGTATTTCTAAGGTTTCTACTAGGTGATAGAACAGATCCCGCATACAAGACCATGTACACTATCAAACCCTGCTCCTATTCTAACCCTACGCTCAAAACCATAGACTGGTCGATATCCACTCGATCAGATTTCCCTGTTTACGACACCGTAATCAGTAACTCAGGTTTTACGGACTCTGCCAACTGTCAGTCAACATCCTGACTGAATCCCCCTAGATTTTACAGACCTAGAACTATTCGTTTGTTTTTACAGATAAACAACACAAACTAAAAACAAAAACAGAACAAGAATAAACTAGAAAAACCCTAGGAGTTAAATTAAAAGGGTCATCCCCTTTTTAATTTAAAAAAAAAACTATGCCCTTCTGTTTTAAAACTTGGCCGGCCCATTATCCATTATCTCTTCCGATCTCCTTTGTCTCTGGAAAATTAAATGGCGGCTGGAATAAGAAATTGAAACTAGGGTTTTTGATTCTTCCCCAAATTGTGCTGCTGGATTGATCGAATTTGTTTTTCTGACGCCTTCGAATCAATGGATGCTTGATTCTTTGGTTGCTTTGCTCGTCCGATTCGGGATTGCTCTCTGGCTCGATCGAAATTGTGAGTTTTCTGAAATGATTCCTTCGATTTTCTATTTTAATTGCCTCGTTGGTTTTCGATATCTTGCCGATGATGATATGGGTGTGCTAATATAGGGTTATAGAAAAACCCTAACTTTACTCTGATTTCAATAACGTGACTTGGCTTGATTTGAGTTGGTTTCCCTGCTTTTGAAATTCTCGAATTGAAATTGCCTTTTGTTGCCTTGAATTGATTAAATCTTGAGAAGATATTATTGTGGCCCCTTGTGTGAATAATGATTTGTTGCCCCTTTTGAATTTCTGTATTATTGTTGCCAAGAATTCCTCTTTTGGCTCCCAAAAAAAAAGAACTTGCGTGATTTCCATAGAAAAGATCATTTATGGTTGATTTCTGCAAACGATTAATCACTTGCCAAGAACACTTATTCCCTTGCTTAATATTGTTCATTTCTGGAAAGAAGTTTTGCCTTATATGTATTCAAAATTTTGTTGAATATGCCATATATGCAATTTCCTGAGTTGTTTTATTTCTGAAATCAGAAACATAAATTTGATATTTTGCCCCAACAAGATCTCTTGTTTCTCTGCATTTCTGATTGCATTCCTTAAATCCAGACTACAAATTCTGGAATTCATTGACCTGAATTGATTTTGAACTACCTTGGAATTATTGACCATATTAAAACTGCTTTGATCTTGAATTTGGATATTCTCTTCGACTTGCAGTCTTAAAAACTTTCTTGAAACCACTTAATTTCTGTAACACCATACCAAAAATGAGTATGTCCAATTTTGTTCACTGTGATTTAAAACTGGAAACATGCTTTCCTCTGTTTTGTATTCATTCATACTGTCATATATGAATATTACTGGAAACGCAAACAGATCAAATAATTTCTTGTTAAAAAAAACTTGGATTGTTGTGTATTCCACATCACTTTTATTTCCCATTTGGTTTATGATCATGCCGCTTGACAATTGCACTGCCCAGTTTGTGCTTCGCTGTTTTGATGTATATGTTTGACTTTGCATACCTGAATTTGCTACCATGTTGTTTGATGCCTCGGCCTATTTTCCTTTCCAGTGTATGAAAGCTTGTTTGTTATACATGTGCATATCTGAACATTACAATTTCATTGAAACAGTCATGCTTGCTCCATCCATGCTTGTGTATTTGTGATATTGCTTGGCCTTGCATTTCTCATTAAAACTGTTGTGTTCATACTAGAACATGTACCCATTCTTGAGTACTTCTGTGTATCACCAGTTTGCATTAAAACTGAAACCATATATTTGAGTCATGTATACTTCACTTTGCTTGACATTGAACCAAGTAACACCTGGCATTTAGCTGTTGCCAACCCTGACTTGTACAACATGAATATATATATATTCACACCACTATCTTGTATTTGCTCCAGTATAGCTGAACCTTTTTGATGTATTTGGACCCATCCGCATACTGAACTATGTTGAATCATGAACTGGACGTGTTGTTCCCATTTTTCACTTGAGCTTGGCTGCTTTGTCATGGCTCAACCACTTTGACCATGCTTGCTGTCTTGATCGTGAACTTAAGATTTGTACACTGAGTTGACACATCATTTATGCATGTGTATTTGCCTCTGTTTTGACTACTTGAATTGTGTAGCTGTACCAATGTCTCAGTCCATGTTGATTTGAAATTTTTGCACTTCCATGATATATTGTACATGCAGCCTTTGTGCTCGACCTATGTTGCATTGCGTTCACTTTTGCTCGGCCATGTAACTGTGGTTCCATATACTTGTACACTTGCACAATGTACATTTGGCTTGACATGATTTTGATTCGACCATTTTTATTTGTGCACTGGGTTGAGATGGTCTACGCGGCTACTCCTCAGTTGCACACTGGATTGGCGTGGCAGTGCACACGTGTATATATGTGTGTATATGCATCCATCCAAACCATATTGTCTCTGTCCCTGCAATGAGATATATATGTTGTCTGCCTTGTGGTATTTCCAGTGATTCACTGTGAATATCACAAGCTGTCTAGACACAGTCAGATTAATCAGATCGAGTCAGAAAAATGATGAGAAACACACCGAAATTATGAGGCAAATAAAATTTTAAAAATAAAATTTATATTCGCATATATTCAGTTTAAATTCTATTGCAGTGTACTGTGTATGTGTGTTTCATGTGACAGGTGTGAAGATGATGGCTGGACTGACAACTAAGTGCTGTGAGGGAAAAAGACAGAAGACGGTGAGATAGAAGACAAAAGACATTTCAGTGTTAATGTGTCAAACAGAGATGAGTGTGATTGTGTATGAGTGACTTAGTGTTTGTAGAGAAGAGCTGTGTACAAAAGAAAATGTATGTGATATGAAATGTTTATGAATTGTATATTAGAGAAGTGTACAAATAGTGAAGTTTATAAATCTGTACTATTTTAATGTTTGAAATAAAATATTATATTTAAATAAAATACTGTATAAATATCTGAATGTCTGTACAATTGTATTTCATTTGAATATAAATATTATATTTCTGTCTGTGATGATATATATGAAACAGTACAGTACAACACATTTATAATTATATATTTGGTTGTTATCATCAAACAAAAAATCATATAATTGTGTATACAACACCGTTATATACAACAGTTAGAACCCAGGATCCAGATGGGAACCAGCGGGTTAGCTTCATGATTGGGCTTTGTTGCGGGACGTGAGCAAAGGGGTTATCGATATCCATAATTTTGGTTCACCACTGAGAGAAGGATTAATAGCTATGGATTAGTGCAATGGGGTCATTGTAACACCCAAGGGCAAAGTGATCGTAGCAAAGAATTGGGTGATCGAAGTGGTGGATATTGTATGCTTTACGCACTGAGTGAGAGATGTGAGAATGATTGCTATGTTTGATGTTTGATATCACCATGTCATGCGCACTCCCATATTATCTTTACACTTTATGTTAGTGTTACCTTAGAGTATTGTACATCCTGTTGTACTAACTCTTTGGTTGCAGGTCCAGGTTCAGGTATAATTTCTTATACCTGTTATTTGTTCATCTTAGAGATGTATACTTGCTACCACTCATACCAGACTATTGTTTGACCTAGAGTTTTATGTTTCTTCTTATTACTCTGGGTGCTCACACGAGTAGACTAGAGACAGGTTAGGTGGTTGCACGAGTAGCTGTACCAGAGACGAGCAGGAGGCTTCCACGTATGATATATATATATATTCTCCCTGTGCGGTAGCTGGTCACTACTTTGGGAATTAGTAGTGTACCCTTTCTATTTTGCTTTAGTGACAGTATTTTGAAGTTGTAATAATGGTATTGGATCATAAGCTGTATTTTAGATTCCTCTGCTATGATGGTTTAGTTTTCAGCTTATGCACTGTCTTGCCTGTTTTATGTCAAGTTATGTTATTATTATATTTTATTCCATGCATTTTGAGGTATACTATAGGTTCTTTGATAGTTCTTCATCTTGCTTCTTTTCTTTTGACAACCGTCCCGTTCTGGTCGGGCATCGACACAACGCATTTCGGAGAAATGTCGGCTGGTCCGGGGCGGGCGGTCACAAAAACCTTCTTAAAACAGTTCTCCATTCCATATCCTTTAACAAAATCCTCATTTTAAAACTTATTAATGATTAAGCCTTGTTAATCTTAATAACCATTCCTTAAATCTTTAAACTAAGATTAATCTTATCCAACGTTCCTTTTAAAATTCACATTCCAAAAATTCATCTTGTAAATTCCACTTTAAAACATATATGTTTGATCAAAGATAATTAAGCCTCAAAAATCTTAATAATTCATTCATTAACTCTTTACCAAGTTCATTAGTTCTTTATTCCTTTATTTTCCTTTTAAAAATCTATCTCTAAATTAAGATCATTAAGCATCATCTTTTTTTGGCAAGTTAAGCCGGTTTTTATAGTGGCCGCATCACTTTATTAGAAGAGATAAAAGATATAAGAGTTATGCAGAGGCACAGAAACTCCATCTGGTTTGAAGTGCCAGAACACTATTTATTACAATACATGAGAGTAGTATGATACTACTGCAACTAAATAAAACTCACAATTATTCCAAAGAGGAACAACCGGAGCTATCACTAGATCCTATAAAATTGACATACTCTAAAAAGAGTAATGCAAGGTTAGGAACAAAATAAGGTGAGGACTACGAAATTCGCGTTCCCAATCCCATGAAGAATCATAGAATAGAGATTTGTTCCACTAGCCTAGCTCACCATCCTCAATGAACACAAATCCTTCCCATACAACTTTATAAAATAGTCTTCTATTATCATCTTCTATATCATTAATGTATATGTAATACACATTGTCCCTAGGATCATATCTCATTCAGAAATGGAATGAACCCACGAACGGTCTCCAGATTGCCAATAAACACCATCATCCTCTTTGTATGAACTGTCACTATCTTCCAACTTATCATTCACACATGAAGTTAGCACTACCTGAACTAGGTTCTACGTATCAATCGTTTCATCTTCTTCCGATTTATCATTCGAAGGCTCGTTAACAACAAATTCTTTAGTAACAACAACAGGAGTGCTTACCATCTGAGGTGGAGGAATAATGGGATCCTTGCGGACCCACTTCACAGATGGACGTGGAAGTAGGACACGCTCAGCTAGAGGAATAGGGGAAGGTACAGCCGACGAGGGAACCCAAGTACATGTATCTAGAAGATAAAAAAAAGTGTGACAAGTAGTACAAGTATTCAGCTTCCAACCATATCTAACACGAACTTCAGCAATATAATCTGTATCTAGTCAGACTTTGAGAGTGTCAGGAAGCGGTTTATCAGAAGCGATCTCAATAAGCGCCTTTGCATAAAATAGCTTCTCCCTCGCTACAGTACTAGCATCAAAGCACCTGAGCTTCCAAATCTTGTTTGAAAGCCAGTTTAGACCAGTAAAGGACTGAACAACAGATTGGATATGTGAGAAATAGGCCCAGACTGGTACAGATAGAATCTTCTCCCTAGCTCTATCAACTTTGGGATTTCAAGGCATAACTATGAAAGGTTTACCTTCGATTATGGTTGGTTCAAGACTTAAGATACGAAGCCTTTCCTCTGGGAGCGAGAATTTCAAAAAAAGCATGGTTCGATCTAAACGAACCTTAAGACCACCTCTTATTTGACACTTTTTAGCACATTGTTCCTTTACAACAGAATAAGGAGTTGGGGGCCAAAGAAGAAACCCACCAAGCAGTCGGACCAAAATTGATTTCCAGCCTCTATCACTTCAGATGGAATTGCATCCACACCGTCCAGTTCATCGTATACAAAATCGTGTGGTTCATAGCTGCCTTTATTCTTGGGACTGGAGTCAAAAAGAGAAACCCATTCGGGCTTGGACTTTGAAGTAGTCTTGAGCATAACAGCCTTGCCAGTCAACAAACCATTTTCCATAAAATTTTCAGTTTCATTTGCACTTAGACTTTGCCCATCGTTTCTCAGGTTTGTAGCATCAACAAAATTGGACGTAGTTCCCCTCATTTTGTCAGCTACAAACACCACGTTATTCATGACATCTCCAACACACAAATTTTCATCAATGTTTTTCGCCTCAGAGGATTCCCTCTCCATTATTTCTCTATCGTCAATTGTAACAACAGTTTGTATCCAACGAGAATTTATTTCCGAGGCTGCAAGGAGTGGGATTATAACTGAGTGTTGTTGAGCTTCGTTAGCGGAGGAACTTGCTTGCTCTGTGGCAGTATCATCTGCTAATGTCTGGGACTGAACACGTTCTGCCAATACATTGGTCAAAACATCACCACTACTAGCTATCTCCCTCTGCCGCAGTTCTGATATCGCAAGCTCAGAAATAAGATCGTGAAAAGGAGAATCAGCAGATGTTACCATGGCATCTTGTTTCGAAACCGCAAGCACAGGAATCGAGATCGCTGATACATCAGCGATTGGAGCTGGCTTGACCAAAGACATAGAAGCTTCAAAAGGGGCAGCAATAAGAATAGAACGTTGAGACTTAGCATAAATTCTACCAGATCTCGTCGATGAGGAAATACTCAGATATGAAATGGGTTTGGGTTTTTTGCGGCCCATGGATCTGGGTATGAAGAAAGAGGGAGGGTTGAGAGAAGCAGAGAAGTAGGGAAAGGAGGAAGAACGGCGAGGAATGACGAGGAAGGTGGAGCAGCCAGATGAAAAGAGGAAGAACGACAAGGAAATATATTATCATAGAGAGAGCAAAATCCATCTTAATTTGCCTTTAAAAGATCTTAATCCTTTTAAAATTCCAAATCATAACTTAATCTTAGCTGGGTTAAAAAATGACGTTATTTAAGCCACTATTCACAACTAACCCAAAACCAATTGATATTAAATATAAGTTTTAAATAGAAATTATATCAACTTATATCCAATACCAATTCTCGTAATCAACGAATAATATAAGTGGAATAACGATATACATATCTTTCAAATTCCTCAAATAGTATATGTCTAAACAATGGAATTCCATATCAAATATCCGAGGACTATTTCCATCCAAATCCAATGAACTTTAAAATTTGAAAACTTTAGTTCATTTAAAAGTAGGATTTCCAAAACATCATTTTACCATATCTGATTTGTTAGGCTGAAAAAAACCCAAATTCAAATTACAGTTCAAAAATTCATATTTCTTATCCAAATTACTTTAAAATCATTAATTATGATTTATCATAAATTTTCCATTACTAAATTTTATAAAGTTGTTTCTAACGGTTTCCTATTTCAGTCACCGTACTACAAAACCGTGATTTTATTTAAAACTTATTTTGGACCTAGTTAATTGGAATCCAAAAAATTCTTTTTCTACTTCAAAACTATTTTCATTAGAAAGCAAATGTTTTTCGTTTTAGATTAATCGTGCTTGAATTGCATTCAGTATAATCATTTAAAGTTAATGGTTGAAATTCATGAACTATCGCAGCGCGACTTGCTTTGTTCAGACCATATTATAATTTTGAAATAAAATTTATCCGATTAAATTCAAATATTTCAACAAACTTTATAAAAAATATATACTTGTTTAAATACAATATTTTCAAATTTAAAATCAATTACAAATCAAAATTGAATACTTTAGTATTAATATAATAATATTATTTTTCAAAATTTATTCTTTTAAAATCCAAACTTTGCAAAAATCAAATTAAACATTATATAAGATTAACGCAATATTCGATTCGAGTTTCAAATAACATTTGTATATCTAATTCAAATTCAATTTGGAATTTACTATTTAAAATTGATTTCAAATTAGAACAAGCCATTTTTTTTTGAGCAAGAACAAGCCATTTTATAATCGAAACTCTTTCAAAATTATTTCTACCTTTACAAAAGTTGTTCGAAAACACTTTAATTACATTTCCAAACAATTTCGGATATAAAAGTCCCAACTTTCGTTTTACACCTTATTTCACTTAAATGAATAAAATATTCATTTATATTATCCAAATGGAATGTGACTTAACCAATACCAATATAATTCCGTATATGTGGTGTAAAGTGTGTGAACAATCATAATAACAGTCGCAACAACCAGTTATCTATATCACAGTATTTATAACATAAGTGTTACAAAAATTAATGCCTATACTCGTGTTTGTCACTTTCCTGCGGAATAGAAAAGTGAAAGTTTATTACCAATTACTGCAAGCGCACAAGTGTGTCGTATGCAGGTCGAACACAGGAAGGAAAATTAAATTTTATTATTTATATAATTTCACGGGCCAGTTAGATGGATTTGGAGGATTTGATCGAAATAAAAGTTGAAATTGCAAATTGGTTCAGAACAAATCTAGTTGAACCGACAACCAAATTACGATTATCAATGACAACAAATTAAAACTGCAATTGAATTCAATACAGGTTTGAATCTAATCGGATCTATAATAAATTCAATGATAAAAAATAAACAGAATACTAAAATAAAAACGGCAGGAAAGAAACAAAAAAACAGAAATAAAAATTAGGATTACCGTTGAATCTAATCAGACTGTCAATCACTAATGAAAATCAAATTGCAACAGTAAATTGTGCTCTATCAAATCTAATTGAATAGAAATACAATTTTACTAGACCTAAGAGGAGTATAAGAAAGAAAAGAAAAACTCTTAATTCTTGGATAAAAGTTTACAGTGAGAGTACTTAGGTATTTATAGGATAGATTAGCCAACCTAGACCCTAATACAATCACAAATGGACCTTAGTTAAATCTATTAAATTTTGGCCTTTCCTTTTTTCCTCGTGCTTCCACGATAAGTCTTCCTTGATTTGTGATATGCTTTTTACCAATTATTCTCTTGTCCAAAAAGAAATTTGATGTGAGACCTTTATCCTTCATATATATATATATATATATATATATATATACATATATACATATATATACACACACACACACACACAAAGCATTTTGTTCTCTATTTTCTATTTTTCTGACTGCATGCGGCTTATTCGGCAAATCTGTAAAAGTGACAAAATAATACCCAAGTAATATTTATTTATACACAAAAGATAAAATATAAGGGCATAAAATAAACACATTTTCATGTTAATCAACGCATATGAATATAATAAGTGTAATAATATCCATCAACCATGAAGCAAACATAGCATCCACAAATCAATCAATATACAATCAGGTTTTGATTATAACAACATTCCAAACATAATCAAATGTTCACACTGTAATAAATATTCCAAATATAATTTAAGAAGTTCTCACTGTGATAAATATTCCAAATAAAATCAAAAGAGTTCTCACCTTGATTAATATCATTGAAATACGGATATGTTTTTTGAATAAATTAAATAGGTGTTTAATTTAAACAGAAAATTCAGCTAGCTCGAAACACTCCAATTCCGGTTCCATCGCATAGTATTCGTTACCATGATTCCAATGCAATTCATCTCTCCAATTTTCATTGTGTATAAACAAGATATAACTATTATAATTTATACTTAAATAAAAAATTAGTTTTAATTAACTAATTAGAGTAATTAACATTAATTAATTATAATTAGTTTTTACCCTAATTCATAATCTTCTCATTTGTTCCTCACAGCCTTCAAATCCATGTTAGACGTTGCCTCTAACTCGACGCCAAGCCGTCCTCAAGTGATCGGACCCACGACCACCTACGCCAGCCTGACCATCGATCATTGCAGGCGCCACGCCCTAAAGCTCGACCTCCAATTCTTCCCTAATCATCTGAAAAATGCATGTAAACCGAATCCGATCAACTCAACCCTTGTGATGCCTCGCTCCACCGTAGACCACCAAACTCCATTAGCACCTTGGCCTCACTACTACACATCTTTCTCCTGCTGACACCTTCGCCTAAAACCGACTTCATTGTGTAACGACCTATAAATTTTGAGATTTAAAATATAAATTGAATTAAGATTTAACACAACATAAATACCTATATATGGAATTTGCCTATATTTAAATAAACTATTTCTGTGGATTTGTAACCATTTATAAACGTTATTTGAATATTTAGCGTTACCATTCCTTTGTGTAAAAAAAATGAATATTATGGAAAGAATTACAACAGTATTACTTCATTTTTGTAATTTAATGAATACAATCATGTAATTCAGGTTAAGGAAGAATGTATACCTTTTTTTGAAATTCAAAATGAAACCTTGACATTTATTTTAAACGTAGTATTCACTTTTGGAAATAAATTTAACAATTGTAAATATAATCTTCTTTCAAACCAAGATTTAGCAAATTTAAAACATTCTAACTTTATTTTTAGCTTAACTTTGAATTAAAGAGAAAGGAAGGAAATTTATATTAAGAATAACAATGTTTAGTGTTGACAATTTTGAATTGAAGTTTATAGCAATTAACTTTGTTTTGAATAACCACTAAGTTTAAATTTGTTACAATATTATTATGGTATGGTTACTATAATAAAAACGAAGAACAAAACTTGTAATACGGATGGTGTAATCAAATTAGAAAGCTAAACCATATTTATATGAGAAATGCACAATAAAAGAAGAGCAATAAAATTGTGAAATAAATGTGTATATCTTGGGTTATCAATTGAATTTAATTTACGATGTTTAACGATTAAATTTATAACATTTAGAAATAATGTTAACAAACAGTTCGCGTTCTCTGTTCACGTACCGTTTATGAGCAACAAACCAGATTACTTCTTTTTTTATTGGAATTACAACAATACCTGGAAAAAAAAATCTAGTCCAAGATATGGTAGCAGACCAAAATCTTACCATATCAATACAAATATTTTGTAATAGTACCCCAAGGATTTTGAACAGTACCTGAACAGAGAATCCAAAGCTGTACAAATTAAAATATATTAAGTAGGCACCACGTGTTATTCTTTGGTGTGTCCTTGTCCCCTTAGTTTCATTATAAATCAGTCTACTCCTCTGTCTTCGTTCAGCAAAGCAACTCTATCCCTCTCAGTTATTTACTCCTACCATTTTATTGCTCCACCATAAGAGCAAAACCAACAACGGCTTGTTCAGTTACTAAACAAGCCATGGAGCAACCATGTATGGCTTGTTCGGTCACCCGTGGCTAGTTTGGACGTGGTTCGTGGCTGGTCGAGTGAACAGAGGTTGGTGTTATAACGGCGAAATCTTTGCCGTTATAAATTTATAACGGCAAAGACTTTGTCATTATAAACTTTTAAAAATAAAAAAGAATGCAAACGCTGTTTTCTGCAGTGAAAAGAGGTAATATTGGATGGAAGGAGTGTTTGCTGTTTTGTACTGTTTGTATTATATAATATATTTTTTTACGTTGTTTGTGGCTGGTTGTGGCTAGTTTTGTATTGCTGGGTGCATTGTGGTTTGTTTGGATGAAAGAGAAGAAGTGAACAGAATGGATTGTTGGTTATGGTCTAACAGCCACTTCAACCAAAACCGGTTTAAAGCTCCGCCTCCTTTACCAATGAACAGCAGTCCCTTCATCGCTCAGCTCCACCTCTGTCCACATCACCCTCTCCTGCAAACCGTTCAGCCATAAACCTGTGCACCATCTCAGTGCATTGCCTTTCCAGTCCCTCGCATCGCTCCAGAAGCCGCCATTCCTAAACCACATGTCTTCACCCTTGCACCTCTCACCTCTTTCCCTACTTAAAACAGTATCTACTTCCCCAACTAGCACGTGCGGCTTCCACTACACCTACCGGCCTTCAACCACCACGAGCCTACTCTCTAATAACCACTGACACGCCACCTTCGTCACCAGTTCACCATTGTTGGTCGAATACCAAGACCTTCTCTTCACCCAGTCTGCAGCACCATGTCCACTGCACCACGCCACTTCACCTGACCATAGCCACCACTCACTTCGCCATCCGACACACACCAGACCGCCGACTTCAAACACCTCGTCCTGCAGTTCTCCTCTCCAGTATAAACTCTCCTTTCCACTTAAATCTGCTCTTACTTCATTCCTAGTCCACCTGCGAGCCTTCTTCCATGAACAAAGTCCTCCCTTGTAAACCATCTTTCTTTCCCGTAATAGCCTTTGGCTCCAGCGTAGCCAACTCCACCGGCCTTCATGCTGCAATTCAGTTATCCTCGCTTCCTCCTACGCCAAACAACACTTCACCCTGACTGCTTTTCCCTCTCACATACCCACTATTCCTCCTCAAACTGTCAAGCATCCTCAAAGCAGTATGCATGTCCACCTTGCACTACCAATATCTCCTCTACCTTGTCTCCCTTCTCCGGTCCATGTTACCAACCAAACCTCCGCAATTCGATCATGAACCCCAAGCGTGGCCTCTTCCCACCTTAAGGAAACATATATATTTACGTATATATAGAAAACGATGAGAGAAAATCTTCACTGGTGGAAATCATGTTGCCTGGCAAGTGGGGCATTTACCGTTCGATGATGTTTGCATGTAAGAAATGAAGACCAACGTAGGCACATATGTACGAAAATGATAGAAATGGTGTAGCAAAGACGACGAGGCAAAAAGGAGCTTGACGAGCCTCTTGTGGAGAAAATTTGGGTGAGAATATTTGTTTGAATTTATTTTAAATAAGTAGGAACAACAATTACAATTAGTTGTCAATTATTTAAGCAATTATTGGTTTTTCGTGAATGTTTGTTTTGATGTTTGAAAGGGTGTTTACTTTAAGTTAACACACTGGACATGGTGCACAATTTGATGGTTGCAATATTGATAGATAGAATAATATCCATGTGAATTGATTTTGGTTGTATGACACACAGTTGTGGATTTATATGGGAACGTTCCAAATCTCCTTCTTATAATGATTGTTTAACTATAAAATAAATCTGAAAATTTATTCTGAATTCATCTTTAAATAATTTGAAATATAAGTTATGAATAATTAACGGTTTCTGTTACGATGAAAGAATTGCTGAAGCTCTAAAAATTTGGTTTTGTATTCTCAAGATTCAAACGAGTTTTAGAAAATTGATTTTTGAGTTATATTAGTTTATATAAACATTGATTTATAACTATCCATAAGATTTATAATGTAATTAGAAGGATGATTTGAGTCGTATGCCTAAACCTTGACTTTATTATAAACACTTGGCTCCATTATTTTAAATGATCGTTTATAAGCTTGAAGTCAATTAAGCAAGGTTTGAAACTTATTTAAAAGAAAAAGTAAAACTTGAGTTTCAAAATAAACAATGATTTGATTTAATACACTCGATATTATTCCCTTTAAAAGACCATTTGTAAGCCTAAACAATTGGGATAATGTTATATTGAATTTCCAAAAGAAATTTGAAAATGATCTGGATTAAAGTTATGAAACTTTAATGTTAATCTTAAAAGACTGGCCAAACTATAACTGTTAACAAATGCATAATTATGTATTGTTAACGTCTCTTCCAATAATAATACATATAAGTTGGAATGTTCTAGGGTGACAGAGAGGATAATGTCTAAGGCTTGGGTTTGGAAAATATAGTTTCCTGCTCTCCCTGGCTATTCCTAACTGACCCGACAGACGGGATGGTTATTTGAAAATCAAATTTGATATTTAATCAAACCCTTTGAGATTTAGAATATTTTTGGAACTTGTAACAAGCGTTATTTATTAATTAGAATGATTTGAGTAAAGGATTTGAACCTTTAAATGATTTTGAACCCATTCGGTTTGAGTGGCTATTTTAGCACTTTAAGTAACGCTTAACATTTCTTTGAAAGGACTTGGGTTGAGATCCCTAAATCAAGAATTATTATTTACACTATAGAAAGGGTTCTAAAAATGTCGGGAGGTTTTAAAGTGATATACATTTGTATACGAAGTTTTCAAATCCAAATTTAGAGATGAAATAATAGCAAAGAATAAAGAATATGGATTTGTAAAGAAGAAATAAGATGATAATGATAATGTGAAATAAATGAAAATGAATAGACAAACATCGGAAGAAGATTTGGATTGAAACCGGTATAGTCCATAGCTTGTTTTCAAATACGCTTATTACTTGGAAAGACCGGGATCAGATTTAAATCCGAAAACCATTCCAAGTAATAATACGACGCTATCAAAGACTTGGAATGCCAATTGAAGACCAAGAATCTTTCGATTTATTTGGATTGAACGCTGATTTCTCGAATCGGGATGTACACCTGAAACGAGGTTATAAGTGGCATGAGGTCTGAATACATTTGAGGATTTTCGAATTTGTTCTGTTCAGAACCAGAATGGACTTGTATGGATTGTGTGTCTGACATTGTAATTGACCACCTAGCACTGATTCCTGTGAATATATATCAGATTTGTGGCAATTGATTATTCTTGTCTCTAAGTTACGATCTTACATGTTATGCATTGATTGAAATCAGTGACACGTGGAAGATTGACAATGTGACATACTCAAGTTATGGAATGAACTAATGATGATCAAAGCACGACTATTTAAGCGAAGCTTTGTGTATACCGTGACATCGAAAAGCCTCACACTCCAGATGGTGAGAAACTGGCGATTAGGTTGTTGACATATATACATGATTTTGTGATTGATAGCTGCGGCGGAGGTACCTCTTTTGAATTTGGCAATAGGGAATGTTCGGGGGTCCTTGTCTGGACGAAAACCATTGATCTAACTCGCGATTTGTAGTTGGTGTCCGTATATGGATGAAAAAGCCGCGTTACACTTCATTTGTATTCTGATTGATCTTTCATGCCAGGAATCATCAAGTTGGAAACCCAATCTCCAATACATGCCCATGGTTTTGTTTGTATAAACATATATGGCGACATAGTAGGATGGCATACTATGCCGTCTAAGATTAATACATTTACTTTCGAAATTGTTTTCCATAGTATGCACTAATAATAATATGAAAGAGGTTCGTGTATGAAAGCATGTTTGGTTATCATAAGGTAACACTCACCCAGCTAGTGTGCGCTTGCATTGTGTGATGTGGGACGAGCTTATGATAGCTTCATTTTTCCTAAAGCTGTTGCGATTTTAAATGCACGGGCATTCACATGGAGTAAACCCGTTCTGCATTAGCGGCATAGTCCAGTGAATTTCCCAACTTTAAAATAAACCCTAAAACAAATAACTGTTTTATGTTCTCACACCAGTCCCATGACTGACCTGGAGTTTATTGTTCCTTTCTAAACTCTAGGTGCCCACAAATTTCGACATGGGCAGCTAGTGGTTTAGTTTTACAGTTACAGACCTTTGGAGCAAGATTCGAAGCGTTTTTTGAGTTGGAGTCCATGGTAGAGTTTGGAGCTTCCGCTATGACATACTGCCTCTTTCGCTGAGAGTATACTTATTTCTTTCGCTGTACATGTTGTAACTCTGATATTCCATGTAACTCTGATGTAATATTGTATTATGATATGAAAAAATCTATTATTTTGTTCAATATCTGTTAGTACTCATAACAATCCGCCTTTGTGAATGGTTTAAGTTGGTTTAATTACCGGCGAAAACCAGGAAGAAAGACGGGTCGTTACATTTGTGGTATCGGAGCTTTGGTTATACAATGCTAGGGGTACGACATATGTTGAACAAAAGATAGAACTCATCAGAGTTATAATATCTCATTAGAGATAGGGTTAGGAACGCCCTAGAATAAGGTTTTGGAATATTTTGTTGAGAGCGTATTTTGAAAATTTAAAACTTAGTAATTGATTTTGAAAAGTGTAATTATTCGAAAATACAACTTTGATAAGAATTCTTGAGTATTTCATTAGGCATCACGACTGGACTATTGAGTACATGAAGATTTTTGGACATACGCCTAGCTAGCGTATGTGTTGACCCCTTGTGTACTAAATAAATATAGATTCGCGCTCTAGTCACTTGAGAATGATTCTGTTGATGATCCGGACATCATCAGTGGTTATTTTTAAGTTTCGAAAGTGAGGAAGATAAATGATTCCAGTTAATATATCGGGAATACTTAACCATTTTCGATAAAGCAATTGGGAAGAATAAATGGACTAAATATGATAGTCAAGTTAAACAGACACTTAACTTGGATAATTAGTGACAAGCGCAAATCAAGCTATTTGGAAATGACTGGAAGGATGCATTTTAGAAAGAAAACTATTTTTCCTATTAAAACGTATGAGCGAATCAGATAATCTACTTAACAAATAATCACTTATGCAAGAAAAATAAAATTTTGGAAAACGAAAGTTTGATGGAGTACCTCAGGATTTAACTACATATAATTGCATCCGTAATTGCGATTGACTTTCGTTAAACCCCTGTGTAGCATCATTCATTCCCTTTTTCTTATGAATTTGGTCGAGTAGGTTGACTCAAATCATCGTACTTTTGGTATTCGTTGAACTCCTATTTTATATCTCTATGTAACTTGCGCACATCCATGTATGTATACCCTTTGTACCAAGTACCAAAACCAAGAACTGATTCGGATTAGATAATTTCAATTTGTCCAAAGTCTTATGTTACCGAACTTCAAATAGTGAGCTTTGCATAGTAAGTAGACTCGGAAAATTGAATTTTTGAAATATAAAGATTTTAGTTTCGGAAAATCTTTGAAATCAATTTCTAGTGTTTTGGGACAAATTGTTTGAAATATGTATACGTTAAATCGGAGTAGCGCAGCGAAAGCATAGTGCTAATTAAAAGGAATGTTTCCAAGATTCTCGCTCGACTTATTGAATAACTTTTCAAACAAGATCTGAAATTTGAAACAAGAAAGAACAAAAGTCATAGATCTCGAAATTCGAAAAAAAAAGGAAAAATTTGTTCGATTATATGAATATGACTTCTAAATTACGGAATTTGACTCTTGGAAAATATTGTGAGGGTATGGAAGTCCTGAAATGTTTGAAACAATATTGAATTGCAATCTAAAAGAAATTTAAGTGATTGGAATGTAAGTTAGAGTTTGCATAAGACCAACTTTATGGCAATATGAGTCGACAAGAAAAGATCAACTTGTAACACCCCACCTCCGCCAGGGCCACACTCACGAGTGCTGGCACTAGCTTTGGAGGGGTGTTGTCAAGGTAAACATGCACAGAGATAATCACAAGATAGAACATAGATGAATAAATAAGTAAAGCAGCAGTAGAAATTTAAAAACCATCATTTCAAAAACAAAATAGTCAACTTACATCAAAGTACTTAGTCATTATTTTCCAACTACCACAAGTCTAGAAAACATAAACTGAAAATAACATAAAGTAAACTATCCCCAAGATAGATGTGATGAAGCCATAGCAAGCTCAAGTCCA
The DNA here is from genome assembly GCA_030737875.1 of Allium sativum. NCBI lineage: Eukaryota > Viridiplantae > Streptophyta > Magnoliopsida > Asparagales > Amaryllidaceae > Allium > Allium sativum. Next base: position 664,727,778 of record CM060919.1, read on the forward strand.
AACCGTACATGAGCTGTCAAGAAAGCAAGCCAAATGTCCAAGCTAAGCACTAGTGTTCCCTCCCTGAGAACCTGGGGGGGAACGGAAGAAAAGAGGCGAAAGAAAAAGGGTCAGTCATAAAAACTGGTAAGTCCTACATACTATTAGTATAAAAACTAATAAAGTTAACTAAACATAAGAAACTGAGATGAAACATAAAGATGGTAACTAACTGGCATGATAAATAGATAACAAGGTAGATCAAGTGTGGCATCGCATATACAAGGTTTAGTTTTTGCACCCACAATACTAGTATTCCAACCCATGTCAAGAATAAACAAGAAATGATCCCTTGGTCCAATATCATGAGGTGACCCAAGTCGGGGTCCAACTACACGGTCTAGTCGATCGGCTCCCTATAAGCCTAACTCGTCGAGTGTCGGTGTCATACGGCCCAATCACGAAATGTAGTCAAACTGTGCTAGGTCCACCCTAGGGTGTATCAAGTCCTAGGGTGCCAACCACTGACACGAATCAAGCACGCATAGTCTGAACCTACTGGTGCCCGTGCCTGCTTTTTCAACTCCGGACTATGTGCACGACCATAGTCCGCCTGAACCTACACCGGCGCACCAACTCAGCCGTCGTTCTGGTCACTTACAATCAACCCAGTAATCGTGCCCTACCCTAGCCTAGTCCCTAGGGTATCGTGATACATCCAAGAGGGTTACTGCTGAAAAGGACCACGTGACTAGGGTTTCTAACGGGTTAAGTGTGGTTAACCCTATCCATTCATGTATCAAGTTGGTTAAGTGTATCCAAGTGGTTCATGACTTAACCCTAACATGTGGCATTAATTAATTTAATGCACCCAACCTCTCACATTAGACTTTGTTGTGGTTACTGGATATGTCGGGCGGGTCCGGGCAGCTTTACACCACAACCTAATCTAACATCGGGTTTCAAGCGCGATGTGACCAACTTCTCACATTGGGTCCTATTGTTTGTAGCCACTGGATTTGCCGGGCGGTTCCGGGCAGATTTACGCTACAAACTCAACCCAACCTCGAGTTGGCCACTTTATGGTTTTCTACATGTCATGACCATATTCAAGTTTTCAAACATAATAAAGTTTCATGTCACATTTCAAGTCATGTTTTTTCACGTCATTTCAAGTTTGCATAACTACCCATAACGTATCCCCATCGCACGTAAATTCGCATCAATAAAAGTGAATCAAGGAGCATAAAAATATGACCAAGAGGGGCATAAGGTTGGTAAAGTTGGTCATAAGTTAAACATGATGATATTTGAGGCAAAGGTATTCATCACAACTAGCATATAGGATTATTGGCCTCAAAACATGTATGACATCAACTTAGCAAATAAACTTGTAGGTAGCATGTAGTTCAACATCATAGGAAAAGGTGAAACATGATAATAGTTAACATAGGGTGATAAACTTGTGGGTAGCATGTAGTTCAACATCATATGCAAGTTAACATCAAGGTTATGAGGGGTTCTATGTCGCATTATGCATAATCCCCACATACAGCTCATAGCTTTCTACCCAAAAATCAAGGTAAATGGTACTAGGTTCATGATAGTGCCACAATCATAGATCAAAAGAGTCATAAATGAATCTATGCATACAAATATAGCCCCCTAGACAAGTATTATACCAAAAGTCCCATTTCAACTTGCTACATGATCATATTAACTTCATAGTTTAAATCTAAGAGTAGAGTGGGGCTTACAAAGCGTGGCTATGAGAACTAGAACCAAATAGAACAAGATAGAGACATCGTAGAAGATCTAGGAATGATGTAGCAACACAAATAGCCTTGAGAATAAGTAGCTCCTTTGATAGAAAGAAGAAAGCTTGCTCCTTTTTGCCTTAGAAGCTCTCAAGATGAAGATGGAGGCCATGATTAGGGAGCATTTTGGAAAAATTTAGTTGTTAGGTTGATTTGTGATGGTTTAGGCTAGGTATAAGGGTGTTTTTATAGGTGTAGAGACTAGTTTAGGCCATAGGATTAACCCTAATTTAGATCTGAACCATCAAATCCCGTCACAGGCTAACTGAGCAGACCCAAAGGAGCAAACAGGTGCATCAGGAAAACATGGCCGACCAGGGAGGTCGACCCCCCAGGTCGACACCCAGGCCGACACCCCAGTCGACCTAGGAGGGCAGGTCGACTCCCCAGTCGACCTGGGGTAGGGCGGGAAAATTTCCCGCCCAATCTGCCTGGATCTGATTTTGAATTTTGGGCTGAATTTTGAATTTTCTGAAATCTTCAATGGGCCATAACTTGGTCATACGGACTCCTATTTACGAAATTTCGGACTCGTTTTCAAGCAGAATTTCGAGACGAACGCAATAGCATAACCCATTCCCATTGATTCTTAACTTATAATTTAATTCTACCCTGATTTCTTGTTTTAATATGTTATAAAAATTCGGGTTGTTACATTCTCCCCTCCTTAAAGGATTTCATCCCCGAAATCTCCAAGTTAGGAAGAACGTATCCTACCATCCATCGTCCATCTACTCAAACATCATCCATGAGCAATCATTGTCCTTAAAAGATTTCTAATGCTGTATGAACATATGCAAAAGTGCGTGTATATGCACCTATCTAATGCGAAAATCAGGCGGTTACTGACTCAGTAAATCTCCTTAATGCAAAATATGTTAGTGAAATGAGTCCAAATGTATGCAAATTCCAAACATAATTTATAATCTCTACATGAGTGCACATAACATTCATCCATATGCAACATCCACGTGATCGCATAACAAGTTTCATCCATGAATAAGCATAAACACTCATGCATATGCAATATGAAAGTGTGTGAGCCGATCTTAGTGCCTAACGTGTATCATGCATCCACGAGTAACCACTTGCAAACACTTGCAGCCCTTTGCAACCATCAAGCATAACATGTTTCAAATACATGTTTCATCCAAAGGGTTTCTACCTAAGGTTCTCATGACAAGATTAACGAGATAACAAGATAAACATGGATAGCAAAAGAAAGATATGTTAACTAGGAAAGGAGATTGAGAATGTACCCTCAAAAAGAAATTGATAAAGCCCACGCATCTTCTCCTCGGTTTCCTAAGTTGCATCTTCATCGGCTTCACTCCACTGAACCTTTACTAACTTGACCTCTCGGTTCCTCAGCTTCTTGATCTCCGTTCCCAAGATACGGATCGGAGCTCGCCTCAGGGTTGCCTCTTTCTCTACCTCCACGTCTTCAAGAATGCTAGGCTCAACTACTTCGGCTGATTCATGTAGGCATTTTCGGAGATGCGAGACATGAAAAACATTGTGCACTCCAGCTAGCTTCTCGGGCAATTCCACCCTATAAGCCATTTGCCCAATCTTCTCGATGATAGGGAAGGGTCCTACGAACCTTGGTGCTAGCTTTCCAACTTCTCCAAAACGGACCACATTTCGCATAGGAGAAACCTTCACAAAGACCATATCTCCAACTTCAAACTCTAAATCTGTCATTCGCTTGTCTGCATAGGATTTCTGTCTGTCTTGGGCCGCTTTCATCCGCCTTCGAATCAACTCAACCTTCTCGGATGTGTCCCTTATCATGTCGGGCCCAAGTACAAGCTTATCTGTCGTCTCCCACCAACATGTTGGTGACTTGCACGACCTCCCATACAAAGCTTCGAATGGTGCCATCCCTATGCTTGCTTGGTAGTTGTTATTATAAGCAAACTCTACGAGAGGAAGGTGGTCTTCCCAAGTGCCACCAAAGTCAAGAATGCATAGCCTCAACAGATCTTCTAGTACCCTATTCACCCTTTCGGTCTGGCCATCCGTCTGTGGGTGATAGGCTGTACTTAGATTCAATCGTGTACCCATCGCTTCTTGCAAACTATTCCAGAATTGGCTAGTGAAGATTGGGTCACGATCGCTAACTATGCTAGAAGGAACTCCATGCAATCACACTATCTCTCGAAGATAAACAGATGCTAGCCATGATGCGGTCCTCTTGCTCTTCACTGGAATAAAATGAGCGCTCTTCGTGAGTCTATCCACTATGACACATATGCTAGTATTCCCCTTCCTTGATCTCGGCAATCCATCCACAAAATCCATAGAGATACTTTCCCATTTCCATTGCGTGACCTCCAATGGATGCAGTTGTCGACCGGGCTTCTTCGACTCGGCCTTTACTTATTGGAAAACAATGCATCTAGAAACAAACTCTGCAACATCCTTTTTCATCCCATCCCAAAAGAAAATGCGCTTCATATCCCGGTACATCTTATCCCCTCCGGGATGTATGGTCATCCTCGAGTGATGCGCCTCCTCAAGAACTTTATTTACTAAGTCTCCTACTCGTGGGACACATAGTCTCCCATCACGCCTTAGCCATCCCTTGTCATCAATAGTATATCTAGCGAGGTGACTTGACGTCTCACCTCGAATCAACTTGTCCATGATCTCGACTATCTGCGGGTCTTCCCTCTGTGAAGTTCCAACTTGATCAAGAAGTGTAGGTCTAAGCTCAAGGGATGCTAACAAACCAGTCATCGACTCAACAGCAGGTGTAAAATCAAAGGCTGCCAAGAACTGTAGGCTCCTCATCTCAACAAACAAGGGACTCAAAGTCAACCTTTTTCTACTTAGCGCATCCGCCACAACATTACCCTTGCCAGGGGTATAAGCTATATCGAAGTCATATGATGCCAAGAATTCCATCCACCTCTGCTGCCTTAGATTCAAATCTTTCTACGAGAAAAGGTACTTGAGCGACTTGTGATCAGTATATGACTCAAACCTTTCACCTAGAAGATAATGGCACCAAGATTTGAGTGCAAAGACGATCGCCGCCAACTCCAAATCATGAGTGGGATAGTTCTTCTCATGAACCTTGAGTTGCCTACTCCCAAAGCATATCACTCTCCCTTCTTGCATCAGGACAGCGCCTAATCCCGTTCCACATGCATCGGTGTACACGGTAAACAACTTCCCTCCATCGGGTAATGCTAGAACTGGGGCTGTGGTGAGGGCTTTCTTAAGCCTTTGGAAAGCGAGCTCACACTCTAAGTCCCATGCAAAGACTAAGTTCTTCTTCGTTAGCTTAGTGAGAGGGGCTGAAATCTTAGCGAAGTCCTTAATGAACTTCCTATAAAATCCTACCAGACCGAGAAAGCTTCTCACTTCAGTTGCATTCTTCGGAACTTTCCAGTCTTGTACCGCCACTACTTTAGCGGGATCCACAGCTATGCCCTACTTAGAAACTATATGCCCAAGGAACCGAACTTCCCTTCTCCAGAAATGGCATTTGGAGAACTTGGCTTTTAACTGATGAGCCCTAAGCGTATCCATAACCTCCTTGAGATGTGTAGCATGCTCTTCCTCGTCCTTAGAGAAGATCAGAATATCATCCATGAAGACAACCACAAACTTGTTAAGGAACTCGCTAAACACCCTACTCATCAAATCAACGAAGTATGCGGGTGCATTAGTCAAACCGAACGGTGTGACAAGCCATTCAAAGAATCCATCGGGAGTCCTAAACGCAGTCTTGTCAATACTATCCTCAGCCACTCTAAGCTGATGGAATCCGCTGGCTAGATCGAGCTGAGAGAAAACAGAAGCACCTACAAGCTGGTCAAAGAGATCATCAATCCTCGGTAACGGGTGCCTATTCTTCTTAATTTGTCAGCTTGTTTAACTCACGATAATCAACACATAGACGAAGCGAACCATCCGCCTTAGTAGCGAATACCACAGGAGAACCCCATTCAGAAATGCTTCGCCTAATGAAATTTTTCTCAAGCAACTCCTTGATTTGCTTGCTAAGCTCTCTCCTTTTCGCGGGGCCATGTGCCTAACAGGCAATGAGACTGGCTGGGCATTATCAACAAGATAAATACGGAAGTCTATCTCGCGTTTAGGGGGTAACCCCTTCACCTCATCAAAAACATCAGGATATTTTCGGACCACCCTCACAGATTGAAGATTGTCTATAGACGAGTCAAGGGATTCAAGATAACATAACATGACGGGATCCAGAGGGTTACAAGAAATCTCTAGGGTATTGCCAAGGCGAGTCATAAGCCTCACTACCCTATGCTCACAATCGAGAATGGCTCCATAACTGGACAACCAATCCATGCCCAAAATCAACCTGTATCCCATGAACCCGAGAACATAAGCATTACATGTGAATTCTACGGTCAAGATAGAAATCCTCAAATCCATACAAATCATAGATAGATGGGCGGAACCCCAATTGGATTTGAAACACTAACGGGATCCTCAACTAGACTAGTACTTAGGTGCAAACTTTCAACAATGTCAGAAGAGATAAAGGTATGCGATGCGCCAGAATCAAATAAAGTTCGAACAGGAAAACCAGAAATGTAAACAAGACTTTCTACAGAAATACTACCTCGGTTCGGAGCTGGAGTAGTGTTGAGAGCATACATCTGCCCTCCAGAAGGTCCTGCCCGCTGAGTCTGTCCTTGCCCCTGCCCTTGCTTCTTTGGGCAATCCTTACTGAAGTGTCCAGACTCTCCGCAATGAAAGCATTCTCCCAACTTCCTCTTCTTCTTCCTACAATCTTTGGCTATGTGTCCAGTGATCCCACAGAAGTTGCACTTCCTTGTCTCCTTTGCCTTGTTGTTGTTGGCCTTGTTACCCTTGTTGTTCTTGTTGTTCTGGTTGTTCTGATTGCCTCCCCACTTGGAGTCCGCCTTCTTGGTTTGAGTCTCATTAAGCTTAACTTCTTTCTTACCACTCTTATCATCTCCTTGAAGCAAGGCCATATCCACCAAGCTCTCAAAAGTGGCCCCCATGGGTATATGAGACATGGCCAATCCTTGCAATGGCTCATTCAATCCTCGAGCAAAGCGTAGAGCCTTCTTCTGAGGTGTGTTAACCATGTCTAAACCGAATCGAGCAAGCTGGTTAAACTTATTCACATACTCCCTCACGGTCATGTCCCCTTGCTTCAAAGATATAAACTTCTCCATTTGCAGGTTCTCCTCAGCAGATGATAGAAACTTAAGCCCAAATCTCCCCCTAAAGTCGGCCCAAGTCTCTATAGGCCTAGTAGCGTTGGTGACTTCCCACCAATAAGCAGCTTCCTCTTTCAATAGCCATACTGCCAACAGAACTTTCCTTCGATCTTCTACATCAAAGATAGCAAAAAGGTCTTCAGTTTCCTTTAACCAGTTTCTTGCCTCAACATAAGTCTCTGTCCCAACAAAATTCTTGCCACCCATCGCCTTAAAGTCTTTGCAAATCTTCGCGAAATCCGCTTGTGGACGCTGAGGAGGAGGAGGAGGAACCTCAGGTACGGGAGGAGGAGTGGGAGTGTTTGTTGGGCCAGCATCGTTGGCCCTAGTTTCCAAGTACCTTCGGAACCATCCGGGTATGGTTACTCCCTCAGGAAAGTTAAGATCGGCCATGCTGAAAAAGGAAGAGATAGATTAGAACGAAGAAACGAAGGATAGTGCTAATGGCTTATGGGGAATAGCCTTGTAAAATAAACTAGTCTTTCCTTGGAAAAATACTTAATTGGTTTTGAAAATAGTTTTTCAAAAAGGGTTTTCAAAACTTTTGTCCGGTCAAGTAAAACCTCATGCTCTGATACCAAATGTAACACCCCACCTCCGCCAGGGCCACACTCACGAGTGCTGGCACTAGCTTTGGAGGGGTGTTGTCAAGGTAAACATGCACAGAGATAATCACAAGACATAACATAGATGAATAAATAAGTAAAGCAGCGGTAGAAACTTAAAAACCATCATTTCAAAACCAAATAGTCAACTTACATCAAAGTACTTAGTCATTATTTTCCAACTACCAAAAGTCTAGAAAACATAAACTGAAAATAACATAAAGTAAACTATCCCCAAGATAGATGTGATGAAGCCATAGCAAACTCAAGTCCAAACCGTACATGAGCTGTCAAGAAAGCAAGCCAAATGTCCAAGCTAAGCACTAGTGTTCCCTCCCTGAGAACATGGGGGGAACGGAAGAAAAGAGGCGAAAGAAAAAGGGTCAGTCATAAAGACTGGTAAGTCCTGCCTACTATTAGTATAAAAACTAATAAAGTTAACTAAACATAAGAAACTGAGATGAAACATAAAGATGGTAACTAACTGGCATGATAAATAGATAACAAGGTATATCAAGTGTGGCATCGCATATACAAGGTTTAGTTTTTGCACCCACAGTACTAGTATTCCAACCCATGTCAAGTATAAACAAGAAATGAATGGGTCCAACTACACGGTCAAGTCAATCAGCTCCCTATAAGCCTAACTCGTCGAGTGTCAGTGTCATACGGCCCAATCACGAAATGTAGTCAAACTGTGCTAGGTCCACCCTAGGGTGTATCAAGTCCTAGGGTGCCAACCACTGACACGAATCAAGCACGCACAGTTTGAACCTACTAGTGCCCGTGCCTGCTTTTTCAACTCCGGACTATGTGCACGACCATAGTCCGCCTGAACCTACACCGGCGCACCTACTCAGCCGTCGTTCTGGTCGCTTACAATCAGCCCAGTAATCGTGCCCCACCCTAGCCTAGTCCCTAGGGTATCGTGATACATCCAAGAGGGTTACTGCTGAAAAGGACCGCGTGACTAGGGTTTCTAACGGGTTAAGTGTGGTTAATCCTATCTAGTCATGTATCAAGTTGGTTAAGTGTATCCAAGTGGTTCATGACTTAACCCTAACATGTGGCATTAATTAATTTAATGCACTCAACCTCTCACATTAGACTTTATTGTGGTTACTGGATATGTCGGGCGGGTCCGGGCAGCTTTACACCACAACCTAGTCTAACCTCGGGTTTCAAGCGCGATGTGACCAACTTCTCACATTGGGTCCTATTGTTTGTAGCCACTGGATTTGCCGGGCGGTTCCGGGCAGATTTACGCTACAAACTCAACCCAACCTCGAGTTGGCCACTTTATGGTTTTCTACATGTCATGACCATATTCAAGTTTTCAAACATAATAAAGTTTCATGTCACATTTCAAGTCATGTTTTTTCACGTCATTTCAAGTTTGCCTAACTACCCATAACGTATCCCCATCGCACGTAAATTCGCATCAACACAAGTGAATCAAGGAGCATAAAAATATGACCAAGAGGGGCATAAGGTTGGTAAAGTTGGTCATAAGTTAAACATGATGATATTTGAGGCAAAGGTGTTCATCACAACTAGCATATAGGATTATTGGCCTCAAAACATGTATGACATCAACTTAGCAAATAAACTTGTAGGTAGCATGTAGTTCAACATCATAAGCAAAGGTGAAACATGATAATAGTTAACATAGGGTGATAAACTTGTGGGTAGCATGTAGTTCAACATCATATGCAAGTTAACATCAAGGTTATGAGGGGTTCTATGTCGCATTATGCATAATCCCCACATAAAGCTCATAGCTTTCTACCCAAAAATCAAGGTAAATGGTACTAAGTTCATGATAGTGCAACAATCATAGATCAAAAGAGTCATAAATGAATCTATGCATACAAATATAGCCCCCAAGACAAGTATTATACCAAAAGTCCCATTTCAACTTGCTACATGATCATATTAACTTCATAGTTTAAATCTAAGAGTAGAGTGGGGCTTACAAAGCGTGGCTATGAGAACTAGAACCAAATAGAACAAGATAGAGACGTCGTAGAAGCTCTAGGAATGATGTAGCAAAACAAATAGCCTTGAGAATAAGTAGCTCCTTTGATAGAAAGAAGAAAGCTTGCTCCTTTTTGCCTTAGAAGCTCTCAAGATGAAGGCCATGATTAGGGAGCATTTTGGCAGAATTTAGTTGTTAGGTTGATTTGTGATGGTTTAGGCTAGGTATTAGGGTGTTTTTATAGGTGTAGAGACTAGTTTAGGCCATAGGATTAACCCTAATTTAGATCTGAACCATCAAATCCCGTCACAGGCTAGCTGAGCAGACCCAAAGGAGCAAACAAGTGCATCAGAAAAACATGGCCGACCAGGGAGGTCGACACCCCAATCGACCTGGGGGGCAGGTCGACTCCCCAGTCGACCCCCTAGCCGACCTGGGGTAGGGCGGGAAAATTTCCCGCCCAATCTGCCTGGATCTGATTTTGAATTTCGGGCTGAATTTTGAATTTTCTGAAATCTTCAATGGGCCATAACTTGGTCATACGGACTCCGATTTACAAAATTTCGGACTCGTTTTCAAGCAGAATTTCGAGACGAATGCAATGGCGTAACCCATTCCCATTGATTCTTAACTTATAATTTAATTCTACCCTGATTTCTTGTTTTAACATGTTATAAAAATTCGGGTTGTTACACAATTTATGTGTAAAGAATGTAAATTGAAATTCACAAAGTTTGGAATGAATTCGAAACTTGAAATGTGATGCGTGGAAAGTTTATTTCATTTTCAACCACTTTGATATGATGGGTTGTGAAATGTTTCGACAACTCGAATCCCGATACTTTGAGATATTTGAAAACAACTGTATTTTAGTATCAAAATGATTTACAACTTCGGGATATGAATGATTTGATTTGTTCGAGTAACCCATGACTAAACTGAGTTATGATTAGATTGCGTGCGATGGGTGGTACTCAATAGCCATCATGTGGGAAAACTTCTCGAACTAATAATGTATAGATTGATTCGAATTCATGGAATGTTGAAATTTTTGAAGGAAAGTTTGATTTTTGAAATCCTGAAGTAAAGTATGATTCTCTATACATAAAAGAAATATGTAGTATTTCAATGATTTGAAATAAAAACGGGATTCTAAGTTCGGAGGAACATTTTGAGGCCTTCAAATAAAGTAATTTATATAACACTTTAACTCAACCTGTTCCCTATCTCATTAAACTGCTATGTTTTGCCTTAAACTTAAGATTTGTTTACTTCAAACCCTTCGCCTATATTAGTCTGCCATTTTATTATCTATTTTAAGTCCTTTTACATATATCAATCTACGATGGTATTATCTACTTTCAACCAAGTTGCTAAATTTCTTACATTTTTCCAACTTATTTTATGTTAAAACTTGAAACTTAAATTTTAACTTCTAAAGCTATTTGATGCTAAACCTTTGAATTTTATAAAAACTATTTTAACCAAAACGACTTATTACAAAGTAATTTTATTTAAACTGCCTTTACTTAGAATATTTTATATAGAAAATTCCTTATTTAAATTTTATTGCAGTTATTTAAGTTTTGCTTAATATTTTGATATAAGAAGTTTATCTATATATCGGTCTTAATAAAATTTTATAATAAGACCTTATTTTATTTAAGCAAAATTTTACAACTCTCCTTTTCGAGGACGAAAAGTTTTAAGTGGGGGAGGCTGTAACGACCTAGAAATTTTGAGATTTAAAATATAAATTGAATTAAGATTTAACATAAAATAAACACCTACATATGGAATTTGTCTATATTTAAATAAACTATTTCTGTGGATTTGTAACCATTTAGAAAGGTGATTTGAATATTTAGCATTAGCATTCCTTTGTGTAAAAAAATGAATATTATGGAAAGAATTATTACAGTATTACTTCATTTTTGTAATTTAATGAATACAATCATGTAATTCGGGTTAAGGAAGAATGTATACCTTTATTCGAAATTCAAAATGAAACCTTGACATTTATTTTAAACGTAGTATTCACTTTTGGAAATAAATTTAACAATCGTAAATATAATCTTCATTCAAACCAAGATTTAGCATCTATATTTAGTTTCGTCTTAGGATTGGATTTTTATTCTGAGTATTTGGTAGGTTTAAATTCTTAAAATAAACGTTTTGCAAATTTAAAACATTCTAACTTTATTTGTAGCTTAACTTTGAATTAAAGAGAAAGGAAGGAATTTTATATTAAGAATAACAATGTTTAGTGTTGAAAATTTTGAATTGAAGTTTATAGCAATTAACTTTGTTTTGAATAACCGCTAAGTTAAAATTTGTTACAATATTATTATGGTACGGTTAATATAATAAAAATGAAGAACAAAACTTGTAATACGGATGGTGTAATCAAATTAGAAAGCTAAACCATATTTATATGAGAAATGCACGATAAAAGGAAAGCAATAAAATTGTGAAATGAATGCGTATAACTTGCATTATCAACTGAATTGAATTTACGATGTTTATGAGCAATAAACCGGGTTACTTCTTTTTTTGTTGGAATTACAACAATATCTGAGAAAAAAAATCTATTCCAAGATATGGTAGCAGACCAAAATCTTACCATATCAGTACAAATATTTTGTAATAGTACCCCAAGGATTTTGAACAATACCTGAACGGAGAATCCAAAGCTGTGCAAATTAAAATATATTGAGTATGCACCACGTGTTATTCTTTGGTCTGTCCTTGTCCCCTTAGTTTCACTATAAAGCAGTCTACTCCTCTGTCTTCGTTCAGCAAAGAAACTCTATCCCTCTCAGTTATTTACTCCTATCATTTTATTGCTCCACCATAACAACCACTTCACCCAAAACCGGTTTAAAGCTCTGCCTCCTTTACCAATGAACAACAGTCCCTTCATTGCTCAACTCCACTGCTGTCCACATCACCCTCTCCTGCAAACAGTTCAGCCGTAAACCCGTGCACCATCTCAGTGCATTGCCTTTCCAGTCCCTCGCATCGCTCTGGAAGCCGCCATGCCTACACTGCACATCTTTACCCTCACACCTCCGCCCCTCACCTCTTTCCCTCCTTAAACCAGTAGTTGCTTCCCCAAGTAGCATGTGCGGCTTCCACTACACCTACTGGCCTTCAACCACCACGAGCCTACCCTCCAGTCACCACTGACGCACCACCTTCGTCACCAGTTCACCATTGTTGTTCGGATACCCAGTCCTTCTCTTCACCCCGTCCGCAACACCATGTCTACTACACCAAGCCACTTCACCTGACCATAGCCACCACTCACTTCACCATCTGACACCCACCAAACCACCGGCTTCCACCACCTCGTCCTGCAGTTCTCCTTTCCACTATAAACTCTCCTTTCCACTTAAATCTGCTCTTACTTCGTTCCTAGTTCACCCATGAGCCTTCCTCCATGAACAAAGTCTTCCCTTGTAAAACATCTTTATTTCCCGTAACAGACCTTGGCTCCAGCATAGCCAACTCCACCAGCCTCCGTGCTGCAATTTAGTTATCCTCGCTTCCTCTTACGCCGAACAATACTTCACCCTGGCGGCTTTTCCCTCTCACATACCCACTGTTCCTCCTCAAACTGTCAAGCATCCTCAAGGCAGTATGCATGTCCACCTTGCGCTGCCAATATCTCCTCTACAACCTCTGCTCTCCCTTCTCCGGTCCACGTTACCAACCAGAACTCAGCGATCCGATCCTGAACCCCAAGCGTGGCCTCTTCCCACCTTAAGAAAACATATATATTTACGTATAAATAGAAAACGATGAGAGAAAATCTTCACTGGCGGAAATCATGTTGCCTATGCAAGTGGGGCATTTACTGTTCGATGATGTTTGCATGCAAGAAATGAAGACCATCGTAGGCACATACGTACGGAAACGACGGAAATGGTGTAGCAAAGAAGACGAGGCAAAACGGAGCTTGAGGATCCTCTTGTGGAGAAAACTTGGATGAGAACATTTGTTTGAATTTATTTTAAGTAGGAACAACAATTACCATTAGTTGACAATTATTTAAGCAATTATTGGTTGTTCATGAATGGTTGTTATGGTTGTGATGTTTGAATGGGTGTTTACTTGAAGTTAACACACTGGACACGGTGCACAATTTGATGGTTGCAATATTGATAGATAGATTCATATCCATGTGAATTGATTTTGGTTGTATCACACATAGTTGTGGATTTATATGGAAACGATCCAAATCTCCTTCTTATAATGATTGTTTAACTGTAAAATAAATCTGAAAATTTATTTTGAATTCAGATCTTTAAATAATTTGAAATCTAAGTTATGAATAATTAACAGTTTCCGTTACGATGAAAGAATTGTTAAAGCTCTAAAAATTTGGTTTATTACTCTCAAGATTCAAACGAGTTTTAGAAAATTGATTTTTGAGTTATATTAGTTTATGTGAACGTTGGTTTATAACTATCCATAAGATTTATAATGTAATTAGAAGGATTATTTGAGTTGTATGACTAAACCTTGACTTTATTATAAACACTTGGCTCCATTATTTTAAACGACCATTTATAAGCTTGAAGTCAATTAAGCAAGGTTTGAAACATATTTAAAAGGAAAAGTAAAACTTGAGTTTCAAACTAAACATTGATTTGATTTAATACACTCGGTACTATTCCCTTTAAAAGACCATTTGTAAGCCTAAACAATTGGGATAATGTTATATTGAGTTTCCAAATTTTTTTTTGAAAATGATATGGATTAAAGTTATGAAACTTTAATGTTAATCTTAAAAGACTAGACAAACTTTAACTGTTACCAAATGCGTAATTATGTATTGTTAACGTCTCTTCCAATAATAATGCATATAAGTCGGAACATTCTACGGTGACAAAGAGGATAGTGTCTAAGGCTTGGGTTTGGAAAATACAGTTTCCTTCTCTCCCTGGCTATTCCTAACCGATCCGACGGATGGGATGGTTATTTGAAAATCAAATTTGAAATTTAATTAAACCCTTTGAGATTTAGAATATTTTTGGAACTTGTAACAAGCGTTATTTATTAATTAGAATGATTTGAGTAAAGGATTTGAACCTTTAAATGATTTTGAACCCATTTGGTTTGAATGGCTATTTTAGCACTTTAAGTAATGCTTAACATTGGAATGACTTGGGTTGAGATCCCTAAATCAAGAATTATTATTTACAATATAGAAAGGGTTCTATAAATGTCGGGAGGTTTTAAAGTGATATACATTTGTATATGAAGTTTTCAGATCCAAATTTAGAGATGAAAATGATAACAAAGAATAAAGAATATGGATGTGTAAAGAAGAAATAAGATGATAATGTGAAATAAATGCAAATGAATTGACAAACATTGGAAGGAGATTTGGATTGAAACCGGTATAGTCCATAGCTTATTTTCAATACGCTTATTACTTGGAAAGACCGGGATCAGATTTAAATCCGAAAACCATTCCAAGTAATAGTATGACGCTATCGAAGACTTGGAATGCCAATTGAAGTCCGAGAATATTTCGATTTATTTGGATTGAACGTTGATGTCTCGAATCGAGATGTACACTAGAAACCAGGTTTTAAGTGGCACGAGGTCTGGATATATTTGAGGATTTTCGGATTTATTCTGTTCAGACCTAGAATGGACTTGTATGGATTATGTGTCTGACATTGTAATTGACCACGTAGCACTGATTCCTATGAATATATATCGGATTTGTGGCAATTGATTATTCCCGTCTCTAAGTTACGATCTTAGAGGTTATGTATTGATTGAAATCAGTGACACGTGGAAGATTGATAGTGTGGCATACTCAAGTTATGGAATGAACTAATGATGATCAAAGCACGGCTATTTAAGCGAAGCTTTGTGTATATCGTGACATCGACAAGCCTCACACCCCGGATGATGAAAAACTAGCGGCGAGGTTGTTGACATACATACATGATTTTGTGATTGGTAGCTACGGCGGAGGTACCTCTTTTGATTTGTAGTTGGTGTCCGTATATGGATGAAAAAGCCGTGTTACACTTCGTTTGTATTCCGATTGATCTTTCGTGCCAGGAATCATCAAGTTGGAAACCCAATCTCCAATACGTGCCCACTGTTTTGTTTGCATAAATATATATGGCGACATAGTAGGATGGCGTACTATGCCGTCTAAGATTAATACATTTACTTTCGAAATTATTTTCCACACTACGCACTAATAATTATATGAAAGAGGGTTTTCGCGTATGAAAGCATGTTTGGTTATCATAAGGTAAACCTCGCTTATCCGGTGTGCGCTTGCATTGTGTGATGTGGGACGAGCTTATGATAGCTTCATTTTCCAAAAGTCATTGCGATTTTTTATGCACTGGCATTCACATGGAGTAAACCCGTTCTGCATTAGTGGCATGGTCCGGTGAATTTCCCAACTTAAATTAAACCCTAAAACAAATAACTATTTTATGTTCTCACATCAGTCCCATAACCGACCTGGAGTTTATTGTTCCTTCCTAAACTCTGGGTGCCTACAAATTTCCACACGGGCAGCTAGTGGTTTAGTTTTACAGTTATAGACATTTGGAGCAAGATTCGAAGCGTTTTCTGTGTTGGAGTCCACGCTAGAGTTTGGAGCTTCCGCTATGACATACTACCTCTTTCGCTGAGAGTATACTTATTTCTTCCGTTGTATATGTTGTAACTCTGATATTCCATGTAACTCTGATGTAATATTGTATTATGATATGAAAAATTCTGTTATTTTGCTCAATATCTGTTAGTACCCATAACAATCCGCCTTTGTGAATGGTTTAAGTTAGTTTAATTACCGGCGAAAACCAGGAAGAAAGACGGGTCGTTACACATTGCCTCAAAAACATCAAAATATGAAATAGCCAAGCCTCCCTTTGAACCCAGATCTACGATGCTATAGTGATCCGACCGATGATCCAACCATATGCATTTGAAGAGGAAGAGATCTACAACTTTGATGTTGAAGATTTTTTTTCTAAAAGTGAATGGATTGGGGGAGATTAACGAAAGAAGATAGAATATTTTCAGCCATTAATTTCGTGGGTAGTGCCCGTGGAGAATTAGGGTTAGGACTGGCCACCTTTTAGGGTATTTATATGTTAGTTTAATTATTATTTTATTCACAATAGACATTGAAAATTTCACGAACCCCAAACGAAGTGCAACGACTGTCGTTCTTAGCTAAATACTCATATTGCGAACACAATGGAACTTGTTTTGGAAGTCAATTTGATTGTTTTTAGCAATTATTCTCAAAATCAAATTAGAGCCCATTATTAATTTCAAATCGATTTTCGGTACGTGTTTATATCGCGCACACTCACATAACAACTCTGATTGGTACGAAAATTGAAATCTTATAATAATTTAACATTTCGAATCCAATGAAACTGAATTGATCGAAATTCAAGATCGCTTGAAAATGGCTATTTTCAAGTGTTAAATCAAATCGATAAAACATAAATCTATTTCAAAGAAATCAAAATCGTTGAAAATAAATTTTTATTAATGTATATATTCAAATAAATTGTTACATAGCTTCAAAATAAACTAATTCAGATCTTAAATTTGACATTTTCATTTTTAAGTAACTTAACCTTCAAATTCTCACTTAAATAAATTTCAAGTCGTTAAATCTTAAAATTAATCATTTTAAATATTTAAATAAATTAAATATTCCTATATAAAAATCCGGTTCGTTACATTTTGACTTTCTGACTGGGATCATTATGCTTAATTGTCTGATAAATATTAATTACATTGATTTCTAAAATTCAAAATTTATTTAAATTTACCAAGATTTAAATACGTTTTCTTTGCGTGGAGAGAAGTGACGATGGTTGAAAGGTTATGTTTTAGTTATTAAAAGTGGTTGGTGAGTCTGATATCGTAAAGAGAAGTTTCTCGCCACTCAAATCCCCTTCCTACTGCTCAGTTCTGCGTAGGAATGGCAATGAGGCGGGTTGGGGCGGGTTTCTCGTGCCCCAGACCCAACCCGGACTTTTTAAATCTCGCCTCAGACCCGCCCCGTAGACCCGGTGCGGGTCTGGAATTTCGCTCCATACCCGAAACCCGTACGAGTCAGGGTAGACCCGACCCGCCCCGTGACCCGGTGATATTATGTTCTAGTGTACACAAATTTATATATTTATAATTTTTTATCACTAAATGATAAATTATATTCATATTATAACGTGTTCACAATGACAAGAGAATATTATAAAATGAGTTGTAAGATAATTGTTCAAAATGTATGCATTTGTTATTATATGATTATCATTGATGCAACTTAATACAATGAAAATTTTATAGTTTGTCAATTGAAAGAATATAATATTCAAGTTATAACCATGTAAATCTAAGAAGATTAACAAGTAATAATTATAGTTATAAAGAGTTCGAATGATGTTTCGATCATGCGGGTCGGGTTGGGGCGGGTTAGCCATGCCCTAGACCCGACCCTAGACCCGGACCTCCAAAAGCGGGTCGCGGGTCTACCCGCCCCAAGACCCTATGGGGTGAGTCTAAATGGATCAAAACAGAGGCGGATCAAGCGGGTTTGGACCCTAGACCCGCCCCATTGCCATCCCTTCTGCGGCGTTCGATTTCCTTTTTTGCCCTAAATTGGCGTTTGATTATTCATCAGCTTTTGTTTGTGCGCGGTGACTTAGTTCACCTACGATTCCATCTAGGCCTTTCAATCGATCTACCAACCCTCATTCGAGACTTTTTTAAGCTAACGAGGGTGGTCAGGTATGATATGTGATGGGTGTCGTTGACGGTGATTCCATAGTCCTGTTTGTTTGCGTTTTAGACAGTTTTGGGGCTTCGAGCGGGGTTCTGTTTTTGTATGGTTTTGAGTGCTGTACATTGGAGTTATTTTCACTTTTATGTCATTGTCCAAGTTATTTTGCTCTGCGATTCTGGGTTGATTCGCGTGTATTGATTGAAGGCTTTTGCCTCTTGCTGTGTTAAGTTTCCAAGTTTGCTTGGGCGGTCTGCCGTGAAGTTCTTGGGGAGAGTGAGTGAAGTCGTTCACATGTCATATCCTCCGCATTGCTATTGGGATTAGGGCTGTCAATGGATACCCGAAAAATCCGAAATCCGTCCGCACCCGTATCTGAAAAGCGGATAAATATCCGATATCCGGGAAAGCGGATGGGGATGCGGATATAGGCATATCCGCATCCGAAAATTATCCGTCCGCTTTTTTTCTTGATTATAGCTTAAATTATGTGTATTTTAACATAATTAAATATACTAATTTATTAATTTGCAAAATTAAAAGTCTACTAAATACATGTTAATTGCTCAAAATTATATATTATCATCATACTTATTTATTTTTAGCACTTTAGTAATCTATTAGGTTGAAAAAGATTAATATTAAGCTAAAAAAATTCATTTATGTTCATTGATTTATCGATTGTTGGCGGAGCGGATAATTATCCGATATCCGTCCGTATCCACGGATACGGATATCCGATATCCGAAAATGATTTCGGATGCGGATACGGATATGGCACTATCCGTATCCGAAAGTATCCGTTGACAGCCCTAATTGGGATGGAGAGGCTGTAGCTGTTCTTTCCTGTGCAATGTTTAGGGCACTTTGATGATGCTGTGTATTGTGTAGGCACAATGTTTTGTACTTTAGTTGTTATGCCACTTTGGTAAAGTACGTAATTGTGTTTATCAAACCGACCGTTAGGGAGGTTTGCTTACTGTCACTTAGTCAAAATAGAATTCTCCGAAGCCAAAAAAGTTGCGCCTTCTCCGATTCTTTTCCTCCGCGTAACCTAATTCCTATTTCTTCTCTCGCCGTTTTTCTCTGTATTTGTCCTCAAATCCAATATCCTTTAATCCAGATATCAACTGATTTATCAGATCTAACCCGCAAAACAACCCATCTTGCAAAACAACCCGCAAACGATTTCAAATTTGCATCACCCCATTCGATTTATCCGATCTACGATTTTGTTCAACATCCTTGAATCCATGTATCAACCTTTTATTTTCTCCTTTGTTTTATTAGTTCAAATATCTTTTTGATGGTCAAATTTAGATTTATCGTTCTGAAATGTTTAGTTCGTTATGTTTTTTTCTTTCTTATTTTGAAGGTCAGTTTGATTATGTGTTAGATCCATGATCTGTCGTTAGCTTAGTCTATGTTGATAGTGAATTTAGAATAGAGGCAAAAAGATGATCCTTTTTTTTTTTTTTTTTTTTTTTGAAGTTTAGATGGGTATATAGTCATTGATTTTGAGCTGATTTATTGCTCATAGATAATTTATTTGGCTTGATCCGCCGTTGACAGTAGAAGTTGAACTGATGATGATCCGCCATTGACAGTAGAAGTTGAACCGATGATAAACTATTAAAAATATCAGTAAAAAGAATTCAGTTGAAAAAATCTGGATTCTTACCATTCAAGCCCTTTACATACATAATATTGAAGGCTAAGTAGAAGATGAATTTCTAGATGAACTTCTGCAGTTTGAAAACAACTAGATAAATAAAATTTTATGGAGGGTTTCCTTTGTTTTTCAAGTCCAAATCACTTTGTGACAGTCAGATTTTGAATTAATTCAAGTAAACTGCATAATTCCATATAAAATTGCTGATCTTGTCGTTGTATTAGATCATACTGTTTTGTCATTAGAATGTTCCTGTTTCATGAACCATGTTCGGAGACAGTTATTATGAATCTCTAACGTAGAGAACTCCACATGAATGGTTGTGATACAACCGGTAAAACACTTAATTTGGCAGGCTATCATACATGAAACAGAAGCATAATGTCCGTGAAAGTACTTGCAATGAAATCTCAGCAAATCACTTGGAAAATCATGGCGACAGTCACCCGTACATTTCTATAAATGTGAGGTCATTCGTTGGACGTATGTATTTGTTTCAGTTTTAAACCTTAATGATATATTTTACTATTTAAGGTAGTATAGTTGCTGTTTGAAATTCATAAATTAATTTTAGTTGCTATATCTTATATTATTTACTAATAGTCAATCTAGTCAAAGTCTTGGAAAGTGCGTTTAATCACCATCAATATTATTCTTTCCCTTGTTGTTCTTTGCAATAACCATCCAAAAACTCTCTTGGGTTTTGTCTCAGATGGTGAGGTTTTCCTTGTAGTAAACTTTTTGTAGAATGTTCTAATAGTCAAAAGGAGGTGAATTATCAAATGTCATGAAGTTATTAGCTGCAAAAATAAGTAAATGTATGTCAGGATTGCTCTTACATGATAAATGACTATCCAATTTTCCATTGCAAAAATATTATTAAACCAGATTTGTACGTAGAATTGAAAGCAGGCAGTGATATATTGGTGAATTAAGGGTGTTGAATTTCTTTTATAATGCATATGCATGTGCGTGCGTATCTTCATTTTTTTTTTTTTTTGGTGTGTGTGTATAGTCAAGCAAATAACATAAACTATATATGTTATAACAAACATGAGCCTAGAAAATTTCAGTTGATGAACTTCTTTGTTGGATTGCTGTTTTTACGGTTGTTGGAGAAACTAGGATCAAGATTCATGGATTCAATGTTCGCGTGTTTCTGCTTGATTGGAGCAATATTTGTCAAGAGAAATGTTGTAGAAACTAAAGGCAAAACCGCTTAAGAAATCGAAGTTGCACTTCTTGGGCCAGAGCAAAGGTATATTATTTGTCTTTTCTTTAAAAAAAAAAAAAAAAAAAAAAAAACTGTTTCTCTGGATCAAAGGCAATATCATGAGGCATTTAGGTGTCTGTGTTCCTTTTACAAGTATAAACTGGTGCTATAAATGAATAATTAAAACTTATCTTTTTGTTGCTCGAACTGTAGACCTTTACTGTATTAAAGCAAATCTGTCACATGTATTTCAGTTGGTGTTCTCTGTTTAAGGAATTGGTGAGAGTTCAACAATGTTTTTTAGGCCACCAAATAATCATTTGAAGGCTACTTTGGTTCAACTGAATTGCCTATTATATAGAGCATGAGCCATGTGTTTCATGTTGTACAATACTGAAAATCCAATTCATATCAGTATCCCTAAGGTATACTTCGAATAACTTGCTTAGATCTAATCTTTAATTTGCTAAGACGAGATATTTCTTGTTTAGTGTTCTTAAAATTTTGATTCTAGATATTGATTACTTCGAACAGTTTTGTCCGGTGCAATATGAACTCTTCATTTATATGATTGGTTATGTGATTATTAAGTAATGTTCAACTGGAATTCATTTTAAGCACAATATGTCATTTTATGTAGACAGTCATCTGCAATATCCCATGATCGATGGCTTGGCCGAGTTTAACACGATAATGCTCTGAGGATATTTTGGAAAGCTATAATTCTTTGCTCACTTGTATCTAATTTGAGATCATGATTCTCATGATTTACTATTATTATTATTATTATCATTATTATTTGCGTTTTTTTTTTTTGTTTTCAGTTACAGATATCAAAATATGCTAACACAGGCCTTTTGAATGAAAAAAGCGATTTTTACAGTAGCGGTGTGAACTAATTGTTGAAGTATGCGATACTATATGTTGGATTGAAGAGGTCGAAGATAGCTTCGAGTCGGATTTGACCGTTCGCAAATTGGAGCTCGTATGTAGGAGTTATGAGCTGGAAGAAGTTTGCTGTCAGCTGGGAACAGACACAGACGTCTGTCATTGGAAGTAACAGACGTCTGACTGCAGGGAACTGGTTTTCCGAGAGTTCAGACAGACGTCTGACACATGAGGGACATACGTCTGTGCTGAGTGCATATGTCCACTTATTCTCTGGAAGATGACAGAGGTCTATCAGGCGATGCGACAGACGTCTGATCGTGTCTTTGGGCTATTTCGGGTTGGAAATAAGCAAGCAGATTTGTGACTAATTCGAGGGCAATTTGGGTAATTGGTCAAATCTCTACATAAGCTATTTTCTGATGTGAATTGAAAGGAGAGTTTGGAAACTTGATTTGGGATCAAGGGTTTAGTCTCAAGGGTGAATTATGGTTTATAACCTAATTCCAATTCTATTCTCCTCAAACTCTTTTCTATGTTGAAGTATAGTGATTACTAGATCAATCTCTTGTATTCATTTCATCGTGGTAATAAAATACTCTCTCCAAAGTGGATGTACACTAACAAGATGTTAGTGGAATCACTATAAATCCTTGTGTGATTTATTTTTTCTACTTTAGTCATTAGTTCTTTGCTTGTGATTGAGATTTGAATCGTTCGTGATTGGTTGATATTGGTTTTTGTGACTAGAGTTATTGCTTTGGTTGTTTTTGCAAGTCTAACAACGATCTAGTCTTCCGCTAGCGCTTTGTGGTTTAGATATCGGATTCGAGTGGTCTTGAATCGGATTAATCACAACGGTTACAACACTAGTTGTAGCAACTACTTATAGTATTACATAAAATAATGATAACATGTTTTATAATAATGCATGGTATTTATACTGAAAATTATAAAGAATTATAATAATCAATAGTATATACCTCATGCTGATCAGTTGGTCAAGTTGCTTGTGTACAAGTCCTTGTTGTCTCCATTATTTTTTGATGTCTGAACTTCATTGTTGTTAATTCTGATTTGGCTTGGCCATGATGTTAGCGTATATCTTGATTATGTGTACATTTCACTCCAATTTGGTGTCCACACTGCCCGTGCATGTTGTATTCGTGAAATTGTTCTTGACTTTCCCTTGTTTGTGTGCTTTTTTTAACTGGTTTGTGCACTTTTTTAATTGCTTTGTGAAAATCCTGCACTAGTTTCATTTGTATCATGCATGCTATGAGGATGGTCTACTCTTTTATATGTTGTTGATTCAATTTCATGACTTTAAAGCACTGTATGCATATGCAAGTTTATTTGCACTTCGGCCTTGTTACATTTTTCACTTGGATGAACATGTGTTGACATATGTTGTTGACTGTTAAGTGAGATAATAGTTTGAATTGGTTGTTGCCATTTCCATGAGTGTTGAATCCTTAATCAGGTGCAACAACCCTTGTATTAAATGTTGTATGCATGCCAAATCATGCATGTTTGTCCTATTGCATTTGTACATGCTTCTCCTTGTTTTGCTTGTGCACTAACATTAGCTGCTTTGGTTCATGCTTAGCTCCGTTTCTTTAATAACCTGACAATGCCCATTTGAGTTTTGTACCCTTGTGCCCTTGTGTACACTAATCATCTCTGGTCTGATCTGTCCTTAACTTTTATTATCTAAATGCTTGCTGCACTTGCAATTCTGACCTACTTGTTGCATGATTTGAGTCATTGGATCAAAATATGACTACCTTAACTCCGGTGTATTTTAAGAAATTTGGTACATTTTAGCACGGTAACTTAGTGGATCAAAGGAATGTGATCAAATGGCTTGAATCATAAGCATTCATCATCAGACTTCTTATTATGAACAAATACAAAAATTTTCAGGCACTTTACAACCTTGGCGCCCGAAAGCTAGAATTTGTCGGAACATCTGCTATCGGTTAAAGCCCTTCATTACGAGTTAAAAAAAGCAACCTCCTGCAATGCTTGAGGAAATGCTGTTTTCGATCTATGCGCTATGAATGCTGCCTCGTTGCTCAAGGAAATTAATTTAGAGTTCACTGACATGAACTACTCAGCCTTCAGCTCATCTGCTACTTTGTTGTAGTTTCTTTCAAATCCAGTAGCCTACAGTATGAAACAATTGTACTTTTAACTGTTTTGCTTAGAAAAATAATACTATCAAGCTTGGTAATTTATTTTTATATAACCTGCAGGTTTCGCTGAAATTAGAGTTGCATGCTGTGGACTAGGAAACTTCAATGCTAAAATTGCTTGCCTTCCAATTTCAACCTTGTGCTCAGATCAATCTAATCATGTTTTCTGAAATTTATTTCATCCTAATGAAAAAATTGCGAACTTTCTTACTATTGCCTTCTTAGAAGGAATGTATCTGTATGTGTATCCCATCAATTTGAAGGCATCAAAGTGATATGTAGATTAGAGAGTGTAACCGTCTAAGCATATTAATTTTTGTATATTAAAAGAAAATCAATGAAAATATATTTCACAACTTATATTGCATGATGACTCCAAAAAGTTTTTTACACACATTAATGCATTCAACAGTACATTACATTCAAGTGATCTTCAAGTGTAATAAAAGATAGTTAAAATTGATATCAGTTGCCCAGTCAGCAGTGCCCTCCATCTTCCATGTTGTCGCCGCCTCAGCAGTTCACGCCCATGCTTCCGCCGCCTATGATGTGGGGCCCACCTCCCCTAAACTGGCGGCCACCTCAACTCAGGGAACAGTGGTGTTTTGTATTGAAATATGGTAAATGTTTTTATACTGTATAATTTTAGCCCTATGTTGGTTGGTTTACAAATAAAATATAGTTTAATTGAATTTTTGTTTTATTAGTTACTTTCATCTTCTCTTAAAGTATGCTATAATTTTTTAAATCTATTTTGAAATATGTTTTAACAAATAATTTTATATTTCATATTGAACACCTTAACGGTCGGTTTTACCACCGTTGTACGGTAATACTAGTTTTTTTTAAGCACTTTGTCATAGTCACTCCTTGCGTGGGAGATTTGTGGTCAAATTTTGTAGTCTAGTCTGTGTCGTCTAGCTCCAACTCTGTCAACCTATAGTTTTAGTGGTTGGCCCACTGTAAAAACTGTTGTGGTTGTCGGTTCATCTTAAAAACCGATTGTAATGTATTGACTATCTGCCAATCTTTTGTGCTTATTTGTAATTATTATCTGTTATAATAACAAGTGTTACAGAACACTGTAAAAACGGAGCGACTTTACCAAAAAAAAAAAAGAAGCAAAGTAAAGATTTCCAAAAAACACCAACTCGCCGGAAAATTGGAAAAATTCTAATGACTGAAATGTAGACTAAAACCGAGTTCTCAAATCTTGACAAGTAGGCTAACATGAATGAGATTCTGAGAATTTCAAATTGTAAGGGACTCGAATGTTAAATAAAGGAGATAAGTGAGAAAAGCAAATCAAATGATTTTATTTTATTGTTACTAAGTAGACAAATAAATAAACAAATATAATAAAATAACTTCGGTAGGACTCATTGTTACATTTAGCTAATAACTTCTATAAAGAAACTGTAAGAAAATACTGAATAAAAAATAATAACATCACATCATCAGGAACTTACAATGATATAATAATAAATAATTCCACAAACATGGATCTAAAACCAAAATGAGAAGATGGGAATTAATAGATGCGTGTAATACAAACTTTTATTAAATCAGTAAAAGATAATAGAAGTACAGAACGCATAAATTGATGGCCGTGATGATCCAAGAAGACAAAACTATATTACTAATTTTAAAGCATTGTCTATAGTTTCTTTTGAGTTGAAATCATTGGACACAGAAAGTCAAGGGAGCAATAAATATAGAAGAGAACTTGCAGTTATATCCATGACTAAGTTTGTATCATATTCCTTTAGTTCTAGCTTATGTTTTAGCTGGCTATGATAAATCATGTATGCTAATTTTCCATGAGTGCATTTCTTGAGAAAAAGTCTACCCCAAAATACAGCATTTCATTCCAGAATAGCAAAAATGAAACAAAATGATATAATCAAACAGCATACTCAGGCACTAGGCCATTCCAATCAGGAACTTCTGCTTGATAATCTTCCCCAATTCGAACTCAAGATATAAATGTCTGATCGTCTCTTAGCATACCAATTTACGGACCATCTCTACCATGATAATTTCCACTTGCATTCTGAATACCAACCAAAATTTCAGAGCTTTAAATTAACAATGCCTTGGATTTTTTTTCCTATGACAAGACCGACAAAACCAATAACCCACCGGCAAATCCTTGACTCTAGGGTGCAGACACGACAAGTGAAATGCTCCTTCACAATTGTCACAAATTAGCATTTTTAATGGATTTTGCAAATGTCCACAAATTTCACAAGGCTGGAAACTGTTTGTGTTGGCTGCACTCTTACGTCCAGAAGCTCCACAAGCATGGTTGTTGCCTTTCCGTGCAACAACATACTCAGATGCTGGGCCATTCCAGTCAGGAACTTCAGCTTGATAATCTTTCCCAATTCGAACCCTAGACATATACGTCTGATCATCTCTTAGCATACAAATTACTGGACCATCTCTACCATGATAATTTCTACTTGCATTCAGAACACCAGCTAAATTTTCAGTACTTTTAATTAACAATGCCCTGGAATGCTTACAATGACAAGGCCGACAGAACCAATAATCTATTGGCAAAACCTTGACTCTAGGTTGATGACACGACAAGTGAAATGCTCCTTCACAATTGTCACAAATTAGCATTTTTAATGGATTTTCCAAATGTTTACAAATCTCACAAGTCTGGAAACTGTTTGTGCCGGTTGCGCTCTTAAGTTCAGAAGCTTCACAAGCATGGTTGTTGCCTTTCCCTACAAGAAGAAGAAGCCCATTCATTTTAAGGATATACATGCAAAAATCTCTTCCTATATTGATTACAGCTAGAGGTTTTGTGAATATGACTTTTGAATTTGATGTTTTCTTTTAAAAAAAAATTGGGTACTTCATGTACAAATATAGATAATACATAACATACTACATGGCAAGTGGGTTCGACACTGCAAGACGTGAATCGAATGCGTAGCCTCTTGCACCATGTCCATGTGTCCTAACCAGTCCGGACAAGGTGCTTGTCGAATTGAAATGCAGAGTAATTTGATTCAATATCACCATCGTTGTAACAAGTAAATTACCCTGAAATATTCATGCTGTCATTCGGAGAGCTTTTACCCATGCAACAACAACCTGATGAATAACTATTGATTTATATACCGTCAGCTACCAGAGAGAGTTTTGCAGTTAACAGACTAGATAGGGAACTCTGGATCAAAAAAATTCAGTACAAAGAACAGTAATTGATACCTTCGAGGTGGAGAATTTATGGGCAGAACAAGAATTAAAATTTGTGAGGAATGCTATCAAAATGGAGTAAAAATAATGAACTAACTTAAATGGATGTATTTCTTTCCTTCCAAGGATGCAAGCAATGACATGTCACTGTTCCATTTAAGGCATGGTTCTCGGTTGCATTTTCCCTTATGAAGAGCCATCTCTAATTGAAGTACGGTAATTATCGCTCAACAGCAAAGGTATTACACTGATTGAGTAAGGGGGAAGAGGGGGGAACCTTATTTGTCACAATAATAATTATATGATACACCCAATTGATAGTAATATTTAATGAGAAAATCTATTGAGACACAAGTTGATTACACAACAAATATGAATTATTGGATTCCCCCCTAAATTCAACCTCTTATGCAAACACACCGAGATCCAATGGATGTTATGTCAAATTTTGTGTCCTAGTAGCCGGTCCCTTATAACTAAGGATACACTAAAACCTAAATACTTAATATTGATCACATATCAATCAAGTACCCAAATATGCTATCTAAAAACATCGAGCTTATATCCGGAGTTTAAAAAAAAAAAAAGACATGATGATGATATATTCATATATTATTGGTACTTGACCGCATATTGATCAAGTACAGAAATGTGGTTTTTAAAATGTTATCATATATGCAAAAACATCATAAATATACTTGTATTTTTAAAGATATTTATCTTTAAATTACTGCTTTTGCAAAACACCATATAATTTATCAATCACAATCGGTCATGCTTAAATCTCAACTATACAGATAGTTTTGCAATTAGTTCATACCTCATAAAGCAGAAGAGCAATTAAAAATCCATGTTTTCATCAGTTTTTAAGACTGACACATCATTAGTTTATAATTTCAGCTTTGAATAACAACCACCCCCTCCCTCCACAGGGGGGGGGGGGCTAATACCCAGGCTGAGACATTGTCACAATTGAATATTGAAAGATTGTACGGTAAAAATGATCAAAATATTCTGGAAACTGAATAAAAAAGAGAAGTAGGGTTTACACAAATCAAAGCTTCAAGGAAGAGAATCTAAGAGAAGCATTTCTAGCTAATTATAAAACTGCTGGTGGGTAAAATTGAAGAACAGTACATTCGTAATAAGGGATACCTTATGGTCGGCTAATACCAATTTATTTCATCATTACAAAAATTGGAATAAACTACCAATATTTTACCGCTTTTTTCTAAGAAATAAAGTAATATTTCAAAGCAAAATATCAACAAGTTTGATTGAGCTTTTGCTATCAATATTTCAACCAAAATGCTAAAAATAAAATGATTAAATCTGATATCAGAAATTTTATCGAAATTCCACAAAAGTAAGTACTAAATTTGAATGCATGCAAGATATGCTAATTTGACAACATGGTGTTGATATCCAAATTCCAAATATAGAATGGTTTAATTTTAAAACAATAATGAGACGTGGATAAGCTTAAATTTGCATAAATATAGTAGAGCTTTTCATTGACATTTCATTTTTATTTCACATTTTTCTTGGTATTTTGTTTTATTTCACATTTTTCTTGATTAAAAGTTACATCTGTGATTATTTCCTCGGTTTTACCTGATTTCTTGAGTTTATATGTAAACTTTCAGATGTAATTTCTTTTTCCTCATTTACTTTTTTTGTTTGCAAATCTTGACTATTCAGTCTTTTTTCTTTTCTTTTTTTCTGTCTATTTGTTTCATTTTATATTTTGTATTTTTTCAAATTCAACTTTTGAACTAAATTTTGTTCATTGATTGTATACTTGGTGTGTATTGCTAAGTAAGAATGTTATTTGAAATGCCAGGAGCTTAATTACTATTTTACTGGTCACTAGCATAATCCTTATTGATCATTAACATAGTCAACACTGCAAAATTACTGAATGCTCAACTGCATAATTTCTAATATAATCGGACTATATACTTATTAAACTAGCACGTATGATCCATGGAGTAATATTTACATAAATTTTGCCAGAAAAGCATTAAATTTTGATTAGGCATAAATAAACAGTTAGACATTATCTGAATATCATTAGTTAGTTGCACAGAAAAGTGCATGCTAAGGCGTATGTATTGCGTCTTGCTGCGTTTTACCGTATGTTCCATCTGAGCATTGGAAAGCACTGTATACTTCATAGTAGTAACAATATATGCTTTGATTTTGGCCTTCTTAAAGACATCAATTACAATGGCTAATGAGCCTAAATAATATAAACTCATGTGCCCAA
The DNA here is from genome assembly GCA_030737875.1 of Allium sativum. Taxonomy (NCBI): domain Eukaryota; kingdom Viridiplantae; phylum Streptophyta; class Magnoliopsida; order Asparagales; family Amaryllidaceae; genus Allium; species Allium sativum. The sequence goes on from CM060919.1 coordinate 664,757,638, forward strand.
AAGTCCCACCGATTGCAGAAAAATTGGTAGCTTGTCAGCTTTGTCCCTGTCTTACAGAGTGGACATACTCCTCTAAAGACTACGAATCTCATAATTGCCACCTAAAAGAGGATATGAATTTGTGACTTGTATGGATGAGGAAATACACTTGCTAACTAGATAAGCCTTCTTTAAACTGAACGTTTTATATTTAGGTAGTAAACAGAGGGTCACGCAGGCCAACTTGAAATGTATTTGATTTATAGTCCATATCCACAAACTTATAATTCAATAAGAATATTTGAAAACGAGAAGGGAAAGTTATTTTAACACAGGTTCCGATAATGGCCGACGATTCTTTTCACATAATGCTGGTTAACTTTTGGTTTTGCAACAATTATTTACAGCCTCATTATTCAAAATAGTAAAGTAATGAAGGTTTTCGAATGCAAGCATGTCGATACAAAATCATCATTATTTAAAAACATCCATTATTTTGCTATTTTGAATGATGGGGCTGTGAGCAATTGTTGTAAAACCGGAAGTATGCCAGAACTATTTGTAAACAAATCCTTAATATTTTGGGTTTGTGGTCATTATTAAAACCTGTGTCAAAATAGCTATCCCTTTCTTGTTGAATTATAAGCATGAAGAATATCGATTATAAGTTGAACACAACCACAACCATAAAATTGTTCTTCTTCCTCAGTAAAAATTTTCATCGCCCAAGTGCCATAATACGACTGAATTTCTAGATGCGGTATTGGTAAAACGATGATAATAACAACCGTTTGATTGGGTGAATTACTATTAGGAAACATCATTGTTCATCTAGCGATTGCCCATAGGTTATATATAAGATTAAAATTTGATGGCTTAACACAAAACATGATGGTTTTATTCAGTTTGGCTGATAGAACTTGCATGCAAAACTGTGAATACTATAAATGTCCTGGATGAAGATTGTAGGGTGTGTTTATCTTCACTGCAGATTTGGAATTTTGGTGAAACAGGCAAGACACTAATTACCACTGTACTAATAATAAGTCACTTGCAACGAAGTTCATTCTTTATTGCATTGCTGGATTTTTTGCAGATGAACTATTGACCACAATCCAGCATTAACAAAATTAAAAGAAAAGTTGCTGCTGAATTTTGGTTAACTAGTAAAATGTCAAAATTCACTATAATTTTTTTTACTAATTGAATGCTCTAAATTATCACCTTTTATAAAACTAGCCTTTTTTTGGTTCTATAAAAACATGATCCATGTGTAATATTATTTTCAGGAGTACTTCACCCTCGTGTATCCGTATTAACCATAATCTTTATTATGAACCACCTCAATGTCATACACACACACACACACACACACACACACACACACAGAGAGAGAGAGAGAGAGAGAGAGAGAGAGAGAGAGAGAGAGAGAGAGAGTTGAACAGGATGATAGGATGGGTCATGAATGAATGCACTGATGATAGTTAAGATGGTTTCAGCAAAGTATGAGATAAGAGTGCAGGCTGCACATTTGAAATGGCTAGCATCAAAGAATGTAATGATCATGTTGTTGAAAACACCCATTAATATGCTATATCTGTATACATGTACGTATGTGTGTCAGTGTGTGTGTATAAATGGATGGTTGCAACAACACAGACATTATATTCTTTGATACTAGCCATTTCAACTGTGCAGCGTGCACTTCTCATCTCATACTTTGTCGCTGCCTTAACTGTTGTCAACGTGGTTACGATTTATCCTATATATCAACCCGTTCGACTATATATCTTAAGGGGGAAATCATGACATTGAGGTAGTCTGCGATAAAGATCACAATTAATATGGATGTACCAAGGGTAAAGTGCTTCTGATGATAACGTTACAGTTGGGTTATGTTGTTATAGAACAAGCAAAAGCCTAGTTTTATAAAATCTGTAGGGAGGTGAAGGATCCACACACACACACACACACATATATATATATATGTGTGTGTGTGTGTGTGTGTGTGTGTGTGTGGAATGCAGCACCCTTTAGCACCTTTACCCTACCGTGAGGTACACAAATCCTAATCCAACAAGATTTTGCAGATGTTCAATCCACGTATATATTATCATCTATCCAAAATTTGAGCTCGTTCCGACATTCATAACATTTACGAAATCTTAGCTCAATTATTCACCGTTTAGACATTTATATGAACTGTTAAATTTAAACATCAAATATATTATTCTACGAATGCCCGAATGAGCTCAAATTTTGGATAGATGATAATATATACGTGGATTGAACATCTATAAAATCTTGTTGGATTTGAACTAGCGTAGCTCACGGTAGGGTAGGGGTGCTGCAAAACAGGGGTGCCCCGAAACGCTTCTCATATTATATTTGTGAATATATATATATATATATATATATATATATATATATATATATATATAGATAGATAGAAATGTACATTACATATAATTTTAGTTTTTCAATTGAATGGTCACTTACGCTGATTCCAAAGTTTATATAGTTCATATGATTGAATCAATTATTTTATTTAGTGAATCTGACATTTACTAGCACAAAAAACAACGACAACTTTTACGTCGGTTAAAGTTTGTATTGTGGTCAATATTTCAGCTGCAAAAAAAAAAAATCCAACAATGCAAAAAGAATGAGCTTTAATGCAAGTATCTTCTAATGGGTAAACGTTAATTAGTGCCCATCCGTTTCACCAAAATTTCATATCTGAAGTGTAGACAGACATACAATATTAATCCATAACATTTACAGTATTGCAGCTTTGCATGCATATTATATCAACTAAATTGAATAAAACCATCATGTTTTGAAATAAGCCATCAACTATTATTCATATATACGTTGTATGAGTAATTCCCAAAAAAACAGTGATGTTTGCTAGCAGTTATTCACCTAATTTAATGGTTGATTTTACCAGCACTGCACCTAAAAAATTCATTCATATCATGACACACAGGATGTCGATGGAACGTATTCTGTCAAAAAAGTTGACAGGTCAGCAACAGACCTTGAACAGGAACTTTTTCTCATATTTAAGATGAAACATTAATCCATCCAAATTCCATAGCAAATAGTTGTGGACTTTACATGACATTTAAGGGGTAACTTTTTCCACATTTACTTACAGTTCAGCATAAAGGACTAAAGATCCATTCGTCGGTTTTTTATAAATACTTTTCAACAACATTCTTGACCGCTTTATGTTATCCATGATATTTTAAATTTTAACAGACAAAGGTAAATTCAAAATCCCGGCATCATAATAAATAAGCTGCTATGAATTTGTGATGGATTTTTAAATACATACATACATATATATACAATCATTATTTCCGAACAGGTTAGAATCTGTTAAAGCTGCTGCTGCTGCTACTAGGCATTCTAAGAATTTACGTCATGTACTTTCTAGGAAGGTGACAATTCCACTTAGGGAAGCATTCTAATGGTATATGGATTCCACGATACTTGGTTGTGATCAAAATTAGAATTCGAGCTTTATGCTGAATGGACATTATAATTATGTAAAAGGATTCTAATGTTACCGATCCCAAATCTCACCAGTGATATTATACAATTTGAAGTACTCGGTCTATAGTTTTATTTGGTGATTTCAAAAAGTTGCAATTAAATCAAAGCTCTGCAAAGGTGCCACTCTTACTGAAAAAAAAAAAAAAAAAGTCTTACATACAAGAAAGCCTGTGACACATGGAACCTGAAACATGTGTGGATCCCAAATGTGATGTCTCTCTTGTAACTAAGATGTAATAGCAATTTTCCAAAATGTGTGGTAAGGTTCTAAATTTAGAAGCAATTTTCAGTTCGATAAAAAGCTGGAATGTGGTCAAAGACTCAAAAGTTCATCCAAAAAAATCAGCAATGCAAACAAACAACGAATTTTAATGCAAATGCTTTATTATGAGTACAATGGCAATTAGTTGTCTTAACGATTCCACCAAAACTCCAAACGTGTAGGGAGGAAACAGATATTAAGTTCATATTTCAACGCTCTCTCGCGAGTTGGTGAGTAAGCTCTCATTTTGGTGGGATTGAAATACAAACAAATGATCTAACATTATCATTTTGTTTCTATCTGCCCATGTGTAATTTGTTTGAACATCCTAAGCAGTTATTTATTTGAAGAAGTATATTTTATTTTAATCGTACAAGTTGATAGCACTAGTAGCAAATTTAACCTCTATTTGCATTCCAGTAAACACCGAAGGCGAAATGAGGTATTATCTTCACATGGGTAGATTACGGCCAATAAACATCTTAGCCGTCCTGACCGTATCACAAAAATTTAGAAGCAAGGTAAGGGTAGAGACATACAGATGTAAACCTAATAATGGCATGATACTATATTGACAAAATCTATATCCATTTCTTCACATTTACAGCAATACTTTCCCATGTCAAATGCTAATTTTATTTAATCAGGCCACCGATGAAGCATGACTTCCATATTTTGTAATTATGCAAAAATTACGGTGCACGATTATACATTTACAAATTAACAAAGAAGGTCAACAACCAGGTGTCTCTTCTCTTCCTTTTCTGTTTGCTTTGTGAAACCTGGAGAATAAATAGGCGTGCTTGACCTTTTCTCTTCACAAAATAGGTAAATAAATATCTTCTATCCAATTTTTAAGAAAACCATGAAATGTTGGTCAACTGTTATCAGAAGTAAAATTCATGGGAGACCTATTAGAAAATAACCCTTTAGTTTTCCTATTTGCAAATCAATTAGATGTGCAACCGGTGGTTTTATACCATTTCAACCAAATCAATCAAAGATACCTTTTACGTTTCTCTTGTTCTTTGATAACGAGAAAATGATATCAAAATGTCTTAATTTTTCCCATTTACAATCCATCTATGTGTTTCTTTCCACTTCTTCCATTCCATCAATTTCGAAAACTCCATATATCAAATTTATATCTATTTCATAAAAATGTCATTACTCGTACTTTTTTCCCTTTTTTTCTTTCTCTTTTCTTTTGGGTGTTATTTTTCTCATTTTTGAGATGGGCATTGTTATCGGTGTAGTCTATAGCGCATAGCGCAAGGCTTGCGCTATGCGTTATAGCGCGCGCTATTGCGTTCATTTAAAAAGAAAAAATAATCAAGTATATTTTGCCTAAATGAATTTTTGTTTTTGTCAAAGTTATCACGACGTCAAGTCAAGCCACTACCGTCTAGAAGACTAGTCGACAAGTCGTCTGACTAGTCATGACTAGTCGACAAGTCTTTTAAAACTAATAGCACACATAATTAAGCCTAATTTAGTTGGACCATTTCTTCCAAATAACATATAGATCTATTTTTTCCATTTCTTCTAAATTAATAGCACACAGCACAGCCCAAAATTATGATACCCATAACAAACAATTTCAGCCCACATAATTAAGCCTAAAATAGTTAGACCAAGAAAAATTAAACATTTCAGCCCAAACAGGCCAACGCAACGGGAAGCAACAATATAACCATGTACAACCCAACCACGTGGCAACTCAGATTGACCGAAAACTAAGGCAAAATCTGCCGTTGAAAACTAGGGCAAAATTTGCCGCTTGATTTTGTCGCTCAAATTCATTGTCGAGCAAGATTAACAAAATCGAAAAGATAAACCGCTAAAGGAAAGAAGAAGAAGAAAATTTCACTCAGATCTTGCTGTCGACTTCTCTGCGACACACTTCGAAGTCGATGTTGCTGAAGTTGAGAAACTGATGTCGTTCTTCCTCCGGGTTAGTTATGTTTCGTTTCTATGTTGAAATCGATCTCTGATTTGTTTCCTCCAGGTTAATTCTGGCCCATTACCGTCGAAATCAAAAAGTCGAGCATCGTCTAATTTTTTAAGCGACTAGTCGTCGACGTGATAACAATGGTTTTTGTTTTTGTTTTGTTTTTGTTTGTTTTTTTGTTTATGTTTTTGCATATTATCATATCTAAACCGTTTACGACTCCAAATACAAGCACTACCATACTTTATGCAAGTATTAAATATTTTCCTATGTAAAATGTAATTATATTATAGAAAATTTGATAAATTCATGTTGTAAATTCAAAATAATTGATGAATATAATATATTTGTGTTTTACAAATTTGAAATTTATACTTATATTTGTCAGTTATAATCAATGTTATTACGGTGTTCAACTAGTCGATTAGTCGACATTGGAGCATCGACTTGCCATTAGTCGAGCTCGAACACTAAATCACGAAATCAAAGCCCTAAATCACGAAGTTGAAGCCCTAAATCATGAAATCGAAGTCGAAATCATGAAGTTGAAGCCCTAAATCACGAAGTCGACCCCGAATCACGAAATTGAAGTCGAGTACGAAGCGGAACCATGATGGCAACGATTGAAAAAAAAATTGCAATATAAATACTGCATAATCTATGTTTATAATACGAAGTGATAGACTTGCAATTATCTATTATAAACAAACATAATACAGTGCAAGTCGAATACGAAGTGGTATATAAACATTTTATAAACTGCAATTATCTATTAATACACTGCAAAGATGCATATATTTATTTATACTGCAATTATGTATTAATGTATATGTATATATTTATTTATCGATTGGTCTACGACTAATCGACTAGTTGGACCTCTATCGACTCGACTCGACTTGACGCCGTAATAACCTTGGTTATAATGAAATTTATTTCTATTTATCAATTACGGTGATATAAAACTCTAAGAAAAAATGCATGAAAATATAATTTTGTACAAAATGTTTTTGAAAAAATCTACTAAGTACAAAGAAAAAAATATAAATATGAAAAGTTGTAAAGTGAAAATAAGATCAAATGAAAATAACATATAAAGTCTACAATAACAAGATTCAAATAAACAAAAGTTAAAAGTGATTCAAGTGTACAATAACAAAACATAGAAATTATATTATGTTTTTAAATTTTAAAACGTAGTCACAAGTTTCATCTAAATCCTAACCATTAGTCATTATTTAAACGATCATCAATTTCTTCTTCTTTCGAGCCATATTCTACAACATTTTTCCTCTGAGTCATTATAAATACAATAACATGCTATTTTGGCCTTAATTCGATGTCCAAACATTTAAAAAAGAGACAAAAACAAGATAGCGCACTATTTAGAGCTATGCGCTATTTTGCACTATACGGAACTTTTGCGCTATTATAAATCCAATAGCGCAAGCAATGCGCTATTTGTCGCTATAGCGCGCGCTTTGATAACAGAGACTGTCATTCACATTACAAATTCGGTTAAGGGGTGTTCATTTTCTATTTTTATTTAAATTTACCAAGGGGAGGTCATTAGAAAGTAACTCCCTCTTAAAACTAAAGTATAATATGACCAAACCACCCTTACCTTGGTAATTAGCCTAATTGAATTGGGTGTTGTTATTAACACTCCAAAAATGGTTAAGGGAGTGGACACGGATGAAATTCGGCAAGGCTTTGCCGTATTTATTAACGGAATTCAACGGGGATGTGGTTGAGTTTCACCTTTAAATTTGACAAAAGGCCATCGAAAATGAAAAAAACCGAAGAACAGTGGGTGTATACCAAATTTTATTTTTGACCGTGCCACTTCTTAACCCTTTTTGGAGTGTCAGTGACAATCCCCACGCGATTCGGAAAAGTAAAGTATGAATATTTTCATATACTAATTTTTATGTTCAGCACGCCCCGTAAAAATTCTAAATATGACTAGAATGCCCTTAAAATTGACAATCTCTTAACCAAATTTGGAGTGCATATAACAATGATCTTTGAGATTAGCCTAAAGAGGAACAAAATTCAGAAGATATACGCAAATCTAAATAATTTACAGCGATTTACTTTTGATACAACTAAACACTAAACATTGGCATAAATTATAGAAATTAAAAGTGGTAAAGATTTACCCATGAACCAAACATAAATCTGCTCCACACTTCTGTCGAGTGAAGGCACGGTTTCTTCTTTTCTTGTTTAGAAGAGGACGGAGAACAAAAGGAAAGAAAAAGGAAAAAGGGGCGGGCAGTGATTTTATGCACAGCCGTTCTGTTAATTAGAGAATCCGAGCGTGTGCACGCCAATTGTAACTTGTATATCACTGGATTTTACGGTGGGAGTGGCTGAAGACTTCGGTTTTGAATAAGAGAAAATAATTAATAAGGGGCGTATAAAAAAAAGTTTGCCCACTTTTAGCATAAAATAAATAAGTTTTAATTGCCTCGTATATTTCAATAGTTCTCCATCGGATTTTATTTTATTTTCCAATGGAATCCGGCCATAGGTTGTAAAGATCCATATTTTCGACGCTCGAATTTTGATATTAATACATTATTTGTGTTCACTTGACATAACTAAATTATCAAAAACCTAGAAAATTAAAAGAAAAAAGTTAGAGGATGAGAAAAAGAAAGAAAGAAATGTCAGAATAGAAGAAAAAAGAGAACATTCGCACTACAAAATCGGAGCAAAATAAAATCTCACAGCGTAATGAATAAAATATAATATATCAATACTTTTACACAAAAAGAAAACTGTATATGCATGATTACAAAAACTGAGTATACAACTAGATCAGCCTATGCAATATGTCTGTACAACACACAACGGAAATAAATTAATACGAGAGAATAAGGGAATATGTCCCGACTCCGGCTCCTCTCCTGAAGCTCCAAGCAAAACTTAATGAAACTTGAAAAATGTACTCAGTCTAACCCGAGCATATTTTGAGGGAAAGCAAAATCATTCGGATCAGTCCGGAATACGTACAGTGAGAAAACTCACATCACAAACAACTTACTTTTTTTTTGAAATCCTTTAAAAGAATGGAACTCTCGTAAGACACAACCACACATAAACACGGCACATGTTTTTCTCTTACGATAACCAAATCACTTTTATTATAAATCCAATGATATTACAACAATATATAAGAATCACAAATAAAATAGGAATATAACCGAAAAGCTTGCATCTCACTTTTCGACATAGTTAGATTACATCTAAAACCGTACGGCTCATATTGTAATTTGGATTTTCATACATGACTAGGTAATGAACTACCTCCCGAACAATGCTCCTCTAGAGATAAAAACACTGGAGTTCAACATGAACATCCTACAACTCGACCGCACAGAACCAGCCAACCATTCAACTTGAGTGTACCAAATATATTACCACCACGTTGGGGCCAAACAACCGTACTCATTCCAAAGCATAATAAAGAGACAACTGATTTCTCTAGATCAGGTGATGATATACCCTAATGGGAATGACCCACATAGCTCTGCTACCTGCCCGATTTCAGTCACTTCCCGGTTCATGAGGCTTGAGGCTACAATTACCTTTTGGAAATATCACATTCAACTTTGAATGCCACATTGTCAGATCCGTCAATTACCAATTGATTTGGATAAAGATACTCTAAGTGTTAAGCTAAAAGAAGTTGTCTTCTCCGCAACCAGACTGATATATGTTTATAAAAATCAACGTATGCGGTTTAAGAAACACATTGTCAACATCTGTCCATACAAGTTGTCCAGGATCAGAACAAGCCGAAGTTACTCTTTTACTATATCCTGTCGGGATAACTCCTAGAATTAGTTACAAATCCACGCATCATGTAAAACCCGGAACGTAAGGACTACTGCTACAAGTATAATCCTAATAGTTAACCAGAGACATCAAAGAGCACCCATTTTCGTTCTGAAGGTCTACGCGCTTCAAATCATCTTAATACGCATACGCATACCTGCAAGTTCAGTTTTCGAACGTAAAGCCAGCTCGAAGTGGTTTACGAACCAGTTCCAATCTCGGTTCCTCAAAACAACACATCATAAGTTAAAAGAGAATTTATTGATAGTTGATTCTTTAACTATCAATCTATAGTTGTATAGTTAAGTACATTAGCAGTACAGACCCTTTTAAATTTAACTATTTATTTAAATCATTTTAATCGATTTCATGTATTTATCTCAACGGGAAAAGTATATTCACAAATCTCTTATTTTTATTATTTTAAAAACGATAGTCATACACTTATCTCTTTATAATAAGTGTATTAACTAAACCATATTATTTTCTCTACTTTGGAAAATAAAGTTATATACTTAACTGAATGATATAAGTATAATCACAATTCATATCTGCCCCAAACAATGTCATGTGATACATTGTTTGCTATACAACTTAAACAGTTTTATTTAAGTTATAAACTTGGTAAATTAAAGTTTATAACATCACCTATGGGAATAGTAAATTAATTTCCCACACCAATTCCGTTTCCAAACTAGTACCACCTCTCAGATAACGATGAAGTCACTCTAGTTGGGGTATTTATATTTACCTTCCATACCTTGACTCGACAACGTTCTTATTTTCAAAGTAAATCAAAGTTTGTAACCCAAAACCTGATATCAACTATAGAAAAATAGTGTGAAAGACAAAATGAACAAAAAATTATTCCATAAAAGGGCTAAAATTTTGTCCATAAGGACAATTTTAGTGTAAAGGAAGGAATTCAGGGTGGGCCCCTGAATTCCTTCCTTTACACTAAAATTTGTCCTTATGAATAAAATTTTAGCCCCTTGTACTTATAGAATAATTATTAGTTCATTTTGTCCTTGAGGCTAAAACCTCTATCAACTATATATCACAAATCCTATTTGCTATTCAATTTAAAAATGGTTTTATAAATCATTCCTTGCATTTGAAAAATCTTCTTTCAATTATAACCACTTTTACTTAATTCGTTTATTATGTAAACCCTTACTAAAACACAAACTTTAGCTTTAAAACCTCTTTAATACAATTCGTTTACAATGTGGATTTATTACAAAAATCCATTTATCAAATGCTTTACACAGATCCATTAAGCATCATTCCTTTGCATTTTTTTGAAAATATCCTTTCAATTACAATCACTTTTACTTAAATCGACTATTAAGTAAATGCTCACTTAAAACCATCACATTAGCTTTAAATCTCTTTTATAAATCTTATTTATAAAACTTGGATTTATTATAAAATCCTTTTATAAAATTCAATTAAAAACTCATTTCGAACTTGATAAATTTCATTTAATGAATTCCGTTTTAAAAAGGTAATCACTTTAGTTATTATTATAAAAATAATTATTAACTTCAACATTAATTAAAGTAAAAATAATTTACTTTATTATCAACTAATAATAAAATAGTTAGTCCTTTTTAAAAAATTATTAAAATAATAACTAACTTTATTAATGATTACCAACTCAATAGTTATCTTTAAACACAGTTAGTTAGGTGATTAATCAACTTTTAAGAATTTTTCTTTTTTAATTTTAACAACTGTTTGTTAAACCTACTTCTACTAGGTCAACTGTAACAACCCGCCATTTTAAGCAATGATTTTTGCTCAAATGGTAGATAGTTATTTAAGAAAATAGAATCAATCATAGAGCACAGACACAGAAATAAATACATCCCATAATTTTGCAAGCAACAATTCAATTTTTTTTTTTTAAAAAACATGTAACTATCCAGTAAGTTCACATTCCCAACACACGTATTATTAAAGGAAAGCATACCTTGAAGTACGAGATCGGTCTCCTCAACTGGAGGAGTGGATGCACTGATAGCAAAGATACCAGACGGGTTGCCCTTTTTCTGAGTGGGGCAATCCTTCTTGAAATGGCCGGCTGCAAACAAATATGGCATAGGTCACGCCTAGTCATCTTAACTGGAGGAATGTTGTAACACCCCGTATTTTCTTAAAATTAAGAATTACAAATCTGAGTATAATTAAAATATAAAATCAGAATCAAGGGAAACGGGCTGTGCCATTGCGTTCGTCTCGGAAAAATACGCGAAATAGAGTCCGAAATTTCGTAAATCGGAGTCCATATGACCAAGTTATGGCCTTCCAAAGTTCAGAAAAAAATTAAACAGCACAGACCAGGTCGACTGGGGAGTCGACCCTAGAGTCGACCTGCCCGCAGGGGTCGACCCTAGAGTCGACCTGCCCCCAGGGGGTCGACCCTAGAGTCGACCTGCCCCCAGGGGGTTGACCCTAGAGTCGACCCTAGAGTCGACCTAGGGGTCGACCTGCCTCCCGAATCTGCTTTTCTGCCTGGGTGCGTTCTGATGTATCTGGTCTCGTTTTCTGTCTAGATTCGTCTGCTTAAACCTATTTAAACAGCCCCAAACCCAACCTTCTCTGCACACAATTCTATTCTGCTTCTACTCTGCCTCTGTTCTAAATTAAAAATAAAAATGGCGTTGCTACTCTGCTGGAATCAAAACTAGAAGACAATCAACATCAACCTAAATTCAATTAGAGATTAGAGCTTCTGCAACGGTTCTACAACAACTAGAGTTCTTTCTTTAATCCAATTAAGGCAAGTACAGTTATTTTCCGCTATAAACGTTAATTCTGATTTTGACATGAATTGTGAATCTGAATCTGAGATTATATCTGTTCTGTTCTGATTTGATTTATCTTATTCTGTACCTCTTTCCTCTGTCTGTTCTATAGCCAGGCTACTACGAGCCTGAGCCAATCTCATAAGAGATTAACATGCGCTAAAATATTTGGGACAGTAAAATGAATGATGCATAAATTGGGCATGACCAATAGGTGACTAATTTGAGGAAAGAACATGGACTGTAGCTAGAACATGAATCTGAGACATATGATTGGACATGTTATATTTATAACATAAAAAGGTATTGAACATATGATTTGTGGACATGACATAAAAAGGTATATAATTGAACATAAATATAGACTGTATTGAACACATGATTTAGGATAAAGAGAATATGGCCTAGGTATAAAGATTTACATGAAAGTAGGATATCTATTAATGTGAATAAACACCTAAGTAAGGGACCTTTGGAATATATGACATGCATAGTAATCTATGGCTATATTTGGTATAAATTATATGGATCTTCTGTACTATGCAAGTTTAATAAAAATTTGGAACATATGATATATGGTAAATTTATGACCATAATCTGTGCTATGTAAATTTAATACAAACATAGGGTATATGATAATATTGTGAATAAAGACTATTATTTATGCACATGAACTTAGGCAAGGTTTATAATTAGGCAAGGTATGAAACTTTAAGAAATAAGTAAATTTGTTATATTTGCCTAATTTGCTAGTTGTGTTACATTGCCTAATCTGCTAGTTCTGTTATATTGCTTAATCTGCTAGTTCTGCTCTACTGCCTAGTCTGCTAGATTTGTTCATCTGCCAAATCTGTCATTTGCTAAGTCTGTTGAAAATACTAAATCTGCTAGTTTGCTTAATCTGCTAAGTCGCCTAACCTGAGAAATCTGTTATTTGCTATATCTGTTGAGTTTGTATAATTAGTCCGCTATTGACATAATCTGAATTGGCTATAGTTAAGAATAATTGACATGTATATTAGGCGTGGGTATAAATGGTAAATCATTAATTAATTGGCCACAAAGATAAACATGGCTAACTCGAGGTTAGAATGAGTTTGCGGCGTAATTCTGCCCGGAACTGCCGATATATTCCAGTGGTCGCAAACAATAGGTTCTAATGTGAGAAGTTAGTCATAACGTGCTTGAAACCCGAGGTTAGACTCAATTTGCGACAGAAACCTGCCCGGAACCAACCGGCCTAACCAGTAGCCGCAAACTGTCAGTCTAATGTGAGAGGTTTGGGCATTAATATTTAATTAATGAAAATCTGAGATAATTCTGATGTCTAAAACGTGTTGGGTAAGGTTAAACCAATTGGACCAATGAATCCGATGAACCCGTTTCGTGAATCCGTAGGCCCAATACAAAGTTAGATAATCTGGAACCAGTTAATCTGTAAGCCTGTTAATCCGAACATCTGATCCGTTAGTCTGAAAACCTGTTAACTTGATTGTCTGATCTGTGAACTAGTTAACCTAAATTTTGTATGTCTGAAACTTGTAGACAAGTTAAGCTGAAATCTGTTAGTCTGGGGACACAAGGTTAGGAGGGGAATTACTTGTGTCGTCTGTTGTTTGGGACCCATATTAGTCAGTAACCCTTTCTGGTATCAAAACTTTGACCCAACAGTAAGTAGGGTCCGGGCACGCTTACTGAACTAATTATAAGCGGTTCATTCTGATAATGGCGAGGGGTGTTGATGGTGCGTTCCAACCGGGTCATGTGCGTGCATGGATCCCGGTCTGCCTCTGAGGATGTAAGACGCCGTGACATCTGTAAATAGGTCTGTGCCAATTGGTTGTCACTTTAGGAAGTGATACACCCTACCGTGGGGCCGACACAGGATATTTATGTATTAGGGAGCCGATCGCTTGGGGTAGGGTTTTAGGGTACACTTAGTTCTGTCTGTTTCTGTTGGTACCGTCTGTTTCTGTTGGGTGGTAACACCTGTCTGTTTCTGCGTGGTACCGTCTGTTCGGGTGGTAAAGGCCCATTACTAGTGTATACCTGATGGATCTAGAATAACCCTAGAGGGGGGGGGGGTGAATAGGGGTTTTCACAGTTTTTAAATAAAATTGAAAAACAGACAGGATATTAAATTAATAGACAAATCACAGAATATAGCAGAAACAGAAATGCAGAAAATAAATCACACACAGATATACCCAGCTTCGGCAAAACCCTGCCTACTGCTGCATTTCTAAGGTTTCTACTAGGTGATAGAACAGATCCCGCATACAAGACCATGTACACTCGCAAACCCTGCTCCTATTCTAACCCTACGCTCAAATCCCTAGACTGATCTAAACCCCTAGATCAGATTTCCCGAATTACAAACCCTGTAACTCGCAACTCAGATTTACAGACTCTGAAACTGACAGTCAACTCCTTGACTAAATCCCCCTAGATTTTACAGACCTAGAACTGTTCAGAAATGATTTTACAACACAATTTAAATAAAACAACAGAATGTAAGACAATAATATAAACCCTAATTTTTAAAATAAAATTAAAATAAAGGAGTTTATATTAAAGGGATCATCCCCTTTAAACAAATCCAAACCCCCTTTTTATCTTGGCCGGCCCATTTGTTTTCATTCTTGCCCGATCCTCTTTCTCTCTTAAGACAATGGCGGCTCTGACAAAAGAAACTAGGGTTTCTTCAAATCCCTGAATCGTGATGCTTTAATTGATGAAATATGATACTCTGATTCTCGTGTCTTTTGGCTTCAATCTCTGGTGGCTTGTATCATCGGTTGATTGGGAATTCTGATGGCTAGGGTTTCTGATCGAAATCGATTGTGAGTAATTTTTTAATTCTCTGTCTGCTCTGTGAATTTCGTTGTGTTGGATTTCAATTTTTTTTTGCCGATGATGAAACAGGTGTATATATAGGGATTTAAAAACCCTAAAAAAAATCTGATTTCACCGCAAATGCCTTGATCTGATTGGGGTTTCCCCTTTTGTCTGTCTTCGATTTGAATTGTTGCTTCCCGACTTTGAAATATACTCTGATTGCTAAAACGTCTCTGTAAAAAATTGGAAACAAAATAAATGATTTCCATTGTTGATTAATTCGGTTTTAAAAAATAATTTTGAAAAGAAAAAAAAAAACTTCCCTTTTTTTTGCTATCCCTTGATTTTCCTCTGATTTCACCTTTAAGACTTGCTCGATTTTGATTGTGGAATATTCGATTTTAATTCTAAAAAATTGTCCAGATTTAAACCGAATTCAAAAAACTTCTTGTTTTTGCTCTAATGTTTTTCTGCAGTCTCGAAGATTTAATCCTGATTTGATGCTGACTCGTCTTGATTAAAACCTTCCTTATTTCTGTGAAACCGATTTCAGGGATTTTCAAGTTACACAAAAAAATTCCCTTTTTGACACACTCCTTAAAAAAAACAGAAAGATCAATTTACAGACTTTCCTGATTTTTCATTCACACACACTCATCTCGAATTGATTGTGCAGATTTGCAGCTTGTATACCATGATTGATCACCTGAAAATATGCACATATATATTTTTGCCTTGCTTTATTTTCTGTTTGTATCCATGATATATGCACAATTAATTGTACATGCACAACCTCTGATTATGCTGCTGGACCACACATCAATGTCTTGACCATTTGCATGCTGAACCCATGCTTACTTGATATTGCCGAACCATTTTAACATGTACACTTGAGTTTGAGCCTTCACTATTTTGTTCCACTGCTACTTTGATGATACTGTAATTTGAGTGCATTCCTGAACCTGTAATGCTCTCACCTAGCTTGTTGCATTAGCATCTGGACTTACCATGGCTGTTGCAATTTTTAAATTGTCTCGACATAACATGTGCACATATACAGTCTTGAACTCATGCATTCTAGTTTGAGTATGTCCATTTGCACATCTATATTGCTGTGTGAACCTGAAGCTTTACTTGTATACTTGACTTGAAAATGCTTGTGTTCATGCTATGTCACTTGTCCACCTTTGTTTGCTGAAATGATGAATCTGAAATGTAACATGAAACTTGAGTTGCTTGCGTGCTTGGCTCCACTTGATTTGGTTCATGCTCTCGACCATGTTTAGTCTTGTGCCTGACTTTGTACTTGAACCATCATTTTGCATTTGGTCTTTTGATCTTGTACTTGCACTTGTTACAGTCTGTTTGCACTTGTGTTGATCTGTTCTGATCTGCCACCTTATTTGAGCACACCACATTGCCATGATCACCATGTTGTGTTTTGATCTGTTTGCTGAAGCACTGCCTTGTTTTTGCTGAAACTTGAATTCTTGCATTTGCACCATTTGCGCATCCATATACTTTATTGTGCCTCTTGCTTGTTCATATGCTTGAACCAGTTTTGAATTTTTGAGCAGTTTTGATTACTTTTGACAGTTCACTTTTGCTGTTTGTCATGTATTTTCTTTCATGTATACATATATGTATATATGCACGTATGAGTGTGTATACATGTGTGTATATATGTGTGACTGCCCGAATGAAACTTTATCAGCAAACCGCTACATTGTGTTGAGGCTGTTCAGAATCAACTGGTTCTGATCAGCAAACCAGTGTAGTGTGTTGAGGCTGATCAATGGGTACTAGAAATATATATATATATATATATATATATATATATATCAGATCAAGTCATGAAAAAGGATGAGGAACACACCAGAAAGCTGAGGCAAATGGAATTTTAAAAATAAAATTCAAATCTGCATGTATTCAATTTTTATTTCTATTGTAGTGTACTGTGTGTGTGTTTCTGTATATGACAGGTATGAAGACTGGACTGAATGCAGAAAGCTGTGAAGACAAAAGACAGAAGACAGTGAAAATGAGAAGAGTGTCAGTGTGTCTGTGTAAATAAAATTGTATATATGAAATGCAAACTGAGTGAATGTATGAGTGTTATAGTGAGGAGCTAATGTATATGAAAGAGTGATTGTACTGATGTCTGTAATAAACAAGTTTGATTGAAATAAAATATCATTTTATTGTTGTCAAACAAACTTGTCTATTATATTCTGTTTATATACAAGTACAATATACAGTGAATGTTTAAATAGTGGAGTTATACAAAGTTGTACTTGTTTGAATATTGAAATAAAATATTCTATTTAAACAAAATACTGTGTTAATATTTGAATTTCTGTACAGTCGTATTTTATTTAAATATAAATATAAATATTATATTCATTGCTGTGATGTATATATATAACAGTACAGTACCAAACACATTTATAATAAAAATATATTTGGTTGTTATCATCAAACAAAAATCATATAATTGTGTATACAACACCGTTATATACAACAATCTCCCCCTTTTGATGATGACAAACAAATAAAAGATTTTGAGTATAATAAATGTGTTTGTTCGTGGATATTTGAACTCCCCCTATTTAAATGCTCCCCCTACAACAGAAACTCCCCCTATAACTATGCATGAGTGAAATGTATGAATAGTTAAATTTTCAAAATTAAAAATATTTATAAAATATTCACTCATAAATCAAAATCTAATCCATTCTCCCCCTTTTGTTATCATCAAAAGGATACAGAATTTAAAATATAGATGAAAAAAGATGACTAACAAATACTATATCAGCTTAAGAGGAAGAACAGTCATCATAAAATTCAATCAGTCAAACAAAAATCATAATATTCTAAGAACAG
Source organism: Allium sativum (assembly GCA_030737875.1). Classification (NCBI taxonomy): domain Eukaryota; kingdom Viridiplantae; phylum Streptophyta; class Magnoliopsida; order Asparagales; family Amaryllidaceae; genus Allium; species Allium sativum. The sequence continues at coordinate 664,775,768 of CM060919.1, forward strand.
GTAGTATATTTCACATTGTAGAAAATGACGGATATACGATGAATTTTATAAAAAAATGAGGAGAGTTATAAAAAATATGAATATTTCCCAATTATTTTCAAAAGAATTTTATAAGATTAAAGCACCAAAAACGGTGATGGGTTTGGATTATAATTAAAAATTCAATTTAAGTGAGAAAATCGAATAATCTCAAATCTCAATATCTATTAATCAACAAATCATAATACGTCATAATATTTTCAACACATTTCACAGATTAGAGAGATGGATTGATAGGTTGATTTTTACACACCAAGGAGAATTTCAATTTTATTTCAGTTTTTAGCGCACATTTTTTTTATTTATTTATTTAAGAGCACACTGACCACGCATAACCAGAGCTTGGATTTTTAAATGAGGTCAGTCGCAGCTTAAATTATAAGTTGTCTCTTAACCATGCATGACCAGAGCTTGGATTTTTAAATGAGGTTAGAGACACACTTATATATTTATTATATATATTTATCATTTCACCTTTTAAAAAGAAAACACTCCTTGGTATAAAACCAATATATGGATGATAGGAAATGTGGTAGGTACAGAAATGGACTGTGAAATAAATTTCTAAATTAATTATATTATGAGATATGACCAACTGTACCTGGATTATTGAAAATTTTCAATTATCACTAATTCTGAATAATAATATAATCACAATTCCATCACAAATATTTTCACTGTTTATTTAAAATGATTTTAAGAAAAATTAAACTCTCCACATTTATATAAAATCATAACGGATGGCAGAAGGATGATAAGTAATGAAGATGGCCGTGAAATAATTGCCAGTTCAAAGATATTATAATAAATATTCAACCATCATGAAAATCTAAATAAAATTCTCCTCTTGTTGTGAAATACACTGTAGTCACAATTCATCACAATTTCTAAATCTGATTATAATTTTGATGAATTATAAATACAGTTTAATTTGGATATTGATTTCAATTTCTGAAAGAATAATCAATAAATAATTTTAAAATTGAAAATCAATTACAAGAAGAAATGTGAGAAAGCTATACAGGATAAGAGAAAAAAAATCAGTATTTCTGATACCAATTGTTCTCTCTTCTCGAGGATTTAAAATTGACAATTGAGACGAACAAGGATATCAAAGAGTTTCAAACACAGAGCCCATGCAGACAAGATTTACAAATTTGGCAAGCAACAGACAAATCAAAACAGGCAGTTATTTAAAAACAGTATCAGAGCAGCACAAAAATAGTTTCAAAAGAACAAACTTGTCAGAATGATGGTCACATAAGATGGTTCATGATCCAAGATTAAAAATATCATTTATTTTAAATCATTTGATGAACATGAAATACTCTAGATTCAATGAATCAATCACACCAAATTATTAATGTCAGATTTAAGATATGTGTGTGATTCAATAAATCAATAATTTCAAATGATTTTAAACAAATAAATATTTAAATCAATTAATCATGAAATATCAATGATTTTCAAAGACCATTTTCAAAAAGAACTTTTCAAGAATTAAAAAAATATTTCTTACCAGCCCAATAGAAATATCAGATCATTTACATCAAATTTGAGAGGTATTCATGATACCAGAAGTTTAAAATAATTTATTTGAAATCACTTGAATCAATGTTAGGTTTGAGATATAATGAATCAGTCACACAAGGTTGATTATTTCAAATTTTAAGAGGTGTGTGATATTCAAAATATCTAGAATTTCAGATGATTTCAAACAAACATATTTCAATATAATGATCATGAATAAAGATGAATTCTAAGATGTATCACTGATACAAGCCAATCTGGAAATCAATGAAATTATCACAACTGATAAATAACAGGGTGTTGTAATGAGTATAATATTTTGAGCTTTTCTAAAATGAATTAGAATAAACTCAGAACAGCAAAGATGTGTGACATTTCATTAGATATTCAGATCTTCAAAAAAATTTAGAATTCAAATTAACAATGTTCAAGATATGACAAGAATACATCAACACTGTTATGAATTCAGAAATAAAAAAAAATCTCAAAAAACAATTGCAGATATTTACAAAATTAAATTCAGGAAATAGAAATGATTAACACACGATGATTTTATACAAATAAAGCATATTTCCAAGAAGGTCATGAATTCTGCAACTGGAAGTTTAAGAAGTACAGACAAAGAAGAATATGACAGTGTCAAATCAAAAACAAAAACAGAAGGAGATAGAGGAAAAAACAGACAATAAAAACAAAGAGAATATACAAAGGTGAGTTTAGAGATCATACCAGAATCCAATGTAAAGCAGAATCTCTAACTCATCAGATGTGGCTAAGGTACTGTGAATTATTCTGTGATATGTAGCAGTTTTGAATCCAGTTTTTTTTTTTTTTTAGCTATGCAGTTCCTCAGCCTCCTTTGGTACCTAACTGTTAAGAGAATTGAGTGGTCTAACGAAAGTAGTAAAACCACTCACAGTTTTATTCATACGTTTTGGTACCCAGACTTGCTTATACATCAAACTATTAGAATTAACTTTTGTACCCTTAGGAACCCAAATCGATTTGAATTTAACAAAACCCGTTTTATTTTCATTTGAGATCCAAGAAGGTATAAATGGTTTGTTATAAAACAAATCCTCATTTCGATTGTGATTTACAAATCCTTTGAAGTTTTCAGAGTTAAAATTTTCAAAACAAACATTTCTAAAGTGATTTGAGGGATTTTTAAAGTCACAAGAATTTTGATTTCTAAAAACATCATTTTTCCCGAATCCAAGTCCAGATTTATTTCCACGATAAACTTAGTTTTGTAACAGCATATTCAACGATTTTTCCCCATTAGAAAATTTATCCAATGTTGATTCTAATCGTTGAATTTTGGATTTCAGATCGCTATTTTCTTTTAATAAATTTGAGCAATTATTTATAGCGATCATCTGTTCAGCATTGGTCTGTTTCAAAACCAAATTCTCATTTTCTAACGATCTAATTTTGGCTTGGGATTCGGAAATTTCAAGTTCAAATTGTTTTTGCTTTTCCGACTCAAACTTCTTGGATTTTTCAATCTCATTTTCAAGTTCTTTCAAAATCAAACCACTTTTCTCCAAATTTTCATTTTCAGCAATTTCAAATTTGGAATATATATCAGTCTTAAAAAATTCAAATTCCTTTTGTAGAAGATTGTTCAAATTTGATAACTCAATCTTGTTTTCTTTTAGGATCAGAATTTCCTTTTCAAACTTTTGAATATTTTTATTGAGATGAACAAGATTGGTTTTCAATTTTAAACAATTTTTGCAATTAGAATTTGAAGAATTCTTAACGTTTTTGAGTTTTGATTCCAAAACATTATTCTTGCAGATCAACTCAAGCTTCTCAGATTTCAGAAGTTTATTTTTGGATTTTAACTTCTCAACAGATTCAGTTAAATCATTTAAACGGTGAATCAAAGAAATATTTCCTGTTGAGTCTCCATCTGGATTTCCATCTGTACAACCTGTCAAGCACAAATCTGAAACCGAGTTATCTTTCTAGGATTTTGAGCATTTGTCAATTTTTCCATATAGCGCGTTGAGAGTCTGCCAGATTTCCTGCGCAGTCAAACAATGAGAAATAAGGCTATATTGAATATCATCAATATACGAATATAAAATATGAGTAGCATGTAAATTAAATTCAATATCAACCCTACTTACAATATCATACCCATTTTTAATACTATTCCAACATTTCATATCAACAGATTTTAAATAAGATTTCATTTCTGATTTCCAATTTAAAAAATCTGTACCATTGAAAATAGATGGAATATGACTGGACTGACTCTCTATGGACTGACAACTAGGATTCACCATTTCTCTAGAGTTAAAGAAAACCTTGCTCTGATACCACTGATGGATCTAGAATAACCCTAGAGGGGGGGGGGGTGAATAGGGTTTTTCACAGTTTTTAAATAAAATTGAAAAACAGACAGGATATTAAATTAATAGACAAATCACAGAATATAGCAGAAACAGAAATGCAGAAAATAAATCACACACAGATATACCCAGCTTCGGCAAAACCCTGCCTACTGCTGCATTTCTAAGGTTTCTACTAGGTGATAGAACAGATCCCGCATACAAGACCATGTACACTCGCAAACCCTGCTCCTATTCTAACCCTACGCTCAAATCCCTAGACTGATCTAAACCCCTAGATCAGATTTCCCGAATTACAAACCCTGTAACTCGTAACTCAGATTTACAGACTCTGAAACTGACAGTCAACTCCTTGACTAAATCCCCCTAGATTTTACAGACCTAGAACTGTTCAGAAATGATTTTACAACACAATTTAAATAAAACAACAGAATGTAAGACAATAATATAAACCCTAATTTTTAAAATAAAATTAAAATAAAGGAGTTTATATTAAAGGGATCATCCCCTTTAAACAAATCCAAACCCCCTTTTTATCTTGGCCGGCCCATTTGTTTTCATTCTTGCCCGATCCTCTTTCTCTCTTAAGACAATGGCGGCTCTGACAAAAGAAACTAGGGTTTCTTCAAATCCCTGAATCGTGATGCTTTAATTGATGAAATATGATACTCTGATTCTCGTGTCTTTTGGCTTCAATCTCTGGTGGCTTGTATCATCGGTTGATTGGGAATTCTGATGGCTAGGGTTTCTGATCGAAATCGATTGTGAGTAATTTTTTAATTCTCTGTCTGCTCTGTGAATTTCGTTGTGTTGGATTTCAATTTTTTTTGCCGATGATGAAACAGGTGTATATATAGGGATTTAAAAACCCTAAAAAAAAATCTGATTTCACCGCAAATGCCTTGATCTGATTGGGGTTTCCCCTTTTGTCTGTCTTCGATTTGAATTGTTGCTTCCCGACTTTGAAATATACTCTGATTGCTAAAACGTCTCTGTAAAAAATTGGAAACAAAATAAATGATTTCCATTGTTGATTAATTCGGTTTTAAAAAATAATTTTGAAAAGAAAAAAAAAAAAAACTTCCCTTTTTTTTGCTATCCCTTGATTTTCCTCTGATTTCACCTTTAAGACTTGCTCGATTTTGATTGTGGAATCTTCGATTTTAATTCTAAAAAATTGTCCAGATTTAAACCGAATTCAAAAAACTTCTTGTTTTTGCTCCAATGTTTTTCTGCAGTCTCGAAGATTTAATCCTGATTTGATGCTGACTCGTCTTGATTAAAACCTTCCTTATTTCTGTGAAACCGATTTCAGGGATTTTCAAGTTACACAAAAAAATTCCCTTTTTGACACACTCCTTAAAAAAAACAGAAAGATCAATTTACAGACTTTCCTGATTTTTCATTCACACACACTCATCTCGAATTGATTGTGCAGATTTGCAGCTTGTATACCATGATTGATCACCTGAAAATATGCACATATATATTTTTGCCTTGCTTTATTTTCTGTTTGTATCCATGATATGTGCACAATTAATTGTACATGCACAACCTCTGATTATGCTGCTGGACCACACATCAATGTCTTGACCATTTGCATGCTGAACCCATGCTTACTTGATATTGCCGAACCATTTTAACATGTACACTTGAGTTTGAGCCTTCACTGTTTTGTTCCACTGCTACTTTGATGATACTGTAATTTGAGTGCATTCCTGAACCTGTAATGCTCTCACCTGGCTTGTTGCATTAGCATCTGGACTTACCATGGCTGTTGCAATTTTTAAATTGTCTCGACATAACATGTGCACATATACAGTCTTGAACTCATGCATTCTAGTTTGAGTATGTCCATTTGCACATCTATATTGCTGTGTGAACCTGAAGCTTTACTTGTATACTTGACTTGAAAATGCTTGTGTTCATGCTATGTCACTTGTCCACCTTTGTTTGCTGAAATGATGAATCTGAAATGTAACATGAAACTTGAGTTGCTTGCGTGCTTGGCTCCACTTGATTTGGTTCATGCTCTCGACCATGTTTAGTCTTGTGCCTGACTTTGTACTTGAACCATCATTTTGCATTTGGTCTTTTGATCTTGTACTTGCACTTGTTACAGTCTGTTTGCACTTGTGTTGATCTGTTCTGATCTGCCACCTTATTTGAGCACACCACATTGCCATGATCACCATGTTGTGTTTTGATCTGTTTGCTGAAGCACTGCCTTGTTTTTGCTGAAACTTGAATTCTTGCATTTGCACCATTTGCGCATCCATATACTTTATTGTGCCTCTTGCTTGTTCATATGCTTGAACCAGTTTTGAATTTTTGAGCAGTTTTGATTACTTTTGACAGTTCACTTTTGCTGTTTGTCATGTATTTTCTTTCATGTATACATATATGTATATATGCACGTATGAGTGTGTATACATGTGTGTATATATGTGTGACTGCCCGAATGAAACTTTATCAGCAAACTGCTACATTGTGTTGAGGCTGTTCAGAATCAACTGGTTCTGATCAGCAAACCAGTGTAGTGTGTTGAGGCTGATCAATGGGTACTAGAAATATATATATATATATATATATATATATATATATCAGATCAAGTCATGAAAAAGGATGAGGAACACACCAGAAAGCTGAGGCAAATGGAATTTTAAAAATAAAATTCAAATCTGCATGTATTCAATTTTTATTTCTATTGTAGTGTACTGTGTGTGTGTTTCTGTATATGACAGGTATGAAGACTGGACTGAATGCAGAAAGCTGTGAAGACAAAAGACAGAAGACAGTGAAAATGAGAAGAGTGTCAGTGTGTCTGTGTAAATAAAATTGTATATATGAAATGCAAACTGAGTGAATGTATGAGTGTTATAGTGAGGAGCTAATGTATATGAAAGAGTGATTGTACTGATGTCTGTAATAAACAAGTTTGATTGAAATAAAATATCATTTTATTGTTGTCAAACAAACTTGTCTATTATATTCTGTTTATATACAAGTACAATATACAGTGAATGTTTAAATAGTGGAGTTATACAAAGTTGTACTTGTTTGAATATTGAAATAAAATATTCTATTTAAACAAAATACTGTGTTAATATTTGAATTTCTGTACAGTCGTATTTTATTTAAATATAAATATAAATATTATATTCATTGCTGTGATGTATATATATATAACAGTACAGTACCAAACACATTTATAATAAAAATATATTTGGTTGTTATCATCAAACAAAAATCATATAATTGTGTATACAACACCGTTATATACAACAATACCTAATTCTAAATTCTGTTTCCGTAGGGATTAATCTGTTTTTGCTTCTGTCTGTTTCTGATCGGGTAGTAAAGGCCCATTATTAGCATTCTATTTCTGTTAAATTATTCTGTACCCGTTCCTGTTTCAGTTTAGACATTAGGGTGACACCTAATTCTGTTATACTAGTATTAGTGCAGAGAAGTGTAAAGCAATAGTTTATGTCATTCTGTTCTTCTGTTATATCTTCTACACCTATTACAGTTATCTCTCATCCAGTTTTATGTTCATGTTATATTATTATTATCTGTTTATATGCTGAAAGTCACTGGACTTGCCAGACTTTTTGTTTGACCCTTGTTGTTTCGCCTCCTTTCTTCCGTTTCCCCCCAGGTTATCCAAGGAGGGAATACTTTAGCTTGATCCGGATTTCTCTTTGCTTGAAGTGCTTAAAGTATGGCTTGGCTCTGTATAGCTTACGTTCTATGGGGATTATGATTTTAAACCATGCATTTTGAAGGCTTTTGTACAAGACTGATATTTTGTACTTGAATTCTGAGATTTGAAAGGGTGTAACCATATTGATTTCTGTTTCCGCTGTAATAAAGTTAAAAAAATTCAAGTACTGTTTTATCTGTCTTGTAAGTTTCTGTTCTGTTTACTAAAATGCTCCACCAAAGTTAAGGCATTCCCTTTGTGAGTGACCTTAACGGAGGTGGGGTGTTACACTTGGTATCAGAGCTGAAGGTTACCAGATTTTATAAAAAGTTTTGAAAACTATTTTCAAAAAGGTTTTGAAAGGAAGTATTTTCAAAAATAAAGCTTATTTTGAAAAACATAATCCCCAAGAGCCATATATCTTTCTTTCAGTCCTTTTTGTATTGAACCTTTCCTTTTTCGTTTCAGCATGTCTGAAGCATCTGAGATACCAGAGGGTGTTCATGTACCCGATTGGTTTCGTCAATATCTTGAGGATAGGACCGCCGCTGCAGGTCCAGCAAATGATCCCCCTCCCCCACCCCCTCCTCGTGCAATTGCTTTCTCAAAGATCTGTAGAGATTTTAGGGCCATGGGTGGGAAGGATTTCAAAGGAACTGAATCATTCGTAGAAGCGAGGAATTGGCTCAAAGAAACTGAGGATCTATTCGTTATCTTCGAGGTGGACGATAGGCAGAAGGTACAGTTGGCGGTATGGCTGCTCAAAGACGAAGCTTCCTACTGGTGGGAAGTCACTAACGCCGAGAGGCTGGTTGAGACATGGATGGATTTCAGAACAAGGTTTGAGACAAAATTTCTCTCGCAAGCTGAACGGAGTTTACAACTGGAAAAGTTCTTATCTCTTAAGCAAGGAAGTATGACGGTCAAGGAATACGTCAACCAGTTCAACCAACTAGCTAGGTTAGGATTGGATTTAGTCAACACTCAGCATAAAAAGGCTCTCCGCTTTGTTAAAGGATTGAACGAGCCACTGCACAGCCTAGCCATGACCCATGTACCCATGGGAGCAACTTACGAGAAATTGGTGGATATGGCACTACTGCACGAGGAAGACAAGGGCCTGAAAGAGACAAAGAAGGAGGAACCACAGAATAAGAAAGTAGGGCCCAAAAAGGAAACACAAAGGAAGGATGAGAAGTCTGAAGATAAGAAGGGGGAAAAAGTGCTTTACTTGTGGAAGCTCGACTCATCTGAACAAGGATTGCAGAAAAAGGAAGGGCGCTTGTTTCAACTGTGGGGAGATGGGACACTTCACTAGGGACTGCCCGAAGAAACGAGGACAAGGAAGGCGGGCGAACACTCTTGAGGCTAGTGGCTAGGATAGAAATAGGAAAATTTCTATAGTAGGTTTAATTTCTTTATCTGATTATGGAGTTAAGACTTTTTCTGATTCTGGTATTTGATTTTGTAATCGATACTCTGCACTTTATGTAACGACCCGGATTTTTCGAATAATATTTTAAATATTTAGTATCATTTAAATATTGAATTAACCATATAAAAGAATTTTTATAGTGAAGTATCGATCAAATTATTGAAATACGAGAATTTATAATTTAATTCAAAAGTAAAATTTAATCGAAACAGTTCAAATGATCAATATATATATACTATTTAAATATGAACGATGACAATAGAAATTCATTGTTGGAGAATTTATTTGTTTTGAATTTAAAATGATTTAATATGGCTATTTTAAATATACGTTCAAAGTAAATTGTATAATCTATTTCGTTGAATTCAAAATAGCGTTATAACCTTATAACGTCGGTCATTGGGTTGGAAGAAAAAAGCGGTTCAGAGTTTTGAGTTAAGGGACACGAGATATTATGTTTTTTTAATTAAAAACGAAATTTATATCAAATCAAATTAGCAGACCTATCATTTTAAAAGCCACCCTATATTCATATAAGCCGACCTCTTCTTCTCAGCGCAGACCTAAACCATTTACATCGCACATGTTATTTTCTTCTCGAGCAGAAAACTTTGTTCCCAAGCTTCAACACAGGGAAACATAAATTTAATGGCCGACCTTTTGCTCCCTACCTCGAGCAGCAATACTTGTTCCCACTTTGTATATTTAAAGCCGCTACCTCTCTCTTCTATTACTCACTTTCCTCAGCCATTCCACGAAATAAAATTCCCCAAACAAAACCAGAAATTGAAAACCCCGAATCGCGATTGATGCCAGTAGTCCACCAGAGCTTGAAATCATATCGCGATAAACCCTGGGCTTTTCTGAAGCTCGACAGCGAGACTGAGGTGAAACTGTGGGATCGCGATGGTATTAGAGGGGGTCATGAGGCGCTGCACATGGGGAAATGGGTTGTTGATCGATTTGTTGCCTCGATAAGGGGTTCTGACCTAGATGACGGGTTCGACAGAGGGTTCGAAGGCGAGTAGGAGGTGCGATAAATTTCTGTTAAGGCTGATGTCGGTTCTGGTGGCGGTTCACTGGGATTCAAGGAGGTGATTGATGTTGTAAAGCATCGGATGAATTATCAAAGAAGGATAAGACAATTTTGCGTTAATAGAAGTCTATGATTCTTGAAGGGTTTCACAGTTGATCGACATCAGTAAGGTATTAGTTTTTCCAAGATTTAAATTACATAGAAAAGTATTTATTTATTTTAGAAGTTAATTTAAAATTTATAAGGTGTTTAATTGATAATTAAAAATTAATTCATCATTAGGTTCAAAAACCATTTATTCGAAATAATTCGAGATGACTGGTAGCTAAGACGATATGGGAATTTATTGGATATTCGACAACTGCAATTTAGGTGAGTAAATCTCACTCACCTTTAGAATTATTTTTATTCCATTAAAAATAATTGTCTGTTGCTTGTGTGAATATTTTCTGGTTATTTTATATATATTAGTTATTTAGGCTATTATATATATATATTGGGTTGATTGATTGGTTGAATTCCCGCAGTCTCATTAGCGGATGCCCGCAGTTTCATAGCGGATGATTACCCTATACGCCCCACGCTATGATTAGTGGATGACCTTCTATACCGCGATATTCTGCCACGAAGCAGAATGGGTATTATTTATGTGCTAACATCTGTGGATGCAGGAAAACAGGTTGGAGGAATCCAACAGGATTCCTCAAAAATATATTATCTGTTTGTTTGTTGTTTGCTGATTTCATATATTCATATATGATGTGTTAAAAATCAAATGATTGAAAATTGGGTGATTTGATTGTTTAAATATCACTGGGCTAAGTGTTAATTTATTTAAAATATCATGGAAGGATATTTGAGATTTAAAAGGGGAAATTCTATTTTTAAATAGAATTTGAATTTGTAATGAAATAAAATATAAACTTGTTTTGAAAAATAAAACAAGTAGTTTCTTTATAAACGAAGTTTATAAATAATTCTTTTATAACGAAGTTATAAATGAAGTGAAAAGAATTATCATTTGATAATTCAGTAATAGAAATACCAGTGTGAAATTGGGATTTGAAATGAAACTTCAAAATAGGATGTGAAATGAAATTTTTAAATATATAACTCAAATGAAATTTGAGTATAACAATTGAATAGTAGAATTAGAAAAGGAGTTTAAATATTTGAATTTTAAAAGGAGATTGAATATTTGAAATTCAAATAGAAGTTCAAATAGAATTTGAATAGGCAAAATTAGAATGAAGAATAGAATTTGAATTCAAGGAATTAAAATAAAATTTGAATTCAAAGGAATTCGAATAAAGAAATTCAAATAGAGATTTGAAATATAGAATTTCAAAGAAGAATTGAATAGATTTGAAATATAGAATTTCAAAGAAGAATTGAATAGAATTTGAAATATAGTATTTCAAAGAAGAAATTCAAATGTGAAATTTGAATAGAGATTGAATGGAATTCAAACATGAAAATTGAATAGAGATTTGAATAGAAATTCAAGTATTGAATTTGAACATGGAATTGAATATAGAAATTCAAATAGAGATTTGAATGTAGAATTTCAAAATAGAATTTGAAATAAACTTTGAAAATAGGATTTCAAAGTAGAATTGGAAATAGAATTTCAAGTAGGATTTCAAATATAGAAAATCCAAATGGTTTTGAAATGGAATTTGAATTCAAGGGAATTCAAATGAATTTGAGTGAAGAAATTCAAATGGTGTTAAAATTTGAGTTTGAATATTAGAATTCAAATGGTGTAAAAAAATGAATTTGAATATTAGAATTCAAATGGAGATGGAAAAATGAAATTTGAATATAGGAGATTCAAATTGAATTCAAATAGAATTTAAACTATGGAATTTGAATATTGAATTCAAATGGAATTTTAAACTATGGGATTTAACTATATAATTCAAACGGAATTTGAAATATGGAATTTGAATATAGGACTCAATAGAAGTGGAACTTGAATTAGAATATAGAATTCAAATAAAAGTGAAAATGGAGTTTGAGTGGAGTTGAATTCATTTTAAACGAAGTTTAACGTTTATATATAATAAATATAATTTAAAACGAACTCGCCGCAGCGCTGCAGTTCGTAAATTGGCGATTCGAACTTCAATTGAGTATACAGAACGCAATTGAAGTCGGAATTCTTCGAAACAAGAAACGTCAGGACCGATTTGATAATAGTTTTCTAATGAAGGAGAAAAATCTGGATTTCGTCGTATAGATTTTGAGTTATGTCAAAATCAAATTTTCAGAAAAGCAGCGCCAGAATCGTTTTAAAACCATAACGGTTTATTTAATTTTATAAAAGGATTTTAAGCAAATAAAATTCGAATTTCTATTTAGAAAATTTCAGATTCTGAGATGTAATTATATGTGAACTCAAGTGAAGTAAGGAAATTGATTTTTGAAACGGAAATCAGATTTTTGATTATTGAATAGAATTAACTAATTCGAATAGAAATTAGTAAAGGAGATGTTGAATTAACATTGGGCCTTAAATAAGTGAATTCGATATGAGAATTTATATTCGAAATAGAAAAGAGAACTAGAATTGAAATCGAAGTTCAATTTAGTTATGAACGAGTTAAATATTTTGTTTGAACATGTTATGTTCAACAAAGAAGTGAGAGAGGCAAAATGACTAATTAAAGAATAAATGGGCGAAACTGAATTCAAACGATTAGACGGTATTGAATTGAATTGAAAACAGGTGAACAGGTGTTAAACAGATATGGGATGGAGTATGTGAAGATTTTTATTTATGTGCCCGACAAAAAGGTACACGTTTAATTCATATATGAGATTTTATGCGCCGTATCGGCAAGCCGCTTGGCTTTTCCTTTTTCTTTTGATTGGGGAAGATACCGGGATGCTATTTGAAATTTCCCGATGCTCCCGATACAGGGGAGGTTATGGCGAATTTTTCCGGGAATTTAAGGAGTTAGAATATTTTTAAGAAATTTGACAATTAGAAATCTATATATCGATATATATAGAATTCGATAAGGAAACGAAATCAAATATAGCGGAAAGGGCCGAAATGATTATTGAAATATTTGGTTAACAAATATTGATAGGGAAATAGAGAAGTGGTTTAATTAATGAATATTAATTAAAGAGCCCAGTGATTTGTTTGATATGTTGATTGAACACTTGTTTTTATTCGATAGTTAAATCACAGACTATCGAAGTTTTGACCATCGTTGTCAATTTGGAGAGACCGGTTGGATTATTATCCGAAGAACCACTCCGTATCGGCATAAGCGTTGCGAACCAAGTATGCTGAATATATTGAAGACGGAGTAAAGTGCAAGGGCTTTTCTATTTATAGAAATAGTGCCTTCGGTTTCGTTCAATCCCAGAACGAACGTAAATGGACGAATGTCTGACAGAGTATTTCCAATGATCAAATGGGTTGGTCTGTATGAATGTATATGGTTGCAACGGATTTATTCCCTTAGCATAACATCCAGAATATTTGTGCAAACTCAACTAGTGATTAACGGATCTGACAATGTGGCATTCAAAGTGATTGTGCTATCAATGAATGGTAAGTATTCGTAGCCTCAGGCCTCAACAACCGGGAAAGGACAAAAATCGGGCAGGCAGCATGGCTATGTGGGTCGCACCCATTAGGGTGTATAATCACCTATCTAGAGAAATTCCTTTTGTTTCTAAATCTATCGATTCTGCCCATCCGGGAAACGGTGGTTTGAGTCCAACCGTTGGTGATATACATTCGATACACTCAAGCGAAATGAGTGGTCGGTCATGTGTGGGCCGGGTTGCAAGATGTTCTTGTTGAACCCAGTGTATTCGCCTCTAGAGATACATCATCGGAAGGTGGTCCCATACCTTGTCATGTTGGAAATCCAATCTCCAATAAGCACCATGCGGTTTTTGATTATATACTATATATGTGGAGCGTGAGATGCAAGCGTTCTACTATTTGGTTACTTACTTGATGTAGACATTATTATAATATCACTGGATTTTTGTATCAAAGTGTTTTGGGTTATAGTAAGGTAAAAACCGTCCATGTTTATGTGTGGGCTGGTCTTACTATTATCTTTCTTTTGAAAAGGATTTTTGAAAGTTAAACAAGTGGTTGGAGTTTACTCACACCAGTCCCATGACTGACCCAGAGTTTATTTTGTTTTGTTTTCCCTAAACTCTTGGGTGCCCAAATTTGTACGGGCAGTCAAGTAGTCGGGATTTCACAGATCTATTTGGAGGAGCTAGAAGCAGGAGGCTTCACCGGTTAGCTATAGGCTATCATATATTCCGCTGTGGACCTTGTTTATATCTGGAAACAGGTGTTCATAACTGTTCCAGAAATGACTGTTGTGCTCTGATGATGGTATGTATGTAAAATTACTGATTTGTATTTCAAAGGTTATGTTATATAATATACTTTATTCGTTCCGCTGTGAGTTTGTGATCTTCGTTTTTTCTTCTATTCTAATATTTCTTTCTTTCTATTTCTCATCCTCTAACTTCTTTCTAATAATGGTTCGTATTTCTGTGTTATTTGGGTTGGACGTGTAGTGTTATTAGTCAACTCAGATAGCACGGATTTGCGGGTCGTTTCACTTTATTACTAGTATTATTTCTGAATTCCGCTGTAGACTCAGACCCATAAGGATTATGGCTCATCTGTTTGAGATTGAGGTTTGAGGGATATCTGTGTTAGGCGTCAAATATGACGCATATATTCTGAGTTTTTGTGGGATATGATTTTATCATGCTTAGCTTCCGAAGAATCATTAGGGAACCTGATCTGTACCAGTAGTCTGTAAATATCTGAATACTTCTGATAAGATTTCCAGTTTTGACATTGTCTAAAGAGGGTAACCCTCTGGGTGTCAATCTGATGTTGATTTCGGTCTTCGGGGTTGACCCTTAGGGGAATTATTTTCTCAACCAATGTCTGATAGGAATCAAGTTTTTGTTTTATCTGTACTCGCTTCCATCATCCTATCGATCGAGTGTTCAACTTATAGATAGGAATCCTAATGGGTGTAAACATGTGTTTGAGACATGTTATGTTTGATGGTTGCAAGTGGATGCAAGTGGTTGCTAGTGGTTGCTTGTGGATGCATATACACACACTAGGCACTAGATCGGCTCGAAAACACTCTCATACTGCATATGGATGTGTGAGCATTTTAAATTTTTATGGATGCAAAATGGTTGAATCAGCACATGGATGTTGCATATGAGTGGATGGTTGTGCACTCATATAGAAATGATATGTATCAAATAGGAAAATTGCATACATATTGGACTCATGGCACTGACATAATTCGCATTAAGGAGGTCAACTGAATCAGTAGACCGCCTGATCTTTGCATTAGATAAGGAACATATACACACACTTTTGCAAATGTTCATACAGCACTAGAAATTTCTAAGGACAATGGATGCTTGTGGATGATGACTGAGTAGATGAGTGATTGGATGGTAGGACACATTCTTCTTAACTTGAAGATTTCGGGGACGAAATCCTTTAAGGAGGGGAGAATGTAACACCCCGTATTTTCTGTGAACTTAAGAATTACAAATCTTAGTATAATTAAAATAAAAAATCAGAATCAAGGGAAATGGGCTGTGCCATTGCGTTCGTCTCGGAAAAATACGCGAAATAGAGTCCGAAATTTCGTAAATCGGAGTCCATATGACCAAGTTATGGCCTTCCAAAGTTCAGAAAAAAATTAAACAGCACAGACCAGGTCGACTGGGGAGTCGACCCTAGAGTCGACCTGCCCGCAGGGGTCGACCCTAGAGTCGACCTGCCCCCAGGGGGTCGACCTGCCCCCAGGGGGTCGACCCTAGAGTCGACCTGGGGGTCGACCTGCCTCCCGAATCTGCTTTTCTGCCTGGGTGCGTTCTGATGTATCTGGTCTCGTTTTCTGTCTAGATTCGTCTGCCTAAACCTATTTAAACAGCCCCAAACCCAGCCTTCTCTGCACACAATTCTATTCTGCTTCTACTCTGCCTCTGTTCTAAATTAAAAATAAAAATGGCGTTGCTACTCTGCTGGAATCAAAACTAGAAGACAATCAACATCAACCTAAATTCAATTAGAGATTAGAGCTTCTGCAACGGTTCTACAACAACTAGAGTTCTTTCTTTAATCCAATTAAGGCAAGTACAGTTATTTTCCGCTATAAACATTAATTCTGATTTTGACATGAATTGTGAATCTGAATCTGAGATTATATCTGTTCTGTTCTGATTTGATTTATCTTATTCTGTACCTCTTTCCTCTGTCTGTTCTATAGCCAGGCTACTACGAGCCTGAGCCAATCTCATAAGAGATTAACATGCGCTAAAATGTTTGGGACAGTAAAATGAATGATGCATAAATTGGGCATGACCAATAGGTGACTAATTTGAGGAAAGAACATGGACTGTAGCTAGAACATGAATCTGAGACATATGATTGGACATGTTATATTTATAACATAAAAAGGTATTGAACATATGATTTGTGGACATGACATAAAAAGGTATATAATTGAACATAAATATAGACTGTATTGAACACATGATTTAGGATAAAGAGAATATGGCCTAGGTATAAAGATTTACATGAAAGTAGGATATCTATTAATGTGAATAAACACCTAAGTAAGGGACCTTTGGAATATATGACATGCATAGTAATCTATGGCTATATTTGGTATAAATTATATGGATCTTCTGTACTATGCAAGTTTAATAAAAATTTGGAACATATGATATATGGTAAATTTATGACCATAATCTGTGCTATGTAAATTTAATACAAACATAGGGTATATGATAATATTGTGAATCAAGACTATTATTTATGCACATGAACTTAGGCAAGGTTTATAATTAGGCAAGGTATGAAACTTTAAGAAATAAGTAAATTTGTTATATTTGCCTAATTTGCTAGTTGTGTTACATTGCCTAATCTGCTAGTTCTGTTATATTGCTTAATCTGCTAGTTCTGCTCTACTGCCTAGTCTGCTAGATTTGTTCATCTGCCAAATCTGTCATTTGCTAAGTCTGTTGAAAATACTAAATCTGCTAGTTTGCTTAATCTGCTAAGTCGCCTAACCTGAGAAATCTGTTATTTGCTATATCTGTTGAGTTGGTATAATTAGTCCGCTATTGACATAATCTGAATTGGCTATAGTTATGAATAATTGACATGTATATTAGGCGTGGGTATAAATGGTAAATCATTAATTAATTGGCCGCAAAGATAAACATGGCTAACTTGAGGTTAGAATGAGTTTGCGGCGTAATTCTGGCCGGAACCGCCCGGCATATTCCAGTGGTCGTAAACAATAGGTTCTAATGTGAGAAGTTAGTCATAACGTGCTTGAAACCCGAGGTTAGACTCAGTTTGCGACAGAAACCTGCCCGGAACCAACCGGCCTAACCAGTAGCCGCAAACTGTCTGTCTAATGTGAGAGGTTTGGGCATTAATATTTAATTAATGAAAATCTGAGATAATTATGATGTCTAAAACGTGTTGGGTAAGGTTAAACCAGTTGGACCAATGAATCTGATGAACCCATTTCGTGAATCCGTAGGCCCAATACAAAGTTAGATAATCTGGAACCAGTTAATCTGTAAGCCTGTTAATCCGAACATCTGATCCGTTAGTCTGAAAACCTGTTAACTTGATTGTCTGATCTGTGAACTAGTTAACCTAAATTTTGTATGTTTGAAACTTGTAGACAAGTTAAGCTGAAATTTGTTAGTCTGGGGACACAAGGTTAGGAGGGGAATTACTTGTGTCATCTGTTGTTTGGGACCCATATTAGTCAGTAACCCTTTCTGGTATCAAAACTTTGACCCAACAGTAAGTAGGGTCCGGGCACGCTTACTGAACTAATTATAAGCGGTTCATTCTGATAATGGCGAGGGGTGTTGATGGTGCGTTCCAATCGGGTCATGTGCGTGCATGGATCCCGGTCTGCCTCTGAGGATGTAAGACGCCGTGACATCTATAAATAGGTCTGTGCCAATTGGTTGTCACTTTAGGGAGTGATACACCCTACTGTGGGGCCGACACAGGATATTTATTTATTTATTAGGGAGTCGATCGCTTGGGGTAGGGTTTTAGGGTACACTTAGTTCTGTCTATTTCTGTTGGTACCGTCTGTTTCTGTTGGGTGGTAACACATGTCTGTTTCTGCGTGGTACCGTCTGTTCGGGTGGTAAAGGCCCATTACTAGTGTATACCTAATTCTAAATTCTGTTTCCGTAGGGATTAATCTGTTTTTGCTTCTGTCTGTTTCTGATCGGGTAGTAAAGGCCCATTATTAGCATTCTGTTTCTGTTAAATTATTCTGTACCCGTTCCTGTTTCAGTTTAGACATTAGGGTGACACCTAATTCTGTTATACTAGTATTAGTGCAGAGAAGTGTAAAGCAATAGTTTATGTCATTCTGTTCTTCTGTTATATCTGCTACACCTGTTACAGTTATCTCTCATCCAGTTTTATGTTCATGTCATATTATTATTATCTGTTCATATGCTGAAAGTCACTGGACTTGCCAGACTTTTTGTCTGACCCTTGTTGTTTCGCCTCCTTTCTTCCGTTTCCCCCCAGGTTATCCAAGGAGGGAATACTTTAGCTTGATCCGGATTTCTCTTTGCTTGAAGTGCTTAAAGTATGGCTTGGCTCTGTATAGCTTCCGTTCTATGGGGATTATGATTTTAAACCATGCATTTTGAAGGCTTTTGTACAAGACTGATATTTTGTACTTGAATTCTGAGATTTGAAAGGGTGTAACCATATTGATTTCTGTTTCCGCTGTAATAAAGTTAAAAAAATTCAAGTACTGTTTTATCTGTCTTGTAAGTTTCTGTTCTGTTTACTAAAATGCTCCACCAAAGTTAAGGCATTCCCTTTGTGAGTGACCTTAACGGAGGTGGGGTGTTACAAATGTGTAACAACCCGGAATTGTAGGGCCAATTTAAATTTTTTATTTTAGAAATTTTAATGAATTTAGAATATTTAGAATAATTTATTTTAAATAATAGCGACTAAAATTTATTTTAATCAAAGTTAAAATGAATAAATTTAATTTAATTATAAAAGGAGTTTGAAATAGCGCTGTAGTTTGAAATTTTTATTTTAAACTTTAACTGGATGTACAGCATTCATTTTAAATCGAATTTCAGTAAAACCAAAAATATTTAAATCTGTTTAATCATATCTTTCTAACGAACGTAATAAACTGAAATTTCACTTTATAAATAGAAAGTTATGTCCAGTTTAAAATTTAGAAGAATTTATATATATATTAATATAATATATAGCACTTAAAAATAGGCATTTTTCAAACGACCTCAGTTTTCGACGAAACCACTTTTGTTGGAACGGGAATGTCAAATTATTGCTAGGTTTCAATTTTCATAAGTTTTAGAATTAATATGTGAGCGTGGCAAATGAAAATGTGTTTTGATCATTTCAGTCAAATTTAATCGACTGAAAAATAGCCATTTTTCAAACGGTCTCGGAATTTGACGAAATTAGTTTTGTTAGAACCGTATCGTCATAACAAGGCCAAATTTATATTTTTTGGAATTTTTAAAGTTAGTAAGTGGCCCCGATAATTTAAAATGTGCATTTAAATTAAATAATTAAATGTTTTATATTTAAATTTAAAGAAAACAAGATGGAGATGACCAAACGGGCTGACGGTACCTAGCCCATTGTGTCCGGAACGGGGGCATTTGGCAAGGAGCAACATTCGTTGGGCTGAAATTGGAGTCGGTATGAGTAACGGGCTTTTAGTGAATTAATAAATTAAATAATATTATAAATATAAGATTAAACAAAACCCTAATCCTCACTACATACCCTAGCCGCCACATGATAAAACAATGGCCAGAAAACACCAAAAAGAAATCGATTCGTTCTTCTAATCAATGCAATGAAAATCGAAATCTCCAAAAGGAAATCGAAGAGGGAAGTGAGTCCGTCAATCTCAACGGTCATGATCAGTTTTAATGAAGGAACGAGGGCGAATTTGGAGCTGAAACCCGCACCGTTCACGAGCAAATTCCGATGAGGGGAGGTCTCGAGTTGTGGGCCATGCACGGCGCAAGGAGGAGGTGGTCTTGGCTTCCGCGTGGGGTTCGTGGATCGGGTTCACGGTGGACATAGGTGGAGCGACGGGCGGTTTGTTTTCTGCGATGATGGGTTCAGTTCAGTCCAAAAGAGAACGTTGAAGAGGGATTGATACTCCCTAATGATGTAATTAATATAATTAATTATATTTAATTTATAAGTTAACATATCAATGTTTAAAATTGAATAACTTTGTCATATCAGAACGGAAATAAACGTGACAAAATGCGTTGGGATCGTATCAGAGAGATCTACGCGATGGTATGAACCAGATCTGAAACAGAGCAAATCAGAATTTGGGAAAAAATTCCATTCTGAACTGAAAGAATCAAATCGATGCGAGAAATTCTATTCCTTTATTTATATAATTAAAATTTGTTAATCATAATTTTAGTGTTACACATGTGCTGTAATATTTGCGGAATGTTCGTGATTGGATTTAAAATTGTTGGATGTTGTTTGTTGATGTGTTAATGTGATGGAATATTTTTGTCATATTAGAGTTGACAAAATAATCATGTCCTTTATGTTAAATAAAAATTAGCAAAAGAAAACTTTCATTTTGCTAGTATACGTTGGGTTAAAATTAACATTTTTGTTAATTAGATTATGGTTGAACAAAGATTAACCTTTTGTTAATTAAATTATAGTTAAATCAAAAAGTTACATTTTTGTTCATTAAACTAGTTGAACAAGAAATATGTCAATTTGTTATTATAAAATTGATGAGAACACATATATCATTTTGTTGTGACGGGAAGATTGAAAACAAAAATATATCATTTTTGTTGTAACCAAATAGTGCAACCAAATCATCATGTTGAGTTATTAGATTTGTTGATTCAAGAATTAACAATTGTGTTAATTAGATTTGTCAATTCTAAAGGATTAACATAGGTGTTGATTAGAAAGATAGTTAAAACAAATGTATCATATTTGTTAAAATGAAATAATTGAAAACAAATATGTCATTTTATTATTATAAAAATTTTGTAAACAATTTTATCATTTTTGTTATAATAAATTAGATAAAGCAAAAATATCATGTTAATTGAAATAAAATAGTTGAAACCAAAATATCATTTTTGTCAATTAGAAATTGTTGACAAATAAGATTATCAATTTTATTTCTTAAGTTAGATATAAAAAAATGTTTACATATAAAATACTCTTTTATATGATACTAGAAAACAAAGAAAAGTAGAAAATAGAAGAGCCCAGATTCCAAATGAACAAATCCAAACTCGAAAAGGATCTTTCTGATTCTCGAAGAATGGGGGGCAAATGGATTGATCGAGAAAGATCTCTTGTTCTTATTAGATTAGAACAAAAGATTAGATTAGAATAAAAGACCGTGATTTGATCCGCATATGTTTGGGAAAAAGAATAATCTTCTTCAGTTGTAATTTTACCCAACTTTTTCATTTATCTTGGAACCATTGAGTACATTATATAATGATTCCGAACTACAATTGTAAAGAAAAGTATTTTTTTTACCCCAGTCTTGCATACCAATCCATGTAAAAAATTAAAGATAATGGATGCCTTATTTTATTTCATTTTTATTTAATTGATCTCACTGAATTAATCTTTCCTTTCGTTACTTCCCCCAAGGAGATGTAATAGGTAGGGATGACAGGATTTGAACCCGGGACATTTTGTACCCAAAACAAACGCGCTACCAAGCTGCGCTACATCCCTTTTCAAATTATTGTACAATGACATTGTACAAAATCCGTGTCTTAATTTTCCATATCGTTATTTTTTTCTGTATCCATATAAATTTTTTTTGTCATTTCGTCTTTTTGTTTAACATATGGAATATTTTGATCATTAAAAAGGATTAAAGAAAAGATGAAACATTTTTGTTCATTTTAAAATGATTAAACAAAAAGATACACCTTTGTTCATTGAAAAGAAAGAGACAATTTTTGTGTCCATTAAAAAGAGAGTATACATTTTTGTTAAAAAGAGTTAGACAAAACATACATTTTAGGTATGGATAAAAGATAGAATTGAAAAGTACCATTGTAGTTACATTCTACATATAAATAAAAGATATGAAAAAGAAGCTTATTTTAGTTACATTGTCCATGTAAATAAAGACATGAATAAAAACTTAGAATTAAAAAGTGAATTTTTATTTACATTCTTGATGTGAATAAAAACATGATTTAAGAAAGCACATTTTATTTACATTCTTAATGTTAATAAAATCATGATTTAAGAAAGTACATTTTATTTACCTTCTTGTCATAAATAAGAACATGAATTAGAAAAGTACACTTTTATTCGCAAATTAGTTGCAAATAAAAATATGAATGTGAATAGATTGATTTCTATTTTATAATTTAAAATTAATTATTTACTGAAACGTGAGAATTCTGTTTCCTTTTAAATAATTAAACTAAAGTAAATATGATTGTGATATTATCCCTCCACTGTTAATTGCTATGTGTTGTTATTCGTGATTGGATTTGGGTTGATGAATTCTGTCATATTGATATGTTGATTCAATGGATTATTCTTGTCAAAAACAAAATATTCATTTTGTTAAATAGAAAAGTATGAAAAACAAAATATTCGTTTTGTTAAATAGAAAGATTTGATAAAAAGGGACATTTTGATTTACATTTTAGAAGTAACAGAAAGAGTAAATTAAAATATTATATTTTTATTGTCAAAATAGAGACAATAAAAAGATTAGAATCAAAAGTTATATTTTTGTTTACATTTTTGATGTAAATAAAAGGATAGATTAAAAAGTTTCATTTTTATTTATTTACATTTTTGATGTAAATAAAAGAATATGTTAAAAAGGCATCATCTCTATTTGCACTTAGATGTAAATAAAAGAACTGATTTAAAATTACATTTTTATTTACATTTTTGATGTAAATAAACGATTAGATTTAAAAGTTACATTTTGATTTACATTTTAAATGTAAATAAATGGATAAATTAAAAACTTATATTTTTATTGTCATTTTATAGACAATAAAAAGAATAGATTTTAAAAGATTACATTTTTCAGTGTAATTAGAAATTAAAAGAAAATATAACATTTTTCAATGTAATTAGAAATGAAATAAAAAGATTTCATTTTTAATGTAATTAAAGATGAAATAAAAAGATTGCATTTTTCATTGTAGATAAAGATTGAAAGTGGAATATTACATTTATTATGTAATAGAAGAATGAAAGAAAAATATTGCATTTTTCATGTAAATAAAGGAAGAATAGGAAGGTCTAGTTTTTGATGAAATATAAAGAAATAGGAAATTGTAAAGGAATAGGAAAATGTAATTAAAAGAATAGGAAAATGTCATGTTTTAAAATATAAATACATGTTATCATTAAGAATCACATTTTTAATGAAAGGTAAGTAAAGGATATTGAAAAGTGTTCATCGTAGGAAATGGAAATAATAAACAATAAAAATTCACATTTTTATTGTCATATAAGGAATGAAAAAATGTACATGTTTTGAAATAGACTTCTGTTCATTAAAAATAACTTGAATACGAAGTGTAGAAAATTATTTGAAGAATAAATAATTGGAAATCGTCGAACTAATGAACTATATATATATATATATATATATATATATATAATGAATCGCGCGCGGTAGTTCACGTTTCTAAATCGTGAATTTAAACGATTATACCGAAAGATCCGACCGTCGGATTTTCCCAAAACTGGAACCGTTAGGACCGCCTTGAGAAGATCTTTCCAACGATGTAAATCTCATCAAAATCCAACGGTTAGATTTCGAGATGAGTGCAAATCAAATTTGGATAAAAACAGCGCCAGGGTCGCCCATTGAACCGAAGCGTCGTTTAATTATAATTGAGCTATTTTAAATAAATAAAAATAGCGATAGATCATTATAAATAGATTTGAACGATATGAAATGATTTAAAAGATAATTATTCGAAGATTATTTGAAAAAACCGAGTTCAGCTCATTTCAAATAATTACTACGACGATTTAAGTCGAAGATTTGAAGACGGCGATTGAAGACCGACGATCTTCACATCGAATGGATGAGGACTACTGACGCCCGTGATTGGAGTAGCTACCTTGAAGGGGCTACAGTGGTAGTTGTCCGAACGTATTTGTTAATTGTTCGGATATGCGAGGAATAAGGTGCCTTCGGTTTTGTTCGAACCCAGAACGGACTTGTAAATGGATGGTATGTCCGATGTTGTATTCCTTTATGCTATATTCGTTGATCTCTACAAAATATACATATGTTTGGTGTTTAACACCCTTCTCAGAGATGTACGAGCTTAGATGTTAAATATTGGTAGGAATCAATGGTATGGTGTGGATTGACAATGTGGCATACTAAGATGCATGGATCAAGGCTTTTGTTGAAAAGAAGAGCCTTGTGATTCATGATCAAAGCATAGCCTGTTTAGGCGTAGCTTTTTGGATAGCATGACTTCGCGAGCCTCACACCCCGGTATGAGTCAAAAACGGGATATGGACCGTAGGGAGTGCACATGTTTCTTTCTTGCTAGAATGGTGTCAGCGACCTACCAGCCCTGACATTTTTACTTATGTGGATGATGGATTATGAGGTACCTTGGTTTTATAGGTTGTTAGTGGCCATATTTGAGGTTTAAAGAAACCGGGAAACATGTGTTCAGGCATAACTAATCCACTACTGTTAAGTGCGGACCGACCCTACCGCTCCAAGGGTTTCCCATAGGTGTGATCCTGAGGCATTTGCTAGAGTGTCTCGAATCGAAGAGGACGATCCCTAGCCTCGATTTCATGATGGAAACCAAATCTCCAATACGACACTACGGTTTTGATTGTAAACCTATATACAGCGACATAGTAGGATGGGGTACTATGCCGTCTAGGATTGATACATTTACTTTGAAGTATTTTAATACTGATTAGACACTAATAATAATATTAAAATATTATTTTATACGTACCAAGTCATGTTTGATCATTATAAGGTAAAACTCTATCCTCTGGTTTGCGTTGCATTGTGTGATGAGACTTGAGTCTTATAATCATTTCATTTTTCTAAAAAGACATTGCGTTGTTTTGAATAAAATTTGTTTAAATTATGCACTGGCAATCCAACGGAGTAAACCCGTTCTGCGTTAGCGGCGTGGTCCTATGATTTGTCACCTTATTAGATAATGTAGTAGAAGATTTCTCATACCAGTCCCATGACTAACTCGTAGTTTGTTTCACTTTACAAACTTGGGTGCCCTCTTTTCTACACGGGCAGTCGAGTAGCTTTCTGTAGATATTTATCTCTTGAGCAGGATTCTGGATCGAAGCCTAAAGCTGTGTCCAGAGCATAGAAAGTCTTCCGCCGTGTATTGTATTAATTTATTGTAATAATTCTTCCGCTGTATTTTATGTATCGATGTACTATGATATTTTGTACACTGATGTAACATTATTGTAATGTTTATAAAAGTCTGCTGTTATTGTTCAAATGTATTGTATTCCCAAAGTTAATGTATGAGGGTTTCGAACGATTTTAATCTATCTAGCGATCGATTAAGGTCGGGCAAAATGCGTGTCGTTACAGTTGGTATCAGAGCTCTGGTTGGCTCAAATCTTTGGGGTACAACTCGTTAGAACTGAACAAAAGACTTATCAGAGATTGGATTAGCAATATCCAATAAGAATACTCATTAGAGATAGGATCATCAGTATCCTAGAATCAGAAAACTCGTTAGAGATGGGGTTAGTAATTCCCTAGAATGAGTTGAGAGTAACAAGTTTAT
The DNA here is from genome assembly GCA_030737875.1 of Allium sativum. Classification (NCBI taxonomy): domain Eukaryota; kingdom Viridiplantae; phylum Streptophyta; class Magnoliopsida; order Asparagales; family Amaryllidaceae; genus Allium; species Allium sativum. The sequence continues at coordinate 664,801,786 of CM060919.1, forward strand.
AATTAATGTAATAGCGATTATATATATAATCCGATCTTAGAAAATACGATTTTTGAATATATAAAGGTTATATAAAAAAAGTTAATCAATTAATAAAATTATTGAAACTAATAGAAATGAAAATGAAAGTTGATTTGGTTAATTAAACAACTTTTTAGCTTCGTTCTTTTTCGAGGATGAAAAGATTTTAAGTGGGGGAGATTATAACAACCCGGAATTTTGGGGCCAATTTTAAATTTTTATTTTAGAAATTTTAAATAATTTAGATATTTAGAATAATTTATTTTAAATAATAGCTACTAAAATTTACTTTAATCAAAGTTAAAATGAATAAATTTAATTTAATTATAAAAGGAGTTTGAAATAGTGTTACAATTTGAAATTTTGATTTTAAACTTTAACTGGATGTACAGGATTCATTTTAAATCGAATTTCAGTAAAACCAAAAATATTTAAATCTGTTCAATCTTATCTTTCTAACGAACGTAAGAAACTAAAATTTCACTTTATAAATAGAAAGTTATGTCCAGTTTAAAATTTAGAAAAGTCGATGTAGAATTTATATATATTTTAATATAATATATAGCACTTAAAAATAGGTATTTTTCAAAGGACCTCGATTTTCGATGAAACCACTTTTGTTGGAACTGGAATGTCAAATTATTGCTAGGTTTCAATTTTCATAATTTTTAGAATTAATATGTGAGTGTGGCAAATGAAATTGTGTTTTGATCATTTTAGTCAAATTTAATCGACTGAAAAATAGCCATTTTTCAAACGGTCTCGGAATTCGAAGAAATTAGTCTTGTTAAAACCGTATTGTCATAACAAGGCCAAATATATATTTTTTTGTGATATTTAAAGTAAGTATGTGGCCCCGGTAATTTAAAATGCACGTTTAAATTAAATAATTAAATGTTTTATATTTAAATTTAAAGAAAACAAGCTAGAGATGATCAAACGGGCTGACGGGATCAAGACCATTGTGTCCGGAACGGGGGCATTTGGCTAGGAGCAACATTCGTTGGGCTGAAATTGGAGTCAGTATGAGTAACGGGCTTTTAGTGAATTAATAAATTAAATAATATTATAAATATAAGATTAAACAAAACCCTAATCCTCACTACATACCCTAGCTGCCGCATGATAAAACAATGTTCAGAAAACACCCAAAAGAAATCGATTCCTTCTAATCAATGCAATGAAAATCAAAATCTCCAAAAGGAAATCGAAGAGGGAAGTGAGTCCCTCAATCTCAATGGTCATCATCAGTTTCAATAAAGGAACGAGGGCGAATTTGGAGCTGAAACCCACACCGTTCACGAGCAAATTCCGACCGGGGGGGGGGGGTCTCGAGTTGTTGGCCACGCACGGCGCAAGGAGGAGGCGGTCTTGGCTTCCGCGTGGGGTTCGTGGATCGGGTTCACGGTGGACATAGGTGGAGCGATGGGCGGTCTGTTTTCTGCGATGATGGGTTCAGTTCAGTCCAGAAGAGAACGATGAAGAGGGATTGATAATCCCTAATGATGTAATTAATATAATTAATTATATTTAATTTATAAGTTAACATATCAATGTTTAAAATTGAATAACTTTGTCATATCATAACGGAACTAAACGAGACAAAATGTGTTGGGATCGTATCAGAGAGATCTACGCGATGGTATGTACCAGATCTGAAACAGAGTAAATCAGAATTTGGGAAAAAATTCCATTCTGAACTGAAAGAATCAAATCGATGTGAGAAATTCTATTCCTTTATTTATATAATTAAAATTTGTTAATCGTAATTTTGGTGTTACACATGTGCTGTAATATTTGCGGAATGTTCGTGATTGGATTTAAAATTGTTGGATGTTGTTTGTTGATGTATTAATATGATGGAATATTTTTGTCATATTAGAATTGACAAAATAATCATGTCCTTTATGTTAAATCAAAATTGGCAAAATAAAACTTTCATTTTGCCAGTATACGTTGGGTTGAAATTAACATTTTTGTTAATTAGATTATGGTTGAACAAAGATTAACCTTTTGTTAAGTAGATTATAGTTAAATCGAAAAGTTACATTTTTGTTCATTAAATTAGTTGAACTAGAAATATGTCAATTTGTTATTATAAAATTGATGAGAACACATATATCATTTTGTTGTGACGGAAAGATTGAAAACAAAAATATATCATTTTTGTTGTAACCAAATAGTGTAACCAAATCATTATGTTGAGTTATTAGATTTGTTGATTCAAGAATTAATAATTGTGTTAATTAGATTTGATCAATTCTAGAGGATTAACATAGGTGTTGATTAGAAAGATAGTTAAAACAAATGTATCATATTTGTTAAAATGAAATAATTGAAAACAAATATGTCATTTTGTTATTATAAATTTTTTGTAAACAATTTTATCATTTTTGTTATAATAAATTAGATAAAACAAAAATATCATGTTAATTGAAATAAAATAGTTGAAACCAAAATATCATTTTTGTTAATTAGAAATTGTTGACAAATAAGATTATCATTTTTATTTGTTAAGTTAGATATAAAAAAATGTTTACATATAAAATACTCTTTTATATGATATTAGAAAACGAAGTAAAGTAGAAAATAGAAAAGCCCAGATTCCAAATGAACAAAATCAAAATCGAAAAGGATCTTTCTGATTCTCGAAGAATGGGGGGCAAAGGGATTGATCGAGAAAGATCTCTTGTTCTTATTAGATTAGAAAAAAAGATTAGATTAGAATAAAAGATCGTGATTTGATCCGTATATGTTTGGTAAAAAGAATAATCTTCTTCAGTTGTAATTTTACCCAACTTTTTCATTTATCTTGGAACCATTGAGTTCATTATATAATGATTCCGAACTACAATTGTAAAGAAAAGTATTTTTTTTTTACCCCAGTCTTGCATACCAATCCATGTAAAAAATGAAAGATAATGGATGCCTTATTTTATTTCATTTTTATTTAATTGATCTCACTCAATTAATCTTTCCTTTCGTTACTGCCCCCTAGGAGAAGTAATAGGTAGGGATGACAGGATTTGAACCCGTGACATTTTGTACCCAAACAAACGCGCTACCAAGCTGCGCTACATCCCTTTTCAAATTATTGTACAGTGACATTGTACAAAATCCGTGTCTTGTTTTCCATATCGTTATTTTTTTCTGTATCCATATAAAATTTTCTTGTCATTTCTTCTTTTTGGTTAACATATGGAATATTTTGATCAATTAAAAGTATTAAAGAAAAGATGAAACATTTTTGTTCATTTAAAAATGATTAAACAAAAAGTACACCTTTGTTCATTGAAATGAAAGAGACAATTTTTGTGTCCATTAAAAAGAAAGTATACATTTTTGTTAGTTAAAAAGAGTTAGACAAAACATACATTTTAGGTATGGATAAAAGATAGAATTGAAAAGTACCATTGTAGTTACATTCTACATATAATTAAAAGATATGAAAAAGAAGCTTATTTTAGTTACATTGTCCATGTAAATAAAGACATGAATAAAAACTTAGAATTAAAAAGTGAATTTTTATTTACATTCTTGATGTGAATAAAAACATGATTTAAGAAAGCACATTTTATTTACATTCTTGATGTGAATAAAATCATGATTTAAGAAAGTACATTTTATTTACCTTCTTGTCATAAATAAGAACATGAATTAGAAAAGTAAACTTTTATTTGCAAATTAGTAGCAAATAAAAATATGAATGAGAATAGATTGATTTCTATTTTATAATTTAAAATTAATTATTTACTGAGACATGAGGATTATGTTTCTTTTAAATAATTAAACTAAAGTAAATATGATTGTGATATTATCCCTCCACTGTTAATTACTATGTGTTGTTATTCGTGATTGGATTTGGGTTGATGAATTCTGTCATGTTGATATGTTAATTGAATGGATTATTCTTGTCAAAAACAAAATATTCATTTTGTTAAATAGAAAAGTATAAAAAAAATATTTATTTTGTTAAATAGAAAGATTTGATAAAAAGGGACATTTTGATTTACATTTTAGAAGTAACAAAAAGTGTAAATTAAAATATTATATTTTTATTATCAAAATAGGGACAATAAAAAGATTAGAATCAAAAAATATATTTTTATTTACATTTTTGATGTAAATAAAATGATAGATTAAAAATTTTCATTTTTATTTATTTACATTTTTGATGTAAATAAAAGAATAGGTTAAAAAGGCATCATCTCTATTTGCACTTAGATGTAAATAAAAGAACTGATTTAAAATTACATTTTTATTTACATTTTAGATGTAAATAAAAGATTAGATTTAAAAGTTACATTTTGATTTACATTTTAAATGTAAATAAATGGGTCGATTAAAAACTTATATTTTTATTGTCATTTTAGAGACAATAAAAAGAATAGATTTTAAAAGATTACATTTTCTAATGTAATTAGAAATGAAAAGAAAAGATTACATTTTTCAATGTAATTAGAAATGAAATAAAAAGATTTCATTTTTAATGTAATTAAAGATGAAATAAAAAGATTGCATTTTTCATTGTACATAAAGAATGAAAGTGGAATATTACATTTATTATGCAATAGAAGTATGAAGGAAAAATATTGCATTTTTCATGTAAGTAAAGAAAGAATAGAAAGGTCACATTTTTGATGAAATATAAAGAAACAGGAAAATGTAAAGGAATAGGAAAATGTAATTTAAAGAATAGGAAAATGTCATGTTTTAAAATATAAATCCATGTTATCATTAAAAATCACATTTTTAATGAAAGGTAAGTAAAGGATATTGAAAAGTGTTCATCGTTGGAAATGGAAATAATAAACAATAAAAATTCTCATTTTTATTGTCATATAAGGAATGAAAAAATGTACATGTTTTGAAATAGACTTCTGTTCATTAAAAATAACTTGAATACGAAGTGTAGAAAATTATTTGAAGAATAAATAATTGGAAATCGTAGAACTTATGAATTATATATATATATATATATATATATATATATATATAAATATAAATTATAAATAAAACGAATCGCGCGCGGCAGTTCGCGTTTCGAAATCGTGACTTTAAACGATTATACCGAAAGATCCGACCGTCGGATTTTCCCAAAACTGGAACCGTTAGGACCGCCTTGGGAAGATCTTTCCAACGATATATTTCTCATCAAAATCCAACGGTTAGATTTCAAGATGAGTGCAAATCAAATTTGGATAAAAACAGCGCTAGGGCCGCCCATTGACCCGAGGCGTCATTTAATTATAATTGAGCTATTTTAAATAAATAAAAATAGCGATAGATCGTTATAAATAGATTTGAACGATATGAAATGATTTAAAAGATAATTATTCGAAGATTATTTGAAAAGACCGAGTTCAACTCATTTCAAATAATTACTACGACGATTTAAGTCGAAGATTTGAAGACGGCGATTGAAGACCGACGATCTTCACATCGAACAGATGAGGACTACTGACGCCCGTGATTGTAGTAGCTACCTTGATGGGGCTGCAGTGGTAGTTGTTCGGACGTATTTGTTGATTGTTCGGATATGCGAGGAATAAGGTGCCTCCGGTTTTGTTCAGACCTAGAACGAACTTGTTAATGGATGGTATGTCCGACGTTGTATTCCTTTATGCTACATTCGTTGATCTCTGCTAAATATATATCGGTTTGGTGTTTAACACCCTTCTCCGAGACGTACGAGCTTAGAGGTTATATATTGGTAGGAATCAATGGTATGGATTGGCAATGTGGCATGCTAAGATGCGTGGATCAAGGCTTTTGTTGAAAAGCAGAGCCTTGTGATTGATGATCAAAGCATAGCCTGTTTGGGCGTAGCTTTGTGTATAGCGTGACTTCGCGAGCCTCACACCTCGGTATGAGTCAAAAAGGGATATGGACCGTAGGGAGTGCACATGTTTCTTTCTAGCTAGAATGGTGTCAGCGACCTACCAGCCCTGACATTTTTACTTATGTGGATGATGGATTATGAGGTACCTTGGTTTTATAGGTTTTAGTGGCCATATTTGAGGTTCAAAGGAACCGGGAAACGTGTCTTCAGGCATAACTAATCCACTACTGTTAAGTGTGGACCGGCCCTACCGCTCCAAGGGTTGCCCATAGGTGTGATCCTGAGGCATTTGCTAGAGTGTCTCGAATCGAAGTGGACGATCCCTAGCCTCGATTTCATGATGGAAACCAAATCTCTAATACGACACTACGGTTTTGATTGTAAACCTATATACAGCGACATAGTAGGATGGGGTACTATGCCGTCTAGGATTGATACATTTACTTTGAAGTATTTTAATACTGATTAGACACTAATAATAATACTAAAATATTATTTTATACGTATCAAGTCATGTTTGATCATTATAAGGTAGAACTCTATCCTCTGGTTTGCGTTGCATTGTGTGATGGGACTTGAGTCTTATAATGATTTCATTTTTCTAAAAAGACATTGCGTTGTTTTGAATAAAATTTGTTTAAATTATGCACTGGCAATCCAATGGAGTAAACCCGTTCCGTGTTAGCGGCGTGGTCCTGTGATTTGTCACCTTATTAGATAATGTAGTAGATTTCTCATACCAGTCCCATGACTGATTCGTAGTTTGTTTCACTTTGCAAACTCAGGTGCCCTCTTTTCTACACGGGCAGTCGAGTAGCTTTCTGCAGATATTTATATCTTGAGCAGGATTCAGGATCGAAGCCTAAAGCTGTGTCCAGAGCATAGAAAGTCTTCCGCTGTGTATTGTATTAATTTATTGTAATAAGTCTTCCACTGTATTTTATGTATCGATGTACTATGATATTCTGTACTCTGATGTAACATTATTGTAATGTTTATAAAAGTCTGCTGTTATTGTTCTAATGTATTGTATTCCCAAAGTTAACGTATGCGGGTTTTGAACGATTTTAATCTATCTAGCGATCAATTAAGGTCGGGCAAAATGTGTATCGTTACAGTTGGTATCAGAGCTCTGGTTGGCTCAAATCTTTGGGGTACAACTCGTTAGAACTGAACAAAAGACTCATCAGAGATTGGATTAGTAATATCCAATAAGAATGCTCATTAGAGATAGGATCAGCAGTATCCTAGAATGAGAAAACTCATTAGAGACGGGGTTAGTAATGGCCTAGAATGAGTTGAGAGTAACAAGTTTATAATTAACGTATTCGCGATTATATATATAATCCGATCTTAGAAAATATGATTTTGAATATATAAAGGTTATATAAAAAAAAGTTAATCAACTAATAAAATTATTGAAACTAATAGAAATGAAAATGAAAGTTGATTTGGTAAATTAAACAACTTTTTAGCTTCGTTCTTTTTCGAGGACGAAAAGATTTTAGGTTGGGGGAGATTATAACAACCCGGAATTTTGGGGCCAATTTTAAATTTTTATTTTAGAAATTTTAATGAATTTAGAATATTTAGAATAATTTATTTTAAATAATAGCGACTAAAATTTACTTTAATCAAAGTTAAAACGAATAAATTTAATTTAATTATAAAAGGAGTTTGAAATAGCGCTACAGTTTGAAATTTTGATTTTAAACTTTAACGGGATGTACAGGATTCATTTTAAATCGAATTTCAGTAAAACCAAAAATATTTAAATCTGTTCAATCATATCTTTCTAACGAACGTAATAAACTGAAATTTCACTTTATAAATAGAAAGTTATGTCCAGTTTAAAATTTAGAAAAGTCGCTGTAGAATTTATATATATTTTTATATAATATATAGCACTTAAAAATAGGCATTTTTCAAACGACCTTGATTTTCGATGAAACCACTTTTGTTGGAACCGGAATATCAAATTATTGCTAGGTTTCAATTTTCATAATTTTTAGAATTAATATGTGAACGTAGAAAATGAAAATGTTTTTTGATCATTTTATACAAATTTAGTCGACTGAAAAATAGCCATTTTTCAAACGGTCTCGGAATTCGAAGAAATTAGTCTTGTTAGAACCGTATCGTCATAACAAGGCCAAATATATTTTTTTCTATGATTTTTAAAGTTAGCATGTGGCCCCGTAATTTAAAATCTACATTTATTTAAATTATATAATTAAATGTTTTATATTTAAATTTAAAGAAAACAAGCTTGAGATGATCAAACGGGCTGACGGGACCTAGCCCATTGTGTCCGGAACGGGGGCATTTGACTAGGAGCAACATTCGTTGGGCTGAAATTGGAGTCAGTATGAGTAACGGGCTTTTAGTTAATTAATAAATTAATTAATATTATAAATATAAGATTAAACAAAACCCTAATCCTCACTACATACCCTAGCCGCCACATGATAAAACAATGGCCAAAAAACACCAAAAATAAATCGATTCCTTCTTCTAATCAATGCAAAGAAAATCGAAATCTCCGAAAGGAAATCGAAGAGGGAAGTGAGTCCATCAATCTCAACGGTCATGATCAGTTTTAATGAAAGAATGAGGGCGAATTTGGAGCTGAAACCCGCACCGTTCACGAGCAAATTCCGACGAGGGGGGGTCTCGAGTTGTGGGCCACGCACGGTGCAAGGAGGAGGCAGTCTTGGCTTCCGCGTGGGGTTCGTGGATCAAGTTCACGGTGGACATAGGTGGAGCGATGGGAGGTTTGTTTACTGCGATGATGGGTTTAGTTCAGTCCAGAAGAGAACGATGAAGAGGGATTGATATTCCCTAATGATGTAACTAATATAATTAATTATATTTAATTTATAAGTTAACATATCAATGTTTAAAATTGAATAACTTTGTCATATCAGAACGGAATTAAACGAGACAAAATGCGTTGGGATCGTATCAGAGAGATCTACGTGATGGCATGAACCAAATCTGAAACAGAGCAAATCAGAATTTGGGAAAAAATTCCATTCTAAACTGAAAAGAATCAAATCGATGTGAGAAATTCTATTCCTTTATTTATATAATTAAAATTTGTTAATCATAATTTTAGTGTTCCATATGTGCTGTAATATTTACAGAATGTTTGTGATTGGATTTAAAATTGTTGGATGCTATTTGTTGATGTGTTAATGTGATGGAATAATTTTGTCATATTAGAATAGAAAAATAATCATGTCCTTTATGTTAAATCAAAATTGGCAAAATAAAATTTTAATTTTGCCCCTATACATTGGGTTGAAATTAACATTTTTGTTAATTAGATCATGGTTTAACAAAGATTAACCTTTTGTTAGTTAGATTATAGTTAAATCGAAAAGTTACATTTTTGTTCATTAAATTAGTTGAACTTGAAATATGTCGATTTGTTATTATAAAATTGATGAGAACACATATATCATTATGTTGCGACGGAAAGATTGAAAACAAAAATATATCATTTTTGTTATAACCAAATAGTGTAACCAAATCATCATGTTGAGTTATTAGATTTGTTGATTCAAGAATTAACAATTGTGTTAATTAGATTTGTCAATTCTAAAGGATTAACATAGGTGTTGATTAGAAAGATAGTTAAAAGAAATGTATCATATTTGGTAAAATGAAATAATTGAAAACAAATATGTGATTTTGTTATTATAAAAATTTTGTAAACAATTTTATCATTTTTGTTATAATAAATTAGATAAAACAAAAATATCATGTTAATTTAAATAAAATAGTTGAAACCAAAATATCATTTTTGTTAATTAGAAATTGTTGATAAGTAAGATTATCATTTTTATTTGTTAAGTTAGATATAAAAAAATGTTTACATATAAAATACTCTTTTATATGATATTAGAAAACAAAGAAAAATATTAACATATGGAATATTTTGATCGTTAAAAAGGACTAAAGAAAAGATGAAACATTTTTGTTCATTAAAAATGATTAAACAAAAAGATACACCTTTGTTCATTGAAAAGAAAGAGACAATTTTTGTGCCTGTTAAAAAGAAAGTATACATTTTTTTAGTTAAAAAGAGTTAGACAAAACATAAATTTTAGGTATGGATAAAAGATAGAATTCAAAAGTACCATTGTAGTTACATTCTACGTATAAATAAAAGATATGAAAAAGAAGCTTATTTTAGTTACATTGTCCATGTAAATAAAGACATGAATAAAAACATAGAATTAAAAAGTGAATTTTTATTTACATTCTTGATGTGAATAAAAACATGATTTAAGAAAGCACATTTTATTTACATTCTTGATGTGAATAAAATCATGATTTAAGAAAGTACATTTTATTTACCTTCTTGTCATAAATAAGAACATGAATTAGAAAAGTACACTTTTATTTGCAAATTAGTTGCAAATAAAAATATGAATGAGAATAGATTGATTTCTATTTTATAATTTAAAATTAACTATTTACTGAAATGTGAGAATTCTGTTTCCTTTTAAATAATTAAACTAAAGTAAATATGATTGTGATATTATCCCTCCACTGTTAATTGCTATGTGTTGTTATTCGTGATTGGATTTGGGTTGATGAATTCTGTCATGTTGATATGTTGATTGAATGGATTATTCTTGTCAAAAACAAAATATTCATTTTATTAAATAGAAAAGTATGAAAAACAAAATATTCATTTTGTTAAATAGAAAGATTTGATAAAAAGGGACATTTTGATTTACATTTTAGAAGTAATAAAAAGATTAAATTAAAATATTATATTTTTATTGTCAAAATAGAGACAATAAAAAGATTAGAATCAAAAGTTATATTTTTGTTTACATTTTTGTTGTAAATAAAAGGATAGATTAAAAAGTTTCATTTTTATTTATTCACATTTTTGATGTAAATAAAAGAATAGGTTAAAAAGGCATCATCTCTATTTGCACTTAGACGTAAATAAAAGAACTAATTTAAAATTACATTTTTATTTACATTTAGATGTAAATAAAAGATTAGATTCAAAAGTTACATTTTGATTTACCTTTTAAATGTAAATAAATGGGTAGATTAAAAACTTATATTTTTATTGCCATTTTAGAGACAATAAAAAGAATAGATTTTAAAAGATTAATTTTTTCAATGTAATTAGAAATGAAAAGATTACATTTTTCAATGTAATTAGAAATGAAATAAAAAGATTTTATTTTTAATGTAATTAAAGATGAAATAAAAAGATTGCATTTTTCATTATAGATAAAGAATGAAAGTGGAATATTACATTTATTATGTAATAGAAGAATGAAGGAAAAATATTGCATTTTTCATTTGAATAAAGAAAGAATAGAAAGGTCACATTTTTGATGAAATATAAAGAAATAGGAAAATGTAAAGGAGTAGGCAAATGTAATTAAAATAATAGGAAAATGTCATGTTTTAAAATATAAATACATGTTATCATTAAAAATCACATTTTTGATGAAAGGTAAGTAAAGGATACAGAAAAGTGTCCATCGTTGGAAATAGAAATAATAAACAATAAAAATTCACATTTTTATTATCATATAAGGAATGAAAAAACGTACATGTTTTGAAATAGACTTCTGTTCATTAAAAATAACTTGAATACGAAGCGTAGAAAATTATTTGAAGAATAAATAATTGGAAATCGTCGAACTAATGAATTATATATATATATATATATATATAAATTATAAATAAAACGAATCGCGCGCGGTAGTTCGCGTTTCAAAATCATGACTATAAACGATTATACCGAAAGATCCGACCGTCGGATTTTCCCAAAACTGGAATCGTTTGGACCACCTTGGGAAGATCTTTCCAACGATCTAAATCTCGTCAAAATTCAATAGTTAGATGTCGAGATGAGTGCAAATCAAATTTGGATAAAAACAGCGCCAGGGCAGCACATTGACCCGAAGCATCGTTTAATTATAATTGAGCTATTTTAAATAAATTAAAATAGCGATAGATCATTATAAATATATTTGAACGATATGAAATGATTTAAAAGATAATTATTCGAAGATTATTTGAAAAGACCGAGTTCAACTCATTTCAAATAATTACTACGACGATTTAAGTCGAAGATTTGAAGACGGCGATTGAAGACCGACGATCTTCACATCGAATGGATGGGGACTACTGATGCCCGTGATTGGAGTAGCTACCTTGAAGGGGCTGCAGTGGTAGTTGTCCGGACGTATTTGTTGATTGTTCGGATATGCGAGGAATAAGGTGCCTCTGGTTTCGTTCAGACCCAGAACGGACTTGTAAATGGATGGTATGTCCGACGTTGTATTCCTTTATGCTGTATTTGTTGATCTCTGCTAAATATACATCTGTTTGGTGTTTAACACCCTTCTCACAGACGTACGAGCTTAGAGGTTATATATTGGTAGGAATCAATGGTATGGTATGGATTGACAATGTGGCATGCTAAGATGCATGGATCAAGGCTTTTGTTGAAAAGCAGAGCCTTGTTATTCATGATCAAAGCATAGCCTGTTTAGGCGTAGCTTTGTGTATAGCGTGACTTCGCGAGCCTCACACCCCGGTATGAGTCAAAAACGGGATATGGACCGTAGGGAGTGCACACGTTTCTTTCTGGCTAGAATGGTGTCAACGACCTACCAGCCCTGACATTTTTACTTATGTGGATGACAGATTATGAGGTACCTTGGTTTTATAGGTTGTTAGTGGCCATATTTGAGGTTCAAAGGAACCGGGAAACGTGTGTTCAGGCATAACTAATCCACTACTGTTAAGTGTGGACCGGCCCTACCGCTCCTAGGGTTGCCCATAGGTGTGATCCTGAGGCATTTTCTAGAGTGCCTCGAATCGAAGAGGACGATCCCTAGCCTCGATTTCATGATGGGAACCAAATCTCCAATACGACAATACAGTTTTGATTGAAAACCTATATACGACGACAAAGTAGGATGTGGTACTATGCCGTCTAGGATTGATACATTTACTTTGAAGTATTTTAGTACTGATTAGACACTAATGATAATATTAAAATATTATTTTATATGTATCAAGTCATGTTTGATTATTATAAGGTAAAACTCTATCCTCTGGTTTGCGTTGCATTGTGTGATGGGACTTGAGTCTTATAATGATTTCATTTTTCTAAAAAGACATTGCATTGTTTTGAATTAAATTTGTTTAAATTATGCACTGGCAATCCAATGGAGTAAACCCGTTCCGCGTTAGCGGCGTGGTCCTGTGATTTGTCACCTTATTAAATAATGTAGTAGAAGATTTCTCATATCAGTCCCATGACTGACTCGTAGTTTGTTTCACTTTGCAAACTCGGGTGCCCTCTTTTCTACACGGGCAGTTAAGTAGCTTTCTGCAGATATTTATCTCTTGAGCAGGATTCTGGATCGAAGCCTAAAGCTGCGTCCAGAGCATAGAAAGTCTTCCGCTGTGTATTGTATTAATTTATTGTAATAAGTCTTCCGTTGTATTTTATGTATTGATGTACTATGATATTCAGTCTCTGATGTAACATTATTGTAATGTTTATAAAAGTCTGCTGTTATTGTTCTAATGTATTGTATTCCCAAAGTTAACATATGCGGGTTTTGAACGATTTTAATCGATCTAACGATCGATTAAGGTCGAGCAAAATGCGTATCGTTACAGAACGGCTGCTAATGACGCTGATGGACAATCTCTGGCATGGTGTCCCTTCTTGTTACAGCTAAAGCAAGTAATATGAGATAGATCCTTCGGCTTCTTCTGAAAAGAACCAACTCCTTGCTAACTCTGCCACTTCTTGTTCTGCTTATTAAAATTTGACTCCCTCTTGCCAAGGTGCTAGGACTAGACTGTGTAGGAGCATCTGAATCCTCTGGTATGCTCCTCAACTTCATACTCTCAAACTGTAGGGCCAAATCAAACAAAATATTATTGTAATATATATATATATGTGTGTGTGTGTGTGTGTGTGTGTGTTTCAGATGCACATTTTTGGTAATTGTATGTACATACGGTCCGCTTACGATATTAAAAAGTTTAATATAATGCATGCAACAATTGTTTGCATGGTTGGCACGCATGGTAAAAGAATGCCTTGAACAAATTTTTAGAATTAAGTTGGGAAGATAAAATGAAACGTTATACAATTTGTAATTTAATGTAGTAATTAGTCTATAAAGTATAACAGTGAAAATAATAATTTCTGGAATTTTATAATGAAATTGTCATCGTTCGTTTCTCCAAATTCCGAGTCAGTTAGCTTTTCATTTGCAATTTCAATTTATACTTCACAAGTTATTCTCAAAGATGTAATAGAGAATAATTTAAACTACAAATACTAGTATTGACACGCTTTTTGGTTGAAGCGGTTACATGTCGAGTATTGGGTTAGCGATGCGCTCAAGCATGAAGAAAATTGTCGGGATACACAAAGCGGCTTGGTCGAAGTCGCATCACAAATAAAAGAAGGCCAAAGAATCCTATCAAATGACCTCTTTTTGGCCCGAGAACGTCTGCTTCAAGGCTTTGCAATATAACTCTTGGTCAAACCGTCATCCGAGCCGAAGGCGAGCCGTCAAGCAGGTCCGAGCGCAGCGTCGATAGGGTCCGGGGCCCTACAGTCCTGGCGGCGATCGCTTGATCCGGTGGGCACCGCCCAATTCATCCGATTTTCTCCATGCTGGAAGCTCAGATTTCTTCACTTCAGACCAGCAAAACCGCAGATTCCCTTACTTCGCATTCAGGAACTTCGACTCCCTTGCCAACAACTAGACTGTTTTTTGAAGAGAACATCATTTTTCGTTTTGTGTAATTCGAGCATGCAGACCACTGTATGTACGTCTGTATGTCTCGCTTTATCTAAAAATAAAATAAGATATACTTACGTTGCATGCATGTTACTTGTTTACTTTGTCTTTTTTCTTGCCATACTTTACCTTTTTCCAATGCTTGCATCATTATTTTTTCAACCACATTTTCTCCTATTCAAGTGAACAAGTTCATTTTCCCTTAAAAGCCTCTTCACGTAAAAAAAAGAAAAGAAGAACGTAAGTATATCTTATATATACAGTTTTAAAGTTTCAGAAAATTTAAACTGTAACGACCTGCCTTTTCGACCGTTTCAAGTCAGTAATTAAACCAACTTAAACGGCTCGAAACGACAAGTCGTTATAGTGTTTACTGTCGTTCTTACAGATGTTAGGCATACGCTAGCCAGATGCACGACTAAACTCTCTATGTACTAATAAATATACTTGTTTCAACTTCCAGTGAAAATACTTAAATGGTCAAAATTAACAGGATGTTATAATCTCACCCACTCAGAACTTTTCGTCCTCGAAAAGGAGAGTGTTTCAAAAAAATATGCTTATGTATATAACTAAATATTCTTACTTATACAAATTTTACCAAGTTTGTAACAAAATAGATTATATGATTTAAAATTCGAAAATTAGTGCTTACATTATTAATTAATTTTATCTGTTATAAATCCATTTATTAATTTTACAATCTTGATTTCAAATACTTTTATTAAAGTTCGAGTTTTCTTATAGTCAAAATTTAAATTATTTATAACAAAACTTCAATTTTGAAAATATGATTCTCGTGTTTGAAAATAACGTTTGAAATCATAAATCAGTATCTTATTAAAAAATCAAAGTTATTGTATTTCTCAAGAAAAGTAAAGCTTTCACTACTTAGTTTATTATGTTGAAGTTGTATAAATTTAGTTGTAGATTATTGATTTGTTATTTAACATTTAAAAATACTAAAAACCCACCATTTTTAATAATGATTTTTGTTCAAAATGGTAGATAATTATTGGGGAAAATAGAATCAATCACAGAGCACAGACACTGAAATAAGTACATCCCAGAATTTCGCAGCAAAAATATAAATAGGTACATAAATAAGTCATGAGCCTCTAAATAAATTTACATTTGTTTTGCACAAATAAATTAGGAATGAAATAAGTCCATGCTGGTAGAATTAAACAACTAAACTGATGAAGTGAAGGAAATAAAACGGAGTCTCCGGCAATTCCTTCATCTCCACCAAAGCTCTTCACAATCTGAAATACTCAGGCTTACCCGAGCAAAATGAAAAAACACAACACTCGAGTCAGGCATAACATCCTCATGCAATAAAATAAATCGATTCATAATAACTTAAGATATGTCGTGGAGTTTTATTTTCATCTCTTAAGGATCCGTTAAACTATTTACATATAATAATACAACAGTTTATTAAATGATGTCTAACAGTAAAGTAATTATCAAAATAGCGTTAATTTTTTACATTGATCCACCTTAACACATTTAATTTTCAAAACAAACTTGTATTAGGCTCGTATAGTGATAAGTATGACAAGGCACATAAGGCAATACCCAAGGTAGGATTCTACCAATTACCCTTTCTGGCGGGTCGTAACCCATCCGTAGCTGACCGTGACTATCTATCTGACAAAAGGGTGCACCCATCGAGTTCAAAATCACGATAGTAATACGAGTAATCAACGTCGCTAGAGGTATCTAACCTCAGTGGCCAGACATAAGCTCTTGTTTTAGTCATTTTAATTTTGACACAAGTTTCAAGTGTAATGACCCGAAAATCCGGTCCAATTTGAGCTGACCAAAAACACAAGTCCAACCCCAAATTAAACTGAAAATCAGGAAATTAATAGAAAGAAAACAGAGGGTGAGGAAAGATAAGATAGAAACTTAGAATAAAAGAAGAAGAAGAACACAACATCAGAGTAACACGAACCTCACAGCAGAACGAATAACATATAATATATATAACATAACTTGAAATATACATCTGTACTTGAATATACATCATTATCAAAGTACAACACTTACAACACAGCGGAAATAAACTATAGCTATCTGATCTTGAAACCTCCTGCTCCAAGCTCTTCCAGTATATCTGTAAATCCTGACTACTTGACTGCCTGTACAAAATTGGGCACCTAAGAGTTTAGGGAAAACAACAAAATAAACTCCGGGTCAGTCATGGGACTGGTATGAGTAAAACAGTTTGAACAAGTAAACGATATCTCATAAGACCACGCCGTATAACGGAACGGGTTTTTCCCTTATGAGAATCCAAATTATCTTTATATCAAAAAACCTTTTGATATTATAATAATGTCTATCAACCACAATATAATAATCATCTAGTAGAAACGCTTTCATCTCACGTTCTACATATATAGTATACAATCAAAACCGCAAGCACATATTGGGTAATGGATTTCCAACTATGACAAGGTATGGAACCACCTTTCGCTAGTGTACCTCTAGAAAGGAACACATTGGGTTCAACAAGAACATCTTGCAACCCTGCCACACATGACCGACCACTCATTTCGTTTGAGTGTATCGAATGTATATCACAAACGGTTGGGATCAGCAACCGTTTCCCGAATGGGACAGCATCAACAATAGATTTTTAGAAGTAAATGAAACTCTAGATCAGGTGATTATACACCCTACTTCGGAGCGAACGACTTAGCCATGCTGCCTGCCCGATTTCTTTCATTTGCTGGATGTGAGGCTAGAAGCTACGCTTTATCATCACTCCAGATTCACTTCGAATGCCACATCGTCAAATCCATCGAAAATCACAAATTGACGTCTACAACAGTACATTACATGTTTGCTAAAGAAGTTTCCTTCTCCGCTACCACTCTTGGTACGGTTGAAGAAATTAATGTACGTGACCTGTCTGGAAATACTCTGTCAGACATTCATCCATACCAGTCATTCAGGAACAGGATGAACCGAAGGCACTCTTCAGTACATCCATCTTAGGCACTGTTATCTAAGACTTATACAATAGCCCTTGCACTTTACTCCGCCTTCAATTATCTTTGGCATATATGATTCGCAATGCTTATGCCAATAGAGAGTGGTTCCTTGGAAAATAATCCAACCGGTCTCTCCATATTAACAACGTTAAAATGGTCAAAACTTCGATAGTCTGTGATTTAACCATCAAAGAAAAAAAGGTGTGCAAACAACGATATTATTTCCAGGAGGAAATTATATCGATCAATCATCATTCAACATTTATCTCTTTATTTTATTAATTTACTTATCTCCTGTTTCCCTATATTCAACATTTCTTATTTTCTAAATTTAGAAAATATATGTTATTACCATTGGAAAACATTTCCATTTCTTGTTTTCTATATCAGAAAACATTTCTGGTTCTTAGTTGGAAAACATTTCCAAAACTCCTTCATTGGACTTAGACAGATGTTTAAACAAACCATCGCGATGCCAACTCAAACCATTACGCTTATTAACTAAATTCCTTTAACCCACCTTCACTATCGAACATTAACCATTCCTTAGTTAAAAATGAAGTCAATCAAGTTGGGGTAATACTACCTCTCAGACCTTAACTGAACAATGTTTCTAACCTTGAAATAGACAAAGTTCACCTTTTAATTCTTTAACAAACTTCCTTACGTAACTCTCTTTCGAATCATCTCTATTCGATAATTCTTTCCTTCGATAAGGTATATTCGATAACTCTATTCAATTTACTCTATTCGATTAACCCTTATCAATTTACTTTATTGGACTAACGCTATTGGATTAACTCTATTTGATTTAACTCTAGTCGATAATTCCTTTAACTCTATTCGAATAAACCAAATTCGATTAACTCCTTTAATTCCATTCGAATAAACTATATTCGATTATTTCCTTTAACTCCATTTAACTGTATTCGAATAACTAATATTCGATAACTCTATTTAACTCTTATTCAATAATTAATAGTCGATAACTCCTTTCGATTAACTAATAATCGACAACTCCTTTCCTTTAACTCTATTCGAATAAACTAACATTCGATAAACTCCATTTGAATAACTCTAGTTCGATTTAACTCTATCGATTTACTCTAATTGATTAACTCTAACTGGTTAACTCTTATTCGAATAACAAATATTCGATTAACTCTATTTAGCTAACTCGACTCGACTAACCCCTTTTCGAATAACATATTCGATTTACTAACTTTCGAATACCATATTCGATTTAACTCTATTCGAATACTTAAATTCGATTTACTCTATTTATCTAACCCTAATCGATTAACTCTTTTTTACTTAACTCCTTTCGAATAACTAATTCGATAACTCCTTTCGATTAAACTAAAATCGATAACTCTTTTCAATTAAACTATAATCGATAACTCCTATGTGTTTAACTCTATTCGAATAACTCTTATTTATTTAACTCTATTCGAATAACTAATTCGCATAACTAATTCGATTTGCTTACTTTCGAATACTATATTCGATTAACTCCCTTCGTATAAACTATTCATTTATAAAGATTTACTTTTAGTAACGGTTCTTCACTTTACAAATGATTTCCTTTTTAGTAACGTTTTCCTTTTTATAACGGTTTCCTTTTTATAACATCCTATTTATGTCTAAATATTTCCTTTTTAATTCTATTTGTAAATGGTTTTACAAATATTTCCTTTTCGATTTCATTTGAAAAGGTTTTACAAATATTCCTCTTTCGATTTCATTTGTAAAGGTTTTACAAACATTTCTCTTTCTGATTGATTTGTAAATGGTTTACAAACCTTTCTCTTTCTAATCTATTTGCAAATGATTTGCAAATAATTCCTTTAGGGTTTTATTTCTAATTATTTTCTATTTATAAATTATCCATTTATAAATAAATTTCTATTTATAAATATTCCATTTATAAATAAATTCCTTTTATAAAATCTACTTTGATTGTTATAAATATTTTCTCTTTTATAAAATCCTTTGATTTTATAAATAATCTATTTTCAATATTCATTTTGACAAATTCCCCTTTTCACCATTCCGGTATGTTATGGTATTTAACACATCAAATCATGATGACCAATATCGTTCAAACACATATAATCGACAACAGATTATATATCACATCATATATTACAATATATGAATCACAGTAAAATAAATGTTGAGGAATCCAGTTGGATTCCTCCAACCTGTCTCCCTGCATCCACAGATGTTATACAATATAAAATCAACATCGCTTTCAGTTCCATAAGATATATTCTGTTAAATAGAATCAATATAGAAATTCAACTAACTGACTAGCATTTCAATCAAACAGTCCACACACAGTCGATCAGCCAATATTTAACAGTTCTGAAAATAAAACATGAAATTATAAACAGTTCAGAGTTAGTGAGATTTACTCACAGTTGCGCTTTAATCGTTAAATAACGGTTTGCGTTATTTGATTCAGTCGGACAATTTATTTCGCCATAAATTGTAACTGTCTCCGATCCACTCCCAGTCAGTCTCATTGTATTGCTCCCGTCCATACGATCCGGTCGGATCTTGTTTCGCTGAAAACCGGTACCGTATGATGAAGTTATTCCATTTCGAAGTTTATACACTATTTTAAATATATAAAAACTTGAATTTAAATGGATTTGGGCCTCACCCCTTTTAACATAACCAGCCCACCCACATTTAACATAACCGGCCCCGTTAACCCTTCTCCCCCGAATAACTACTTCGTCTAGTATTTCACAAATGGCCATTTTCGATCTTCAGAACCTTCGCACTGCCTCATTTCTCCATGAAACTTCATGCCAACATCACCGACGGCCCTCTCGTCGCCTCCTCCATCCTTCCGACCTACCCTGTGTGAACTCGCACCCCTCATTTCAGCTTCCGTCGAACCCCTACTAACTCACGCCTCCAGTAACTCACGACACTTTTTATTCTGATAAAATCCCAAAAATACAACCAAGCTGCTAACACAGTCACTGATTCCAAAAATAACAATCACAATACCAATTGATGCTTCTATTTCCAATTAACTCCAACCCTAGCTAACTGTCGAAATATCGAGTGCGACAAAAATCGGATCGCACCCAAAAACGATGATATAGAAATGAAGATGAAGACTTAACAAGTTCGATTTTCCTTGTTTGATGATTTATAGGAATATATTTGATTTTATATGGATTTTAGAATGATCGAATTTTATTTCCAGAAGAAGAGAATCACGGCGGAATTAATTTGACCAAGAAAAAATGGAATTAGGGTTTAGAGATGTTAAAGTGTTTATATAGGATATTTTAAATAATTTAATATTCGATTATTATATTAAATTATAAGCAAACGCTGTTCTTCTGTGTCCTCTAAAATTACTGTGATCACTTACGATACCCAAAAATCACGAAACTGGACATGCAGTTTCAGTTTGACATTACGGTCTCAGCGAAACTGGTTTCGTCGAATTCTGACTTCGTTTGCTCACACAGCGTATTTTTAACCGTCGAAATACTGACTGTTTCTCACTCTAAAAATCGGTAAACCACACAGTGACTCTAAAAATCACGAAACTGGAAACCTAACAACTATTTGACATTACGGATCCAACAAAATTTGTTTCGTCGAATTCCGACTTCGTTTGTAAAACCGACTATTTTTAAAGCTCTGAATGACCCATTTAAATATATAAATATATTTAAATAAAAATTAAATTAAATATTTTAAAAATAAATATTATCGTCTATATTCACAGTGGAATACCATACAGCTCTAGAATATTCCTATATGAATTTCTAACTTGATATTTCAAATCTGAGTCAACCCGATATTCGATTTATTTTTGAAATTCCTTTTTAAAAATATAAATGATTCCTATATAAATTATAAAGGAATTCCACAGCGACCTTTCTAAAATTTGATTTGGACGTAAATCAAAATCTACACGACGAAATCCCGATTTTTCTCTTCCACTAGAAAGATATACTCCACCAGCTCCACACGTTTCTTGTTTCACATAAATCCGGCTTAAAACGAATCCTGTACATCCAGTTGAAGTTCAAATCGCCAAATTACGAACTGCAGCGCCATTTCAAGCTCGATTTTAATTATAATATAATTATACGTTCAAACTGTCATTCAAATAATATATTCGTTATTATAATTCAATTCTAAACTGAATTAAATATCACAGATGATCCAGTTCACACCATATCGCCATTTCAGCCAATTCTGATTATTTCAGAATTAATTATATTATTTAATTTATTATTTTAAATTAAATATTCATCATTATTTAATTAAACTACCATTTAATTCACTATATCACTATTTATATAATTAAATAAATAAATTATAATACCTCTACAAATGCGGGTCATTACATTCTTCCCCACTTAAAATAATTTCGTCCTCGAAATTGCTAAGGTAGAGAACGACCCTATCGACTGGTTAGAACATATTTGTTCACTTCTTAACTTCAGTTTCAACTGAACCAATTTAATTTCAATTAAAAATTAATTAATTCTTATCAACGAAAATTTTCAAAAATCCTGAAAATTTTCTAACACCTTAATTCTTCGAAATTTTTCGCCCGCACCTCCTTTGTACTGGTCAATAGGTCAAACTCCCACTCGCCTCTCTGGGTCATCTCCATCCCAAAAGAAAATCAAACGGCCAAGCGGCTTGCCAATTCGGCTCATAAATCTTATATCCAATAGAAATATAAACTTGTAGCTTTTGTCGGCTTATCATTATATCCTTTCCACCTGTTATCAATTCAGCGGATACAAGGGTCACCCCAATCAAATTCCAATCTACTTTTATCCACAACACAACCATTCGCTTATATCTGAGCCAGATATCATTTCAACTCGAGTTTCTTCTCGATTCCCAACTCTTAACTTGATTATCACATTACACTTCAATTTTGAATCTCACAATCCAATTTGTCTTGATATCATTCTAATTCAATCTCAGTTACCAATTTACTGGCTTTACTTTAATTCAAAATTGCTTTCACAAATTTCTGTTAAATTTGTTTTTAATTCAAACAGTCTTTCCCTGGGAGTTTTCAAACAGTTTACTCTTTTCAAAAATCAAATTTTCCTTTTGAACATGTCATTGAGCCCTTAATTAATATTCCATTAGTTAAATCACTTCTCTATTTCTTTATCAATATTTGTTAACCAAATATTTTCAATAACCATACCGACCTTTTACGTTATTTGGAAAACATTTCTGAATATCGCCTTCCTTTATTTTCTATACTTTAGAGAATATATGCTATTTATAATTGGAAGATATTCCAATTACTTATCTCTTTTCCGATCTCGTTTATTTCTATACTTAGGAAATATTCTTTATTATATTTCCAAGCTTACACTTATTTGGGTTAAAATGGATGTTGTGTAAAACATCGTTACGACAACCCAAATACTATATTCAACTAACTCTTATTCAACCCTGATCTTCGAGCCTGAAATCTTACTATTTATTTGTTAATAATGAAATCAATCAAGTTGGGGTATAACTACCTCTCAGACCTTGACTGAATAACATTTATAACGTCAAAATAGATATGACTACTTACTCGAATAATTAATACCATACAACTACTTATTCACTTTTAAACACGTATACGCTTCCTCTTTCTATTCTTACTAGATTTTATTCTTAGTCTTCCTTTTTGATTTTACTATTCTATTTCTAAGTTCGTTTCCTTATCGACTTCTATATATATATCGATACGTTGATTTCTAACTATCAAGTTATCTTAAAAATATTCTAACTCCTTAAATTCCCGGAAAAATTCGCCATAACCTCCTTTGTACCAGGAGCATCGGGATATTTCAAATAGCCTCCCATGGCCCTCACCAATCCAAAAGAAAAAGAAAAAGCCAAGCGGCTAGCCGATACGGCGCATAAAATCTCATATATGAATTAAATACATACCTTTTCATCGAGCATTCTATTTATATACCTTCATACCTTATCCATATCTATCTCATGTATATTTATATCTGCCCAATCTATTTTAACTATACCTGATCATTTTAACTCAATTCGTTAATTAATTTGTTAATTAACTCTTTAGTCTATTTCACTTTTATATTTGAACATGACATGTTCAAATATATTTTTACTTGCTTATTAACTAATTTGAATCCAAATTACAAATTTAAGTTCTATATTCGATTTCGAATATCCATTTACAAATCCAATTCACCTTTCAAAGTTCAACTTCAAATTCAAAACTCGATTAACTAATTCCTCTTCGACTTAGTTAATTCTATTCAATTTCTATTCAAATTTTATATCACTTCTATTATTCAAATCTATATATCAAATTCTATTCAAATTCTATATTATAAATCCCATTTGAATTTCTATATTCAAATTCTATATATTCAAATTCTATATATCAAATTCTATATTATAAATCCTATTTGAAATTCAACACAACTTGTCTTTCCCAAAACAAATTCAAAACAGTATCTCTGGTAGTAATTCATCACTTACAACTCGAAAATGAATACTAATGATGCAGCTGTCATCATCGGAACCTATTTTCCAGCGATCGAAGTGAGTTCAATACTATAAAACCATTTCTAAACATTTCCACTTTGAAATTCATTTTAAAATATAATTCACACTGCTTGTAAAACAATTTAAAATCTCCCAGGATCTTAAATTTTCCTTACTTTTAATCCAAATTCATTTACAAACACTTATCCAATTGTCCAGAATTTTAATTCAATTTCTGGCTTAAATTTCAGATTTAACTCATCTGATTTCACGTATTTCACTTATATGAATTCTGATTGGTTATTTACATAACCATTTAATTTATAATCTTACTCGATTATAATAACAACCAATATATCCACTATATTATAATTTTGATATATATATCTTCTCTATATCAAGATATACCTTGGGTAAACTTATTTTAATTTACCCTCTTTTCAAAACATATCGTGTCGACCTATCGTATTCGAGTGTTTAGTAACTCCTACCGATACAGTGGATCAAACTGATCGACCAGAACTCATAAACAACTCAACCAATAAATCACCACAATATAAAACAATTTTTACATCAATAACAAATATGCTCACTCGTATATATACACTCAAACTTAATCTAGGGTATTACTAACCCCATCTCTGCTGAGTCACGCCACAGAGCCAAGGTAATTCACTTAACTTAAGCTCTGATACCGACTGTAATGACCCGAAATTCCGGTCCAGTTTGAGCTGACCAAAAACACAAGTCCAACCCCAAATTAAACTGAAAATCAGGAAATTAATAGAAAGAAAACAGAGGGTGAGGAAAGATAAGATAGAAACTTATAATAGAAGAAGAAGAAGAACACAACATCAGAGTAACACGAACCTCACAGCAGAACGAATAACATATAATATATATAATATAACTTGAAATATACATCTGTACTTGAATATACATCATTATCAAAGTACAACACTTACAACACAGCGGAAATAAACTATAGCTATATGATCCTGAAGCCTCCTGCTCCAAGCTCTTCCAGTATATCTGTAAATCCTGACTACTTGACTGCCTGTACAAAATTGGGCACCCAAGAGTATAGGGAAAACAACAAAATAAACTCCGGGTCAGTCATGGGACTGGTATGAGTAAAACAATTTAAAACATTTTGAACAAGTAAACGATATCTCATAAGACCACGCCGTTTAACGGAACGGTTTTTTCCCTTATGAGAATCCAAATTATCTTTATATCAAAAAACCTTTTGATATTATAATAATGTCTATCAACCACAATATAATAATCATCTAGCAGAAACACTTTCATCTCACGTTCATATATAGTATACAATCAAAACCGCAAGCATGTATTGGGTAATGGATTTCCAACTATGACAAGGTATGGAACCACCTTTCACTAGTGTACCTCTAGAAAGGAATACATTGGGTTCAACAAGAACATCTTGCAACCCGGCCACACATGACCGACCACTCATTTCGCTTGAGTGTATCGAATGTATATCACCAACGGTTGGGATCAACAACCATTTCCCGAATGGGACAGCATCAACAATAGATTTTTAGAAGTAAATGAAACTCTAGATCAGGTGATTATACACCCTACTTCGGAGCGACCGACTTAGCCATGCTGCCTGCCCGATTTCTGTCATTTACCGGATGTGAGGCTAGAAGCTACGCTTTATCATCACACCAGATTCACTTCGAATGCCACATCGTCAAATCCATCGAAAATCACAAATTGACGTATACAGTAGTACATTACGTGTTAGCTAAAGAAGTTTCCTTCTCCGCTTCCACTCTTGGTACGGTTGAAGAAATCAATGTACATGACCTTTCTGGAAATACTCTGTCAGACATTCATCCATACCAGTCATCCAGGAACAGGATGAACCGAAGGCACTATTCAGTACATCCATCTTAGGTACTGTTATCTAAGACTTATACAATAGCTCTTGCACTTTACTCCGCCTTCAATTATCTTTGGCATATATGATTCGCAACCCTTATGCCAATACAGAGTGGTTCTTTGGATAATAATCCAACCGGTCTCTCCATATTAACAACGTTAAAATGGTCAAAACTTCGATAGTCTGTGATTTAACCATCAAAGAAAAACAGGTGTGCAAACAACGATATTATTTCCAGGAGGAAATTATATCGATCAATCATCATTCAACATTTATCTCTTTATTTCATTAATATACTTATCTCCTGTTTCCCTATATTCAACATTTCTTATTTTCTAAATTTAGAAAATATATGTTATTACCATTGGAAAACATTTCCATTTCTTGTTTTCCATATTAGAAAACATTTTTGGTTCTTAGTTGGAAAACATATCCAAAACTCCTTCATTGAACTTAGATAGATGTTTAAACAAACCATCGCGATACCAACTCAAACCATTACGCTTATTAACTAAATTTCTTTAACCCACCTTCACTATCGAACCTTAACCATTCCTTAGTTAAAAATGATGTCAATCAAGTTGGGGTAATACTAGCTCTCAGACCTTAACTGAACAATGTTTCTAACCTTGAAATAGACAAAGTTCACCTTTTAATTCTTTAACAAACTTCCTTACGTAACTCCCTTTCGAATCATCTCTATTCGATAATTCTTTCCTTCGATAAGGTATATTCGATAACTCTATTCAATTTACTTTATTCGATTAACCCTTATCAATTTACTCTATTGGACTAACGCTATTGGATTAACTCTATTTGATTTAACTCTAGTCGATAACTCCGTTAACTCTATTCGAACAAACCAAATTCGATTAACTCCTTTAATTCCATTCGAATAAACTATATTCGATTATTTCCTTTAACTCCATTTAACTCTATTCGAATAACTAATATTCGATAACTCTATTAAACTCTTATTCGAATAACTAATAATCGATAACTCCTTTCGATTAACTAATAATCGATAACTCCTTTCCTTTAACTCTATTCGAATAAACTAATATTCGATAAACTCCATTTGAATAACTCTAGTTCGATTTAACTCTATCGATTTACTCTAATTGATTAACTCTAACTGGTTAACTCTTATTCGAATAACAAATATTCGATTAACTCTATTCAGCTAACTCGACTCGACTAACCCCTTTTCGAATAACATATTCGATTTACTAACTTTCGAATACCATATTCAATTTAACTCTATTCGAATTACTAAATTAGATTTACTCTATTTATCTAACCCTAATCGATTAACTCTTTTTTACTTAACTCCTTTCAATAACTAATTCGATAACTCCTTTCGATTAAACTAAAATCGATAACTCCTTTCGATTAAACTATAATCGATAACTCCTATGTGTTTAACTCTATTCGAATAACTAATTCGAATAACTCTTATTTATTTAACTCTATTCGAATAACAAATTCGCATAACTAATTCGATTTGCTTACTTTCGAATACTGTATTCGATTAACTCCCTTTGAATAAACTATTCATTTATAAAGATTTACTTTTAGTAACGGTTCTTCACTTTACAAATGACTTCCTTTTTAGTAACATTTTCCTTTTTATAACGGTTTCCTTTTTATAACATCCTATTTATTTCTAAATATTTCCTTTTTAATTCTATTTGTAAATGGTTTTACAAATATCTCCTTTTCGATTTCATTTTCAAAGTGTTTACAAATATTCTTCATTCGATTTCATTTGTAAAGGTTTTATAAACATTTCTCTTTCTGATTGATTTGTAAATGGTTTACAAACCTTTCTCTTTCTAAACTATTTGCAAATGGTTTGCAAATAATTCCTTTAGGGTTTTATTTCTAAGTATTTTCTATTTATAAATAATCCATTAATAAATAAATTTCTATTTATAAATATTCCATTTATAAATAAATTCCTTTTATAAAATCTCCTTTGATTGTTATAAATATTTTCTCTTTTATAAAATCCTTTGATTTTATAAATAATCTATTTTCAATATTCATTTTGACAAATTCCCCTTTTCACCATTCCGGTATGTTATGGTATTTAACACATCAAATCACGATGACCAATATCGTTCAAACACATACAATCGACAACAGATTATATATCACATCATATATTACAATATATGAATCACAGTAAAATAAATGTTGAGGAATCCAGTTGGATTCCTCCAACCTGTCTCCCTACATCCACAGATGTTATACAATATAAAATCAACATCACTTTCAGTTCCATATGATATATTTTGTTAAACAGAATCAATATAGAAATTCAACTAACTGACTAGCAGTTCAATCAAACAGTCAACACACAGTCAATCAACCAATATTTTACTGTTCTAAAAATACAACATGAAATTATAAACTGTTCAGAGTTAGTGAGATTTACTCACAGTTGCGCGTTAATCGTTAAATAACGGTTTGCGTTATTTGATTCAGTCGGACAATTTATTTCGCCATAAATTGTAACTGTCTCCGATCCACTCCCAGTCAGCCTCATTGTGTTGCTCCAGTCCATACGATCCTGTCGGATTTGGTTTCGCTGAAAACCGGTACCGTATGATGAAGTTATTCCATTTCGAAGTTTATACACTATTTTAAATATATAAAAACTTGAATTCTAATGGATTTGGGCCTCACCCCTTTTAACATAACCATCCCACCCACATTTAACATAACCGGCCCAGTTAAACCTTCTCCCCCGAATAACCACTTCCTTCAGTATTTCACAAATGGCCATTTTCAATCTTTAGAACCTTCGCTCCGCCTCATTTCTCCACGGAACTTCACGCCAACATTACCGACGACCCTCTCGTCGCCTCCTCCATCCTTCCGACCTACCCTGGGTGAACTAGCACCCCTCATTTCAGCTTCCGTCGAACCCCTACTGACTCACGCCTCCAAGTAACTCACGACACTTTTTATCCCGATAAAATCCCAAAAATACAACCAAGCTGCTAACACACTCACTGATTCCAAAAATAACAACCACAATACCAATCAATGCTTCTATTTCCAATTAACTCCAACCCTAGCTAACTGTCGAAATATCGAGTGCGATAAAAATCGGATCGCACCCAAAAACGATGATATAGAAATGAAGATGAAGACTTAACAAGTTCGATTTTCCTTGTTTGATGATTTATAGGAATATATTTGATTTTATATGGATTTTAGAATGATCGAATTTTATTTCCAGAAGAAGAGAATCACGGCAGAATTAATTTGACCAAGGAAAAAATGGAATTAAGGTTTAGAGATGTTAAAGTGTTTATATAGGATATTTTAAATAATTTAATATTCGATTATTATAATAAATTATAAGCAAACGCTGTTCTTCTGTGTCCTCTAAATTTCCTGTTATCACTTACGATACCCAAAAATCATGAAACTGGACATGCAGTTTCAGTTTGACATTATGGTCTCAGCGAAACCGGTTTCGTCGAATTCTGACTTCGTTTGCTCACACATCGTATTTTTAACCGTCGAAATACCGACTGTTTCTCACTCTAAAAATCCGTACAACCACACAGTGACTCTAAAAATCACGAAACTGGAAATCTAACAACTATTTGACATTGCGGATCCAACAAAATTAGTTTCGTCGAATTCCGACTTCGTTTGTAAAACCGGCTATTTTTAAAGCTCTGAATGACCCATTTAAATATATAAATATATTTAAATAAAAATTAAACTAAATATTTTAAAAATAAATATTATTGTCTATATTCACAGTGGAATACCATACAGCTCTAGAATATTCCTATATGAATTTCTAACTTGATATTTCAAATATGAGTCAACCCGATATTCGATTTATTTTTGAAATTCCTTTTTAAAAATATAAATAATTCCTTTATAAATTATAAAGGAACTCCACAGCGACTTTTCTAAAATTTGATTTGGATGTAAATCAAAATCTACACGATGAAATCCCGATTTTTCTCTTCCACTAGAAAGATATACTCCACCAGCTCCACACGTTTCTTGTTTCATAGAAATCCGGCTTAAAACGAATCCTGTACATCCAGTTGAAGTTCAAATCGCCAAATTACGAATTGCAACGCCACTTCAAGCTCGATTTTAATTATAATATAATTATACGTTCAAACTGTCGTTCAAATAATATATTCGTTATTATAATTCAATTCTAAACTGAATTAAATATCACAGAAGATCCAGTTCACACCATATCGCCATTTCAGCCAATTCTGATTATTTCAGAATTATATATATTATTTAATTTATTATTTTAAATTAAATATTCGTCATTATTTAATTAAACCACCATTTAATTCACTATATCACTATTTATATAATTAAATTAATTAATTATAATACCTCTGCAAATGCGGGTCATTACATCAAGGTTATCCATCATCATTCTCTTACTTCATTCCAGTAATCGTTCGCCAATTCAACCACTACATTTGGATATCATACACCACGCATACGGTTATCAAAGTGGTTA
Organism: Allium sativum; assembly: GCA_030737875.1. Lineage (NCBI taxonomy): Eukaryota > Viridiplantae > Streptophyta > Magnoliopsida > Asparagales > Amaryllidaceae > Allium > Allium sativum. The sequence continues at coordinate 664,832,444 of CM060919.1, forward strand.
GGTATTGATAGAGAGTATGCCAATGTCCGTCCCCGGTTTCTTTAATAACCCAACATTTTAATTTACAAGCCACTTGGTCATTAAAAATGTAAACAATTCTCATTGATAAAAGTAGGATTCAAAACACGTTTTCTTGCTTTAACATTCAAAAATTTCCATTAACGAAAATGTACATTTGAAACATATATATATTACAATAATATTTTTTGATTTTCTCTACTCCATTATGTACGCAAGCTACCAATGAAGTTCACAAACAAAGTTTACACCCAATGTTCTATATCGTTGAATGTCTTCTCAAATGATATATATAATATATCCATTAGTTATTTCATACAACTACACATTCAGTTAATTACATTTCATAGATATATACCCATCTCAACTGTATATATAGGTTGAACCTTCCTAATATATCCATCAGCTGACATGCATTATGAAGATTAAATTGACTACTTCTCTATATAAGATTAACCATTGTTTGTTTCAGATTCTGTGCATTATTTTATTTAACAACAATGGGCATTCAAATTAGAGGAATTGCTTTTGATTTCTCTATCTGACGAGAAATGTCACTTCGATTAAGGTGGATTTTATCCAAACTTTATGAATTATAAAGCAAGAGCTGCTTCTTTATTTCAATCTAACAGATATCAATTTGTAGCAGTTCATGGGACAGTACGAATGTAAGTAAAAATATCAATACTATAACTTTTAGTTGCTTCTTCTTAGACTGGTGACAAGTTTATACGTAACTCCTTATCATTCCACTGTCATATGTACACCCACATGAAGTTACCTAGAATATCTCAACTACCCCCATAAAGTATACCTATCCAGCAAGTTAAATTCGGAAGCAACAATTCATTTTTTAACAAAAAACATGTCCCTATCCAGTGAGTTCACATGCCCAACACACGTATTACTTGCAAGCAAACCATAATATATCATCCCAACTTGTGTAATCTCATGCAAACGGATCTTGATCTTAACATTTACGCACTGCATATATATGTATATACTAAGCATATATTTTATTTATAAAACTTAATGGATGTTAGGCATGAGTGATGAATACTCACCTTGACTATGTAGTGGAGATTTGGCACTCGTAAATCGATCATGAACTGTTGCTAGTTGCTTCAAACTTAGTGACAAAAACAATTGCTCCCACTCAGAGAAGCTTCTTCTAATAAATCCTTTTGACAAAAGGTCACTGACTTGGGTTTTTAACTCCGCTCTTTCCTTAGGTGAAATTCTTCAAGGGAGAAGTACAAAAGGTCTAGCTCTGAGGATAAGATCAATTCGGAATTCAATTTCTTGACAGGGTGGCAAACAAGTAACCTCACCGAAAACATCAGGAAACTGTTGAACAACTGGGATAGTTCTGTGATCACTAGAATGAAAAGTTTATCACTGGTTTGCTCAGAGAGTATAGGGAGCAACTCACTGGACATATTCATAAGCCATTCTCTGATATTATGGATTGGCTATCTAAGTTAAATGCGGTCATTTCTAGTAGTAACCGAACAATTTCCTTAGTCGACGATAAAGGTTTTCCACTTATTCTTGAATGCAAGTTGCCATTAGACCTTGTTAAGAGCTTCTAGTACGTTGTATTTAAAATCGTGTTGAATTAATTTTGTATTTGTGAATTTATATTTTTAATATTGGAATTTGAATAGTTTAATGTTAGTAACATTTTAAGCTTGAAATAAAAATAGGTTTTGATAAAACGAATAGGTTTTTGCTTTAAAATAGTTTAAAGAAATTAGAATTGTTTTATAACAAATCTATTTTGATTTTGAACCATTTTGCAGACTATTTCAACTCAATCAAACCTATTTTATAAAACCTGTCTAATTTATTTAAACTATTTTATACTAAAAACCTATTTGTTTTAATCAAACCTATTTTATGCCATAGCGAAATTCGATGCGGCATGATGCCTACAGCTACAAGCGATTCCACTGGGATAGTGGCGTAACCCTATGTAACTGCGATCTACGTCAAATAACCATGGCGAAATTCGAGGGGTGTGATACCTACGGGCACAAGTGATTCTAATGGGATAGTAGCGTAACCGTCGCGTGTCTGAGATCCGTGGGGGAAGTGAAGTACTTTTCATATCTGTTTTTCTAAAAAGTTCTTAAGTATTTTCACTGAGAGTTGAAACAAGTATATGTTTAGTACTTGGAGATTTTAGTTATGCGTCGGTACCACGTATACCTAAATTTATGTAAACTAAATAACTATCTGTCGTTTGAACGTTTCAAATTGGTTTAATTATCGACTTGGAGCGGTTAAAATGGCTACAGTTGGTAGGATTTATTCTAAAAGAATAGGGGTTGGTCATTGTTTTCAAATAATGAAAGAAAAGAGATTTCGTAACATTATTTTACGAATGATAAGTTGAATTGATTTCCCAAGTATAGATAAGGAGTAATGAGGTAGCAATTGTTTGAAAATGATAGCAAGATAGAAAATTGGATATGATTATAGCATATTCTCCTAAGTTTGAAAATATAATAGTTTTGGAATTAATCTTATGTTAAATAAGAAGTCAAAAGCCTTATTCATAATATTGAAAGTTTTAGAGGTTTAAAATAACTATCGTTAATCATTTTTTACTTAAAGGGCCAAGTACTGTTGAGTACTAAACTAGTAAACTCATTTTATTCTCACGATTATTTATTTGATAGTTAAATAACCGACTATCAAATCTGGCCAAATGTGTTGTTGGTACGGAAAGACCGGGATCGAAGTTATATTCGAAAACCATTCTGAACCAGCAAATATGTGAAGATGCTGATTGAAGGTGAAGCAATTAAAGACCGTGAATCTTCATAAGCAGAAGGACTACTCGTTAAACTTCTCTGATGGCCTCCAGAGATATTTTGGCTTGTGATTCTATCATGATTGAGATCTATGGATTGCAAGGACTACTCGCTACTGATCCATAGCGTGATACCTAGGATGTGGTAGGAGGGTGCCTTCAGTTCATCCTATTCCTAAATGACTTGTATGAACTGATTGATAGAGTATTTCTAAAAGAGTCACGCATGTTGATTTCTTCAACCGTACCATAGTTGGTGGTGGAGAAAGACCTTTCTCTTAGCATAGCAACTAGAGTATTATTGGGACGTCACTTAGTGATTATTTGGTGGATCTGATGATATGACATTCAAAGTAAGTAGTGGCCAGATGTTCTAAAAATATTTATGACCTCAAACCTCATCAACCAGAAAATGGTAAAAATTAGGTAGGTCGCATGGCTATGTGGGTTGCACCCATCAAAAGGATATATCATTACTTAATCTGGAGAAATCAAATGCCTTCGATTGTCCCTTTTTATTTTTGTATGTATGCCATCGGTTCGGTTGGCTGGCCTCCAACCGTGGTAATGATATATTTGGTACTTTCAAGCGAAGTGTGAGGCCGGCCATGTCTAACCTGGGTTGCATGATGTTCATGTTGAACACCAACGCATTCATCTCCAGAGGTACATTGTCGGAAAGGTGGTTGCCTATACCTTGCCATGGAAATCCACTCTCCAATAAGAGCCCGTGGTTTTGATTGTATACTATGTATGTAGAGCGTGAGATGCAAGTGTTCTGCTAGATTGTTATTTATTTGTATTTATACATTATTATAATATCAGAAAATATATGATTTCAAAAATGTTTTGTATTATCGTAAGGTAAAAACCATCCGTATTTATGTGTGGATTTGATCATACGATTATACGTTTCTTTCGAAAAGATTTTGGACTTTAAAACCAAGTTAGATGATCTGCAACAACCCGCTCATTCCATGACAATGGATTTTAAATATTTTATTTAAATCGATCGTCGTATCCGAGGTGTCACTCAAAATGTCGTTTTTCACAAACGATAAAATTATGACTCGGGACCACTTCCATTGAGTTTAAAATGTCATTTACGACCTTTTTGACTATAAGCATCGATATGTTCCGAGCTTCGGAATTTTGGCACTTTGGGTTAGGTCTTGGTTGAGCTAGCCTAGCTCTTATATAACCCTCAAATCAACCCCTCTCTCCCTCATAACTTCAAACACTTAAAAGAAAACAAAAATGGAGAGTGGGAATGGGAAATCAATATTCCTAAACTAGGGTTGGCTCCTAGGGATCCAAATCAAGAGGAAATCAAGTGTAGAAACATGGGTAAGCTCTCTACTCCCCCTCTCTACCTTATGCTCCTCTCATTTTCGGATTTTTTATGATGTTCTAACATCCATGAGTCTTCATATGTGTTCTTGAGGTGATTAGAGAGGAGTGATTGAAGAAAGAAAGGTTCTTTGCTTGGATTTGTGCTTGTTCTTCCTTGTTGTAGCTTGTTCTTGTCATTCAAGAGCTAAAGGTGAGTTCCTTTTGAACTCACATCTATGCCACAAGCCATTGGCTTGTAAAAGTGTAATTTAGTGTTCATAGAGTTTGCATATGCTAGTGAATTGTGTAGCTAGTGTAACTTAGTCGATTTCGTGTGTTCATATTTCATTGGGTTGAAAATTTTGATAAGGATTGTCCACACAATCTAATTCATATGCTATGAGTTGATTCGGTGATATTGTGAAGCTCCGTTGCTGCCCCGGCATAGTTCTAAGCCTTCACAAGTCACTTGAATTGTATTCGATTGCTTTGGTTAGAAAATTTACCCGTTTTGGAATTTATGATCAAAACCATTGCTAATCTCGTGTATGTATGTTTGTGCATGTAAGTTTGGTGTTATGAGCTACCCCGATGAGTTTTAGATGCCTCATATACATGTACATAACATCATAGGCCTTCGGGCATTCTTCGATATCGTTTTTAACATGTTTTCAAGGCAAATTGTGCTCTGGAACAGGATTCAAACGTCTGAATATTATATGTCAGACGTCTGACCTGCTCCAAATAATTATAGTTCCAAGTAACAGAATCCAGATGTCTGAAAAATATTTTTCAGATGTCTGGCCGGAATAATTTAGACGTCTGAATTGAGGCCAAAATGAACTAAAACCCTTCGGGTTCCTGAAAATCCTAATTCAGACGTCTGAATTAAATGATTCAGACGTCTGAATCTGTTCTTGGGCTGTGGACCAGAGGGACCTCGGTCCACAGTCTACACCCATCCGGGCTCTTTCCCGGCCGGAGCTCGGGTCGTTCGGACTTTGTTTGTGAACTTCAGCTTTCCAAATTCACCGATTCCAGCAGCTCGATTCGTAGACTTTGATTCTCAAATGATTCTTTCAATGTGGATCCTTATTGGTCGGTTCACATTTGTTTATGATAATGAATTGAATAAGTGATCATTCTAAACCCCGTGCGCTCTATTTTGTATATCGAATTTATTCGATACTCTTGTTAAGGTGATTCACGCCATTAAAACATGAATTATCGACTCGATATCCTTCGAGTCTATTCCGATGTAGTTTAAAACCTTCAAGTGCTAGTTTGGGATTTCGATTCTTTCGTTGGTCGCAATTACAACAGTTATCCCTTGATTTCCTGTATGTTGTTGTGATATGAGTTTATGATACATGATGTTTGTGTTCTATTCGCTACGGCGACGTTTTCCATGAATATTTGAAATCACGTCATTGTGATGTGAATCCCCTTGATCGATTTGCCTCAGCAATCATACTATTGTTTATTGCCACATTGAATTTAAATAAAGAGGTTTTATGTTATTTAGTAGATATCAAATTCTTGTACTAAAATGGTTTCCAACCTTACTTCATTATACGAAGCTAAATTATGAAATCGTTTAATGAACCTTCTTCAAATCTACTAGTATATATTCTATAAACCTTTTTCTCGTTCGTATGAGGAATCTAATTAAATGTCTTAGTAAAATCAAGGACTATGAACCCTTGCTTTTTCTTCGATGGTTAATTCTTGGACTCGTCCGATCGTAAACCGTGGCAATGCTCCTTCTTTGATTTTCTCTGTTTTAAATAGAAACCAACTACGAGTGTGTAAATATTCGAGAATAGCATGTGGTTATGGGACATATTGCAATTTTCTTATATTAACTAGCTTGAAGTAATTTCTATTCACCCGGATCGATGTGATCCGTTTTATGATTTGGACTTAGCTTCCTGGCTATGTCTCCGAGGGACTATGGTTCAGTGTAATAGTTTCCGCACTATCAGGGGAACTCCAGTCAGATAGTTTCTGCACTATCTGTCGATACCTCCTTTTTACTATGTGACTTATGTTTTTGTGGTCCTTGATCGCCCTAGTGGGACTTTACGATTGGAATCTTCATCTATGAGACTTCGATCCAGCCTTCTATGATTTCCTATGATTTATGTTTTCCTCTACCGGGGTCACGACCCGGAATCCTCGGAGAGCTTCGGCTCAAATAACTGGGTTAGCTACCTAGAGGTCGCACCTCATCTTCTATGAACCTGTAGGGCCCCTTCTATGATATCTTCTATGATTTCCTATGATTTATGTTTACCTCTACCGGGGTCACGACCCGGAATCGTCGGAGTCCTTCGGCTCAAACAACTGGGTTAGCTACCTAGAGGTCGCACCTCATCTTCTATGAACCTGCAGGCCCCTTTTTGATGTTTCTATGATTTTCTATGATTTATGCGTTTTCTCCCCTTTTATGATTTTCTATGACCCATATTATGCTATTATTTGAATGATGCATTCTACATTAGCTATGAGATTAATTAGAAATAATTGTGTGCTGACATTCCACTGTCATTTTATAATTATGTTGACATGCCATGTTTCATATATGTTTATGATTTGATATTATCTATAGAATCATGTCATCCTTTGTTATATCCCTTGTTATCTCAGTTTATTTGATAAGTACAGCTAGACTAATCCGTTTATTGTTTATTCTTATAAATAATACTCGGATCAGACCGAGTCATTTTAGGTACTCCTCTGGGACACATCGCAGGATTGATCTTCCGCTTTTAGCTTGCTACTCTGTCTCCGCAGTTTTATGTAATTTTGTACCTCTGACATTGTCTACCGTGGTGTACATATTCTTTTATTTAGATCATGGTACATGTATTAGTGGATCCTTGTAGACCACTATCTTGTTGTACACATTGTTGGTTTATTCATATCTATTCCACCTTTGTGATATGATTATTTTGTGTCTGGCTTTGAGATATACCATATTTTTATTGTTGTTGTTGTCTATTTTATACTGCTTTCCGGATTTCTTATAGCCGTTGTGTAGTTGCCCTATATGTCGAATGGTCATGTCGAAATTTTAATCGGTATCATAATTCGATGTGCATTCCTCACGTGGAACAATTATACAATCGGCCGCCCTTCACAAACCTTATTCCCCGTTATGGTCTAAGACATTTCTCCGAAATGAACTAGACGATAGTGGGTATAGAGGCGGGGCGTTATAGTTGGTATCAGAGCCAACTTTTCGGAACAGTGTAAGATAGGGTGACGATGGTATTGTCTTAAGCCTCTCTCGGGAATCGTGCTTAGGGTTTTAGTTAGAGTCTTAAGACCCGTCATAGCTTATCTTCCAATACGATTCCATTTTGCTTGAATTCGCATCGTTTGAATTCAATTTGAAACTAACTTTTTCCTCCTTCTTTTTCCTTAAAGAAGAGAAATAATTGGTCGTAACCATGCGAGTGTCGGTTCATCCAGTGTACCTCCTACGGGAGGGGTGATTATGTCTCAAGTGTCCTAATTTTAGTCTTTTAGAATAGTCATCGACTCGTTCTCCTTCGTGTTGATTTCTATAGTCCATCTAGGGCCCGTGTGCTCTTGTGGTGCTTCTGTTTCATTCTTTGACTCGAGTTTCTAATCTATGTCTATCTTTGTATAGATTACGTTACTGACACGTAAATTTCAAGTTGTCGATCGCTTCGGTGATCGTATTTTGACATTAGTCATGACTACATCAATCGTACAAGAAATTTAATTAAACGCCTTAGTAAACATGAGGGCTATGGACCCTTGTGGTTGCTTTGACAGATAATTACTGGACTTGTGCATTTGAAAGCTATGATAATAACCATTTTGAATATTCGAGTGGGATTCAACAATTCGTTCGTTAATTCTTGAGTTATGCTGGCGGTATGGGACGTTTGGCTGAATTTGTTTATTAACTGGCCTATTGTGTATCACACTTATCTTTTTGATCATTTATGATCCTTGTAGTTGATTGATTATTGGATATCTTGCCCGTGCTTCGTTACGCATGTCGTAAGCGCCTTTGATCCTGATATTTCATGTTTTCTAGTTAAGATTGTTTCGTGCGTCGCTATGTACCTAGCGTGGTCTATTGATCACTTGTCGATCGATATAGAGATACCATGCCATTGTGACTAAATCAACTCCCTTGTTGTCAGCTATGTAGTTCGAGTTCGATGTGAGATCACCAAGCCTTCAGGCTAAAACAACTCGTTTGTTATCTCGTTGTGCCGGTGTGAGTCACCAAGCATTTGTGCAAAATTAACTCAAGATCAAGAATGAGGGAAAGCATCCCGCTTCTTGTGATCTCTCTTCTTGAGTCAGAGTACATGTCATTAATTCCTTAATGTCATTTGCCTTGTTCAGAGATTATTTTATTTATGTTCTTTTGATATACGTCGACCGTGTTCTTCGTTATCAAAAGATATCAATTGTGTTTTATTCGTAAGTTGATAAAGGAATTTTATTCCTTTATGCCATCCCGAGTGATTTATTGAATTTTTATATTTTCGCGAGATCAGCGTGAACGTTAGAAATTGTGAGGACTTTCTTGTGTTAACTTGTCCATCGGGTGCGTTAAGGATCTCGAATGAGACGTGGGACGCCATGTTGTAGTTCGAAATTCCTAAACACCATATGTGACAATCCGACATTTGAAATGATCCCTAAAATTAAATTAACCATTGATAAGTTAATCAAAATAATAATATTTTGGGTTTTTGCGAATTTTTGTAATCGTTCGTTATTTTTCTAGATGATTTGTTTCTAGATATTCTTGAAGCAATTCCAAGAAGCTGAGTGGTTCAAGATGTTCAATTAGAAATTATCTTGAATCCTTTCTTTGAGTAAATTAAATAACTCCAGGAACAACCTAAAGAGTTATTTATTTATGTCTCTTGTTTCTGGATTTCAGATCTTTGATTTTCGAGAATTCTTAGTGATTGAGAATCTCGCCTAATTCTTAATCCTTGTTTCGATTTGCTAAAGAGAATCTAGTATTCTTGTGATTCTATGGGTCTTCTTATTTTATCTAGTGAACGTACGATCACTCGAGAGAATGGGAGTTCCTGTGGGGGAGGGAATATTTGGGTTTTGCGATCCACGGCAAACTCAATAATTCCTTTCTTCGAATCTATGATCTAGTCGATCATCCGGAAGTGCTATAGTCAATCCACTTATGGACTTAGCCTTGCGTTGTCCTTAGAAATGAATATCGAAAAGATGAGCTCTTTTGTTATTCATCCCACGTTTGTTTGAATCATTTGGGTCGACAATTGTCTCCACACGTTTGTTAACCCTTATGAATCAAAACTTGTGGGGATTATGACCTCTTTGGTTTGATCTCATCTTGTTAGAGGAATCGTCTAGTGCTTCTTTGATTAGTTGCTGATGTTTTTGCGATTTGAAATTTTTGGCGGAAAATTATCTTAAATCTTGTTGTTCCGAAGTGGTAAGTTGTGCACTAATTATCCATCATCTTCTTGATGTTTCTAATTTTCTAAAATCGATACTCAAGTTTCTGAATATTGGGAATTCCGTATAATTCCTAATGATTCGTCCTTATGGTTACTAAATGAGATTTGGTCCTTGGATAGAAATTGATTTACTCGAGTAGTTCATTGGTATTCCGTTACCAATATTTGGTTATCGACTTGTAGTTCATTGGTATTCCGTTACCAATATTTGTTTATCGGTTTCTAGTTCATTGGTATTCCGCTACCAATATTTGATTATCGACTTGTAGTTCATTGGTATTCCACTACCAATATTTGTTTATCGGTTTCTAGTTCATTGGTATTCCGCTACCAATATTTGATTATCGACTTGTAGTTTATTGGTATTCCGTTACCAATATTTGATTATCGACTTGTAGTTTATTGGTATTCCGTTACCAATATTTGTTTATCGGTTCCTAGCTGATTGGTATTTCGTTACCAACCTTGAGTCATTGATATTAAAATTGATTATTCCTTCGAAAATATCTTTCCTTAGCTGAATTCGTTGGAATCTCTGTGTTGTGCTTATGTTGGTGTCAGCCACCTTGTCGCAGGACTAAAGCGCTCGGGTTCGATGTTCTCTACATCGTTGTGTTTGAGTTTGGGGATGGATTAGTCAACCATCATAAATTCCCATTTCATACCCTAAGAGAAATATCTACTAATGATATCTCGCGTCTGTAGGACGCAGTCCCGTTGCTTCTTGAAATTCCAAATTAGATTCGCATGGTCTTGGTGCATTCTATTGATTCTCATTCCCTTGAGAATCATATGAAGAAAGGCGAGTCTATTTGAATTCATAGCGCTTATGAATTTTTCTGGAATTATTTTACCTGTTTGGGATGACTACCTTCATGGGTAATGCAATTCAAGATTGAACTCTAGTTTTTATGACATTGCGAGAGGATATTGGGATCTCACCTAGCCGTTGGTGTGATCTTTTGATTTCATGTCAGTCCTTGTGGTACCACTCCGTGGTATTGTTTTGGTTGTTACTTACTACTTCATTCTTAAGGAATTGCGGGGACACAATTCTTTTAAGGGGGAAGTCTGTAACAACCCGCTCATTCCATGATAATGGATTTTAAATATTTTATTTAAATCGATCGTCGTATCCGAGGTGTCACTCAAAATGTCGTTTTTCACAAACGATAAAATTATGACTCGGGACCACTTCCATTGAGTTTAAAACGTCATTTACGACCTTTTTGACTATAAGCATCGATATGTTTCGAGTTTCGGAATTTTGGCACTTTGGGTTAGGTCTTGGTTGAGCTAGCCTAGCTCTCATATAACCCTCAAATTAGCCCCTCTCTCCGTCATAACTTCAAACACTTAAAAGAAAACAAAAATGGAGAGTGGGAATAGGAAATCAATATTCGTAAACTAGGTTTGGCTCCTAGGGATCCAAATCAAAAGGAAATCAAGTGTAGAAACATGGGTAAGCTCTCTACTCCCCCTCTCTACCTTATGCTCCTCTCAATTTCAGTTTTTTTGTGATGTTCTAACATCCATGAGTCTTCATATGTGTTCTTGAGGTGATTAGAGAGGAGTGATTGAAGAAAGAAAGGTTCTTTGCTTGGATTTGTGCTTGTTCTTCCTTGTTGAAGCTTGTTCTTGTCATTCAAGAGCTAAAGGTGAGTTCTTTTTGAACTCACATCTATGCCACAAGCCATTGGCTTGTAAAAGTGTAATTTAGTGTTCATTGAGTTTGCATATGCTAGTGAATTGTGTAGCTAGTGTAACTTAGTCGATTTCGTGTGTTCATATTTCATTGGGTTGAAAATTTTGATAAGGATTGTCCACACAATCTAATTCATATGCTATGAGTTGATTCGGTGATATTGTGAAGCTCTGTTGCCGCCCCGGCATAGTTCTAAGCCTTCACAAGTCACTTGAATTGTATTTGATTGCTTTGGTTAGAAAATTTACCCGTTTTGGAATTTATGATCAAAACCATTGCTAATCTCGTGTATGTTTGTGCATGTAAGTTTGGTGTTATGAGCTACCCCGATGAGTTTTAGAAGCCTCATATACATGTACATAACATCATAGGCCTTTGGGCATTCGTCGATATCGTTTTGAACATGTTTTCAAGGCAAATTGTGCTCTGGAACAGGATTCAGACGTCTGAATATTATATGTCAGACGTCTGACCTGCTCCAAATAATTATAGTTCCAAGTAACAGAATTCAGATGTCTGAAAAATATTTTTCAGACGTCTGAATTGTAATTCAAACGTCTAGCCGGAATAATTCAGACGTCTGAATTAGGGCCAAAATGAACTAAAACCCTTCAGGTTCCTGAAATTCCCAATTCAGACATCTAAAATAAATGATTCACACGTCTGAATCTGTTTTTGGGCTGTGGACCGGAGAAACCTCGGTCCACAGTCTACACCCATCCGGGCTCTTTCCCGGTCGGAGCTCGGGCCGTTCGGACTTTGTTTGTGAACTTCAGCTTTCCGAATTCACAGATTCCAGCAGCTCGATTCGTAGACTTTGATTCTCAAATGATTCTTTCAATGTGGATCCTTATTGGTCGGTTCAAATTTGTTTATGATAATGAATTGAATAAGTGATCATTCTAAACCCCGTGCGCTCTATTTTGTATATCGAATTTATTCGATACTCTTGTTAAGGTGATTCACGCCATTAAAACGTGAATTATCGACTCGATATCCTTTGAGTCTATTCCGATGTAGTTTAAAACCTTCGGGTGCTAATTTGGGATTTCGATTCTTTCATTGGTCGCAATTACAACAGTTATCCCTTGATTTCCTGTATGTTGTTGTGATATGAGTTTATGATACATGATGTTTGTGTTCTATTCGCTACGGCGACGTTTTCCATGAATATTTGAAATCACGTCATTGTGACGTGAATCCCCTTGATCGATTTGCCTCGGCAATCGTACTATTGTTTATTGCCACTTTGAATTTAAATAAAGAGATTTTATGTTATTTAGTATATATCAAATTCTTGTACTAAAATGGTTTCCAACCTTACTTCATTATACGAAGCTAAATTACGAAATCGTTTTATGAACCTTCTTCAAATCTACTAGTATATATTCTATAAACCTTTTTCTCGTTCGTATGAGGAATCTAATTAAACGTCTTAGTAAAATCAAGGACTATGAACCCTTGCTTTTGCTTCGACGGTTGATTCTTGGACTCGTCCGATCGTAAACCGTGGCAATGCTCCTTCTATGATTTTCTCTGTTTTGAATAGAAACCAACTACGAGTGTGTAAATATTCGAGAATAGCATGTGGTTATGGGACATGTTGCTATTTTCTTATATTAACTAGCTTGGAGTAATTTCTATTCACCCGGATCGATGTGATCCGTTTTATGATTTGGACTTAGCTTCCTGGCTATGTCTCCGAGGGACTATGGTTCACTGTAATAGTTTCCGCACTATCAGGGGAACTCCAGTCAGATAGTTTCCGCACTATCCGTCGATACCTCCTTTTTACTATGTGACTTAAGTTTTTGTGGTCCTCGATCGCCCAGTGGGACTTTACGATTGGGATCTTCATCTATGAGACTTCGGTCCAGCCTTCTATGATTTCCTATGATTTATGTTTTCCTCTACCGGGGTCACGACCCGGAATCCTCGGAGAGCTTCGGCTCAAACAACTGGGTTAGCTACCTAGAGGTCGCACCTCATCTTCTATATGAACTTGCAGGTCCACTTCTATGATATCTTCTATGATTTCCTATGATTTATGTTTTCCTCTACCGGGGTCACGACCCGGAATCCTCGGAGTCCTTCGGCTCAAACAACTGGGTTAGCTACCTAGAGGTCGCACCTCATCTTCTATGAACTTGCATGCCCCATTTTGATGTTTCTATGATTTTCTATGATTTATGCGTTTTCTCCCCTTTTATGATTTTCTATGACCCATGTTATGCTATTATTTGAATGATGCATTCTACATTAGCTATGAGATTAATTAGAAATAATTGTGTGCTGACATTCCACTGTCATTTTATAATTGTGTCGACATGCCATGTTTCATATATGTTTATGATTTGATATTATCTATAGAATCATGTCATCCTTTGTTATATCCCTTGTTATCTCAGTTTATTTGATAAGTACAGCTAGACTGATCCGTTTATTGTTTATTCTTATAAATAATACTCGGGTCAGACCGAGTCATCTTAGGTACTCCTCTGGGACACATCGCAGGATTGATCTTCCGCTTTTAGCTTGCTACTCTGTCTCCGCAGTTTTATGTTATTTTGTACCTCTGACATTGTCTACCGTGGTGTACATATTCTTTTATTTAGATCATGGTACATGTATTAGTGGATCCTTGTAGACCACTATCTTGTTGTACACATTCTTGGTTTATTCATATCTATTCCACCTTTGTGATATGATTATTCTGTGTCTGGCTTTGAGATATACCATATTTTTATTGTTGTTGTTGTCTATTTTATACTGCTTTCCGGATTGCTTATAGCCATTGTGTAGTTGCCCTATGTGCCGAATGGTTATGTTGAAATTTTAATCGGTATCAGAATTCGATGTGCATTCCTCACGTGGAGCAATTATACAATCAGCCGCCCTTCACAAACTTTATTCTACGTTATGGTCTACGACATTTCTCCGAAATGAACTGGACGATAGTGGGTATAAAGATGGGGCGTTACATGATCCCTTAAACTTAGTTTGTTTTTCTCACTCTGGTTCACCAGATTGATCCGGCGTTTGTAATGCTCTGGTTAGATCGGGTTTTACAGGTTTAGATTTGAATGCTGCGAACTTCAGAAGACTCCTTGGAGGAGTTCAGATGGATGACATATATTTGGTGTGTATTCAGCTATGTGTTGTATATGAGGATAGATTATTATAACTTTCCAGATGTATCGATGTACTCTGATGATTGTAAGTTTTATTTCAAGCTCTCAATAAATAAATATTTCTATATTATATTTTGTTCTGCTGCGATGTGAGATTGTGTGTGTTGGTTCTTCTTCTTCTTCTATTCTAAAATTTGTTTCTTTTCTCACCCTCTAACTTCTTTCTAATAACATTCCAGGATTTTCGGTATTTGAGTTTGGATACGGGATGTACTTGTGTCGAAAATTCAAGCATTGAATTTTTTGGTATGTTACAACACTTTGGGTACATTCATCTGAAACATCAAAGCTCTTGCAGTTTCTAATAAATGGCGATTCTTTCTTTCAAGCTACACTGTTTTGATGAGGGGTATCCACACATGAGGTTTCATGAAGTATACCATTTGTACTCAAAATATTATCAAACTTAGAAGATACATATTCTTTAACATTGTCAGTACGCAATGTTTTGATAGTCGTATAAAACTGAGTTTTGATTTCAGCATGAAACTTATAAAACAGTTCAGCTCGTGACTTCATTAGAAATAACCAAGTTAAACGAGTGTAATCATCAATAAATGTCACAAAATATCTATAACCATGTTTAGTAACAATTGCACAAGGTCCCCACACATCTGAATGTACTAAAGAAAATGGAATGTTTGCACGTTTATTTATTCTAGGTACTGAACTATTTGTATGATGTTTTGCATATTGACAAGTTTCACAATTTATTGTACACAAATTACCAAACTGTGGACAAAGCTGCTTGAATAGGTTAAGTGAGGGATGACCAAGTTGACAGTGAGCTTGAGAGCTGGATCCATGATTAAACAAGTTACGGATTTAGAAAGTGTGTCAATAGTATATAATCCACCAAACTCACTTTCTCTACCAATAATCTTCCTCATCACAAGATCCTGGATCACACAATGATTAGGGAAAAAGGTAATACTGCACTTGAGATGATTAACAAATAACATATTGAATGATGATGAGGGTAAGTATAACACAGCTTTCAAGGGTATGAGTGAATCTGAATTTATTTCACCAGTGCCTTTCACAACTTATTTTGATTCATCATCCAGTGTAACTTTATGAGAGGAGTTACTCATATTTAATTTTGTAAACAAATATCTATTACATGTCATATGGTTTGAAGCGCCTGAATCAATTATCCATCTAGAGGTTGATGAATTAGAGCTTGCATTGGCAACTGAAGTCATTGATGAATTAATGGGAGATTCTGATGTGTTATCTTTTATTATACTTTGAAATTTGGATTATTTCTCATATTCATTAGCTGTCAGAAGCACAGTTTTGGTGTTGCAATGATTGGTATCTCTTTGATTCCACTGTAAATTTCTGCATTTAAATATCACATGTCCAGTTCTTTTACAGTAGTTGAAAAACATGTTTGAATTCATTGGTGGTTTCCACGCTGACCTCTGTGACCTTCCAAGTGCTCGTGGAGGTCTCCATGGTTGTGCACTTGGTCTCTATGGTGATCTCCATGGTTGTGCATTCTGTTGTGCACCTCTAGTGCTATCAGCTGCATTGGTTGATGTCACATTCCCATTGCTGCCTATAAAATCACTATTGCTTGTATTTCCAGGACTTGATACATCCTCATTTCTAAGGAGAAGGCTATACACATCATGTAGAGTAGTAATATCAGTATTAGCACGTATTTGAGATTTTTCACCTTCAAATACAAAAGGGAGACCTGCTAAGAAGCTCATTATCGCCATCTGTTCTCTCTGCTTTAGTTGAACTCGTATATCAACACTCATAGGTAGCAACATTTCAATTCTTCATACTTTTGCTTAAAAGCCATGAAGTAGTTAATCAGACTCATATCCTTCTTTTCAGTTCTATAAAAAGCTTGACAAACCTCATACATTCTAGTCAAATTACCTTTCCCTGAATATAGAAATTCCAAGTATTCCATCTTTACTGTTTCATAGTGATTTATTAATCCATTTACTTCATTCTCTACTGAATTCTGAATTTACAAAAATAGACTGTTAAGGATTGCAGAACGGATCATTAAGGCAAAACTAACACTAGAGGGGGGAATACTGTTTTTGAGAAATTTGATAAAATCTAAAACTTATATGATCTACTATATAAATCACACACCACAGAAATAATCACAGAAAAGAATCAAACACAAACACAAAGATAAATAAAAATAAAATGTAGAAAAGGAAAGAACACACCGGATTTTATACTGGCCACGTACAACACCCTTGATTTATTACTATATCAATATCCAAAGTACAACACCCTTGATTTCAAAAAGTCCCACGCAACGCTAAATTACAAAAAGTTTTATTACTATATCAATATCCAAGTACAACACCCTTGATTTCATGGCCACAAGGTTACCACCGATTCCAAAGACCCTTGATCAAGTATATTCCCCTTGATTCCCGACTACAAAGTTTACACCGCTCCGTTTTCTTGATTTCAAGGCTACAAGGAACACACCTTTTCTCAAACACTACACAAACAATTACAGAAGCCCTATATCTCTTCAATAGCACTTCGATTCAGAGAGTAATGAGTAGAGAGTTAGAAGAGAAGAAGTTTTATATAAATAGAATTGAATTCTGCAGAGTATAAGTGTAGAAATCATAAAAATATGAAATATTAATGGTGTAAAGAAAGGGGATGAAGACGGAGAAGAAGAATGATGGAAAAATTCGAAATCAGCCCCTATTTATAAGATTGAAAAGGTTACAACGCTTCTGGAACGTTACAAATAGTGAAAAAACACTTCCTTTCAAAATAAAAAATATGACAGTTATATGTCGACATGCCCAATAATGTATGTCGACATATCATAGTATAAAATTAAAATTTGAGTATTTTTCAAGTGTTTTGGTGTATATATATATATGTATATATTTATTTATTTATAATTATGGAAATTCTTGAATTAAAACATAGTGTTATAAATAAATATTATAAAGTAGAAAATCATATGAAATCATAAATATAACCTATATAATCATATTTATAAAATTAGAAAGTTAAAAACTATATAAATATAAGTATATAAAAGTATATAACTATACAAATTTATATACACTTATAAACTATAAAACTTGAGTTTAAAATCAAAAGTAATATAGAGAAACTTAATAAAAATTGAAGATAGAATTTGAAAATCAAAAATCAAAAAACAGAATTTGAATTTGAACCTGGAGTGTTATTCAGAGTCTTACATAAACTAGACTATATTACTATATTTATCTTAAAATCTTGATTACTCATGAGTCTTGAATCATCTCTAAATTCTAAATCTCTAAAAGCTCTTAAATTGTACATTCAGTACTAATTCCTGTATACAGATCCTGCATATGTATATATATTCTAGATAAAGGTGTTAGTATATATATTTTATAATCAATTAATATTGGAATAAGGTTGTTTTCATCAAAACTCCGTTCTCCAACAATATCCCCCTTTTTGATGATGACAACCTTAGTTTATAAGATATTTATACCTGTTCATACCTGTTGATGCTGATCCTTTTAATATCCCCCTGTCACTTTGAATCCTATATATTCTACTTAATCTAAGTCTATATTTTATAGTTTCTTCACCTTTGGCATAATCAAAAAGAAACTCTAAAAATACTCCCCCTAAATCCTATAACTATCTAAATAATTCCTGTACTAAAGTGAAATACGCTTCCTAAATTCGATATCTGTCTGAACTATATTATTCTATACTAAGATGTATAAGTGTATAACTTATTATAATACCTAATATATATGACTCCCTCAAAATTCTTGCTTAAATAACAAAGTAATAGAATAGTTATGATAATAAAAACAAGCATTATATTAAACTTAGTTTTTACAAGTGATATTACACGAAATACTATAAACGCGATACATCAAATGAACGTAAAGGAATGAAGATAAAAGAAAAGCCTAAATTCTAATTATTTTTTATGATGGAAGACTTATGAATTGGACAATTTGGGTAATGGAGACAAAAATCCTTATTTTGTTCAATCACATTTCCATTTTGATCGAACAAGACCTCTCCCACACATATGACTTGATCTTCTTCTTTCGTAACTTCTTATTGAATCTCCTTAGGTTTCTCTTCCTCCATCATTTCTTCATCTTCCTCTTCTGGTTCCTCCTCTGGCTCTTCCTCTTCTTGTTAAATGCTCCTTATCTCTTTTCCTTGTCTATTTTGCTCTTGGCTCATCTGAATTTGGAGTACTTGTATTTCAGCAAGCATTTGAAGAGTTATTCCATTTTCTCTTCAAGTTTGATGAAACGTGATAGGGTAGAACATTGAAAAGGACCTTCGGACGGTCTAGCGGATGATTCGAGAATAATTTGGGTGTTAAAATTGGTGGAGGCCGTTGTTTATTTTAGTTTAGAATTTTTACAGAAGTGAAATAAGAGAATGAAGAAGAAAATTTGAAGGGGAGAGTTTAAATGATTATTATAACTAACTTTTAGTGGGAATTAATTTTTGAAATCTGGCAGTTACATGTCGACATATGCAAGTATGTATGCCAACGTACTTACATTTTTATTTTATTTTTCTAATTTTTAATGTTGTTCTTATACATATTAATATATTTAATTATTCTAATTTGCTTAATGAACAAATACCTAATTCTCTTCTAAATTGTGTAAATGTTGCTTCGTTTAATGGTTTTGTTAATATATCTACTATTTGTTTATCTGTTTCTATAAATTCGTGCGAAATTTTCTCTTTGCTTATGTTATCTCTTATAAAATGATGTTGTATATTAATATGTTTAGTTCTTGAATGATGAGTTGGATTTTTATATATATTTATAGCACTCACATTATCGCAGTATATTGGTGATTTGTTTATATTTAATCCAAAATTATTTAGATTTTGTTGCATATATATTACTTGTGAACAAGCCAAAATAGCAGAGAGATATTTTGCTTCGGTTTTTGATAAAGATACGGTATTTTGCTTTTTAGTAAACCACCAGACTAGTGAATGTCCTAATAATTGACATGTTCCACTAGTACTTTTACGATTGGATTTACATCCTCATAATCAGCGTCACAATAAGAAACTAAGTCGAATGAATCATCCTTAGTATAAAATAATCAAAGTTTGATGTATGTTTTACATACCTTAGAATAGTTTTACGGCTTTTAAATGTGTTTCCTTTGGTTGCAATTGATATCTTGCATAAAGACATACACTATGCATTATATCTGGCTTACTAGCGGTTATATGTAATAGTGATCCTATCATTCCTCTATATAATTTTTGATCAATGTCTTTAGACGTATCGTCTTTACTTAACGCTATATTAGTCACCATCGGTGTTAGTCTCCCATTAGTTGTTGTTAAATTATATTTATTAATTAGATCTATTGTGTATTTTTCTCGATTAATAAATATTCCATTCTTTAATTGACGAATTTGTAAGCCTAAAAAGAATGTTAGTTCTCCCATATGACTCATCTCAAATTCTTGGGTCATAATATCTGAAAATTCTTTAGTCATCTTATCATTTGTTGATCCGAAAATTATATTGTCAACATATTTATACTAATTGTATATCCTTATTATTATTTTTAATAAACAAAGTATTATCTAATTTTCCTATTTCAAAGTTGGATTGTAATAAACAATTTCTTAATCTATCATACCAAGCCCTAGGAGCCTATTTTAATCCATATAACGCTTTCTTTAACTTATATACGTGACCTGGTAATTTTTCATCTTCAAACAGAGGTGGTTACTCTAGATATACGTCTTCTTTAAAAATCCATTTAGAAAAGTATTTTAACATCCATTTGATATAATTTGAAATTACTATGGTTTGCAAAGGCTAGTAAAATCCTAATAGCTTCTATCTTGCTACGAGGGCGAAAATTTCATCATAATCTATTCCTTCTTCTTGAGTATATCCTTGTGCTACTAATCGTTCCTTATTTCTTATGACCTCACCATGTTCATTCATTTTATTTTTATAAACCTATTTAGTTCCTATTATAGTCTTATCCTCAAGTTTAGGAACAAGTTCCCATACATCATTCCTAGTAAACTGATTCAGTTCTTCTTGCATGACAAGTATCCATGAATCATCGGAAGGTGCTTCCTTTGGATTCTTAGGTTCATTAGTTGGAATAAATGCAGTTACTCATACTATTTAATTCATTATAGGTTCTAATAATGGATTCAATATCTCCTAAGATATTTTCTACAAGATGGTCTCTAAGTAATCTAATTTGTTTATTTGGTTGACTGTCATCATGATTTGTTTCGTTAGTTTCTTTCATATTCATCTTCATTGTTTTGTGTTATACTTTTATAATTTTGGTCAAACGATACGTTTAAGGTTCTTCTAAAGTATTGGTTCGAGTATTGAAAACTCTATATGTCTTACTACTTTTTGAATATCCAATAAATATTCCTTTATCAGATTTCAAGTCAAATTTGTCTAAATTTTCTTTAGTATTAAGTATAAAACATTTACTTCCAAATATTTTAAAATATGAAACTTTTGGCTTCTTATTATACAAAAGTTCATATGGAGTTTTATGAGTTAAGAGTCTAATTGAAATTCTATTTAAAATATAACAAGCTGTTGCAACTGCCTCAGCCCAAAAATTTCTTGGTAAATTACTATCAGATAACATAGTTCTCGCACACTCTTGTATCGTCCTATTTTTATGTTCAACTACTACATTTGGTTGGGGGGTTCTAGGAATAGAAAAATTATGGGTTATTCCCTATTTATTACAAAAAATTTCAAAATTTTTGTTTTTGAATTCTCCGCCATGGTCACTATGTATTTATTTTTATTTTTAGTGATAATAAGTTTTGAATTCTTTTAGAAAAAGTTTTAAATTGATCAAAAGCATCACTTTTATTCTTAAGAAACAAAGTCATATCTATTATGATTTATCAATTAGGTTTGAGATGAAGCAAGTAAATCCATGTGAATTAACTCTAATGTTTTCAAGGTTGTAATTTCCTCTTTTGATTTAAATGAACTTCTTTTTAATTTTCTGAATTGACAAGCGTTGCATAAATTATAACTTTAAATTTCATTTTGGGTAATCCTCCAATTGAATCTAATTTAGAAATCCTAGTGATGTGTTTGAAATGTAGATGACCAAATCTCTCATGCCAGATCCAGGGGTCGCTTATATTGGCCATAAGGCATAAATTATCGTTAGAGATTTTCATACTCAATATAATATTGGCCATAAGACATAAATTATCGTTGGAGATTTTCATACTCAATATATAGATATATATTTTTCTATCTCCTTCGAATATTATTTTTGAATTCCTATCTTCTATAAAACATTTATCTTTCTCAAAGTTTATTTGATAATCTTTATCGCAAAGTTGACTTATACTTAGTAAATTGTGTTTTAGATTCCTAATTAATAAAACATTAGAAATTGTAGGAGTTTCAGAATTACCGACATTGCTCCACCATCTTCATATATCAGATTGTTGAGTAATTCAGGATTTCCATCATATGTCTCAAATAGCCACTACTATCTATTTGTCCCTTTTGATTTCCACCCATTTCTTTCCAGAATTTGAATCCTCAACAGCCGTGTAACATCCCAGTTCGACATTTGAATTTCAACAGCCAACTTTTTAGAATTTGAATTACTAGCAGCCACTTTATGTAATGACCCGGATATTTGACAGTGTAATAATTAACTTATTTAATTATTTAAAAAAATGAATATATTATTTAATCGACGATGTTAGAACGTATAATTATATTATAATTAAAATCGAGCTCGAAATGGCGCTGTAGTTCGTTATTTGGCGATTCGAACTTCAATTGAATATACAGAAGCCGTTTTAACTCGGATTTCTATGAAACAAGAAACGCATGGAGCTGGTGGAGTATATCTTCCTAGTGGAAGAGAAAAATTAGGATTTCGTCGTGTATATTTTGAGATATGTCCAAATCAAATTTTAAAATAGTCGCTATAGAATCGTTTATCGACCGTAACGGATTATTCGATATAACTAGAGATCGGGTTTGAATTTAGACAAGGTTCTTTTGGGAAACAGTGATAAAATAATTTTTAGAATTTAACTGAAAATTTTAATTAATTAAATAAGCAACTTTTTATTTGAAGTGTTTCGCACCCTGAAATCAACATTTTGAAGTTTCAAAATATGAGTCCGTCTACTGATATTATTATATTTCTGGAGCCGAGACACCTCGCTCGTCACGATGGTATTGTTATTTCTGTCGTTAGCATCTCGGACGTAAACATAATTTTATGAAATAGGGTGTTCGAAGCTTTATAATTTAAAATATATGTTGTTAATCTTCCTCAGCCACTGGTTACTTTGTCTAACGTGGCCTTCATCAAACCCATATGTTCTACCTACCACTTAACCGTGAAGTAACCCCTCCTCTATAAATAACACTTAAAACAACTCCTTAAAACCTGATTCATTCTCCAGTCAACCGATCATTTTTGAGCCGCCACAATTTTCCTTTCTTCCACAAGCAATTCGTGAGTTTTAAAAATCAAAACAAATAAAATCAAAATCAATTCCTCAAAAATCCTATAAATCAAAATAGAGATGCATTTGGACTCAACATCTTTAGAGCTTCGATTTCATGTAAGATTTGTGGGGTTCGAAAATCATTCTGTCGATGTCAAGTTTCAGCAGTAGCTAGGGTTCACCGCTATTCTACCTAGGGGATGACGGAGGACAAGAGGGGTTGATGGATGAACTCTGGTACTCGAGGCGCCCGCATGGACCCAGTCTGGTGGAGTGCGGTGCCCGTTTTCTGATGATTCGATTCAGTGAACTCTCGAGTTGGACTGGTACATAGCCGGTAGGGTGAAGATGTGGTTTTAGTGGTGCGTGTAGTTACTGTGAGGAGTTAAGGGTGTTCATGGCTGTTGATGCTTGAACATGGATAGGAGAGGGTCACGGGAAGAAGGAGCCGGAGTTTATTGATTTGGGCTGAGTGTTTAGAAATGAGGGGGGAAAGAGCAGTTCAACGAAGTGAAAGTGGTGACGTATGGTTAAAACCAAAAGGGACGTGAATTATACATACAGAAGATGCGTTGGATATACAGGAGTGCAAGAAAACAAATACTGTACTTACGGTGAAGAAGGGAAGTAAGTATCGGTATGGTGTTGTTGAAATGTAGCAGGAGTTCGCTGTTTTGAAAAGGAGCAGTCTTCAATCCGGGAAGATGGAAACCACTTACAGGAAGCGGGTTGGTTGTTTTAGTTGTGGGTTTACTAAGTGGCATGTGCCGACAAATTCATGAGGTAAAGCCAAATTATGTATGTATATAAAAAGAAAGGGGAATGGATGACATGGGTTTCGGTTTCTATGGTGGAGGAGTTTTGTTACCGGAGCGGATGGAGTTTCGAAGTGGAGATACTGGAACCAAACAAATTCGAAGCAGAAAGAATTGTGTGAGAATGGGTTTTGGGAAGCGGGCTTCAGCATTGAAGGGTTATTGGGCAAGAATTTATGAAGATAAGCCCTATGTTTAAATAATTGAAAGGGCCATGGAATTTTTAAAAGAAAGAAAAAGCTACGTTGTTGGACAATAAAAAGAGAGGTACACTAAAATGGCAATTGGATCTTACGGTTGAATGGGTTCGTTTTGGCGGTAATGAAATAGGCTGAACGTGTAAGTGCTCATACGATATCAGATATCGACAAAATAAGAGGCGATGCGATCGTATCAAGGAAACACTTCGAGCCGTGAAGTTTGGAGCTATTCGGAACTCTTTGGAATTTATGGCCAAGTATAAAGCATGAATCAAATCAACGACAATTATCGTTATTTAACGACAATCAGACAATGTGAGTAAAACTCACTAACTCTCCTCAATTTATATTTTAATATAAATTGTACTTTATTTATTGACTGCTGTATATTGATTGTTAAATTGGACTGTTAAATAGATTTGATTGAAAACGTAGTTATAGTTAATCTATGTACTGTTAATCAAATATGGTTCTGTACAGCAGGATATTTCATTTCAAAATGAAATATGATATATATTATACTGTGTAACATCTGTGGATGCAGGGAGACAGGTTGGAGGAATCTGACTGGGTTCCTCAACAATTATTTTACTGTTTTTCATATATTGTGATATATGTTGTGATTTATAATCTGTTATTGATTATGGATGTTAGAACGATATTGATCATCGTTGTTTGATATTTTAAATATCATAAGAAACCCTGAGTTGTAAAAAAAGGAATATTTCAATGTATATTGAAATAAAGGAATTTTATAAAATCATAGGATTTTATAAAAGGAAATTATTTATAAAACGAACACGGTTTTATAAAAGGAAATATTTGTTAGTAAACAAATAGGATTTTATAAAGGAATATATGTTAGAAAACAAAACGAACACGGTTTTATAAAAGGAAATATTTGTTAGTAAACAAATAGGATTATAAAGGAATATATGTTAGAAAATAAATAGAATAAGGAAATATTTGTAACGGTAAATAGAAGTTAAAAATAGGAAATATTTGTAACGGTAAATAGAAGTTAAAAATAGGAAATATTTGTAACGGTAAATAGAAGTTAAAAATAGGAAATATTTGTAACGGTAAATAGAAGTTAAAAATAGGAAATATTTGTAATGGTAAGTAAACGTTATAAAAAGGAAATAGTTGTAACGGAAAACGTAGTTTATCAAAAGGAGTTAATCAAACGTAGTTTATCAAAAGGAGTTAATCAAACGTAGTTTATCAAAAGGGGTTAATCGAATATAGAAATTAAGAAGTGAAGCTAAACAAAAATTAGAAACTGACTAGAGATTAGTAAGTTGAATAGTTTTCTGGGTATCGATCTGATGTTGGTTTCGGCCTTCGGGGTTTATACTTAGAGAATTGTTCTCTTACTAGTTTACAGTCAGGGACTAATAGTTGTGGAATGGTAGTGATGCGCGAATGAGGATTGGAAATGTTTTCCAATGTTAATAATGTATATTTTCTGAATATAGAAAATAAGGAAATATGAATATATATGTATATATATATGATGATGGTTGATCGATCGAATTTCTATCTAGAAATAAGATCGTTGTTTGTACACCGACATGTTTTCATTGATAGTTAAATCACAGACTATCAAGTTTTGACCATATTTACATTGTTAATATGGAGAGACCGGTTGGATTATTATCCGAAGAACCACTCCGTATCGACATAAGCGTTGTGATCAAATACGATGAAGATAATTGAAGACGGAGTAAAGTGCAAGGGCTGTCCTGTTTACAGAATAGTGCCTTCGGTTTCGTTCAATCCCAGAACGAACGTAAACGGACGAATGTCTGACAGAATATTTCCAATGATCGAAAGAGTTGGACTGTACAAATATATATGGTGGCCAACGGATTTATTCCCTTCGCATAATATCCAAAATCTATTTGTGCAAATCCAACTAATGATTAACGGATATGATAATGTGGCATTCAAAGGAATTGTACTATCAATGAAAGATAGATAAGCGTAGCTTCTAGCCTCAACATCTGGTAAATGACAGAAATCGGGCAGGCAGCATGGCTAAGTCGGTCGCACCGAAGTAGGGTGTATAATCACCTATCTAGAGAATATTCATTTGCTTCTTTAATCTATCAATGCTGTCCCATATATATATACGGGAACGGTTGCTGATCTCAACCGTTGGTGATGTACATTCGATACACTCAAGCGAAATGAGTGGTCGGTCATGTGTGGCTGAGTTGCAAGATGTTCTTGTTGAACTCCAGTGTATCGTTCCTAGAGTACACTGATCGGAAGGTGGTTCCATACCTTGTCGTAGTTGGAAATCCATTACCCAATACGTGCTTGCGGTTTTGATTGTATACTATATATGTAGAACGTGAGATGAAAGCGTTTCTGCTAGATGATTATTATATTGTGGTTGTTAGACACTATTATAATATCAATGAGTTTTGATATACATATTGTTTTGATTCTCATAAGGGAAAAACCCGTTCCGTTATACGGCGTGGTCTTATGAGATATCGTTTACTTGTTCACACTGTTTTAAACTGTTTTACTCATACCAGTCCCATGACTGACCCGGAGTTTATCTTGTTTTGTTTTCCCTAAACTCTTGGGTGTCTAATTTGTACGGGCAGTCAAGTAGTCGGGATTTTACAGAAATACTTGGAGAGCTTGGAGCAGGAGGCTTCAGGAATCTATAGCTATTATTATTTCTGCTGTTGTTGTAAGTGTTGTACTCTGATAAGTGCTATTGTATACATACTGTTTGTATTCCAAAAGTTATGTTATATTTTATTCGTTCCGCTGTGAGATTCGTGTTTACTCTGATGATGATGTTCTTCTTCTATTCTATTAGTTCTTTCTTATCTATTCTCACCCTCTGTCTTCTTTCTATTAGTTTCTTGAAATTTCCAGTGTAATTTGGGGTTGGACTTGTGTTATTTAGTCAGCTCAAATTCCCCTGGATTTTCGGGTCACTACAGTTGGTATTAGAGCTTAAGTTAGTTATTACCTTGGCTCTGTGGCGTAACTCAGTAGAGATGGGATTAGTAATATCCTAGACTGAGTTTGAGTGTATATATACGAGTGCGTATTTGTTAGTTAATATAAAGTGGTTTTATATTGTGGAGATTTATTGGTTGAGTGGCTTATAAATTCTGGTCGATCAGTTTGATCCACTGTATCGGTAGGAGTTTTATAAACACTTAAACACGATGAACCGACATGGTATGTTTTGAAATTAACATTGTATAATTGGTTATGTTGGTTGTTATTATAATCAAATAAGATTATAAAAGTGAAATAGTTATAAATAACTTATTAGAATTCATATAAGCAAAGTATATGAAATAAGATGAAGTAAAATCTGAAATATAAATCAGGATTAGGAATTAAAATAAGGAAATTTTAAGTTCCTGGGAGATTTTGAAAATGTTTTCAAATTGGAAGTGTTATAATATTGAACGCACTTCGATAAACTGGGAAATAACCCTGATGAGTGTGGCCACATCATCAGTGTTCATTTTCGAGTTCTAAGTGACGGATTACTACCAAAGGTTGTGTTTTTGAATTGTTTAAGGAAAACAAGTGTTTAGAAATTCAAAGGTTTTGAATTGGTACTATGGTTTCAAATTGATTTGAAATAAATCCAGGAATATAAATTCTGGAATTAAGATTTAACTTATGAAGTTAAATAGATTAAAATATTGAAAGTGAATAAGTAAATTTGAATTAAACTTGGACAAGGTTATATATAATATGGAATTATATTGGGATGATATCGAGTAAGTTGATTGATTTTATAAGGATTTGGAATCAAGAATTGTACTTAAGTTTGAAATGGAATTTGACTTGAGTATAAGAAATTGCTTGAGTTTGAGGATAAAAACTGATAGGAGATGGATTGGAATGACATTGGTATATGTTAAGTTGATAACCAATGGTAATGGTATAATGATATGGTCAGCAAAAAGGTACAAGTTTATATTTCATATGAGTTGGAATTTATGAGCCGATTCGGCAAGCCGCTTGGCGTTTTGATTTTCTTTTGGGTTGGAGAAGGCCTAAAGAGGCGAGTTGTGGTTTTTCCGATAGGGCTGTACAAAGGAGGTTATGGCGAAATTTTCCGAAAAATTTAAAGCGTTAGAAAATTTTCGGAATTTTTGAAAATTTAGGTTAGTCGGAAGGAATTAATATTTTAGTCAATATTAATTGGTTCAGTTGAAATTAGAAATAAGGGGTAAACAAATCTTAGGAATTCCAATAGATAGGGTCGTCCTCTACCTTAGCAATTTCGAGGACGAAATTATTTTAAGTGGGGAAGAATGTAATGACCCGGATATTTGACAGTGTAATAATTAACTTATTTAATTATTTAAAAAAACGAATATATTATTTAATCGACGATGTTAGAACGTATAATTATATTATAATTAAAATCGAGCTCGAAATGGCGCTGCAGTTCGTTATTTGGCGATTCGAACTTCAATTGAATATACAGAAGCCGTTTTAACTCGGATTTCTATGAAACAAGAAACGCGTGGAGCTGGTGGAGTATATCTTCCTAGTGGAAGAGAAAAATTAGGATTTCGTCGTGTAGATTTTGAGATATGTCCAAATCAAATTTTAAAATAGTCGCTATAGAATCGTTTATCGACCGTAACGGATTATTCGATATAACTAGAGATCGGGTTTGAATTTAGACAAGGCTCTTTTTGGAAACAGTGATAAAATAATTTTTAGAATTTAACTGAAATTTTTAATTAATTAAATAAGCAACTTTTTATTTGAAGTGTTTCGCACCCTGAAATCAACATTTTGAAGTTTCAAAATATGAGTCCGTCTACTGATATTATTATATTTCTGGAGTCGGGACACCTCGCTCGTCACGATGGTATTGTTATTTCTGTCGTTAGCATCTCGGACGTAAACATAATTTTATGAAATAGGGTGTTCGAAGCTTTATAATTTAAAATATATGTTGTTAATCTTCCTCAGCCACTGGTTACTTTGTCTAACGTGGCCTTCATCAAACCCATATGTTCTACCTACCACTTAACCGTGAAGTAACCCCTCCTCTATAAATAACACTTAAAACAACTCCTTAAAACCTAATTCATTCTCCAGTCAACCGATCATTTTTGAGCCGCCACAATTTTCCTTTCTTCCACAAACAATTCGTGAGTTTTAAAAATCAAAACAAATAAAATCAAAATCAATTCCTCAAAAATCCTATAAATCAAAATAGAGATGCATTTGGACTCAACATCTTTAGAGCTTCGATTTCATGTAAGATTTGTGGGGTTCGGAAATCATTCTGTCGATGTCAAGTTTCAGCAGTAGCTAGGGTTCACCGCTATTCTACCTAGGGGATGACGGAGAACAAGAGGGGTTGATGGATGAACTCTGGTACTCGAGGCGCCCACATGGACCCAGTCTGGTGGAGTGCGGTGCCCGTTTTCTGATGATTCGATTCAGTGAACTCTCGAGTTGGACTGGTACATAGCCGGTAGGGTGCAGATGTGGTTTTAGTGGTGCGTGTAGTTACTGTGAAGAGTTAAGGGTGTTCATGGCTGTTGATGCTTGAACATGGATAGGAGAGGGTCACGGGAAGAAGGAGCCGGAGTTCATTGATTTGGGCTGAGTGTTTAGAAATGAGGGGGGAAAGAGCAGTTCAACGAAGTGAAAGTGGTGACGTATGGTTAAAACCAAAAGGGACGTGAATTATACATACAGAAGATGCGTTGGATATACAGGAGTGCAAGAAAACTAATACTGTACTTACGGTGAAGAAGGGAAGTAAGTATCGGTATGGTGTTGTTGAAATGTAGCAGGAGTTCGCTGTTTTGAAAAGGAGCAGTCTTCAATCCGGGAAGATGGAAACCACTTACAGGAAGCGGGTTGGTTGTTTTAGTTGTGGGTTTACTAAGTGGCATGTGCCGACAAATTCATGAGGTAAAGCCAAATTATGTATGTATATAAAAAGAAAGGGGAATGGATGACATGGGTTTCGGTTTCTATGGTGGAGGAGTTGTGTTACCGGAGCGGATGGAGTTTCGAAGTGGAGATACTGGAACCAAACAAATTCGAAGCAGAAAGAATTGTGTGAGAATGGGTTTTGGGAAGCGGGCTTCAGCATTGAAGGGTTATTGGGCCAGAATTTCTGAAGATAAGCCCTATGTTTAAATAATTGAAAGGGCCATGGAATTTTTAAAAGAAAGAAAAAGCTACGTTGTTGGACAATAAAAAGAGAGGTACACTAAAATGGCAATTGGATCTTACGGTAGGAATGGGTTCATTTTGGCGGTAATGAAATAGGCCGAACGTGTAAGTGCTCATACGATATCAGAACTCGACAAAATAAGAGGCGATGCGATCGTATCAAGGAAACACTTCGAGCCATGAAGTTTGGAGCTATTCGGAACTCTTTGGAATTTATGGCCAAGTATAAAGCATGAATCAAATCAACGACAATTATCGTTATTTAACGACAATCGGACAATGTGAGTAAAACTCACTAACTCTCCTCAATTTATATTTTAATATAAATTGTACTTTATTTATTGACTGCTGTATATTGATTGTTAAATTGGACTGTTAAATAGATTTGATTGAAAACGTAGTTATAGTTAATCTATGTACTATTAATCAAATATGGTTCTGTACAGCAGGATATTTCATTTCAAAATGAAATATGATATATATTATACTGTGTAACATCTGTGGATGCAGGGAGACAGGTTGGAGGAATCCGACTGGGTTCCTCAACAATTATTTTACCGTTTTTCATATATTGTGATATATGTTGTGATTTATAATCTGTTATTGATTATGGATGTTAGAACGATATTGATCATCGTTGTTTGATATTTTAAATATCATAAGAAACCTTGAGTTGTAAAAAAAGGAATATTTCAATGTATATTGAAATAAAGGAATTTTATAAAATCACAGGATTTTATAAAAGGAAATTATTTATAAAACTAACACGGTTTTATAAAAGGAAATATTTGTTAGGAAACAAATAGGATTTTATAAAGGAATATATGTTAGAAAACAAAACGAACACGGTTTTATAAAAGGAAATATTTGTTAGTAAACAAATAGGATTATAAAGGAATATATGTTAGAAAATAAATAGAATAAGGAAATATTTGTAACGGTAAATAGAAGTTAAAAATAGGAAATATTTGTAATGGTAAATAGAAGTTAAAAATAGGAAATATTTGTAACGGTAAATAGAATTTAAAAATAGGAAATATTTGTAACGGTAAATAGAAGTTAAAAATAGGAAATATTTGTAACGGTAAGTAAACCTTATAATAAGGAAATAGTTGTAACGGAAAACGTTGTTTATCAAAAGGAGTTAATCAAACGTAGTTTATCAAAAGGAGTTAATCAAACGTAGTTTATCAAAAGGGGTTAATCGAATATAGAAATTAAGAAGTGAAGCTAAACAAAAATTAGAAACAGACTAGAGATTAGTAAGTTGAATAGTTTTCTGGGTATCGATCTGATGTTGGTTTCGGCCTTCGGGGTTTATACTTAGAGAATTGTTCTCTTACTAGTTTACAGTCAGGGACTAATAGTTGTGGAATGGTAGTGATGCGTGAATGAGGATTGGAAATGTTTTCCAATGTTAATAACGTATATTTTCTAAATATAGAAAATAAGGAAATATGAATATATATGTATATATATATGATGATGGTTGATCGATCGAATTTCTATCTAGAAATAAGATCGTTGTTTGTACACCGACATGTTTTCATTGATAGTTAAATCACAGACTATCAAGTTTTGACCATATTTACGTTGTTAATATGGAGAGACCGGTTGGATTATTATCCGAAGAACCACTCCGTATCGACATAAGCGTTGTGATCAAATACGATGAAGATAATTGAAGACGGAGTAAAGTGCAAGGGCTGTCCTGTTTACAGAATAGTGCCTTCGGTTTCGTTCAATCCCAGAACGAACGTAAACGGACGAATGTCTAACAGAATATTTCCAATGATCGAAAGAGTTGGACTGTACAAATATATATGGTGGCCAACGGATTTATTCCCTTCGCATAATATCCAGAATCTATTTGTGCAAATCCAACTAATGATTAACGGATCTGATAATGTGGCATTCAAAGGAATTGTACTATCAATGAAAGATAGATAAGCGTAGCTTCTAGCCTCAACATCTGGTAAATGACAGAAATCGGGCAGGCAGCATGGCTAAGTCGGTCGCACCGAAGTAGGGTGTATAATCACCTATCTAGAGAATATTCATTTGCTTCTTTAATCTATCAATGTTGTCCCATATATATATATATATATATATATATATATATATATATATATATATATATATATATATATACGGGAACAATTGCTGATCTCAACCGTTGGTGATGTACATTCGATACACTCAAGCGAAATGAGTGGTCGGTCATGTGTGGCTGAGTTGCAAGATGTTCTTGTTGAACTCCAGTGTATCGTTCCTAGAGTACACTGATCGGAAGGTGGTTCCATACCTTGTCATAGTTGGAAATCCATTACCCAATACGTGCTTGCGGTTTTGATTGTATACTATATATGTAGAACGTGAGATGAAAGCGTTTCTGCTAGATGATTATTATATTGTGGTTGTTAGACACTATTATAATATCAATGAGTTTTGATATACAGATTGTTTTGATTCTCATAAGGGAAAAACCCGTTCCGTTATACGACGTGGTCTTATGAGATATCGTTTACTTGTTCACACTGTTTTAAACTGTTTTACTCATACCAGTCCCATGACTGACCCGGAGTTTATCTTGTTTTGTTTTCCCTAAACTCTTGGGTGTCTAATTTGTACGGGCAGTCAAGTAGTCGGGATTTTACAGATATACTTGGAGAGCTTGGAGCAGGAGGCTTCAGGATTCTATAGCTATTATTATTTCCGCTGTTGTTGTAAGTGTTGTACTCTGATAAGTGCTATTGTATACATACTGTTTGTATTTCAAAAGTTATGTTATATTTTATTCGTTCCGCTGTGAGATTCGTGTTTACTCTGATGATGATGTTCTTCTTCTTCTTCTATTCTATTAGTTCTTTCTTATCTATTCTCACCCTCTATCTACTTTCTATTAGTTTCTTGAAATTTCCAGTGTAATTTGGGGTTGGACTTGTGTTATTTAGTCAGCTCAAATTCCCCTGGATTTTCGGGTCACTACACTTTACCCATCTTTTCAACTTTTGAATTTTCAAAAGCCATATGACAGATCTTTTCCTGTACTGAACAATATTTCAGTAGATCACTTGGCTTTTCAACACGATTATATGCAGACTCTTTCAACATTGGTACAATGCATGAATTGACACCAGTGTTGACAATTATTTCAAAATTTGCCATATAAAAATTTTCAAAAATAATATTATGAACTTTTTGAAAAACCTTGCTTTGAT
This sequence comes from Allium sativum, assembly GCA_030737875.1. Lineage (NCBI taxonomy): Eukaryota > Viridiplantae > Streptophyta > Magnoliopsida > Asparagales > Amaryllidaceae > Allium > Allium sativum. The sequence goes on from CM060919.1 coordinate 664,865,957, forward strand.
ACCTATTATTAAGGATTGCGGAATGGATCGTTAAGGAAAAACTAACACTAGAGGGGGTAAATAGTGTTTTTGAGAAATTTAACAAAATCTAAAACTTATATGATCTACTATACAAATCACAAACCACAGAAATAATCACAGACACAGAATCAAACACAAAGATAGTTAAATATAAAATGCAGAAAAGGAAAGAACACACCTGATTTTATAATGGTTCGGATTACTCCTATGTCCAGTCCCATGCAACGCTGGATTGCGCAGAGTTTTATTACTATATAAATATCCAAGTACAACACCCTTGATTTCACGGCCACAAGGTTACCACCGATTCCAAACACCCTTGATCAAGTATATTCCCCTTGATTTCCCGGCTACAAGTTTAACACTGCTCCGTTTCCTTGATTTCAAAGCTACAAAAAAACACACCTTTTCCCAAGCACTACCCAAACAATTACAACGACCCTATAACTCTTTAATAGCACTTCGACTAAGAGAGTAATGAGTAGAGAGTGAGAAGAGAAGAAGTTTTATATAAATAGAATTGAATTCAGCAGAGTATAAGTGTAGAAATCATAAAAAATATGAAATATTAATGGTGTAAAGAAAGGGAATGAAGATGGAGAAGAAGAATGATAAAAAAATTCGAAATCAGCCCCTATTTATAAGGTTTGAAAGGTTGCAACACTTCTAGAACGTTACAAATAGTGAAAAGACACTTCCTTTCAAAATAAAAAATATGACGATTATATGTCGACATGCCCAATAATGCATGTCGACATGTCATAGTATAAAATTGAAATTTGAGTATTTTTCATGTGTTTTGATACACACACACACATATATATAATTCTGTATATTCTTGAATTAAAACATAGTGTTATAAATAAATATTATAAAGTATAAAATCATATGAAGTCATAAATATGAACTATATGAACATATTTATAAAATTATAACGTTAAAAACTATATAAATATATAAAAGTATATAATTATATAAATATATATACACTTTTAAACTATAAAACTTGAGTTTAAAATCCAAAGTAAAATAGAGAAACTTAACAAAAATTGATGATAGAATTTGAAAATAGAATTTGAAATTTGAAAATAATATATTGAATAATAGAAGTTGAATTTGAATTTGAACCTGGAGTGTTATTTAGAGTCTTACATAAACTAGATTCTATTACTATATTTTTCTTGAACTCTTGAACCCATGAATTCTTGATTACTCATGAGTCTTGAATCATCTCTGAATTCTGAATCTCTATAAGCTCTTAAACTGTACAGTCTTTAGTATTAATTCTTTTATACAAATCCTGCATATGTGTATATATATATTCTAGATAAAGGTGTTAATATATATATTTTATAAACAATTAATATTGAAATAAGGTTGTTGTCATCAAAATTCCATTCTCTAACACAGACGAGCATCATCATACAGTCAGTTTTGATCATCTTTGTTCTTTTAATCCAACTTTGGAGGTTCATCCATCAGGTGGTCATTCTTTTCTATGCTCTTGATAAACAAACGAATTGGTTTTTTCCAATCAAGACAGTTAGTACTAGTTAGCTTCCGATCTGTGATTTTCGGCATCATTGATAGGACATCGACTGTAATAACCCGCAAAATCTGGGCCAGTTTAAAAATTTTATTTTGGCAATTTTAGCGAATTTTGAATATTTAAAATAGATTATTTTAAATAATATCGGCGAGAAATTTATTTTGAATGGAATTAGAACGTATATATTTATACGCGTCGTCGTTAGAATATAAATATTTATATATAATTATAAATAGAAATCGACGAAATATATATTATATATATAATATAATGGCCTGAATAGAACGCGCCGCGCCGCGGCAGTTCGTAAATTTCGACCATTTATTTCAAACGGACATTACGGGAGATCCGACCGTCGGATTCTCCTAAAACCGGAACCGTTGGGTTCGTATCGAAAAGAGCTTTCTAACGAATATTAGAAATTTGAAAACTAACGGTTGGATTTGGAGATACGTCCAAATCAAATTCGAAAAAGGTCGCTGTAAGTGCAGTTCGATGGCCATTGTTGGAAATCGACTGTACGGGCCTTGATAAAATTATTAAAAATAGTAATAATTTGTGTAAAATCATAAGGAATGATTTGGGAAAATTTGGGATGAAAAGCTCCATATTTGAAAAGATAAAAATAGATTTTTATCGAAATGAACTAGTTTTGAACTAAATTTAAAACCCAATTATTTTTAAATAAATGAATTAGATTTAAAAAGGGGTTTTAAATAATCGAATTTCTAATATATTTGATTAAATTTGAAATGGGTTTATCGTGAACAGTGTTTTAAATAACACTAGTTCTTTAACCCGATAACAAATAGAATGTGATTTGGGTTTGTCGTGAACTGTGTTTTAAATAACACCTAGTTCTTTAACCCAGTAAAAGGAGTTTTAACGAATCTGCAATTAGATTGAAATTCGAATTGATAATCTAAATTTCCAAATTTAGAAAATGAGCGAGAATGGAGTATCGCCAGTTTTGCTCCAAAGCGATAGTTAAATCTTTAATTAGATTTGAACGTGAAATGGTAATTAATTTTACCGATAACACCACGGTGTTAGATATGGAGTATTACCAGTTTTGCTTCATGGGATGAATAGGTTGGGATTGGGAAATAAAATAAATAATTACTTCGTTGTGGTTCGCTAATCTCGACTAGTTGGAAAAACCATAATTTGGTTTTAAATAACATCCAAAGGAAGATTACAGGATAAATTTTAAAGAATTTATCTTGGATAAAATTAATGGGAACCTTTCCCTAAGAATGTGGAATTTAGAAACTAGCTGTAGGTTGGCTAAGATGAATGGTTTCCTGGATATTGATCTGATGTTGGTTTCGGCCTTCGGGGTTAATGTTTGGGAAATTGTTCTCTTGCTAATTTGCGGTTAGTGACTAATGAATTGGAATGAGGCATATGTTGTGTTTGTGTAACATTTGTTTTTAATATACGCGGGTTGTTCGGAAAGTCCGGGTTTACGCCCATTCTGAATAACCGATTCGACGATAAGTCGAAGATGAAGACGGTGGTCAAAGACCGGAAGTCTTCACATCGTTCGGGTAATTACTGACGATCCTGATTGGGCTGTACACCCAAGAGGATGGAAATAGTTGGTGGTCGTCCAAACGTACTTGGAGATGGATGGATATGCGAGGAAAGTGCCTCCGGTTTCGTTCAGACCCAGAACGAACTTGTAAATGGATTGTGTGTCTGACATTGGATTTTATTCTGTGTTGATTGATTTCTATTAAATATATATCTGTTTGGCGGCGGAGAATTTATTCTCTTGCTTAACGCCCTTCTCTGAGACATACGAGCTTAGAGGTTATATATCGATAGATATCAATCGCATGGCATGAATTGCCTGTGTGGCATGCTGAGTTGCATGGATCAAGGCTTCTGTTGAAAAGCAAAGTCTTGTAGTTGATGATCAAAGCACGGCCCTTGTGGCGTAGCTTTGTGTATAGCGTGTATTCGCGAGCCTCACACCTCGGTATGAGTTAAAAACGGGATACGGACTGCAGGGAGAGCACACGTTTCTTTCTAGCTTTGGTGGTGTCAGTGACTTACCAGCCCTGACATTTTTATACTTTTCACCTATGTGGTTGTTGGAATGCGAGGCGCCTCGATTATAGGTCTGTAAGGACCGGGAAACGTGTGTTCAGGAATTGCCAATCCTCTAACGTAAGTGAGGACCGGCCCTGAAGATCCAAGGGTTACCCAGTGTGCGTAGTCCTGAGCATTCGCTAGAGTGTCTCGAACGCGGAGAGGAGCTTGCCCCTTGCCTCGACTCATGACGGAAATCCAATTTCCAATACGTGTACTGCGGTTTTAATTGTAGAACTAGTATGGCGACATGATATATGGTACCCATGCCGTCTATGATTTATATTTATGATTGAAACTGTTTTGACACTATACACTTATTATAGTATCAAATGATTTGTTTTAGACGTACCAAGCATGTTTGGCTATTATAAGGGAAAACCCTATCCCCCGGCTTGCGTTGCATTGTATGATAGGACCTGGGTCTTATAATAGCTTCATTTTTCGAAAAAGCATTGCGTTGTTTATTCTATGCACTGGTATTCTTGGGAGGAAACCCGTTCCGTGTCATACGGCGTGGTCCCTTGAATTACTCTCTTTTAAAGTAAAGCTTTAAATAACTGTTTTAGTTCTCACACCAGTCACATGACTGACCTGGAGTTTATTGTTTTAACCTAAACTCTGGGTGCCCCTATTTTCCGCACGGGCAGCTAGTAGTTTTGGTTTTGCAGATTTATATTCACAGGATCCTGGTTTACAGCTGGAATGATATCCGGAAAGCTCTGTATCCGTATATCACCTTCAGTTGTGCTTTGTATTATTTTCCGCTGCTATGTAATTTATTGTAATCTCTGATATTTATCGAATGTAATTTATTCATTTATACTCTGTATATTCATGTATCTGATGGAATTGTTGGAATATACAATGAAATGTTCTTCTGTTTGTGTTCTGATTTGTCCTGTTCTCAACGTTCAGGGGTTTCGAACGGTTTAGATCGGTTTAACGACTGATTCGGATCGAGCGAAATTCCAGGCCGTCACAGTTGGTATCAGAGCTTTGGTTTACAGAGCTCGAGAACAAGACACATTAGAACCATACGAAAGAATTCATCAGATATTGGATTAGTAACATCCAATTAGAATGACTCGTTAGAGATAGGATCAGTAGTATCCTAGAACGGGTGTGAAGAGTATATTTTTCAAATGAAAACAATTTAGTTTTGAAGATTTGAATCAATTTAACGTATTTGATTATTTATTTATTTTGAATATGGACAATCCAATATATAAAGGTTTTGTATATACGCGTCATGAACGTATATTCGAAGTTTTAATATACTGGATAGATATAGAATCATACTCTAGTGGCCCGAAGATGATTCTGATGATTGACTAGTCGTCATTAGAATTCATGTTCGAGTAACGAAGGTGTGATATCGATATATTTCCATTAGACTGGTGTGGGAACCAAAACTAATATAGTTAGAACACATTGTTGTGAATTGGCATCAAAAACATGATTTTCTGTATATGTATCAAAATTATGAATTTGAAACTCTAATCCACTAATTGATTGATGTTTGTGTTGTTTGTTTATTTGTTTGCTAATTTTTAACCATTATGCCTAATTAAACCAAATATTGAACTATATTGAAAATTAGCCGCATTTGCTTGCATATACATATACTTACATTGAACAGGTCATAGCAAGGAGGCTAGAGCCGAAGAATAAAATTTGTTTGCCCGACAAATAGGTACATGTTTACTACATAATTTCCTGTTTTGTTTGGGTGATGATGATTTTGTGAGCCTATTGGCTAGCCGCTTGGCTTTTTCTTTTTCTTTTTCTTTTTGAGATCTGAAGGACCGGGGAAGCTATTTGAAATTCCCCGATGCTCCCGGTGCAGGGGAGGTTATGGCGAAATTTTTCGAAAATTTAGGGTGTTAGCCAAATTTTTGAAATTTTGGAAATTCTCAGAAACTGAAAGGTTGGAGAATGGAAGCCAGATCGAGCGTAGAGCTGAATAATCAAACCACTTTCGACTTTGTTCCTTTTCGGGGACGAAAAGTTTTAAGTGGGGGAGATTGTAATAACCCGCAAAATCTGGGCCAGTTTAAAATTTTTATTTTGGCAATTTTAGCGAATTTTGAATATTTAAAATAGATTATTTTAAATAATATCGGCGAGAAATTTATTTTGAATGGAATTAGAACGTATATATTTATACGCGTCGTCGTTAGAATATAAATATTTATATATAATTATAAATAGAAATCGACGAAATATATATTATATATATTATATATATAATATAATGGCCTGAATAGAACGCGCCGCGCCGCGGCAGTTCGTAAATTTCGACCATTTATTTCAAACGGACATTACGGGAGATCCGACCGTCGGATTCTCATAAAACCGGAACCGTTGGGTTCGTATCGAAAAGAGCTTTCTAACAAATATTAGAAATTTGAAATCTAACGGTTGGATTTGGAGATACGTCCAAATCAAATTCGAAAAAGGTCGCTGTAAGTGCAGTTCGATGGCCATTGTTGGAAATCGACTGTACGGGCCTTGATAAAATTATTAAAAATAGTAATAATTTGTGTAAAATCATAAGGAATGATTTGGGAAAATTTGGGATGAAAAACTCCATATTTGAAAAGATAAAAATAGATTTTTATCGAAATGAACTAGTTTTGAACTAAATTTAAAACCCAATTATTTTTAAATAAATGAATTAGATTTAAAAAGGGGTTTTAAATAATCGAATTTCTAATATATTTGATTAAATTTGAAATGGGTTTATCGTGAACAGTGTTTTAAATAACACTAGTTCTTTAACCCGATAACAAATAGAATGTGATTTGGGTTTGTCGTGAACTGTGTTTTAAATAACACCTAGTTCTTTAACCCAGTAAAAGGAGTTTTAACGAATCTGCAATTAGATTGAAATTCGAATTGATAATCTAAATTTCCAAATTTAGAAAATGAGCGAGAATGGAGTATCGCCAGTTTTGCTCCAAAGCGATAGTTAAATCTTTAATTAGATTTGAACGTGAAATGGTAATTAATTTTACCGATAACACCACGGTGTTAGATATGGAGTATTACCAGTTTTGCTTCATGGGATGAATAGGTTGGGATTGGGAAATAAAATAAATAATTACTTCGTTGTGGTTCGCTAATCTCGACTAGTTGGAAAAACCATAATTTGGTTTTAAATAACATCCAAAGGAAGATTACAGGATAAATTTTAAAGAATTTATCTTGGATAAAATTAATGGGAACCTTTCCCTAAGAATGTGGAATTTAGAAACTAGCTGTAGGTTGGCTAAGATGAATGGTTTCCTGGATATTGATCTGATGTTGGTTTCGGCCTTCGGGGTTAATGTTTGGGAAATTGTTCTCTTGCTAATTTGCGGTTAGTGACTAATGAATTGGAATGAGGCGTATGTTGTGTTTGTGTAACATTTGTTTTTAATATACGCGGGTTGTTCGGAAAGTCCGGGTTTACGCCCATTCTGAATAACCGATTCGACGATAAGTCGAAGATGAAGACGGTGGTCAAAGACCGGAAGTCTTCACATCGTTCGGGTAATTACTGACGATCCTGATTGGGCTGTACACCCAAGAGGATGGAAATAGTTGGTGGTCGTCCAGACGTACTTGGAGATGGATGGATATGCGAGGAAAGTGCCTCCGGTTTCGTTCAGACCCAGAACGAACTTGTAAATGGATTGTGTGTCTGACATTGGATTTTATTCTGTGTTGATTGATTTCTATTAAATATATATCTGTTTGGCGGCGGAGAATTTATTCTCTTGCTTAACGCCCTTCTCTGAGACATACGAGCTTAGAGGTTATATATCGATAGATATCAATCGCATGGCATGAATTGCCTGTGTGGCATGCTGAGTTGCATGGATCAAGGCTTCTGTTGAAAAGCAAAGTCTTGTAGTAGATGATCAAAGCACGGCCCTTGTGGCGTAGCTTTGTGTATAGCGTGTATTCGCGAGCCTCACACCTCGGTATGAGTTAAAAACGGGATACGGACTGCAGGGAGAGCACACGTTTCTTTCTAGCTTTGGTGGTGTCAGTGACTTACCAGCCCTGACATTTTTATACTTTTCACCTATGTGGTTGTTGGAATGCGAGGCGCCTCGATTATAGGTCTGTAAGGACCGGGAAACGTGTGTTCAGGAATTGCCAATCCTCTAACGTAAGTGAGGACCGACCCTGAAGATCCAAGGGTTACCCAGTGTGCGTAGTCCTGAGCATTCGCTAGAGTGTCTCGAACGCGGAGAGGAGCTTGCCCCTTGCCTCGACTCATGACGGAAATCCAATTTCCAATACGTGTACTGCGGTTTTAATTGTAGAACTAGTATGGCGACATGATATATGGTACCCATGCCGTCTATGATTTATATTTATGATTGAAACTGTTTTGACACTATACACTTATTATAGTATCAAATGATTTGTTTTAGACGTACCAAGCATGTTTGGCTATTATAAGGGAAAACCCTATCCCCCGGCTTGCGTTGCATTGTATGATAGGACCTGGGTCTTATAATAGCTTCATTTTTCGAAAAAGCATTGCGTTGTTTATTCTATGCACTGGTATTCTTGGGAGGAAACCCGTTCCGTGTCATACGGCGTGGTCCCTTGAATTACTCTCTTTTAAAGTAAAGCTTTAAATAACTGTTTTAGTTCTCACACCAGTCACATGACTGACCTGGAGTTTATTGTTTTAACCTAAACTCTGGGTGCCCCTATTTTCCGCACGGGCAGCTAGTAGTTTTGGTTTTGCAGATTTATATTCACAGGATCCTGGTTTACAGCTGGAATGATATCCGGAAAGCTCTGTATCCGTATATCACCTTCAGTTGTGCTTTGTATTATTTTCCGCTGCTATGTAATTTATTGTAATCTCTGATATTTATCGAATGTAATTTATTCATTTATACTCTGTATATTCATGTATCTGATGGAATTGTTGGAATATACAATGAAATGTTCTTCTGTTTGTGTTCTGATTTGTCCTGTTCTCAACGTTCAGGGGTTTCGAACGGTTTAGATCGGTTTAACGACTGATTCGGATCGAGCGAAATTCCAGGCCGTCACATCGACTCCTTTAGTTTCTGCCATTGATTACTCCGAAGATCTGAACTACAGAGATGAGGTAATAAAGGAAGTACAATTGAATCTCGAGTAGATGTAAGCCTAGATCGAATGCTTTGATACCATGTAATCAGATCATACACCAAAGAATAGATGAAAAATCAGACGTCATTAATCTCTTTTATTTATTATGTTTCTAGGGTTCTAAAATAAGAGGGAAAATAGGTTTAAATAGAGAAAAGCCACGCAAAATATAACTGGGTCGAACTCAAATAAATGGGCTTCGGTACATAAGCCCGATACAATATAACTAAATTATATAAAGAATATAAACCCTCTACTACTACTTCTTCTTCCTGATTACAGCAATGATAATATTTACACATAGAGGTATACGAGGAATGAGAAATTATACAGTAATCATACATCCTATATGAAATTAAATGTTTAACTATAAATGGGGCCATATTGTAATGATGAATTCTCTTTCTTTGGAAACCTCATTAATTCTGAGATTGTTTGTACGTAAACCTTAGACCCAATCCTATCTAATTGCCTTAGATTTAAACTGAATTTATTTGTGATTTGTGGTTAATGAAGGTGTATCTAGGTCATTATAATGATGAACATGGCAGGCAATTTTTTTTTGAAATTATGTTCAGAGATCCTTTTTTATGGTTACATAAGAGAGAGAAAAGAGGGTCACATCTCTTACCTTTTATCATTTGATCTCCGTCGTCCATCTAAAAAAACTTTTGCTATATTTTCACTGCCTATATCATTGCATTTGCAAGTCAAAATTAACTCCAACCTTGTGGGCCAAAATCCCATTTAAACCCAAGTGAATATATTTAATTACATGCTAATATCACATATTGCACGCTATACTTATAACCATTATAAACTATAGGACTATATCTGTTTCTTGAATCATATTCCAAATTTATTATTAATATTTCAAAAGTATTAAATAATTTATGATAATTTAAAATTAATTAAATCATTTGACCTAAAGAGAATTCATCATTTTAGTTGTATAGCTCTGAGACGTAAATTCAGTCTGCAACTAAGTAAGAACATACTATTTTAAACTACTCAAAATCGACAATAAAACCAAACATGCTAGACTTGAATCGACCAAAACATGGGACTGTTAATTGAATTGGGGTAAATCAAATCAAATCACAAAATAAAATAATAGGCTCATAACACAAAATATCTCGCAACGGAAAAAATAAAAACCATAGTACTTTCTAAAGATACTATACATAATACATATTCTGAAAAGGAAATACATAATACTAGAGTCATAAAAGAAAATACATCATAAACCCAAATACATAGATGGTCCGCTAAAAAAAATAATCTGATAGAAATAAAAAACAAAACAAGAATAACTGATAGATGGCTAAATCACCAATAGATCTCTAACTTCAAGACAAGTCCCCAAGGCTATAACACTCTGGCTGATCTAAGCACAAAGCAGAAACAAAATACTCGATTCAAGACCAACATTCTCATGTAGGCAAATTGACTCAAGTGTGAAATGTTCAAATGAAATGCATAAGTAACTTAAAGGATGTTTAGGATTCCCAACCTCCACGGATCCGTTAAACTATATATATCGTATAATATAGTATGACGTCATAGCGGTGTCTATGGGAAATATACTATTGAAATTAGCATTAGGGAGTTACCATTATCAACTTAAAATATTTTATAAGTGTAACAACCCGTATTTTTATAACATATTAAAACAAGAAATCAAGGCAGAATTAAATTTTAAAATAAGAATCAAGGGAAACAGGTTACGCCATTGCTTTCGTCTCGAAATTTTACATGAACAAGAGTCCGAGTTTTCGAAAATCGGAGTCCGTATGAAGAAGTTATGGCCTGCAGAAGATTCAGCAGATTTTAGGCAGCACAGGACCAGGCAGGTCGACCTGGGGGTCGACATGGGGACCAGGTCGACCATGTGGTCGAACCTAGGGTCGACCTACCCCCCAGGTCGACCATGTGGTCGACCTCCCCCCTTACAGGTCGACCTAGTCGGCCTGTTTTGACCTAGAACTCATTTTTGAAGCCTGAGACGTGTTTTGACGGTCCGGATTGATTCTAGGGTTAATCTAAGGGCCTAAAATAGTTGCTACACCTATAAAAATACCCTTAGACCTAACCTAATTCATATCAAATCATTCTTACACTATTATGTTGCTGAACTCCCTCTTGAACCATGGCCGCCGCCCCCAAATTAAAGTACAAACATTCAAACTCAAATCAATTCAAAGAACAAGGCTTCTACAATGATTCAAGTCAATAAATTAACAACGCCGCGACATTTTTACAAAAAATTCAGTTCTTAATTCATTAGCCATGCTCTGTAAGTTCTAGTTGTTTTTAGATTTAAACATTTAATTATAATATGGCCATGGAATAAAGTGGAATTGGATTTAAGTATGTTTATTGATTCAGATCTATTTCTGTTGCTTCTTGAATCTTGAGTTTTGGGACTTTTCTATGTTCGTTCTCATGTCAAGCTTATGACCTATTCAGCCTGTTGTAAATCAATTTTTCTTGATTCATATTGATATTATTGTCAAGATCTATCTTTTATGCCAGAGATGATGTTTTTATGCCAGTTTTTCCTTTCTATACTGATTGTTATACAAATTCTACCTTCCCCTATTTATTTTCTTTCAATGAACCTAGGTCAATTTCGGACCTAGGCCTGAACCGCGATTTGCGTACGATTGAATACGGGGAAATATGGGAATGTTGTATATATTGGATATATATATATGTTTGGTGGAATTGACAGCATAACATGAAATGGGGATATGAGTATTATCGCTATAATTAAAGATTGTAAGTTTGGATAAAATGGTGTAAACATGGAATACATGTAGTTTGGTATGAAACTCGACCTATGTAAAATGGCAAGAATATTGATATATGTAAACGGCACGAAACTGTGTACTTGTGTAAATTGGTATAAAATTTGCATACATGTGAAATGGCGTGAATTAAACATATGTAAATTTGGTATGAATTGGGCATATGTAAAAACTAACATGTAATCTAGAACTTGGGCGTAATTTAAATTTTGGAGTTGGAACATATGTGAAAATTTATGACTTGGTAGAGGTTTAATATGAACGCGCCTAAGTTAGGTTTTGGGTAGTTGGCATGTATTGTAAATAAAAGGCTATAACTTGGCATAACCTTATACTGAATTATGATAATAATTTGGGAATACGTTTTGGGGCAAAAACGTGAATTATGAACTTGATAATTGATATATAACTGGAAATATGAACGTGGTTGGAACATGAACATTTCTATATGTTAAACACATGAACTGATATTGGGGTTTTGGGTGGAATACGACCATTAATGAACCTTTGACATGAGGTTAGACCCAGTTTGTGGTGTAAATCTGCCCGGAACCACCCGGCAAATCCAGTAGCCACAAAGTTTCAGTCTAATGTGAGAGGTCGAAGGCCAAATTGTAGGCGTAACGGTTTATGACACGAGGTTAGACCCAGTTTGTGGTGTAAATCTGCCCGGAACCGCCCGGCAAATCCAGTGGCCACCAAATGCAGGGTCTAATGTGAGAGGTCATGATTCGTTCGTCATAATGAATGAATTAAGGAATACTAACCATAATAAGACGTGGGTATGGTTAGAGGGTTAGGTGGGATGACATGGAATTTTGACATGTAAATATGGACCTAACCGGTATGAGTTAAGAACATGTAAAACTTACAAATGTAGGCTTAACCAACATAATAGTTAATCAGACCAATGGGAGGGTTAAGTAATATGACTAGATTAATGACACTTAACCAATATAACATGACACGTGGCAGGGTTAAGTCAACTTGAACATATAGATAATACTCAACCAACTTAGCATGATACGTGGGCAGGTTAAGCAATGAATTATTTGAATATACTTAGCCAATTGGACGAGATGATTTGATAGGGTTAAGTCATGAACCGCTTGAATATACTTAACCAATTGGACGCGATGATTTGATAGTGTTAAGTCATGAACCGCTTGAATATACTTAACCAATTGGGCACGATGATTTGATAGGGTTAAGTCATGAACCGCTTGAATATACTTACCCAATTTGACACGATAATTTGATAGGGTTAAGTCATGAACCGCTTGAATATACTTAACCAACTTGACAAGATGATTTGTAGGGCTAAGTCATGAACTTGAACGACAACACTTAGCCAATTTGACATGACACGTAGGCGGGTTAAGTCACGAACTTGAATGACAACACTTAACCAACTTGACATGCTAGACTGATGGGGTTAAGTCTCGAATTTAAATGACAACACTTAACCTACTGAACGGAAACCCTAGTTGCGCGGTCCTTTTCAGTAGTAACCCACTAGATGTATCACGGTACCCTGGAACTAGGCAGGGTGGGGCACGGTTACTGGGCTGATTGTAAGCGACCAGAACGACGGCTGAGTCGGTGCGCCATTGTAGGTTCAGGCGGACTATGGTCGTGCACGTAGTCCGGAGTTGAAAAAGCAGGCATTGGGCACCGGTAGGTTTACACTGTGCGTGCTTGATTTGTGTCGGTGGTTGGCACCCTAGGGCTTGATACACCCTATGGTGGACCTAGCACCGGTGACTACATTTCATGATTGTGCCGTATGACACAGACACATGAACGAGCTAGGACTTGTAGGGAGCCGATCGATTAATAGATCGTTAGGTGGAAAAAGGGTGTTGTTCGTTAGGTAGCATAATCCCTAGTGGTCCTAGGTGGCATAAACCCTAATCGAATCTAGGAAACGTTCAATAGGTAGCATAATCCCTAGTGGTCCTAGGTGGCATAAATCCTAGTTGAACACGCGATAGTTCATGATAAGGAAACCTAGCCAGAACAAGGGTGGCAGTCCAAACGATTTCAAGAATGGTGGCACTACGTTGAAGTAGTATAGAAATACGTGATGAAACCCGTACGATATACGGCAAGGGACTGTACATATACATGGAAAGGATGATACGGGTTGGGGTACTAATACAGTTGGTGCAGAGAATTTAAGAAATCAAAGAAAATAGTGGAATGGTGAAGCTTAGAAATCTTGCGATGTTATACTTAATAGAAACCTTGCAATGTGATACTTGGTAGGAACCTTGTGATGATACTCTTGATAGGAAGCATGGAATGTTATACTTGATTCATCGTGCCTGTAGCTTACCTTGTCATCATGCTTATGTTTACTTTCAGTTTATTTATGCCATATTATCTTCACCTGTTTTTATGCTGAAAGCCACTAGAACTTACTCAGTCTTTATGACTGACCCAGTTTGTTTCGTCTCTTTTTCTTTTGTTTCCCCCCCAGGTTCGCAGGGTGGGAATACAGCTTAGTTCGGATCTTACCAAGCTCCAAGGATCTTTCATGTACTGCTTGGATTTCTCTTGGCTATGGCTTGCTTTGCTTTATTGGGGAATACTACAATTTATTTTCATGCTTCTTTGTTTTTGAGCAAGAAAGATATTTTAGCTATGTAATTGGGTATTGGAAGTTGATGGGCTTTTATCGTAAACAATTATATTTAATAAATAATTTGAAGTACTTCCACTTTACTTTCCATTGTTTTATATATGTCTATCTTGTAATATTTATGTTCCAGTACCCATAATGCTCCACTAAAGTTAAGGCATTCTCTTTGTGAGTGACCTTAACGGATGTGGGGTGTTACATTTGGTATCAGAGCCGAAGGTTACCAGACTGGGCAAAAGTTTTTTTGAAACCTTTTGAAATTATTTTCAAAACCATTTACAAAGAAGCATTTTTCAAGAAAGTTTTATTTTTAAAGGCTATTCCCCAAAGGCCATTAGCATTATCCTTTGTTTCCTTGTTTGAATCCCTTTTCCTTTCTTTCCTCCATCTGTAGTGACATTAGTTCCATCTGCGACTAATCTTATTTCAAGCTTTGTAGGGTTGCTGTGCGATGGAGGTAGTTCTTGAGAGACCTGTTAACACGTTATATAAGAGGGGATAAGAGTGGTTAAGGCGAATGAGGCTCAGAACAAGAAGGTAGAAATGTTTCTGTAGGAAAGTCTAGTTTATCTTTCTATCCTGTTCGTACCCTTTTTGATAATGGTACATCGCATCCTTTTTATTTCTGCTTCGATGGTTGAGTCTCTGCACCTTAGTACTAGCGTAATAGAGGATCCCATTTTATTCTCAAATCTTGTTAGGGAATCGGCTCATTTATTCATGACTCGTTTGGATTTGGGAATGTCTATGCTAAATGTTGAGTTTGGAAGTAATGCTTATGTTTTTTTGGGCTCCAGTAATGGTGCCATTCTTGAGTATGAAAAGAGGGTAGTTAGATTCTTGACTTGCCTTGGTAATGCCCTCGAAGTCTAGTGTAACCCTTAGGGTTCTACCATGCTTAGTTACCTAGAATCTCTTGATACATCTATTGATCCCAAGTAGTGTTCACCACTAAGGTGGATGATTCATTTCGCTTATGCATGAGTTATAGAAAATCACCTTAGTAAGTACACTTGGCAACATGGTCGACATCTGTTTATTTGCAAGAGATAATCCTTCTGCGTGGAATACCCTATAAACGAGATCCAGGATTCACTAATGAATTTTGGAAAGCTTGCATGAAACCATGAGTACGCAATTATGTTTGAGTCGAGTATACTAGAAGGAGGATAAGGGAAAATGGGACGAGAGACAACAGTGAAATGAGTTCCAACTCATATTTTGGAAACAAGAATTAAGAAATTATGAAGTTAAAGACGGACAAAGCACAATGGAGTTAAGCTCAAGGAAATCGACTTAGAAGATTAAAGACTAGATATGCGCATCATATCTCTTTTTAAGAGTATATCCTTGATCCCTCTTTTCCTGTAGAGCTTACTTGCACGCTATCTTTTATGTATATCCTCTCGGTCCTATTCTCAATCTTATTTCTGTTGCATACCCCATAAGGAGTATGACTCGTCTGGTTGTGATATATGTTGGGGTTTGAGGGTGTCCATTGGGTTGACTAAACTTTTTGGGTTTTATAGGATATGGGTTGGTTTTAGGAAGGGATTTCTTGCGACCTAAAAGGAGTTTATCATGCTTGGTTTCCAAGAATCATATATATTGGTTTTAGGCTGGTGTTTAGGGTACAAAGTTTTTCTTTACTTGCTTCTATCATTCGGTTATACCTTTAGGTAGGAACTAATGGATGTAAACATGTGATTGAGACATGTTATGGTTGATGGTTGCAAGTGGTTGCAAGTGGTTGCTAGTTGTTGCTCGTGGATGCATGAACACACATTAGGCACTAGATCGGCTCAGTCACATCTCATATTGCATATGCATGAATGTTTATACTTGTTTATGGATGGAATTGAATGTGTTATCATGTGGATTTTGCATATGGATGGATGTTTGCGCACACATATAGTGTTTATATGACTAGGACTATTTGCATACATGTTGGATTCATTGCACTAAACATATTTTGCATTTAAAAAGATCAATCAGGCCTGATCATTTGCATTAGATATGGAACATATACACACACTTTCTGCATATGTTCATACCGCATTAGAAATCTCTTAAGGACAATGAATGCCTGTGATTGATGATTGAGTAGATGGATGGTACGACACATTCTTCTTAACTTGAAGATTTCGGGGACGAAATCCTTTAAGGAGGGGAGAATGTAACAACTCGTATTTTTATAACATATTAAAAAAAGAAATTAAGGCAGAATTAAATTTTAAATTAAGAATCCAGGGAAACGGGTTATGCCATTGCGTTCGTCTCGAAATTTTACATGAAACAGAGTCTGAGTTTTCGAAAATCGGAGTCCGGATGAAGAAGTTATGGCCTATAGAAGATTCAGCAGATTTTAGGTAGCACAGGACCAGGCAGGTCGACTTGGGGGTCAACCTGGGGACCAGGTCAACCATGTGGTCGACCCTAGGGTCGACCTACCCCCCAGGTCGACCATGTGGTCGACCTCCCCCCTTACAGGTTGACCTGGTCGGCCTGTTTTGACCCAGAACTCATTTTTGAAGCCTGAGACGTGTTTTGACGGTCCGGATTGATTCTAGGGTTAATCTAAGGGCCTAAACTAGTTGCTACACCTATAAAAACAGCCTTAGACCTAACCTAATTCATATCAAATCATTCTTACACTATTATGCTGCTGAACTCCCTCTTGAACCATGGCCGCCGCCCCCAAATTAAAGTACAAACATTCAAACTCAAATCAATTCAAAGAACAAGGCTTCTACAATGATTCAAGTCAATAAATTAACAACGCCGCGACATTTTTACAACAAATTCAGTTCTTAATTCATTAGCCATGCTCTGTAAGTTCTAGTTGTTTTTAGATTTAAACATTTAATTATAATATGGCCATGGAATAAAGTGGAATTGGATTTAAGTATGTTTATTGATTCAGATCTATTTCTGTTGCTTCTAGAATCTTGAGTTTTGGGACTTTTCTATGTTCGTTCTCATGTCAAGCTTATGATCTATTCAGCCTGTTGTAAATCAGTTTTTCTTGATTCATATTAATATTATTGTCAAGATCTATCTTTTATGCCATAGATGATGTTTTTATGCCAGTTTTTCCTCTCTATACTGATTGTTATACAAATTCTACCTTCCCCTATTTATTTTCTTTCAATGAACCTAGGTCAATTTCGGACCTAGGCCTGAACCGCGATTTGCGTACGATTGAATACGGGGAAATATGGGAATGTTGTCTATATTGGATATATATATGTTTGGTGGAATTGACGGCATAACATGAAATGGGGATATGAGTATTATCGCTATAATTAAATATTGTAAGTTTGGATAAAATGGTGTAAACATGGAATACATGTAGTTTGGTATGAAACTCGACCTATGTAAAATGGCAAGAATATTGATATATGTAAACGGCATGAAACTTGGTACTTGTGTAAATTGGTATAAAATTTGCATACATGTGAAATGGCGTGAATTAAACCTATGTAAATTTGGTATGAATTGGGCATATGTAAAAACTAACATGTAATCTAGAACTTGGGCATATGTTAAATTTTGGAGTTGGAACATATGTGAAAATTTATGACTTGGTAGAGGTTTAATATGAACGCGCCTAAGTTAGGTTTTGGGTAGTTGGCATGTATTGTAAATAAAAGGCTATAACTTGGCATAACCTTATACTGAATTATGATAATAATTTGGGAATACGTTTTGGGGCAAAAACGTGAATTATGAACTTGATAATTGATATATAACTGGAAATATGAACGTGGTTGGAACATGAACATTTCTATATGTTAAACACATGAACTGATATTGGGGTTTTGGGTGGAATACGACCATTAATGAACCTTTGACACGAGGTTAGACCCAGTTTGTGGTGTAAATCTGCCCGGAACCACCCGGCAAATCCAGTAGCCACAAAGTTTCAGTCTAATGTGAGAGGTCGAAGGCCAAATTGTAGGCGTAACGGTTTATGACACGAGTTTAGACACAGTTTGTGGTGTAAATCTGCCCGGAACCGCCCGGCAAATCCAGTGGCCACCAAATGCAGGGTCTAATGTGAGAGGTCATGATTCATTCGTCATAATGAATGAATTAAGGAATACTAACCATAATAAGACGTGGGTATGGTTAGAGGGTTAGGTGGGATGACATGGAAATTTGACATGTAAATATGGACCTAACCGGTATGAGTTAAGAACATGTAAAACTTACAAATGTAGGCTTAACCAACATAATAGTTAATCAGACCAATGGGTGGGTTAAGTAATATGACTAGATTAATGACACTTAACCAATATAACATGACACGTGGCAGGGTTAAGTCAACTTGAACATATAGATAATACTCAACCAACTTAGCATGATACGTGGGAAGGTTAAGCCATGAATTATTTGAATATACTTAGCCAATTGGACGCGATGATTTGATAGGGTTAAGTCATGAACCGCTTGAATATACTTAACCAATTGGACGCGATGATTTGATAGTGTTAAGTCATGAACCGCTTGAATATACTTAACCAATTGGGCACGATGATTTGATAGGGTTAAGTCATGAACCGCTTGAATATACTTACCCAATTTGACACGATAATTTGATAGGGTTAAGTCATGAACCGCTTGAATATACTTAACCAACTTGACAAGATGATTGGTAGGGCTAAGTCATGAACTTGAACGACAACACTTAGCCAATTTGACATGACACGTAGGCGGGTTAAGTCACGAACTTGAATGACAACACTTAACCAACTTGACATGCTAGACTGATGGGGTTAAGTCTCGAATTTAAATGACAACACTTAACCTACTGAACGGAAACCCTAGTTGCGCGGTCCTTTTCAGTAGTAACCCACTAGATGTATCACAGTACCCTGGAACTAGGCAGGGTGGGGCACGATTACTGGGCTGATTGTAAGCGACCAGAACGACGGCTGAGTCGGTGCGCCATTGTAGGTTCAGGCGGACTATGGTCATGCACGTAGTCCAGAGTTGAAAAAGCAGGCATTGGGCACCGGTAGGTTTACATTGTGCGTGCTTGATTCGTGTCGGTGGTTGGCACCCTAGGGCTTGATACACCCTATGGTGGACCTAGCACAGGTGACTACATTTCGTGATTGTGCCGTATGACACAAACACATGAACGAGCTAGGACTTGTAGGGAGCCGATCGATTAATAGATCGTTAGGTGGAAAAATGGTGTTGTTCGTTAGGTAGCATAATCCCTAGTGGTCCTAGGTGGCATAAACCCTAATCGAATCTAGGAAACGTTCAATAGGTAGCATAATCCCTAGTGGTCCTAGGTGGCATAAATCCTAGTTGAACACGCGATAGTTCATGATAAGGAAACCTAGCCAGAACAAGGGTGGCAGTCCAAACGATTTCAAGAATGGTGGCACTACGTTGAAGTAGTATAGAAATACGTGATGAAACCCGTACGATATACGGAAAGGGACTGTACATATACATGGAAAGGATGATACGGGTTGGGGTACTAGTACAGTTGGTGCAGAGAATTTAGGAAATCAAAGAAAATAGTGGATTGGTGAAGCTTAGAAATCTTGCGATGTTATACTTAATAGAAACCTTGCAATGTGATACTTGGTAGGAACCTTGTGATGATACTCTTGATAGGAAGCATGGAATGTTATACTTGATTCATCGTGCCTGTAGCTTACCTTGTCATCATGCTTATGTTTACTTTTAGTTTATTTATGTCATATTATCTTCACCTGTTTTTATGCTGAAAGCCACTAGAACTTACTCAGTCTTTATGACTAACCCAGTTTGTTTCGCCTCTTTTTATTTCGTTTCCCCCCCAGGTTCGCAGGGTGGGAATACAGCTTAGTTCGGATCTTACCAAGCTCCAAGTCTCTTTCATGTACTGCTTGGATTTCTTTTGGCTATGGCTTGCTTTGCTTTATTAGGGAATACTACAATTTATTTTCATGCTTCTTTATTTTTGAGCAAGACAGATATTTTAGCTATGTAATTGGGTATTGGAAGTTGATGGGCTTTTATCGTAAACAATTATATTTAATAAATGATTTGAAGTACTTCCACTTTACTTTCCGTTGTTTTATATATGTCTGTCTTGTAATATTTCTGTTCCAGTACCCATAATGCTCCACTAAAGTTAAGGCATTCCCTTTGTGAGTGACCTTAACGGATGTGGGGTGTTACAATAAGTGTTGTATGTTAACTCACAGTTTTGATTCATGACACAAAGAACGACAAGTAAGGCGACATAAAGAGAATATACTTCAACAAGATCTCACGCTAGTGCACAAACAATATCAAGTCCTGAGTTGTCATTGGTTAATCTTGTTAAAAATCTCTCCTCCAAGAATATGTGTGTGTGTGTGTGAATATATATTCAACTTCATTTTATATTTTTATGTATATATACACTTTAATTGTGCATACTACACAAAATTTACCAGGTCATTAACTAACTTGCAGAACTTTTTGAAATATGCATAAAAGCACAATATATATATATACACACGTTTTAATTTTTAGTTGACTGACTTAGAACTTCAATCGACTGAATTTTTATAACGGCTATATTTTCTGAAAAGTCACCATTTTTCGTGAAGAGATATGTCCTTATATCAAAAGATTTAGACATCACTTTTCGTTGAATCTCTTCGCCGTAAGTTACAACTATTATACCATTATAAATAGATGGTCTTACATCAAACAAGCTAACCTTTCTCACTTCTGATATGATTTATCTATATATTTCTAAATACTCTATTTTCAGCATTCTGAAAATTGCTTGAACAAACTTTCAAACTCAATATTCAAGCAACATCTTTCTTCCTTATCTTCATACACTTAAACTTTATACACACATAGTCGAGGAGAAGATTATGGGAATGGTGTACTATAAAAAGATAATCCCTGTAATCAAAGAACACATACAGTCTATAAGTTTCATTTTATTGTGACAAGTCATGTTCTGCTGCTCAAGCACGTCACGTCCTCTTCGGCTGCCGAGGCGAATACCTGTTCTGCTGCTAAGGTCCCTATTCCGCTACTCGGTTGTTGTAAAGACCTATTCCTCCGGGTTGAGAGGTGGTTATTGTTTTGTTTAAATTTCAGAAGGAGTCTGGGACTGGACATAGGACGGTGCTCTGAACCAGTATAAAAATTCCTCGTGTCATTTACTTTTATTTACTGCATTTACTCTGCTTATCTCTGTTATTAGTTTATACTTTTTCATCATTAAATATTTACTTGCATAGCTATATCAAGTAAATTATATCACACTATCAAGACTTCTGCATATACACTTAGTTCCATATTACTCGATCCTACTCTTGTAGTCTTTTCATTTAGTATCAGAGTAGGACATCTTATAACCGTAAAACAGTTATTTGATATCTCGATAGTTTGGAAAATAACAAGAACACCAGCACAAACACAAGTTTCATAGAAGGTCAATCCACTGCATGACCTCCCTTTTTGATGGCATAAACTATAACTACTGGGCTACGTGTATGAGAATTTATATGCAAGCCAATGGATTTGAAACTTGGAATATCGCTCAAAACGAATATACTATTCTCACCACCAATTATTCTGAGTGGTCAAATTCACAAAAAACTAATGCTACTTCAAATGCAAAAGCAATGAATATGTGGAATTATGCCTTGGATAGAAATGAGTTTAGCCATATCTGCATGTGCAATACTGTATATGAAATATAGCGAACACTCAAAGTAACTCATGAAGGAACTAGCAAGGTTAAACAAAGCAAGATATCCATACTTAAGAGTCAATTTAAGATCATTAGGATGAATGAAATGAATCTATGATGATATGTACTCCAGATTTCGGAATATTTATCATTCATTACTTGGATTAGGGGAGAAGTATTCTGATATTAACAAAGTATCAAAAATCCTAAACTCTTTAACAGAAGAATGGAAAAGAAAGGTCTTGGCAATCGAAGAATCTAATGATCTTTCAACCATGAAACCAGAAGAGTTAAAAGGAAACGTAATGTCTTGTGAAGTTAATCTGCAGGCAAAACGAGTACATGCACATGATAAAAAGAATGTAGCATTTAATGCAGAACAAGAAGAACCAGAATCAAACAATGATGACCTAACATTCATTGCCAAAAATTTCAAAAAGTTTTTGAAATTCAGAAAGAGAAATAGAAGTAATGGAAAAAGAAGTACCAACTCAAATAAACCATCATCATCAGTTTTGGAATGATATAATTGTCATAAGAATTGGCACATATCAAAAGATTGTCCAGAACAAAAGAAGGAACATTGCAATAAACACAAGAAGGATAGATTCAAAAACAAGGCATTTTTAGTTACTTAGGATGATTCAGAATCTTCTTCTTTAGAAAGTGATAGCGACAGTGAGTGAATAATAAAATGTCTGTTTCATGGCCAAAGAAAACGAGATTTTTGATTTTACTTTTGAAGATATGGTGGAAATAAATACAGAATTATTAGAATCTAGAAATAATTTCAAAAGAAAATATAAACAAGCTAATGAGGATCAGAAAAGGGCATAATTCGAAAGAGATGTGCTGAAAGATAAATTAGAGATATTAGAAGATGAAATTAGAAAACTTCAAGAATCTCTTTCTGATGCAAATTCTCAACTTTCTTTATTGAGTCAAGAAATTGAAACTCAAAAAGAAAAGAATAACATGCTTTTTTATGAAATTCATGAGTTAAAAAACTAAGATTAAAGTAGTACAATTAGATAATTCTAGTCTTAAAATCAAGTTAGATGATATTACTAATTTTAATAGGGAAGGGAGAATTTACCTAAAACTATATAAAATTCTCAACCTGCATCAAGCAAAAAAGGACTAGGATATAAACCAAAGACTGATATTTCAAAGAAATTTAACAAAAAGAAGTCTAAATCAAGTAAACCATTAATATCTTCGACAAAGAAAAAGGCTTCTAACGCTATTAGTATATGGGTTCCTAAAACAAATAATTTTTTGATTAGGACTAAATATATGAAATCGTTTTTAGAAGCTATTCATAAAAATAAGAATTATATTTATAAAAGTGACACTGAACCCTCCTGGATTTGGTTTCCTATAATCTAACTCTTAGGACCCTAACGGAGGAAGTTGGTACCAATGTCATTACATATTTTTTTCAGGTCCCACTTAAGAAGAGAGAAAAATTGATACTTGATAGTGGTTGCTCAAATCACATGACAGGAGACAAAAATATGCTAATAAACATTATTTACTTAAACTGAGGATCTATCACTTTTAGAGATAATTCGAAGGGATACATCATCGCAAAAGCGATGTGAGCAATTACAATACATCTAATCTACCTCTTATTTCAAATGTTTTGTTAGTTAAGAATATGAAACATAATTTATTAAGTATAAGTCAGTTATTTGATAAGGGATTTAAAATTACATTTTCTAGATAACAAATGTAATATTCTCAATCAAAATAATAATCTTATTTTTGAAGGTAATAAAGATAAAAATATTTATATTTTAAACATGAAAGTAAATAATAATTCAAACATTTGTTTATTAGCCAAAGAAAATGATCCATGGCTATGGAACAAAAGATTTTGTCACATAAATTTTATATCAATAAATAAGATTTCAAAAAATGAATTTGTAAGAGGTTTACCCAAAATGAAATTTAAAGTTAGTAACCTATGTGACTCTTTCCATCTTGGTAAATTAAAAGCAACTTCAGTTAAATCTAAAAAATTCATTTTAATATTACAAATATTAGAATTACTGCATATGGATCTATTTAGGCCAACTCAAATTCAGTCTATAAATCAAAGTAGATATGTGTTTGTAACGGTCGATGATTTTTCAAGGTATACCCAGACGATATTTAAAAAAATAAAAGTGACACTTTTGATCATTTTTAAACCTTTGTTAAACAAATTAAGAATTTAAAAGGATTTTAAAATTAAAAACATAAGAAGTGATCACGGAGGGGAATTTGAAAAGGGAAATTTTGATCAATACTATAAAAAGAAAGGTATTTTCACAATTTCTCATTTCCTAGAACTCCATAAAAAAATGGAGTCGTAGAACGGAAAAACGAACATTACAAGAATATACCAGAATGTTATTAAACAAAAGCACGTTACCAAAACATTTCTAGGTAGAGATAGTTACAACTGCCTGTTATGTATTGAATCGTGTTTCTATTTGACCGCTCACGAAAAATATCCCATATGAACTTTAAACGGTAGAAAACCAAGTATTCCATATTTCATAATTTTTGGATCAAAATGTTTTATTTTAAATATAAAGGATCAGCTTAGGAATTTTGATTCAAAATTCAATGAAGGAATATTCTTAGGATATTTGGATCGAAGCAAAGCTTATCTTAATTTTAATAAAAGAACTAATAAAATTGAATAATCTCTTCACATAGCATTCGATGGAAATTTTAATCAAGTTTCAATTAATGAATCTTCAAAATATAACGATTCTAGAGAACATGAAAACTTTGTTTATAATTCCAGGGATGATGAAAATTATATTTATAACAATATAGAAGAAACTAATCAGAATATTAATAAAAATATTCAAGAAGACAACACTAGCTCAAATTTTAGAGAAAATGAAAACATTGTTCATAATTCTAGAGAAGATGAAAAAATTGTTCATAATTCTAAAGAAGATGAAAACATTGTTCATAATAATAATGAAATAAGATCTCCACCAAAAATATTACGAGTTCATCCAATTCAATATATTATTAGTGAAATAAATTCTAATGTACGAACTAGAAATCAACTAAATTTAGTAAGTCATGTAGCTTTCTTATCAAATATAGAACCCAAAAGTTCTAAAGAAGCGTCTTCTGATGAAAATTGGATAATTGATATGTAAGAAGAACTAAATTAGTTTGAATGCAATGAAGTATGGGAATTAGTTCCCAGACCAAGTGATCAAGTTGTTATTGGAACAAAATGGGTTTTCAAAAATAAAACTGAAGAATTAGGTAATATAACTAGAATTAAAGCTAGATTATTAGCATAAATCTATAATCAAGAAGAAGGAATTGATTACGAAGAAATGTTTGCTCTGATCGCTAGACTAGAAGCAATATCAATTTTATTGGCTTACGCTCGTTTCAATAATTTCAAACTCTATCAAATGGACGTTAAAAGTGCATTTTTAATGGATATACCAAAGAAAAATGTTTATTTTGGACAATAACCTATATTTGTTCATGAAAAATTTCCTGATCATGTTTATAAACTTAAGAAATTATTATATTGACTAAAACAAGCACCACGAGTTTGGTAGCGACTCAACAACTATCTAATTAAATATGGTTTTGAAATTGGAAAAGTTGATTAAACTCTTTTTGTAAAACGTTATAAAAATTATATTTTAATAGTTCAAACATACGTAGATAATATTATTTTTGGTTCAACCAATGGAAAATTATGTAAGAATTTTCCGAAATAATGACTAAATAATATGAGATGTCTCACATGGGAGAATCATTTTATTTTCTTGGTCTTCAAATTAAACAACTACAAAATGGTATTATTATAAATCAAGAAAAATTTGTAATAATTTAATCAAAAGTTTTGGAATGGAAAATACTTCTAATAAACTAACCCATATGAGTACAATAACACATCTAGATAAAAATGAAAATGGCAAAAATGTTGATAAAAAACTATATCGTAGCATGGTAGGATCTTTATTATATTTAACAGCAAGTTAAGCTAATATAATGATGAGTGTTTGTTTATGTGCACGATTTCAAACCAATCCGAAGGAATCACACTTAAGAGCAGTGAAACATATGTTATGTTATCTCAACAATACAAAAGATTTCAGACTATTTTATCCGAGAGATTGTTCCTTTGAATTAGTATCCTATAGTGATGCTGATATTGGAGGATCACAGACGGATAGAAAAAGTACTGGTACATGTCATTTTATTGGCAAATCATTAATCTCTTGGTTTAGCAAGAAAAAAAGTGTGTCTCACTATCAGCGTGTGAAGCAGAATATATTTCTACAGCCTTGGCTTGTGCTTAAGTCATTTACATGCAACAAACAATAAAACATTTTGGAATCAATCTGAATAAATCAACAATTTACTATGATAATTTTAGTGCAATCAATTTATCAAAAAATCCAGTAAATCATTTAAGAACTAAACACATCGATATTCGACATCATTTCTTACGTGACAGTATTAAGAAAATTTTAATAGATTTAGAATTTATTTTATTAGAAAATCAAATAGCACATATATTTACCAAACCATTACTTAAAGACACATTTATAAAACTACGACAGGAACTTGGTATTATATCTACCACAAATATTTGAAATTTTATTTAAATTTAAACTTTTTTTAGTATAAAAAAAATTAAAATATAGTTTATGAACGTGCCATGACTTGAACTCAAGACCTCTTAATTGATACCCAAATGCTTTAACCATTTAAGCTATTTGTGTTTCTTGTTCAAGTCAATTTTAATATGTTTATGAAATAACTTCTTATATATATAATACAAATATATGTATATTTATGAAAATGTCGGGCACTTATTAATGGCGACATATGAAATTCTCACCTGATTTTGTCCTACGTGAGTGTCCTCTTCATCATCCTTTTACAATCGATTTCTTAAATACCACTTTTCCTTAGATCTATGCTTCAACGTATATTTTTTTGTTGATACAACCTTCTTTCATCAACTGTAACACCCCACACCCGCTACGGACACTCACTAAGGGAATGCCATAGCATCGGTGGAGTATTTTAAGTGAATATAGAACAGAAAAATTACAACAAGACAGATATAAATAATACTTGAAAATTTAAAACATCATTTCATTGTAGCAGAAGATAAACATGTCTGGTTACAATACCAAAACCAACTGAACAAGAGTCAAGTACTAAATATCCATCTTGATAAAAACATAAGTACATAATCCCACTACATAACTAATAGCCATAATAGAAAAGATAAGCTGAGCTTTACATCACGGTCCAAGCTCCAAAAGATAGATAAAGCAATCTGATCAAAGCCCACTAATGCTAGGCCCACTCTGAGAACCTGAGGGTTGGAAAAAAAAGATAAAAACAACGGGGTCAGACATAAGTCTGAGTGAGCCCTATAACTTTAACAATACAATCATTAAAGTAATTAGGGTATGATATAAACTTGGCACGGTAACGACTGAGGATAAATGACTACACTAAGCAGCCAACTAGACATGGGAAGAACTAAGATATCGGTAAAGACGCATCTACCCACCCAAGGGTAATTACTACACTGCACCACACCAGTCATTCCTACTTAAAGGTTGATCCCACCCAAGGACTAAGAAAATATAACTAGTAGTTTCGTGTACCCCTAGCTGACCACATAGGTGCCGTCTGCTCCTATCTCCACTAGGTGTACCCACTACTCCCCAAGCGATCGGCTCCCTAACATAGATACCCGTGCTGGCCCCACAGTGGGGTGTATCACTCCCCAAAATGGCAACCCGATGTGACGGCAAGGAATCTCGCTCGGTCCGAACCAGTCGCTAAACCGATCCAGGCCGCTCGAAACGCCCTATCGTTGAGAACACGACAAAACAGAACGCATACAGAAGAACATCTCATTGTATATTACAACAATGCATCAGATTACAAGAATATACAGAGTATAAAAGAATATTACACAGAAATATCAGAGATTTAAATTACATTTAAGTCCATCGCAGCGGAAAATAATAAGATACACAACTAGAAGAGATATACGGATACAAAGCTTTCCGGATATCGTTCCAGCTGTAAACCAGGATCCTGTGAATATAAATCTGCAAAAACCAAAACTACTAGCTGCCCGTGTCAAAATAAGGGCACCCAGAGTTTAGGTTAAAACAATAAACTCCAGGTCAGTCATGTGACTGGTGTGAGAACTAAAACAGTTATTAATCTTTATTTTAAATCATTAGGTAAATCAAGGGACCACGCCGTATAACACGGAACGGGTTTCCTCCCAAGAATACCAGTGCATAAAGCAAACAGCGCAGTGCTAAATAAAGAAAAATGAAGCTGTTATAAGACCCAGGTCCCATCACACAATGCAACGCAGCCGAGGATAGGGTTTTCCCTTATAACAGCCAAAGAATGCTTGATACGTTTAAAACAAATCATTTGATACTACTATAAGTGCATAGTGTATAAAACAACTTCAAATCATAAGTATCAATCATAGGCGGCATGGGTACCATATATCATGTCGCCATATATAGGTTTACAAATAAAACCGCAAATGTCACGTATTTGGAAATTGGATTTCCATCTATGAACCGAGGCAAAAGATAGTCCTCAACCGATTCGAGACTGTCTAGCCCGAGCCTCAGGACCCAGACTCAGGTGGGCCCTTGGATCCTCAGGGCCGGTCCACCGATGTGGATTAAAATGCCTGAACATGCGTTTCCCCGCCCTATGGGGCGTAAACGAGCCAACTAAATGACTCCATTGGTTCGAGAACGACCGATCAATCCGAGGCGCCTCGCAACAGCAACAACCACATAAGTCAAACTCGTCAGGGCGTGTAAAACCACTGACGCCACTTCTAGCTAGAAAGAAACGCATGCCCTCCCTGACGTCCTCTCCCGTTTTTGGTTCATACCGGGTGTGAAACACACGAAGGAAACGTTACACAAAGCTACGCCACAAAGGCCTTGCTTTGATCATCACCACAAGACTTTGCTTTTCAACAGAAGCCTCGATCAATTGCCACTTAGGCATGCCACACAGGCAATTCACTCCATGCGTTTGATATCCATCAATATATAACCCCTGAGCTCGTACGTCTCAGAGAAGGGCGTTAAGCAAGAGAATAAATTCTCCGCCGCCAAACAGATATATATTTAATAGAAATCAAACACACAGACTAAAATCCAATGTTAGACACACAGTCCATTTACAAGTCCGTTCTGGGTCTGAACGAAACCGGAGGCACCTAGTACCCCGCATATCCATCGATCTCCAAGCACGTCTGGACGATCACTAACTGTTTCCATCTTCTTGGGTGTACACCCCAATCAAGATCATCAGTGATTACCCAAACGACGTGAAGACCTCCGGTCTTCGACCATCGTCTTCATCTTCGACTTATCGTCGTATCAGTTATTCAGAATGGGATAAACCCGGTCTTCCCGAATAACTCGCGTATATTTTAAATAAGTGTTACACAAACACAACATACGCCTCATTCCAATTCATTAGTCACTAACCGTAAATTAATCAAGAGAATAATTCCCCAAATATTAACCCCGAAGGCCGAAACCAACATCAGATCAATATCCAGAAAACCATTCTGCTTGGCCAACCGACAGTTAGTTTCTAAATTTCATATTCATAGGGAAATGTTCCCATTAATTTTATCCAAGATAAATTTCTTGAATTTATTCTTCTTTTGAATTTCGATTCAACTAGTCGAGATTAACGAACCTTACCGAAGTAATCATTGGTTTTAATTTCCCAATCCCAACCTATTTATCCCATGAAGTAAAACTGGTAATACTTCATATCTAACACCACAGTGTTATTGGTAAATTCAATTACCATTTCACGTTCAAATCTAATTAAAGATTTAACTATCGCCTGGAGCAAAACTGGTGATACTCCAATTCGATTATTTCAATCTAATTAAAGATTCATTAAAACTCCACTTAGTTCTAATCGTTAACTGGGTTAAAGAATCAGTGTCATTTAAAACACAGTTCACGATAAACCCAAAATCACATTCATTAATTATCGGGTTAAAGAACGAGTGTTATTTAAAACACTGTCCACGATAAACCCAAAAATCAATATCGATTAATTCCAATTAAACATTATTTAATTGGTACACTTCATTAAATCTAAATAAAAAGATTTAATCATTTCTCAACTGGGTTCAAGAACAGTGTTAGTGAAGACACCATTCACGACAAACCCAAATCACATTTGATATTCAATATAAGGCTCTGAATAGAAAATATATCGGCTTATATTCAATATCAAATTCTACGATTAACAAATGTCGTATTGGAAATAACGATACAAATATATCTTTCAAATTTCCATAACAACACCTGTATAATCACGAATTCCAACATCGAAATATTCCGAAGACAATTTCGATTCAAATCCACTCCAATGCAATCATTGGAAACTCTGGTTATTTTCAAAACCCTTTTTAAATTCAATTTATTTATTTAAAAATAAATAGAATTTTAATTCTAGTTCAAAACTAGTTCATTTCGATAAAAATCTATTTTTATCTTTTCAAATAGGGAGTTTTTCATCCCACATCTTTCTAAATCATTTCTTATGATTTTACACAAATTATTACTATTTTTAATAAATTTATCAAGGCCCGTACAGTCGATTTCCATCAATGGCCATCGAACTGCACTTACAGCGACCTTTTTCGAATTTGATTTGGACATAATTCCAAATCCAACCGTTAGATTTCAAATTTCTAATATTCGTTAGAAAGCTCTTTTCGATACGAACCCAACGGTTCCGGTTTTAGGAGAATCCGACGGTCGGATCTCCCGTAATGTTCGTTTGAAATAAATGGTCGAAATTCACGAACTGCCGCGGCGCGGCGCGTTCTATTCAGGCCATTATATTATATATATAATATATATAATATATATTTCGTCGATTTCTATTTAAAACGAATTTTATATGTAGTTTTGAATTCGTTTCAAAAGCAATTTCAACTTCCATTTCAATTCAAATCAAAATTGAATTCTTCTTTATAAATTCGTTTTTAAAATTCATTTCTATTCAATTCAAATTTCAATTCAATTTGAATTCGTTTTCAATTCAATTTGAATTCGTTTTCAATTCAATTCATTTCGAAATCGTTTTCAATTCAATTCATTTCGAAATCGTTTTCAATTCAATTCATTTCGAAATCGTTTTATATTCAATTCATTTCGAAATCGTTTTCAATTCAATTCATTTCGAAATCGTTTTCAATTCAATTCAT
The DNA here is from genome assembly GCA_030737875.1 of Allium sativum. Lineage (NCBI taxonomy): Eukaryota > Viridiplantae > Streptophyta > Magnoliopsida > Asparagales > Amaryllidaceae > Allium > Allium sativum. Next base: position 664,897,235 of record CM060919.1, read on the forward strand.
TTCGAAATCGTTATATATTCAATTCATTTCGAAATCGTTTTCAATTCAATTCATTTCGAAATCGTTATATATTCAATTCATTTCGAAATCGTTTTCAATTCAATTCATTTCGAAATCGTTATATATTCAATTCATTTCGAAATCGTTATATATTCAATTCATTTCGAAATCGTTATATATTCAATTCATTTCGAAATCGTTATATATTCAATTCATTTCGAAATCGTTATATATTCAATTCATTTCGAAATCGTTATATATTCAATTCATTTCGAAATCGTTATATATTCAATTCATTTCGAAATCGTTATATATTCAATTCATTTCGAAATCGTTATATATTCAATTCATTTCGAAATCGTTATATATTCAATTCATTTCGAAATCGTTATATATTCAATTCATTTCGAAATCGTTATATATTCAATTCATTTCGAAATCGTTATATATTCAATTCATTTCGAAATCGTTATATATTCAATTCATTTCGAAATCGTTTAAAATCGATATAAATATCGTTCACGTCAAAATGGCGTCAATCTAATCAACACGGCTTCATAAATTTCTATTTTCAAATATTCTATTTCAAATATTTCTTTTTCAAAATAGTTGTTATTATCAAAATATTTCGTTCAACACATGACCAATCTCAATGAATGAGTACTGTCAACACATGAACGTTTATTTTATATCGATAAAGGTGTAAATTTTAATATTAAAATATTTCGTTCAACACATGACCAATCTCAATGAATGAGTACTGTCAACACATGAACTTTTATTTTATAATATTCTTTATTTTCTAAACTGGAATGAGGCCCAATCAATTACCATACAAAGTTAATTATATGGATTTTCATACAACACATGTATATAATAGCATTGAAAAATAATCAACCATCAACCAAAGTGCACTACACTGTATAAGCATCAAATATAGATATCTAACGCTTATAACAGCCTGTCAATCAATCGATCGACATATTTAATCAATCAGGATGAGTGAACTGCATATTTCATCCCAACACCCGTGTGGGGTTTCAAACAATCAAACAAATATTTTATTTGTGCAGTTGGGCGATGTGTAAAATTTATCGACCCAATCAATGTCAGTCAAATCAGTGTACATAAACAAACCGTCTGGTTTGTAAATGAATATTTTATTTATTCGCATTCACGTTAAAAATTATATTTTTAACGATAAAACATTTTATTTCAACATATGAATTTCTATCCAGTTCATTCTTTAAATAAAATGATATTTTATTTTTCTAACATATTTTAGAAAATTTCGGCGGCATAACGGCACGATACTAGAAACGGGACAAGGCCTAGCCTTATCCCCGGTCTAGTGAAGGCCCACGCCATTCACACATCAATCAAATCAATTTCATCTCACCAAACAATTCAATTCATTTCAAACAAATAATTCAACTAATCTATGCAACCAAACAAACAAGTCCATGGTCTGTGGACGATTGTGTCGGGTGCTACTAAGCACCGTCTGCATCCTAGTATATATATATATAACTAGAAAAATAAATTGAAAGGTGAGAAATTCTCACATATAGCTATCCTAGCTCCACGGCACTTCATTGATAGAAATCTTCCTCGCTATCGCATCTTCATCATCTTCGTTGCCCGTAGCCACTACATATGTAAAAATCGAATTTTTTACTTCGCTATTCAATATATAAAAATCGAATTTTTACTTCGCTATTCAATATATAAAAATCGAATTTTTAGTTCGCTATTCAATATATAAAAATCGAATTTTTAGTTCGCTATTCAATATATAAAAATCGAATTTTTAGTTCGCTATTCAATATATAAAAATCGAATTTTTACTTCATTATTCAATATAGAAAAATTACATTTTCTTTCGAAGTTTCAATATATAAAAATCATATTTTTATTCTTTCTATAATATAAAAATTATACCTTTCATTATATAAAAATAACGTCTTTCATTATACAAAAATAACGCCTTTACCTTCATAAAAACCTTTATCTTCATGAAAATCTATATGAAAAATCCAATTTTTATTCATAAGAATATTATATCAAAATCAAATTTTTATCCCGCTACAATTTATACAAAAATCGAATTTTTATACTAAAGCTATTTCATTTACAAATAACACACTTTAAAACTATGCTATTGTATAAAAAAAATTAGATTTTTTTCTATGTTATTTATATTATACTAAAAATAAAATAAAGTAAAATCAGAAAACTTACTGCCAATCGAAGGAGGGAAGTTTCAGATCGAACTGGAGATGGGGGAAGGCGGCGCCGGGGTGCTGCCGGCCAGGAGGAGGCGCGGTCAAGCAATGGCGGGCCCACTGGTGGTCTAGGCGGCTATCTTCAACGGGTTTGAAGGGGGTAAAGAGAGAGATAGCGTCGGAGAGAGCTACGCGCTGGAGGGGATAGCGGCGGAGGAGGGGCGGTCTTGGTGAGGTGGCGCTCGATGGTGGCGGGGTTAGTTGGAGGGCGACGGGTTCTTGGACTGCGGCTTAACGAAGGGGAGAGGGACAGAGAGGTGGAGGAGGAGGAGATGCGGTGAGAGAAGCGAGGGTGGAGGACCGGAGGGTCTCGATGGGTGGCAACGTGGAGGAGGGCGACGGCGTTGATGGAAAAGGAGGCGGGTTTTTTTCTGATTTGGAGGGGTTGACTTTATGAGGGAGGGAGTTAGGTTTAGAAGAGAGAGGGTATATATATTTTTAATTTTTTTTAATTTTAAAATCCAAAAAGTAACTTTTTATTTTGAATTCGAAATGAAACCCACCGACTGTCGTCCCTAGCTAATTACCCCCATTTCGAACACAATGGGATATGTATCGTTAGCTGATTCGATCGTTACAATCAGTTTCCGTTAAATTTACATTTAAATCACTATATTGAATTTTAAACGCACATTTCAAATTACCGGGGTCACATACTAACTAGAAAAATTCTAGAAAAATATTTTCTAGCTTCGTATTGATGATACGGTCCTAACAAAACTAGTTTCATCGAATTCTGAGACCGTTAGAAAAATGGCCAATTTCCAGTCGATTAAAATCAACTGAAATGGTCAAAACACGTTTTCCTCCGCCACGCTCACATATTGATTCAGAAAATTATGAAATTTGAAACCTAGCAATAATTTAACATCACGGACCCAACAAAACTGGTTTCGTCGAAATCCGAGGTCGTTTGCAAAATGTCCATTTTTAAGGGCCTGAATTCCATAGCGACTATTCAGAATTTTCAACTGGACATACCTTTTGATTCCCTCTATCAAATCTCGATTGGTCAGATTCGTTAGAAAGATATTACCAATTAGATTCCATTATTTTTGGTTTCACTAAAATCCGGATTGTTTTGCATCCGGTATATTCAATTGAAGTTTGAAATCGAATTATCGAACTACCGCGCCATTTTCAATTCTATTTATAATTATATATAATTATTTATATTCTAACGACGACGCGTATAATATATACGTTCGAATTATATTCAAAATAAATTTCTCGTCGATTTTATTTAAAATAATTCATTTTAAATAATCAAAACTCGCTATAATTGCCAAAATAAAAATTTTAAACTGGCCCAGATTTTCCGGGTTGTTACAATCTCCCCCACTTAAAACTTTTCGTCCCCGAAAAGGAACAAAGTCGAAAGTGGTTTGATTAATCAGCTCTACGATCGATCAGGCTTCCATTCTCCAACTCTTTAGTTTCTGAGAATTTTCAAAATTTCAAAAATTTGGCTAACACCCTAAATTTTTGAAAAATTTCGCCATAACCTCCCCTACACCGGGAGCATCGGGGAATTTCAAATAGCTTCCCCGGTCCTTCAGATCTCAAAAAGAAAAAGAAAAAGCCAAGCGGCTAGCCAATAGGCTCACAAAATCATCATCACCCAAACAAAACAGGAAATTATGTAGTAAACATGTACCTATTTGTCGGGCAAACAAATTTTATTCTCTGCTCTAGCCTCCTTGCTATGACCTGTTCAATGTAAGTACAAGTATATGCAAGCAAATGCGACCAATTTCAATACAATTCATTATTTGATACAATTAGGCGTAATGGTTCAAAATTATCAAACAATTAAACAAACAACACAATCATCAATCAATTAGTGAATTAGAGTTTCAAATTCATAATTTCGATACATAGTCAAAAATCATGTTTTTGATGCCAAATCACAACAATTAGCCTTATCAAATTTTGGTTCTCACTCCAGTCAATAGGAAATATATAGAAAGCTCACTTTCGTCACTCGAATATAAATTCTAATGATGGAGCTCCATCATCAAAATCATCTCCGGGCGATTAGAGTGTAATTCTATATCTATCCAGTATATTAAAATTTCGAATACACGGGGATCAGACGTATACGCCAAATCTATATATACTGGATTGTCCATATCAATATAAATAGATAATCAAATACGAATAATTGATTTAAATTTTCAAAACAAAAATTTGTTTTCATTTTCAAAAATATACTCTTCACACCCGTTCTAGGATACTACTGATCCTATCTCTAATGAGTCATTCTCGTTGGATATTACTAATCCAATTTCTGATGAATTCTTTCGTATGGTTCTAATGTGTCTTGTTCTCTAGCTTTGTAAACCAAAGCTCTGATACCAACTGTGACGGCAAGGAATCTCGCTCGGTCCGAACCAGTCGCTAAACCGATCCAGGCCGCTCGAAACGCCCTATCGTTGAGAACACGACAAAACAGAACGCATACAGAAGAACATCTCATTGTATATTACAACAATGCATCAGATTACAAGAATATACAGAGTATAAAAGAATATTACACAGAAATATCAGAGATTTAAATTACATTTAAGTCCATCGCAGCGGAAAATAATAAGATACACAACTAGAAGAGATATACGGATACAAAGCTTTCCGGATATCGTTCCAGCTGTAAACCAGGATCCTGTGAATATAAATCTGCAAAAACCAAAACTACTAGCTGCACGTGTCAAAATAAGGGCACCCAGAGTTTAGGTTAAAACAATAAACTCCAGGTCAGTCATGTGACTGGTGTGAGAACTAAAACAGTTATTAATCTTTATTTTAAATCATTAGGTAAATTAAGGGACCACGCCGTATAACACGGAACGGGTTTCCTCCCAAGAATACCAGTGCATAAAGCAAACAGCGCAGTGCTAAATAAAGAAAAATGAAGCTGTTATAAGACCCAGGTCCCATCACACAATGCAACGCAGCCGAGGATAGGGTTTTCCCTTATAACAGCCAAAGAATGCTTGATACGTTTAAAACAAATCATTTGATACTACTATAAGTGCATAGTGTATAAAACAACTTCAAATCATAAGTATCAATCATAGGCGGCATGGGTACCATATATCATGTCGCCATATATAGGTTTACAAATAAAACCGCAAATGTCACGTATTTGGAAATTGGATTTCCATCTATGAACTGAGGCAAAAGATAGTCCTCAACCGATTCGAGACTGTCTAGCCCGAGCCTCAGGACCCAGACTCAGGTGGGCCCTTGGATCCTCAGGGCCGGTCCACCGATGTGGATTAAAATGCCTGAACATGCGTTTCCCCGCCCTATGGGGCGTAAACGAGCCAACTAAATGACTCCATCGGTTCGAGAACGACCGATCAATCCGAGGCGCCTCGCAACAGCAACAACCACATAAGTCAAACTCGTCAGGGCGTGTAAAACCACTGACGCCACTTCTAGCTAGAAAGAAACGCATGCCCTCCCTGACGTCCTCTCCCGTTTTTGGTTCATACCGGGTGTGAAACACGCGAAGGAAACGTTACACAAAGCTACTCCACAAAGGCCTTGCTTTGATCATCACCACAAGACTTTGCTTTTCAACAGAAGCCTCGATCAATTGCCACTTAGGCATGCCACACAGGCAATTCACTCCATGCGTTTGATATCCATCAATATATAACCCCTGAGCTCGTACGTCTCAGAGAAGGGCGTTAAGCAAGAGAATAAATTCTCCGCCGCCAAACAGATATATATTTAATAGAAATCAAACACACAGACTAAAATCCAATGTCAGACACACAGTCCATTTAGAAGTCCGTTCTGGGTCTGAACGAAACCGGAGGCACCTAGTACCCCGCATATCCATCGATCTCCAAGCACGTCTGGACGATCACTAACTGTTTCCATCTTCTTGGGTGTACAGCCCAATCAAGATCATCAGTGATTACCCAAACGACGTGAAGACCTCCGGTCTTCGACCATCGTCTTCATCTTCGACTTATCGTCGTATCAGTTATTCAGAATGGGATAAACCCGGTCTTCCCGAATAACTCGCGTATATTTTAAATAAGTGTTACACAAACACAACATACGCCTCATTCCAATTCATTAGTCACTAACCGTAAATTAATCAAGAGAATAATTCCCCAAATATTAACCCCGAAGGCCGAAACCAACATCAGATCAATATCCAGAAAACCATTCTGCTTGGCCAACCGACAGTTAGTTTCTAAATTTCATATTCATAGGGAAATGTTCCCATTAATTTTATCCAAGATAAATTTCTTGAATTTATTCTTCTTTTGAATTTCGATTCAACTAGTCGAGATTAACGAACCTTACCGAAGTAATCATTGGTTTTAATTTCCCAATCCCAACCTATTTATCCCATGAAGTAAAACTGGTAATACTTCATATCTAACACCACAGTGTTATCGGTAAATTCAATTACCATTTCACGTTCAAATCTAATTAAAGATTTAACTATCGCCTGGAGCAAAACTGGTGATACTCCAATTCGATTATTTCAATCTAATTAAAGATTCATTAAAACTCCACTTAGTTCTAATCGTTAACTGGGTTAAAGAATCAGTGTCATTTAAAACACAGTTCACGATAAACCCAAAATCACATTCATTAATTATCGGGTTAAAGAACGAGTGTTATTTAAAACACTGTCCACGATAAACCCAAAAATCAATATCGATTAATTCCAATTAAACATTATTTAATTGGTACACTTCATTAAATCTAAATAAAAAGATTTAATCATTTCTCAACTGGGTTCAAGAACAGTGTTAGTGAAGACACCATTCACGACAAACCCAAATCACATTTGATATTCAATATAAGGCTCTGAATAGAAAATATATCGGCTTATATTCAATATCAAATTCTACGATTAACAAATGTCGTATTGGAAATAACGATACAAATATATCTTTCAAATTTCCATAACAACACCTGTATAATCACGAATTCCAACATCGAAATATTCCGAAGACAATTTCGATTCAAATCCACTCCAATGCAATCATTGGAAACTCTGGTTATTTTCAAAACCCTTTTTAAATTCAATTTATTTATTTAAAAATAAATAGAATTTTAATTCTAGTTCAAAACTAGTTCATTTCGATAAAAATCTATTTTTATCTTTTCAAATAGGGAGTTTTTCATCCCACATCTTTCTAAATCATTTCTTATGATTTTACACAAATTATTACTATTTTTAATAAATTTATCAAGGCCCGTACAGTCGATTTCCATCAATGGCCATCGAACTGCACTTACAGCGACCTTTTTCGAATTTGATTTGGACATAATTCCAAATCCAACCGTTAGATTTCAAATTTCTAATATTCGTTAGAAAGCTCTTTTCGATACGAACCCAACGGTTCCGGTTTTAGGAGAATCCGACGGTCGGATCTCCCGTAATGTTCGTTTGAAATAAATGGTCGAAATTCACGAACTGCCGCGGTGCGGCGCGTTCTATTCAGGCCATTATATTATATATATAATATATATAATATATATTTCGTCGATTTCTATTTAAAACGAATTTTATATGTAGTTTTGAATTCGTTTCAAAAGCAATTTCAACTTCCATTTCAATTCAAATCAAAATTGAATTCTTCTTTATAAATTCGTTTTTAAAATTCATTTCTATTCAATTCAAATTTCAATTCAATTTGAATTCGTTTTCAATTCAATTTGAATTCGTTTTCAATTCAATTCATTTTGAAATCGTTTTCAATTCAATTCATTTCGAAATCGTTTTCAATTCAATTCATTTCGAAATCGTTTTATATTCAATTCATTTCGAAATCGTTTTCAATTCAATTCATTTCGAAATCGTTTTCAATTCAATTCATTTCGAAATCGTTATATATTCAATTCATTTCGAAATCGTTTTCAATTCAATTCATTTCGAAATCGTTATATATTCAATTCATTTCGAAATCGTTTTCAATTCAATTCATTTCGAAATCGTTATATATTCAATTCATTTCGAAATCGTTATATATTCAATTCATTTCGAAATCGTTATATATTCAATTCATTTCGAAATCGTTATATATTCAATTCATTTCGAAATCGTTATATATTCAATTCATTTCGAAATCGTTATATATTCAATTCATTTCGAAATCGTTATATATTCAATTCATTTCGAAATCGTTATATATTCAATTCATTTCGAAATCGTTATATATTCAATTCATTTCGAAATCGTTATATATTCAATTCATTTCGAAATCGTTATATATTCAATTCATTTCGAAATCGTTATATATTCAATTCATTTCGAAATCGTTTAAAATCGATATAAATATCGTTCACGTCAAAATGGCGTCAATCTAATCAACACGGCTTCATAAATTTCTATTTTCAAATATTCTATTTCAAATATTTCTTTTTCAAAATAGTTGTTATTATCAAAATATTTCGTTCAACACATGACCAATCTCAATGAATGAGTACTGTCAACACATGAACGTTTATTTTATATCGATAAAGGTGTAAATTTTAATATTAAAATATTTCGTTCAACACATGACCAATCTCAATGAATGAGTACTGTCAACACATGAACTTTTATTTTATAATATTCTTTATTTTCTAAACTGGAATGAGGCCCAATCAATTACCATACAAAGTTAATTATATGGATTTTCATACAACACATGTATATAATAGCATTAAAAAATAATCAACCATCAACCAAAGTGCACTACACTGTATAAGCATCAAATATAGATATCTAACGCTTATAACAGCCTGTCAATCAATCGATCGACATATTTAATCAATCAGGATGAGTGAACTGCATATTTCATCCCAACACCCGTGTGGGGTTTCAAACAATCAAACAAATATTTTATTTGTGCAGTTGGGCGATGTGTAAAATTTATCGACCCAATCAATGTCAGTCAAATCAGTGTACATAAACAAACCGTCTGGTTTGTAAATGAATATTTTATTTATTCGCATTCACGTTAAAAATTATATTTTTAACGATAAAACATTTTATTTCAACATATGAATTTCTATCCAGTTCATTCTTTAAATAAAATGATATTTTATTTTTCTAACATATTTTAGAAAATTTCGGCGGCATAACGGCACGATACTAGAAACGGGACAAGGCCTAGCCTTATCCCCGGTCTAGTGAAGGCCCACGCCATTCACACATCAATCAAATCAATTTCATCTCACCAAACAATTCAATTCATTTCAAACAAATAATTCAACTAATCTATGCAACCAAACAAACAAGTCCATGGTCTGTGGACGATTGTGTCGGGTGCTACTAAGCACCGTCTGCATCCTAGTATATATATATATAACTAGAAAAATAAATTGAAAGGTGAGAAATTCTCACATATAGCTATCCTAGCTCCACGGCACTTCATTGATAGAAATCTTCCTCGCTATCGCATCTTCATCATCTTCGTTGCCCGTAGCCACTACATATGTAAAAATCGAATTTTTTACTTCGCTATTCAATATATAAAAATCGAATTTTTACTTCGCTATTCAATATATAAAAATCGAATTTTTAGTTCGCTATTCAATATATAAAAATCGAATTTTTAGTTCGCTATTCAATATATAAAAATCGAATTTTTAGTTCGCTATTCAATATATAAAAATCGAATTTTTACTTCATTATTCAATATAGAAAAATTACATTTTCTTTCGAAGTTTCAATATATAAAAATCATATTTTTATTCTTTCTATAGTATAAAAATTATACCTTTCATTATATAAAAATAACGTCTTTCATTATACAAAAATAACGCCTTTACCTTCATAAAAACCTTTATCTTCATGAAAATCTATATGAAAAATCCAATTTTTATTCATAAGAATATTATATCAAAATCAAATTTTTATCCCGCTACAATTTATACAAAAATCGAATTTTTATACTAAAGCTATTTCATTTACAAATAACACACTTTAAAACTATGCTATTGTATAAAAAAAATTAGATTTTTTTTCTATGTTATTTATATTATACTAAAAATAAAATAAAGTAAAATCAGAAAACTTACTGCTAATCGAAGGAGGGAAGTTTCAGATCGAACTGGAGATGGGGGAAGGCGGCGCCGGGGTGCTGCCGGCCAGGAGGAGGCGCGGTCAAGCAATGGCGGGCCCACTGGTGGTCTAGGCGGCTATCTTCAACGGGTTTGAAGGGGGTAAAGAGAGAGATAGCGTCGGAGAGAGCTACGCGCTGGAGGGGATAGCGGCGGAGGAGGGGCGGTCTTGGTGAGGTGGCGCTCGATGGTGGCGGGGTTAGTTGGAGGGCGACGGGTTCTTGGACTGCGGCTTAACGAAGGGGAGAGGGACAGAGAGGTGGAGGAGGAGGAGATGCGGTGAGAGAAGCGAGGGTGGAGGACCGGAGGGTCTCGATGGGTGGCAGCGTGGAGGAGGGCGACGGCGTTGATGGAAAAGGAGGCGGGTTTTTTTTCTGATTTGGAGGGGTTGACTTTATGAGGGAGGGAGTTAGGTTTAGAAGAGAGAGGGTATATATATTTTTAATTTTTTTTAATTTTAAAATCCAAAAAGTAACTTTTTATTTTGAATTCGAAATGAAACCCACCGACTGTCGTCCCTAGCTAATTACCCCCATTTCGAACACAATGGGATATGTATCGTTAGCTGATTCGATCGTTACAATCAGTTTCCGTTAAATTTACATTTAAATCACTATATTGAATTTTAAGCGCACATTTCAAATTACCGGGGTCACATACTAACTAGAAAAATTCTAGAAAAATATTTTCTAGCTTCGTATTGACGATACGGTCCTAACAAAACTAGTTTCATCGAATTCTGAGACCGTTAGAAAAATGGCCAATTTCCAGTCGATTAAAATCAACTGAAATGGTCAAAACACGTTTTCCTCCGCCACGCTCACATATTGATTCAGAAAATTATGAAATTTGAAACCTAGCAATAACTTAACATCACGGACCCAACAAAACTGGTTTCGTCGAAATCCGAGGTCGTTTGCAAAATGTCCATTTTTAAGGGCCTGAATTCCATAGCGACTATTCAGAATTTTCAACTGGACATACCTTTTGATTCCCGCTATCAAATCTCGATTGGTCAGATTCGTTAGAAAGATATTACCAATTAGATTCCATTATTTTTGGTTTCACTAAAATCCGGATTGTTTTGCATCCGGTATATTCAATTGAAGTTTGAAATCGAATTATCGAACTACCGCGCCATTTTCAATTCTATTTATAATTATATATAATTATTTATATTCTAACGACGACGCGTATAATATATACGTTCGAATTATATTCAAAATAAATTTCTCGTCGATTTTATTTAAAATAATTCATTTTAAATAATCAAAACTCGCTATAATTGCCAAAATAAAAATTTTAAACTGGCCCAGATTTTCCGGGTAGTTACACCCGATACAACCAATGGTGCACGGCTTATACCTACACGATGCAACAACGTCTTACCTACCAGCCCGGGTCCATACACGCATATGAAACCCGTTGGACTTGCGTTGCCACCGCTAACCCGTTTTTGGCCTCTTATAGTCAAGCCTAGTATGCGTGCCCCGTCCTCGACTTGGGTCGAGCCCACAAAGATACGTTTTGGGTTACTGGTTGAAATGGGCCCCCACAAGCTACCCACCTAAGCTTGTCCCTTTTCTAGTGCATCCCACTTAACCCTTTAATCATGTTTAATTACATGTTTCCACTTGGTTAAGTATTCTAATCGTATTTTCTATTGCCACCCAAGGCAACCCACTAGATTTCCACATGCCACCCAAGGCACTTATTTGATTTCCACATGCCACCCAAGGCACCCACTTAACCCCTCATGCCCCACTACATGCTTATCTGGTTAAGTGTTTCTTAATTGATTAAGACCGTAACCTTTGCAAAGACCTCTCACATTAGACTATCTTTTATGGCAGCTGGATTTGCCGGTCGGGTCCGGGCAGCCTTACGCCATAACCGAGTCTAACCTCGTGTCTTTACACTTGTCACGTATTTAGTTTATGCCTAAGACCTCTCACATTAGGCCAATCATTTGTAGCCGCTGGATTTGCCAGTCGGGTCCGGGCAGTCTTATGCTACAAAAGGGTCCAACCTCGTGTCTTAGTCGATTAATTACACCTAATTAATCACCCCCATATTTTGAATTAATTTTCCCTAATTAATTCCAATTTAATGATGTACATAATTGACTCAATTATGTCCATCCACTTATGGTATGCCACATCATACCAATTTCACCACAATCTTGTTAACATGAATATTAACCCCATCGTTCCCCACGTGATACGCTAACATGACATACTTAAAAGGGAAGATTCATCACAAATACAATGGGTTCTACTTAGCATAACATTAGCATCAACATGGGTTTTAAAGATGTCAACTTGCATATATGACCATGGCATCAAACCCAACTAGCATAAATAATCAACCCAAACTTGCATGAATCACATATGTCATAAAGAGGGTAACTTGCATAGATGTTCATGTCATAGACCTATCATAAAGGGATAAACTTGCATACATGTCATAGGTCTAAAAAGGGATGAACTTGCATATGTTACTCATATCATGAAAAGGAGTAAACATGCATATGTATGCATGACATACAAAGGGGTAAACTTGCACATGTATGCATATCATACAAAGGTGTAAACTTGCACATGTTTCTTGCATATAATCAAACACCAAACTTGCATAATATGTCATATATGAACTTGCATATAATCAAACACCAAACTTGCATAACATGTCATATATGAACTTGCATATAATCAAACACCAAACTTGCATAACATGGTGTCATAATGGATCAATGTTTATCATAGTGATTTGCATAACTAGCATCATGAACATATAGCATAAAACTTGCATAACTAGCATCATGAACATATGGCATAAAACTTGCATAACTAGCATCATGAACACATAGCATATGATAACATAACTTGCATTGATCCACATTCCTAACCATAGCCTCATTATATCCTATCATAATTAGTTTAGAAATTGCTTGCTAAAGGCATAGAAACTCACAACTTGTTGATTAGCACTCCTATGAAGAAGATTAAGTTGCTAGAGTTGATTAGAAGTTGATTTGAGAAGCTATCTTCCTCTTTAATTTGTTGGTGGCTCCTTCTAGTTGCATTTTGACGGCATAACGACGTTGTCTCCAATTTTAGTATGAATTAGGGTAGTCTTAGGGTGTATTTATAGATTAGTTAAGTGTTTTAGGCCATTAGATTAACCCTAAATCAGATTAGAGACGTCAGATCTCGTCACTAGCCACCAAAACACAGCCCAAATCCCAAATCAGTGCACCCAGGTCACCTGGGCTCGACCAGGGAGGTCGACCCCCAGGTCGACACTAGGGTTGACACCCATGTCGACCTGGTGGGCAGGTCGACCCCCAGGTCGACTCCCAGGTCGACCTGGTCTGGGCGGGAATTTTCCCGCCTAGCCCCTATTCTGCATTTTTGAAATCTGTTTCGTTTTCTGATTTTTCGTGAAACTTCTAAAGGCCATATCTCAGTCATACGGACTCCGATTCACGAAAATTCGGACTCTATTTCGCGTATTTTTCCGAGACGAACGCAACCGCGAAACCCGTTTCCCTTAATTCTCACGTCTGAGATTAATTATTCATTAATTTATGAACATCACTGTTGTTAGAAATACGGGGTGTTACATTCTCCCCTACTTAAAGGATTTCGTTCCCGAAATCTCTAAGTCAAGAAGAACGTATCCTACCAACCAAACAACCATCTACTAAACCATCAAACACGGGCATCCATTGTCCTTAAAGTTTCTAATGCTGTATGAACATATGCAAGAAGTGTGTGTATATGTTCCCTGTCTAATGCAAAATCAGGCGGTCTACTGATTCAGTTGACCTCCTTAATGCAAACCATGATAGTGCCATGCATCCAATATGTATGCGAAAGAACCCTATCGACACGTACTATATCTACATGTGTACACATCCATACACTAAAATGCATCATCCATATGATAATACAACCATTATACATCCATTATTATAGCTACCTACACACAGTTATATGCAATATGCAATATGAAGTGACTGAGCCGATCTAGTGTCTAAAGTGTGTGTATATGCATCCACGAGCAACCACTAGCAAACACTTGCATCCACACGCATCCATCAATCATAACATGTCTCAAACACATGTTTCAACCATAGGTTTACCCTATCTAAAGGTCAAAGGTACTAACGAGAGGACGTACTAAAGATAAGATAAGTACTAGAAAAACGATAAAGGAGAAGTTAAAAGACATACCCTCAAAAAGAAATGGGTACAGTGAACGCATCTTCGCTTCTGTCTCCCAAGTAGCGTTGCTTTCATCATATCCCCATTGCACATTGACTAGTTGAACCTCTCTGTTTCTCAACCTCCTAATCTCTGACCCAAGGATGCGAGTAGGAGCTCGTCGAATCGTCGCATCACGCTCTACCTCCACTTCTCTAAGCAAGCTCGGCTCTACCACCTCTGCGGTCTCATGTAGGCACTTCCTCAAATGTGACACATGGAATACGTCATGTACACCACTAAGTCTCTCGGGCAACTCTACTCTATATGCCATCTGTCCAATCCTTTCCTTAATTGGAAACGGTCCTACAAACCTTGGTGCTAACTTCCCAACGGACCCAAAGCGAACCACATTCCGTAATGGAGATACTTTGACAAAGACCATGTCCCCAACATTAAACTCAAGATCCGTTCTCCTCTTATCCGCGTAAGATTTCTGTCTGTCCTGCGCCGCTTTCATCCTTCTTCTAATCAAATCAATCTTTTCTGAAGTCTCTCTAACCATATCAGGCCCAAGCAAGATCTTATCCATAGATTCCCACCAACATGTAGGTGATCGACAAGGCCTTCCATAAAGAGCTTCGAAAGGAGCCATACCAATACTAGACTGAAAGCTGTTGTTATACGTGAACTCCACCAATGGAAGATGCTCTTCCCATGTACCTCCAAAATCTAAGATACATAGTCTCAAAAGGTCTTCTAGAACACGATTCACCCTCTCGGTCTGGCCGTCCGTCTGAGGATGATATGCGGTGCTCAAACACAACTGAGTCCCTACTGCCTCTTGTAAACTCTTCCAAAACTCGCTAGTGAAGATAGGATCTCGATCACTCACTATGCTAGAAGGTACTCCATGCAATCGAACTATCTCTCGAAGGTAAACTGAAGCTAGCCATGGAGCAGTCCTCTTGCTCTTCACGGGTATGAAATGGGCGCTCTTAGTAAGTCTGTCCACCACAACCCAAATTCCAGTATTACCCTTCCTCAATCTCGGTAACCCATCAAAAAAGTCCATCGAGACGCTATCCCACTTCCATTGCGGAACCTCCAATGGGTAAAGCAACCCACCGGGTTTCTTTTGCTCCGCTTTCACTTGTTGGCACACCAAGCATCTAGCGACATACTCGGCCACATCATTCTTCATACCGGCCCAAAATAAAACTCGCTTCATGTCTTGGTACATCTTGTCCCCACCGGGATGAATGGTCATATTCGAACGATGTGCATCGTCAAGAACAGCCTTCTTCAAACCCTCGTCTTGCGGTATACAAAGTCTAGCGTCTCTACGCAACCACCCCTTATCATCTAGGGTGTACCTACTCAAATGGTTGGACGACTCCCCCCTTATGAGCTTCTCTACCAACTCAATCAACTGTGGGTCATCCCGTTGTGCTTCACCAATCCGTCCCAAAAGAGTAGGTCTGACCTCTAAGGATGCTAGCAAACCGGGTACAAAGTCAACGGAGGGTCTGAAGTCAAACATCGAGATAAATTCCAAGCTTCATCGTTCAACGAACAATGGACTCAAAGACAACCTTTTTCTGCTTAAGGCGTCCGCCACCACGTTACCCTTGCCAGGGGTATACACTATCTCGAAATCATAGGACGCTAAGAACTCCATCCACCTTTGCTGTCTTAGGTTCAAATCCTTCTGAGAAAACAAGTACTTCAACGATTTGTGGTCAGTGAACAATTCGAACCTCTCGCCAAGAAGATAATGGCGCCAAGACTTAAGCGCAAAAACAATAGCGGCCAACTCTAGATCATGGGTAGGGTAATTTTTCTCATGCTTTCTCAACTGCCTTCCCCCATAGGCTATTACCCTTCCCTCTTGCATTAAGACTGCGCCTAGTCCTGTCCCACAAGCATCGGTATAAACAACAAATGGTTTACTCCCATCTGGCAACACTAAGACTGGAGCTGTGGTTAAAGCTCTCTTTAACCGTTGGAACGCATCATCACAATCTACGTCCCATGTGAAGACTAGGTTCTTCTTTGTCCAGCGAGTTAATGGGGCTGACATCTTCGCGAAGTCCTTGATAAACTTCCTATAGTAGCCAGCCAACCCCAAGAAACTCCTCACCTCGGTAGCATTCTTCGGAACCTTCCAATCTTGGATGGACACTACCTTCGCGGGATCCACAACTATCCCTTCCTTAGAGACCACGTGCCCTAAGAACCGCACTTCCTTCCTCCAGAAGTGACATTTAGAGAATTTAGCCTTAAGTCTATGCGCTCGAAGAGTCTCTAACACTTCCCTAAGATGTAGGGCATGCTCTTCTTCACTCTTAGAAAAGACTAAGATGTCATCCACAAAGACCACCACGAACTTATTAAGGTACTCCCTGAACATCCTACTCATCAAATCAACAAAATATGCAGGGGCGTTCGTCAAACCAAAGGGCATCACCAGCCACTCATAGAAACCATCCGGAGTCCTAAAGGCAGTCTTGTCTA
The DNA here is from genome assembly GCA_030737875.1 of Allium sativum. Lineage (NCBI taxonomy): Eukaryota > Viridiplantae > Streptophyta > Magnoliopsida > Asparagales > Amaryllidaceae > Allium > Allium sativum. The sequence continues at coordinate 664,914,330 of CM060919.1, forward strand.
TGTTATCCTCAGCCACTCTCAACTGATGAAACCCCGTGGCTAAGTCCAACTGCGAAAACACTGAGGCGCCAACCAACTGATCAAAGAGATCATCAATCCTCGGCAATGGGTGTCTATTCTTCTTTGTAAGCTTGTTGAGTTCTCTATAGTCTACACAAATTCTGAGAGACCCATCCGCCTTCGTGGCAAAAACCACTGGAGCACCCCACTCCGATATACTTCGTCTTATGAACCCTTTCTCAAGCAACTCCCCTACTTGCTTATGGAGTTCCATCCTCTCACGAGGAGCCATGTGGCGCACTGGCAAAGATACTGGTTTAGCATTGTCTACCAGATATATTCGGAAGTCAATCTCCTGCTTCGGAGGTAAGCCCTTCACCTCCTCAAACACATCCGAGTATTCCCGGACCACTCTAACAGATCGCAAACTCTCGACCGAAGCGTCAAGCGATTCAAGATAACTTAGCATAACAGAATCCATGGGATTACAAGAGATCTCGAGAGTGTTACCCAAGCGGGTCATGAGCCTAACAACTCTCCTTTCGCAATCAAGAACGGCACCATTACTGGATAACCAGTCCATACCCAAAATCAACCCATAGCCCGTGAAGCCCAAAACAAAAGCATCACATCTAAACTCAACGCTAAGTATAGAAATTCTCAAACCCTAACATATCATGGACAAATAAGTGGAGCCCCCAATTGGGTTTGAGACAACCAAGGGATCATCTACTAGACTGGTGTCTAAGTGCAGTGACTCAACTAATGATGATGAGATAAACGAATGCGATGCGCCAGAGTCAAATAAAGTACGGACAGGATGATCAAACAGAAAAACCAGACTTTCAACGGAAATAGTTCTACCTCTTTCCTGAATCGGTGGAACCGCAAGAGCCTGAACTTGCCCCCTTGCCTGACCCGGTGCCATAAGAGCTTGCACCTGTCCTCCTGAGGTAGATCCCGTCCTCTGCCCCTTCTTAGGGCAGTCCTTCACTAGATGCCCTGCTTCGCCACAGTGGAAGCAGCCAGTCTTCTTCTTCTTTCGACAATCTTTGCTTAGGTGGCCTGGTGTCCCGCAATTGAATCACTTCTTCTTTCCCTTGCCACCGTTGCCTTTCCCACCCTTGTTGTTGTTGCTGTTGAGGTCTCTTCTGATCTCCTTTCTTCTCGGGTGCCTTATTAACATTGGGACCCTTCTCTTCCTCATGCATGAGTGCCATGTCTACTAGCTTCTCAAAGGTGGCCCCCATAGGGATGTGAGTCATAGCCAATCCATGCATCGGTTCATTCAAACCTTTAACGAACCTCAAAGCCTTCTTCTCCGGTGTATTCACCATGTCTATGCCAAACCTTGCCAACTGATTAAACTTGTTGACATATTCCTTCACTGATAGGTTTCCTTGCTTTAGAGTCAAGAACCTTTCCATATACAGATTTTCTTCCGCCCTTGAAAGAAACTTTGCCACAAACCTTTGTCTGAAATCCGCCCAAGAGTCAACTAGGCGTTCTCCATTAGTGACCTCCCACCAGAACGAGGCCTCTCCCTTCATTAACCAAGCAGCTAACTTGACTTTCTTTCCTTCTTCCATCTCAAAGATATCTATCAATTCTTCCACCTCCTTAAGCCAATCCCTAGCTTCCACAAAAGTTTCTGATCCTTGAAAAGGTTTCCCTCCCATAGCCTTAAATTCCTTGCAAGTCTTAGCAAAAGTATCCACGCGAGGAGGCGGAGGAAGATCGGGTGCTACTGTTGGTGGAGGAACATTTGCTGGACCCGCAGCGGCGGCCCAAGCCTCCATCAACCTCCTATACCATACTGGTATCGCTACACCCTCCGGAAAGTTAAGATCTTCAGCCATGCTGAAACGAAAGAGGAAAGATTCAAAATGGAGAATTCGAAAGATAAAGATATGGCTATTGGGGATTATGCTTTTCTTTCAAAAACTTTTCTCTTAAAAGACATGTTTTTGAAAATACTCCTTCGAAAATGTCTTTAGAAAAATAGTTTTTCTTAAAGTTTTATCTGTTCTGGTAACCTTCAGCTCTGATACCACGTGTAACACCCCACACCCGCTACGGACACTCACTAAGGGAATGCCATAGCATCGGTGGAGTATTTTAAGTGAATATAGAACAGAAAAATTACAACAAGACAGATATAAATAATACTTGAAAATTTAAAACATCATTTCATTGCAGCAGAAGATAAACATGTCTGGTTACGATACCAAAACCAACTGAACAAGAGTCAAGTACTAAATATCCATCTTGATAAAAACATAAGTACATAATCCCACTACATAACTAATAGCCATAATAGAAAAGATAAGCTGAGCTTTACATCACGGTCCAAGCTCCAAAAGATAGATAAAGCAATCTGATCAAAGCCCACTAATGCTAGGCCCACTCTGAGAACCTGAGGTTGGAAAAAAAAGATAAAAACAATGGGGTCAGACATAAGTCTGAGTGAGCCCTATAACTTTAACAATACAATCATTAAAGTAATTAGGGTATGATATAAACTTGGCACGGTAACGACTGGGGATAAATGACTACACTAAGCAGCCAACTAGACATGGGAAGAACTAAGATATCGGTAAAGACGCATCTACCCACCCAAGGTTAATTACTACACTGCACCACACCAGTCATTCCTACTTAAAGGTTGATCCCACCCAAGGACTTAGAAAATATAACTAGTAGTTTCGTGTACCCCTAGCTGACCACATAGGTGTCGTCTGCCCCTATCTCCACTAGGTGTACCCACTACTCCCCAAGCGATCGGCTCCCTAACGTAGATACCCGTCCTGGCCCCACAGTGGGGTGTATCACTCCCCAAAATGGCAACCCGATACAACCAATGGTGCACGGCTTATACCTACACGATGCAACAACGTCTTACCTACCAGCCCGGGTCCATACACGCATATGAAACCCGTTGGACTTGCGTTGCCACCGCTAACCCGTTTTTGGCCTCTTATAGTCAAGCCCAGTATGCGTGTCCCGTCCTCGACTTGGGTCGAGCCCACAAAGATACGTTTTGGGTTACTGGTTGAAATGGGCCCCCACAAGCTACCCACCTAAGCTTGTCCCTTTTTTAGTGCATCCCACTTAACCCTTTAATCATGTTTAATTACATGTTTCCACTTGGTTAAGTATTCTAATCGTATTTTCTATTGCCACCCAAGGCAACCCACTAGATTTCCACATGCCACCCAAGGCACTTATTTGATTTCCACATGCCACCCAAGGCACCCACTTAACCCCTCATGCCCCACTACATGCTTATCTGGTTAAGTGTTTCTTAATTGATTAAGACCATAACCTTTGCAAAGACCTCTCACATTAGACTATCTTTTATGGCAGCTGGATTTGCCGGTCGGGTCCGGGCAGCCTTACGCCATAACCGAGTCTAACCTCGTGTCTTTACACTTGTCACGTATTTAGTTTATGCCTAAGACCTCTCACATTGGGCCAATCATTTGTAGCCGCTGGATTTGCCGGTCGGGTCCGGGCAGTCTTATGCTACAAAAGGGTCCAACCCCGTGTCTTAGTCGATTAATTACACCTAATTAATCACCCCCATATTTTGAATTAATTTTCCCTAATTAATTCCAATTTAATGATATACATAATTGACTCAATTATGTCCATCCACTTATGGTATGCCACATCATACCAATTTCACCACAATCTTGTTAACATGAATATTAACCCCATCGTTCCCCACGTGATACGCTAACATGACATACTTAAAAGGGAAGATTCATCACAAATACAATGGGTTCTACTTAGCATAACATTAGCATCAACATGGGTTTTAAAGGTGTCAACTTGCATATATGACCATGGCATTAAACCCAACTAGCATAAATAATCAACCCAAACTTGCATGAATCACATATGTCATAAAGAGGGTAACTTGCATAGATGTTCATGTCATAGACCTATCATAAAGGGATAAACTTGCATACATGTCATAGGTCTAAAAAGGGATGAACTTGCATATGTTACTCATATCATGAAAAGGGGTAAACATGCATATGTATGCATGACATACAAAGGGGTAAACTTGCATATGTATGCATATCATACAAAGGTGTAAACTTGCACATGTTACTTGCATATAATCAAACACCAAACTTGCATAACATGTCATATATGAACTTGCATATAATCAAACACCAAACTTGCATAACATGTCATATATGAACTTGCATATAATCAAACACCAAACTTGCATAACATGTCATATATGAACTTGCATATAATCAAACACCAAACTTGCATAACATGTCATATATGAACTTGCATATAATCAAACACCAAACTTGCATAACATGGTGTCATAATTGATCAATGTTTATCATAGTGATTTGCATAACTAGCATCATGAACATATAGCATAAAACTTGCATAACTAGCATCATGAACATATGGCATAAAACTTGCATAACTAACATCGTGAACACATAGCATATGATAACATAACTTGCATTGATCCATATTCCTAACCATAGCCTCATTATATCCTATCATAATTAGTTTAGCAATTGCTTGCTAAAGGCATAGAAACTCACAACTTGTTGATTAGCACTCCTATGAAGAAGATTAAGTTGCTAGAGTTGATTAGAAGTTGATTTGAGAAGCTATCTTCCTCTTTAATTTGTTGGTGGCTCCTTCTAGTTGCATTTTGACGGCATAACGACGTTGTCTCCAATTTTAGTATGAATTAGGGTAGTCTTAGGGTGTATTTATAGATTAGTTAAGTGTTTTAGGCCATTAGATTAACCCTAAATCAGATTAGAGCCGTCAGATCTCGTCACTAGCCACCAAAACACAGCCCAAATCCCAAATCAGTGCACCCAGGTCACCTGGGCTCGACCAGGGAGGTCGACCCCCAGGTCGACACTAGGGTCGACACCCATGTCGACCTGGTGGGCATGTCGACCCCCAGGTCGACCCCCAGGTCGACTCCCAGGTCGACCTGGTCTGGGCGGGAATTTTCCCGGCTAGCCCCTATTCTGCATTTTTGAAATCTGTTTCGTTTTCTGATTTTTCGTGAAACTTCTAAAGGCCATATCTCAGTCATACGGACTCCGATTCACGAAATTTCGGACTCTATTTCGTGTATTTTTCCGAGACGAACGCAACCGCAAAACCCGTTTCCCTTAATTCTCATGTCTGAGATTAATTATTCATTAATTTATAAACATCACTGTTGTTAGAAATACGGGGTGTTACATCAACCTTCAATGTAATTTTGTGTTGATAAGACAATCGTTTTTCTTTCATGTGAATACCATTATTAAAATTATATCTGGCTTCTCTTCAACTAAAGCATAGGGTTAAATTTTCAAATCTCCTCTATTCCTCAGATCTATGCTTTGCGATGCTTAATTTCAGATCTACAGCACTGATGCGAAGATGCTTGGAATCAGTAAATCAAGACTCTGGGGAGAAGGGATCTAACATCGACGGCGATAGTGTTGAATCACTGTCGGCTTCTTATAACTAACATACTTGAATTTCAACAGTTTCGAGTTTCTAGTATGTTTGTGATTTTGATTTTTTCTTAGAACGACTACATAAGATTTGGGTTTTTTTTGAACTTAGACGGTTGTGTAGATCAGATCTACACACCCGATTAGACAAGATTTGGGGTTTTATCTGATGGAATTGATCAGGTATAAGATGGAGTTTAGCGGTTTTGTAATTTTACTTTGAAGATGGTACTATGCTATTTTTGAAAGGGGTACAGATTTTGGGTTCTATTTTTGTTTTCTATAACTTTTTTATTTAGATCTATACGCGATATGATAATATTGGTATTGTGAAGCAACTAGCATCTTCATATATATTTTCCCTAAATTGTTATAGCTTTTGACATTTTTGAGGATAGATTCAACTCATCTAATAATGTGTCTGCAGATAACATCACCCAAATGATCCAAGTATATGGTATTGGATTTGATGATAGTATAATTAAAGTTTACATATATTGAATGGGTAGTCATGTATGCTTATGGATTATCGATAGGAATGGTTTTTGGGTGTCTACATGTAGGAATGCTCGGTTTCAAAGTGTTAGCCTACTTTGTGAACTAGGCTACACAAAGACAGAAGGCCAATTCCTGAAGAATGCTGGTTAGAAGAACACGCGCTCGAAGCCCGGATCGGATCAGAGTTCTCTGACCAAACTAAAATGTTGTGGAGCAGAAATCAGAGAAGAAAAGACAGATCTGTTCGGGGGAGCCCGATCCGCTACTCGTTTCCTTTGTACATCCGATCTGAACCAAAAGCCATTGGACATGCAGTTATAACTCACAACCCCAGAAGATGCGGGTGGTTAGGCAACAACTTTCCCACGTTCCCCCATAATGCAGATGCGCTGTCACTATCTTGTTCTATCTAAACCCGACACTTATGGGATGATTGCCACGTATATCCGAACCGAAGCCACTCCAAAGAGACATTCCACCTATAAATACACCCCAAAGGGTCATTTGAAGGGATCTTTTGACAAATCAGCAGCAAAAATTTCCTCCATAACCGTTTTTTATCACTGTATTCAGATCACAATCATCTTTTGAAGCACATTTTAGAGAAGATTGAGTGAAATTATTCATTGTGTGAGTGTAATTAAGTGAAAACAATCATTGTACTTGCATTCTTATCATCAATTAGAGAAATTCAAAGTGGATGTTTGCTCTTTAATGCCGAACCACTATAACTTGTGTGTTTTCTTCATTTTCTTTTTTATTTCATTTAGAATCATCCTCAGTTTGGGTGTTAGAGCCATTTTTGGATCTAACATTTTGGTGCTTTCACTGAGAATTTCTTAAATTCTCTACATTATGGGCTACCATTCTACTATTTGGGTTTGTATAATCGAAGAAGATAGTCTGCGCAATCGATATTTCTGAAATTCTCTTCAAAAAAGATCTCGACAAACTAAACATTATGAGTAAGGGAAAAGGAAAAGAAGTGCAGAATGCGCGAGAAAGTGAGATAAGCAATGATCAGCAAGCTATGTTGGTCAATAGATCAAGAGGACAGAGTTTTGGAGCTAACCGATCCGACAGGGCTTCTCCAATCCGACCCGACCAAAATGCTCTGATCTGATCCGGCGACGAAAACCCTGTCTGATCTAGTACCCAGAACGCTGCTGGAACCCCTCCTCCGACCTGAACTACTAGAACAACATCGGGCCGATCCGAACCAAATGCAATTGAGGCTGGAAACTCTACTCAAGCTCCTACAAATGCTCTGTTACCGCCCGTACCAACAGAGGATCAGCCCACTACCAAATCACTTGTTACCCACCGAGATTTCTCGCGTTTGCTTGATATGCTGGAGAGTACCGGAGACGCTTTTGAAGCTCATAAATAGGTAGCGTTCTTATGCATGAAAACATGAAGGATACGAGCAGGGAGATAAGTGAACTTCGCAGACAAAGGGTGTCCTCTCCGGTTCATCATCCTACTATGGACCATTCATCATCTTCTGATGAAGAACGCCTACGTGAAAGGAGGCCGTATGAAAGGCCCGAAAATCTTGACCAGTTGACATTCGGATCTTTGGGATCCCCTGAGGATGAAGCCCGTGTGCTGGGGCCCGACGATCCAAGTTTGAGGGAACCAATGCTGTTACCAATGCAAGGATCACACGTTCTCCCGAGGGATCCAAATTTTGCCAATCCCACTCAGGGGCAACTCCTTCAACCTGTTTGTCCTGTGAATAACCAGGACCGCAGAGTGGCGAGGAGGTTCGGTTACCAATTGAAACCCAAGAGAGTCACCAGAAGCAGGTGATAGACGCATGAGAAGAGAACGGAGCAGGGAACCTGAGCCGGCTCTAACTAATGCGGAAGTAGAAGCGATGATACGTCAAATCATGACCGATAACCACTGATATACCAATGAAGATTGGGGTATTGAGCACAGTCATACTCCGTTTACTGATGAGATCCTAAACTTCCAATTTCCTCGCCGATTCAATTTGCCACAGATGGATAGATATTATGGAAGAACAGATCCGAAACAACATCTGATGAGATATATGTGGTATATGAACGCTGCAGCTGCACCTGGCGGTGTAAAATATAAAGCCTTCCCAATATATCTAGAGGATGTAGCATTAATGTGGTTTACTCGACTTCCCTCGCGATCAGTGTCGAGTTTCCAAGAACTAAGCGAGATTTTTATGAAATAGTTCCGGCTCCATTCCCACAGAGCTAAAAGTGTTATCGAACTGCCCATAATTAAACAGGCCCCTGGAGAATCTCTGAAATCATACTTGGACCGCTTCAACTTAGCAGTTACTGAAATAAGCGATCCCCACGAACCGACTATGTTGATGGCCTTGATCGAAGGAGTTAATCCAGATACTAAATTTGGAGGTTATTTAGCTGGGAAGCCACCACTGACTAGGGAGGCTTCTACGAAAAGGCAAATATCTGTCTATGGGGAGAAGAGATATATGCCAATCGAAAAGAAAGTCTGATGGAAACTCGAGAGAAGATATTCAAAGTAACGTTGCTGTAAAGCAGTCCGGTGACAGTTCGGGGAAAGTCGAGGTAAATGTTGGCAACAAAAACGAAGGAAGCAGCGACAGGAATACAAACGACAGTAGGAGGAATAGGAACCGAGGAAATAACTCAGGAAAAAGGCCTCGATTCAAAACCTTTAAAAATTACACACCACTGAATGACACATTGGAAAACATCTACCTGGATACTTACAACGTCTTATAATACAAAAAGCCTCCACCCTGAGACTCTACGGAGAAGGAGGTGGCTACTGGAAAGTTTTATCTAATTCATGGAACCCACTGGCATTCTACTAATGAATGTCGGCATTTGAGAGATGTTGTCAAAAAGCTACCGCGAGAAGGAAAATTATATGAATACAAGGTTGCTCCAAGAGACGGGGCCAGGGAGGCAAGCCCTGAATCAAAATCAACCTACTCCTAAGCCTACCTCTTAACAAAAGAGTGAAGGAATCATTATCAATACTATAGTAGGAGGACCTCACCCAGCTGCCCATAGTTATAGGACCATGGACTAATATGTTAATGCGGTTAAGCACCCTATAATGGGAGAATGCAGTAACCTCGAAGACATCTCCCCAATGAAACAACAGAAAACGATGTCAGACGATGTCATATTTCGTAATAGAGATGATTCTGGAATTGAATCACCCATAGAGGACCCCTTGGTAATCACTACCACTATTGGTCCAGCTCTGGTTCACAAAGTATTGGTAGATAATGGGAGTTCGGTTAATATTCTCTTTAAAAAAGCATTTGATCTGATGAAACTTGAACCAAAAGACTTGAAGCCTTGCGAGGGTCGGATACGTGGCTTCAATGGAGCATCGACTGCTCCAATGGGGTATGTAGACTTGTCAGTGACATTGGGACAAGGAGATCGCCGGAGAGTGAGAATTCTCCCATTTGTAGTTTTGGACATTGAATCACCCTATAACACCTTTTTAGGCTGACCAGCCCTCGCGGAATTCAGGGCTTGCATTGCGCCCTAATGCTTATTATTGAAATTCCCAACCAAAGCAGAAGTGGGAGTAATGAGTGGCGATCAAGCCACTAGACGAGCCTGTTACATGGCTGAACTAAAGACATTATTGAAGGGATTGAGCATTGGAGCTAAAGGTACCACCCCCCTGTAAGGGAGGGTTCAGCATAGCAACTAAAGGGACCATCCCCGAGGGAGCCGCCTAGAGAACTTCCCGAGGACATAGATCCCAGAGAGGATGAAGAGCCTGGGGATAGGAAGGCAACCCCTAATGAAACGAGTGTGGATATCCCCATTGACGATGTTGATCCGACGAAGGTATTGAAGATCGGATCCCAATTGGATCCGCTCCGAGCAAGGGAATTGACGGACTTCTTAAAGGCAAATTTGGATGTGTTTGCCAGGACCCATGCTGACATGTGCGGGATATCTCCCTCAGTTATGAGTCAATCACTGAGCATTAATCCAAAGCATCCACCCATTAAACAGAAGAGGTGTATGTTAGGCCCAAAGAGGTTGGCGGCCCTAAAAGAAGAAGTGGAGAAGTTGAAATATAATGGGTTCATTAGAGATTCGACATATCCCGATTGGATATTGAATTCTGTTTTGGTCAAGAAATCAAATGGGAAATGGCGAACGTGCATTGATTTCTCGGATTTGAATAAGGCTTGTCCAAAAGATAGTTTCCCACTTCCTTGGATCGATCAGCTAGTGGACTCAACAGCCAGATACAAACTTCTTTCCTTCATGGACACATACTCAGGATATAACCAGATCCCTATGCATGTGCCGGATCAAGAGCACACAAGTTTTATAACAAACTTAGGATTGTACTGCTATGTGGCGATGCCGTTCGGACTAAAGAATGCCGGAGCCACGTATCAGCGCCTGGTAAATCGAATGTTCTACATCCAAATTGGAAAAACCATAGAAGTTTATGTAGATGACATGCTAGTAAAGTCCTGGTAATCCTCTAGTCATACACAGGATCTGGTGGAGATGTTTGATATCTTACGGAGGTATGGGATGAAGTTGAACCCCTTAAAGTGCTCATTTGGGGTAGCATCTGGAAAATTTATCGGTTTCATCATGAGTTCTCAAGGGATTGCAATTAATCCTAGCCAAATAGCAGCAATAAAGAAGATAGAAGAGCCGCGAAAGATTAGGGACGTTCAAAGCCTAGTAGGGAAGGTCGCCGCATTACGCAGATTCATTTCCAAAGCTACAGAGAAGTGTGTCCCATTCTTCGATTTAGTCAAATGGGGGAAACGTAATTTCGAATGGACTCCAAACTGTGTAGAGGCCTTCTAAAATTTATTGGACTTATTGGAGAAACCCCCGATAGTGTCTAAGCCGGTGGATCATGAAAATCTGCTCATCTATCTGGCGGTGTCATCTCATCTGTCAGCACAGCCTTAGTGCGTGAAGAAGACAAGGTTCAGAGGCCAGCGTATTACGTAAGTAAGAAGTTAGTAGCTGCGGAACACAATTATCTGAGAATAGAAAAGCTTGCTTATAGCCTCTTGATTGCCTCTTGAAAGCTTCGTCATTATTTCCAAGCTCACCCGATAGTCGTATATACTGATCAACCTTTAAGACAAGTACTACAGACACCCGACGCATCGGGACGATTACTTAAATGGAATATCGAGTTAAGCCAATTTTATTTGAAATTTCAGCCAGGGAGGTCAATAATGGGGCAGGCTTTAGCCGACTTCATAGCATAATTTACGACTCCCGAAGAAGAAACAGTGGATGACAAAGTTGTTACTTTAGAGCATAAGTTAGAGCTTAGTCCGTGGAAATTATATACGGACGGGGCCAAGAACGATCGAAGGTCCGGCGCCGGAGTTGTTTTAACCACTCTGAAGGACGATCCATTTACTATGCCCTGCGATTGGAGTTTTCCGCCACTAACAACGATTCCGAGTACGAGGCCCTGATTGCCAGGCTGAAACTCGCCAAGGAATTAGGGATTAAAACATTGGACATATTTTATGACCCCAAAATAGTTGTCTGCCAAGTTCGGAAGGAATCTGTAACCACGGGACCTCGACCTGTTACTTATCTTGAAAAAGTAGAAGAGTTACTGGGCAACCTGGAACATTATAGCATAACACACATTTCGAGAGCAGAAAATCAGAAGACAGATCGACTGTCTAAGTTAACGAATTCTGACAACCCTGAGGAAACCGAAATGGTTCCAATAGAGATATTGGAATCACCAAGCTTTGACCAAATGGAAGTCGAATTAGCCTTAGAAGCTGAGCCAGAAAGGGAGTCGTGGATGACACCAATTAAAAACTTCCTTAAAAGCGGAATACTTCCGTCAAAGAAGGGCGAGAGACGAGCTATAACACGTAAAGCTGCAAGATAAGTTTTACAGGACGATGTCCCTGTTGTGGTGCATAACACACGACGACATCAAACGTGTACTGAAAGAGGTACATGAAGGTGAGTGTGGGTATCATACCGGGGGTCAAACTCTGGCAAAGAAAGTGTTACGGTATGGTTATTTTTGGCCTACCGTGAATAAAGACGCAGCTGATCATTCATGATGCTGTGACAAATGCCAGAGATTCGCCAATGTTCCGAGAGCACCCCCAGGACATCTCAAATCGATGGTCATTCATTGGTCATTCGCGATGTGGGGATTAGACATCATCGGGACCCTACCAATTGAAAAAGGAGGAGCTAAATACGCGATCGTGGCTATGGATTACTTCACGAAATGGGTGGAAGCCGAACCCTTAACCAGATCACGACGAGAAAGGTGATAAGCTTTGTGGTCAGAAATGTTATTTGACAATTTGGGATACCGAAGACCATCATAACTGATAATGGAACCCAATTCGACAGCGTGGAATTTAGAGACTTTTGTCAGAAGTATAAATTAGTTGAACCATTCTTGCATATTAAGTTGGATGTATTCGGATCGGTCCGGATGTGTATGTTACGATCTGTTCGACTTATGTCCCCTTTCTATGTGCTAGAATCGGATCGGTTCGGATGTCCAAATGGTGAGTGAACTGGTTTGGATGCTTCACTTGAGCGATTCGAATTGGAGCAAGAGAAGAGAAGGGATCAGATCGGAGGAGGCTAAAGGAAGATGCTCTGATCAAATCGGTTGAAACCGAACTGAACCGTATCAACATCCCAAGACCTATCCATTCAACTCAACCTCCCTCTACAACCATAATCCTCTTCTCCGACCCGAACCAATATCACCCTCTACCCTTAGCTGCTCCTCTGTGTCCCTTCGAGACAGTTAATCCGAACCTATCCCGCCTCTCCCTTCTCCTTCCTTTCCATTCCTATAACACCGCCAAGCCTCTTCACACTTGTCAAAAACTAACTTGTAACTTAGCACTTACGAATTAACATGGCTAACGCTGGTTTCGAATCTCATCCGCAACCACCTCGAGGTGGCGATGAGGCCATCAACAATGACGGCAAGGAGATGGAGGACACATCGTTAGGCTTGACGAAACATCAAACAAAAATCGCTCAAATTAATCCTGAATTCGAGTTAGAATCAATTAAAACGGAGTTAATCGGAGCTATCGACCCACCTATTAATTCGATTTGAAGACCGGAAGGAGTTCAGAGATTTGGGGATTAGGGTTCACGTTGAATTGAGAAAAAGAAGATAAATTGAAATGAAAAGGGGGAGAGAGATTATTGCAAATTTATATAAAGATAAGGGGCTGTTTGTATCCCAGTGGGCCCCTAATGCTCAGACCAACCCGCTTAGAGAAAGAATCCACGGCATTCAAGCCTTTTGACGCGATGGATATTAAACCCAGACTGGATCGGGTAAACTACAACCGAACCACAACCAGTAGGGTTAACTCAGCACAGGAAGCCTACCCAAAAGAAGAAGTGACATTCTAACAAGTATACATTATAAACATTTACCTGGAGGAGTCGCTTGGATACTAAACAGAGCTCTCAAAGTTATTTTAACATAATAAATGCAATTCATACATTCCATGGCATATTTATAGACAAGGAAAGACGCGATTTGATGAAGCAACACATCTCCATAAATGAATGGAAGCAACTATTCACTGATCTTTATTCAGAAACCGATGAAGAAACTATTTCGAAGCACACTTTATCATCAATAAATGTGTACTTCGAGGGGGCAAAATGTTAGCCTACTTTGTGAACTAGGCTACACAAAGACAGAAGGCCAATTCCTGAAGAATGTTGGTTAGAAGAACACACGCTCGAAGCCCGGATCGGATCGGAGATCTCTGACCAAACCAAAATGTTGCGATCAGAGAAGCAAAGATAGATACGGATCAGTTCGGGGGAGCCCGATCCGCCCCTCCTTTCCTTTGTATATCCGATCCGAACCAAATGCCATTGGACAAGCAGTTATGTAGCGACCCGGAAAATTTGACACTCGAATTTTTGACATTTACACAAACTGTGTCCCATTCGAGTATCGAATCTCCAGAAAGCTAGAAGGAAGAAGTTGGAGGATGAGAAAGATAAGATAGAAATATTAGAATAGAAGAAGTAGAAGAAGAACAAAGACAACACAGAATCAGAGTCTCACATCGCAGCGGAACAAAATATAATATGGAAATAAATCTTTATTGAGAGCTTTCAAAATTACTTACAGTATCAGAGTACATCAACATATCTGGACAGTTATATAACCTGTCCTCATATACAATCACACAGCGGAACAGTAGCTATATACATAACCATACGTTTGAACTCTTCCAGCTTGTCTCTGGACTTCGCAGCATCCGGTAACCTGGACCTGTACACCCCGGCCTAACCCGAGCATTTACAAAACACTGGGTCAGTCTGGTGAACCAGAGTGAGATAAACTCGCACAGTATTTAGGTATCACACAACTTGATTTTAAAGTAAAAATCTTTTCGAAAGAAAAGGATAATCGTAAGACCGAATCCACACATAAATACGGACGGTTTTTACCTTACGATAACCCAAAACAGTTTGAAATCAATAACTTGTCTGATATTATAATAGTGTCTAAATACAAGTAAATAGAATCTAGTAGAACGCTTGCATCTCACGCTCCACATATATAGTATACAAACAAAACCGCAGGTGTTTATTGGAGATTGGATTCCGACCTTGACAAGGTATGGGACCACCTGCCGATAGTGTATCTCTAGAGGCGAATACACTGGGTTCAACAAGAACGTCTTGCAACCCGGCCCTCACATGACCGACCACTCATTTCGCTTGAGTGTATCGAATGTATATCACCAACGGTTGGACTCAAACCACCGTTCCCGAATGGGCAGAATCGATAGAATAAGAAACAAAAGGAATTTCTCTAGATAGGTGATTATACACCCTAATGGGAGCGACCCACATAGCCATGCTGCCTGCCCGATTTCTGTCATCTCCCGGTTGATGAGGTTTGAGGCTACACTTTATCAGCACATCTCATTCACTTCGAATGCCACATTGTCAGATCCATCAGAATCACTAATTGACGTCCACAACAATACATTACGTGTTGGCTAAAGAAGTTTCCTTCTCCGCTTTCACTCTTGGTATGGTTGAAGAAATCAATGTATGTGACCTTTCTGGAAATACTCTGTCAGACATTCATCCATACAAGTCACCCAGGAACAGGATGAACCGAAGGTACCCTCCTACTGTATCCTAGGAATCACCCTGAGAATCAGTAGCGAGAAGTCCTTGCAATCCGTAGATTCCAACCACGACCGAATCACAGTATATCTCTGCTTGCAAGTCAGAGATTTTAAGTAATCCTTCCGCTTATGAAGATCAACGGTCTTCAATAGCTCCATCTTGAATCAACATCTTCATCGTATTCGTATTTGCTGGACGGAATGGTTTTCGAATATATATTCGATCCCGGTCTTTCCGTACCAACAATCGTATGGGAAAATTTGATAGTCGATTATTTAACTATCAAATAAAACCACCATTCATCCATGAAAGAAAATGGATTCACTGATTCAATACTCAGTATCATTAAGCCTCTTTAACGAACCATCCGTTAATTATATTCTTTAACTTTTCCAATATTTGGAACATCGCCTTTACTTCTTATTCAAAATAAGAATATTCTCCAAATTTATTTCATTCAACTTATAAACTTTCAAAAACAGTTTATAATATCATTTGCGGAAATCATAGCTTATGTTTCCCTCAACCACTCTCGTTTATAAACTAATATCATTCTGGGATAATCATGGAGTCATTCAAGTTGGGGTATTTTATTTACCTCTCAGACCTTGACCAACAACATTCATATCTTCAGAATAAATAGAAGTTTATTAACAACATATTTTCCTTTTGAAAACCTCATTAAATCTTGACCACGTTTACTCAACTAATTATTAAGTAAACTCTTATTAAATCCTTTCGATTTATATTAATAATCATTTACAATATTATATACGAACTTTGATTCTATTATAAATAGAATCTTTATGAAACTTCCTTGATATCTCTTTATTACAATCTTACCATTTATTTCGACAATTCAAATTCATTTGTTCAAAATCCGCATAAACAAAGTTTTAATAAATCTCATATTAATACCTTATACAATTTTTATATTGATATACTTTCCAATCCTTATATTGGTATTTATCAAGACGATTCAACTTGTTATTTGTGCCAAACATTACAAACTTCATTTCAAAACTATTTCACTTATCACATTCTCTTTAACTCGTACTCGACCACTTATTCGTTGTCTGCAACATATGATAATCCCTTTAAGAAAAATCTCATATCTTATTTCTTTTGTAACCCATGTTATAAACACATTCACAAACCCTCAATTTTATTTACTCACTCGACTTCATTTTCAAAACTTTAAATTTCCATTTACAAAATCTTTGTAAATTAACTACGATACTTACCATTCGTTTTCATTTGCGCATCTTTACTTTTGTTTACAAATCTCATTTGTAATTCATCATCGACAACTAATATTCGTTGTCGTTATTCACATTCTTAACCTCATTTAAAATCCTGCCTTTAGTTAACATTCCGAACTTCGGAATATCACATTCCGAACCTCGGAATAGAACTCACTTCGATTAATCATTCCGAGCTTCGGAATACCACATTCCGACCCTCGGAATAAACTCGCTTCCATTTATTTAACCAAATCTCATTTATAAATTCATACTCATACTTTCAACTTCGATTTCATTCAAAATATGAAACCCCATTTTCAAATCACCACTCATTTCCAACTCATTGATTTGTTAATCTCATACACGAAATGTTATCACATTTCGTATTTGTTTGAAACGCCGTTTGTTAAAAATGATCATTTATTACAAAACATTTCTCTTTGAACTCTTTTACCCGTTCCCGTATACCTCATGATTTAACTATTCCATTTTCTATTATGAAATCAATTTAAAACTTCTTTTACGACCGTAAGGCCTTCACAAAACCATTTCAATATTTAAAAGAAATCAACACGATAAATTATATTGTTTAACCGTTTATATTTATATAAAATTGATAAATTTAACTTCGACTATTATTTTTACAATAAAAATCGTATTTCAAAACCATATAAAAATATATTTATATCTTTGAAAACATTCGAAATCCATTTAGTATTGATTTCGAAAAATCATTCCTTTTAGGTGACGGTATTAAAGAGGCAAATGGTTACTACAGTACCAAACTGTGAAATATAAACCAATTTCACATTACATAACAAACAATATAATCATATTGATAACGTTATTCAGTTCAAAATGGCCAATAAATATTTGGTTTCCATCTAAAAAGATGACATGAACAGTTTAATGATAACGGTCAATAATAACTGTAACAGTTAATACTGGGATAATAACAGCAGTTCAAGCATTCAACTATTTGATCATAACGTTTATAGTGTTATAAACGTAACCACTGAGGTAAGTTACCTCACTTGGATTTAATCGTTATAAATAACGATTAGTTTCAGTTCAATCAAACGAACGTTTAATTTAACTGTTTCAGTCCATATAGAACCAACAAGCAACAAACAAACATTAACAAACCTAGCACACAATTATAAGAATCCAACTTATATAAAATATAAGAAGGGAGAACTGAGTGAGTTTAACTCACCTTGATTCATCATTCGTTGTTACAACGGTTCGTTTCACAAGCTTCCAGCTGCGTTCCCTCCGTCCGTTCCTATTACAAAATGTTACGTCCGCCGGCAAGGCTTCAACGTTCCTGGTTTTGTTCAATTTTGTTAATACAAGAGAATGTCATGCATATGATACGCATGAGATTTAATTAAACAAATTAATATCTTGATTTGTTAATATGTTATTTGTTTTTTTTTTTATTTGTTTGTGATAAATCTTGGTTAGGCATCTTAATTTAAGCATACAATTTCTAAAAAGACCATGTCAGTATAAATCTGGACGCATTATTCACTATTTGGCATATAACATTCTCCTGCTAACATATTTAAATGGCCAGGTCAGTATAAGTAACACCCTAAATCACGTTAATATATTTGTTGGCATATTAAGTAGGTTTAGGCATGTTTAAACCATTATGGGTTATATTTGCATTCGGATGTCACATGGATACAGTACAAGGAAGGCTCAATTCCACGTTGGTAGCCAATTGACCCCATTTAAAGTAAATACACGGTTTAACAAAAATGGTATGTTAAACTTACGAGTGGGATTAGGCCAAGTTAATGGTGATTATGTACTATAGAAAAAGAATTAGGATCAGGTTTATGTTCGGACTTCTATATATTTAACTATGCAGCATATTTAAAAGTATTAGGCACATCTTATACCTTACGTACTTTATATCTTCTTTACATTGGATGGCCTCACCTCCTGCTTCTCTCTCCCTCTTCTACTATTTCGCCATTCGCGTCTCAGCTTCCCTCCCCATTCTTCTTACCTTTTTACGTTTTCAATTTTTTTTTTTTTTTCAGGTTCGAAGAGCCGAATGCTTCCAAAGCCAAAGAACACAAAAATTGTCCCCCTGCGCCAAAACAAGAAAGCGGCTTTGCTTTCTTTCCTCCCATCAGTATTTCGATCCCACTTCTTTCTTTCTTTTTTTTTTTTTTTTGTATTTGCGTTCATTTTCTTGTGAGAAGTAGTCTGGGTTTTCAGAGACCAAATGAGAAGAGGTATTTATACAGAAGAATTTACGTGGTTGGCACGATTTAAATTTTATAGGCCTGTAGGGTATCTGGCACTACGATGTACAGTGGCGAGAGTTTCAAAATCGTGGCGCCCAAGGTTTTGAGGTTGTTTGGTCACCAAGAAAGGTAAATGAAGTGTGGGACTCAAGTAAACTAATTTGGCAAGGGATGCATATTCCAATCCATGTCATTTACTTTGTCGTTAACTGATTCCCCATTTCACCTTTTTATAAATATGTGTTTCCCTGTGTCTATTTAGTTCCATTTGTTACTTCCAGCTACAAACATTAAAACTTCCATAATTGAACGCAAGGGAACAAAAGGACCTGGAGAAGCCAAAAGAAAGGTCACGTAACTAAAAGAGAAAGCCAAAAAGAAAGGTGGGATTGATTTAATAATATTATAATGTATGCAACTTTGTTGTGGAGAAATCGGGTTAAAAATCACTACATACGATCCCAAATTGAGACGAAGACACCTATTCCTAACATAAAAAAATATTCCGGATCCAATGGGACAGGTTTCGTCGAATTCCGAGGTCGTTTGTGAAAATCCTTTAGAAAATATCGATGAAAAACACCGAGCAATAATTCCTTAAAATTTCAGAAAAAATCTTAAAAATATGAGGCCTTGACATTTCACTAGACCTCTTCCTAAGGTTTCGTATGAAACTTGTTTCGTTGAATTTTGAGTTCGTTTGACCAGTTAACCATTCAAATAAAGTTACCTACACCACTATGTATTCATGTATGAGCGTTGCAGACTGAAATAAAAATACAGTCGTGTTCAGTGAGGTGTCGCGATCCCAAAAATATAATAATACCGGTAGTTTAACTTATATTGTGAAATCCCAAAATGTTGATTACAGGGTGCAAAATACTCCACATAAAAAAATTGCTTATTTAATTAATTAAAAATTACCATAAAATTCTAAAAATTAAATTATCACTACGCCTCAAAAGAACCTAGTCTAAATTCGAAACCGATATGCAGTTATATCCAATAATCCGTTACGGTCGATAAATGATTACGCCGCTGTTTTTCTGCCAAACTGATTTGGGCATAACTTCCAATCTACACGACGAAATCTCGATTTTTCTCTTCCACTAGAAAAATATACTTCTCCAGCTCCGTACATTTCTTGTTTCACAGAAATCCGATTTAAAACGGACTCTGTATATCCAGTTGAAGTTCAAAACTCTATTTTACGAACTGCAGCGCTGTTCTGAGCTCGTTTTATTTTATATATGAATATATATCGTTCAACTTCGTTTAAATAGCGATTTAAATATTAAAACCCTTTAATATTCCAAATAAAATATATAAAATAATAATTTAAATATTCAACTACCAAAAATTCGGGACATTACATTCTTCCCCCCTTAGAATAATTTCGTCCTCGAAATTGCTAGGGTAAGAAAAGAACGTTACAAATCCCATTTATTTCCAAATCCAAATTATTTTAAATTAGAAACCAATTTCAATACCATATATGGATATTTCCAAAAATATTGAAAATTTCCTAACATCTTAAATTTCCGAAAAATTTCGCCAGCACCTCCTCTATACGGCTCAATCGGTACAACTACAACTTGCCTTCTTAGGCCTTCCCCAATCTAAAACAAAATAAAACAGCCAAGCGACTTGCCAAATAAGCTCATAAATCACCAAACCCATATAGAAATAAACGTGTACCTTTTTGTCGGGCATATCATTATATCCTTTCCATTTGCTGCCCTGTCAGCATATACAAATGCATCCCCAAACAAAATACCAATTTTATCCTCAGAACCAAATCCTTCACGCATTCAAGCCAAATCCCATTCTTAACTCAATTTCCATCCATTGTCAATTCCAACTCTTAACTTACCAGTCCAACACCATTTCAGATTCCTGTCTCGCAATTCAAAATCTGATTCTGCTTAATATATTATATCTTGATTCAATTTCCCGCTAGTTGGTTTCAATTCAATTCATATTCAGTTTCATTCCAATTTTTGACACTAGAATTTATTTTCCATGCCTTCGTTAAACCATTTAATGAATTCTATTCAACCACTTGTCATCCAATAACAACCAATTCACAACCATCAACCAATACACAACCAAATAAACAAAATTTATTGAATTCACATTCAATATTAATATTTATTTTGGCTTCACACATTTGATTACCATTCATTTAATTCCCAATTTAATTTAATTACAATATCATTCTGAATTTAATTACACTTAACCAAGTTAAGTATCAATTCAACTTTTTAGTTCGATTTGAATCCCATTCAAATCGATCAAACACACAAATATCTCAATAATTTAATAAAAATTTATTTTCTATACAAAAATATATTTTGGGTAAAATTATTCCATTTACCCTCTTTTCAAAACAGTAATGTATCGATTGCCAGTTCTATGCTTTTCAACACTTGAACCGATCAACAAACACAATATAAAACATTTGTATATAAAATTTACAAATACGCTCTCATATATATACATACACTCAATCTCGATCTAGGGTATTACTAACCCCATCTCTATCGAGTTACACCACAGAGCCAAGGTTATTCCTAAACCATTGCTCTGATACCAACTGTAGCGACCCGGAAAATTTGACACTCGAATTTTTGACATTTACACAAACTGTGTCCCATTCGAGTATCGAATCTCCAGAAAGCTAGAAGGAAGAAGTTGGAGGATGAGAAAGATAAGATAGAAATATTAGAATAGAAGAAGTAGAAGAAGAACAAAGACAACACAGAATCAGAGTCTCACATCGCAGCGGAACAAAATATAATATGGAAATAAATCTTTATTGAGAGCTTTCAAAATTACTTACAGTATCAGAGTACATCAACATATCTGGACAGTTATATAACCTGTCCTCATATACAATCACACAACGGAACAGTAGCTATATACATAACCATACGTTTGAACTTTTCCAGCTTGTCTCTGGACTTCGCAGCATCCGGTAACCTGGACCTGTACACCCCGGCCTAACCCGAGCATTTACAAAACACCGGGTCAGTCTGGTGAACCAGAGTGAGATAAACTCGCACAGTATTTAGGTATCACACAACTTGATTTTAAAGTAAAAATCTTTTCGAAAGAAAAGGATAATCGTAAGACCGAATCCACACATAAATACGGACGGTTTTTACCTTACGATAACCCAAAACAGTTTGAAATCAATAACTTGTCTGATATTATAATAGTGTCTAAATACAAGTAAATAGAATCTAGTAGAACGCTTGCATCTCACGCTCCACATATATAGTATACAAACAAAACCGCAGGTGTTTATTGGAGATTGGATTCCGACCTTGACAAGGTATGGGACCACCTGCCGATAGTGTATCTCTAGAGGCGAATACACTGGGTTCAACAAGAACGTCTTGCAACCCGGCCCTCACATGACCGACCACTCGTTTCGCTTGAGTGTATCGAATGTATATCACCAACGGTTGGACTCAAACCACCGTTCCCGAATGGGCAGAATCGATAGAATAAGAAACAAAAGGAATTTCTTTAGATAGGTGATTATACACCCTAATGGGAGCGACCCACATAGCCATGCTGCCTGCCCGATTTCTGTCATCTCCCGGTTGATGAGGTTTGAGGCTACACTTTATCAGCACATGTCATTCACTTCGAATGCCACATTGTCAGATCCATCAGAATCACTAATTGACGTCCACAACAATACATTACGTGTTGGCTAAAGAAGTTTCCTTCTCCGCTTTCACTCTTGGTATGGTTGAAGAAATCAATGTATGTGACCTTTCTGGAAATACTCTGTCAGACATTCATCCATACAAGTCATCCAGGAACAGGATGAACCGAAGGTACCCTCCTACTGTATCCTAGGAATCACCCTGAGAATCAGTAGCGAGAAGTCCTTGCAATCCGTAGATTCCAACCACGACCGAATCACAGTATATCTCTGCTTGCAAGTCAGAGATTTTAAGTAATCCTTCCGCTTATGAAGATCAACGGTCTTCAATAGCTCCATCTTGAATCAGCATCTTCATCGTATTCGTATTTGCTGGACGGAATGGTTTTCGAATATATATTCGATCCCGGTCTTTCCGTACCAACAATCGTATAGGCAAATTTGATAGTCGATTATTTAACTATCAAATAAAACCACCATTCATCCATGAAAGAAAATGGATTCACTGATTCAATACTCAGTATCATTAAGCTCTTTAACGAACCATCCGTTAATTATATTCTTTAACTTTTCCAATATTTGGAACATCGCCTTTACTTCTTATTCAAAATAAGAATATTCTCCAAATTTATTTCATTCAACTTATAAACTTTCAAAAACAGTTTATAATATCATTTGCGGAAATCATAGCTTATGTTTCCCTCAACCACTCTCGTTTATAAACTAATATCATTCTGGGATAATCATGGAGTCATTCAAGTTGGGGTATTTTATTTACCTCTCAGACCTTGACCAACAACATTCATATCTTCAGAATAAATAGAAGTTTATTAACAACATATTTTCCTTTTGAAAACCTCATTAAATCTTGACCACGTTTACTCAACTAATTATTAAGTAAACTCTTATTAAATCCTTTCGATTTATATTAATAATCATTTACAATATTATATACGAACTTTGATTCTATTATAAATAGAATCTTTATGAAACTTCCTTGATATCTCTTTATTACAATCTTACCATTTATTTCGACAATTCAAATTCATTTGTTCAAAATCCGCATAAACAAAGTTTTAATAAATCTCATATTAATACCTTATACAATTTTTATATTGATATACTTTCCAATCCTTATATTGGTATTTATCAAGACGATTCAACTTGTTATTTGTGCCAAACATTACAAACTTCATTTCAAAACTATTTCACTTATCACATTCTCTTTAACTCGTACTCGACCACTTATTCGTTGTCTGCAACATATGATAATCCCTTTAAGAAAAATCTCATATCTTATTTCTTTTGTAACCCATGTTATAAACACATTCACAAACCCTCAATTTTATTTACTCACTCGACTTCATTTTCAAAACTTTAAATTTCCATTTACAAAATCTTTGTAAATTAACTACGATACTTACCATTCGTTTTCATTTGCGCATCTTTACTTTTGTTTACAAATCTCATTTGTAATTCATCATCGACAACTAATATTCGTTGTCGTTATTCACATTCTTAACCTCATTTAAAATCCTGCCTTTAGTTAACATTCCGAACTTCGGAATATCACATTCCGAACCTCGGAATAGAACTCACTTCGATTAATCATTCCGAGCTTCGGAATACCACATTCCGACCCTCGGAATAAACTCGCTTCCATTTATTTAACCAAATCTCATTTATAAATTCATACTCATACTTTCAACTTCGATTTCATTCAAAATATGAAACCCCATTTTCAAATCACCACTCATTTCCAACTCATTGATTTGTTAATCTCATACACGAAATGTTATCACATTTCGTATTTGTTTGAAACGCCGTTTGTTAAAAATGATCATTTATTACAAAACATTTCTCTTTGAACTCTTTTACCCGTTCCCGTATACCTCATGATTTAACTATTCCATTTTCTATTATGAAATCAATTTAAAACTTCTTTTACGACCGTAAGGCCTTCACAAAACCATTTCAATATTTAAAAGAAATCAACACGATAAATTATATTGTTTAACCGTTTATATTTATATAAAATTGATAAATTTAACTTCGACTATTATTTTTACAATAAAAATCGTATTTCAAAACCATATAAAAATATATTTATATCTTTGAAAACATTCGAAATCCATTTAGTATTGATTTCGAAAAATCATTCCTTTTAGTTGACGGTATTAAAGAGGCAAATGGTTACTACAGTACCAAACCGTGAAATATAAACCAATTTCACATTACATAACAAACAATATAATCATATTGATAACGTTATTCAGTTCAAAATGGCCAATAAATATTTGGTTTCCATCTAAAAAGATGACATGAACAGTTTAATGATAACGGTCAATAATAACTGTAACAGTTAATACTGGGATAATAACAGCAGTTCAAGCATTCAACTATTTGATCATAACGTTTATAGTGTTATAAACGTAACCACTGAGGTAAGTTACCTCACTTGGATTTAATCGTTATAAATAACGATTAGTTTCAGTTCAATCAAACGAACGTTTAATTTAACTGTTTCAGTCCATATAGAACCAACAAGCAACAAACAAACATTAACAAACCTAGCACACAATTATAAGAATCCAACTTATATAAAATATAAGAAGGGAGAACTGAGTGAGTTTAACTCACCTTGATTCATCATTCGTTGTTACAACGGTTCGTTTCACAAGCTTCCAGCTGCGTTCCCTCCGTCCGTTCCTATTACAAAATGTTACGTCCGCCAGCAAGGCTTCAACGTTCCTGGTTTTGTTCAATTTTGTTAATACAAGAGAATGTCGTGCATATGATACGCATGAGATTTAATTAAACAAATTAATATCTTGATTTGTTAATATGTTATTTGTTTTTTTTTTTTTTTATTTGTTTGTGATAAATCTTGGTTAGGCATCTTAATTTAAGCATACAATTTCTAAAAAGACCATGTCAGTATAAATCTGGACGCATTATTCACTATTTGGCATATAACATTCTCCTGCTAACATATTTAAATGGCCAGGTCAGTATAAGTAACACCCTAAATCACGTTAATATATTTGTTGGCATATTAAGTAGGTTTAGGCATGTTTAAACCATTATGGGTTATATTTGCATTCAGATGTCACATGGATACAGTACAAGGAAGGCTCAATTCCACGTTGGTAGCCAATTGACCCCATTTAAAGTAAATACACGGTTTAACAAAAATGGTATGTTAAACTTACGAGTGGGATTAGGCCAAGTTAATGGTGATTATGTACTATAGAAAAAGAATTAGGATCAGGTTTATGTTTGGACTTCTATATATTTAACTATGCAGCATATTTAAAAGTATTAGGCACATCTTATACCTTACGTACTTTATATCTTCTTTACCTTGGATGGCCTCACCTCCTGCTTCTCTCTCCCTCTTCTACTATTTCGCCATTCGCGTCTCAGCTTCCCTCCCCATTCTTCTTACCTTTTTACGTTTTCAATTTTTTTTTTTTTCAGGTTCGAAGAGCCGAATGCTTCCAAAGCCAAAGAACACAAAAATTGTCCCCCTGCGCCAAAACAAGAAAGCGGCTTTGCTTTCTTTCCTCCCATCAGTATTTCGATCCCACTTCTTTCTTTTTTTTTTTTTTTTTTTTTTGTATTTGCGTTCATTTTCTTGTGAGAAGTAGTCTGGGTTTTCAGAGACCAAATGAGAAGAGGTATTTATACAGAAGAATTTACGTGGTTGGCACGATTTAAATTTTATAGGCCTGTAGGGTATCTGGCACTACGATGTACAGTGGCGAGAGTTTCAAAATCGTGGCGCCCAAGGTTTTGAGGTTGTTTGGTCACCAAGAAAGGTAAATGAAGTGTGGGACTCAAGTAAACTAATTTGGCAAGGGATGCATATTCCAATCCATGTCATTTACTTTGTCGTTAACTGATTCCCCATTTCACCTTTTTATAAATATGTGTTTCCCTGTGTCTATTTAGTTCCATTTGTTACTTCCAGCTACAAACATTAAAACTTCCATAATTGAACGCAAGGGACCAAAAGGACCTGGAGAAGCCAAAAGAAAGGTCACGTAACTAAAAGAGAAAGCCAAAAAGAAAGGTGGGATTGATTTAATAATATTATAATGTATGCAACTTTGTTGTGGAGAAATCGGGTTAAAAATCACTACATACGATCCCAAATTGAGACGAAGACACCTATTCCTAACATAAAAAAATATTCCGGATCCAATGGGACAGGTTTCGTCGAATTCCGAGGTCGTTTGTGAAAATCCTTTAGAAAATATCGATGAAAAACACCGAGCAATAATTCCTTAAAATTTCAGAAAAAATCTTAAAAATATGAGGCCTTGACATTTCACTAGACCTCTTCCTAAGGTTTCGTATGAAACTTGTTTCGTTGAATTTTGAGTTCGTTTGACCAGTTAACCATTCAAATAAAGTTACCTACACCACTATGTATTCATGTATGAGCGTTGCAGACTGAAATAAAAATACAGTCGTGTTCAGTGAGGTGTCGCGATCCCAAAAATATAATAATACCGGTAGTTTAACTTATATTGTGAAATCCCAAAATGTTGATTACAGGGTGCAAAATACTCCACATAAAAAAATTGCTTATTTAATTAATTAAAAATTACCATAAAATTCTAAAAATTAAATTATCACTACGCCTCAAAAGAACCTAGTCTAAATTCGAAACCGATATGCAGTTATATCCAATAATCCGTTACGGTCGATAAATGATTACGCCGCTGTTTTTCTGCCAAACTGATTTGGGCATAACTTCCAATCTACACGACGAAATCTCGATTTTTCTCTTCCACTAGAAAAATATACTTCTCCAGCTCCGTACATTTCTTGTTTCACAGAAATCCGATTTAAAACGGACTCTGTATATCCAGTTGAAGTTCAAAACTCTATTTTACGAACTGCAGCGCTGTTCTGAGCTCGTTTTATTTTATATATGAATATATATCGTTCAACTTCGTTTAAATAGCGATTTAAATATTAAAACCCTTTAATATTCCAAATAAAATATATAAAATAATAATTTAAATATTCAACTACCAAAAATTCGGGACATTACAAGTTATAACTCACAACCCCAGAAGATGCGAGCGGTTAGGAAACTACTTCCCTATGTTCCCCCACGATGCAGATGGGCTGTCACCATCTTGTTCTATCCGAACCCGACTCTTATGGGATGATTCCACGTATATCCAAACCGGAGCCACTCCAGAGAGACATTCCACCTATAAATACATCCCAAAGGGTCATTTGAAGGAATATTTTGGCAAATCATCAACAAAAACTTCCTCCATAATCGATTTTTATCACTTTATTCAGATCACAATCATCTTTTGAAGCAAATTTTATAGAAGATTGAGTGAAATTATTCATTGTGTGAGTGTGATTTAGTGAAAACAATCATTGTACTTGCATTCTTATCATCAATTAGAGAAATTCAAAGTGGACATAAGCTCTTTAACGCCAAGCCACTATAAATTGTGTGTTTTCTTCATTTTCTTTTTTTATTTCGTTTAGAATCATCCTTAGTTTGGGTATTAGAGCCATTTTGGATCTAAAACAAAGTTTGGGATAGTTTATGGTGAAGATGTTATTAGTTCCGTATATTGCAGATTAAAATGATTTGGAGATGATGATCATTTAATAGTTAGTCCAGCTCTTACGAGTTCAAGGTGCAGATTCTTTTGGTTGGGGATGTTTTTGTTCGTTTGGCATATGTGTGGTCTTCTGTATGTAGGAGTGGTAGGTTTTTTAATGCCTTTTCCTTATTTCATGAGTTTCTTGAAGTTTCGATTATTATGAATGGTGAAGATGCTATCTATTCATATGTGCATGGAGAAGTTTCAGACTCAATTGTCAGGGGATAATTTTCATTTCGTTTGTGAGGAAGCTAATTGGTTTGCACTGGTAAACAGTCTTTTGGAATCTGATTATTGATTTTAAACTGTTCAAGTCATCCAGACTCCCACGTATGCTCCAACGTTTATAATTAAGATATTGCACTTGGTCTCCTTTTTCATTATTGTCGATTCTGATACTAACATTGATTCACAAAGTTGTGAATCGTCAACCAGACTTAGTGTTTGGAATTGATATTTTTTGGGATTTGGTGCAGTTGAGAGGTTGTTTATTCACTGATTACTTTTATGCTCTCAATGAAGCCATGTGTACCCATTTATGGTTTTCATAAGTAGTATGAAGTTGATTAGTTGAAGTGGTAACTGAATCTGGATGATATGGGGGAGCTGTAGAGAGATTTGTTTACATATTTGAAGAGGCGCTTATGCTTTTTTATACTAAAGAAAAAAATGTTGTGCCTCTTATGCGAGCTGATTACTTGATGTGTATAGTGCAGAGTGTGCACGTCAGTGGGAAGATGGCCTCATCATGGGCTTTTATATATTAGACTAGGTTTATAGTTACTTCTATTTTCAGGTTCTTTTTCTTTTCGTTTTTGTTTATGTAATGGTTAATGTGCTAACCTTTCTCTAGTATGGTTTTTATAGTAGTCAATAAAGTGAACCAATTTTCAATTTTTTTTTTATAAAATGTCAACGTATTACTTTTCTGATAAAATAAAGATTTCTCATATGTAAGTATTCGTTTCCACTTATTGTAAATCTAAAAGCTACAATTAATAAAAACCATAGTTCTTTTCCTATTTTTTCTCAATTAACTTATATATATATATATATAAACAACCATCTTTAGTTTAAATCATCCTACTTTTACGACATTTCTTCATTTACCTTAAAAATGTCTTCACCCTCACACTCATTTAGTTTATATATAATATCATCACCTCACCCGAACCAATTCGAAAAACACTTTTTCATACTCGTACCCGTGCTACTACAACTCATATCAGATATACACCAGAGAAAAAGAAATCCAAATATGTTTTTTTGGTGGTTCACCATTGATTAAAGCAAAAATAAATGAAATTCATCACTATCAAAGAGAATCACTTGAGTTACAAAGATAAATCGCGATGAGTTGGAATCATTGAACACATTGCTATGAAATTTTGCGGATCATCATCTCACTATATTGATGATCAAGTTTTAACTCTAATTCATCGACCACATATTCCTTCTCCACAACAACCATCTTTATCACCGAACTCTTGGGATAAGAATGAAGAATCTAATGAAAGAAGAAAGAAGGAACTTAAAACACCACGTCCGACAAGTTAAATTTGAGATTCATTTCCTAATATTTCTTAAGTATTATTTTTGTTTGTTTAAAAATGTATTTTGTTCTGGTTTATAATAAAATAGTGTTTATATTTATGTAAATACTTATCTAAATAATATAAAAGTTTTATATAAAAACATACATTAATCAAAAAAGGAGAACCAGAAAAAATGTTCAAGGTCAATCGACTGGAACCAGAGGACCGGTCGACTGACCCAGAAAAAGGAGTTTTTTTCCTCCCTAGGGTCAGTCGATTGAGCCAAAGGCCTAGTCGACAGACTCAACAACCTAATAAATACCCAGGTTTTGAACTAGTCGACTAACCCTCTTGTTCAGTCAACTGATTCGTGAATTTCTGGAAATAACTATCTTCAACTACCCTCTTTTTACCTCTTAACTCCTCACTTCTTTACTTTTACTCTCCCATTACCAAATTCTAAGAGTTTACTACATCTTCTACAAACCCTAGATTATCAAAAAAATCAATCTTTTCATACCAAATTCACTCAGCGTGACACGAAAGAGACAACAAGTAGCCACTACTTCAACACAACCTACTTCGGATGCTCAAATTTGTCAATGGTTCTATAATTAAATGGTTGTCAAAAGATGGAAGAAGATGCAAAACTCTTTAATCGTCGAAGTATCTTTCACGAAGTTTGAAGATTTCTCCGCTTACGGTATTTAAAATATTGCTCGTAGAAGTAATCTTAAATCTTTGCTTAACATTAATTATAACAATTTAAAGAATAATGACATTATGGTTAAGTTATCCTTTTCTAACCTTAACTTAGATCATCAACAAGCTGGTAATCAACAAGATTGTGTATGGAGCTTAGTGTGTTGAGTACCAGTTTTCATATCAAATGATCGAATGGGACATCTTCTTCACTCAGCGAATGAAGGGATACATCTTAATGATGTCGATTGTGATATGATTCTTCGTGATGAAGTTAGTCTTAGGTTTTTAGAAGATGATATGCGCGATCTTAAATCAACATCTCTACGACCAACAGCTAGAGTTCTTCACAAAGCATTAATGCAATCAATAATGCCAAGAACCAAAAGCTATGAACTTGTAACCGACACAATTTCAAGGCTCTCTATGCAATATACGGTAATATAAAGGTTAATTGGCTTTATCTTATTCATGATGAGTTATTAAGCCTCAATAATGGTCGCATGAATATTATCTGCTACGGTGAATATATCATGCATATGCTCAAAGAACGAGAGATACTCGAACCCGATTCTCCAACAACTCTAGTACGCACTATAACTACAAAAATATTATCCTTAATGAGGCTACCTAAAACAGCGCCTGCTCAGATATATTTTTATGAGGAGTGAGTTCAAAGACAACAAGCTCCACCATAATCCGACCAAAGAACTTCTCATCCGACTCATCATATGCAATCAACAATTCAGGATGAAGATGAAATAGTCACTGCAAACCCGGCCCTTGAAGCACACAAATCAATAACCATCATGTGTCCTATTCAGTAAATCTTGGATTCCTGAATCAAAAAGGTTGACAAAAAGATGGATAAAATTAAAGGCTTCTTTAATACTGTTTGGGAAGCTATTTCTTGCACTTCTCAACCTTCCATAGTAATTCAAGGAGATTTGGGAAAACGTGCAGCTTTCACTTGGTCTACAATGGAAGAACATGAAAGTAGTGATAGCTCACATGGAGAAGGAGGTGGCTTACTAGATGTTGATGAAATTTCTCATGCAGAAAAGGGAAAACATGTGATGGAGTAAGACTTAGCATGTTTTCATTTTGCTAGTCTATCTACATAAGATTTATATACAAGGCTTGTACTAAATACCTTGTTCGTATGCTTTGTTCTTATTTCGGCTTGTATTAAGAGTCTGTTATGTTGCTACATTGTATTGTACATTTTTTATGCCATGGACAAGCTATGTTTCGTCTAGTTTATCTTGTGTCATCTTCCTTTTTGTCAATGACAAAGTGCAAGATAAATTTATAATTATCAATTATCTATGAATGCAGGAAATATATCATCACATATTCAGGGGGAGTAAGTATAAATATTTATAATTATATGTCATCGAGTAGTATCTTTATTTACATGTAGTCATCAATCAAAAAGAGGGAGAATGTTAAGTCATAGTTTTGATTCATGACACAAAGAATGACAAGTAAAACGAAAAAAAGAGAATATACAACAATAAGATCTTAGTGCACAAATAATATCGAGTCTTGAGGCATTGGTTAAACTTGTTAAAATCTCTCCTTAAATAATATGTGTATATATATTCTTCAGACGAAAGCAGGGCCGATCTGGGCAGAGATGACGAGACGGTCAATGGTTTGGATCTCGATTCTCGTGGATTCTCTCTCACGGAAGACGATATCGTCCTGCATTGTCTTTTGGAGCTTGGTGGGGATGGACTCCTCCAGGGCAGGGCAAGCTTTGTAGGTGGCATGCTTTATAGAGTTGGCATACTCCTCCATCTTGTGGAAGTTGTCATGTGTAGGGTGAGGTCCACCGCAAATAGTGTTAGTCACGATGCCACGTGGCCTTTGGTTGGACGGCCGTGGGCCGTATTTGCAGGAGCTAGAAGTACGGGCATTAGAGGGCCTGTAGCTGCTTCGGGAGGAGCGGGGTCCTGAACGTACTGTTGCAGTCGTTTCACATGGATGAGTTTTCAATCGCATCCTTGAGGTGGAGACAATAGTTAGTATTGTGCCCATATTTGTCGTGGAATCTGCAGTATTTGCCTGAGTATTTCTAGCGGTCGGTGGATTCCCTTATGTTGAGCTTCTTGTATTGGAGAGTATTACAGATTTCTAAGTAGATTGCCTCTATATCTCGATTTAGCAGAGTGTAGTTCCTATAATTTAGATAACAATTATGCTTTTTAGGATTTGTGGGAGCTTGGTTATTGTTACGACCGTCGGGTTGCCGTTTGCCGCTGTTCGGTTTTAGCTTGTAAGGGGTTGCTTCTTTACCCTTGCTGGAGGATTCCCTAACCTGATTTGCTTTGACACTATCATTGACGGTGCCAACGTGTAGGTTATTGGAGTGGCTTCCCCGAGAAGCTCGATTACGCCTTACTTCTCCTTGGAACAAAAATTTCCCAGCCTTTTCATATAAAGCCTCTAGGGTCTTAGGCTATTTTAGGTTAATCCAGGCTCTAATTCGAAAGTGGGAAGGACACCTTTTACAAGTTGAAAGAGTACGATATGAGGTTCGGTATCAACGACCTAAGCGAGGGCAGTTTTGAATCGCTCGAGGTAGCTCTTAAGGGATTTTGTCGGGCCTTTGTAAGGGTTGGAAAGAGTAAGGGTCTTCTTCGGAGTCAGGACGTGCATTCTAAACTGCCTAACCAATTCAAGTGGCCAGCTGGCCAAAGGTGTTGATAGATTAGAGTGGAAGACGAGAAAACCAAAGTAGAGTTGTACCTGACAAGAGACTGGGAAGCACTTGCATTTGACGGGTCGATGGCCTGGCTGGAGCCCATCTGCCACTCATAGTAGTTTAGAAAAGTACAAGGATCAGTTATGCCATCATAAAATGCCATCTGCGGCATGTTGAAGCGTCAGGGCCACTCGACTTCATCCACGATCCTAGTGAAGGGGTTACGCCCCAAGTAGGCTTCCCATGAGTCATCAACATTCCCCGGTATATCTCTCATGATCCTTCGGACCGTGTCAGGGAGATATGTTGGGTGGACATCTTCTGGTGGAATCAATTGGCTTCGGTTAACTTCGAGAATCCTGTTTTGTGGACACCTTCTGTGATGCACATCGGGCTCGTCCTCGTCCATGTCTTAGATATTGGTTGTCTAGTTTTGGTATTGCTGATGACGCTGAGCGGGTTGGTGTGCGTCCTAATTCGGTGAAACTTGGGCCTGCTGGGTTATCGGGAACGTCGCTCGAAATTCTGAGCAACGACAGTTGGGTTCTATCGAGGAGGGGGTAGGTTACTCCGACCTGGTTCATCGTCGATAACCAACTACGAGCGGTCACGGTGATGCGTTCCCCCGCTGTACGTGACAGTAGTTCTATCACCGTTTCCATTTCCGTTGTCGGTTCCGTTAGTATGAGCATTAGATCGGACAACAACGTTGTTGTTAAGGCTAAACTTCCTTCTTTGATGTCATCCTCGATATTCGGAAGAAGAGGTTTCCAAGACATTGCGTCGCGATCAGGCATTGTTCCGAGCAAGCTGAAGTTGACTAACGATGCATTAACTGTCTTAAATTTGATGCATAAGGTCGATGTTGTTTTTCAACGCTTGGTTCAGTTCAAGAGCCGTATATTCATACTTTTTTGCAGGGGCTTGGGTTCCACAGGAGGAAGAAATTCCATTTATGTTGGGTCTTCCGCCACGTAGGGTAGCTGAGAAGTACCAGCTTCGGTAACAACAGAAGAGCCGAGCATCTGATTCTTTATTTGATTAACCATCGTAAGCGGGCTTGGGCGGCAGATTAAAGAAGGAACCTAAAGCGCGTCAAAGTCGAGATGAGAATGTGTGATAAAGATGTGAGGCTAAGAGTTCTCAGTGAAAACACTAGAATGTTGACGGTAAAAATGTCGTCGACACCTAAAAATTCTTAATTACTTAAAAATATCATTTCACATTGGAGATTAAGTGCAACAAAGCAATAAATGACACAGTAGATTTATTGTGGTTCAGTCTCGTGTGGGGCCTACATCCACTTTGGTAGAATTGTTGATATTTTATTCACGATAATGGATTACATGCTACAAACATCATCCAGGCTTTTGATTACAAGTATTTGCATGTAATTTGGAGTCATAATTGTCATATATAAATCTTGGGAAAAAGTCACATTTATGCTTCTTCTTCCTCAAAGCAAGGATGTCATTAGTGAGTCTCTTGAAGCTCTATGAGATAACAAATCAGAAAGAAATCCAACCTCTTTGAAGTGTGAGCTTGGGAGTATTTATAGTGGAAGGGTTAGGTGGGAGTAGGTAGGATTTGGGGACCACAAGGTGTAATTTCGTATCCCTGAAGGAAACACCTGGAATTTCGACCCCCGTTCACCATGCTTGGCAAAAATTCATATCCCTTTTCTGGGATACAAGGCGGTGTATCCCCTAAGGTATATGGTCGTTCCTGTACCCCAGGGGATACTAGTTATTCGTATCCCCTTAGGGATATGAATCTCGTATCCCCTTAAGGATACAAATATTGTATTCATAGGGACACGGTATTTACTCCACGCTCTGGGGTTCGAACTTATTTGT
This sequence comes from Allium sativum, assembly GCA_030737875.1. Taxonomy (NCBI): domain Eukaryota; kingdom Viridiplantae; phylum Streptophyta; class Magnoliopsida; order Asparagales; family Amaryllidaceae; genus Allium; species Allium sativum. The sequence goes on from CM060919.1 coordinate 664,949,146, forward strand.
TGTTTACGGGAGTCGAAATGTCGAAGGGGTCGAGGGACGCGAAGGTGTTACAGTTTGAAGGATTCGAAGATTGGGTGGCGAAGCCAAGGGATACAGATTGAATTGGTATACGGTATGAAGGGAGACGAGGTGAAGGGACTCGAGCCACAAGGGTTCGAAACTTCAAATACGATATGAAGGGATACAAAATATGGCTAAAGCATGGTTTTGAGGAGTTGTGAGGCACGTGCTCGCACGACTCCTTATAATCTTGTACCCTTGGCTTGTTGGCGACACTTCAGACTTCGCGATGTGTTAAGTTGAGCATGTCGGTATGCTTTTGGGAATTGGACAAAAAGTCTGGTTAACATGAACAGAATTTTTGATCATTTTGAAATTTTTTTTGACCAATTAATCATAGAATTTGGAAAAGTCATAAAATCAAAATTTATTGTAAATTATATCTCTTCAATCAAAAAAACAAAGAAAATTTGGTTTTCGATAAAATATGAATATGACTAAAACAACGACGACAAATTTTCAGATAAGAAATCTGGATCCAAAATAATTCTGAAAGATTCATGATTTTAGCCTAGAGCATTTCAAAATTGGAAAAAGTGTTCAACATGAAAGTTGTAACTATTTCAATTTCACCCAACCTAAAAAAGGAAAAAGTGGATTGAGTTGTCTAACAGGAAGTTACGGTCGCTGAAATTGAATCAACTATTTCTGGATCAAAGATAAGAATAAAAAAATCAGCTCAGTTATACTAGATTTTCAAGTATATTGCCCTTCGAATTGGCAAAAATGACTAACACAAATTGTTCTATTTAGAATCAGCTCCAACAAAAAATATCACTTATTTTAGACATATAATTCAAAATTTATGGCTCAAAAATCGAGGTCATGTAACATCCCACACTGCTTAATGTCACCGGCATGAGGATTTCATTAAGGGATATGAATCGTATAGGTATAAAATAACATTGCAAAGAATAAAATTCACAAGGCAACATATGAAAACACATCGGAGTTTAAAACTTTATTTCAAATAGAACATAACAGTTATTACATCTTGAAATGTATTTCATCGTAAACCCATAGCTGTCTTATGAAAAGCCAAGTGTAATCAGAGTATTAAATAAAATCCCTCTCAACATCAAATATAAAAAAGTCAAACGTGGAACAATACATGAATAAGCATAAAGTAAGTCAAGTAGAAATCTCCAATAAGCCAAGCTGAACCAAGAATCTATCACTCAAAGATCCTCCGCAATGAGAACCTGAGGGAGGGGAAAGGAAGAGAAGACGAAGAAAGGAAACTAGTCAAACATAAAGCTCGGTGAGTTCTGTAATTACTAACACGAGTAATGAAAGAAGAAATCTAAACAGAATAATAGTTTAAAGCACAACAACAATAAATAAGGTAATAGAAAGATAAGCATTGGTATAGTCGATTGTTATCTCATTCGTACCATTTGATTTTCTGCACCATTTACCATAACTCATAATTAGGATGTAATCTAATTCTACTCATTGATCGGCTTTTAAACCACAGTTGTGATAACCTATGCCAATTATGGATCTTGGGTTTATCAGGCCAAACACATCAGCTCTACGGATATAGAGTTAATCGCAGGCATTACAACATCTTATTTTCTCTAATCAGCACGATGCACGCTCACTACCCCGCCAAAACGCTCCCGTACCTACATCGTTTGGACCTCTTACTACCACATACAGTATAAGCTTGACCTCGCCTCCCTGTGAGACCTGTATATAGTATGATAAAGGGGATACTGTCTGATATGGTTCTTTTACGGCCTACTAATTTAGACCCTCATAGAATTGTCAATGAACACGAAGGCCACCAAAGAGTTATTTTTGACCTCCTAGCTACCCTATACCCTCAAAGATTTGTCAACAACTCTACTGCCAGAATGGACCACAAGTACGAACCGCTTATTTTCCCCAATCAGCCATCGCACTCGGAATGTACTCCCACTATACATTTTCTTAATAGGCCACTCATTTCCCTAGTCAGCTTACACTGTAGGAACGAACCATTATTCATGCTTATTAATTTATTCATATCAAACTTAACATTCATTTTAACTTTATAAATAAGCCTACTCATTTTGCATAACCTTTCGGTTGTATTAAACATCATCATCTTTATATTTAATATACAATCCTAACCCCCATTACTTAGCGTCTTTCTAAGTTAACCTACTCCAATTTCCAATTATTCCAACATACAAATAGATGACTTGCAGCTAGCACGAAATTACTGGATGAAAAAGATGAGGAAGAACTACAGGGAGTCTATGTCGTCGTTGAAGCAAAAAGGGTAGAAACCAAAATGGATGGGGCCGAGTGTATAGAAAGGATGACTGAAATACTTGGACACTGACGAGCCGAAGGTAAGTGTACTATTTTTTTAATTATTTGATTAATACTTAAATATCATAAAATATTTGGTCGGCAAATAATGTATTAAATTTAAATGTATAGTTAGAGTCGGAAAGAAACTTCACAAATAGGGACAAAAATTTCATCACTCATTGAGGTGGGCCGAAGTCTTTTCAGCAGTATCAGAAGGAGTAGGTAAATATAATGAATTCGAATTATAAATAATTATTGTGTCGTATAATTTTGGTTATATGATAACAATATATAATAATCAATTTAGGAAGCTAAGGTGCACGGTCCCGTGTTGTATATGGCGTGTTTATCCGTATGTATATCGTTGGGCATGTAAATATGGATGGGACAATTTTCATATCCATGGCATGACGAAAAATCAAGCAAGAGCCTTATAAGCATATTTTAGTTTATGTTGTACTTAGTTATTTTTTAATTGTTAGATTATAACGATAGAAGATATCTTTATAGTAATTTAAACTTCATTCTTATTTGTCCATACAAGCAAATTTTGTGGAATAACGCTGGAAACTCCTTGATGATTCCAGTCGAGAACATCTCACGACGGATGAGGAGGATATTTTTGTGGTTGTCAAGGACCCGCTGTCGCAGAACAGGCGATACAATTTTGGCAATCAAGTGGTAATCAATAATATATTAGGATATAACAATTTAATAATATTTTATTTTTGGTGCATCGCTTTTGTTTCAGTCTTATATTTATAGAAATAGTTTGGTTATGGGTTAATAATTCACTATATGCAATTTTCCCATGTTGTATGTTGAGTAGTGAATTCACACATACAAATTGATTTTAACATGGATTTGAAAATCCATTGAGAAAATAATAATTTGCAATTATACGCACTATGCTAAATGTGCAACTTGGTAGAAGTACAAGACTAATATATATTTTGACTTGGTTGAAATTTCATTTATTGTACTATATTATAAACTTTATTAAACTTCATTGGTTGTAGTATATAATAAACTTTATTAAATCTCATTAGATGTAGACAATAAATATTTAAAACATAATTATGTATGCATCGCTCTTGAATCAACAATTTAGTAGTAAATTCAAGAATCATATTTAAAGAAATACAATTAACACATTACATTGTAACTTTGATAGTAAGATTTTAGACTAAATTAAATAAGTGTTATAGGTTTGCAGACAAAGGCGAGTCAGCTAGGCCAGAGCCGATAGCTCAAATTAAGACGTGGTTTTGACCTAAATGCATGTCGTGGCCACATATTTATAGTGGACATAAATAGACATGACCCTTTCGACATACACTCTTTACTTTAACGGACACGACTCTTCATTGAACATACACGACTGTTCACTTGAACGGACACGACTCTTCACTTGAATGGACACTTTAAATACATGACCAACATTAAACATGAATACTAAAAGATTATTTCAAATTGCATTCCAACACTCTCTCCTAATTTGAAATTTTCTTTCTTCTTTCGTCATATTTTTAACATCTTTTGATCATTGGTAGTCACTTTCAAGGATTTCTCATAACCCTTTGGAAATAAGTTATTCTTTCTTTTTATTACTTCATTCTTCAAAATTTTCTTTTGTGAGAACAAAAAACGAAAGAAGAAATACAAAGGCCATAATTTCAACCAGGCTCTAATGCCACTTTTTTAGAGGAGGAGAAATTACATTGTTTGCACCACCGACCAGATCGCCGAATTGTCTTCAAGAAAGCGACCTAGTCCGCAACTCAGCCATTTTTTCCCAACACTACTTTTTTAGAGGAGGAGAAATTAGGGGAATAGTATTTATTTTAAGTACATAACACTTTGAATTTCTTGTCATGAAAATGATAGCTGAAACTAGCTGTGATCATGCTCCAGAAAGGCGAAAACTTCCAGAAGCATTCAAGGATGTTCAACTTATCGATCATTGTTAACTCCAGGCAAAATATCCTAGAGTTAAAATGAAAGATATACGAGGTTAATAAGTGAGGTATGCAGATCTTCTTAAAAAGTTGGCTTCCAGGAAATTCCCCGATGAAAGCATTAATATGTTTTTGTCATGGATATGGAGACACTTGCACCTTTTTCTTTGAAGGAATAGCGAAGAAAATTGCTTCAGCTAGATATGGGGTTTTTGCAATGGATTATCCTGGATTTGGTCTGTAGAGGGTCTTTATGGTTACATACCAAGTTTTAATGACCTTGTAAATGTTGTAATTGAGCATTTCTCCAGGGTTAAAAAAAATACAGATTATAAAGATCTACCAAGTTTTTTATTTGGACAGTCCATGGTTAGAGCAGTTGCTTTGAAAATGCATTCTGCGCAATCGAATGAATGGAATGGTGCAGTTCTAGTGGCGCCAGTGTGGAAGATATCTAAAGAAGTTGCTCCACCTTGGGCTTTGCAAAAAATTCTTATATGCGCCTATGTTGATCCTCCACGGTGAAGCTGACATAGTAACGGATCCTTCAGTAAGCAAAACATTGTACGAAAAGGCAAACGACGCTGACAAAACATTGTTTCTTTACAAAGGCATTTTCCATTCTCTTCTAGAAGGCGAATCCGATGATACGATATTCCGTGTTCTCGACGACATAATCTCTTCGTTGGATGAGCGTTCCATGAAGGAAGCGAAATGAACAAAGAAGAGTGTACATTTGTACTGTATATGATAGTAGCATGTTTGTTCTTTGCTTTCAACTGGCAATAATAATTTGGGCATTGTGATTCAGAATTGAATGTAATTTTGTATACTATTGCACGTTTTAGGAATTATTATTTGTAGACTTGAGGGGAAAAGAGTATATGTGTAATTCAATTTTGAATTAGAGTGGCGAATAATGGGAAAAAATCATTTACAAGTTTGAGATGGAAAGATTTTCAAGTTCTTGTTGTGATGGGTGAAAACGTCGATGAAGTAGCATGGAGCCATATTATATTATTTACTAATGGAGAAAATTCTGCAAATAATTCGTGCAGTTTATTGAAAGAGGTATACGTAAAAGATGATATAAAATTTATAAAAGAAGACAATTTAATTGTTAACAAAGAGAACGCGAAGACTATTCAGAACGAAGGAAGGAGACAATTTATAATCATACCCATTAGGATTTATCATTGTGCTGCTCTTGCATGGTTATCTCTTTCTTAGACACTTTCCCTTTATTAGTAATATTTAATTGCTTCCTCACGTACGTATACAAGGTTCATTCTTGGCAAATTCACTAAAGTGACTAGTGAGCGACCTTTATGAAATGTCATGGAAAGTTGGAAACCCAGTTTTTTGTGTCTTTCTGGATTCTAGTTTCTTCTTTTGTCTTTTATTGAATATAATGCAGTTCTCATTCGATTCTTGCAAATTACAACTATTAGTTGTTATTTTCTGTTGTGTTGATCCGTCCTGCAAACCTGAAATAGAAACCAACGAGGAGACTGTAATGTCCTAACGTCAGATCATGTGCACTTCCACATGTTTGAAATCAATGGGTTATGATTTATCTAACCCAAAATTTATTGGACTATAATTTAGAAAGAAATCATAACCAACAAATTTTGGGTTAGAGAAAAAGAAAAATATATTCTACCGTGATTTTATAAGAAATGTGAAATGCCTAAATTTATATGGACACTCGTCTATCAGAGCTCCCTTATCATTTTCCACATGCTCCTCCTTACATGAGGTTTGAAAATGTTATTGAACTCTCCAACCAATCCACTTACCTACATGTTTGCACTCTAAAAATTAAATTATATGCAATCACTGTCACATTACTCACCTCCGTCTATAGCTATTAAAAGTTCTCTATTTCTAAACAATCCTTCTGAGATTTCCCTTTTCTTGGGCCCGATCCCCTTTGTAGTCCCCTTAAATGCCCTGATGTATGTTATCATCATAAGTTATCCAACATTACCTTGACCTCCCTTGCAGCAATGTTCCTCATAGGCGGGTTAATGAGAATTCTTCATCATTATAGGTTGGCATATAATAAAGTGTACAAAGTTGCATTGGTCTTTACATTCCTCTCTTTAATCTTCATTTTGCTTAAGGGTGAAAATTTTACAAAGACCACCCTATAAGCTATCAAGTTCCAAAGCAAGGCAATTTTATCCAAATGATCAACCACTCAATTTTCCCCATGGAATGTGCTTAACTACATAGCATCCTACGTTAAGCAAAGCCTTTGCCCGTTTTCTTCTTAAGCCGTGTGTGAACCATATTTCCATGATTTAGGAATCGCTCATCTACGGTCATTTGCAAGTTACTACGGAAACATATTATTTTAATTCTTAGTCTATTGCTATGTCGAACCCGAATATGAGCATATTATATTGAGCCGTTTGCCCTAGCTTGCAAGGTAAAACGTTTATTCGACCTATGAAGGTCAATAACATTTGTTCTTCCCAATCATTAGTATTTATCCCACTTTCTATTGGAAATGTATAAGTGGTTTTGCGAAGCTTTTAAGTCCCACATCGAGAAAAAATAAAACCTATTCCATTATATATATAATATTGATACGCTATATCAAAAGAAAGAGAAGACGAGTGAATTGAGGGCAATGGCATGAAAAAAGCTTTCATAATTAATACTAAAGGTCAAAGATATGGCCTTGGGCATCCTTCTCCACCTATATATAGGCAGACAGAAAAAGGAGAAAAAATTATGATTCGAATACCAGTACTATCTTCTCCTGTACCTCGCTCTATTCTTACACAAACTTTCTTGAGTCCGCCAGAAATTCTGCCATATAGCGCATCGGTGTAGAATACTGTACATTTAACCTTGGGAGGCGAATTGTTGATTAACTCATGTGCGCCAGTGGGGGAGAAATATCGCTTTAAGGGAACAATATCGATTACTAGACCCAGATAAATCATGCACAGGTGGTATGTACGCATACAGTATTGCCTCAGTTCTGTTTCATCAACTTACAAAGATTAGATAATACTCTAATTGTTGATTATCGGTGGCAGAAATAACAATCTCAAAGCGATATTCTAATTTTATTCTATGCATTTGCGTTTGCTTTCATGAAATGTCTCAAGAAAGCAATACGTAGGCATACAAAACCGTTGTGACTACCTCTCAAACTGGAACATTGGTTCCTCCGACTATCACATTTTCGCATGGGGAACGGTCAGAAAAATTTACTGGTGTGGACTTTAAATGCTGGCAACAGAAGATATTTTTCTACCTAACCACTTTAGGTTTGGAAAAATTCCTCACAGAGGATCCTCCTATCATTGATGAACTAGAGGTTGACGCTACCAAAGTCGAGGCACTCACTGCATGAAAGAGTTCTAACTTCATATGTCAAAAGTATATACTTAACGGACTAGACAACAGTCTATACAATGTTTACTGTACAATGAAGACATCAAAGGAACTCTAGGTATCTCTGGACAAGAAGTACATAACATAAATTGTTGGCATGAAGAAATTCATTATCGGTAAATTTCTAGACTTCAAAATGGTAGATTCCAAGACAGTGATTAGCCAAATTCAAGAGTTGCAGATTGTTATACATGATGAAGGAATGTCTTTAAGTGAGTCATTTCAAGTTGCCGCCGCGATAGAGAAATTGCCTCCTGTAACAACCTGAATCCCGATGGACTGATTTTTTTTTTAAATTCTAATTCAACAAAACTCGTGTTGGTTTGTCTGGTATTCTGTAGAAAAGACAGAGATATAAAATATACCAGAGCTCAGAAAACATATCACAGCAGAATGGAAAAAATATAATAAAAATATAGCCTTACCCAGATAATAATACTGCCTAACCAGTATCCAAAGTTATCATATCCCTGCTACAAGTCTAACCTGCGAGTATGTTATGAGGAGGGGGTTAGAACGCATGTTCTGGTGACTGAATTTAAATTGCACATTTTTGATAACCGTACATATACCTTTAGTTACATTTTCTTATTTATTAGGTTACTTGTGTTAACAACGCTCAAGGCTTCCACATACGTCGCACTCATCTACTCCCCAGTAGATTAACCTAATACAGTATATATGTAACTACCCCCAAATTGTTGTACACATCATGGTACCCCACTCGCAAGGTCTTCGTCGTAATGCCACACAAATATACGCAGTCACTCATCCTACGCAGGAGTGACGTATGGATCTCTATATAACAACGTTGCGTTCTGCATAGAACCACTATCCCATTCTACATAAGCGTATGGACTGTCATCTTCAAACCATTCGATCGAATCAGATTCTATCACAGAGTAATGCCCTAGAATCTATGATACACAACCCAAAGCAGGCATGCATATATCTGGACTTTTCCACGTACGTATCGTCAATCGTACTCGAAGCGTTAACCGCACATATCCTATACTGTGCACCAAGTTCCGTAACAGGGCTGTACAAGAAACACAGAACCCGGTCGGGAGATTTTCAGATATCTGTATACACAAATGCTAACGTCTGCATTTTTAGTGGCTATGGTTCTTCCCAACCCCTCCCTCAATTAGTGAAAGACAAACGATATTGAGAACAAGTGACATGGCCCTATAAAACACAACAACATCCAAATCCTAATTGGCTTGTCCCTCAACCAAAGACTTGATAACAAAAGGTCTATGGTCTTTTGGTTTAGCTCTCCGTCTTTCCGTATCACGCGTTACGTATCACGTTGATTGTCGATGGTAGGTACCCGACGACTTCTATAAAACAAATAGCTAGACCCGCTGGCAACTCGATAAAAATGGTCGCAAATGGATCTTCAAATCACCTATACCACCCTACAGCCTTTTAACTGCTCCTATTGGCAGTCAAGGTATACTCACCGGGTGGTAACGCGCAGACCCAACCTCTGCGAGCATAGACCGAACGATGTCACCACACCGAGGACTTCCAGGAGTACCCTACACGTCCCCGGAAGTCGCATGCTTCACTTTTCCTGTAACGGCCTGCAAATCTATACTATCTAAGTTGACTACATACATCACACATCCAACCCAAATATCACAGAAATACGTATCATTTTTTAAGAATAAAAAAGTAGAAGAAGAACAGAAATAACAACACAGAACCTCACATCGCAGCGGAACAAAATATAATATATCATAACTTTTGAAATACAAAATTTTAACTGTATAACATACAATTATCAGAGTATAACACTTACAATATAGCGGAAATAAAAATACTATATATCTAACACTGAAGCCTCCTACTCCAAGCTCCTTTAGATAGATCTGTAAAATCCTGAACTACTTGACTGCACATACAAATTTGGGCACCCAAGAGTTTAGGTAAAGAAAAACAAAATAAACTATGGGTCAGTCATGGCACTATATGAGTAAACAATTTAAAATAGTTTGAGAAAATAAACGATATCTCATAAGACCACGCCGTATGAGACGGAACGGATTTTTGCCTTATGAGAATCCAAAACACTTGATTCAACTTTCAAAATCCTTTTGAAAGAAAACGATAATCTTAATATCAAAATTCTTTAGATATTATAATAGTGTCTAAATCAAATAGATATCAATCTAGTGGAAATGTTAACATCTCACGCTCCACATATATCATATACAATCAAAACCGCGAACACTTATTTGGTAATGGATTTCCAACTATGACAAGGTATGGAACCACCTTCCGATAGTGTATCTGTAACACCCCACCACCACTAGGGTCACTCACAAAGGGAATGCACTAGTTTTGGAGGGGTATTATCGAGATAACATCACAGAATTATCACAAGACAGAACATTAACAAAAATTTAAGTGAACAGCGGAAGAATTTATGAGCAAAACAGAACTTCATTTTATTCCAAAATAAACCATGTCTCTTACAAGCATTTCAAATAACTTCATTACAACTGTCTTGTAATAATAGCCAAAGAAGCAATAACTTAAAAACAGAAAAATAGCTTATTCCCCAAGTGCAGTAAAAAGAAGCAGCCATAGCAAACCGTACATGCTGAGCCAAAGCAAGTGATATCCAAGCTAAGAGCTAGTGTTTCCTCCCTGAGAACCTGGGGGGGAAACGAAAGAAAAGGAGGCGAAAGGAAAAGGGTCAGTCATAAAGACTGAGTAAGTCCTAGTGACTTTCAGTGTAAAAACGGTTAAAACAACCTGTCATGTATGAACTGGAACTAAACTTAAGAATAGTGTCAAGGTGAACAAGATAGACTAAGGTGATCAGGACAAGTCAAGACAAGTCAAGTAAAGCATCACATGTTCGAGATCCGTTGCATCGACTTTACTAGTATACTAAGCCCATGTCACAAGTTAATCACGAAATAAATCCCACGGCCCAATATCATGAAATGACCCTGAAACGGGGTCTGACCCAAGTACGGGGTCCTACGGAGCGATTATCTAGTCGATCGGCTCCCTACAAGTTCTAGCTCGTCAAGTGTCCGTGTCATACAGCTAATCACGAATGTAGTTACCTGTGCTGGGTCCACCTTCGGGTGTATCAGCCCTAGGATGTCAACCCTTGACACGATTCAAGATGCACAGATAAATCTACGGATACCCAGTGCCTGCCCCGGAATACGTGCACGACCGTAGTCCACCGAACCTACACTGGCATACCCCACTGCCGTCGTTCACCTCTTACAATCAGCCCAGTAATCGTGCCCCACCCGGCCTAGCCCCAGGGTACCTTGATACATCTAGAGGGTTACTGCTGAAAAGGGTCGTGTCTAGGGTTTCGCCTACAGATTAGGTCACGTAATTCGTGACCTAACCCGCCTAACCCATTAAGTCATGTAATTCGTGACCTAATCCTTTTCCAGTCTAGTCGTGTCAAGATGGTTAAGTATGTCATTTAAATTCGTGACTTAACCCGCCTACGTGTCATGTCAAGTTGGCTAAGTGTTGTCGTTTCAAGTTCATGACTTAGCCCTACAAATCGTGTTCAAGTTGGTTAAGTTGTCTTTTCATGTTCATGACTTAACCCTAATTGGCATTAATTGATTCGTTAATGCACCGAACCACTCACATTGGATCCTATTGTTCGTAGCCACTGGATTTGCCGGGCGGTTCCGGGCAGGTTTACGCTACGAACTCAACCCAACCTCGGGTTTCAAGCGCGATGTGACCAACTACCCACATTGGATCCTATTGTTTGTAGCAACTGGATTTGCCGGGCGGTTCTGGGCAGGTTTACACTACAAACTCAACCCAACCTCGAGTTGGCCACTTTCTTGTTTTCTAAAGTCATGCCCATGTTCTTATCAGATTCGTGCTATTTTCCTTGCATGTTCATATGTCAATTTTGTGCCCAACTAAGGCATGTTTCAAGTCAAGTCATAGAATATTCAAGTCAAGTTTTTCGTTCCATATTTCATGTTCTACTTATGCCAAATTTCATGGTTTATGATTATAACCAATTCAAGTTTTGCCTATTCTACCCACTCGTATCCCCAACGCATATAAACGTACTTCGTTCACAAGCATAAACAATTCAAGAGATAAAGGGGAATAACATCAAACATGTGATAGGCATATGTGACAATTCCACCATCACTTGCATAATAAACAGGCTATAACATATCACATGGTTTCAATACTAGCATGATGATAACTTGGCATAGTAATGGTTCCAACTTAGTTCAACATGATGAATTCAACTTTACATCATAGGCATAATAATCATTGCGGGCATAATAATGATTTTATTACAAACATGAAACATTATAGGCAAGGTAATTCTAATAGGCATAGTGGATTCCAATTTAGTATTTTTAACATAATGATTCTCATCTAGCATTATAAACATAATGATTCCAACTTTTCATCATAACATAGCAATTCCCAATTTGTCATTAACATGATAGGTATATTAACATCACATGCATAGTTTCATTAACATCATAGACATGGTTTAATTAGCATCATAGGCATGGTTTAATCAACATGAGGATTTCAATGAACATAATGATTCCATGGACATGTATTTGTTCAACTTGCAATAAAATTAAGCCCAAGTGATTCATAACAACATCAACATCATGATAAGTTTAACTTGCAACATTAACATAGCAATATTCCCAAATTTTGATTCAAAGTTAAACAATATAAACATGGATTAATAATAGTTCCTAAATCCGGTTTCAATTCATAGCATGTCCATGTTATTTCAGCGTTTTTGCCTAAAAAGTGACATAGAACTTACAATATGAAGCAAGCAATCCAAATCAAAACTTTAAATCAAATAGCCCCAAATCCGTTGTCTAAAGCGTCGTAGTTGTTGTAGCTTCTAGTTGTAGCCTTCAAGAATCATCCTTCGTCTTCTTTAATTTTTGTTCTTTGTATTTTTAATTTAGAGTTCTAGGTTTAATAGCGGCTGCATGAGTGCTAAAATGAAATAGTATGATTTAGGCTAGGTCTTAGGGTCTTTTTATAGTTGTAGGAAACTCATTTAGGCCATTAGATCAACCCCAGAGTCAATCCGGACCATCAAAACACATACCGGGCTTCAAAAATGGGTTCTGGGCCAAACCAGGCCGACCAGGTCGACCTGTACAGGGGGAGTCGACTCTAGGGTCGACTCTAGGGCCGACCTGGCCTGGGGAGGTCGACTCTAGGGTCGACTCGGTTCTGTCTGCCAAAAAGTCTGCTGAAACTTGTTTTGGCCATATCTTGGTCGTACGGACTCCGATTTTCGAAAACTCGGACTCTATTTCGCGTATTTTTTCGAGAGGAACGCAATGGTGAAGTCCATTTTACCTAATTCCTGATTCTTAAATTAATTATCCTTATTTTACTATCTTTTCCGTTACACACACCGTTACCGAACTAATTTTTCTTCTCTTCCATGTATTAATTAATTCTTCTAATGCAAGACCATTATTTACCTATCTAAACATATTTTCATATATTTTATTTCATTTTTAATTATACCTTGATTTCTTGATTTTACATGTTGTTAAAATTCGGGTTGTTACATTCTCCCCTCCTTAAAGGATTTCGTCCCCGAAATCTGCAAGTTAAGAAGAATGTGTCCTACCATCCATCATCCATCTACTCAAAACATCATCCATTAGCAATCATTGTCCTTAGAAGATTTCTAATGCTGTATGAACATATGCAAGAAGTGTGTGTATATGTTCCTTATCTAATGTAAATGATCAGGCCTGATTGATCTTCTAGATGCAAAATATGTTTAGTGCCATGAGTCTAACATGTATGCAAATTTTTCCTATTATAATTCATGATTTCTACATGAGTGCACAAACATTCAATCATATGCAACAACCAAATGATAGCACAACCAAGTTTCCAAAATAATCACTCATGCATATGCAAGTATGAAACTGTGACTGAGCCGATCTAGTGCCTAATGTGTATTCATGCATCCACGAGCAACCACTTGCGACCACTTGCAACCATTTTGCAATCATAACATGTTTCAATTACATGTTTACATCTAAAAAGATTCTACCTATGGTTCTCAAGATAGGATCGAGGAGAGAAACAAGATAAAACAAAGCATCTAGAAAAAGAAGTTAAAGATGTACCCCCAGAAGGTCCGGTCTGCTTCTTAGGGCAGTCCTTGCTGATGTGTCCAATCTCCCCACAATGAAAACATTCACCTTGCTTTCTCTTCCTCTTTCTACAATCCTTGGCTATGTGCCCTTCCGTACCACAGAAATTGCATTTCCTTTTATCACGTGAGTTGTCGTTCTTGTCTCCCTTCTCGGAGTCTACCTTCTTATTCTGAGAATCGTTGGGCTTGACCTCTTTCTTGCCCTTCTTATCTTCCTCATACAGTAGGGCCATATCCACCAAGCTTTCAAAGGTCGCCCCCATGGGCACATGAGTCATGGCCAAACCATGTAGTGGCTCGTTCAAGCCTCGTGCAAAACGTAGCACCTTTTTCTGAGGAGTGTTGACTAACTCCAATCCGAAGCGAGAAAGCTGATTGAAACGGTTCACGTATTCTTTAACTGTCATATTTCCTTGTTTAAGGGCCAGAAACTGTTCCATTTGGAGACTCTCCTCTGCCGATGATAAGAACTTAAGCCCAAATCTCCCTCTAAAGTCCGCCCAAGTCTCAATGGGCCTAGTAGCGTTGGTGACTTCCCACCAATAAGAAGCTTCCTCTTTCATGAGCCACGCCGCCAACTGTACTTTCCTATTGTCCTCTACCTCAAAGATAACAAACAAGTCTTCGGTTTCCTTCAACCAATTCCGTGCCTCAACAAAAGTCTCAGTTCCTAGGAAATCCTTTCCGCCCATGGCCTTAAAGTCCTTGCATATCTTTGAAAAAGCGGTTTCTCGCGGGGGTTGAGGAGGATGAGGAGGAGGATTGGCTGGGCCTGTCACATTAGCCCGAGCCTCGAGGAAACGACGGAACCAAGTGGGTATATTGACACCCTCAGGAAGATTAAGATCGTCTGCCATGATAAGCTGAAAACGAAAAAGGAAAAGATTCAAACGAGGAAACAAAGATTGTGCTAATGGCTTTTTGGGGAATAGCCTTTTAAAATAAACCAACTTTTCTTGAAAAGTGCTTCTTTGTAAATGGCTTTGAAAAAAAAATTCAAAAGGTTTTCAAAACTTTTGCCCAGTCTTGGTAACCTTCTGCTCTGATACCAAGTGTTACACCCCACCTCCACTAGGGTCACTCACAAAGGGAATGCACTAGTTTTGGAGGGGTATTATCGAGATAACATCATAGAATTATCACAAGACAGAACATTAACAAAAATTTAAGTGAACAGCGGAAGAATTTATGAGCAAAACAGAACTTCATTTTATTCCAAAATAAACCATGTCTCTTACAAGCATTTCAAATAACTTCATTACATCTGTCTTGTAATAATAGCCAAAGAAGCAATAACTTAAAAACAGAAAAATAGCTTATTCCCCAAGTGCAGTAAAAAGAAGCAGCCATAGCAAACCGTACATGCTGAGCCAAAGCAAGTGATATCCAAGCTAAGAGCTAGTGTTTCCTCCCTGAGAACCTGGGGGGGGGGAAACGAAAGAAAAGGAGGCGAAAGGAAAAGGGTCAGTCATAAAGACTGAGTAAGTCCTAGTGACTTTCAGTGTAAAAACGGTTAAAACAACCTGTCATGTATGAACTGGAACTAAACTTAAGAATAGTGTCAAGGTGAACAAGATAGACTAAGGTGATCAAGATAAGTCAAGACAAGTCAAGTAAAGCATCACATGTTCGAGATCCGTTGCATCGACTTTACTAGTATACTAAGCCCATGTCACAAGTTAATCACGAAATAAATCCCACGGCCCAATATCATGAAATGACCCTGAAACGGGGTCTGACCCAAGTACGGGGTCCTACGGAGCGATTATCTAGTCGATCGGCTCCCTACAAGTTCTAGCTCGTCAAGTGTCCGTGTCATAAGGCTAATCACGAATGTAGTTACCTATGCTGGGTCCACCTTCGGGTGTATCAGCCCTAGGGTGTCAACCCCTGACACGATTCAAGATGCATAGATAAATCTACGGATACCCAGTGCCTGCCCCGGAATACGTGCACGACCGTAGTCCACCGAACCTACACTGGCATACCCCACTGCCGTCGTTCACCTCTTACAATCAACCCAGTAATCGTGCCCCACCCGGCCTAGCCCCAGGGTACCTTGATACATCTAGAGTGTTACTGCTGAAAAGGGTCGTGTCTAGGGTTTCGCCTACAGATTAGGTCATGTAATTCGTGACCTAACCCGCCTAACCGATTAAGTCATGTAATTCGTGACCTAATCCTTTTCCAGTCTAGTCGTGTCAAGATGGTTAAGTATGTCATTTAAATTCGTGACTTAACCCGCCTACGTGTCATGTCAAGTTGGCTAAGTGTTGTCGTTTCAAGTTCATGACTTAGCCCTACAAATCGTGTTCAAGTTGGTTAAGTTGTCTTTTCATGTTCATGACTTAACACTAATTAGCATTAATTGATTCGTTAATGCACCGAACCACTCACATTGGATCCTATTGTTCGTAGCCACTGGATTTGCCGGGCGGTTCCGGGCAGGTTTACGCTACGAACTCAACCCAACCTCGGGTTTCAAGCGCGATGTAACCAACTACCCACATTGGATCCTATTGTTTGTAGCAACTGGATTTACCGGGCGGTTCCGGGCAGGTTTACACTACAAACTCAACCCAACCTCGAGTTGGCCACTTTCTTGTTTTCTAAAGTCATGCCCATGTTCTTATCAGATTCGTGCTATTTTCCTTGCATGTTCATATGTCAATTTCGTGCCCAACTAAGGCATGTTTCAAGTCAAGTCATAGAATATTCAAGTCAAGTTTTTCGTTCCATATTTCATGTTCTACTTATGCCAAATTTCATGGTTTATGATTATAACCAATTCAAGTTTTGCCTATTCTACCCAATCGTATCCCCAACGCATATAAACGTACTTCGTTCACAAGCATAAACAATTCAAGAGATAAAGGGGAATAACATCAAACATGTGATAGGCATATGTGACAATTCCACCATCACTTGCATAATAAACAGGCTATAACATATCACATGGTTTCAATACTAGCATGATGATAACTTGGCATAGTAATGGTTCCAACTTAGTTCAACATGATGAATTCAACTTTACATCATAGGCATAATAATCATTGCGGGCATAATAATGATTTTATTACAAACATGAAACATTATAGGCATGGTAATTCTAATAGGCATAGTGGATTCCAATTTAGTATTTTTAACATAATGATTCTCATCTAGCATTATAAACATAATGATTCCAACTTTTCATCATAACATAGCAATTCCCAATTTGTCATTAACATGATAGGTATATTAACATCACATGCATAGTTTCATTAACATCATAGACATGGTTTAATTAGCATCATAGGCATGGTTTAATCAACATGAGGATTTCAATGAACATAATGATTCCATGGACATGTATTTGTTCAACTTGCAATAAAATTAAGCCCAAGTGATTCATAACAACATCAACATCATGATAAGTTTAACTTGCAACATTAACATAGCAATATTCCCAAATTTTGATTCAAAGTTAAACAATATAAACATGGATTAATAATAGTTCCAAAATCCGGTTTCAATTCATAGCATGTCCATGTTATTTCAGCGTTTTTGCCTAAAAAGTGACATAGAACTTACAATATGAAGCAAGCAATCCAAATCAAAACTTTAAATCAAATAGCCCCAAATCCGTTGTCTAAAGCGTCGTAGTTGTTGTAGCTTCTAGTTGTAGCCTTCAAGAATCATCCTTCGTCTTCTTTAATTTTTGTTCTTTGTATTTTTAATTTAGAGTTCTAGGTTTAATGGCGGCTGCATGAGTGCTAAAATGAAATAGTATGATTTAGGCTAGGTCTTAGGGTCTTTTTATAGTTGTAGGAAACTCATTTAGGCCATTAGATCAACCCCAGAGTCAATCCGGACCATCAAAACACATACCGGGCTTCAAAAATGGGTTCTGGGCCAAACCAGGCCGACCAGGTCGACCTGTACAGGGGGAGTCGACTCTAGGGTCGACACTAGGGCCGACCTGGCCTGGGGAGGTCGACTCTAGGGTCGACTCGGTTCTGTCTGCCAGAAAGTCTGCTGAAACTTGTTTTGGCCATATCTTGGTCATACGGACTCCGATTTTCGAAAACTCGGACTCTATTTCGCGTATTTTTTCGAGAGGAACGCCATGGTGAAGTCCATTTTACCTAATTCCTGATTCTTAAATTAATTATCCTTATTTTACTATCTTTTCCGTTACACACACCGTTACCGAACTGATTTTTCTTCTCTTCCATGTATTAATTAATTCTTCTTATGCATCACCATTATTTACCTATCTAAACATATTTTCATATATTTTATTTCCTTTTTAATTAAACCTTGATTTCTTGTTTTTACATGTTGTTAAAATTCGGGTTGTTACAGTATCTCTAGAAAATAATACACTGGGTTCAACAAGAACATCTTATAACCCGATCACACATGACCGACCACTCATTTCGCTTGAGTGTATCGAATGTATATCACCACCGGTTGGGATCATCAACCGTTTTCCCGAATGGGACAGCATCGAACAGAATAAAGAATGAAATGAATTTCTCTAGATAGGTAATAATAAACCCTAATTGGGAGCTACCCACTTAGCCATGCTGTCTGCCCGATTTTTGTCATTTCCCGGTTGTTGAGGCCTAATGTAACGACCCATAAATCCGTACCATTTGAGCTGATTGAATACAGCGCACGTCCAACCCAAATTGCACTAAAATATGAATCATTAATAGAAAGAAGTTTGAGGATGAGGAACAGAAAGATAGAAAGTAGAATAGAAGAAAGTAGATAGAAAATCGAACTGAACAACAACACAGAGTCTCACAATCGTAGCGGAATAAAATATAATATATAAATAATCACTTTTGAAATAAAAATTGTATTATCACTTACATACTTTGTAACACCCCATATTTTCTGAGAATATTAAAAAAAATGGTTAATTATGAAGAAGTTATTAAGCCTTGAAGTTTGTATGCATATGAGAGAAATATATACAGATATATATAAAAATTAAATAAATAAACATGCAAAAAAGGTTCAAAACAGCGAATTGGGAGGGGGAATAACCGAACCGACCCATTTTTGAGGTCGACCCGAGTCTCGCTGGGTCGACTAGGGGTTAATCCAGGGTGTTTGGCTGTCATCCCGTGGGCTGATTTGCTCAAATGCAGATTTTGCATTTGAATGGTTCTCATGATTCAGGGTTAATCTAATGGTCCTAAATAACTTCCTACACCTATATATACATCCCTAACCTAAACCTAAATCTCATATACAATTCTCTAGCCTCCATTGCTCTCTTCCTCTCTAAAAATAAATAAATCAATGGCGTCTCTACTCTGCTGAAACCTAAGCTAGGACTTGTGCTTCTTCTTCCTCCAATTCTGATTAGGATTAAAAGAGAACAGCTACAACACCTTTTTCTTTTAGAATCCAACCAAGGCAAGTGCAGTTATTTTCCGATATAAACTTTAATTATAATTGTGACATGATTGTAAATCTGAATTTGAGATTGCGTATGTTCTGTTCTGATCTATTTTATTCTATATCTCTTTCTTCTTTCTGTTCTATAGTCAGGCTACCCCGAGCCTGCGCCAAATCTCATAAGAGATTAACACACGAACGTTAAAGTTTGGGATAAATAATGAATGATGGCATAATTGGACATGGCTAATCTGGGACTAAAAGGACATAGGTTGTAAACTAGATTTAGATTTGTGCATATTCTGTGAATTGGAAGAAGAGGAACCATTGTATATTAACATGTGACTTGAGACATTGGACATAACGCATATTTTTGAATTAAAGATCTGTTATAATTTAAAGTTCTAGATTGTTGGGCATATTGTTTATATAGAAATTCATGATTTGGGATAAAAAGGGAATATGACTTAGGTGTGAAGATTTATGTTAAGATTTGATAACTATTAAATGTGAATAACACCTAAGTGGGAGATTTTTGAATATATGACATGCATTGAAATCGATGGCTATATTTGGTATAATTTATATGTGAATCTTTTGTACTAGGCAAGTTTAACTAAATTTGAGACGTGTGTTATATGGTAAATTATGACCATAATCTGTGCCATGTAAATTCAATGCAAACGTGGGGTATATGATCATAATGTGAATCATGACAACTATTTAGGCATGCAAACTTAGGCCAAATTTATAATTAGGCAAGATATGTTTATGAAACTTTAAGGAATGATTAAATCTGTTATATGGCCTAATCTGCTAGTTCTGTTATATTGCCTAATTTGCTAGTTCTGTTATATTGCCTAATCTGCTAGTTCTGCTATAATCTGCTATATCTGTTCATATACCAAATCTGTCATCTGCTAAGTCTGCTGAAGAGGCCTAAACTGTTATATGCTTGATCTGCTAGTTTGCTTAATCTGCTAAATCCGTTAAGTCGCCTAATCTGAAAAATTTGTTATCTGCAATATCTGTTGAGTTGATATAATTAGTCCGCTATTGACATAATCTGAATTGGCTATAGTTATGAATAATTGACATGTATATTAGGCGTGGGTATAAATGGTGAATCATTAATTAATTGGCCGCAAAGATAAACATGGCTAACTCGAGGTTAGAATGAGTTTGCGGCGTAATTCTGCCCGAAACCGCCCGGCATATTCCAGTGGTCGCAAACAATAGGTTCTAATGTGAGAAGTTAGTCATAACGTGCTTGAAACCCGAGGTTAGACTCAGTTTGCGACAGAAACCTGCCCGGAACCAACCGGCCTAACCAGTAGCCGCAAACTGTCAGTCTAATGTGAGAGGTTTGGGCATTAATATTTAATTAATGAAAATCTGAGATAATTATGATGTCTAAAACGTGTTGGGTAAGGTTAAACCAATTGGACCAATGAATCTGATAAACCCGTTTCATGAATCCGTAGGCCCAATACAAAGTTAGATAATCTGTAACCAGTTAATCTGTAAGTCTGTTAATCTGTAACCAGTTAATCTATAAGCCTGTTAATCCGAACATCTGATCCGTTAGTCTGAAAACCTGTTAACTTGATTGTCTGATCTGTGAACTAGTTAATCAAAATTTTGTATGTCTGAAACTTGTAGACAAGTTAAGCTGAAATCTGTTAGTCTGGGGACACAAGGTTAGGAGGGGAATTACTTGTGTCATTTGTTGTTTAGGACCCATATTAGTCAGTAACCCTTTCTGGTATCAAAACTTTGACCCAACAGTAAGTAGGGTCCGGGCACGCTTACTGAACTAATTATAAGCGGTTCATTCTGATAATGGCGAGGGTTGTTGATGGTGCGTTCCAACCAGGTCATGTGCGTGCATGGATCCCGGTCTGCCTCTGAGGATGTAAGACGCCGTGACATCTGTAAATAGGTCTGTGTCAATTGGTTGTCACTTTAGGGAGTGATACACCCTACTGTGGGGCCGATACAGGATATTTATGTATTAGGGAGCCGATCGCTTGGGGTAGGGTTTTAGGGTACACTTAGTTTCTGTTTCTATTGGTACCGTCTGTTTCTGTTGGGTGGTAACACCTGTCTGTTTCTGCGTGGTACCGTCTGTTCGGGTGGTAAAGGCCCATTACTAGTGTACACCTAATTCTACATTCTGTTTCCGTAGGGATTAATCTGTTTCTGCTTCTGTCTATTTCTGATCGGGTAGTAAAGGTCCATTATTAGCATTCTGTTTCAGTTAAATTATTCTGTACCCGTTTCTGTTTCAGTTAGACATTAGGGTGACACATAATTCTGTTATACTAGTATTAGTGCAGAGAAGTGCAAAGCAATAGCTTATATCATTCTGTTCTTCTGTCATATCTGCTACATCTGTGACAGTTATCTCTCATCCAGTTTTATTTTCATGTCATGTTATTATTATCTGTTCATAACTGAAAATCACTGGACTTGCCAGACTTTTGTCTGACCCTTTTTGTTTCGCCTCCTTTCTTCCGTTTCTCCCCCCCAGGTTTTGTAGAAGGGAATACTCTAGCTTGATCCAGATTTCTTCCGCTTGCAGTGCTTAAAGTATGGCTTGTCTTCTTCTGTGGGGATTATGATTTTAAACTATGCATTCCGAAGGCTTTTGTACAAGACTGATATTTTGTACTTGAATTCTGATATTGTGATTTGAAGGATGTAACCAAGCTTCTGTTTGAAATAAAGTTATAATTTTTCAAGTACTGTTTATCTGTCTTGTAGTATTCTGTTTCTGTTTACTAAAATGCTCCACCAAAGTTAAGGCATTCCCTTTGTGAGTGACCTTAACGGAGGTGGGGTGTTACACTAGGTATCATAGCTGAAGGTTACCAGATTTGATAAAAAGTTTTTGAAAACTATGTTTTAAAAAGGAAGTATTTTCAAAAGTAAAGCTTATTTTGAAAAAAAAACATAATCCCCAAAAGCCATATATCTTTCTTTCGATTCTTTGTTTCGAGTTCCTTCCTCTTTCCCTTTTTGAATCTCTTCCTCCGCGTATAGATGCTTTTTCTAAGATATGTAAGGACTTCCGTGCGATGGGCGGAAAACCGCTTTATGGGACTGAGACGTTATCGAGGCTAGAAGTTGGCTGAACGAAGTGGAGGACTTGTTGGTACCTTTAAGATAGACGATGGGAGGAAGGTTCAACCAACTGCTTGGTTAATGAAAGATGAAGCTTCATTTTGGTGGAAGGTCACGAATGGAGAACGTACATGGGAGATATGGATAGGACACACGATAAGAAAGTGGATCCAAAGAAGGTCGCTTGCTTCAACTGTGGTGAGATGCGACACTTCATTAGGGACTGCCCGAAGAAACGAGGGCAAGGGCAGAAGATAGGACCTACTTCTGGAGGGCAGGCGAACACTCTCGAGGCTAGTGGATAGGATAGAATTAGGAAAACTTTCTGTGAGAGGTTTAATTTCTTTATCTGATTGTTGAGTTAAAACTCTTTCTGATTCTGGCATTTTGATTCTGTAATCGATACTCTGCACTTTAATACTAGTATTGTTTCTGATTCCGCTGTAGACTCAAACCCATAAGGGTTATGACTCATCTGCTTGTGATAAATTGGGGTTTGAGAGATATCTGTGTTAGGCGTCAAGTAGGACGCATACATTCTGGTTTTTATCATGCTTAGTTTTCTAAGAATCATTTGGTAATCTGATCTGTACTAGTAGTCTGTAAATATCTGAATATCTCTGATAAGGTTAAGATTTCCAGTTTTGACATTGTCTAAAGAGGGTAATCCTCTGAGTGTCAATCTGATATTGATTTCGGTCTTTGGGGTTGATACTTAGGGGAATTATTTTCTCAACCAACGTCTAATGGGAACCAAGTCTTCGTTTTATCTGTACTCGCTTCCATCATTCGACTGTATCCTATCGATCGAATCTTCGAACTTTAGGTAGAAACTAATGGGTGTAAACATGTGTTTGAGACATGTTATGTTTGATGGTTGCAAGTGGTTGCTAGTGGTTGCTCGTGGATGCATATACACACACACTAGGCACTAGATCGGCTCGAAAACACTCTCATATGCATATGGATGTGTGAGCATTTTCAATTTTTGTGGATGCAAAATGATTGACTCAGCACATGGATGTTGCATTTGGATGAATGGTTATGCACTCATATAGAAATGATGTGTATCAAATAGGATTTTTTGCATACATATTTGGACTCATGACACTAACATGATTCGCATTAAGGAGGTCAACTGGATCAGTAGACCGCCTGATTTTGCATTAGATAAGAAACATATACACACACTTTGCATATGTTCATACGGCATTAGAAACCTTTTAAGGACAATGGATGCCTGTGATTGAATGGTTGAGTAGATGGATGTTGGATGCTAGGATACATTCTTCTTAACTTGAAGATTTCGGGGACGAAATCCTTTAAGGAGGGGAGAATGTAACACCCCGTATTTTCTGAGAATATTAAAAAAATGGTTAATTATGAAGAAGTTATTAAGCCTTGAAGTTTGTATGCATATGAGAGAAATATATATATATATATATAAATTAAATAAATAAACATGCAAAAAAGGTTCAAAACAGCGAATTGGAAGGGGGAATAACCGAACCGGCCCATTTTTGAGGTCGACCTGAGCCCCGCTGGGTCGACTAGGGGTTAATCCAGGGTGTTTGGCTGTCATCCCGTGGGCCGATTCGCTCAAATGCAGATTTTGCATTTGAATGGTTCTCATGATTCAGGGTTAATCTAATGGTCCTAAATAACTTCCTACACCTATATATACATCCCTAACCTAAACCTAAATCTCATATACAATTCTCTAGCCTCCATTGCTCTCTTCCTCTCTAAAAATAAATAAATCAATGGCGTCTCTACTCTGCTGAAACCTAAGCTAGGACTTGTGCTTCTTCTTCCTCCAATTCTGATTAGGATTAAAAGAGAACAACTACAACACCTTTTTCTTTTAGAATCCAACCAAGGCAAGTGCAGTTATTTTACGATATGAACTTTAATTATAATTGTGACATGATTGTAAATCTGAATTTGAGATTGCGTATGTTCTGTTCTGATCTATTTTATTCTATATCTCTTTCTTCTTTCTGTTCTATAGTCAGGCTACCCCGAGCCTGCGCCAAATCTAATAAGAGATTAACGCACGAACGTTAAACTTTGGGATCGATAAATAATGAATGATGGCATAATTAGACATGGCTAATCTGTGACTAAAAGGACATAGGTTGTAAACTAGATTTAGATTTGTGCATATTCTGTGAATTTGAAAAAGAGGAACCATTGTATATTAACATGTGACTTGAGACATTGGACATAATGCATATTTTTGAATTAAAGATCTGTTATAATTTAAAATTCTAGATTGTTGGGCATATTGTTTATATAGAAATTCATGATTTGGGATAAAAAGGGAATATGACTTAGGTGTGAAGATTTATGTTAAGATTTGATAACTATTAAATGTGAATAACACTTAAGTGGGAGATTTTTGAATATATGACATGCATTGAAATCGATGGCTATATTTGGTATAATTTATATGTGAATCTTTTGTACTAGGCAAGTTTAACTAAATTTGAGACGTGTGTTATATGGTAAATTATGACCATAATCTGTGCCATGTAAATTCAATGCAAACATGGGGTATATGATCATAATGTGAATCATGACAACTATTTAGGCATGCAAACTTAGGCCAAATTTATAATTAGGCAAGATATGTTTATGAAACTTTAAGGAATGATTAAATCTGTTATATGGCCTAATCTGCTAGTTCTGTTATATTGCCTAATTTGCTAGTTCTGTTATATTGCCTAATATGCTAGTTCTGCTATAATCTGCTATATCTGTTCATATACCAAATCTGTCATCTGCTAAGTCTGCTGAAGATGCCTAAACTGTTATATGCTTGATCTGCTAGTTTGCTTAATCTGCTAAATCCGTTAAGTCGCCTAATCTGAAAAATCTGTTATCTGCAATATCTGTTGAGTTGATATAATTAGTCCGCTATTGACATAATCTGAATTGGCTATAGTTATGAATAATTGACATGTATATTAGGCGTGGGTATAAATGGTGAATCATTAATTAATTGGCCGCAAAGATAAACATGGCTAACTCGAGGTTAGAATGAGTTTGCGGCATAATTTTGCTCGGAACCGCCCGACATATTCCAGTTGTCACAAACAATAGGTTCTAATGTGTGAAGTTAGTCATAACGTGCTTGAAACCCGAGGTTAGACTCAGTTTGCGACAGAAACCTGCCCGGAACCAACCGGCCTAACCAGTAGCCGCAAACTGTCAGTCTAATGTGAGAGGTTTGGGCATTAATATTTAATTAATGAAAATCTGAGATAATTATGATGTCTAAAACGTGTTGGGAAAGGCTAAACCAATTGGACCAATGAATCTGATAAACCCGTTTCATGAATCCGTAGGCCCAATACAAAGTTAGATAATCTGTAACCAGTTAATCTGTATGTCTGTTAATCTGTAACCAGTTAATCTGTAAGCCTGTTAATCCGAACATCTGATCCGTTAGTCTGAAAACCTGTTAACTTGATTGTCTGATCTGTGAACTAGTTAATCTAAATTTTGTATGTCTGAAACTTGTAGACAAGTTAAGCTGAAATCTGTTAGTCTGGGCACACAAGGTTAGGAGGGGAATTACTTGTGTCATCTGTTGTTTGGGACCCATATTAGTCAGTAACCCTTTCTGGTATCAAAACTTTGACCCAACAGTAAGTAGGGTCCGGGCACGCATACTGAACTAATTATAAGCGGTTCATTCTGATAATGGCGAGGGGTGTTGATGGTGCGTTCCAACCGGGTCATGTGCGTGAATGGATCCCGGTCTGCCTCTGAGGATGTAAGACGCCGTGACATCTGTAAATAGTTCTGTGCCAATTGGTTGTCACTTTAGGGAGTGATACACCCTACTGTGGGGCCGACACAAGATATTTATGTATTAGGGAGCCAATCGCTTGGGGTAGGGTTTTAGGGTACACTTAGTTCTGTCTGTTTCTGTTGGTACCGTCTGTTTCTGTTGGGTGGTAACACCTGTTTGTTTCTGCATGGTACCGTCTGTTCGGGTGGTAAAGGCCCATTACTAGTGTACACCTAATTCTACATTCTTTTTCCGTAGGGATTAATCTGTTTCTGCTTCTGTCTGTTTCTGATCGGGTAGTAAAGGCCCATTATTAGCATTCTGTTTCGGTTAAATTATTCTGTACCCGTTTCTGTTTCAGTTTAGACATTATGGTGACACCTAATTCTGTTATACTAGTATTAGTGCAGAGAAGTGTAAAGCAATAGCTTATATCATTCTGTTCTTCTGTCATATCTGCTACATCTATTACAGTTATCTCTCATCCAGTTTTATTTTCATGTCATGTTATTATTATCTGTTCATAACTGAAAATCACTGGACTTGCCAGACTTTTGTCTGACCCTTGTTGTTTCGCCTCCTTTCTTCCGTTTCTCCCCCCCAGGTTTTGTAGAAGGGAATACTCTAGCTTGATCCAGATTTCGTCCGCTTGCAGTGCTTAAAGTATGGCTTGTCTTCTTCTGTGGGGATTATGATTTTAAACTATGCATTCCGAAGGCTTTTGTACAAGACTGATATTTTGTACTTGAATTCTGATATTGTGATTTGAAAGGATGTAACCAAGCTTCTGTTTGAAATAAAGTTATAATTTTTCAAGTACTGTTTATCTGTCTTGTAGTATTCTGTTTCTGTTTACTAAAATGCTCCACCAAAGTTAAGGCATTCCCTTTGTGAGTGACCTTAACGGAGGTGGGGTGTTACATACTTCATTAGTGTACATCACATATACAATACAGTGGAAATAAATTCTAAATATCTAAAGTTGAAGTCTCCTGCTCCAAGCTCCTCCAGATACATCTGTAAAATCCTGAACTATTGGACTGCCCGTACAAATTTGGGCACCCAAGGTTTAGGAAAAACATAGAAAATAAACTTTGGGTCACTCATGGGACTGGTGTGAGTAAACGATTTTTAATCAGCTTGATTTTAACTTTCAAAACTCTTTTGAAAGAAAATATAATCGTAAGACCAATCCACACATAAATACGGATGGTTTTTACCTTACGATAACCCAAAACATTTTTGAAAACAATATTATTCTGATATTATGATAGTGTATATATATAAATACATAACAATCTAGCGGAATGCTTGCATCTCACGCTCCACATATATAGAATACAATCAAAACCGCGGGCTCTTATTGGAAATTGGATTCCGACTATGACAAGGTATGGAACCACCTGCCGATAGTGTATCTGAAGAGGGGAATACACTGGGTTCAATAAGAACATCTTGCAACCGGCCCACACATGATCCACCACTCATTTGGCTTGAGTGTATCGAATGTATATCACCAACGGTTGGGATAAGCAACTGTTCCCGAAAGGGACAACATCGATACATTAAAGTAGCAAATGGAATTTCTCTAGATAGGCGATTATACACCCTAATGGGAGCGACCTACATAGCCATGATGCCTGCCCAATTTTTGTCATTTCCCGGTTGTGAGGCTTGAGGATGGACTCATCTTTGGATATAACACGTCTTCATTCACTTTGAATGCCACATCGTCAAACCCGCGAAATCACAAATTGATTTCCCCAAAAATGTCCCGGGTACACAGCTAAGAGAAACGAATTTCTCCGATACTAAACGTAAATACGTTTGAAGAGATCAACTTACGCAATTTATTAGACATACTCTGTCAGACACTCGTCCATACAAGTTATCCTGGGACTGGACAAACCGAAGGCACTATCCTGTAAACAAAACAGTCCTTGCATAACTCCGTCTTTGATGATCTTCAATAAAATCTCGGACTCGTAACGTATGTATCGAATCGAAGTAGAATTAGATTCCGGTCTCTGTGAAAACAATAACGAAAAGGTCCAGATTTGATAGTCGGTGATTTAACTATCAAATATAAAGTGAAATAAACAGATTTATTTCCATTGGATCTGCTAAGCTTTATTTAAATAATCTTTAATTATAGAAATTCAAATATAAATTTTGTTTATATATTTCAAAACATAAATATTACTTAACTTATGACTTCTTATTAACAAATCCTATGTGATAATCTCATACTTGATTATCCATTTTCATTGATGAAAACGATATTCAGCTCTAACACCCATTCCGAACACAAACTAAAACAATCAATCCGATAATAGTGAAATCGTCCAAGTTGGGTTATTTTAATTACCTCTCAGATCTTGAATCGACATCATTCTCATCGTCAAGATTCGTAGAAGTTCGTTATCCAGAATATTTGACAAAACCGTAAATTGGTATATCCAATTGATTTCCACATCTTAAACCATTTCGAAACAACGTTGTTGTTATGAACCATTCATCAATTTAACTTGATATTCAATCAGTGGAAGTTAATCAAAATGATCGACTTACTTTCCTTTTCTATTATAACTAAATTTATCTTTAAAATTTACATAATTGTTACATTAAAACATTATTTAGGATAATTTATCCCAGTTTAGCTTCTCTATTTAACTACACCATTTACTTATCAAAACCCATTGATTATAAATATTATCAAGCCTTTAAATAATCATTTATTTAAAATCTCTTCTTTAATTAATTCCCATTCAAACAGTTGATTTAAAACAACCCTAAGCAACTTGATTAACTGGTTAAATTAATCTTTTCCTTTTAAATTAATCAAAAATATAGTTAATTAAAATAATCCATTATATTTTCTCAGAACAATTTATCTCCAATTATCAAAACTCAAGTTCTTTTCTGAATTAATTTATAGAAAACGGCTTAGCTGCTCCAACGGTATATATAACCATATAACAGATGACATCTAAGTCGTTAACCCAATTTGCACAAACAAATATATAAATTCCATTCAATATTTTCAACTGATAATATAACATCTCAACATCATAAAATAAAATATGGCCAACTGATATAATAGTAATACAACGTTTTATTTTCTGTTAACTGGGTGTTCAAATAATTCAATCAATCAAATTAATAGTGGAATGGTGTTTATTCCCTCTAACAACTGTCAAATATATATTTATGGTTAACACACTAACTTAATAGGTCAATTAATTTAACAATCAATTCAGTATTAAATGTATTACTGATTAGTATTTGATTCATAGTTTACGACTAAATTTGTGTGTATTTTATTACAAACGATTTGTTATAAATAAATCAAATTTAGTCACCTAACAATTTAATTTATTTTAAATCGAGTTGTTTAAAATTTGATATCTACATCGAGTTACTTACATACACTAATCGTTCGACTCGACCATACACACACTAGCTAAACAATTGAAATGTATCCTCTTGATTTACTCATGTATATATATTAACTTAACATTTTATTTCCTTTTCTTTTATATTGAGATGGGCCGAGCCCAAATACATTAGCACATATATTATATAAATATATATATTCATACTTGCATATATATATATATACTTAAATTAAATTTAAGACTTCCCTTTATCTTATTTTATTTATAATGTATTTTTCTTTTTAAATCCTGGGCCATGCCCAAGGCCTAGACTTACTTCCGCAAACAAAGATCCACGCACCAATACCTTGCGCACTCATTTCCTGATGCCTCCTTTATTTTCTTTCTTCTCTTTTTATTTCATTTGCTACTACTACTTCTTTGCTGTTGAATTTCTTCCTTCTCCTGTTTCATGCACAATGCGTGCATGCTGTACACTTGCCCAATCACTCCCCTTGCCGTGGTTCCTCTCCGATAATCACCGCGAATCCCTCTCTGACCCTCAGAGCCATTGCTGCCACCCAGAAATGCTTTGAGAGTTTGTATCAAAATGTGATCGTGTCTCTAAACCCAGATTTAACAACCATACAGGAAACCGCCCCCCACAACTTCCCCTTACCTCCGTTGACTCCCGAACTCCACCACCTTAAAGTCAGCAACCTTCCACTCCTAACTGCCTGGGTGCGATCGTCTCTAGTCCTCCGACCATGGTGCAGTCGCGCTCTAACCCTAGGTACCGAAGCAAAAAAATCTATTTCGATCAAAAACACACAATTCCTCCATTGAAAAAAATCTGATTGCATTTTTCCCGTACCCTCCAATCTCCCACACAGCTTTACGCCAAAACTCATGGCTTCTGATCATCTACTCCGCGTGATCTTGCCAAAAATCCATTTTTCAATCAAATCAATATTTTTCTTTAACCTCAATACTAGAAATTACCAAAATACTTCCTAAATTCACGATTTTCTAATACGAACGCATCTGTATAACTGAAATCAAATATTTTAAAGACTAATTTTTTTTTAGTTTTAAAACTCTTTTTACTGTAATATATATATATATATATTGTATATATAAAGACTTAGTCGAGGTGGATTTATTTTTATGATAATCTATACTAAAAGCTAAACAACTTCTGCGTTGAAATCATATTCTAAATCAAACTCGAATTGGTGTTCTAGATTTTTGAAGTTAGGAGAGGAGTATCAAAGTAAACAGAGTAAGCATTTTATGTGCCTACAGGTTTTATTTTTATTTTACAGTTCTATTCTTCTACTTTAAATATGCGGACTGTTTGATTTAACACATGCAGTAAGGTATTCAAACATATATTCATATGGCTTCACACTATCATGCATCTTCATGAAATATACACACATGTATATGATAATATCTTAACAAAAACCCTTAAATGGGACAGTTCATTCACTTTTATACACTGTTTTTATGGTTTGATCAGGAAATTACATACCATTCAGCTTAACTCATATGCATCTATATAGTTGTATAAATATACATAGATAACCAATAACTAGGGGAAGAGTTGCTCACCTATATTTTACTGTCTTGCATTTATAGGTTCCAGATTTTTGTCTTCCTCACAAGTTTTTATTTACTAGCTTATACAATTAGTTCTATGTATATTTTCTGGTCACAGATCTATAGAAATCATTCCCAGGTTGCACTCGTGAAGATCAAATGGTTAAACCTTACTACCCTCGGATGTATTAGTATATACAGCATCATCTAACACAAATAGATTCCAAAAATCGGTTTACTCACAATCCTTATTCACAGTTTCCATTTTAGTTCCATGTTTACAATCAAATGAAGATCAAGTTGTTCAAATCACACATATATTCAGGTGTACATGGATGTATATATATTAATTGGCAATAGATTCAAATGGAAAACAAAAGTTTACTAAAAAAATCTTAGGCTTCTGGTTACAGTTTTTATCTACTTCAGGGTTTTATTAGTGTTTACCGGAACATGGATTATGTCTAGATGTTTGCATCTTACATATAATATCAGTAAATAAAAAGAAATACAGGGTAAGTCTACTCACATATACATTGTTTCTATGCAATCCAGTTTTTTCAAGTTTTGGACTGCTTCTTCTACCATGTTTGTTTTCTGGATTTAGTTCCTTTGGATGTTGCCATTTCTTAGCAGTTATTCTTCGGTTTCAGATTTTTGTGTGCAGATGAGAGGCTATATGTGTGTATTTTTAGCAAGAACAAATATATAAAATATGATGTAGCTTATAGGTTCTACATGCAGAGTTTTGGGCCGTCTCGACTGATTGGAAACATTATATGCTATGCACGTTTTGCTTTGAAAAAGAAGAAATCCTAGTGTAAATAGCTGGTCCTATATGGATTGGAAAAAGTATGCTCAAGGGTAACATCATCTACCAGGCTACATGCAGACTATGCTTTGATGTACATGAGCACATGTATGAATTGGATTTGAAAAACCATGCTTTTCTCCTAAGTAAGCTCAGACTATATATTTTTATGCTTTCCTAGGGTATAGACTACTTGTGGATGATGTAAAGGTATGTATCAAAATATATATGCAATATCTCTATGCCTGCACACATATTTGATGGAAAGGAAGTGTCGATGGTGGGTTTCAGTGCTTCTTCTAGGAATGGCCTACTAGAGGTACATGCATATGTTTACAAATTGTTGTCAAATTATTATTATTATCTCTGAATCACTTAGGCTATAATTTCCTATGTAGTGAAGGCTGCCTAAATCTATGCATTGAAAAGGAAAATCTAGTTCCTTTGCTTGTCATGTACATGGATTTGTACAGCATATGTACAAATGGTTTTGAGTATATTTTATACTTAGTATCTAAGCAAAGTATATCTTGGATTTCCAATAGCAAATCAATTCATAAAACCGATATTTCCATTAATTATAAAATTAAAACCCAATAGTATGTTTATATGAATTTAAAACAAATTTTAAATATAAGCAAAATAATAAAACAACACCAATTTGTCTTATATTTTGTACGCATTGGTTAAAATAATTTAAACTATTAAAATATATATATTTGGGATTTACCTAAATATCTAATATTCACAATTTATTAATTAAATCAATTATTAAAATAATTGATAATAAACTGTATTACAAAAGCAGTCAAAAACTGGGACGTTACAATCCACCCCCTTAAAATAATTTCTTCCTCGAAATTGAAGAGTAACAAGGATATTTCTGTTATATCTAGTTATAGACAAAACGTATACGTGGGTCATCCCCTAACAATCGCCATAAACAAGGCATCCAAAACAAGCAGTTTACCAAAACATTTTACAGCAACCAAATTATTCAATACATCAGCAATTTGCTATCAATTACCATCATTTTCATAACTAGAAATATC
The DNA here is from genome assembly GCA_030737875.1 of Allium sativum. Classification (NCBI taxonomy): domain Eukaryota; kingdom Viridiplantae; phylum Streptophyta; class Magnoliopsida; order Asparagales; family Amaryllidaceae; genus Allium; species Allium sativum. Next base: position 664,982,236 of record CM060919.1, read on the forward strand.
TGTTGTTTATAGTTGGAAAGTATTTCCATTTCTTATTTAGACTTCTACTTTTCAACAGTCATTAATCCCTAACCTTAAATCGATAAGAAAGATAATCCTCTAAGTATCAAGCCCGAACACCGAAATCAACATCAGATCAACACTTAGAAAATCATTCAACTCAACCAATTTTTGGTTAGATTCCAATTTCTTAATTCCAGTTAAAATTTCAAATTCCAGAACCCGAATTTCTGGTTTTTATCCCAAACCAGTTTGAAATCACATATCTTGATTCCATTCTAAATTCAAAACTTTCGAATTCCACAAAACAATTTGTTTTCCCAAACAGTTCTCCAATTTGTCTTATTTGTGTACTTTATTCTTATACAAATTCGATTTGGTTGTATATAACTAGTTCAATGTTTATAATCCTATTTGATTATAATAACAACAATCGACACATACATATATAACAATAATTTCAGAAAATTATTCTTTTATAACAAAAATATAATTTTGGGCAAAATTATTTCATTTACCCATCTTAAAACAATATTGTGTTGAATCGTTCTGCTCGAGAGTTTAGAAACAACTATCGATACAGTTGTACACCCTGGATCGACCAGAATTCGTAAGCCGCTCAAAAACCAATCATCACCATGTAAAATAGTTTTTATATAAGTTAACAAATACGTGCTCATATATATACACTCAAACTCAAATCTAGGATGTTACTAATCCTATCTCTATCGAGTTACGCCACAGAGCCAAGGTTACTACTCAACCTTCAGCTCTGATACCAAGTTTAACGACCCATAAATCCGTACCATTTGAGCTGACTGAATACAGCACACGTCCAACCCAAATTGCATGAAAATACGAATCATTAATAGAAAGAAGTTAGAGGATGAGGAATAGAAAGATAGAAAGTAGAATAGAAGAAAATAGATAGAAAATCGAACTGAACAACAACAAAAGTCTCACAATCGCAGTGGAATAAAATATAATATATAAATAATCACTTTTGAAATACAAACTATATTATCACTTACATACTTCATCAGAGTACATCACATATACAATACGATGGAAATAAACTCTAAATATCTAACGTTGAAGTCCCCTGCTCCAAGCTCCTCCAGATAAATTTGTAAAATCCTGAACTATTGGACTGCCCGTACAAATTTGGACACCCAAGAGTTTAGCAAAAACTTAGAAAATAAACTCTGGGTCAGTCATGGGACTGGTGTGAGTAAACGATTTTTAATCAACTTGATTTTAACTTTCAAAACTCTTTTAAAAGAAAATATAATCGTAAGACCAATCCACGCATAAATACGGATGGTTTTTACCTTACGATAACCCAAAACATTTTTGAAAACAATATTATTCTGATATTAGATAGTGTCTAAATACAAATAAATAACAATCTAGTGAAGCTAGCATCTCACGCTCCACATATATAGAATACAATCAAAACTGCGGGCTCTTATTGGAAATTGGATACCGACTATGATAAGGTTTGGAACCGCCTGCCGATAGTGTATCTCTAGAGGTGAATACACTGGGTTCAACAAGAATGTCTTGCAACCCGGCCCACACATAAACGACCACTTATTTCGCTTGAGGGTATCAAATGTATATCACCAACAGTTGGGATCAGGAACCGTTCCCGAAAGGGACAGCATCGATAGATTAAAGAAGCAAATGGAATTTCTCTAGATAGGTGATTATACACCCTAATGGGAGCGACCCACATAGCCATGCTGCCTGCCGATTTTTGTCATTTCCTGGTTGTGAGGCTTGAGGCTGGACTCGCCTTTGGATATAACACGTCTTCATTCACTTTGAATGCCACATCGTTATACCCACCAAATCACAAATAGATTTTGTAACAACCCGTATTTCGATAACATGTAAAGACAAGAATCAAGGCAGAATTAAATTATAAAATCTGAATCAGGATAAACGGGTTGCGCCATTGCGTTCGTCTCGGAAAAATACGCGAAATAGAGTCCGAAATTTCGTAAATCGGAGTCCGTATGAAGAAGATATGGACGAACGAAGTTAGGCAGAAAAACCGAAAACAAGCCAGAATGCACTGGCGCACTTGTGAAGTGCGCCAGCACAAAAATACACTGGCGCACTTGGGAAGTGCACCCGTGTCGAGCCAGAAACCTGCACAGCCTTCTGGCTTGACCCTGGCTGGCCTGGTGCACCTGTTTTGGCCCTTGGTCTTGTTTTGAAGGCTTGTGACGATTTTTGAGGGCTGGGATCTATCCTAGGGTTAATCTAACGGCCTAAACTACCCCTAATCTCTATAAAAAGACCCCTAACCTAGCCTAAACCCTCATTAATTGATCCTACAACTAAACTATGCCAAAATTTCTAGTGATCATGGCCTCCACTCAAAACCCTAGCCTCCATCCTCTTGCCAAAATGCTATCTTCATTTCTATGAGAGGTTTCATGATCATGAGAGTATTAGAGAGTCCCTATGTTAGTATGAGAGCTCCTCAAGTTGATTTCAAGGCAAAATTTTTGGTCTTTGTTCATAAAGATGGTGTATTTGTTGATTTGGAGCATCCATCTTTGGGTTTTTGGATGATGGCATGCATAAGCTTCATCACAAGCTTTAGTTTAATCGATTTAGGCCTTCATAGCAATGTAAGCCCTTCTCCTACTATTAGATATGAACTTTAAACTTAATATGACATGTTGTAAGTGGGTTTAAACATTAGTATGTAGCATGCTATCATCTTATGCAAGCTTATAAAGTCATTACCTTGGTCTTGTGGTCATAAAGCTTCGACCTTTATGTTGAAATGTTGCATTATGCAACATGAGAACCCTTATAACCTTCATGTCAACTTGCATATGAAGCCATAACCCTTATGTGAGGTCATATGCGAGTTACTTGTCATCATTCCATGTTGTTTATCACCATGATTCGCTTATGTGCCAAGTTTGGGTTTATGCATGTTTTTGAGGCTTAACAATGGTATATGCAAGCTAATGAACACATTTGTGCCTCATTCGCCACCATGATTAATTTGTGGCTTAATATCCATCTTTGTCATGCTTTTGCCAAGTCTCTTCTTTTAATCCATTACGTTGTTGCGAACGTATATGCGAGTTCAAAAGCGTTGGGTTATGTTATGGGTAATTTCTAATGGCATGAAAATACAACTTGAAAACATGACTTGAAATATAACATGAAAGTTGACATGTAAGTATGCATAAAACATAAGCTTGGGAATTTACCTATTAAGTTAGGTCTACCCTTTGGGAATTTACCTATTAAGTTAGGTCTACCCAAATGCTTGAAAAACTTGTAACATGTTTTGAAAACATGATGAACATGACACTTAGATAATATAAGTGTGGCCAACTCGAGGTTGGGTTGAGTTTGCAACATAAAGCTACCCGGAACCGACCGGCCTAACTAGTAGTTGCAAACAATAGGACCCAATGTGAGAAGTTGGTCATTTTGTGCTTGAACCCGAGGTTAGACCAAGTTGTGGTGTAAAACTACCCGGAACCGACCGGCCTAACTAGTAATCACAACAAAGTCTAATGTGAGAGGTTGAGGTGCATTAAGTAATTAATGCCACATGATAGGGTTAAGTTAATTTGATTAATGACTCTTAACCAAATATGACATGGATAAATGGGTTAAGTAAATTGATTAGGCTAATGATACTTAACAAAACATGACAAGGTTGGGTAGGTTAAGTAATTTGATTTGCCTAATGACACTTAACCATTTTTATACGACTAGTGGACGGGGATTAAGTTAACCAACACTTAATCAATCCAACATGATAAATTGGCAAGGTTAAGTAAGTTTTCTTAATGACACTTAACCAAGAGATACAGTTAATGGATGGGGTTAAGTAATTAAGACTTAACTAATCTAAACACGGTAATTAGATGGGGTTAAGTAATTGACACTTAACTAATCTAACCACGGTAATTAGATGGGGTTGAGTAATCCACACTTAACTAATCTAAACACGGTAATTCGATGGGGTTAAGTTAAACACTTAACCAATATAAACTTGGTAATTCAATGGGGTTAAGTAACCAATACTTAACCAACTTAACGTGATAATTTAATGGGGTTAAGCAACTTATACTTAACCAATTATACATGATGATTCGATGTGGTTAAGTGACCTAAACTTAACCAATCTAACTCGTTAATTTGATGTGGTTAAGTGACCTATACTTAGCCAATCTAACTCGTTAATTGGATGTGGTTAAGTGACCTATACTTAGCCAATCTAACTCGTGAATTTACGGAGGTTAAGTTAACCCATACTTAACCAATTTAACATGAAAACATGATAAGGCTAAGTCACGAATCACTTGAATACGCTTGACCGATTTGACTTGGTAATTTGACAAGGTCAAGTTAATTTATATAATTAACCAATCTAAAATGATAATTAGACGAGGTTAAGTTATGGATTGCTTAGTATACTTAGCCAACTTGACACATGGTTTGTAGGGTTAAGTCTTGGACTTGGATACTTAGCCAATTTTGACATGGTTTGTAGACGGGCTAAGTTATGAACTTAAGTGACACTTAAGCCATTAGATAAACCCTAATTCGGAGGATTAGGTAAATAACCATAGTTAACAAGGATTATGGAAATAAGGCTAAGTGGTAAACCTTAGTTAAGGGAAACTAAGTAATAATTCTTAGTCAAGGAAATTTGGACCATTTCTTAGATAGATTAGTAACCCGATACGTTAGGTCAACGTTTAAGTACGCGTGTAGGAGCAGGCTATCTGATTTAGATAAAGGCTCCAACGAACTGGGTAACGAAGCAGCGGCTTCGGGGAACGTGAGGATATTCTTGGGATCCCTCTGTGAGCTGCCAGGTCATTATACTAGGCTCACGAGAGGTTGAGGTCTGCGGTAGAAGAACCAAGAATATGCCTTGGTTGCTATGCGAGCGACCTAAAGACTGGGGTGGATAGCAGTGAGTCGACGAATACATAAGGTGCCCGAGATAGCAAGTTCGTCGATCATCTACCATCTTGAGTCAAGCGTGTACGTACGGAAAGGCAGGGAACACCCAACAGACCATAATTGCTATCTAATTATGGGTGAGGTAGGCCGTAGGATGTGGGCTGGCCGGAGTGTAGTTCTCATGCAAGATTGTCTCTTGTGTTGCCTTTCACTAGTTGAGGGAGGGGTCTCGTGGGACCATAGCCACGTGTAGAAAAGCAGACCTTAGTATCTGCATCGGAAGATAAATCTAAAGCTCCCGACCGAGTCCTGTATTTCTTGTTTTGCCCTGTGACAGGACTCGGATGGCACGATGTGATACATGTGCATACAGTTATAGAAAAACGATTCACGATGAATGCGTGGGAAAAAGGGCGCGGTTGACGGTTAGCGTAATCCCTAGTGGCCTAGGTGGTTTAACCCAAACCAAAATACGAAAGCGTGCAATAGGTAAGCGTAATCCCTAGTGGTGCTAGGTGGCGTAAGTCCTAGTAGTTCAAACGATGATTCATATGGAAGAGCCTAGCTAGAACAAGGGTGACAGTCCAAACGATTTCAAGGATAATACGACATGAGGAAGCTCGTACGAGGTACGGCAAAGGACTGAACTTATATACATGGAAAGAAACATACGAGTTGAGTAACCTATATATGCGATATATTAGGTTGACATGGACCATTACACGACTTTTGAGTAAGGGTCATTCACGGATAACACGTAATACAGTGGGGATACTAGTACGGTAGGTGCAGAGCGGATATACAGGATAGATGCCATGGGACGTTATACGCGATACATATCTTGGGATATTATACTTACCTGGCAATGTGATACCTTGTTTTATCTTGACATCGTAGTTTATCACGACACCCTAGTTTATCTGAGTTCAGTAGTTCATCCTGTTATTTTGATTTAGCTTATCTATCTTGTTATCATGCTTATGTTCATCTCAGCTTCTCATGTCAGTTAACTTTACTAGTTTTTATACTAATAGTAGATAGGGCTTACTCAGTCTTTTTGACTGACCCGTTTTGTTTCGCCTCTTTTCTTCCGTTTCCCCCCCAGGTTACAGGGAGGAAACAATGCTGTTTAGTTCGGACTTCTTCTGATTGAAGGTCATCATGGATGGCTTGGACTCCTCTTGGCTATGGCTACTTTACTGTTTTTACTTGGGGAATAATTTATTAAAAAGTCTTTATGCTTCTTTACTATTGCAAGACAGGTTTTGATGTACTCTGATGTAAAAGGCTTTAGACCTTATGTATTCATGTTATGAAAGATTGATTTTACTTCCGCTATTTTATGTGTTCTGTCTTGTGATATTTCTGTGCATGTTTACCAATAATGCCCCTCTTAAGCTAGTGCATTCCCTTGCGAGTGACCCTAGTGGAGGCGGGGTGTTACAGATTTCCCCAAAAATATCCCGGGTATACAGCTAAGAGAAATGAATTTCTCCGCCACCAAACGTAAATACATTTGAAGAGATCAACTTACGCAATTTATTAGACATACTCGGTCAGACACTCGTCCATACAAGTTATCATGGGACTGGACAAACCGAAGGCACTATCCTGTAAATAGAACAGCCCTTGCATAACTCCGTCTTCAATGATCTTCAACAAAATCTCAGACTCGTAATGTACGTATCAAATCAAAGTGGAATTAGATTCCGGTCTCTTCGAAAACAATAACGAAAAGGTCCAGATTTGATAGTCGGTGATTTAACTATCAAATATAAAGTGAAATAAACAGATTTATTTCCATTGGATCTGCTAAGCTTTATTTAAATAATCTTTAATTATAGAAATTCAAATATAAATTTTGTTTATATATTTCAAAACATAAATATTACTTAACTTATGACTTCTTATTAACAAATCCTATGTGATAATCTCATACTTGATTATCCATTTTCATTGATGAAAACGATATTCAGCTCTAACACCCATTCCGAACACAAACTAAAACGATCAATCCGTTAATAGTGAAATCGTCCAAATTGGGTTATTTTAATTACCTCTCAGACCTTGAATCGACATCATTCTCATCGTCAAGATTCGTAGAAGTTCGTTATCCAGAATATTTGACAAAACCGTAAATAGGTATATCCAATAGATTTCCACATCTTAAACCATTTTCGAAACAACGTTGTTGTTGTGAACCATTCATCAATTTAACTTGATATTCAATCAGTGGAAGTTAATCAAAATGATCGACTTATTTTCCTTTTCTATTATAACTAAATTTATCTTTAAAATTTACTTAATTGTTACATTAAAACATTATCTAGGATAATTTATCCTAGTTTAGCTTCTCTATTTAACTACACCATTTACTTATCAAAACCCATTGATTATAAATATTATCAAGCCTTTAAATAATCATTTATTTAAAATCTCTTCTATAATTAATTCCCATTTAAACAGTTGATTTAAAACAACCCTAAGCAACTTGATTAAATGATTAAATTAATCTTTTCCTTTTAAATTAATCAAAAATATAATTAATTTAAATAATCCATTATATTTTCTTAGAACAATTTATCTTCAATTATCAAAACTCAAGTTCGTTTCTGAATTACTTTACATAAAATGGCTTAGTGGCTCCAACGGTATATATAACCGTTCTTATAACAGACAACATTTACGTCGTTAACCCAATTTGCACAAATAAGTATATAAATTCCATTCAATATTTTCAGCTGATAATATAATATCTCAACATCATAAAATAAAATATGGCCAACTGATATAATAGTAATACAGTGTTTTATTTTCTGTTAACAGGGTGTTCAAATAATTCGATCAATCAAATTAATAGTGGAACGGTGTTTGTTCCCACTAACAACTGTCAAATATATAATTACGATTAACACACTAACTTAATAAGTCAATTAATTTAACAATCAATTGAGTATTAAATGTATTACACACCAGTATTTGATTCATAGTTTACGACTAAATTTGTGTGTATTTTATTACAAACGATTTGCAATAAATAAATCAAATTTAGTCACCTAACAAGTTAATTTATTCCGAATCGAGTTGTTTAAAATTCGATATCTACATCGAGTTACTTACATACCCTAATCTTTCGACTCGACCATACGCACACTAGCTAAACAATTCGAATGTATCTTCTTGAATTACTCATGTATATATATTAACTTAACATTTTATTTCCTTTTCTTTTATATTTAGATGGACCGGGCCCAAATACATCAGCACATATAATATATAAATATATATAAATATACTTGCATATATATATATATTTATATATATAAATACTTAAATTAAATTTAAGACTTCCCATTATCTTATTTTATTTATAATGTATTTTTTTTAAATCCTGGACCAAGCCCAAGGCCTAGACTTACTTCCAACAAACAAAGATCCACGCACCAATACCTTGCGCACTCATTTCTTGATGCCTCCTTTATTTTCTTTCTTCTCTTTTTATTTCATTTGCTACTGCTACTTCTTCTTTGCTGTTGAATTTCTTCCTTCTCCTGTTTCATGCACAATGCGTGCATGCTATACACTTGCCCAATCACTCCGCTTGCCATGGTTCCTCTCCGATAATCGTCGCGAATCCCTCTCTGACCCTCGAAGCCATTGCTGCCGCCCAGAAATGCTTCGACAGTTAGTATCAAAATGCGATCGTGTCTCTAAACCCAGATTTAACAACCATCCAGGAAACCGCCTCCCGCAACTTCCCCTTACTTCCGTTGACCCTTGAACTCCACCACCTTGAAGTTAATAACCTTCCACTCCTAACTGCCTGGGTGCGATCGGCTCTAGTCCTCTGACCATGGTGCAGCTCACGCTCTAACCCTAGGTACCGAAGCAACAAAATCTATTTCGATTAAAAACACCCAATTCCTCCATTGAAAAAATCTGATTGCATTTTTCTCATACCCTCCAATCTCCCACACCGCTTTACGCCATAACTCATGGCTTCTGATCATCTACTCCGCGTGATCTTGCCAAAAATCTATTTTTCAATCAACTCAACATTTCTCTTTAACCCCAATACTAGAAATTCCCAAAATACTTCCTAAATTCACGATTTTCTAATACGAACGCATCCGCATAACTGAAATCAAATATTTCAAGGACTAATTATTTTTTAGTTTTAAAACTATTTTTACTGTAATATATATATACTGTATATATAGAGACTTAGTCGAGGTGGATTTATTTTTATGATAATCTATACTAAAAGTTAAACAACTTCTGCATTGAAATCATATTCTAAATCAAACTCGAATTGTTCTAGATTTTTGAAGTTAGGAAAGAAATATCATTTTGTCAATTTTTGGCAGTATTATTTTAACTTTTGGTCTCAACTATATAGGATCCATATAAATCAATTATCAAACTACTCCTTCCACTTTTTGGGTTATCTTGCAAGTTTACTAAAAAATTCTTTGGCTATAAGGAATAAAATGTTAAAGAATTCATATCTAATAGATACTATTACTAATTAATCTGATACCATAATCCTAGTTATTCTTCTTATTGGATCCTTGTCTAAAGGTAAAATATGTACCGTATCGGGCCATCCTATTAGTAAGCCAATCTAGGCTGATTTCTCAGATTCTGATACTCTCAATAGATTTGGTCGAATATGTAGAAATCTTTCTCATTATTACCGTGGATCCTAAAAAAAAAAGGGTTTGTATCAAATAAAGTATATACTTCGACTTTCGTGCGCTAAAACTTTGGCTCGTAAACATAAAAGTACAGTACGCATTTTTTGTGTAGATTAGGTTTGGGGTTATTAGAAGAATTTTTATGGAAGAAGAGCAGATTCTTTCTTTGGTCTTCCCAAAACAAATTCCTTTTACTTTGCATTGATCACAGGTAGAACGTATTTGGTATTTGGATATTATCCATATTAATGATTTATTGAGTGTAAGTGTTTTATGTGCCTACAGGTTTTATTTTAATTTACAATTCTATTCTTTTACTTTAAATATGCGGACTGTTTGATTTAACACACACAGTAAGGCATTCAAACATATATTCATATGGCTTCACACTATCATGCATCTTCATGAAATATATACACATGTATATGATAGTATCTTAACAAATTTCCTTAAATGGGACAGTTCATTCACTTTTATACACTGTTTTTATGGTTTGATCAAGAAATTACATACCATTCAGCATGACTCATATGCATCTATATAGTTGTATAAATATACATAGATAACCAATAACTAGGGGAAGAGTTACTCACCTATATTTTACTATCTTGCATTTATAGGTTCCAGATTTTTGTCTTCCTCACAAGTTTTTATTTACTAGCTTATACAATTAGTTCTATGTATATTTTCTGGTCACAGATCTATAGAAATCATTCTTAGGTTGCACTCGTGAAGATCAAATGGTTAAACCTTACTACCCTCTGATGTATTAGTATATATAGCATCATCTAACACAAATAGATTCCAAAAATGGGTTTACTCACAATCCTTATTCACAGTTTCCATTTTAATTCCAGGTTTAAAATCAAATGAAGATCAAGTTGTTTAAATCACACATAAATTCAGGTGTACATGGATGTATATATATTAATTGGCAATAGATTCAAATGGAAAAAAAAGTTTACTAAAAAAAATTCTAAGGCTTCTGGTTACAGTTTTTATCTACTTCATGGTTTTATTAGTGTTTACCGGAACATGGATCTATGTCTAGATGTTTGCATCTTACATATAATATCAGTAAATTAAAAGAAATACAGGGTAAGTCTACTTACATATACACTGTTTTTATGCATTCTAGTTTTTCCCAGTTTTGGGCTGTTTCTTCTACAATGTTTGTTTTCTGGATTTAGTTCCTTTGGATGTTGCCATTTCTTAGCAGTTATTCTTTGGTTTCAGATTTTTGTGTGCAGATGAGAGGCTATATGTGTGTATTTATACAAGAACAAATATATAAAATATGATGTAGCTTATAGGTTCTACAGTGTAGAATTTTGGGCTGTCTCGACTGATTGGAAAAGCATTGTATGCTGTGCATGTTTTTCTTTGAAAAAGAGGAAATTCTAGTGTAATTAGCTGGTCCTATATGGATTGGAAAAAGTATGCTCAAGGGTAACATCATCTACCAGGCTACATGCTGAGACGACCCGATTTCCCGTTCTCACGGAAACAAGGTTATCTTTGGAATATAACACAGAAACATATAATAGCAGAACAGAATTAAATAAATACACCAGATAATGAACAACAAAATATACTGGATAAAGTAATCATCAGAGTTACACAGTATACAGGATCTTACTTAGTACAAATACAGTTCAGCTATACATAAATGTCTACAGCGGAAATAAACAAAATATGTACAATAGGAGCTGAACCGCATAAAAAGAAATAAATGATAGAATCCATCTTCAGCTCCAGCTATCCAGAAAAAGAACCAGCTAAACCTGAATACAAGGCTGCCCGTGTAGAAAAAGGGGCACCCGAGTTTGAGAGTGAAACAAACTACGAGTCAGTCATGGGACTGGTATGAGAAATCTACTCAACACATATATAATATGGCTAATCACAGGACCACGCCACTTTCGTGGAACGGGTTTACTCCATTGGATTGCCAGTGCTTTAAAACAAATCTTTCTTTTAAACATCGCTATGCTTTTTATAAAAATGAAGCCGTTATAAGACTCAGTTCCCATCACACAATGCAACGCAAACCGGAGGATAGAGTTTTACCTTATAATGGCCAAAATATGATTGATACGAATTAAACAAAGGCATTTGATGTTATTGCTAGTGTTTATATGTTTTGAAAACAATTTCAAGTCATAACTATCAATCATAGACGACATGAGCGTCCCATGCCACTATGTCGCCAAATGTATATATACAATCGAAACCGCATCGTCTCGTATTTGGAAATTGGATTTCCGTCATGAACCAAGGCAAAAGATAGTCCTTACCGAATTCGAGACAATCTAGCCTACCATGTCTCAGGATCAGAGCTCGAGTGACCCTAGGAGCGACAGGGCCGGTCCACCGATGTGGATTAAAATGCCTGAGCAATACGTTTCCCCGCCCTTTGGGGCGCAAACGAGCCAACGAATGACTCCATCGGACCCGGATCGTCCGATCAAACCGAGGCGCCTCGCAACAGCAACAACCACATAGGTGAAAAGTATATAAGTGTCAGGGCTGGTAGGTCACTGACACCACCCTAGCTAGAAAGAAACGCATGCCCTCCCTAAGGTCCTTCCTCCCGTTTTCGGTTCCTACCGGGGTGTGAGGCTCGCGAATTCACGTTATACACAAAGCTACGCCACACAGGCGGTGCTTTGATCATCACCACAAGACTTTGCTTTTCAACAGAAGTCCTGATCATTGCATCTTAGCATGCCACACAGGCCATTCATGCCATGCGACTGATGTCCATCGATATACAACCTCTGAGCTCGTGTGTCTCAAAGAAGGGCGTTAAGCAAAAGAATAAATTCTCCGCCGCCAAACAGATGTATATTTAACAGAAATCAATCAACACAGAATAAACTCCAATGTCAGACACACAGTCCATTTACAAGTCCGTTCTGGGTCTGAACGAAACCGGAGGCACTAAATACCTCGCAAACCCTTCGATCACCACGTACGTCTGAACGATCACCACTCATTATCCATATTTCGGGATGCCTCCCAATCAGGACCTCGGTTACCATCCAAACGAGGTGAAGATCTCCGGTCTTCGACCGTCGTCTTCATCTTCGACTTTCAATCGTCGGTCAATTATTCGAAATGAGAATTAACTCGGCCTTTTCAAATAATTTACGTATATTTAGAATTTCAAATCGATTCATTTCAATGGTTAAATTATTCAACAACACCAATATTGTTCTTTAATGTAATTTTCACACCAAACACATTCAACCATCAAATATCACATAAATCAAGCAAATTCAATTTATTTCCATTCCATATCGCTTATGATATTTTATAACTATTTATCGCTATTTTTATTTATTTTAAAATAGCCATTTTATTCAAAACGACGCTTCGGGCCATAAGGCGGCCGTGGCGCTGTTTTTCTTCAGATTTGATTTACACATATCTGAAAATCTAACCGTTGGATCTTCGAAAAATTTACATCATTAGAAAGGTCTTTTCAAAACGAATCCAACGGTTCCAGTTTCGGGAAAATCCGACGGTCGGATCTCCCGGTACAATCGTTTGAATTTTCGATTTCAAAATACGAACTGCAGCGTCGTTATTCGATTAAATATAATTATATTTATATATATATATAAATATAATCGTTTCTGGCGCTGTTTTTCTTCGAATTTGAATTAAACATTCCATACAATCCAACCGTTGGATTTTTACAAGGTTGGTGCCGTTGGAAAGATTATTCCAAGGCGAACCCGACGGTTGAGGTTTCGGGAAAATCCAATGGTCGGATTTCCCGTACTAGTCGTTTGAAATCATGGTTTCAAAATACGAACTGCACGGCTTCGTTTCGTTTTAAAATTATTTATATTTATATATTTATATAAATATAGTTCATTCAATGATTTCTATATCGTTTTCACTTCAAAAAATTTTTCTAACTCCTTAAATTTTGGAAAAATTTCGCCATAACCTCCCCTGCACCGGGAGCATCGGGAAATCGCAAATAGCGTCCCGGTCCTTCTAATCTCAAAAAGAAAAAGAAAAAGCCAACAGGCTCAAAATCATCACCCAAACAAATCAGTAAATGTGTACCTATTTGTCGGGCACAAAAATTTTATTCCTCTTCTCTAGCCCCTTTGCTATAACCTGTTCAATGAATATGCATGTACATATATATACAGTTCTTATCATTTATCATTTTCTATTCAACTTCATATTTGATTTCTATTTGGTTTAAAAACACCATTCATTCTAATGTCACATAAATAGGCGCAAATCATTTCATTAGCTAATTAATGAATATTTCAACTGATATATGTTTATTTTGAACAAGTGGCTATTTTTAACATTTCACATTTCAACTATTTATGCATACAATAAAAATGTGATTTTTATTGTAAAACAATTCATTTCAAAACACTATTCTTCTATATAGTTCATATAGTCGATAAAAAGGGATTTTTATTATCAAACAATTTATTTCAAAATATGAATACCATTCAACACATGAATTTCTAAACAACGAATGAATATCAATTCAACACATGAATGTTTCCTATAGTTTTTATATATAGATAAAAATGTGATTTTTATTATCGAACAATTTATTTCAAAATATGAATACCATTCAACACATGAATTTCTAAACAACGAATGAATATCAATTCAACACATGAATGTTTTCTATAGTTTCTATACATAGATAAAAATGTGATTTTTATTATCGAACAATTTATTTCAAAATATGAATACCATTCAACACATGAATTTCTAAACAACGAATGAATATCAATTCAACACATGAATGTTTTCTATAGTTTTTATATATAGATAAAAATGTGATTTTTATTATCGAACAATTTATTTCAAAATATGAATACCATTCAACACATGAATTTCTAAACAACGAATGAATATCAATTCAACACATGAATGTTTTCTATAGTTTTTATATATAGATAAAAATGTGATTTTTATTATCGAACAATTTATTTCAAAATATGAATACCATTCAACACATGAATTTCTAAACAACGAATGAATATCAATTCAACACATGAATGTTTTCTATAGTTTTTATATATAGATAAAAATGTGATTTTTATTATCGAACAATTTATTTCAAAATATGAATACCATTCAACACATGAATTTCTAAACAACGAATGAATATCAATTCAACACATGAATGTTTTCTATATAATGAATAAATATAGTTTAAGCATATGAAAATAATTCAAACACACGAATATTATTCAAAATTTCGGCAGCATAACGGCAGGGTAGTTACACCGGCACCGTCCCTAGTACGGCTCCTCGCTCTACCTTAAAACCTCGCGGTTTTTGACAATGGGAATCATGCATCTAGTTCGCACGCAGGCGGCATGTATATATTTATTTCATTTCCACAAACTAATCCTATGTGGTTTCAACCAAATATTTCTCAACCACAAATGGGTATTTTTCAACCACAATCAACCAATATCAATCACAAACAATCCCATACAATCAATCGCTATCAATCAATTTTCACAACAATTTCAACCAATAAATATCGTCCATGGTTTGTGGACGAGGGGCGTATATATATATATATATATATATATATATATATATATATAGCTATTCACTTTTATCTCAACACATATATAAATATTTTTAAATCAGAAATCTCACCAATAGCTATCCAACTGCACGACACTTCCTTTATAGAAATCTTCGCCTTTTGTCGTTTTCTCCCGTATTCTCTACATATGTAAAAATCGAATTTTTATGATGCTATTCAATATATAAAAATATGATTTTTACTTTCGACTTTCAATTTATAAAAAATATGATTTTTACTTTTTAAAGAAATCAGTTTTCAATACTTTTAAAAATCAAAATCAGTTTTTACTCTTTTTATAAAATCAGTTTTTAACTTTTAATAAAATTAGTTTTTAACTTTTAATAAAATCAGTTTTTAACTTTTAATAAAATCAGTTTTTAACTTTTAATAAAATCAGTTTTTAACTTTTAATAAAATCAGTTTTATTCTTTTTAAAATAAACAGTTTTATTCTTTTTAAAATAAACAGTTTTATTCTTTTTAAAATCTGTTTTCAATCATTTTGAAACATCGGTTTTTATTTCTTTCTAAAAATCTGTTTTCAATCATTTTAAAACATCAGTTTTTAAATTTATTAAAAACGAAATCTTCAGATGAAAATAAAATAAAATCAAATAAAATAAAAAAAACAATTTACCTGTGAAGAAGGGGGGGGGGGGGTTTCACCGATCGTCGGAGGTGGGGGCACTGGATCTCGGTGGTGGTGGCGAGGCTTCGGGGGGGGGGGGGCTGCTTGATTTGCGTCGCGAGGGATGAGGGCGGGGTCTGAAGGGAGGAGCGGCTTCGAGGTAAGGCGGCGATGCCTGGAGGGAGGAGCGGTCGGTCGGTCTTCGACGAGGGTTTTTTTTTTTTCTCGTTGAAACTGAAATGAACGGGGGGGGGCAGTACGAAGGATATGGGGAGGGAAAGTATATTATTTTATTCTTTTTTTTTTATTTAATTATTTCTATTTTTGCAAAAAGGTTGACTTTTACCCATGACCTCGAAACGAGGCCCACCGCCTGTCGCCCATAGCGTTTTACCCCCATTCCGAACACAATGGGATATGTATCGCAAGCTGATTTGCTTGTTACAATCAGTTTCCTTTGAATTTACATTTAAATCACTATATTGAATTTTAAACGCACATTTCAAATTACCGGGGTCACATACTAACTAGAAAAATTCCAGAAAAATATTTTCTAGCTTCGTATTGACGATACGGTCCTAACAAAACTAGTTTCGTCGAATTCTGAGACCGTTTGAAAAATGGCCAATTTCCATTCGATTAAAATCAACAGAAACTGGTCAAACGCGTTTTCTTTTGCCACGCTCACATATTGATTCGAAAAATTATGAAATTTGAAACCTAACAATAACTTGACCCTGCGGATCCAACAAAAGTGGTTTCGTCGAAATCCGAGGTCATTTGCAAAATGTCCATTTTTAAGGGCCTGAATTCCATAGCGACTATTCAGAATTTTCAACTGGACATATCTTTTGATTCCCGCTATCAAATTTCGATTGGTCGGATTCGTTAGAAAGATATCATCTATTAGATCCTAATGTTTTTGGTTTCACTAAAATCCGGATTGTTTTGCACTCGGTATATTCAATCGAAGTTTGAAATCGAATTATCGAACTACCGCGCCATTTTCAATTCTATATATAATTATAATTAATTATATTCGTTTTCAATCGTCGATTCGAACTCAGTTTTCATCGCCTTTATTTAAAATATTTATTTTAAATATTTAAAATCCATTATTTTAGCCAATTTAAAATTTTTAAATTGGTTCAGATTTTCTGGGTCGTTACAATCTCCCCCACTTAAAACTTTTCGTCCCCGAAAAGGAATAAAGTCGAAAGTGGTTTGATAAATCTACAATCACACAACACAACAACCAATCCAATTGCTTTAACCTTTAAAAATATTCTTATCAACTCCTATATTCTTTTATAAATCATTCAGAGTATAGAATAGATAGTGCACATCCATGGGAAGAAAATAGCAACAGAATAAAGAATTAAATGGTAATGCAAAGTAGGGTAAATGTACCTTGCACCGGAGTCATTCAGAGATATCTACTCGGCATCTAGGATAAGCTTTCTGAATGCTCTCCTCAGTTTCCCAAGTACAATCTCGCGGATCTCCACTCCATTGCACTTTGACTAAGTGAACCTTCTTGTTTCTCAGCTCTTTGGTTTCTTTGCCGATAATCTTTAGCGGCTCACGCCTCACGGCTAATTCTGGAGTAATTTCAATGTCATGTTGAGCTGCTTCTTCCACGATCAAGTCTGGATCATGAACGTGTTTTCGAAGTTGAGATATATGAAATACATCATGCACTCCAGGCAACCAGTCAGGCAGTTTGACCCTATAAGCGAGAGTCCCAATCCGTTCCAGAATAGGAAACGGACCAATGAATTTGGGTGCCAACTTTCCTGTTTTACCGAACCGGATAACTCCTCTCATCGGCGATACTTTCAAATATACATAGTCGCCAACTTCAAAGGATATATCTCTTCTTCTTTTGTCAGCATAGCTCTTTTGTCGGCTTTGAGCGGCGAGTAATCTCTTCTTAATAAAATCGACTTTGTCGGCCGCTTCTCGAATCATATCGGGACCCAACACAAGTCTATTTCCAGGCTCGACCCAACAAGCAGGAGATCGGCACGGTCTGCCGTACAATGCTTCGAATGGCGACATTGTCAGACTCGCCTGGTAGCTGTTGTTATAAGAGAATTCAGCCAAATGCAGATGGTCTTCCCATGATCCACCGAAATCTAGAATACAAGCCCGCAATAGATCTTCTAAAATGCGATTCACCCTCTCAGTCTGACCGTCTGTCTGAGGGTGATAAGCGGTGCTCATGTTTAACTTCGTTCCCAGCTTGACTTGAAATGCTTCCCAGAATTTGCTAGTGAATATTGTATCTCTATCACTGACTATACTGAGCGGCACTCCATGTAGTCTAACTATTTCCCTGAAGTATATCTGCGCCAGACTCTGAGCGGTTCTATTTGATCTGACAGGTATGAAATGGGCGGTCTTCGTGAAGCGATCTACGATCACCCAAATACTGTCATTTCCTTTTCTGGTTCTGGGCAAACCATCAATGAAATCCATAGAAATATGTTCCCACTTCCAACCAGGAACTTCTAGCGGTTGTAATAATCCAGCCAATTTCTGTTGGTCACTTTTGACTAGTTGACAAGTAGGGCATCGACTAACATATATTGAGATGTCTCTTTTTAACGACTTCCACCAGAATGTGCGTTTGATATCGTTATACATTTTATTCACACCTGGATGGATACTGAGCTTAGATTTGTGACATTCATCAAGCACCTCTCTTCTTAATTCAGGAATATCTGGAACGCAAATCCGCCCTTCTAACCTCAGAATCCCTTCGCTGTCTAACTGGAAATCCGAAGCATTGCCTTCACGAATTCGCTGACTTATTCCTTTGATAAATTGGTCATCTTCTTGGAGAGCCGATATCTTATCAATCAACGAAGTCGCAATGATGAAACTGGCGATCATTTCATTCTTTCGGCTTAACGCGTCGGCCACGACATTGGCTTTCCCTGGAGTATATATAATTTCAAAGTCATATGCTGCAAGAAACTCCAGCCAACGCTGCTGCCTCAAATTTAAGTCCTTCTGAGTGAACAGATACTTTAACGACTGGTGATCTGTAAACAGTTCAAATCTCTCGCCCAGAAGATAGTGTCTCCAGATTTTCAAAGAGAATATGATAGCCAATAACTCAAGATCATGAGTTACATAGTTTTTCTCGTGCGGCTTCAGTTGACGGCTAGCATAAGCAATTACTTGGCCTCTTTGCATTAACACTGCGCCAAGGCCTTCTCTAGAAGCATCAGTCCAGACTTTTAAATCTTGGTTGCCATCGATGATGGTTAACACCGGAGCTGTTGTTAATCTCAACTTTAGCTCTTCGAAAGCCTCCTCACTTTCCGAAGTCCATTTGAATTTAGAATGCTTCTTTGTAAGCTTTGTTAAGTGACCAGATATCTTCGAAAAGTCTTTAACGAACTTCCGGTAATAGCTAGCCAATCCGAGAAAACTGCGGACTTCAGTGGGAGTACTGGGCTGCTTCCAATTCTGAATGGCTGTGATTTTGCTTGGATCCACAGCGATTCCATCTTTCGATACGACATGGCCCAGAAATTTCACTTCATCTTGCTAGAAGATACATTTGGAAAATTTGGCTTTTAATACATTCCGTCTGAGAATCTCCAAAACCTGTTCCAGATGCTTTTCATGTTCGGCCTTTGATTTAGAGAAGATTAGAATATCATCAATTAACCAAAATAAATTTATTCAAAACCCCTCTGAATACTCTGTTCATCAGATCGACGAAGTAAGCTGGAGCGTTACATAAGCCGAACGGCATTACTAACCACTCGTAGAATAAGTCGGGGCCTCTGAACGCTGTCATTGGAACACACTCTTCGGCAATTCGAAGTTGATGGAATCCTGTAGCTAGGTCCATTCGTGAGAATACTTGTGCTCCATTTAATCGATCCAACAAATCATCAATCCGCGGCAATGGATATTTGTTCTTTATAGTCTGCTTGTTTAAATCACGATAATCCACACATAACCGTAGAGTACCGTCAGATTTTGGGACAAATACCACTGCTGCACCCCAATCAGAGAAACTAGGCCTGATCAGACCTTTCCATACCAGCTGTCGTGTTTGATTGTCTAATTCCTCCTTCTCTTTCAAGGACATTCTTCGAATAGCGTGAACTACCGGCCTTGCATTGGGAACTAAAGCAATCTTGAAATCTATTTCTCTCTGCGGAGGTAAGCGAACAACTTCCTCGAACACATCCGCATAGTTCTTGACGACAGGGATATTTTTGATGAGGTCGGGAATATTCTCTGTGACTTCAGGGATATTTTCTATTTGGGCTGGAGAAACATCGAGAGCTGACCAGAAATCTTTTCTATTAGAAGTTGGGCCTTCACATGGTATGGTTATATAATTCCCCAATTGTGCTTTTGCCCTTACAACTCTCTCGGCGCATTTAACTTCCGCTTCATATTTGGTTAGCCAATCCAACCCCAAAATAAGATCGAATTCATTAAAATTCATGACGATAGAGATTATAGGGAATTTGTAGCAAGAAAAAGAGACAGGTACTGCACAAATCCAACTAAGATCAATGGAACCCCCAACTAGATTTTGGACTGTCATTGGTTCTTTGAGCTTTTTCAATCTCAAATCCAACTTCTTGACTGCACTCTTTGCAATAAAGCTTCGTGACGCGCCTGTGTCAAACAGTACTTTAACTGGAATGTTTTTGACATTGAGCGTGCCTTCCAACACATCAGACCTTTCCTGAGCAGACGAAGATGTAGGCACTTCTGCCACTTCATTTACATGTACTGCTTCAGGTTTTCGGAATAGCGGACAGGCCTTTGAAAGATGACCGGATTGATGACATTGACTGCACTTCCTATACTCTAGGAAATTCATCCCGGATTTAGACCCGCCATCCTTTTGTCTGTTCGAAGATCTGCAGTTTCTCATCGAATGCCCTTGTTGATCACACTTAAGGCATACGGTTGGCTTTACCTTTTTCTGATTGATCTTTGGCCTCTTCATGACTTCAGCCTTCGTGCTGACCTCAGGTTGCATATTTGCCTCTGGGCTATCAGCTTCAAATTTTCTTTTGCTGCTAGAGCTGATTTCTTCTTCGTCTCGCAACATTCCTTTCCTGTCGAGATCTTCGTACTGATAAGCCATGTATATCATTTCTGAGAAAGGAAGCTTCACATGCCCTAATACTTTATTCTGGTATTTCCTTTGAAGGCCATGAATAAATCTCAGATTTTTCCTCTTTGGGTCTTGAATTAGATGAGGAGCAAAGTGAGCAAGTTCGTTGAATTTCTTATGATATTCTGGGATGGTCATATCACCTTGTATTAGATAAGAAAATTCTTCACATAATCTCTCGGTTGCTTCGGGAGGAGTAAATCTTTCTAAGAAAATCACTTTGAATCTGTCCCAGGTGATATCACCTTCTGGATTATTCTGTATAACCGAATCCCACCAGAACAAAGCTTCATCTTTGAGAGCCCAGGAGGCCAGCAATCTTTTCTGGTCATCCCTCAGCTTTAATGCTTCGAAGATTTTCTCAGCCGAACGAATCCAAGCTTGTGTCTTCATAATAGATTCTTCATCAGAGAACGGTATTCCACCCATATTTCGATATTTGATTAATAGGGCCTCAATATCCGGTTCTGCATTCCTTCTGCTTCTGACACTCATTTTTCTAGTACTTCTGCATTTGGCAGATCAAGTGTCAGGTCACAGAAAAGGTATTTTAAAATATAGAAACACATACTTCAAATGTAAATGTGTCTATCGGGGTGTAATTTCATTCTGCTTTACTCATACTAGGATATTACTGATCCTATCTGTATAGAGTTACCCGTCCTAGAACACTACTGGTTCTATTTCTGACGAGTTCGTTCAAATGTTATATTCCAGAACTAAGCTTAACCAAAGCTCTGATACCACATTGAGACGACCCGATTTCCCGTTCTCACGGAAACAAGGTTATCTTTGGAATATAACACAGAAACATATAATAGCAGAACAAAGTTAAATAAATACACCAGATAATGAACAACAAAATATACTGGATAAAGTAATCATCAGAGTTACACAGTATACAGGATCTTACTTAGTACAAATACAGTTCAGCTATACATAAATGTCTACAGCGGAAATAAACAAAATATGTACAATAGGAGCTGAACCGCATAAAAAGAAAGAAATGATAGAATCCATCTTCAGCTCCAGCTATCCAGAAAAAGAACCAGCTAAACCTGAATACAAGGCTGCCCGTGTAGAAAAAGGGGCACCCGAGTTTGAGAGTGAAACAAACTACGAGTCAGTCATGGGACTGGTATGAGAAATCTACTCAACACATATATAATATGGCTAATCACAGGACCACGCCACTTTCATGGAACGGGTTTACTCCATTGGATTGCCAGTGCTTTAAAACAAATCTTTCTTTTAAACATCGCTATGCTTTTTATAAAAATGAAGCCGTTATAAGACTTAGTTCCCATCACACAATGCAACGCAAACCGGAGGATAGAGTTTTACCTTATAATGGCCAAAATATGATTGATACGAATAAAACAAAGGCATTTGATATTATTGCTAGTGTTTATATGTTTTGAAAACAATTTCAAGTCATAACTATCAATCATAGACGACATGAGCGTCCCATGCCACTATGTCGCCAAATGTATATATACAATCGAAACCGCATCGTCTCGTATTTGGAAATTGGATTTCCGTCATGAACCAAGGCAAAAGATAGTCCTTACCGAATTCGAGACAATCTAGCCTACCATGTCTCAGGATCAGAGCTCGAGTGACCCTAGGAGCGACAGGGCCGGTCCACCGATGTGGATTAAAATGCCTGAGCAATACGTTTCCCCGCCCTTTGGGGCGCAAACGAGCCAACGAATGACTCCATCGGACCCGGATCGTCCGATCAAACCGAGGCGCCTCGCAACAGCAACAACCACATAGGTGAAAAGTATATAAGTGTCAGGGCTGGTAGGTCACTGACACCACCCTAGCTAGAAAGAAACGCATGCCCTCCCTGAGGTCCTTCCTCCCGTTTTCGGTTCCTACCGGGGTGTGAGGCTCGCGAATTCACGTTATACACAAAGCTACGCCACACAGGCGGTGCTTTGATCATCACCACAAGACTTTGCTTTTCAACAGAAGTCCTGATCATTGCATCTTAGCATGCCACACAGGCCATTCATGCCATGCGACTGATGTCCATCGATATACAACCTCTGAGCTCGTGCGTCTCAGAGAAGGGCGTTAAGCAAAAGAATAAATTCTCCGCCGCCAAACAGATGTATATTTAACAGAAATCAATCAACACAGAATAAACTCCAATGTCAGACACACAGTCCATTTACAAGTCCGTTCTGGGTCTGAACGAAACCGGAGGCACTAAATACCTCGCAAACCCTTCGATCACCACGTACGTCTGAACGATCACCACTCATTATCCATATTTCGGGATGCCTCCCAATCAGGACCTCGGTTACCATCCAAACGAGGTGAAGATCTCCGGTCTTCGACCGTCGTCTTCATCTTCGACTTTCAATCGTCGGTCAATTATTCGAAATGAGAATTAACTCGGCCTTTTCAAATAATTTACGTATATTTAGAATTTCAAATCGATTCATTTCAATGGTTAAATTATTCGACAACACCAATATTGTTCTTTAATGTAATTTTCACACCAAACACATTCAACCATCAAATATCACATAAATCAAGCAAATTCAATTTATTTCCATTCCATATCGCTTATGATATTTTATAACTATTTATCGCTATTTTTATTTATTTTAAAATAGCCATTTTATTCAAAACGACGCTTCGGGCCATAAGGCGGCCGTGGCGCTGTTTTTCTTCAGATTTGATTTACACATATCTGAAAATCTAACCGTTGGATCTTCGAAAAATTTACATCATTAGAAAGGTCTTTTCAAAACGAATCCAACGGTTCCAGTTTCGGGAAAATCCGACGGTCGGATCTCCCGGTACAATCGTTTGAATTTTCGATTTCAAAATACGAACTGCAGCGTCGTTATTCGATTAAATATAATTATATTTATATATATATATATAAATATAATCGTTTCTGGCGCTGTTTTTCTTCGAATTTGAATTAAACAATCCAGACAATCCAACCGTTGGATTTTTACAAGGTTGGTGCCGTTGGAAAGATTATTCCAAGGCGAACCCGACGGTTGAGGTTTCGGGAAAATCCAATGGTCGGATTTCCCGTACTAGTCGTTTGAAATCATGGTTTCAAAATACGAACTGCACGGCTTCGTTTCGTTTTAAGTTTATTTATATTTATAAATTTATATAAATATAGTTCATTCAATGATTTCTATATCGTTTTCACTTCAAAAAATTTTTCTAACTCCTTAAATTTTGGAAAAATTTCGCCATAACCTCCCCTGCACCGGGAGCATCGGGAAATCGCAAATAGCGTCCCGGTCCTTCTAATCTCAAAAAGAAAAAGAAAAAGCCAACAGGCTCAAAATCATCACCCAAACAAATCAGTAAATGTGTACCTATTTGTCGGGCACAAAAATTTTATTCCTCTTCTCTAGCCCCTTTGCTATAACCTGTTCAATGAATATGCATGTACATATATATACAGTTCTTATCATTTATCATTTTCTATTCAACTTCATATTTGATTTCTATTTGGTTTAAAAACACCATTCATTCTAATGTCACATAAATAGGCGCAAATCATTTCATTAGCTAATTAATGAATATTTCAACTGATATATGTTTATTTTGAACAAGTGGCTATTTTTAACATTTCACATTTCAACTATTTATGCATACAATAAAAATGTGATTTTTATTGTAAAACAATTCATTTCAAAACACTATTCTTCTATATAGTTCATATAGTCGATAAAAAGGGATTTTTATTATCAAACAATTTATTTCAAAATATGAATACCATTCAACACATGAATTTCTAAACAACGAATGAATATCAATTCAACACATGAATGTTTCCTATAGTTTTTATATATAGATAAAAATGTGATTTTTATTATCGAACAATTTATTTCAAAATATGAATACCATTCAACACATGAATTCCTAAACAACGAATGAATATCAATTCAACACATGAATGTTTTCTATAGTTTCTATACATAGATAAAAATGTGATTTTTATTATTGAATAATTTATTTCAAAATATGAATACCATTCAACACATGAATTTCTAAACAACGAATGAATATCAATTCAACACATGAATGTTTTCTATAGTTTTTATATATAGATAAAAATGTGATTTTTATTATCGAACAATTTATTTCAAAATATGAATACCATTCAAGACATGAATTTCTAAACAACGAATGAATATCAATTCAACACATGAATGTTTTCTATAGTTTTTATATATAGATAAAAATGTGATTTTTATTATCGAACAATTTATTTCAAAATATGAATACCATTCAACACATGAATTTCTAAACAACGAATGAATATCAATTCAACACATGAATGTTTTCTATAGTTTTTATATATAGATAAAAATGTGATTTTTATTATCGAACAATTTATTTCAAAATATGAATACCATTCAACACATGAATTTCTAAACAACGAATGAATATCAATTCAACACATGAATGTTTTCTATATAATGAATAAATATAGTTTAAGCATATGAAAATAATTCAAACACACGAATATTATTCAAAATTTCGGCAGCATAACGGCAGGGTAGTTACACCGGCACCGTCCCTAGTACGGCTCCTCGCTCTACCTTAAAACCTCGCGGTTTTTGACAATGGGAATCATGCATCTAGTTCGCACGCAGGCGGCATGTATATATTTATTTCATTTCCACAAACTAATCCTATGTGGTTTCAACCAAATATTTCTCAACCACAAATGGGTATTTTTCAACCACAATCAACCAATATCAATCACAAACAATCCCAAACAATCAATCGCTATCAATCAATTTTCACAACAATTTCAACCAATAAATATCGTCCATGGTTTGTGGACGAGGGGCGTATATATATATATATATATATATATATATATATTTATATATAGCTATTCACTTTTATCTCAACACATATATAAATATTTTTAAATCAGAAATCTCACCAATAGCTATCCAACTGCACGACACTTCCTTTATAGAAATCTTCGCCTTTTGTCGCTTTCTCCCGTATTCTCTACATATGTAAAAATCGAATTTTTATGATGCTATTCAATATATAAAAATATGATTTTTACTTTCGACTTTCAATTTATAAAAAATATGATTTTTACTTTTTAAAGAAATCAGTTTTCAATACTTTTTAAAAATCAAAATCAGTTTTTACTCTTTTTATAAAATCAGTTTTTAACTTTTAATAAAATCAGTTTTTAACTTTTAATAAAATCAGTTTTTAACTTTTAATAAAATCAGTTTTTAACTTTTAATAAAATCAGTTTTATTCTTTTTAAAATAAACAGTTTTATTCTTTTTAAAATAAACAGTTTTATTCTTTTTAAAATCTGTTTTCAATCATTTTAAAACATCAGTTTTTATTTCTTTCTAAAAATCTGTTTTCAATCATTTTAAAACATCAGTTTTTAAATTTATTAAAAACGAAATCTTCAGATGAAAATAAAATAAAATCAAATAAAATAAAAAAAACAATTTACCTGCGAAGAAGGGGGGTTTCACCGATCGTCGGAGGTGGGGGCACTGGATCTCAGTGGTGGTGGCGAGGCTTCGGGGGGGGGGCTGCTTGATTTGCGTCGCGAGGGATGAGGGCGGGGTCTGAAGGGAGGAGCGGCTTCGAGGTAAGGCGGCGATGCCTGGAGGGAGGAGCGGTCGGTCGGTCTTCGACGAGGGTTTTCTTCTTCTTTTTTTTTTTTTCTCGTTGAAACTGAAATGAACGGGGGGGGGGCAGTACGAAGGATATGGGGAGGGAAAGTATATTATTTTATTCTTTTTTTTTTATTTAATTATTTCTATTTTTGCAAAAAGGTTGACTTTTACCCATGACCTCGAAACGAGGCCCACCGCCTGTCGCCCATAGCGTTTTACCCCCATTCCGAACACAATGGGATATGTATCGCAAGCTGATTTGCTTGTTACAATCAGTTTCCTTTGAATTTACATTTAAATCACTATATTGAATTTTAAACGCACATTTCAAATTACCGGGGTCACATACTAACTAGAAAAATTCCAGAAAAATATTTTCTAGCTTTGTATTGACGATACGGTCCTAACAAAACTAGTTTCGTCGAATTCTGAGACCGTTTGAAAAATGGCCAATTTCCATTCTATTAAAATCAACAGAAACTGGTCAAACGCGTTTTCTTTTGCCACGCTCACATATTGATTCGAAAAATTATGAAATTTGAAACCTAACAATAACTTGACCCTGCGGATCCAACAAAAGTGGTTTCGTCGAAATCCGAGGTCATTTGCAAAATGTCCATTTTTAAGGGCCTGAATTCCATAGCGACTATTCAGAATTTTCAACTGGACATATCTTTTGATTCCCGCTATCAAATTTCGATTGGTCGGATTCGTTAGAAAGATATCATCTATTAGATCCTAATGTTTTTGGTTTCACTAAAATCCGGATTGTTTTGCACTCGGTATATTCAATCGAAGTTTGAAATCGAATTATCGAACTACCGCGCCATTTTCAATTCTATATATAATTATAATTAATTATATTCGTTTTCAATCGTCGATTCGAACTCAGTTTTCATCGCCTTTATTTAAAATATTTATTTTAAATATTTAAAATCCATTATTTTAGCCAATTTAAAAATTTTAAATTGGTTCAGATTTTCTGGGTCGTTACACATGCATACTATGCTTTGATGTACATGAGCACATATATGAATTGGATTTGAAAAACCATTCTTTTCTCCTAAGTAAGCTCAGACTATAGATTTCTATGCTGTCCTGGGCTATAAACTACTTGTTGATGATGTGGAGGTATGTATCAAAATATATATATGCAATATCTCTATGCCTGCACACATATTTGATGGAAAGGAAGTGTTGATGGTGTGTTTCAGTGCTTCTTCCAGGAATGGCCTGCTAGAGGTACATGCATATGTGTACAAATTATTGTCAAATTCTCATTCTTAGCTCTGAGTCACTTAGGCTATAATTTCCTATGTAGTAAAGGTTACTTAAATCTACGCATTGAAAAGGAAAATCTTGTTCCTTAGCCTGTCGTGTACATGGATTTATACAGCATATGTACAAGTGGTTTTGAGTATATTTTATACTTAGTATCTAAGCAAATGTAAGCAAAGTATATCATTGATTTCCAATAGCAAATCAATTCATAAAACCGATATTTCCATTACTTATAAAATTAAAACCCAATAGTATGTTTATATGAATTTAAAACAAATTTTAAATATAAACAAAATAATAAAACAACACCAATTTGTCTTATATTTTGTAAACATTGGTTAAAATAATTTAGACTATTAAAATATATATTTGCGATTTACCTAAATATCTAATATTCACAATTTATTAATTAAATCAATTATTAAAATAATCGATAATTAACTGTATTACAAAATTTGTCAAAAACTGGGACGTTACACCTGAGGCTACAATTATAGCACAATCGCTTTGAATGCCACATTGTAAGATCCATTGACCATTAATTGATTTGCATAAATATAATCTAGATATTATGCTAAGAGAATAAATTCTCCACCACCATATATATTTATACAAACCAACGTATGCGATCATTGGAAATACTTTGCCAGACATTCGTCCATATACGTTCGTTCTGGGATTGAACGAAACTGAAGGCACAATTTCTATTAATCCATCTTAGTCAATTTCTGCCTAGGATTAATAAAAAAAGCCCTTGCACTTCACTCCGTCTTCGATTATCTTCGTATAATCTGATTCGCAATGCTAATGCCAATACTGAGCGGTTCTCGGATAATAATCCAACCGGTCTCTCCGTATCGACAACGATATTGGCAAACACTTTGATAGTCGGTTATTTAACTATCGAAGAAAACAAACATCCATTCAAAGCATCACATAATCACTGTCCCCCTTAATTAATATTTCATTAATTAAATCACTTAACCATTTCCTTATCAATATTCGTTAACCAAATATTTTCAATAATCAACTTGGCCTCTTACGCTACTTGGAAAACATTTCCATATCTTACCTTCTTTTATTTCCTATACTTAGAAAATATTTTCTACTTATTGTTGGAGAACATTCCAGTTACTTATTTCTTTTCCGACTCATTTAATTCTGTATTCAGGAAGTATTTATTCTTATATTTCCAAAATTCCACTTATTTGGGTTAAAACGAATGTTGTGTAAAACATCGTTACAACAAACCAAAATACTGTATTCAACTAAATATTATTCAAATATTGGTCCTCGAGATTGAATCTTGTTATTTATTGGTTAGTAATGAAAACAATCGAGTTGGGTTAAAATTACCTCTTAGACCTTGACTAAAAACATCCTTAACTTCAGAACAGACAAGACCATTATTCTCGAACAATCAACACCAGAAAACCAATTATTCATTTTTAAAACGTATATACCTTTCTCTTTTATTTTTACCAGATTAAATTTATTGATTTCCTTTTTGTTTGTAATATTCTATTTTTAAGTTCGTTTCCTTATTGAATTATATATATATATATATGTATCGATACACTGATTCTAAATATCAAAATTTCTTAAAAATATTCTAACTTCTTAAATTTCCAGAAAATTTCACGATAACCTCCTTTGTACCGGTCAATAGCTCAAACCTCAAATTGCCTCTATAGGCCCTTTTCAATCAAAAAGAAAATCAAAAAGCCAAGTGGCTTGCCGATTCGGCGCATAAAACCTCATATGGAATTTAAACACGAACTTTTTTGTCGGGCACACGAAATATAACCTTCATACACTTCATCCCATATCTATCTAACCCATATACATTCATTCCCAATTTATTACAACTTAACCCAATTATTTTTAACTCAATTCGTTCATTTATACCTTAATTAGCCATTTTTCCCATTTCATTTTTTATTTGAATATATCACGTTCAGTTATATTTTTAATTGACTTATAAGCCAAACAGATTCCATTTTCAACTCAAGTTTCATATTCGATTTCAAATATGAATTTACTAACCTAATTCACTTATCCAAAGCCAATTTCGATTCAAAATCCCATTAACTAATTATCCTTCAAATTAGTTAACTCCATTCAATAATTAAAAATCTGATTGTTTCAAATATCAATCCACTTACTCCACTTGAGTTCATATTTATTTTACAACTCACATCTAGATTTTAAAATTAAAAATCCATATTTTATTAACTAAAAGTACTTCGATTTTAATTAATAAACCGTTATGGTTTTATAATGGTTATGGCGCTGCTTTTCTGGAAATTTGATTTTGATATAACTCAAAATATAGTAGACGAAATCCAGATTTTTCTCTTTCATTAGAAAACTATTATCTAATCGGTCCTGACGGTTCTTATTTCATAGAATTCTGACTTAAATTGAGTTCTATATACTCAATTGAAGTTCGAAACGCCAATTTACGAACTGTCGCGTTGCGACGAGTTTATTTTAATTATATTTAAATATTATAAACTTCGTTTGTAAATAAATTTCACTTCCACTCATAAATATTAAATATAAATTAAACCCGTTTACCAAATCTAATTAAATATTTCAATTATTCATATTCGTCGATTTTTTTGTAACTCGATTATAAATTTATTTATACTTCGATCTTCTATATTTAATTCCAATTCCTTTTATAAATAAATTATTTATAAAATTCGATATAATCGAATTTCAACTATAAACCCGTTGGATTTTTGACAATTCAGCTTATATTTCGAATTCCGAAATATAATCGATCATTCTATTTCAAAACACTTCCCAATTCACTTTTAAATTCATAATTGAATTTAAATATTTAAATTATCTAAGTGATAATTATCTCACTTAATTTATAAATGTCGTTTATAGATTTAACTTCCTTGTTTTATATATTAAAACAAGTTTTCCATTTCAAAATTCTATTTTAAACTCCATTCCTTTTATATTCCAAATTTCAGAATAAAAACTGTCGTTCCCTTTTCGAAATTATTCAACTTTCTATTTTTAAATTCAAACTTGAATTTAAAATTTAAAATTATCTTCTGATAATTAATTCGCTACAATTATAACATCATTTATAAATTTACTTGTTTTATATATTAAAACAAGTTCCATTTCAAAATCTATTAAAAACCAAAATCTTATTTTGGAATATTCTATTTATTTTAAGTTATCCATATATAACATAGAACATATTTTCATATTTAAATTTTACTTCTATTTAATAAAATCCTAATAATTTTTCTAGACATATTTTATTTAAATAAATTCGAACTAATCGAATTCAAATCCTAAATCCTTACGGATTTATTTTAATTTAATTTATATTTTGAACATTAGAATAAACTTCATCGTTTTTTCTTTAAAATGATTCCCCATTTCTATTTTTAAATTCACATTTGAATTTAAATACTCAAATTATCAAATGATAATTTTTCCACTTCAATTATAAACACTGTTTATAAATTAAGTTAAATTCCCTGATTATCCAATGAAAACCATTCCATTTTATTTATAAACACCGTTTATAAATATGATTCAATTTCCTATATTATTTAATTTATAAACATCGTTTATAAATTCAATAACTGTTTTATTTATTCACAATAAGCAAATATATTTATAGCCCATTCGAATTTCAAATTCTATTTTTGAAAAATAGATTTTCCATTTTAAATCTCGAAATATCCT
Source organism: Allium sativum (assembly GCA_030737875.1). Taxonomy (NCBI): domain Eukaryota; kingdom Viridiplantae; phylum Streptophyta; class Magnoliopsida; order Asparagales; family Amaryllidaceae; genus Allium; species Allium sativum. The sequence goes on from CM060919.1 coordinate 665,013,946, forward strand.
TTTGACGTTATTTTTATAAATCGACATTTTTGACCTAGTGATATTTAAACAATCAAACCACCCAATTATCAATTAAAACTTCATATATGATAATATATAATATATATATATATGAAAACAAACAAATAATAAATTTTGAGGAATCCAGTTAGATCCCTCCAACCTGTTTTCCTGCATCCACAGACGTTAGCCAACATAAATAATACCCATCCTGCTTCGAGGCAGGATATCACTGTATAGAAGGTCATCCACTATCATATTGTGGGACGTATAGGCTCATCTGCTAATGGTACTGTGGGCATCCGCTAATGGTACTGCGAGAACTATCCAATCACCAACATATATAATAACCACAAACACCAATCCTAAATAACTAATATATATTTAATAATAGCCACAGTAATATTTTAATGCAACCAAACAACCATCAATTATTTTTAACGACTGAAAATAATTCTAAATAATAAATTGAGTGAGATTTACTCACCGTGATCTTTATTTTCTGAACATCCGAATAGATGTCGAATCCTCAAAGCTACGAATCAACTCGAATCATCTCGAATAAATTTATTTCACACCTATGATAATTTATTTTTAATTAATGATTAAATATTTATTTATTTAAATTAACTAAAGTAAATAAATAAATAAATAAATCTATGAAAATTAAATTTTCTAAAAACATCACCTTACTGCCTTGCATTTATTCAGCTAATCCATGAAATCAACTAATTGTCTCTTAGTTCACTCTCACCCAAACCACTACAAAAACCTATAACCCATGGCTTCAGCACTGTCAAGCTACGGTGATCCTGATAAATCCCATTTTCACCATTCCATACCCACCAATTCAATAGACGAACCCCAGATCCCCCTCATTCATAATTTCTGTACTCAAACTTAACCGCCCAACGTTCATCAGAGAATTCGAACACTAACAAGTCCCTTCCAAAACCAACATCGCTCTCCAAGCATAGATTTTCCCAAAACTGCAGCGCGTCCCTTCCTATCGCTAACTCAACAGGGTCAAAACCCTTCTCCAAACTCACTGACAAACCCATCTCGCACCCAAATTTGCAATGTTGTCGAGCTCCCTGGAAATCCCACTGTTCAAATCGCGACTTCCTGTCCTAACTGTCAAGCCCACCATGACTTCACTCATCCTCAATTTCCCCTTGTTCGAGTATCGCTCCGGATCCAGCACTCCTGAAATCGCGAACTCCGATGTCGAATTACAAGAGGAAGGCAGCGCTTCCCACAGATCGTCCGATCTTGACTTGCGATTTCAAATCGTAGTTCCCAATCCCTTTTCTTTTTTATACATTAGTGACTTTGATTTTGAGGAAGAACTTCAAAAAGTAAAAGGAGAGAACGCGATTTCAGTTCGTTCGTAAGGGAAGTGAATAATGGAAGAAATAAAGGAGTTTTAGGAGACCTCGAATTTCAGACTTGAAGAAGTATGTTATTTTTCTCTTCTTGAATGAACTAGTTTCATTTATAAAGACAAAGAAATGGAAAAAAGGCAAGGGGTATGGCATGGTTTTATACGGGAAATAACTTCACCTCTAAGGTATTTTCCTCAGGTTTGCATACTCTACTGTTATAGGTGATAAAATTGTCAATATAGGGTAAGTACTTTGGTTTGCTTAGGAAGGAAGGGTATTGTATTTAATAATTATTTTTATTCTATTTTATTTTAAATTTTAATTAAAACCGGTATCCTTTAAATTTAAATTTAAATTATCACGTTGATTTCAAACAATAAATTCTTTGATAATAAATTAATGTTATTATTCTAATTCAAACAGAAGTTTGTATTGATCTTCTGAATTATTTTCAATTTAGTTTTAAATCTTGAATTCAATTAAATTCATTTTCATATTACGATGATTATATATATTCAAAATAAATCGTATTTCGATTATTTAATCGATATCTCAAATAAAAAAAACTAATTTATATTATCAACTCAATATTTAAGTCCATATTAAATATTTAAAATTAACCGACCAAAAATCCGGGTCGTTACATTCTTTCCCCCTTAAAAGAATTTCATCCCCGAAATTACTAAGGTAGGAAAAAAATGCTAAAAAACCATTAATTTTCCAAAACTCATTTAGTTAAACTCAACTCTTCATATTTCAACAAAGTTTAATTCCTACAAAACTTTTGTTTTTGTTCATATTCCACATCATATTGGCCTACATTCATTTAATCTTAATGATTCAATATCTTCACATCCTATTCATATTCCATTCAAATTTCATTCAAATTGATTTTAGTCAATTCATTTACTTCGATCCATTTAAATTGTTTAAATTAAATTTAAATTCCAGAATTCTAATTCTTGGGTTTTCATTTCAAATCCTTCTGAAATCACATAAATATATACATATATATTTATTTCCATTCCAAATTCAAAACATTAGAATTTTCAAACCAACTTATTTTCTTTCAAACAAATTTCCAACAAAACTTTTCTAAGGTAGCAATCCATCACTTAGAAACTCGAAAATGAACGCTGGTGATGCTGCAGTCATCATTAAATTATTTTCCAGCCAGTGAAGTGAGTCCAGTGCTTTATCACTTTAAAAATCCATTCAGAAATGTTTTTTTATTCAAAACCTTCCAAAATAAAGCTATGTTATTCTAATATACTTCAGAAAATATTTTCCAACTTCCTCAGATTACATTCTGAATTCTGATTTGAATTCAATTTTAATTCATTTCATTTGTATATTTTATTCATATAGAAATTTTATTTGATTATATATAACCATTTCAATTTTATAATCTCATTTGATTATAATTATAACAACCAACACATCCATGTAATATAATAATTTCAGAAAATTATTCCTTTTCAATCAAAATTGAATTTTTGAATAAATTTATTTCATTTACCCACTTAAAACAATATTGTGTCAAATTACTCTCTTTAAGTGTTTATAAATTCCTATCGACTTCGTGGCGCCCCATAATTCGATCGGAATTAATAAACCAATAACCAGACCATCCAACACAACATAAAATAGTTTTTATATGAATACAAATACGAGCTATCTCTAATGAGTACACCCACTAAAGCCTGGGTATTCACTCAACCTAAGATCTGATACAAACCGTAATGGTCTGCAAATCTGTAACAACCCGGAAAGTATAAGCCAATTTAAAATTTTTAAATTGGTCATTTCAAAGGAATTTGAACAATTGAAATAGGATATTTCAATAAAATAGTGAATTAGAAATAGTGAGTCAGTTTGAAAATTTGAATTCAAACTTTGACTGACTGTGCAGGGTGGAAAATATAACGGATTTTAGTGAAACCAAAAATATTTAAATCTGTTTATCAATACCTTTATAACGAATCTGAAAAATCGAAGTTTCATAACGGGAATCAAAAGTTATGGCCGAATGAATTTTCAGAAAGGTCGCTATATAGAATATATAGCCCTGGAAAATAGATATTTTGCAAACGACCTCGGAATTCGACGAAACCACTTTTTTTGGGTCCGGGATGTCAAACTATTGCTAGGTTTCAAATTTCATAATGTTTGAAGCTAGTATGTGAGCGTGGCAAAAGAAAATGTGTTTGGTCAATTTCTGTTAAATTGGATCGACCAGAAAATGGCCATTTTTCAAACGATCTCAGAATTCGACAAAACTAGTTTTGTTGGGACCGTAGCGTCAAAACATAGCTAGATTTATTTTTCTGGAATTTTTCGAATCAGTTTGTGGCCCTGGCAAATTGAAATGTACGTTTAAAGTTAAAAATTAAATGTTTTATACTTTAATTTGAAAAATAACTGACTGTAACAGTCAAATTGGCCAACGAAACATATCCCATTGTGTCCGGGATGGGGGTAATTAGCTAGGGACAACAGTCATTGGGTTTGAATTGGTGTCCGTGTGGAGAAACACTATTTAAAAATTTATTAAAACTATTGGCCAATCAGAATTTTCCTTTCATTATTTTTATAAATAAAAAAACCCGAAAACCCTTTTTCTCTCTCGACCTACGGCGGAAACCTGTTCGACTCTTCCCCTCCAAATCGCCGCCGCCACCTACCCCAGTCGACGCGACTCCCTCCCCTCATCCAATCCGACCCTACCCCGACCTCTATCGCCACCTCCATCGCCGGAATCGACGACCCAAAGTCGAGCACTTTCCGCCACCGCCCCGATCGCCAGAGACCACCGAACAACCTCAAACCACCCTGCGCCGACTCCCCTTTCCTCCCTCTTCCACGTCTTCACCTCTGATCATCATAACGTGCCTCGGTTCTCACGAAAACTGCAACCCTAGTTTTGAACCATCGATAAAGGTGAGTTCTTTTTGATGTTTGAACTTTGAAAAATCATATCTTTATGATGTGTTGACGAAATTCGATGAAACAGGAAACATCGGGACCGCAAGGAAGCTCTCTACCACATAGAAGAGACCGCGGATTTTTCTGAGTCATCTACGATTTTTAGCACTCCGAAAACCAATGTGAGAAATCTAAATTAAATGAATTTGAATGGGAAATGTCGTGTATAAATTATATAAGCGAAATATAAATTACACACGTGTTGTATACATCATGTACATGCGTGGTGTAAACTATATAAGCGAAGTATGAATTATACATGCATAGAATCATTGATATATGTGTTGAAATGCAAGTGAAATATAGAAATTATATATATATATATATATATATATATATATACTCCCCTCGTCCACAAACCATGGACGATATTTATTGTTGTGAATTGGTGTGAAATATTGGATGAAAAATGCGAATGGTTGAATAATTGTTTGTGGTTGATATTGATTGGTTGTGGTTGAAAAATACCCATTGGTGATTGAAATGAATTGGAAATAATTGTGGAAATAAAAATAAAACATGCCGCCTGCGTGCGAATTAGATGCATGAATCCCCATTGTCAAAAACCGCGAGGTTTTAAGGTAGAGCGAGGAGTCGTACTAGGGACGGTGTCGGTTTTAACTACCCTGCCGTTATGCTGCCGAAATTTTGAATAATATTCATGTGTTAGAATTATTTTCATATGTTGAAATTATCTTCATGCATTGAAATTAAAGTCATGTGTTGAAACCATATCCATGTGTGGAAATGCTCATGTGTTGAGAAGTGATGTGTGAAAATTAAATTCATGTGTGAATGAATGAAGTGTTTAAACAATAAAAATCACATTTTTATAATATATATGAAGTATGTAAAATATTCGCCTTATATATAAATAGTTTCAACAATAAAAATTTCATCTTTCTTATATGAACAACATATATAAAATATCCATGTGTGGAAATGCTCATGTGTTGAGAAGTGTGTGTATTGGAAAAATTCATGTGTTGAATAAAAAGATCGAACAATAAAAATTACATTTTTATTGAAATTAGGAAGTGTTAAAAAATTCATGTGTTGAATAAATATTTTAAATGATAAAAATATCATTTTTATCATATATGTGATATGCTAAAGATATGCGAGCGTTGAAATAAATATTTGTGAAAGGAATATTATTTTTAACATGCATAGGAACTAAATAAAATAGTCATGTGTTGAAATATATTTTAGTTCGCCAAAATTATAAATTTTGAAATGTGAAGTGTTAAAAATAGCCACTTGTTCAAATAAATATGCATGAGTTGAAATATTCATTAATTAGCTAATGATATGATTTTTGCCTATGCATGCAACATTAGAATGAATGGTGTTTTTAAACCAAAGTGAATCAAATATGAAGTTGAATGGAAAATGATAAGTGATAAGAATTGCATATATGTACATGCATATTTATTGAACATGTTATAGCAAAGAGGCTAGAGAAGAGGAATAAAATTTTGTGCCCGACAAATAGGTACACGTTTACTGTTTTGTTTGGGTGATGATTTTATGAGCCTATTGGCTAGCCGCTTGGCTTTTTCTTTTTGACATGAGACGCCTGTGTGGCTATTTGGGAATTTTCCCTGCCCCTCCCGTACAAAGGAGGTTATGGCGAAATTTTCCAAAATTTAAAGGCGTTAGTGAAATATTTGAAGTGAAAACGATATAGGAATTTTTAAATGAGCTATATTTTGTATAAATATATAAATATAGATAAAATTAAAACGAAACGTGGCCGTGCAGTTCGTGTTTTGAAACCGTCATTGCAAACGACTAGTGCGGGAAATCCGACCAATGGATTTTCCCGAAACCACAACCGTTGGGTTCGCCTTGGAAATATCTTTCCAACGGCACCAACTTTGTAAAGATCCGACGGTTGGATTGTCTGGAATGTTTAATTCAACTCTAAAGAAAAACAACGCCAGAAACGATTATATATATATATAAATAATTAAATTAAATCGAATAACGACGCTGCAGTTCGTAATTTGAAATCGTAACTTCAAACGACGAGTGTGGAAGATCCGACCGTCGGATTTTCCCGAAACTGAAACCGTTGGATTCGCTTTGAATTAATCTTTCTAATGATATAAAATTTGTGAAGATCCAACGCTTAGATTTTCAGATATGTGTAAAACAAATTTAGTTAAAAACAGCGCCAGTGCATCGGCACGACCTGAAACGTCGTTTAATTAAATGTGGCCGTTTTAAATAAATAAAAGTGGCGATATATCGTTATAAAATATTATAGACGATATAGAGTGGAAATAAACCAATTTTGTTGTGTTTGCTTGATATGTGATGGTTGAATGTATTTAACATGAAAACTATAACTAAAGAACTGAAATGTGAATGTTGAATAGTCTAACCATGGGATAAATTGATTTGAAAATCTAAATATACGTGGGTTATTTGGAAAGGTCGAGTTCATCTCATTTCAAATAATCGATTGACGTTTAGAAGTCGAAGACGGTTGAAGACCGACGATCTTCACATTGGATGGATGGGCGCTACTGATGCTCGTGATTGGAGTAGCTACCGTGAAGGAGCTGAAGTAGTAGTCGTCCAGACATACTGTTGATTGTACGGATATGTGAGGAATTGGTGCCTCCGGTTTCGTTCAAACCCAGAACGAACTTGTAAATGGACTGTGTCTGACATTGGATTTTATTCTGTGCTGATTGATCTCTATTAAATATATATCTGTTTGGCAGCGGAGAATTTATTCTCTTGCTTAACGCCCTTCTCTGAGACGTACGAGCTCAGAGGTTATGTATTGATAGAAATCAGTCGCATGGAGTGGATTGCCTGTGTGACACGCCTAAGTGGCATATGATCAAGGCTTCTATTGCAAAGCAAAGTCTTGTGGTTGATGATCAAAGCATGGTCTGTGTGACGTAGCTTTGTGTATAACGTGAATTCGCGAGCCTCACACCCCGGTTTGATTCAAAAACGGTAGAAGGACCCAAGGAGTGCACGACGTTTCTTTCTAGCTATGGTGGTGTTAGTGACCTCCCAGCCCGGACATTTATATCTACTTTTCACCTGTGTGGTTGTTGGAATACGAGGCGCCTCGATTATAGGTCTGTAAGGACCAGGAAACGTGCGTTCAGGAATTGCCAATCCTCAAAAGTAAGAGAGGACCGGCCTTGGAGGATCCAGGGATTGCTGTGTGCGGTCCCAAGACATTTGTTAGAGTGTCTCGAACGGAGAGGAGCTTGCCCCTTGCCTCGACTCATGAAGGAATCCAATTTCCAATACGAAATATGCGAATGTGATTGTATTACTAGTAGGGCGACATGATATATGGTACCCATGCCATCTAGGATTGATATTTATGATTGAATTCGCTTTTGAAACATATATGCACTAGTAATAATATCAAACACTTTTGTTTTATACGTATGAAGCATTTTTGGCCATTATAAGGTAAAACTCTATCCTCCGGCTTGCGTTGCATTGTGTGATGGGACCTGAGTCTTATAATGGCTTCATTTTATAAAAAGCATTGCGATGATTTAATCATTTACTTTATTTCATGCACTAGCACTCATTGGAGTAAACCCGTTCCGCGAAAGTGGCGTGGTCCTTTGATTTGCCTTATTATAGTTGTTAATAAGTTAAGTAGATTTCTCATACCAGTCCCATGACTGACTCGTAGTTTGTTTCACCTTGCAAGCTCGGGTGCCCTCATTTTCACATGGGCAGCCTAGTTACAGGTGTCTGGTGCACTTTTGGCTCATGGCGAGGCTTGACTACACCGTGCTGACTTTGACTCTTTCCGCCATTACAGTATATGTATTATGATTCCGCCATTGGCGATGTAGACTGATATTTATTTTGTGTACTCTTTATGTATGATTTCGCCTCTGGCGATGGTGACTGATTATGTATTATTATGCACTAAGTTGTATCCTGCACTGTGCTCTCTGATGTGGTGATATCTATATGATTCCGCTGTCATATGTGTGTAAATTATTCTATTTTATGTTTATGCTATTATCTGTGATCTGCTAATGACGATTAATGTGTTATATTCCAATGATTATCCTTAACACCGTGTCACGGGGTTTTGGGATCGTCACAGCTGGTATCAGAGCTTTGGTTAACCTTAGTTCTGGAGTCTAACACATTAAACACTTCGTCAAATAGAATCAGTAGTATTCTAAGGCGAGTAGCTCATTAGAGATAGGACTAGTAAAGTCCTAGAATGAGCCAAGCAGAATAGCAAAAACAATTTGATCAGTCCATCGTTATCTCTCCTTAAATTTTCTGCTTAACCATGCAATAAATTATCGTTTCTGTAAGCTGACTCTTTTCTTGCTTATACAGAATTTGAAAAATGGCTACCGGAGCAGCCGCCGCTAGAGGAGGTCGTGCTGGCCGTAGCAGAGGACGGGGAGAAGTCCCAGTTGAAGAAGGACCCTTGATACAACCCCCGGCCGCTCAATACTTCGAGCTGGACCACGTAGCTAAGAGATACAAAAACCTAGGAGGCAAGACCTTCTCGGGAACTGGCACAGTAATAGAGGCCCTTGCATGGCTCAAAACATGCGAGAAGGTACTAGAAGGCCTAAGGCTTGGGGATCAAGATAAAGCTATTATGGGTGCCTGGCTTATGCAGGAACAAGCTGAACTATGGTGGGAATCTCTCACCGCCGGGAATAGAGAAGCTGGAAGAACCAGGGACAGATTCAAAGAACTCTTCAAACAGAAATATGTCCCAGAACAAGCCCTAGAACGCATGCACGATGACTTCGCCAACCTCCAGCAGGTGGATCTTTCAGTGTAGGATTATCTGAATAAATTTACACAGTTGTCCCCCTATGCTCCGGAGCTTGTCGCCACTGCAAAGTCCAAGAATAAGAGGTTCATCCTCGGGCTGAAGCGACAGTATCATGATAGAGCCATGGCCCACGTCAAGCTGGGATTTAATGAATTGGTGGAAATGATGTGCAACTACGAAGACCTTGACCAAAGGCACCTGGAGCAGGATCGCGCTAAAAGCCAAGCCGGAAACAAACGCAAGCCTGCTGTGAATCAAGCTGAGTCAAGCCAAGTAGCATCCTCGAAACCACAGACTGGAAGGCCGCCAAAAGGAAGCTGCTATAATTGCGGCAAAATGGGGCACTTCTCTAATGTGTGCACAGCCCCGAAGAGGCAGAAGACAAATTCACAAGGTTCAAGCCAGGGCTCTCAGAACCCTCGCTCCTGCTTTAATTGCCGCAAGACGGATCAGCTTGTCAAAGACTGTCCTTTGCTGAAGAAGGCCGCAGTAGGTCATGTCTATGACGGGTCGAGCCCACCAGCTGCTTCCGAAGGAGCAGGTAAACCCGATGTTTTGGGAGGTACCCTTACAATTAAAAATATTCCTGTTTCTGTATTGTTTGACATAGGTGCATCACGTAGTTTTATTGCTAGTAACAGACTTCACAAATTAAAGTTAAAACAGAGAAAGCTTAAAGAATCGGTTGAAGTACATAATCCGATAGGAGGATCTCTTATTCTCAGTACATATTGTAAAGTGCCAGCCTCTTATTCTTTCTACAAGTTTCCTTTTGATCTAGTCGTTATGGACTTTCCCGAATTCGATATCATTCTCGGGCTTGATTGGTTAACGAAATACGAAGCTGAGGTAAATTGTGCGGAAAGAATCGTTAAAATTCGAACGAAGCTTGGACATATATTTATACCCTGTCATGGTTCGAATCCAAATAGAGAAGAATTTTGGTCGGCGTTAGAAGTTATCTCCACTTCCATAGAAAAGATTCCGATTGTCAGAAACAATGCGGATGTGTTTGAAGAAGTCGAAAACTTACCTCCGCAAAGAGAAATAGAATTCAGAATCGATTTAATTCCTAATGCCAGACCAGTGGTACATCCAATTCGCAGAATGACTCCAAAGGAAAAAGAAGAATTAGGCGATCAAACTCGTCAACTGTTGTGGAAGGGTCTAATCAGACCTAGCTTTTCTAATTGGGGTGCAGCTGTAGTGTTTGTCCCAAAGTCAGACGGTACTCTTCGGTTGTGCGTTGATTACCGAGACCTTAACAAACAGACGCTCAAAAATAAATACCCATTACCCTGCATCAATGATTTGCTAGACCAATTAAATGGGGCGAGAGTATTTTCCCGAATGGACCTAGCTACAGGTTTTCATCAATTGAGAATAGCAGAGGAGTGTGTTCCTTTGACAGCTTTCAGAGGTCCAGACATATTTTATGAATGGTTAGTAATGTCGTTCGGCCTGTGCAACGCTCCAGCATACTTTGTCGATCTAATGAATAGAGTGTTCAGGGGAGTTCTGAATAAATTTGTCCTTGTATTCATCGATGATATTTTAATCTACTCCAAATCAAAACCCTAGCATGAAAAACACTTAGAACAAGTGTTGGAGATTCTAAGAAAGAACGTCTTCAAAGCCAAATTCTCTAAATGTGTCTTCTGGCAAGAAGAAGTGAAGTTTCTTGGCCATGTTGTGTCAAAGAAAGGGATTTCTGTAGATCCGAGCAAAATAACAGCGATTTAAGACTGGAAACAACCCACTACACCCACAGAGGTTAGAAGTTTTATGGGGTTGGCTAGTTATTATCGAAAGTTCGTTAAGGATTTTTCGAAGATATCCGGTCCGTTAACGAAGCTCACGAAGAAGCATGAGAAATTTAAGTGGACTTCCGACTGTGAAGAAGCTTTCCAGGAATTGAAATCGAAGCTGACAACTGCTCCAGTGTTAACCATTATTGATGGCAATCAGAATTTGACGGTTTGGACAGACGCTTCTATTAGAGGTCTTGGTGCAGTGTTAATGCAAAGAGGCCAAGTAGTCGCTTATGCAAGCCGCCAACTGAAACCACATGAGAAGAATTATGTAACTCATGATCTTGAGTTGCTAGCTATCGTTTTTGCATCGAAAATCTGGAGGCATCATTTATTGGGCGAGAAATTTGTACTGTATACAGATCATCAATCATTAAAGTATTTATACACCCAGAAAGATCTGAATTTGAGACAGCAGCGTTGGCTAGAATTTCTTGCTGCGTATGATCTTGATATCCTGTATACGCCGGGGAAGGCTAACGTTGTAGCGGATGCGCTTAGTAGAAAAACCGCAATCATTGTCAATCTTATAATTACGCCTGGATTGATTGATAAGATATGTGCTCTCCAGAGGAATGATTATTTCATTCAAAGGATCATAGGGAGAATCCTGAAGGGAGAGCCCTCAAGTTTTTAGGTAGATAAAGAAGAAGTTCTGAGACTGAAAGGGAGAATATGTGTTCCCAACATTCCTGAGCTCAAAAGAGAAGTGCTAGATGAATGCCATAAATCCAAACTTTGCATTCATCCTGGTGTGAGTAAAATGTACAACGATATCAAACACACTTTCTGGTGGAAGGCAATGAAGAGGGATATTTCTTTTTATGTTAGCAGATGCCCTACTTGTCAATTAGTAAAGAGCGACCAACAGAAGCTAGCTGGATTGTTGCAACCGTTGGAAGTCCCAGATTGGAAATGGGAACAGATTTCCATGGATTTCATAGATGGTTCGCCATGAACCAGGAAAGGTAATGACATCATTTGGGAAATCGTAGATCGCTTCACGAAGACTGCCCATTTCATACCTGTCAGATCCAATAGAACCGCTCAAAGCCTAGCACAGATATATTTCAAAGAAATCGTTAAGCTGCATGGAATTCCCATCAGCATAGTCAGTGATAGAGACCCAATATTTGCTAGCAAATTATGGGAGGCTTTCCAGACGGAATTGGGAACGAAACTGAATATGAACACCGCTTATCACCCTCAAACAGATGGCCAAACTGAGCGGGTGAATAGAATTCTAGAAGATTTATTGCGGGCTTGTATAATTGATTTTGGTGGGTCATGGGAAGATCACTTGCATCTGGCAGAATTCTCATATAACAATAGCTATCAAGCAAGTTTGGGAATGTCGCCATTTGAAGCATTATATGGCAGACCGTGCAGATCTCCAGCATGTTGGGTAGAACCTGGCAATAGACTTGTGTTAGGACCCGATATGATTAGAGAAGCATCTGATAAAGTCGACTTCATCAAAAAGCGATTGAGAAACGCACAAAGCCGACAGAAAAGTTATGCAGATTTTAGAAGAAGAGATTTGACATTTGCTGTTGGTGACCATGTTTATTTGAAAGTTTCTCCGATGAGAGGAGTAATCAGATTTGGCAAAACTGGGAAGTTGGCACCGAGATTTATTGGTCCCTTTCCTATACTTGAACGAATTGGAACTCTTGCTTATAGGGTTTAATTACCAGATTGGTTGCCTGGAGTGCATGATGTATTTCACGTATCTCAACTTAGAAGACATGTGCATGATCCGGATCTTTTTGTAGAAGAAGCAGCGCAACAGGATATAGACATAACTCCAGAATTAGCAGTCAGAAGAGAGCCATTAAAGATTGTTGGCAAAGAAACTAGAGAACTAAGAAGCAAAAAGGTTCATTTAGTTAAAGTGCAGTGGAGTAGTGATCCTAGAGACTGTACTTGGGAGAATAAGGAAAGCATTAAGCAAGCTTACCCCAAATGCAGAGTGGACATCTCTGACTAACTCCGGTGCAAGGTACCTTTACAATACTTTGCATTTGCATTTTGTTTCCTACTTTACTTTTGTTTCCTTTTCGGGGACGAAAAGTTTTAAGTGGGGGAGATTGTAACAACCCGGAAAATACGAGCCAATTTAAAAAATTTTAATTGGTCATTTCAAAGGAATTTGAACAATTGAAATAGGATATTTCAATAAAATAGTGAATTAGAAATAGTGAGTCAGTTCGAAAATTTGAATTCAAACTTTGACTGACAATGCAGGGTGGAAAATATAACGGATTTTAGTGAAACCAAAAACATTTAAATCTGTTTATCAATACCTTTCTAACGAATCTGAAAAATCGAAGTTTCATAACGGGAATCAAAAGTTATGGCCGAATGAATTTTCAGAAAGGTCGCTATATATAATATATAGCCCTGGAAAATAGATATTTTGCAAACGACCTCGGAATTCGACGAAACCACTTTTGTTGGGTCCGGGATGTCAAACTATTGCTAGGTTTCAAATTTCATAATTTTTGACGCCAGTATGTGAGCATGGCAAAAGAAAATGTGTTTGTTCAAATTCTGTTAAATTGGATCGACCAGAAAATGGCCATTTTTCAAACGATCTCAGAATTCGACGAAACTAGTTTTGTTGGGACCGTAGCGTCAAAACATAGCTAGATTTATTTTTCTGGAATTTTTCGATTCAGTTTGTGGCCCTGGCAAATTGAAATGTACGTTCAAAGTTAAAAATTAAATGTTTTATACTTTAATTTGAAAAATAACTGACTGTAACAGTCGAATTGGCCAACGAAACATATCCCATTATGTCCGGGATGGGGGTAATTAGCTGGGGACGACAGTCGTTGGGTTTGAATTGGTGTCCGTGTGGAGAAACACTATTTAAAAATTTATTAAAACTATGGGCCAATAAGAATTTTCCTTTCATTATTTTTAAAAATAAAAACACTCGAAAACCCTTTTTCTCTCTCGACCTACGGCGGAAACCCGTTCGACTCTTCCCCTCCAAATCGTCGCCGCCACAGGCGATTCCAGCCGCCGCCACATACCCCAGTCGACGCGCCTCCCTCCCCTCTTCCAATCCGACCCTACCCCAACCCTTATCGCCACCTCCATCGCCGGAATCGACGACCCATAGTCGAGCACTTTCCGCCGCCGCCCCGATCGCCAGAGACCACCGAACCACCTCAAACCACCCTGCGCCGACTCCCCTTTCCTCCCTCTTCCACGTCATCACCTCTGATCATCCTATCGTGCCTCGGTTCTCGCGAAAACTGCAACCCTAGTTTTGAACCATCGATAAAGGTGAGTTCTTTTTGATGTTTGAACTTTTAAAAATCATATCTTTATGATGTGTTGACGAAATTCGATGAAACAGGAAACATCGGGACCGCAAGGAAGCTCTCTACCACATAGAAGAGACCGCAGATTTTTCTGAGTCATCTACGATTTTTAGCACTCCGAAAACCAATGTGAGAAATCTAAATTAAATGAATTTGAATGGGAAATGTCGTGTATAAATTATATAAGCGAAATATAAATTACACACGTGTTGTATACATCATGTACATGCGTGGTGTACATGCATAGAATAATTGATATATGTGTTGAAATGCAAGTGAAATATAGAAATTATATATATATATACTTCCCTCATCCACAAACCATGGACGATATTTATTGTTGTGAATTGGTGTGAAATATTGGATGAAAAATGCGAATGGTTGAATAATTGTTTGTGGTTGATATTGATTGGTTGTGGTTGAAAAATACCCATTGGTGATTGAAATGAATTGGAAATAATTGTGGAAATAAAAATAAAACATGCCGCCTGCGTGCGAATTAGATGCATGAATCCCCATTGTCAAAAACCGCGAGGTTTTAAGGTAGAGCTAGGAGTCGTACTAGGGACGGTGTCGGTTTTAACTACCCTGCCGTTATGCTGCCGAAATTTTGAATAATATTCATGTGTTAGAATTATTTTCATATGTTGAAATTATCTTCATGCGTTGAAATTAAAGTCATGTGTTGAAACCATATCCATGTGTGGAAATGCTCATGTGTTGAGAAGTGATGTGTGAAAATTAAATTCATGTGTGAATGAATGAAGTGTTTAAACAATAACAATCACATTTTTATAATATGTATGAAGTATGTAAAATATTCGCCATATATATAAATAGTTTCAACAATAAAAATTTCATCTTTCTTATATGAACAACATATATAAAATATCCATGTGTGGAAATGCTCATGTGTTGAGAAGTGTGTGTATTGGAAAAATTCAGGTGTTGAATAAAAAGATCGAACAATAAAAATTACATTTTTATTGATATTAGGAAGTGTTAAAAAATTCATGTGTTGAATAAATATTTTAAATGATAAAAATATCATTTTTATCATATATGTGATATGCTAAAGATATGCGAGCGTTGAAATAAATATTTGTGAAAGGAATATTATTTTTAACATGCATAGGAACTAAATAAAATAGTCATGTGTTGAAATATATTTTAGTTCGCCAAAATTATAAATTTTGAAATGTGAAGTGTTAAAAATAGCCACTTGTTCAAATAAATATGCATGAGTTGAAATATTCATTAATTAGCTAATGATATGATTTTTGCCTATGCATGCAACATTCGAATGAATGGTGTTTTTAAACCAAAGTGAATCAAATATGAAGTTGAATGGAAAATGATAAGTGATAAGAATTGCATATATGTACATGCATATTTATTGAACATGTTATAGCAAAGAGGCTAGAGAAGAGGAATAAAATTTTGTGCCCGACAAATAGGTACACGTTTACTGTTTTGTTTGGGTGATGATTTTATGAGCCTATTGGCTAGCCGCTTGGCTTTTTCTTTTTGACATGAGACGCCCGTGTGGCTATTTGGGAAATTTCCCAGCCCCTCCCGTACAAAGGAGGTTATGGCGAAATTTTCCAAAATTTAAAGGCGTTAGTGAAATATTTGAAGTGAAAACGATATAGGAATTTTTAAATGAACTATATTTTGTATAAATATATAAATATAAATAAAATTAAAACGAAACGTGGCCGTGCAGTTCGTGTTTTGAAACCGTGATTGCAAACGACTAGTGCGGGAAATCCGACCATTGGATTTTCCCAAAACCGCAACCGTTGGATCCGCCTTGGAATTATCTTTCCAACGGCACCAACTTTGTAAAGATCCGACGGTTGGATTGTCTGGAATGTTTAATTCAAATCTAAAGAAAAACAACGCCAGAAACGATTATATTTATATATATATAATTAAATTAAATCGAATAACGGCGCTGCAGTTCGTAATTTGAAATCGTAACTTCAAACGACGAGTGTGGAAGATCCGACCGTCGGATTTTCCCGAAACTGAAACCATTGGATTCGCTTTGAAATAATCTTTCTAATGATATAAAATTTGTGAAGATCCAACGGCTAGATTTTCAGATATGTGTAAAACAAATTTAGTGAAAAGCAGCGCCAGTGCATCGGCACGACCTGAACGTCGTTTAATTAAATATGGTCGTTTTAAATAAATAAAAGTGGCGATATATCGTTATAAAATATTATAGACGATATAGAGTGGAAATAAACCAATTTTGTTGTGTTTGCTTGATATGTGATGGTTGAATGTATTTAACATGAAAATTATTACTAAAGAACTGAAATGTGAATGTTGAATAGTCTAACCATGTGATAAATTGATTTGAAAATCTAAATATACGTGGGTTATTTGGAAAGGCCGAGTTCATCTCATTTCAAATAATCGATCGACGTTGAGAAGTCGAAGAGTCGAAGACGGTTGAAGACCGACGATCTTCACATTGGATGGATGGGCGCTACTGATGCTCGTGATTGGAGTAGCTACCGTGAAGGAGCTGAAGTAGTAGCCGTCCAGACATACTGTTGATTGTACGGATATGCGAGGAATTGGTGCCTCCGGTTTCGTTCAAACCCAGAACGAACTTGTAAATGGACTGTGTGTCAGACATTGGATTTTGTTCTGTGCTGATTGATCTCTATTAAATATATATCTGTTTGGCGGCGGAAAATTTATTCTCTTTCTTAACGCCCTTCTCTGAGACGTACGAGCTCAGAGGTTATGTATTGATAGAAATCAGTCGCATGGAGTGGATTGCCAGTGTGGCACGCCTAAGTGGCATATGATCAAGGCTTCTGTTGCAAAGCAAAGTCTTTTGGTTGATGATCAAAGCATGGTCTCTGTGACGTAGCTTTGTGTATAACGTGAATTCGCGAGCCTCACACCCCGGTATGAGTCAAAAACGGGAGAAGGACCCAAGGAGTGCACGACGTTTCTTTCTAGCTATGGTGGTGTCAGTGACCTCCCAGCCCTGACATTTATATCTACTTTTCACCTGTGTGGTTGTTGGAATACGAGGCGCCTCGATTATAGGTCTATAAGGATAGGGAAACGTGTGTTCAGGAATTGCCAATCCTCAAAAGTAAGAGAGGACCGGCCTTGGAGGATCCAGGGATTGCTGTGTGCGGTCCCGAGACATTTGCTAGAGTGTCTCGAACGGAGAGGAGCTTGCCCCTTGCCTCGACTCATGAAGGAATCCAATTTCCAATACGAAATATGCGAATGTGATTGTATTACTAGTAGGGCGACATGATATATGGTACCCATGCCGTCTAGGATTGATATTTATGATTGAATTCGCTTTTGAAACATATATGCACTAGTAATAATATCAAACACTTTTGTTTTATACGTATGAAGCATTTTTGGCCATTATAAGGTAAAACTCTATCCTCCGGCTCGCGTTGCATTGTGTGATAGGACCTGAGTCTTATAATGGCTTCATTTTATAAAAAGCATTGCGATGATTTAATCATTTACTTTATTTCATGCACTAGCACTCATTGGAGTAAACCCGTTCCGCGAAAGTGGCGTGGTCCTTTGATTTGCCTTATTATAGTTGTTAATAAGTTAAGTAGATTTCTCATACCAGTCCCATGACTGACTCGTACTTTGTTTCACCTTGCAAACTCGGGTGCCCTCATTTTCACACGGGCAGCCTAGTTACAGGTATCTGGTGCACTTTTAGCTCATGGCGAGGCTTGACTACACCGTGCTGACTTTGACTCTTTCCGCCATTACAGTATATGTATTATGATTCCGCCATTGGCGATGTAGACTGATATTTATTTTGTGTACTCTTTATGTATGATTCCGCCTCTGGCGATGGTGACTGATTATGTATTATTATGCACTAAGTTGTATCCTGCACTATGCTCTCTGATGTGGTGATATCTATATGATTTCGCTGTCATATGTGTGTAAATTATTCTATTTTATGTTTATGCTATTATCTATGATCTGCTAATGATGATTAATGTGTTATATTCCAATGATTATCCTTGACACCGTGTCACGGGGTTTTGGGATCGTCACAAAATCCATACTATCAGAGTTAACTACATACATCACACGTCCAACCCAAATATCATAGAAATATGAATCTTTTTTAGAAGAAAAAGGTAGAAGAAGAACAGAAATAACAACACAGAATCTGGCATCGCAACGGAACAAAATATAATATAACATAACTTTTGAAATACAAAATTTTAACTGTATATCATACAATTATCAATGTACAACACTTACAATACAACGGAAATAAAAACACTATATATTTAACACTGAAGCCTCCTGCTCCAAGCTCCTTTAGATAGATCTGTGAAATCATAAAATACTCGACTGCCCGTACAAATTTGGGCACCCAAGAGTTTGGGTAAAACAAAACAAAATAAACTATGGGTTAGTTATGGGACTGGTATGAGTAAACAATTTAAAAAAGTTTTAGAAAATAAACTCATAAGACAACGTCATATAACACGGAATGGGTTTTTCCCTTATGAGAATCCAAAACACTTGATTCAACTTTCAAAATCCTTTTGAAAGAAAACAATAATCTTTATATCAAAATTCTTTTGATATTATAATAGTGTCTATATCAAATAAATAACAATCTAGTGGAAAAGTTTGCATCTCACGCTCCACATATATCATATACAATCAAAACCACAAACACTTATTTGGTAATGGATTTCCAACTATGACAGGGTATGGAACCACTTTCCGATAGTATATCTCTAGAGAAGAATACACTGGCTTCAACATGAACATCTTACAACCCGTCCACACATGACCGACCACTCATTTTGCTTGAGTGTATCGAATGTATATCACCAACGGTTGGGATCAACAGTTGTTTTCCCAAATGGGACAACATTGAATAAAATAAAGAATGAAATGAATTTCTCTAGATAGGTGATAATACACACTAATTGGGAGCTACCCACTTAGCCATGCTGCCTGCCCGATTTTTGTCATTTCGTAGTTGTTGAGGCCTAAGGCTACGATTAAAGCACAATCACTTTGAATGCCACATTGTCAGATCTGTTAATAATTAATTGATTTGCATAAATATAATCGTGATATTATGCTAAGAGAATAAATTCTCTGCCACCATATATATTTATACAGACCAACGTATGCGATCATTAGAAATACTCTGTCAGACATTCGTTCATATACGTTCGTTGTGGGATTGAACAAAACCGAAGGTATAATTTCTATTAATCCATCTTAGGCAATTTCTACCTAGGATTAACAGAAAAAGTCCTTTCACTTCACTCCATCTTTGATTATCTTCATATAATCTGATTTGCAACGCTACTACCAATACGGAGTGGTTCTCGGATAATAGTCCAACTGGTCTCTCCATATCAACAACGATATTGGCAAATACTTCGATAGTCGGTTATTTAACTATCGAAGAAAACAAACATCCATTCAAGGCATCAAACAATCACTGTCCCCATAATTAATATTTCATTAATTAAATCACTTCTCAATTTCCTTATCAATATTCGTTAACCAAAATTTTTCAATAATCAACTTGGCCTCTTACGCTACTTGGAAAACATTTCAATATCTCGCCTTCTTTTATTTTCTATACTTAAAAAATATTTTCTATTTATAATTGGAGAACACTTCAATTACTTATTTCTTTCCCAACTCATTTAATTCTATAATCAGGAAATATTTATTATTATATTTCCAAAATTCCACTTATTTGGGTTAAAACGAATGTTCTGTAAAACATCTTTCAACAACCCAAAATACTGCATTCAACTAAATCTTATTCAAATATTGATCCTCGAGACTGAATCTTGCTATTTATCGGTTAGTAATGAAAACAATTAAATCGGGTAAAATTACCTCCCAGACCTTGACATAAAACATCCTTAACTTCAAAACAGGCCCAAGGCCATTATTCCCAAATAAGCAACACCATAAAAACAATTATTCATTTTTAAAACGTATATGCGTTTCTCTTTTTGTTTTTACCAGATTAAATTTATTGATTTCCTTTTTGTTTGTAATATTCTATTTTTAAATTCGTTTCCTTATTGAATTCTATATATATCGACACACTGATTCTAACTTTCAAATTTTCTTAAAAATATTCTAACTTCTTAAATTTCTAGAAAATTTTGCCATAACCTACTTTATACCGGTCAATAGCTCATACCTCAACTCCCCTCTCTAGGCCCTTTTGATTCAAAACGAAAATCAAAAAGCCAAGTGGCTTGTTGATTCGATGCATAAAACCTCATACGGAATTTAAACATATACCTTTTTGTTGGGCACATGAGCTATAACCTTCATACACTTCATCCTATACCTGTCTAACCCATATATGTACATTCCCAATTTATTCCAGCTTAGCCCAATTTTTTTTAACTCGATTCGCTCATTTATACTTTAATTAGCCATTTTGCCCATTTCACTTTTTATTTGAATGTATAACGTTCAATTATATTTTTAATTGACTTATAAAGAAATCGAATTCCATTTTCAACTCAAGTTTCATGTTCGATTTCGAATATGAATTTACTAACCCAATTCACTTATCCAAAGCCAATTTCGATTCAAAATCCCATTAATTAATTATCCTTCAAATTAGTTAACTATATTCAATAATTAAATATCTGATTTTTGTTTCAAAAATCAATCCACTTAATCCACTTGAGTTCATATTTATTTTACAGCTCACATGTGGAATTTTAAAATTAAAAATTCATATTTTATTAACATAAAATACTTTGATTTTAATTAATAAACCCTTATGGTTTAATAATGGTTATGGCGTTGCTTTTCTAGAAATTTGATTTTGACATAACTCAAAATCTAGTAGATGAAATACAGATTTTTCTCTTTCATTAGAAAACTATTATCCAATCGGTCCTGATAGTTCTTGTTTTAAAGAATTCTTACTTAAATTGAGTTCTATATACTCAACTGAAGTTCGAAACGCCAATTTACGAATTGTCGTGCTGCGGTGAGTTCATTTTAATTAAATTTAAATATAAACATTTTAAACTTCATTTATAAATAAATTTCACTTCCATTCCTAAATATTAAATATAAATTAAACCCGTTTACTGAATCTAACAAAATATTTTGATTATTCATATTCATCGATTTTTTTTGTAACTCAGTTATAAATTTATTTATACTTGATCTTCTCTATTTAATTCCAATTCCTTTTATAAATAAATTATTTATAAAATTCGATATAATTGAATTTCAATTATAAACCCATTGGATTTTTCTCAATTCAGTTTATATTTCAAAATCCAAAATATAATCAATCGTTCTGTTTCAAAACACTTCCCAATTCACTTTTAAATTCATATTTGAATTTAAATATTTAAATTATCCAAATGATAATTATCTCATTAATTTATGAACTTTGTTTATAGATTTAACTTCCTTGTTTTATATATTAAAACAAGTTTTCCATTTCAAAATTCTATTTAAAACTCTATTCCTTTTATGTTCCGAATTCCAGAATAAAAACAGTTGTTCCCTTTTCGGAATGACTCAACTTTCAATTTTTAGATTCAAATTTGAATTTAAAATTTGGAATTATCTTATGATAATTAATCCGCTACAATTATAACATTGTTTATAAATTTACTTGTTTTATATATTAAAACAAGTTCCTTTCCAAAATCAATTAAAAACCAAAATCTTATTTTGGAATATTCTATTTATTTTAACTTATCCATATATAACATAGAATATATTTTCATATTTAAATTTTACTTCTATTTAACAAAATCCTAATATTTTTTCTAGACATATTTTATTTAAATAAATTCGAACTAATTGAATTCAAATCCTAAATCCTTACGGATTTATTTTAGTTCAATTTATATTCTGAACATCAGAATAAACTTCGTCGTTTATTTCTTTAAAACGATTCCCCATTTCTATTTTTAAATTCACATTTGAATTTATATATTCAAATTATCAAATGATAATTTTTCCACTTCAATTATAAACACCGTTTATAAATTCCGCTAAATTCCATGATTATCCAATGAAAACCATTCCATTTAATTTACAAACACTGTTTATAAATTTACTTCAATTTCCTGTATTATTTAATTTACAAACATCATTTATAAATTCAATACTTGTTTTATTTACTCAGAACAAGTAAATATCTTTATAGCCATTCGAATTTCAAATTCTATTTTTAAAAAAAATAGATTTTCCATTTTAAATATCAAAATATCCTTTTCACGGTATTTTTATAAATCAATATTTTTGGCCCAGGGATATTTAAACAATCAAACCACCTAATTATCAATCAATACATCATATATGATAATATATATATATAAATATTTATTTATTGGAAAACAAACAAATGATAAATGTTGAGGAACCCAGTTCGATCCCTCCAACCTGTTTTCCTGCATCCACAGACGTTAGCCAACATAAATAATTCTCATCCTGCTTCGAGGCAGGATATCGCGGTATAGAAGGTCATCCGCTATCATTTTTTGGGGAATATAGGGTCATCCGCTAATAATATTGTGGTCATCCGCTAAAGGTACTGCGGGAACTATTTAATCACCAATATATACATAATAAACACAAACACCAATCCTAAATAACTAATATATATTTAATAATAGCCACAGTAATATGTTAATGCAACCAAATAACCATCAATTATTTTTAACGACTAAAAATAATTCTAAATAATACATTGAGTGAGATTTACTCATCGTGATCTTTATTTTCTGAACATCTGATTAGATGTCGAATCGCCAATGCTACGAATCAACTCGAATTATCTAGAATAGATTTATTTCAAACCTATGATAATTTATTTTTAATTAACGATTAAATATTTATTTATTTAAATTAACTAAAGTAAATAAATAAATAAATCTATGAAATTTAATTTTCTAAAAATAGTTTCTTACTGCCTTGCATTTATTCGGCTAATCCATGAAACCAACTCATCATCTCTCAGTTCATTCTCACCCGAACCACTACAAAAACCTATAACCCAAGGCTTTACCACTGTCAAGCTATGGTGATCCTGCTAAATCCCGATTTCACCATTCCACCCTCACCAGTTCAATAGTCGAACCCCAGATCCCCCTCATTCATCATTTCCGTATTTAAACTTCATCGCCCAACGTTCATCAGGGAATTTGAACACGAACAAGTCCCTTCCAAAACCAACGTCGCACTCCAAGCACAGATTTTACCAAAAACCGCAGCGCGCCCCTTCCTATCGCATAACTCAACAGGGTTAAAACCCTTCACCAAACTCAGTGGCAAACCCATCTCGCACCCAAATTTGCAATGTCGTCGAGCTTCCTGGAAATCCCACTGTTCAAATCGCGACTTCCTGTCCTAACTGACTAGATCACCATGACTTTACTCATCCTCCATTTCCCCTTATTCGAGTATCGCTCCAAATCCAGCACTCCTGAAATCGCGAATTACGATGTCGAGTTACTAGAGGAAGGCGGCGCTTCGCACGGATCGTGCGATCTTGACTCACGATTTCAAATTGTTGTTCCCAGTCCATTTTCTTTTTTATACGGTAGTGACTTTGATTTTGAGGAAGAACTTCGAAAAGGAAAAAGAGAGATCACGATTTCAGTTCGCTCATAAGGGAAGTGAATAACGGAAGAAATAGAGGAGTTTTAGGAGACTTTGAATTTCAGACTTGAAGAAGTATGGTATTTTTCTCTTCTTAAACGAAATGCTTTCATTTATAAAGACAAAGAAAGGGAAAAAGGCAAGGGGTATGGCACGGTTTTATAAGGGAATTAATTTAACCTCTAAGGCATTTTCCTCCGATCTGCGTACTTTACTGTTATAGGTGATAAAATTGTCAGCGTACGGTAAGTACTTTGGTTTGCTTAGGAAGGAAGGATATTGTATTTATAATTATTTTTATTCTATTTTATTTTAAATTTTAATTAAAACCGGTATCCTTTAAATTTAAATTATCACGCTGATTTCGAACACCTATTTGAGCCAAACAACAGGCCTTCCTAGGGTTAAATCACCATTCTGATCCCACTGGAACAGGTTTCAAATCTTTATTTGGTCATATGGAGAAGATATGAAACGACCCAAACTCGCCCTTGCGGGAAAGCCCGGATTGAGATGAGAACACGAAAAATCAGAACACAAATAGAAGAACATTTCATTGCTATTACAACAATTACAACAGAGTCCAAGAATATTACAGAGTATGAATAAATATTACACATTGGAAAATATCAGAGATTTAAAATTACAATGCAGCGGAAAATAATACATAACATAATTAAAAGAAATACACGGATACAGAGCTTTCCGAATATAGCTCCAGCTGTAAATCCAAGATCCTAGAAAAGGAATATCTACAAAAACCCAACTACTAGCTGCCGTGTGAAAAAATAGGGGCACCTAGAGTTTAGGTTAAAACAATAAACTCCAAGCCAGTCATAGGAATGGTGTGAGAACTAAAACAGTTATTTTAAAACTTTACTTTAGAAATAAAGCAAATCAAGGGACCAAGCCGTATAACACGGAACGAGTTTTCTCCCAAGAATACCAGTGCACAAAAAAGTTTATAAACATCACAATGCTTTTCGAAAAATGAAGCTATTATAAGACTAAGGTCCCATCATACAATGCAACGCAAGCCGGAGGATAGAGTTTACCCTTATAATAGGCAAACACGCTTGGTACGTTTAAAACAAATCATTTTGATATTACTACAAGTGTATAGTGTCAAAATCAACTTCAAATATAAATGTATCAATCACAGACGGCATGGGTACCATATATCTTGTTGCTATACTAGGCTCTACAATTAAAAACGAAATATCACGTATTGGAAATTGGATTTCCGTCATGAGTCGAGGAAAGGGATGTACTCCTCACCGATTCAGATTACCTCTAGCAAGATGACCCAGGATCCCCCGTAGTGAACCCTTGGATCCTCCAAGGCCGGTCCACACTTACGTTATTGGATTAGTTATTCCTGAACACACGTTTCCCGGTCCTATAGGACCTATCCATCGACTCAGTAGTAACCGATATATCTGAGGCGTCTCGCAATCCATCATCCACATAGGTAAAAATAAATAAATGTTTGGGCTCCATACCATGATACCACCCATAGCTAGAAGGAAACGTCGTGCACTCCTTGGGTCCCTTATCCAGTTTTTGACTCATACCGAAGTGTGAGGCTCGCGACTTAATGCAATACACAAAGCTATGTTGTTTAAAGCCGTGCTTTGATCATCAACCACAAGACTCTACTTTTCAACAAAAGCCTTGATCATTTGCATCTCAGCATGCCATACTGACAATTCACGTCATGCAACTGATGTCTATCGATATATAACCTCTAAGCTCATACGTCTTAGAGAAGAGTGTTAAGCAAGAGAATAAATTCTCCGCCACTAAACAGATATATATTTAATAGAAACCAATCAACATAGAATAAAATCAAATGTCAGCACACATCCATTTACTAGTTCGTTCTGGGTCTGAACGAAACCGAAGGCACCTTATTCCTCGTCCCGTATATCCAATACAGGAGAGAGGTCCTCGCATATCCAGTCGATCTCCAAGTACGTTTGGACAATCACCACTTATTACCTTATCTTAGGTGTACAGCCCAATCAAGACATCAGTAATCATCCAAAGGATGTGAAGAACTTCGGTCTTCAACCACCGTCTTCATCATCGACTTATCTTTGAATCAATTATTTAAAATGGGTATAAACCCGACCTTTCCGAATAATTCACGTATCTTATAATCAAGTGCTATAAAAACACAACATACGCTTCAATCCAATCCAGAATATTCTTTTATTCACATCTTTAGGGATAGGTTCCCATTAATTTTATCAAATATAATTTTTTTTAAATTTATACTTTAATCTTCCTTTGGATATCAATTCTAAACCAAATTAAGGTTTATCAACTAGTCGGGATTATCGAGCCTTACCGAAGTAATCATTTATTCATTAATCCCAATCCCAACCTATTCATACCATGGAGCAAAACTGGTAGTACTTCATATCTAATACCACGGTGCTATCGGTAAATTTAATTATCATTTCACGTTCAAATCTAATTAAAGATTTAACTAACGCCTGGAACAAAAACTGATGGTACTCCATTCTCGATCATTTCCCAAATTTTATAAATCTAAATTATCGCATTCTCATTTCAATCTAATTAAAGATTCATTAAAACTCCAATTAGTTTTATTCTTCCAACAATCATTATTTAATGATTATTTAACTTTGGAAACACAAACATGCCACATCGACAATCTACACCATACCACTGATTTCTGCCAATATATAACCTCTAAGCTCATACGTCTCACAGAAGGGTGTTAAGTAAGGGAATAAATTCTATGCCACAAAACAGATATATATTTAGCAGAGATCAACAATACAGTTCGAAATACAATGTTAGACATGAAATCTTGTCTTTAACTGGGTTAAAGAACCAATGTCATTTAAAACACAGTTCACGATAAACCCAAAATCACATTCCATGAATTATGGAATCTTCAAGGAAAACAGATCAATATATAATTGATATCGACTTCCGTATCCGACTAATAATATAAATGGAATAGCGACAAAGCCTTTTAGATACCATATATATTAACTACCTTCCTCCACAGAAGCTCACTTTGATTATTACCAAATCGAATTCCATTTAATTCCAATTTAATATATTAAATTGGAAAACTTTACTTTGGAAAATTTCCATTAAATCTTAATTAAAAGATCTATAAATTCCAAACCACATTTCACTGTTAATCGGGTTAAAGAACGAATGTCATTAAAAATACAGTTCACAACAAACCCAATTCACATTCCATTTTATTCCAATTACCCAATATAATCGGAAAATCAAATAATCTTCATTAAAAGATTTAATCTTTTCACACGTGGTTTAAGAACATTATTATTTAAGACACCATTCACGACAAACCCAAAATCTAATTCTTTTTTTTCAATTCCAATTAAGTATTAATTAATTGGAAAACTTCCTTAAATCTTAGTTAAAAGATCCATTCTTTTCTTAACTGCGTTTAAGAACACTGTTATTGAAGACACCATTCACGACAAGCCCAAAATCCAATTTAATATTAAATACAAGGTTCTGAATAGAAATTGTATCGGCTTATATTCAATATCAAATTTTGAAACTAACGAATATCGTATAGGAAATAACGTTATCTGTATCTTCCAAATTCCCATAACAATATCCGCATAACCACGGAATCCAATATCGAAATATTCCGAAGATTATTTCCATTCCAATCCATTCCAATTTATTTATTGGAAAATTCTGGTTATTTTTAAAGCCATTTCAATTCCAATTTATTTCTTTGAAAATATTGGATTATTATTCTAGTTAATAACTATTTCATTTTGATAAAATATATTTTTATCTTTACAAACATGGAATTTTTCATCCCAATTCTTTCCAAATCATTTATTAAGATTTTACATAAATTATTAATATTTTAAATAATTTTAGTAAGGCCCTTTCAATAGATTTCCATAAATGGTCATCGAATTGCACTAACAACGACCTTTTCCAAATTTGATTTGGACATAATTTCAAATCAAGCCGTTAGATTTCAAATCTCTGATATTCGTTCGAAAGCCCTTCTCGATACGAACCCAAAGGTTCTGGTTTCAGGAGAATCCGACGGTCGGATCTCCCGTAATGTCAATTCGAAGGCAACGGTCGAAATTCGCGAACGATCGCGGCGCGACGCGTTCTATTCAGGCCATTAAATATATATAATGTATATATTATACATGTTTCGTCGATTTCCATTTAAAATATATTTTATAAATTCATTTTGAAACGATTCCCACTTTCATTTCAATTTTAAATCAAAATTGAATACTCCTTATCATTATAATATTTAAATGATAATATTTTCAAAATATCTGGTTTTGAAATCATTTCCTTTTCGATATTCATTATAAAAATGAACAAAATCGATATAAATACCATTCGCGTCAAAATGGTGCATATCTAATCAATATGGATTTGCATATTTCAATATTTTCGTGTCCATCCCAAATCGGACATCAAAATCATATTTTAATCCTTTACTGAATATTATTTTAAAATATTCATTATTCGTTATTGTAAAATATTCATTATTCGTCATTGTAAAATATTCATTAATTTAAAATATTTGTTCCTTCTGAATTGGAATCAACCCAATCAATTACCATATAATTTTATTTATATGGATTTCATACAACATATGTGCACAACAATAATGATATACAATCAACCATCATCCAGAGTGCATTACACAACTGCATAAGCATTAAATATAGATAATTAACACTTACAACAGTTTGCCAACCAATCGATTGACATACAACTAAACAATTGAGATTAGTGTATGTCAAAATATCATCCCAATACCCGTGTGGGGTTTCAACCATCAAATAATTATTATTATTATTTGTGCACTTGGGCGATGTGTAAAAATTATCGTCCCAATTGACATCACAAAAAGAGGCGAGCACAAACAAGTCATCTGACTTGTAAATGGATGTGTAAACTTATTTTTAACTATCCAATAATTATTTTATTTATCGCAATTATAAGCTAAAAATAATATTTTCAACTAACTAAATTTTCTAACACTTTTAAGAAAATTTCGGCAGCATAATGGCACGATAGTAAAACCGGAATAAGGTCTAGCCTTATCCATCGCCTAATACTGGTTCGCGCCATACACAAACCAATTCACATCCAAATCAAATCAAAACAAATAAATCAATCAATATCCAAATTTCCACAATACAATCCAAGCAAACAACCATGGTTTGTACAATAAAATAGTGTCGGGGGCTTCTAAACCTCGTATGCATCCTAGTATATATTTAACTGTAAATAAATTGATTTGGAAGGAGTTCTCACCTTTGGTTTCCACTCCGTCATTCTTTATTGGACGGTTTGGATTCTGTTTGCTTCCGGTCGGTTCCATCGCAATCTGTTTCACGCGATTTATATTAAAAATCATATTTTTAACAGCGCCATATATATTTAAAAATCACATTTTTATAACGCTATCATATATATAAAAATCAAAATTTTATAGCACTATCATATATATATAAAAATCAAAATTTTAGAGCGCTATCATATATATAAAAATCAAATTTTTATCGCGCTATCATATATATAAAAATCAAATTTTTATAGCGCTATCATATTTATAAAAATCAAATTTTTATCGAACTAAAAATTGTTTCTTACTTACGATAAAAATCATATTTTTATCTAACAAAAAATCATATTTTTATACAACTAAAAATCATATTTTTAAATCAATGCTAATTTCTTTAAAAATCACATTTTTATACATTGTTAAATAAATTAACAAACATGGTTTTATTTTAAAACTATATATATGTAAACCATATTTTTTATTTTAAAGTTGTTCATATGAAAACCATATTTTTAAACTAATGTTATATATATATCACATTTTTATTATACTACCATATATATAAAAATCATATTTTTATTATGCTACTATATATATAAAAATCACATTTTTATTATGCTACTATATATAAAAATCACATTTTTATTATGCTACTATATATATATAAAAATCGCATTTTTATTAATTAGTTTTCTACATAAAAATCATATTTTTATAGATCATTAATCTATATAAAAATCATATTTTTATAAATCATTAATCGATAATATCATATTTTTATAAATCGTTAATCTATATAAAAATCATTTATAAATCATTAATCTATATAAAAATCATATTTTTATATCATATTTCTATATAAAAATCATATTTTTATAACTCATTAATCTATATAAAAATCATATTTAATCTAGGAATTAAAATCAAAAAACTACAAAATTTTCTAGGGTTTTGATCGCTGGAGAATCGGAGGAAGAGAGGCTGGTCGGAGCTCGTGCGGTGCAGGAGGTGGGTAGCCGCGGTGATGGCGGCGGTAGGTGGGGGGGCGCTGGCGGCGCTTGAAGAGAGTTTGGGCGGGTTTCATTTTAGAAGAAGAGAGAAAGGAGGAAAGGAAGGGCCGTAGCGAGGGGGGTGGGGGGAGGTGTGGGGGGGAACTTGAGGAGGAGGTGGCGGCGGTCTCCGTTGCGACGACGCAGCCTGGAGCGACGGTGGCGCGCGGTTCTCCGCATTTTTTATTTTTTTTCTTTCTTTTAAATGTCGATCTGAACGATGGATTGGGGGAGGGGGGTGTTGACCGGTTATGAAGAGGAAAAGGGCTTTGAAACAATTTATATAAATATATGTATGTATATATGTATACTTCTAAAAAGTGGAATTTTCGTTCGGGCTCCGAATCAAACCCAATGACTGTCACCCCTAGCTAAATACCCTCATTCTGGACAAAATGAGATCTGTTTGGTAAGCCAATTCGACTGTTTCATTCAGTTTTCCTCAAAATTAGTATATAAATTAATATAACGTTCAAAATTGATTTCAACATACATTTTAATTTACCGGGGCCACATACTGAGTCCAAAAATTCTAGAAAAATAAAATTAGTTATGCTTTGACAATACGGTCCTAACAAAAATAATTTCATCGAATTTGGAGATAGTTTGAAAAATGGTAAATTTCCAGTCGATTAAATTCAAAGTGAAAGTATCAAACGCGTTTAAATTCACTACGCTCACATGTTAATTCCAAAAATTATGAAAGTTGGAATCTAGCAATAATTTGACATTCCGAATCCAACAAAAGTGGTTTCGTCGAAAACGGAGGTCGTTTGTAAAATGTTATTTTTAAGGGCTATATATTATATTAAAATATATATAAATTCCGTAATGACCATTTCAAAATTTAAACTGGACATAACTTTCAATTCTCGTTATGAAATTTGGATTTTTCAAAAATATAATTAAACAGATTCAAATATTTCTGGTTTTACTGAAATCCGATTTATTTGAATCATGTCCATCCAATTGAAATTTAAAATCGAATTTTCAAAATATTGCGCTATTTCAGGCTCGTTTTATAATTAAAATAAATTTATTCATTCTAACTTTGATTTAAATAAATTTCCAGTCGTTATTATTTAAAATAAATCATTTTAAATATCCTAAATCCATTAAAATAGCTAAAATAAAAAATTTAAATTGGTTCTGAAAATTTGGGTTGTTACAAGATATAAATTTAACTTGATATAAATTAAGTTTAGAACAATAAATTCTTTGTTAATAAATTAATATTATTATTCTAATTCAAACAGAAGTTTGTATTGATCATTTGAACTATTTCCAATTCAGTTTTAAATCTTGATTTTCGTATTACAATGATTATATATATATTCAAAATAAATCTTATTTCGATATTAATCGATAACTCAAATAAAAAAATTGATTTATATTATCAACTCTATATTTAAATCCATATTAAATATTTAAAATTAACCGACCAAAAATCCCGGTCGTTGCATTTCCAGTCCTTCGGAGCCAGTTGAATATCAGCAGAACTACAGAATAATCAGATGGACATGTGCTCCCTTCGCGCCTCATGACACCACGATGATCTACCTCGTTAGGTTATTCACCTTCACACGTACGGACTGGTCCAAGTGCCTCGGGTTAATGTGTTATTAGACCTTATGTCTAATCATTCAATTATGTGCTTTCTCTTCCTTTTTCAGATTTCCATACAACTTGGTTATTCCTAGTCATATTGACTTCTTATTCAAGTTACCAAGTTCCTCTTGCTTAAATTTCGGTTATATAACTTAACTCATTTAAGTTCATTAATAAGCCTTTAACATGTTATTCTCTAGATTGTAATCCAAG
This sequence comes from Allium sativum, assembly GCA_030737875.1. Classification (NCBI taxonomy): domain Eukaryota; kingdom Viridiplantae; phylum Streptophyta; class Magnoliopsida; order Asparagales; family Amaryllidaceae; genus Allium; species Allium sativum. Next base: position 665,046,167 of record CM060919.1, read on the forward strand.
GTCTACAATCTCTTTATATTATTCATTGTCCAATTCCATAGTTACAATAACATGTTCCACTTAATATATAATTAAGTATATTTTATCTCAATTCACATGTTTTCTGTTTAACATGTCACTTATTACTTATGATTAAATATAACTTATTTCATCCCATATATTCACCCTGTTCTTTCTTATTTAATCATAATTTCATCTCACACTGCCATTACAACTTGTTGTTGTTTCTTATTAACTTAGTTCTCTTAACTAAGGTTTACAAATAAGTTTCATCTTCATTTATTATAACTTATGTTACAATTTCCACTTGTCCCTAGGACAAGCCTACCTGTTATATAACATTCTCATTAATGTAATTAATTATAATGGGTTATTATCATTCCCCATTCATTCCAATTCTTTTACTATTTTAACTTTCATTCATTTCCATTTATCACAACTTGTGCCTTTCATTTCTATATTTTTGTTTATATATATACATATACACACACACACTCACACACGTTTATGCACCAGACCTCTGACATTAAGCCGACCGCTTATGGATGATGGAATTGCTGGGTGGTTCCGGGCAGACTTCTACCACAAGTTGGACTTAACCTCGTGTCTTAGCACCGTTACATGTATATTTACACACTAGATCCCTCACATTGAATTAACAACTTGTGGATGCTGGATTTGTCGGGCGGGTCCGGGTAGACTTCTACCACAAGTTGAATTCAACCTCGTGTCTAAATGCGGTTACCATTTCTTAATTACCGTAAATTTTCTATATATTTTAGACATATCCATTCTTCCAAATTTTTATTGTTATTCTATTCTTGCATGTCACACTTAATATCATATTAAGTCTATTTTAACTGATTATCATTTCGCATGTTCTTCCTAACTTGTAATTAACTCCATTTTAAAAGAATAACATGTAATCATCAATCATATAATTATTCCATTCTAACAGATTAACATATATTTATCCAAATTCTTACAGTTAAGGGTTCAACATAATATGTCACAGATTAACATGTATGTATATAATAGCAATCGTTTCCACATTTTTAATAAGTTTACATTTCAACCGATTAATCATTATAGCAAATTTACATTTCAGCAGATTAACCATTCTAGCAGATTTACATTGCATATTAACGAGGAATGTCAAACGATAAATATACCATTATAAAAAAAGGTATAGCTTAAATCCACTCACCTAATTGCTTTCCAAATCATGAATCTGGTCCAGATCTAGCAGTCCATGGTTCTCCTAACTGAATTTAGAACCTAGACAACCGTGGATCCACAATTCTCAACTAAAAGAAAAAGGAGAAATTTAAATTGATTAGATCCAAGAATTTACCTTACTTCGAATAGAATCACTAATACATAACTTGTCTTTTGCGTCTCCTCATTGGCATCTGTTGTATAAACAAGAAATGCAAATAGTACAGTTTGCATCTGCTTCTAACCCACAACAGACGCAAATAAGGGACAACAAATATTACCATGCTTCTTGCATCTATTGTTCTCAATGAACTGATGCAGTAGGGTGGTGATAAAAATTAACTATTACCATTTTACATCTGTTTGTTGAATTGTTTGATGCAAATATGTAGTAGAATAAAGTAATTTGCGTCTACTATTTTTAAAACGGATGCAACGTGTTAAACATTCAGATGGAAGAATATAAAAAAAGTGGTGTATGGAGGGAAACCAAAATACACTTTCGCACGGGAAGATGTCACACTGTCAAACTGCTAATTTTCAGTATGATCTTCTCTCCCATTTCCACCCAAATCTTCGAACCTTAAAATCAAATTTCCACCCAAATCAACGCTTTTTTCTACCTTCAAGCCCTAACCCCCTTTCAGTTAATGGATACCACTATTACCTCCACTAAAAATATGCGACGGAAGCGACATCTATATTATTCTGCGGTTTGCTATCAAAAGTCATGATGCGCTCAAGCCTTACCACCATCAAACGCCATCATACCCTCCCCTCTGATTTTTCTCTTGTCTTATCTCTACGGTTCTACGTTAGAAAATTGAGAACGAACATGTTGGATAAACATTGAATGCTCTCTTAGTGGGAAATAAAATTAGTGAAAGGTAATGTCTATTGGTGAAGTGTTGTGTCTTTTGAGTCAAGTGTCATGTTTGTTTGTTTAAGAGTCATGTTCATTAATGTTGTGCCTATTTGAAAAGTCATGTAAACCACTATATATATGTGGTTAGTTGTTGTATTGAAAGTAAAAGGGGAAAGGAAGTAAAGAAAAAGTGAGCACCCAAGTAAGAGTGTTGTATAGGAAGTGGAAAAAAGTAAAAGTGATAAAAGAAACTAAGAAGTTCTTCCTCCATTAAAATTGAATTCCTCTTCTTCTAAATTTATCAAATTGGTATCAGAGCCCGATCGAAATAATGGGATTTCTATTTTTTATGTCGTTCGTTCTCATAAAGGAAAATTATGAAAGATGGAGTAATGGAAAGAAAGAAGAGTTGATCTCCAAAGAGCTATGGGAGATCGTTTAGAATGGCTACGAATGGCCAAAAGATGTTAAAATATGACGGAGAAAGAAAGTAAAGCATTTACAAGTTTAAGATTGAAAGATCACAATGCTCTTGTTGTGATATGTGAGAACGTCGATGGAGTAGCATGTAAACACATTATTGGAGAAGATTATGCAAAAGATTCATGGAATTTACTGAAAGAGGTGTATGCAAAGGACGACACGGAAGTAGTTGAAGAAGATGATGAAGAGGAGGTCAAAAAAGCTAAATAGGTGTTGTTGAGAGAGAAAGATGCTAAAGAGGAAGAATAGAAAACAAAGGAGATGATGATGATGAAGTATATAGTAGTGGAGGAGTTGAAAATGAAGATACTGGGAGTGAAGAAATTGAGAATGAAGACGGTGAAAAAGAAAATATAAAGAATGAAGAAATTGAAAACAAAGATGAGGAAAATCAAGAAGTTGCTGCTTATTTTAATAACAAATCTAATGAAGAAGATGATGGAGAAGACGAAGTTGAAGAGAATGAAAAAGAAGAAGAGGGTCTGACTAACGTTACTACTGAAGAAATTGACAACAAAGAAGAAATAATGTAAAATAACAATCCAGTGTTGATCGGAGAGCCTGGAGTTGGAAAGACAGTTGTGTTAGAAGGGCTAGCATAGAAAATAGTTAGAGGTGATGTGCCAAGCAATTTATTGGATGTTAAGTTGATAGAACTTGGTTTGAGAGCATTGATGGTTGGTGTGAAATATAGAAGAAAATTTGAGGAGAGGCTGAAATTTGTGCTGAAAAAAGTGGAGGATTCAGATGGGAAAGTGGTATTGTTCATCGATGAGATACATTTGGTGCTTGGAGAAGGAAGGACTGAGGGGATTACGGATGCTGCTAAGGAGGAGATGCCTTCGTATGCTGATTTAATTGGTGAAGTATACAAACCCTCCTAAAAGAATAAAGCATTTAAGTTTACGGGGGAGCTTTGTTAGATAAACATTAAATGCTTTCTTAGTGGGAAATAAAATTAGTGAAAGGTAATGTCTATTGGTGAAGTGTTGTGGCTTTTGAGTCAAGTGTCATGTTTGTTTGTTTAAGAGTCATATTCTTTAATGTTGTGTCTATTTGAAAAGTCATATAAACCACTATATATGTGTGGTTAGTTGTTGTATTGAAAGTAGAAGGGGAAAGGAAGTAAAGAAAAAGTGAGCACCCAAGTAAGAGTATTGTAAGTAAGAAGTAAGAAGTGAGAAAAGAAATAAAAGTAAGGAAATTTGAGGAGTTCTTCCTCCATTAAAATGAAGTATTCTCTTCTTCTATAATCTTCAGGATGAACATAAAAGGTAAGTACTTATACTTATTGAAGTTGAAAATTAGAACTGACAGTGTACTACACCTCAATAACTTAGCTTGATTTTGAAATTAATTGATGTTTATAATCAGAGTTTGAAAGTTATTTTTTCATATAGTACCATTGATTGTGGGATTGGTGTAGAATAGAAAAGCTAAAAATATGCCAAGGCATACTGTCTTGCTCTATCATTTCTTTTATTATCGGGATGGAACGTTTGGTAACATGCCATTTCATCATACTATTTATTTTCACGTACTATTTCAGTTTGCTTCCTTTCATAATATAATCAAGTACATCTCTTATAAACTAATATGACGCATGCATTTTATTCTTGTGGACAGGAGTAATTTTTGATAATCACATGCAAATTATGGAAAATTTGCAGCTGGTGTGACCATGGTGGCTTCCCTATCATTGGCACTATCCTACCTTATGCTTGGTGTTGTGCCCCTACATGTTTATGAATGCATACAAGAACATGCTTGCGGTTTCTGTTGATATAGAGTACACCTTCCCATAGAGTTGAAATTTTAGAGAGAAATGAAAAGTGAAATGTTGTCTTGAATTGATATAATAATTCTTACAGAATGTATTTTTTGATAATGTAAAACGATAGACTAACGTTGCTTTATATACACAATTAGCAACGGTAGTAATTACACAAAAATGGGCCAAGCCTAGAAAGAAAGAAAGAAAATAAAAGGCCTTAGCCAATCAGGAGAGTTAAGTAATAAACAGGTACTACGTCCATACCCATTTGTTCCTTACTCCCCCCCCCCCCGAAACCGAACCCTAGTTAGGTTTCCAGAAAGAAAGATGGCGGCTAAAAAATTTTGATTGATGGCGGAAACAACTTGTCAGGCCTCCACAACAGGTGTTTCTGGAAATTATTTAAATTTATTTTGAGCTTAAGTATGCTTCAGACTCACTGAGAGAGGTTAAATTGGAGTTTGAAGGTAAACCCTCGCTGTACAAGCTTGTTCTGACATCAGTCGGAAGAATCCATGTCTTCAATCAGGTATATAAACTATTATGTTTGATCTGTTGTGAGGATCTGCTGATTCGACATTAAGTTCTTCCTTTAATCTGACGAAATTTGGTCTGGAGAGAGGTTTGGTAAGAAAATCCGCTTTTTGGTGCTGAGAAGGTATATATCCTACTCTCAATTTTCCTTGTATAACTTGTTCTCGAATAAAGTATTGATCAAGTTCTATATGCTTCATTTTTGAGTGCAGAATAGTATTAGAAGTTAATGATATAGCACTAACATTGTCGCACCAAATTACAGCCTTTTTCTCTGATTTAATTCTGAGTTCACTTAACATTGATTCAATCCATAGAACTTCAGCTGCTGTATTAGCTACATATCTAAATTCTGCTTCTGTACTTGACCTTGAAACAGTGCTCTGTTTCTTTCCACTCCAGGAAACTGGATTTTTCCCCAGATAAATACAATATCCATATGTTGATTTTCTGTCATCAACATCTGTTGCCCAATCAGCATCTGCATAAGCATTGATGTTTAGAGATTTGCTTGATTTAAACACAAGACCATGATCCAATGTACCTTTTAGATACCTAAGAATTCTTTTAACTGCAGTCCAATGAGTATCTAAAGGTTTTTGCATATACTGACTTGCCTTGTTAACGCAATAAGATATGTCTAGCCTTGTTATTGTAGCATATTAAAGATCTCCAATTATACTTCTATAAAAAGTTGCATCCTGAAAAACTTCACCCTTGTGTTTAGAAAGTTGACTGTTTGTAATCATGGGTGTTGGCAAAGGGTTTGCTTTATTCATTTTGGCTTTTAGCAGAATCACTGATATATATTTTCTCTAATTAAGATGAATCTCTGACTTTGATGTTTTGACAACTTCAATCCCCAGAAAATAGCTTATTTCTCCCAAATCTTTAATTGAGAATTCTACATTCAGTGTTTCTGTAATGTTCTCAATTTCTGATTTGCTACTTCCTGTAATTACAAAATCATCAACATAAATTAGTATGTAAGTTATTTCAGATCCAGAGAATTTTGTAAAAACCGAGTTATCAAATTTTGTAGATTTGTTGCCACAATTGACAAGTGTAGATTTCAACTTGTCAAACCAAACGCTAGGAGCCTACTTTAATCCATAGATTGCTTTATTGAGCTTGCACACCCATTCTGACTTATTGCCTTGACTAAACCCCTCAGACTGCTGCATAAACACTTCTTTCTGCAAATCACCATTAAGAAAAGCATTATTTACATCTAATTGTCTGATGCTCCAATTTCTACTTAAGGCTATTGTTAAAATTACTCTAATGGATGAAGGCTTCACAACAGGTGAAAAGGTTTCTAAAAAATCAAAACCCAACTTTGTGAATAACCTTTAGCAACCGATCTAGCCTTATACTTAGAAATTGAACCATTAGAATTTTTCTTCAATTTGTAAACCCATCTACATCCAATTATATTTTTATTTTGTGGTTTTCTAACCAGAGACCAGGTTCCTTTCTTAATTAAAGAATCATATTCTTCTCTCATAGCATGTTTCCAGTACTCACATTGTGATGCTTCATAGAAAGAACCTGGTTCATCTTGTAAGGCAGCAACATTGATATTTTCGGTTTAAAAATACCACATTTTTCTCGAGTTAGCATTGGATGCTTGTTAACATTATCTCTGACATTATTGTCTTGACTGTTGTTCCCAGGTTGCTCACTGACGGGTGATTAATTACTGGTTGGTGATTGATCACCTTCTTCAATAGATGCTTGACATGATTCACCTTGATTGTTATTGCTTTCTTCAAGGGCATTCTCTTGGTCTGACCTTCTAGGAGAAATTGCGTGTTGAGTGCTTGTGGTAGTGTCTCTCATATTTCTTTGAGGTGGCACTATCATTTGAATTTCTTCAAGCAATTCAGGTATAACAACTCTAGATTCAACAACTTTTTCAATTGCTTTCACTTTTTCAGTACTGAATGGATATATCTGTTCATTGAAATTTACATGTCCAGAGATATATATCCTACCAGTTTTGTCCAGACACTTATAACCTTTCTGCTTGTTACAATATCCTAAAAAGGTACAAGGAGTTGATCTGAAATCCAATTTATGTGTATTGTAGGATCTTAAACAAGAATAACACTCACATCCAAACACTTTCAAATGATTGTAATCTGGTCTGACTTTGTAAAGAATTTCTTGTGGGCATTTAAATTTTAAAATCTTTGTGGGTAATAAATTTATTAAATGCACAGCAGTATCAAAAGCCTCAGGCCAATATTTCAAAGGCAAGTAAAGTTAGACCAGTTTCAATAATATGCCTGTGTTTTCTTTCAATTAATCCATTTTTTTCTGATGTATATGGACATGTGGTTCTATGATTGATACCTTTTTTCTCAAAGAAAGATTTTAATGGTAAAAATTCTCTACCACCATGTGTCTGGAAAGTCTTTATTTTAAGGCCAATCATATTTTCAACCTTATTTATGCACTGAATGACCACATTACTAACATCAGATTTTGATTTTAGCATATATATCCGTGTAAATCTAGAATATGCATCAACAAAGGAAAAATAATATTTGTAGCCATAAACAGAACATGTAGAAGCTGGACCCCATAACCAGTAGCAAATAATTCAAGAGGATTAGAATAATTTGTTTGTGAATCTGGAAATGCAAGTTTGTGAGATTTTCCCAATTGACAAGAGGAACAAATGTATGAATCAGAAACAGACTTAGTACTTAATTTCATATCATCCATAACTTTTTTTACAATTCTAATACTAGGATGACCTGAGTTGCAATGCCACAAATCAAACTTTTTACTACACTCAGAATCATTAACAAAAGTTATCATGCATTCTTTGTTATTATGTCTAGGGCTCTTGTGATTTGTTATATCAAATCTGTATAACCCTTTATACTCATTACCTTGCAAAATGATTTCTTGAGTTAGTATATTTCTGACAATGCAAGAATTTGGATAAAATTCAGAATAAACATTGTTATCCTTTGCAAATTGGGAAACACTCATCAAATTCTTTTTAATAGAAGAAACCCTTAACAAATTTTTTAAGATAAGTTCTTTGGGTCCATTTAAACTTGCATTTCCAGTATGTGTAATATGTGCAATCTTACATTACCAACTAAAAGATTTTGCGTACCTTTGTATTCTTTATTTCCCAAATTAAGATTGCTCAAATTGTTAGTTACATGATTTGTAGCTCCTGAGTCTAGATACCAGCAATCATCATTTGTATCATTTGTTGTGTGACGGCCCGCCTCGCACCAGCCTGCATTTCCTCCAAAAGTGCGCTGTACACATGCCCGACTAGCACAAGACGGTCGTCAGAAGAAAGGAAAGAAGGGAATGAACTAATCAAAGAACCTGCAGAATGTCTCACAGCGCATGGAATAAAATATAATAATAACATACTTGACATAAAACAGGCGAGACAGTGCATAAGCTGATAACTAAAACCAACATCAATCTCACAGCAGCGGAAACCCAAATACAGCTTATTACAATTTTCCAAATTTACTGTCTCTAAACAAAAGAAAGCTGAAGTAGAAGATACACCAACAATGCCCAAGCAGTGATCTTCAACAACACAGGGAGAATACTAAATACATATATCACGTGGAAGCCTCCTGCTCGTCTCCGGATCATCTACCCGTGCATCACCAGCTAACCTGTCTCTAGTCTGCTCGTGTGAGCACCCAGAGTAATAAGAAGAGACATAAAACTCTGGGTCAGACATAAAGCCTGGTATGAGCGATAAGCATCTAAACAGAATAATAACAGGTATACTAAGCCATACCTGAACCTGGACCTGCAACCAAAGAGTTAGTACCACATACCGTACAATACTCCAAGGTGCCATAATAAATAGTGTAAGAATACGGGGGTGGGGTGTGCATGTCACAATGATAGCAAGCAAATCATCCATAGCAACCATCCTCACATTTCTCACTCAGTGCGTAAAGCATACAACACCTACCACTTTGGGACACTAGACAAACTGAGGCAACGACGAATCCCGACTTGTAGAAACCCTGCTGTGACCAAGCCAAACACTTGGAGTCATGACCAAACATTTCAATGACCCACTTCATTGGTCATAGCCCTTGGTTCTACCAATGCCATAATGGCCCTGAATCCGCCTTCGTACCTCCTACCATAGTGGTCCAAAGCTATAGGGGTCGATAACTCCTTAGCACGCGTCCCGCAGCAAAGCCCAACCATGAAGTGAACTCGTTGATTCCCATCTGAATCTTAAGCTCTAACTTCTCATTTGGACTTCCTTTGCATCTCGGGTTTGGTCGAATTGGAGTGGGTCTTCAGAAGAGTCATCGCGTAGTAGTAATAGCCCACGTATGGTTCGGTTCGGTGCTCCTCATCTAGCTTGGTTCGGTTCGGTATAACCTTCCTGATCGGTTCGGATTGGTGGTCCTCGTCTAGCTTGGTTCGGGTCGGTAGTCCACTTCGGGTCGGGTCGGTGTCTTCCTCCGGGTCGGGTCGGGGTCCTCTTCCAGGTCGGGTCGGGTGTCCTTCCCTCCAGCGCTCCAATTCCTAGCTTATTTCTTCTTTGCTTCCGATCCGAGCCCTGCATCTCCAAGTCGATCCGATCTGGCCTCCAATCACTCTTCCGATCCGATCCGCTCCGCTCCCTAGCTTACTCCGATCCGATCCGCTCCATCGCTCCGATCTGATCTTCTGTCCAACTCCAACTCTAAACAATGGCCTTCCTTCCTGCCAAACTTCTTCCAGTGGCAAGTCCTCATCCAGTTCGGATTCCCTTTGGTCAGTTCCCTAGTCCGATCCGACCCCTTTCTCCGATCCGAACCGGTTCGGAGCCTGCACACTTCTGCAACTTTCCAGCGAGCTTTCTACGCCATTCGACGACGTTTTCGAGCAATTTAACTATTCTAATCAATCATGAAACATACCATAGGGTCATAGCAACATGTAATAGCAACCACACACAGCAAACAACAATTTAAATGAATCAAAATGGATCAAAAGTAGCTAAAACTTCATATTTTCCCTTAGGCACTCTTAATCATGTTTAGGCATACAATTAACAAAACACATCGAAATTATCTCAAATTTCTAACAGAGCCTTAAAACATTATTTTAGAATTTTAAGAATTTTTCCAGAATTTATTTACGTATAAATTCGCTAATCTTCACTAATTACCCTTAATTAACTGTAATTAGTGCCAAAATGATGCTATCACTCACCTTGGCCACAAATGAAATTCTCAGAACTGAAACTCCTCTGATTTGGGGCGAATACTGATGTCTAACAGCAGTTCCAACCTTGCTTTGGTGCTTTTTCTCCTTAATTTGGTGTTGCTAAGCCTAATCTTCAATTAGAGAGTGATTTGGGGTGTTTTAGATGTAGGAAGCCATTACTAGGATCTCTAGGAGGTTTGTGGCTGCTCAAAACTGAAATGAAAGTGATAACCTAACCCTAATCAGACCTCCTATACCCCTAAACCCGAAATTCCCCTTGGGCCTAGCTGCTAATCACCCGGTTAAGCCCAACTAAGCTGTTTTTCACCATCTGAAACTTGTTTCAGCCATATCTCCCAAACGGTAAGTCCGTTTGGCTAATGTGACCACTCTACGGAAAGAGAAACTATCATTCAAAGCCAATGGAAGTGGTTTCAGGTCAAAATTCCTTTCCAGTCAAAAGTTATGGCCAAAACAGTGCTAACTAGGGGTAAAATGGTCATTTAAAAATCGGGAAAAATCATGAATATGGGAAATGACCCCAATAGTCGTCTCCCAAAGTTACATGACCATACGACTTCGTATGTGAAAGAAATAAATATCCTACGATCCTATGATGCGTAGAACGCGGGTCGTTACACTCTCCCCCCCTTAAGAAATTTCGTCCCCGAAATTTCTTAACCCAAAACATACAAAGGATCCCGCATGCCTAACAACCACATATAACAATCAAACATGCAAAACAAACAAACAAGCCTATCCTAGCATGCGGAAAAACTAAATCGAAGTCAAAATCTTACCAGACAAAGAGTTCTGGATACTTCTTCCTTATGTCCTCCTCTGTTTCCCAAGTACAATCACTCTCGTCCTCGCTCCACTGTACCTTGACTAGCTTCACCGCCTTCCTTCGAAGTTGTTTCATGTCGTACTCGACAATACGGGCCGGCTTGCGGTTCCCAACCGCCTCGGGTTCTACTTCGAAGTCCTCTAACTGATCAGGTGAGATAGTCATATCTGAGTCGTGAACGAACTTCCTTAGTTGGGAAACATGAAATACGTTGTGAACTCCCGCCATCTTCTCTGGTAAGTCAATTCTATATGCCAAATTCCCGACTAGTTCAAGAACAGGGAATGGGCCAACAAACCTTGGTGCCAACTTGCCTCTCCTGCCAAATCGTATTACACTCTTCAACGGGGAAATCTTGACAAATACCAAGTCACCAACTGAGAACTTTAAGTCTCTTCGCCTCTTATCAGCATAACTTTTCTGCCTATCTTGGGCTGCCTTCATTCGTTGCTGAATGATCTTGATCTTATCTGAAGTTTCCCTCACCACATCTGGTCCAAGCATAAACTTCTCGCCAGTCTCTATCCAACATGATGGTGAGTTACACGGCCTTCCGTACAAAGCTTCAAACGGAGCCATACCGATACTGGATTGGTAGCTATTATTATATGCAAACTCTACTAGATGCAAATGGTCATCCCATGATCCACCAAAATCCAATATACATGCTCTCAAGAGATCTTCCAAAATACGATTCACCCTTTCCGTCTGACCGTCGGTCTGAGGATGATATGCGGTACTGAGATGTAACTCTGACCCTAGCGCCTCTTGTAAGCTCCTCCAAAACCCACTAGTGAACAACGGGTCTCGGTCGCTCACAATGCTTTTAGGTACTCCATGAAATCTCACTACCCACTTCATATACAATTCTGCTAACTTAGCTGCCGTTCTAGTCGATTTGACTGGTATAAACCTTGCACTTTTAGTCAGTCGATCTACAATTACCCAAATGCTGTCATATCCCGATCTAGTCCTTGGTAACCCATCGATAAAATCCATCGAGACTTGCTCCCATTTCCATTCGGGAATTTCTAAGGGCTGTAACAACCCACTAGGCTTCTTTTGCTCGGCTTTAACTAGCTGGCAATTCATGCACTTGGATATAAACTTCCCAACGTCTCTTTTCATCCCTTCCCAGTAGTAGGTCTGCTTCATATCTCTATACATCTTATTACCACCGGGGTGTATAGTCAGCTTTGAGTGATGACATTCTCTAAGCACTTCATCCCTCAATCCATTGACATTGGGCACAACAAGCTTTCCATTCTTTCTAAGCCATCTATCTCGATCAAGCCCATACTTGTTCATCTCCTCATCGATTCCCATCTCTAACTTGGAGATGATTTCCAATAGGTTAGGATCGTCCCTCTGACTAGAGCCGATCCGCTCAATCAAAGTGGGTCTGATCGTCAAACTTGCTAACATTTCTGGATCCAATTCGCACTTTGGTCTGAAATCAAACCCCGCGATAAACTCCAGTTGCTTCCATTCAAGGAACATGGCCCCTAAGCTGGCATGTCTTCTACTCAATGCATCAGCCACCGCATTGCCCTTTCCTGGTGTGTATGCGATGTCAAAATCATAGGAAGCTAAGAACTCTAACCATCTCTGCTGACGGAGGTTTAAATCCTTCTGGGAGAACAGATACTTTAACGACTTATGATCTGTAAATAGCTCAAATCTTTCTCCCAAGAGATAGTGTCTCCACATCTTTAACGCGAACACGATCGCTGCCAATTCCAAATCATGGGTAGGGTATCTTCTCTCGTGCGGTTTCAATTGCCGACTTGCATAAGCTACAACCCTACCGCCTTGCATCAATACAGCACCCAGCCCGGTACCACAGGCATCCGTGTATACCGTCATCTCTTCATCCCCCTTAGGAATGACTAACACTGGTGCGCTCGTCAACTTGTCCTTTAGACTTTTAAATGCATTCTCGCACCTCTCATCCCAGACAAAAGCTTGATTCTTCTTGGTCAACTGGGTCAATGGTGCTGCTATCTTGGAGAAACCTTGGATAAACTTACGATAATATCCCGCTAATCCCAAGAAACTTCTTACATCTGTTGCATTCTTGGGCGTAGGCCAATCTTGTACCGTAGCCACCTTTGCTGGGTCCACGGCAATACCACTCTCTGATACAACATGGCCCAAGAACCTCACTTCCCTCTTCCAGAAGTGACACTTAGAAAACTTTGCTTTCAATTGGTGTTTTCTCAACACCTCCATCGCTACTCTTAAATGTTCCTTGTGTTCCTCCTCTGTCCTCGAATAGACCAAAATATCATCAACGAACACAAGGACAGACTTATTCAGCTGATCTCTGAATACCCTATTCATAAGGTCCACAAAATATGCCGGGGCATTAGTCAGCCCAAATGGCATAACCAACCATTCATAAAACCCAGACGGCGTTCGAAATGCCGTTTTAGCTATACTCTCAGCTTCCACTCTAAGCTGATGAAAACCTGTCGCGAGATCCAACTGAGAAAATACTCTCGCGCCACTCAACTGATCAAACAAATCATCTATCCGCGGTAGAGGATACTTATTCTTCCTCGTCACTTTATTCAATTCGCGGTAGTCTACACACAAACGAAGGGAACCATCCGCCTTGGTAGCAAACACAACTGGTGCTCCCCATTCAGAAACACTCCTTCTGATAAATCCCTTCCTCAAAAGATCGCTGACTTGCACCTCGAGCTCTCGCTGCTCCCTTGGTGCCATACGACGAAGTGGCATCACTATAGGTCTGGCATCTTTTACCAAATCAATACGAAACTCAATCTCTCGGTGTGGTGGAAGTCCGGTCACTTCTTCGAAAACATCCGGATACTGGCCAACCACGGGCAAACCTGACAACTCACTATGCGGAATGTCGAGAGAGTTTAGAAAACTAGCCAATACCCCCTTACTGGGTAGACCACCAAACACTATCCTCCGCCCATCATCCGCTCTAGCTGTCACCAACAAGCCCTCACAGTCTACCACCACCCCGTATCTTTGGAGCCAATCTACTCCCAAAATAATGCCAAACCCAGTAAAGCCCAAAACAAAGCAATCACAAACAAACATGCATCCATGACTCGATAGAACCACATTACGACAAATCATGCTAAGGCTAGTCGAACCACCAATCGGGTTCGTCACTACTAAAGGTCTATCGACAATCTCGGGCTCCAATCCCAACCTATCTACCAGGTCACTAGATATGAAAGAACTGGAAGCTCCGGTATCAAACAAAACTCTAACAGGAACATCATAAACAGAAAGCATACCTTGAATGACGACATTCTTTCCCTTCTCCGCCGCAGTTGGGGCATTCGACGAAGAAGGAATAGCATTAAGAGCATATGCTTTCACCATTTGCTTTTCCTTAGGGGGCTGTGGACACTTGTCCTTGTGATGTCCCATTTGGCCACAGTTAAAGCACTTCCTATCCGCTGGCTTGGCCCGACAATTACTAGCATAATGGCCCTTCTTACCACAGCTGAAGCACTCCACATCTTGCTTATTCTTTTTCTTCTGGCCATCCTTAGCCTGATTCTGCTTTCTCTTATTCTGGGAACCACCTTTGCCCCCACCACTAGCTTGTGGCTTTGGCTCCTCTGCGGATGCAACCTCAGTCTTTGGCTTAGGGTAGAGACTTTCTGACCTTAACGCTTTCCCCACAATCGATTCAAACGTCTCATCGATGTGGTTAATAAGTTTTTCCCCCAAGTACTGATCCAATCCAGTTATGAATTTCTCATTCTTTTTCTCGGCAGTATCTATAAGAGATAACCCATATTTTGACAAAGTGTCAAATTCAGCAATATACTCCGAGACAGCCCTGCCATTCTGCTTGAGCTCCAAGAATTTCTTAAACAACATTGACTTCTGAGCAGCTGGGATGAACTTCTCACTAAAGCGAGCCTTAAACTGCTCCCAAGTAATCTGATCTTCGGGAGTAGCTGCCTTTATAGCATTCCACCAATTCATTGCCCGCCCTTGTAGCTGACGGGACGCTAACTTTCTCTTCATCGCATCCTCGATACCCAAATCCTCGAAGATACGTTCGCAACTATCCACCCAATCCTGAACATCCGTAGCCGACTCCGTTCCATGGAACGGCTTCCCTCCAAGGCTAGTATAATCCTTATTCAGCTTGGCGAAGTCGACTCTTGGCGCCTGCACCATTGGACCACCACCATTTCCACCATTGGGAGCTGCCCTCTGCACATCCCTAAGCATCTCTCTCATGAGGTCAGTAAACATCGTCCTCATGTCAGCAGCATTCCCATTATTGGCCCCTCTACCAGTACCTCTAACATATCGGCTCATCGTCAATCTGAAAAAAGAAATGATTAACGACTCCATAGTGGTGTTAGTGCAGTACGACTCCATCCTTATACTACTAATAGTATATATATATATATAGCTTCTTAAAAACCAAAGTAATCACAAATACGCTCTCTCGTATACGTGTAATATCTCTCCCTGATAACTTCCCTAGGTTAACTACGCAACCTAGAGCTCTGATACCAAGTGTGACGGCCCGCCTCGCACCAGCCTGCATTTCCTCCAAAAGTGCGCTGTACACATGCCCGACTAGCACAAGACGGTCGTCAGAAGAAAGGAAAGAAGGGAATGAACTAATCAAAGAACCTGCAGAATGTCTCACAGCGCATGGAATAAAATATAATAATAACATACTTGACATAAAACAGGCGAGACAGTGCATAAGCTGATAACTAAAACCAACATCAATCTCACAGCAGCGGAAACCCAAATACAGCTTATTACAATTTTCCAAATTTACTGTCTCTAAACAAAAGAAAGCTGAAGTAGAAGATACACCAACAATGCCCAAGCAGTGATCTTCAACAACACAGGGAGAATACTAAATACATATATCACGTGGAAGCCTCCTGCTCGTCTCCGGATCATCTACCCGTGCATCACCAGCTAACCTGTCTCTAGTCTGCTCGTGTGAGCACCCAGAGTAATAAGAAGAGACATAAAACTCTGGGTCAGACATAAAGCCTGGTATGAGCGATAAGCATCTAAACAGAATAATAACAGGTATACTAAGCCATACCTGAACCTGGACCTGCAACCAAAGAGTTAGTACCACATACCGTACAATACTCCAAGGTGCCATAATAAATAGTGTAAGAATACGGGGGTGGGGTGTGCATGTCACAATGATAGCAAGCAAATCATCCATAGCAACCATCCTCACATTTCTCACTCAGTGCGTAAAGCATACAACACCTACCACTTTGGGACACTAGACAAACTGAGGCAACGACGAATCCCGACTTGTAGAAACCCTGCTGTGACCAAGCCAAACACTTGGAGTCATGACCAAACATTTCAATGACCCACTTCATTGGTCATAGCCCTTGGTTCTACCAATGCCATAATGGCCCTGAATCCGCCTTCGTACCTCCTACCATAGTGGTCCAAAGCTATAGGGGTCGATAACTCCTTAGCACGCGTCCCGCAGCAAAGCCCAACCATGAAGTGAACTCGTTGATTCCCATCTGAATCTTAAGCTCTAACTTCTCATTTGGACTTCCTTTGCATCTCGGGTTTGGTCGAATTGGAGTGGGTCTTCAGAAGAGTCATCGCGTAGTAGTAATAGCCCACGTATGGTTCGGTTCGGTGCTCCTCATCTAGCTTGGTTCGGTTCGGTATAACCTTCCTGATCGGTTCGGATTGGTGGTCCTCGTCTAGCTTGGTTCGGGTCGGTAGTCCACTTCGGGTCGGGTCGGTGTCTTCCTCCGGGTCGGGTCGGGGTCCTCTTCCAGGTCGGGTCGGGTGTCCTTCCCTCCAGCGCTCCAATTCCTAGCTTATTTCTTCTTTGCTTCCGATCCGAGCCCTGCATCTCCAAGTCGATCCGATCTGGCCTCCAATCACTCTTCCGATCCGATCCGCTCCGCTCCCTAGCTTACTCCGATCCGATCCGCTCCATCGCTCCGATCTGATCTTCTGTCCAACTCCAACTCTAAACAATGGCCTTCCTTCCTGCCAAACTTCTTCCAGTGGCAAGTCCTCATCCAGTTCGGATTCCCTTTGGTCAGTTCCCTAGTCCGATCCGACCCCTTTCTCCGATCCGAACCGGTTCGGAGCCTGCACACTTCTGCAACTTTCCAGCGAGCTTTCTACGCCATTCGACGACGTTTTCGAGCAATTTAACTATTCTAATCAATCATGAAACATACCATAGGGTCATAGCAACATGTAATAGCAACCACACACAGCAAACAACAATTTAAATGAATCAAAATGGATCAAAAGTAGCTAAAACTTCATATTTTCCCTTAGGCACTCTTAATCATGTTTAGGCATACAATTAACAAAACACATCGAAATTATCTCAAATTTCTAACAGAGCCTTAAAACATTATTTTAGAATTTTAAGAATTTTTCCAGAATTTATTTACGTATAAATTCGCTAATCTTCACTAATTACCCTTAATTAACTGTAATTAGTGCCAAAATGATGCTATCACTCACCTTGGCCACAAATGAAATTCTCAGAACTGAAACTCCTCTGATTTGGGGCGAATACTGATGTCTAACAGCAGTTCCAACCTTGCTTTGGTGCTTTTTCTCCTTAATTTGGTGTTGCTAAGCCTAATCTTCAATTAGAGAGTGATTTGGGGTGTTTTAGATGTAGGAAGCCATTACTAGGATCTCTAGGAGGTTTGTGGCTGCTCAAAACTGAAATGAAAGTGATAACCTAACCCTAATCAGACCTCCTATACCCCTAAACCCGAAATTCCCCTTGGGCCTAGCTGCTAATCACCCGGTTAAGCCCAACTAAGCTGTTTTTCACCATCTGAAACTTGTTTCAGCCATATCTCCCAAACGGTAAGTCCGTTTGGCTAATGTGACCACTCTACGGAAAGAGAAACTATCATTCAAAGCCAATGGAAGTGGTTTCAGGTCAAAATTCCTTTCCAGTCAAAAGTTATGGCCAAAACAGTGCTAACTAGGGGTAAAATGGTCATTTAAAAATCGGGAAAAATCATGAATATGGGAAATGACCCCAATAGTCGTCTCCCAAAGTTACATGACCATACGACTTCGTATGTGAAAGAAATAAATATCCTACGATCCTATGATGCGTAGAACGCGGGTCGTTACATGTTGAAACAGTGTCTGCATTGCTATTTTTAGCCTGACCTTTATTAACATCTTTTCGCACATTTACCATGTTAATATTTGAACTATTGCTGGATTGACCAGGATTAACACTGGAGTTATATCTGAAATAACATTTATTTGCAGTATGTCCAAATTTTTCGCAAATTTGACATCTAGTTCTTGAGTTATTATTCCTGCCTCTGCCTCTGCCTCGATTAGGTTGACCACCTCTCTGAACATTAGGTTGGTTTCTTTGAACATTTGCTTGACCTTTTCCTCAACCATAGGTAGTGTAATTGATTGACACATCTGAATTGACATTCTTTTTATGATCAATCCTACCCTCATGAGCCAATAAAGTTGAATACACATATTGTAAAGTAGGTGTAGGATCCATAGACAAGATTATTGCAGATACAGCCTCATATTCATCATCCAACCCACTTACAATAGACAACACCTGTTTAGATTCAGGAATTTTCTGCCCTGCAGAATTCAATTGATCACAAATGTTTTTTTTACTTTCAACAAATATCATTCATCTTTGCTTCTCCCTTTCTAATACTATGGAGTTGTCTTTTATAATGCATGTTTCGAGCTGAGGATTGAGCAGAAAAATTTCTCTCAATTGTGGACCAGACTTCATTTGCTGTTTTTACACCAATTAACTGAGGTAAAATGGTTGCTCCAATGGATGACATCATCCATTCACAGATAAGACTATCTTGCCTTTGATATGCCAAGAATTCTGTATTTTGCACAAGTTTATCTTCATGAGTATATTTTGGTGGAACCATCTTTGTTCCATATATGAAATCTTCAAGACCATATCCTCTAACAGCAGTTTCTACCTGTAATTTCCACAACAGGTAGTTTGATTCATCAAGCTGTATCGAGATTAGCTGACTTTGTGGTTTGATGATTGACTTCTTCAAATCTTGGATGGGATCAGGAGGTTGACCCAAAAAAGGTAAAAAATTCTGAATTTAGAAGGTCTTTGAATTGTGAAAGCAAAGAAATCCTTTATTTGATGACTGTAGCAACCTTAAAGGCTTGAATGATGGAAGATCTAGAGCAAGAACTTGAAGAAAATCAGGTAACAATACTGAAAAGCCTTTCTAGATGGCTCTTTTATCAACTAAACTGATTTCTTGATATTCTTGATCGACTTTCTTGCAAAATTCAGATGCTTTAACCACAAAAGCTTCAATGAAAGAACTGATGCAGCCAGTAACAATACTAGGCGAGGCACAGTTCCTTTGTTGTGGCCAACAACTCTCAAAGGATAAGGTAAAACCTTTGATGAGAGGATCCAAATGATGATACCTCTCTGATGGAAACCTCTGTTAATCAGAGATTATCTTTTGACAGAATCGAGCAAAGAATGCTGTTAAGCACAAATTCTTGCTCTGATACCAAGTTGAAATTTTAGAGAGAAATGAAAAGTGAAATGCTGTCTTGAATTGATATAATAATTCTTACAGAATGTATTTTTTGATAATGTAAAATGATAGACTAACATTGCTTTATATACACAATTAGCAACGGTAGTAATTACATAGAAATAGGCCAAGCCCAGAAAGAAAGAAAGAAAATAAAAGGCCTTAGCCAGTCGGGAGAGTTAAGTAATAAACATGTACTACGTCCATACCCATTTGTTTCTTACTGGCTTAGAAGATGGAGTTGTTGAAGGATCCGAGCAATTTTGCAATAGTTGCTACTCCTACCACTGTTTAAGCTCCTACCGCAGTTTAAGCTTCTATTGCTGCCGAGAAGGTAAAGGTGCAGAAAGAGGAGCCCGAGGAGGAAGAGGATGATGATATGTGTTTCATCTTGTTTGATTAAGAGAAATAGGTTATATGTAAGCAGTTCTGAACTATTTTTTTGTTTCTTTGGATGTTTTATTTACTTACTGTTATTTGACTGCTAAAAAACAAAAACAATTGTAAACACTTAGGACAACTTTCCTCATATAACTGTGTAGTTAACATTACATTTACTGGTTAACCTTGTTATTTTTGTAAATAGCTACACCACTACTAATATGCAAATGACCATTGACACTTTCTAAAAGAAGGATATTTTATTTTTTGTGTGGTCAGTTTCGTACTATGAGGGGAGAAACATTTATTTACTTATTTCTATGGCTGTAAACGAGAACTACATTTGAAGTTAGAAAATGCATAAAGAAGTACTAGACAACCTACTATTGCATTTTTTCATTGTTTTATTATGTTATGCGGATTTCAACTATTATACACCAAAATTTAGTTAAAATCATTAATTGACTTAGTAGTTATATTTAGCTAACCTCTTCCAGGTTTATAGTTGTATTATACAACTGTTGAATATAATAGTACTACAAGCTTTTTTATTTTTTAGTACCTACAAAGAGTCTCCAAAAGAAAGAAATCAGGAAATAACGAAGTATAATTGATGTAGATGCTCAATTAAATGAAGAAGCTGATGGAAGATTTAAAAAAAAGAACAGTTTTGATGTATAGAACGGGCTTGGCATGAAATGAAGAGGTAATATTATATATCACAAAGTCCGTGCTGATTTCATTATGGTTATTGATTCTAGTCATTTTGTACTCTATATGAATATAGATACTTTGTTATGCAAGTACAAGAATAATTTATTGGAATCATCCACAAGATAATTGTGTCAACTATTGATTACATCTAGATCAAGTGAACTCTCAATAGAGATATATATTATTTTAGTTTTTGCCATGTTGTGTTACTCAAAACACGGGTGCGGATCCTTTGGACCAGATTCTCCCTGGTCCGGTGGTCCGCACCAACGAAATCACCCCATTTGGGGTAATTTTCACATTGCCCCCAGAAATTCGGGTGTATTTCAGGGAGGCAATGTGTAAATCACCCCAAAATGGGGTGATTTCATTGGTTGGGCACACCGGACCAGGGAGAATCTGGTCCAGGTGATCCCAACCCTCAAAACACTTGGTTATTGAACACAGATTTTGAGATTCAAAAAGGAAAACTGATTGTTCCATAGGTGCTTGATTCTTTACCAAAATAAAAAAAGACAGAATGCCATGAAATATTTTCATATTATCATTTCAGAAGTCCCTTTCTATAGTAAGTAATCTGACCTTTTTTAAGTCTTGATTGGATATTTTTCCTTTATTGACAATTTCACTAATTAAATTAAATCGAGGAGTTATCGGATTTCTTGACAAATTTGCGATTACAAAATTTAAAGGCTATATTTATTGGATTATTAAATCAAATTGACACTTCCATTTTTTCACATTCTAATATTACTCAAAGCTGTAATTTCTACTTACTGTAGTAAAAAACTCGTCAAAACTCTTGTCTTTTGTTTACTAAATCTCTATCTTTAATGTTTGCTGATGTCAATTCAAATTGTATTTTTATAGAATATTAATTTACTTACTTTTACATGCATAAAAAAATACTTTAGTTCTCTAGACCGAACATCTCATTTGGAAAATGTTAGGATGTTTGGAGATATACGCCAAACTATTCGACTCGTCTCCAGGGAATGATGCCAATGCATGGTTTAGTAAGAAGCAGGCATCTAAAAATGCCTCTGCATGGGGTAGCAGTTACAAAATCAGAGATTCATGGAATGACAGAAATGAAGAAAGCAGTAATCCATGGACTGCCCAAAAATCAAAGAGTGAGAATGGAGCAGATGGGAATAGTCAATGCTGGAAGTTTAGAGGCAGCTGGGGCCGAGGAAGCCGTAAAAGAGAAGGAGGAAGAGGAAGA
Organism: Allium sativum; assembly: GCA_030737875.1. Classification (NCBI taxonomy): domain Eukaryota; kingdom Viridiplantae; phylum Streptophyta; class Magnoliopsida; order Asparagales; family Amaryllidaceae; genus Allium; species Allium sativum. The sequence continues at coordinate 665,068,001 of CM060919.1, forward strand.
TGGGGAAGAGAAGGGGATGAGATGATTCCTCAAACCTGGGCAAGATGGTAATAGAACCGGATGGAGCCAGGCTGTGGCTTTTACAACCTGTGATGAACAGATAGGTACTGCTAAGTAGACCTGTCAAAATATGACCCACTCTTTTACCCAACCCATTTTACCCTAATTACAACCCTATCGGGTCAACCCTTTTATAATTTTTTATTAAATGAATCATAAAAGCGTTGACCTTTTTTATAAGGTTTACAAATGGGTAACCCACTTACCCAAAAAGTAAAAAAGTAATACTTTAAAATAACGATTTTTAAATGTAAAAAGGTCAAAATTACAAAAATACCCTTTATTTTGGAAAAAGTGAGAAAAAGAAAAAAATTCAAAAAATCCAGAAAATTATGAAATGAGAATTAAAAAAAATGAAGTATTCGAAAATAATGATTTTTAAAGCTAAAAGTACCAAAATTACGAAAATACCCTCCATTTTGAAAAAAGTGAAAAAAATGAAAAAATTTCAAAAAATCCAGAAAATTACGAAATGAAAAGTAAAAAAAGAATTATTCGAAAATTACGATTTCTAAAGCTAAAAATGAAAAAATTACGAAAATACCCTTTATATTGGAAAAATGAAAAAATTTCAAAAAATCCAGAAAATTACGAAATGAAAAGTAAAAAATGAATTATTCGAAAATTACGATTTCTAAAGTTAAAAATGTAAAAATTACGAAAATACCCTTCATATTGGAAAAATGAAAAAATAATGAAAATTTTTCAAAAAATCCAGAAAATTTTGAAATGAAAAGTAATAAAAGAATTATTCAAAAATAATTATTTCTAAAGTTAAAAAGGCCAAAATTACGAAAATACCCTTCATTTTGAAAAAAGTGAAAAAAATAAAAAAAATTCCAAATAATCCAAAAAATTACGAAATGAAAGGTAAAAAAAGAGTTATTCAAAAATTACGATTTCTAAAGCTAAAAATGTAAAAATTACGAAAATACCCTTCATATTGGAAAAATGAAAAAATTTAAAAAAATCCAGAAAATTATGAAATGAAAAGTAATAAAAGAATTATTCGAAAATAATAATTATTAAAGTAAAATAAGGTCAAAATTACGAAAATGCCCTTAACGTTGAAAAAGTGAAAAAAAAAAATTAAAAAATCCAAAAAATTACGAAATGAAAAGTAAAACAAGAATTATTCGAAAATTACGATTTTTAAAACTAAATATGTCAAAATTACGAAAATGCCCTTCATGTTGAAAAAAGTGAAAACAATAATAAATTTAAAAAATCTAGAAAATTATGAAAAAATAATAATTTTGTATACTTTTCATTTCGTAATTTTCTGAATTTTTTCCACTTTTTTCTACTTTTTCCAAAATAAAAGGTATTTTCGTAATTTTAGCATTTTTAGCTTTAAAAATCCTTATTTTTAAGTAATTCTTTTTTTACTTTTCATTTTGTAATTTTCTGGATTTTCTGAAATTTTTTCACTTTTTCAAATATGAAGGGCATTTTCGTAATTTTACCATTTTTAGCTTTAAAAATCGTTATTTTAAAATAATTCTTTTTTTACTTTTCATTCCGTAATTTTCTGAAATTTTTTCATTTTTTTTTCACTTTTTCAAACATGAAGGGCATTTTCGTAATTTTGGTCCTTTTAGCTTTAAAAATCATTATTTTCAAATAATTCTTTTATTACTTTTAATTTCATAATTTTCTGGATTTTTTGAAATTTTTTCATTTTTTTTTCATTTTTCCAATATGAAGGGTATTTTCGTAATTTTGGTCCTTTTAGCTTTAAAAATCATTATTTTTGAATAATTCTTTTATTGCTTTTCATTTCATAATTTTCTGGATTTTATGAATTTTTTTCATATTTTTCAAAATAAAGGGTATTTTCGTAATTTTGGCATGTTTAGTTTTAAAAATCGTTATTTTAAAGTAATATTTTTTAATATGTAGGTTAAATGGGTAACCCACATAATATGTGGGTTGGGTCAGGTAAAACGTTATGGTAAAAGAGTCAAAATAAAAGGGTTGCAAAAGGATAGGGTCAAAATTTACTTGACCCTTATACGACCCTAAATGACCCATTTGACACCCCTACTGCTAAGGTATCATATTAATTTTCTCTGTTTTCATACAACCTTTTTCTAAACCCATTTCTTATGCTCTAATAAATTATATTCAGAGTTGAGCAAATTCAAGTTCAGAAAGAAAAGAAAGGTTTGACATTTTCATTCACTTTCTGTCAACTTGGCAAACTATTTGAAATACTAAAGTATGCGAATTATTATTTTGCTATTGTGACATTACTTTCTGTCAACTTGGCAAACTACTTATGCTGAAGTATGTGATACAAGATGCTGAGTGTGCAATGACCAGACAAGATATTATTCGGTTGTCAAGATATTTATTCCAATCTGAATCTCATACTTTACTGCTCCTATTTTTCTGATGAAGATATTTATTTATTTCTACGCATTTTACTAAATTTGTTATAACGATGTTTTATGGCAGACGATTCATATAATCAGCCATTTATCCACTTATGGTTAATAATGTTCTTAAGCTCTTCTATTGATAAACATGATTGTTAAACAATGTTTTTTTTTCCCTTTAATGATTACAGAGAGAAATATTATTATGTGTCTCTGTGTGTGTTAGAAAATGAGCAGCAGCACACAAATTTTTATGTCCCTGTGTGTGTTATTTACATGCATGTACTATGTACCATCATCTACCTATAATGAAAAAATCTTATGCAATTAATTTACATGTCAAAAAAACCACAGACAAATATTATCAACTCATGAACCAAAACTGCCAAAATTGCATAATGGCTGATTGAATAGTTTGTTTAACCGATGCAGTCAAAAATAGTGTCACCTAAAAATTACATTATAGAAAATAGGGCAATCAGTTGGAAGAATAATTTGATAATGTAACATCCTGAAATTCATGTTCATGAAATATGGAAGCAGGGAAGTGAAAAAGTAAGTAACCAAACTTTATTATTGAGTCATATATGCTGCGAACTACCATACTTGTACAGCAAAATGCTACCTAACAATATATTGAGTTTTTCATTAAATCATTTTTCGTCCAAAGCTGAACAAGGTGTGAACGACTTTGCCTTCCATTCTGCTTAGATCGTATTCATATTCCTTTTTTATCCAGCTTAAAGGATAATTCGTGTTTATCGGTTTAATTGCCATAAAGTGATGCATGGGCATATAACTTAAGAAGAAAAATTTGAGCCAATCAGTAAACCAAAGACGGAGACTGCAAGCATAAACATTTGGACCGAAGACCAAACTTATATGCATAAAGGGAGGACCGACCTGCAATGGATGACATGCCAGCAAGACCATTTCCAGTGCCTAACCAATTGACGCTAGTATTTTTAGTTGTAATAAGTGTTTGAACTTTTACATTTATAGCATAACCACTTGACTTGATTGTTGTGCGTTTCTGGTGCTTATGCACCGTTATTTTACACTGCATAAATAATCGAACAAAAATACAAAGGCTACATTCATGTAGTAAATTAACTAAACAATTATATAGACTCAACTTTCAGGTGGGTGTTAGTTTCGATATTCAAACTAATCCATTAAATTTTGTTTGCTTAACGTTATATGGTATGAAATAACGTTTCTTCGCTTTCAGGCCCATGTCCTTATTGTTAGGATTTCAATATTAGTTAATAACAAACAATCACGAAACTCTAAATTCAAATATGTAACCCATATTTATTTAATTGAGAACAAATCAGAAATAGATTAGTGGAAGCGTATCTGAATCTGTAGTTAATCATGGCAATACCTGAATCCATATTTGGTTACTAAGAAGAAAATATAATTTGGTTTGGTCTTCCAAATTGACACAAACCCTAGATCTGAAATCAGCTCTCCGTATAAGAGGTTGGAGAGTTGCTAAAGCTTGTGTAATTCGAGGACCATAACCTTTTATTTATAGAGTTGGCATTTTGTAATTCGGCCCTTCAACAAATTATAAAATGCCCCGGTATCTACACATTAGGCCAATGATAACTTAAACTTTAAGCCTATTAATTCTAATTTAAAATTAGATCACTTATTTAGGCTTTACACCAAAATAGCACAATACATTTTATTTTACATATGTCACACAATTGTCGAAATATTCCAACAATCTCCCCCTGAGCCACATATGAAATAACCTTAAAATGTGTTTAACTTTATGAGCTACAAAAATTGTTATTTATAACATATGGTGTATCTGAAACAATCTCGTCCATTAATTGGGTTGACAAAGGATTAAAGTGGCATTCGTTACATTTATCGTAACTAAACCCATCATTGGTCACATATATCTATACAATCGAACGACATAGATCAATTATGGATGCGTAGCATGGAAATTACATGAAATGTGATCTATACATGTCTATTTTCAACTGGTCCTTCTTTGGTGAGATCAAATGTTTAATATTTAAACAGTCTGAGTGCAAAATTCATTACTTTATTTCTGATCAGAAAAAGAACTTGATATGCATATATCTGTAACTGAAGTATAAAGCAATGAGTCATATGACAATACTGAATACAAACTCCCTCTGAACTAAAATATCATTACATAAAAGTTACACCAATTGAGCTACATGCTCATGAAAGACCTTAGGTGATAACCTTTTGGTAAGCGGATCCGCCATAATGGAGTTTATTTAAGTGTGCTCTATGAATTACAATATATTTTGCACTCTTCCCTTATTGGAAAATGATATATTCTTTACTGTCACAATATTACCTGGTCTTTCAATTCTTTATCTATAACTGAAGTCTTGTGACAAAATTTCATTATTATTTTCCATATTTTGATGTCTTATAATTAACCATAGACGATATTTTCAAAATGGTGAAAACTATAAGTGCCTAAATGACACTTTCCCTTATATAGTTTCACCCATAAAATATATTATCATTGCTAGAAGTGGATCTTTTACAGCAATGACATTCAAAATATCCGGGTCGTAATTCTTTATGATCTCCACCCGATTTGATCTTTTATCTATGAGCATATAATCTTTTATTTTGTCTTTTAAAGATATATCATATATATCATAGCCATTTTGGCTACTAAATCATTGACCCACTTTTAATATCAGTAAAGTATCTGCCAAATAATACACGCATATCCATATGTGTATATACATTAGTATGCATTAGAATTCATACTGCAAATGCATGAGAAATCTTTTGCATTTCTTTAATTTCATGAATGGTAGCATTTATCTGTTTGGTAAAAGAAAAACAACTAAATCGCAGTTTGCATACCAAATCTTTTAAGCATTTATCTTTCTAATTCTTTTGTAATAATTCAAATATCACCCCGTGAACAATAATGGTGTATTTGAATCCCAAATACAAAAGACTAATCCATAAATGGGTTTCTTAAGTAGTTTCACCAATGTCTCCATTGAGAAACATAACTTTAATCTCCATCATATAATGCTCAAAAGTACAAAATGTAGTAAGCTCCAAAGCGATCGATTCTAAAGAATCGTTTACTAAGTCCAAAATGAAACATTCTTTAAAGAAAATAAAATTTCCTTTTGATAATAGAGATTTCAATAAAAGTGCCTTATAAAAATTCAATATTACCCACTTGATCCCTTTTAGCTTTGAATAGTTATTCATAACTAATGATCTTATTACTTAAGTTAGAGGGATATTTCAAACTTTATTATCCATATAGATTTATGCTATATGTTCATTTCTTAAATCCACATTTTAAATTAGTACCTTACATGGATTGATGTAAGTCCATAGCACCATCTTTATCAATCCATTATTTATCTTTATGAAGAAATACCACACAATAATCTGAAATAGCATTTCTTCCCATTTAGGTGGATTTCCATAGTGATCTTGCATTTTGAGGTTGCTGAGTTTGTTTTCTTGAAATAGTAACCTTGGCTTATAGAAAAAATTATCTTCAACATTGTCTTATTATGGTTCTTAATTTACTTCTTCCTAATAAAAGAAAACAAATCTTAAACTTTATGCGAAGAAGCAACCGCAGTTGAATCAAAGATAATGATTCTCTTTAAAGACAATGATATTACTTTATTTCTCCCCCCAAACTCAACATCCTCAAAATAAATATTGCAATTCCCTCTTTAAAACTTTTCCTTAGTGTGGGTTCATAAAAAAATATAAACTTTAAATCCCTTAGAATATCAATAAAGTATTTTCTACCTTTATGATATCTCAATCTATAATTCCTTAGTAAACTGAAACAAATAATTATATTAATCACCAAAACAAGATTTGAGATATCTTTGCACAAGCTATTTAACATAAGTAGCCATAACTTATATACCAGACATTAAGAGCTTCAATTACATAAGATTTTGAAATTATTCATAAATCAACATTACTATTTCTTGATGAACAAAAAATAACCTAATTTGAAATTAGAAATATAAAACCGAAATCTGTCTAAATGACAACATAAAAAAAATATCAAATAATTCAAACAGTTTGACTTAAATCTCAATAATAACTAATTTATATGTCTGTATATCCCATTAAAGAAATAACTATAAATTTATCCGTATGTTATTTCTTTTCATCTAAATCCTTAGCGACTTCTTCATCTTTATTGATACAAAAAATGTATATCAAAGGAGTACCTTGAATCTTAAAAAAAAAACTTCAGTCTCTCTATTAATTACCAAAGCGTTAAATTAGCCCAATAAAATGGCATTTTATTCTTAAAATAATTTTAATCTTTAAATGAATATACTGAAGATAGCACCAAAAATAACAATAACTTGAGCGTCTTTAGCTTTTGAAGCAATACCATTTTCCGTATAGTACTCATTTACATCTCTTTTAGCTTGAATTTATGGAATCAAGCACCACAAAAATGCTAGTTTCATTCTCAGTAGATAACCCATCAAAAATAGGTATCGTTACATATAGTTCATCCTTGAAAAGCTTCTGAAATATTTACTTAATGATCATTTAACTCTTTCCCTTTTAGATTATACCACCTTTCAATATTCTTCATGACATTATAAGAATAACTGACCGTAGTAGGATTGGCTGTAACCCTCATAATTACAAGAGTAAAATCTATAAAGTCAAGAACAAATAACATGCTCTCTTACAAATCATTATTTTTATCCCAAAATAAGATGGGAATATTCTTTAAATTGGAAGATAATTCAGTTAAATTAGCTGAAAATGAACCAAAAAATAAAATGAAGATTGACCGTATATGCTCATAGCCAAAAAAACAACCATAGTAAATTCAGATAATTGGTAAGTCTCTTCTCAAGATACCTAGTACACATTAATATCAAGTCTTTGGATAGCAATATTAACTGCAAGTGGTACTCTTGTTGTAATGATCAAACACTGACAATAAATTCAAGTCAAATAATAACCTTCCTTTGGGCCAATTAATTATTCACTCAAAAAAATCTTATAATTGTCACTTATTTATCACCACACATGTGTAAGCGATTCGGCAAAATATTAGTCTACCTTTGGGCTGGCTAATACTCGCATGAACAACAACACACAAATATTAAACATTTTCATGAACCACCAAAATATAGAGGTCACTTTGATGACATATTATTTCAGTCAATTCACTATGTATGTAGGATATTTACGGTTATAAAGAGACGCCAAAATTATATTTGAATTTATCCTTAATATATGTACAATATATTTTGAGTGTTATAAAACACTCTCAATGCTTTAGGTCTATATGACATCTGAAAAACTCTAAATTATAATAATGACATAACGAGTTTTAGTCATAGTTGTCATAATCTTTTGCTTTAGGTATGTAGTTACATTCATGATATTTCCTTAATAAATATGATACAAGACATCATAAATAAATCACGATATCGTAGATGAATGTCATGATCAATTACCACATAAAATTATGTGTAAATGGCATAATAAATATCATACTGAATAACCTGAATGACTGAAGTAACCATGATGTATATCCGAAGCATAATATAACATGTGCTTTTTTATACTGTCAACCGAACCAAACAAAAAAAAAACTTTTTTTTAAATGGTAGAAGTTACTGTAGTTTGACCATAATAAAGTAACCTACTGATCATCATCCTAAAATGTAGGTGAAATGGTCAAAGATTCAAACATGATAGCTAATTAGATTAAGCAACACAAATGCAAAATATTATATACCAAACCCAAAAGGCATAAAATAAAAGTATCATGACAGGTTACCAAAACATCATACACATGCTATGAAACATTATTTGCATATGACAAATAAGTTAATGTGGCATGTCCTACATCCATACAATAAGCACTAATTGTTCCAAACAGTACACATGGTATATAAAAATAATAATTTTAAAGCCCGTAAGGATAGCATGAGATTCGCTCAATAGAGCTTCCGAAACTTTATGCATAAAACGGGTTCAAGACTTGGTCAAAACAAATAATATAGTATAATATAAGACATCAGAAGTAACAATAGACCGGCGGCTGCATAGTGCAACTTACAACTAAACGTAATAAACATATATTTTTGGTATATTTTTAAACAAAAAACCAGAACTTGTTGAATTAACATATTGACAAAATATATTATATTAACATTATTCATGCTGGATCCATAGAACCAATGAAAGAACGTGAAGGAGATAATAGATCTTAATCCATATAGATCTGAGACTTAACCGAAATTAAAAAACTTTTTTTTAATTATTAGCCATAGTTAATAAACTCAACCTGTTGTGAAATGAAAACATAACATATAAACCGTATGAATTGAAAACACAATTCAACCTTTGTTCTGAAATGGCAAAACAACATGTAAAAAAGAAAAAGAAAAATTCCCAATAGAATCAATAATGGTTGGCTCTGATACCACTTGTTAGGATTTCAATATTAGTTAATAACAAATAATCACGAAACCCTAGACTCAAATATGTAACCCATATTGATTTAATTGAGAACAAATCAGAAATAGATTAATGGAAGCGTACCTGAATTCGTAATTAATCATAGCAATACCTGAATCCATATTTGGTTGCTAAGAAGAAGATATAATTTGGTTTGGTCTTCCAAATTGACACAAACCCTAGATCTGAAATCAGCTCTCCGTATAAGAGGTTAGAGAGTTGCTAAAGCTTGTGTAATTCGGGGACCATAACCCTTTATTTATAGAGTTGGCATTTTGTAATTCGGCCCTTTAACAAATTATAAAATGCCCCGGTATCTACACATTAGGCCCATGATAACTTAAACTTTAAGCCTATTAATTCTAATCTAAAATTAGAACACTTTAATTAGGCTTTACACCAAAATAGCACAACACATTTTATTTTACATATGTGACCCAATTGTCGAAATATTCCAACACTTATGCATTTTATTCAGTCTACACATGCAAATATTCATTGGAAATACATATGTGGTTCAATGCATTGGAAACATGGGATTCCTCATCAAACCACCGAGTCATGCCTACAAATAGTGACTATCTGGATCATATAGCTGAATCTTGTGAATTTGTGTCATCCTTGTTTGGAGTCTTCAAGAAGACAATGGCAGATCAGGTTGCTATCTTATCCATTATACGTTTCTAAGTCACGTAAACTTTCAGTTAGTATGTGTTACACTTTTGCAAAGAAATAGGCAGATCAGGTTGCTTTCTTAACCATTATACATTTCTGAGTTACATAAACTTTCAGTTAGTATGTGTTATCCTTTTGCAAACAAATAGGATATGGATGACTTTGTTGGTCTAATGCAAGGCTAAGGACTAGTTAATAAATTCTCCCTTTTGTCCTACTTTAGTTATAAAACTTCGAAATTTATCATTTCGATTAGCCATTTTTTTTTATCCCTTGAAAACAGTATTTATTCTTGAAGAAAAAAATAAGAGTTTTTTGGCATGAATATTGAGTTCTGTTTTGCATTTTCAATGTATTGAAACAACATGGAAGGAAGAAGGAGCTGCAAACTAAAGGAAATTTGAACTAGGCTTCTATGGATATGATAAGCACTTGCCTTAATTTCATCGCAACAGTACATTCTACATCCTAAAGTTTTCGTTGGATATGCTTAAATAGATTGATTTGTGGAATGTTGAATGGGTAATTTGTATCCAAAGTGACTTTCAAACTACTCCTTTGGAAATAACAAATCTGCATGGACAATATGAGTTTATGAATGCATAAATGTAGTCAATGTGTCTCTTTGTTATTCGCTAAAACAATCCTATATATAATTGTTGTAATAATCATTTGAAGCAATGAAAAGAAAACAAGTAAATTATCTATCCAAGTTTTATCATATTCATCTCAATTTTGTTTTTCTTATCATCAAACTCCAACATATTTGTGGTATCAGAGCCCCCCATTGGATTTTTCTCTCTTACAGTGGCCTCCTCCAACAACAATGATCTAGCATTCACATATGCACAACAAGGTGTTTCTGTTTTTAGTGGTCAAGATTATGAGCAGTGGAGTGTTATTATGCAAATGATATTCATGTCTTATGAGCTATGGGATATTGTTGAAGAGAGATTCACGCCTCATACTACAGAAGAGATGGCTGCATTCACGAATGCACAAAAGAAAGAGCATAAGGAGAACAAGACCAAAGATACAAAAGCTTTGGCTTTTATGCACCAAGGAGTAAATCGTTCCATTCTTTCGCGATTACTACGGCTAAGACATCGAAAGATGCTTGGCAAATATTGAAAAGTCAGTTTGAAGGACATGAAAAAGTTATCACAATCAAGTTACAAAATACATGGCGTGATTTTGATAATTTAATGATGAAAGAAAATGAGGGAGTGCAAAATTTTCTTTCTAGCGTCTCTCTTATTGCAAATCAAATCAAAAGCTATGGAGACACTATAGAGGAGAAGAAGATCATCGAGAAAGTACTTCATTGTTTACCAATGAAGTTCGAACATGTCGTCGCCGCAATCGAAGAATCTAAGGATTTATCAAAGTTATCCTTAGATGAACTCATGGGGTCTCTCGAAGCACATGAAAAGAGAATGAGCAGATTTTCAAATATGAACTTTGATCAAGCCTTTCACGGAAAAGTTAATCTCTTGCGAAAAGATCGCAGCAAAGACAACAAACAAGAGAAGAAAAAACCACCACCAAATTTCTCTCAAGGGAGAGGTCGTGGTAGACATCAAAATTTCCAAGGAAGAGTAGGCAGAGATATTAACACTCCAAAATCTGATCATCAAAATTCTGAAGAATGTTGCCGCATCTGTAAGAAGAACAACCACAACACAAACAATTGTCAATATAAGTGCAAAAGATGAAAAAATGCAACCCACTTTCACAGAGATTGCTGGTATCAAGAAGATGATGATAGACAAGAAGCAAATTTCATTGAAAAAGAAGAGGTAGAGTAGTTATTTTATTCCTGTTTGAATTCTCAACAACATGAAGAAAATACTTGGTATGTGGATAGTGGCTGTAGCAACTACATAACAGGAAATAAAAAGATGTTCGTCGATCTTGATGAGTCATATTCCTCTAAAGTAAGGCTCGGCGGTGGCAAAGGGCATAAGATCACTGGAAAAGGAGCAATTGCTGTGAAGTCTAAAGAACGAAAAATCAATGTCATCAAGGATGTCTATTTCGTGCCCAGTCTTGCTCAAAACTTATTGAGTGTGGGACAATTGCTGCAGAAAGATTCCAAAGTTGAATTTAATAATGGTTTTTGCACCATTATTAACAAGGAAAAGAATCTCACTATGGCAAAAATCAAGATGACTCCAAACAAGATTTTTCCCCTTAGTATTCCATCAATTAAGGAATGTGCGCTTCAAAGCACCATCGTCGGCGATGACCAGAAAATTTAGCATCCGAGGTATGGTCATTTAAACTACAAAGGATTAATTTTGTTGAAGAAAAAAATATGTTTTTTGGTCTCCCACACATTGTCGAGCAGGAAAGTCCATATGAAGGATGTATTTTTAGAAAAATGCATCGTCAAACATTTCCAAAAACTTCATATAGAGCCAAGGATCCTCTTGAGCTAGTGCATGCTGATATTTGTGGGCCGACGCAAACTTCTTCTCTTAAAGGCAACATATATTTTCTACTCTTCGTCAGTGATTACACCAGGATGATGTGGGTATATATCTTAAAGCAAAAATCTGATGCTTTCCTAAAATTCCTTGAATTCAAAAAATTGATGGAGAACCAAAGTGGGAGGAATATCAAAATTCTTCGCATAGATCGTGGTGGAGAATTTATCGGAAACTCATTCAAAGAATATTGCAAAGAAAAAGGGATTCATAGGCAACTTACAGTTCAGTATAGTCCACAACAAAACGGTATTGCCGAGCGCAAGAATCGAATGATTATGGAAATGGCTCGTAGCATGATGGCGGAGAAAGGACTTCCAAAAAGTTTCTGGGCTGAAGCCGTGCTGATAGCAATCTACATCTTAAATCGATCTCCAACGAAGGCAGTTCCCAATCGAACTCCATATGAAGCTTGGTTCCAAAGGAAGCCACAGGTACAACATCTCAATTTTTTTGGTTCAATTGCATATTCTCATATTCCATCTCTGAAAAGAGAGAAATTTGATGAAAAAAGTGAGAAGCTTATTTTCATTGGCTATAATGACGAGTCAAAAGGCTATCGTTTGCTAAATCCTAAAAATAATAAGCTGGTTATCTCTCAAAATGTGTTTTTTATGAGAAATAGCCATTGAGTTGGGGAGAAGATCAACACACGAAGTCAAATCCTATGCACTCATCTTCTCCAATATTTTCAGAACCAACGGTTACTGAAGAAGGTCCTATTTTTTCCACTGATCCTGATTCAACCTCATCAGAATCCATTGAAGATTCATTTCAAAGTCCATCAAGAAAATATCGTAGCTTAGCAAACATTTATGCTACAACAAATGTGGCTCTTTATGCAGGGGAACCTAAAACTTTTAGAGAAGCAGTAAAATAAGATGTTTGGCAAAAGTCTATGGACGAAGAAATAGCAAGCATCGAGAAGAACAAAACATGGGAGCTCGTTGATCTACCTAAAGGGAAAAAACGTGATCGAAGTAAAATGGGTCTACAAGAGCAAATTGAATGAAGATGGTTCAATCCAAAAGCACAAAGCCCATTTAGTCGCAAAAGGATACTCTCAACAGCCCGACACTGATTTCAACGAGGCATTTGCGCAAGTTGTTCGAATGGAGACCATTTGAATTATTCTTGCTCTTGCAGCTGAAATGGAGCTACCCGTTTATCAACTGGACGTAAAGTCGGCATTTTTAAATGGCGATTTATAAGAGGAGGTATATATCCAACAACCTGATGGGTATATTGTTGATGGAGAAGAAAAGAAAGTTTATCGTCTCAAGAAAGCCTTATATGGGCTGAAGCAAGTACTGCTTGCTTGGAACACTAAGATTGATGGCTATTTTAAGAAGGCTGGTTTTTACCAAAGTCCAAGTGAAGCATCGTTATACATAAAGAAAGGTGCACATGGTTTTCTTATAGTTTGCATTTATGTTGATGACTTAATCTACATGGGAAATAATACTATTATGGTAAAAGAGTTTAAGGAAGACATGATGAAAGAATTTGAAATGACTGATTTGGGTTTGATGTAGTTTTTTCTTGGAATTCAAGTTCGTCAATCAAAAGGAGTAATCTTTGTTTCTCAAGAAAAATATCTTGGAGAATTGTTGAGGAAATTTCAGATGTATAATTGCAAGCCTATCTCCACTCCTCTTGCTATTAATGAAAAATTGAAATTGGATGATGGCGCAGCCAAGGTCGATGCAAGCACATATCGAAGCTTAGTCGGGTCACTGATTTACTTGACAAACACCAGACCTGACATTGCTTATGCAGTAAGTTTGGTCTCAAGATTCATGCATAACCCAAGTAAATTACATCTTGCTGCTGCGAAGCGAATTCTGCGCTATCTTCAAGGAACAAGAAAATTTGGGATTAAGTATATCAAAGAGGAAGAAAATGAGCGTATCGGTTACACCGATAGTGAGTGGGTTGGATCAATTGACGATCGCAAAAGTACATCCGGATTTGTTTTCTCTTTGGGATAAAATAACATTTCTTGGTCATCAAAAAAGCAATCAATGGTCTCACTTTCATCAGCCGAAGCAAAGTATATTGCCGCGAATGAAGCGGCTTGTGAAGCGGTATGGTTAAGAATTTTTTTTGCTGATGTTGAGAAGCATCAAGACAGTGGAACTCTTTTGCGATAACATGTCTGTCATTGCAATGACAAAGAACTCAGTTTTTCATGCAAGGTCGAAACATATCGAAATTCGTCATCACTACATCAGGCAACTTGTGGCCAAACAAGAAATCCAGTTGAAGTTCGTGGACACCAAGAAGCAACTTGCAGATAGCTTTACAAAAACTGTAAGTTCTGAGACACTTGCACGGTTTAAAGTTCACTTTCGGATTACAAATTTAGAAGATGTGTTGAATGGGTCATTTGTATCCAAAGTGAATTTCAAACTACTCCTTTGGAAATAACAAATCTGCATGGACAACATGAGTTTCATGAATGCATAAATGTAGTCAATGTGTCTCTTTGTTATTCACAAAAACAATCATATATATAACTGTTGTAATCATCATTTGAAGCAATGAAAAGAAAATAAGTAATTTATCTATCCAAGTTTTATCATATTCATCTCATTCTTGTTTTTCTTATCATCAAACTCCAACATGGAAAACAGTCTGCCTCCCATAAATTATCGTCAAAGAGTTCCAGAAAAGATTTATGGCTTACTGCACAATGCAGATCAGTTGTTGAACATGAATCAACTTTGATTTTGCTAAAGAAAAATGGTGGAAATATTGACTTGAGGAACGTAGTTGGACTGACGCCTCTTCATATTGCGACATGGAGGAAGAGTGTGCATATTGTCAAAAGGCTCCTGGAAGCTGAATCTGATCCTGATACCATGGATGGGGACTCTGGATGGAGCAGTTTGCGTAGAGCGCTTCACTTTGGGCATCGTACAATAGCAAGTTTGCTTCTTCCGTTTGGTGCGTCTCTCTCATTAGAGGACCCGAAATATCGCACTCCTTTTGACCTTCTATTTGGACTTGTATTACAAACTATTGGGGATGACAATGAGTCTGTTGCTGTTGAAGTATACAGTTGGGGAATGGCACAAACTATCAACTGGGAACAGACAATTCTCACATAGCAAGACTGCCTTTAAAAGTTGACACGCTTTATGACTCATATATGACTAGAGATGTGTACTTGTGGGATGGTAAATACTTGACATCCGCTGTAACTATAACTAGAGTGTGTAGTTGTGGGATGGTAAAAATTGCAAAAATACTACTCCTATCGTCACACGAGCACATGGAGTCAAACATGTTACTTCATGTGACAACCCGTATTTTTCAATAACCTGTAATAATGTAAATCGAGGCAGAATTTAATTCTAAAATCTGAATCAAGGGAAACGGGCTATGCCATTGCGTTCGTCTCGGAAAAATACGCGAAATAGAGTCCGAGTTTTCGAAAATCGGAGTCCGTATGACCCGATTAAGGCCCAACGAAGTTTTCAGAAAAATTCAAAGTAAAAAAACAGATTTCAAATTCAAGTTTGAATTTGAAAATTAGGTCATATTTGGGCAGGCGGGAAAATTCCCGCCAGAGCACCCAAGTCGACAGCCCTGTCGACTTGGGAGTCGACTTGGTTGGACACAAGTCGACAGCCCTGTCGACTTGGCTGTCGACTTGGTCCAGCCAGGCTGTTTAGCCTGGTGCACCATTTAGAGATTGTGTTGAGCTTGGGGGCCAGATTCGGTTTTGAGGGCTGAAATTGGAACTAGGGTTTAATCCTAAGGCTAGAACTAGTCCTATTCTCTATAAATAAGGCCCTAACCTAACCCTAAATCATCATTATTCACTCATACAACTAAACTATGGCAAAATTTTACCTCTCATGGCCTCCACTCTCTTCATAAAATTCCTAAGATATTTCTATGAGAGATTTTCCATGCATACAAGTGTTTTTAAGCTTGTATGAGTGTCATTAGCTTGCATTCAAGTCAAGTTTTCATATTTATATCATAAAGCAAGAGTTTTGATCATTTTGGCTTAAGGGTTTTCTATTAAAGCTTGCATTTTGGGTTTAATTGGTTGCATAAGGGCTTTGTCATATTTCCTAAGCATTGTAAGCCCTATTCTACTTTCATACTTAAACTCTAAAGTTAAATGTATGATATGCAAGTTTATATGCAAGTTTGCTATGCTATGATATGCAAGTTTATCATGTTGTGATATGCAAGTTTATCATGTTGTGATATGCAAGTTTATATGCAAGTTTGCTATGCTATGATATGCAAGTTTATCATGTTGTGATATGCAAGTTTATCATGTTGTGATATGCAAGTTTATATGCAAGTATGCCATGTTATGATATGCAAGTTCATCATGTTATGTTATGCAAGTATGCCATGTCATGATATGCAAGTTTATCGTGTTATGTTATGCAAGTTTGTCATATGATATGCAAGTTATGTTATGCAAGTTTGGGTTGAACATTTTGTTCATGCTATCATGTTATGCAAGCTTATCTTGGGTTTATGAACATAAAGCTTCAAGCTTTATGCCAAAGGTTGCATTTTGGCAACATGTAAGTTATCATATCTCTTATGATAACTTGCATGTGAGGCTAGATGCGAACTTATGGCCATTTTTACATGTCATTTATCACCATGTATCACCAATATGCTAAGTTTGGTTTTATGCATGCTTTTGAGGCCTAAAAATGTAATATGCAAGTATATGAACATATGTACGTTTCATATGCCACCATGTTGAACTTGTGGCTTCAACACCTTTATGTCATGATTATGCCAAGTTCCCTCTTTCTATCCTTTATGCGCTATTGCGATATGTAAGCGATGGGATTGCGTTTGGGGTTGGGTAAACTTAAAAGACATAAAAACATAAGCTTGGGAATTTACCTATTAAGTTAGGTCTACCCATTGGGAATTTACCTATTAAGTTAGGTCTACCCAATTGCTTGAAAACTTGTAATGTGTTTTGGAAACATGATGGACATGACACTTAGAAAAGATAAGTGTGACCAACTCGAGGTTGGGTTGAGTTTGTAGCGTAAACCTACCCGGAACCGACCGGCTTAACTAGTTGCTACAAACAATAGGACCCAATGTGAGAAGTTGGCCATGTTGTACCTTGAACCCGAGGTTAGACCAAGTTGTGGTGTAAAGCTACCCGGAACCGACCGGCTTAACTAGTAACCACTACAAGGTCTAATGTGAGAGGTTAAGGCGCACTAAATTAACTAATGCCTCGTGATTAGGGTTAAGTCATGGTCCACTTAATACTTAACCAATTTGGGCTTGGTAGATTAGTCAGGGTTAAGTCGTGAACTCATCGTTACACTTAACCAAGTTAATCCATGATTATCAAGAGGGTTAAACCGTACTTAACCCACTAGAAAAATCCTAGCAATGGGGGCCCACTCCAGCAGTAATCCCAGTTTGTATCATTAAGGCCCTAGGGACTAGGCTAGGGAAGGGGCACGATTACTGGGCTGGAGGTAAGCGACCAAATAAACGACGGCCGGGTGGTACGCCGATGTAGTTCCGGACGGACTATGGTCGTGCACGTAGTGTAGGATCCAGATTAACCCTAGAGGGGGGGTGAATAGGGTTTATCACAGTTTTAAACTGAGTTGAAAAATTGACAGGATATTAAAATAAAAACAGATCACAGAATGCAGCAGAAATAAAAGTGCAGAAAATAAGTCACACACAGATATATCCAGCTTCGGCAAAACCCTGCCTACTGCTGCATTCCTAAGGTTTCTACTAGATGATAGAACAGATCCCGCATACAAGACCTTGTACACTCGCGACTCTCGCTCCTATTCTAACTCTACGCTCAAAACCCTAGACTGATTCAAACCCCTGAATCAGAATTTCCCCTAGTTTTACACAGACTAGTCAACTGCCAGTTAAACCCCTAACTGGTTCCCCCTAGATTTTATAGAATTTATAAACTGTTCGGTTTACAAAGAAATTAAAACTGAAACAATACAAAATAAAAGAAACTAAAGCAAAAACCCTAGGAGATAAATAACAAGGGTCATCCCCTTTTAGCCTTTAACCAAAAAACGTGGCCGGCCCAATCTCATTTTCTTTTCACCCGATCTCTTTGCTATGTGGAAAAAAAAATTGCGGCGGCTCTAGGGTTTCTTCTTTGAGTTCCAAATCGAAGTCGATGTTGTTAATTTTTGGCTCTGGAAATGATTTCTGGTGCTCGAATCTCCGATTGCTTCTCTGTCTTGCTCGATTGTTGTGTGGCTATGTGATTCTTCACTCTGGCGATCGAAACCCTAATGAAATTGTGAGTGTTCTTTGATTAAAAAATGTTGCTCTCTGATTTAGTTGTTGTTGGTTTCGATTTCGATGTCCTTCTCTGCCTATGATGTAACTGGTGTTCAATAGGATTATATAATCCTATACCATGCTCTGATTTCACGCAAATGACTTGAACTGATTTTGCACGATTTCCCTTTTCTGATTTAATCACCTCGACTTTTATTGTTGTTGCATGTGAATGCCTCTTTTGAATTCTCGGCTTTAATTGAATTTCTCTGCGTGTATTTCTTCTGATAATTTGCGAGATTGAATCTTGAATTTATTGATGGGTTTTGGATAAATTTATTATTTGTTGTCCCTTCTGAAATTATGTCGTGACTCATTTCTTGATTTCTTGCCAAAAATTGATGCATGTAAATTTCTGAAATAAATCAAGCAGTTTCTTCATCCCTTGTTTGAATTCCTTTGCTCTGATTGTTCCCGTGACTATTGTGAATTTAATCGATGAACCTGGACACGAATTTTCAAACAGATTTTCCCTTTTGAGTTATAAACACTTTGGCTTTGTTTGAATACGTCAATTCAAAATGTTTACTGATTTTAGTAAACATATCTAAACAGAATTCATGGCCCCTTGAAATTTCCTTTGCGTCACCTGATTCATGAATGGATTGTTGCCTTAAAAAAAAACTAAATTTCTGGACTGATTCTTGCCGATATTTGTTTGTGCCAAACTGGAGACAGATTAGAAAACATTCCCAAAAATGAAATACCGATTTAATGCTTTCCCAAAATCTGGAAAAAATAAATCTTGCCAAACTGATTCGATTGTAATTGTTTTCCAAGTTTGAAAAAAAACAAATTAACTTGCTGAGTCTTGTTTAAGCTTGAACATGATACTTTGCATTCGACATGCTTGTGATGTTTTCTGGTACACAAAGAAAACTGATATGAACTGATACTGTCTTGATCACTTGGTTGCTTGCATGTAGTTGCACCATCCATTTATACTCCTTTCTTTCCGAACAGCTTGTGACACTGAAACTGCTGCCTTATTTGCATGTACACCATGCTGAACTGAACTTGTGCACACCATGAACACCGTTGCTATGAATTTGAGCCCCTCTGCTGTTTGCCATGATTATTTTCCTGTTTGCTAATTCATGCATGTATGTTGATGCTGCTTCATGCTTTTAAGCTTGCTGTCATGTTTTTTTTTTTATCTTGTGGCACATTGTTTTATGTTTGAGTCTGAATTGATGTGCCTCGGCCATGTTGACCATCCCCTTTGAAATCATTTTCACATTATGTTGTGTAATTTCCATTGCTGTCCCTTGTCCATTTTTGTGTTCCACCTGGTTGTGTTTACTGTCTCGAGAGTTTATCACCTGTACTTGCCGTGGTTGTTTCGTTTGTGTTGGCTGTTTACATCTTTGAGTTGCTATCTTTTTGAAAAGAGTTTGATCATTGTGCACTTCTTGTTCCACCATGCTTGCTAGTTTGTTTTGAAATTGCCTAGCTCGACACATGAGCTTGTATGTTGACTTTGCATTCATTATGCTGTAGCATCCACTAGTATTTTACTGTATGTATGCATCACCTTTACTATACTTGCTGAACTCCATGACCATGCTGCATTGTTTTGGACCTTGGCTCGACACATGAACAATGAGACTCGACCACTTGACCTGTCCATTCTGATCCTTGCTGCATTGCCCTGTCTTGATCCATGCACCACTTGATCATTGCTGCCATGTCTTTGTTTCATGTTGACATTGAGTTTTAGCTTTCTTGTATATGTGCCATGACTTTTCTTGACTATGATTCGACCCCTTTTCATTGCCGTTTTGATTTGAACCATGTTTGACCTATGTTGAACTTTCACTTGAATGTTTGTTGTAGCACTGAGTCGAGATGGTCCACGTGGCTCCTCCTCAGTTGCATACACTATATTCTGATTGGCGAGGCAGTGCACATATGTATATTTATACATGTGTGTATATGCAGCCATCAGACATATTTTCCTGTCCCTGCATTGTATATACATACTGTCTGCCTTGTGGTATTTACAGTGTATCACTATGAATATCACAAGCTGTCTAGACACAGATTGATGGTTTTTATAAAGCAGATCAAGTCAAGAAAAATGATGAGAAACACACCAGAAATCTGAGGCAAATAAAATTTTAAAAATAAAATTTATATTTGCATATATTCAGTATTATTTCTATTGCAGTATACTGTGTGTTTCTATTTCATGTGTGACAGGTAAGCGGGGATGACTGGACTGAACTGACAGAAGACTGAAGAATGAAGTCAAGAACAGTGTCAGTTAAAGAGTGTTTGTAACAGTGTATGTATAGATGAAAAATGTACAACTGAGTGTAAAGTGTGTATGAGTGTTGAATGAGAAACTGTGAGTGTGAAACGTATTGCAATGCTGAGATGTACAAATAGTGGAGTATAAAATTTGTACTGTTTGAATATTGAAATAAAATATTCTATTTAAATAAAATACTGTGTTAATATTTGAATTTCTGTACAGGCGTATTTTATTTAAATATAAATATTATATTCATTGCTGTGATGTATATATATAACAGTACAGTACCAAACACATTTATCATAGAAATATATTTGGTTGTTATCATCAAACAAAAATCATATAATTGTGTATACAACACCGTTATATACAACAATCTCCCCCTTTTGATGATGACAAACAAATATGAAGATTTTGAATATAATAAATGTGTTTGACAGTGAATATTGAACTTCCCCTTTTTATTAGCTCCCCCTACAACAGACAACTACCCCTATAACTGTGCACGAGTGAAGTGAATTGAATGATAATGAATTTTTCAAAGGTAAAACTATTTATACAATATTCACTCATAAATCAAAATCTAATCCATTCTCCCCCTTTTGTTATCATCAAAAGGATACAGATTTTAAAATACAGATGAAAATTGACTAAAAGTATAATTCAGCATAAGAGGAAGAATGATCATCATAAATTTCAATCAGTCAAACAAAAATCATAATATTCAAAGAACAGGTGGCATATTTCACATTGTAGAAAATGACGGATATACGATGAATTTTATAAAAATGAGGAGAGTTATAAAAAATATGAATATTTCCCAATTATTTTCAAAAGAATTTTATAAAATTAAAGCACCAAAAACGGTGATGGATTTGGATTATAATTAAAAATTCAATTCAAGTGAGAAAATCGAATAATCTCAAATCTCAATATCTATCAATCAACAAATCATAATACGTCATAATATTTTCAACACATTCCACAGATTAGAGAGATGGATTGATAGGTTGATTTTTACACACCAAGGAGAATTTCAATTTTATTTCAGTTTTTAGCACATTTTTTTTTATTTATTTATTTAAGAGCACACTGACCACGCATAACCAGAGCTTGGATTTTTAAATGAGGTCAGTCGCAGCTTAAATTATAAGTTGTCTCTTAACCATGCATGACCAGAGCTTGGATTTTTAAATGAGGTTAGAGACACACTTATATATTTATTATATATATATTTATCATTTCAGCTTTTAAAAAAGTAAAACTCCTTGGTATAAAACCAATATATGGATGATAGAAAATGTGGTAGGTACAGAAATGGACTGTGAAATACATTTCTAAATTAATTATATTATGAGATATGACCAACTGTACCTGGATTATTGAAAATTTTCAATTATC
This sequence comes from Allium sativum, assembly GCA_030737875.1. Taxonomy (NCBI): domain Eukaryota; kingdom Viridiplantae; phylum Streptophyta; class Magnoliopsida; order Asparagales; family Amaryllidaceae; genus Allium; species Allium sativum. The sequence goes on from CM060919.1 coordinate 665,090,113, forward strand.
ACTAATTCTGAATAATAATATAACCACAATTCCATCACAAATATTTTCACTGTTTATTTAAAATGATTTCTCCACATTTATATAAAATCATAACGGATGGCAGAAGGATGATAAGTAATGAAGATTGCCGTGAAATAATTGCTAGTTCAAAGATATTATAATAAATATTTAACCATCATGAAAATCTAAATAAAATTCTCCTCTTGTTGTGAAATATACTACAGTCACAATTCATCACAATTTCTAAATCTGATTATAATTTTGATGAATTATAAATACAGTTTAATTTGGATATTGATTTCAATTTCTGAAAGAATAATCAATAAATAATTTTAAAATTGAAAATCAATTACAAGAGTAATATGCTGATCTATACATGACAAGAGGGAAAATATATATATATACAGCAAAAAAAAATATGCAGCACTTTTAAACTGATACCACATGGTGTCTCTACAAAGTGAAAAATCAGAACAGATGGATGAGACAAATATAAGGCGCTTCTGATACCAAATGTTCTCGCTTTCTCGAGGATTTTAATGACACCCCGGTGGCAAACAAATGGTACCTCAGTCAACAGAAAATACTTAATTACAAAGCAAGCAACTCAAGCACACAAATTTCATTTATCAGAGCACGATAAACCTTTGATACCAAATCAAGCAGTCCTCAAAGATATTTACAATTCAATTTCTTATAATCATCGCAGCATGATTCCAAAACAAACATTTTTCAAAAACAGTATCAGAGCAGCATAGAAAACAATCGCACATCAGACTTGCCAGAGGATGATGGTCATGTAAAAATGATTCATGGTCCAAGATTAAAAATACAGTTTATTTGAAATCATTTGAGGAATATGAAAAACTCTAGACTTAATGAATCAATCACACCAGGTTATATTTCAGATTCAAGATATGTCTGAGATTCAATAAATAAATAGTTTCAAATGATTTTAAACAAACATATATTCAAATCAAATAATCATAAAATAACAGTGATATTTATGACCATATTTTCAAAGGAATTTTCAAAAATGTCTCAGCCAAGTCCCAAAGAGACTTCAGATCATTTACATCAAGTATGAGATATATTCATGATCAAATGAAATTAAGTTAATTTATTTGAAATTACTTGAATCAATAACAAGTTTGAGATATAATGTAATATTCACACAAGATTGATAATTTCAAATATAAGAGGTGTGTGATATTCAAAATATTAAGAATTTCAGATGATTTCAAACAAACAGATTCCAAGATGTATCACTGATTCAAGCCAATCTGAAAAAACAATGAAATTATCACAACTGATAAATAACAGAGTGCTGTAATGAGTATAATATTTTGAGCTTTTCTAAAATGAATTAGAATAAACTCAGAACAGCAAAGGTGTGTGAAATTTCATTAAATATTCAGATCTTCAAAAAAAAATTAGAATTCAAAATAACAGTGTTCAAGGTATACTATGAATGCTTTAGCACTGTTAAGAATTCAGAAAAGAAATAAAACTTCAAAACAATTGCAGATATTTACAAACTTAAATTCAAGTTCTGGAAATAAATATAAACATGTGAGTTTTACCCAAATAGAGTAAATTTCTAAACAAATATGAATACTGCAACTGGAAGTTTCAGAAGCACAGAAAAGAAAAAACAACGAGATAATGCAGTGACAAATCAAATAAAAACAAACAGAAGAAAATAACATAGAAAGGGGTAGAGGAAGGAGAAATAAACAAAAAAAATTTACAAAGATGAGGTTAGAAATCATACCTGATTCACAGAAGACGTTGTGGATCTCTAACTCATCAAGCTTTGGCTAAGGAACTCTGAATGATACAGACAAGTGGAACAACTTGAATATCAATCTCCTTTGCATACCAGTTCCTCAGCCACTTCTGGTACCTAACCGTTGAGATGATCAAGTGGTCGAACAAAATTAGTAAAACCACTCACAGTTGTATTCATTTGTTTTGGTACCCAAACTCGTTTATATAACAAACCATTCGAATCTACCTTTGTACCTTTCGGGACCCAAATCTGTTTGAATTTAGTCGAAGCCGTTTTATTTTTATTTGGGGTCCAAGATTGTTTAAATGATTTGTTATCAATCAAAATCACATCACGTTTTTGATTTAAGAATCCTTTGAGAATGTTAGAGTTCAAATTTTCAAAACAAACATTTCCAAAATGATTTGAAGGATTTTTAAAACCAATTGAATTCCGTTTTTCAAACTCATTTGTTTTTCCAAGAACATCATTTTTTCCGAAGCCAAGACCCGATTTATTTCCAATAGAAACTTGGTTTTGTAACAACATATTCAATGATTTTTCCCCATTAGAAAATTTATTCAAAGTAGATTCTAATCGTTGAATTTTGGATTTTAGATCGCCATTTTCTTTTAATAAATTTGAGCAATTATTTATAGCGATCATCTGTTCAGCATTGGTCTGCTTTAAAACCAGATTCTCATTTTCAAGCAATCTAATTTTGGCTTGAGATTCCGAGATTTCAAATTCAAATCGTTTTTGTTTTTCAGACTCAAAAATCTTGAATTTTTCAATCTCATTTTCAAGTTCTTTCAAAATCAAATCACTTCTCACCAAATTTTCATTTTCAGCAATCTCAAATTTGGAACTTATATCAGTCTTAAAAACTTCAAATTCCTTTTGTAGAAGATTGTTCAAATTTGATAACTCAATCTTGTTTTCTTTTAAGATCAGAATTTCCTTTTCAAACTTTTGAATATTTTTATTGAGATGAACAAGATTGGTTTTCAATTTTAAACAATTTTTGCAATTAGAATTTGAAGAATTCTTAACGTTTTTGAGTTTTGATTCCAAAACATTATTTTTGCAGATCAACTCAAGCTTCTCAGATTTCAGAAGTTTATTTTTAGATTTTAACTTCTCAACAGATTCAGTTAAACCATTTAAACGGTGAATCAAAGAAATATTTCCTGTTGAGTCTCCATCTGGATTTCCATCTGTGCAACCTGTCAAGCACAAATCTGAAGCCGAGTTATCTTTCTGGGATTTTGAGCATTTGTCAATTTTTCCATATAGCGCGTTGAGAGTCTGCCAGATCTCCTGCGCAGTCAAACAATGGGAAATAAGGCTATATTGAATATCATCAATATAAGAATATAAAATATGAGTAGCATGTAAATTAAATTCAATATCAACCCTACTTACAATATCATACCCATTTTTAATACTATTCCAACATTTAATATCAACAGATTTTAAATAAGATTTCATTTCTGATTTCCAATTTAAAAAATCTGTACCATTGAAAATAGATGGAATATGACTGGACTGACTCTCTATGGACTGACAACTAGGATTCACCATTTTTCTAGAGTTAACCGAAACCTTGCTCTGATACCAAATGTAGGATCTAGATTAACCCTAGAGGGGGGTGAATAGGGTTTATCACAGTTTTAAACTGAATTGAAAAATTGACAGGATATTAAAATAAAAACAGATCACAGAATGCAGCAGAAATAAAAGTGCAGAAAATAAGTCACACACAGATATACCCAGCTTCGGCAAAACCCTGCCTACTGCTGCATTCCTAAGGTTTCTACTAGATGATAGAACAGATCCCGCATACAAGACCTTGTACACTCGCGACTCTCGCTCCTATTCTAACTCTACGCTCAAAACCCTAGACTGATTCAAACCCCTGAATCAGAATTTCCCCTAGTTTTACACAGACTAGTCAACTGCCAGTTAAACCCCTAACTGGTTCCCCCTAGATTTTACAGAATCTATAAACTGTTCGGTTTACAAAGAAATTAAAACTGAAACAATACAAAATAAAAGAAACTAAAGCAAAAACCCTAGGAGATAAATAACAAGGGTCATCCCCTTTTAGCCTTTAACCAAAAAACGTGGCCGGCCCAATCTCATTTTCTTTTCACCCGATCTCTTTGCTATGTGGAAAAAAAAATTGCGGCGGCTCTAGGGTTTCTTCTTTGAGTTCCAAATCGAAGTCGATGTTGTTAATTTTTGGCTCTGGAAATGATTTCTGGTGCTCGAATCTCCGATCGCTTCTCTGTCTTGCTCGATTGTTGTGTGGCTATGTGATTCTTCACTCTGGCGATCGAAACCCTAATGAAATTGTGAGTGTTCTTTGATTAAAAAATGTTGCTCTCTGATTTAGTTGTTGTTGGTTTCGATTTCGATGTCCTTCTCTGCCTATGATGTAACTGGTGTTCAATAGGATTATATAATCCTATACCATGCTCTGATTTCACGCAAATGACTTGAGCTGATTTTGCACGATTTCCCTTTTCTGATTTAATCACCTCGACTTTTATTGTTGTTGCATGTGAATGCCTCTTTTGAATTCTCGGCTTTAATTGAATTTCTCTGCGTGTATTTCTTCTGATAATTTGCGAGATTGAATCTTGAATTTATTGATGGGTTTTGGATACATTTATTATTTGTTGTCCCTTCTGAAATTATGTCGTGACTCATTTCTTGATTTCTTGCCAAAAATTGATGCATGTAAATTTCTGAAATAAATCAAGCAGTTTCTTCATCCCTTGTTTGAATTCCTTTGCTCTGATTGTTCCCATGACTATTGTGAATTTAATCGATGAACCTGGACACGAATTTTCAAACAGATTTTCCCTTTTGAGTTATAAACACTTTGGCTTTGTTTGAATACGTCAATTCAAAATGTTTACTGATTTTAGTAAACATATCTAAACAGAATTCATGGCCCCTTGAAATTTCCTTTGCGTCACCTGATTCATGAATGGATTGTTGCCTTAAAAAAAAACTAAATTTCTGGACTGATTCTTGCCGATATTTGTTAGTGCCAAACTGGAGACAGATTAGAAAACATTCCCAAAAATGAAATACCGATTTAATGCTTTCCCAAAATCTGGAAAAAATAAATCTTGCCAAACTGATTCGATTGTAATTGTTTTCCAAGATTGAAAAAAAACAAATTAACTTGCTGAGTCTTGTTTAAGCTTGAACATGATACTTTGCATTCGGCATGCTTGTGATGTTTTCTGGTACACAAAGAAAACTGATATGAACTGATACTGTCTTGATCACTTGGTTGCTTGCATGTAGTTGCACCATCCATTTATACTCCTTTCTTTCCGAACAGCTTGTGACACTGAAACTGCTGCCTTATTTGCATGTACACCATGCTGAACTGAACTTGTGCACACCATGAACACTGTTGCTATGAATTTGAGCCACTCTGCTGTTTGCCATGATTATTTTCCTGTTTGCTAATTCATGCATGTATGTTGATGCTGCTTCATGCTTTTAAGCTTGCTGTCATGTTTTTTTTTAACTTGTGGCACATTGTTTTATGTTTGAGTCTGAATTGATGTGCCTCGGCCATGTTGACCATCCCCTTTGAAATCATTTTCACATTATGTTGTGTAATTTCCATTGCTATCCCTTGTCCATTTTTGTGTTCCACCTGGTTGTGTTTACTGTCTCGAGAGTTTATCACCTGTACTTGCCGTGGTTGTTTCGTTTGTGTTGGCTGTTTACATCTTTGAGTTGCTATCTTTTTGAAAAGAGTTTGATCATTGTGCACTTCTTGTTCCACCATGGTTGCTAGTTTGTTTTGAAATTGCCTAGCTCGACACATGAGCTTGTATGTTGACTTTGCATTCATTATGCTGTAGCATCCACTAGTATTTTACTATATGTATGCATCACCTTTACTATACTTGCTGAACTCCATGACCATGCTGCATTGTTTTGGACCTTGGCTCGACACATGAACAATGAGACTCGACCACTTGACCTGTCCATTCTGATCCTTGCTGCATTGCCATGTCTTGATCCATGCACCACTTGATCATTGCTGCCATGTCTTTGTTTCATGTTGACATTGAGTTTTAGCTTTCCTGTATATGTGCCATGACTTTTCTTGACTATGATTCAACCCCTTTTCATTGCCGTTTTGATTTGAACCATGTTTGACCTATGTTGAACTTTCACTTGAATGTTTGTTGTAGCACTGAGTCGAGATGGTCCACGTGGCTCCTCCTCAGTTGCATACACTATATTCTGATTGGCGAGGCAGTGCACATATGTATATTTATACATGTGTGTATATGCAGCCATCAGACATATTTTCCTGTCCCTGCATTGTATATACATACTGTCTGCCTTGTGGTATTTACAGTGTATCACTGTGAATATCACAAGCTGTCTAGACACAGATTGATGGTTTTTATAAAACAGATCAAGTCAAGAAAAATGATGAGAAACACACCAGAAATCTGAGGCAAATAAAATTTTAAAAATAAAATTTATATTTGCATATATTCAGTATTATTTCTATTGCAGTATACTGTGTGTTTCTGTTTCATGTGTGACAGGTAAGCGGGGATGACTGGACTGAACTGACAGAAGACTGAAGAATGAAGTCAAGAACAGTGTCAGTTAAAGAGTGTTTGTAACAGTGTATGTATAGATGAAAAATGTACAACTGAGTGTAAAGTGTGTATGAGTGTTGAATGAGAAACTGTGAGTGTGAAACGTATTGCAATGCTGAGATGTACAAATAGTGGAGTATAAAATTTGTACTGTTTGAATATTGAAATAAAATATTCTATTTAAATAAAATACTGTGTTAATATTTGAATTTCTGTACAGGCGTATTTTATTTAAATATAAATATTATATTCATTGCTGTGATGTATATATATAACAGTACAGTACCAAACACATTTATCATAGAAATATATTTGGTTGTTATCATCAAACAAAAATCATATAATTGTGTATACAACACCATTATATACAACACGTAGTCTGTATTTGGAGAAGTCACCCATGGGTACCAGTAGATCGAGACTGTGCACTCATGTTTATGGTGTCCAGGGGTTGGCACCCTAGGGCTTGATACACCCAAAGGGTGGACCCGGCACAGTTCGACTACAATTATGTTTGGGCCGTATTGACAGCAACACGTGACGAGTTAGGCTTAGGGAGCCGATCGACTAGACCGTTTGGTTGGACCTTGTATTAGGGTCATTTCATGTTATTGGGCCAAAGCTTGGGCCAAGGGATCAATACTTGTTTATTCCAGTCATGTTAGTTTGCTAGTACACCTGTGGTGCAAAACCTTAAACCTGATTATGCGATGACACCTTTATCTACCTTGTTAGTTAATCATCATGCTAGTATGTTGTTATCCTTATGTTCATCCCTGCGGCTCATGCCAGTTAACTTTATCAGTTTACATTGATTGTAGTAGGGCTTACTCAGTCTTTTTGACTGACCTGTTTTCTTTCGCCTCTTTTCTTCCGTTTCCCCCCCAGGTTCTCAGGGAGGGAATATTGGAGCTTAGCTGGATTTCTGATCGCTTTCTTGTGGGATTTAGCTCATGTACGGTCTTGACATGAAGCTAGCTATGGTTATCACTTATTTTGGGGATATTACTTATGTATTTCAGTTTTTCAGTTGATGTTGTTTCTATCTAGACTTGTTTATTTGGAAAGCTATGTTGTACCAGACTTGTTTTGAAATGGTTTGAAATCTTCCGCTGTTTTATCTATGTTATTTACTCTGTTTACATATATACATATGTTCTTGTTCTGCCTTGATATATCATTATGCATGTTTACCTGATTCAAACGCCCCTCCAAAGTCAGAGTGCTTGCAAGAGCCACCCTGGCGGAGGTAGGGTGTTACATTTGGTATCAGAGCATATGGTTTACGAGAAGGAACAAAAAGGTTTTTAGAAAACTTTTGGAAAACTATTTTCAAAACAAAGTATAAAGTATTTTCCAAAGAAAAGTCTAGTTTATTTTAAAGGCTATTCCCCAAAAAGCCATTAGCAAAATTCCCTCGTTTTTCTCCATTCTGTATCTATCTTTTTCTTCGTTTTCAGTATGGCCAATAACTTTGCCATTCCGGAGGGAGTACACGTACCTGTTTGGTATAGGAGACTTTTGGAGGCTAGGGCGACCGAAGCCGGCCCCGCAAATATTACTCCTCCTCCGGTAGTTGATGTTCCTCCTCCTCCTGTCGCTGAGGTTCCTCTTCCTCCTCCCCCTCAGCATCCACAAAAGGATTTCGCGGAGATTTGCAAAGACTTTAGGGCGATGGGTTGCAAGAAGTTCATTGGAACCGAGACTTTCGTAGAGGCCAGGAATTGGTTGAAAGAAACCGAAGATCTTTTTGCCTTCTTTGATATAGATGACCGTAGGAAGGTTTTATTAGCAGTGTGGTTGCTAAAGGAAGAAGCTGCACATTGGTGGGTGGTCACCACCGCTACTAGGCCAATTGAGACTTGGGATGACTTTCGGGGAAAGTTTGGACTAAGGTTCCTATCACTGAAGCAAGGGGACATGACTATTAGGGAATACATAGATAAGTTTAATCAACTGGCTCGGGTCGGTTTAGACTTGGTTAACACAGCTCCGAAGAAGGCCCTATACTTTGCTCTAGGATTAAATGAGCCATTACATGGTTTAGCCATGACTCATATACCCTTGGGGGCAACTTTTGAGAGTTTGGTGAATATGGCCCTACTCAATGAAGAGAATAGGAGCGACAAGAAAGAGATCAAGATGAATGATACTCAAGCCAAGAAGACTGATTCCCAGGGGAAGGGAAATCAGAGTAATCAGAACAACAAGAACAACAAGAACGACAAGGGCAACAAGAACAAGGGAAAGGAAACAAGAAAGTGCAACTTCTGTGGGATTGTTGGGCACATAGTCAAGGACTGTAGGAAGAAGAGAAGGAAATTGGGTGGGTGCTTTCACTGTGGAGAGACTGGACATTTCAGTAAGGATTGCCCGAAGAAGCAAGGGCAAGGCCAGGGTCAGACTCAGCGTGCTGGACCTTCAGGAGGGCAAGTTCATGCTCTCAATGCCGCTCCAGTTTCCGATCGAGGTAGAATTTCTGTTGAGAGCCTTGTATATATTTCTGATTTTCCAGTTCGTACCTTGTTTGATTCTGGTGCATCGCATAGCTTTATCTCATCTGATCTTGTTGATAGTTTGCACCTAAGTACTAGTCTAGTTAATGATCCCGTGTGTGTTTCAAATCCAATTGGGGGTTCCGCCCATTTGTCTATTATCTACGTGGATTTGAAAACCTCTATCTTGGGTGTAGAGTTCTCGTGTGATGCTTATATTCTCGGTTTCATGGGGTATGGGTTGATTTTGGGCATGGATGGGTTGTCCAGTTTTGGAGCCATCCTTGATTTTAGAGCATAGGGTTGTGAGGCTCATGACTCGCCTCGGTAATACCCTAAAAATTTCTAGTAACCCTATGGGTCCCGTCATGTTGTGTTATCTTGAATCCCTCAACTCGTCTATCGATAGTTTGCAATCGGTGAGGGTGGTCCGAGAATATCCTGATATCTTGGGTGAAGTGAAGGGGGTAACCCCTAAACGAGAGATAGATTTCTGCATTTATCTGGTTGATAATGCCAAGCCAGTTACGTGGCCGGTTAGGCGCATGGTCCCGCAAGATGAGAGTTAAGAAAGCAAGTCAAGGAGTTGCTTGAGAAGAACTTCATTAGACGAAGTATATCTGAATGGGGAGCGCCTGTAGTATTTACTACCAAGGCAGATGGTTCTCTTCGACTTTGTATTGATTATCGTGAGTTAAAGAGAATAGACAACCATTGCCAAGGATTGATGATTTGTTTGATCAGCTTGTAGGAACATCTGTTCCATTAGCTCAGAATAGCTGAGGATAGTATAGACAAGACTGCGTCCAGAACTCCAGATGGATTCTTAGAATGGCTGGTCATGCCATTCGCACCTACCTACTTCGTGGACTTGATGAGTAGGGTGTTCAGGGAGTTCTTGAACAAGTTTGTCGTGGTCTTCGTAGATGATATTCTGATCTTCTCTAAGGATGAGGAAGAGCATGCAAGGCATCTCGTGGAGGTGATGGATACGCTTAGAACGCATCAGTTGAAGGCCAAGTTCTCTAAAGTGTCACTTTTGGAGAAGGGAAGTTAGATTCCTTGGGCACATAGTTTCTAAGCAAGGCTTAGCGGTGGATCCCGCTAAAGTAGTTGCAGTTCAAGATTGGAAGACTCCAAGGAATGCAACCGAAGTAAGACGTTCTGTCAGTTTAGTTAGTTAGTAAGCGTAGACCTACCCTTCTGGATCAAGTAGGGACTTCACAGAAAGAAGACCCGCAGTTAGTCGAGATCATGGACAAGTTGATTCGAGGCGAGATGTTAAGACACCTCGCTATAGATGACAAGGGATGGCTAAGACGCGATGAGAGAAAGAAGGTTCTTGAATATGCACATCACCCGAGGAGGTGGCCGAGTTTGTCCCAAGGTGCATGTTGTGCCAACAGGTTAAAGGCCAAGTCATAGAAGCCCAGTGGGCTATTACATCCATTAGAGGTCCCCGCAATGGAAGTAGGAAAGCATCACGAAGGATTTCGTGGATGGACTGCCTAGATCAAGGAAAGGGAATACGAGCATGTGGGTCATAGTAGGTAGACCCACGAAGAGTGCTCATTTCACTCCGGTAAAGAGCAAAAGGACTGCATCATAGCTAGCGACAGTTTACTTTCAAGAAATAAAGCGGTTGCACGGGGTTCCCTAAAATATAGTTAGTAACCCTGACTCAATCTTTCTACGGGAAGTGATGGACAAGCAACTGAATCTAAGTACGGCCTATCATTCACAGGCGAATGGTTCATTTCGTTCAAGCATGAGTTATAGAAAATCACGTTGGTAAGAGCAATTGGCAACGTGGATTGGTATTTTCAAGAAAAGTTCTGCTGCGTGGAATACTTTATAGTAAGTAAACGAGATCCAGGATTCACTAGTGAATTTTGGAGAGCTTGCATGAAACCATGAGGTCATAGTTATGTTTAAGCCAAGAATGTTAGAAGAGTAAGTGAAAAAGGAAGATGAGAGGCGACAATGAAATGGGTTCCAACTCATATTTGGAAATAAGAGTTAAGAAGCTAAGAAATCATGAAGTAAAAGACGGTCAAAGCACAGTGGAGTTAAGCTCAAGGAAATGTGACTTAGAAGACTGAAGGCTAGATACGCGCATCATATCTCTTTTTAAGAGCATATCCTTGATCCTTGTTTTCCTGTGGAACTTACTCGCATATTATCTTTTTATGTATATCCTCTCGGTCCCATTTTCGTTCCTATTTCTGTCGGGAGGTATGACTTATTGGCTAGTAATACATGTCAGGGTTTGAAGGGGGTCCGTTAGGTTGACTAAACCTTTTGGGCTTTTATAGGATATGGGTTGGGTTAGGAAGGGATTTCTTGTAATCCAAAAGGAGTATATCTTGCTTATCTTCCCGATCTCTTTAGCATATCTTTTGCTATCCATGTTTGTCTTGTTTATCTAGTTTATCGTGTTAATCTTGTCATGAGAATCTTAGGTAGAAACCCTTTGGTTGAAACATGTGTTTGAAACATGTTATGCTTGGTGGTTGCAAGTGTTTGCAAGTGGTTACTCGTGGATGCATTATACACGTTAGGCACTAGATCGGCTCACACACTCCTCATATTGCATATGCATGAGTGTTTACGCTTATTCATGGATGAAAATTTTTGTGCTATCACATGGATGTTGCATATGGATGTATGTTATGTGCTCACATATAGATGTTATACATTATGTTAGGAATTGCATACATATGGATTCATTTCACTAACATAATTTGCATTGAGGATATTTGCATTAGATAAGGACATATACACACACCTTTGCATATGTTCATACAACATTTAGAATCTTGTAAGGACAATGATTGCTCGTGGATGATGTTTTGAGTAGATGGATGTTGGATGGTAGGATACGTTCTTCCTAACTTGAAGATTTCGGGGACGAAATCCTTTAAGGAGGGGAGAATGTGACAACCCGTATTTTTCAATAACCTGTAATAATGTAAATCGAGGCAGAATTTAATTCTAAAATCTGAATCAAGGGAAACGGGCTATGCCATTGCGTTCGTCTCGGAAAAATAAGCGAAATAGAGTCCGAGTTTTCGAAAATCGGAGTCCGTATGACCCGATTAAGGCCCAACGAAATTTTCAGAAAAATTCAAAGTAAAAAAACAGATTTCAAATTCAAGTTTGAATTTGAAAATTAGGTCATATTTGGGCAATCGGGAAAATTCCCGCCAGAGCACCCAAGTCGACAGCCCTGTCGACTTGGGAGTCGACTTGGTTGGACACAAGTCGACAGCCCTGTCGACTTGGTTGTCGACTTGGTCCAGCCGGGCTGTTTAGCCTGGTGCACCATTTAGAGATTGTGTTGAGCTTGGGGGCCAGATTCGGTTTTGAGGTCTGAGATTGGAACTAGGGTTTAATCCTAAGGCTAGAACTAGTCCTAATCTCTATAAATAAGGCCCTAACCTAACCCTAAATCATCATTATTCACTCATACAACTAAACTATGGCAAAATTTTACCTCTCATGGCCTCCACTCTCTTCATAAAATTCCTAAGATATTTCTATAAGAGATTTTCCATGCATACAAGTGTTTTCAAGCTTGTATGAGTGTCATTAGCTTGCATTCAAGTCAAGTTTTCATATTTATATCATAAAGCAAGAGTTTTGATCATTTTGGCTTAAGGGTTTTCTATTAAAGCTTGCATTTTGGGTTTAATTGGTTGCATAAGGGCTTTGTCATATTTCCTAAGCATTGTAAGCCCTATTCTACTTTCATACTTAAACTCTAAAGTTAAATGTATGATATGCAAGTTTGCTATGCTATGATATGCAAGTTTATCATGTTGTGATATGCAAGTTTATATGCAAGTTTGCTATGCTATGATATGCAAGTTTATCATGTTGTGATATGCAAGTTTATCATGTTGTGATATGCAAGTTTATATGCAAGTATGCCATGTTATGATATGCAAGTTCATCATGTTATGTTATGCAAGTATGCCATGTCATGATATGCAAGTTTATCGTGTTATGTTATGCAAGTTTGATATGCAAGTTTGTCATATGATATGCAAGTTATGTTATGCAAGTTTGGGTTGAACCTTTTGTTCATGCTATCATGTTATGCAAGCTTATCTTGGGTTTATGAACATAAAGCTTCAAGCTTTATGCCAAAGGTTGCATTTTGGCAACATGTAAGTTATCATATCTCTTATGATAACTTGCATGTGAGGCTAAATGCGAACTTATGGCCATTTTTACATGTCATTTATCACCATGTATCACCAATATGCTAAGTTTGGTTTTATGCATGCTTTTGAGGCCTAAAAATGTAATATGCAAGTATATGAACATATGTACGTTTCATATGCCACCATGTTGAACTTGTGGCTTCAACACCTTTATGTCATGATTATGCCAAGTTCCCTCTTTCTATCCTTTATGCGCTATTGCGATATGTAAGCGATGGGATTGCGTTTGGGGTTGGGTAAACTTAAAAGACATAAAAACATAAGCTTGGGAATTTACCTATTAAGTTAGGTCTACCCATTGGGAATTTACCTATTAAGTTAGGTCTACCCAATTGCTTGAAAACTTGTAATGTGTTTTGGAAACATGATGGACATGACACTTAGAAAAGATAAGTGTGACCAACTCGAGGTTGGGTTGAGTTTGTAGCGTAAACCTACCCGGAACCGACCGGCTTAACTAGTTGCTACAAACAATAGGACCCAATGTGAGAAGTTGGCCATGTTGTACCTTGAACCCGAGGTTAGACCAAGTTGTGATGTAAAGCTACACGGAACCGACCGGCTTAACTAGTAACCACAACAAGGTCTAATGTGAGAGGTTAAGGCGCAGTAAATTAACTAATGCCTCGTGATTAGGGTTAAGTCATGGTCCACTTAATACTTAACCAATTTGGGCTTGGTAGATTAGTCAGGGTTAAGTCGTGAACTCATCGTTACACTTAACCAAGTTAATCCATGATTATCAAGAGGGTTAAACCGTACTTAACCCACTAGAAAAATCCTAGCAATGGGGGCCCACTCCAGCAGTAATCCCAGTTTGTATCATTAAGGCCCTAGGGACTAGGCTAGGGAAGGGGGCACGATTACTGGGCTGGAGGTAAGCGACCAAATAAACGACGGCCGGGTGGTACGCCGATGTAGTTCCGGACGGACTATGGTCGTGCACGTAGTCTGTATTTGGAGAAGTCACCCATGAGTACCAGTAGATCGAGACTGTGCACTCATGTTTATGGTGTCCAGGGGTTGGCACCCTAGGGCTTGATACACCCGAAGGGTGGACCTGGCACAGTTCGACTACAATTATGTTTGGGCCGTATTGACACCAACACGTGACGAGTTAGGCTTAGGGAGCCGATCGACTAGACCGTTTGGTTGGACCTTGTATTAGGGTCATTTCATGTTATTGGGCCAAAGCTTGGGCCAAGGGATCAATACTTGTTTATTCCAGTCATGTTAGTTTGCTAGTACACCTGTGGTGCAAAACCTTAAACCTGATTATGCGATGACACCTTTATCTACCTTGTTAGTTAATCATCATGCTAGTATGTTGTTATCCTTATGTTCATCCCTGCTGCTCATGCCAGTTAACTTTATCAGTTTACATTGATTGTAGTAGGGCTTACTCAGTCTTTTTGACTGACCTGTTTTCTTTCGCCTCTTTTCTTCCGTTTCCCCCCCAGGTTCTCAGGGAGGGAATATTGGAGCTTAGCTTGGATTTCTGATCGCTTGCTTGTGGGATTTAGCTCATGTACGGTCTTGACATGAAGCTAGCTATGGTTATCACTTATTTTGGGGATAGTACTTATGTATTTCAGTTTTTCAGTTGATGTTGTTTCTATCTAGACTTGTTTATTTGGAAAGCTATGTTGTACCAGACTTGTTTTGAAATGGTTTGAAATCTTCCGATGTTTTATCTATGTTATTTACTCTGTTTACATATATACATATGTTCTTGTTCTGCCTTGATATATCATTATGCATGTTTACCTGATTCAAACGCCCCTCCAAAGTCAGAGTGCTTGCAAGAGCCACCCTGGCGGAGGTGGGGCGTTACACTTCAGTTGTTCTTAGTAAAAACCACATGCTTATGCTTTGTTCTCTCTATCATCCTATGCTATTTCCTAGTGCAGTTATGAGCAGTAAAAAACCAGTTATGAAGGACAGTAGTGAATCAGAATTAGATGATGAAATACAGTTTGATGATTTACATGAAGATAGAAGCTCACTGTCTGAGCAAGATAATTTCAATTTGAATATTAGGTTTCCTCCAAGTTTGAAAAGCTTATGCGAGAAGAAAACAACTGAATTTGTGGTTGAACCCAAAAATGCATTACAATTTACAACTTCTTGAAATTGCAGATTCTTCGGAAGCTGATGAACTAAGAAAACACCGTGACAATGTCGTCTTATGGAATCTTTATTGCGATTCACTGTGACAGTGCCTGCTATCACACGTGCATCATTGGAAATTCTAGTGAAACTCAAAAAACTTTTGGATGAAAATCTTTAGATACTTGGTGCTACCATCGTCTGCTAGAGGAAGAGAAATGAGAGGAAGAGTGCTTAATTTAAAATGAAGAACTTTTTTTTAATTTCTTGCTTTCAACTTACAAAATGACTACATATTTATAGTGGTTTACATAACCATTCACCCAATAGACATGATTTTACAACAACCAATAGACATGCCTTTTCAATATTCTAGATACATGACTCCAATGCAAATATTAATTATTTAGAAAGTCAACATTTCAAATTATATTTCCAAAACTCCCTCCTAATTTGAAATTTCCTTTCTTACTCCAAGCATAGCTCTCATTCTTCGAAAATCTTCAATCTTCAATGGCTTGGTAAAAATATCAGCAACTTGAGCTTGAGTTTTTGCATATTTCAGCTCCACTCCGTTGTTAGCAATGCATTCCCAAATAAAATGATATCTCGTGTCAATATGTTTGCTTCCATCATGAAATATCGGGTTCTTTGCAAGTGCTTGTGCTAATTTATTATCAATGCATATTTCAGTAGCTCCTTTTTGTGGTAAACGATGTTCTTTCAACAGCTTTCTTAACCATAAAGCATGACATGTACTTGAACTTGCAGCAACATATTCAGATTCACAGGTTGACAACGTGACAATAGATTGCTTCTTTGATAACCAAGAAATAACACAATTACCCAAGAAGAATACATACCCCGTTGTATTGTTTCTATCATCTATGTCACCAACAAAATCACCATCGCAAAATCCATGTAACAGAAGATCATTGGATGAGGAATGTTTATTCCAAAATCAAGTGTTCCTATAATTTAATGAAGAATTCGCTTAGCAGCAGTCATATGGACAGAAGTAGGAGTCTCCATGAAACGACTTATCGCACCAATGACATAAAGTATGCCGGGCCTTGTACTTGTCAAATATCTCAAACTTCCCTCAAGACTTTTGTAAAGAGTAGGATCTACCTTTTCTCCATCTTCAAACTTGGATAATTTGATTCCAGCTTCCATGGGTGTGTTCATAGGATTGTAATCGATCATCTTAAAACATTCCAACACTTCCTTTGCATAACCTGTTTGAGAAAGAAATATAACTTCCTCAATTTGTTTCACTTCCAATCCCAAATAATATGTCATTTGCCCTAAATCTGTCATCTCAAAATCTGTCGACATGCAACTTTTAAATTCATCAAATAAATTGGGATTATTGCCCTTGAAAATGAGATCATCAACGTAAATGCAAACAAACATAAACTTAGAATATAAAGCATGCTCATTTAAGTAATGAACAAACCCGTGATCTTGAAAGTATTGGTTGATGCGGCTATTCCATGCTCATGGGGCTTGTTTCAATCCATACAATGATTTCTGGAGTTTCAGTACCTTCTTTTCATTCCCTTCAGCTACGTAACCCAACGGTTAAGTAACATAACCTCTTCTTTAAGATATCCATTCAAAAAAGCCATCTTGACATCCATTTGGTAAATTTTCCATTTCTTTTGAGCAGCGAGAGAAATCAACAAGCGAATAGTATCCATACGTACAACTGGAGCAAACACTTCATCATAATCAACTCCATGCTTTTCTTTATAGAACTTGCTCGTGTGGTTCTTCCTGTCCTCTCTTAATTTTCACTTCTTGAGCACATAAAGAACCTTCCAATTCTTCTACTGTCATTTCTTCGAGGTCCTTCGTTTATTCAATGACACATACAACATAATCGAACTTTGGTGTCAAAGAACGAAGAATCTTCTCCACCACTCGAACATCTGCATTTTTTTCTCCATAGCCTCTTGATTGATTCACATTCACCATCCCCTTGTACAGTAATCCGAAATAGATTTGGATTCACTCATCTTCATTGCTTCGAAATCACTCCTTAGTGATTGAAGCTTAACTTTCTTTAATTTATCAACTCCTTGGAAAGTTTTTTTCAAAATTTCCCAGACTTCATTTGAAGTGGCTACATCAGATATTTTATCCATCATTGAATCATCCAAACATTGATGGATGAGGCTAAGCGCAAGTTGATCTTTTTCCTTTGTCTTTGCTAAGGCTTCATTCTCCGCTCGAGATAATGCAGTTTCTTTTTCTGGATCGTCGTAGCCTTTTTCTACGATCTCCAACACTTTTTGTCCGCCAAGCAAAGCTTTCATTCAAATACACCATTTTTCATAATTTTCTTTTGTGAGACGAGTATATTGGAAGGAAAATATTCCATTGTTTGCCATTTTATCACACCTTTACTAACCTCGCTTTGATACCACCTTATAGAATTTAAGAAGCTCTGGTACCACTTTGTTAGAGAGGGAGAAATAAGAGGAAAGCGCTTAATTTATAATGAAGAACTTCTTTTTAATTTCTTGCTTTTAACTTACAAAATGACCACATATTTATAGTGGTTTACATAACCATTCACCCAATAGACATGACTTTACAACAACCAATAGATATTCCTTTTCAATATTCTAGATACATGATTTCAACGCAAATATTAATTATTTAGTAAGTCAACATTTCAAATTATATTTCCAGCAAGTCTTCCTACTCATACAACTACATTTCCACCAGTGATTTACAGCGATGGAGAATATGATGATGATATTAGTGGATCACACCCAAATATCATAGAAGTTCAAATTTGAAAAAAAAAATCCATGGACCAATTAAAGGATCTGTTTACACAAGGAGACACTGGAGTAGACAAAAATGGTATGCACAACTGTATCCATAGTTCTTCTTTCAACTCTTAAGTCTTATACACTTATTGGAAATGGTTTTACATGGATTTTGGGTATACATTGATGTTGGCTAGATTTTGAAACAAGCCACCTAGATTCAAACACAAGTCTTAGATAACACCTCACTCGTGAAGGTACTTACCACGATCGCGATCGCCCCGTCCATAGCAGAGCGATCCGACCCGTACCCTCTGCCTCTTCACGATCCAAACCCCAGAAGCTAAGATGAAGATAACGACCAAGTCTACCACGATCTGAGAATGCAGTATCTTACGACACCCGTCCATAACTGCCATTTTGACCGATTCTTCATCAAGCCATGAACCAGTCGGAGATCCTCGGGATTTGTGCCACATATGACCGCGATCCGTCTGCAAATATCTTCTATATATAGCCCCGGACTTGGCATTTTTCAGGATCCTTTTTGGCAATTCTGAGCTCTGACTCCACCGTTATTATATCTCTATTATTCTTGTTCAGAGTTGTCTCGAATTTATTGAGTGAATCAACATTGTAAAATTGAGGTTGAGGGATAAATCATTGATTGTACTCGATTATTAAGTTTAATCATAGATATAAAGTGGACGTAGGCTCGTTAACGCCGAACCACTATAAATCTCGCGTCTCTCCTGTTTTTCTTGCATTTTTTCTGATATTAATCTCTGCATAATTGAATAATTTGGGTGTTGGAACCAATTTTGGATCTAACATTTTGGTGCTTTCATTGAGAGTAAAGTCTTAGCATATTGGATTGTAGTTCTATTATTCGGATAATCAAGTTCGAAGAAAATGGTCCAAAACTCCACTGTTTTGAATTTTGAAGATTTAAGTAAAGCTCAGATATAATGGCTGGAAAGAAGTCTAAGGAAGTACGAGCTTCCCAAGCGACTGAAGTTATGAACGAAGCAATTGAAGAGAGCGTTCAGGAGCGGATCGAAGTTCTGTCCCTGGATCATGGAGAAGAGGGGGCAATCCAATCCAATGAAGGCATGGCGACCCGAGCAGCTGAGGGTGTCACGACCCGATCCCAAGATAACTTCGCCACCCCCTACTAACCCTTCCGCGATCTGATCTCAGGGAACTACCACGAACCGACGATAGGAGGGTATCGCGAGCCACCAGCATAGGAGGACCACGATCTGAACTGATGATCAGACTACTACCCCACCTAGGAAGGAAATTATGGCTCGTTTCGCCCATGCTGGTACTTCTGCTCAACCCGGTTCAAGTTCCTTGCGTATAAGAGAAGATGAAGATGACCAGTTCGACCCTTCTGCCCCAGTTACCGAAGGATATCTGACTTGAATACTTGAAGCATTGGACAAGCAAACCGATGAACTGGTCGCTCAAAGGCAGGAGAGCTTGTTGTTGTGTCAAAATATTACTGCCCTAGGCAGAAGAATTGACGATATTCAAAGGCAGGTTTCACCACCTCCAGCTCACCCTTTCTCTCCGGAACATACGTCGTCGTCTGAAGAACTCCGAAGGAACCGACAATGGCCCCCGTTAGAAAGGGCTGAGAACATAGAGAATCTTTGATTTGGGTCACTTCCATCTCGTGAAGAAGAGGCACTTAATCAGGGAACTAGTAACCGCAACTTAAATGAGCCCGCTCTACCACCGAGGAACGGCGTGCCTCCCGCTCGTCGCGTGATCGACCGCGACAACAAGGGGGAAGGGAGTTCTGCTCAGGGCCCAGATTTTGTAGCAGCACGTCAAAGAAATGCTGGAGAGGGCCGTCGGGCAAGAAGTGCTGATCCCAAATCTACCCTGACCCATGCAGAGGTTGAAGCAATGATTAGACAGGTCATGGTAGATAGCCGTGGACAGAGGAATGAAGATTAGGGCATAGATCGTAGTCATACGCCTTTTACTGATGACATGCTGGATGTTACATTCCCGAGGCTCTTCAACATGCCAACCATGAATCGCTATACGGGCAGAACTGACCACATCAACACATAATGCAATACTCCTGGTCAATGAATGCCGCTGTAGCTACAGACGCGGTAAAATGTAAAGCATTCCCTATATTCCTGGAAGTTGTGGCGTTATTGTGGTTTACCCGCTTGCCGGCATGGTCAATATCCAGCTTTAGGGAATTGAGTGGGAAATTCGTGAACCAATTCTGTCTTCATGCCCAGAGGTCGAAGAATGTAATTGAGCTATCCCTTATTAAACAACTACCAGATGAAAGCCTGAGGTCATATTTGGATCGTTTTAATTTGGCTGTCATAGAAGTCAAAGATCCGCATGAGCAAACTGTGGTGATGGCCCTGATCGATGGCGTCGATAAAGATACCGAGTTTGGAAGATATCTGGCCTGCAAGCCACACCCGACCAGAGAAATATTTTATGAAAAAGCTAATGTTCACCTGCGTCGGGAGGAGATATACGCTAATCGGAAAAGAAAGGCTATAGATAAGGAAGATATCCAAAGCAACGTGGCCATCAAGCAAACAGGAGATAGCTCGGGCAAAGTTGAAGTTAACGTCGGGAACAAGAATCAAGGCAGCGGTCGCCAATCAGGGAATAATAATAACAATCATCGGAAAAGAAATCGAGGAAATGATTATCAGAGGAGATCCCAACCCAGACCGTTTGAGAGCTTCACACCGTTAAATGATACGCTGGAAAACATCTTCCTGGATACATATAATGTCCTCCAGTATAAAAGGCCTCCTCCGAGAGATTCTACAGAGAAAGAGCATGAAACTAGGAAATTCTGTCTTTTTCATCAGATCCATGGTCATTCAACAAACAAATGTCGTCACTTGAGAGACGTGGTTGAAAGGCTGCTCCGAGAAAGGTGACTCCTAGGGAAAGGTGGCAAGCCGTACAAGCCCCGAACCAAAGCCAACCCGCTGCCAAACCAATGGCTCAGCAAAAAGGAAAAAAATATCGTTATCAATACCATAGTTGGTGGAATTCACCTGGCAGGGCACAGTTTCAGAGCTATGGACCAATACATAAATGCAGCTAAACAACATTTCGAGGTGGGGGAATGTAGTAAACCCGAGGACAACGCTCCGTTTAAGCAACAAAAGACGATGTCCGATGACGTCATATTTCGCGAGCGAGAGAGTATTGGAGTACACTCCCCAACTGAGGACCCATTGGTGATCACCGTCACCATCGGCCCAGCTATAGTTCATAAAGTTTTGGTAGATAACGGGAGTTCAATCAACATTCTGTTTAAGAAAACATTCGACCAAATGAAACTCGAGCCGAAGGATTTGAAGCCATGTGAAGGTTGGATACATGGATTTAATGGGGCCTCGACCGCTCTAATAGGATACGTGGAATTATCAGTAAACCTTGGGGAAGGAGAATGCCAGAGAGTGAGGATCCTCGCCTTCGTGGTCCTGGATATTGAATCGCCGTACAATGCCTTCTTAGGCTGACCGGCCTAGTCAAATTCAGGGCCTGTATTGCACCCTGGTGCTTATTGTTGAAGTTCCCAACGGATTCCGGTGTGGGTATAGTTAGAGGAGATCAAGTTGTTGCCCGAGCATACTACATTGCAGAGTTAAAGTTGCTATGCAAAGGGAAAGATGTAGAAGCAAAAGGTGGTTCCTCCCCTCCAAGGGAGGAAACATCATAGCAACTAAAGTAAATACCTCCAGGAGGGTCGCCCAGAGAGTTGCCCGAGGACATAGATCCCAGAGAGGATGAAGAGCTTGGGGGAAGAATGGCGACTCCCAGTGAAGCGACTGTGGATGTACCAATCGATGATAGTGACCCAGAGAAGGTCTTGAAGATCCCAGTTGGATCCTGCTCGAGCCAAAGAATTAATAAATTTCCTGAAAGCTAACTTGGATGTATTCTCCTGGACCCATGCGGACATGTTTGGGATATCTCCTTCGATTATGAGTCATTCGTTAAGCATTAACCCGAAACATCCTCCTGTCAAACAAAAGAGGCGCATGCTTGGCCCAGAGTGGTCTGCCACCTTGAAAGAAGAAGTCAAAAAGCTGAGAAGTAACGGGTTCATTAAAGATTCAACATACCCTGACTGGATTTCAAACCCGGTTTTGATAAAAAAGGCCAATGGAAAGTGGCATACGTGCATCGACTTCTCAGATTTAAACAAGGCATGTCCGAAGTATAGCTTCCCATTTTCTAGAATCGATCAGTTGGTAGATTTCAACCGCAGGTCATGAACTTCTTTCTTTTATGGATGCATACTCGGGGTACAATCAGATCCCCATGCACGTCCCAGACCAAGAGCATACTAGTTTCATTACAGATTTGGGATTATACTACTATGTGGTGATGCCTTTCGGTTTGAAAAATGTCAGCGCTACATATCAGCGATTGGTGAATAGGATGTTCTACAACCAAATCAGGAAAACGATGGAGGTATACGTCAACGATATGTTGGTAAAGTCTAGACAGTCATCCAATCATACTAACGATTTAGCAGAGATGTTTCGAATTCTCCAAAAATATGGGATGAAATTGAATCCTTTGAAATGCTCATTTGGGGTAGCATCTGGAAAATTCCTAGGGTTCATTGTAAGCTCGCGCGGAATTGAGATCAATCCAGACCAAATTACAGCAATCCGAAATATCCAAGAACCAAAACAAATTAATCATGCGCAAAGCCTTGCTGAAAAAGTGGTAGCGCTCAGCAGATTTATCTCAAAAGCTACAGATAAGTGCATCCCGTTTTTCGAGCTAATAAATCGAGGCAAGCGCAACTTTAAATGGACTTCTGATTATATAGAAGCATTCCAGAATCTGTTGAATCATCTGGAAAGACCCCCGATACTGTATAAGCCTATGGATCATGAGGATTTATTTGTGTACTTGGCAGTGTCATACCACGTAATCAGTTCGGCTTTGGTAAGAGAAGAGGATAAGGTGCAAAGGCCGGTGTACTATGTGAGTAAGAAATTGGCAGCTGCAGAACGAAATTACCCAAAAATAGAAATGCTTGCATACAGTTTGCTGATTACATCTAGGAAGCTTCGTCACTACTTCCAGGCTCATCCCATCACTATTTATACTGATCAACCGCTTAAGCAAGTCCTACAAAGGCCAGAAGCATCGGGAAGGTTGCTCAAATGGAACATTGAGCTGAGTCAATTCGACCTGAATTTCCAACCCCGGAGGTCGATAAGAGGGCTGGCACTTGCAGACTTTATAGTAGAATTTACCATCCTAGAAGATGATGCGGTTACCGAGGAAGATGATCTGCCAAAATTACTCCTTGACCCTAGTGCCTGGAAACTATACACTGATGGAGCTAAAAATGACAGACGATCTGGTGCCGGGTTGAAGCTTGAAAGGAACTAGGGATAACAAAGCTAGACATCTTTTGTGACTCCAATTTAGTCGTGAACCAAGTTAATGAAAAGTTTCATGCTAAGAGTCTATGGTTGATATCATATTTGGAAAAAGTAAGGAAGTTGCTGGATGGTTATGATGACCACAGTATATCTCACATTCCTCGAGCAGAAAATCAAAGGGCAGACAAGTTAGCGAAGATGGCTAGTTCCGATAATCCAGAACATACAGAGCTAGTCCCGATTGAAGTACTACAGTTCCCTAGCGTGGATCAGATGGAAGTTGATCCGGTACTAGAGACTGAACCAGAAAGGGAGTCATGGATGACCCCCCTAAAGAACTTTTTGATGAATGGAACGCTCCCAACGAAGAAAAGTGAGAGGCGTGCAGTTATACGGAAGGCGTCCTGATATGTGTTGCAAGGCGAAGTCCTGTACAGAAAAGGTTTCTCGATGCCTCTCCTCCGGTGCATCGCCCATGACGACATCAAGCGTGTACTGAAGGAAGTCCATGAAGGTGAGTGTGGCGACCACACAGGATGGCAAACATTGGCAAAGAAGATATTGCGATACTGCTATTTCTGGCCCACCATAAACAAGGATGCAGCCAAGTATGCACGACGTTGTGATGTTTGCCAGAAGTTCTCCAAAATTCCTAGGGTGCCACCAAACCAGTTGAAGACAATGACAAGCCCGTGGCCTTTTTCTATGTGGGGAATTGACATTATTGGGAGCCTTCCCATAGAAAAGGGCGGAGCAAAGTTCGCTGTTGTGGCCGTGGATTATTTTACTAAATGGGTAGAAGCAGAGCCTTTGACCACGATCACAACCAAGCGAGTGATCACCTTTGTCATTAAGAACATTGTATGTCGATTTGGGATTCCAAAAATCATCGTAAATGATAATGGGACCCAATTCGGCAGCATAGAGTTTCAAGATTTCTGTCGGA
This sequence comes from Allium sativum, assembly GCA_030737875.1. Lineage (NCBI taxonomy): Eukaryota > Viridiplantae > Streptophyta > Magnoliopsida > Asparagales > Amaryllidaceae > Allium > Allium sativum. The sequence continues at coordinate 665,114,518 of CM060919.1, forward strand.
AGTATCACATCGAGAAAAGATACACCTCTGTGGCACATCTGCAATCAAATGAACAAGTTGAAGCGGCAAAAAAGGTGATCAAATCCATTCCAAAGAAAAGATTAAAGAGGGCCAAAGCCATGTTGGTTGATGAATTACCCCTGGCACTATGGGCCTACAGAACAACGTACAAGTCGGCGACGGGTCATACCCCGTTTTCCCTTGCTTTTGGAGCTGAAGCAGTTATTCCGGTCGAGTTGGAAGTACCATCTCATCGAACCATTTATTACAATCCGATGACCAACAATGAGTTGCTCCTTGAATCTCTGGACATGGTTAAGGAAAAAACGGACGAAGCCGACTTATGTGCCCTGAGGCACAAACAACAAATAGCTCGGTACTACAACAGAAGAGTTCGAGCTCGGACATTTGAACCCGTAGACTTGGTTTTTTGAAGCGCGTCTTTCCGCCCCCAGTACATATGAGCCCGAAATGGGAAGGACTGTACTCCATTTTACGAAGGCTTGATAATGGAACCTTCAAGCTAGTAACTGTAGATGGAGTTGAAATCCCCAGAGTGTGGAATGCCCAACATTTGCGGCTTTATCTGACATAAAAATGTCAGTTTTATTCTTTTGTTTTTAGAATCATGTAAAAAGGCTCGACTTGCCTAGAACAGTCTGGTTATTTGAACAGAAGATTATAAAGTGGACATAGGTCATGATTCGACCGAACCACTATAAAAATATCGCATGTCATTTACCTTTACTGCACCATTTCTTATCTACCCTTTTATATTGATCAATATAAACTGTTACCATTTCGAGATTTGTTTTAAATTTATGCAGTAATCTCAAAATAGCTGATTCAAAATGTCGTCTATCAGATCGGAAGGCTTACAGTAATTAAAGCTCCAAAAGGTGCAGCGAGGTAAATCGCACTAATTCTTGCACTCTAACTCCCGAGATCAGGGAGAGAGTATAAAGGACGCAGAGATAACGTCCCCAAGGCGTGAAGGTGCACCATGATAGAACCGCCTTGATAACACTCTAACCTGCTGAAGGATCGGGAGAGTATAAAGGCGCTAGAGACTTAGCACCCCTAGAACTTCTGCCCCGCTGAAGGATCGGTGAGTAGACCAAGAATCGAGCTCGAACTCTAACCCGCTGAAGGATCGGGAGAGTATAAAGGTGCTAAAGACTTAGCGCCACGTGAACTCTAACCCGCTGAAGGATCGGGAGAGTATAAAAGCGCTAGAGACTTAGTGCCGCAAGAATTATTACCCCGTTGAAAGATCGGGATAGTACGAATATAATTCTAATCGATCGCCAATAAGCCCTGGCCAAGCACTATAATGACGATTGATTAGGGGTACATACGTGCACACTACACATTTACTTAGCACGTGTATTTTTCGATAATTGTTTCGGTCATGATTAATAATTGTTACTTGTGACTTTAATAGTTAACTACGAATATTTCAGTTATGACCATTTAGGCTCTGCTAACATGATGAATTCGCAGGAACACAGTGTTGCAAAAGAAATAGATTTTTATTTACTGAAAGCGGATTTACAAAGAACTGGAAGCTAAACAAAAGTGAGGGCCACTCTCATGACTACATGTTTGGCCAAAAGAAATCCTAAAACTAAAACATGAGCTAATAACTGCATTCTATTTATGCTTGGGAGATGGCTTTGATTTCTTGTCCTTCTTCTATTTCTCCATCTCCTCTTTATCAGTACCAGAGCGGTCACTTTTCTTCCTCTTCCTCTTATCGACAAAGGGCTCCGGGGGAGGACTGGAAGGTTCTGAGGCAAGTTGTGAAGTTATTTATTTGGAAGAGAATCTTATAACTAACCCAGTTTTGGGGTCAATTTCAGAAATAGGGGGCACGAATACAGGATCCTGTTCCCCCTTCCTAAGAACCAACTGCTTCTCCTTCCTAGCTTGTATGTCAGCTAAGGTTTCACTATCATCATCCTTGGCCTCGTCTATGATTTCTACCTCCTCTTCCTCATCTCCATGATCGCTATCTATGTCATGCAAAGCAACAATAATCTCGGCGTCTGCAGGAGCGCCAGTGCCAGATTCCATGGGTACCGTCGTAACTCTATCACTTGTTGAGCCCTCAGTTTGCTTTGGAATCTTGGAAACTTCAATACTAGAACCCGGAGGGACATTAACCTTCTCTGCCACTACCTTCTCCTCTGCACCTTTTTCGACCACTTTGGTACCTACACCATGAGAAGAAAAGGTTAGTGAATCGGGAGGAGATGTGGCCATGTCAGTTGTCTGTCCCGTGAGACGACGACAAGTTATGATTGCTTTAATGAAATGTGGAGAGAATATGGAGATACCTTCAGCCGACTCATCTCCCAGACTTGTACTAGTAGTCCCGATAATCGGAGGAGTTGGAGCCAAGGGGATCAATGGATCATCGAGGTTATATCCCTCAACCTCAGAGGTTTTGGGCTCCACCACCGAGCTCAAGCTTTCGCCAACCTTATCATTGCCTTTGAGCCTACTCTTCTCCCTCTCCATCTCCTCATGGATTAGGCGTCTACCTTCCTACAAAGCCTCAGGTTCTTCACCTTTGAGAAAGGTCTGCATCAGCTGGCTTTCGTCAATCTCATCGACCCCCAATCGCCGCTTCTCGCCTTCGACAATTGCGTCCCATACATTGGCCAAGGTAACATGATAGTCTGGAATCCAAGAGATGTCTCGAGTTTTGATGACTTGACCAAAGAAGTCGAACAACAGTTCCTCAAAACTAGCTATGTCTTTCTCTATTTTGGCGAGCTTATTGGCTGCAACAGTTGCCGACTCAAGAGCATTATTAGCATTACTTTCGGCGAGATCTGCATGATCCTCATCTTGAGCAAGTTGATCATTTAATATCTCTTTTTTCTTTTTGGCGAGAGCGATGCCATTTTTTAAGCTCGCCTTCTCTTTCTCCCAAGCATCTTTCTCAGCAGCAAAGCGTTCTTGTGTTGTCTTTAGCTCGATATTAACTGCCCTGAGATCTTCCAATTCCTTTCTTAGGGCTACCCGTTCCTGGCTGTTTAAGTCAAGCTCGTTGCGAAAACGCTCCCTAGCACTCTCCAACTCAGACCAGTAATTCTGTGCATCTCACCGAGCTAAAGCCAGTTGGGCCTATGCATCCTCTAGTTCTTTCTCCATTTTGCCCCTAGCCCTAACATCATTATCAATCTTTACTCTGGCTCTGGCCGCGTCCGTCTCCATCTGGCGGATGATAGTGGAAAGTGTAGCTGCATGCTTCTTCATTACCCCGTATTATTTAGCCACATGGCAGACGTACCCTATCACCTCTGTGTCCCAATCCTCGGGGACCGGTTCAAGATCTGGGATGAACACCATCCTCTCAAAGTAAATATCAGGGAACTGCTTTCGCAAGTGCTCTAGCCTGGCCATAATCTCAGAATTGGGGGCAACATCCTTTGCGCCAGTAGTATCCAAGCCACGCTCACTAGAGGAAATAGGAGTTATCTTCCCCTTCTCTATAATCCTGCCCTCATCTTCGTTCTTGTCCTCTGGCTCGGGGTGTTTTTTGGAAGATTGGGCGTGAGAAGAAGTACTTTTCGGAGGAGTTAAATCTCTAGGAAGTTGCTTTCCCCCAGCCGGTGGCAATGGACGACTATGTGGCTTTCCATAACCTTGCTTCGGTGGAGATCGAGGTCGTCCAGAATAAGATTGATGAGAATCCTGGGGCCGACGGCTATCCCTTCCCCGACTATCGCTACGAGTACGCTCGGGATCTGGAAGGAGGCTTGGTGTGCCCTCGCGAAGGGAACGATAAGAATAAGACCGTTTGCGAGACATTTTCCCTGCAAAGGAAACAATTGCATGTTAGAACTATGAGCCATAGCAGCAAAAGAGTGTTCTGATAAATGGTGCATGTGATTTGTGCACCCCGTGAAATCCCCTTTTTAAATGGACTAAGGCCCGGAGTTAGGCTCGTTTGGATGACTTCTTTTTCTCCAACTGGGGCACTCGTCTCTTTAGAGATGGGAAAAATTGGTTCGCCTCCGAAATCTTCTTGAGTATAAATATCGTGTGGTAAAGGAATTTTATTTAATTCCCCAAGTATATGTTCCTCCGTTAATTCATCTTGGGTGACAGACTCAACTGGCGATGAAGTTCTTAAGGGAGACTGCCCCTTAGAGGTCGGAACCTCCTTTGATTCGTCGGCTCGCCCCTTATCTCCTTTGTATACGTTTAATTCCTCATCATCCTGATTAATCATTGGCGAAGGACTCTTGCGAATAGTAGTTGTCTTTACAGCTTGAGAAGTTCCTTCTCCTTCAGTCGGGGGTATATACTTGTAAGGTTTACCGCCCGCTCCAAGTCTGAACCTTATGTCTAAGAGATGGTGTTTGTGAAGGTTCTCGTCAATGATACATTTCTTAATCCTTAAGAAATCTGAGTTACTCTTGAGGAGGCGGGACATTCGGTCTTCGTATATCGATCCTTCCGTTCTCTCAAAGTTGTGATCTGTGTGGGACAAAATGATTCGTTAGCACTGAAGTTATGCATTCGAATTAAATGCGGAAAAGTTGGAAACATACTTGCTTGTAGCCACCTCCTCGCGCATTCGGCTTGGTGTTTTATATAGAACCAGTCAGATTTGACGTCCCCTATATTACTATAACCATTTGTCACAACTTTTCTATTGGCGACCGATTCAAAGAAAGAGAAATTGGGAGCCCCTACGGAAGGATGTTTGAAATGGTAATAGAACTTCAAAATTTTAAGAGTAAGTTCGGTCTGCAGAATCTCCATATAAGCAACGTATAGAGTATACAAAGTTGCATAGGCATTCGGGTGGAGTTGCATGGGAGCAATGTGTAATTGTCTCAAGAGATCAACAACAAGTGGAGGAAAAGGAGGAATAGCCCCTACCCAGCACATGAGTCGACTGATGGTCATGTACCCCTTTGGGGCAGAATGAGGTCTATCTTCATTTTCTGGAACTTTCACGTCGTCCCAGGGAATTCCATGCCTTAAACATATCTTCTTAAGTTTTATATCGTCTAACTTAGAGGGTAAAGAATCAGTGAACTTCTCTACTTCCTTAACACCCGGAATTTCATCAGGGGCTCGATCATCCTCATCTTCAAGGGACGTGATTTCAGAAGTTGTTGACTCTATATCGGTCCCTGTCTCGTAATCAGGATCAGATTTTTCCTCACTTGAATCTGAGGAAAGCACATCAGGGTTATGATGTATTAATGTCTCTGATTCGGTACTCTCAGCCGATGTCTCGGTCACTTGTTTTTCCGACATAGCTGTGTTGGCAAGTAAAAATTAGAACACAAGTTACCCGTTCCCCGTGTGTGTAAGTGCAAGTGTGTGTGCCTGTGCATACATTAAAGGAAAGAATGAAGTCAATCAGATAAGCAGATAGCAACTCTTATATGCTGTAAAGTAACACTGTCCAGTCCAAAAAAGTTCATCTCGAAGGTTCTAACCTAACTGTCCATCAATATATCATAATTATAGTGCATTTTTGGTCAATACGCGTGTTGGTTTGTAAGGCTTGGTCTGATTCAGGATGTAAGGCTGGTTCATGACATAGGTCAGATCAGTGGAAGAACCTCTATGCGAGAGGGCGACTTTGGTTCGTGGTGAGGTCTTCAGATCGTGGGACAACCCACCTTGTAAGACTAAACGGATCGTGAAGGACCTACACGATCCGCACCATTGTCCATTCCCACGATCCACCCCATTACCCATTTCCACAAATCGGCGCTCTCCTATCCTCACGATCCGATCCACTGATCATTTTCATCGCCAATACTCAGCCTTCATCTCTAATCCCTCCGTCTCATCACAACCATGACCAAGCCATAACCTCATTATTGAACCGACCCATCCTGCTCCTTCGTCCTCCTCATTCCTTCACTCCACTCATGAACTCGCACAATCAGACCCATTATTCGCTGAAGCTAAACCCAATATCCTCGCCACCATCACCAAATTAGTGAAAGTTCAATGGGAATAAAAAGAAGCGAAGGAGAAACCAAATAAAATAGGAAAGGAGCCTCATGCCGTTACCCTTCAACCGTAAAAAAATTCTTGATCTTTGATAATAGTTGAAATTAGGTTTTTTAATTGAAAAAATCCAGGTAGCGGCTGCGAAAGGGAGTAGAAGAAGAGGAGTGGACGAAGGTACGGTTTATATAGCCAGAACGATATCCCTTCGTATCCCGTTCTTTGTCTTATTTGAAGTAAATGGGCCACGAGCACGTGCCCACTTCGGCTCGTGACATGGTTCGCCCCGCTAGAAGCCCATCCTAAAACTAGAAGGGCTATCGCGACACAAAAAGAAGCCAGCTTGGCTATCAGCTCGTGGAGAATGTAGCGTACATGAAACACAATGAGGTCCAACGATCTGGATCGAGAAAACATATAGGCCACGTGCAAGAGCCCACCATGGCTCGTGGTAAGGCCCGCTCAACCACTGGATCATGATGAATGACCAATTCCGCGAACCACATAATGTTCCAATGACCCGAACTCGAGAATAATCAGGAAACAAAAGATATGGAAGTACTCATGGGATTTAAAAATTACCTGACAAGTTGATTGCGATATACTCTGGAATTTGAAAGATGAAAATTATCCAATGAATAAAGAAATAATTGAAGATTTAACTTGATATTTAAAATAGCCAGGGGATACGACTTCTTTAAGCTGTACGACGTTTCAGATAGACACAACCTTTGGTTCACATCACTTCATGAAAAGATAGCTCAGTTATTTCGAAGCATGTTCCATCTTTGATAAAACATACTTTGAGGGGGCAAAATGTTGGCTAGCTTTTGAACCAAGCCACCTAGATTCAAACACAAGTCCTAGATAACACCTCACTCGTGAAGGCACTTACCACGATCGAGATCGCCCCCATGTCTCGCGATCCAATCCATCCCTTTCATCTCGACCCGTCCTCGTCAGAGCTTCGCGACCCGATCCGTCCATAGCAGAGCGATCCGACCCGTACCCTCTGCCTCTTCACGATCCAAACCCCGGAAGCTAAGATGAAGATCACGACCAAGTCTACCACAATCCGAGAATGCAGGATCTCATGACACCTGTCCATAATTGCCATTTTGACTGATTCTTCATCAAGCCACGAACCAGTCCGAGATCCTCGGGATTTATGCCATATATGACCGCAATCCGTCTGCAAATATCAGCTATAAATAGCCCCGGCCTTGGCATTTTTCAGGATCCTTTTTGGCAATTCTGAGCTCAGACTCCACCATTATTATATCTCTATTATTCTTGTTCAGAGTTGTCTCAAATTTATTGAGTGAATCAACATTGTAAAAGTGAGGTTGAGGGATCAATCATTGATTGTACTCGAATTTTTAAGTATAATCATAGATATAAAGTGGACGTAGGCTTGTTAACGCCGAACCACTATAAATATCGCGTCTCTCCTGTTTTTCTTGCATTTTTTCTGATATTAATCTCTGCATAATTGAACAACTTGGGTGTTGGAGCCAATTTTGGATCTAATAATTAATGTGCTTATTTGCATTATTTATAGCTTACTTTGTGAATAAGCTTAGCCAAAAAAATGATTTACATCTTTTCTATTTTTTTATATTTCTCTGTTATGATTGACTGATTGAGC